>OY743225.1:132064978-134564978 GCA_963555765.1 Orthonevra nobilis
CTTTCGTATTCTACCCGCCGGATGAGTTGATGATGGAATAACAACAATTCGATAAATTGCAAAGTGGATGTGGATATCATAAACAGCCTCCGGGGTGCCAGAGCACTTGCTAACCAATTTACGACTTCCAGTGCGGTTCCGTGTGTTCGGTTTGTGCACAAAAAAAGGGAAACCAATATGCTTAATAAAAGCTACAGAACCGAGATAATCTTCAAAACCACATACCAGCAACATCACCACTTTCAGTCGAGCGGAATCAATGCGGTTGCTGCTTTCTTTATTTAATTAGTGTTCCGAAGCAGGATGCATTAAACGTTGAAGTAGGTACCCACCTACCCACTGCAAAAGGATTAAAAACTGAGTGTACGGGTATACCCGTGGTGACAACGTGATAAAAGGCAAAAGCGTCACGTCATTTTCGCTTTCACCGATGACTGTTTGACATAGCAAGGACGCTGATGCTTCTCAGGATGACGATGATGATTATGATGACGACGATGTCAGCATAATGCCACAGGATACGTCAAATTACAGCGTTGAAAATAATAAAAAAAAAATTGTATTATGCACTTAGGTGGAATACCAACTAACTCTCCTTCCGCAATAAATTTTTCGCTTAATTAATTGGGAGTGTGAATAATTAAAAAATACGTATGTTCATCAACTTACCTAGTGTCACACTTGTAACCTTGTAATCCTTCATCTGTGAACTCGTGGTTCTTTCTCCTTCGTGTTTTGCCATTCAGTGAGATCCTTGAGTATGCTTTAGAATTCTGCTTTTTTTGTTTCTAGAATGTTGCATTGAATAATGTAATATCACTCTTAATTAAGTGAGCAAACGTCGTGTACATGTGTGTTATCCTGTAATTGTTTTCGATTCATATTCAAGGATGACAAAAAAATATTAAATAATTAAAATTTAACAGAGGATCACTACAGGTATGCAAATTGATGTGTATTCGCCCAGTGGTTAGCAGTGTAGACAAATATTTGCCCTACGGCAAACTAATCCCATTTATCAGTTATTCGTACATGTGCACGTAAAGGATGTGCACTCCCTTAGTGGTTATTACATCGTATTATTAGTCAGTCAGTGTTTTAGTGTTTTATTGCCACGAATCACGAGAAAAATCGTTGTAATTGTGAAATAAATTGGATATCACATGGCATGTCAATTGGGAATTATTAAACGTACACAGCCAGGACGACTGCCAGGAAACTAGACAAAGGCAAATTACACAAACTGCTTGTGTTTTTTTTAGTTACACCGACGGATATTATCTATCATAGGCGACAACAATCTGAGGAGCATTTGAATTTTGATTTGAATTCGATTAAACTTTAATCTAATAAACACCACCGAGAGACCGATTTAAATCACATGAGCTGTCATCATGATCGCAATTATAACATTATTCTTCTATATGACAAGTAAGTAATGTGAGCCCCTTTTTCGTAAATCTTTTGAAATTAAAGTTGTATTTAAAATTTAATGTAATTGTAAAAATTTGAGTGAGTATCCTTGCACAGTAATAAGTGTGTTGGACTGCTGAGCTGAAGATCCAGGCTACTTTTTAATATCCCCACTTCTTGCGAGGGAAGGCTAAGCTGCATATCGAAATTGCGCCATTTGTGTGAAAAGTATAAAAGGTCTTCTGAAAGAGATATCCATAAAGAATGTGACATTTTTGCTGAGTTTTTATCGGACACTTGAGGTAACAATTCCAAAGTACTGCATGAAAACCCTAATTCTTCGTGTTCGTTGATCATGCATTTTTTAGTGATCCTCAGCAAGATAAATTCACAATCACTTCTCAATAAATTTCTCGTTGCATTCTATTGTTGCTGCGGAATTGCAACGATAATAATTTTGGAAGATAAGATACGAGAAAGAAATTTGACAAGTAATATATTTCTTCGCTTTGCCTTGTTGATCTCTAAAAGGTGAAAGAAAACTGCGAAAATCTTAGAAAAAGCTATCTTATTGAAGCGACTGGTTCGGATTACTTGATAGGGAGCCACGTTAGAATCCAAGGCTAATCCTTGATAACGGCTTTATTGCTGGAGTGATCCACCAGCGTCATGCAGAAATTAAAAGCGGGGCAATGGGAAAATATTCCAAAAAGAAACACAATTTTCTAATGTACCAACTAACTTTGAATGAAATACTGCGAATTGAATGAATGCAAATAAGTTGCATTAACATGGTAGTAGGAGGCAAATTTAACTATGAAGCTGGGTTGCTGTGTTCCTTCTTCTTCCTCGTGATATGGGTTTTTTTTACAAAGCCTGGAAGAATATTCCGGATCACTTCGGACTTCTTCTATTTGTTTTATACCTCCTTAGTCGTGATTTCGTCAATACGGTAGGGTCTGTAAAAGCGCCAGTCAAGAAATATCATCACTGTAACATCTTAACTTTATCCGAACGTAATTTCTACGAGTCGATTGATATACAAACCTTATGATTTTCTTCCCAATTTAGCTGCAGGTCTTGTTTTGAACTCATGGCACAGGATCTGTAAACTGTCAAAATCTGAAGACGAAAACCAATTAGGATTTTCTTGCCCACCACCTACAACCTTCATTTTAGCTTTGGTTCAAACTTGTGAGAAAATTGGATGTGACTTTTGCATTATTTCTACTCTATATTAATAAGAAGAAAGGTCATAAAAATTACTCAATATTTTTTTCAAGCCTTCAAACTTAAAATGGTCTGAGTTTTAAGGACTACCGGACATCAGAAGTGTCTTGCCTAAATGGCTGATCATAACTTCAATCTGTTTTCAATACCGCCAAATTGTACCTTAACTTATTTTTCAATATTCATATATTGCATATTAAATAATTTACCTTATTCAGCTGTCCATGAGTAAATACTTGACTGTCCAATTCGAAGTTTCTTATGAAACATGCCAGTTCCTTAAAAAGTTTATATTTTAAAAATTTCCACTTTAATGATAGAGCTACATAAATAATAATGAAAAATTATCCACCACGAAGTTATTTCAATTTTAATTCCATTTGCAGAAACAAAAAAGTGACTGTCAGTCGAGTTTTGTAAAGGCAACAAATTCATTAAAATATTTTAAGTTGAAAATTATATCCAGGATGAAAAACACAATTAAACAAATATACGGCAATTACACACGCTCTGCAATTCATTATAATTTTTGTGAAAAAAAAGTCATCCCATTTAGTTGAAATTTATTAAACGTATTAAATTAATTAATTAAATAATACCATGGGCACTAATGTGTTATTTCCATGCAACCGCACCCAAGTTTTCTGCACGCTTTTTCCAAAGTGACGTAATATCTACGAATAAAAATACATTGCATATACGTAAGAGAAAACCCTTAAAAAGTGCAATAGACGTTATTAAATTGGTTAGTGTTCTACTGACTTAGCAGAATTTTCCGAAATAATTTTGAGCATATTGTTTGATTGCTTGAAAGTGATTTAAAGATATTTGCCTTGCGAAATAAACATGTTGGAGTTGTTAACTCATAAATGGGAAAGTAAATGTTTTGATCCCAGTCTTACAATTATATAAGATCTTAAACACCATCGGAAGACGATAATGAAGAATGAATATATATCTATAAGTAAGCGAACTATTTTTTTGGAAATAAATTGTTTTTGACTTTGGCGCAAAGTTAATTTGAAGTTCTGCTCCAACTAGTCAAGCACTATAGCGTTTAGTCGCTCTGCTCGAAGAGAAACGATTTTCAGATAATAATATCGCAGGTATATTAAACGATTTTGTGGACTAATACTTAAGGTCGACCATACGACGTGCCACGGAATTGGAAATGGCACCTTCATATCTGCACCGCAACTGAGTGATAGATTTGAAGACATTCCCAATGTGCAGGTGGTCTACCAGCTATTCTCTAGAGACAATCAATTTCATCTAAACTATACTCAAGCTATCCTAACTTTCAATGTCGCAGTGAACGATTTACGGTCGAGATCACTTTAGCGGCGGTCATGTTAATCTAAACACTTATTCAAAGTCATGGCATAGTGCGCCAATTAAAGTGGTGGTGTCATTGGGCTTCAAGGACGCCGAGGATAATAAGGTTAGCTATGAGGGATTCATAACGATGACCAACGGAATGGGACCTACGGCAACATGAAATGGCTACAGTAGTTGTAGTTCGTGTGACAATGGCCTCCAGACTTCTTTCTTTTGCGGTTTTTTGAAGTCATGGGTCTAGAAAAACTAAGCTCTGACAGTTCCCAACTGGAATATCCGAGAACTTGAAAAATGCTGCAAAATGAACTGTCATCTACAGTCACCAACATCCAGATCTACGTCTCGAACTTTATATTTAAAGAGTGATATGTAGATGATCAAGATCGGATAGGGTTTTTAGGTAACTTTGTGCAGAGGCAGTTTATTTGCACGGTGGGTGACTTAAAAGGAATGATTTGCAAAGACTTTTTCCAGTGCTATTGTACCACTTATGCACTAAAAGTTGGTCTCTAAGTAATCAACTTCGCAAAAAGTAGTTCAAAAGGGGCAAAACACGTGACCGCGGCTCTAAGTTGGCAGGTCAATTTTCTACGATGTTTTTACGCTCTAAATTTTAGACTCAACAATTTTGAATTATATGCCTGCAGCACCCACCGTTGTGCGGGATAAAACAGAAATGGACAATAATACCTCAAGCATGCAAACCGCACCTCAATACTGAAGATGACTGAATGGTAAAATTTCATACATATTTTTACTCACAACCTTCAATGTAATGAACGGATAGAAGCCGAGTTGCTGAGGAGAAAGACTTCGATGGACTTGGGTCCTCGGTGACACTCAACTCTTCGGAGGCTATCGTTTCCTTGGCTCGCACAGCATTAGCCAGTATTCGAGTGAGCTACTCGGATGGACGACCAACCTTAATTATAAAGCTTAAAGCGTTTTATGTTAAATGGGCAGAACGCGAATTTTCGCCTCTAACTTTTTTCTCGATATTTTCCTCAAATAACGGTTGTTTTTCTCAAATTTACTATATTTGCGCTAAGTTTGAAGCCTCTGTGAAGATCACATACTCAGTTTTTATAAAACCCAAATTTATGAAAAAAGTGCATTTTAAAATCTTGGGCTATAGCCCACGAAAAATTAGTAAAAAAGGCGATTTTTGCCTCTAACTTTTTTCTCGATATTTTCATCTGCGAACGCGAATGCCAAATTATGCACATCATGGCCTGGTTTGACAGATTGATTATATTATTGAGAGTTCTATAACTTTTAAAAAAACGTCTTTTACTTTTGCCACTCCCCCGTAACATATGCTGACGCCTCAAATTCCAAAGACATATATTTTTTTCTCAAATCTTATTACAGTCCATGTCTTACCGAATAAGAGGCTTCTCCTAAAAAACGTGCGCCAGTTCATGTTTTAACCATATTTGCGTGAACTTATGTTATTTAAAAAATTAAACACAAAGCATTTGTTTTTTTTCTGACATTTTAACTTTGTCCGTGGCCATCCTCATTAAAGACGTTGATATACATTTTTCATTTGCGCGACATTTCATGACTTTTCTCTGTACCTATGTATGTACACTAAAATTTTCAAATTAATCTAAGCCCTAATCTAAGCGCTCGATGTGCTTGAAGCTATCTCTGGACTACCCTTAAAGACCATATTAGTTAACTACTTAACACGGCATAAGCATCTGCAGTTAAGTGAGGATGGTTCGACACACGTGATTTATCGATTTTCAAAGTGCAAGAAATCAGTAGGCTTGAACAATCCGCCGGCGAACAGGATTAAGAGTATGGTGATTCGATTAGACGGATAGCAGTTAATTTCTCTGGTGGTGTGTTTAAAATTCAAAACAAGCAAAAAGTGACCATAAAAGATGTGTCTCAATTTCAACACGAAATTATGCACAATGTGCGTAAAAAATAAAATAAACGATTGTATGATTCTGGAATGAAAAAAATGACTGTGTACGCCATTTTGAAAGAGAAGATAACCAACAAAGTAAGTCATGCCACTTTCACCAAAAGTTACTCTCAAAACTGATTGTATGTACGTACGTCGAATTTTATTGCAGAGCTAAAAACAAGTCGACAAGGATATCACTCGACCTATTTAAGTAACCATGGAACCGAATGTATCCATTTGTGTGTAAGATGAAAAATGATGTTGACTAAAAACACAATCACGCAGGTATCCGATATCAATACCAAATTAATCGCCGTAAAATTCATTGAGGAAAGGAAATAATTCAATACGCCATTTTTTTAAACAAAAGTTAAACTTTCAACTAAAGGTTACAATTTTTTAGCCAAAAACAGCAACTCTTTTGGAATAGGTAATTCCACTACAAGTTATCCGTGCAACTGCAATATTTAGTGTTAGCCCACAAGGATTAAATTGACTCAAGAAAAAGGAAGTATAAACTAAAATGAATAGGCAGAGGGATTGACCTTACAGCTTTATGTTTGCATTTAGGGCTGGAAGCAGTAACGCTGATAGAAAAGGGTTAAGTCAGGCCTTTACGACTAAGAATCTTTCATGACAACCTTAAAACAAGTCGCTTGGATGACTTGGAACCAAAGCATCAGGATTGGATACCAACTCACTGATCGAAAGCCGTATGTACGAAAGAGTCGAAATTTTGAGTAATTGACAAAAAAGGATAATTAACATGCTGAAGAAATACGCTTTTCTAACATTTTACTCGCTAACAGGGGATTACAAATTCTCTGAATGCATTTTTATTGAGCGAGCATTTTGTAATCGGACTGAGAATTTAATTGACTTATTTTTATTCATTTGATTCCATTTAACTCCATTGTGCCGTTTTTTTAATTCAAACAAAAGAATAGCGTTAGAAACAGTCAATAAGTTATTCGATAGACTGTCAGGATCAACGGCAATGGTGGTGGAAAAATGGAGGTGGATTTTTCGAGTGTTCTTACTCGATTTAATTACGGAAGGATTTTCATTTTGTTGGTCGAAAAATGTCACTTACCGAGACATTAATGTACAACTAAACGGCTTTTCAAGGAGAGCTTTTTAAAATTTATCTCATCCTCCTGCTTCAACACATCCTCTGTGTCATATATATATTTTTTTATATTTTGAACTGAACGATTATTATTTCACTACAATTACCACTCATATTAATTATCTCTAATAATGTCATTTATAGTAATTGCATGAACCTTTTCATGGAATTACACGCGGAAAACTCTTTCATCATTTTTAAGTATCTTACGAGCATAATAAACGTAGAGATAAATGTACCTGCGTATCTGGTTCTTTTGTAGAGAAAATCGAAATGGAATAATATTTTCTCTTTTATTGAGGTAAAAGGAATTGGAATAATTGGAAACTTTTGCATGGGAAGGAAAATTCTTCTTTCAATGAATAATAAAGTATAATTGAGCATTCCGCGTTCGGAGAAATGATATTGAAAAATATTGAATGGGTACTGGGAAGCCATTTACTCAAAAAAAAATCAAACCAATTGGAGCCATTTGAATAATTTTTTAGGGATTTTGGTTCATGATGTCATAAAGACATACGGTAAATTCAAAGGACACTGAAATGAAAAATAATTATGTATCACGCGGACACTTATAACTACAGATATACCTCGTGGCATATTCTTTGATTTAAACGTTCAAGGTAATGGAGGAAATTTTGAGTAAACTTCGCTCGTTTTTTTTTTGTGATTCTTCTTGTGGGCCCGATTTTAATTTTCACAATTGTTGAGCAAGTTTATAAGATCCACGAACTTGCTGCAAACGATATGCATATGTGTTCGATCTTCGATCTATCGACTTAAAATGGTTTGCGAACATGTTTATATATGCTCTTCTATTAATGAATATCACTGAAAGCAGAGTTATAGAAGTAACATTACTTCATGAATAAAATAATATATCACGATTAATATACTGTGAATTTTGAGGGAACACAAACAATCTGCTTAAGAATTCCTTTTCATTATTCAAACAAAAACACCTTGCAATCTCCATCTTACAAGCAACAGAATATTCTATATGAAAACATCCTAGGTTTCTTTATATACCAGAAGATCCTTCAATCAGCCACAGCAAGAAGATCAATATCACCGTATACCAATAGAACAAATCAGGCCATCGTTAGCTGAACGCAATGGTGCAGATTCGACAGAAAAAAAGCTAAAATAAGTTTTAAATGTTTGTCAAATACTTTTTGACATTTTACACATGCTTCTAATTGCTATGTCATAAAGTCACGTTTACTGAATCAATCAAACTTTGCTGCCTTCAAATAAAGACATTATTGCAGTTGATGATTTCACCTTGAGAACGTGTGTACATTCTTGACCAACGTTTCGACACGTACAAATTTTGTCTTTCGAAGAGATTTATGTTTAATTTATGCCGTACGAGTATGGTTGATTATTTTTCAATAGTTGTTTATGTTGAAGCCTAAAAGTATTTTATTCGTTTTATTTTTTTTTGCCAATCCACCCTGGTATTACAATTTTTTAGCTGCCTTGCTAATGTGATTATCATGAGATTCCCTTGTGCGGATCCGTTTCTGGTAGAGTCTGGTACCGTCACACTCTACAGCCTTAATTGTCGCCATTCCAATGCTCGGTCTTTTGTTTCCAAATATAAAACATCTCGTTTTATTTCGCTTACTTACGACACAGTTTAAATTTGGGAAAAAGACGTTCATGTTCTTCGTTTAAAATGAAAATTCCGAAATTAAACTTTTTTTGTTTTTGGGTGGGGGGAGACAATTTTCCTTAATTCTTTTTTTTCGGTTTTACTTGTCGCTTGCATATTATTTAACCCAGAGTGTCAACCGTGAGTGAGGGGATGACTGAAGGAGATAGCGGAAAGGATGTCAACAAAAATGACACATTAATACGACATTTCATTTGCATATATTTTTAGGCACCGTCATAGCCAAAAAAAAAAAGTAAGAACATAAAAATAAAAACGAAAAAGATTGTGTAGGAGTTTGTGTTTATCATTTGGAGTTATTCGTTTTTTTTTGGTGTATATATTTTTTAATCCTTTGGAATAATGGTTGTCAAAATTTGGTGCGCCAATGACGAATGGCGATGTCATATGAGGTTTTTATTCATATTTTGTGTTTTATTTTTTAATTTATTTCCTTTTGTTTAGTTTACATAAAGTTTATTTATGAGATTTGATTGGTGATATAGTGTTTAGGTTTATTTTTAGTTCGGATTAGTCAAACGGATTTGGGTAGTTGCGTGGGAGTTTGTTGGATATTTTATTTATTTTTACATTTCTGTCTAAAGATTAAGAAAATTTGTTTTTTTCAAATGGTGGTGAAAATATAAAGCCCCGGGGTGTATTTAAGCTCAAATGTCCAACAAGAGAATGAGCTGTTCATTTGGGCTAAAAATGTTTTATTTTTTAGTAGTCTTCTTTTGTATTTTGCAGAACATTCAATTATTTTCAAAAATTTTATTTTAAGATTTTTATCTGTTTGAGGTTTCCGAAAGGGTTATCTGTGAAAACAGCTATCAGACTGGGTACGTGTCTTTCACATTAATGCTCAGAGCATCGTGAAAAGTTATTTTACACGAACCAAGCTCAGAAGTTGTTTAAATTGTTTTCAAAATTCTTGTTCTGTTCGTCAAAGTTATACAGTTCTACGCCAAATTTGCTGTACTCATAGTTATCTCTCTAACGGGTTTCATAAAATAGTATTGAACGATTTCTGTCTACGTTTTGGTATAATCTCATGGAAAATATTTATTCAATACATTCAATATGGTTTGCAGGGTGAAAAACTTCTTCTGGAATACATGCTTATACTCTCTGAACCTTGCTTATGATCTTTTGTTCCGAGTTAATAACGCTTGCAGTTCAGTTGCACTGTCCTTCATCCAAGCTAGTTCTGTGCAGAACACTGAGAATAAATTCGGTGCTTACATTCTTGAAAACCACTTCCATTTCTACCAAGACGCCAAAATCGAATTCTCTGAGACTGATTGTTTTATCAACCGTGCTGACCTCTCTTTATTAAGCCACGTGAACCGAATAGAAGTTTCAAGGTTTTCAGCAGGAAGGCGACAATCCTTAGTAGAAGTATTGCAGACCTTCTCTGATTTGGGTATACTATAGAAAGATCACTCTTAACACATTCGGAAATTGAACATAAGCTTAAGCTTGGGCATTGACGAAGATCGCTTTTAATAATATATTGTTGATGTTTTATTGATTTAAATTGCATCGGCAACGGTATCGGTCTATATTATGGGCTATCTATACCATGGGCAATCTAGTCCTAGGCAAGGTATAAAACAAAAATTAGTTATAATATTCTTACGATTCTGTCTAAGCCACATTAGTTTTTTTTAAGACAAAAATTACGTAATTGCATAGCCAATCTTCCTTAAATTTGACTAGATACGATTTATCGGTACCCATAAGAGTGTTGGTATATTTGTCGATCAGATATCGATGTCGTAGATTCCAAAGGGACTGGGTCCAGAGCTATACTTTTTGTACACCAATCAAGTTGCTGAAGACTCTTTGTCCGACTTTGCCAACTCAACATACCAAAAGATACCAAAAGAACCTCTCAAGCTTTCCCTTTCGTAGTGTCAAAGTTTAAAAGCTTAAAATTCCAGAATATGCTGAAAAAAAAATGGACAAGTATGAGGCTGCCGTGATGGGGGCTTTCTTCAACTTCACCTCCTCTACGATTTGATCTACTGAAGTTTCAAGAATTTTTCTAAAGTCCAGCCACCTGGTTAGCCAGACTTCAGTTCGACTCAAATAAAAAATGGTGACTGGACCAGTTTCAAAAACTAGATACAATTTCAAGATATATTCTAGAACACGAACATTGGTTCAATCAATTCATCCCTTTGAAAGGCGTTGCTTAACCTTAGGAACCACATATCCTTCCAACCTTTCAAACTAGCTACATATAACCCTTAGCCTTTCATCTGATATCGTTAATTTCATAATTTTTGTATGACGAATATGTCCTGTGATAAAAGTTTATTTTTACTATGTTGGTTGTTCTTCACAGAGACCGTGGGTTCATCTGGTTGCCTTTTAGATATGAGCAGCAAGGATTTGAAGAAATTTAGGAACTCGTTGTGCATGCAGTTAGTGTACTTGGGACTTTTTAGTTAGGATTTAATTCGTAATCCTTTTCGTACCATTTTGGTAAATTAAACTGATAAAGTCTTGAAACCAATAGTCTACTTAATTTTGTGGGAGTTATGTTTATCAATAAATTCTTAAAAATTTGAGCTCTTATTGATTGAATTCAAAATATCGGGCTTTTTCCGAATGTTCTCCCCAAAAATAATGTTTGCCAGCAATATTTCCTTGTTTTCTTTTTGATTTAAGCTAAGACAAAATGTTGAACTATCAAGAATCAAGCAATGGAATAACTTGTTGATTTAAACAATTTTAATTACCAATGAAAAGATACAATAAAAGAAAAACAAAGAAAAAAAAAAAAGAAATTTAATGTAACGCCTTTTGGTGTTAATTGTTTTTAATTACCGCTGTTAATGACTTCTTCAATGCCCTGATTCGCAGCTAGTAAATTATTAGCGGATGGTGTTGGTGATTTTCCAAAATCTTCCTTGCTTCGCCATTGTTAGGTCTCAAGGGTTAATCCTTTCGGTTTAATGCGTAAATTGGTTTAAAAATTCACCGTGCTTCGGAGATTAACTGCGGAAACGAGAATTTGAATCCCTTTTGGTGTTTCGCAAATCGATTAAGAAAAGTGTCGGGAGGGAGCTGTGAAATTAATGGTATTCTTTATAACTGTGCAATATCCTGTGAGCTTTAGACAACGAAGTTTAAAGACTGACGTTGAACATAGAAAGAGGAGACAGAGAGAAAAAAAGGTAATGGAATTGGTTGCTTGAGGCGTTGAGTGACATATTCAAGGAGTGTTTTACAAAAGCGACGGACGTCCTTGCTATAACTTGTTGTTTTGTTAAGTTCTACAGTCGTGTTTTGTTCTTCTATTAACGCCGATGCCTCAGATTGTGATTCAAATGGCACTTGGGTACTTTTTATAACGTGTAGCTTTTTTTTACTTTGCAGTTAATTTTAAAACATTTGCAACAATGGCAACAACTAAGTACGTTATTAGATTCGCAATTTCCTCCATCCAAGTCTATTCTATTCTTTTTTAGACTAATGCGAAAAACAATTAAGTTTATCCAGATTGTACCAGAAATATTTGCCGATCAATTTTCCAATGAATTTTTGAGGTAAGATACCTACACGAGACTTTCCGAACCACCGTTCAGTTCCTATACATCCCTGTGACACGAACGGAAGGCTGAGTAATAGGGTTCCGTTTGCACTCTTTAGGTACGGAAAAATTAATGCGGTTGAAAGACGATATTATGTACACAATTGATACTATAATCGATCATCGTAAATTGTTTACTTCCTTAGTTCCTAGTTTAACCAATGACAGTGAAGCTAGATTTTACTAGATCTTGCTTTGCTCTTTGGCTAACAGCAGATGCTTCAGTCAAGTGTTTGGCAATGTTCCATTACAATTAAGCAGAGTTTTTTGATAGATATGGATCTATCACTTGACATAAGTGAAATAAGGAAACTATGCAAACAATGAACTGTAAGGAGGGAATCCAAGGTGAAAAAGGCAGTTCGTTCGATCGGCCTCAAATTCAATACGAGTATTTGAGCTTGTCTTTCAGTACTTTTGTAAATTTGGTATATTTTGTATTTGCGGATTATACATACAACCTTTAAAAGTTCAATTTTTTCAAGAGAAAAGTTATCGAAAATTTTACTGTTAGATTTAAGTCCTGCAAAAATTCGTGCGAAGAGCTTTTGATCTAATCAAAATATTGTAATAAATATAATCGAAAGAGTGTCATTTTTAAAAATAATTTCTGAACAGCCATTTTGCTTCATTTGTATTAAGACAAAAATAGTATCTATGGATGGAATCATCATTCGATATCCCACATTTTAGTTGCACATAAAGTCAAACACCTGCATAAGCACTTCTTATTTCCAAATCAATAGATTCCCTTTTGCCGCTTGCAAATAATCCGTATAGAAAAATTTGGTTTTCATCTTCTGTTGGCTTGATAGTTTTTTTAATTTGTTTTTTTTTTTATTCAATAACTCTTGACGCAGGCAACAAAAACTTTGATTTCTACACGTGTTTCTCTCAACTGTAAACAACCAATACTCTATAAGCATGATGTCCTTAACGTAAGCTACTTTGGATTGAAATCAATTCAGCACAAACAAAAGCAAATCGAATCGTAAAATTAAAAATCCAATACCATAACAATTTTTATACACCATTCAAGGAACAGCCATATGAGTTGATGCGATTCAAGTCATTTCCATATTATTTACATCATATCGTTGAGAACGTAATAAATCTTATCTCATTTTTGGCATACGTCGGCGTCACACAAAAAAAAAAAAACGCAAGCGCCAAACGATACGCCTTTACGATATACACAAACAAAATTTATTATCCAATTTACCCAAGTCCTATTAAATGATTATTAAAAGCTCGATTTCACTAATTTCCACCAATAACTCGCGCTCCCATTTTGTTCATTTAATGCCCCGCAACGTCACAACTTACACGCCTCGAGCTCATAAGTGTTTCAAAGATCGTTAACCAGATCGTAAAAAAATACAAAAACAGCGGAAAGCAATGAATCGCCTTCGAAATGAGACTTCCCTCTTTAGCCAGCCATCCAACCCGCCCATCTATCTCCCTTCTAATAACACTCACACGCATTTCAAAGGGCGACACCACATGTATCCATCAGATATTTCAATGTCGCTTTTTTCGTTACAAAAAAACAAAAATAAGAGACAAAGAGAAATATGTCCGAGAAGACAAAACGAAATCAAACGAGGCAACCGCCTACAATACAAATTGAATTGAGTTTGCTTTGCCGGGCAGCGAGGCGGCCCACCCACTATGAAAACAATGTGAAAAAATCCGAAAATGAAAGTGAGAAAACATTTACTCTGTCCAACAACATAAATGGGGGATACACATTGTTTAACCCATAGATACACAAATATGCAGATACTCTTCGTACACAAAAGCGCGGCGCTGTGAAATTGTTCTATTTTTTTTTTCTTCCACAAACCAAAATCCGAAATACTCAAAGTTAAATAAACAAATGTTCGACACCCCTACGCACAGCAGAATCTGCGGTGTAAACACAGAACACTGAAAACACACGGCAGCCTGTATAAATAGATAAAATAGGCCCTCTGCCTACTCGATCCCCCACGGATATGTCACCCAGGAGGGCAGAGTGACGCCCGATTTATCTACATAACAGCACTGATTCGTTTCGCATTCAAAATGTAAATATTAAATTAAACACGCGTATAATTTAAAATTCTTTTGTTGGCAAGTCAACAGACAAGACAGATTTGTTTTGGGCCCGCAATGAAAGCTGTGACAAATAATTGTGAGAGCTTTTTTGGTTATCCCATTGGAGGGCAAACATTTTGAAAAACGTTCAAAAACTTTCAATGTAAACGAATAAACTCACACCGGACACTGAATCCGGTCGCGTGAGAAATGTTTATTTTCCATTTCACTAAGGCAAACGTCGATCAAAATCGATTAAACTTCGTAAACCCTTTGAGAATGGATGCGACGGTATGAGTTTTGGAATGCAGTTGGACATTGGAAATTTTTTCCAAGTTAACTCGACGTAGATTGAATGTCAACATTTCGTGGTCTTAATCTCTACGAGCTATAGTCCCGAATGTGTTGGAATTTTAAATTGAAATGGTTTCCTGATACGAAGGACGATTATGAGAATGAGATAAAACAAGATAAGGTTTTCGTAAACGAAATGTTAAGCAGTTTTATCCTCTTCAAAACAGCAAACAGGTGCTATGCCGCTAGCTTTAAGATGCATATTAAGAAAACTGAAGCCAGTTATGAGGCTGGCCAGTCAAAGCAAACACTAAGATCTACTTGGTTTACCAGTTATCTTGTCGACAGTTCTAAGAACGCCGGAGTATTAAGGGTGCTGTTATCAGTCCCTACAATATGAAATCAAAATGGGCAAACAAGGATATATGCACTGATCCGTTTCCGGGTTGTGCACCAGCATTTCCAATACCCTGAATGTCTTTTGATCTAAAAAGGTGAGGTCATCTTCACAGAATCGCACTGCTCTAGTCAGATTGGCTTGACAATGGCGTCCAAACCAGTTTCAGAGGTAAATGTGACAGCTCATCTGGCTTTTAGAATAGCTTGGCTATGGGAGTCGATGTATTAGGTTTTGAAATAAGTGTCTCTTTTAAAAAAGAACCACGTTACAGTAGCGGTTGCAAGAACTGCCATGTTAAAATCAAAACTTGCTACACACTCTTCAGATTTGAAAATTTCTGTGGAATCAACTTTGAAGATCCGGGAGGGTGACAATTAAGTTACAACTGGTCTGATTCAATAATATTCAGAGAGCAATAAACCTCTTCAACCACATATCGAGGAAGAACAAAATTATGCCAAAGACAGGCATGCAAAAGTTCTTTTACCACAGCTACAATTGGTGCATTTAAGCCTACCCACTTATCAGGCCATCTGAAGAATCTGAGCGTGAACTAGTGCTGCTTTTCACCTTATGGAAAATTTGTCGCCTATAAAGATAAGCCAGTACAGAACTTTTTTAAAATGCTTAAAAAGTTCGGCTCCGCTTCCAGGTGATAAATCCAAGACAACTCGTGGCTATACTTGCTCATCCATTTCCCCTTCTCGAAGGTAGGACCAAGTATCCGAAGAAGGATTTACTACAAAATCTGGTGAACTGCTTTTGAAAAGTATAGAAGAAGAAATACAAGCGACGAACTCAATCAATCTTCAGCAATCGTGTCCTATCTTTCTAACCTATGGCATAAGGTCAACCGCGGACTCTTTTTTTCACAAAGTTTTATATATGCAGGACATTTGTTTGAGGTTGACTCACAAGTTAATTCCTGGATAAAAAAATATCCCACAAGGATTCGCCTCCTCCAATTCGATTGGCTTTAAAAGACATATTTGCGATAGTCGTCTTGAAACTTAAATAATCTACCAGCAACTGAAGACCTCCTCATTTAAAATTAAAATACGAACTCCCCATGATGCGGAACGCACAAAAGAATGTTTGTCAAAGATGTCCTTATTATTCATTTTCGTTCAGCATTTCAATGCTTTTTGTCGTAAGACATTATTCTGTTCCTCTTTTGCGAAATCAATTTTCTGTGCATGGATTTCTCCGGGCAATGAATTAATTCGTTTGTTTCATTTATGCGTCAAGGATAAGGGACAAGTTTTTCACTTCAATGTGATTTAATTTTCATTGGTCATTGTTTCCGTTTCAGGCGTAAAAATTTGTTCCAGGACTCCAGATGCACACTAATCTGTAAATTGTCCTTGCGATTGTGTGTGCTCGCTGTTTGCACTGCAATGAGAAATCCCTTTTGGCACCGTGTAAAGCGCCTTATGGAGTTTCTTTGAAATACAGAAGACCCATGGTAGCTTGGGAAATTTTAGGATTTTCTGCTCTACTCCTCCTTTTATGGAGAATAAGGCTTGTAATCCCTAGGGAAGATGTAAAATTACATGTGTATACTAGATCGTTAAAAAAATGGAATTGAAGTTTTCTTTCTTTAATTAACTGTGCGCTTAAGGGATTAAGGTTTCTTTGGTGACGTCGAGGCAAAGACACTGAAAAGAAATGTTAACGCAAAGGATGTCAGGATATCATGGGAGGAAATTGTGTTTTTTTTCTGTTAAGAATATGGGCCTGCGATATTTGGATATGCTTGAAATGGGAAAGGGACTGGAAAAGCCTTGTCAATTTCAAAGAGCTCTTTGTGTGGGGAGTTTGCTTGTAATTTGATTTATATTATCAGGAGCGCGTAGGCATTGATGGAACAAATGTGTGGAACAAACGACTGAGTGTAAAGTTTCTTGGCGAATAAATGAAGCAAAATGTATTATTTTTTGAAAAGGAAGTATTTCCTACGAGCCACAGAACCCAACGAATTTTTTTTTAATAAAGGTATAACCAAAAATGATTTGCAATAAATTTGGGTTTGGGCGAATAAAAAACGAAACCCCGTAGTCTCGCGGTGAATTAATAAGGCTTGCAGTTTTTAAGATTAAGTAAATATACATTTTGTGTGTATGTACATATTTATAAATGAAAGCACTGAGTTGCAGGGGTCGGAGGGTGACCATGCGCAAGACGTACAAATTCAAGACCAAATTACAACAAGGGTGCTTCCTGTTCATTAAGGTCTGTAGTGTCAACCTTCTCAACAAACTAGATATCAATATAACCTGAAGAAAGAATTAGAATGCAACGATGCAGCCGAGTTCATTGCACAGAAGTTTTTAAATATTTAAAAACAAGTGTCTTATATGTGGGCAAACTTTATTTTTAACTGTATACTATTTTTAATATTTGAAGGTTAGAGTAGCACATATCCGTGAAAATTGAAAATATCTTCCAATTTTGGTTCAGAAGATACAGACCTCATATAACGGAATGATAGACAGAGGAGTTTTGATAAAAGGGGCCAGTTGGCACCTTTCGCTGTTAAGCCTGCTTGCCTAGCAGTTTATCTTTTTTTAAAAACCTTTTTTGTAATTTTAGTCATATCATCGTACAATATGTCTTTCCTATTACATGGCAAACCAATCTAACTACTCGATTAACAAAAATGGAATTCTTGTGAATTCTTTTTCATCCTTAAACTTTTTGAAAACATTGGCAATGATTCAAAAACACCCCATTCATCATTTTTCTTTAAAAAATATTCAAAGCTAAGCTCAACAACCTCATCGAATTCACATGTAAGCAAAATAAGAGTATCAAGACATCGATGCTGATATAGCTAGCTTTAGTAAAGCTTCTGATAAAATTCCTCAGCTAATCATACTACTTACCAAGCCAATCCAATTTCGCCCTTCTACAGTTGACTTGATCAAATCATACCTACAAAATGGTCAATACACTGAAATCTTTCCATTGTCAACATCCAAACCTTTCACTGCTGTCTCAAGTGTCCGCATGACAATTTCTAAAGACCTATAATATTCATAATAAAGATTAAGACTAAGGATATTGAAACCATATAAATTGACTCCTTTCTGCCTTTGATTTGAGAAGCAGCAAACTCGCATTACCCATTTCCCCTCAAACTAGACTGCTAAACGATTATTCCCGCCAACTTCTTCCTCCTCACATTTAACATACTTCTCCTGTGGTATGCTTGATACCTGAAGTGATCCAATATATATCCTATGGTTTCTTTGAGATCAATTTTTGTTCTGACATTGATGAAATCCTATGCCGGCCATTTTGATTAAAATTTGGTCTCTTTTCTAGCATTTCTTAATCAACCGAAGTAGTCAAAAGTGGGTTCAAATGTTTTGATCACGGTCTGGACTTGTCAAACTGAGCAATTTTGTATCGGAACGATAACTTCAATTTTCCAACGAATTTGTTTTATGACCCTGTGACGATCTGCACGCCACTCTTGACCGTAATAAGTTTTTTTTTTTCAAACCAAATTTCGCAGCAGTTACTCTTTCATTTTTCCGTGCACCAATTGGTTTTCGATATCGGCCCTACTTTACAAAAACTTGACCAATAATGATGTTTTATGACTACCTGAATCGTTCTCATACCACCAAACCAAGCAAGTTGGCCAAACATGAATTTTTCGATCCCTAAATATAGCACTTTTTCTCGTTTACGCAGTTTACGAGTTGAAAATATACTCCATGTGAAAAAACGATTGGAAAATTGTCATAAGTTTTGAGCTGCTTACAACTTGGAATTAAGAAGTGATACTGCAGCATGTGGGCATTTTGCTTAATTCCTGAATCAGTTGAACCTTGGAAATGAATACTTTTAGATTTTTATGCGAATTTCTTCGGTCAATTATGTTCACTGAGATCACACTAAGCGCACACTTTCGACATAAGCTGCAATATTCTCCGTTGAGCGTACAGGATGGGAATTGTCGTGTGATCGGTTATCAATCAGTAAATAAGTGTCCCGGACTTTCTCCAGAAATGTACTTACACCGACTGCAGTTAATGTTTTATTTCGATCGATATAATCTATTTCAAAATTTGCACTGTTTAGACATCACACACATTTTATGAGTTAATCTGTTCATTACGTGCCGTGAAAATTTTAGACGAGGTTTCCATTTATATTTTGAACGTATAAGAGCTCTAATTTTTTTTCCAAGGAGTTATGAATACTTTTAATATCATGACATATAATACCGGTAAGTGATATCAGGGAGGAAGTCAATTTCAAGAAGATACCAGCAAATGTCCACCCTACATAGTTTTTCTCAAATAAAATGATCTTTGCAAATCATATCCTATGGTCTTCGACTTTTGTTTGTGTCTCTCTTACGAAATTTTGTGAGTTTTTGCTTTGCTCTCATTTGTCTTTTACTAAGGGTCAATGTCAATGTCACTGCCGCCCGCCTTCAGTTAACCTATTTCCAACTATTGCTCAAGTCTTTGTCTTTGTTTCAAACCGAACGTGCTGAACGAAATCTTATGCGTAAATCTGACTTCATATCTATTCGTATAAAAGTCAAACATAAACATCAATCCATGAAGCGAATTCATTTTGATTAACAAGAAAAACATAATTCACATAAGTCAGAGGGCGCTCAATAAAGCAAGTAAAAGTCTGGAATAAAGAAACAGTCACGAAGCCATGACCAATGTCATTACGAGCAGTCAGTTCACATGACTCCCCTGTGCACATGTACGTACGAGTATATCACACATCAGTGCTCAGGGGATAAGTGTCAAAGGAGAAGTTTCAAAGAACAAACCTACATGTTCTCGTACACAGGACTATAGAAGTGAATGCTGAGATTTCTACGTGCTAGCAATAAGGAGAATCCTTGGAGCTTGTGCGTTATTTGATGACATTCGCAATTTCTCTGCCTAAATCTGGCACTCGATGACACATGACAGTCGCAATAGTATCCACAACACTACCCTGAGACAGAAACTAAATTCGTGTTAATATATTCAAACATTATTTTACCACTCAATGAAGAACATAATATTTTGGGGCCAAATTCGATTTGCCCGAATGTCCTTTCGTCGCCTGTGTCCGGATGTCTTCGGCAATCATTTAAGATATAATCAGATTTCCTTTCATTTGCCTTCTGCGTGTGATGAGGATTGTTTTTGGTTCGGCTTTAATTTTGTTATTTGTCCCTTGTCATCCTTGTTTCGATGAGACAAAAAGGACATTTGCAAATATTTGCCAATTTACCGGAGTTTTTGGCACTTTTCCATTTAGCCAAAAGGATTTTATCCGCGTAACCCTTTTATGTTAATTTTATTTGAAAGTATAAATATTTTATGCCGCCACCTGAAGAGGCTTAACAAATTCTCATGAAAGATGAACAAAGAAAATAAGTTAAAGTCAATGAAATGAGGGAGAAAGGAAAGAAACAACTCAGGTGAATGCTTAGCGTGTTGACTAGAGTTTGCCTTAAAAGGATTTAATACTCTCGTGGATGGCACTTTTACATATCGAAGCACCTGGCTAGCAAAATCAGGTATTCCCTTCACCACGCTGAAGTGACCACGTTTTTCGAGTATTACACGAAGGATCATTTTTTATAATTTGCTAGTTTTCAAGGGACTGTGACTACGCTAGAAAGACTCAAAAACTAATATATATTGTGATAGATAGACGATCTTTGAATGCCTCCTTAGGGATATTACTAAAGAACGACCACCCACATAGTCAGACTACTATTATTTTGATCTCAATGACAAATGGTGCTTGGATCAAATTCGAAGACCAATTAAAAGTTCAAGACTTTCTCTAAGATTTTGTTGTGCTGATTTTTTAAAAAGCCCTTGTAATGCTTTAAATTTCTCAACTACACCTTTTGAGCTCACAAAAGTAAGATCGTTTTGCCTCTAAGTGGATGTACTAGCATAGCACCGTGATATCAAATGAAAAGGATGAGTTGAGTTTCAGCATCAATTGAGTTGCTACAGTTAATAATATACAGTGTTTTTTTTTTTGGAAAAAAACTTGCGATGCTCATACAACGGTTTTTTTGGTCAAAATTTAGCATAACTTTCTTACGTTCGACAAAACTGCTTATTGCTCATTGATTTAACATTTTCATCGGTTGTTGGTATGCTGGGACGTCCTGGGCGGGCATCTGAAAAACATTTTCTCGGCTTTCGGTAAAGAGCTTGTTGCTCAAAGTTGACTGGCAATATGCAAAAGTCATTTCATTTAACTATATTTTATTTATCAAATAAAATTATTACAGCTTCTCGGATCCATTTTTTTTCGATAGCAAAAATTTCGTCAAGCACACCATTACACATCCAAGCCGTATGTCTGCAAAAAAAAATAAACAAAAATTCAAAACTGCTAAACCTGTCAACATAGGTTTGGGAACATGGGTTATAAAATAAAATTTAAATCGATATTCAAATATATGTACACAAAGGCAAAATAAAAATATGACTTTGCTTGAAAAGCAAATCGAATTCAATTAAGAACTTAATTTCTTACAACGTCCTTTTAAATCAGATATGTTAAACATTGCAGTTGAATAAGCATCAAAGTGCTTTAACTTACGTTTCCAGCCGTGACTTTCAATTTTATTCAATGATTCCTATCAGAAAGAGTTTTTAAGTAAGGATAAGAGTTTGAGTTTGAGTTTGAATTAAGAAAGCTTTCTTCGCTTAATTTGAAGAAGCCCAAGGTTCCTTTTGCAGTCCAATTCTTTACAATATTTTTCGACTAGATGCAATATTTAAGGAAGAAGCAAGAAGAAATAATAATTTTGACTGTCTTATAAATAAGACTTATCTTGCCTTGTTCACGAGAACATGATGACCTGTTTTCTGAAAAGTTATCGGATTGGTTGCAACCGATTGGAAATCTAGAGCAAAATAGCTCGGTGAAACTCTAAAGTTTTTGAAACATACAATGTTTGATGCTCTACTTCTGCCGCAATTTGATATAAGATTTATCTCTCTGATTTATTAATTTATTAACATTAGTATTTTTATAGTTAATTTTAATTTAATAATTTATAAATTATTCATTGAATTTCTACTAAAAATATCTCCACGTTTCGAGCTTTTATGCTCAATTCTATGTGCAAACAAAAGTCGCTTTCAAAGCGAATTTGAATCAGACTGCCAAATGAATTGTGTACATCAAACTGGACCTCACGTAAATAGTCACATTTTATCCTTATAGACGCATCATGTCGAACTGCTCTACGCTACGCCATAAAATTAATGCAATTTAGTACACTTGACCTTTGCATAGATGAGCAAAGCTATTCACCCTCATTCGTTCAAACACGAGTTCACATAAACACATCTTAAGATTGGTCCTCCAATCGTCCTACTGTCGAACCTTACATACATATTACATCATCCCAAAATAAGACGAAACGAATAGAGTAGACGTCCCAAAATAAGAGGATAATCAGGATGGGTTAGCCTTGGGGGTCCTTAGATGCTGTATCGATTCTGTCTTAAAATCTATATCTGTTGACAGATTTCACAAAATAGGAAAAGATAACATAGACAACATAATCGCCAACATATTCACTAAATGAGTTCTTATCGTGCTCCACAATCGCATTGAGCATATCTCAGACTTTGGATGATTTTTCATTGATGAAAATCTAATATATGTGTTTGCTGGTAAGGGTACCCTACGAATATATGAAACTCGGCCACTCGGCCCAGGCTAAAAATTACCCCAGCATATTCACACAAATACAGGCAAACGCAAAAGATGGAAGAAAGATTTCGGGAAAATTAATTACAGTCCTGGGAAGATATATGGACAGTCAAAATGGAGAGGTTAACATAATTCATTGCGGCTCGTGGTGAACGTAATAATGTCCTTTAACGTTGGCATTTTCGGTTTTTTTTTGTTGTATTTTTCCGGAGACAGATTCTTGAGGGCCTTGTCAAACCCCAGGAATGGCAAGTATAGCATTCCAGGCATGCTGTCCCAAGGCCATTTCGTTGGCGGAGGTGGTCTTGAAGTTATGAGATTGATTGAGGATATTCATTTTTGTCTACACGCATACAACAAGGAGTGCGAGTACTTGGCTATTCGTGGTAATTTGAGGACGGTTAGGCTAGAGTTGAACTCGACTCGAATTGCGTGGGGGAAATAAATGATGGAAATTTATTTGTTGTTTTGTTTCTTATTGTCCGATTGATATTTCTTCTTTGTGTTGACACAGGATAATGGATAAGCTAAGAAAACAGATGTAACGAACTTGAGACTTGTTTGTTTTATATGAGCTATATACAGTTCCAATTAGCCCAACTATTTCTGTTTACGAATAAATCTCGATCAGATTAGTTACTTTGAAATCAGAGTATATACATAGTTTATACGGTCACAAAAATTAATAGTCTTTTCGAAATCAATGCACCCGAGTCGAATCATCAATTCATATTGTAAAATCGTGAGACCATCCACTCTCAGGATTTCTGATAAGATCGATGGCTTATGGTTCAAATTCAGCCTTAAAAATGACTCTCCCGTTTTTTTAATTACTGAAGTGATAAATATTTTACCCAATATGCTCGCAAATTTTATAGCATTTAGTATATTTGAAAACAGCTTCGGGCTTATGGCCATTGTAGCTGGGCCTTATGCATTTAACTCAGCAGGGTCAAAATTGGCTACTAAAACGTAATCTGTTTCTAGTTGGTGCTGGTGGATGCTAATACCCACAAAAAGTAGTAGAAAGATGGGGAAGGTCCATATTTGAGATGATTTGTACTGACGTGAGCTGAAGATGACTTGATAATAACAACTCGGTTCGATTTTCAGAAAACCTCGAATATAAGAATAGTCCAACGGCTTCAGTTAAATCTGATATACATGAAAGACCGTGAATCATACCACCTCTACCGATCCGATGGCTTCTTCAGTATGCATGGAATTTGAAGTTTTATCTTTGCATGTTAATAAACAAAGTATTCTGAACATAGAAATTCGAGACCTAGTCTGATGGCAGATTTCCTTATCGTAAGTTCATTACATATAAAAATAACACCCTTTTTTTAATTATTTGCTCGCTCTTCAAGAGGATATTAGGACTCTTATAATGCGTGTAGCACAGAGCGAGCGGAAGAATCAGGAGAAGAATGTGTAGTGGTTTGAGAAACTCAGGTGTAATTGGTTTCAACTCACTTCCGTGGGTGGAGCCCGAAACGGGACGGAGGATTTTGATATCGACCTATTAACTTTAACCTAATTCACAGCATTTTGTTCGATATTCAACAACTTCGAAAGTTTGGAAGATTAGCTTAGACACCCCGCTGTCAGTGTTATGCCTTCACAGCAGAGCCATCTACACACAATCTACACAAACAGAGCTATTTTGAAAACACGAATTAGGAACTAAGCCGATACAACAACCACAACAACAAAGCCACCCATTAGTCAGACTTCTATCACTGGTCGACCAATCCAGTGATAGTGCCATTAACTTGATCGCAATGGCGAATGGTGACTGGACCAGATTCGAAAAACTAGACCACTACTCTAGGAATCGAACCTGGGACCTATCAATTGAATCAATTGAAAGGCAGGCGCTCTACCAACTCCGCCACCCAGCTGTTCACTACGTTATGTTCAAAAACTATAAGGAGTTTTAAAAAAAACCCATTCTTTCCAGCCTTATCACTAAGAGCAGTATGCATCAAGTTTTTCAATAAGCCGAAGCGTTGCTGTAGCTTCTATATTTCTAGAGTTGCAAGCCATCCATTCCTCTTGCTTATTAGTTTTTTGTCTGACCCTTATATTTCGTTTTTAATCTTTGCCTTCTTGGTCTTATGACAATTCTTTAAAAAGCAAAGTGTATAGCTTTTACATCAGTTTTTGCCTTGATTATGTTGGCCTTTCTTATAACTTTTCAATTGTTTCCAGCCCAAAAGGGTGTTAAAAAACAGGGATTATGATTATACTTATTATGCGTTTTGCAAAGAGCAAGAAAAAGGTTTGGAAGAAGAATTGAGAACCTATTTAAAGGTTTGAATCTCAATTTAAAATTGGTTTCAATTACTCCATGGGCGAAGTTCTAATGAAGATGGAGTATTTAATATTGACTGTTTTATATTCGCAACGTTCGCAGTATTTAACTTGCCAGTAGTTGAAAAGTCCAATTTTCTATTTTTTTATTATTTTGGTGACGTGAAATTGGAACTCCAACATGAGGAACCGGAACTCCCGCTCTTATGAGGAAAACAAACCTTTTTTGGCGATTTTATTCATCGCGTATTTAACATTTAGATACCTTTATTGTTGAATGATTTATCTTTGGCTTAAAAAGAGGCATTTCCGTAATCATTCGAGTTAAATCTCTTTCCGGCAGGATATAACTTTTAGAGGACTGCGAACAGGAAAAAGTCGCTAGGAGCTAATTCTGGAAATAAAGACAATGCGAAGTGTAATTCATTCAATTTTGCTATTGTGGGCAAAGACTCGCGATACGGTGCATTGCCTTGGTGAAAGATCACTGTCTTTCTCTGCACAATGGGCTGTTACTTCGAAATTTTCATTTGGTCAGAGTCACTATTTACTGTCTTGCCAGGGTTGTCGATATTCAAAATCCGTGCGCACCTCAAAATACGGATGCCATAACTTTGCCAGCTACCGGCGATGTACAGCTGACTGCCGAAGTGACTGGCGTTCAGTGGTGAATCAAATTTTCATTCATCGTTAGAAAGAAAGTCTGTTTTACTTTGTTTGCAACTCCACTTTACCGCTTGACAAAGCGATTTTTTTTATCTTTTTCCGGTTTAATTGCCTCTTTTGGACGACCAGAGCGCGGCGCATCATCGGTGTTTGAACACCGCTTTAATGTCTCCCAAACGCAGTCCTTAAGTCAAATGCCAACCCTCAGTCAACCCTCTGAAAAAGAAACAAGAAGGAACACCTCCAGAAAAATTTAATTGCATTGCAAACACGTGTAGATGAGGTCAAATCCCAAATGACTTTTAACCAACGTAAGTCGAAATATGAAATATTAAAGTCCGCCCACACATGCACTTAAACAAAAGAATATTCATAAAAAATGTTCTCCTGAAAATATTTCCTTGCCCAATTCTCCTTCGAATGGTGCGGCGCTCTCAAATAACAAGCTACATTCCACTTAACAAATATGCCTTGGTGGAATTTAATTTTCATTTGTTCCACTCGTAAATCAACAACTTTGGCAAATTAAAGGATTTACGACTAATTTCGAAATTTATACTGCAACTGTAATGTAATTGTGCCATAACTCGCAGCCATCGCACAAGGACTATGTACCCCACACCACACACCATGGAGTACTCAACGCAGGTATCTCAACATTTTCTTTCTCGACCTTTTTTCATCCTGTTTATCCAGACGTACGAGTACATGACCCAGTATCAGGATTCAAACAAACAAAACCCCATCAAGACGGGTTAATCATAACAATACCCTCAAAAGCTATAGTGCCATCATATTTCTTCATTTTCTTAACGTCTCAAACCATGGCCAAACATCACGCATCACTCCTTTTACTCTCTTGTCCTGCCATCATCTTTGAAGCTTTCTGGTGAAAGTTGCCTAGCATGCTCGTCGACGGGGAATGTAAATGGGCGGGTGTACGGGAAATAATGGGCTGCGAAGGATACGAGACTGCATTATGATTAACATCTGTCAGGAATAGAAGAATATAACGAAATATCTCATAGAACGCGAACAGCGCTGCTCTTTTGATTAAAATATATTGCTTGAGTTTGAGTACGAAAGGATGTGATTTCTTCTGCGTACAAAAGCAACCGGCTGACAGTGGTACGTACGATAAACATTCGCGATGCCAGCTCCAGCCCCCTTTTCTTCACGGAACAACTTAGTTTAATTGAAAGATATATCGCGCATCTAATGGTAATTTATTTCAAAGGGACAAAAAAAAAAAAAGGACTCAAACAAGGAAGCAAGTACTAATCCGAGAAATATATGTATCTTATGTTTTTTTCTGTGTGTGAGTGTGTGCAAGGACTTTATATGAGAACGAAGATACTTTCATACTTTATTTTATTTAAGAATATCAAAATGTGTCATTTGGAATTGAGTTAAATTGAAAACTCTTGTCTTTGCAGTGACAAAATAAATGATATGCCCGTCAAGCCTGGGGTGGAGGGTATTTTCATTTTTCTTAACAGGATAAAATGGATTTGTGGATTCCTGTTTGCCTATTTCTGTGTGGAACAATGTCTCCAACTGGTGGAGGATGTTTACTCTTTTTCGGGGCTTTGGTTTAAGTACAGACAAATTCAGAGGATATTATCTTTAAAGTTCGCTACACTCGCAAGGACATACGAGTCTGTAGTATAAGGATTTGAAATTGCAAATTTTGCCGTCTGTCGCAACGGCTTAAGTTGATGATATCCTTATTCATACTCGTTCTTATATGAAAATCCAATTTTACGATTTGAGCTTGCGAGACGACTCGTGCGAGTGGAGGATGCATTATTTTTAATAGATAAACTTATTTACTGTTCCATTACATTTGCAAGGAAGCCTTGATTTTATTTTGCGAAATTTAATACGATTCAGAATAAATCTTGTCGCGGTGTCTTGGATGGGGGGTGCCACGTTGTTTGCTCTTGTTTATTGCCGAAAGGTTATAAATTTATGAGTTTTGCCGAGGCAACTAGGAACGTGGTATGACTTTTTGGTTCCGAATCCGAATCAATGGCAGGGATTGAATTTTCGAATTCATTTCAATAACTTTTGTATGCATATTTATAAATCAGTCTTAAACCGAAATCATCTTTGAGTTGAAATTTTTCAAAAATTCTTTTCCAAGTGCTGTTTTCTGGAGGTTCTTCGGGCGGTTAAAAAAAAGGGTTAAGCTTTCGTGATATGTCATTTTTTTATTCATTAGATGTTTGTTGCTATGTTTTCAGACCGAAACCACGTTTTCTTAATAATTAATCCTCTTTTTTCGACCAGTTATTTTGGCCTTGGACTTTCTTCAAAATATTTTTCGAAGTTGAAATGCGTAAAATAGGCGTCGTACTGTTTTGAGGAGCATTTATGCTCTGTTTACCGCATTTTCAACGGGATTGATGAGAACTTCGAGTGAAAATTTCTTGCAATATTGACGGATACTCCCCTTTAAAACCTTCAGCGTAAATTGAACACCATAAAGTGACTTTGAATAGATTGGATTGAGCACCATGAAGTGACTTTGAGAATATTTAAAATTGAATGAATATTGCACACTGTCAGGTTCTGGAAAACGCGGTAAGTCTTGTTGAGTTGCAATTGACGTTGGCAGGCAATACAACGACGGCCGTGTGCTGGCCTTGTTCGACGATGATGGCTAATCCTAATGTGTCCTTGAATTGGCTCAACTGAAAGGTTCTTGTTCCAATCATAGAGTAAGTCTTGAAATATCACCTTGTCAGCATTTGTATGACCAAAAATAACATGACATGGAATACAATGAACAACTGAAAGATCTTATATGGTTGGATCTTAAAAACGAATTTTAACAGAAACCTAATAATTTAATGGGCATATATAAGGAAGAAAAGGCAACAGTCAGCTTTCATTTAAAGTTGGTGTACATCAGGAGAGTGTCTTTGGCCCTATGCTTTTTATTATTGTACTCGAAAATCTGTTTGAAAGAATTCCAAAGTGCATACTTTACTGATAAACAAACCATAACCAGCGAGGATCAAACTTCTCTGCAATGAGCATTTGACTCCGGTGCAATACAGCCATTTATGTTTGGGGAAATGTTTTTCCCTAGAGTGAGAAGTTGACGTATCTTCTTCTGTTTCCGAAAAATATCCCTGAACTCAAAATAAACATCTATAAAGTCGTTGGTTTTGAGGCGCTCAAATATGGTAATTATCATCATAACCTCGCCATGAAATGAAGAAGGAAAAGAATATTGTTTGATGATAAAATTTTGAAATGAATCCTTCATCCTGCGAGCCCCAAATGCTCTTGACTTTCGAAGAGCAACAGATGTTCGTCACTCAGAACATTTTTTAAAATATTCTTTTTAAAGAAGAATTTCCCATTACTCTTTCCCCAAATCGCTTTATCGTCTGTTAAAGTTATCAATTATAATAAAAATAGGAAAAAAGATTGAAGTAAATTTTTCACGGCAGCTCAGCCTTGAATCTTCAACAACGCGATACAACTGAAAGTGCTTTAAGCATCTGTTGTAGCAGTATACTTTTTTTTTATAAGACGACAATCCTTGCCATCCTAATTGCTTTATTTTGAAGATTTTTATTTTTTTTGCTGGAGGTGTTGACACGATTCGGTCCTTAAATAAATTTGAAGAAGGACAATAAGATGAAGTTAACTTTATGGAAGGACCTTCGGGGATGCCAAATTGAATTTAGCTTTGACTTTTTTTCACTTACTTCAAGGGTTATCAGAAGGAAAGGAATGGAAAGAAACGCCTTTACGAGTGCGATGTCGGTGATCCTTAAAGTAACGAATAAATAAATTAACAGGGTTGAGGTGAAGTGGGATTGTCTTGTATTAAATATTTTTTTTTTCTGTTACGTTTTTTCACTTTTAATGGGTCCTTCTAAGAAAAATAAATATGTCAATTCGTTTTGTTTGAACAAAATAAGGTGAATAATCATCCCTTCGATGTGACAGTTTCTATTATAATGTTTATAAGATGGGCTATACGAGTATATAAAATTTCGAACCAGGAAACAATCTTTAAACAGAAAACTTGTGTTCAACTTTGCATTGCAAGCAAGTAATTGAAATAGTTGGCTGTGTTCTGAATGACTTAAATGAAGCTGATGTAGTTTCACTTTATTGGGGATGAAGAAGAACTCTTGAGCCGCTCATAATTGAGTAGAACAATTTGTAACACTACCTGTATCGCAGGTAATTAGCGCGAAGTTCTCATGCCACTTCATCACTTCAGGAGACCTTTTATTGGCATCCACCGATACAAGGACAGGCAAACGATATCTAAAGTGTCTTTCCCTTGCAAATTAACGGGAACATACTCATATCGTCAGTGTAATTTGCGCACTTTCGAATGAGCATACAATACATATTAATTTAAAATGTTGTTTGAGATCTGAAGGCATGTTTTAAAAAACATGCTTATTCCTACGAGCTATGCCACTTGAAGTGCGTTTTGACATAACATTCTAAGCTCCTCATGTTTCAGATTTGACTGATGAGCTCGAATGTTTTCAAAGTTAATAATAAATTATAAATAAATGTACTGGCATTTAGACGTAAAAAAGGAAATTGAAGAATCTGTGAGAGAAAATGGTTTGGATGAGATATGGCCATTGGAAATGGTAAAAATAAATCTCGGAAAAACCTTAAACCGCTGACTTTTACTAAATAAGGTATGGGCTAGATAGTACCTGACAAAAAAAAGTTCAACGATCAAAAAACAGCTCAGTCACACCAAGAAACTTCACCAAAATGACTGTTTACCATATTTATTTGTATCGTATGTAGCGGAACCATAGATCGTCTCCTAGTCCTCCATTCATGACACAGAAAATGTATTTTGGTTTCGAGTGCACTATATATAGACTCGAAAAAAAAATTAGGAATAATACATCGACTCATTTGTATTCGCTCAGTTCACAGTATTTTTTTTCGCTACACCTACCAGTGCAATTATCTGTGTATTCGAAGACTTTGTCATTGCTAAACTATCAGCGTTTTGTAATCACACAGCACAATCATGGAACTTCAGTATGACAAGCCAATAAAGTTATCTCTACAGCATGGCCTACGGCAACTGATGATTGACCAGACTAAAAAACTAGAGCTCATTCTTAATAGCGTTTGCGAATCGAGCGAAGTGGATTCTCGCAGTTTTAAAAATGGCATTGACAATTCTTCGTGGCCTGCGAATCTCCAATAGTGAGAGTTGTTTTTAAATAAATGCAGTTTTTCTTAGTAAGTCACATCTTCATATATTCCACCATACTGAACTCGCTTTACCACAGGTTGAACAGATAGATACTTAAATCAAATGGTTTCTCTTAAATCAAATAGGTTCCCGGTGTGATTTCTTGACTTATTAATAAGTTCGTCAAGCAGCGACTGATTGACTATAGTTAAAAGGATCTATCTTCTTTTGGATTATTGTAAATACCTTTGAAGTACTCCAGTAACTCGCTATGAAGACGTTGGTTTTCAATTAATTATTTGTCAAAATAACATACGAAAGTCAAAAATAATTTGTTCAAAAAATCTGCCGTCGAAATATGCATTGACTAAAACATTCAAAAAAAAAAAAAAAATACAAAAGTGCAAACTTGCATAATACTGAGGAATATATTCTGCGTGGTCAAGTCTGGCTGTACAAATTTATGTAGCAAACTTCAATATTGGACTTATTAACGAATTAATAAATAAATAAAATATATTAATTCAGCATGTTTCTGCTTAATTGCAAGTCATGGATAAACACAGATCGAATTAATAAATAAATAATCACTGAAATTGATGGTCGATTGATTTAATTAAGTTTAAGTTACACTGAAACAATCGCATGATTCCTGTTCAATTGTCAAGTTTTCACAATTTTCTATTTTTTTCCCTAAAGATATATGTATGTAAAAAAAATGAAAATCGTACGCTTCACATTTCATTTATGTTTGTAATTTCGCGTTTCGTTTTGCACTCATTTATTTAATATCTGCAGTAAGTAGTATCTATCGGATTTAATTAATTTCTTTCATTTAATTATGAAAGCACTCAACGGATGTGATTTCACGTCGCCCCGGATTCATGTGTGTTATGCTTGTGAGTATTTGTTTATTTCGCTGCGATAAGAGGTCCAAAGTAGGACTTAATAAATATAATTACCATGTCGCTCAACGAGCAGCTATTATGCAAATTGCATAAGGTTGTATTATTAAAATGTCAAAGGCATACATGGATGCGGTCAGATGATTTAAAACTTGATGCAGAGGAACACCCTCACTACTGAACCGATTTAAGCCAGAGAAGAGAACAAGAATAATATGGGGTCATCGGTAAGGAGTATTTTTCGTTCTTATGAACTTATATTTCATAAGTCGAGTCCAGTCTACTCGTCCCTTCATCCAGTTGTTTCCAGTTGTTAAGACAAAGCTTCTTTACATCTGCGAATACTTGGTCATCGGTCTTCCCAAATTTAGTGAATCTGTGAACTGAGATTCATCAAAACCATTAGCTGGAGCACTGTCGGGCAATAACAGCCGGCAGATATTTTTAATCTCTAAATAAGTTAGATAACTTCTATAGACAACTCTTATCGTATCTTTGTTTCAGTTAGTGTACATGTTCAAATTTTGAAAACGATTTGAAAACTTTAGGCTAGACCAAAAAACTAATTTGAATTTTTTGTAACAGCTTTTCGTCATAATATTAAACCGCTAAACAAAATGAACAAAAACTTTTTCAGATGTTCAACGCCTTGAATGAAACCGGGTTCGATTCGATGGCTGAATTTATTTTCATAACACCAGCTGACGTTTACCAAAACTGTTTATAACTACTAAAACTACACAACTACATAAAAATTCAAAATCAAAAACCGTCTTTGTGCTCGCGAAATTTTCGTGGAATATAGTCCAAAATTTTCGGACCCGTTTTTCCACAAACCTGATTTTGAACTCATAAGACCCCCTTATGTTTACGAAAGGCAAGGACAATAATTTTAATAATTAATTAAATAATTTTTCGCCTTCCCAAGGATGAGAGATAACGTGGTACGTGTTACAAAACATATGTACGAGTATTTACAAAGCATTTTCATCTCAAATAGGGAAACCTTAGTTGATGAGTCTAATCGCGCTGTTTCCTGCTTAATATTTTCCATGTGAATCAAGCAAGTGATAGCAACACGAGCCGTTCCATAAACACTCCCTAATAAACCAAAAATGGACTCTTTCTTATGAGTCGCCGCTAAACGCGTGCCCCATAGTTGAGTATATTTTCGGGCGGATATGTTTGCATAGCCTTGCGGATGCACGAGTTCTCAGTTTCACAAGGACAATATTTAATAATTTTTATATAATTTTTTTCGATAAATATTAAAACTTTTTATGGAATTTATTCCATTTGCCGCGGGTCGATCTTTTTTTTAAAAAATAATATTTGCATGCTGAACCCAAACCAAAAATGCATAATGCGATTAAATAAATAAATAATTTGTGCATTTAATACAAAACCAAAAAATGAGAGGCTCCCCCAAAAAAGGCAATAAAACATTCCACAGTCATTCTGAAAAATCCATTTGAAATAATTACATTTGCAGAGTGTTGTAGGAAATAATAAATAATAAAAAAAAACATAAAAAATATATCATATCGAGTGGAATTTTATTTGAAATTTTGTTTGCGTTTTTCGAATGATAAAGTAAATATACATATGTGTTTTTCTATTTTTCCGGGAGATTAACTTGTAACTTTGCAATTAAAATCACGTAATCTATTTGTAATGTAAATATGTACATTTGATTTGCATTTGCGCCTTTCAAGCGGGTCCTTTGCCAGCTGCAGATGAATTATGATTTTGTAAAAAAATTATTTATATAATTGGTTATCGTACATCATCAAATAAAACTATTTATTTTTCCAAGCCTCAGTATTTGTTAATGTTACATATTTTTAACCCTTTAATTAGGAAAATAGTGCTCCACAAAGAAGAGATGCATGTAACTAAGATGGCTGCGAAATTATTACAAATATGCTCTTCTGTGCCCAAACAAACATTTATATGTAAATTAAGAAACAAAATTAGTTAATAAATGTTTGGTGACGGTTGTTGTTCGAAATATGATAGGAAGTATGTTTAAAGCCTAACCTCGGAGCTTGCTGATTTTTAGTATTTATTTGGCATTCATAAATCATAACTGCTCTCTGTGACTTTGTAATCGTGGAAATGCTTTCAATTGAAAAGTACAGGAAAGTCAAGGAAATGTCAAAGTGGACCTAGATGGGCTTACCACAGACCAAACTTTCGATCAAATGAACCCTTAAATAGATGCATATTGGATGTTAATTCAGCTTAAAATAAAATATGTATATTAAACTTTATTTATCAATAAACCTTCTTTCAAAGAAAATAACATGATAGTTTTAATGGCCTTATTGGATATTAATTTGCTTTTGATTTTAGTTACCAATAAAGGTTTAATTTAGTTCGACTAAAATAATTATTAAATATTTAAAAGCAAACATTAACATTGTTCCACAATTTAATGCAAATTTACAGAAGCAAAATCTGAAAAAGAAATTAATATTTTTCACACGCGGTCTAGAAAAATATTTAGTTAAATTTTTTTATTCTTCTACGGTCTGCGGATATTTTGAGCCCTAAGTGATTTTCTGTCGAGATGTTTCGGGGCATTTTTTCTTAAAGTTGCTTAGATCAAGCTTACTCAAAATTGTTCTCCTCCCTTTATTCGCGAATTTGACAACTGAATTTTGAAGAAACTCTCAATTGAATTAAAGTTGTAAATTAAATCGGTAAGGCAAAGTCATTTTTTTAAATACAATATTCATTACAACAAATTTATATTAATGAAAATGTTTTGTGTATTTTAAGAAAAGGGCTTTATATGAGACAGAAAAATGTCCCTTTCGAAAATAGTAACACTTAAACCGCGAATATAATATTATTTGATACGCATCTTTTTACATGTGTAAGCATTTCCCTTAAAATTGAATATGAGTTAATAATTTAATTGAATACATCCTCACATTTTTTTTTTGTTTTTCATTTCAGGTAAGTTTACGTGAAAATTGCATCGTAAGTAAATAAAACATTTTTTTTTTAATACAAAATGGAAAACATGAGAAATCGTTTAAAGCGCCAACAAGCCTTATGATTAATCTTAAGTTATATCTTTTCCTTATTACAAAAACAAGCCTTAGCACCTGTCTGTATTCCAGAAAACTTTCGGTCAGAACCCTCGCCATTTGTGCAAAAAACAAAACGCCCAACCAAAAATGGTTTAACGGTTTAGTCACAATGCATTTTTATTTGAAAAATGGATAACTTGAAAACGCTTAAACTAGATTTACATTATAACTACATTTAACTTACTTACTGGCCACACGCGGGCGCTCTTAGCTTATAGTAAGTTTTATTTATTCATTTTCTTTCGACGAAATCTTACTGTTTTAATTTATATCCTTAAACAAACAACTTTAAAGTAAAACTACATATTCAACGCAAAGAAGCAATGCATACGTTTCTTTGTGATGCGAAGAATTCAAGATTCCAGGAAAACTTTAAATAAACAACATCGACTCTTTGATTCCTTTAGTTGCACTTCCAAAGTAGCATTCTCAATATTATAATTTGACTACCGTTGCAAGCATTTTCTAATTAACAGAGTGGTCTTGCAAAAATCCTTGTCCCTTCAACGATTTGAAAATTTTCTTTGAGAATATTCTTAACAAAATTTTGAAACTTTCAAGATTGTATCCATTTTCTCAATGCTATTTATTTTGTTCACTTTTAATTAAACTAAAACACATCAACGCTTTGCAATGACGAAGTTCTACTCTCGTTATGAAGACAAACATTTGTTTTAACCCCTGACTCCGTCCGATGCTCTGCACTGATGTACCTTACTGACTTAAAAGTATTTTGATAATTTTCGAAAAAAAGTTCTTCCTTTCGAAGAAAACTCAACACTCAGCAGAAATTTCGAGATCGTTTTCCCAATTCTCATCACTTCACATAACCAGAGATAACATTATAACTGACGTACATTTCGATTCTGAGAGTCCTTGCCGAAAATGCAATTGGTCTTTCCATTTGAAAGAAGGATTCGTTCTAAATGAAATTCCGGTTCGTTATGCTTACCACATTGTTACGAGTCTCGTTTGTTGTAACTTTGACAGTAGGACGAAATGCAGTTTTCGCCCCCAACCGAGGGAGAACCTCAAAAACCTCCACGTCATCGTATTTAATTATTTGCAAACGCCATTAAGAAAAAGACCCACTCAAGGTGGCAGCACGAAGTGTTTTGCACATGGTGACGTACGAGCATATGTATGCTAAAGGGTTGTAAAAGGAATTTATTCAGAGACTTAAATTCGCAAGGATAATATAGTTCTGTGACTTTTTTCATCATGTAAAGTGAAAGTTTTACGTGAGAACATATCACACGGAAAGAGACCATTCATGGAACAGGATATTAAGGCAAATGCGAGTCCTGTGTATTGCGTGTTCCATCGGCAGGACCTGTGTTATCCATGTGGAATTCCCACATGATATTTGTAGTAGCATATTATCGCCTACGAATTGTTAATTATCTTTAAGGACGACGGACTTATTGCGAGTATTTTGTTCGTTTGATTACGCTTTAAGGAAAGGGTTGCAAAGCTTTCAAAAAGGATCACACACACGCACATTTTTAAAAGAAAAAAACAAACCTCATAAAATTGTTGCTATTCTCTTTCTTATAGTGTCCGACACGCACATCCTTATCAGTTTGAAAAGGATATAAAACACAACCTCTGCTGATGTGCAAACCCCCGACCAGAGTTGCCGCTTGCCGAGATTAACTTAATTAATCACTCGACCACTACAAACTACAAGGACGAAAACGCAACTATGTGTCAAAATATTTAAACACAGCAATTGGCAGTGGATTTTTCTGTGATTAATCGTCAGTGATATACAGTTTGGAGGTTGATTGATGATTCGCACTCTTGGAGTCAACTATTGACCGGAAAATGACATGGAAAACAAGGTTTATCGGGCAGACGTTGAGTGTTGTCGGTCAACAAAGTCGTTACGGTGGAAAGCTATGGCGTAACGCTTCAATTTGATGCGTAAGATAAATTCAAACTGATAATGAGTTGATTATGGGTAGCGACGCATGATTATTCAACGTCTAGATGGAGATATGAAAATAATAACAGTGATTAATGGTAATGATGGTAAAAGTGGAATCCCTATTGCTTTAATCTACTTGCTTAATTACAGGGGGATTTGTGTAACCGACGTAGTAAAGCACAATTCTTATCCATGGCGACCCTTGGCCTTTGTTTCGATTCCATTTGTTTTCATCAACTTCAGGATTTTCCCTAATGCGTGTTGTCTCGGAATTATAACTTCTTGAAGTCCCACATACAAGGCATACAAACTTTTCTTTTGCTACCGCGGCACACATTATGTTGGTATTGATTCCTTTTTTTAATATTTAATTAAATAAAAATGAAGTCTTTAATCGATTTTTGTAAACAGCTGGATTGTCCGCTTTATTCGCATGGTAAGGCTTGAATCAGAATAATGCTAGCAAACTGTGCAAATTTACTTCAAAAACTCTGGTTTATCTTTTAACGAAGAGAGAAAATTTACAAAAAAACGCCCAACGATTGGAAGACAAAATCTTTTCAAATGGTCAACTGCCATACTAGAACCAACTTTCTCGATCTGGAGGGACAACTTCACCCTCATAATCAGGTCTTTCTGGCTTCTAAGTTTTAACGTATTATTTTCTTAGTTTACATCTGTTCAGTTTTAGATTAAATAATAACAAGCAGTTTATGTCGAATAGCATAGACACAAGTTTTGGCTTCGATCTCCCGCAAAGGACCAGAAAGTAAGCTAAAAAGGTAAAAAAAATAGGTTAAGCATTTTTGTCTAGCATCTAAGCCTTTTGATCAGTTCAATAAAAATGCGGTAAAACGAAAACAAACCGAAATACCTTTGCAGCCAGTTAATATATGATCAACATATCCACTTGTTCCGCTCTGATCTCGGAAGTCGATGTTGGCTTCTTTCTGCCAATGCACCTATTCAACAATTGAAGGACTTAGAGTCAAAATAATACCCAGGGTTTCTCAAAAAGGAAAAACGGAACCATTAAAGGATCACTTTGCTGTCTGTCTGTCTGACACACCCTTTTTCCAAGCAACACACGGGTATCAAGTTCAAATTTATGGTCTCTTAAAGCTGTGAAAAACAAAGCTTCTAGATAAACGTAATAAAAAGATATTGCTGTTTTTGTCGCATAAGTTGATACCCGCAAGGAAATCAAAACTTTAAGGGTACTACATACATATGTACAAACAAAAGCGGGAAAAAATATCTTCGAATTGCGTGATGGACGAACTATTTTCATACCTACAAGTTTGTCCGGAACCGTGGCTGAGCAAATCCGAAACGCACCTGGCTTATGTTTTTTGAGCCGATTTTAACATAATTTTTCTAATTCAGTTGCACTGAATTATCTGGTGATGTTATCGTTTCTAGTACATTCGCACCTTTGTCATGAAGATCCTTTCATTTTAGAAATCCCATTTCTGCTCGTAGCTTGAATAATATTTCTAGATGGAATTCGCATACTCTTTCTTATATTAGTTCCGTACAGTTTTAACTTGCTATTTCTATCCGGCACTTGATATGACGATACCTCGAATACTTTTAATAATCGAGTTCAATTCCAGAGGGAACTTTATTTTCCTGAGTATTTTATTGGTTGCCGATCTAAAGTATAAGACTCCAGATTTGAGAATGTCTTCGCCAAAACCATTTTATTTGACAGCGTTTACAAGCATAAGCCTAAACCCGTTTCCCATAGACTTTCTAAGTCTTTCCGTACCTAAGCCAGTTCATTACACCCCGCTTGTATTGGAGCTTTTAATGTAAGATTCATTTCACTTGACTCATCCCTATACTGTTTATTGAATGTCTGTTCTATTTCAAAGATTACTTTCTCTGTCCTCCGTATTCCTACTTGCGAAAAGATTTTTTTTTTTTCGTTAGTGCGCTCAACATTACGACTGTCGTTTAATCCTCTTGCTGGATTCAAATCAAGGATATCCAAAACAGTGAACTCTCATGATTTTTTTCTTAAAATTCAAACAAATTCTACTGTTTTCCCTGTAATTGACTTTAAGGTCCGGTATGAGTCGATTCTGTCTACTATTTAATTTTATTTAAATATGCTTGCAGTTCATTTCATTTTTCTTTTTAATTAAATCAAGAGTTAAATATTTTTATTAATATTAAAAAAAATTCCGAGTAAGATTAAATTTTATTTTATTTGTTGACAACAATCAAATGTAAAAGCAGTACGTTGCTCCGGGTGCAGGAGCAGCTTCACTACTATAACAATGTAAGCCGAGGCGCGATTCACATTTGTATAATAAGAGTAAGCAGGCCATACGATCACAGTCGCATTATACATAAAATAAAGCAAAGTTCTCATGAAACATTGCGACATAAAACCAAAAAAAGAAATGTGGAGTTAGTCAAAATGTTACCATATAGAGACAAATGATGCATTTTGCAACTGAAAAATATATTAAAAGCAATCAAATCAGCATTTCGATTCAGTTGTGTTTTGAAAAAAACACTAATAAAACAACTCACTCTCCTAAATAAAAATAATATACGAAAAAAATATTTTTCTCTGTATATTTCGAATTCGAATTTATGACATTTATTTTGTTAAAAAGCGTTTTCTATTCACCTTGGTTTTTTCGTCAATTCGAGTTTGACAAAGTGCTTAAAACCCAGACATGAAATGCTCACAATTTTGATTTCTTTTTTCGCGTCCTGCAACTAAATATGCTTCATTAAAATAATGTGTCACATAACAAGTGCAAACGGAGCACAAAAACTTGAATCCATTTGCAACTATTTATTTAATATTTTTTAACTCTTTTTGGCATAGAAAAGTCCCATTTTCCACCGCGTAAGGTGGTATTTTCGTCAGCAACGTGATGATGACATGATGCAGTATTTCTGTGAATTTCAAAATTTAATGGAGTTTTCTGTGCGAAATTTATATCCATTTTGTCACTCGTTCAAAAACAGATTACTCTGTCACGAGTGAGATATTATTTGCACACAGGATACGCTGTGCATGGCTTTCGTCAAGGCAAATGGTTAACTCAATAAAAGTTTCGGCGACAGTGTTTTCAAAATACAAACAAAATAAACTGTCACGTAAAGCCTATAGCCTAGCTTTGCCGGATGCCTTCTCATTTTGATTTAAATTTTTGCCTAAGCATTGAGTAAGTTTGTCATACTCACGCGGCGCGGCGTAAGCACGAGTAACTGTCAGGAGAAATAAACTTTTTAGCTTCGAGTTTTGTTATATTGTCGACACTCATTACATAGGGATTATGTGTCGCATGCGTGTTTTAGAGCTCGTTAAAACTTTCTCGAGTGCCTTGTTGGTGATAATGAAGGTTTATCCACATCAGTTGACTGGTTTTCAAACCGTACTAGATGAAGGTACATTGCCCATTTAGATTAGGTATTCAATTAGCCTTCAAGGAGAATCAATTAACTTTCAGTTGATGCCGGGCGTCAACCTTATTATCATACGTACTTTCTCGACGTACAGGGTGCTGTGTAATCCGATGCTTAACATGTAAAAAGAGTAGATTCCTGTAAACAATCAGGAGGAAAAGTTAACTGTCACCAATTTAATTGATCATTGTTTTTATAAAATAAGACATCGAGAAGAAACTAAATATAAGAGGAAAGGATTTTTAGAAAGGACTTATCCTCCTAATGGAGTCTTTATTGAAGAAACAGTCAAAGACTCCATACGATGAGCAGAGAGAAAAAACAATATTGCCGACCCATTTAAGCCGACCAGTTTTTAGCTAGACTCAAAACATTTCACAGCTCTTAAAATTTGTTTGCTCATTGTTATATTACGACCCAGACTGATTCATTATCGACAGTATTTTGTTTATTTATTTAATCTTCATTAATACGAGGACCAACTTTTCCGACTTCCTTGCTGTGGAAGCTCCACTGATGTTTCGTTTCGGGAGAGTTGCATATGCCAAAATTTGAAAACACTTGAAACTGATATTGCCTTCGGCGTTGAAGAAAAAACATGGCAAATTCGGTACAAAGCTGGATCAATTCAAAGGCTCCGATTTTTGACATAATCGGATGAGTTTTCTGAGAATCCGGCATCCCCATACAGTACGCTATCACTGCAAATTCGGGCTCCAAGTTGAGCTGCCACTAAAAGGAGTTCAAAGTTTGTATTAAGCCCTCTACACTTTCACTCATCCAAAATGATTGACGAGGATCTTGCAGCAATTAAGAAGGAATTGATAGCATTGAGTCTATTTGCCTGCCCAAGAGCAACGCTGGTATCGACAAATTGTGTGTTTCGAAAGGTTTTGAAAGATCACATATTACATTGAATGTGACCGAAAAGTTGTTATAGGATAGGATGGATAGAGCTAATATTCCTAATTTTTCCCTCTAGCTTTGTGAAAAACTTTAAAGAGAATGATTTTGGAAAACATTTTCTCGAAGGGTGTTCTCTCACCAGCCTCTCAAAAATTGATGAAAAGTTTTAAACTATAAATGGTGTGTCAAAAAATCATTATTTGCCAGAATAATATGTTTGAATCTAATCAAATTCTCTCATTTACTTCAAATATACAAACTTATTTTAGCATTCCGTGCCCCTTTTGTGCAAACGGACCGCTATTACTAAGCTTTCGCTGTCCGTCCGTCAGTTCATCTTTCACAGTGCTGTATATTCTGAACCACACTTGCATTTTTCACACTTAGTGAAATATAAAAATAATATAAAAGGTGTTTTTTCAAATCGCAACTCAATTTTAACCCTAAACGTCGTTTATGGTGTTATCAAATAATTTAAAAACGCAACTCAATACTACGGCAATGAAAAATTCAAAGCTTATTTGATTAGGAGCTCAATTAAATGCAAAGTAGTATGCTTGGAATGTCAAGAACCCCTTGTGTGCATGTTAAACTCCCTAGGTCTTTTTTTTCCAAATGAATATTGACACATATTAAGGGTGCGGATAGATCAACGTAAGGATCTCCCATAATCTTCTTTATAACTATTCCCAAGGATCATTGCCTTACGAATAAGAATCCTTATACGTAACACCCTGTATGTGAGCTCCAAAAATGACAGCGAGAGATCCTTTCTATGCTCGAGAGCTCGTACTTGATTCGACACCATACTGTGCAACTGGCTGACATTTGTATGCTATCATTTGAAGGCGCCCGCCCATAAATGTTATCCAACCATTAGGCAAATAAATTATGCAAATAACGTGATTGGTTTGCTCTATTGAGCTCACTGTCATTTGCATATCATTTTCATAATGTCATGAGCAAAATTCCTCCTCTGGGCCGGGGCGGTTTTGAAACGACTCCAGACTTAGATCCTACTGTGGGAATTGAATGAGGATTTTGAATCTCGAAAACGAGGAGCTTGTGAAATTGTTGATATTACCTCGAAGGAGTCTTTGCGCGCGTGAAAGCAGATTGAATGTCACATCCTGCTCATATGGCAGGGAGCTATTGATTACAGAAAGACATTGCGCAGAGGAGAATATTATGCATCCAAGTGTGTTCCGATTCTAAGTAAATGTCTAATTAATGTGAAACCTTTTTCAACGATAAACATGGTGTAATAAGCCTGCAGGAGTTAAGCGTAGTATGAAGTTTAAAGACACTCATGGAAGTTGAGGAAATTAATTTGAAGTGGGAAATACTACAGGGAGTTGTTCAAATAGTCCTTAAAGGGGAGAGTTTATGGAAACTTTTGTGAATGTGACTTTTTGAATGCAGGCAATGAGCCAGAGTTCTCGTTCGAAGTTTTGTGTTAATTTCATGTGTAGACAAGAAGCTACAATTGTCAGTTTACTCGGCAAATGTTTAAGTAAGTTTACTCAGCAAACTTTGGATGCTGTAAAGTCTTTTCTTTCGCCTGGAATAATATTTGGGAAGAAAGTTTTGCTTTGACTTGAGCTCAGTTAAATCTGTAGAGGCCGAAACTTTTAAGAGGAATGAAATTGTCACTTTTTTTTACCAGGCCCACCGAATTTGAGTAAATTTTTTTTTTAAAACATTTAAGGAAGCTAGATTTCTTCTCTTTGAGGCGAGGGTAAAATGCGATCTCTACTGCAAGACTTTTAGTAGCAATTACCGTGCTTCCCTTACTTATTTGACCATATCAAAACATTGATTTATATTCTCGACACTCCAAAGATTTCTAAAGGTCTCAAAATTGTGAACAAGATGTGAACGCAGGAGGTACACGTGAAATGAAGGCTGTAGATGTTTCTTTTAAGGGGGAGGACAAATTTTAGTACTAGAGAAAGCAGAGTTTTCCCGCTATTTTATCCAAGCCCACCCATCCTGAAATAAATGAAAACATTTTTTTTTTTTTACCACCGCGATACATCCTAGACCTCGCAGATATGTGCACATCGCAGGAAAATTTGATCCCCGCCAATAATAAAAATAATGGGACTTAGTACACTCCCTTGGTGTACACCAATTCAACTCGTCAACTGTCGGATAGCAGATTTCGAAAATTTTCGAAGAGTTCAGCTATCCCAAAAGCGATACAATTCCCCTCCTTTTTCTATTCAAGTTAGGACTTTATTTGGTGGTTGGAAGCTTATGTCAAAGATTATTGTGGTTTGAGGATATCACTTGCATAACGTGAGGATTCTGTTTAGCGCTTACCGTCTTCTTAAATCGTTCTTGAAATATATTCTGTGAAGAGGTTTGAAACTTCTTTTGATTTGTCTACCCTGCTCTTAATTGTGCTAAAAAAAAGAAGTGGTCGGAGTCTCGGAGTCGACGTTCTTGGCTCTGAAATCTAGCATATTCAGAACACGTATTCATGATTTTCAAATAAAGGCAACTTCAGTATCGCAGTAAAACTGGTTAGTTCGATAAATCGATAAGCCGCAAGTCTTTGGAAACTTTACCTTCCGACTTATTAGCTAAAAGTTTTCCTTACCAATTTTGGCATTAGTGGCATTCAGCCTTCAGGTGAGTCGAAACCTTTTAGTGTTCGCTGATATTTTCCAATTTTGCCTTAACGTCGGAATCCAAATGATGCCGTCGACTTACTCTTTTTCGAAAACCATAATTTTTCAAAAACCTATAATATTCTTCGAAATCTTTTTGCCTTCACTTGAAATATGACGGTTCAGATAAAGTGCGTTAATAAAACTGCACCATTGAACTTTCTTACGAAAATGTCCCGAAGAAATAACTCATGTCGACTGAGGCTAAAGTAAATTTAAATCCTAGACTGCCTGGCCTTATGGCAAAGTTATGATTTGTTTGAAGAAAAATTTATTCAGGCTGAATTTTAGTGCCCAGATACCGAAGAATTTAAGTGATTAAGTCTTGGCAAAGTCTACATATCAAGACGAGTTTTATTTGAAGGCTATTTCCAAGTTGCTGGGAAAATAGGATATGTTCAATTGTATACGTATCAGGAGCTTGCTTATCCTTCCAAGCAGTGTATATCTTTTTAACAATGCATGCCTATATTCCTGTACATTTTAAACTTAACAATGACTTAATAGCTTCTAGCCAACTTCCTTGAAAACACTTTCTGTTTACCAATTTACACCTGCAGCACAGCGTACACAAGCACCCCAGAGATGGAGTGACGTCCAAACATTGTTTTAAGTTTTCATACCTGGCTTTTCGGTTTATGTACAACACACCCTCTATGACAAAGTGTTGAGGCACACACAGTCTTGGACAAACATTTACTCAGTGATAATTGGAGCATCTTGACTGACACATTTATTTTAAACATCTTCTATATGGAAACAATCTCCCAGAGGACAGAGGGCCAACTATACACGGGATTATGCTTTCAAAGTAAATAAAACAACGGCTTCGGCTATTGTCCTTACGACAAAGGGTCTTGTATTTGCATTTACTAAGCTGAAATGTAGGTTACTTGACTTTTTATTTGAACTTTCATTGTGAGAGAGTGGAGGAGGCACGCACGCCCGCATTACGATGTGATGCTACTTGTGATGCTTCATGCTTCAGCATTCAACAGATTCAAAAGGGTTGTGGGAGTATTGTCTTTGCACAGCACAAGTATTGTAGTACGACAGCGGTGTGTGAACTTCGTCCTGAAATTCCTATTTATTGTTGTTTCTTCGTCCTATAAAACATGGCATTAGGAATCTTTCTTTTTATGAGTCATAAAAAGTACTTAGCTTTGCAGGAGCAGCTCTTTTTGCATTATTGTGATTGGGTTCGTTAACCGGGTCGTAAAATTGGTGTTTTTAATGGCATTGTTCGACGGCACTCTTGGGTTGGGTTGAGTTGGGTAAATTTTCAAAGGATCGGAGGCGGATACCTTTATTGCTTGATATAGCTGCGCTGAGGTGTATCCGTGATGTCTTCCCATTTGGCCACTTGGGTGCGTTAATGGGGTAGTTGTTAAAATTATCCAGTGAGTGGAAACAGGGTGATACCGGGGCCAAATCGTACTGTCAACACGATAAATTGTGCTGTCGCTTCAAAGGATTCGGAGTGAGGGATGGGGCCGATTTGCTACCAGTTGTCAACAAGTAACGAAGGCAATCTGGTTCGGCTATTAAGGAAGGGATATTCTAAATTTCTCGAACTTGAGGGGTTTGAGTTTGAAACCTGGCCTCCAAAAAGAATCATAAAAGGCGTCTCAGTTGGCACATAAAATAATATTTATTTCATAAAACGTATTGTTATCGTGTCAATCTAAAACGGCTCGTAATCGTATGACCAAAATTTAATCACGGCACCAAGTTGGCATAGTGATTTAGGAAAATATTGTTTTCGACTCTTCAAACATTAGAAAAAAGGAGGAGAACTTACGGGCACTCAGAAAACTAAAGATTAAGTCCAGTCGTTGCTAATATTTAGAAAATATTCGCTTTAAATCAAGTCATTATAAAAAAACAATAATGTTGATGTTTTTGTGTTACCGATTGACTGAAAATTGACTGTTAATGCAGATTATAGTTTTGGAGCATTGTTAGCCCCAAAATTTTAAGCATTGTCAGCAGCAAGATCAGAATACAATTTTCAAATTTTCCATGTGTTTTAAGTATCACCCGGCCAACGAAACCGATTGTTTAACGAGGGCTACAGAATTGCGATAGCAGCTAGAAAGATGGTGTTCAAAAGTAGGATGAGTTTTGATTTCGAGCTCTTAAATCTAAGAAGAAGAAGCTATACATAGGTTAAACGATTCTCCGAAGCTTCAGGGAAATCAGGACAGAATCGTTGTTGGCGAGACAACATCGATGGCCTGTATGGCAGGACGCTTCGGGAGACCGTTTAACAGTGCACTTTAAAAAGGAATAAATTATTCGCAACTCATTCAAGACCAAAAGGAATGAACGGGCTTTGCAAATCGGACTGACTGGCTGTTGTTATTTTTACAGCTGAAAACTATGTGCCTATGTAAATCATTTTTAATGTGCGTTTTTAACCTAAACTAGAATAGTTAATATGATTTGTCCAATTCGTACGAAATCAGAAGTGAAATCAGAGTGACGAAATCTTTGGGAAACTGCGTTAAGTCTTTAAAGGCCATTTTCATTACGATCTTTGGACAGAAAGGAACGTCGGGGTATCCATTGATGATTCCGTGCAATTGACTTTTATTTACATGAAAGAATTTTCTTACAAGTACCCCTTTAACCGTTCTATTGACATGTTACAGTCCTCATTTTTTTTTTCCTAAACAATCGAACAAGTTGCCACTCAACCCGAATAGAACCAGCCCCAGACCATACCAGAAACGCTATCAGGCTTGACTGAAGGAACCAAACAGTTTCAGTTTTCTGCTTTATTTTTATAACAGCTCGCCCAAATAATCCAATTTGTCTTAATCTTCCTATGGCATTTTTCATGGATTGTGTTGTGACCATCGACCTTCTGACTTATTTTATAAGAATACGTTGTTTTTTAGTTAAATGCAAAGTTTAAATATAAAACAATGCAGTCATTTCCCTTGAAGGGCCAAATCCAAACTATCAGCAGCTTTAGTTTCACTCATGTTATTTGAGTAAAGGTCTGATTTCAAAATAAAAATAAACCAAATGAAATCTTCCAGAGAACAATGAACATAAATGCAAACGAGCTGCATTGGAACATCTATCAGCAAGTGCACCCTTTTTATGGAATGGTAAGAGAGGACTTCCATGTTTTCATGTTTCAAACAAGGTATTCATTAGTTTCATTAATTTAAATAAGGTTTGCTCACAATCAACTTTTGAAATACGAGTTTGACTTCAAAATCGATGACGCCTTTCGATCCACCTTTGCTTTTAAACTTGTTAAGCAAAGGAATGTGTCCCTAAGTGACCCTTTAACTCGAACTCGGAGGGCAAATCGAATACTCCACCTTACTCCGATCCACTTTGTTGTGCATGTCCTGAATTATTGATAATTTCCTTCCAAGAAAATTCCTTTGGCTATTGAGTTGAGGAAATAATTTCCAATGTGGGTCATGAGAATGTCTTATGATAAGGGCTGGATTGATGGAAAATAATTTGTCTTCTTTTGATTTATAGGAAATTTTAACTCCATGTTCGAAGGTAGCTTTTTGTTTGTCATAATTTGCTTGACAGTTGATAGATGACTGTGAGTCTTGGGAAGTTCTTAGTCATTTTAATGGAATGGACTTTGAAATTAAAGAATTTATTAAACATACTATTATGGATTGTAAAAAATCAAATTCTTCAGAGCTGTCAGATATTTCAGCAACGTTATTACGTGTGTGGGACGTGTGAAGAATTGATTTTCTAGATTTTTAGGCAAACATTTTGTGAAGGTAGAAAGTTAAAGTTCTACAAGTGGATAACTCATCCACAATTGCAAAACTCAGAACCCCATGCTTTAGACTTCAGTAATGTTTAAAATCTTCCTCGTACATGCGTTTTGTACCTTCTCCTGAGGTTTTATGTCGTCAAAAATGTGTCTTGAAGATATTTGTTACATTCGTATATGGCCACGATTTTGATTTTATACATAAGTTAGCTGTTTTGGTGACATTGACTACTCTGTTCTAAGCTTGGATCTACCTGGACATGGACTGAAGCAATTTTTCAATGATTTCCCACCAGAATCAGTCAATCTCAGGCTAAGGGGTAACAATTCATTAGATTGCTATTACAGGCAAGCTACATAAATTTTGGCATGTTGAAGAGAACAGTTTGGTAGAACGAGAGAGTCAACTAAGAAGACATTAATCAGGATTTCAATCTAGCTCAGTCGTGACATAAATAAAAAAGTTAGTATGAAAATTTGAGCCCTTTTCAAACACGCTTTAAATAGTCTTAACTATAATGTACGGAATATGACGTCGATCAAGTGGACGTCTCTAGCTCTGTCTATGAGGCGATTTGTTTAAATAGCGCTGACTTCTGTTGTTATTTCACTAATTCCATTTACATTTTTTTCCTAAAGTATCAAGTCTTCGATTAGTTTTAGAAAAAAGCCGAGAGCGGTAAGATGTGAGGATCGTGTGGCAAGTTGGTAGCTAAATATCAGGAAAGATTTCTCGCAAAATATGCATTGTTTCCAAAAGAAAACTATTTTGGAGAGTAAGGAGGTTTCCATGCTCATTGGTTTTGAATTCCTGCCGGTCATAATAAGTGAGGAGAACAGACTTGGACAGCGTACTCAAAATGCCTGTTGTTTGCTTGTTTGTCGGTCAGTTGTTGGTTGAAATGAATAACTGAAGATTCCATATTGTTTTTATAGAAATAACGATGAAACAAGTGAAAAACATTTAACACAATTTCTAGCTTGCTTATTGTTCATGCTTTATGGGTGTCAACAAATAACTTTCGCTTCACGCTTTTGGGCTACACCTTGAAGGTGCAATGAGGCTTTTGTATTTTAAAAGCATTAAGCTCTATTCCGAAGGCTATTACCAATTTCACTATGATAATAATGCCAGAATTTAATAAGCTTTTCAATCGAGCCGGAGAAAGTTTTCCTACATGTCCGGGTAGCGGGCGCAAGAAATTATTAAAATATTGCCTTTGGCATTCTTGACGATAATCGGCAAAAATATTCCGCATAGGATTGTACTGGTCTTTGGTGTATGAATAAAGATTTGGCATTATGGTTATTCTGTCTGCCTGCCAAGTCTAATAGTGCTTGGTCGCTCATAATGATTTTTCACGAAAAATGGTTATCATCTACAATATAATGAGCTGCAAGACTCATACACTCCAAGGTTACAAATCGTATTGGGTGATAATTTTCAATATGCAGGTTGTAGGCATTCACAATTCTGGTGCACGAATTGATGAGGGTTATCCGGATATTCAGCAATACTATACCTTTCTGCAACTTGTTGCTCTGACGCTATCCATTCAATAATAAATTGTTATCGAATACCAATTGGCATTTCTCGTCCAAACTTATTTACTTACTTTACAAACCGACTACAAACTTAAAGATAGAAAGCGTAAAAGTGGGAATCGGCCATGCCCTCGAAGGCATCCGTACCACCATACTATATGCAAAACTTTATATTATTTTTTCTCATAGAATATTTCTTGGACTTAAATTGAGTTGCAATATTATAAAAACCATTATTTTATGTGCCGACATTCTTTTATTAATACCATTTGCGCGTTTTTAAAGCGATCATAGTTACATGCATTATGTGAAAATGCTCCTGCTGTTACGATTCAAGTAGGCGGACGAATAGCGCAGCTTTTGTAAAAAGGTTTCCATTGGCACACTTTAGGTACGGAACCCTTAAAAGAAAACTTTACAGCTAAATTTACCTGAAGTTGCTGCTCACAGAAATAATGGAAAAAAATCATTTTCGCTTTGCTAAGCTTTAAATATAATTTATAATTGTTTTCATTCACTCCTGCCATAGCAGCTGCACAAGACATCAAATAGAGCGAAATCCCTGTGTGTACATAACATGGAGTCGTCGACTTAAAGGATGATGTTTTGAAATTCCATTAACATTACAAGATGAAAGTGTCAATAACATCCCCAGAAAAAAAATGTCGTTTAAGTAATTAATTCCCCTTGTTGGTGGTAGCTGAAATGGAGTTGTCTTCAGCACATTCAAAAAAAGAGACCGTCATAATCTGGATACTTAAATTTGTGTCTCTTTTTCTTACCCTCGAATTTGAGTTCTCGTAATTTGTGTTCTTATTCACTTTTATCCTCTTAATGAGCCATGGTATACTTGAACCTGTTTGTCTGAAGAATTGTATTTCTAAGATTCAAATAATATGAAATCTTTAAAAAGAAGGGAGGGATTGTGGATAAGTGAAGCACCCCAAAAAGTCGTAGAAGTTCGTAACCTTTTCTAAGTTCATGTCGTTCTCTATTTGCTTGTATACAAGAAGAAGCTACTTCGCGAATTCTGAGATGCAATATAAAGTTTTCGTTTCTGTTTTTTTTTATGAGAGAAGCGAGTTTTTTTTTTATTATAACAAAAACTTAAATCAAATGTTCTCTTCCTGTCCACTACTATGGAAGCCTACCAACCAAACTGAAAACAGCCTATTTGATGCGGGCGAAAAAGTGTCAACATTGAACACATTTGTCCGACAAATTTGTCAAATGTTTTACGAAGAGTTCATAGTCAAGACAGTGAGCTTTCGTAATAGCCAAATAGTTCAGAGATCAATGAACAGAGACGAGTCTGCAATTTGACATCCAGCCAAATCAAAAGGTGAAGAATACATGTTATGAATCGTGACTCACTAAAGAGTAAAAAGCTGAACCATTTTCTGGTAGTTGAAAATGAAGGTGTAATTTTACGATCATGAAACCTATAGCAAAATTGAGAATTCGTTTACAAATTCAATTGAGTCCCAAAAATGGTGCCTTTAGCTTTTTCCTTACGCGACTGGTTTTAATTTTGGGCTAAACTTGTTTTGTACAAATTCCAGTCTTCTTGGCTCAAGTTCTCTTAAGCCCTTAAAGTCTTTTCTGTCATCCGTCATCTCTCTCTGAAACTCGTTGCCTCGTGTTCCATAGATCCCAAAGGTACCTACTCTTCACGAATGTGAAAATATCCGTGGTGAGTTCAGAAAGGTCGCGTTCATCGAAATTAGAAGAGAATACTGGACAAAAACATGGAAGGGCTTTCCCGACTTGGAATCAAATTACCTCAAGGGTCTCCGAGACAACCAACCTCTTATTTGATGCGAGCCCTCGAACGGTATTGAAGACAAAAGCGAGGTTGTGAAGGTAAGGATATTGTATTGGAAAACCTTTTTCAAGCTTTGCCATGGCTTTTGGATGAAGATTACAGTTGATCCAGATGAAGATAAAAAGTGGAAACTGCGACAGTTGTCAAGGGAAAAAAGGCTACGTCCAGTTAACAATTGCCCGAGTTCGGGATGGGTCTATGCGTTACCATGAACCCCCGGAAAACCATTTTAAAATAAAAAAAAAGAACTTTGATTTAATGTTTGGCGCTGTGATACATTTGACGAGATTCTCTGTTATTCACTTTTCAATAGTGCCCTGACTGAAATAAGTTTGGACTCGATAAGATGATTTGTTCCTAAGATGAATGAGATAAAACAAAGTCCGCACTTACAGACAATCTTTTGAAAATATTGAATATGAACCTAACTCTTTGGAATTCCGAAAATCGAACCTATTACTAAGCTTTCAATTGTGAAGTTAAGAGACTATATATGGAACTGAAAATTGAAAGTTCGTTTCTCAAAACCAATGGGTATTAATACCAAATTTCTGGATTCCCTTAAATAAAATCGCGCCCGAATGTGACGGAAATAAGGTTTTTTTCTTGGCTCATGCCACGAAAAGCGTCTTACATTATAGATATTTAAAAAAAAAAACTAAATATTTAAAGCAGCCTTTCAAATAACTGAAAACCTTTTCTTAGCTTTTAAATAAAATTGGCTTTAAATTTCCTCTATTGGTGTTTACTTAGCATCATTTTCTGGTCGTTTTAAGCACAATGTTTTCTCTTTGATTACCATTGACGATAAGATCCTTGTTCTTCCGTAACCAAACATGTATAAGCCCACTTGAATCCATTAAAGCAGTAACTTATTGCCGAATCAACAAATGAGGCCAAACAAGTCTTTATCCCTGAATTTTTAATAGGCCAACATTCCCAATTTAGCAAACAATGTTTCCCCTGAATAGCTGCAATATTTCCTCTCATCCAGAAATACTCTTCGTCAATTTAATTAAAACAACGGACAACGATTAATTAATGACACAAATAACAGTTGATGACCTCTATTTACAATAAAGAATAGGATAGGTAGTACCCATACTTAAACAAACAATGTCGCCTCACTGATTCGAGGTACAGATACATTTTCATCTTTGTTTTTTTTTTTTTCTTCGCAGCCATTCGCAGCAGCCTCCCTGTGTAAATACATTTTGAAGATATCCACTTCAATTTCGTTTCGATTTATTGAATTTACTTTTTAGAGCACCTACCCTACTCCCACTCGAAACCTCCATGAAGTGCCGAATCTTTTATGCGCGCGTCCATAAACTTCCAAGTGCTTGCCAAAAAAAAGACTCTCCAGCGAGGTCTTCCGAAAATCCTTCCAGGAAAATTGTATCTCGCACCATAGATACACACTTCTTCTTAAGCAGCAGCAGCAGGAGGAATTCCCAGCGAACCTGATAAGGCACGAATTCACTTCAACTCACTTCAAGACCAAATGGTTGCGAATAAAATTTTTGTTGGCCAAGTTGGAATTCATTCCCTGCCCTATCGGATGCCTTGCGGTGCGCGGTGATGGCGGTGAGATCGTGGCCTCCATCAAGATGACGATGATGGTGGCTGGAGTTTTGGAAATTTGAAGACCGTTGCCATTATTATGGCTTACGCCTTGGCGGCACCTTGATGCTGTAGTACAACTGGAGCAGCGCTTTTAAAGCAATTCTAAAGATTTATAGTTTTGGGGAAACTTTACACATAGTCGTACAGGAAATCACTCATGCCATCGCTGCCGAATAGTGTTGAGCTTCGTTAGCGTCCGGAGTAATTCAATTTCTCGGACGAGGTTGAAGTATTTATGAAAATGGCTCGTGCCATTGCGGAAACTAAGTCGCGCGAACATTTGTTTCCAGTTCAGAGGCGAGGAAACGCGTCCTTTCACTGTGCTGTTCTAAATGGGGACTTCTCATTCAGACTTAAGGAATTGTTATTGTTGTTTATGGACTCAGACAGAGTTGAGAGGTTCTTGCTTTGCAAGAAGAAGTGTCCATGTCTCGTAAAGAGGTTATTAGTAGTTGATGTTGTTTTGACACTTAAATAGCAGATTGACTGGAGGAGGCAGGCATTGTGAAACAGAGCAGAATGTCTGAATGGAGCAAACAGGATGAAAGTGCTTTGCTTTTGACAGCCTGGCAGAGATTTTGTTTTCATTTTTCCTTGTTAGCCTCTTTTTGTGGAATCAGCAGAAAAGACCTTCAAGTCTAGTGCAGTGGTTGTCGGCGGCGGGAAAGATGGTCTCTATTGATGGAAATATTTTTTTATTCCTTTTTGTATTTCACACACAGACGGGGATGCAAATGTAAATGAATGTTTATATTGCAAACAAAAAAATCCTTGTTTTGTGACCATTACAATGTTATTCGTCTGCTCTGGGATAAAGATGGACACAAACCAGCAATCCAATTGTTAATGATACCACAACGACGAACTAGCGTGTGTAGGTGTGCTAATGAAAAAGTTATGACTATGGATGAGCGTCTCTTTGATTGATGTCAAAAGATAAACATAATTTGCTGGGATCCTTGAGAAAAATTCACTCTGCACATGACAATTATTTGAAAATGCAAATGAAAAATTAAGATTTATGAATGCAAAACTTTTTTATTGAGTGAGTAAATTATTTAACTTTGAAAACTAACGGTGATTTGACAAATTCGTAATTTAAATTATGGTTTTTCTTTGCAGTACGAAAACATTACAAATTAATGTTGATAATGGTTTTCCAAAAGGTACTTGTGACCGGCATACGATAACGTGCGAGTAGCGAGTTGTCCTTGAAGAACTTCTATGACTAAGTTGATCAAATGTTCTTGTTTTAGAATTTTGAAAGTTTGGTTGGTATGAGTGTCCCATGACTAAGACTCTGAAATGTAATCATATTGGAAAAAAAAGAAAATTCTCAGCTGATCTTGGTCACATCCATTCATAAGTGTGAACCGTGAACGTGGTGTATAGTCGATGATGGGTGGACTCAATTTTCCCCTCGTCTAAGCAACTTGATCAAAAGTTCTGGAATATCACATCAGCGGACGAATAGTTGTGCACTGTCGCAGAAGGGTTCAAGGTTATGTCAATAAAATATTTATTTGTAGAGATAAAATGCACAGTAACGGACGTGACGATTGCCTTCAGAATGATGCTGAATTTTTCAGGAAGAAAATAAATATAACACGTGCTTGTTGCCAACTAATGTTAAAAAAAATACTGCGACCTGAACGAATGAAAAAAATTCGATACCGGTCTCTTTTCCCCTATTTAGACACTTGCTTATTGACAACTTATGTCAAACAAAATGCTGCAACTTGAACGAATGAAATTTAGACGATGCCAAACTGTTTAACTTTCTTTTTTGAAGTTTTTGAGAGATTTCGAACTTCCCCAACTCTTATTTTTCTAATAGCACGGAGGGGTTCTGGAACGTATAGCTGAAGGGTATACAATCACTATCTGCGGAAAATACTGTCATCATCAGTAAAAATTAAAGTTGACCATTTCTAATGGGCTTTTGCTTTATAGTTGTGATCTCATTCCAGTAGCTCTTGGACAGTCTGTTTCATTTTGTCCCCTCTCTTTTCTCCTATCACTACTTTCGTCCAATCTACATCGACATGTTGGTAAGCTTCTTTTGAAATCTCTAACCGGCCCGCGATTCGATTGGTTTCATGCCAAGTCAGAAAGCTTTGTGCAATTTCACATCATTTATCCTGGAATTAACTATTTTCAATTCCAGTGTAGAGTCTCCAAACTAACTCAATTTGGGAAAGGACATTTCTTTTTGCCCAAAACAACTGTTTCCAATTAGAATGAAGTATTCAAGCAAATCATCATCATTAAATCCAATGTCATCGAAATTGTTTTTCTCTGTCCTAAAATCTACTCGAGCATCAAAGCACAAAGGAAGGGAATCCAGACAAAAACGGAGAATTCCATTTTGGCAGGCAAATCCTCCGCAAACGTCATACACCAATACAGTGCAAATGCGAATCCAATTGCTTGTACGAGTATATTGCAAATGATTCTCTAAGAAACTTCCTTTTAGTATTCAATTAGAGGAAAAAAAAGAAAAACAAAATAAAACGAATCCTGAAAATCTCCATTCTGATCTAAAATGATAAATTTTCCCTTGGCAGTCGTTTTGTACGTATGTGTGTAGCACCTGCTCGAGGACCAATGTGCTCGAATAAATCATGCAGGCTATATCCTTTTTTACTTTCTCGCTTTTTGGGGATTCACGTACGACTAACAGAGTAGGTCCAAAGGTATCCAAAGTTACTCGCATCCTGGAACAAAAAAAAACAACAATAACTTTGTGATTTCACTTTGGTTTTTCTCCATACCCGGTCGTCCTTTTGGATCGATTCAGCATGGGTTTGAATAAAATTACTCTCGCCCGGTCATCGTCACATGGAGAGCTAACGGATTAATAAAACGAAGATGAAATGCCTCGAGGGGGCATTCAATTGCAAGAACACACGGATACGAAGAATAAACGATTTTCTATTTCTGTTTATAGATTTTCTTCTGATTTTTTTTCTTCTTTTTTTTGGCAGAAAAGGTCCTCGGTGCCTTTTGTTGATAATGTGCAACTAATACTGGTGCTGACAGGAAAACGAGAAGGCCAGGTCAATGAAAACCAAAAAAAAAGAACCTGGAAATAAACGACCAGTTATCCTCTTAAATTTGGACAAAGAACAACTTTTTGTGTATCTTCTGTTTCGCAACAATCACTGGCGAAGACTGCACATAAATATTGTGCCTGTCCATGAACCAGGCTGCAGATTCGAATTGATAAAAAGAAATAAAGAAGTGGGATGGAGTATTGTAGGTACGAGGACTTTTGCCATTCTTGTTGTCTTCGACGTTGTCAGGAAGGATGACAATTTTTTTGTTTCCTTTTGCAAATGTTCCTTCTTCGTGTTTTTTTTTTTTGTATTTTTGATGAAGGACAATTATTTTCGCACAGACGGTAGGGAAATTTCCACACCTGTCAGCGAAATCTTGAGTTTTTTCAGCTTTCCTCTGCCAATTTCCGTTTCCAGGCTTTTTTTTTGTGAAACGTTTTTTTCTTTTCTTTGTTTGTTTATTTTCGTGCCTCCTTTGTGTCGCTGGATTTATTGTTTCAGTTCTTATTTTTTTTTGTAGACAAAATCACTGCTGCCGAGTTAATTCCTTCAGGATCTCGAAGGTCCTAATGCTTTGGTGCAAATGTAGCTTGTAGTGTATTTTATTTTTTTGGGCTGCTCGGACACAGGAACGCTGTGTATTGCTTGTCACTTTGGAACACATTAGGTAAAGAAGAGGGTACGCTCATAAAGTCCTGGTAACCACATGGTTAGCTCGTAAATAAACCAAACGAACAGGGAAGTAAAGGACCCATTTTCGATTTTTTTCTATGTCCCGAGGTTGGCCTTCTAAAAACCGCCCTTTTACGGGAAGTTACGAGTATTTCAATTTTCGACAAGTTTTTTTTCAACACTTTTTTGTTGGCGGTTTCACTGGTGTGTGTACGTATTATTTTGTTTTTGTGTCAAACTTTATGTTCACACTGTGTTGTGCAGAGTTTTTTTTCTGGCGGCGACTAAAAGATGGCCTTGTATATTGGGAATTTGCAAGAACAAAGCTGTGAATTTTTCCTTTATTTTTTCGCCTTTCGCCTTTTTTCTGGCTTTTGTGTCCTTATTTTTTTTTGTTTGTTCATAATTTGATTGGGGACTTCGGATGTGGGTGGGATGATTGCGATGGGTTGTGAGTTCGGTACTGCTGATAAGTTTTTAATGAATCTGGTTTCGTGCCAAATTCTGTGTGATGAAATTTGGATGGTAGAAAGGGGCTGCAACTAATTGAACATGGGGCGAATTTTCCATCAATTCATGGCCACAGTCTGGACAAGGAGTGAAGGAAAATCATCATCAAAGCAATTAAGGCGAAGCATTTTATTTCCCCATCGCATTGTTATTAGTTAATTAAACCTGTTCTAGTTTAACTTTGCACTTGTATCGGGGTGGAAAATTTCCCGAGACGTATCTTATTGATTGTGGCACACGCAGGATAGCAGACAGATATACACATCCTGATAGGATTCACCTTTACCTCGCTCTTGTTATTCTTGAAGGCGTACATATAGGGGGGGAATAGATATGGTAGGTTTGCCAAGGTTTCATCTAAATTAATTGCATGGCTTGCGAAGAAGTTTTTCCATTTTCTGCATGGTGTCCTTTTTCAGGTTTCCAATTTCATTTACTTTGCACCATGCTTTCAGCACCGGTCTGCAGAGTTGTGCCAATGGCTGCACAATTTGGATTGTATTTCGATGTATGAAATGGAACGTTGCGTGCTTTTGCGGAGGGACTTATGAGAGCGAGAATTGTAATTAAATCGGTTTATTTCGGCTCAGAGGTATCAAACGGGTCGATGAAAATGAAAAAGAATTTTTAAATGAATCTTGAAAACAGAGTGCACCTGTGGGTTGTGCACAATGAGTAACGACAAAAATTTGTATCATTTGAGAAAGTCGGAGCAGACAGAAAATTGCTTTGATAAAAATTTCTTCGAATACACTTTCAGTAATCCAATTCAATTTGGGCGTAACTTTTGTCTATAGCTATGCTTACGTTACTGAGGTTGCTGGTCCTTTTTTTAACAAGCCAGACTGAAACAAATGGCCTGGCATTCACAACTCAAAGGAGGTTAAATAATAATACAGAAAAGAGCCTCTAATGCCTTGTTTCTGAAGAAAGCCAAAGCGACCCAAAATACACAAGATTCTCCATCGGTACCGAAGCAGGGATCAGTAGGATGATTTCTTGAGAAAGTCCACATAAGGGAAAGAAATGTAGCCAAGGTCTTGAAAATATAACAAGCAAATGGAATCTCTGCTGAACTCATATGACTTATCAGGAAATATGATAACCATTAAACTTTGTCCAGTCCGAACGTTCGATGATCGAATTTTTGAGAAACTATACCGTCATTGCCACTATCATTTGAACAAGATAGTTTTGTAATTTCTCTTATTAAAAAAAAATCCACTCAATCCTTAGACGACTCCAAGAGATAATTGCTTAAAAATGAGCAACTGTATAAAGTGTACAATTTAAAAAAATCAGCCAACTAGGGACCGTTGAGGAGGATTGCGGCAAACACACGTGCGGACGTTTGATTAAGGTATAAGGGATGGGCCATCTGTTGGTATCTTTTTGATAATTGGACAATTTTCTGCAAAGATATAACAACGTCGGAGCAGCTTTGAAAAGATGTCCCGATTTAACTGGGAATAACTAGAAGTAAAAAAGAATTTTTATTCTCAGAATTTTCGCTTCTGAACATGATCCAATGGTATTCATTTCATCAAAATTCATTCAAAGCATTAATAAATATGGCATTAATAGCACTGGAAGATACGAACCATTGATGAGTAGCAATATCTAAAAGCAAAGCTCGTCAAATCCCATGCCAATAGGTATTAAACTTGCTGAATACCCGATTTTGCATCCAGTTATAAGGTAGTAAGCCATCTCTAGAGCACCATTTGCCTGAAACAATTACCCATCAATCAAATAACATAGAATGCATTTTGCACCGAAAGTACTTCGAAAGCATCACCAAGCTCAAGCCTCCTGCCACCACCCAATTTATTGAAAAGCATTAAGCTACACCCTGATGGATGCATCAGCGCGTTCGAGGTAAATTCTTGGGAGAGCTTGTCAATCTAGTGCATTCATGTGTAAATTTGCATGTATTAGAGCCAAAGTGCAAACACATTGTGCTCCAAACAGCACACATAAGGCCACTAGTCTTCATCATAACAAGTGTTTCAATGCCATTTGGCCATGTTAAGTGGATGCTTGTCGGCTTGGCTTGTGCGGGTTGCTGGCAACGCAAGTCCTCCTCTGCATAACGCATTCATTTTGGCAAAATGTCCTTTGTCCAGAAACACCGCTAAAATCACATTCTCTCTATGACCAGGGACGGTACTTTATTTCGTACGAGGACTAACCGCAGCGTTGTGTCCCATATTCTCACATTCCCATTGTACTATTTAGAGCAATTTCAGGACTAGAACTATCAAAGGACATTTTCTGCTCTTTGTAGTGGAAGAACAAAACAATTTGACCTAGTTTCACTCACACATAAACACTGCAACTGGAAGAAGCATTTAAATACTAAGAGTATCTCAGACCGTTCATTGTCCATCGCACGAGTTGCTAAGGTCCTTTAATCTGCTCTGACCACGAATTCAAAAATGCAATATTCATTAAAATTACAAAAGTTAACACGAAATGCAACGTTCACCAGCTTAACCACTGCAAGGAATTATAATTAAAAAAAAACATAGTTTAAATTCAAATAAACTAGTGTCCTGCGTTAAAAGTAAATACTACAGAGTAGCCATAGGTCTACAAAGAAAGACAGCTGGTAGGTTATACTATATAGAGAAAAAGTGTTTTCATCGTATAATTTTCTCCTGCAAAAGGATATTTTTCTCCTTTGTTGCTTTGAGGCCATCTACGTTTTGCATTCTTACTACTTGTTCTTTGAGTCATGTTCAGAAAATTATATGCAAGTAATTGTAGGACGCTTCACATCATTATATACGGCTGACTCTTCCAAATGCAGTCCTGTGAGGGGTGTGAATTCTTCTTTTCCTTCAGCCATCATCGCAGACATTTCCTTTTCATAATTTTTTTTTTCCTTCCTGCATTCACTGGGCTTGATCCCCACCTACGTAGTCGCCATGACATCATGGAAGCAGTAAAATGTCTTCGAACTGAAAATCTATTTACAAATGCATACGAGTATACATATGTACGAGTACATGGAGAGAGAGAGAGAGAGGGTTGGAGCATGTGTCATAGCCCGCCACCCACATATGTCGTCAGTGTTGTGTTTGTAAATAAATGTGTAGAAAAGTATCCTTGCGAGTTATTGAGATTCGGGACATGTTGGCAGTTTTCATAGTCAGATGTGTTGGCGTTGTTGGAACGATGAATGCGTTTATCGTAACCGGTGCGGTGTTGGTAGTCTTCTAGCCACATACAGAAGGTCATCATTATTTAGCAAAGATGAAGGGAACAAGTGGTGAGGATGATGCTGTGGTGGCGCATTTGAAGATTTATCTTTATGTACTTACACCTCGCATTAAAAAGAGGTCTTCACATTTGAATGTAATCATTTTGGCATTCCATTTGCATCTGCAAAGAGGATTTCTAAAGTTGCCCTTAAAAAATACTCGTACATCTTTACACAGGCGAAAAGCGTAAAACAGAAACGAATCGCTTAGAATCTATGCAAATACTTTTTGCAGAACTCCTTTTTTTTCGTACGTATACTTATGCATGTACATTCCCTTGTGTGCTGGGTAAATCATTCAAATATGTTACGCTAGCTCTGCAGGGTATTTTGAAGTAAATGCAGCTGGTGGATTAAAAAGAGCCTTCGGTCTTTGATGTTCTTTCTAAGAGATTTTGTATGGAATCTATACGAAATTCAGGTTGAGCTGGGATAGATATTTTTTCAGGTGCGAGTTGGTATTTCGTATGCACATAAATTGGCAGCAGTTAGTGAATGTATATTTCCGTGGACCTGAGAGTCAAGCTCTTGTTTTAATGATTGTGTTTTTAAGGACAGGTCGATGGTGAACTTTAAGAAATAACTTTTTGTTGTTTGTTGGTTATAGAAAAGCATCGCTTTAAATAACACTTTGCACGATTAGTATGCTGAATATGAAGATGAAAACCTTCTTATAACAAATCTGATACAGAAGAGGAATGCAGAGCAAAGTTCTAATAAAATAAATGACCCCGTTGCAGTTGTAAATAATTTTCCTCATCGAAATTTTCGAGTTGAATAAGTTTGGTCAAATATTCTCTTAAAATTAAATAGAAGGAACTATTTTCAGCTTTATTAAGATGCACTTTCCTCGTGCTCACTCAACCCGCCGTATAACAGATGTATGGTAAGGACGAAAAAGTTATGTCCTAGGGCCTGTCTTTTTTTAAAAAACAGCAAAATCTCCGTACAAAATATTCTGTTTTAAAATCCGAGTAGGTTAATTTCTTTTTTTTTCAAACTTGTTTATTTCCACCATAATTTTCACAATTTTCTTAACGAGAGACAAGATAAACGCTAAATCAATAAATTTACATTTTCGTAAATGGCCAACTAAAAATTAGCTCTCATTACTTATAATTTAATAATATATACTTAGACTAAATTACTAGAACATATTTTGTTTTGTGATATTTATAATTTATATATAATTTAGTTGCGAGAAGAAAAGGTGGAGGTTAAAAACTCCTCATAATAATATATTTTTTAACAAAGAACGAACAAAAACAAACGAAAAAACAGTACTTACAAACTAAGATAAAACTACTTAACCTAACTTAGCCTAATTGTTAGCTTCTACCCAATCTAGCCACCAGTATTTATTTAAATTTGACCTTTTGCCATTATTTACATCTCTATCAGGTACGCTCATGCAGTATTTCCAAATATTGCTTTCATCGCTTGATTGTGCAGGCACATGGAGGATTGATTGTGCAGGCACATGGAGGATGACTTCCGGTTTCACAGAGTTTATTTGCATTCCAAGGTCGGACATGATTCCATGGATGACACCGCTTGCCCTTGGAATCAAATCACTGGAAATTTTATCAGCTTATTAAGTGCGTGCAGTCAATAGTCTCTCGTCTTACCATGCTTTAATTCCAAGTTCGTATCGTTCAAATAATGGTTTGTGAAGATGTTGTCTTTACTTCGGCATTGCATGATGACAGTAGAGTGATGACGCAATGCTACGAAATAAAAGAACTGCACTTGCATATATATCAGCCAATGAAAATAAGTCGGTATACAATTACACATCTACACAACCTCCTTCTCTTTTTGCAAAATGCAAGCTCTTGTGGCCTCTACATCCTGACAAGAGGAGGAACAGGGCTTGCCCTTGGACGCCACTGTCTGGGGCCTCTTGGGATACCAGAAAGAATTGGCGAAAGTTCGCTATCGTTTGACAAAAACCAGCAGCCACTAGCGAGTCGGAGTGTAGTCAGACTCGATACCAGGGTAAAGGTCTTTCGTGGGAGCAAGCTTGACGGAAAAGATTCGAGTTTTCGAGAGACGATGTCTTAGGGCTTGTCTCCATTTATATAGATCTCCAGAGTCTCAGTACAAAAATTCTATTCTAATAAGGTCCTGTGCCACGGGGCCAACATAATCCGAGTGGGTAATTTAATCATTAAACTAACTCGGAGACACGTTGCATGAGCAATGAACTCATTCAATTACCTGATCTTCGAGGCTTACTACCCCAACTTCATGTATCACAAGACAGTTCCGTTCCGTTAATTTTCCATGTCGCCCGAAAGAGTGTTGACAGGCGACTTTGGCTGCATTGGAGATGTCGTACGCAGGTCTGAGGAGAATCTCCCGTTCAGTAGAGCGGTATCAGTCTGGAACAAGGAGGACGTTAGTAAGCAGCACCAACAATTTTGGTGGTTAAGGGAGGAACAGAATGTTTAGTAGTTGTTTTCTCTGGCATTCGATGTCATAACTTGTGTCTTAAATTAGTGTTTCATGATTCCTTGGCCGGTTTATACTTAGTTTTTAACATAGTTCCTGGGACAGGTTGAGATTTGAAATCAGGGAAATTTTAAGAACAAAAAAAAACTGATGAAATTATGGCACAGGAGTAATAAAAATATATGTACCTATTTATTATGCACCTAGAATTAATCATTTTAAATTTATTTTAAGGTAGTTGTAGTAAGTTGTAGGTTACAAACTCTAAAAACATGTACATATTCCAAGTTTCAAGCTAAAGACCGAATAAGCCGATACGGTCTTGATAAAATGAGACCTCCTTCGAACCCCTTTAAGGAGAAAGTACCAACAAACGTGTTCTGAGCTTCTTGATTACTAAAATGCAACAATATCAGCATATAATTGGGCTCAGTTTTTTTAATCTACATTCTTAGATCCATCAATTTCATTAAGCCTTATCGTGTTAAATTAAGTGGCATTTTAAAAATCTCATGCGGAAAACATCCTTATCCTTATTCCATTGAATAGGATAAACCAGAAATACTTTACAACAAAATTCCTTCTTTGTTATGATAAAGATGCGAAACTTAAATAGCCTCTTGTGATGGAATGACCCTCAGCATACTGTTCTCTTCAAACCAATCGCAAAGGATATCCTCTTCATTCAAATACATGCTGACATCCAAGAAAAGCAAAACCATATAAAGGAAGAAACACAAAGCACCTTCCTCTGGTCAATTGCCTCAAAATTAAATTTCTTATTTTCCATTTATTTTTCTACTTGACCCAACAATAAAATGGCCACGGCCCTAACGAAACATTTTTATCTTTTCAATACACTCGAACCCAATCCAGCCAGCCACTTTATGTAGCCAGCTCAAGCCAATTGACCCCAATCAAACTACCAACATTGTCTAAACCGTTTAGCCAACCCTTTTTCCAGTGCAAAGATCCAACAAACAAAAAATAAAAAAATAAAAAAACGAAGAGAAAAGGTTCCCCCATCATCCTCAGAATGCGTCTCAGCAAATATCAATTCCTGCAAACGCTTTACATTCATGAATGAACGCTTACAGTCCTCCTAATAAGCGTAAAAAAAAGGAGAATGTAGGGTGAAAGAAAAATGGAACGGAATTTTGCGAGCAAAATAAAATGTCATCATCGTTTTGGCCGAAAGCTAAGCAAAAGCCTTACACAAAGCCTCTTGTTTTCATTTTTGCTTGTGTATTTTTCAGAAAGAAATCTATCATAATCATCCTGTTGGGTGGAACTCCATTCCTAAAGGAGCAAACGCAGACAGAGGTTTTTATTTTTTTTATTTTTTTCATTCCACCCTCTTTAGCATCCTGTCGGACTTTGATTGCTTGCTGCGGCAAAGCGGTCCTCTATGTTGCCAAACAAATACAGGAATACTGGTCTGATGAGCTTTGTATGTTCCCCATTGGGATTGGATGTGTGGAATAGATCAAGGCAATAATTATTCTTCATGCTTTGCTACCATCACAATAGTAAGGGCGGGCAAAAAAATTGTACGTGGGTTGCTCGTTGCATTGCGTGTACTCTATTCAAAACACTCACAAAAGTACGGTGTATACAATTTTGATATACCAACAACTCCACGCAGAAACAGCACGACGCCGCCGCCCGCCGTCGATGAGATCTCATTATTTTGCGAAACACAATTCGCCAAACACCAGAAGGTATGAACTTACCGGCTACATCTCATCAGCATCATCGACAGAAGCAGCAGTTGCGGAGCTTGTACTATCTACTTTCCATTGCTACTCTTCTCTAGTCTAGTACATTTCTATCCAAGTATCTGCTGCTGTCAGTCCCATGGCAATATAGCAGGCAACATGGAAAACACGATCATAAAAGATGTTATTTTTCATGTAATGATTTTCATCGCTACATTCTGGTTACAATAACGTCCATGAGCCTCGCACACACCCACTCAACAGTACAATGCAAACGAGAGTTATGCGGTGAATGGAATACAACACTGGAGCATACATGCTCATATATATGTACAACAATAATGTCACAATAAAACGGAAAAGCTTTTCCCTTTCATTGTTTCGCGGGTTGGGGCAAGGAACAGCAAAAAAATAATAATGCTCCTGAGCTCCTGAATACCCGGTTCCAGTATGAGCGGAAGAAACAAGTGAAAACGGGCATTCAGAGAAAATTAAATTTCATTTTTCACCATTTACAATAATGGCAGTCAATTTTTTACATCCCTCTATTATGCTTTTTTTTAGGGGTCCGTACACAAATTGTGTAAACCAAACAGCTTGCTCACAGCAATTGTTTTCCTTAAAAAAAAAAAATCAAAGAGCCTCAAGTCTAGTTCTTCAGATTAAAGTTACGGTCGAATAGCAGCAGCGGCAGATAAATCCTGCACCCAACTTAGATGGACTTGGTTCTAAATACATAATTCCAAAAAAAGTTGGAATAGCTCAAGATCAGTTCAGATCCTTTTGTGCATGATTCGATCTAATTTTCAGCAGTTTGGCAGATTTTAGATAATCACCGTCTGAAGTATTCAACAGGAGGCAGGTGAGCTTATAGACTCTCTAAGATCGATATTAACTTTGCAGACAGTGAATGGTGAAGTAGGACCAGTTATTAATTGATGAATATGGAGATATTCGAGGCTTCCGGCTTACAAAAGGAACAGGTTGCAACTATCAGCCAAACATAGTCACCGAAGTGCTCAGGGGATTGAACTGAATCAATAAGTTTTGACTCTGCATTATTTGAATACGAAGAATATGGGTCCCAGCTGACTACCTCGGGGAACTCCAAGAGAAGCGATAATGCTGCTTCGTAGAATTGGTTGGTATGTTTCAGATTTTGTCTAATTGTGCACAATGAATTTTCCCGATTTATGTATTACAAAACGGTATCAGTCATAACGAGGTAATAGATTGTCCGTATTAATTAAGGGGCAGCCTCTCGGTACAGTATTCCGCATGCTCGACTCATGAAACCTAACAATTTTTGTTAATGTTGTCTTTTACCCGAAGCTGGTCTTTGATATTTGCTGAATTATGGTGCAGCATTGTGAACAGAAACTATTGACGTTTGTGTCTCATTTTTCAGTCAGTTGTACGCAGGCTTTGGCTGCGTACTTATGAGTTATTTTTTCATTTGGTACACCTTCCTTGCACAAGGCGCTCGAAAACTTATGCTTAACTTTTCAAAGTTGACTTAAGACGCTCTGAACGTTCGCTCATCCCGAATGTTTGAAGAGTTTCATGGGTCAGCCAGCATGACTTTCCTGACTTCTACTTGGTTGTTTTGATTTTTCATTTAGAACCTTATAATAAAACACACAAACAGATTTAACAAAAATATAACATTATATCTCTCCGCTGTAAAATTTAGAAATTTGCAAGAAACAATTAAAGTACTTTCGCTCGTTTCGTCTAGCTGCTTCGTTCAGTCAATGAGCAACTTTTTTAACTTACTTGCTTGAGAACATACGGCACCCTTAATAAATGAGCCGTACTCGCGTTTGGTCGGCTGTTTCTTTTATTATTGCTGGCTGTCTATAGGGTTGTTATTTTATTTTTTCGTTGGGGATTGTGGGATGTAAGCTGGCGCCTATTTTGTGGTTTTCAGTTGAGCACTCATTAACTTATCACTGATTTCCTTGTCAGCAAACGAACGCAAAAGCGTGTATGTTTTTATTTTTATGTTCATGAGAACCGGAAATATAGCAGACAATAGGCTTTCGTTTAACAAAAAAATATCCGAAAAAAACATAAACAGAAAAAGGACACGGAAAAGAGAAAAAAAAGAATGCTTAACTTTGACCTCAATCAAGGTGGTGTTTGACGTCGTCCTTTATTTTTTTAAGTTCGACTGAATGTGTCACAACATTAATTTATGGCATAGGTGCTTGTAGTCCGATAAATCGAATAAAGGTAATTGACGTATATTCGAATAAAAGCAGGCACACAATGACTGTAAAATATGGCCGATGGTGGAGCTTTTGACCTTTATTGCGGAAACAAATTTTCTTCGACGTTTTCAGCAGGAGAATTAATTTAATTAGACCAAAAGAGGACAAGGAAAATAGGGAATGATTTAAAGTTTTTTTTTTATTTTTTATGCTCATTAATAAAATTGCGAAGCGAAATGTGTATTAAAAAAATTTTTGTTTAAGCTACAATGAGTGAATTTCGATCTGAGCAATAAGTCCTCACAGAAAGGAATTTTGAATTGTGTAGGTTAAATATTTTTATAGGCCTAAGCAATAAAACTCATGACGTTTTCTATTTCTCTTGCAATTTTTGTAACTAAAAATGTCTTATTATTAGATAAGACAAGTAGAGGACAAACAGTTTTGTGCAACACTTGTAGTAGGGTGTGCCGATACGGATACTTTTGCGATTAAGTCGATAGTATGCCACAAAAGTATGGCTTTGCGCTTATAATTAATGGACTATCTCGCCAGTCTTGGAACCTTAAGAGTAAAAGTCTAGCTCTGAGAGAAAGAGCTATCAATTCTCAGCCCACACTCTTTCTCTGTCTGGAGGCTAAACTTGTGAACTTTTTTTAATCGAAGTCTAGATTGATCTATTTCTTATTCCATATCTGGAGTACTATATATGTCGAACTCACCCACCCGGTATTCACTAGTGAGACATATCCTTGAACAACTTTTGTGAAATCTGCAATATGGCGAATTTCTTCTATCAGGCAACCGAAGCGTAGTTTGAATTGTTCTGGATACGGCAAAGTTTCGGTTCCAGATGCTTAGACAATTTTTGAGATTGAAATTCCATATCCTGCCGAACATTTCCTTAACGCAGAAAGTTACACACGGTACCCCAATGCGATCTTCGATGTTGCCTATTCAGAGTGACACCGCTTGTCAATGTTTCAGTTCAAAGCCATTAAAGTTAATGTGATCTACTCCTAGATATCAATTGATGTCAGAATGACCTTTGAAATGTGTGCTTGAATTATAAATTGAATGTCAGCAAAAACTATTTGTTTATTACTTGTTTACGATTGTTTATTGTTTTCAATTACTCAATATAATCATATTTTATCTCTGTCTATAAACTGTCCGTCAATCACTTCAGTTGTTAGATAAAAGAAAATTTTAAATTCTTGCGAATTCTGCTGTGGCGTTTATACCCAACTCTGCCATCGTGAGCTTTCCAATGGAACGTCACTGTCAGATGTCAGATACTTGGCAGTTCTATTGTATATCAGAATTAGAAATAAGTAAAATAGCACTTGACAGCTGATAAGATGTGTTTCAAGTGCAGGGAATGCCGATACATGACCTTTGCATAACGACACGGTAAAGCCGTTTTTCAATATAGTTACAATTTCATCGAACACGAGTATACACGGTGTTTCGTTGATGTATAAATTGACTTTTTTCATCAAACATCCCAAAGAGTAAATATCTAGAAAGAAAATCCTCCCAGCACTTAACTTTTGTTCCATTACCCCGTTTTGGCATATTTTAAATAATTTAGCTCGGCATATTTTCAGATTAAATAGTTCAGAATGAGTGCCGCCTTTGTCAAAATCTACGAAAACTCTCTCATTCACCGACGCATAAATAATTATTTTACATCTCGTAATTAAATTTGGAAAACAATTTTTTCACTCGTACATCACTAGTCCAAAAATTCTTACTTGTGGGACTCCAGTCCTCTGAGATGTGCACGAGTCTTACTACTTCCTGATGATTATTCCAGTTAGTTGTGGTTGTCATAATCTAATCTTATGACAAGGCTTCGGCACCCGAAACTTCAATGGAATTTCAAAAATCTTTGAAGCTTTCATGGAAAATTGAAGTTAACGTAAGAAGAATCATGAATTCTGAGCTATCTTCTCTGTGAACGACGACAAAATGTGACCCATGTTTGAACATAACGGTGGTACGAGATACACTTAATTTTGACTTAGTACGATTTGAAAATTAGCAGAAATACTCAGTATCTTAATAAAGTTTGAATGGTAGTCTGGCTAAGTTCAAAGAGGCCGAAGCAAATTGAGCAATCCATTTTGAAAGGACTCCTTCTACGAGTATAAATCAATGCTCAGGTACTTCGAGACGGCTCTTATCCAGGAAATAATACATAATTTAATCGCTTTTAACAATATCCTAAAGAATCGATCGTTCATAAACATTTCTATGTGAATATCCTAAGCCTCAGAACGCATGCTTCTGCTTCGCGGGAAAACGAACGCATAAAAAACTCAAGGCACTTGCAAAAGTTCCGCTCAAGGATTCAATGAACTTCATAAATGGCAAAAAGTGGTTTCAATAATGGGAGCTTCCAACTCTCCACTCATAAAATTTATTGAGGGGAATCACAATGGGCCATTCAGGCTCATATATACATTCACCTAGCCTCCAATCTTTTATTACCTACGAAAGAAATATAACTTTACATGAGAAAATCGCATTCCTCTTACTTTTCAAGCATCTGTTGTCTTATAGACCTTTTAGAAATGGCTCCTTAAATTGAAAAATTAACTTTAACTTGAAATACCGCTTCTTCAATGAGACATATTTTTGGAATTTTATAAATCTATAAAAAAATCAATGTTCTGAAAATGCAAACAAAAAATTAAGCATTTAAGCAGAGCTTAAAAACTTCAATCCTCATTTAATATGACTTAAAGTAACAAAAAAAACCGATGCAAAAGAAATTTTCTGTGATATATAAACTTTAATGAACCTCTCATCCTCCACCTACAAATCTGCGTTTACCCTTTTTTTATGCTTTCATTTTAATTTTACGAGACCGTTTTATTTTCTAACGCTCTGAACTTCACAAGAGTGGATTGTAAAAATGAAAATATAATCATTTTTTTATGCTTATTTTCACGGAATAAATCCAAAGGACATCAAATCTCCATATTTTTATAGCAAAATTAAAAATAAATCACCTAATAATACTAATGTTCCGAAATTGCGTGAGTATCCTTAACTTATTGGTATCCTGTTTAACTGTGAAGAGTGAATAAAAAATTAAATATATAGTATATATATATACATAGACACGAAGAGATACACTCAGCTGGTTCAGTCATCAAAAGAATAACTTTTCCCATTAAAGTATCTATTAAGCAACAACATCCTGGCTGGTTGTTTTGTTTTTTGTTCGCTCCGAACAACACGCCGCACAGTAGGCCATCAAAACGGTCTACTCACGTCCTTAGCACCACACACGTATCCTTGCTCGTGTATCGATAAGAGGTAAAAATAAAAGGCAACGCCAATAAACACCAATTAAATTCGTGTCAACGGGAGAAAATTGAAAAAAAGGACGAAATGAAAAAAATAAAACACCACATTTTCGAGTTTGACACCACTTCAGACTCACCCTTTGCACTCTTTGGTGTTGTTGACAATTTTCAATTTTCAATTTTTTTTTCAAAGGGCATAATGCTGCCGAAAACCCATTAAAGAACACGCCGACTCGGGTTTGGTAGGCTCGCCTGTTTCGGCGCCCCCACCATCGCCTCTAAGCAATCACTTTATCGAATGCAATAAAAACATACTGTCAAGCCGATGTTTTATTCAATGAGAGTATCGCGATGTAGACCGCACACAGAAGCAAGTTCAAAAATTCTCAGCAGTGTTGCCATTTGATTTTATTTGTGTTTTGAATCATAAATAATCTCTGGAAGTTCATTCTAAGTGTGTATATATGCGTCTGGTGGAAATGGCATTCGATATGTTGTGTTAGGATTCAGTTCATGCTCAGAAATTATCAAAGACCGATACTTTAATAGTGTTGGCTCTCATGGATTTGGACATTATTATGCCTCGTATTTAACTTAGTTATTGCACAACTTTAATAATTTCAAGTCAAAAAAGTTCATTAGAAAGTCATTAAATAACAATAACAATAAAAAAAGTATTAAGAACAAATCATGCGTTTGTAAATGCTTTATAAATATTCAAATACTTAAAGTACCAATTTGGATGTTATTAAAATTAACAAAATCAGTAAAATTAAATAAATAATTTAACTCAAAAATGAATAAGAATTAATTAAAAATTATATAAAAAAGCAACTAAATAAATAAATGTGAAAGAGCAAAATAAATAAAATATAAAATAACTGATACAAAAATAGTCGTTAAGTAAATACTTTATTGTCTGATGCTAGATATAAAATTGATAAATTAACAAAAAGTAACCTGGCACTGTTCTTTTGCACTACTATAAGATTTTAATTGAATTGGAAAGTTTAGCGCGAGTATGATTTGACCAGGTCAGAAATTAATTGAAGTTCTTGCTTGTCTAATAAAATAGTCAAAGCGGGTGCCAGTGGCTTAGTGTCAAGTGCGTCTGCTGCGGGTTTTACCCGCGTTCAAGCCCATACCTCGATATATACTACTGTGTCCAAAAAATAAGGTGACATTGTATTTATTTTGAAAATTCTTTATTTATTCTTCCAAATTAATTTCATCCCCTTCAAAGTAATCCCCTCCCGATGCAATGCACTTATGCTAACAGATTTTCCAATCTTTGAAACACTGGTTGTAGTCACTTTCTGGGATGGCCTTCAGTTCCGTCTTCGCTGCGGCTTGAATCTCCTCTATCGTATCAAAACGGTGTCCCCGGAGCGGTCTTTTGAGCTTGTTGAATAGCCAGAAGTCGCACGGCGCCAGATCAGGTGAATACGGTGGTTGCGGAACGATATGGGTTGAGTTTTTGGCGAAATGATCACGAATTACGAGTGCGGTATGGGATGGTGCATTATCGTGGTGTAAAAACCAAGAATTGTCTTTCCACAATTCCGGCCTTTTTAGGCGGATAGTGTTACGCAAACGACGCATAACGTTCAAATAATATTCCTTGTTGACTGTTTGGCCGGTTGGAAGGAATTCATAAAGCACAACACCACGATAATCGAAGAAAACATTCAACATGACCTCGATTTTTGAGCGACTTTGGCGCGGTTTTTTTGGTCTCGGCTCTCCTTTGGCACGCTATTCCAAGTCTCATCGCCAGTTATAATGCGTTTCATGACATCCTGGTAGTCGGAAAGCATTGTTTCACACACATCAACGCGACGCCTTTTTTCCAAAAAATTCAATGTTTTCGGTACCAGTCGAGATTTGACGCGCTTGAGGCCCAAAGCATCCTTCAAAATGGTACTGACTAAGCCTTTCGATAAGCCAACTTCATCAGCAAGGCCTCTAGTCGTTAATCGATGGTTTTTCAACACCAAATCTTTGATTTGTTGGACGTGAGCTTCATCGGTGGAGGTTGATGGTCGCCCAGAACGCTCTTTGTCTTCGACACGTTCACGGCCGGCTTGGAAATCACTATACCACTTGTAAACATTTTTTTTTAGACAAAGCCTCATTACCAAAGGCTTTCTGCACCATTCTCAACGTATCCGCAGTAGAAAATTGATTCCGCAAATAAAATTTAATGCAAATTCTTTGCTCAATAAATTTCGACATCGCAAAAAACGAAAAACTCACTTTTAGCAGCTCACAAAACGACGCGTATCTCAAACACTATGAATATATTTTGACATGAAATTTCACATAGATGTCACTGACAGTACTACCAACCTAAAAAGAAAGAAAAATTTCCAAATCCTTCGACGCGCGCAGTTTAAATTCATATGTCTTCTTATTTTTTGGACACAGTAGTACAATAAAAATGTACATATTGGTGAAGGTCTTTTGGGAAGGGAATTTGCGTCTCATGTGACATCATGTACAATAATCCTCAGAATCTATTAACGCCAATATCATAAGCCAGGAATTTACAATTCATGACTGAAACCGCGCTCAGACAAACACAAGAAATATTTAATTTTTGCTGACCCATAAACTTGATCTGCTCGTCATGTTTCATGTTAAAAGGTATTAAACAATTTCATCTTAAAAATCCCGTCTTTTGTGCGCTTTGCAAAATTTTTTAAAACGGTTGACACTGTTTTTCACATAACTACTTCCCTTAGCTTGAACGGATTTAATCGATACACGCATCACGAAAATCCCTTGTCCCCAAAAATTGTTGAAACTTTTCTGTATACAATTTTAGGCTTAAAACAAAAAGTCCTAGTTCTGGCAACACTGTATCAAAAACTGAACACATTCATGTACAACCATGATTGTAGCTGTGAGCTGAATAAATCCAGAATGTCGTCTTCAATGATATAGCTGGAAAAATCAACGTCTACGGAAGAGAAAAATAAGAAGGATTAGGGTTGGAAAAGAACCCACTCTATGGGAGCCTAATTCCAGTGAACCAAAGTTGGCACACTTGAAAATGTGTTTTTAATAGAATCACGTAAACTGACAGACAAGAGCATTACTCCAGCTCACTCTGCCGTTGTTCCTGAGTTGGTTATGAGCATTACTCCGTTCAGTACCCGAGGCATTATCATTTGCCGTACTTACCTCACTATGTCATGTGTACATACAATAATGGTTTTATTTTTTGTTCGAAAAAGTCCTGATGGGAAGAAAAGTCCTGTCCGAATAGCCGGTCTTGTGCTTTCGAGGATATAATAATTATTTTGTGATAGAAAAACTCAACATATGCGCTGCTGCTGTCTGTTCATTGAGAGTACGTGAGGTCCTACAGTTTTGAGTATTTTGAAGCAGATTGTTATTAAATTTAATTTTTCGATCCAAAAACAAAAACTTGCAAGTGGAAAAAAATTGACAGAACTGATGGTCACGGATGCGAGTGCATCATATCCTACAACAGAGAGCATTTAGAGTTAGAAAGCCATGAATGCCGGACGTGACTTATTGGGATGATATGCCAGCACGTGCAAATATATTTTTTATTAAATTGATTTCAATTCTGTTGCATTTCTGTACAAAACGAAGCGAAGAAGTAGCTTCCGAAAGTGATACTTTTATGACATAGCTTTTTCCCAATTCAAGTCAGCTATGAATTTGGAATTCGAAAAGTGGTTCTTTGAAAAGACTTTTGAAAATGTTGGCTGCAGCACACTCTCGATTTCTACCTGACAGGTAAAGCACTCATTGGTTTGAACTACTCTAGTTTATTTAGAATATGTTAACAGAGGTTTTCAAAATGTTAAGTCATTAAGTCATCTGTACTTCCTCCCAGTATGTGCGGCTTTTATTATCATTAGTCCGTCACTTGGGCAATGCTTACGCGGCTTCAGTAAAGCCTTGTATATGATCCCTCGGAACTCTTACAGATGAATGTGATTAGGGAGCCAGATAAGATTACCTTTACAGCTGAAGTTAGGCTGATCCCTAGAACTTTGCCGAGACTCGGGTTCTTGGTATATCAATTTAGTACGCAAGGCTCTTTTCTAACGTTCAGAAATATTAAAGTTCGATTTTCGACGGGATACGATACTTAAGACAAAGCAAAAACCATGGTAGGATGCTCTGTTGAAATCACCCCAAGACTTTCCAAGCTATGCATTGTTGTATTTGATTATCTGCTTGGAGTAATAAGGATGCTTAGCATGAGAGCAGGAGTAAATAAGCTCCACCGAATCAGAAATTCAAAAATTTGAGAAAACCTTCCCTTGATACAGACAAAAGTGGAGCGTAACCAACTAAATTGGTGTTGTCGTATTCAAATGAGAGATCCTGCAAACCCTGTCAAAGAGGCAATGCGAACTAACGTTCCAGCGCGATCGGAAATAAGAGGTAGGCCTTAATACACCTGGATTGTACAACTGCATGAAAACATGTTTTGTATCAGCTTCAATGATTAAGTGAGGCCCGTCGATTTATTCTTAAGTGGGACACATCAGCAAATAGCAGAGGCAGAGAAGAAGAATAACAAGAAGATATGATATGAGTGTAATCCTTCACTTTTTTATCAGACCATCAATTATTGGAGTATGGAGTATCTGAGCCTGAACGAAGGCTGTTTATTTAATTTTTCAAGATCTCAAGCATGCTGCTTCCAGTAGTTTCCTGGCATCAGCGATTGATTGATCTTTTAACCAGTCTTTCCTTCGGTTCGGTTTTCTAGTTTTTCATGAACCTTCATGAGCTGGGATTCGATAGCACTCTTAGCGTTGTTGTCCACATCTTTCTGGCCATCAACACCAACTGGTCAAACACTGGTGCGTTTATTCAGTGCGCCGGAATGAACCAATCTGGAAGAAAACATAACAGAGAAGGCGTCATAGAAATCCATATTGGTCGTTTAGAAGAGATTATCGCTGCTGTGGTTGAAGGTGAACTGTCGACATCGACCACGCGACTTGCAACGGAATTGCCGATTCCATTACATTCTAGTAGAAAAGAGGGCGGACTGTCCACAAGCTACTGCCTGCATAACGTCACTAGTTGAACCTTTTCGGTCAATATGCATTACGTGCGACTAGACTAAGATAGCAAACAAAACCTGGGCTTCTCGAATTCATCATCTTTCATGAAGAGTCATAGCATAGACAAACCTTGTAGTTCCATTTTAAAAACCAATAATTGCGAAGTTGATACTTTTTCAACATTTCTAAACCCTAACCTCCTTGATATCAAAATTGAGAGAAAAAGATATTCGACCATTTATTAACATGGTGCAATCTAATGGGCCACGTTTTCTGTTACCTACCAAATGATTGAAGTCAATAATTACTGTTGTTCCTTAAAACTGACTAGGAAATTTACGAATCAAGTTGATACGAGTCATAAGATTTAATTCGATAGCTTTGACACGTAACCTTTGCCTTGTTGGAATGATAAATAACTAAAATAAGGACATACCCTAGAAAGCATTATAAACAGAAAAACCCTCTTATCGATGTTTACCAACCTTTAACCCATTAACAAAGGAAGGGCGGACTATTTCCACAAATTGCCATTGCCCACGGCTAACTGCTCAAGCTCAAAGAGAAACGACAGGACCTCTGAGCCAAAGAGAACAAAAGCCAAGCGATCGATTGCCCAAAGGGTTAAGTGACGAACCCCCATCGTGGGACTATGTTGATGACACAAAATCACACAATAGAATGATTGAAATGCGATTCCATAGTATATGTCAATTGCTCGGGGAGAAGCAAGAGTTCGGTTCCTTGGGGAAAACCTCCAAACGACCTGATATTTATATGCCACTCTCAATCCCATAAACCGAGTAATCGTTGAAGTTGCTCTTTTATTGTTGTTGCAGAGTGCAGAAAGTTGGGTGCCCTCCTCCTCCAGATTAAAGTTTCTTTGAAACCAGAACGAATCGATAGTTTGATGTCAAAATTTTGCTTTAAGCGGAACGTTTCGCATTTTGGAATAAATTTACTTCACCCCAAAGGTTTTGTGTTCGCAGAAACCCGATAGGTCGGTTGTGGGTTTCGCCTTCGATAAACTTTTACCTCGATATCTATATTATGAAAGTTTCCGCGAGAAACTTGGTGTAGTTAAGTAAAATGTTGGAAATTCTTTAGATAATTTTATGAGGTTGAATTTAGTTTCATCTGAACGGTGATAGGAATGGTGTCTTTATGACTTTTGGTATGGAGCGAAAAGTATTTTGACGGGTGGTAAAAAACTTACTAAAGGTTTGTGTATGCAGGTATTCTTTTAGAGGGCTGACAGTTTTATTTTAATCATTGAGCCAGCTACATAACAAAATGGAGTCCAGTACACACAGAATTCTAAACGTGAACATAATTATGTTGGTCGGATAAGCGGAAGAGTAAAAAGGTCTGTTCAGATTGCGTTGACTTTTTCTTGGCAGCAGTTCTTCGTGCGTTGTTATTATTGTTTGTATGCTGTAAGGCTTGGCAAAGTTTTATATGTTATATGCAATTGCTTCAATTGATGGATCTTGAGTTCAACTCGAAGTCCATCAATCATTTGACATTGGGATGAGATTGGCTGGCTTTGTTGTAGTGGTTGTTTTTAAGACCCAAGTTTTCAGTTCATGTTGTGGTTTGTGTAGATTTATGTGTAGAAGGCTTGCTGTGAACTGAATTGAACTAAATCTTTCAACTTTTCAAAGCAAAGGTATCAGACTAATGCTAAGCTAATAAGTCGATATCAAATCCTTCGTCCCATTTCGGGTTCCACACACGGAATTGAACTGAAACCAAATTCATTTGAGTTTCTCAAACCAGAACATAATCTTCTTCTAATTCTGCCATTCGCTCTGTGTTACTTGCATTATAAAAACATTCATATCCTCTTGAGAGCGGGCAAATTATAAAAAAAAAAATTTACGAAAAACTTCGTCAGTGAGTATATGTTTCATTATGTTTCGCTGACAGTTGAGAACTCCTGAGAGAATAAAAGCTACAAGGTCTTGTAGTGCTTTTTCCGATGAAAATACATCTTGATCCTGGCGGAAGATGTTCCTTTACAATATCAAGACAGTCCATCAGTTTTTGTCTGTAGACCATCAATTGCATCTTAACTCAGCTTACGCTTTCATAAACTCCAACGACGCGGTCTTAAATTCATCATTACGACGTAACCCACTTCTACCTGAATGTACATGTTAGAAACCAAATTTGGATCCTGCGGTACTGAGTGTCGACGTTTCATTCATGAATAGCCATTAAATCCACTCGATTTTTATAACGACAAAACTCATTAAAACATTATTGCACGATTATTGAACACATAGAATTTTTACGGCCTGTGAAGCACTGAACCCTATTCTGCTGAACTGTAGCTCGCATGAGTCCAAATCGTAGGGACGCTACGTTTTTTTCACTGGAAAGGATTTGGACCAAGAGTGCAGCAACTCCAAGCAGTCACAATACTTGATTTTGATTTTTTGTCTTCTTGGAAAAAGGATACGGGTTTAAAAATGTATATGGCAAGGTTTTGCAGAGCTGAGGGACATTAACGCTCTGACCCAATTAGGTTTCAATTCAATGCCAGAGGGAAAGTCATAAAGAAAGTCAACACCCTCGATATTGGACACAAGTGGAAGGGAACCTTGTTTAAGATTGAGCTGACTGAAGTTGGTTGGCCTCTATTTTTCAGACTTCTCATTGACTAGCACTGAATTTTTTTCACATTTATAACCAAGTAATAAGACATAGTTCTGTTATGAGTTCATTATTGAGTCCATGACCAAAAAACTGCAGCTCTTTATTTATCATAAATAACAAGGATACTTACCACAGAAGCTCAACTACCACTAAAAGCACCCTCATAACTCCACAAAATATACGACTTACGTGTTAAGTGAATCGAACTTACATAAGGACTTTCTTATTGTATACATACAAAAGCTCCATTTAATCCCTTTATTCCAGTGATTTCAACTTAAACAGAAGCATTTAAGTAAATGAACCTAAAATAATTCATAGAGAAACCCCCTGTTTATTTACTTTTCCATATAATCGCCAAACAATTCGAGATACAAATACACTTCTGGTTAAAATGGACAAATACCATAAAGTTGTCAGAAGAGAGAATTGCGTGCTCATAGCCAGGTTGTTTAGATACCTATCCTTTTTCCCCATCTAAAGTTTACTGGTGTCCACGAAAGAGCCTCCATTAAGGAGCTATTGATTCAAAGAAGTGGAATTATATTATAAACATATATATGGGATTTGGACGATTGTGGTGGAGTGAGTCAAACAAATAAGCACGGATGAAAGTATGGGTAGAACGAAATAAGAAACTGACGAAGATATTCATCATTCTGCAAGCAATTAATGTGCGAGGCTGGTGTTTTTCTAATGATCTGTGAATTTCTCGTCTACAGTGATGACGCAATAGTCGAGCTGTTCTTCCTTCAATTGCATACCCTTATACCAAGAGGAATATGACATCTTCCTTATTTCACAGCATATGATGCACGTTCAAAGGCATTTTTTCCCAGAAGCGGCCAGGCGTGCCCTCTTTCGAGAGCTGTTTATCGGATCGGATTTTGACAATCAAATTGATCTGGTTGGATTTTGCGACGAGCAGTATCAACAACAACATCTCGTTCAAATCTGCAAAGCTGTTGCGACACGCAAGACACTTGTACATCAATCTCGCAAGTAAAACAACAGAACACATCGATGCTCTTTCCGACAATTTTTTTATTATATCGAATTTAACATTAATTACCTTTCTTAAAGTCTTTTTTACTTTGTTTTAAGCCGTTCGCAGTATTTTGCATTACAGCAGTCTCAAGCAATAACAAATATCCTTGAATCTCCTTGGACAGTTGATATGTTGACGTTGTGCCAAAAGTGCGCGAAAAGTTTCCTCTTTCTGACTAAGAGGAACTTGCTTTGGGGTGGTTTGCTGCTTTTTCTCGGATCATTGATGCTTCCCTTGCTTCTGTTTCTCCTGATTAAGCGCGTTTGTTTTTTGGGGTTGTCAGTAAGTCATTGGTTATCGCGTCGAACTGCGAAGGTTCTAATCGGAGAAAAAACATCTTTTATTGACAATCCATCTGAAGTATGATTACCACCTTTCCAATTTTTGTCAAATTCCATCACGGTTAGTGTGATGCAAAATCACACTTTGTTAATTGAATTTAATGTCAGCCTTAATCTGGTAGACGGCTTTCTGCTATGCCAAAATACATATAGTCTGTTTCTTAAAATTTTTTCATGACATAAAAAGTCAAAAGAGAAACTAACTCCAAAAAGGACACGAACAAAGGTTATCATATTTATAATGTGAATGAAAATGTTAGGATTCAAACAAATTAACACAAATTCTTTCTTGGCAATTGTTATATCGCGCTGCTACTAAAATCTAGTTACTATTATTCCTGAGTCACATTTTATTTCAGATGAAACTAAATATTTCAATTTCCACAGGAAAAATTTGTGCCGGAATTTCCATATTTTTTGTACACATCATTTATCCTCTGTAATCCTCAAAGCACTACTCCCGCCCTACACGGATGGACTATTACAACACAGTACTTTATTACACACACAGAATACCCGCAGATTTTGTGTTTCTATCCCTGTTTCCTTGCAATTGAATAAAGCGATAAAATAAAAATAAGAAAAACTTAACAAAAAACACACAGACAATCAGACAAGCGTGCACGTACAACATACATTTTAATTTCCCGCCGCTAAAATCCTTCTTTTTGTGGCCAAAAGCATTCGGATTTCTAATCAACATTCCTTTGTCGCACCACGTAACGTGTGGAAAAGAAGAAGAATCCGCTTAAAACACCACCACAAGGACAGAAGGATCACACATTTAGCATTCTTTGACAAAAAAAGGAAGAAATAACCAAATAATAAACAAACGAAAAAGAAAATGAAGAAAAGCAAATATAGGAACCGGCCCACTGAGCTAAAGGGGTAAAATGGCTTGAGAGATATTTCGTCGTACGTTCCACAATATAATCCTTGAAGTTTGTTAGCCATCGCCATCCTTTAGAACTCCGCAGACACGAAATGAACATTTCTATAAGCACATACACCATGAATATGGTACATTCTTTTTTTTTCGCCAGGATCTTCCTTGTTCCCCTCTAGCTGGAGCACAGTTTTGTCCTCAACAATCGGAGCGGAGGCAAAAAAGTAAGCAAAATGTTGCATACAGCTTCAGTGTGTTTTTTAGAGAACCCATTCATTCATTTTAACTGGAGAGTTCTAGTTTCGTTTGGGTTTTTGTCGCTTGTCCCATACATACATACATACAAACGTGCACATTTTTCACGGTGTTTTTGTTCCTGATTTCTGGTAACAATCGGAGATGAAGGAACACAAGGATTCCGTTCATCTCTGAACAAAAGAATTGCCAGGATATTCACTTGACTTTTTGGTCCTCACATTCGCTCTCTGTGAATTGGGTTCTCGTTCATCGTGCATTTGCATTTTCATGATTCATGATATGTTCCCTGGATGCAAGCAAGGCACTTGGAGTTCGAGATGATTTTATAAGTGCATTGTTCTACCACTGACGATATTGTTAAGAGAGCTCTATGCAAACTCCTTTCCTTGTGGAGGAAATAAAAAAAAAAATAAACTTCACAGATAAGTTAGCTTTTTAATTGTATCCTTGGCGGATGTGGTAAAATTGTTTCCGTAGATGGTGTGGATGCAGGAATTAAAGCCTGCATTATAAGGAATTAAATATTTAAGTTTTTGCTGAAAGTGTAGTTGCCATGGTTTCGTGTCTTTCTTTGTTATCGAATGCAGAGAAGATGAGCGTTAATGAATAACCTCACTGAAACTTTGCAAGGTTGAAACTCTCTTCTTAATGTTCGATGAAGGTACCAGTGTTGTCGTAAAGTTATATAGTGTGTTTTTATAGGTTTTCTTTTATACACGCCGCTCCTTAATGTTTTAAACTTTTTTGCACGCTTATGAGTAGTGTGTCTTAAGAAGCACATCACTAACTGGCAAATTTTATTGATTGTTTGAAAGCCCTATGAAAGAGGAAGCCTACGAACGCTTGGGGAGCTTACGGAGCCTTTTTGACGTATGATGTCGAAAACATATCTGGTGACTTCAATTCTAAAACCGGTAAGGTAAATTTCTTTGGCCGATGATGGACTCCACACACTCCACGAAAGGAGAACCGACATAAGCTTATGACAAAGAATCCGTCAACGAGTTATTTAATAATTGGTAACCCAAGATTTCCTAATAAAATAATGCGCACGGCATTCTGGCTGAGCGTATCTAAGCGAAAGACTCTAAAAAGAGCCACACTCGTCAATATGTGATCAGAAAGTAGAGAGCGAAGTGGCGCAGTTTGTTGAGTTCCTCCAGTTGGGATCCTATAAACTGCGTTATCAGGGAAGTGGTTGACCAGCGGTGGTAGTCTGACCAAGCGAGTGTCCTTGCTATATTGATTAATTTTCCTACAGGTAATTAAAAAAAATATTGATGTTGATGATAATACTGACAGTAGAGCTTTGAACCAATCTTCAAAAGCATAAGAACTGCATTTTCTAGTATACCAAGTTATAACGAATAAAATACCGCCGATTAAGCGAATAGAAAATAAGTCATCCTGACATCGACTTCACCGGAATCTTAAAATTCTTCTCCTAATTATATTTCTTGGTAGGGAATCCTGTACCAGGAGACCTAAACCATGCCCGACTACTCACATGTTCATATGTTTTCAAACAACTTCTTGTGTATAGATCCATATTGACAAGTTACTATCCTATATAGTGTGTATGAGTCTTGAGCTCTTATTCAGAGCAAAGGTGGACCAATAAAAGTGTGGTTTCCGAGGCGATAAAGATACAACTGATCAAATTTCTCAAATTTCCCAAATCCTGGAAAAAACGTTGACCGCGTTGGCTTCAATACGAATGGACAACAATGCTCCAGCTTAGAGTGTTTTCAAGTCCCAGTCATAAGATTCACAAAATAGGAGTATACCAAACAATCGAGGATTTCTAAAGAATTAAAAGCGGTTGAGACTCAAGCTCAGATCCTCCCAGAACCGATGGTCTGATAATCGAGTATGGCGACATTGCAAAGTTATAAAATCACATATCCACGATGAGTATATTTCTCAAGATGATTCTCGGTTTGTTAAAGGAGTGTCCATTGGGTTCATTTGCTATATCAGGTTGATTCTAAATGGGAAATGGCCAAGATCGGTCAAGAGCGTTTAACCGATAGCGATAGTTTCTTTCAAATAATAAGTATGAGAAATTGTGGTAGTCGAAAATGTAGCGACTTTAATAGTATATGTCGTTTTGCATTTTGGTACTTTGCCAATGTATACAGAATATCAGACCACTATCCGATGTTCTATACCTTGAAAAAACTTCCTTTTATTAAACCGACTGATATAAATGCACAGTCGAGCATTGCTAAGTGTCTGTTAGCAAGACTGAAAGTGTATTTAACATAAAAGTATCCTAGTGCTCACAACCGCATTAAAGCCTTTCTTAACTTAACATACCATTCATTAAGAATTCAGAATTGAAATGAGTGAAAGAGAATGAAAAGACCGCTTTCAATGTAAAATAATGAATAAAGTCATAAACAACTGCATTCAATTTGAAAATTATAATTGCTTAAAAGATACAATCCCATTTGAGTGCTAAATAAATGACTAACGGAATTTCATTTCGAGTTACATAAAATTCTTTGAGGAAGCATAAAAAAATAGTCGCATTTCTTGCCAAATCTAAACTGCTGTACAAGAAAAAAGATAACCAGATAACTAGTGCTTACTAGAGGTTATAAGCGTATTTTATTTACTAGGAATGTTGGAATAGCTGCCTGTTTCAGCGACATTGTTTGATATTAAGAAAAGGAAAAGATGAAGAGTCTTTCAAAACATTTACCTCTCACACGGCACGTGATATTTCAACAAAGTAAACCTAAACATCCTTCAAGCTTTATATCCCATAATTTATTTAACTTTCCCAGAAGAAGGTTCATCATTAAAAATGGAAATGACCAGCTGGTTTATGACCAAATAATTAGTAACGTTTCTAAGAAATAAAGCTAAGTAGGATGTTAATTACTTTATGAGCTTTTAGAGCAAGTAGCTGCTAGTTTAATTATTTTTTTTCCAAGAATTTGTCTGCTATTTCGCCCGAATTCATTAACTACTTGGTAACAGCAAATGAACAAAGGCTTTGCATAGATACAGGAGACAAAAATAGTAAAATAGTAATGGACTTTTGATGTTCTCGAATAAAACCTTAACAAATTGTTTTTTATGTTTATTTTAAATCTTCTCTAACCTAAAGAACTTTGTACTAATCAGAATTGTATATATTCAGTTTTAACCAAACCATTGCTCAGAATTATAATCTTGGAAACTTAAAGATAACTTAAATCTCTAATCTTTTGAACTCAGTAATTGGTGCATTCATATTTTACCAACCATTAAATTAAGTCAAATGAATTCAATTGATGTTAGCTGAGATCCGCAGTGAATTCAAATAAAATCAGCTGAATTCTTTTGAAAAGTGGGACATCAGATTATATCCTGAACATAATGAGCAAAGGTTTATGCGAACCAAATGACTCAAGTGAATTTGATACGTTCTGACGTAAGTTTTTGGTGGTATGTTACAAATTCGGGCAACAGAAGGGCTCCGGCACAGTGTGTAGGTTATGATTTCACTTGTCATGATTCGGACCTTATCGATAAAATGGAGAAAAATAGATTTATTGCCAAAACGTACATATTTTCAATGAATTTAAACAATTTCAATTGAATTCAATGAAGGAAAACTTTACAACTCACAACTTAAATCAACCTATCTTAAGCGAAGTCAGTTGATTTCCGAATATGATTTCATTTCTTTGATTTCTAAAAATTTAACGTCCCAGTCATTACTTCAACAGAATGCTGATTTGAGTATTTCAAATCGCAGTCTTTTTTCAATTAAATCTCATCAATCATAATTGAAGTCTTTGAATTAAATTCTCAAAAGGATGCATTCTTTTACAACTCTTCCACTGCTCAACCTTGAGCTTAGATAAGTCAGTGCGGTGTCGTTTGAATTGAAATTCCTCTGACTGCATATCACCAGGAATCCATTGTTCATAATTCTTATTTCAGCAGAAATGCTGTGAAACGACATTCATTCCACACAAAAGTTCATGATTCACAAATATCCTGCCCAGTCCAACAAGAAAATAAAAGTCCCGCGGAAACGGATGACACTGAATAAACAATTATCTGAATCATCTCATCCACAACAATGTGTCAAAAAATCCTTGAACATGCCAACTCGCCCGATGTAGGACACTGCCAGCCTAATTATGATTGATTAATTTAGCTGTCTCAATGGTTCGCCTCTCAATCTCCACCGCTGCTAAAGGGATGAAAAGATTCGCATATCGCATCGCAAAATCAAACACAAAAGATACCCAAACAATTATCCAACCAACGAACGGATGGTAATTTCACAGGATGAATGCCGCCAAATGATCTCCCATTCAATGAATTATTTCCCAATTCATTAGTACATCCTTTGGGGGCCGCCCAGTCTATGGTACAGTGCTACGCCATGGGTGGCGCATCACAGTTGCTACCCCCATTCCATGTCCGATGTTGATGCACGCACTATCAAGTGTAATTTATCTTGGAGCTGTTATTGTAATCCTTGACCCAGAAAGGTGTGAGTGTGGTTGTATCTTACTCCTGTAATTAAATTACATAATCACAATGTTCATGTCGATTAATAAGATGATGCTGCAAGATTGATGCTCTGCCATTGGGATGGTGTTGATTAATTCTGCTGTGGTATTGCTGAAGTCTTATGGGAAATCACTGAGGTCAGTGTTATTCTATGGACAAATTAACTTGAAGCTTTCCAGAGATAGACAAATAATTTTTTAAGTATAATTCTGTGTTATCTTGTGCATTGCAATGAAAGTGCATGTAAATGAGTTTCTCCGGAGTGTCAGCAATTTGTTGAACACCGAATCGATCAGCGGAGTTGATTAGTATGACGAGAGATTATTCAATAACCTGCCTCGGTCAAAGTGTTGCTATAACAAGTTGCGATTTTTTCAGATTTAAAGCATTTGCGTAAAGAATCTTTAAAAATGTAGAAAAAATATTTAAACAGTATGACATGACCAAGTTACACTTAATTAAATAATTGACCATATGCGGACCTAAGCAAGTGGTAATTGTGAAACCTTACTTATGTCCTTACGTCAGTCATAACAGAAAAACGGAAGTGAATAACAAACCGAAGTACGAGTGGTTATCGAGTAGCTCCGGTTGAAAAAATGTCCGCCAAAGGTAAGCAATGTTGGTAAAAGTATTAAGGGAACCTCCTCTTTCATATTCTAAAGCTGCATGCTGGCGGAATGATTCAAAACTGCTGATTATAGTTTTTTCAATGGAAACATAAGGTTGTTGTAAATAGTGAAGTGAAATCTCGTCTCAGGCATCACGATTTACTTTGACTAAGGTGTTCATGTCTTCGAATTGTCTACCGCCTACATAAACTTTTCGAGGTGATGAATATGGCGACTGTGGCCACTGTTTCACGTTTTCTGAGTGAATTTTCTCCTAGCTTCTGAGATTCCCTAGAAGTGTGCACAAAAAAACAGTTTAATAAAACAAAATGTGGCAGTTGCCCACAACATGACACTTGATAAATGGCTGTGATGTTTTGACGATATAAAAGGCCCTCCATTCTAAAATCGTGGAAATAAAATGCACAATCGGGACCATCAATATTAAAATATTTCTTATTCGAAGAGGCAGAAGCAATGTAGAACGTCCACAGAATGCGAGCATTGTAAAGGACGGCCATTAGCGTTCCACGGCGAAAAAAAATGTGAAAAAAATCAATGGCATCCGTTAGTTGACTGAAGAGGGACCATCACAGATTTAGTTCATTTCTAGTGAAACTTCATATGACAGCATTCAGAGAATCCCTCATAACCAATCTCATATCTATAAGCCGAACAGAATAAACAACGAGATGACCAAGATTCATAATGTTCAAAGTCACAAGCTGCAAGTTCTGATTAAAAGTTTTTGGCGTTTTGATACCGATGGTACTGCAGAGATGACCTTGAAAAGGACACCACTCTGCTGGGAAGCTATTTCATCAAGACCAAAAATTATATGCTGGTTTAACTCATGAAACACCGAGTTGTTTTTGCATCTTCTCTCTATTGGCCCGTAAGACAGCAATCTCCACCGAAAACTTGATGTGGAAACGACAGAATCATCGCATTAAACTTAGTCGTAATCTATTTCTTATCAGTTCACGCCATTATTGGCTTCTTCATCGGCCAGTTACTCTCGGGAGAAGCTTCTTCTTGGGTTTGGAGGCACTTACAAAAAAATAACCTGATTATGTGAGACATTCTCCACCTCGATATTTCCTTTTGAAACAATGAGTGTATCAAGTTTTCCATCGTTGTCAAAGAAGTAGCGGAAAATATCCGAATAATAGTGGTATACTGGTAAAAGAGTCGGCGGGAATGTGTAGCGCAACGTTTAGTAGGATGCTTCTATTCGCTCCAATTCTTAAACTTTCTTTTGGTTAATTTTGTACACGCCTTTCATCTACTCACGTAGATCTCAACTGTTTTTTTCTGTCGCCAATTCAATCCGTAATTATAGGAAAATCGAAAAAAGACATATTAGATTGACCATAAATATATTCTCATAACCCCATCTAACAATTTAAGTATTTTTGGCCTTCATTCAAGCCGTCAACGCTTCACGTTTAAATGTCCTTTATGTGTAATTCGATCTGCTCCCTCATCAAATAAATAAATGTTATTAACAAAATTACATCCGCTTCCCTTAACTCGAGTACGCTTCCATGAATTTCAGAGCTACAAAAAAACACTTTACTTCAATTTCACCCCATTCTTCCTCACAGTTAAACAGTTCTTCTGTATCCTTTTTCCACAAAGCAAAAGAAACAAAGGATCGAAATTTAAGAACGTTATATTTCACTTCATTAGTTTTTTTTATGATCGAGTAAGTATCTCAATAGAGGGCATCTTTTCGAGTCCTTCTCGAGTTTAACCCCGAGGAGTTAAACGAAGCTAGATGGGGTGGGAAAAAGTGTTCGTAAATCGTAGCATAGTCAAAGGATACTTGGGCATCAACTATGTTGTTTTAGTTGTCATAGATGTTTTGCGTTTGTCTGACTCAACAATAATGAGGCTTCTCCCATTACAGTCTACTGATTAAGTCTTCGCCGTTCAGCTAGGGTGTAATAACCGAGTTCGAGGGCGAAACTGTGTATTAACTTGCATTTTTGGAAAGGAAATCGCCATGGGAAAATGGACTCCATTAAAAGTATGACCTTAACAGTATCTATAAATGAGGGGAGACAAAGACAAACAAAAAATCAATGAACAAATACAAGTTTATTAATTCGTTTTATTAACAAGCTTGCCGCCAGCCTCAAATAGACAGGCATCTGTCTGTGAACGGAACAAATGAATAGCTTTGATTCTTGGAATTTGTTTATTGATGTGGCTTCTGTACTCAACCTTTGTCGGGAAAAATTGTTTAGAAGTAAGATAAAATAAAAAAATTATTAAAAAGAGCTGCAGCTTCTTAGACTGCACAAAGTCTAATTGGACCGCTTGTATGGGTTAGAGCAAAAAGAACCACCCGAAGTTGTTTTGCAATTTCCATCAAATAAGACAACATATTAAAAAAGTTTTTCACCAAACGATTGTCTAGTAAGACGTTTGTCTTCCTTTTTTTGCATTACCTTGCGACAAAGATGTCATTCAATCGGGTGTCGCAATTCAGATTACCATTTGGGCACGCAAACTTCTCACAAGCTAGCAAAATATTATTTTCGAAACCTTCCGCAAACCTCAAAAAGAAGTCTGGAGCTATAAAATCGGGCGATGCAAGTAACGCATCCTTCAAAGTGCCCATTATGGTGTTAGCTGTGTATCCTCCTGTTGGAACCACATGTCATCCAATTCAAACTTATCAATTTCCTTGTTGTTAAAAACCATGAATTGCTCAGCAGTCACACATACGCTACTATCCTAGAAGAAATGTGGTCTGATGATAAATAGGGCGTGAATGCCAAACAGTTTACTTCACACATGTCAAAACATAATTGACTGAAGCCTCTATTTGTGAAAGTTATAGCGACTTCCATTCTGGGGCAACTCGTTAAATAACTTCACGGTTTATATCTTGCGTTTTTTTTAATTTTCTGTTAGCACAGAATCTACTTTAGCTTAAACTGTAGTGGGTAAACTAACATCAGACCATACTTTGGTGATATATACCAATTGCAACTGACCCTGGCCAGTTCCAGCGGCTTTGAAAAGTTAGGCTGCATTTCTTTTTGACAACATCCGTCTTATAAGATTCATGCAGTTGAAGGTGGTGGCATTGGATCTGTAAATTTATATTGGGATACATGATGGGCAAGATTAAAGCATGTTGCTTGTGTTTTAAGCTCTAAAACAGTGAATGTCTTAATGACAGTTTTTTTTGTGTTGGATTCTCGGAGTCTGGGAAATTATTTTCAAACTCTTACTTCGCATATGTTATGGTCTTTCAAACTAACTATGTGAGTCACATTTGTTGATCTGCAGGTCGCAATGTTCCCTTTTTGGTGTTGAGGTGTTTTATTCTTTTTGGCTCAGCCCTTACCATCGCATCTTATAAATTTCAGTGTTATCTATCACTTGTTGCTTGAGGTTTATCAGGTTAGCCGCAATATTGCTTTATTTTTTCGTAGGTCTTAAAGGATTTTGTATCAGTCTCTCATGCGGCGTGACTTCATCATGCGTACCAGAGGATTACCTTCTGACATATCTCCCAGCAAATGATCGTTGGCATTTCATCTGATGTTCCGGGGGACATTTCAAGTTTCAGGAAGAAACGTTAGTTAAATTCATTTTGAACATTAACATTCTAGATTCAAATCAATTTGTCCACAAAATGCGGACGAAATTAATGACAATAGTAATCAGTACCCAGTCAGCTGCAAATGCAACTGGGATATGATCATAAAACCTGCCATGGATACATCTTCTCAATCCAACCCTTCCTATCATGCCTATCTGCGTCATTTTAAATTCGTCCTTTTCAATTTTGTCCACTTCAACTTAACCACCTTCGCGCTCTTCTATATTATCATCCAGACTGGTCATGTATCCCTTGACTAGAAATGTGGTCGTCCGTCGACTTCAAAGGACCATGAATGCCATCAATTTCTGTATCTCCTTTTTTCGAAAAAAAACCATGAATATTAATGATAAATTATTGTACATTCTTGGTTTTTCAATTCCCTTCCATATAGTTCCCTCCCCGTGGACTTCTTGAATGGTTCCTGAGATTACGTTTTATTTATTTTTTTTTTGTTATGGTCTGCTTATTAAGCGGAAAGAGGGCTGTTTTAAACGACATTCCATCCTCTAACAAGTATATCATCGCAAGGGAATACATTTCAGGCTCTTCGTACTCTCATCCGTTGGTCCCGCATGGAAATGACAATTCCATTGGGGGTTCAAAATCTGCGTTCAAGATGAGAAAGCTTATGGATAAGGGTTTCAAATGAAAATAAATTGAGAAATTAATTCTATTTTTCCACTCATCAATAAATGCCAATCAATTGCTTTAAGAATTCTGTCTGTGCCTTTGGTGGGTGCGGGACAATCATGTTGTTAATTTTTTTGATTGGATTTTGTTAACCCAATTTGAAATATGAGACTTTTCTAATAAACTCGTTTGTTTATTTTTTTCTGTCTTTCCAGGTAAGCCTATGACATGATTTTTCTTTAATCGCAAGTACGGGAAATAATTTGGATTTAATTGTATCGATTGACTTTCCTTTTGCACTCACACTTAAGTGGTAAGACTAAGCACCTAATTCTCATGTGAAAATTGGATGAACCTAAGTCGACTTAAAATGTTCTTAATGATCTAAAGTAGTTATGAAAATGTTACGTATACGCCCCCGAATAGTCACTTAAAATAAAAAAATGAAAACTGTTAAACCTTTTCCTGATGGGTTGTACGGTAATCAAAAAGAGACACACTTTATTGTTTCTGTGGAACTTCGTAAGGAAGCAATGTTCCTGGCAGCTCTAAACTTTTTTAATTAAAAATTCAATAATTTCAATTGATTTCACATGTGAAATTGCCTCAAACTTGCATCTTGACTAAGAAGAATCCTTTGTCTATATTCGTTTAATTAGGGTTTTTTGTTTAACGACACTTTTATTGACATGAAGAGTAAGTCTTGAACTTTTATCTTGTCCTTCAATCTATTCCAATCGCTTTCTCAGGTAAGGTAGAGCAGCGGCAGCAGTTTGACTAATAGCATATGCAATACACCTTATCGTATGCATTTGATGTTGCGTGGCATATGTTCGGTTTGTTAACATGTAGTGCCCGTTGTGGCCTCTTTATAATATTATTGTTTGAACGTTTACTTAGCAAAATTATAAAGTTACAAGTTAGCTTTAAAGCCATCGTCTACTCTATTTAGACTGCAACGATTGAAGTATGTATTCTCAGAACTTCCCAACGCTTACACCAATATCTGTGATCGGAAAGGTCAAATTGTTTTCTTCAGGCTCAATGATAGAGTTTAAATGCATGCAACTGTACCATTTGTATTATGTCACCAGTTTATGCTACTGTCCCTTTGCAAAAAGAACTCGTATAAATATATATGCCTGAAAGATTGTTTTGATTGCATTCCATTCTATTCTTGCCAATAAGCACTGAGACTCAAAGTCAATTTCCAGTAAAACTGTCCAGGTCCAGGTTGAATAGAACGGTTGATTCAATGTCAAACGTTCGTTCCCTGTGCTGGAGTTGAGTGCGTCACATTGAATGATTTTCTTAACCAAAATCCTAGATAAGACTTAATTTTAAAAACTGTTTAGTTCAATTGCCTCTGATATATGACCATTAGCTTACCCAAAGAAGGCCGACGAAAACCTTTTACTTAAGGTCCGCTGTCCTTCCGTCCGTTTGTCGGTCTGTCAAGGGTCGCGTCCTCTAAATCATAATACGATGACACAATTTTCTCAGAATATGAACTTCTTCGTGCACTATAAGACAAATAGTTAAAATAATATAAGGTTGAAAGATTATTCTGCCTACCATTTCGGGTCTGGACATACTACTGTGTCCAAAAAATAAGGTGACATTGTATTTATTTTGAAAATTCTTTATTTATTTTTCCAAATCCAAATTTCATCCCCTTCAAAGTAATCCCCTCCCGATGCAATGCACTTATGCCAACGGATTTTCCAATCTTTGAAACACTGGTTGTAGTCACTTTCCGGGATGGCCTTCAGTTCCGTCTTCGCTGTGGCTTGAATCTCCTCTATCGTATCAAAACGGTGTCCTCGGAGCGGTCTTTTGAACTTGTTGATCAGGTGAATACGGTGGTTGCGGAACGATATGGGTTGAGTTTTTGGCGAAATGATCACGAATTACGAGTGCGGTATGGGATGGTGCATTATCGTGGTGTAAAAACCAAGAATTGTCTTTCCACAATTCCGGCCTTTTTAGGCGGATAGCGTTACGCAAACGACGCATAACGTTCAAATAATATTCCTTGTTGACTGTTTGGCCGGTTGGAAGGAATTCATAAAGCACAACACCACGATAATCGAAGAAAACAGTCAACATGACCTTGATTTTTGAGCGACTTTGGCGCGGTTTTTTTGGTCTCGGCTCTCCTTTGGCACGATATTCGCTCGATTGATCGGTTGTTTCGGGGTCGTAAGCATAGATCCAAGTCTCATCGCCAGTTATAATGCGTTTCATGACATCCTGGTAGTCGGAAAGCATTGTTTCACACACATCAACGCGACGCCTTTTTTCCAAAAAATTCAATGTTTTCGGTACCAGTCGAGATTTGACGCGCTTGATGCCCAAAGCATCCTTCAAAATGGTATTGACTGAGCCTTTCGATAAGCCAACTTCATCAGCAAGGTCTGTAATCGTTAATCGATGGTTTTTCAACACCAAATCTTTGATTTGTTGGACGTGAGCTTCATCGGTTGAGGTTGATGGTCGCCCAGAACGCTCTTTGTCTTCGACACGTTCACGGCCGGCTTGGAAATCACTATACCACTTGTAAACATTTTTTTTTAGACAAAGCCTCATTACCAAAGGCTTTCTGCACCATTCTCAACGTATCCGCAGTAGAAAATTGATTCCGCAAATAAAATTTAATGCAAATTCTTTGCTCAATAAATTTCGACATCGCAAAAAACGAAAAACTCACTTTTAGCAGCTCACAAAACGACGCGTATGTCAAACACTATGAATATATTTTGACATGAAATTTCACATTGATGTCACTGACAGTACTACCAACCTTAAAAGAAAGAAACATATCCAAATCCTTCGACGCGCGCAGTTTAAATTCATATGTCACCTTATTTTTTGGACACAGTAGTATGACAAGTATGGTACTACAGTCATCCTTTGACTATACAAATTGTAGATGAGATCAGCATTAAAGGAGAATTCGAATAAAATGAAATCAAACTTTGAATCAAATATAATTCAACCCAAAGTTAATAGCTTTATCTCTGCCGAAATCTATATAGAAACTCATAAAACACCATTAATGCCAATTAAACAGACAAAACTCCATTTAGTCCATCGCATTTAATTCCCATATCATTTGTGACTCTCTCTGTATTCACTTGTCTAACGAATGCCAAAGGACAACAGACTATCCACAAACAGATGACAACGATGTCGACCCGCAGAAAGTTTATGTTCGTTAAATGTCGAAAATAAGCTCCAACCGGAACAAAACTACAACTAAATGCCGCAGGAAATGAATAATTCATCAAAATTAGCGAAATGAAATATGAAACAATAATCAAGTTTAAGCTTCAGAATTTCCCCATCATTACCGCCCCGGCCGAATGGCATCCGGCTAGTTTGAAGCAATCGACCCCAACGCCGCGCACCACTGTCAATTGTTGCCACTCTAAGCCATTCTCCGAAAATATTTGCGGCCCAGTGGAATTTCGAAAGCCATACAAGCGAATTAGTGGCAACTGAAAAGCGAACTATTTGGAAAATTGCAACAATAAATCATCCAAACTGAATTTATATCAGTTTAGGTTTGTGAAATGCTAGCAGCGGGCAGCCCTAAGCGTGGATTCATCGTGCATGTCTCCAGAAATCCTCCACATTCAAATGGCGGAAATTGAAATTTGTCAACTAATTCTCATATTTGACGTTTGAATTGAGATTGTCATTTCTATGTTGTCGCCCAACGAGTTCTCTTATCGTTCTCCTATTCGCACACTGTGATTTTGAAATGGGGGCGGGCGGCGGCAGAATACACACTGCCACTGCCACCCACGCAGCATTTTCAACATTTTCATTTGATCGCATTTCTTTTTGTTCAGTCAAATTGCCCATTAAAAAGGAGCGTCGGTCGGTTGGTCATGGTGGGGGCGCGGGCGGCGCCGAGACACACCGCCCGTACAGGCACCTGATTTATGAGGACAACATATCTCATTGTTGTTTGGAAATTAATGTACGCATACAAGCATACGTACGTAGTTCACATTATGGCATCAGGAGTTGCAAGTGCTTTCGTTTTCAGTCCCCCAAACCGCATACTCTAATCAGAAAAATCCAGACAGAGGATGAAGGACGCTTTTGTTTGCACGTATGTTTGTTTATTTGTTTGTTTGTCTTTTACGGTGTATTTCTTTGTCTGTAGCTGGCTATATGCTTGTGCGGGTAGAGCACAAAAGGGATGATCAACAAATTTACGAAAACAAATTGCCGCACATAAAATCAAATTGGGGATGAATCTGTTTGCTTCAGGTCGGTCGCCCTCATTGCATCGGGCTAGGGGTATGAACGCCATTTTTGGTTGATTGTGGTGAAAGTTGGCAGATTGTTGACGCGACCGATGGTATGGGGGATCACATGAGGTGCTAGAAACTAAATCACAAACGAGCTATTCGTCATTTTTGTTGAATGGACGCAGCGGCGGAGTGAATGTGAGAAATTACCAAACAAATATTTGGACGTAATCCTGGCGGAGAACAAATCACATGGGGGAACATAATTTTTATGAGTTCGAGTGGAATTCGTTCTAAATGGGCAATGCAATTTTGGCTAGAGAGAAGATTCATTCACGAAATCTATATAAATAAAGAAAGATTAGAATTATGCACACTGCCGTCCATAAGTTTCACAACATTATTCGCCGAAGGACAAAAATGAAAAATTTTCACATACTACTGTGTCCAATAAATAAGGTGACATTGTATTTATATTGAAAATTCTTTATTTATTCTTCCAAATCAATTTCATCCCCTTCAAAGTAATCCCCTCCCGATGCAATGCACTTATGCCAACGGATTTTCCAATCTTTGAAACACTGGTTGTAGTCACTTTCCGGGATGGCCTTCTGTTCCGTCTTCGCTGCGGCTTGAATCCCCTCTATCGTATCAAAACGGTGTCTCCGGAGCGGTCTTTTGAGCTTGTTGAACAGCCAGAAGTCGCATGGCGCCAGATCAGGTGAATACTGTGGTTGCGGAACGATATGGGTTGAGTTTTTGGCGAAATGATCGCGAATTACGAGTGCGGTATGGGATGGTGCATTATCGTGGTATAAAAACCAAGAATTGTCTTTCCACAATTCCGGCCTTTTTAGGCGGATAGCATTACGCAAACGACGCATAACGTTCAAATAATATTCCTTGTTGACTGTTTGGCCGGGTGAGGAATTCATAAAGCACAACCTTGATTTTTGAGCGACTTTGGCGCGGTTTTTTTGGTCTCGGCTCTCCTTTGGTACGATATTCGCTCGATTGATCGGTTTTTTCGGGGTCGTAAGCATAGATCCAAGTCTCATCGCCAGTTATAATGCGTTTCATGACATCCTGGTAGTCGGAAAGCATTGTTTCACACACTTCAACGCGACGCCTTTTTTCCAAAAAATTCAATGTTTTCGGTACCAGTTTCAGATTTGACGCGCTTGAGACCCAAAGCATCCTTCAAAATGGTATTTACTGAGCCTTTCGATAAGCCAACTTCATCAGCAAGGTCTCTTATCGTAAATCGATGGTTTTTCAATACCAAATCTTTGATTTGTTGGACGTGAGCTTCATCGGTTGAGGTTGATGGTCGCCCAGAACGCTCTTCGTCTTCGACACGTTCACGGCCGGCTTGGAAATCACTATACCACTTGTAAACATTTTTTTTAGACATAGCCTCATCATCAAAGGCTCTCTGCACCATCCTCAACGTATTCGCAGCAGAAAATTGATTCCGCAAACAAAATTTAATGCAAATTCTTTGCTCGACATCGCAAAAAACGAAAAACTCACTTTTAGCAGCTCACAAAACGACGCGTATCTCAAACACTATGAATTTATTTTGACATGAAATTTCACATAGATGTCACTGACAGTACTACCAACCTAAAAAGAAAGAAAAATTTCCAAATCCTTCGACGCGCGCAGTTTAAATTCATATGTCACATTATTTTTTGGACACAGTAGTACTTGTAAGGTCTGTAAATAGCTTTGAGGTATCATCGACTTTTAAGAGGAGCCCTAAGGGTGTGCAAAAGGGGTGATTTCTTAAATCGAGCTTCTTCTAAACCGCCAATCATATCACAATATTATCACATATACTCTCAGGGGTATCCTGAAGAGCAATGCAGTGAAAACTGGCAAAAACTGATTTCTCCATACAACATATGAAAAAAGTGCGATTTTTATATTTTTATAGCCAGAAACATATTAACTATAATAATCAAAAAACTGTTCTGATTTTTTTTCACCCTACAAGATCCCCTCAAGAAGCAAAATTAGCATCAACACTTGAGGTCCTCACTACCAAATCTATGAGCAAGACGAATCAATGCCTGTTTTACTTTATAAATCATTTGACCACCCTCAAGGGTTATTAATCCGACTGTGCCAGAAGGAAGGCAAGGTTTTTCGAGTGTATGTATGTTTATTTCTTTCGTACGTTCTGTAGCCCTGAGAGGTGCCGTTAGATTTGTCGAAAGTGTGAAAATGACTCTAGTTATATCAAAATTATAAAAACTCCCCATACCATTAACTTCCCATCTCAAGATAAAAAAAATGGGAAAGACTTACAGGATTCACATTTCTGAAATCATTTTCAAAGAACTTGCGTGGAATTTTGGATCAGGAAATAGAGAAAGGGGCACATCAATGTATGAAATGGCCTCAACTAAATACTGTTTTAGTCTTTTTGGTGGTCTCTATAGTTAGTAACTTACTTAGTTTAGTCAATTGGCTAAATAAACATAATATTGATGAAACTTTTGGCATTAAAATTTAACAAAAAAAAAAAATGTCCGGAAACTTATGAACGGCAGTGTATATATTTATGCATATTTTTTATCTGACAAGGTGTGCTGTAAACTATAAATTTAATTAATTTTGAACTTTTTTTATTGGAAAACTAAATTGGTTTTAAATGAACAAAATGCCTCTTTTTTGACAGTTTTTTCGTCATAAAATTCAAACCATCCTGTGAAATTTAACCAAAAGATGATTTCAGGTGATGTCTATGCACACACGCTTCAAATGAAACCAATTTGGCTTCGATAGCTTGATTTGTTCTCGAGTTAGGCTGTACGAAAGAATCCGCACAAACGTACGTACGTACGTACGTACTTATACACACACAGACATCGTTCTAATAATCCGACTATTGAGACCGCCAAACGTGGAGAAATGTAAAAATTTTGAATTTCGAAATCGGACCGATTCCGAACTTCTTGATGGGAAGATAAAAATTAAAATGGCCGATTAAATAAAATTAAAAAAAATTGAAATGAAAAATCCATAAGAAAAAACAAAAAATTCAACATTCAACGCTCATAATCAAAATCTTTCAACTGGTTTCTATCTTTTCAGTTCTTATATTAAGTAAGTTTGAAAATTTTAACTTCACAATTTTCAGTTTACGAAGAAGTTCCTTCCCTTCCAATTGTAAGCACCCAAAAATGTCGGTGCTGGCATTCGACTTCTTCTAGATCGCGGTGCTGCTAATCTATCCTGGATGAGACCTTTTGAATCTTGGTAGCGGAAAGCCTCCTGGGGGAGAAAGACGCTAACATGCACCTGCTCGAAAATCAGATTGTTAACGGAGTCTATTGCTTTTACGACATGACTCCATGTCGGCTTAATTAGAAAAATATTGGTATAGAATTTTTTGTATTCAGACTCTTGGCTTTGAGATATTGCTTCTCAAATAACAGAATCCTTTCCATCAAGCTTGCTTCAATGTTGAACCACACGGGGCATTCAAAGGGCCACGTAGCAGGCCCTGCTTTTACCCTGGTATCGAGTAGCTGAATCGTCTCTTTGTTTGTGAAAAACCGGCCTTGGGTCTAGCGATAGCAGCATCTACATTTTTGTTGGAATATAGAAGCTGGTCTAGCCAGAGATATCGGACTACACTTCGTCTCGCCTGTAGCGATTGTTGAATCTGGCTTCTCATTTCGTGCTAAGACTTCGAACGCATGTTCTTATCATTGGAAAGTCGGATAAAGTGTACATATGCCTCCCAAAAAGGTAAGTTTTCCATTTTTTCATAACTGAAACTCTTGGTAATTACCATAGGCGAACTCTTGGATCACGGACTAATTAGAAGCCCGATTCCTTTTTCAAAAATCTGACTTATGCTTGGAATGATTTATCGTTTTGATCCACGGTTGTAGTGAAGTAGCCCAGCCCTAGCAACGTGACTGAAAGAAATTTCACCTATCATTTGCTGTTCAACTTTGTTGATTTTAATTGTGAAAACATTGACTAAAGGACAGACAGCGTTGAGAGATTCAATTTATTGTTTACCAAAAACATTGAAAGTCTATCATTCACTTAATCCAGCCGCACAAACAATAAACACCGACAGCCGACAATCAACCCCGTCTATCTATCCATCCGCAATGAGTTACCCTAATAATGATCTGATATCCTTAATATTATTTGTACACAAACATCAAAAGCATACAAATTGCATGAAACACACACACCCCAAAATCGATTTAAATAAAAATGTTATTTTTCCTCGGAGCCCGGAGCCCTCTATTGGACCGGAATTTGGACAAAAAAAAACACAAATATGTCAAATACAACAACACAAAGGGTAAAAAAACAATTCTCGACTGATTAGCTCCGGGAAATATACATAAAATTGTTTAGTCGTAAGGATACGTTCCCTTTTTAGCCTTTCTCTTAACCCGCCAACGGCATGGCATAGTGATATAACTTTGACATTGGCTGTCTTTCGAATGACACATTACCAACTGTCGATATGATTTGGGTATGTTCAACCAACCCATGTAAATTCGTTCGTGTATCATGTTACGGCAACAAATTCATCGCCAACAATTTGTGTGGATTAAATCAGAGCTGAAAATCTGGCAATTAAGGCTGCCGTTCTCGCGATTCGAAACAACAATGCGAATGTTTTCATATATTAATGAATGACAGTCGTTGTAGGCAATGGAATTAACGTAAATTTATTTCGTCTAGTTGGAAAGTGAAAAGTTGACTGACAAAATCAAAGGCGTCCTTTCCATAAAGCTTCACCTAATGAGGTACATTTCTATAAATTGAAATTATTATCGCGCAAGGACACTCGCATAAGAGTCATTGCCTTTGTTGTCTGCTGGTGAGGTTTTCTTTATGTCAAAAGTTGTCCAAACATAAGCAGCAGTTACAAATGGTGGTAATGAGTTGAGTGACATTTGTGCAGTGGTCTTTTTGAGAAAAAGTTTCACAACGTATACAAATCGTTTTTGTTTGTGTAACGAAAATGTAGAAAATATGCTCAACTTTTGTAGACAAATTAAGATTTTTCGGAAGAGTCAGAGAAACAACATTTATATGAGGAGCTTAACCAAAAATGTTGTTTTATTTGTATAGTCCTTTTAAATTGATGTAAAACATCTTCTGATGCATGAATGTATGCTAGATTTCATTTCCACTCTCTCCAGCATTGTCTACGAAAGAACCTTCAGAACATTCTCCACAAAACATGTCATAAAGTCGACGAAAACGTCAACTATCACTTCGAGATGCAATTCACACAATGCGCTAAGAAAATCAATCACCCGATTTTGGGAAAATGACGCAATCAGTGGGATAACCAACATGCTGTCAAACATCAGCAATGGACAAGAAGCGGTCACCGCGTCAACAGAACTGGCACAAGCTTTCGCTTACCACTTCCGGAAGAGTTTCTTCGATTTCGTTCGATTTCGTTCGGAAAAAGCGCACAATTGACGAAGTAAAAAGCTCTTTTAACGTTTGCAACATTTTTAGAATGAAGAAAATTCGATTTCCTAATCATCCGGTTAAAAAATCTTCAAAATTCATTTACTGCTAGATTCTTTTTCGAATGGATTCCAGAATGAAATATTTAAACCAAGATAAATGTTAAACAGAGTCAAACAAGGAAGAGGAGTTTGACCAATACTACTGAATCTTTAACTTGGACCATTCTGCTACATTGTGAAGACAACACCACAAGCGCGGAAACACTCACTAAGGAAGCAGTAGGTAAACCACTGCAATATCAACGTCATATAGAAAACTTATGAAAATACCGTTTGAAAACTGGGTTGAGAATAAAGAGCATCAAGACAAAGCTTATAAAGCTCACATCATCAACAATGTCAACTATGTCAACAAGAAATTGTGCAGGTAACATGATCAAAGAGCTGAGAGCCATTACTGCTAGTTGCTCTTTGTTTAATATTAATGTTACGATTTTTTATTGTATTTTGACATTCCCAATAAATAAATAAATAATAAAATGATCATGAAATAAATTTCCCACTCCATCTGGTGCACAAAACAAAGATTTTCTCGAATAAAAAAATTCTGGAATCATATAACTACCCCAACAAAGAGATAAGGATCATCAACAACAAAGAAGTTAAAATACCTCACAATAGACAACTACATCCGGCCCTGCGTTTACGAAGGTTACAGTGATCTTACAGACTCGATAACGTTTCACTATAAAATAAACAGCAGTTATTATTGAGGCTTATCCCATGTAATTATACTTTTAAATAATACAGACGTCTTTTGGCCACTTAAAGAATTGTCCTCTTAAATGTCTGTACTTGTGCAAGTCCTTGAAATATAATTTCTTTCAAGAAATACAAGTTTTAATGTAAACAAAAGTTTTTCAGCAACCACAAAAAAGTACGTTCGTACAGCTTTACGGTATTGGTCCTCTTTCATCGAAATATGTTCTTTTGACAGGAGAAGGAGGTTTTCGTAGATGATCTGTCATTTCCACTTCTGTCGTTGAAACCGAGGAGTGATGATATTATCCTTTTACATGCAAAAACCAAACCTACTGGTATACAACTATTGGAAAATAAAATACTGCGAATTTTAAGGTAATGGAAAAAAATCGAATAAATGCGGACTCCAAACATAGTGCAAATGAAACCAACTTCCACCTGATTTTGAATTATTCTCCCAATTCTGAAGCTTGCTATGTGAAAAATGCATTATAAGGACAGCCATAAACCCCTAGAAGCGGCATTACAAAATGTTGATCTCATAACTAATAATTTATGGAGTACTGTTGTTTTCCTTCAGAGAATCATGACCACCGCTCTATGTTAATCTTTCAAGAAATGTGTTTAAGCATCGTATTATGCAACTATGCAACAAGCAAGTGGCTCTTTTTTTCCACAGAAATATCATCAGCTTAGCTAGATATTTTTCCTTTTCCTTTCTTTAATGGAAAGAGATTTCGTTCCTCCCATTGATCAGACATTGGATCATCTCTGATAAGTTTGGAGATGAGAACCAGAGTTTATCAAGATCCGATCTTTTCTCATCTGCTTTTCGTTTTATATTGTAGTTACGTTGGGCAGGTTCTTCACAATACAATCGCTGTTTGCGAAGAATTTTATTGTCGTCCACACATTGCCAATGAGATTTGACAAACGAATCTTATGATTACTTGTCCTTTTCCGGGCGAATTTTTTGTAGATGGCAATGTTTATTTATTTAGTGCCCGGGGGCATGCCCCGGACTCAGCTTATTACAAGCGATGCTTAATTCTAACTTATAACTAGGTATTTGGGATATGAGAGAGGTGAGAGGAAAGGATATTTTTAAGGGTGAATCTGTTGAGATGGAAATTAAAAATGTCCTGCGTGGCATTGGCCTTTCGCAACATTCGAGTCATAGGTTCATGAGAACCGTAATTGGTGCGGTGTGTGTCAAGGCGGAAGAGTTGGACTGATCTGAGGTTACGTGGGTTGGTAAATAAAGAGATAGATTGGAGCAGCGTGGGACAGTCAATCAAACCGGATAAGAGTTGGTGAATGAAGACGATGTCGGCAATGTCACGGCGTTGCTCCAGGGACTGTAGGTTGATGAGTTGCAAGCGATGTGTATATGGTGGAAGGTTTAAGCTGTCTGTCCATTGGAGACCACGAAGTGCGAAGCGAAGAAAACGGCGCTGAGCAGCCTCGATTCGGCGGATATGGGTTTCATAGAAAGGGGACCAGACTTGGGAAGCATATTCAAGTAGAGGTCTAACGAAAGTAATGTAAAGGACTATCGTGACGTAGGGATTAGAGAACTCTTTGGACCATCGCTTAACGTAGCCAAGGGCGGAATTAGCCCGACTGATGATGGAGTCCATGTGTGTGCGAAAGTTGAGTTCTCTATCACAGATAACACCCAGATCGCGGAGAGAAGAGACTAACGGAACAGGTTGATTCAAGATGAGGTAGGTCCTAGAAGGCTGTGGTAGACGTTTTCGTGTGTAAGTGATAGCATGGCATTTACTAATGTTTAGATCTAGGAAGTTTTTTTGGCACCAAATTGAAAACCTATTCAGATCATCTTGGAGAAGGTGGTGGTCAGCGGGTGACGATATGGGCGTATATAATTTAATGTCGTCGGCGTAAATAGATATGTATGAGTTTTGGATAATGAGGTCGACATCATTAATAGTAAGAATGAAAATAATGGGTCCAATATGGCTCCTTTGAGCGACTCCTGAGGTAGCCGAGAATGGTTTGGATTTGGAGGACCTGAAAAGAACAACGTATTGACGGTTATCTAGGTAGGACTTAATCCAGTCAATAAACCTTATGGGGAAGCCGAGAGCTTTGAGCTTGAGAATAATTATTCTGTGCGAAATTTTGTCAAAGGCTTTGCTGAAGTCGGTGGCGACAACATCAACTTCATTACCTTCCTCTAAGGCGCATAGAGTTCGGGAGACGAATTCTACTAAGTTAGTGGTTGTGGATCTTCCTCTGAGAAATCCATGTTGGTTAGGAGATATGATGGATTTGCAGTGGAAGAGCATAGCGTCGTAGATGATACTCTCAAAAAGTTTGGGAGTAGACGAAAGTTTCGCGATTGGTCTGTAGTTTGCAACATCATTTTTTGGACCTTTCTTATGAATTGGGACTATGTAAGAGTTTTTCCAAATGTTGGGAAAAATGCCTTGCGAGATGGAGAGTTGGAACAGTGAAGTTAGAGGCCGAACAAGGATTTCGGAGCATTTTTTGAGCACTATAGCAGGCAGACCGTCAGGGCCAGGGGAAACATCGTCTTTAAGCTTTGTGATCTTCTCTGCTACCTGCTCCGGTGTTATTTCAACAGATATCATGGTTGTGTGTGTACTATGATTTAGGTATCTGAAATAATCCGCGTATGATTGTCTGAAGAAATCGCCGAAGAAATTAGCAATTATGTTGGGGTCAGGTGAGGAAGAGTCGAGATAATTGAGAGTGGAGGGATAGCCATCTGATTTACTTTTGACTTTGATGAATTGGTAGAATCGCTTGGGGTCGGATATTAAGCAGGATTGCATATGGTTAACGTAGTCTAGGTAGAGAGAGTTGCATAGGTCAGAGAATTGTGTATATGCGGTTTGGTAGAGCGAGTGTATGGAGTCAGATCGAGTTTTGATGTAAGCCTGCCATAATTTATTTCTTTTGTTACGAAGTGAACGAAGCTCTTTTGTGTACCACGGTGGAGACGAGGATGCGTTTTTTTGGGGAGGGTTTTTGGGGAGGGTAAGGGACTGATTGAATGAAACATCCGGTGATTTCGCTTTAGAAAATAGTAAGAGCTTCGTTGATAGAGATATGATGGTGTGAGGTGTTAAGAAAGCTAAAGTTAACGTTTGAAAGGAGGCTGTTTAATTTGTCGAAATCAGCCTTACGAAAGTCAAAACCGTAGAGGTACTCGTGATCGTTTGTATTTATTCTATTCTCGTAAGAGATTTTTGTTAATTTTCAAGTTCTTTAGTTGCTCGTTTGGGATAGCTTTACCCAAAAATACTTTTTTTGAAATCAAGCACAATAGTTCTTCACGAGGCGTTGGCGGTTAATCACTACTTTTATTTTATCTAGCCATTATCATTCTTCTTTTGGTAGAATAGATTTGAGTCTTCAAGCTGTTCAAGCTTTTCTTGCAAGTTTATCGATGACAAGTGGTCACCTGCGACTTTATTGTTGTTGCAGAATTCAGGAAGGACTATTCGCCGGCGTCTGACTAAACACATAAGATATGTCATGGTGGACCTTTTTTTTCAAAACTTTTTGAATATTATGGCTTTTCTGTAGAAAGCAACTTTGTGTCTCTTGCCGTTAAAGCAGCGTTCGCAAGCAGACTATAACTAAAAAAAAATATTTTAACTGAATGGTCCTTTATTAATATAGCCTGTATACAGCCTTAATATTTGTGAACAATTTCTTGAAATCGAATGAATCCGAAATACAAAATTAAAATTTATAATTTAAGCAATGATGTTATAGACACAAACGGTGTTTAATAAAATTCTGATCAGGTGCCGCCTTTGTTCTATCAGTTTAGGGTTTCTTGTACCATATCCTGCACAGATTTAAACAATGTCTGTTCATATGTCAGATTTTTATCTTTTCTCCCATCCATCTCCTCACTTTGCATCACTGGCTTCAGTTTCTGAACTTTGAAAAGATGTACCAAGGTGATCTACCGTAAGGATTATCATATACGCCTTAATGTAATTATCTGAGGCTATATTTGCAATCACAAAAAAGAAAATGTTTCATCCGATTTCTTGTTAAATCTTTCCAATTAATTCAATTGAATACACCCTCAGATGAAAGCGAAGAAGGATTACACGAATTTCAATTAGTCTAAAGCCATTTGCAGTAATCACTTAGCACATCAGCTGGAAGTGTCACCATTTTATCACCGATTGCAAAGTCTATATATCGAGGTAAATAAAAAGGAGAAAAATTCAGTTGAACAGGGAATGCCTCCATCGTAAAATTACTTCGTTTTCCAATCTGTGTATGGCATCTTTATTGGCTAACCATATTGACAAGTGTGCACCGCTGTTAATTACGGAATTGAAATTTAATCCATCGCACATAATGAATTAATATCGATTGAGTTAAGCGTTCCAATTGCTGGCAACAATTATCCCTGGAATTTGAATAGTTCATTTACGATATGATGATTAAGGTGTATCTGATGACCAAACGTGTGAATTAAGTGGTATTTGACGAGGCTGGGGCTTAGATGGATTTTCAGTCAGAAATGTTGTAACCATACATTCGTTTTTCGCAGAATAAAGGACATGAATTGCCGCCTGTTGATTGAAGCCATTGAGGCGTGTGTTTATTTTTATTTAGTACTTTTGGTTGTCATGCAAGTTGCCTTTACCCTGAAAAATCAAAACATCAGCTATAAAACACATGAAAACTGAAAAAAAAAATCAAACCAGCCTGCAGCCAACTTATGTAAAATGTCATCTTTAATTCCTTCTCTTACTTTCATTCCTTTCTGAACCAAGGCGCTTATTCCTAAGAGATCCTGGTAAATTGGACTAACTCCAAGACGTTTCGTCACCATTATTAAGGTACCCTTAGGTACCCTTCTCTATATAAGACCTTAGTTTTTCAGCAGCCTACGGCAAGGCTTTGCGCTTACAGCTTCGATGATAATAATAATTATCGAATAATAATAATATAATAATAATAATAATTTTTCTATACTTACGGTTTGCTTAGTTCGTACTTTACTCTGGACTTCCAACAATATTACAAGAAGGTCCTTGTGATGATAATAACGTCCTCGAAATAACGATGGACGGAAACGTTTAGCCTTGTCTTCACCACCTCTCGCTACACCTGTGGCGAAAAGTTGAGAGCTTATTTTCCAGCTTTGTAAATCGAGTCCCACATGGCAGCCGCCTAGGTCAGATCTTATTCAGATTTTTTATAAATCAACGACTGAAAAATAATAAAGATTTGTTTCAAATGCTGAAGGCTGAAAAACGCTTAAGCCCGTAGAATGGCATCAATCAATCACGCATCTGGTAGCAATGGAGTGTGTCTTGGAGCATATGTGGATTTGTTACCGCCCGATTGCCAAAGCCATTAAGTCAAAATTGATCTTCATCTCTTAATATAATTTTTCAATGAAATTCAGTTTTTTTTTTTCAAAAAATTTGCGGAACGCAAGTGAAATTTCGTCGCTTCAAATGATGAATAGACTACAACTCTTCAGTCAACAGGAGCCGAAAAAATAGAGGATGAGATTTTTACGGTATTTCGACAATTACATCGACTCACTGCGTGAAAAGCCTATCTTGCGAACGATTATTACAAATGAAGATCGGACTAAGCTATGCTAAAATTTCTTTCAGCCGTCCGGTAGTAATTTTATGACAAAAAGGAATAATCATGACTGACGTCCTGAAATTGGCAAATAAGGAGTTGCCAAATGTAAATCCTTGCTATATAGTTTGCATGATACTCTTAATCAGAGCATTACGACAATTTCGAATTATTGCATTCATCAATGGTAGTGTCCTTGGCAACATCAGAACACCTACTAAAGGGTGATTTTTTAGCTATTATCTCTTTGGCAACCCTGGTTTAAACAGCCGACGCACGTTTCGTGTTTTGTTTCACTGTCAAACATCTTCAGTTTGGTCCAGAATTTAACGATGAATCGTCTTACAAACGCACAACGCTTGCAAATTATTGAATTTTATTATCAAAATGCGTTGTCTGTTAAGCAAGTTCATCGCGCGCTTTTTACCGAAAAATTGTGTTCAGCGACGAAGCTCATTTTTAGCTCAATGGGTACGTTAATAAGCAGAATTGTCGATTTTGGAGTGAATATCAGCCAGAAGCATTGCTACAGCTACCAATGCATCCAGAAAAAGTCACAGTTTGGTGCGGTTTATGAGCTGGTGGCATCATTGGACCGTACTTCTTCAAAGATGATTCGAATCGTAACGTAACTGTGAATGGTGAGCGCTACTGTGAGCTGATATCCAACTTTTTTTTGCCCAAAATTCAAGAGCTTGACTTGCTCGATGCCACATGCCACAAAGCACGCGCAACAATGGACTTATTGAGAGGTGAGTTCAGTGAACAATTTATTTCACGTTCGGGACCGGTCTATTGGCCGCCTAGATCGTGCGATTTAATGCCTTTAGACTATTTTTAGTGGGGCTATGTTAAAGCTCATGTCTATACACACAAGCCCGCTTCAATTGACGCATTGAAAGGCAACATTGAAGCATTTATTCGTGAGATACCGGCCGAAATGTTGGAAAGAGTATGCCAAAATTGGACTAAGCGGATGGACCATTTGAGGCGCAGTCAAGGTCAAAATTTGCATGAAATAATCCTTAAACATTAAATTATATGGACCGTACTATCGATTCGAATAAAGATTTCATGCATTTTTCTGAATTTTATGTTATTCCTATAGCTTTCAAAAAATCACCCTTTACAATGAATTCACTTTCGTATAACAGTCGATATCTATACAGGGCATACCTAAAGTTCAGGAATTATGTACAACTCTTCATTCCTTTCCTCTTCGCCTGTCACTTAAAGTGTAGCTCTCTTTCTAAAACGTGAGTGTCACCAGTTCATACATTCGTGTAGATGTCCCTTTCGTATCTTATTACCAAAAGTCGAACACACAAATTCTATTCCGTTTGCGTTCCATTTTCCGAAACGACATAACGAGTAGTAAGTATGTATGTATGTACCATCGCCCGGACAATGCAAGCAGGGAATCGGCCGAGAGACTGGGCATAACCCGATGACCATAACTTAAGCTCTCTCCGAACGGAAGTGGTAAATTTTGTAAAAAAAAAAAAAATCCATTGTCGTTTGGCTTGCTGGACAGTTTCACTACGTATGTATGTCACACTATTGCACAGCATTAAAAGGACTTTAACATATCCCGCAGACCATAGTCGTGTACGTGTACGAGTAGGTACATTAGAACAGACACTGGAGACTCTTGTGTGGCTTCCTGAAATGAAATGGAGGTTTTCTGATTCGGTTGCACTTTGAGTTGGCGTGTAGTCGGTTTGCAGAGCCCACTCTTGTTTCAACACGAGGTGAAAGGTCTGCTGTAAAATGGTTACATAAGAATGGGGGTGCAAGAAACTTCAAATGACAGAAAGTAACTGGACTGGAATGAGCAAAAGTGTGCAATTCCACTCTCATGGGTCAAACAAAACAAATTCAATGGAAATGAACACTGTTGGCAAGCCTACTACTTTACTTGGGTGTATTCCCATTTCTATTTTTATTTTAAGCCTTTTGAATTGCACCCTTATCGGCCTATGAACTGGTGAATTGGATGTGAAATTTTTATTTTTCTGTCTGTAGGCATATTGGATCACTGAACAAGCTTCAAATAGATTGACAGATGAAATAGTTGAGTTCAGTTTAATTGGCTTAAATGCAATAGAATATGGCGACAGTGACAGCTTGAAAGCTTTGCCAGGTGACATTGAGATGCCTATTGGAAATTACACAACCTCTTGCTATTATACATGATGGGAGGCATTGCGTTCTGTGCAATTCAAGTGCAGATACTTGTTCTGTTGGAAGTGTTCATCCGGATTGATTTGGTTCAAATCTAATTAATTGGCTTGAACTTTGGCACTCGAATGTGAATAAAAGGTTTTGCCAAGTTAAGTGTATGTCTCTCTTTTTTTATTTGATATAAATGATGGACAATCTGTTTTGTTTTTTTTTAATATTTGCTATTCGAGAAAAGATTTTTTTTTGTTGGTAGTGGAAGTTAATCTGAGTTACATTTAAAAGTAAGCTGGGGTAAGCTTGTCCATAGTCTATCCTGCCAATTATATAGATGCATAGTCTCGAGATTTAAGGGCTCTACAAACGAATAGTCTACGGCGTAGAATCAGAACAAGTGTATTTGCAATTCCCAATCACGAAAGGTTATTAAAAGGAGTTTAGGAATTTAATATTACCAATTTACATTTGTAACTCACTTTTCTGAACTGATGTTGCAGGAGCCGTCCCCACATTTTGATCAGCATTCCTGGTTCGCTTAAATGTAGCCCCTTTTGGCCCTTTCACGGTCGAAGACGTAAAGCTGGAGTCTCTCGACTCATCAAATTTCTGAGAGCATTGAAACAGTATGTGGTTCAATTTTGTAACGCCCTGGGCGCTCTGCGCACAAGATTCCATCTGTGCTTAAACTTTCGAATCGTTTTATTGGACTATTGGCGATTGTGCAGGTCACCTCCGAATGCAACTGCAATTTTCATAAGAAAGAATCTTATCTCATTTTGCAATTCGATGCGTTGATAGACTGAACGTGTGTCACTGGTTTACAATTTTTTCAGCTGAGATTTTTCATCTCCAGGTTTTTGAAAAAACGAGATCAAATTGACAGCGTATCCAGACAACATGTTGGAAAAAGTTTGAGGCAGCATTTGGAAATGATGATAAGCGGTAGTAACGCATGTCCTTCTATTTTACAGCTTCAGTCCAACTCTTGATCCTTGGGCGAGTCCGGCTTCCATTTTTAATGCTAAATTTCACAATGCTCACTTTCACTTCCTGCCTAATATTAAAAAATAATTTCTAGCACCTTGCTCTTACAGAAATGAAAAAAAACGGATCCATATCAATATTTTCTCTACTTTTCAAGAACTGCAACATTTTTCGCTATTTTCTATTGATCCACTAAACATTAGTGGATTCGACGAGCGAAACGTAGTCTGAAAAAGTGGATCACCGTGGTTAGGTGCGATGAAGATGATGTCAATGGTTTTAAATTGAATGCATAACACTGACAACAGAGCTCTAAGGATGACTTGAATAAGTAACAAATAAAATACTGCGAATTGAGCGAGTGCAAATTGAAATAAATATTTTTATTTTTGACAGTTGTGGAGTAAAGGTGCACACAACAGATGTGGCTTTTTTGAACAACCGATTATCCTATCCACTACCATCAATTCGGTTTCAGGATCAAATAATCGGCGATTGAGAATGTTTACAGAGCAACGATTATTATCGATTATCACCTTTGCATATTAAAAATTTAAGAATTTAAGTATTTTTATTTTAAGCAAATAACCGCATTAATGTCAGCGTCAGCAGGTGCCTTTGCTAGAAGATAACCTGTCAAAGACAAAATTATTTTGCAAAATATATTACTTCATAAAGAGAATTGAAGAACCAAATTTATGGAAGCCGTTTTTAGTAAGCACTACAATCAACGCATCTCGCCAATCTCCATAGTATCTATGAATGAGGATTTGCACTTCATACATAAAAAAACCCTAGTCGAGCTTCCTAAGTTGAATTGAATTTAATCGAATTAAGCACTTAGGCAACTGGACCCAGCATGTGCTTTCAATGCCAACAATCGTGTTGCCAGTTGTCCATTTGTTGAACACGTTTTCAACATGTTTTTCGCCTTGTCAATTTCATTGTTCCTCATGTAACCAAACTTCCACTTTCCATGATCTATTTGGTGGTACATCAAATTGCTAAACAAAAAAAATGTAATTTCAGCTGGAAAAGGAGTTAGTGTGATTCATGCATTCGTAATCATAGTGTCCTTGTTCGTTGGACATACATTTGTATTCCACCATGTTTTACACAAAATGTCGAATTCTTATTTAGTGTCCCCTTTTTTTGTTTATGGAACTCTAAAAACACAACATTTATGCTGCTTCACAAAAGGACAAAATCCTGCGTTCACACCCACATCATTTAAATGCAGCCAACGGTTGCCAAACCCATTTATACGACTCATGGGCATAATATCGCCAACAAGAGCTACCCCTATACAAACCCTGTTATGCTAATTGCGTGTCTTTTTTGCTGCCCAAATTAAAATTGCGGCCAAGACCAGCTCGAAAATGTGTATATGTATATCTCGAGCCAGAGAGCACAGATATGAGCTGGCCAAGGATTAATCCCAAAGACCACATCAAACAAAAACAAAAGGATAACAAAAACCGTAAAAAGAAAACGCCACAACAATCTCATGACAAATTATAATTTCATGTAACCACAATTAATTTCTTTTACCCAGCATGTAACTGCTTGGTTCCATCCACGACAAGGACATGGACACCACTCCCCTTTGCATCTGACCACCACATGGTGTCCTGTTCGTTGTTTGTGCTACGGAACTCTCGGTAAAGCTCTCGTTTAAAATGCAATCTTTTTGTGATAGCTTATCACTCTTGGCACGGGAGCAATGAAGGCGCCAACATACCCTAAAATAAAAAATACCAAAAAAGGAGCAGCTTTAGCGTTTTCCATCAACTCGTCCTGATGACGGGAGAGTTTCTTATATTTTCGTGTTGCGAAAAAATTAATGAAAATTAATTTCTCAAAAGACCTAAACAGCCACAGCTAATGCAACTTAATGAGCCACACAAAGGTGGCTACCACGGGTCAGGAATATGTTAAGTACACATAATGGCCGGGGACGTTTTGTGAAATGAATAATGAGTGGCCTTCTCGCATGACATTATATATTTAAATCCACTCTTTTGGCCACGAAATGCTACGCTCTGAGGGAGTGATGGCGATAAATCCTTCAGTAAATAGGACATTATAATGGGGTCACAATGGAGAGTATTTGTTGCCACTCTCTGGTGTCTGGGTCAAAAGATTGAGATATCGGGATATAATTCGATGGGATTAAGCTTTCGTTATAGAATTTAAAGTTGGGGAATTTTATTGCTTTGTGTCTCGTTCAGCAGGGATATAAACGCAAAATATGTTTTGCGTAAATCTAACAGCGTTAAAAAAGTAAATAGGTCTGAAGTTGCTTTCTCTGTTTTCTCATTCTGCGAAGTGAGTGAAATAAAACACACCCCATTTAGAGTCCAGGCAGTTAGAAAGCCTCGAATCATAAAGAAGTTCCACGATGAAAGAATATACATCAGGAAGAAGTTTCGACCGGAGTAGACTATAAACAATCTCCACCAAGAAATAAATACTATGATGACGTGTCCGTGAAGAAGAAGGTAACAGAATGGGTGGTAAAGAAGAAGCTGCATAAAAAAACTCGCGCAGCAGGAAAAAGTAAATAGCAAGACGGTACAAAGGAGGTACCCACTCTTTCCGATATGAAGGAAATCTTAGCAGCAATCCGTAGGGAATCGAGGATGAATTCAGGAGGCATTTGCAATAGTTGCTTCACGATACTAACCAAGAGAAATTGATAATTCTTCCACCAACTGCAGGGTGGACGAAAGCACCAACCTCGACTGGGGTAACACCTCTATTTGTATTACAAACAAAAAAAGTGATTCATTTTCTTGCAACAACTATTTAGTCAGGACCCTCCTTGATGACGTTTTCAAGATTCCATAAAGTGAGGCTTTTCGCAACACACAAATCGGTCAGTGCAAGTTTGGCTTCCGGAAAACGATTTTCGGTTCGTTAATGCAAACGTCTATAATTACTACTTCTAACTCGAATAATCTTGCTAGTTCTTCCATCTAGAGCCGAACGTTGGACATAAAGCTAGGCAGCTGTATACATTTTCGAAAAAAATAAATGAGACCGTGGTTAGATGCAACTTCTTGTACCCAAATAGAGCGAATAGACAGCGCCCCAGTCAAGAGAATCTTTAAATCTCAGCCACAAGGTTCATGTTGACGTTTCAAGTAAAGCTTTTGCAGATTCTAAGTAGCCTTGAAGACTCGAAAGTAGCAGGTCACACTCATGGAGTTTAAAACTCCACATAGATATATTGACAACGACCATAGTTTAATTTTATACCTTCAAGATAGACTGACGTAGGAGTTCTTTGCCGAATCCGAAGAGCATCAAAATTTGTTGAATCATGGCGACACCAGTGCCTTTAGACTGAAATGTGCCCTTAAAACTGATAAAAATGTTCTGTTAATCGGTTTTCTTAATTTTGAATCTTTTTAGATATCCCAGATGGGAGAAACGACGCCGTGAACTTCATTCATAAGACTTATCCTTCTGTAAATGTGGTTTTGTGTCTTTAGAATAGGGCTAGCTTAAGATATCTTGATCCTTTTATGATAGTTTCGGAGCTACTTTGATTCTGAAAAATCCACTACACATTTTGAAAGGAAGAACGTTGTTTTTCTATTTTTACGATACCCAATTTGTAACTTCATAATTGGGGTATTAATGGATGAATGTGCATAGAGTTTAAGCTTGATAAGAATTGTTATCAAATGTTCGCTCGAAAGAGTTTTACTTCTGACTCTGGTGACGAACATACATCCATATGTACTCCACTTAGACGTGACAATTTTTCCATCCTATTTGAGTTGGGTGAACTGTGTGATTAGATCGTTTGTTCGTTTGCTTGATTTGGAGAGCATGTGTTTGCCTTCGGTCACTTCTGTTCTGTATTCGCAACCCATGACGCCTTCAGAAATCGTTTCATTGTAGCCCCTTTGGGCCCTTGCGCGGACCCAAAGTCAATTATAATGTATGATGATCTATATGCTCAAACACAGTACAAGACGAAGAACTGAAGTATCATCATCAGATCACCTCAAAGCATTAAAACATTGAGAGATTTAATCTTGCTATGAAAACATTCGTGTACTTTTGTATCTTCCGATCATTTTCCACCATTACCATCCGGTCATTTTGGCTTTTGCGCAGGAATTCTGCAGACGCGAGTTCAATTCTCGGAGGAATAAACCTGAGGGGCTTCTGTAGAACGTTCCACATACTCAATTGCTTTTCTCAGTACTGAAGTCTGTTTTCGACAATTAAACACATGCTTTTGAATTCACGTATGAATTCAGACCACTAGGTGAATTTCTTGTAGAGCTTAATGGATTTCATTTCAAGCTTTCGTTGATCTGTAAGGAGAACTCTTCCCCGAACACTTTTACTCGTTCAAATGCGATTTGTAGTGGCAAGTTCGTTCCCTAAATTCGATCCCTTTTGATGTTCTTTGGAGGTTTTTTTCAAATACCGCGGTTATGCTAACCTAAGGGCCAACATCCAAGCAGAAATTGTTACATATGCTGGTAAGTGTCATTGTATGACAAAGGCCAGAAATTGTCTTATTTACTGTACGGGCAATGGTACGAAATGATTATCTATGTAGAATGAGACTCTAGACTTGTTAGCAAGTGGATTTTAAGAAAATAATAATCTTTGATTCATAAAATTTGTTTTATTGCGTATTGAATTAAACTGTGCTTTACTCTCCGATAGATGCCACACGGAGTTGGTGATTCGATCCGACCTTACTTTTTTCATATAAAAAATAAATTACAATTTTTTATAATGCTAATTACTTACTCAAATGTAATAAAATTCTTAGTAGATATTAATCAGAAAACCTCACTGTACAATAATTAACGTAATGAGAACATAAAAAATAACAAAACTGAAAATTCAATACGTTACAAATCAATAATTTATTAATTTAACACAACTTTACTGGTCGGTGGTCAAAAGGCAAGAGAGGCTACAAAAAGATAACGCTCGACCACGGACCGAGATAAAAAACAAGTATTTGGAATGTGGGGAATAAAATCAGCTGGCTGTTGCTCTGTTGATGGTGTGTTTACATTTTATTTTGGCGCATAATCCATAACATACAGCACCCCCTGAAAGGCTACGGGCTTTCAGATATAGGAAGTGGAGCTATCTTAACGATAGGTCGAACATAGTCCTTATGGTTGGTTCTAACTGTGACTACACGAGTTTTGTTGTACTTCCCTGTGTGTAGCTTCACAACACGTCCCAAAATCCATTTTGAAGGCGGAAGGTTTGGTTCCTTTAGCAGAACGATGTCATCTAACTTGATGTGAGATTGGGTTGTTTGCCATTTAGCCCGCTGCTGAAGTGATGTGAGGTATTCTTGGTGCCACCTTCTCCAAAAACCTTGCAGGAGGACCTGTAAAAAGTGCCAATTAGATTTTACAGAAATAACTGGTCTAGTATATTCGGGTTGAGGAACCGCCGTATACGGCCCCCCTATCATAAAATGAGCTGGTGTTAATGCCGATGGTTCGCTATCAGAAATAGACCACATGGGACGCGAATTTAGCAGTGCTTCGATCTTTGATAACAGTGTGTACATCTCCTCATATGTAAGAATATTTTCACCTATGACCCTCCTTAGATGCGTCTTGACAGATTTGACACCTGCCTCCCATAGTCCACCGAAGTGTGGTGTCGAAGGTGGTATAAATTTCCAGGCAATGTTGTCAGCTGAAAGATGATCAGCAACTATGTTGTGATGTTGTTGGCTGCGTAAACAATCATACATTTCTCCCAGTAATCTTTTCGCTCCGTGGAAGTTTGTAGCGTTGTCAGTCCAAATTTCCCTTGGCTTGCCGCGGCGGGCTACAAAACGATCTAAAGCCTGAAGAAAGGCCTGGGACGTCAATTCTCCGACCAATTCCAGATGAATTCCCTTTGTGACGAAACAAACAAATAGGGCGATATATGCCTTAACATATTTAGGATTCCTTCCCCCCGATAATCGGAGGGTCAATGGACCAGCGTAATCGCAACCTACTATGCTAAATGGCCTCGAAAATCGTATCCGCTCCTTTGGAAGATTTCCCATTTGTTGGATCAGAGAGTCCCTTCGTTGTCGGAAACATGTAACGCATTTGTGTACTACATTTCGTATCAGATTTCTAGATCCCAATATGTAGAATTCTTGCTTCAATGAAGCAAATAGTTGAGATACACCTGCATGTAAATACCTTTTGTGAAGATGTTCAACAATGAGACGCGATATGGGGTGTGATTTACACAGTATAATGGGGTGCTTAGCACAATAAGGTAATTCGGATTCTTGTATTCGACCACCAACACGAAGAAGTCCATTTGAATCCAGGAAAGGATTTAACGAATTTAATTTATGATTTTTGTTCAAATGTTTCTGGGTTTGAAGGGAATTGATTTCGCGAGGAAAGACCGAGTTCTGAGCACTTTTTATTAACCTAAGTCTGGCATTTGAGATCTCCTCGGTAGTTAAATAATCATATTGGCGATTGTTAATGGAATTACGAGCGTTTGAGATAAACCGCAAAGCATATGCTACAGTTCGAACCGACTTCCACCAATTTGATGATGTAATTATAATATCTTCAAACAAGTTCATGGATATAATATTTGACAGAAATACCTGAGTTTTTGAAATACTTCTCTCTTCCAATTCGTGAACAGGAATCTCTTTCGTGCATGGATCCGATACTGGCCATTGACACTTGTCCATTGAAAGCCACGAAGGACCTTTCCACCATGTTTCATTCTGTTGAAGGAGAGATGGTAAAATCCCACGGGTTGCGACGTCAGCTGGATTGTCTTCTGATCGTACATGGTTCCAACCATGACGAGGTATCGATGACAAGATCTCGGATGTCCGGTTTGCTATGAAGACTGACCATCTCCTGGGAGATGCAGTTAACCAATGAAGCACGATCGATGAGTCTGTCCAAGCATATGCTTTAATTTCTTTATCCTGTAAAGACATTTTAAGTTTGTTTATTAATCGAATAAGGAGAACAGCCCCACACAGTTCAAGTCTTGGAAGGGATAGTACTTTTAATGGAGCAACCTTGGTTTTAGCCGCTACCAGCGACACATATATTGGATCATTCCCATAGGCAGTTCTACAATACACAACAGATGCGTAAGCATCTAGCGATGCATCACAGAAGGCATGTAGTTCAATGTTATTCTTATTGGTCCAAAGAATCCTTGGTATACTTATTTTTTCAAGCAGAGGCAATTCCTGGCGAGTTAACCTCCATCGTTCGGCAATCCTTTCTGGAATTTTATCATCCCACTTCAGTTTTTCGCGCCACAGGTCTTGAAAAATTATTTTTATTCCTACGATGACTGGAGCAACAAATCCCATTGGGTCGAATATTCTCGATGACTCTGAAAGAATTCTACGTTTTGTATTAACAATTACATCACTCAAGCGAACTTTATAAGAAAAGCTGTCCTTGTACGGACACCATTGCATGCCGAGTAATTTTAGTGATGAGGATTGTTCAAGGTCTATCGGGGCAAGCTGACGTTGTTCTACAGGTAGCGATAACAGAAGAGGCAGGCAGTTGGTTGTCCACTTTCTTAGGTTAAATCCACCACTTTTCAACAGGCTAGTAAGTTCCGATCGTAGTATAGTGAGTTCGTCGATCGTATCTGCACCAGTGATGAGGTCGTCTACGTAAAAATCATCCAAAAGTATGCGCGATGCTAAAGGATGCGTTTCCTCCGAATCCAACGCTAACTGCTTAAGTGTTCGGACTGCTAAAAAGGGAGCACATGAAGTGCCGTAGGTCACTGTGAGCAGTCGAAAGTGCTTAAGTGGAATTTTATGATTTTCACGCCAAACTATGCGTTGAAAATCGGCATCCTTATGTGTTACCAGAATTTGCCGATACATTTTCTCTATATCAGCAGACAGTGTATAGACGTGACGGCGAAAGCGTAGGCAAATTGAAAACATATCGCGTTGTATTGTGGGGCCAATAAGCAAGGATTCGTTTAATGATAACGAGTCGGCTGCCTTAGAAGACCCATCAAAAACAACTCTGATCTTTGAAGTGCTGCTGTTTGCTTTGAACACAGCGTGATGTGGTAGGTAAAAGCATTCAGTTGTTGGTTTGATTATTTCCTCTGATGGTATTTCCTCCATATGCCCCAAAGATAAATATTCATTCATAAAGTTGGTATATTGAAGTTGCAGTTGTGGATTAGACAAAAATTTTCGTTCCATAGAGAAAAACCGTTTTTTCGCGATGTCCAAGGAATTTCCATAATCTACTGCAGAGGTATATTTGAATGGAAGTTGGACAACATATCGGCCATCAGAATTACGAGAGTGTGTGCTTGAAAAGTGATCTTCAGCCTTCTCTTCAGCCACGGATAAAGCAGGCTCAAAATGAATTTCTTCCAGCCGCCAGAATTTCTCAAGATCATACTCCTGGGTAAGGTCGAGTTGTGTATTGTTGTGTATGTGTGTGAATTTCCATAATCTACTGCAGAGGTATATTTGAATGGAAGTTGGACAACATATCGGCCATCAGAATTACGAGAGTGTGTGCTTGAAAAGTGATCTTCAGCCTTCTCTTCAGCCACGGATAAAGCAGGCTCAAAATGAATTTCTTCCAGCCGCCAGAATTTCTCAAGATCATACTCCTGGGTAAGGTCGAGTTGTGTACAAAATGAAGCTATATTATGTCTGTGACACGATACGGGTTGCCAGTTATTACCCAGCCAAAAATAGTTGGTAACATAACAGGGCCACCATTTGTGGCTTGTTTTATAGGGCCTGTAATAACTTTAAATACCTTATCTGCTCCGATTAAAATATCGATTGGACTTGGTTCGTTGAAATCTGGATCAGCAAGTGTTAACGATAGTAACTCGTGATTGATAGTCTGGAGCGAAGATGTTGGTAACAATGATGTTAGCTTTGGAAGAACATAACAATTCACTGCGATGGAATCAGAATTGTAACAAGAGATCAAATCAATAGACACCAATCCGTTGGTAGTCCCTGCCGATGTAGATGCAACACCCATTACTGGAATACGAGAAGGTTTACGAGCGAGTCCCAAGCGTTGAACAGTACGTTCGGTTATAAGCGATACTTGTGACCCAGTATCAAGAAGTAAACGTACGGTTTGATATGATCCATGCTTGTCCAGAATCCTAGCGGTAGCAGTAGGTAGTACACTTCGAGTGTGCTGGGTGGAGTCAAGCGAATGATTGACAAAGAATGACGTTTGGGGTGAAACATTTGTCGATGATAAGTCGATTAAAGGATTAGAAGTTTCTGCACTTGAATTGTTCGCAGGATGTCCAGAGTTTTGGTTAGGGTGCACCAATGAGTGATGCTTTGCTTTACATGTCCTACATCGGAAATTTGATCGGCAGTTATTAGACAAATGACCTTGACGTAGACAGTTAAAGCACAGTGATAGCTCCTTTACGAAATTGCGTCGAGACTCAATGTCAAGTGCATTAAAGGCACTGCAACGTGAAAGTATATGATCATCATGACACTTTGGACATTGACTTTGCTCTACAACATGTGTACGTATAGCAACCTGTGATCTGCTACGAATTTGTGTAGGACGTGTGAGTGATGAACAAGATTCTAAGCAGTCGCAACGAGTGTGCAAAAAATCGAGAAGTTCATCGATTGTTGAATTTTCTCTTGTCCCTATTTGTTCTGCCCACGCTTGTTTTGTTTCTAAGTCTACCTTTAGGAGAAGCAAATATATAAGCCATGGATCACGGCTGGTTGATCCCAACGCATTAAGACCCCGGATAGCTTCATCTGCTCCGTCAGTAATTTTTCGTAGCAATTGCGTATTACCCGAAGTTGACGTTGGCAACGAAATGTATGATTGAATGAATGCTTGCACAATCAGATGTCCCCTATCATACCGCTTCTCTAACCTGTCCCACGCTTCTATATAATTGCTTTCTGAACTAACCATGTGCTTTATTAAATTTGCTGCATTTCCACGTAAGAAGGACTTCAAATAGTGAAATTTCTGGGTGCTATTTAGCGAAGCATTACAGTCGACTGAACCGGTGAACAGGTCACGGAATGCGGGCCAGTCTTTATAGTCGCCCGAAAATGTTGGAATGGATAATTTGGGAAGATTAATTGAACCCGACGTAGATGTGGTGTTTAAAGTTTGAAGCAGCGATGCTTGAAGATTTGCAATTCTTGCTGAATCGTTGTTTTGATCTGAAGACTTGAGCTTGCGAATATGTTCTACTATGGTTGATTGCGCCAAAAAATATTTTGACTCATATTCGACAAACTCAGCCTCAAGCTCAGCATATTCATTGTCATCTACATGGCTATATAAGTCATTTAGTAGAGAAACAAATTCCTGCCATGCTTCCTCGAGTTTAACAAGACGAATTTCACTCATAGCTAGTGTGGTTGAACTGTCTATTGCTAGGGCAAAAACATGCGCACGCGTAATGCAACCTTTAGCTTGACCACGTTTCTGTTTAATAGAGTGCATTTCTGGAACTTTGATAGAATAAGAAAAAAAAACAAGGTGTAAATAATTCACGCTGCGAACGATATTTTTGATATGTCCGTACGCGAAAAATATAATGGGTCAATCAAACAACTGATAAAAAGGTCAATTGAACTTTGAACGCAGAATCACGTGTCTGTATTTTGTCACCATATGTATATGCGAACGCGTTGATGGATTGGATCACGAATAATAAGACGGTTAATTGTTCAATAAAGTACGACGATTAATTGTCCACGCACAATACAGATAAATTAACGATGATAATTTTAAACAAATACAGTCTTACTTAAGTTTTCCTTTTTTCACATCTGGCTCAGAAGGACCAAAATTTAATGTACAATAATTAACGTAATGAGAACATAAAAAATAACAAAACTGAAAATTCAATACGTTACAAATCAATAATTTATTAATTTAACACAACTTTACTGGTCGGTGGTCAAAAGGCAAGAGAGGCTACAAAAAGATAACGCTCGACCACGGACCGAGATAAAAAACAAGTATTTGGAATGTGGGGAATAAAATCAGCTGGCTGTTGCTCTGTTGATGGTGTGTTTACATTTTATTTTGGCGCATAATCCATAACACTCACCATGTACCATTTAAAGCTTATACTGACAGATTACAAACATTTTGTTGCCAAACATAACCCACATTTAATTTTCATACTGAGCCACACAAAATAGATTAATACCTTTTTTGGTTTACCTAATCTACCCTTAAATGAATGAACACAAAAAAACCACAGGAAATCCTAATTGAGAATGCTTCCCATTGATGAACTCAACTTCTGGTCAACCACAAACAATATCAGCAGCTCTAATTGTGCAAATTAATTCGTAATTAGTGTTAACATCTCCAACACATTCAACTACACTAAAACGGCCACAATACATTTAAATCCAACAAATATTTATAGACCCACAAATATAGGCCTCGTAAAGATTCGAATCACTTAAATTGTTGAATTCCGGAGCAAAATTCGTTCCAAACAAACAGGATAATTGATTGCTGGCATCTGTCAACCCATTGTCTATTAATTTTTACATAAGTATGTTTGTCCAACAATACATATACACCTTTGCACTTGACCTCCCACTAAATACATCTTTATCCCCCTAACTAACAAACTATCACACGCCGCCGCCGAAAGATCGTGCAAATTGGGCATAAACAAGGAGCAGATAGAACATAAATCGTCACCACACCTAGAAGGTATGCCGATGATTCTCTTGTTGAACACGCTCGCAGGGCGGAGGATTGACACCGACAGTGACAGCAACAACTACGCGCGAGTATTTATCGCGCGTCGTCGCCGTCGGTCGTTGGAACACACTCGAATTATTAATAGCTTCTTAATACCTACATCGACATCGCTAGCTCTTCCTCATTTATTGGCCATAAATCCGAGGGGAATAACACAATTTCAATTCACACCCAATAGAACATGACATAAATATATTTTTAGGCGCTCATCCATGGAAAATGAGGTGTTTGGCGCGACCCCAACCGATGTAAAATGAATCGCTTCTAAAGGGTGTTTAGTTTTTTTTTTTAAAATTATAACATTTTAAAATGGAACGAGACATTTTAAATGGTGGGGAATAGCCATAGGAGTCGTTTTTCGGACAAAAAATGCAATAAATTTTCAAGCATGATTTCGGGCATTTGAGCACCCGGACTGACGTCAACCTGGCCTCTTATTGATATTTCTTGTTTTTTTATTAATTGCTCGCTCTCAAGGGATAATGTCTACCCTTAAGATTTATTTTGTACGAGTAGAAAAAATAGCTTTTTTGACTGTTGGTTCATCATTCCGCTGTCAGCGTTATGCCTTCACAAAACCATTTTTATAACGCGGCAACTTAGAACTTAAGCATGACAATGACGTTACATCGAAACAACAAAATTGATCACCGGTCCAAATTCGGATAGAAGATCAAAACTCGACTTAGGGTTCATATCTGTGATCTATTAATTGATCCTTTTGAAAGACAGACGCACTTAACAAATGGCATCACCCAGGCGTTGAGTCAGGTTTTGGAAAAGAGCCGGAAAAGAGTGGCGGATGATCACTTGATGTCCCAACAGCTGGGCTAACTTCACTGGAGTTGGTCTGCCCCTCACCGTTGAATTTTCTAACGACGTTATTCAAAGCGGACAACATGCTCCAGTTACATCAGACCCACTCTTCTAAGATTACGACCCGGAGCATTAACGGACTATAAATTGGGTGTGCGATCAGCGATAGCCTAGCTAATTACCGCATTACAGGTGCTGCTCAAAACACAGGTCCCTCCGACAAGACTGAAGACTTTATCAAGAAGAAGGTAAATTACCTCCCGAACAGAGTCTTAGGAGTGATGTTCGCGAACTTCAATGCCAACAAATGTGTGGAAAAATCTTTGAAGGAATAGTCAAAAATAATAAGATTTTGCAGCAACTCCTATTGACAAGCATCACGAGATTTCTCAGGCTGCAAATCGACACAGTAACCTGAAGCCCACTGGATTTTTTAACTGTCATATAAATCAACCACTCGAATAAAAGGTGTGAAACACACATGCAGCATTTTTGCTGGGCAAACGTCGACTCAGATCACTCCTTGGAGCCATATTTCGGTTAAACCTTTGGCTCCCAAGAGTTATTGGTTTATCGGCTTAGATTGAGATAATAAACAGAAAGTATTTCACTGCTGCAAAGTGAATGTGTTTTTTGTATACACATAGTTCGGTGGCATTTCAAAGACACACAACTTCCGACAAGAGCGAAGACTCAATCATGAATGAGTTTAAAATCATACTCTGCCTTCTATCCTCGGCGCACGTAGACAAACAAAATTCTTGCATAATGGGAAGCGGAAATCGACATGTAATTGTCGAAAGATCATACTTTTAACTGGTGATGCCATTGGTCCATACTTCGTCGAAAATGAGGAAGGTGCTATCGCAACCATTCTCGTCGCTATAGCCAAATGTTGACCGAACTTATTTGGCATCATATCAGAGATATAATTGTTGAAGACTTGTGCTGTCAACAGTACCACAGCTTGCACACATCCGACGAATTGGCGTAATTGGAAAAAAAAAATATCCTGGATAGGTTATTTTGAGTTTTGGTAATCTGAATTGGGCAACAAATAGTTTTATGTGTAGCCGTTGGATATTTTATTTGTAGGGCTATGCAAAAGATCGTGTTTATCCGCAAACGCCTTAGGCTTTGTAAAACAATATTTTCCAAGTTATGGCCGAGCGCGTCGAGAAGTCATCGAAAATCGAGTCGAGAACAAGTCGAGTCGTGACAAAGCCAAGAACCAAACAAGACAAGCCTAGAACTGCCTTGAAAAAAAGTTTAACTTCGTTGCGTTAGCATAACTGGCAAAGCTTTAGACTATAAAGAGGCGCCAGAGTTAAAATCTCTGCTATGCAGTAATAATTGACGGAACCAGTAAAGTGACATGGAAGAGATAGCCTGGAGGACCAAAGAGATGGTTACCTCTCCAAAAGCGTTGTTTTTTTAATCGTGTATGTGTATGCCCAAATAAGGTATCAGTAAATTCGCTTCAAAGTTAGGACGAGGGCCACGTAATACATATTTTGCATAATCAAAGTTACCTTAAGCTGTCTCGATTCACTGAAACGTTCGGAATAAGTTCGTTTTTCGAAGAAATATGAACCAAAGATTCCAGGAAACAAACTTTTGGAAATATTGCAGTGTAACAGTGGATGCGAAAATTTCAGCAATAGGCCTATCCATTTAACCAGAATTAAAAGGCCTCGTGGTAAATGTGAGGATCACTAACCATATGTACGATGCACTCGATGGTTGGTAAGTTAGCCAGAATCCATCCATAAGTAAAAAATTCGTGGATACAGTGCCATGTCTCTTCAGATCCGTATTGTCGATGAATTACCTCTTCAGATGAACAAATTCATATATAGACCGTAAAATAGATGCAGCGAACGTAAAGTTTTGCAAACACGATTTTCGAAACAAGCAAGGGACTTCCAACTTAAATTGACCACATATCAGCTGTCAAATGAGGTGCCGCTGGAAAAAGAACTGCACATAGTTGATAATCCGCTTGAACTAAAAAAAAAACACCCTGTATAGGTAAAGTGAGTTAAATGCTTAATAATTTTTAGAATTTCAATACGCTGAGTAGGTTGGGATATTTCTATGTTTATTGGCGCAAAATGTTTTACAAGGCTCTTGGGGGAGTGACGATTTGTTGTTCACCACATGAGTTTCATAAAGTTTAACATTTTAACAAACTGAAAATGGATGAGTGACGTTTTTTCCAGCTAATATTTGATCTATTAAGGATTAAAAGTTAAGCTGGTTGAATGTGTTGCCGCGCAAAGCTGAGAATATTCACTAGGAATTGAGTAAGTTATTAATCGACAATATTTATGTTGCTCCATTAGTGGGATTGACGTGTGTGAGTGATCGTTATGAGGGTTCACTCTCATGGAATGGAAAAAAGGGGAGACATGCTGGAGTGGAACTTTTAGAGAAATTATGAGAAATGTAAATAACATTAAGCGAAAGTCGTAAAGTCTTTGATATTTTTCGATTTTATTAAAATTAAGTACTCGTTCGGACCTATTTTTAAGACATTATCTTAAAAGCATCAATATGTCTACAAAATCGAAGCTTCATTGACTTTGGAAATGGGTTCATCATAGGAACAACTGCTTAATGATTTATTTTACTCAACATTTCACATCTTTTGGGATAAACAAGAAAGCAGTTATTATTAATTGTTCAAAATCAGGTCAACAGAAAAGGTTAGTTTAAATTCTGTTACACATTTTAAGCTTATTTTAGATGAGCGAACTAAAACAAAAACGTAAAATTTTGGGACAATGAGAAACCTGCTCTGCTCTCTTCAGAAGTCTGAAATAATTGACGAAAAATCTAGCTCGCCCAGTATCTGTATTGTATTGCCGGAGATCCAAAGATACATTCGCAAAGATAATATTGTCGACCAACAACCTGATCTCTGAGGCTTTTTATCACGAAGATCCTTTGTCGTTAAGCGATTGCTGTATTGAGTTTCGACCCGCTATTAGAAACAAGCCTTACCACATATCCTTTTTTTTCCTTTCAGCTCTGTGTAACAAAGACGAGGTCTACAAGTGCGATTCGTAGTCGTACAAAATGATAAAACTTATTTCAATCATAGTTTTGTTTTATAAATCCATTGACATACTCAAAAGAGTATTTTCTTCTAAGTTTATATTGTTTAATTTGTAAATATTTCTGAGTTTAAATTATTAACATTTAATTTTTTTTTATTTTCAGGTAAGGCTTTCATTAAACAGTGAATTCGTAAGCGTTGAGTAAAAAACTGTAATTTTGTTTGCCTTTGGAGACCTGACCAAGATGCGCTGTCGATACCCGAAGAATAATATTTTCTTGTACTGAGTTTTCTTACTAAGCCTACATTTCTGGAGAAAGGCTATTTTTAAGAACTATGAATCTGTGTTTTTTGTATATTTTTCCTTTATAATCCTAACAGGAATTGAGGAATCTTGAAGACTGGAGGGTTCAATACATTTGACATAAGGAACAGTAGCCATCAATATAGTGCTGAATATTGATTTCTTAAGCCTTAATAGTTTAAAGCTCATCAACATATGTACATATGTCAAAAACTTTTTCCATTTTTCTTTTCTTAAATATTCTCTTCCATTGAAGCTAAAACTCAACCAAGGTAATTTCCTGTCAAAACAAATGGGGAGCCTTTATATCAATAAAGCTCGTTCTTCTGTGCCGTAAGGATTGTCTATAGGGATCTTGCACTCAATTGGAAATTTGTAGATGAAGTCTTTGTCACCTCGAAATAATACTTATCTTTTGTGCGTACTCTCTGTCCCCTCTGCCTCGACGACAGCTTATACTTCATTTGGCCGTCATTCACATGAAGTCTTATCTTTCCCGTCAGACTTGCTTGGTAGGGATGCCTTAACTAATCATGACTATAAGAGAGAGCTCTTTTAAAGAGTGTCATGAGAAGTTAAGACAGACCCTAAAATCCGTTCGATTGCGCAGAATGATGATCGTGAGGAAAATTGCCGACACTTTAAATCAGTATTGATTTTGAAGACCGTGATTTTCGTATATCTAAGAAGATATGAATCAATCATGCTGCTGACTTGTCGTTCAAACTGTATGGCAGAAAAGTTGTGAGCAAGAGACGCTTGATTTCCATTCATCATATCATTCACATGATTTGGTTTACTCGTATGCTGATCAGGCTACCTTGAGCACCTTTTTCAAGTCCGTCATGAAGCCGATCGAGGCGCTGTTTTTTCGCTAGTCGCATCACCATACGCTTTGCATTGCCTGATAACATCTGACATGAGGAATAAAGCCCATCGAGTTCATCAACCTCATTCGAAATATCATCAATTTAAAGCATGCATTTCTATATTTTGGAGCAACAGGTTATTTCGTCATTGGACATTTGAGAATATCGAACCTAAAACAAGGATATATGGGCTACCAAAAGTGAGATATTGACGATTGTAGCTTAATCATAAAAAATCTTTTCAACACCAACTAAGCAATATACAACGAAAGACAACATTATTACCCAGTAATAACCTGTCAATATCCTCCATTATCCCGCAACTGTTGATGCAACTTCCGTTCTAATTAAGGGTAAGACCGTACAGCGACCCAGCTATCCTGCAGCAATGATTACACACTCAATATACTCCAATCATCTTAAGGACATAATCGGTAAAAGAGAAGCTTTCCGAACAGGATGGATAAAGGGAAATTTGTTCAACAACATCCATTTTATCTTTATCAGCAATCCTGGCAATGATTATCCCAACCAAAGGCACCAGCATCAAGCTATCTATCCATTCATCTAGTTAACGTGATGACAACCAAAGGCCGCGGCCGTCCGTTGCTATCGTCTGTGTGGCAGAAGCACAGACCTTGTTCTGAATTGATGCACATGGGACTCAACGCAGCGAAACTGTTTAAGACTCAAGTTCATAATTTCTTGCACTTGTGGGCCGATGATTCACTCTGTGGGTGGTGGCTCAAAAGGATGAAGGACTCTCGTTCTCATTATGTTGTCGTCAGTTTTCTTTGGTTTCTTGGTTTCATTAGTGATTCCCGTTGCACTCGGGGTTCCGTTCTCTCCGCGCCGTTCCATAAAGGGCTGCAGTGAAAGAAAATTTCAACGTTTTAATTACGTTTGCAAGTTGCCTTAAGTGGCTGGCAACCATCAAGGATAAAATCCTATTCTATCGCGCGTTTTATGTAAAAGCGGATATTCTCATCCTTTTGATTCAAAAGATGGGGAAAGAAGAGGCGTCTGAAAGCGCATTCGTTTTGACATTTTTGCGTGGAAGTTTTGAGAGGTTCGCTCGCAGAGCACTTTTTGCAGATAAGTGGCACAAGCCTTAAACCATAATGCTTTTATTCGATATCATCGCGAATGAGAATATAAGTTTTTTTTTCATCCTGATAACAACATCTGCATATCAAAAAATTACACTTTTGAAATCGGTTCAAAGAGGAGGCTTACTGTTTCAAAGGACTGTTTCGAACGACTGTTATGGAAAATATTCGTAATTTTTTTCGCAACTCTTCCCGGTGATAATCCCAAAATGAATCACATGAAAGTGACCAGTAATTTGAACGCCCCCGGATTGAAATACGATCCACAAATGAAATGCTATCATCTTATTTAATCCATTTGCTATCTTGGATATCTTTTTTCGCTCGGTGATTATATATCTACTTTAAAAATTTGGTCCCGAAAGTTGTTAAACGGATCATAATCGAGTTTATATCTGGCGAAAGTAAACCTCCAATTGGAACCGCATGTTAGAAGAAAGTTTGCGAGTGCAAAAAGAGGGAAGCGGACTAAATTACAGATACGGATAATAAATTAAAAAAAGTGGATTTAATGGTATTTTCGGAGATTTTCAATATAAGCTGGCTATAAGCATCTCTATTGGATTTCGAAAACTTTTTCAAATTCTTTGGAATTGATGAACCATTCTTATTGGTAAGTGTGTTGGACGGCCTAGTGTTAAATCAAGGGCCCATAACACCGGGAAGTAACATTTGACATTTGTAAACGCTCAGACTTCCCGAAATTCTTACTGTCAAGAGATAGCTTTTGAAGGCATGCGGAATTGCCTTTATTTATGTTAGCACGCACAGACAAATGGTAGGCCCCATATCTCGAAGTGTTGTTGCGCGAAGCATTTGTTATGGCGTTACTGTACCAAGTGGACTCGGATCTTCATCAACAAGTTTCCCCAGCTACCGCTTAATTGTGAACATTAAACTTTCGTGTGCCATTGATGCCTACCCTTTCGAGCAGAATCTAGTAAACTTCGAGTTGGAACGTTGATGGCCATTTGTTACCTAAGTTCTTGTACCCGGGATCTTTCAACTAGTTCAATATAACTGAAGAGCTTCTTTTTTGACATCAGATTGTATAATTTTAAGTCGGGAACAGAGGTTACAAGATTCGTACAAACTATAAGCTTGTTTATCTGAAATGGGACTGAATCCTAGAAGCTCATATTTCTGGTGATGAAGTCTTTATGTCGCATGTTTGTTTTAAATAGTTACAGAAACCACATGAAATCGTCTGCAATGCCGGATGGCATCAATTGCGACATTGAAGTGAATGTAAATTCGATATAAAAATTTAAGCAGTCGTAGAGAAGAGATTTTATAGATTGTAGTTTTGTAGACAATTCAGAGGGTATTTAGCAGTCAAATCGCAGGCAAGATCTTATAGTTTCGCTCATATCACTGAACTTGGTGCGGATGAGCCAATCTCCTTTTCATTGAATATGTTTGAGTTGTACATTCTTCTGGATTGTCGGTTAAAGAAGACATGAGTTTTGGTTTCACGTCGGCTTAAAAGTCGAATCATCACACATTTTTAATAGTTCATTCTGATCAAAAGCTGTAAGTGGCTAATCATTGCTGTAAAGCAGTCTGCAGAAAGGTATTTCCATCGTCAGTTGTATTTTGTTTACTCGTCTATCATGTCCACCTATATCCCTTTAGACTTTTAAGTATATCCGTAGGTTTCTTGGTGGTCTGTTTCTTCTTAGAATTCGATGATCATTTTCTCTTCTCTGCTCATAAAACGCGTAAGTCACCTTTGATGAATTCTGCATCCATTTTTCATCAAACTACAGATTTCGTTTGGATGGCAGAAAAATAACCAAGAGTAGGTTTGATGCAGTAGTTTTCCCATTCACTGTAGAAGAAGTTGTTGTGGCCATGTTTTTGTTCAATAAAAGTGCTGGTTCAGAGCTCCCAAATAATTCCAGCCGTGCATTGGCTTTATGGCAGGCAATACCTTTTTTCACATTTGTGGCTTTCCGACGAAAACTTTTCCGGAGTTATTGTAATTGTGTAATTTCTTAAAACAACAAGGATCACAACTTATATTTCTGGAAAAGAACATGTTTTTTTAAGTCCTCATCTTCCCATCTATGGTTAAGAAAGAGCAACGCACTTAAGGGTCTTTTGAAATGAAATGTTCGATCGTATAATATATACGATCTGACCGATCAATTTTTGGGTTCCTGGTACTGACTGTAAATAGTTGAAGTAATCTTCCAAAAAAGTGGCCAGGGAAACTGAACACATGAATCTGGCTGAGATTCTCCGAAGATCTAAGACCTCAATAGGAATCAAGTTCTTCAAATTGGATTCAAAGAGAGGGTAAACATTTTTTTTATGGCTTCCTGTTTACCAAGTGCCTCACTACCGAACCACAAATACTGACGAATGCAAATATCTAACATATATGAGCGTACGAGTTCACACCCGACTTCCAGATATAACCACTCAACAAACAAAAAGTTTATCTACAGAATCGAGATTACACATTCGTAGCCTTCAATATGTTGATCTACAAGTACAGAACAACTTTAAAAAATTCAATACTATCCGAAAAAAAAGTAATCACAGTGCATCGAAGTCTCCTTGCATCACTAGAAACTTCTCGAATCCAATTCAAGGATATAATATAAGAGTCAAGAAAGTAAGTAAACAGCAACAATAAACACTTTCGCATGATAATGAAAACTTATGAAAACCGAATAATCCTTCATATGAAATTGAACTCGCTGAATCCCAACCTTATTTTGCAACTTTGCAAGTAAGTCCTTCCTTACATTCAGAGTGTTATCCATCTGAAGACGAGCTGGCGGATTAATTTAACATAACTGAGTAAGGCATCTATCTCTTCTTGCAACCGATTTCGGATACTTTTTGACTTGTACAACACAACTTTCGCTTTGTTTCCCGCTTGCATCTATATGAGCTAGAATTCAAAAGGATAAACTTTTCAAAATAGACAAATACAAACATACATTCCCCACTGAGTTGCAGATCGAGGCATGGATGTGATGCTCAAAGTCTGCTGCACTCATTGTTCTGTTTTGTTGCGGATTCAACTTTTCCTCTTCAATAATGATCGATTTATAAAATAAAAAGTTCCCTCCAGCGTCATCTATTTGCATTTTCCTTTTTAGCGAAAAAAAATAAATAAATAAGTTAACTCTGCTATTTATGGATTAGCTCATGGAAGTTTGAATTTTGCGTTATGAACTCATATCCTTTAAGGATATGACTTTTCAGTCAGTCAGTTTTCTGTTTACTGACTTTGTTGCACTCTTCGACAGCATTAATATTAAAAGGGAAATTATGAATGCTTAAAGTATGAAGAGGAGTACCAAGGGCTTCAAAATTATACTCGCAGTAACGAATGTACGAGTAGGTAAATACAAATGCTTTTGTAGGTTGGGTTTTTTGTTCTGCGGAATGAATAAGGATCATGGAATGCTTTGAGGAATGTAAAGAGGTGTTTGGAGTATTATGTAAAAGCGATGTGCATGTGGGTGGGATCCTTGAATTCGAGTGCAAGGACTTATCGTTGCGTCTGAATTGGTTTATGAAATCACGTTCAATTCTCATTTCCCTCATGCGATAGAGTTCAAGGGATCTTATCCCTGCACATACAATACAGAATTGCAGTAAGTCTTTCAATAGAATTTTAAAAATTCTCAACAGGGACTGGAAAGGATGATTGAATGCACAACATCTGTAGAACCTACGAGGTTGTGTGTGCAGGAAAACGAACACAAATATTTATATCTTTGGGTAGTACAGTGAATATTCTTACAATCAAGTTAGACTTTGTTATCGGAGGCAAACGCGAGTCATTCAAGCGAACTGACAGTATGCACTGCAGAACTTTTTATCCTTGCTTTAATTTAAAAATCTTGCTTGTCTGATAAACTGGCATGGAATCGTTATTACTACTGTGTCCAAAAAATAAGGTGACATTGTATTTATTTTGAAAATTCTTTATTTATTCTTCCAAATCAATTTCATCCCCTTCAAAGTAATCCCCTCCCGATGCAATGCACTTATGCCAACGGATTTTCCAATCTTTGAAACACTGGTTGTAGTCACTTTGCGGGATGGCCTTCAGTTCCGTCTTCGCTGCGGCTTGAATCTCCTCTATCGTATCAAAACGGTGTCCCCGGAGCGGTCTTTTGAGCTTGTTGAACAGCCAGAAGTCGCACGGCGCCAGATCAGGTGAATACGGTGGTTGCGGAACTATATGGGTTGAGTTTTTGGTGAAATGATCACGAATTACGAGGGCGGTATGGGATGGTGCATTATCGTGGTGTAAAAACCAAGAATTGTCTTTCCACAATTCCGGCCTTTTTAGGCGGATAGCGTTACGCAAACGACGCATAACGTTCAAATAATATTCCTTGTTGACTGTTTGGCCGGCTGGAATTCATAAAGCACAACACCACGATAATCGAAGAAAACAGTCAACATGACCTTGATTTTTGAGCGACTTTGGCGCGGTTTTTTTGGTCTCGGCTCTCTTTTGGCACGATATTCGCTCGATTGATCGGTTGTTTCGGGGTCGTAAACATAGATCTTAGTCTCATCGCCAGTTATAATGCGTTTCATGACATCCTGGTAGTCGGAAAGCATTGTTTCACACACTTCAACGCGACGCCTTTTTTCCAAAAAATTCAATGTTTTCGGTACCAGTCGAGATTTGACGCGCTTGGGGCCCAAAGCATCCTTCAAAATGGTATTGACTGAGATTTTCGATAAGCCAACTTCATCAGCAAGGTGTCAAATCGTTAATCGATGGTTTTTCAACACCAAATCTTTGATTTGTTGGACGTGAGCTTCATCGGTTGAGGTTGATGGTCGCCCAGAACGCTCTTCGTCTTCGACACGTTCACGGCCGGCTTGGAAATCACTATACTTGTAAACATTTTTTTTAGACATAGCCTCATCATCAAAGGCTTTCTGCACCATCCTCAACGTATCCGCAGCAGAAAATTGATTCCGCAAACAAAATTTAATGCAAATTCTTTGCTCAATAAATTTCGACATCGCAAAAAACGAAAAACTCACTTTTAGCAGCTCACAAAACGACGCGTATCTCAAACACTATGAATATATTTTGACATGAATTTTCACATAGATGTCACTGACAGTACTACCAACCTAAAAAGAAAGAAAAATTTCCAAATCCTTCTGTCATATCCTGATAAAATCTCTTTGCGTGTAAGCGTCTAAAAACTTTTTCCGCAATTGTCTTATGCCTGTTCTGATGATGAACCGGAGGACATGATGAACTGGAGGACATGTAATTTCAACAGGACGATGCAACCGCACACAGCCAGCGCGACATTGAGTATTTTGAAGGATTTTTTCGGGTCGCCTTATGTCTCTTTTTGGCGATTTGTACTGGCCCGGAACATCACCCGCTTTGTCTGCTCCAGATTATTTTCTAGAATTTTTTTTTGAACCAAAGAATCAGCTGTTAAATCTGAAAGCTCTTAAGTAGAATTTGCGGCAAGAATGCGAGAACATATCACCCGAAATTCCGATTTAAAATTTTATACAAAATGCGTGCATGGTCATTAACAATGGCGGTGTCCACTTGACCGAAGCCATTTTCAAAAATGTATGGAAAAAAACCTAAAAACTAGCCAAATCCGAAGTGAATTCACTTAAACTGAATACAACGAAATGAATGAATTCCTTACCGAATTCTACTTTTAATAATTGAATTCAATTGATTTCCGAAAATGTTTCCAATTATGTGATTGCTTCAGTCAACGAATTCAAAAGAATGGCTTATTGAATCATTTTAATTCGGAGTCCTTATTTTAATTGAATTGCATCAATCAAAAGTTTGATTAATTAATTTTGTGAATGCCTTCCCAAAAGAAGTTGCAACTTGGAGTCCGATCTCTGTGCCTCTTTTGGACAAAAAATTGTTCATAAAAGACAGGACAAAAATTGTATCGATCTATCTCAACCAGTTCAGGAGGTCTAAGAATGGTTTGGATGCTTGACACAAAGTTTCGTTTTTAATTGTTCAAATGATTTGCGTTAGCTTCGAGACGAAATGACAACGGGGCCATTCGATGTCACACAGTCGTAACGATGAATGATGGCATCGCTCAAATCTCGATGTCACATGAAAGTGCACTATTTTGAGTGACACTGAGTGCAAAAATCTACAGCAGAAGACCTCTCATTCGGGTAACTTCCGCAGCATACTGTACTCGTATATGGATTTCCAACACCATTCAATACTTAAGCTACTTGCCGATTCATCGGTGTGCCCTTAAGCACTTGAAGTAGTGTCTCCTGAGTATCCTGATGAGCTGCCAGACTCAATTTGAACGAGACTTACTAGATTGGCGTCTAATTTCCTGCCGAGTGGATACATCATCGGTCCCCCTGCACTTTGCAATCATCCAGAACTTACACACAACCAATCACACAGGATCCATTCTGCAGCATTGCATTTAAACAGGCACGAAGGACGACGACGGTTTACTCCACCCCACGTATACTATATACACATGGCTGTTTTCTTTTTTTTTCCAACATGCTCTTCAGCTTTTTCCACTTACTGGTATTTCTGCACATCGTATTGTGGTATTGCTGGCAAACACAATTTACTAATGGGAAACATTTTCATTCAACGAACCTGGCTGCGGCTGTCTTCAGTCGAGGAGGATATCTTCGGTTGGAGGGTTGGTTAACAAACTTGCTTTTTTTCCATGAAACACACGGAATCGAGAATATTTCTTTGGAATTTCTTGACTCCAAAATGGAATGCAGTTATTGCTGGACATAATATCTCTGGACGAGAGAGAAATTCTCCTGACGAGAGTTTGAAATTGTCTTTTCTTGCAGTGAAGTGTAAATAAATTCATTAATATTCAACTCATGCGGAAGGATTTCATTTTTCAAATACAAGATTTATTAGGGACGAAAAAAAGTTTCGACTCTCAATGGCCAAACGTTGCCTCCTGCTGTGTTGGTGCTGCTTGAATGAGGTTGTTTTCTTCCTTAAAATATTCAAAAGCCAGTGGAACGAAAAAGATTGGAAAAATATTATGTCTTATCCTTGTTGCCGGAAAGTGAAGCCATTTTTGTTTTCTTTTTTGTTTTGTTGCAGAATAAAAAAGACGTTTCTTGTCTTAAGATGCGAAGTAGTTTCTCACTGGTGAAAGAAAAGATACAACTTTTGATTTATTAAGGCGTTGAAGCAAGCTATAGGAAAAAATGCTGCGTAATGAAATTGCAATTTCTCGGAGAAATCTGAATTTAATTTGAAGCATAAACGATCCGATAACTTTATTGTTCAAAAGAAAAACTAAAATTGCAATGCACATAGAAAAAATAATATTTCGCATGATATAAGCATCCCTTACTTTTCATAACATTAAGTATTTTTATGTGCACATAAGTTAAACGATATTTAATTTATTTCACACAAATAAATCCAGAAAATCCTGGCCAGAGTGCAATCGGGTCTGCCTTAATTACTAACTCACTGCTTACTTATACCATCTTGTTCGTGAAGCAGTTGCTGATTTTTATTAATTTGAGCATATCCCGTGTCATTGCAATTTCGAACTAGGGTCTCATGACCTCATCTTCATACTCCACAGCATAGCCTCATCATACATCGTCGTCACAGTGCACTTAAAATGCTTAATTGAACATACGTGTGACAAATTTCACCAAGACTTATAACTTTATACAAATTTCAAATAAGAAACTTCAGTGAATTGTATTGCTTCTATGACTGCCCTTGTCTTTGCATTTAATACTTTGCCTCTGTCGCTTGGATGATAGTGCAGCGTGCGGTTTTATAGCAAGTTGTGTGACTTTACTTGATTACCAACCAGACTGGTACCGCCCTTTGAAAGAAAATTACATATCTGAATAACGTCTCGATTACTACAGCTTGAAATGGACTTCAAGTGTCTGCTAGTCTGAGTGGCTCAAACTTTATCCTTTCCCAGAGGTCCGTCAAAAATATTGAGTTCTTTTTATATCCTCTTTAAAACCAAAAAAAAAAAATTGATTAATGAAGAAGGTAAATTCCTATTGTCTTAAATTTGGAGTCAAGATTATTCCAAGGTGAGTGGCCATCCCAATTTTGAAGCGTTTTTTAAACGCATTTTATGCAATTGATTTCAGTTCTCGCAGCGAATTTCGTTTGTGCCGAGTTGCCATTTCGAGGCTTGTTGGCTACCCTTCATGTGAAACTCGTAACCCCATGTCTTATAACAAGTAACAGTGAGTTTTATGAATGAAGTACCTGAATTGATTCATTTTATCATATTTTTGCAAAAAAAGAAAGAATTGACTCATAAGAAATATTTCAGTAACTTCAGTTTTTAACGTCCTTTACATTATGCCTTCTTATGTTCAATTGAAGACGTTCATGACCGACCGGAGCAAGGCAATTCTTCCACCAAAGCTGGACCGCTTTTTAATGCATTGTATCAATCAAAGGTACGTGTTTTTGATATATTCTTTTTGCCTTCAGCCGTAAGCCTCACATTTGCAATGCAAAATTTATGGGATTTTCCTTTTCAATATTTATATCCATAGTTAAAATCACATAACACACTTGAGATTGGCTAATCAGTGGCCGCATCGCTGCTAAAAAACTGAATCAAACTTTAAGTTTGCATCAAAATGTTATGTTGGTGTTTTTCGTAACACTCGTGTTCGTTGTTTTAACGGCGCAAACCAACTTCGACTGAGTATGGACGATTTTAGTGACCAGGTCAAAAGTCAAATTGCCTAGCGACCTGTGGTCGATTTTCACTTCGCGGCTATAGCTTCCGTGTAAATTCCGCTTAAGCTTCAAAAAGCGGGCTTTTTTATGATCGACTCTCGGTACTTTTTAAACAAAATAAACGAATACATGAAACTTTTTGAATTCCTTACATCCGAACTTCTAAATGGCAAGCAAAAAAAGCAATATTTTATCAAAACACCTAAGTTCAGCTAAATGTCATAAAATTTTGAATTTCAAACCACACTTAATTGGGATTTGCTCGGTACAACTCTCTCTACACGCAATTCCCATGTAGTTGTTAGCTTAATGTCACCGTGTTGGCTAACAAAATTTATTTGCATCCAAATGTACCACTAATTCGGCTAAAAATATTCTCAAAGCTCAGCCAACCGATAAAGGTTAAATTTAGCAGTAAAGTACTGCACACGTCAGAGGATTTGAAAATATCAACCGCGTAATTAAAATACTACTTCATGCATGCAACAGTTTCTCAACGTTCGTTCCACGTTCCTTTCTTTTTCTTTAAGTCTTGCAAATACCACATCGAAGTTAAAAGACCGTATTTCCTGCATACGAGTGCCTGAAGCAAAAGTTCGCGGAATTTTCTCCTTTCAAAAGAAACATCCACCCAATTTAGCACTTTATCCCTTACTATTAAGAAACTTTACCAATAGCACTCCGGCAGCACCATAATCCCGAGCTATGCATGCAAAGTTCACAGATTGCACAAAGTGAACCCTCTAACGATGCGTGCTGCAACATTTCAGATCCATATTTAGCTACGTTCACGGCACAAATACTTTGTGATCCATATCGTCCCCATTTTCGTGACCTTTTTTCAGTGATTGTATCCTTTTTTGGATGCACGCTAGTTTGCGGAAAAGTTGACAGGTGTCGGCGTAAACTTATAGTTCGCCTTCATCCAGCACACTACCCACATTCAAATAACAGGAACACCCACACGGACAAACTATTCGCTCAAGCCAAACGTAAGTATACGCTTACACCAAAAAAATAAGGCGATAAGTACTTCTTGTGGGGTAACATCCTGCGATGAATTAATAATTGCTGGCGTTAACTGTTTTGAAATTGCCACTTCCTGCGAGGTGATTGAATTCCTGTCAAATAAAGCCAACTCAGAGGTCAACAATATCCGCCGAGATACCACCCCAATTTAAACAAAGCACAGATCCAAATTCAGGGGAGCATAGCATCACATCGTAGGCTAGGCACCAACCAAAGTTGCAACATTTTGTTGATAATTAGAGCAGCCGCAGAAACCGCAGGATCCGTTTATGTAGCCATAGTCATGTGCATCCCGCTGCTGGCCAAGTTCTGATGCGGTGCGATCAACCGTAAAGCATTCATGTATCTCGTCTATTTTTTTTTTTGTATCTGAACGTAAATTCGCAACTGTTTACGAACTTTAAGAGAATATTTAAAATAACTATTTATCTGCAGATGATGGGGGGACCCCTGACATGGCCGTGGCGTGGGCAGATGTGGCTTTGGGATATTTCACGCCTATGTTTGTGGTTTTTGTACATTTGGTGAACATTAAGTATATGAAAATTTTCCATTTCATATTTTATGTTTTGTGTTTGCTTTTCGCTGTGCTGGAATTTACACCCTCAAAAACGTTGAATATGAAGTGCGGAATGTTTATTAAGTTTAAAGTTAGATTTATTTTTTTTTTTCGGCGTGGTTGTGTGCCTATGTGGAGTGTACATTTCGAAAAGATTCTCGTAAAGTGGAAAATCTGTTTTTAAACTAAAAATATTTCATATAAAATCGAGTGGAAAGTGAAATGTGATGGCGCGCGGCGATCATGACTGGGATGAATTTCTTATAACAATCTTAGACTAAAGGAGATTCAGTTCAATGTGGAAATGTGATATGAAAACAACATTAGCCGAACCTTGTTGAATCAAAGGCTCTTTCTCGACTTTCTTGCAAGTCTGGAGGCTTGAACTCGAAAACACTTGAATCTTGTTATGGCTGTCCTTCCGCTTATTGTAGTAGATGGATTTGGAGCTTGTGGACATTTATGAGAATTTGTCTATCCAAAGTTCCTGACATCTAGGCTCGACTTCACCAACCGCTTTTCAAAAAAATAATTTGATGCAAAGTGAAAGTGCGATGTGGTTCATGAAAGTTTCAGAGCTTTGCAATTATTCAGACTATTTCACAAACTGAGAAGAGTTAGTGTTTCAGCAATTACAAAAAAATTGGCTTGTGTGCCATGTGCCCCACCCACTCCATTAATTTCCCTTTTGATGATTTAAAATTGGGGAAGAAGAAATGGGAAATTGATGTGATTTTATTTTATTTTATTTTGCAGCTAATGGTGTTCTTTCAGCAAGTGCGAAATTCGAGGCTTAATAGAATTATCTGTTTCTAATCTCATCTCCAATGTTCGACTTTAAGTGTAGTTTGAGGGGATTGCCTGGCGGAATGGAAATAATACAGAGTTATTGCTTATTATCCGATTGCATAGATTGTTTGTCTGAAAAACATTGCATGTCCGGTAATATGATCAACTCAGATTCAACTGACGATTCATAAAGTGTACTGGGTCCTTTTTTCAACCTCTTTTTTGTGGAACACATTCCAATTTTGACGAAAGTTTGGAGGCAAGATGGTTCAAAAACACATAGTTTCAGCCAATAGCCAATAGCCATTGAGCATAGGAAGCAGTAGAAATAGTTGTATCTTCGGAAGAAATTAACTAGTGTTTGGTATATTTAGGACTTCCGATTTCGTAACTTTACTCATGTCTTTCTACCTAGAATGTCTTCCAAGCTTTTTTTAATCTATGAGTAATGTCGTTTCATTCAAGTGTTTTAAAATTGTCCCGATGCTTTCGTTAAAAAAAAACAATTGATTAAAAGATGTTGCCCCATTAGTTTCTTTTTGCTTATATGTTTAGACTATAAAAAAGCTACAGCGGGCTACACTTTCAGTACGGGAAACGAATAATATATATAGACTAAAAAGTAAAGTTTTTTTCTGCGTGCCCACTACCTGGGAAAAGATTTGAGGGAAGGGTCATAAAAGTCCTATCAGTTCTTAGCATGCGTTCATGCATTACGTTAACAGACAAAACTAGACAAAAACGCTTAAGCTAGCTTATAAAACTTAGTTACACAAAATGCATAAAGAAATATTAAATACACAGCAAAAAAAAAATATGTCTAAGCAGTTAGCTGATTTATTGCGTATTCTCTTATGTATCACAATTTCTTAAAAATCTCTCCTTTAATTATAATAATAATAATTGTAAATGCACTCGCTGGAAGAGTTTTCGGTTGGTGGTCTGCAGAAATATCAAGCATATCATCGGTTGTATAATTTTTGGAAGATAAGTAACGATTGGAAATTGATTTCATTAATCTAATAAAGTAGTCCCTTGGATCGCAGTATATCAACAGGCTTTTCCACATCAAGAAAGACCATATTCGTGCTCCAACTCATATTCTAATATGATTCAATTGCGATCCGAAAGAAAAAAAAATTCATTGTTGTGTAATTTCAACAAACTTAGTTAAGAATTCGCGTAGTCCTCCCCTGGACAACCATTTTTATTCGATCCTCACAGCAGCACGTTAAGGCTTAAATTAGATAAAAGCCCTTCCATCAATTCAATTAAATTGATTTAATGCCATGGGACAGTAATTATGATTATATCTGCCATAATTCTGTAAATAAATTCGCCCCTAAAAAACACTTTTAGAGGAACTAATGCGAACCGTGACTGTGTGTGTATATAAAAGAATATTACTCCACTGAGTGGGATTGAGTACAAAACATTCCACATCAGAGTTCATTTGTGTATATTGCACTCGGAAGTTGTTACTTTAAATGAAGACGAAAAAAGAGTTGACAATAGAGTGTCGCAGTAGAAGAAGCACTTTGAACCTGTGTCGGTTGCCTGTTGTGTAATAATTTCCAGCCAAGTTCCATTTAATTAAGGAAATATCGTTGAAGCCAAAACACACTTTTGTCCTTTAGGCAATTGCGACACGCGAGCATTTAAAGGACTTTAGGCTGCACTTGGGACATATTTAGAATAAAAGTTGATGTCGACTCCATTAGTGAGGATGACGATGTCAATAATCCACATGGGGGATGGGCGTTTCCAGCAATATTTTTATCTGCAATGTGTGGATACTCGAAAACATAACCAGTAACTGATACCAGGAGACTACTGCGGTCACACACTGTTGCCAAGAAAAGTTTGAGAGCACTTATTGGAATGAGAGACGCGCACCACAAGGATATATGTTTGCAGCCAAGATTTAAATATGAGAGACCCAGCAGTAAATAAATAAAAGGATGCTTGAATAACATGGAATTTTCTTTATTACCAAGAAACTGCAATTAGTGCTAGATGGACGTAGAGTTTTGAAACTCCATCAGCAAAACACTCAGCAGTTCATTCAATCCGCATCGATCAATTATACAATTCTTTTTCGAAAACCATAACCAATTCCAGTCGTCCTTTATATTGCTTCATACCCCAAGGGTAATTGAATCCATTATTGGGTTTCCCATTGGTCCCATTGAGAAAATCCTCTCTAAATCAAATATTTAATAAAAAATAGCGTTTCCTTTGCAAAACAAAAAAGGACAAAATAAGAAGAAATGAATCACCAGAAAAACCAACTGACGGACGCTCTATGGTATAAGGAGCAAAATATTTCCTGGTTTTCATCCTCCATAAGCATGGTGAATCGCTTAAAACCGTCTCGGCCGCACAGAGCTTTGGGATTTTTCACTTTCCTGCAAACAGCGCACACAATCCCAAGGCCACAACATCTACAAGGACCACTGGGTAGTTGTGGCCGACCTGACGTAATAATGTTGGTAGAGTAATCTACACCAACAATGGGATTTATTAAAGTACAAACAAAAAATGAATAAAAGGACACAAAACATTACCAGAAAAATGAAAACAAAAAAAAGTTAAGCCGAACAGAATAATAACTCAAATGTCCTTGACGAAACAAAAGCGCCGGCCGCTGGCTGGCAGTAATTATGCGACAGCGAGTCATTAATGGAAATGTGAGCGAGCGAGGTTGCTTGGCCAATCGTGTCAGGCTCCTGTGTGGATGCAAAACTCCCTGAGGATGGTTCCCTTATGTCCGCTAATAAAGTGCACTAATTTCATTTGTTTTTAAAAAAAATTGTTTGTTGTTGTTTACTAGTAAGCTGTTCTAGATCGTAATCTTTGAGCTTTTTAAGACTCATTCTGTTTATACCATTACAAAATGATAGCTTCAAGTGAATTCGCTACTTGCTTTGAACTGTTTTTTTTTTTTCTTGTATGACAATGAAGGTTATTGCACTTAAACTAAACTTTTCATTCCGTTAGAGAAACAAGGAAAGATCCTTAATTTCCATGGATGTGCTGTGGGAAGTTGATAACCAAAACATGACAACATTTGCGATATTTATTTATTATTTATTTGCTTCAATATACACCAATCTGGACCTTGCCAAAAGCCATTTCAGGCTTATATTCAACTCTTGGTTGAAGTCTGAAGGCGAACATCTGTTGAGGCCTCGCTGTAGGACGTCTTCTTCCTCAACATATTTCCTCAACATACATTCTAGCATTCTCCATAGTCATTCTGCATAACCGGGTGAATGACTTAAGATTTAATGCAGGGATCTTGGTCTTAAGCCTAACGAAATACTGCTCTCACAAGAACTGAAGTGAAACCATCTGCCACTATAGGTCCGGAGCGCAACCTCATGCAACACAAGAGCTGACAACATAGCCGGAAAAATAAGCTGTTTTATGAAGTTTTTTTTCCAGCTAAAATATTGCCCCATATTTTTTCAGAGATGATCATGAGTACAACGTTACCGTGGATGCCGCCCGATGTAGTTCAGTGATTTCGATCTTTTACCATATGAATATGATCACAGCTAGATCGAATCGTTGGACCAATTGAGAAATGAATGCTTGATGAATTCTCTCTCGTTTTGGACCCGTGAATTGGTACTAGATCGTTCGATTAGACGCGGTGTCTATTCGTTCAAACAAATTGAAGAATCCACTTCTTGCGCTCATCGCAGACTGGACCTACTATTCGACGGAAGATTTTTTTCGAAGATACTCAAGATTTTTGCTATCTGACTTGTCATCCAAGCTCAAATTATGCAAAACATGACTTTGGTCCGTCAAGTTAGGAGCTAATATTCAACTTGTTTGAACAACCGAAATAGAATCGAATTCCAAGATTGAATAATTGTGTAGCTGAAATATTTTTGAAGTAGATGTTGTGATATTTTTTCCCAGCTGGTCTTCGACGGATGGACTTCTTTTCGACAGAATGTATTCTTCTATCCTTGGCTGGGACCGATGTTCTAAGAGTTGTTTGCATAAACCAACAGCTAGAAAGACTTCACAGAAAAATTGCCTCCCATGAAGAAATTACATGACATGCCAGAATCCGGTTCTGGTTTGATATAGGTCGCAGTCTTTTGGTTCATACTGCACAGTCTTTCGTGTGCTTTGTATAGTTAAGAGTGATGAATATGCTTCTTTGAAGCCGAAGACTAGGTGCTGAGAATCGACTCTTAATTCGTTGCTCTCTTCCAGAATTAGACAGGCCAGAAGCCACAGTTTTATTGGCAGATTTTTATCTGGCAGAAAGGCTTCATTCACTCACACATACACTGAGTATGATCCTGTTAGCGTCATTAAGCAGGAAATTCACATTTTTTTGTAACCGAGAAGAATAAAGCTGCTCATTGAAAGCTTATGCTCCTCCATTGGATTATGAAATCTTGTTTAAAAAAAAATCACTCCATAAATTCCTCCACTGCGAAGTTTACCACACTTGCGGCCGCTTAGCTATCACACTTCATTGTACAAGTATTACGCAAACATGCTTATATAACCTCATCATTCAAAACAAACTCATTATGACACTTAATTGGCCACATGAATCCGATTCTAATTAGGCCTTATTCTTCCACAACAACGCCTACCTAAAACCCATTTACAACTTTTTAAACATGTCATCAAAACTTAATCACTCAACAGCATAACAGTCGAGTGTACCAAAAACCAACCTTCTAATTAATTATGACCAAAATACCTAATTGCGGTTGCTGGCTTTTGGCGTCCGCTGTAATCAACATTTATTGTATCCGTAACATACCAAGAAGAACTTCAACAAAAATTAGGTTTTTCAAAAACAAAAAAAAAAAAAAACACGAAAGCAGCAACAGCGACTAAAATCAGTTAAAACCCTTAACTTTTTACCCAAGCAGAAGAAAAACCAAACCATCCCTTCCAAACATTTCCTTCACAACCTCAAGTTGCACGGAACGAAAAATATGGAAGCATGTACCAGCCCCTGTAGATTAAAGCCAACTGAAGGGGGAGTGGAAAATTAATTTAGACAAAAATGTAAATGTAATACTTTCCTACTTTTTACATGGCCGCTGCCAGGACCAAGTTAATTAATGTCATGCAAAACAAATTAAAAGGGTACGAGTTTCGTTCGTCTCGTTGTCGTTTCGCCTCCTTGGCTGGATGTTTTGTTTCAATAACTCGCTGGCAGACATTCGCGTTCTTGTTTCTCGTAAAATGCGTGCTAATTAAGAAGATCGCATAAAACGATCCGTGCAGTTCGCCTTACAAAAAAAATTCAATCAAAAGGCCCGACCAAACCGCGGATTGTGTAGTGTATTTCTGGCGGTTTTATTATCGCATCTTTATTGCGTGTATCGCTTTTACATGTAGGGATGGGGACTGTGTCTTCACACACTGATTGTTGGTTGGTACTCAGATGCAAGCATCTTGTTTTTGAAATAATCGCTTCAAGTCACACGAGTTATGTCGCGATTCATCAGATTCATCATCATCATTATCATAATGCCCATGACGGAGGGGGCTGCTACTGTATCCTTGTGAGTGACTGGCGCTCCTCCAAGAATCGATCACGCAAAATGCACAACACTTAAAAAGTGATATAAATGTGATGTGGCACTTGTCTGACATCCAAACATCGGTCATTAAGCCGCTTCAGGGAGCATGTCGGGTAACGATAATAATCGCTTGTCGTTCTGTTTGCATCTATTTTCAGCACCTAGCTGTGAGATGTTGGAATTTCGAAACAAATCGCTGATTGCCATGGGAATTACATCAGCAGGGACTTGTCTTCTCGATGTATTTATGTATGTGTGTATCTTTTGTATCCTGTATTGCTTCATTGTTGGGTCTCGATGGGTCTTTTTAGGTTGGTTTGGAATTAATCGTTTCCTCCTTCATTTCTGTCGGTTCACGAGCTCGTACTTCCGTTCCATTCGGGACAATTGAAGAATTCTCTTTGAAAAAGGACTCCCACACTCGGGAGCACTAATGAACATCACGTCAACTACGAAAATTGTTGATTTGGGATTGGGTTCCACTACATGTACATATGTATGTTTATATGCAGAGGATAACAATAATCGATTATGATGGTCCTTGTAGTGTCCATTAGAAAATGGAAGAAGATACTCTTGGAGGAGCCGACTCATCAGATTCAGATCTTTTATTTTTGTTGTCGACATGGCTGTTGTAGTTGTAGTGTGTAGAGTTGGGACATTAAAATTAAGAGCCACACGAGAGGGTTCGAAACTTATTGCCTTACAAGGACAACAATGTACTTCGACAAGGATATGCTTGCTGGAAACAGAGTTACCTTATAGTGGCATTAATAATTGAAGTAGAGAGTATATGTGTTTCCCGAAGAGAGAGCTAATAAAAAATGTCGTTCTCATGTTCTACGATTCCAGTCATCTGTTGTTGTGAGCAGCGAGCAATGTAGATTGACATCTTAATGGATGTGATGTTGTGTAATTTATTCAGTGTGCTTCAACCATCGGTTGCTAGCCAATTAGATTAGGAAATGCTCAGAAACTGTTTTAATTCTTTACAAGAGCGTTGAAGCTGCTAACAGGAGAAAAAACATTCATGTGATGTGCGGCACTAAAATGTTTTCATAATTGTGACGGAGGGTTTAACTTTTTGAATTCCTTGGAAATACGGAAGCTTTCATGTGTAGCAAAGATAAAGTTAAAACCAACTTTGTTGGGTAAAATTATATGTATGTACATTCAATCCACAAATTTATAAGAATATATTTTCACAATTTAAAATTACGATTATTTAATATTTCGTTTAGAAATATTCAGAAGACTGATCACCTCACAGTTGTGCAAATTAAATCAATAGCTTGACTACGACAATGAATGAAAGAAGTCTCTTCAAACCAAATGAAGTCGCATAGAATACGAATCGAGTTCTCGGCAAATTAGAAGTATATTTATCATGTACTCCCAAAGTGAATTACGAAAGTGGGTACGAATCAAAATTTACAAAAAGCGCCTCGAAAAATAAATTAATTTAAATAACAGATTGAATATAATAATCGCGAATCATATCCATTATCATATCATTTCAAAAATGGGTCTTTTAGGCATCCGTCATGCATGCTGTACCAAACAGATCATCTTTCGGGACACAATGAGTCTCAAGGGTGTCGTGTGGACTCCATGGTTAAAATTAAGTTCATCTTCCAGTTGACTTTGAGCCAATTCAGCGGACAAACTACGCAACCGATGGTCCGTTGGCTCGATATCTGCACCAGTTTGATCTTATACTGCTGAAGGCTAAAAAAAAAATTCTGAAAATCAACACAACCGAGTTACTAAGAACGGGCGCTGTAGAACTTTTAAGTATAAAAGGTCTAAGAATTGAAAGACTTTGTTGTGGTTTGAAACTCAGATGTATTTTGGTTTCGTTTGCTGCATGGCCAGAGTCCGAAAATAGTATTCGATTTGCCATACGTTGATGCACTATGAAGTGCAGTTTTTGTGTTTTGGTAGATTGTTTTATTGTTATGCATTGACAGCAGAGTCAATAAAATCATATTGATAAACCTATATTATTTTCAGGCACACAAACTGCGGAATGCGCACTAAGTCAGGCTACTCTCGCTGGTAGACTCCTCCAGTGATGATAGTTTGATCCCATCGGCAATGGTTGGCTGTACGAGATTTGAAAACCGTTTAACCAATGGTGCCACCCAGTCTGAACTTGGACTGACAAAGTTTTAATTTATTTATCTTTTTTGCAAGATTTTCTTCATTCAAGGAATGTATTTTCCGTAAGAAAACTTTTACTGTGAGACTAAAATAATCCGGTGACATAATTTTTGTCTTAAGCTCATTAGGATCATAATAAAACTACTCCCGCGTTCATCCTATAAACAAAGACGTTATTTTCGAGACCAGCATAGAAACGTTCTAAAAAAAACACACACTTTGAGGTCCTGATAATCTTTTCCCCCTGAGTAAGCAACTCATGAAAATTTAAACATTCTCGAAAACCACAGTCTTAAAAACGATCGGCAACCATTATCCTGCTAAGAGAAAGACCAGGACAATAGAGGCCCTTTTGCACACACCCTACAGGATCCCCTAAAATATGATAGGTCATTATGGAATAAACCACACGGCAGCCGAGATATCATGTAAAAAAAATTGGAATCGGATAAAAATGGGGAGCCCTGCGAAACTCCAGTATTTATATCAGGGTTATAATCCCGAGAAGGAGTGCAGTTTACAATGCACACAAAGATGATGCTGAAATTGGTTCTACTTCTCCAAAAGATACTCGTATTGCATCAGATAACCAATGGCCCGTTTGCTTCAAAATTCATATTGACGGCCCCAAAGATGTACTGTTGTTTCAAGTGATTCCGTATGCTGACGCTGTACCAACGTTTTCAAGACGTTATAGAAACGCGATTTGTGAATCTATAAACAAATTTGTAAAAAATGTCGTCGATTTCCGTCAATGGTTGTTGATTTTTTCTCAACAATGTTCTTACCCGGATTTGAACGCTGTTCTTCACGCTCAGTAACAGACGAACTTACCACTGAGCCACGGCGACTACACTACAGCAACCTTTTCTACTTAAGGATAATCTGAAATTCATTAAGGACATCTTGATGTTTTCTGTTAGCCACCAAGTTTTTTAATTCTTGAAATCCGTCTCAAACTGCTCGACTGCTGTTCATCTCTAAGCAGCACGTTGTAACATTTTAAATTATTGGGCCCTTACTTTCTGTAATAATTGGTGTAGGTATCCCAAAATCAAGTACAAAAAGGAGAAAAGACTCACCTTGGAGTCTACTTCTAACCAAAGGGCTTCAAATTTGAAATTATTTTTAAAGTTGACTTAAACTAAGTGGACTAAAGGCCAATGGCAGCCACTTTACCTCACGTATCCTAAAGGCTTTCTCGATTTCAAAAACAACTTAATATGGATGAAGATGTATAAAACCCAAAAATCTCCCACATGAGGATGATTAATGAAGAACGACATAGTTAATGTGGGTCCATGGCTTCTGGTGCATTTTTTTACTCAATTTATTGGGGGTAACATTTTACAACCCTCACTCGTGTATTTTATGGATACGTTTGCTTTTAAGTAAACAATGTAACCATTTTAATGCCAATGAACTCTGTACATTTTACAACCTCTAATCAAATCCCATTTACCATGAGCCTAAAGTGAAAAAGGAAACTCCCACACAATGCCCAGCGTACTCAAATCCATTTCCTAAGTCATCAACAATTTTCCTAATCCATTGCCGTTTTCCCAAAGTACTGCACTTAAGATTTTCCGTCTCACCAGTTCGTATATGAGGCGTAATAGTCGTTACAAGCCAACACCCCAGTTCAGACCCCGGGGATACAATAAAACATTCACTCAACCCTTTTTTTTGTGTGTGCTGCTTTCCATAAATAATTCACCTGCATTTTCACTAGCAGTTCATCGTCGCCGTCATCATCATCACGGAACACACACATTTGTAAGGGCCATTCCTTGAGGATGGTTTTATGACCTCATGAAATGCAAGTAACTTTCGGAGAGTGCTGTTTGTTACCCTCTTGGGGGCGGACATGAAGCATTTCCTTCATAAAACACGTGCACCCAGCAAATGCCCACCCCTGTGGTGTCTCAATCTGATAGCAAGAGTTATAAAGTATCCAGCACATTTCTCTTATACCCCTGGCGAAATGCTGAAATACTTTGAATGGCTTACGCGTCATGTTAGCATAGCTCTTCCTCTTGGCCCGGTGCGGTGCCTTGCGGTCGGATAGAGCAGGTCATCAGAAATTACAGGTTACAGCGTGAAACGCTGATCTACTCGACGGCTTCGCCGGTTTCAATTAAAGGCGAAAGAACTACCACTGGCCTCTATGGTGCTCCCATCATCACTCAACCATCCCTTGCATTCTGTGGTTCCCAAGGGACTATTGTGTAATTGAATGATGGCTTTGAAGCCTAACCATATGGTTGCCTTGATATGAGGGTACCATCCCTCCGAACGAGCTTTTACCACACAAGGAAGCTTCAATGGGTGAGAGGTGAGGCAAATATTTGATTAAAATAATTTCTTGGTTAAGCTCCCACCGCAACCCAAGAGCTGGGAGTTTCGTGGGAATCCTTTTTTGATTTTCCCGGCCGCCAAAACGTGGGTTAAATTGCGGCACCGAATGTTATGAGCCGGAATTTTCTTTGAATGTGTGTAGACGGTAGAAGCCGCAGCATTGTTATTCGTTAAGGAACTCATGAAGATAATTAGTTTGGCTTAAGCATGATTCCTTAACCGACAGCTTGTTGTAGGACGTTTGTGTGTATTTTTGGGGGTGATTGAGGCTATAACAGGGAGAGAATAAATGCACTGCAGTTCATAAATAAATTAATGAACATTTTGTACACTTGCTGCAGGGTTGGGAAAGTTTTGAAGCAATTCTCGTGGACTGGCAAAAATTGGAAGCATCCTCTGCTACCACTCTATCAAAAATGTATAACAACGAGTCCTAGTTGGGTTCTAGGCATGAGAAGTAGAATGGTGCAAAGCGATGTTGTGTCATTAATTCTGCTGTGAGGCGTTTATTGACAAACGGTTTTTAAGAATTCATGAGATCTTCTGAAATATGTTTTGAGTCAAGCTATGTTGGGGATACTTCCACTTTGAAAATATACTAATAGTATGTTACGCAGATGGTGCATTTGGCAGACACGCATTATAGTAGCTTGGCTTGATTGCCTATAAAATCTAAAAATTTATGTTTTTCGTAAACGTGACTCGTGAGTGTAGATATAAATAGAGACATGGCTCTTATTTTGAAAACTTAATATTGTGAAGTTTAAGTCTGGAATTGTTTTTGGAAGTCGCTTACTAAAGATAAAAGCGTACGTTTTTGGCTTATATCGCGCATAAACACAGACTTTTAAAGGGAGGACTCCTTAAAAATTAACAGGTACATTCTCATGTTCAATAGCACTGGTCTCGTGTAAAAGCATTTACTTTATTCTTCCGAGAAAATAGGGTGTGGGTGCGGGTCCTGGTCGCACCATCAATATCCCATTTGATGGTAAAATAAAAAGCGGGCTACAGCGAGATGAACACACACACGATGGGGTTCCATTTCAGCGTCCAATATTTAACACAGTTTTTAATTGTTATTTCTAGACGTGAAATTATGTTGCGATTTTCAAACAACGCGTTTTTTGTATATGGACTAAACAAATTCAAATTGTTGTTATACCGGCCATAGTAATAAGCAATACGCAAGTGTATACCTATTATGTCCCAGAAGATAGAGCACGGTGACAGACGAACGGACATATGAACAATGAATGAACGATCTGAAACTAAGCCAAAGTGTTTCAACGGTAGGCTTTGGTGTACTAAGCCGTAGAAAGAATTGCGTTTGGATGAGGTAAGAGCGGGGTGGGTAGTAAGTGCCCATCTGATTTCCGCTCGGAAAACATAAGGGTTTTTAAGAATCGCTGCATTAGAAGATAATTTCTACGAAGCAGCATGGGATCTTGTTTTTTTGCTAATATTGGCAGTTCTGGCTTCGAAAAACTCATTCCTAGTTCGTTGCAAATCTTGTTAGTTCATGACGGTCGGATTCCGTTCGACTAACATTTCTTTGCAAGAAATTTACTGGCGACCTAAATAACCATCTGAAGTTTTTTTAATTAGCCGGATTTTTTTTTTTTATTTTTTTTTTTTTTTTTTTTTTTTTTTATTTATTTATTTATTCATTCCTTAACATATCATTAATTTATTATTAAAAGAAATTCAATTGACATTCTGTATTTTCTATACCTAAGTAATAAAAATAGAGTTGAATGCCAGTAAAACTGTATATTACGTACATTTCAAAATTGATTATTGTGGGTGGGGTGACCCTTGTAACAAAAAAAAAAGAAAAAAAAAAGAACACAATATTACTTATTTATTAAATAATACAATATAAGAAGTCTCATAAAAGATCAAATTCGTTTAGCACAACAAAAGCAACTAGAGAAAAATGAATTCATATGTTAAACCAGCGTCATTGTATACAATTTTAATATCTAGAGGCATTGCTGATTTCAAACAGTAGATTCACAGATCTGGCGCCATAAGATACCTATACTAATTTGGTTTATTGATTTAAAAGACTTAAGCTACCGTAGGGCTTCACGAACGAGTAGAAGTACGAAAACCTTTATAACAACTTTAAGCCCAGCTCAGTAGCTTTATTGGGGCACAAGGTAAAATGATTAACATTTTCGGTGGTCTGAAGAAGTTAAAATCAACACACGTCTCGCAAATCAAATTACAATCTTTCAAAAGTTTTATTACACTTTAGAGGGAGCGTTTTTGAGACGTTCTTAAAAAGATTTGTATAGTTTGAGTTAAGATAATTATATTTCCAGTAATCGATTGTAGGAGGATTTGAAACTGAGCTTCGTTGCTTCCAGTTGTTGCTTGCGTCCGTGGTTGCTTGATTCCTCAACCGGAGGTATGGAAACCTGTTGGCTGAGATTCGAAGAAATGCTCAACGTGTCCAAGCCATTCAAGTCAACTTATTTTTTGCAGGAAGATTTATATCCGCATTGTACACGGGGAGGACCGTACTAAAATCTGTTCTGCTGTTTTGTTTTCTCCACTTTACGATACCTGATTTCTCCACTGTTCGGAAGAATTCAAATTGTTTCTGTTGAATTCACTGACTGCGACGTTATATAGTATCAAGTGAATTCAATAATAAAACTCAAAAGGATTCAAACATTGAAATGCGACATTTACTGAATTCAGAAGAGCGTGAATTATGTGTTTATTTTAAAATTTATTTCTAATATTCTAGTCTAGAAATTTAAAAAATCGTTTTTATTTTTATGTTTTCAATGTTTAACTATTCAAGAAAATATCTACAAGAGAATTTTTCAACTGACCCGGCATCAAAACTGGTTCGGCCGGATCTAATCGAACAAAAGACATTAGGGTTTCTCCCTCTACCTGAATCTATATTTCTCAGTCAAACCTTTTGTCTTTTGTATACTATATATTGTAATACAAGAACCCAAGCTGACTTGTATCTTTTATATTTAGTGTTCACTTACGTCCAACTGCTAACAGTTGATTTCTAACCTTCAAACCACGTGGACGTACATATGTGTAAGTGAAATAAAAATCGAATTGACCGCTCCGAGATACGAGCATTCAACCCATCAAAAGAAGCCAGAACTGCTCGATATGAAGAGGGAAACGCGGAAAATAGTTTTTTTCGAAGTCGATGATGGTCCGATGTATGAAGCAGGAATGGCAGATTGAATAAATGTTGGTCTTCAATATCATTTCATGACTTAGACTGCGAAAAACTGTACGCGAAACTTTAAACGCGTTTTTCTCGAAACTGTCTTTTTCAAAACAATACCCACAACTTCTCAGGATCTATTGGACCGATTTACCTGAAATTTTTAGAGAATCTTCTGTATAGACTTGTCTTTGTCTGGAACTATCCCCAAATTTCTATTACTTTTTTTTTTAAATACGAAACAGTCAAAAAAAGTTGTACAAAAATTGTTTTTCTTTCAGGCAATCGCCATTTTGTAAAAAAACATCTTTCCAACTTTTCCGTAGTTCCAGACATTACGACATTATTCATGATTAATAATCTTTTGAGGGTTGAAATCGTGGGTATGGTTGCGCGCCAATTTTTTGAGACCCCCACTTCCATCAACTGCTAATTTTTGAAAAATTCAACTTTTTTTTTTTTTTCTGTAATCTTGTTATGTTAATAAATAACTAATAAAAAAAAGAATACTAAAAATATTAATTGCCTTTTTTATGACATTTCAAAAATTACATGAAATTCATGCCTCTAGACTAGAATACCCCCTTAAATTGCATTTTTTTTTTTGCGATAAAAACTATAAATCGTTCAGGATGAATTCAATCAAATTAGCTTCCTTAATTCTCTTACAACACTGACTTTGATTTTTGAGTTTTGGAAGTGGAGCTCATCTCATGCTAGTTTTTGTGGTTTGAGTGTAGCTCGTAGCACTTTATGGTGTAGTGACGCTTCTAATATCGATTTTCCTTTGTCTTTTGTCTGTTGCAGCTTTCTAGCATAGGAAAGTAGGACTCAGAATCGCCCAGCTACTTAAAAAATAATTTAAGCAAGTCAGCATCGGTCGCTCTTCGCATATCAAGTATGTTGAATCATTGTCATGATTTATGATAGAACGCGGTCGACTTTATTGGCAGTTTTACGGTTGCTGTATGAATCCTTTTGCGTCATACTTATCGCCTTATTATTATCTGCCGCATAATCTGTGAGTCAAAATTTAAATTAATACAATTCATTAAAGTGTAAGGATATTCTAGTTTTACATTTTGAAATGGTTTTTGCAAAAATTTCCAATTTATTCAAACTGCATCGCGTAGCCAACCAGATCCAGTTTGCTCTAGTCAACAAAAAGGCATCTGAGCCTATAGAAAGCATATCCTCAACCATTCACAGTTCAAATTGCAACGATTGCTCTGCCCGTACAAACCTCTACGTGTGCATATCCTTCCAACAGACCTTCCATTCACTATTTTTCAACACAATCCAATACAAATTTTCAACATAATAACAAAAAAGGAAATCACGATGCAGCTCCTACTATGCTGCAACATCAGCGTTTCAATATTAATTGTTGATGATAAAATGTGTTCCTTTCGAAAGGTCGAAAAGATGCATGTATCCATAAATGCAGATCCTGTTTTTCGCAAAACCATTCTGCGGTACGAAATTCGAAAAACTACGAGTACCAAAAATCTCAAATTTGAATAATGCACGTGAAAAGGATGCGCAAATTGAAAAGTGTACGAGTTTATTATGTACAGGATACTGCTCACGGCTGATGCATACACAACAAACCAGACTGTTTGGAGAACAGGTTCGTTAAAAAAATCAACAAGAGCATGTTAAAAGTTTTGTTATCCTTTTTTTATATAAATAATGTTTATGTATACTTTTTGTAAAATGTTGATGCCCATCCCTTTTATGGACGCCCCTTTTCAACTCGATATTATTGTTATTGCTTGCGGGGGGATATTGTTTTTTTTTATGAAACTGATTAAACAATAAAATCAAGGAAGAGGCAATTTTCATTTTAACGACCGAGCAGAATTGCGATACAGATTTTTATTTTTTAAATAATTTGCTGAAAGTTCTTTTTTCGTAAGCCCGAGAGAGGAATAAATGTTATTGGAGAAAAAAAAACAACTATATATGTGTAAACTGCTAATTGAACCGTGGGCAACATTAACAAACAAATGATAAAAAAACTTTGATTTATTTTTGAATATTCATAAACTAAACGTTTACTAAATTTGATGGAATTTTTTAGTTGATATAACATGTTAAATAAATATTGCAAATTGAATAAAGTTAGACGTGAATTGTCACATATTTTCCAGCTGAAGGACTGAACATTCAATTTGATTTTAACAATGCGATAATGGAAGAAATAAATTAACATATTAAATATCCTTGCTGTTTTGGTAATGCTATTTGCTTGTTTATGTCGTCGAAATATTGGTTTGTTAAGAATATGCCATTGATCTGTTGCGAACGCTCAACACTGACAGCATATTGAAGCAGGACTCTTTTAAAATAATAAGCAAATAAGTTTAACTATAATGCACAATAGTGGCAAAAAATACTATGAATTGAGTCGATATCGGATTCTCCATTCTTACTATGACTCATGGATCAATAAAAACTGAAATGCATCCGAGTTCCAAACCACTACGAAGATCGTTCCTTCTCTCTCCAACGCTACAGGCTCGCACAATTTTAAAAACCAGCTGGAAGATATTGTAACAGGCTAAGCCTTCCCATCCTTGAATGACACCCATGCACCCACGGCTATCTTTCTTGCCAACGATTTTGAAAGAAGGCCCCTGAGGCCGCGTTTATAAATTGAATTAAAGAGGCCTTAGAGAGTCTTCTTTGTCAGGAGAACACACCTAGTCATCACTGCACGTCATTGCAAAGAAGGGTTATCATACACGCACGAAAAGGTCTTGGCCAACAATCGTATAAAATCAAATCTTCGGTGAATCGGCTGAAAATCAACTGAAAATTTAATCGAAGTCTTACTGTCAAATCATCAGTGTTAAAGCTCATAGCTCGTTTTTGGAATTAGCAATCAATCAATCCTCATGAGAACCTTAGGACTCCATTTTACTGGGAAATAGTCATTGCTTTAATCGACTTGCATACCGAAGGAAAATTTATCTTTTTCAAATCTGTAATGGGGAACGATTTGTAGAGTGAATATCAAGAGATTGCTCCCTCAAAACAGTCATCTATGCCTTTAAGGTGTGAGCCATTATGCCATCCTGCTGAATAGAAGTGCCTAAAAGTCCAATTCCTCGAACATGTTCCTTCGTGCATCATATCCTTCAAAAAACCAGTAACCAACAATGTCAGTTGAGGAACACTGTGACTTTATGCGAAAGCCTTTAGTGCAATTCTCGGGAATATATGTGAACTCAGAAGAGCACATTCTGTTTGTTGACGACGCATCCATTCAAATGGAAATGGAATTGATCACTGAAAAGGAAAAACATTGCATTTGGTGGACCATTTTCGTAAAGTCCTTACATGCGTTTTTTGCCTAATTGCCTTTTTGTTTTTAAATAAATGCTACGACGGAGAGGTGTCAGCCCGGAATGGATTTCGTTTCTAGGCTATCAAGTAAAACATACCTGGGAAATTGGTTTAAAAAAGCGTTCTTTAAAGCAGCAAAAGCTAAGGCTCAAAACTTCCAACGAAAGAGAGCCTAATTAACACTTCTTTAGCCTGATTTCCTGTTGAAAGTAACTCCTGTATTTATTGGTATACCAAAAGTCACAGTTTTAAACAATTCTTCAAAAACCGTACAAATTAATTGGAACATTACACGATAAGATTAACAATATCGGCTCAGATAAAGAGCACACTTAATTATCATACAGCCAACAAAATACCTTACTCACCTTACCCGCCCTATCTAAGGTCGTTATTATAATGCTTCCAATATTTGTCTTTCAGTATGCAAAACCGAACTCAATACGGAATTCCTCTCCATTAAGAAGTTTCCTCGAATCTTCATTTAACCGCACCAAAATTCTTCAGAATTATGAAAAGAAATTCATCACAAAACTTCAGATAATAAACAAGAATACCTACCCACCTCGCCCGAGATGCCCAAAGAATGGAAAACTTCGAAGAAAGGAACATATTCCACAAATTGCCTTATGCAAACATTTAAATCGCTAAACTTGAAGAAAATTCAAAATTTGTCTGCATACTCGTACACATAAGGATAGAACATCTTTTCAGCATAGCAAAAGTATCGAATGTCTGGTTTGGAACTTTTTTAAAAAAACATACATCCTGTCACCTCCCAGAGGCTGGAGATGTCATGTATCACAAAAATAGACCAAAGCTGTTTGTACCATCTTCTATAGTAGTTCTATGCAGTCTAGGACTTGTTACTGATAAAAGGACTTTATTTATATTGAATATGTTCAAGACATTGTTGAGCGCCTTAAGAATGTACAAAACTTGATTTCTGCCCCATACAAGCAAGAAGGAAGCCTCTTAAGCCGAAGTTATTATACAAATTATCAACTAAAGCCCCATCACCTACTTTCAACCACCTCCTGGGGCCACCTCAGAATCAAGTGAACAATTCTAAAGGGTTCAAATGTACACACATACTACAAGTATGAGTGTGTGAGCATGGTGTGGTGTGTAGTTGTGTGAATTGCTCTTCCGCAACTCATTAAATATCTTCAAGTATTTAAGTAATTAAACGAAAAACGTGACGCTCGGGGGTGATGTAGGAGTGCTCGTAGTAAGGAGCCGCACTAGCATACAATATTCATGGAACATAAGTCTCAACTACAACACTACAGCACTCTAAATATATGTACATTTATATTCTCTCACTTGATAAGCAGCAATTATTATAACAAGCGTAATAGTTCCTGGCACAATGAGCACCCGCATCTGTACACTAAATATCCTTGTGGTATCTTTAAGTTGTAAATGCGAAACTAGAAATGAGTATGTGTGTGCATATGTATATGTGAGATACTATTGTTGGGTGGGTGTTTCGCACGTATCCTTTTCTCTTTATCCTGAGAGAATGTATCACTGTGTGTAAGTTTTATTTGTTGTTAGTTTGTGGTTGGCAAGTGTATTGCTCCAAGGATCATTTGTGTTAATTGCGCATTTCCTTTCACTTTGGGTGCACTAGTATTTAAGGATACTTAGTTTATTATCCTTAATTTTGATCTTTTCTTTATTTTCATTTCATCTGCAAGGTGAGTGCATTCCCACACATCATTAGACTTGTGATGCTTTTTACAGCAACATGTGCATTGCGCGTGGTACAATAAAATATCAATTGCTTGCAACGAAAAAGGGAGTTGTGTATTACACATTGAGTTATGCAATCGAATGAGCTTTTCAGTTGGGAACAGGTTCTGGTACCTGAATTACCTAGGATACAGCCCAGTGTCTAATCCACAAACAGCCCTTTTGCTCATCGGGAACTTATTTTCTTTATAACTTCAAACAAAAGCTTTTGACTAAAACTGAGAGCCAACAGAAATAGCTCAAAACTAGAGAGTCCTTTGAGGGGATTTTAGTGGAAAGCAAGGAAATCAAATTGGGGAAATTGATTAGTGAAATGGATATTAATGGAACAGAAATGCTCATAAGCAGCCAGAGCTACAAGGAAACGTGAGGATTCCGTGACGGTAGTTAATTATTTGCATTCGTTCAATTCGCAGTATTTTATTCCACATAACTACGGAACGACCACCCAATCAAGAGATGATCAGCCATTTTCCGTTGCTTGATAAGGATTGGTAAATTTCATCCATCGTTGGACTGTGTAGATTTTAAGTGAATGTGTTACATTTCACATTAGACATGCCTATTTATGAAGTGAATTGACTATGAGGACTCGATATGACCATATCATCCTTAAAGACATCGTATGGTAGACTTTGTTCGCGTTGGCGCGATCAAAATTCTAGCTCTTTCATATAGTTTATAACACCCAGGTCAAATAATGAATCAACTAGTGGAAGAGGAACTCCCTTAAAAAATTTATTTTAGAAGCTTACAACTTCTTGCTTGAAAAATAAAAGTCTCTGTGCAGTAGTTTTTAATCGAGTGCCGGGGATATAAATTAAGAGACTCTGATATCATCGGCATTAATTGAATTGATTTTTGCTATTCGTTTCCGGTTTAAGGCAAATCAATTTGAGGTACTCTTCAGAGTATGCGGGGAATAGACACAACGCAAATATTGCCTGCTTTCGTAATTTAACTGTGGACTTATCTGCAGGAGGTTTTTGGCTCATATTTAATATTACAGAAATTATGTTTCTATTTTTATTTTCTTCACATTTTTGAGTTAATTCTATTCCAAGAGAAAAAAATTCACATACGCCATTTCGTGTTTGGAATGACGATATGTAATGTCAATTGTTTTGCTGATCGGGGTGTTCGACCGCTGATTCATATGGAATTAATGCCCGCTTGGCTCATGTTATAGACATAAGATCAGTGTTGTACCTCTAACCGAGGTCTATGAATGCATCACTTTATCAAATGTGCCGATACGCATTACCACTATATAGAATAAACTGGTTGGCAAGAAGGTTAGCAACAACAAAACCAACAAAAATATTATGACTTTTCTCAACGTCGTTTATAGTAACATTAAAAATGTGGTTCCTTAATGATTACCTTGAGGTTATCCGTATGTTTTGATAATGTTGATTTTCTAAAGAAGAATTCATCCAAGAAATGAAAATCATTTTATTTGGGCCCGTTTCTTTTTCTTTGAGTTCTAACAATGGGCTTAAAGTGTTTAAGAAAAATTTAAATAAATTTGTGAAAAAAAAATACTTATAGACTTGTCAAAAGTGAAATTTGTTTGTTCTTTTCTGCTAACAAACGCTTTGTTTATTTGACTTCTAACAAAAACGTTTTTTAAGTTGAAACGACGTTTTTCTTGTTTCAAAACAATTCCTTCTCTGGACCATGTAGAAAAGCGCATTTCATGTGTGATATAGTCAGAAAGCTCCATTTTAGCTCTTTAAAAAAATTAAGTTTTTCCTCAACTGGAAAGACGATGAGGAAATATTTTTCGTTTGGCATCTGCTGTTTTTGATAGTCTGAAATGACCTTTTTGTCCTTTGCAGCACTTTGTTCAACGTAACTGTGAATCCACAAAATCTTAAAGGAGTCAATCGTTAACGTTTAGATTACTTTCAAGAATAACTAAGAATCGTTTATTTATTTCTTTGTGTATAGGTATAGAAATTTAGATGGAGCTATCTGTCAACACAGCTATCAGACTGGGCACGTTTGGTCACTTTGGCAAATAGTAAGTGTGACTGAGTACGAATTGACGTTGTTCTCAGTAACTTGGGCTCTAACTATCCAATATGTACGTGGATGTTTTTGGCCGACAAATGATATTCAGTTAAGCTCATTCCCCACTAAAAGGGTATGTTAAAAGCGATGAAACAACAAACACATTATTGATATCAAACAGCGTGTCAAACAATAACTTTATAAGATTAGTGAATCACATCAACAGAATTGCAGAGAAGTGCTACAATGTTCCCAGTATATCAAGAATTTTCCCTCGTTCGTAAAAAAATAAAAAACAATTTTTTATGTCATCCTTCATCCCGAATTCCGGTTTCAATTACATCGGCTGTGAGCTTTGTTGTATCTTAGCCATTGTCAAAACGATTGTGTAATTCTTTTTATCTGTCTAATTTTTCTGTCCTCATTTTGAAAGATGGAAAACAGCATCCCCGAAAAAACGTGAATCTTCTTCTCACTCCAAATTTCCATCGATGCCACTAGCTCTCTAACACTCTTTGGCGAAGACATGGAAACTTATGAGGTATAGTGACCACGACAACTTTCTAATGGCGGGCATTATGGTTTTTATAGCAAAGGGTTTACTGGTGATCTGGATTATTCCTCTTACCTCGCCGGTAATGCGCATGAGTACAGTCAAATATTAGAATGCGCCTTTCAGACGGAGAATACGCACGTGGTATATCCAGAAGTTCATCAACATTGCTACTGTCTCAATTCCTCCGCGATCCGTGCTTACCGTGTTATGTGTCACCATTATCACCAGGATTAATTTGTCACTCATTTATTGTTTTATAATTAACTAGCTAAAGTTAATTTTTTTTGTTTATATGGCCACAACCAATAGAAAAGAGGGTGTACTAAATACCATAAAATTTGGGAGATTTAGAGCCACTTTTTTAGTTTTTCTGTGTATAATTTTTCATAAAATTTTCACCGCTCCATAGAAAGTACCCTATACAATTTCTTGACTGAATGGGGAACTCTTCGATTCGCAATAGCGAAATATGGCTCAATATAAAAGGTAGCACTTTTCAATGCAAATAAAAAAAAAATTCTCCCAACTTTTCTACCGCAAATGTTCATAAAACTCATTTTATAGTACATCCTTGAGCTGTTCACTGAACTTTTACAATCTTGCGCAGACAATAAACGAATAAAAAATGTAAATACCTTCGTTCTATGTTCACTTTTGTTCTGCATAGGAGTAGAAAAAACTCATCACACCAGCACTCCATGGCACAGAGTGTCTCCATTCAATATCCTACAAACGAGGACATTATCCTGGGAATGCCTGTAATTAAATACTTCCCACAATGCATTGCGAGTCAGGCTCGACAAGTCTCATTTTATCGAATAAAAACTTCAATTCACAATGAGCGACAACAAATTGCACCATGGAAAACAAAGCCTTTTTGAAAACAAGCAAACAAAAACCGCAAAAACATTGAAGCAATTATGGCCTCAAAAAAAAAAAAAACTTTTATCTTAACGTCTTATTTGTGCAGCCCAGATAAGCTCTTGTAGCTCTTGATAGAGGGTTGCAATTTTTTTGTTCCCATTTGCCATCCGTAATGGGCTAAAATGCATCCCACGAAGTGTAGTATAGTTCTTGCATTTATGGTGCGGAGAGCGGAGGGTGCGAAACAAACACAGCAAGGATCTTTTATTTGTGCCAAACCGAAACCCCATTCAATTAGAAAAGTTTTGCTTGGAAAAAGTTTTCTTATACGTATTTGCCGATGTCCTTCGATATGACTTCGGTTCAATTGAAATCCATTCACTAAGAAGGGATATTGGCCTTTGGGAAAACGTAGTTTTTTCTTGGGAGATGAAACGAGAACAGAAGAAAAGGTTAAACTTGAGCTTTCTTATTGAATTAAATTATTTCAGCTGAGTGACGTTTGGGGTTAAACGGGAAGGTTTTGAAAAAAAATACCACAAACAAACAAGGTGAGGATGCAAGTTTTTCAATTCTAGGTTAAGATTGGGTTTTTGAGACGGGGACAGTTTGTTTTGGATTCTTTTCTGGGAAAAAATCATCGGATTACATTTTCCCCATTTCAATTTGATGCCAAATGGTAAGAATGAATTTCAAAGCTCTGGAGCTTTTTTTAGCTGCGTTGTTAAAACGTGGATGCGAACATGTTTTAAGACACTTTATTTTTAGGAGTTCAACGAAGATAAGGGTGAGACTGAGAAGGTAAACCTAGTAAATTGGTGGTTTTTCGGACTTCAGCGGACTGCCTTTTGGTATCGAAAGCCAAATTTGTAGTAGTTAATTGAATTGTGATTTAAACTTTTAAACAAAATGCGTTCCCTCATAAAATAATTGCACAGATCAAGCAGAAGGATGACGAAAAGATTTGAAAGATTGATTTCGAATGAAAGCTGAGAATGTGTGAACGATTTTTTTTTTAAACATAGAAAACCAAAAAGAAATTGAGAAAATATATTCGCTTTTAAAATCGATATGCTTTTTGCAACGACATTCAATCGATATCCTTACAATAGCTTTCAAACGCGGGCGTCAACTTCTGATTGTTGACTAGTCTTTTACCACTAAGTCCTTTATTTAAATTTTGAAACAGAAAATAATCTGACGTAATTCATTAATTTTGGTCAGTGCGATAAAAAATGTGTCAACTGGTTCAGTATCTGAAACAATTCTTTCTTTTTCATCAAATGTGGTCATTCAATTTAAGTAAAGGTAGTTGGCTAGAATATCAGTGCAAGAAATATTGCAATGTTAGCCTTAAGCCTTGCTTAAGGTTTGAAGTAAGATCAACTACTCCGGCGCGTCCGCCATATTAATACTTTCAACTTGCGAATGGATTTAAATTGAAAAAAGTATATTATGTTAAAAAGGGAAATTTTCTTGAGTCAATCTGTGTTAATATTTGAAATAGTGAAAACGTTCAGATGTCAAAAAAGATGTCAACTCTAGATCATTTGTCACCCTAAGCCATGGGGCCGTTTTGACAACAACACTATACAACATGCATGCATGCTTTAGAAGAGAAAAGTCAGTGAGTAATTTTCAGTTTTCCACTCATGGAAGGCATTTAGAGGCTTCTCAACTCATATCTTGCAATAAAGATCTACTAAGATCTGCTAAATTTATTATCAAAGATAATCCAAATGACGTCTATGCATTTCGCCGTCTGATACATTCTAGAAAAAAAATAATAAACTTAGGTCCAAAACCCAAAATCTAAGAGGAGGCCCAAAGGAGGAGAAGACAGAACCGAAAGCTGTTTAAGCTTTATAAAGATAAAGATATAGTCCGGAAGGCAAAAATCCGTGGACTGCACTAGTTCGACCGCCTCGGAAGAATGGAAAAAAATGCTCCAGCCACGATAGTCATCGAATCAGGTTCCAGAAGAACGGCGATACCGAGCCTCAGGCACAGGGATCAATAGCGAATAGCATTTTTGTCTCAGGCTCTGATCATTCCATGATCCCTGACCGAACCAGCTCCGATTAAGGAGTTATAATTCGGCTCTTCCCGTTATGGTCGATTAATAACTGCTCTTCAAAGTGCAAGTACTGATAATAATACAATACAAAGCGCATTCGGTATCTAAAAAGCAGCCACTGTTCATCCTTTGTTGTGCAAAGTGGCCTACATTTTAGTTGCTAAGCACTGTTTCACCCTCTGAAAGAACTTTATCCACCAAGCTGCTTCTTTTCACTTTACACGTTATGCGGTTTCTTATTCTAAAAACGCATCAGACGCAGCTTTTGCATTGTAAAAACTGATTGTTCTTTTTTTTCAAGATTAAAAAAGAGTTTTGCTTTCCTTCATTTTCAAATCCATAAATATATAAATATAAAAAATAAATTGACTGTAAAATTTTTATGTTCCTTGAAGGCGTTTTAAAAGGTGTGTCTTTCTGAAGCTAATAAAATCCTCTCAAAAGTCTGAGATACTTCTCTAGGAGCTCTAAGATTAAAATTGTTATTTTGATTGTGTGAAAAACTTTACAGAACTCGAGTTAACCCTCTTCTTTGCTTATACTTTTCGCATATGTGCTCGTATATCAAACTCAAATTGAATTCCAACTCCCATGAGTAACAAATTTTCAATTCAACTTATTTTCACGGAGGGCTTTCATCAAGTATTATCTAGAGCGTAGCAGAAAATCAATGAAATTGAATGAAACCTGCTTGCCATTCCGACAACTTTTATATTTGATTCGTTAAATCGAAATCATTCCGCTCTCACTGTAAAGGCAATTTCCCTACGGTTCTATTCTATAGCATGACCCCAAAAATAGATTTTTCAACTTTGCCTATGAAATGGAAATAAGGGACCTTTCTCATCCATCCACGTTATCGGGGACCTTCCCCAACAAAAAAGAATTTATTTGAAATTCCAAAAATAACAAAATTAATTGATTTGGTACATGAGATCGAACCGAAAAAAATAATATTCACGGTGCGTGCGGAAAGGAAGAGTGCCTTTAATGTGAGCCCATCTGGTGTAACCCCGTGACAGAGTGCCTCTGGAAATACCCATTCATCAGATATTCTGTCATATTGAATAAAAAAAAAATAATATAAACATTTTTACGCACGAACCATGTCCTCGGGGATAAACTGAAAAAAAAAACAATTTACAATAACGCCTTTGGTGCCATAATCAAAGTCCTTAATTGAAGGCCATCGTTATACCAAATCAGTAACTTTTTTCCACTTCGTTATTTACCTGAATAAGCGAACCAAATGGATAGGGGAAATGCGAGAAAAGTCTTTTTACTTCTGGCTCGATAATCGATATACAATAATGACATCATCTTCACCGCAACCGTCGCTGTCATCAGCACCGCCATCATGCGACGCAATCGATGTGAGTTTAAGCACAGGGGGCTTACATTTTACACCTGCTTGGCTTCGTAAAAGGGTATTGACGGATATAATTTTGCCGCCTGAAGGTCAATGAAACGATAGGATATGTTAATGCCTAACTATTTTTGTCACACCAAGGGTCGATAGAATTAATTGGAGTAGATTAATGGCCCTTGGGGTTGAAGATCTAACGACGAAAGTTGGATATTTGTAAAAGGTGTGATATCTGATTATTTATCAATCAATATTCAATTACGCAATCAATATTGAATCAAATCAAATCTCTGTAGATTCTGATGATATGTTGCAGCACTCATTTGAATATGCAAACATTATAAATAACGAGTTTGTCTTTTTCTAGATCCATATATATCACTCTTCCTTTCTGAAACTGATCAAGAATATGTGGAGCAGCTTATGTAAAGTCATTTTAATTCCGGTGAAAAAAAAAACACTCTTAATAATTTGTTGCCATTTCCAGCTTTAAGGAAAAGGATTGGTTTTAATAAGATGCTCGCTCTCAATGGATTAAGAATATCCTTTTAATGCATTTTGCACAGAGGGGCAGAAGACTTAAATAAAAAGAAAGGAAGGATTGTGTAGATGTTTGAAACTCAGATGTGTTTTTAGGATTCGAATTGGTGCGGAGAATGATTTTTTTCATTCGCTTAATTCACAGTATTTTATTAGAAATTAGTTGTGAACAATGTTGCAATGACCACTGGAAAGATCATCCATCAGAAATTCACTGTTCTACACAAAGGACGACCGAACTGAATCTGATTAAAAGAAAGGTGGGCATATCTGCTTGTTTATTGTCCAAGAAAGTGCTCCATTTAGGAGAACTGGCAGGATGAGTGTTTTGGGCATGATTTTAGCATTGTACATCTGGCAGACTCCGTTCGTAGGAATCCTTTTTCATAAAGCCTTCAGTTTTCCGACGGTCTTTCTCATAATCCATTTTCTAACGATATGTGACAACCCCATTATTGCCGACTTCTTGGAAAATATCCGCCTTATGCACCATTTTTACATTTCAGAAGCATACTCGAATATGGTTTACCACCTTATGGACGAATTGGCTGGCTGCTGGCCTATAATTCAAAGTATAAGACAAATCGTTGTGAATTGTTTTGCTTTACGATTGTTGAACTTGGGCTAAGATATCACTGTATTCCACTTTGGTAAGGAGCAAATGTCACGTTCGTAACTAGTCCCATTACAATTATCCTTTTCGGCTACGAGCAACATCTTTCGAAACCATAAAATGTTTATTGTTTTTTGTTTTAACGAGGACCTTGGACATTTTTTGCAACCCTCAGTCTTTCTGCTGTTTTAATTTCGAATCATTGAAAATTGTCAAATTAAAAGCTTGCTCTGTAAAGACTAAATCACCAGCAGCAAAAATAAACCCATGCGTTTCATTCGATGAATTTTTATTAAAAGAAAAATCAAATCAAAATTAGTCCCCTTAATAATTCTATTTCAAGGTAACAAACTAATTGATTTTCAGTTTTTCTTTGAAGTTTATAAATAAATTAAAAGTTTGAAGTGACAGTCGGTAGCGTTGCGTCAATTATCTTAAACTCTTTCGGACGTGATATTTGCATACGTTCGTTTTTGCTTCCCTCACAGCCTATTTAATTCTAAATATAATACAATAACTTTCCTAATTTATCTTGAAGCTGTTCTGTTTAGCAACGAGGAAACAATGAAGCAAATGTTCCGACATTGGATCCACCTACAAACGTTCGCTTTTATTCGTCGCAAACGTCGCTTGTTTAATTACGGATGACATTTTTCGATGGCAGTTTGGCGTGACAAGAGCGTATTTAACGAGCATTCCTCCACCAAGACAACCACTTGTAGAGTATTTTTCTTTCTGCATATTTTGGAAATAAAAATGTTGAATTTATCAGAGAGATAGAATTGTTTTTTGAGGTTGTTGACTTCTTTTTATTTTTATCTCCAATTAGATTCCTAAATAAGCATTCGTACTTATGAAAAATAAAAGATTATAGGCAAGCCTGTGGGAAAATATAATTTTTTTTTTATTAATCAAAAATAATAGTTGATATGGATGTATCTTAGGTGAACATTGAGTAAATATAAGCACAAGAGGCAAATGTAACCAGAACCGTAAAACTATGAAAAAATGTTCTTCAAACAAACACCAAGGTTATGTTTCAAGACCCATCGCGTGTGGAAATAGCTCATCGAATATATGTTAAGAGGAAATGGGAGCAATACTTCAATGGTTTCGTAAAATAAAAGTCAGACCTGTCCCTGTAAAACAGAAAGGGATAATTAGCAGCGCTAAAAATAATAGCCGGCAGTCCTATTCTGAAAGTTCGATTGGATGAACAGTCTGTCTGCTTCAAAGGGGCAGGAACGCTGACCACAAACTATGCTGGATCATGCCGGTGTCGTATGCAATGAAAAGGCTGTTGAACAATAATTTTCATGTGCTTTTCAAAAGGAGCTGCGTTCTCAATCCTGTTCATTGACAATAAAAATTGGGGACAGTGCGATAACTTAAGCGCCAAAAATTGATAACAGTTTCTTGTAGAGGTGTAAAAAATAAGCATTTTTTGCTATGGGATGGGGGTTTATCTCGCCCCGTGTAGGAGGTAGGAAAAATATGAGAAAAAATTACTCAAGTTGAAAAAATAAATTTTAAACGCAACGGCAACACATACACTAAATTACTATATCGGGTTTGACAGTCAGAAACCACTTCTTTAATCCAAAATTTAGTATTAATTTTTATTACAATAGTTTATGAAAAATTCGATTGCAAGTTTAGATAATTTTTTTTTCAAAATTGTGAAATGTTGTGTTAAATCGAATGGTTTTATGACTTTAATTTTAATGACTTTACTAAACCTTACGTTTTATGACTTTACTTTACTTGTGCTATTAAAAATTGCTTCCTGCCAAATTTCAATATATTTTATGTTAATGAGAAAAAACCCAGAAATTCTGATTCCCAATCGACAATAGTCGAACTATCCCACTATACTAAACATGCGGTCGTAATCCAAAATAATGCGATTTCTTATAATAAAACAACAAGAATAGCTTACTTAATTCTTTAGCAGAAAAAATCTCTTCGTTTTAAGATTTCGGAATTCCACAAGGAACGAACGGCAACCTTCGCAAAAGACTCACTTCTATAACCACGCTTTTGGATTATACGTCCATTTAACCTACCGACACGACAGTCGAGTCAGCAACTAGAAAGATTCAAAAATTCTTGAATAGACTTGACGAACTATTCGCAGTGAGGCTCAGTCGAATCATGTTAACATTACATATAAAAATCTTCACTGTTCATCTAGTTTTGTTTATTCGTTACAAATACCATACGCGTCTGTAGCTAGGTATCTAGGACTTAGGCCAAATGCTTATCTGAAAGCCAAGTGAAAAAGAGCTTTACTGTAAATATAGAAATATGTACTGGTTTCTTTAAATATGTTCAGCTACCCACGTACATAGCAAAATGTAGTCTTAAGGGGGGGAAGTATAGTATAGCTACTTTGACTGGCTCATTCTGACACAATTTGTAAGGATCCTGTACGAGTAATGTACCTCTTCCCGTTCCATAATAAAACAAACCGTTTGAAGTTCGATAATGAAATATGGTTAGCTGGATAATATACAAACATATTGATTGAACTCATACATTTGACAAGTCTCATTTAACATTGCAAACGAAGTTCGTTGAAATCACGAAAGAATGAAAGTTGATTTCATTCAATCGAATTTCCATGCAATGTCCATTCCTCTATACTTTTGCATGAACCAAATAATATTTGTTGCCGCCTGAAAGGACTTTCAATTGAAAAGCACTCATTGACTTATGATTGAGTTTATATTTTCTGATACGTTTCGCTGGGCACTCAAAACCATTCAAATACCAATTTCAAACCAACAAAGAACAACAAGAAATCTTCGCAATATGATGCGGCTATATCCAATTTATGAGTTTGAAAAACCGACGTTCCTTTTAAATCTTTTTGCATGGTATGTTTCACAAATAAGGTTCCTATTGTGTCTAGCAAATTTGAGGTTCTCGATCCTTTCCACCCAAAATGCATGTTCACAGTTCACTGAAGCGATACAAATAGCCCCATGCACAGAAACAGAACAATCAACTCTGATCGACAAGGGTTCTTCTTTTATTTCTAAATTTTATTGCAGTTACTTCGAGCGGTAACATTCGCCTCCATACTAAAAGCATTTTCCATAATATTATTAAATAAAAATAACCAAGTATTCAAAGAAGCACATGCAGGAAATGTCTACAACCTTGGACATGCCATTCCAGTAATGAAGTATCCTTATCGTATATAAAAAACTTACGAATGTGAGAAGCCTTTTAAATAACATGTTCCTGGATTTTGGAAATATGGATTCTTGAACGAAGTCGGTCTCAAAATCACTAGAATAGGCTTTTATCGCAATTGTTGATTATGACATCTCTCACAAAGAACTTGTTGTAGGTCTCCTGCCTTTTTCTAACTCGTGTACGCGTATTCGAGGGCGAGAAATCAGATAGAAATACTGATAACTTTTTTTTACACATTTTCCAATGTCTTTTGTGTGCTGCTTCGACATCGACTTTTTCTTACTTTTCAATGAAAAACGTGTAAACACGAAGTCTGAATTTGAAGATTCACTTTATTTATTCTTTCGATATCAAAATCCACACAACAACCGTTTCCAGTTGTTCCAATTTAATAAAATCCCGTCACTTCGAATCGTTTGACAGACTTTTCCGTACGGATTATTTCCAAAGAATTGGGCTTCGTGCAAAGAATGTTTCAAACTTCGACATTCATGAGGGTTTCTCTTTCAAACGTTTTCGATCCTCCATATCAGTTAATATTTTTTTCAAGTGTTGTGAACTTACACGAAAATCATACATTTCTAGGAGCAACAAGCTTCTGTGTAAAATTGAGCAATCGCAGTTCGCACTGAACTTAAAAAGTGGACGAAGCAAAGACCGAAATATGCAAACGGTGCTGGGTTTTGAATTAAAATTTCTAGATCTTTGCAGATGCACAGATGTCTTTCAAAAACTGAAGCCCAAGCTCAAGCCTACCCAGACTACCACTGTTTGAAACGCAGCAACTTTTCACTTTGATCAGTTCGATTTCTTTTCTAAATGAGTTAAAGAAGTCCTTGAAACCATTCAATTATACAGACAGTCTTCGACTGGAATCCGCTGGTGAATACTAATTGAAAATCAATATTGAGGAGTAGATCCTTTTCGATAAGGGAATTATTCGTATTTGGAACCCCTCGGACCGAAGGTAGAAAATGAAAATTAAAATTTGATTCCCGCATTGTTTTAAACTCCCCAGAGCACAGATTGGATTTGCTAGAATTTTTTCGGGTGCGACTGACACACAAGATATTACGAACAAAAGTTGTACAATAAATATTTAATTTTTTAATTCAGAATTTTTCGATTAAAATCATCGGGATTCTCGTCGATGCCGATTCCATTTTCTATTCTAGTTCGGTCCGACTTTGGTGTCGTTGGGTGGAATTTTAAAATTAAATACTATCCTCAAAGGTATTGCTGATGACGACTGGTCGGTCAAGTTGAAATTGGAGTTTGCTGCATCGATTTTCAACAGATACCGGTCCCGCCGGGACCCGAAGAAATAAATATTTGTGGGGTTTTTTTTATGTAAAGAAATTGGACAATAGATTAAGTTTGGAGATGAATCTAATTGGAATTTATTTTTTTCCAAAATAACTATGCCGAGTGGATTTTGAAACGACTTAGAAGAAAAGTTGAGTTTGTTTGAAAACTTGTTAGACAAATCAATAAAGTTGTGAACGAATGCATTTTTCCATTCAAATTTCGATCTGGTTTCTGTCAGAAGTAAGCTTTGCTTTACATTATGTTCTTGCTTAAATATTCACTTTAATTTGAGGTAATGACTTCAAGGAACCTTTTGTGTCGACATTATAAATTCATGAGCTTTTCAACGGTACCCTGCGGTGTTGCCTGCTCACTTACTTCTTTTTTATCAGATAACAAAGCGGCTTTGCATGTTTTACAGTGCCGAGCATGCTGCTTCGACATTATTAGACTAAACGCTGTGGCATCCGCAGTCGCTTGATCCTTTTACCTTTGATTTGGTCTTCGGTTTTTTCGTGAAGCATTATTGTCAATTCGCTGAATGTGGCGAATCCATTGTCCCTTAAATCGAAAGCCCCTTAATTGTTCTGCTGTCTCACTTATCGTCAAACTTTCCGCTTCCAATCGAACTATTAAGTAAGTGTCTCATTCTGGCCTCGCATCCGAGTTCTTAAGATTGGTGTTTGTTCAATCTCTGTTCAAAAAAGGTGTCGTTTATGAAATTGATGATTGTCCCGATAGAGATATACTCCTTTGCTACCTCAAGCTTTTAGCTGTTAATTTGGATGTGTAATCAGCCATTTACGAAAGGTGCCTCGTAAAGCATCCGAACCTGCAGCTTTGCTGCTTACACACTTATCTGAAGTTACACAATCTTCTACTATATTGGGTGAGACAATTTGATAACAACACGGCTGAGTGAATTGTTTTTGGCCCTTTTCAAAGACTGTATCAGCAGAATGCAAAAATCCACCTTAAACGCACAAATTAACCCCAACTCTTAGGAATGTTTCAATATAAATAAACTCATACAGATGCACATGATTGATGACCCCAGTGGTTCAATCCTTTATGCTTGTCCGCATTCATACTGATATTTTATTCCTTTTTGGTAAAGTGAGCATGTTGTATAAATATTAAATAATTTTTTTTTATAATTTCAGGTCTGACCATGTGTTACCAGAGACCATCGGTGAATCACAATAATTTGGATCAGAAGCCAACACACTCACCCCCGCTGCATTCGCCCCATGGGCACAGATGGAACGAGCCGTATTTCGATGTCACCATGCCAAGAAACATCACGTCGCTCGTGGGAAAATCTGCATATTTGGGATGTCGTGTTAAGCATTTAGGGAATAAAACGGTATGTGCCTTTGATTGATGAAAGACAAATAGATAGTTATAAATAAGTTAAAATAAATGGCCATAGTTTAACAGTGAGCGATGGAAACATTTGTCACACAGAAATAGTTCTTTACATTAGTTTACTAAAAATGAGACTGATTATGGAAGTGAGACTCACTGGTGTTTTGAGCTCAATAACTATTAAAGACGATTAATGATAAAGGATGAGCCAATAAGGGTGTCACCTTGAGAATAGTAAATAAAATTGTTTGGGCTGCAACGTTCTAACGGTTAGTGTTAACAGCGTTATTAGCATAAATCTATATTTGCGTTGGGTAAGATCATATTTGAGAAAGGTTTGTAATATTCACTCGGAGAACGATGGATCTATTGATTAGTTCCGCAAACTTGCGCGAAAGTTATGAACAGTCGTTTTTCGTAGGCGAACGAAAATATTGATAATCTTTTGGATGATACGGTTGAATGTTGTTTTTCTTTAGATATTTAGCTGCAGCTGTTACATATCTTGCAATCATAAGTAACATAAAGTATAGCCAAGGTCCTTGCATAAGTCGTGTCTTGATGAAGTATAGTATAGGGCGATAAATTATTGTCGAAGAAAAACATATCTTGCCATTATGCCACATTTTTAATGCTGTTTATTTTCTGTTCTGTTGAGATATCTAGAATTGTAAGAATCAATAAGCGAAATTACTCTAACTAAGCGCGATTTTAGCATTTTTTAATTGAAATGATTTTAGCTTGGCCTTCGACATTATAAGGTATGCTTTTTTTATTATTAAAGTAGAATATTCTTCTTAGGAGCTACCATTTCAGGTCAGCGCCCGTTATCAATTTATTTATCCGCTTGGTAAATATATTTAAAATTTAAAGTTATAATTTTAAGTAATTCTCTGGACCTTTTATTTTTTCCATTAAATCTTGAAGATTTTATGAGTCAAGCGGACGTCGCCGCCATTGTCAATTACCGTTTAGTATCTTGCACTTTTGTAGGATATTCCACTTTGAGAGCTGCCAGAAACTGGCTGATTCGCATAAATTCCTAAAAAAAGACCCTAAAAAAGGCCTTAAAGAAAGAATCACGGAGCGCTCAAATCGGATGACCTTGCAAGCCAGCTTTAATCACTAAAAAGGGACACTAGCGGAAACCCGTCTTTCAAAATATGCGCTGCAGTGACGAACGATTAATGTTCTACTCGGTGGCTCGTCCTCCAGTCGGCGTTGATGACTCATCCATTACATCGTCAGTCAAAGAGGCGATGTTTTTTTCTTAGACTTAGTTTTTGTCGCTTCTGAAGAATAGATCAGTCAGAGAGGGATATCCGTAATCACACGTAGAGGATGTCTATTGCTCATTGGTGGGTGGACGTTAGGTCCCAGATTAAAATTCAGGAAAACCATCTGGCATCTCAGAAGAGTAATCAACTCAAAGAAATCTATCCTCAATTCAAGTAAAATGGTAAGTGTCGAGAAACTCCTTCGATTGCCTTATGATCCAGCCGTGGATGTTCTTTGGCCATGCTAAATTCAAAATTTTATGGAAATTGGTTTACGTTTGGCGTTGATTTGAGAGGACTTGTTGGTTAGGCTGCCAAAGTAGAGGCTTTTACGAGTATCAAGCTTTCAAAGACCAAATGAACTATTAACTTTTGTCGTGGAATAATATCATCAAACGAACGCAATAATTTATTGTTATTCAATTTTAACTCGTGCTCTTTTTATGCAGTATAATAAATAACAACGAGAAATATCAATATAATCTTCAAAAGCTCTTTAATCCTTCCTCCAAACATAACATCAGATAAATAACGAGGTTTAATTTTTCTCATTTTGACCTCTAAGCCGCCTCTGGATAAGCCCTCTCATATCCTTTGAATTATCTCATTAAGTAGCAGAGTTATAAAAGTGTCATAATTGCTTACTAGGAAGATTCAACGAAGCAGTAAAATATCGCTCTGAAGCATTAATTAGGCCTCAAATGTCTGTCTATCAATGAGATTGTTTTTCCTTTTGGACCTGCCTTAATAGCTGACCCAATTACGTCGCTCGATATGTGTTTTTGTAGCAACGACCAAATCTCTTCCCAATCCTTAGGTTCTCATCAACATTCACGTGTTCTAATATACTCGTAGAACGAAGCAAGCAATAATACAACATCTAACAACATACCACAGTTAACTTTTTCTAGGCGAATAGCAACACTTAAGTCGCGTACTTAAAGAAAAGCAATAAAGAATAGAAAACAGGAGCGTAAGTGTACGACATAACAACTCAAAAGGATAAGAGCTGAGTTCATCATCATTTATATTGGCAGGCAACTTTTTAGATTGACTCAACGTCTGCGAACTTCATTCACTTCATTCATAGATATGCCTGATGCATAGACATATTCTGTCTAGAACAGAACACAGGACAATGATGAAAATATGATGATGGTAAAAATTGATGGACAGGAAGGATAACCCGCGACAGCAATTTGCCTTCATCAATTCCATCGTGGGCGAAGGAAATACGTTCTCATTTTATTCGACTTTCAGTTCTTTATGTCTATTTCACTGTCATCGTTGGGCACCAATAAAACCAGAATCATCTCGGAGCATGCATCATACATCGTCGATAAAAAAAAAGAAGGTATGTTATACCTACGTGCTTGTAAGTGGAAATTTATATCAAGGACGCTGAGACACAAAATTACCCATGCAAGTGTTTTCTCGAAACTATTGCTTACGAGCTAGCAAAGCACTTCAAACATCAAACTGATTTTAAAATTCTGACACCAGCCGAAGTTTTTTAAAATTATTTTGGCTTTAAGGACATTCTTAGACAACTGGAATGCGATATCTAATTTTCGAGCGCCGAAACCGAGAAAGCATACAAAAGTTGTACTCGTTGACACAGAAAAAGGTTTTACGGAAGACAAAAATGCCCGAAAACCCAGGATAGCCCACGAACATTCTGCGGCAAAATATATGATTTTTGATTTTGTAATTTTTTTAGTGGGATATTGTTTATATTTCGACTTGTTTTATGCAAGTGAAGTAGCGCTTTATGTATACATGAGGAGGGCATTTGAGAAAAAATCAACTTGTGGAAAAAATGTGTCCGAAAATCCTATAGCCCTCCAAAATGTTGCGGCATAAAACACGATTTTTTATATTTTATCTTCACAAAAATAGTTAATATTCATTTGAAGTCAAAATCAGGTTTGGACAACACTCAAATAAGATTTTCTACCTCTCGTGGAGCAATCTTGAACAAAGCAATAACAACATCAAGGACTGACTTCTAATATGACAAGTGCCATCAGCACTTTGCAAGTCTTTTGAATGACCGGTGCTCTTTTTCATTTACATTTTAGTTAGATTTGAAAATTACAACCTTTATATTAATAACCAATTTTGTGTCCTTTACGCGTTCTATGTTTTTTTATTCACGAATATTTTGCCTCGTCGGAGGAAGTTTAAAGTTCATTTGTCGGACAAACTCTATAAGCAAAAGCAAAATATTGCTGCCGCCATAGTTCTGTTGTATCCTCGACTACATTATAGGATACTTTTCATAATTGACTAACAAGGAATGTGCAATGAATTTCGTCAGGCCAATTTGGTTTTAATCTTGAACTGCACTTTTTGACTCTTTTGAAAAATCTTATCTTGGTTTTTACATGGCTTTGCTTTGAAGTTCTTACAAACCTTTTAAATTCGAAAACTGTACAAGTTTTCGCCTAGAGCCGGTCAGTTAGGTAAGAGTTACGTTACAAAAACAATTCTATTTATTTATTAACAATGCATTGAAACTAAATACTAATTAGAAAAGTGATCACGATTAAACCATATTTCAAAATTTACCATTTCAGAGCAATTGCAATTCAGAGCAATTGCAATCAAAAAATTAAATGAAAAAGAGATTAAATCTAAAACAATTTCCATTGTCATATATTTAATGAGTTGCTTAATTTGCACAAAAACGACTTTAATAATATTGAAGCTTCTTCGCAATTTAGAAATTTTGTTTTTAAATAAATTTTACCCAATGAAATTGTTCAAAATCACGATGAAGTCATCCACTAATCATTGAACATGGACCAAAAATATATTAAAATTTAATCAAAAAGTGCAAACAACGAACGCTTGTTCCCAGACCAACTAATGAGCCAAATGACCATAAATAATGTCCTTTCATGGCAGATGATTAAATATTGATCCTTATACCACAAATTGATTGCTTCCAGGCAATAAACTAGAAAATTTTATTTTAATCTGATTTAACTTGTGGCTATTTTGGTAGTCAATTTGAACGTTACCCCAACCCATTTTTAATAAATTCTTTGTCCATGCAACGTAAGCGAATACCTCGGGGCTTCAATAAGCTTCAATAAGAATAAGTTAACACATAACTTAAAGTCGACGAACTATTTGATGTGCTATTTTTTTAATAAACGAGCCTTGAAACATATCGAAGTTGACAAGCAAACATTTTTTCAGCAACGTGGTGGGAAAGGCATGATTATAACAACGCCAACTACAGTGAAGTCAAACATTATATGTTAAAACGCATCCTGGTAAAATTAGACGATAGAAATTTGTGCGGCGTCATATGAGCCATAATGAAAAGAAGAATGAGAAGATCCACGTCGCATCCATCTTAACGTTTACAATCAAGGCCTTTTGGCCCAAGCATTGAAAGGAGGGTAACAATCTCGACAAGAAAAAACGGTTTTTAATTTTAGAATGCTGAGGGGGAAAATACTGATGCACATTGTTTTTGAACTTCTCTTAATTGTAATAAGTGAAAGAGCATTCCACATTCGAGCTTTGCGGCTAAGAAAGGAAAGCTTTTCTCGGCTTTATGACCGAAATTTGGCTTGGACTTGAACTAACGTGACTGAAGTGACAAAGAGGAGAGATACTCACAGCTTGGAACCATGTTGAGGATGCTCAAGTGGGTTCTTGGAGCACCTGCTGCTATTTATGAGTTTTAATACAGTTTGATGTGAATTCAAGCCACATGTTAAGTATTTAGAAAGGATGTAAGGTATTGCTTTCATCGCTTTATAGGTAACGCGTCAATTACGACCAAGATTTTTACTAGAACACTTTCGGAGGACGAAAAGTCATAAGAGATTGATCCAAGTTCCATTTTTCGGTGAGATACGCAAACGTATGCGGTAGAATATCCGCCGATATGCTGGGCAAATACTATTTTTCATCTAGACGGGAAGAGATTAGAAGAGAAGGACAGACGGCAAAGCGTATGCATTTGTTTTGCACAACAAAGCACAACTGGAGGAATATGAAGAAATACTATCTGAACCAGTCGATTTGTAATTGTCATGATTTTTAAGTACAAATGCTTCCTTACGAGAAAGAAAATAGATCCGGATCTGTTGGATTAATAATTCGAGTGTGTTGAACTGTACATTTTAGTTCATGCTCTTCAAAACATTCGTCTTATGGATGGAAAGCCGCTTAAACCTAGGCTCATGCTCAGATAGAGGACCTGATAACTGACAAAGAAGAGTTTGTGCTAAACTGAAAGGCAAGCTGTGAAAATTGACATCCCAGTGATATATTACAAATGCAAAAAATGACAGACTATTTTGCTCACTATCTCTTCCACATAAATATCCCGAAAAAAAGGAATAAACTAAGAAAAAAATGACAACTTTAAACCATTTAAAGCATTGAAACCTTCCCTACGTAAAATGTGTTCGTGACAGTAAAAACTGTACGTTTAGATTTAATCTAACTTGATCTTATTGAAAAGTTCAAAAGGACGAGAACACGCATTCGACTTCATCCACACGTTGCGTTCGCAACAAGGGTCAACTGAATTTTTTTCTACCCAAGCAAGCATACATTCATACCACTTAACCTAAAATCCGGAAAGGTATCACACTCAGTGCCTCACACTCCACAAAAGCCTTTTGGTAGGGTCGGCATCAAATGTGCTCAGTTGCACATTTAGCACAATCCCTCTAGTGCAGTGACAAGTGCCCCTAAGTGTATAAGTAATAGATCCTTCACAACACAATGACTCATCCTGTGCATAATGTGAAACTCCACTTGAAGCTATCCTTTTTCACTTTTCACTGTTGCCTTTCTTGTATTTTCTAATTTTTTTTGTTTTGTTTTGTTTCCAGGTCGCATGGATACGTCACAGGGACCTGCACATACTCACGGTTGGGACTTACACGTATACCACGGACCAAAGGTTCCAAACATCCTACCACCGAGACATAGACGAGTGGACGCTGCAAATAAAATGGGCACAGAAACGTGACGCCGGAGTTTACGAGTGCCAAATTTCCACCCAACCAGTTCGAAGTTTTTCAGTGAACTTAAATATTGTTGGTGAGTTGTTTTTGAATGTTCGCAAAAGTATTTTTTTCTCTTTCGCAGCTCGTTCTTTCTCCAGAATAGGTATTTTTTTTTATTTTTATTCACTGTGAAGGTTAAGTGAAGAACTTATTCAAGAGAGAGAGAGTCAACTTTTTCATCCCGATAAAATAAATCCTAGGCTTGTGAGGCGTGGGCTAGGTGGGCGTTCAAAGTGTGGTGCGATGGGAATGTTAATGAGTGTACGTCAAAAGAAAAAGTATTAAAGGATTAGAGTCAGCGGGAACTTCAATGATGTACAAAATATCCAAGGAAACAGAAAATTCATTCAACATCAAATATTGCGACGAGAGCTGGGAAAGAGAGGAGTGAATAAAACCTTTTTTAAGCCTCAAAATTATCACGTGCGTAATAGAAGCGCAATGTCCTCGAACATCAAACACTCTTCATGTGAACATTTTAAGAAAGGCAAAAACCGACTTTAATCAGGGCATTTAATCAGGACATTACTTTTGAGACGATCGTCGTCCATCGAACAGCATTGGACGCTGTCATCGGTTGTTTGCTTCATGTAACCACATCACTATCATGTCGTCATTCCGTCTCTGATGTTTGCAAAAACAAATTGGATGGTATTCTCTTGTTTTGTTTTTGTGCACTGTAATCATCCCTTAAAAACTTCGAGAGTAGGGGGAGAATTTTATATTTATGTCAGACGACTAGCGTCTTACGTGATGAGAGCCCCGACCTTGACTGCCCATGGAGAAGAAGCTGCGAATCGGGAAGTATGAGCACGATGCGAGTAGCTAGAGCCCACAGAGAGTGCCCGAGCGAGAGACATTGTTCATCAACCACCACCTTAAAAGAACCTTTGATATGATGAAGAATTCGTATGTCGGAAAAAGATGACGTAAGATGTGATGTAACACTCGCTGCAGCGCACTTCAATGTTACAAGAGTATAAAGCCAGAAGACGAGAAAAAAAAGGTTGTATATATTAAGAGCCTATGCAGACAAGCAGCTCAAAGATATCGAAAACATCCAGAACAGTCCGGATTTGCAACTGGCTTTAAGCCCGGATTGTAGTCTCTTCAAAACAGTGGAGAAACCTTGCCAAATGCCGCAATCATAGAAGACGCGTTTATGAATCTTTCCCAGCAACTACATAATAGGAATCAGTTGATATGATGCACAGAGAGTAAATTGACAAAACTCAGATTGGCTCAGATATCAAGAAGCAAGCTGTGTTCAAGGTGGCTCGCTTTCAAACATGGCTGAGATGTTCTGATAGGTTGCACCAATTTTCAACCAAGTATGGGTGGACAAAGTCATGTGCAGTGACTAGGCTATCAGTCCTGTCTTGAAGAAAAGTAAACTAGCCTCTACCTGCTAATATGGGCGACATATAAAACAATTCATCTATTGTACTATGTAAAAGTCTACAGCTTTTCTGTGACACATCGATTTGTTCCATTGTGGCGTCCAGCGCAACAGATGGATACTGGACCAAATGAAATCATCGTGCCCTTATTTGTAGCCTCTTCGATCTATGTAATCATACGCAGACATTACCATCAACTACTATAGCTCCACGCAACTTATTGTCAGGCGAAACTCTTTACAGTGTGGGACTCATCAAGTATAGTTAGTTTTTTTTCCAGTCCTGATTCTAAGTGGCCAAAAGCAATCGAAACCTTACATTTTTATAAAGGAAATATTTAATTCGATTTAAATAAAAATTTAACCCTTGGAAAACCAAAACAAATCCAGGTAAAGATCGGTGGCTTAGAAAGGATACGCTTCATTTATTTCTAAATTAATTCACATTCAACTGCCACGAAGGAATTTAGTGTTTTTCATCAAAACTGAACCCAATATGCGAGTAGTGTAAGCAGTTTTTTCCGCATTCACATTTCGGTTCCATGCCAGTGAACAACTTTAATGAATATCCAAGATCAAAGGTTTATTGCTCTCGCCCATCTTTCCGCAAGACCTTTGATTTTTATTTCCAGCAACAAATTCCTTGAACCCATTGAATTATATTCCCTTTTATGGACAATTAGGCCTACGTTCGACGAATTGGTTCTGTCCAAGTGGCAATGTAATGCTAAGGAATTAAGGGTTCGTAATGTCGTTGCTCTGTTTGTTGTGGACATTTGTGTGTTTTAAGTGGACATTTATATATGAATGTCAATCAAATGCTTCAAAGAAATATATGGTGTGGTTTGTGGAGTGACCATTAAAACTTTTTGATGTCAGTGACTTTTTTAGAATTAAGAAGGCTTGTAAATTTTTTCGATCTACCTTCTGGTAAGTGGCACTTTCGATTGATGCAATTACATTCGAAAAAGACTGCGAATTTAGGAGACCTTAATCACCATTTTTTTGAGATTAATGACTGGTGTATTAATTTTTTAGCAGGCATAGATTTGAACGTCCAGCTAAAAAGTTCTTGTGCTTGAATACTTAAGTTATGAGTTAAGAGTTTGCATTAGTACTATGCTCACCTTAAAACACCTAAAAGGATAAAAAAAAAGTTAATTTAAGTCAGGCTAGATAAGGCAGTTTAAGTCCTCTTTTTATCAAAAAATCATGCGGATTCAGTAAAACGAATATCAAAAAGCGATGTAGCGGAATTCGCGCCTGGAATTCACTGCGATTCCTTCTCTGCAATTGTAGCAACGACGACCTTGGAATACGAGAACCATTGAATATACAAAAACTAAAACAGCAACCAGGACGCCAGGGTATGCCAGGACAAAATGCAAAATCTGCCACGACCCCCGCACAATGACTAAACGGAAAACAAAAATTGAAAAACAAAAATGTATGCAAAATCTGATTATGGAATGCAATGTGCTAACGATTATGTCGAGATCCTTTTACTTGGCAAACACTCATACAACGTACCATTCGCGAGTTCACCCATTCGTATGGTATGGATTTTTTTACGCGTCCTTCTCCTATGCACTGCACTTGAAATATGCATTCCGTACTGTGCAGTGCCTTCCTCGTTGCCATTAACATAATTCTCTACGACTCCACGCTTTGGCCATAAAAACCAAACCACGCATAAAAGATACCCTCCATTTTGGTTTGAACATTGTTAAACTGGGACAATATGACAGAGATTACAGATACGACCTCAAGCCGCATTGATATAACAATTATCACGATGAATTAATAATTCACATTTAACATTAATGTATCTCTGTATTGTTGGAACTCATTTGCAGACTCCATTGACGGTGAAAAGAATAGCCTGCTGCAGCAGTACTACAACGACGACACGTTCTACATCAGCTCCGATCGTGTCTACCAAGGAAGCGACGACGAGTTCGCCGGACTCTATGGACCGATTCAAACCGTAGCTGGTCGGTGATGTTACTTTCTATCCCTTTTACTGTGTATCATTGCTGCTATAACAACTACTAAAAATGAAAAGCTTTTTCATAGATATAAGAACTAATGTGTGAAGAGTGTAACACAAGTAGTTTTCTGTTCCAGAGGGTTTTTGTGGGTAGCGTTGCTATACGTAGTCCCTATTAACACGTGTTATTTTGTGCTAATCTGATTGTGAGAGTGGTGCTGTTTTGCTAGCTCTTGGTTTTGTTCTTAATGCTTAATCCTTGTACAATATTTGCTTTCTAAATTTGGCCGTTTCGTGCGAATACATAAAACGAGAAGCATGTTACTTTTCAGGTTGGTTTCGGGAGCATAATGAGATTTTAATGGCATCCTGGCTGCTTGTGCATTTTCTTTTTTACATCCTCCTGCCCAATTTTATTTTTAAATGCGATTGAAGAGGTCGTACTTCACAACCCCATTCATTTGATCCTTTTTTTTCATTTTTTCCTCACTTTTTACATTGAAAAGTTGGTTTGGTTCCGGAAAAGTTGGTCCTTGCTGGCCGTGTGGTGATGTACGAGTACGTATCTATGTAAAAGAGAGGCTGACTGTGGAGAAAAACTATCTCCCACTCTGCGGAGGACATTTATTTCGGTGTTTGTGCGTTTTGTATGAATTTCATAAGTATCTCTGTGGGAATGGCAGGAAGTTAAATAGGACCAAGTCATGGTCGGGAAAGAGGTTAATTAAATAAACGGTGGCGTCATGGCTGACATTATTATGCCATCAGTATACGAGTAAGTAATCATGGTAGAGGCTAGGTACGTTCGTATATAAATGTTCAAAAGTGAAACTTTAAACTGTTCGCTTTGAATTTTCGAATCGAATGAAATTTGAGTGCCGAAATATGGCACGTACGGTGTAAAGAGAGATCATTATTAAGTCCAATGTTGCCACGAAATAATTTAATTATGGAATTGCACATGGCAAATTGTGTTATGTGTTTTGATTTGGATTCACAGCAAGACGGAATTTTTGTGGAATAATTTTGTTTTATGACTGGAGAATATGAGTTGCTTGGTTTAAGAGGGAAGTTTAACGTAGCACGAGAAACTATTACAAAACTATTTAACAGGAATAATTTTAATGAAAACACGGAACATGGGTGCCGAAAAGTTTGGGTTCCATGCTGCAAGTCGATAACACGAATGTCCGAAATGTCGTCCATGAATGGGTACACGGAAATTGAATTAATGGGTAATTGCAGTTAGTTGCAACGTCTTGCTGAAGAGAATGACTGTACTAGGATTACTATTGCTACCTTGAGAGCAATTAACCATGACCAAACTCTGAACGAGATTTGAAATTTTCGTTTGCATTTATTACTTTTTTTGTATAGTAAAAAATATTCTTGTTCCGCCATAAACATGGACACCGCTTCAGAGGGTTTCACATAAAAAATATTATCAAAATATTAATGTCATGAAAACCAAAGGAAAATCTTAATGAAAAGAAGGTCAGCGGAAAACTATTCAAACGATTTTAAGTTAGTTCTGGACTAAATCCAATTTGTTGCATCTTATAAAGTTGGCAAATATTTCAAATATTGAGTTTTTTTTTCGAAAAAAGACTCACAATTCGGTCAACAGGTGAACTATTTTCCTTGAACTGCACAAGGATGCCTTACTTGTTTGACAATTGCGATATTCGTGATGACACTATATACAGCCTCGCTTAAAATACAAATAATCACACTGGTTTAACATCCTCGAAATCTGTTTGTCAGACAATAACATTTTTTGCTAAGTATGCAAGAAAACGACGTCATGGAATATCTCAACTTTTCAGTACAACTACATACAACAACATAGATTTGTTATGTGGCTCTCTCAATTGTAATTCAAGATTCAATATTGTGCAGATAAAAAATTTGGAATTTCAAGACTCCTGTTTTTATATCAGAAAGAACAAAATTTTATATATAGTACATCTATCTTGTGCAGTCTATATCACATGCCGAAGGTATAACGTAGTCCCAAGTTTTCGAATTCGAACCTCAAGAGTGTCTTCTGTTTTGATACTATTTGTAGCGAAGATTTCAAATGCGGTCTTTTCAAAAAATGTAAGCCAATTTTATGATATAAGTTTTATCACTCGTAAAAGAAACCTTCTCCAATTGCTCATTGGCGACCGGATCCCTTTCAATACTACTTCAATACCATACTTCACGACACATGATAATTCTCTCCAGATGTTTCTTAATTTCCTGCCCCCTCCTCGATTTCCTTCGTATTACTTTTACATTTACTAAAATATTGACACACTTGGAACTTTTATTGTTAAGATAAATTGACATTACAAACTGCTCTAGCGCCTCTTCGTTCAACGATATCAAAACAGAAGTAAAATCCAAACATTCAGAAAGCCATTACAAATCTCAAAAAGGTAGACACACTCTATTCTACATGAATAAATAAGCTGTCCCTACATCTCAAAGGGCTACATCGAAATAGATAAAAACGTAAATTTATTCTCAAAATATTTTCATTTTGTTCAAATACAATAAATTTAAACCCCACCTCCCACTGCCACCAGCAATCGCAAATATTGAATTAGTTCTTAAATAAGACAAAAAAAAAACCAAAGGATGAACCCAAAAATAAAGCCCCCAAAATGAAACCCGCCCTCATACAACAACTGAACGACCGACAGGGTTAAGATTACAATCACAATAAGACCCTCCGCAAAATTATACCCGAAAGACTTTGCTCTTCCATAGAATATTGAATTGCTTTTCCACTGGACTTAGAGGAAAAGCTCATAACGATGGCAATTCACAACCAACAAACGAGAACTAATAGTCGAGCAGAGAAGGATGGCGGATGAAATGAAGCAAACTCAAGCTACTAGCATATACAAGGAAACCATATTGGCTGACTGTAATCCTTAAAATTGTCAGTTGTAGATAAACAAACTAACAGACACCGACCTTCACCTCTTCATCTTGCTTTGCTTAACCATCGCCGCCTTCACCAACATCACTATTTGTGTCAGCTAAGGGTGTTATTGCATTGAATTAGTTCCCCATACACAGGAGTCCTTTAGGTATCGCATTTTTAAAGCTCCCTTCCTGCCAGGCAACACAAGTAGTAAACAAAATCAGAAGAAGCTTTACCTTGTGTGGGGAATTCCAATCTAAAGTAAGGGTAAGGTCCTTGCTTTTTTTTACCAATTTGTTCTTGCATTTCTTAATACTACCAGCTTACGACTAAAACTTGCTATGTATATGTTGCCAGTATAGGTCCATGGCAGACTAACATCAATTGACCTGTAACATCCTTGATCCTTTGGCCCCATTCACACAGAACATCCTAGTGTGTCTACTAACATAAGCAAGAGAGTGAACTTTTAACAAATAACAAAAAACAAAGAAAAGAAAAAAGAATCTAACAAATCCTTTTGTATGTATCTAATTCCAGTGCCAACAGCAACAATTCTTGGTGGACCAGACCTGTATGTGGATAAAGGAAGCACCATTAATCTGACATGTGCAATAAAGTTTAGTCCAGAGCCACCGACACATATATTTTGGTATCATCAAGATAAGGTAAGTGCATACAGATGCATTTGAAACTGCAACTTCAGTTTCACATGACTACAAGACCTACAAATACGAGTATATCGACCCTCATTGTATAAGATAGCGTGTCCCATTTTGAGAAGATTCACCGTTTGCTTGGAAAAAACCGAACAGATTGGTCTTTTGATTGTCCTTTGTGCTCGGTTCGGTTGCAGATGGATTTTCTTGTGAAAGTCGGAGCGTTCATTCTCGAACTTTTTTAATTGAAGTTTAACAATGGAATGTGTAGAGAACTCTGTGGATATTCCAAACTAAGCTTTGGTTTCTCTTGTAATTTTTTGCTACTCCTGGAAAGGAATTTTTCATCCCTAATTTATCACATCCATCAAAAAAATTCCGCCAAAATTTTCCATTTGTAAAAGCAACACTGTCGAGGGTACATCGGCTTTCGTGTCGGTTCTCAATTCGACAAATTTAGAAACATCGACAGCAAATGTTTGATAATTGGTCTTGAGGCGTTCGAGGATGACGAATGTTGTGGTGGGCTGAACACTGACCATGTCATTGTGGGTTGACAGTATGGAAAGCCGACTTAAGCAGTTAAGCCTAACCCAACATTTATCAAGATAGATGTGGATCATATGAGTAAATAGCGTTCACCGATTGTGTCAAGATCGAAAGACACTCCGTTTTCAAACAAAATTAAAGGCGACTCTCACGGATTTCTCGGACTTAACGAATTTTTCACAAGATCACAAAGCCAACAAGATTTATTATTTTTGCGACCCGATCTGTGGGCCAAAAATCATAAAACCCCGTCACCGACAATCCAACAGCTTCTAAGCTCGCCTCTATCCTCCTATTCGATCAACTCGAGAAACTGCTCCGCGCAACGCGTTTTATCAGCCCATGATTGCTTGGAGTATTTGTAATTGCAATTTTCTGAAAAGATTCTTAAAACTTTTAGATTAAGACAGTTAACTGACAAAAAGCTTCTAACCATTCAATTCAGTCTAATTCGAGTTGTTAAAGACAGTTTCAAGTCTGAAATTCAACAATTGAATACGTAAATGCTGGTATGCCACAGGGCTAAAACTCAATGCTCCCTTCTGACTCCAAAGCGATCACAGCCATTATTTATGAATTGTTCTTGTGTCGCAGAAGTCGAACGACTTTTCATCCGCAGGAGATGTGACAGTAACAAACTTAGTTGAAAATAGCATATAAACGATGTTGGCAAGAATGTTGCGAAATATAAAGCGTTTATATGTATGCCCAAGCTGCACATTTCTTCGCAGGCATTCCACTTTCCATCCTTAGCTTATTTAATACGGTTCAATGGTTTTAAAGTGATAAAAATATTTCAAAGTGAATAGACTCACTTCAATTCATTTCCTAACTGTCCCTTTTTTATCGCGTTACAAGGAATAAGCCAACTGCATTCCACCCCCTTAAATTTCTAACCTCATCAGTACACCCTTAAACCTTATTTGGAAGTTCCTTCTTTAGCCGTACAGCACGAATGTGTACGGCCACTACCGGTCCACACTTCTTGGCCTACACTCGTTTATGATCCAACTGGCAATGGACCTGCATCACACGTTCGGTGAATTTGTTGAAAATCAAGAGGAAGTTTAACCGAACCAAATATCCAGTAATGAGCTTAATTTCTTGCTCTATAAGTATATTTACAATGAAAGTTGCCATTTTCGAAAAAAGCACAATTCTCAAGAGATTAATGAGGACCCCACTATATCCCGAAAAAGTCACTTCTTGGCCCGGTTTGCATGCCGAAGGCATAATTGACCTATTTTATTTTTTAATCTACAAATGATGCCAACATTACCGTTTATTGCAGTAAAGGAGCTCCGTTTCGTCTAATCGTCGCAATATTTTTTAAGAGTGAAGATATGGTCTTGTCAATTGGTGGCCTAGGTTATGTGGTTTAACTCCTTTGGACCTTTTTTGACAGTGCTTGTGAAATCGTTCGTTTATTGGAATAAACCAGCTACAGTTGATGACTTAGAAGGCAACAATCGGCGCGTTATTGCAGAAATAAATCCGGTCATGATGGAAAAAGTGGTACGGAAATTGACTCATAGGATGAACCTATTAATTTACGGACGTAATGGCCGTGTTTCGAAAATCATTTTTAACGCCATAAAATTTGCAACCAAGTTAAATAAGAATATTGTAAATATCTCCCGGTCAACGCGGGCTCATGTCGGCAACGAATCTTTAAGATTGTTTGGATTTGCAAACATGTCAGTAGTCATCATGCTTATTTTTTTTGTTTGACATCGTTTTCACCGGAAATGTTCATACACTTTGAAATTTTCTTTTCTGAGAGATCTGAAGAAGCGACGGTATTAGAGGTAATTTCTTTGTCTCCATGTAAAGTTGAAAAGTTACTTAATGTCGGTAAGGATCATTTTCTACTTGTCGACCAAAAAAGGGGAGAACGGGTTTGAGCAGAGGGCTTGGTAGTCGAGTGCAGGATTCAACTTTTATTATCGAAATGTGTTCGGTATTTTCAGGTTAACGAAATCCTAACTCACTTCATTGGATCCAACCTCCGAACATGAATTAAGTCAGTTGTCTATATATGACCTAAACCGCTCGATATTGCTATACTAATCTTATACTTAGCCATAAAAGAAATATAATACCACCCGATATTTACATGACCTGGGCTATCACCTTCCAAATCTAACTCAAATCAGCTTAGACGTTTACGTGTCACGGAATAATGGAAAACATTTTTTTTCAATCCAGGTCATCAGTGAGGATTCATCGCGTGGTGGCATCACATTCATAACCAGCAAATCGGATGATCCGAAATCAATTTTGCTCATCGATGACGCTGACTTAGCTGATTCCGGCAAATACTCATGTTATCCATCGAATACCGAAATAGCCAGCATACGTGTTCATGTACTCCAGGGTAAGTGTTAAAAATCATAGATCATCTTCCCTTAAGTCCTTCCTTCTCAACCTTACAATCTTGCTGTTTTTCCTTTATAACTCAATGTGAACAATGTCCTCAATTTTCCTTTGTTTTTCCTTGAGACCTACTTATCCAATGTACGAATATGTAAAGCTCTCGCTTTATATCACAGAACTTATGATACAATGCTCGCTTAAGTTCCTTGAAGAAGAAACATCTGCAACATGACATATAAAATTACACCAACATTGGTTACAGTGTGCCGGATTTAACCGATAAGCATGCCAGAGATGCTTCTCTGCGCCAGCTCCATGAATGCCTGTGACAACATTTAGATTTTTCATGTGCGATAAGAAAACCTCACCTTGGAGTGCACATATGTAGTTGCACGAATATGCTCGCAATCTGAATCAGCGAAATATAAGGGAAAAAGCGAGTGGAATTCGAGTGAATTGAATATCAACCCCCAGACCCTCTCAGTGAAGAACAATTTTATAGTGCATATGTGGCTGCAAGAAGAGAAGTGTGCTTGGCGTTAGTGCCGATAGTGTGTTGGGAAGCATTGACGGTTTAAAATCTCAAGTATTTGATGGGATGAACATGATGACCCACATTCTTCTTTCAAGAGTCTTATCTACAGATGGTATTTTCTCTTTTTGAGTGTTACAAGTGATAACAAAAATGCGAAAATAATACGTGACTTTACTGGGGAAATGGAGAAATCTGGCAGAGTAACACACGCGTGTTTGTGTGTTTGAACAACTGTACCGGACATGGGAGCATGAAACTTGGATGAAAAAATCGGATCGATTTACTTAAATCAGTATCATAACAAATTAAGTCGATTTATTCTGCGGTAGAGCAGGATCAAGAATAAGATACAGTGAACTTGTTTTGCGAAGATCATAACTCCATTTTTATGTAAATAGGCTACCTTAAAATGTGTGAGTTAGGTACCTGCTTTAAATACTGTGTACGGTTCACTTTTATGGAGATAGTTTTACGTGAAAACCAGCTTTGCTTTTCAAATAAATACTTGGAGCACGGGCAACATAGTGCCGGTATTTGTATATGAGTCTTGAACTTTCATCTAATTTGTAGTTGGGATCAAACGTCACACCAGTTGATCTCTACTGTAGTAACAAAACGATTAACACAGCACTCAAATAAAAAGACGCACGTATTTCGAGAGACAACAACTTAAGGCAATTGTCTACTCTAAAATGATTACATGCTACCTATTTCAGACTTCGATATGCGATTTCAAAACAAGAAATCAATGAAATCAAAGCATGGAGCGAAGCGGTCAAAAATCAACTTCATGACGATGGAGTCGACCTGCTTCGAGGGCTTAAATTATGGCGCTCTCTCAAAAGTAAAATTGAGCATCGAATAAATTATTGCGGACGATAAGTAAAGCCGTCTTGTAAGCAATTTATTGAAAGCAAGAAAAAATTATCAAACTAACTTTTCGTTAAAAACTCCATCTTCACAACAGCTGTTACGAGTTGTATCTGATACAGACACAGGATTTGAAAGATTTCTTCAACTTTCTTCCTCGATTTTAGTCTTGACAAAAATGTTGGTGTATGATTGGAATCATTATGGTGCAGTAATACGAATTCTTCGCCATTTGATCTTAACTAAGATGTCACAAAAATTTCTCTGAATATTTCTTTGTATGCCTCCTCATGGACTCGAACAAAATCTCCCACTCCTCTGAAGAGAAACGCATCTGTGAACTCTTTTGATACAAGGATTAAGAAACAAGTTCCGAATACACTGTAAGATTCGACTGTTATTTCGTGAATGAATTGTGTTTTATAAAGGACAAAATTTATAAAAAAAAATTAATGCTTAAATGAAAGCAATTGCACAGATTGATAAGGAAAATGGCAGCGAATTCTCACAGTTGCAGTTCCTGAGGAAACATATTGTTTACCGACGATTTTTCGAATTTTCTTATCGTTATGGAAGGCCGTTAAACAGTTTTGCGTTGCCTATAAATGACAGTATTAAGTGCAAATTCTCCCCAAAAGAGTTTGGTAATTTTTTTTTAACGTATGCTGCCGAATGATCATCGAGTTTTTAGCACAGCAACTAGAGCTGTTTCCCAGAATCCAGAATAAAACACAAATTCAGCAAGACGGATTCAGTTGTTTGGCCCCGAACAGTTCAGGACCCACCAGAAAGGAATGGATGGCAAAGCTAAAGTTTCTATGTTTCTTTATTTCAATAGTCTCAAAAAAGGCAATGACGAATTCCATATATTCACTTCCAACAACCCCTTCATTTTTACAGAAATAAGATTTAAATTGTTGGAATCAAACTGCTTGAAAATCTGAATTCTAGCATACACAAAATGAATTTTCCAAATAAGTCTCTCTTTACCTGTTTTCCTTTCGATTGTTGTATTCAGTAGTCGCAACCCTTCCGGACAGAAACTTCTTTGAGCTAACTCCGTTCAATTTACCTTAATAAACGACTGGATTGATACTCTTTCAACTACATGCTACAAAGCCACAAACTTTTCATATGCTTCCATCGAATGCAATGCGTTTCGCCTTTGCATTTCATAATACCAACTTTTTTTTGAAAAAGGTCTGTGTAAAAACTATAGCTAGAAAAACAGAAAACATTTGTTTTTCTTTCTTTTTTCATTGCATTGTTATTATTTTCTATGCTTTTTTTCATTGATTTAACATTTGTGATATTTTCACAGGAACCGAATGCAAAGTCAAACTTTTTTCTGCCTCTGTTTTACAGGTGAGCGACCAGAAGCTATGCAAACTAATGCTGCAATTGGAACAATCTTACAAACATCCAAACTAACTCAAATAGCATCGTTTTTGCATTTGCTATTGTTGCTATGGGAGCTGTTTCGAATAACTACGCGTCTGAGTTGCAGCACGAATCCGCAAAAACTAAAACAACTACACCGAAGTCCTTCAAAATCAACAATGAGTCCTTGCACGGAACTGGTACATGTGCGGTGATAATTTTCACTCCACTTAAATTAAAAGTTATAAGTTTTTTTTATACATTAATACGATTAAATTAGCAGCAGCAGTGGTATTTAATACCGAACGTTAGTAGTGAAATGATATTGAAAATATATTTGTTTTAGATTTAAGAAAGTTCTGTTAATAAATATCATTGTAAATAAAATAATAAATAATTTATTTGACAACAGAAAAAAAAAACGAAAAACATAGGTTTAATATAAGTAGATATGAACTAATTGTTGGAAAAGTATAATGAAATAAAAACTATAACAGATAAAGCTATCAAAATCTTTTAATTTATATTTTAAGGCTTTAATTGAAATACAAATCAAACCCGCCAAATTTTAGTTATTTCAATATTTTTATTTTGCACATCAAATGTTCGTTCCAATAGGATTTAATTTCATTTAACAAAAAAAAAATTGTAAATATTTTCCACGCAGAACAACAATTGTTTTTTTTGTCTTAAATAATGGCATAGGTTTGAAATAAAAATATTTTTAAAAAACATCTTATTGAAAAAATTGTAAAAATTGTAAAAAAACAAAAATTTAAATCCACAAAATACACATCTCTTAATTGTTTATCAAGTTTATTGCAACTTTAAGAAATAATATAACGTCGAAATCATGTTTAAAGAAAATATTATTAAAGTTATTGTATATTAAGGAATTAAAACCAAAAATACTTTATGAAGGAAATTTATGTAAAAGCAATATAAGAGAAATATATAATAAATAAATAAATAAATGTACTTCTTTCGACTTAAATTGAGATACACATCTTTGCAGCCATGTTTTGAGGTTTCTGCCTCTTTATAGTTATTCAAGAAGCTTAAACAACAAATGTGACCGTCCAAAAGTTTTCGGACAAGCGATCATTCAGTGATCTTTCAAAAAAAATTAGAAAAAAAAATTCACATATGTTAATGATCCATTTTAGACTTAATTACATCTCGACCCGAAAGCTGCAATTTAGGAGCTTTTCGAGAACATATGTAGAAACATAGCTTTGGGTTGTCTTAAGACGCGAGACTTCGATCTTTAAAACTTAAGTACAGAGAGCAACGAACCTAAAAGAAGGCTGAGGTTTGCGGTGTAATAGCCTCCCCTGAAGGCTAGCTTAACAAATCGAACGCGACATTGCTTATCATGCGAATCATGGACTCTCAAGAAGGAAAGTCCAAGATTTACATCAAGACAGGATGGACAGGAGGACATGACATTCAATTCACCTATTAGTTACAATGATAAAAATTCATTGAGCTACTGCGGGCCCTCATGGTCAAAAGACCACCCGAGTTGAATATCGACCGAGTAGTTTATTATATGTACATATTTTGGATTGACACGTCAATATAAGAAGTTTTGGACAAAAAATAAAAGTTTGAGTTTACAAAAGTTTCCAATAGTCAAACATGGCATTAGTTCAATAATGTTCTCGACGTGTTTCTCTTTCGGTGATGTTGAAGATCTTTTTCGTGTTAATGGTATCATGAATTATAGGTATCGATAAATACTAGAGGAACTCACTTTACCATCGCGTTGGATTAAACAGGCCTAGGATTCCTATTTAAGATAAAGATCAAAAAACTTCGATCATTTTGGCACGTTAAATGTTACTTCGACAGTCAATGCTTGTGTTGACAAAACAGTACATATGTTGAACGGAAATGTTGGTCGAAATAGCCCCGCAACTGCAGATGAAATTCGCTGCATTTGAAAAAAGCAATTTGTGAAAAAAAATTGTATTACTGGTTTGCTAACCATACATATTCAATGGACAAAATTGGAGACGTAGCCGAAAGTATGCACCGAAACCCGGGAACCTGAATGAGCCAAATATCACAGCAACTGAACAATAGTCGTACTTCCTTGATATCTCGGATTAGCCACAAAACAGCTCCAATGGCTCAGGTGTTGAACAAATATGAGCATTCGATTCGTTATCGCTTCTCTATTTCAAGTTTAGAGCTTTTCAAAATTGACGAAACGAGCAAAATTGCAAGATATGGGGATTGGGAAATCCACACGTAGTCGAAGAAAAGCCAATGCATCCTGAAAGTATAACTGTTTTCATGTGTACTTGAACATGGGTGAGCATTGGTTCCAGCATGATTAGATGCATTTGGTGTATTAAATATAAGTAGCTGCGAAAGATTCGACTGGTGAATTCCACTATCTATAATATTTTCTTGCCCATTTTCCTTTTCTGTAGATTGCAGTGCGATGTTGGCCGTTTCTTTAAAGTTTCCGGGCGAAAACGGATTGAGTGTCACGTTGCGTGAAATCCTTCAAGCCTGAAAATATATATTCACGCCATGTTATAGCCAGAAAGCCTATGTCGAACTATCCAAGCCACCCACCTGACTCTTTAATATAATGGTCCTTCTAGTTTACATGCTTATGGCATCAATTGATTAAGAAAAAAAGTTGAAAAATTAGCACCGCAACTTCATATGTGGGAATACCACATTCTAATCTCTCTGAAATAAACCTCGTCCATTTTATTTTGTTTCCATTTGACACAAGATTAAAATCGTGCAAATTTAACATGCCAAGGTTCACTTGTTAAAACGCATAAAAAGCTTCAAGTCTTTATCTAGCAAATTCAACCCGAATACAATGCATTAGCTTTATATGGGTATTCGTAATCTCTTGAACATTTCCAAGTCTATTCAAAAAAAAACTACGTTAGGACAAATATTTCACACGATCTAAGGTCTCCCCGTTCGGCACACTCATAAAACGAGTCCATTTGGTTATTTTACTGCCATTTAACAGCCAGGCTGTCCCACTTTTCGTTCAACTCCAAACAACCTTTTAAATTGTTTATATCTGTCTAAATAAATCTCTCTGCCAGTCTCATCGTCGTCATATAACATATTCATCTTCAACTCAGATAAAAAGGCATCAAACCTACTGACGCTTTGGCCCAAAAAAATAAAATCTCCCAACTCCAATTCATCACCCGTTGACAGATTTTGTTTTTTTTTTTATTATTTCAATGCTTCCAATTTCCCATCACTCCTTTGGGAGTGTTTTCCTTTTTTTTCTTCCCAACGGGTTAGCCGAGTCTAATGCCCGCGCGAATTTAAATTTACATTTCGCATTCACAATTGACGGCGGATTGAACAGGGGCTGTTCATAGCAGACGGCGTGCAGTAAAGACTGACTTTTTGACATTAGCCCGATCGGCCCACTCAACCAGAATAAAACACCAAATCTGATGCCTATCACATAAAAAGTGGTATCAACTGATATCAAAGTTTCGGATATAGTCCCTAACCCTTTTGAGGGCAACAAAACAAAATAAATTTTACACTGAAGTGAACAGCGAACCGGAACTCTCGGAACAAAAATATAGACACACACGCGATAAAAGAACACAAGCTCGAGCCGGAGAAAGGCGAGGCATTCTAGAGCGCTGTCATGTGCACGAAACTAGTGCCGTGCAAAATTAATAGTTGCCGCCATGTGCCATGGCCATGTGTGCTCCCACCCGCTCTACTCCCGAACTCTGTTTTGGTGGCTTGCATATAAATTGCTTGGAACAGTGGGACCCCGTTTTGGTGACCGCCGAAAAATACCGTCCAAAATTTATTATCATTTTGAAAAAAAGCAAAAAAAAAAAACAAAGTGGAAAGTGTACCCTCTGCTGAAGGGTACGCCCAGGCCGTAGCCAAGCTAAGCATTCCTAATTCAAGAAATGTTTATCGCATCCACTTGTGATTCTTTTTGCTATGGGGTTGCTGCAATTGCGGTGGCTAGGGGTTGTGAGAAGTTCGCATTTTCCACCACTAAAGGTGGCAACATACAGTAGAGTTGATGGCCTCCAAAGCACACGGTCACAGCGTGCACAGTTAAGTACGTTCGGATTAGTTCGAGGAGATCCCGGCCCTGTTAAGTTCCAAATTAAAGAAACGCTCATTGTTTCGACTGGCTTTTGGGACGGGAAGTTGTGCGCCACGCCATGAGTGGCACACTTAACAGCAAAACTATGGCCCACAAGCTGAAAACTGAGAGCTCAAGTTTTGGGGTTGGCAATATATTTGCACAGCTTTCAACTAAGATACCGCCTAGCGGGTGTGCAACGTGATTCTGCCACCGACAGGAAAGACTAAATAAATCGTCCTCCGGGGGACATTTGTTTGTTATGTACACAGCGGTTCAAGATTGCAAAGGCGGCCGTTTGGGGATTGAATGCGAAACAATTTCTAATATTTATTGTTCGTTCGTTCGTTTGTTTGTTTGTTTGTTTGTTGCGAGAGCTTTATTAGCGTTTATTGCAAATGAATTTAAAATTGGCAACGAAACGTTAACGCTAAGTGGGTTCTACTTTGTGGAACGCTGTTGACTTATGCCCTTTTGCCGTAAGGGGAAAATCAATTTCAGTGATTGTCGGGAATTTTAACAAAAGAAAGCGTGTTGCTTTTATGAGCGGTTGAATGGGTGGACTTAAGTTAACAGCATTTTGAAAGCAGTCATTACATTATAACAGTTGACTGAATTATTTCTGTATTTATATATTTTTTGAAGAGCTTATTCGCATTGGAGGTATTAAATCTGTACGTATTTCGAAAGGAAGCGGTTGATATTAATTGTTATTGAATTAAAAATCAGTCTTAGTATTTAGGATCAAATCTTATCGAATTTCAATTTATTATGCTGTCTTGCAGCCTGAAAAGATCAGTGTCTATACGTCTATGCACAATAATAATGCATATCTGTTTTATGAAAACTTAGTTACTTTTCACGAAGTCGAATCCTTCAGTTTTTCAGCCTGAGTGTAGGTGCTATACATTTATCATGGTCCTAAGCACGGTACTTCCAGTAGATTGCAATAGGTTAAGTAGCGTCTGCGAATGCTGAACCCTCGAACTGAAGGCTCGGTAAATTTTATAACCAAGTGTCCATTGGCTCAATGTGGACGTGATATGAACCTTCCCAAATAAATACATATGTTTGTTCAGTTTGCGAAGCTTGTGAATATACCAACGTCTACCTTTGCTTCCGAATCCGATCTCGTCCAAATTTGTACACCAAAACTTAAAAGCTATGCGAGTTGCGGGCTTTTAACGCAGGAAAGTAAGAGTATTCTTATATTAAGCGAGAACTCGATTATCTCTTAATTTTCCATGAACGTCTTCTTGGTTTTTAATGCATCTGCTTTGAAATGCAGCGTTATTATTGTAAGCAAAAAGAGCTTAATTGGATTACATTAAAAAAGCTAAATATGAACATTCTCGGCGGAGCCCCACCCAAGAAGTCTTTCTTACATTCGTTCAAATAGCTTAATAAATTTGCTATTTCCTGTGATATCGACAAGCTTAGGTGTTCAGATATATGTGTCTCTAATTTAACTAAAATATCAAAAACGTACTTGAAGCCTGCAGTGCTAACACTATTTTGACGGATTGATCGGAAAGGTTTTAAAAGATGGCTATCTGCAAGACTTTCGATCTGCTCACCGAATTAACCACGTTTTGTTTAACCTCAGACATCCGTCAAAACGTTCTCGATGTGCTCAGACTCAGAGGAGCTAATTTTTTTTGTAACAACCTAGATATATGCAACACATGAATGAAAAGGAGTTCCAATATTGCACGCCTCAGCACACCGGAAATACTTAGAACTAACAGAAAGTATCTGAGCAACAGGCTCTCAAACGAGCCACTGCTTACCCCAAATGTAAGCATTATGTGGTGAAAATGAACTGTAAGTGAAGAAATAGGCAAGACAACTTCGGGCTTTAAACCATCTATGACAAGAAATGTGTGAGGTGATGACGAGTCTTGGAAAATTAGGTAACAGACGAGTCGCATCAGAACTCGCTGGAAAGACAAAAAGAAGTTGGAATAGCCAGAAAATAATCTTATAAACAGCAAAGCTGAGGGTTCGCATGTTTTTTTTGTATGTGACGAACAAAAGTTGACGAAAGCATACAACCACTCATCTGTTAGGTTAAGGAGAACGAGAGCAAATCCGCCAACCTGAACATCAGTTTTATCTTTTAACAATTATGGAGGCGTGCACCTGCTAATAGCAGCATGCAAGTTGCTATTCAGTGAAATGTATGAACGTCTGAAGTCTTTTTGTTGTTCAAGTCGATCCAGCTGATAAGATACTCGGACAATATAGACATTTAAAAAAGTAAAATAAAAGGAAAATAAAAAAAGTTAAAAATATATACAAACAAATGATATACGCTGTCGACAAAACAACGATTCGTCGAATAACACCTTGACCAAAACATTTCAACCAGCAGAGATAACTTTGAGGTAGTAGAGAAATTTATCTCTCTCTGGATAAACATTGACTCCAAAAACGACACGTTTGTTGATGCGGAAGCGTGGCCAGGTCGCTACTTCTGTTTGTAGAAATAACTTGGACGTTCCTGCGAATTTCACTAAAATCGAATGAAAACAGTTGAAACGGCTTACTAGAAAAAGACCGCATCGCAACCTTAATTGGAGGACTAATTTTAAAAATAGATTCATCAGTTTCAGTTTAACAACAGTTTTTTAAAAAAAAACATATGCCAAAAATTTTCATAAAAAAAAAATTAACACCTCGGCATAAATCACGCATCCATTCGGAGCGCCCGCATTTACCAATCCACGATATTTGTTTTTCCGCACATTAATCCGCTGCCCGCAATTACACAATCTCAACCACCTGGCAAAACGTTCACAAATGAGCCTTTCTGTTCTCCAAATTAATAATAAGAATAACGCTGTGGCGTGGACTTTTCACCGTCAATCTCATCAGCCCAACCAAACCACTACCCTCAGTTCGTCTCTGGACATCTCTCATTAGCAGATGCATTCGACATCCACGACCACTATGTCGAATTTACGCGTGGATGGCCAATTTTACGATTGCCCAACAATCAACGCAAAATGCAGAATTCAATTAGAAGCCGTAACCCCGTCCCAGTCGAGGCAAGCTTTTTGCATATCAATACGTCAATGATTCACATTGAATGGCGCCAAGCAGCGAGCATGAACGGTCAGCCGCAGGGCTAGTGTGGCATTAATTTTTAAGCAATTAATTCTCCAACAGTTGTCGTCATCGATGCTTAATTGCGTTTCGTTTTTATCATCCTTGCTCGGCGGAAGGGGGTCATTTCGTCACCACTCTAACATTGCAGCTGGGAGTACGCTTAAATGTGATTTCAATTTTCCCCTAAATCAAAACACATTAAATCGTAATAAATAATGGGGTCAGCTTCAATGTGCCAGAGGCAAGGGTAGTGCCTTGTTTTTTTTTTTTTTTTAGTTTAATTTTCAATCCTCTTGGTTAAGGGAGGAAGGTCATGAAATTGAATTCGACCTTTTTTCGGCATATTACCTTGGCCGGAGATTTCGCCGAGGATTTGGCCAAAAGGAAGGGCCAACGCGCTAGGGGATGAGGATAATGATGTGAGAGAAGATCTCTTCGGGATGAAATGTTTCTTGGAATATTTATGTGCTTGCTTTATGGGCTGACCCCGACAGTAAATTTAAAAGTTAGGTTGTTTAAAGGAATGGTAATGTGATAAGGGAATCGGCCATTGATAATGACGATTTTGGAATGGAGGCGGGGCGGCTTGTGTGAGAGACAGGAATGTTTGCTTTTGAAAATCGGTTATGGCTATGAAATGTGGTATTCAAATCCAAATCAATTGGAATTGAATGGGAGCGGAATGGACGTGGGCACGGGCTATAAATAACTAATGAATAAAGCGAAGTTGCTTTTGATTTTATGCTGCAAAGGAAGATTAATGGGTTTATTTCTATGCGTCTGTGCCCATCAAGGGTTTAAATTTTTTGCATATCCAAAATATGAAGGCATGAAAAATCCAATAAAAACAATCAAGCATCACGGATTAGTCTGAGAAAGAGTGTTTGGAGAATTTGTTGGGTGAAATCAACCGATATATTTTGTCTTGCAACAGTTCTAGGACATCAATTGTTCTCATTTTACCTCTTAGAAGTATGCATTGGGTACTGATTGGTGTCAATTCGATCGCGTATGAAGTTTCAATAGCGAGAACTGCTCCCGTTCTGAACTGAAAATAGGACAGCGGACGAACTTAGGCTTAATAGCTTCAAAAAGAATCTGAAAGCACACTTTCATGAACCTATGAACACATAGGCTCTAGAAATGGCAGCTGGACCTGTTGAGTTTAAATTATTCTTACAATAAAACAAACCTTTTGCAACCTTTCTTGCGGTCACTGCTGCACGTTGTTAGAACGGAATGTCAATTCAAGCGTCATTCAGGAATAATAACTGAGGTCTTGTTGCGACTTTAGACAGCATTAAATTTCAGATTAACTTCACTCAGTTCGCCTGTCCCCATGAAATAAGGCCGGTAATATCGGAATTTTATGAGCTTCATGCACACTATCGATAACTGGCATAATTTTTTTTTTTGCGATTATACATATATAACAGAAGAGATTGTTTTTTGGAAATGAAAAGTTATTCAGAGTCGCAATGGACCACTGCAGCACACTTGCATTTAAACAACTTGATTAAAAAACTAATCATAGGAATCCTGATCCTGATCCTCGATTCGTAATGCACCCATTTTGGAGATTTGTTTAACTTTTCGGCGGGATATGTCATCAGATCATCAAAGGACCTTTTGTTACAAAAAACAGACTATTGGTTGTAAGGTTTTCATGATTCTGGCTGTTTCAAGTTAGCGCAAACTGGAACGACATTGTACACTAAACCTTGGATGAATGATGAGATATATTTTTTTACATTTTTAAGAAGGACACAAAATTCTTACCTCACTAATGGTAGCGTCATTATTTGTTCTCGTATTGTATGTAAGTAAATCGGTCGCTTTAGAAGACGGTTGATCAAATGTATGATTGTGATGCGAGAAATCGGATGGTACAACTTGCCTAGAGCGGATTGTATGTCAGTATGGATCTAGAGTTTAAGCAGCATGGCGTTAATAGTACAAAATCCGCGTTGGTTCAATTTACGAGCCGGATTTAACTTTTTTTCTTAGAGAATTTCGGAACTTCAAAGTCAACTATATTTATGTTTATTAAAATCTGCAACAAAAACGATTTTAGTTAGATGGAATCAGACAGCGAATCAAATTCGTTATACATGCAATTGCAAACTTTATCTTCATTATCTTTAAATCCGAACTGGAACAACGACCATATCATGGTACCATATTATTCACAGACCTGCACTTTTAGTCTTAGTACTATAGTAATTATTTTAGATGTCATATAAGGTTAGGCTTCGCAGGTTCCATAAGGCACTTAAAACAAACGCGATTCTTGTGCGACCTTAAAATGTCCGATTTCTTCTCAAGTACATAGCAGCCTACAATCGAGCTGCACGTAATAAATTGCTAGAGGGGAATTCCATGACTTGACAAATACCCTTATGCTCACGGTTACAGTTATAAAGGCCTTAAATGCTTCAATCCTATACTATTCGTATCCGGAGGTATGAAAATTGTGCCAAACTTTTCATAGCACCTATCAAACCAACTTCTCCTTTTAGAGTATCTGCATTTCTTTTTCCTGGATATGCCTCCTAGGCGAACTCTTTGCAGTCTGATGAGAATGGCTTCATTACTTTCTAAGATTGCTCTTTGCTGCTTCTACCTAAGGTCAGTAGGAAAAACAAAACTTGATCGAATTAGACGTTCGACGATCCGAAGAAGACTCACCTGTCTCAGCTTCTCCTGTCCATTTGAACCTCTTCTAAAAGGCAGTATCAAACAATCGCAAAAAGGTCTTGCACCTAAAGTCTATACGATTCAGTAATTTGGGGTCAAGCCGATGGGAGACTAACTGAGTAGAGTTTTGTTTGGCTAGCCAATCGTTGATGAAACTAAGTTACAATAAATATAAAGAAAAAATATGTTATCACATTTTCGAATCGATTGTGTAAAGAAATACATCACAAAAAGTACGCTCACATTAAGGTATCCTTCAAAACGGACATTCCTATTTTTCTTCACAAAAAATAATATATTAAATATTAATATTATTTTCCTTTTTCCTGAACCAAATTAAGGGCTACAATAGGTAACCTCATGGGGACACAAAGCGTATTAAAGCTTTATGTTCAGAGTGCTATTTAAGGAAAACCAATTGGGTGCTCCATCGGAAAAAATATGCTCTGAATTTCAGAACGCTGGGTACCAATCCTTGGGAAATTCGAATTGAAAACTTGTTCACGTATACTCATAAAAACACATGGGAACAACAGATGTCTATTCCCTGTTGACATTTGTGCTCATGTCTTTTCATTTTTCAAATGCCATACCAAAATATCGGGAAACAAAAAGGAAGTTATTCAAACTTCTGGACATGGTTCTGGTGTTCCCTTTTGTATTATTTTCTCCCGAACTATAAATTATAAATATGAATGCACCTGCCAGCATTTACAAATTTTATATGTGTCAAAGTGGAACCGACTGCATGTTAAGGTGTCAAATTTACTAGTGTTTTTATTATGTACCACCAGATGTGAAAGGTTTAATTTAAAATGCTGCAAATGGAATCATATTGTGAAAGGAAATGCTAAAAATGTATTGTAATGAAGTCATTATATTTTATTATTAATTTACTTTTAGGAAATTATAGCAAGAAACAGTACAGACGAGCCTTGTCTACAGTTTTCACCGGGAAAGATTACCGCCGAATCATCAAGCTTGTGTAATTTGGGCATACTAGAGTTATCGATGATAAATGAAGCACGTCACTTTCGCAAAGCTTTAAAAGGACAAAAAAAGGAGAAAGGAATAATTGCCAGCCCAGGACCAAGTGCATGACAAACACCATTATAAACGGCAACTTACATGTATGACTGAAAGTGCACACATTTCATTTTATTTTTCATCCACGTGTATGTCCGTAAATACGATGATGCTGACGGTTACAATGACTCTGCTGATGGCCCCGATGCTGGTGGTAGTCTATTAATTATTCGTTTAAATAAACTTCTGTGCAAATACAGAGCCCTGTACATCGTACAAGTGGTATAGAGCATATAGTGATTGCTATAGATACATGGAAACGACAAGGATTACACCAACGATGACATCTTTTCTCACTTTGCAAGGATAATCTGCAGCAAAGCGTTTATTTTTTTGTATATGCCAATGACCTGTTAGTAAGTTCTGATGACAATGGTGGGTGAAAATATTCATATAAGAAACAGTTGATTTTGTTTTAAATTTTACTCTATTAACTGACAGTTAGCATTTTAACAGCAATTTTTATTGAAATGCTTGACATTTGTGTTTTTATGGTTTTTTTAAAAATTAGTAACAATGCCTTAGCAAAAAATTAAATGAATGACAATAATCAAAATGTGACCCTTAATAATAGCTTAAAACAATGAAATCAACTCTTTGTGTCGTATTTATAAAAAAACTAGAAATTGTTCGAAGTTAAGTCGCGAGCAACTAAATTCTAAAAGCAACTGCTACAGTTTGTATGAATAAAACTTCACTTTACTTTAGTTCAATATTCTAATTTTACAATTGCTTGATTTTTGACAGCAACGCGGCTGCCAACAATTTTCAAAACATAGAACTGAAAAAGGAGTTGATATTTTTTTTTAAACGAGAAATATTTGGATTTTTTTTCATGATTTTCATTTGTTTCCATTCCTTGTGATGCAGTGGCATCGAAATCAGCGCGTGGAAAGCAAAAATCACACAGCAATTCAATTCATGCAGACTTGATATTTCCTGGCAAATGCTTATTTTTTCGAATAAAGCAAGTTTTTTTATACGAAAGTAAGCAAATGTTACGGCCAGTCACTTTTTCAAGCAATATTTTAGCAATAAATTCTCTTAAGACGTGTTTTTAAAGGATCATAATAGGTTGAATTTTAAAGCAAAAGATTCGACCTCAGCAGATAATTCCATACTGTAATCTTGGATGATTCTATTAATGGCTGTCGAAACTCAACCCTGAGTCAACAATGAGCACAAATTATTAGAAGTCATTGAAGATTTCAACTAAAAAGCTATACAAGAGCTAAAGCCAAAAAAAAAAAAATTTAAATTGATCTCAAAATTGTTTTGCGCAGACAAATGGACAAACATAATCTTTGTTTTTGTCTCATGATTTATTTATGCTTGGCAAAGCAGACGGCACGTGATGAGTGTTTATCGAAATTTATTATCTGATCCAAGCGAAACCCACATCATCCGTTAACGCTGTTATCAAACGCTATCACATTTTTTCCGCTTATTTTTAAGAAAGGATCTTCTCCAGTCCAGAATGGAGATCGGAAAACCTGCTTTCCAAGTTGCATCGAAAGACTAGTTCAACGGCAAAAGTTATACATATATTAAACTCACAATTCACACGTTTACTTTAATTGTCGGGGGGTCTCCTGAGCAACATTTACCTCTATTGATCAGTATTTTATTTTCATTTATATAAGTTGTCCAGATCAAATTGTTTATTCAAATTATTTATTTTTATATACAGGGTTTTCCAATAAGGACTTGACAATTTTTTTTTTTTAAATAAACCGCAAACCATTTGAGATATTTCAAAAACTTTATTATCAACTTGAAGTGCAATCAAAACATTTATGAATGGGACTCGATTTCGTTCATATGCCTTCCGCGGGCACGTTGGCAGCGGTCGATTCCTTGGACCCAATTTTCGATGACTCCACACATTTCGGCCGAAAGGGCCATTATTTCGCGTTCAATGTTAGCTCTGAGCTGTTCCAACATCGTCGGCTTCTTGACGTAAACCAATAACTTAACAGAGCCCCAAAGAAAATAATCTAGAGGCTATAAGCCGCACGAACGAGAGGGCCCATCGACTGGCCCATTTCTTGAGATATCAAGCTCATCAAATTGACTCTTCAATAAATCGATTTTAAGGTGTGCTGTGTGGCTTGTGGAACCTTCCTGTTGAAACCACATGTCATCCGAGTGCATATCTTCCAATTTGGGCCAACAAAAATAATCGGTACTCATGGCGCGATAACGCTGGCCATTAACAATAACGCGAAGATCATTATCGTCGACGAAAAAATATGGCCCAATAACGCCGCAAGCATGCAAACCGCACCAAACAGTTTTTTTTGTGGATGAAGTTTTGGTTCATGAAGCAAAAGTGGATTTTCGCACGACCAATGACGCAAATTTGCTTATTGAGCCAAAATAAAGCTTCGTCCCGAAGATTGTTTTTGAGATGAAGTTCATCATGTATGTCGCTTCAAAATCCGCTATAATGTTGTCTGAGCGATGCCCAATTCTTGAGAACGCCGTGGAATTGACTATTTTGGATCGTTTGCTATGAACGGCAGCGATATTTTCGACACTTCGACCAACCCGTTGTCTCACTGACATGGCAAAATCACAAAACGAATGTATAGACCAAATTTTTGCACTAAACTTGTTACTGCCTGTCTCCTAGGTCGAGAATTAAGACCGAAAAATGGAGCTGACTGTTTTAAAGTTGCGGTCGCCAACTCCGATCTTCAGTGGAACATTTTTATAATTTGCAGACGTTTCTCGTTCGTAATGATGACCATTATAAAATGTTTAATGTTTAAATTTTGAATTGATTGACAATGACAATTTGATGATTATTGAAAGGGTTCACAAATTATATTCAAAGTTGTCTATTCCCTTTTGGAAAACTCTGTATAAAATGGAGTCTGAAAATGCGGTTCACATACTTTTAAAATAATATTTTTACTCCCTTTAACATACTCTAGTAATCGGGATATTATATTTTTGCACACCCTCAAGCAAAAGGTTGGTTTCAGGAAAGCAAATTGACGGTGGATATTTTTTTGTACAGTATGATATGTTGTTGTAACACAGAACCTCAGCTATTCTCATAAAAAAACAAATTCACATGGTGTAAAATCCAGAATATGACCCGCACTTGCCGATAAATTAATTGGGAAAAATTACCATAAGCTTCTCCATTGACCCTTTAGCTGTGGGTTGAGTATTCTCGTTGTACTGAAATCATATGCTGTTGTTGAACTCGAAAAACACCTGCAGTTACGGTACAGAAAGCTCGTCAATCCACATTCTTGTGACAAAAAAAAAAATCTAGAGGCCAATAATGCCACGGACAGAAATTTCACAGCTCACTATCATTTTTGATTTGATGTTGTTTCATAGGGTTATCTGGACACCTGTACCTCATGTTCTGTTTATTATCATTGTCAACGATATAAAAAAGTGTTTTTTCAGTAAACAATGTGCTTAAGACAGGGAAATTCGATCTCAGTCACCTCAATCAAGTTTATGAAAAATTTAAATTTTAACTTGAACTTTTTCTGCTAGACGCATTCTAGTCTCTATTACCATTGCCTTTTTAATGTGCTTTTCGAAATTTATTTTTTTTTATATTTGGTCGATCTATCTTAGTTAAACGACTAAGATACGTTCAAAACTACACCTCGTACAAATTAAATGAAGTGAAACATAGTCAACAATCAGTGATGACTTCTTCAAAAAATATACTGCGACTTTATTTAAGCCATGTGATGAAAAAGTAAATAAAAACATGCGCCACTTGAATGAGGCTAGATGAAAAGTCTAAAACTATGCAGTTATCATGTTTTTGGCTTTTATTATTTAACGATGTTTTTGGTCGATGAATCGATACAACTTCTGGAAACCCTGGAACCAGGAATGCGTTTCTTTCTAGATGTTCGAATTTATTCTACGAAATTAACTTTTAAGCAAATATTTGTGTTTATGTTTGTTCAGTTTTGTGGAAGTAAACTCGAATTCGATTTTGCCATAGTCGGCAATAGCTACCCACATCATGCCGCCTTATGGCTCTGATGACTGGACCAAATAAGTTCGTCTTTTATTAAAACGTGTAAATAAAAGCTGAAACATTGGCATCATGTATATAAGATAAAACTTTATTATCTATCACCGCTCTAAGCAACGTATTCTCTTGAAAAATTCATTCAAGCTCCATATGCACATGCTTCAAAACAGGGTTTTTTTATATTTTTAATTTTTTTGTCACTATCCATTTGGAACTAATTTCAGTCGCTGGATGAGTGCAATTTGAGGCAAGCCACATTAGAAGCCTTGCTACTTCTCGGCCTGAGATTCCAAATCCCTTAGGGCATCCATTAAGCCATTTCGCTTCAAATGAAAGAGAGTGAATTTTTTTAAAGCATTCCAAACAGTTTTGTGAACTCCTGAAATGCAATTTTCGTAATGGCCCCATTCACGTTTTTGTATAATTTTTCAGTGCTTCCGGGTAGAATTCTAACAGGTATTTAGTACATTGCGAAGGACAAACCAGGTACTCAAAAACTATTGAGCAAACTAAATGGAATGGTAAGATCTATAATATATGAAAAATTAATATATCTAAAAGAGCTCTGAGCCATGTTTGCTGCAACTCAAAGAGAAAGGAATCGGGGAGTTTATGAACTTCGCAAAAAGAGCAAAAATCAACTCTATAGTCAACCCAATACACTCTGTCTCTTTTTTTACAAAAAGCACCTTAACCAAAACCTTTTTTGCGAAAAAAAGAGGGGAACAAACAATATGCTTACCTTAACAGAACCAACCAACCACACAGCAAGTGACAGTCTTCCAACGAAATTATAGATTTTCTAAGGACACAAATCATTAATATTTTTACCGAAATGGCCGACTGAAATGGTCACCCAGTTTGTGCAAATTTGCGGGACTTTAAAAATTCTTTGTTTTTTTTTTTAAATAAGTTCTATAGCTCATAAAAAGCATACCTTAAGTTGACTTAATTCACTAATTTATTGGAGTTATTTCAAGTACGTTTTACTTAACTCATCAAACGAGTATCAATTTGAAAACGAATTCCAATCAAAATCTCATTCCCCATCAACAACAAATCCATCCATCCGTTCGTCGTCTAACAATAACAAACCAAAGCATGACACGTCTTCGGCATTTGTTATCCTCCTCGACCATCTTTAATAAAACGTCACATTTTTCCATAAATCCAAAGCAAATAGCTGTTCCAAATTTGAACAAGATAAATGAATTAAATAACCACAATCATAAATATTTCAATTTATCGTGATTCTATTCTATTCTTTGCCCATCCTCTTCCATGGATACCGTTCTACCAATCAACTTTGTAAGGACCTTCAAGAACTTTGTCCAACCCAATTTTCCGCCCCCAAAAAATTTCATTAATTTATGATTTTCACTGAGATGAAAAAAAAAATGTGTTACAAACTCAAAGTCAAACATCCTTCGCCGATATCCTTATAGTTAGGTTTCGTTCGGCAGTTCGACAGTCTTGTTTAGATTTCAAGTTTCGCACATGGCTATGGCCAGTTCAATTGCCTTTTCCACTTTCCCAGGAGTTTATTTACCCAATTTTCGCAGAGAAAAATCACACACACCTAAAAAAATATATTTTCATCATTTTTGGTTTTTTTGTGTAACATTTTAACGGCGGCCGCCCCAGTCATCCACTCAATTTTTCTCGATCAAATACGGCAAAAGGAGAACGTAGCGCAAATATTTGCCTTCGATTTGAATTTCATCCTGTTCCCCTAGAAAAGGGAAACTCACAAAGGAGCTGGTTACCACGCCAACGAAGGCAATCATTTTGAAAATATGTGCACACCGGAGGAGGACACGCTCGACGAATCTCACTCGGTTTTCTTTTCTTTTGAGGAAGTGCGGGCCTATGAGTCTTGCAGGATAACTGGCTGTGTTACCTGGAAAAGTAACGAACTCCCACAATTGCGTCGACACAACTTATACAAATTTGGCTTCCTTGGCAAGGCAAAAAAGTAAGTTTAAGCTCTCGCCGCGTCAAGTCGTAATGAAAATTTCAATGATATCCTGAAATTGATTCCAGTGAAATGAAAATCCTTGCGAACCTAGTTTGTGGGGCGAGCCATGGGGCGCGGAAATTAGCATAAAATTAAGAACGCAAAAATATACAGAGGCATGTCGTGGAAATTTGTCGTCGCCAAGTTGTACGGCTGTCATCCTGGCATTTGACAGTGATTACCCGGAAGTGTTTTGTTCACTTTGCCAGAACTAAAAGGAGGCCACGTTAGCTGGTGTTTGAGAAACTTTTCCAAACGGAATTCAATGCAAATTGTTTCGAAGTAAACTTTGGCGCTTCCCTTCCGTTTATGTATATGTAAACCGGTGGTTGGGGTGTACCCGTATTGTTATCTGTTTGTACGTATGTAAGCCACAGGAAGCCATTAATCAGGCGCTTGTTCACAAATCCGAACCAACATCAGGGCGAAGACGAAGTTGGCTAAAGTATTGCAGTTTCGCATGCAACCGCGCACTAATTCGATAATACTGAAACGATGACGATGTCGACATCAACGCTTGTGCTGGCTTTTGTGGCGTTGACGTGGTCAAGGTCTGTTCTTTCGAAGTGGCTTTAAGTGGTCGCATCCGGTTGTCTTATTCATTAGCATGTCCGGGACTTAAGACAGATTGAAGGAGTTTGTAGTAATTGTTAGAAAATCTCGTTGACAAAGTTACTGGTGGCGTGGCGTGGTTTGGGTCTTCGCGATTATTGTTTGCTTTCTTCTTCTGGCTAAAATTTTTAAAACACGATGAAGGGAAAAGGTTGAGGATGGATGTAGCAGTTTCTTTCGTAATATTGAGAATCATTGTCCGTGATTTACTCCGGAAGGTAGGCAGATCAATAAACGTAAAATCCTAGACAAATAAGTAGGGACTGAGAGACATTTTGAAGAAAGGAATCAAGGATCTTTTCTATACCGGAAACCTAGCCACAGCTATAAATATGCAGCCTGATGCAGAGTCTCAAAATGCTGTTGTAATTCCTATCGCTGTGTCACGGCGAACTATTGGAAAGGTGGAAACGCTTTCGAGAGACCGAGAGTGTAATACGAGATCTGGATCAGAAAGAATCATAGCACCAACCTTAAGATGAGATCGGTGCATGAGGATAATTGCTTTCCAGAGTACGCGTTTGAGGAAGACAAGGTGAAAGTTTAACCGACCAATGCATTCACGGCACATACCCAAGTATTATGGCGATCTAAATGAGGGTATCGTAAAACACACTTAAAAAAATTTTTGAAACTCAAAAAATTAAATTTCTTAAAAATTAAAAATAGTTTGAGTTGCCAAATTTTCTAGAAATATTTTTCACATCTATATTGATAAAGTACAAGCAAATCTTTATAGACCAGTGGACTTATTTGGCAGACTCAATAAATAGCACCTAGGACCTATCTGAAATGCTGATGGTTTTATGATAACAAGCCTCGGGCTTGAGATAAATCGAGCTCTCTCTACCTCTCACCATTTAACCTTTGCAATTGGTCGCATCTATGTTGCTCTTCGAAATCCATGGACTAAATTTGGACTTACAAAGTCACTATGAGGTTTGCATAACATCCAAATTGAATTGAATTGTTGTTGATCCATTTATTTTCAAAACTAAATTCTCACTTTACCGAAGGTGCTCGCTCTGAGCGCTAGCTTGGGAAATCTAAGCCAATAACATCCTTTCATCAGTACAGTTTTATTTGGAACCATTTTATGGAGTGTTTAATGGCGATAAAGGAATTTTCCTGTATTACTTGTCAGCTCCTTCGAAAGTCTGGAGTAGTCATACAAAATTCAACCTCCATATGGTATTTCTACGCCTGTCACGTTGTCATTTCCTTAATTAGTAATGTATTGTACATATTCAAAGATATGATCAACAGAATAATTACTGAGCGCTTTGAAGACAAAAATATTATCCTCGAAAATTAGTTTGGTCTAAATTATAAATCTACCTTTCACACAGAGAAAGTTGTTTGAAATACTAAGATAGAAGAAGATAAAAAGAGAAAGAAGGTTTCACTTATTTTTATCTGCTAAAACTTAAAAGACTTTCTGGCTATCCAATGGAATCAATAAAGAAACAGGGGTGCATTGCTAAACTCGGAAGCGAAAAGGCCTTTTACACCGTATCATTTAATCTTTGATAAGGTCTTAGCCACAAAAGAAAAACAAGTAATATACATATTTGTATAGTACTTGTTTTTGTCACGCAAATGGAACAACTAAAAATCCTTGCAGCGAAGGCCAAACCCCTTGCCTAAGCAACAATAAGTCCTGGATTACAAAAAAAAATGTTAAGGGTAGCATCAAAAAGAAAGAGGGGTGGTCCAAAAGTAATAATAATGAATGTCAACCATCGTGATTAAACAAACTTTAAAGCAATATTAATTTTTATCACAGTTTCAATTCATTTAGAATACCTCAGAAAAAATTCTTTTTCCTTTCTCTCCCAAAACGCCTCAACAGATACCATCAGTTCGCTATCACCTTCAAATTTCTGGCCCAAAGGTGTTCCTTGAACCGAGGATAGGAGCAAAGTCGTTGGGAACTAAATCTGGTGAATAGGACCGTTGTTCAATCAGTTCGAATCCTGTTTCTTGAATTGCAGCTATCGCAACTGCAGCCATGTGAACTGGTGTGCTGTCTTATCACTATGGCTCATAGTTTTCTGCGTCTTCTTAATTGATCTTCCTAGTAAGAGCCTGATATAGTGACAGCCCTTAGCAAATATTTTCGTTCCCGTCAATGGGCATGAAACGTGACAAAAATTTTCCTGATATACCTGGCACCAAACCTGTAAAGACCTTCTTCATATGTAATTCGTTGGCAAGGACTATTTGAACAATGTCGTAAGATATCTCTGTCACTTCAGCTACATGCCTGATGCGCCTGATGGTCACTCTTCGACCTGCCAACATGACATCTTGGACCTTTTTTTACTTTGTCTTCGCGGTGTTCATTTGGCCCAGCTTGCAACAAACGTATGTGTATCTTTGGTTGACTTTTTTTCAGACACTTAATCACTGCGCTTATTTCATTTTTCTCCATTTTGCTATTCTCTGTCCGACGGTTCGTTTTCAAATAATTGTACCTCCCTGGCATCGTTTTTTTTTTATAATTTTATGGGAACTGGAAATATACGAATAGCAATACTTTTGGATCAGTCCATCAAGAAAATGTGTTTGGAAATATGTCAGCAGCGCCACTGTTATTATGGACATTGTTCAGAAAATCGAATTGCAATCTAGGTTCGTGCAAAGATAATTCATCTCATTTCAAAACCTCAACAGGCCGCTTTATGCTCCATCTATTGAAATTTTCTTAAATGAGCGCATCCAGCACATATATAGTTTGAAGCTCTCTGGTGGCGGTTTGTGTCTCTACTTTACAGTGTTGTTCATATCAACTACTGAATAGTGGTTTATAGTCGGTTTTCAGCTGGATTAAATATTGACTAAGATGGATGATGGTTTGTGTCATCTTCAATTATAGCTTTTTTTTAGTGAAAATGTTTTTTTCAATCTTAGTTCTACTAGCTTTTTTAAAATTTTGTTTAAAGGTATAAAAGTTACTAAAAATCTTATTCATTCTGCAAATGGCAACCCACACAGGCAGAACTTTGCACGCATCAAAGATATCTATGTTCAATCGCAGGTGCCACACGCGGTTAGGGTGTTATTTTACAAAATTTCGAATGGACGAGTATGAGGACATCACTTGAGTCTTACCACAAGCGTTATGAAAACATAAACATAAACCAAAAACAGAATATCGATTGAAAAAAATCATGAAATGTTGTTTCCCAAATTTGAGTTCTATTAGCCAAACTTATTTAGCCCATTTTAAGACGTTCATAATCGTTCATCTGAGCTGCTTTCCACAATGCTGCTGTGGAAGACTCATTCTTTCGAGAGTGCCATCTGTTAGATGTTTATTATAATAATTGTATTGGCACTACCTTTTTGCCTATGTTGGAAGATCTTGCATCCTGCGTTTGGCAATTTTTCTCATGAGCAGCCATATTGTTTCCTTTTCCTGTAATAATACAGCCTCTGTATTATTACAGTTTGAGCGTGCGCTTTCATTTCCCAATCGAGAACAAGTACAGTCCGATTTATTAAGACGCTTACTCTAATGGGTAAGATTCATCTTAGACGAGTTGATATTGTGCGCCTGGAAGAATCTATTGCCTAAAATGGAGCGAACATTACCTCATTGATTTTTTGAGTTCCAATCTCAAAATCAATCGTTTAAAAGACAAAATATTTCAGCGGGACTTCGCAACAATCGATTTATTGCTGATGGAATTTTCTCCAGGAAAAGACCTGCCAATTGGTCGTTAAAGGACGTAAATATGTGTGTATGGATGTCATTGCAGATTATTTTGTTAGATTGTCGATTGATTTCACGAGTGATAATATCAAGATATTTCCGAGGTTCAAGACTTACACTGCTTTTTTTATCATATGTTATGGCAAGTTGAAAATTTTAAATTTTTTTTTTCATTTAAATCAGTCCTTTTAAAAAATATTATGTATAAATTATTTCAACAAAACATTTGCTGTTAAATTCATTACCACCTTCACTCTAAATCGGTTCTATTTTTACAATTGAACCGCTTAAGTTTCGAGCTTATCCAATACTACAATCATAAACGGTATTCTATTTCAAACGGTTCAAATGATTTCTACATTCTTTTTAAAAATTCCCTCAGTTTTGCCATCTTATTCATGTGCGATTATGAACTCCGAACTTCGAAGCAGTATTTAACATAAATTATATTATGGCAGCGAAAAATGGTTTTGACAAAAAGTTTTATCTAGAACAAAAACCATTGGAATAGAGCCTCTCAATCTTTGAATATTGGGTTCAAATTAATATACAAATACACTTTTTTGGGGATTCTTTTGAATATGCAACATGTTTTGGGAACTAAATGACTCTTTTCGTTTTCCTTCTTTTAAGGACGAAAAATATTTATGCGAATTTCAAACATCGTCTGATATTTGCGACTTGTAAATATATGTATGAAATCGAGTTTTGTCATCGGACTGAACATTTCAATAAAGTCGATTCCTTATTCCCGGTTAAAACTCTGAATAAGGTACTTGGCATTAGAGCCCAATGAACTTTTGCTTTATTTGGCTTTTGCTAAATTTCATCGAGTGTTAAATTTGCAAACCATTGAATCCTTCTAGATTTCTGGCTTAATATTAATAGATTGTCCAGACCAAAACCTTTATGTCTGATTCAAAATTCTCGTATACGTTCCATAAAAGCGATGAGGTTCAAGAATCACTTGAAGTATTTTTTCTCTTAAAGCGACAAAGATTATTTTTATTCATCTCTCATAAGGTCCACCGTCTAGTAAAATAGATTTTGAAAAACCGGATATCAACGTGTCGGAAAGCTTAAAGCAAATTTGGTATCAAATATCTCTGTGAATCTATTTCTGACCTTAAAAAAAACAATCCTCTACCATTAAAGTGCAAATCCGAACTTGTTTCGCAAATATGCTTAGGCAAAGACTGGCACCATAAAAGCTATCAAAATCCGACCTTAGAATCATCAGAATCCTTGCTTGTTTCTAAGATCTTCATGTTCAATTACAGATTTTTTTGGCCCTAAGCCCCATTGATATGGACCAACAAGACTACTTGCAAGAGATCAAAGAGCAATCACACAATGCTTTAAACAACGTGCGCACCAGAAATGATTTTTAGAAAATTAAGTTGCGAAAATTCCGACGGTCAATTTGTAAGACTGTGGATCAACTACCATTTTTCATAAGAAAACTTCGCCAAGCAGTTTGATGAAATATTATTCCTTCAGTTAACAATGAATATCTACTTCTAATCTTCAGATATAAATAAGAAATAAAAAAAAAAAATCTAGTTTGTCATTTTGAAAAAAAAAATCCTAAGGTTTTACATTTTTTTTAAATTAAATTATTTTTTAAATTAAAATAAACTTTAATTAAAAAACTTTTATTTTGTAGTTCAAGCTTCGAAGTCCATATAAAAGGTTCTTATGAGTTAATCAATGAAATATAATCAATCCATCTTTTCGGAATTTGCGGCAGGCCATGATCTCTGCTCCATGGCGATGTAGTTCCTTTGCGTGCCTTAAATAGTCCTTAAATAGTCGATACGTTGCACAGGCAAATCCGCTTTGAGTAAAAACAACTCCCTTATTATGATTCTTGACTGACGTTCAGTGGCGACGATCAATCGGACACTAAACAGAAAAATATTTGAGGAGTTTAACAATTTGTGTATATGTGTAAGTATATAACAAAAAACAAACATATTAAATTTCAATTTACTCCACAGTATTCATTTTAAATTCTGAGTCATTCCGATGTACAAATGACCATACATTATTTAAGTTACTCAAGTAGCAGACTTAACCTTTGGTGGGTCTTTAAATGAATCAGTGAGTGGAAGAAAAGTACATGTACACACTATCTATCACTATAACTAACTATCATTCGGTTGACAGATGAACGATTCATATAACGTGAATTCTGACCCACATTGGCGACCACATGTATCCTTGAATCCTTTTTAACTTTACGGGATTCGTTTTAAATTCAAATGACAAAATTTATTCCAACAACATTTGAATAAACAAAACCGAACGTTTTAATTTCCCTTCCTGTAAGGCACTGTTCCAGAATTCGCAAGCGAATCCTCTCGATCGATTCCAATTTAATCGATCTCCATTAAATTGCATTCATGGAACCTTTGATCCCATCAATGGAGCCAAAACATCACAATGCCGAGCAATAATAATAAAACATTTCATTGTGCTCTTAGTATAAACAAATTTTCCATCTTCGATGGCGATAGTATCCTCCTAGTGGCACTCCTGTCGTTCGTACCACTTCTGATTGCTTCCAAATAAACAGAGCAGAATGAGAAAATAACTTTTACATCCTTCAAATGGCGCATACACATGAAAAACTAGGATAACGTTGTTTTCTACGTACATACGGATATATACAGCCTCATGCAGTATAGTAATGCATTTAGTAGCTGATGCTTTTCCGGTCGTAAAAGTTTGTTTTACATGTGTAACAGTTATAAAGTTGTCCTGTGCTATTGTTGTTTTAGTTTGGGGTGGTGCCAGTGGGGTGGGCTAACTCTTGTGCATGTCGTATTGACGTATTTCTATTTGCAAGGATTTAAACATTTGACATGTACACAATGGACGGCGTTCTACACGTTGCTGCTACACAGCACTGCTGCACACAGCTAAACAGCAATACCAACTTTGCACTTGTGTTTGAAATTTAATTTTTCATGCAGATAAGAATTTGCAACTTTGAATTACCATGTGCGAAGGGTGCTTGCCTGATTTTTGTTTTTTGAATTTTAAAATTTTAAAGCTGATTAAGTTTCGAAAATTTGTGAAGCGATGCTTGAAATTTGAAGGTACTGAATGACATTTGAAAACGAAAGCAATATCATTCGAGTTGGAAATGAGAACTTAAAATGGACAGAAAGTGATTTATGAGTTATTTGTGGGACACGACTAATCGAAAGGACAGGAAATACGCTTACCTGGCATGCATGACCATACAGTGTACATATATTATATAAGTGTTGCTTTTTGCTCTATACAAGCTTTTTCAGAGTGACAGTGGATATTCATGGGTACACGTAAAGGTAGCCTTTGAAGTCCTTATCAACTGAAATATTCATTTCGTATGTCAGCAAGTAATCCTGCTTTGGATAAGAAGATACGCGCAAATAAAAAAAGACAACGGCCGGCCCTTGAATTAACCTCTTATGTCCACTTGCAGATGGAAAACTTGCTTAGGAATCAGATGGCTTTAGAATGGTAGTCTTTGCCTCGCAAAAAGAGGGTGAAAACCCTGACATTGAAAAAGGCGGTTGTTTCAGTGAGCAAGAGTAGTCCTTAGACTCAGACAAGAAGACCTTAACTGTGAGTGAACGCCTGATAATGATGCGCTTCATGGCCAACTTTTGTCGACCTCATCTAATGGCACTTAACTAAAGAAAAGTTCTATGCGCTTTTCATAAACATATATCGCTGCAATCTTATTTATCAAAGCAGGTACAAACTCCCAACAGTATGGACCTCGCGATCAATAGATCGACACATTTTTTAGCCAAACTAGTGTCAAGTAGTGATCTATCCAATATATCTTTCAAGCATTCTGTGTGTCAAGTAGTAAGGAAGAGAGGGTATTGACTTTACTGACCCTAAAAACTTCCTAGACTAGAAAAACAAAAATTAACATGAAGGTATTTGGACCTCATCTTATGAGTCAGAAGGGTCCTCAGCTATTTTGACTCCAACAACTTGGAGGCAATTAGCTATGAAAAGAGCTGACTGAAAAGACTTTTGATTCTTAGCTTAGTGAAATAATATAATTAAGCATAGTGCTTGAACGGTTGGAAAAGATCGGTGGAGAAGATCGGTGGAGAAGATTGGTGGAGAGGATCGGTGGAGGACTTGGGCAGAAACTTAGAAACGAATTTTAAGTCAGCTATTAAAATCTCTTTTACCAAAATAAACCTATCCTTTTCTTATCTTAAACAAGTCTTATCCCAAAGCAAAATAGTGAAAAACTTCGAAAACTAAAATATGTTAAACTAAAGTTTGTTATGCCCTTAGCTCATGATTTTGAAATTCCCTAAGTTTATGGTTTCAAAAATAATCGACATTAGGGTTGCCTATACTTTTCCATAAGGCTTTAAGTATATGGCCCAGCTAGAAGCTTCTGTCAAAGCATTACAACGCAAGACAACAGTCTAGAGCTGTGAACTTAATCTAATTTTTTGATGTCAACTTTATCAAAATCGTCTGGTATCTAGTTAAATGACTCAGATTATAGCCCTCTGGTAAAAGAAAAGAAATAAAACCATTCAGTGAGCGACTGACTTAGTAGCCCACTGATTTAGCATCACCACGGTGTTGTTCTATTGGAGCTACAATGAAATTGAACAAGCTGGAACAATCAAACACATCTATTATGAATGACTTTATTTTCTGCGCGATTTAACTTCTCTTTCCGCCTATCCTTACCTAATCTTACAGAAAGGTTAAGTCGGCCTTTATCAACCCCATTTCTAACTGTTTTCAACGCGTTAATTTGGAGTAATTAGTATTTGCATCCACATCCACAACATCCTCAACAAGCAAATGTAAGATTGCATTGTTTCCAATCGATTTGCATTTGCATGACAGTAAACAATAATTTAATTACATCTCTCCCAGACTAGAGTGGCGCCAAAGCTTGTTGCTACCAGATGCGCATAATAATGTGCCCGCAGGCCGACCGCTTCAACAATGTCTTTATTGTTTCTATATCTGATTTTATGCGGCAAATAAATCTCAAACGCACGACTGATCACATTGTTATTATTTATTTTATTTACTTATTTTTTAAATAATTTACTCAATTGACATTGTGGCTGGGTAATGAATTCGAAGCGGGGCGATTTTGACAGTCGGCAATGTCTTTGGTGACATTTTTAGACCTCGTTGCTGTTGATGTAGTAATAACTTTAAGAGTCCGACATTATTCAGTTGTCTAATCAATTTTAATAAATTGAATATCTGAATATTCAGCAGCGCGGTACACGGTTAGATTGGATTGATTAATGGGCAATGCCCTTGGGTGCTTAAAATTGAAGTTATTAAAAGTTGCTGAGGAATTTTTCAAAGCGATTGACGTTTCAGAAAGACAGTTGACATCTGTCATTTTGATCACGGTGAGCTAGTTCAATAGAACTTTACCTTTGTCTGTAATATCTTAGAAGTGCTTTATAAACTACAGCTTGTTCAAATAGAATGAAGTCGAGTGGGGTTATATCGCATCTCTTATGAACGAAGTTTTGAAGTGCATATCGGACGGGTATTGTTAGAATTGTTAACCCAATTAAAAGGATTTGGCTTATACAATCTGGATTGTAGATGTGTGTGCAACGCTATGGTGAAGAGAATTTTTTTTTTGGGCAAATAAGGCATGTTTCTTTCCATATATGACTGTTAATTTTGAATCGAAAACAAAAGAAAAATGGCCACGGAACCTTCGTGCAATATAACCATCTCCGACTTCTTTTAAAAATTTCAAGTAAGAACTCATCATCCTTTCATTTTTCTACAAGGAGCTACGTTGAGTCTTCTCAGAGCTAAAATATCTCATGTGAAATTTAATGAGCTAGAGAACGAGATAATTGACCATATAAGCCCATGGGATGGGGTTTATCGAACCGTGTTCGGAATCAGCCTCGCAGATATTGGAAGGTGGGTTAAGGAGCAAACAAATTATAGAAAACAAATTAAAGAAAAAAAAAAAATGTATTCAAGTGAAGAAGCTAGACTTCGTTGGATAGACATGGCGACTAATGAAAGAAAAAACTTTCTCCAATGACACTCTTTCCCTAGGAATGCGCTACTGGGAAAATTCGACCAGCAAAAGAAACAAGAAGAATAAGCTCAACGATGACGGATTGTGCTTTTCTGGGTTTTGGCAATCTGGCCAAAATAAAGGTGCATGAAAGTTACACGCTTGTTCAGGTTCCAATTCGTGCCCCTGAAAGAGATAGAACAAGCACATTCAATTGATTCAGTTCAGTTAACACCTCGCCTGAGGTTCGAATACTTCAAAAACGTTGACCTCATCCAGAAAAGTCAGCGAAAATACCGCATACACCATTCCATCTTCACTCAGGCTCCAAAAAACTATACAGTTGAGTATAGTTATGCAGTCAAACCCTTTCAATCACATAGCAAATGATCAAACGGCAACATTTTTGACACAGGTGTTGTCATTCGGAAACGCACTTCTCATTATTAAGAAGACATTAGCATTTACCTTAAAGAATATACAAGTCCAGCTGGTCAATGTAAACCAAGCCGAGCAAACTTCGAATCAATTTGCGGAAACCATTCTACTGTTTACAATCATAAAAACTTTCCTTATCTCTTAACTTAATCCTCTTCGACCGAAAAGAGCCGAATGCTCCAAAATTCTCAAAAAACGTCGAAGCAACTTTTCCTAAATATTAGTTAACTGCGATTATTCACTTTAATCAAGTTATCTCGCCGGTCACTCTCATGTTTGATGTCTAATACCCATATATAGTATATCTCAATGAAAAATAGCCGAGCATGTATTAAACGGCATTGGCAAATCTCATCGGCCATGTCGCAAAAAATGTGTTTTAAAAAGCTGTGTACGTGTTGTGGTAATACCTTGCAACTAAGCTAGATAAAATCTTTTTTCATTTCATGGAACATTTTTTAGTCTAATGCAGAATAGCAAAACATAAAAAAATTCTCCTCCAAAGATGGGATCCGGCTAAAACGTCGATACATTCCTGGTCAGGATAATACAACCGGATTATGATAGAGAATCACTGGAAGATGTCCTAACCAATTGTGAACACCATTCCAATCCACAGTTTCGCTGACCGTTTGTCCATCCGACATAGAACTGTATCCTTTAAACCATAACAGATAGATACCTGCAATTTTCAAAGTGGGTCTCCATACAAATAGACTCAGAGAAATTTAAAATTAAAAATTTTTTTTCTTTGGGCAGTGGTACGGGACCCTTCGCATGCGTGTCCGTTTTTTATTTAACCGCTTTTTTTAATTTTAACAGAAGAAAACACAACTGGATGTGGCCACGTAAGTGCGTCAGAGTTCTAAGTGTAAGCACCGAGTTCAAACACAGAAGAGAACGTCTAGTCTTCTCAGGCTCCGTACCGAAAGATATAATCAATGTTTGTTTTAGAATTCTATGAAAATGTTGGCTCCACAATATTTTTCTGGCAAAAAGTATCGAAACTGAAACGATTCTAAGCTGGGGGTATGGCACGCAATGCATATATCCTTTCCGGAGCTCTAAGTCCACTGATTCGTTTTAAGCTTAGGTAAGATATCATTCATTAAGTTTCAGTTTGCGAACTAGTTACCGATGCTATAAGTGAGGATTACAAAGGGGCTCAGGCTCAAAAAAAAGTATAGCTTTGACCTCACATTATATTTCCGACGAGGCAGAATCTCGGTATCCTCTCTATCCAAACTAGGTGTCGGCACATTAGTCAAAATAAGCTTGTAAATTCGTCTCGGAAACTATGAAAAAGCTCCAGTCAATATGATTTTAGTTCCCTTCATTTTTAATTGCTTTCTTTATTTATGTTTTCTGTTGCCACATCGTCCCTACTTAAGTTGATTATAAAGGATATAGCCATTTACTTGATGAAACAATTCCAAGCAGGTGTGGTAGTAATTCCTCGTTCTAAACTTTAGCATCCAAAGTGGAGAATTAAGTTTGAGCACACACTGCTTCTTAAGTCATCATAATTTCCAAAATTGCATAAAACTTCCTACGCCATCATCGTGTGACAACAGCTCCCGAAAGGTCCTTTTTCTACGCAAATAAGTACATGCTCATGAAAATATCTGTCGCCACCATGACGAAGTGATGGATGCAAGCAAAAGTTATCCTGCTGCAATCCTTTATACCATGTGCAAGGTTTTTGCATACCAAATAAGCTATATGCGTTGCGGGAAAAAGAGGGGTTCTTCTTTTTTTTGTCGTGCGTTCAAAAATAGGATTAAAAAGAACAGAGCTCTGGTTTTCATGTCGAATGCTCGTTTGTGTGAAGAGTTTTGTACTTTTACGAGAAGTTTCTAAACGCATACTCAGGAAGTCGATTTATGAGTATCCTCTCAGAATTTATATTTGTTAACACTATGCTTATGGACGTAATATCCTATAGGTGGCGAATTGTGAATCACTAATTGCTATTTAAAGGATTTTCGAGCACAAGTCGAGCACAGTTTTATGCGTTCATGTTCATTTAACATTCATTAGGCCGGTGTGGTGGGCAGTGCCGTGAAAAACGAATGCTTCCCGTTTGGGCAGAAGTGGGCATTTGATGGCATGTTTTCGAGGAATTGCATGCAAGTGGCGTGCAACAATTCCGCGACAAAGTGTATTCGCGAGGAAAACATTGCAATTAAAACTGTCATGCATGCACTCGGTGGAAAGAAAGTATTTGTTTTCGATGGAAATTTTACAGATTGTGAACAATTTTGTAGGCAATTTGAATTTGTGATTTCGTCGCCTTCGGAGTTTATTAATTGGTCTCTGAATTTGAATAAATAGCAAGATATTTGGAAATGGCAGGATTGCTAAAGTGTCCTGATAACCGTTCTAATTTGACACTCGAATAAGATACGACGTAATGCTGCTTAATGACGTAAATGACGACCAATAAATTAAGACTCTTGTTTCGGTGGAGTGAAGAGTTTCTCGTATTTCGCTTGGATGTACGAATTAAGTTTGGATTTCCAAATGAACAATTATTTTATGTGCTACTAAGTTTGTTCATCAAATAGCCTTCCAGACTCAGATAAGGATAGGTAAGAGAAGGGTATGTGAAAACTGAAGGAGACTGTTGGGTTTGTTTTGAACTCTCATTGTCGGAAGTATCTAGAACCGCTCACTTTTTCTAACAAGATTGTTAGATCTCTTAACGAATTTGGATGCATTAAGCATATTTGATTATTCAAACTCCGGTTCATCATTAAATGACCTGTGCTCTTGTGTATGCAAGTGTCGTTTATTTTATGTGGGATAGTGACAAAAAAGTTTTTATTTTTGTCTGTCTTGCGTAGCTACCGCAGGTTTCTTGCGCACCGATCATTGTTCCTTTTTTGTTGAGCTCAGGTGACGTTGGCGACCAAAATCTTAGCATTTAATCGACCATTTGAATAGCCCACATGTACCCACTTTTTTGTGATGTTTATTTTCGGAGGTGTTTTTTTCATTCGTTTAATTCTCTTATATTTATTTTCCATCCTATGAAAATAGGTCTTTGTCCTGACTCTCCCAAAACGCCTTAACAGCCGCCATCACTTCGCTTCCATCTTCCAATTTCTTGCCCCGAAGGTATTCCATGAGCCGTGGAAAGAAGTGGATGTCACTGGAAACTAGATCTGGCGAATAGGGCGGGTGTTCACGCGAGTGTTTGCCGTGTTTTTAGCTTGATAGCATCCCGCTTTCTTTCTTCCTTGCCGAAATCGAAAAATTCTCCTGATCGTCGTCGTGATGTCGTCTCGTTTCTTCATTTGCTCGTCGGTTAACATTCTCGGCACCCAACGTGCAAAGACCTTCTTCATATTTTATTCGTTGACAAGGTTTCTTTGAACACTGCTTTACAAGACCTCAGCTATATACCTTTTTCAATCTGCCTAACATTCACGTTGTCTTCCGTGAGGGGCACAATGGATGTGCTTTCCAGCTTAAACTGATCGGCCCAGGTAGGTGCTTAATGACAGCTTTAATTTACTTTTTTTCAACTTTGATGTTCCCTCTTCGACGGTTCGTATTCAATTGAATGTACTTTTATGGATGAGGCCACGTATCCAGGAAAGTACATTTATACTATATGTGTTTTTATGCTGACCTAGTGAGTACATGAGGTTTGGAATGTAATGCAAGCTGCAAACACAAATGTATTGTATAGTTGGCCATGTAGTTGTTCCACGTTGAGGGACCTTAAGGTACCGAGCTTTTATACCGTTAATGATTAATTGGTATTTTTGTTATTTGGAGGCTTTCATTATTGTTATGGTCTTTATTATGTTAAAGGTCTCAAGAGAAGGTTCTTATGAATGTTCTACCGATTAAATTGACAGTGATAAGCTCTTGTTCTAAAATGAAGGAAAATGAAGGAAAGCCTACAACATTCAAAAACAAATCACTATAATGAGACAGAGTGTAACGCGGAAATGCATCCTTCAAACTATACATTGTCTAGTGAGCTGTGTGCGCGTTAGTACCATCCTGTTGGAACAGCCCCTGTCACAGTAAAAAATGATATCCGATGACGAAATGGCTCTTCGTTTGTGATATGTTGATTCTTTGTTTGCTTATCAATTCGTTCAGATGAAAAAGAACTTGTCGACCAGGATGAATTTCAACTGAAAATCGTTCGTTGTTATGGTTCATGAGGGTGTGAATATAGGGAAGAAGCGATTGACCGCCAGTAGGGAGAAGCTGATGGACTATCTTTACTTCGTTATCCACCATCTTCTTCTACTACCTGTTCTGCCACGAGTGGCAAGAGAAATCAGTGCTAAACCATTTCGATGGCAATGATCACAATCGAATTCTTTCGTTGAAAAAATATTCACGGTTATTATTTTTGCATTGAGCTTATTGACTTATATGCTGCATCTTTTTATCTTCCAGATATTAAAAAAAAAAAATGGCAGAAGTTTGCGCATCGTGCAATAGGGTGATACATTTTGGGCTACTCTATGCAAATTTGTGAAAACGACAAATAAATACGTGTCACATAAAAGCAATCGCAGAGGTAAAAGTATCAATTTGATTGTCATACATTACTTGTCATTTTAACCAATTCCTGCCCAGAATACATTCTGTTACTCCACTATAAAGTCATACATAACAATCATTTATCAAAGTCCCATTTTCCCACACCCAACTCAAAAATTAAACTCAAGACGTTTTAGTTGCGGTTAGATACACGCACGCTAAAGGCATGTTGCAACTCAGTCTTCGCAAAATCGCCTCACCAATTTACATTTGTCAGTACAAATTGCTTTACCTCCTTTCCCCTTCTTCATTAAATTAAAAACGTTTTTAATAGATTCATTAGCATACTCTATTTGCAACTCTGTTGAGCCCTCACTAGAGGCAGCAAAGCTTTTATGAATGAAAAACTCGAAAGCTTTATGTGTCTCGATGATGTGCTCTATGCTCAAAGTAAATGACATCGAATGTAAACACTAAAATTGAGTTGAAACCGGCACGCGAGGCGACCTATGCTGAATGCATGTATCTCTGAGCTTCAGTGCTTGGCTGTCACTGCTCATCATCTATCTAACCACGTGTTCCGAATGACTTTGTTGAGGAAAATGTGTTTGCTATTTTTTTTTCAAATCTAAGTGAATCACAGCGTTCATAATACTGAGGAAGGATGGAACCTGGGCATGACTCAATTGGCATGATTCAGACGTGCCAAAAACTGTGGAATAACTAGACATATTGAGTAAAAAATAAGCAAAACATGGGTTAAGTATATAAGCAGTAAGCGGCGTGATTGCATTTTGCCGTAGCTTTTTAGCTTTTTTTGGTGCAGTCTTTCTCCACCAATGCCTCTGGGAAGATCACACGAAGTGGAATTGTGGCATTTTTTAGGCGCCAGTCACACTGACCCACCCAAAGAAGGTGACGTGTCTGGTGTGCAAGTTGCGAGACACCATAAGACTGCAGTAGCAAAAGAGGCCGACAATGGCATTGCTGCTTACTACTTTATTATCTATAAATAACTATGCAAGGTGTGTAGACGCCTTTTGGGTGAATATTCGCGTTTACGAAAGATGATGTCGGCCAGAGTTTGGATGACATAGACCGATGGCCTGTGTTAAGTGATTTGAGATCAGTGAAAATCTCGAACAAAAGCTATACTCTGTCTATTAAAGTTGCAGGCTAAGGACACTCGTGAAATTGCATCACGATTGTGGTTGAACGAGCCAAAATAGATAATGTATGCACACGAACTTACTTATTGTTGTTGCTCTTTATAAACGTGGAAATTTTTAGGCGTGTCAAATTATTGCAACATTACTGGGTCAGAAAATGTAATTCGTGCTCTGACCGAGGTTTGGAAATGTACAAAGCAGGTGTTCCTTTGACACCGCATTTGAAAAGAATTCTGGGCAATTCTTTCGGTTTAAGAATCTAGAAAATTTTTTTTTTTTTATAATACACGCGGTCAAGGGGTTAGGTTTACCCTTAAAATAGAGGCAAGGTAGGTTTTACGGTGAATATGATAAGGCAAAAGAAAATGACCAATTTGCTGGAGCATTTTTATGAAAAGAACAACAGAACAGAGAAAAGTGCATTAGACCTCGGTGTTGAATCGAGGTGAAAGTTTATCAATCGATTTCCATCTCTCTCGAGCTCAAAAAGGTGTTTAGAGCTCCTGATGGGGTAAATTATTCCTTGCAACGCTTTATCAAAAATAAAAATAGCCGGGCGACTCCGGCTATATGGTGATTCCAACTCCAAGCTTACCTACTTTTTGTTAATGTACATTTCGAGAGCGAAAAGTCCTACATCTTCCGCGATGCTTACATCATTTATGGGCAATGGCTGAGAGCAATGTGTTTTGGAGGCATTGAATTTCACTCTGTTCATAATGTCCTTTGAAAATATGCTTTTATTATCGGAATTTAATTAGTCGACCGATTATGGAAGGAACGTGAAATTGAGAACGTATATATATAAAAATTTGAGGTTTTTGTCAACTATCGAACGATTAAAAAAACTATAAAAAATCGCGCAGATCAATATCGCTTTTGCCACTAGTGTTAAAAGTGTTTGAAAAACTTATTTCGAAGCGCCTGCAAATCATTATCGAAAAAAAATGTTTTTTCTAAATATTCCAATTTTAGATTCAGAATCAAGCATTAGATGGCTGATTCTGTTTACGACATAACAACCGAACTAAAGCTGGCATCAAAACACGTGTACGAGGTGTTAAGCCTGTCTTGATGCCTTGATGCTTTTGGGAAAATGTAGGATAATATTTGAGGTAAACTACCATCGATGTGTTGTCCGACAGCGCTTTCAATAAAAAAAATCAGTAGAGTTTGACCTCCATTTTACTTATCCTTCCGTCATCGCGACTGTGGCCGTCAATTTAAATATTATATCGATAAACTTCTAGATATTTTTCAATTTTCTTGATGTTCCAAAGATAATCTTTCGGTGTTTGTTATGGTCTTAGAACTTCTCTTTCAACTTCGTCCAAAAACACATTTATTGGGTCGAGGTGATTGGGCACAATAAATAATTTTTCTTTGTAGTAAGTTAGCATAATTTAAATATATTGAATAAAATTAAGTCGAAAGAAATATTTTTTTATTTATTAGGTTTAGCTTAGAGCGCCCGAAGAGGGCCAATAAGTAAGTATATATATAGTACATAGTTAAGTCAATTAAGCTAGCTTTAAACGTTTTAATCCAGCAAGTAGGTAAATGAATTCACAAATAAAAATGCATTAAAATTAACTGATGAGGTGCTTGTTTATGCATAAAGAGCTTCGTCTCCTGCTCAGGCAAGGCCGTTCAGCTCATACATCATCGGGTATATTCGATGGAATGCGAAGCAATCCTTTTGCATTAAGAGGCTACCTCGCTTATACCTTTGTGTTTGTTTACTTGTAAGATTTTCATTCCCAAAGGGGCAAGGAGTTTCAAGACACTTTGATGCTTTGTTATCATGAGCCCTATATTTTTCGAAAATACTACTCTTATCGACATGAAGACAGCGTCATAAATCGATTTAACGACAACGAAATATTCAGAATTTAATCTGTGAATTCGTACAACTTGATGCCACTATGTTCTCTTTTATGGCGCGGTGAAAACTCTTTTCTGTTTTACTCTAAAAGCCACAAGCTATACAAGGCTTCTGACCCACAACATCACAGCTGCTATTACAGCTGCCCGTCAGAAAATAAAGCTCTCATCGTCGATACTGCAACTGCAAAATGTTTGCCTGTCACTTTTAATAATGCATTGTGTACTTTTTTATGAAATATTAAAATGCATCAACAAGAGATATTTACCAGTGACCATTTTTTTTTTAATTTCTTAATTTGAGCTCTTTACCCGTAAATGCGGGCATTCATTAACAATTTTCAATTAAACAATCGTTGAGAGTGCATAATGATGCTAATTATTATTTCGTAACGTTAATGTTTTCATCTGAGATTTATTAATACACTCGTCATATTAATTTTAAAAGTGCCTCTGCTGTTATGACTTTCGACAGAAATCGCATGGGTCTGCCGCTACAGAATAGTCCAAAGTATCCTCTGCTGGCCATCAGTGTTGACAGAATTAAATAGCCTTTAAATCCATTTTAATCCAGACGATATCGAAGCCAATCCCTTAATCGTCGTTGTTGTCGGTTTTTTTTTGCACTCCTTTTATTTCGTTTTGCTCAATTCATCGGTTTTATTAACTCAAAAGCCTGCCTAAGGCTGTAATTTTGTGTCGACTGTTCGATGCTTTCCTACCATCATCGGAGGCGGGAAGACAATACAAGCCAATGGTGCACCACACATATAGATCCAGTGATACCGATGCCATTGAGGAGTCCACAATCAGTTGGCAGATTGTTGAATTGATTTTTCATCTTGGTCCATTGATTTAGTATCATCAACAATCGTCGGGCATCGTAAATGGAGTGGAAGGGAAGAAGAACCGACTGCATGGAAGAATCAATTCGTCTGATTATAGTTGGCCATCGTGCTTGGTGTGGCATGGTTAATGGTTGACGGCAACAAAAAAAAAATAAAGACTTTTGACGGAGAGTTGTTCTTTTTGACAATTAAGGCGAGGAAAAGGATGGGTGAATTGTTGGAAGGACCGGAAATGCATTCCTTCGGGTGGACCATAATCGTTCGATGTCTGAGTGCGGCTAGGTTTTTATGTTCCACTTAATTGCCAATAGCTCAGAGTTGTTGTCAATAACCTGGACTCGTTGAATGGTTTTGTGAGCCTAACTATTGGCTCTGATAAAGAAAATTCTTTGCACCACAAATCTCTTAAACATAATTTAAAGGGATCCTTAAAGACAGTTTATCTTTTCGAAAACAAAAAATTGTGTTTTGAAAATCAGTCGTATACCATATATGTTCACTCACAGATTTTGTTGATCTTTTCCATTCTGTGACAATGACAGTGATTTTGTCTTGAGATAAGTTTTGAGTATAATACTATGTACAGTGTAGTACCCAAAATAATTCCCTGTGAATCTTCGGTTGCATTTTCCGTTGTTCAGTTTTTCAAAAAGCAAATTTTCTGTGCAAGATACGACTTCAGCATTTTTTCCTTCAGATTCGGGTGTAGTTTTATGTGCATTCTCCACGGTAAGGAAATCACTGGATTGAATTTAGTTCACTCTTTCGCAATTTGTTGGCTTTCCATCGACGTTTTCCGTCATGGAAATTTTTTTCCAAGACCGAATTTTTGTATAAACTTTCAACATCTAGTTCAAATAAAGGCAGCAATTTCGGCATTAAATAAATGTTAGAAAGTGATCTGAGGTAGCGAGGCTAATAGACATTTTATAGAAGATAAAATTGAAGCAAGAATTACCGCGCCGACCTGGAACGTATTGCAATCTTATCGAGGCATTAATAAGCTAAAAATAGTAATTTAGTTTGTAGGTTGTCAGTTGTCGAAGCACCCTGGTTCCCTTACAATTAAGTTTTTCTAAGTACACGGAAAAATAACCAGACCTCTTTTGGCCGGTTTTCGTTACTTTTTTGAATGCACGAATTATGATGTTTTCTGGGTCTTCTATAACTCTTAGAGCTGCCCACTGCGAAGAATTTGAGAGATCTTAAAAAGTAAGTTAGTTGCGCTGAAATAATTCTCTTCATGGGTCCAAGGACCCCTGTGTCACCAAAGCCCTCTATATCAGTTTCGTTTGACCACTTCTCGAATACGCAAGCCAGATTTGGTCTCCTTTTTATGAATCCAATTTCCTTCGCATCGAGGCAGTCCAACGCAAATTTATCCAACACCTTGAACCTTTTACTCTATGTTAACCGTTTGCAACTTATGAATGTCGAAATTTTTATTCGTTGCATTTTTATATTTTTTTTAGTTTTGTATTTTGTGTTGTATTCTATAACTCTCTCTGGCCTGAATTAAGTAGAAATAAAAAGAATTCAGTTAAAAAAACGAGATGCATTTGAACGTAGATTTGAAAGTTCATGCAAAAATAGTGAATTGGTTCACCACAATGTGCTGGTACACGAAGTCACGCGCATTCGCGCAATAGAAATTGTTTTTCGCGAATGCGCCCTGTACTGGCATACGCACCAGTAATGATTGTGATAATAATTTGACCACAAATGCAAAATGCGCCTCTACGATGCGAGTTCAAATTAAAAGGCAGGCGATTGACGAGCTCCCTTAATGAGCTGTTATGTCTTCCAACAGTTGCGTCATAAGTGACAAGACCATAGCTTTTTTGAAAGGAAGTTTCCTGGCCGCAACCGTTCTGGAAATGAGGAATTAAATCGAACGCCGACTGACACTTAAGGTACTCTTACCCATGTAAACTTCTTATTGGATAAATCTGTTTTTGAAAGACTTCATACTCGTGATATCAGTAAAGACTGCTTTTCTCGTAGCGGTCTAAGCTCTTTTCGTGAAAATTATGTTGTGTGATCTCATTTTCTAAAAAAATAGGCCAGAAAGGTTCGCCCTTACAATTTTAATTTAGTTTTTTTGTATAACTTCTTTAGATGAATGTATTGAGTTCCAACAACTTTTTTTGAATAGCGTAAGGGCGGTGCTCTACTGCTTTCAAAATAGCTCATCAATGTTGCGTCAGCGCTTGAATGAGTGAATTTAAATACAAAAACACATCAAACAAATAGTGATCTTCAGATGATAGCACTAAAACTAAATCCGAAGATACCTTATCTTTAAGACCTGACTACCGCGTTACACAAATCTCCAGTTTCATTCAATGATTTTGCCCTTAAATTTAGATTTATCTTTCGCACATTCGTGGGTGTGCCTAAATATTTATTCATGAATTATAAACTTTATGTTACTCATGACAAATTTGTTAAACGAGTTTTTGTAATTGGTTCGGAATGGTGTCTCGACGGAATACCTAATGTAAAATGATGTCACCTTGATACCTTTGTCGGCAGGTAGGTAATTGGCTTTAGCGAAACCATATGAAAAGTTGATGCTTAATATAATGATGATGTCGACCTTGGCGGGTGTGTCTTTTTGATTGTTAGACTATTTCCTGTCACTTTACATTTGTCTATCAGGTTGAGTCTCAGAAACACAGCATATTTCATTCATGGTTTTTTTAATATTAAACATTTTGGATTCACTTAAAAATGATGTGCGAGATAGACTGTATTTCTTGACTGAAGAGTCTTACTTGCAGCATCGGATACCTGAAAAATGTCCAATTAGCGGCCATATTGACAAAACGTACTTAGAATCTTTATGAAGTTGGACACCACCTTTGATTAAAGTCGCTGCTTGTTTTCTTCTAGCGAAGTTTCTAGTTTAAGAGATAATATCATACATTCATTTGAAAATGAATGTGATTCATGTATGTTAATTCAATAATGAAGCTATTGTTCCAGAATCTTGCGTATTTAAACTGTTGGATACTCACTATTTTCTTCTGCTCTGCTGAGAAAAGGATTGAATATTTCTCTTCAACATGTTGAAAAGATACTGCTTTATCTGGTTTTGTATTGTATTGTGGCCACTTTAAAGTTCTTGAGTATTGATGGTTATCCTTCTCATTTATGGGTTGCTATTTTGCTGCAAAGCACTTCAAGTACTTAGACATATAGGGAAGGTTGGGTATAATTTCAAATCCCAACTGCGGCGTTGATCTTATTTCCCCAGTAATATTTAGGCAAGTCAGTCTATATTCTGTACTTAGTTTTTGGCAAACCTGATCTCTTCAAAATTCCCACCAATCAGTAGAGCCACGCATGTAAGAGCAATTAGTTACATTCGGTCGTAGTCTCAAGCACCTTCCATAAGTTTTCTTGAATAGCAAGCAGGCGATAAATGTGCTTTTGAATATTTTTTCAAAGTTCTTTTCCCACTTAAGCCTCGAAGCAACTACGACCCCCAAATATTTCTGTTATTGGAAACGTCTGACATGGTTTCCTTGAGCTTTAGGACTCGGAAGCTCTTTTCACTGGTGAAGAAAAAAAGATACCGCTTGTTTCTCAACACAGGGTTATCTCTTTTAACGTTGCGTCCACTAATTAAAGCGGGAAGATACTTTACGTTTACGAGTTCAAATCCTTTGTCTTTTGCAGGTCATACGTATTTGATGTTAGAGTTAGGCTTGAACCAGCCAGTTCCAAGTTTATCATCTTACCTCTGTTCTCCTCCTAACAAAAATGGTTTAAAAAGGCGGCAACGAATACGAAAATGGGCTTTGAAATACTGCGAATTGAGCGAATACAAATACATTAATTGAGAGCAATATTCTACACCACTTTTCGGACGCCATCTAGTAATTTAAAACAAGCTCATTTGAGTATCAAACCATTATAAAGTATACCATTTCTCTCATTATGTGATCTTTTTGTTCGATTTATGCAAGTTCATTCCAAGGGCTCTCTTTGTTCGATTTATGCAAGTTCATTCCAAGGGCAGTCAAAGTCCTTTTGGAGCAAGTACTTGGTAAAAAAACACAACCTTTGTTCTGAAAAATGTTTTATCAGTAAAACTCTAGACAAGGCCTGTACTTGGTTTGCCTCTTAGTCTAGGGGAAGATTCACTCTACTGAAAACTGCTTCTGCTATGAAACTCTTTTTGTATCATAACAAGAAAATTTTAGAAACGAAACTTTACTGGATATACTCGTATATTTCATAATAAAATAGTTGCAAAATCTTGATAATTACTTAAAACGTTCAGATGCGAAGTTGATGCAAATTTAATTTAATTGATAAGTCCATATTTTATAAGTCTTAAGTCCAAAGATCTTCAACACATGGGAACACAAATACATTAAATAAACTGGCAAGCTATTTGACCATTTAACTTTCGATTATTTTAACTAATTTATGGTTGTTCTCGCGCCACAAAGTTCCTAATTTCTTTTCCACGGTCGGAACTATTTACCATAATTAAAAGAGCAGAAAAAAAATTAGAAACCGAGACTGAGACCATTTCACAGATCAATTTTAATTTACCGCCATTGTTCATCAAGAAATTATGTATCTACGAGATGCCACATGTTTGCCTTACCATCTTGGAATCTAATTAAATTTCAATAACGAGACTGACAGCTATCAAATGGAGTAGTTATCACTATTATGGAAACAATTAATACAATCCACCATGAAGAACTGTTCTGAAATCGTTTCGCCTGTGTCATAGTTTGCAAAACTAGGAGCGAGCTATGTGTCTGCAATAATGAAAAGCCAATCGGGCTAAATCTGGAATTTGGTTATCTGAGGCACGAGCTGTTGAATCTTATGTTGGATTTCAAAAAGTTAGCGGCTATCCAATTATGGTTGCAGATACTTTTTTGAAATGTAAAGCATATAGCGGTTGCTTGTTAATATTAATCGAGATATTATTTAGATTTAAGATGATGAAAATAAAAATGGTAATTTTCTATTTCGAATTTTGGAACTAGGTTATTTTTACATTTTTACACCAAGATATGTATGTCCAGACAAACTGGTTTAAAGTCGCAAATAGAAATGCTATAAAACTGGCATTTTAAAGAGAAAACAACAGAGAAGAACATTTTTTTATAATTTCACACTTTCTTTGATGGCGCTACAGTCCGGGGTGGACATTGGCCTCAAACAAAAAGTCATTCCGTTGCAAACACTAAATTCGTTGAGGTCCCTTTCGTTTGTACTCCATCGTAGATTGTCATCACCATTCTGGACTTCCTTGTTCAATATAATGGCTATTGGATCTTGAACGGAACATCCAGCATGAAGTATCATATTTGCAACCCCAGATACTGGACCCATGTGGCATATATTTACCAATCGAATATTCCAGCTATTATGAAGCCCGCTAGGATGCTCCTGAATAAATATTGAAATCTTTCACTTGTATTGTAATCACCCACGATATGTAAGGTGTTATGTGTTCAGAACCACGTCTCACTATGTTGGGTGTTTAAGACAATGAAAAGTCTGATGTTAACAGATGGGCTTATAAGTGGATTGGCAGGCTGGCCATATTGACAGCTTTTACCCGGTTGAATTATGCAGTTTTTTTAACGACTTTCCAAGTTTAAGCTGACGTTAAAAACGAAATGGTGGTTTTCAGTGTTGGTTAAAACGATAGATTTATTTAAATGGCTGTTTTAACTTTTTAGTGACAAATATAATGCTGTAAATTCGCGCTATTATAATTCTTTATAAAATGAGTGTCCAACAAATTGAAGATTGTGGACGTGGGATCAAAATGTCCTGATTCAAGCCATTTTGCGACAATCTTTGCAAAGTCTAGGATCCGCACAAGATTTGAATCTGGGGAAATCGATGATAAAATTGTTTTGAGTAACGATGGTTTTGCCAGCAAATCATACATTATAGCGCATCTTCGTACAAGGTCAACTGCAAAGCAACGACCTTATAATCGTCCACAAATTTCAGTTTGTGATATTTTTATTTATAAACTTCAAAACTCAGCCAACAATTTATTTAGTTGCTTACTTATTATGTGATAAATGTTTCAATAAACATTCTATAAAGTTCTACTGACCAACACACAGGGTTTAAGTATTTCGTTTAAGCTTGCATGTAAGTTTAATTTAACGAAAGTTTAATTTTATATTGTAAAATCGGGCATTTGAATTAGAGTCAGCATCCTATCAGAGAGCTTTCTTCTAAGAGAGCATACTTACTGACAAATATGTTTGAGATTACCATAATAGAATACATACTCGTAAGTATGTGTAAAAATTAATACATATAACATTGTCAGTAAGTCGCTCACAGACGTAATTCTTATGCAGCTTTATGAGAACCTGGTGAATCAACTCCAGTGGTCTAATATTGAGATATGCCTGATACCCTATGAGACCTTACTTTTCCTTCCCTCCTGACGCTTGACTTTCTCCTAGTTAAAAAAACACGTTAAAACATCAAAGAGGAAATTAATTTCACCGACATGATTTTCTGAGCAGGAGAAACAACTGTGATAGAACTTACTGGGTCAAGTTCTGCTAACTTGCAATAATCAAAATGAAACCAAAGCTGAAACTCAAAACCACATAAATCGAGCCAATAATTCCTAAATTCATGTTTGGCAACTCTATCAAATTATTATCCAAATACCGCTATGAGACCACTAATTTGCATGCTTACATTTTTTACACATCCCCACCAGCTGCGCCTTCCCTTCAGCTGATGGTGGAAGCTACTCCGGCAAGTGTGCCTCTCTCTTTGGCGATAAGACGAGGCTTAGGATTAGTGCAGCCACACCAAACGTTTCTGTTATTCACATCGCCTAATTGAAGCCATGAATCAACATGAATTTGGTAGATAGGCACGGCAATAGCTTAAGCGTTACAGTCAATTAATGTCCTCGCCGATTAGTGTCGATATAGGAACTCCTGCAGATATGTAGATACTCATTCAGACTTTATCGGCTCCCGTCCTGCATAAGTTTATCGTGAGCACTGAACGGGTTGCCATACTTAAGTGATTCCTTTCAGCGAAATTGATTGCCAAGCAAATAATTGTATAACACCGCTTGGTGCTTTAGATACATTTTTTTTTCTTAACAAGTTTCTTCGATGAGTTCTTTGCGAGAAAATAAACCTGTCCCGGTAAACCGGCTTCGATTTGCATGTTAAGTAAATAAAAGTCAATGGGCAGCTAGCGACGGCGACGGTGGCGTTTGGAGACCGTGGAATAGAATCTTTATGCATAAAGATGTTTTGTTAATTAAAAATCTAAATTTAAATGTTTATAGGATGGGGGTATCCTCTATCTATCTTTTCTTTGATTATATCCATGAGCGGGTGTGAATTCACTTAAGCGATCGAAAAAATTACAAAAGACGTGAATTGGATATTTTCCTTAAAATTGTTTAAAATTTTTATAAAGGCCTTCTTCCTAAATGACGTTCATCATCATGCGCATCAGCGTTACTTCAAATATTAATGTGTGACACATTTTCCATATCCAAAAAGCATATTCTTTTGGGTTGAATTCATGCAGCAGTGTTCATGGCCTGTGCTTGCTCTTACATGGGGGAGATTAAGCTTTATATTTAATAAAGAAAACGAGCCTTGTGTTACAATTTCTTCTGTTTTTTTATAATTTGCTACCTCTGTGGGTATTTTACCTTCTCTCGCTCAGAGCGACCAAGGGAAGACTGGGTTGTGGTTCAAAACTGAGGCGTTTTTTTTATTGCTCCATGGGTAGACATCGAGAACGGACGGAGTAATTGGTATCGATTTTTTTTTTGTTTCGATATTTTGAAGATCGTGTCAGCGCTTTGTTGTCAGTAAGACGTCATCTTGATAAGCCATTGACATTCCAATCTTGAAACAATCGGATAGAGTAATCACTATAGCACGGCCCCCCGTTAAAAACGACTTCTATTGGTCATTATAGAGGTAGAGTCTTGAATTTGAACACAAAGGTGAATTGTGATCAAATCATGTTCGGAAAATAGGCTTACTCTATAATTCGAACCCTCTCGCCTACATATTATTTAATCCAATTAAAAGCAAGCGTTTAGCCGTTGCTTTTGATATTACTGTACCCAGGTGTGACGTGTAAGCCGGTGTTTTTAAGAGTTTTTAGGTATTTATGATTTATCCCATAATACTTTATTTGCTAAAAGGTCTAGTTCAAGACATTGGATTCCTTTTCCTTAGAGCACCATATGAGGTATTATATATTACAGGTGCAATGTGAATGTGTTTCAAGGTCCGCCTCTGATCGTAAAAGTAATATTATTTTTTTTCTATTGTGTGACAAAATCATTTCCTATCACTGCACCTCCAGATCAAACATCTGATCCACTAATCCTGCCATTAACATTTTTTTATCGAGTTTTCCGCTGTCATGTGGCCCGAATTGGCCATAATTTATGCATGTGTCAGAATACAAAACAAAAAACATGCACTCCTCGTATTAATCTCTAGCGTCTCTCCAAACATTGCACTTCATTCAGTGCGTCAGTTGACAACTCCATCAGAGCCATATATTAAGCAAAGGCCTCAAAAGTGCGTTCATCGAGCGTCATGAAGCGAATCATTTCAATTCGTAATGTTTCAATCTGGAAGCGTTCGGAGAAAATTTCAATTCACCATCACGACCTCACATCACCAGCCGCGTCGCACGCCTCGAACTTAATGGAGCGAATAATATAAAAAATCTTCACTTAAGATCGAAGTATCTCGAATTTGTCTTTGCCTCTAGAGACAGAACGCGATACTTTACATTTGATAATGGAAAAGTGAAAAACAAGCTGTCTGTTCCTTACCGACCGTCTGGTGGTACGAGGCTGAATAATATTCACACATGGTATGGTTCCAGCATGGTTTATGGTTTGCCTAGACTTTGTGTTTCTTTCCGCGTCCGTAAGTGACTGAACAGGGAGTTCAAATAGCGCAAAGGGGGTGTGGCCGTGTATTTTCAAATCCATTTGTTATTAATCGATTTAATATAAAAGCACTTAAATATTAATGAGCCCATAAATCATAGTTCTGTACATTTGTTTGTTTAGAAAGTAGGCACATACAGCTATTTTTTGTTATCTTATTGACAAAGATTTGCAAACAACTTGAATGAGTTGCTTGCTAAATTACTTTGTGGGCCCACGCATTGTAAATATCTTCTTCTTATTGAATCTTCGCTTCTATTTATACGAGTCTGTGTACTGTTCATAAGAGCTATGGAATAGAATGAAAAATAAATCAGCTACACTGACTATTGGCACTTTAGTGATTCAAACTGTTTTAACATTGAGTTAGTTACCAGATGTTGAAATGTACAGATGACAGAAATATCTGTCAAAAAATCAGACTGCAAGAGGGTTTTTCTTTAACTTCAAAACGAAAAAAGCCGATGCACATTTAACATATGTAAATACAAGTAGAAGGGCAGTAAAATTGATCGAAAAAGTTGTCTTGTAACACCCGAATTTTTACCTTTCAAATCAGCGAAACAAATGAAAGTGAAGAAGAAGAAGAACTTTTGAGTCATCTTAACTTACAAAAATCGAACTGTAGCGGACTGAAAAACTGAGTTTGAAATTATTTTCTTAACGATTTTTATCTAAAACTTTAGTCTTAGCTGATCCTCTAATAAATAATGATAGCGAAGTTTAGGTTAAAAATTTGTCGTTTATAATTCAATTTCCAACTTCTTGGATACAGCATCAAGGCCTCAAGTATCCATTTTCTTCACAGAACACAACTTAAGAAATCAAGACAGATTATGGGTTAAAAGCAGAATTGAATTGTACCAGAAATAAAAGGTCTTTTAAGCTGTCGGTCGTGCTAACTTAACAAAAGTATTATTTGCTTAAAAATTCAGGTAAGGAAAGCTTATCAGAAAAGTGTTTTTCTGTGCAAAGGATTGTTAGGAATAGTCTTAATTACTTGTCGCTCTCTTATTACTCTTAGAAAACTGGTTACATCTAATCATATTCACTCTGTTAAGTAGTTAAGCATTTTTGGACTCTAATATAAGTATAAGTACATCTCCATGTACTTCCATTTTTTCAAGAACATCTACAATTACTTGGTACTTGTACTTAGAAATATCAAACAACAAAGCCATTACTTGAACCTATTTGCAATTCCTTAACAGGTACTATAAACATGACCTTAGTACTTAAGTAGCTTTCAATTCCTTTTTAATAACTTTCAATTCCTTAAGTACTTTGGTTTCTTTAAATAGTTCAATTCCTTTTAATTACATTAAATACCTTTAAGTATTTTTCGATTCCTTTTAAGTACACAAATCCAGTTTGAGTGTCGCTTCCTATATATTAGGAAATTATGCATTTTATTAACTTCCCATCAGGAAGTTCTTGTAATCGGTCCGATTTTCGAAATTCAAAATTTTTACATTTCTCCACGTTTGGCGGTCGAAGTAGTCGGATTCCATGATTTTTAGAAAGATGTCTGTGTGTGTGTGTGTACGTACGTACATACGTACGTACGTACGTTTGTGCGGATTCTTTCGTACAGCCTAACTCGAGAACAAATCAAGCTATCGAAGCGAAATTGGTTTCATTCGAAGCGCGTGTGCATAAAGATCACCTGAAAAGCTTTTGGTTAAATTTCACAGGGTGGTTTGAATTTCATGACGAAAAAACTGTCAAAAAAAGGGACAATTTGACTTCTTCAATTAAAATCAATTTAGTTTTCCAACAAAAAAAGTTCAAAATTGATTAGATTTATAGTTTAAAGCTACCTTATCAGATAAAAAAATATGCATAAATATGTACACTGCCGTTCAAAAGTTTCCGGACAAATTCATATAAAATTTTTTTTTGTTCAATTTTAATGCCAAAAGTTTCATCAATATTATGTTTATTTAGCCAATTGACTAAACTAAGTGTGTTACTAACTATAGAGACTACCAAAAAGACTAAAACAGTTTTTAGTTGAGGCCATTTCATACATTGATATGCCCCTTTCTCTATTTCCTGATCCAAATTTCCACAGAAGTTCTTTGAAAATTGTTTCAGAAATGTGAATCCTGTAGGTCTTTCCCATTTTTCAAGACTCAGATTGACGTCTGCAACACTGACACTTGAAAACATCATTAGAAAATTATGGGGCCATCAGTTTTTTTGTTCAAAACCTGCTCGGCTGTAGCTTGACGCTTTTTTATCGTTAGAAAAGAAGCTCATGGCGCAAATTACATGTGGCAATTGAATTTAAAGCAAAAGCATCGAGAGAAACCTAAATGACAAAGTTAAAATACATGGATAAAACTGCATTACTCGTATATTGCAAGGAAGTAAATAACATCGGATTTAGTTTGTTTTCCACTGTTGTGGTTTTAAATCATGAACCCAATCCTAGAGGTCTTTCCAGAAAATGACACAGAGATAAAAAAAAAAATCTCTCGGAATCGGCGTGGAAAATCCTATCAAAATCTGCAAAGAAAACCGGACTGAATGTGATCCTCTTCAAGCCATATATTTACCAAACAGAAAAAGATCTTTTGCTGAGCAGTTACCAACTCGGAAGGAAGAGGTGGTGGAAATCTTTGGACTGAAACTATGTACTTTTGAACCCTTTCAAAAAGGACATAAAGTTAATCACGCCTTAATATTCCGAGCAGTGGTTAATATCTTCAAAAGAAAAGCAATCAAACAAATTTGATTGATTAAAAATAATTCCAAAAATACATGAAGTTGAGATAAGCAGTTGGTCCTCAAACTTTTAAAATATGAATCCCGATAAACAGAGTTCTTACAAAATGTAATACTTTTGAAACTAAGCTTCATAATATTTGATAATTCTGGTTGTCTGATTTATAACACTTTATTGAAGAAGTTGAAAAACAACCGCCAAAAGCAAATACAAATTCAACTTCCAATGTGAAAGTTGTTGTTATGAAATCGATTTTCGCAACTCTAAATTTAAAAAATATCTTATCTTCACGTTGAGTTGGATACTCTTTGAGGGATGACTGGCTAAGATTTTGAGTCGTTAGTCCTATATTACAATCGAAAATGCTTCCATTGAGTCGTTTAATGCAAGCCATGGACAGCCAGCCAGCAAAAACAATTATCTCAGTGTAACACACCCCAAACCGAAGCCTGCAAAATTCGAAATAGAAATATCATTGTAGAATGGCAGTCAATGCTGAGGACATGGAAGAACCAACAATGCCATCTACCTGACCTAGACGGAGTACAGATAGCAAGATAGAACTTCTAAAAGCGGCGGCGATGAATTAGTTGGGAGTACCAACTTATCTGCAATACATGGTCAGAAGAAAGCATGCGAGATGAACGGAATCTCAGTATTGGTTGCCCAATCCCGAAGGAAGGAAGCCAAATAAAGATCCTTTAACATCTTTTCCGCCGTATGATGTGAACGTCTAAAGCAATTCGTCAACATTCTGATAGGTCCGTATTAATGTGGTTTTCGACCAGAAAAGTCCACCATAAACCAAATATTAACATAACGGCAGATCTTGAAAAAAATCCAGGAGCGCCAAGTCAGTTCGCGCCACCTTTTCATCAATTTCAAGGTTGGTTTTGGTGTCTGTTTCATCCACAGAGACGAGATTTATGAAGTCATGTCTAAGTTTGGCATCCCTGCCAAGCTCGTACTTTTGTGCAGGATGGCGATGGAGAAATCAAGTTGCACCATTGAGGTCGGCAAAGACGTCATCGACCCACTTGATATCAAACAACATTTTAGATGAGGTGATGCACTGTCATGCGATGCAAAAGAACCTTGTCAACGCCAGAAGGCAAAAAGAGGCATATGCTGTCATAAAGAAAGACCAAACCCTGATCAGAGCGTTACCATAAACAGCTATAACTTTGAGGTAGTTGGGGCTTTGTCTATATTGGCTCCGCTATAAATACAGATAATAACATCAGCGCTGAGATCAAACGAAGAATACCTCTAGCTATTAAAGCTAAGCCTTCTTTCGAAGAACTGAAGTGTCGCTCTATGAGACCAATATCATCCCCGTCCTACTTTATGGTGTAGAAGCATGGATACTTTCAAAAGCGGATGAAAGTCCCGTTGTTTCGAGAGAAAAGTGTGATCTTTTGTCCCATCTGCATTGACGGTGAGCTTAGGAGAAGATTCAATAACCAATTGATTTAGCCAAAAGGATACAATGCCAATCCTACGTGGACTGTAGCGCCACCTCAAGTTAATAATTAAATGATTAATGACAAAAAAAGTCCAACCAGTTAACATGTTTAAAAAAACGGTAAAAATTAAATTATTTCTGCAGTCAAACTAAAAATCTAATTTTCTTTTAGTATCATAGAAAGGTAACTCAATCAGAAAAAAAGTATTTCCAAATTGAAACATGTTTATCTATCAAACTTTTCAATCTTGTGCACAACATTAGATAAATGTTATTAAATTAAAAACGATTATTTCCAAATTGTTGTCCTGATCACTTAAAGAATACTTTCGTAAGTAATTACCGAAATGTTGAATTAAAATTAATGTTGAATACTCAACTTTACCTTCATAGCAGCTTACCATTCCCCTTCTTATTCCCATTTCAAGCAATAAATGTTATAGGATTTTAACTGAACTAGATAAATTTGCTAATAATTCAACTCAATTATTATAATCTCATACCTTATATTTCAACATGAATTTTTTTTTAATTTAGATTTAATCTTTATATTTATATTTTTAATTTATTAGTCTAATATGTTTTAATTCAATTTAACCAACGTATTCCTTACATCGCTAATCTTTCACAGATTTATAAGTATTTCTTACTGTGTTAGCATGTACATAATAAGTATACCCTTTAATCTATACTTTCGACGCAAATCGTATTTTATATGATTCAAAGATGCGAAAACAAATATAAACTTACGGGGAGCTAAAAAAATGAGTATCTTAAAGTTGATGTTGGGAGCAAATTAAATAGCACCTTTATGTTTTTTTTTTTGATCATGAGATGGGAAGTTCATGGTATGGGCAGTTATACTCGCACCCAAACCAATTTTTAGTTGTTGTTATTAAAAATGCTGACAAAAATATGATGAACATTTTTTTAACACGAACTCATAATATGATAGCACAACGCCTTGCAGAACTCATGATGATGAATACCATTACACTCAGCTTGGAAGATTCTGAAGAGCTGGTGAGTTTCGTCTTGGAATTCATTGTCGTTTTCCAGGATGCGGGGTTTATTAAATTTTCTTTGATCATTGATCTGCTGAACCAAAATCAATTAGCCAGAAGCCGTTGTCATCTTGTCTGTCTGTGCTTTTGGTAGTTAAGTGAGGATGATTTTGGGATTATTCTCTGGTTATTTTGACCTCCTTTTTTCTAGACTCTTCGACCTGCATGCACAAACATCGATTTATCCTCTTTTCCAAACCTGATTCAATCCATTGCTGCATCTTCCCGATCGCGGTTATATCTGTCCGATGTCGTACTGTCCGATGTCGTATCTGGATAGATTTAAGTTTTTAAGGTATGTTCAATGTTCATACGTTCCATGTACTCCATATTTGTATGAAGCTAGTATTGATACTGTACTGATGCTACAATCAGCTCCAGCGCTTTAAGTCCCAACGACAGCGTAGTTTTTTTTAAAATTATTTTTTACCGACTTCGATGATGTGAGTGCTTCAGCGCAAACCTCGCTTTTCCAAAAACCTTACGAAAGTTCGCATGGTACTTGTGGTGCTGCTATTTTAGTCCTCTTTAAAACTCGTGCATTTTAGTTCAGTAGGTTGCATCCGTATGGGTAGTAACCAGTACCCAATGGAGAAAAAATTGCTGTGAAATAAGAGTCGCTGGGCATCGTCAATTCTCAGCGTTGATGCCAGAACCCAGCCTTAAATGGATTTTCAAAAGTTTTTAAAATAACAAAAGCATTCCACTAATTAAGAGAATAAAAAAAAATTTCACTAGTTATTAAAAATACACATCTCCTAAAATCACTACCAGAATCATACCGAAATCTCTGTCAATATCTCATGATGTTACCGCCCACATTAAAACTTATTTGCCACCCTCAATAGCTTCAACTATTACTTGTTACACATCCCCCTTTTGTACCACTGTTTTTTCTTTTCGTTCAGGATTTCTTTTCCCCCGTTGGCAAAGGAATCAATCCACTCTACGAGGACATTATAAAAGCCAACAATCATCCAAAAGATTGCACTGACTGTAGTAAGCAACCACATTTGAAGGTAGATACTATTTATTGACGACTTCTTAACACATTAGAGCTTCCGATAAGATCGAATGAACAGCGTGTATGCTCCGGATGGAACTTGCCCGATGGCAAAGGTTTATACGTGCAAATGGCTTTGCTACTTACTCTCTTAGTGACTGCTTTGCCTGGCGTTGGCGGTAATCATTCAATCATGAAAGTGATTCTCTCGCATCACCTTCAATCGATAACTAATCAATTTCAATGGATGCTGCTTATCGACTCACAATCTTTGGCCATTTGGCGGCAATAAAACTGCCACTTGTGCCATTATCCTCAGGCAGGAAGTCAGGCGCCACCAACCGAAAGTCGTCTCCCCTTATATGGTATGTAGGTATCAGATGTGTAGACTCTAGACCTCGAATGCGCTGTAAATTACCACGACCACATCTCCGGCTAGCATAGTAACAGGAAGTAGACCCAATCCTCGTCCATGCCATGAGCCACTGCAGACAGCTGTTAATGTTCTTCTTCTTTTGTGTTAAACGGACTGCATGTAATCAAGATAAATGGAGTTGAATAATAAATTTAATTATTTTGATTACATCGCAAGTCACCTTAATGCCCGCCCGTCTCTGGGCAAGTGCGGCCTGCCATCTGCAGTGAGCAACTGTGATGGACTGCGTCATACTGGTACCACTAGTGTCGCACTTTTGGCGTTTTATGTGCTTTATGGACTGATGGCCGTTTGTGTAATGCTGTCGCTCTCGCCAGCCATCAATGGGCCTACGATTTATTAGCGAAACGTTTAATCAAACATATGGATTGCACTGCAGAGTAATGAATTTATGCATGGGCCTTAATTTTTTATCAGATATTTCGTCCTTCCAATGGTACATTCGCGAGCGAAATTTGTGGTAAGTCCTTTTTGTTTTTTATTAATGATTTAACGACCAGTGGCATTTTGACAGCAAAGTGAAAAGACATTGAACGACCGACACAAAAAATGCAAGGTGAGGCTTAGCGCGATCCTAAAAGGAAACTGAAAGCAGTCCAGTCCAAATAATATATGAATGTATCTGAAGGATCGGGAAATTTATTGGTACCCCAAGTCGATATGAATCTAATCGAATGATTTATGATTCGCATGAGCCCGAAATGTTGCAAATTTTGTACGAGCCAATTCAACAAGGCACATTTAATAAATTCAACCAAAGCTGGTTAGATTTCAGAAAGATTAAAAGAAATTCAATTAAGCCGGTAGAGAGGCGAGCTTGGCATGATCGGGCAAACACCTTTATCTCTTTTTATGTTGAGATCGTAAATGAAATATGATAGCATTCGTTGAGTTGGTTGCATATTGTCTCCTTGGTGATTTTCTTGGGATCGGATTTCATTCATTAATTGCCTAAATAATACCTACTTTGCCTGTTTTTGACGGAGGCTTTATGCCATTCCAAACTTTGAAAAATACTTTTCTTGATTTGAAATAAATTTGGAGAGTCTGTCCGCTGGTTGGAGTTTGTATAAATGATTTTGCCTTGACGAGGTGCTCCGCGGTAGGTCATAATTAAAGTAATAAATATCAGGACTGGGCTTTAGTTGGAGGGTGTGGCTTGGAGGTGCATATCGAATTGTATTTAATGAACAAAGGGCATTGGGTTCATACTCAAATGTTATCGCTCTCCTCTGCAATTAAGATTAACAAGCTTAGCTTGTAGCGATGGGCGTAATATTCGCTCTGTAATAATAATAAAAAAAATAAAATAATAATAAGTAATGTGACTTTAATTTAATTGCATGTCTTTGTATCCATACTTAATGAGTATGAGCATCCCAAGTTGGAGATGAATTTTTATCATTGCTCATACTAGATGGTGTACGTTTTTTAAACTCAAAACTTCGATTTCATTAATCTTTTTTGCGACTTTTTTGCGATAGACTATTTCAACGAAAGGTCGGAATTGGTAAGGCGATGCGATTCGCAGAGTAAAAGAGTATACTTCGACCGCAGACAGCAATAGCCTTATTTATTTAGAACACTTATCAAATAGAAATAATTAACATAAATGATAACATGTGCATAAAAATGAATTTTAAAAGATGCGCATGTTTATTGTAACTAAGTATTATGTTTTGAAGGGAGAATATCGTTCATAGTTGGTACGACAGATACTATATATAAAAGATGCTTTTGGTATATTTTTGACAGATCTTACGAGGTGAGACAAAAGGTAGATGTGTTCAAAATGTTTTATACTCAAATTAATAAATTAAAAGTAAAATATTTAAGGCTGGACGATGAATAAGGAGCAAAACCTCCGACGGGTTTTAAGTCACGCTGAAAACAAAATTGAATTGAAGAAAAGCCACACAGGCTAACAAGTGTATATTCAGATGTGGATGTGGCACAAAAGACTTGAATCCGTCAATTAGTTTAACATTGAGACAATGTTCTATTACGTTAAGATTAATAGACCTTACGAACCTCAGCAACAATGGCATTTTACTGCGTTACATGTTTGTTTTCCTTATCCTACCTCTACTTCATCAAGATGAACTATCAAATTTGATCTTTAACCGTACCTCCTGCTCGTGCTCCTGCAATTTCGATACTTAAAATACGAATCTTTGTAGATTGTCAATGTGGCATTGTTGCGGCTCTTGTTTTCACCTTTCACAAGCTACACTTCGTGTCTTATATATCAATCCTAAACAAACACAAATGCTAATGTAAGAAGCTCATTTTTAATGTGGAAGGGTTCTTGGGTTAATATCAATCATAGGCTCATGGTAGTAAATTTAAATCGGACCTTAAACCTTATTAGATCACTTATCTCATTGTAACCAATAATACTGTAGTTATTTTCGTTCGTGTATAATTGTAGTTTGCACGTATTCCTGAACTTTGCCAACAATTTACCTTCCCGGACTTACAGGTCAAAGTTGATACATTGCCACCATTTTAACCCTTAAATCTATATACAAACAAATACCACACCAAAACCGATTAATGACCTCTTCTCGACTAGTGTTGATCCAGTTCTTATCAATAAAATTTGTTGAAATATTCGAGGTTACGATTTTCAACACATTAACTCTTCCTCAAACAATAACAAAAAGTTTTTCAACCATATTGGACTGATATTTCAATTCATTAACCCGTGCAACATTGGCACGCAGAGCTGTATGCTACTACAAATTGACTATAACCAAGCCACAAGACAAGACTGAGGGAAAACCCCGAGACATCAACTTATACGAGTACACCATCCGATTAGGAAAACTATGAAAGGCCTCTTTGCCTATTAACAAACCAATTAAAATAAACGTAATGAAGTCGATATGCAAACGCCACAGCATAGTCGCATCGGCATCATCCAATGAATACCAAATGAAAAACGTGTCATGTCACCACTCTTGGATTCGATTGTGCGAGCGAACGCACAGAAGCGCGGCGCGGCGGGGAGAAAAACAGCAACTGTTTAGGTCAATCCAAGAGATACAACCCGACAGATACAACTAGTTGAACAATTTAAGATTTATGGCCGTTCGCCGGACGAGCCTTGAATGGGGTGTAAGTATGGCTGCTATGTTGCCAGTGCGTCTTTGGAGTTTTTATCGTTCCGATGATATCTTTATGGGCTTGGAAGGTGTTCTTTGCGGCAGTGACTCTTGTTCCTTTTATTCCCTTCTTGTGTTGTGCCTTTGACAGTTATTGTCGTTAATTGTGTGGATTAACGCATTGAATTCGTATGATAAGTAACACGTCATGACATCGGATAGTGTGTTAACGTGTTTAAGGAACTGCGGTCGAGAGATAAAGAAAAATGTGGATATTTGTATGTCAGTTCATTAGAGCTGTGAGGTCTGCACAGAACTTTTCCACGAAATAGACGGTTGGACAGCTAATTGTACTTTGAATTTTTTTGTTTTGTTTTATGGGAAACACACATATTTGCAGAGGATGTCACAACGCTATTTTAAGTAAGCTGCAACGAATTAACAAAAAATAAGGATGTGGATATAGTTCCACTCAAACCATAAGGTTATCCCAAAAGAACCCGAAATTCAAAACGAAGTTAAATATAATATCTCTTATTTTCTACATAGTTTCGTATTACCATTAAATACTTTTCTATGTGTAGTTGTATAACTTTGATACCCTTGTTACAATTTTTTGCGAATCGTCGAGCTCCGAATAATGAACATCTACAGCGGACAAGATTCTGACTCGTTCATTGACTGTAAATGAAAAATGCTCAAGGAAGCAATTCGAAAGTTCACTAATTAATTTTGGTCATAGCGAAAATGGATGTGGAATTTATTAGCTGGTTATGCGCTAAACATTTCTGGTATACGTTTTGCAAAATCGGTCTAATTTAGGGTTCATCATGCCTGGCAAAGAATATTTGCCTTTTTTTGGAATAAAGACTTATCTCTCGAACTCGTACTTTTATTTATTTATTTTTTTGCAGAAATAGCGAAAGTATTTCTATTGGTCAATAATTCATTATCGAATCCAAATGGTAACAGAAATCTTCTCTCTAAATAAATATTCAAAACTCTCGGACAGTTGTCAATGACTCGCATGCGGTTTGTTTATGGGCATTGCCCGAAGTAACTTTTAAATTCTAAGCCTCATATCTGAGTTCGAGTCATAAAAAAAAGTTAATCAATGCAATAAGACTTGGACCCAAAGGCGTCCCTGAAAAAAAAAATACAAAAAAAAAAATTATAAAAAGACGAGTTTCTTGGAATTCAAGAAATTGTCTTGCAGCAGCTTATTTTTACAAGACGAAAATACATTCAATAATTAAATAGATACAGAATCCTGTTCTCTGTCGATTTTTTTTTCATTTTTTTGAATGCAAAGACTTTTTCTTTTACTAAGCTACATTAAAAAAGCCCGTAAAGTGTTTGAACTTTCAAGGCTCTAAGCTTACCGGTTGTAGTCTAGTAATTTTTATTCATTTCACTTTTTTAACCTTTTCAGGAAGATAGGAGATGAGAAAAAGATGAGTTTGCCTAAACAGGACAGAAAGACAAACGAATTTCAGCATACTCGTGTAAAAAATAAGTTCTACATCTTCTTATATATCAGGCAACCGACTTCATTTCAATTTTAATGATCAAGATACACCAAACAGAAAGTACATTATTCGTTCCGAAATAACCGCTTCCCTGTTGCTTCCCTTATTTAAAAAATCATTCTCTTTTTATTCAGCTGATTATGCCAACGCATATCATTTTAGACCATGATAAGTGATTTTTTTCATACTTTTGGTAATAAGCGTAATGAAATTTTATTTCAGTTTGCATAGGTGTCATTTCAAACGGTTCTTTATTTATGTGCCTTTGGTTCACGAAGTCTTAAGGGTGAGCTACGCAGAAGGATTTACTTTTTTTTAAGAGCTTTTGAGCTAGATAGAGTGCAACGGTTTTTAAAGGATGTTGGTTGGTGGGTTAATGTTAATTACAAAATGGGTTTTGAGAAAATGCATTATGCTCGATTTGTACAACAAAAATGCTATTTTTTGTTTTTAATATGAACGCAACTCTCATTAGTTTAAACTTCAGCTTGAAATAAATAATTTAACAACCTTCAGAGACTTTCCAAAAAGAGGTTATTTGCAGGATATTCTATAGGGAAACAAAAGTCCTTTCACCTTTTTGTTCCATTTTCAATATTTTTCTTTTTTTGGCTCGTAGCCTTGCCACCCTTTTTCACACACTTTAACGATATTCGATATTATTTTCCAAGTGGAAAGAACTCTTTTTGTCTCTGGCTACCTGGTGTAACCATTACATATGTCACGATACAAAGACTATTGAGTCCGCAACGAGGATATCTTTTTTGCGTCATCCTTCCAGAAATGTGTTGGAATGTAGAATTCTGATATCTTTTAACCATTTGCCCGCAGTAAGTAAACATTATCCGAATATAACTGGAACTACAACGTCAGGATTTTGCTTGTAATTGCTCCTGTGACACTCACGCAGTGTTTCCGGTGAGTATTCGAAATTTGGAGGAGTAAGAAACTCGCGTGTCAAGTGTAATATAAATGTGCCTACGGAAGAGAATAAGGTTTATTGAAAGTGAGAATTTAGATGTGTAGATAAATATTGTTGCACGATGTTTTTTTTTTGTGTTTCAATTTGTTTAATGTGTTTCCTGATAACGATTTGACTTGTTTTTGTGTGTCCGTTTTGATATATTATGAATACAAAATTGAGTGTTGTATCAAGATTTTAATGATCTATTTGTATTGAAATATGAAATAAGCCTCCAGAAGTTGATTTAACATAACGTTAGCGAGTTATTAACAAAGAACCACTACTTTTGACATCATGCATGAGTCCAGCAGACGCTGTCGAAGATGGCAATGATAGAATATCCTCAGGTTGAAGGTGAGGTAATATGTGCGAAGCTCTATGATAAGCTAAAAATGAATGTTAGCACCCGAATGAATTGGTGCAAAATCGACATCGAGCACTGGCGGCAGAACAACACTCATTGATCATGTTCATTGTCCATAATTTAGGATGCGGTAAGCGTTTTAAAAGTATGACTTCCTCTATTCATTTCAAGGTCGCTACGGTTGACTTATAATTAACAAACGTTAGGGAAAAGACAGTTTCTTCATTTTTAAAATACAATCTATAAAAAGAGGTAGGATTTTATACTTAAGCACCAACTTGCACCAAGGCTTTGAGGACAAATGGTTTATCCGATGTACTTTGGAGGCGATCCTATTTCTAACAAAGATTCTCGAAGCATATCGCTACTTAATGTCGCATACAAGAGTTTACGTCTGAAGCGTTGTTGCAAACAAACTTCTACCAATACCAATGTGGCTTGCAGCCCAGAAAATCGACAATAGAACAAATTTTTATAAGGTTTAAACTCCTGGAGAAGTCTATAGAATTTGAAGTTAAAGCTTAAGCTTAATCAAGTATGTCCGCATGTTGGGATATGAAGACTTTATTGACATCATAGCTCGTAACACACGTTCGTAACCAACCATCTTTGAAGCTTTCACAGCAAATGAAGAAGAGGCCGGAAGGCTTGGCTGCCAAAGAAAAATCGAACAGTCGATCAATGGCTGGAATAAAACATACTCCTGGCAATCGGCAGGTAGAAAAAGGCTTTTATACATATATCTCCACCCCACAAAAGATACCTTACTGGAGATCCACCAAAGGCTAAACCCATGCAGTCGATGTATTTTCGATTTGTTCAAATAACAGAATCGAAACTCCTAACCTGAATGAAAAAAAACGTGGTCTACAAAACACTCATCTTGGCAGTTCTTCTTATATGGAGCAGAATGTTGAACGATAAACAAGAATTCTGAGCACATCTAAGGGTTATCGAGTCATCTGTCGAATTTTTGGTACCGCTTACGCATAGCTGAACAGAAATGTGAAACTTTTTCGGAAGACAAAAAGCCATATACTGCAATAGCTCGGCTAAATCAAGCGAATAGACAAAAATCCGCTAGCTAAAGATGTGTTCCAATCCCAGTAAGTAAATAAATATTATGCGAATATATGTACATATAATCACTTTGCACCGCGAGTGCCTGTTTGTTTAACAAATAATTAACATTTAACCCTTATGTCGGATAAATCTTGATAATATTTTCCGAACTGACACTCCTTCTTCAGGCTTGAAATTGGGCGTCCCTACATTGCTCCAGATTAAGCTTTTTAAAAGCATGATTGCCTTACAAAATCTGCATTGCTGTACGAATCTTATTAGAGCCTTTTTGGGTTTATTACAGAGAAGCTCCACGAGACACTCTGTATCAATGGTATGATCCAAACATCAACAGGAAAGTACTTATGTTTGTAAAAACCACATTGTCCGACAATTCTTCACAGACATCTCATCATATTCTATATTGCTTTCCTTAAGAGAAAAGTAAACAGGCTGAGTGTCTAAATGAAAGCGAAAAGACTTAATAAAGGCCTCACGGCAATAAACAAACCATTGTTTACCCAATTAATACTCCTCCGAAAACATAGATCTTTCACATGTAATTAAAACCAATCATCGACATAGCAGGTGGCTAGGAAATTCACCAGGTAGCGGTCTATTTTGTGAACACGTTGTCGCTCTGTTAATGACCAAACCATCGCTGTTAATCAATTTTCACAGCTTTGGTTTTTTTATATCAACAGAAAGACAATCATTCGTGCGTCAGGTGAATACAGAAAAAACCGAAATGAAAACCAATTGGTCGAGTAGGCAAAGAGGCAAGTAGACGTTCAAAATATCTTTCAAAAAAAATAATGGAAGCTACATCCGAGACCTTAATATTGTATAAAGGTCTTCAAATTTTCTTTTCAAAAAACCGTAGCTCTCCGCATTCGTATCAAAACTCGCTGCATTTAGTAAAGTTTGAGTTCCAAGCTGGGACCATGGGTGTCTACGTGCGGAAGAAAGTGTTTTTTTTTTTTTTTTAACCAAAATAGTCAAAGACTTCCGTAGCCAATGATGCATATCAAAAATGCAGGCATCTTGAATTTTAATTTTTTATTGCTATCGCTCATCAAACCAAAGGTACATTTTGGTTTCATAAATGCTGAGATTTTCGTTGGTCAGCTAGCTCCCGAGCTGATCGGTTACATTAAACTTGATTCTTAGAATTAAATTAAGTCGTTTTGACAATTAAAATCTTTGACTTGAAAGATCATTTGTTTTCTTATATCTTATAAGGAACAATGTGTTATTGCATAATTTACACAAATAGGTAAACAAAAGAATTAATTTATAAAAATATTTATATATATATACATAATATAGTATCTATGTTTATACCCATATGCGTTTACTTTCATATAAATACACATATACAGCGGTATTGCACAGCTGAATTAAATTGTTAAATTATTATTTATCATTATATTATTATATGTTTTATATATGAATATACATATATATATGTGAGTTTAAAGCCAAATGTTTATTTCATCGCTGAAGAAAAAAACGTAAGCTCAGCCAAACTTGGAAAAAGAATTTAATACTCTGCAAGAAAAATACAAAAAAAATTGTGCGGCCTGAGAATGTCCTTATTAATTTCAAGCTTACTTCCTCCAATTCTTTCTCAATTCGATTGTGCTCAAAATTTTGTAATCTAAATCATTATGTAAAACGTCATTTTCTTTTGAGACATTGTTCAATATGTCCACCCACTCGACTGCTTCGAATGTGAATTTCTTGGAATTTGGTAGCTTGAATATTTTTAAAATTAATGAAACCTAAAGCCTGATCAAATTTGACTACGAATAACCAATTTTTGCGCACGTTATACTTGAACAATTTTACAAACAGATTTATTTTTTCTTTTTTCAACGAAATGAAAGCAACATTGAAATCCCTCAGCAAATGACCATCATGACAAATGTCCAATTTGAAATCCCATTAAAAAATTTATTCCAGCCCGATTGACTTCCTCAGAAAGAACCTCGGATGCCATTCACATCGATCAAATTTCCTCCCCCACTCCGATGTTACATAAAAAGGTCAAGAACATTTATTGCCCGCCAATAACAATCAATTCAAATAAACGCAAACAAAAAAAAAATTACAGCAACAAACAATCACCCCCGGAATGGGGGTTGTGGTTGAGGAGAAACCGCAATAACTCCATTTTATTTATATATCTCTCGTCCGTGACCATTGCAATTTTCACAACCCCACTCCACTAACCGTCGACAATAAGAAAACAACGCGGAAAAACCAAAACCAACATTACTTTGACTTCCATTTACATTACACTTACCTGCCCACATCTACAACCCTCCAGGATGCATCCCTTAACCGATGTGCTCGCATCTAAAAGGATAAAAAAACAAATTCATTATTTTGGGCAGTCCTATTTGTTTTTCCTTTTCCTCTTTCGCCATGATTTTGGTTCATCAAAATTTTATCACCAATTCCTCGGATCGAAGGACCAAGCGCCAATCCTTTTGCGCGCAAAACGGCACCTAGCGAAAATGGCAATGTTCCTCGCCACACGCCTTGAGACCCCGTGTTATGCACGGAAATTTCACTACAGAAGTAAAAAAAATAAAAGATACAATTACACTTGGAAGCATATGGCCGGCTTGTTGCAGGGTGTTCGCGTATTTGTTAGAGGATCCAGTGTTTGGCTGTTTTATTATTTAATTTTATTTTATTACACCAGAATGAGATTCGAATACCACACTAGGTGGAAGATACTAGGAGGAGAGCGGCCGCTGTGTGTGCATTTGGATGCGATGAGGTGTTTATAGGATTGCTTCTCTCGGGGGGTATGTAAATATTTGCGACAGTGGCACACATGTGGCTCACTATTCACATCGGCTGAAGCCGAAAAGGGCAATATCATTGCCAATCATGTACACACTGTGCGTTGAGTTTGCTGCCGCCAAAATGAATATTTTATAACAGTCGGCTTGAATATGCGTGTGTGTCTTTTTTTATTGGACGTAACCCGACAGAGGATTTCGTTGTTTTGTTTTCAGAGAAACGATGTTAGTTTGCGCGTGAATCTGTTGTATCTGCGGCCGATGGTGCATATAAAATTGACCGAGGACTTTCGGGTCTAATGATAGGGAAGCACATATCAGACACGCTACTACATGAAGTACCCTTGCTCTTACGATAGTTTCTGTGGTGCTGGTGAACGTTCGTTGACATTCTGTAGTGGCATGCGGTTCCAGTGTCATTGCCAATGCTTGTGGTGGTGGTGGTATTTGTATGACCTCCGGAAATAATATCCTCAAAGTAGTGGATGGGAAGGATGGTTTTCTCGTACTTTAGTGAAATCTCATGATATATTTGAGCCCGTTGGCCTTGCTGTGTGCTGGTGTATGTCTTAAGCCAGACTCATTCAAAGGCAATTCACGGCAGAAGGACACGGGTTAAAGAAAACAGAGAATAGCGTATTTGAGTGTGGTATATCTCAGTGTTATTGCTGCAGGGGTAGTTTTATGCGTGCCTACGTGAGGGTTGAGGGTTGTGCGCTCTCCACCAAAACACAACAAGCAGTCACCGATTGTGCCAAACCACCATCTACGACCATTGTGGAGGTACTACACTTGTGTTACACTATATTCCTCTCACCATTTTCAGCATTTTCCACTGGTTTACCGGTAATATTTGCTATGGGCATACAACTATCGGCCGCGTACAGTGGCGTCGAATTGAGATTAAGTTGCTTTGTGAATGTTGATTTAAATTTGCTAACAAAGTCTAACTTTTTAAAATGCTTGCAGCTTAAACGTTCTCTACTAGGCTATATCTTTTGTTTTTGTGATGGTGCCACTTTGATTCTGCTCTATGATTTTTTTCTACATCCGATTTGCTTGGCTTTGGATGTTGATTCTTATATTTAATATTAAAGTCACTGCTTTTTTTCTTCAATATACAATAAAAACAGCAGCATTCATTATACAATGATTAAGTGTAGCGCAATGATATGTGAGGCTGCTGTGACTACTATCAGTTTTCTTGCAATCTGTTGTAACCAAAATAACTACAAGGTTTTCACTTTAGAAACGTATAAGAACACTTCGTATAGTTCGTAATGTACTTAATTTTAAGGATACGCCGTGATAAAAAAAACATTTTTCCAAGGTACCCAAGGTAACCCCAATAAAAATCCTTTTATTGTTTAAAGCTTATAGAACACTCAATAAAGATCGCATTCGATAGACAATTAAGCGTACTAATACGAGTGAAGTGAAGAAAACGAAAAGTTAAAAAAAAAACAAGCGATTAATGTGAGAGTCCACTATGAAAAAAAAACTCACTCAAGCTCACGTTTAGTTCATGAAATAAATATGCCTTGCATGGCAACAGGATTAACAAATATGACTTAAGCACTTAGTTTAAAGTTTCACCTCAAACCCCGTTGAGCGCGGCAGACACTGTTGCTTAAGTTCAAATTGAGATCCTTACTTCAAAAAAAACAATATCAAATAATGCACCAGTGCGATCGCATGAAATAAGCAACTTTTATAGCCAACAAATGTATCGGTAGCAGCTTTTCATAGATCTCTAGAGACTTTTGAAGTTAAGGCACGTGAAATTACTAGTGATCGAGAAGAGATGCAATAGAGAAGAAGTTAGTTCCGAGCACCGCTTGCTTAAAAGTGACTATAGAAGAGCAGAACATACTGCAACAATACTTACGCATAGCACAACAAAATAATAAATTAATCTTCAAAACACACTGGAAATATAATTCTTCGGTTTTTGTATTGAACAGCATGCACGGTACACGGTAATACCAATTTAATATATTTATAATTTTGTTAGTATGCAGACACTAATTGGTCTTACATTAACAAATTATTGATCGCACTCATAAAATGTTGGAACTCTTTCATGTCGTCAATTTTATCAAAAAAAATCCTTATAAATAATCAACAAAGTGGGACAAAGTCTGACATCAAGTTGTTTTCTTGAAAGAAGTTTTTTATTGAGAGAAGCAACAAATTCAATTTGAAAGAGCATGGTTGGCTTCATCGGAAAACCTGCTTAAAACTGTTTTTTAATATTTTTTACGTATCCAGCACGAGTCAGATGGTGACCAGTTTCATTAACATTTCGTTTGGTTTTTAAGTGTCGATCAGTATATGGGCCAAAAGTATTTTTAGTTGCTTCGTTTCTAAAGGATCACTTTCATCATAATCTGTTTACGTTTCTTTTTCGCAATCTGTAAATTTGCGTTTTCAACTTAAAAGATGGATAAATGGGCAGTTAAAAACAAATATGGTAGTCAGGTGATAAAAAGAAAGACTTAACGGTGATTGGATTGGAGAAGTACATAGCCGTCCATAAATTTGGGCTAAGACGTTTTGAAAAATTACAGTCACTGCTAGGGCTCCAAGAATTCCGGGATAATATACATACATATATAGCACGGGGAAAAAATTTATATCGATCTATTTTGAACTTTGAATATTTTGAAGGACGAAAAACGTCGAAAGTACTTATATTAATTAAGTTACTTTATGAAAACAAAAATAATTTTTTTCTCTTAAATGTGTTTTGTTCGTTTTATTCAACAGCTGTAAAAATTCCACCAAGGGAATTTCAGGGCTCTATGCTTGTCGAGTATATCATAGTTGTATTGATTATTTATTCTTGGTTTGTAAGAGTTTTTTTCGTTTCTTTTTAAAGATCTTATATGCTAGATTGGTCTTTCTTGAAGACCGCATTGACACTTTTTCTAACATGACATGTTTGTAAAAGGAAATTTATAAGTCTTTCAGTTAGATGCTCCATGCAGGATTTGGGCCTTTCCGAGGTTCATGCCTTCTCATGCTTGCTTCCAAATTTATTTTTAAACTCCAGATTGAGTAGATTTAAAACTGTTTTAATTCAATTTCTGCGTTGCGTTAAATTTGCCAAAGAATATCACATAGAAATGTCTGTCATATCACTAATTTCTCTTTGAGTTGGAAATCATTATCACAAATTAACTGGCAACTCTGATTCATGAATGAATCAGTAACATGCGTTTATTGGTGTCTTAAAAAGTTCAATAAGTCTTATCAACGATCACACTTAAACTCAAATTTTGGATCACTCTACAAAGATGTGACGAAATTATACCTAAGTTAGTTCGACACAATTCCTTTGGCGATCCTCTGTTTGAAAATTTATTTATATCCAGAAACCAAGAACTTACTTTACTGTTTTATTATTGGAACCGATCCATGCAAAAAGTCTGATATAAACTGAAAGCCAACCTTTTTTCTATAGCTACCGACCCCACTGTGCATGTATGTTAGTATTTTTGTTGCTCACCGCATTTGCTGAGGAGGAATGGCAATCGTTATTGCAGAATCCTTAGTACACACCAATGGAGAAGATGAAACTCATAACACCGCTGTCGTCGTCGGTCGTCGTAATAATGTTACTTTCATGTTAGACAGACAAATTGAAGCCTACCATTCTGAGTCGTGTGTCCCTTGAAAACGGAAAAAAATAGCTTTCCAGCTTGCCAGAGTTTCTCTAGCTGTTGTTGTAGCATGCCCCACTGCCAGCCACTATGCAGTGCCACAGCTATCACCCACCACAGCCAAACAACACCACCACTCCAAATGGAACCAACAACAAATCGAGGCAATTCTCTTTGCTGGTATCATCGTTCTAAAAGTAAAATGCCTGCTCAGTCTGTCGTTTGACGTTACCCACAGCACAGCGCGCATAATATTTATCCGAGAGATACCGACCGGTTGTTGTGTCGTCAAAGTCAAACGAAACATCGTCGTTTGTTTTCTGTTGCTTTTGTGTTACTCGTATCTTTCGTATATCTTCGTTGCATCTTTGCTGCTCCAATCCGAAAGTCAAAATCTATTTCAAGTGTAAATCTAAATCCCATAGTGTTGAGTGTATGTGCATCTTTGCTTTACTTGTTTATCCAACCGGCGAATTTAACCCTCTTATCTGAGGATCCATTCAAGATTTGTTTATGTGAAAAAAAAAATAAAAAAAATTGTCAGTCTCAGTGCGAAAAAAGGATCCTCAACGATCCATGTGAGTTGCATCTGTTGATATCGCGAATACCACTCGTGTTTGTGTATTTTTGTGTTCTTTAGCTAAGCAGAATAAAATATCGGCTTGCGGCATCTTCAAGATACTTGTGGATTATCCGTTTAGCCCGCTGATTGTCACGTGGCGGCTTATCAACCTGCTACAGGTAGTGTAAAGTTTCATTTATATCCACACATACACACACACACACACTTTAGTTTTGTAAAAAACAAAACAAAAGAAAGATTGGAACTGGGCTGGACTCGGATCGCTCTGGAAAAGGAGAGGATAAACAATGTGCACCCGGGCGTATGAGTTATGCATATTAATTGAAAATTAATGTTTTGTGTCTGGTACGTTTGTTTGTGCCGTTCGGATGATTTCTGATTTCGTATTTCGAATTTCTCGGCCGGTCTTCTAACTTCATACCTTTTCTCTTGTTTTTGATTTATTTCTAACCATAGAATTTTCGTTTTTGGAATATCTGGTGTAAGCCAGCGTTATGCACGCGTGACGTTGACACCTGTCAATGTCGAAGTGCAATAACATGAAAGGATATATGCTTGCGGTTAAATATGATTTTTATCATTGTATTTATTGGGGAGCGGTTACTGAGGGATATCGAATGTTTTGGTGGTCGGTTGGGTTGTGTTGTTGTCCGTTGGAGCGGTATAATTTATTAGCTGGCCAAGGAAATACGATGACGGAGCAGCGACCGACCCAGATAGCGCAAATGGCCGGCAAATAATGCGTTACAGGAAACAGTATCTGTACATATATATGTATCCATGTTTATTTTTTAGGGTTTCGTGTGTTTAATTCATACATACGTACGGATGCAGATACAATTTTGGAACGATGCGTGCGGCGATTATATGCAGCTCGTTGTTTTGCAAATCTTTTTCAAGGCATTACTATCAGTGTTTTTTTTTTTGCAATTTTAATTGTTCTCGTTGTTTCCTTTGGTTGACCAGTGATAAGAAATTGTATGGATAAGTGAATCATATTGCAGTTCCATTAGCCCTTTGCTTGTTGTTATGAACTATAGGCGCCTTCGACACGTATAAAGAAATTTCTTATTACGCAAGTTCCTTGGTTCTTATCGCTTACATGATAGCAAAACCACATATTCGAGGTTAAACTATGGGAACGAAGATCTTAAAGGTAAACAAAGAATCTTTTCGGCTTTGTCACTCTACACGTGTCATGAAAAACTCGTAAAGAAGGCCAAGCTTAGTGATCGAGCTCGGCAGTTTGATCTTCTGTTTTTTTTTTATTTCAGCGAGAAGATTTCACTTTTTATTGAGAAGAATGTCTTATATCGGAATCTGTCACCGGTTGGTATAAAGCATGAAGCGAAATGGGAGTTCTTATACGCGTGTTGCATAGGAATGTATCTTTTGAATGTCTAATTTTTTTTATTTGGTTTTATAAGGCCTCTGCAGAGAGATGCTATTAATGGAAGTACGATTAACATTTTGGTTCTGTATTTTCTTGGCGAGTACTTGTTTCTTCTTAAGCAGATTTGAAGGGTTGAATCAACAAGTGGGATAATTCTGAATTGGCAATACCGCGGGATCAGTTCTCATTTGGTTGGAAATCGAAAGGGAATCTATAAGGAGACCGCTTACCAGTAATTTTTGATACTTTTGATAGGTATGTCAAATCCTAACAAGAACTTCCAAATCGGATGTTAAAAAGGATCGGAAGCTCTTTTATTGAAATGTGCTCGCTCTCAAGGGGTTATGACTACCCTTAAAAAGCATTTTGCAATTGGAAAAAAATTGCATTCATTCGGACACACGGACGACAAAGGCATCCTATAAGATTTCGTTTTTCCTTTTTAGGTACGGAACCATAAATATTACGGAAATCCTTCATAAAGTTTGGACTAATTCTATTCACCACCAAGCGCATTCAGCTTCTGTGTTGGATTGAAATATTTCAGATAGGCTGTAATTTTGAAGACTTCAACTATTGTCTGACTGAAAACATGTTTATACCGAAATGACACAGGAATTGCATATATTCGCAACCACTTTTGCTTGAAGATCTTGGACGTGAGTGATTGTAGGCAGAACACGGCTCTCAGGCAGGGCCGCTGAAATTTGTAGGATTCGGTTGGCCTTTTTCGTTTTTTCGACTTTGCAAACAATTTGCCTTAATACTGAAGAAATTCGTGGGAAATATTTAGATCCAAATGCCTTTTTGCAATCTTAATAATAACAAATAGACTGAACTTTTTGAAATAAGGTAAGGTTTAATAAGATTCTGAAGCAAAGCATTTCCAGACACTTGGCACCAATGGGGCTTATGGCAAGCTATAAAAGAGTTTCCTGAGTAGGTTCCTGTACCGCAACAATTTTCTTTGAGCAATTCATTTTCCTAAAAAAATCGTTTAGCAAGTCTTCAATCGACTGCAGGCGAGTCTTTGCTTTCTCCCTGATTTTCAAAAATATTCACTTTCACTGCATGAAATACCATTCGTGACCCCAAATTCGTGTTAGTATTCGTGTAAGTATTCTGAAAAAGCAACGTTCCCGGATCTAGGCAAAAGGTAAACTTTCGGCTTATCTTTGGATGAAGCAGCTGAAGACGTAGGAATATTTCCATCGATACCGATTGGGTATCGCTTAAGGCACCTACCACTTGGCTTCTTAAGTATGTTCGACTAGACCGGTGCCCCACAAGCCTAAAAGTCAGAATAGTGCTTACTCATGGTACCTATTGTCGTGGAGGCACAAATCAACCACAGCTCGTTTCAGGAGGAAAAACGGAACCATTTAAGGATCACTTCGTTTTCCACCTGTCTGTCACGACCCTTTTACTCGGCGTTCCCTTCAAACAGTAAAAAGGCCGCTAAATCAACGCAGTAAAAAAATATTGCTGTTTATGCCGCATATTTTGTAACTCGCAAGGGGAATCAAAGCCTATGGTGTTCTTCCCGTTGACCTAGAATCATGAAATTTGGAAAAGAAGTAAATTTGTACTTACATCACAAAAAAAATCGCAACTCAATTTTATACAAATATTAGACTAGATCTGAAATTAAAGTAATAAATAGTATGCCGCTCATCAAAATTTAAAAGTTACCCAAAACAAAAGCAGGAGAAATTTCAGAGACATACAAATTTAACGGAACCTTCATTGCGCGAGTCCGATTCGCACTTGGACGGTTTTTATTTTTATTTATATTTTATATTATGGTGAATGCAAATAATACGGTTTTCACAGGATAATCTTAGAGTTTCAAAAGAGTCATTTCAAAAGATGCATTTTGAATAAATTTTGAATTTTTCATTGGGTTGTTCCTGCTGGCGTAAAATTTAGATACGATGTAGAAAAAAAAATATAGCGACCCCCTTAAATTTTTAACTTCATATCTTCTTTGGTTTTTTGCTGTTTTCGCGGCCACATTTTGGGAGTAATTGACAATCTCTTTATGGAGAGCATTCGCATTAAAAGCTTCAATTGATGATATAATGTTATACTTTTATCTTTTCTAGCCCATAGCAGTCGATAGAGCTACTATTTATATCCATTGATTTTATGTTTTTGAATGTCATATTACAGCTCTTTCAGAAAAATTCGGGGAATCCCAAACATAAAAAGATTCATAAAAATTCCACGTCCAGGTAGACCAATTAGCGTCAATTCGGGCAGATATTTTTGTCACAATAGAATCGGACAAAACATAATTGATGGAAAAATTGTTTGAAAAGACTATTAGCATTTTTCTGGATAATAAAAAGGGACATTTGTGCAGTGAGTGCTCCTCCAATGGCAATAGGTAGAAAGCTGGATTATGTGCAGTATTGTTAATGATGAAATAATAAGTGTAGAACAGATATTAATGAAAACTGATGGACTGCCATCCCCACCATAGGCGATCTGAGACTTGAAAATTGTCAGGCGTAGATTGCAACTTGAATGTTGGATGTTTGGTGATTTGAAGACTGCCAAGTTGACATTTGACACACACAGTGCCCACAGTTGAAAAGGACTTGGGGACTAAATCCAAAAGTGGTTCATTGGTTCATTCTATCTCATTCACGATAGAAGAGTCCCAGGCTGCAGAAATAGTCTCATGAAAAACAATGTTGGCAATAAACGTATAAGGACAATATGGAAAAAATCCAAGATGTGCACACAAAAACTAACGATTACGTCAGAAGTCCACCATATATTGGGTGCCGGAGTAAAGAAAGCTGGATTACTCCCGGGGCAAGTTTCGTAGCGGTTCAATTGCCACTTAAAACCTGGACAAATCTATACCAAAACGGAAGTCATGCCTTATCTGCGATGAGGTTGAGTAGATCTGTAATGCAACAGCCAAATTAGTGTAGCTAACTTACGACTTAAAAGATCGAAATGTGTCCGAATCGCATCAGGCAAAAGCTCTGCAAACGTTCTCTTGGCATTCATTCGAAACAACTTGGGATGTTCCACAACGTCTTTTGCAGAACTTGCAGAGCAAAAAGAAAAAAAAAGTAAGCTCTCTCCGTTGTCTGTCATGAGAATGTCCTAGTCAAACGAAGAACAAATTTTCTGGACAGACATTTCTAGCAGGAACTAGAGTCTCAATCTCGTATTTTAATAGGGACATCACTTTCTCTATATCTTAAAACTGGTCACAGTGATCACTGATTAAGTACTTAAGCTCTTTTGAACTCGGGTGCTAGTTCATACTTTGTGTCAAGGACAAAGACTAAGAATTATGTAATTAGTATCCGTATCGTTCAAACGTGATGGACATTCTTACAAACGTAACTCATCGGCAATCTAAATGTTATTCTTTTAATCTTCAACTGGTCAACGTTAAGCACGATTCTACATTCAACTTGAGTGAATTTGTCAAAAATTAAATGCCAAGATTTGCAAGTGAGATGACACGACTGTCAAGACATAAATCATGCCGCAGAACTGTGGACTTCATTTAAAATGCAAGGCGACGCATTTCTCAGGATAAATTATTGCCTGCTCGCATATTTTTGAACCAGACCCGGTGGCCAACATATTTAATTAATTTTCGCATGTACACTGCAGGTCACAAGTTAGATACCAACTAAGTGAGTGAAACGACGTTACTTGTCCAAATGTTTTATTTATTTCCTAAATACCTGAGCACACACTAAGGCAAACAATTTTTACAGGCAAGGTTGGATGGGTTTGCAGTTTTTAAAGAAGTTTTAAGGTTCCTCATAATTTTTGAATGTTATGTAGCTCTGAAAAATATGGATTTAGGTAGACGGAGAATCCCTAATGTCTTTTGTTCGATTAGTTCCGGCCGAACCAGTTTGGATGCCGGGTTAGAAAAATACCGACATCTCCGGAAATAATTTGAATTTTGGAAAATCCTCTTGACGTTATATTCTTGAATAGTTAAACTTTGATAGTATAACAAAAAATTCGATCTTTTTTAAATTCTGCGACTTTGATTTGATCTGCGGCTTTATTTCCTGGCGCCGTTTCTTTGTAAAATTACTCTTCAGCTTAAAGTTTTTCTTTGATTTCTTTCTGCATTCTTCTGCTTTGATCTGGCAGCCTACAAAAGTAGTCTTATTTCTAAGTAATCTATCGTTTGAATCCCGAAATATAGAAGCAATACATTTTTGAGTCGATTTGGCTTCGGTGAAAACGGTATTTTCCACGACATAGACTATTGTTTCAAGTCAGGATTGAAGTTCTGGATCAAGGTCATGTCCACGGTTGTTTTCAAGATTCGCTCTTATAATTTTAACTTGTCTCTTCTTATTTCTTCAACGTCTTGTTTGCTATGAGGGACGTCTGAATGCCGCCATATGAGATCCTCTACGTTTTTCAAATTTAGTCCGGTGGGAGACGTGAACGAGCGTCATTAAGAGTCAATAGAAATATCCGATAATAAATACTTTTGGATAAGGGTTCGTACTTTGCGAAAAAAAACGGGGATTCAACGTTCGAGGCAGCGCTGAACAAAATGTGCTGCCAGATGTAGATGGGTCTTGGCTATGTAGTAGTGCAGATTATTTTGATTTAAGTGAAGTAGAAAATCTGGACGATTGGCTTAAATCTATTAAAAAAAAGGCATACAAATAGGATTTCTTTTTTTTTGTAATGGAATTAGAGTCAGAATGAAGAAATACTTTCGAAAGCCCACGAAATATCAAATGGGACTATTCTGCATGTTGTTGTATGCAATAGTTTAATCTTTCTAAAAGAAAGAACATTCAGTCAGAAGTGGAGTATTCAACAATGACATTAAACTGGAGGTAATAAATAAATGAGGTGATCTATTTCCAGATAGCTCATGATATGTTGGTTCCAAACACCGTTAAGGACTTTTTCATTGTATAGACTTGGAAGGCTTACGTTGACGAAGATAGCCGTGAGTGGAATTTGCTGCGAAAATTGTCCCAATTTGCCATCTATTAAATATTTTTTCGAAGTCAGATTATGACCCTGCTTCATGCACTGCGCTTAAGACGGCCTCTTATTTGTGGCCTACAGGGTAAGAGTAAGTGCGGCATTTTTCAAATACTATCCAGCGTCGTCATCTCCCGATTTATGTATACAATGCTTTCAATATCTTCAGAATGCCAATTTTTTTTTATATTAGTTTGCACACAAATATAATTATTTTTTTTTTAGATTAGATTTGAACTATGAGACTTTCATTTGTTAAAAATTCAACCTCATTTACGGTTCCAATTCTACTTCAGCTTGGATCCTGTGAAAACCTCCGTTAGGCATTAGTAATTTATTATTCCTAGATTTTGAAGTTACAAGGAGCTTATTTAACTTCTATGTGTAAACTCCATCTGCCGTTTCGTTAAGGCTACTTATTTATTCCCTGTTTTGGCGGAACCATAGAATATTTTTGTTCAAATATAAAATCATATCCTTTAAATGTCCATAATCCCTTAAATACCTGTTGCAAAAACATAAATCAAATCTTTTGATGAGCACTTCTCAGAAATCTGCTTGTAGTTGGGGCTTATCCTTGAATTTGATTTGGGCTTTCACATTGGGCTTACTTATTTCGGCTGAGTAGAAGAAGTTAAATCCGATGCTTTGGTATTATTTGATGGTAAGTGTATATTGTCAAGACGAAGCAGTTATCCGTCGTTTAAGATCTAGATTTGTGATCTGACGTGTCTAATGATTCGGTGAAGAGAGACGATTCGTTGGGCTACCGAGGGATTTTATTCACTAATTATTTTGACCTTGCAAACAGATATATTATCTGCTACACCGGCTTGAGAAATGGAATGGAAGGTTATAAAATCTTTAAACTAACCATGGTGTTGAAGTAGGAATTGTATGGATATGCTTGACTCTCCTTTTTTTAATTAAGCGGTTGAAGAGGTTTAAAATTGCTTAATTGCAACTTAGTCAGTAAATCGATCAATGCAAGACACTATACAGCCTAAATTAGGTGTTTTTAAATAAGGATTTTTTTCAGATTTTCGTAGTTTTTATTAAAAACCCCCATTAGACTGGACAAACTTCAGCGTCTAAATTTTATCAAAAATCATTGGCAAATGGTTTCTGGAATCAAACACTTGAATCACTAAGAACATCGAGGTGTGTCCACTTTCTAGAAAGTAAAAATCATTGCGCAGATCTATAGTATAGCACGACAATCCTGAGGAGTTTGCGTCCGTTTATATTTTTCTTAGAACTCCATGGATAAACGGAAGTTTTGTTTAAAAACAGTAGGTATGTATGTTTATAAAAATCTTTGATAACTGTCTTCTGTTTCATCCAAAATGGTTTGTTCTGAAATCAGAAAACTAATTCCAGGAAGACCTTGTGAGAGATTTTGTTGGAAATGTCATAAGCACAATCATTTTGTTATAACTAGCAAGGCGTGGAAATGCTTACGATATTTCTATCCAGATATAAATGAGGTGACCTTCAGTGACAAGATAAAACAGTAAAATTCGACTTCAACTGACTCATAGAATTCAAAACTAAAATACCGATTTCTTCGGTTCAAAAATTAAAAAAATGTGGATACGTTATTGTAAAGGGACGCCTTCATTTTCAAATAAACGTTGATTTTTCGAAAATTGAGGACGATTTTCAATTTTATTTTTGTCTTCTCTCATATGTCATCTCGACAAAAACAAAACTTTAATTAAGGAACCAGTTCATTGATAGATACTGTCAAGCACCACTGTTAAACATAACCAATTTTAGTGAAATTTAAATATTTATGAATGAAATAAAATTAATTCAGTCATCAGCTTATTACCGATTATACCCCACGAACAAAACAAAGATATGACAAAGAAGATAGCAGCCCAGAGACCGGGCTCTTGCTCCTACCAATCAATTCATGGCTCGAGTATGAAAAATCAGGTTTCGGTTTCCGCTGGTTACCTAAACTGCAGACCCTCCACATGGCTCATCGAGTAACGAGATAAGGTTAAACACGATCCCAGATAGTTGCAGCTCATGTCAGAAAATCTACATGTGCTTAGCGGCGGCTAAAACATGTGTTTTGTGGGGAAAATTGCTTTAAAGCGGTGTTCCTGGCACGCACAGATACATTTCGACAAGAGTATCTTCCACATCAGGTGCATCTGTTGCGGATTATAATTTGTTATATCCATCATGGCACTTTACGCGCTGAGTGAGGTGACAGTTGTCTGGTTTACTAGATTAGTGTTGCAACGTTTCAGTGCAACAAGTTATGATGTACTTTTAGTTATTTCGAGAATGAATCTGATTTTCCTGGAGGAATTTCACGCTGCACGCCCTCAGCATTTCAGCAAACGAAGACGGAATCATGGAGTTGAGAATATGATGAATATTTTTAGAAAGCGTATAGGAAAAAGAAAAAAAAGTTTTATTGTGTTTTTAAACAAATTGCGTGGGGAATAAATAATGCTAAATGCGAGTCGTTTGTTGTTTGGGGGTTTTCGGTTGATCTGATGAAACGTTTCCGACTGGTCTTTGGAGGGTTTGATCAGATACGTGATGGTGGGCATTCAATTGGGGGCCAAAAATCTTGCAATCGTGAAAGTGGAAGCGGAGGAGGACCAGTGCCACACGACGAAAGGGAATTTAGTGTACCGGAAGAGATATTTGAGCGTATCGGCTCATTAAGTTTAAAATATTGAATTTGATTGCTGTCATGTTCTCTAGAAAGAAGCAGAATAGAAAAAAGAAAATTATATATTTTTTAATTTCGTGGGATCCGATGTGATTAGGTGGAAAGAAACCTTTTGACATCAGATGCAGTTTTTCGGAGCTATGAATGTCACAGTTGTCTCGTCTTTTTGTCTGCTTAGGTAACGCCTTAGAATGCTTTGATCAGTGAGGCTGATGATGACGAGCATCGCAAATGGTTTTGTGGGAACATGTAAAGTAGGCGGGGATTCTGAAATTTGTGTGATAAAAATAAAAAAATAGAGCAGACAGTTTGATAATTTGATAGAAATTAAATAGAATGACTTTCATGTAAACGAGTCCGGGAAAATAATCAACGATGTTATATTTCGCATGTTCCATGATTAAGTGAATTGCGTTTTCAGTTGCTATAAACAATACTACAATTCGAAAAAACTACTATATTAAAATTGACTGTGTGTAAAGACCTTAAAAATGCATTGTTTTTTGGCTCCTTTTCAAATCTTCAGAGGAGTACCACCTTTTTTTGTGCTTACTTTGGATACTTTCATCTTCGGTGATCACAGCTGTTATACTGTCTTTTTGAACTCCACGAAAGCGCTTTGTTTAGATCTCATTTACTCAAATCTTTTCTACACAACCGCTCATAGATTTATTTTTCTCAGGTTATAGGTGAGATATCTTTTACTGCCAGGTGGCAACTTAAAATCGCAGTTTTCGTATAAAGACTTAAAAAAGATTTATAAAGATTTAAAGAATCTGAATGTTGAGCTTCTGGATGCGACGAGTATCGCAACAAACAGATTTGACTTAAACTAAACGATATGAAGCTTCACTAAAATTTCGTTTTTAAATTTAAATTTCGCTTGTTTTTTTTTTTTTTTTTTTTTTTTTCTTCTCAATACTCAAAGGTTTATTATTAACATCAGGCTAGGTTGAAAATGAAGCTTAGGTATAATATTAATATAATGTTAAACGATCCTAGCCGAACCACTAGAAGTTAACAAGCTACTCTTAAAGCCCTTTCGTTTGATAACTGTATTACGGGGCTTGTAAAAAAAGCAACATCTGAGATTAATCCTATACCAACAAGTGGTCGAAAAATTGGGCTGAATTGCAATTAGAAAAATCTATGCGTCTCATCATTTCTAACTTCTCAACATTATGAGCTTAGTCATAATATCATAATCACATGAAAGCGCATATCCTTGTCAGCATTCGGTGAAGGTCATTCGGGAGGTTTTCTATTCGATCTGTGACATAATCGCGAGTTCGAGTTTCCAAATTTAGAAATCGCATTGAAATCGACGAATGAGTATCGACTTTTATTACTTTCTGATCTGTAAGCCTAAAAAGTGTTGGCCAATCTTAGTGCAGGTAAAATGCTCCATGTTATACATCGGAAAGGATTTTATATTCAACTTTAAGCAGGGATATTTTATGATGGGAAAGAAAAATTAGACTTACTAAATATTCCGGTGCGTGTCCTTTACCGAAACAAGTTCACCATATTTTGAAAGTTAAACTGGTAAGGTTCCTTACACTTTAGTTGGGTTTTCTTGTCACATTCTCTTGGCCATTTCGCTAAGAAGCTGCTATAATTGCAACTTCAATACATCCTTCATTTCCTGCTGTTCTCCAGACTGTTTCCTGAATATTACTGCACCATCTTGGCCGCGGATCTGAACGGGCGCAATGCCTATAAAATTTTGCAATCAATTTGTATGAAAAATATAAAATTAATTTTGAGTGCTTTTTTATTTCTGTCAGTTGTCACTGCTTGTCAAAAATGAAAAGTTGCACAAGTGACCCAATTTTGCCGTAAAGATTGTGTCATTCTTTCGGCGATAATCTTACAAAATAAAGCTCAGATGTAAACATGAACTTGTCCCATAAATGGTTCGATGATCAAATAGCAATTAGTAGCTTCCGTATTTTTTATATTTTATCCGATAAATCCCCACCGTAATTTAAACGACACCTTTTTTTGTAGATTTGCGCATTTCAAGCTTCAACTTCCAAGTACAGCTGTTAAAAAGCACTAAAATAAACACTCGATTTATATAGCTTTTTTTACTTCTTCCATTTTATTTATTTGAATTGAATTGGTAGTTGAAAATAAAACATCATCGTCTTTAGTGATACGAATCGGCTATTGCGATTGTCTTGAATCGAACTCATAAAATCAAAGCGGTACGGCGGGTATTTTAATATATTGAATGATCTCATTGTCCCTATTATTTTGCGATTAATCACTATCACTTTGCCTGAATACACTTACTATTTATTTGCGAGCATATTCTTGGTTCTAATCAAAACAATTGATGATCTAATTATGCAGTCATTTTGGCATATTCCATTGTGCTAATAGAAAAAAAATTACAATGTCAATGTTTGCGCTTCTAATCTATTAGTCAAGTAGTTCCTCGTAATTGGAACAAAAAAATTAATAAAAAATAAAAAGTTGTACTTACCGCACTATGTATGCGTAATTCGAGATAACGCGATCGGCTAATGAAATGATGAAGCTCGTCGTCAAATCCAAAAGATTAAGATCTATACAATTTATTAATCAAGTGTCATTCCATTCATGGATAAGTTAGCTACAATAAATAAGCAACATTTGAAGCAATGCTTACATTAGATGCATTTGAATGTCACTTGGTTTTTGCACAAGTCCAAGTGATATATTTTTGAAAGGCCTTACAAAAATAGTCGAATTGTAAAATTTATGACCCAAGAAAATTTTAATGACAAAATATTACAATTCAGAGAACTTTTGTTGAGATTGTTATGAATAAATTGAACACAGTTTGAGTAAAATTTTGTTTATTGAAAATAAGACTGATGCAAACGTTATTTTACGCTGGATCGATTCATAGCAGTGATCTCATGGTTAGTTTCGAAACCACAGAAGGAATTCAATAGAAAATGGATTCAACTATTATTTGTCACCCAATAACGAAGGCTGGTTGAATACGACCTCTCCTTGGTTTTTTTTAATTTATTTCCACGTTATTGTTCATTTTAGAGGAGCGATATGGTCGACCTTATTTCTTTGATATATTTAAATTAGTTTTTCAACTGTTGTCACAAAATAAAGATTCAATTTGAGAAGGAAAATCTGCAAAAAGAAACGTTTGTAATATTGTTACAAAAATAAATAAAAATAATATAGGGTGGTCGGTTTACACTGCTCAATTTTATTCCACTTTTGTTGCTTTATTCAAAGGAGTAAGACACCCGATTAATTATAAAACATTATTTCATTCAAATGACTAAATAAAAGGTCTTAAATAATTTTACCGAATAGTCCATGGGTTTCGTGGTGCTGGCGTGCTGAGTTTTAAATCATTGAGGGCGTAATCTCTTTTTGCTCTCAGGCAGTATTGAAGCTGATCTCGTGGAAATGATGCTGTTAAGATTTTATATTCCAGAGGAGCAAAATTAAAACCAGTATTGCCTTCTTAATGCAAGGTCATTATGCTTTACATATTAGAGCTTTGAGTTCAACTTTTACAGGATGAAAAACCTAGGTTCTCCCAAAAACAGTCGAATTCTCGATTTAAAATGGGTTTTGTAGTCAGTTCGTAACCTTATGATAAAAAAAGTGTCATCGAATAGAGTCATGACAAGTCAAACATTGCTTATCTTATATTCAATGTTTCATTTGTTACATTAAGGCCTTAGAACAATATTTGGAATTCCTCTGATTTCGACACCTCATTGAAAATAACTTCTCGATCTTAATTCCATGTGAACATAGGTTAAACCCCTTAATCGGCGATAGTTTCATCTGCCAAATATAGAATTCCTCATGGAGTATTATCACATTGGCCGAATATGCAATCGAAAATATAATTCCACGAATACGTTTGATTTTTTGCAAAATATTCCCGAATCCATAATTTATTGAATAAGTTATTCGAAAAATGTGTTAGCATCTTGAATTTGCATGGCGCCTCCTTTTTATAATCCTCAATGAAACGCCTTTTTTATGCTCCCATAAAGTGATTTTGTTGAAAGATTCCCAAGAATGTTGAAATATTTTTTTTAAAATTTTTCTTCTTTGCAATATACAATTTGATAGATAAGATCAAAGCAATTAAGAATACTTGCGTAAGTCTCTTCATCTTTTTAGTGGGTGTGTTCAGCAATTGATAGTTTTTATTTGCCAAGAACAAAAACCTTATGCGCCAAAAAATCTCCCCTGAGACACATTCTCAAAAGTGCTATTTTTTATGGATTGAAATTTGGTAAACAAATAAGCACGTGGTATAAATACTCGTAAACAAAACTAAACAAGTGTCAAAAACGTGAATTTATTCTACATGCAATAAAAACAAGTTAACTTCTGACATGTGGGTCTTTGATGTGTCAAATAGAATTAATGTGACGGGGTCTGATAAACGTATTGCTCCTACACGAACTATTTCGTTTGTTAAGCAAACGTCTTTCGGCGCAGAAGTGCTTCTAAATTATATAAATGTCACTTGTTATGGTAGGTCTAGTCGATAGGTGTCCATGTCTAGATAAATTTAATAATTATTACCCAGAGGGGAGCTTTCAGCGATAGTCTGGTTGTCTTCGGTACACGAGGTGGAAGTGATCTACATATTGAGTTTATGAGTTACGTGACAGGAATTATACGAATTTGTGTGGGCCGCCGTCGTTTTATATTATTCATGTTTAAGTTGATTTTTTAACTGATTCAAAATTAATTTTATAGTGCACAGAAAAAGAAAGAAAGCGGAGACTTTAATAGTTTAAAGTGTTGTACCAATAAAAATTAGCCTTTAATATTTATTTTATTTTACAAAATTCTAGATGTCATTGCAAACAGACTTTTGTCTCAAATGCAAAGCCAAGAAGAACATTATTTGTCGTATGTCTCTGATTACTTATGGTTGCAAATTCTCTTCAAATCTTTGAAAAGCTGTGTCTTAGGTCTTGTTATTTTTTTTTAAAATTTGAATTCCAGAGTTGCAATATAAAAAATCTATCAATTCCAGCTCAATATAGCCAATATGTTCCGAGTGGATAGTAATAATAATCAGAAGGTGCCTTAATAAAAACTACGAAAGGATATCCTTTGTGTCATGCTTGATCATCAGAAGACCAGGTTAAATCCAAGGAAGGCAGTCTTGTTCAAACTCTTGACAATAGTGGGGGAAAGACTTGCAGAACAGATTGGCTTATTGACACTGTAGACAAAAATAAAGTAGTAAATCGCTTTGATGGAACAAAAAAAATCGGTTGCTTGGGTGAATTAGTTGCATCGGTTACAATTTTAAGGAGGTTAGAAAACTGTATAACAGGATCAAAATTAAAGCGTTAATGGACTTCGGAAGTAACGTTTTATGAAGTCAAGCAGAAACACCGATAGAACTGGAATAAAAGCGGCTAAGGATTTTTTTAGTAGAAAGACGTCTGCAAAATCTCCTGACGTGGACGTAGTACTTCAGAAAAATACGAGCGCAAAGTTTTGAAGTTCACTTGAATATAGGAAAGAGCAATATTTAAGGAAGCAAATTAATTCATTTATTCACTCATCTTCATAATGTGATAGGTTGCATTGATTTGGGCCAACGCTGCAAAAAATCTTTAGTAGCTGTGTTCTTAAAGAAGGAGCTTCATGTCCGTATTGCGTATACGCAAAATGCATCAAAAAACACCTGAGAGATCTTTCTTACTCTATGACTGTTAGTAAGGTTCATGATTCTGCACCATAAAGAACGATCGGGTCGAAAATGCTCTTGTGTACATTCAGTTTGATCTAGACCGTTTCTTTATTATAAAGTGTCCACCTTTAGCTGAACATGTACTATGCTTCTGTTTTGAAACATGACTCATAACATTTTTGCCAATTCTCGAAATTACAGAAACTCGATTTACCTAGCTTTTGAACATTGCTCTTCAAATCCAGTCGTGAAAGCAGGAATCTGAATAATTCCCTTGCGCAATAGTATATTCGACAGTGAAAAAGACATTCAATAGATAATTTAGAAATCATAAACCCTTCAGTTGAATGAAAAGGACTTCAAAGTGACTTCAAAGAATGCGGTGCAGTCTGTAGAATTTACATTTAGTCGACAGTAAATCTCTTATTGCTTGAATTAAACTTTTCTTAAATCAGTTATGAAGCATGAAGCAAATTGAATGTGTAATTAAACTCAAAGATTTTTCTGTTATCATAAAGAATTCAAGCAGTCTTGTGGAATTTATCCCGTTGAATAATTTGTTCTATTCGATAAAGCTTGCAAATTAGTGCATTAGAAAATGAAGTTGTTCCAATTCATTCTAATGTCAAAATGCGTAAAGAAAATGATGGGAAGCCATTAGGCCTTACAGATTCGTCAAATTATCTTTAGATAAAAAATATATAACAATTTCGAAGAGCACGTTTTTTTACGATTTTAACAACCACAGTTAATAAGTATTTATTTCGCTCATTAGCGTCAACAAAAGCATTTGTTTCCTACAAAATATTCAATTAAGATAACAATTTTAACATGATATATTTTATTATCCCTCATACTTTGCTACCTCACATTCGAATTCGTAAAACCAAGAAGAAATAAAAATATGAAACTGAAAGTGATGTCTGCTGTTCGTACCCTACGCATTCTGCTCTATTTCCCATTCCAAAAAACGAGCCCATGTTACAAAATCACATCAATTAAATTTTAATACCTTATTAATGGTCTCTAAAATCACTATGAATACTAACAAGAAATTTAAAACAATTTTAAATTACCACGAAAAAAAAAAAAACGAAGAATCGAAAATCTTTACACGGCTAATGAAATAACATTTAACATCGATTCGCAATTAATGTGTTTAAGGCCTTTTGTGAAGATGATTTTATGAGCTCGACTATCTAACAGACAAGCGACATTCCTTACGAGTCTCATTTCTATTTTTTAGAGCTTCCTTTGATCAAGATGTAAAAGTATTCGGTCATCTTTTTTTTTTTGAGATTTGGGTCAGGGATGACATAGATTTGGTTGCAACTTGTTGTGAAGGCGCTATTGAACTTTTGGGCCATAAATTGGACTTGAAAGCAAATTAACATTAAATAGACAAATCGATAGAAATACAAATGAGGTAGGCATTTACAAGCCTTAATTATTTGAACAGGGAAGTCATAAAGGCATTTTCAGGGTTTTTATTATGTTTTTTTCAGAAAGGTTTTACGAAGATTGTCAGGTTGTTAAACTTACAGATAGTATGTGAAAGAGAATGTTGGGATGCATATTTTTGCATACTAGTGAGCTAAAAATCAATAGGTTTCGAGCATTGACCAATTTTATGAGATTTTCTTGTTTATGGCCCGCATGATTTGTTATAAATTTTGTTACTGGGAAACAGTAGGTTGTATAGTTGTCATAACACTTAAGCGGGGGTATAAAAGTTTAATGTTCCCATTGTCAATTTGTTTTTTCGAGTTATGTAGTTATTAATTTCCCATTTGCAGGTTCTTGATAATTAACTGCTTTTGTGATAAATCTTATTAATCAGAAAGAAATTCTCAAAATAAAAAGGTTCACCGAAAACTTAAACTTGCGGCTTTTTAAAATCTCGCGATAACAACATTAAGCTTTAAATACTTTGATATTTTGTCTCACCCTGTAGATACTATTGCATTTATTGTAAATAATTCCATAATAAGACGATAAGTCATGGTCCATAATAGGTGAACCATTGAGTTATCGAAACCAAAATAAAACTGAATTTTAAACCACTGCAACAAATGTAAATTTCTTCTCCTTTTATTATAAGGTTGTGCTTTTTTAACTCTTAGATTAAGCAAGGAGGCTGAATATAAAGAACTACGGATGCCCAAAAAAATGGGAGAATCTAAATAGAACGCACAGCCAAAGCAGAAACATCCTTAGAAAAGCGGTTGATTCTGCAGCTCAACCATCGATTAAAATTAGGTCCAAAATCGGAGAATCATCTAGTATACTAACAGTCAGATGAAAAATAAGAAAAAGTTAAGCCTGTTCTGATGCGTCATAGAACCTTCGAACGAATTTCTCAAGAGATTATTTAGCTTGGTCCGTTGAATGGCAACACGTTGTATTTTCGAATGAAGAAAAGTCGTTGTTGTCTTTCCGAATGAATGGAAAAGTAAAACAAGCACCTTAATCTAATGTATCCCACAGGGCTTTGTTTTATGCCCAACTTTCTTTTTAATTTTCATGAACGATCACTTGCCTGCTTCATTTGATCCACAGCAGCGCAAGAGAATGTGAAAAGCTCTCCCGCGCCCATTATTTCCATTGTGCATCAGGACTTTTTCCTATTCTTGCGCTGATCGTTTCACCGGTGTTATAGGCTACCTACATAAGGGTATTGAAAACCCTTTGAAAAGCTTGTGGCTTACACATTTTTAATTTTCAGACATCATGCTCCTCATTTCCTTAACATTTTCCTCCTCTTTGACAAGCATCCACTCTGCACTAGTTCTTATAATGAAGATGAATCACGAACTTACAGTCCCCAGCAGATGTGGAACTTTTACCATATTTTGTTGCCTTAATGAATAACTCAAGAAAATCAATTCCACTGACCTATCTCATCTCTATTTTCAAACGAAATTCTTCTTTAAGGCAATGAGCGATTTTTGTTCCTAGATCTTAAATTATCCATTGCCGAATGTGATCTACACAGGGAATCTTTAAGTACCGCAGCGGCTGTCATTCATAACAGAAAGTAATAAAAATATTTATACCCCATCGTCCCTGCGAACGCGAACAAACAAACAATTCCACAAAATTTATGGCCAGCACACAGCCTTCCAAGGCAGATCAGACAACATTTCCTACCAGAGTTTGGGGTGTACATTGCGCGGACTTCCGTCACTATGAGATTGACGAAAACGATTATAAGATCTGAGGTTGCTTCAAAAACTGCATATTTGTAGATTGCCTCTCAAGTGCACGTAAGAGCATAAACACAAATTAACCGATCTGATTTAGCAAGTGCTCGGAATTGCTTCTGTTGAAAACGGCAAACGGAAATGTACTCCGAATGTTCAGTTTTGGAAAATCACTAAAAATAGCTGGCAAAATAAACCCAACTTTAATTTGAGAAAATTGCGGAGGGAGTTATGCAACTGGCACAAACTTCATGGAGCGGGATTGTGTTGACAAATTTCAGTGAATTAGCCGAATAGGACTTCCTGGGAAAGACTTCAAACGAATAACCAATGACTTTAAAAAGACGACAAACAATTCAACCAGTCTAAATAATTGTTGACTTGAAGCTTTTTGATTAGTGCAAATAATTCAAAGTAGAATTACTTCAAATTTAATGGTGAAAGTTATTAAATGAATTCATTAGATTGCAAAATAAGCTAATAAGTCGATTAAATCTCTCTAACAGAATGGGGTCTTATGCGCTCCAATAACAATTGCGATGTTATTCCACAAGGAATGGTCTTGTCACCTCTCTTATGGATTCTTATGGTCGAAAGTTTTTACTTATCAACCCAACGATCATTCGAATATCCGAGACGTCGATAAATATACTTTCCAAACTTCACGCTACAGGACACGATGCTTGCAGTTAGTTAGGCTAAGTCTCCTGTCATCTTTGAATTGGTGGAAAATCGTTGATCCATATCTTTGTACAGCCAGTTAAGTTCGCCGTTGTATCGTCTTTTTCATTTGCACTATTCGGAAGCAGGACTCCATTTCGCAGGTCCTCAAAATCTCCTCTTTCATATTGTTTATTTTCAAAATTAGAACTCCAAATATAAGAATTTTATTAAATCATTTATTTGGTCCGTCGAGCTAACGTTTTTATCTTATTTCTGTATTTGTTATTTATTTATGGAAACTGAAGTCCTGAAGTCGGATTTTCACCAAAGTGTAGTTTATGGAGTTGGGCTTTTTTTCTCGAAACAGATGATGCTGCTTCTGTATTCCACCTAGTGTTCAATGAATCAATTCTTGTCGACAGCATGTTTTACATTTGACGAGTAACTATTCTGACCTCTACTTGAATTGCTGAAAAAACTTCAACGTTGGGCACGGACAGAAGTCTCAATAACGTATGCGTATCTATACAGCTGGACAAACTCGAATAAAAAATTACCTTCTTTTTGACATGTTACCCGTCGCATTACCTACTCTTCGTCCGGTGGAAGATCATGATATCCAACTTCGAAATACTGCTATTTCTTTTTTAATGTTGTCTGCAGTAACTATGGTATTTTTACGAAGAACATTTTTGCTTTGTTTTTTTTTCGACTTCATGACTGCTTACAATTTCACTTCACTTTTCGATTCTATGTGAGGGCCACTAGATCTTGCAATTATCAGATTTTTTTCCGTTTTTAAAGAGCGTTACGTTATTTCTTCAGAAAACACGGAACCTTGAGAAAAACCCCTATTTTTTGCACAGTACTTGCAACTCGTGTTTAAACTGCTTCAAACAAACAACTTTTTCTTTGAACGCGGTTCTGTAAGTTGTTTAGCAATATTTCCAAAAAAAAGGTACGCCAATCGAGTGGTGTCGAGTAAAACCATTCCAAATGACCTCACATCAAACAAATTACGATTGCCACCCCGTCTGCCGTACTCTGTGCAGCTCAAGTGCATTGCAATGGAAACCAAGGAAAAACATTACAGCAACTTTTTTGGCTTCGTTTTTCAATTTTCCTTTCATAAAAAATCACCTCTTTCTCTTATTTTAATCATCCTCTCGTATGATGTACTTGGAGCTACGGTTGCTCTATTATGGGATTTGAATGCGTCACGTTTGTTCATACTTCAGATTTCCCGATATTCAGTTGGCTCGGAAGTAACATTCCCGCCAGTGGGTGGCGGGTGTATTATGTATTGGATACCTACGCCACCCTGTTACATTTTCCGATGGTAATTCAAACTGAAATTGGTTTCTTCCAACGACGACTATACTCTTGGATATTGGCAACCAATGTTCGTGGAATTGATGTGATCGTTTTGAATATGTCGCCGTGTCTCAGGTAAGTAGGACTTGGATATTGACGATATGGGGTTTTTTGACGGTCGGAAGTTATTACTTGATACACAGAAGAGAATTGGCTGACTGCCGGGAGTTCCATTGAATTTGCCCACCTCGGCTGGGAAGAAAAAAATCAATCTTTACAGCTATGAAAGTGTACTTATTTTTGTGTATTTATAGAGCTGTGGTAGGGACTACCAAGGTTGTTTCTGGTTATGCAGTGAATTATCGCAGGTGCTTCACGTAACCGGATCTAGTCGTGTCGGAAGGTAATATTCCAGATGAGTTTCCGAACGAGATTTTCTCGTAGGAGACAAGGTGCTCGCGAGGCATACATATCAGCAACAAAATGCAAGGTCCTTGGGAGTTTTGAATGGGAAATCGATTTTATTGAAGAGTCAAAGTAAATTTTTGAATGACGCAAGAAAACTGCGTTAAAATTGAAATGTCAAAGCTTGTTGTCGGTGCTGTTGGGGGAATTCTCATAATTTATTTATACGAAACGGAGTTTGATGGGATGCATATTCAAGGAACTCATTTTTCTTAATGCCACACTTTTTTCAATTCGGACTCTTGAAAGAGGCGATTTCAATTCGAATATTATCTTTCACGACCTGAGTTGATCAGAGATATTTGCTGTAAAACCTTGTCGATGTAAGGTTTAGTGAACAAAGTGCACAGGGTTTGCCTCCATACTTGCTGTTAAATTTATTTGGAAAAATGTTCCCTAGTTTTCCTATTAAAAATCTAGCACCCAATCTAGCATCTTTCATATGTTGAGCTTCGGAAACAGCATCCGCTGTGTTTGAAAACGTACCAGATAAGTTCTAGCTAAAGTTTCTCGAAAAATTATTTACCTTTTTATAAAGGCCACGCAAGGTTCTCTTCAAGTAAAAAGTTATCATGTGAGCCTTAACATGAGGTGATTGTAGTTAAATTATATAACCTCCGCCTTTTTGAAGTCGGTATAAAATTAGTCCCAAACCGTATCCGGGACAAAAATACATAGCATGAAATGAATTAGCTATGAAATAGGAGTTCGCTGACTTCAATAAAACAGAGAGAGTGAGACTGTACCACTGGTACAACCTTACCAAAGCAGAGTGATAGACTCCATCATAAACGGACGAAGTGCCGAATGGGTTTGTAGATTTATCAAGACAAAAAGTGTTTAATCATCGCAGTAGCACTTTAATTTGATTCTCCACTCGGACAGATTTACTGTAAGTGAAAAAATTGAAATGCCAAAGCTAAGGGAGAAGGTCCCCACTAGTTTCGAGATGGAATTTATAAAATTACCCAAATTAAGCTCAACCACACTACTTTCCTTATAACTTTCTCATAAACAAAAAAAATCAGCGAATTTCTTAGCATACAGGAGTAAAGGGAAGACCACAAGTTGCTTACATTCGTACAAGCCCAAAATTGTATATCCTAATCCCAAACAGGCTTACGAACTTGTTTGTAAAAAAACATGTAAGAAAAACTTAAACTGAAACGATTTCAAAGTAGCCAGTACATTTCTCTGTATCAACTTTCAAGCTTTTTCGCGAGAAGTATATCTCCTAGGAAACCTGGAAAAAGCACAATACCGGGCCAAAAACAGTTCCTTGCGGAACTCCTTTGATAATATCCTTATACTAGGAATAATCGCTACTGTATTTAAAAACGGATGTATCGTATACAATTGCGTCGAAACCTGCAAACCTGCCGTAGCTTATACCTGAAGCATTCGGAAATTATCAAAGGCTTCAAAGAACTAAGAAAGGCACTACAACCAATATTTTTCTCTTCGAATGCTTTTTCGATTTCGTTGGTTGTGCTGTCCACCAGTTCAGTTTTCGAATGTTTGATTCTAATACCAAATTGATGGTCACGTAAAAGATAAAAAAACTTTTCGTTTGAAGACTTTCGATACAACGGCATTAGCTAAGCCAGTCTGTACGATTTTTTTCATTTGATGTCTTCTAGGTTTGAAAACCGTTATCATGACATCCAACTTTGGAAATTCCTTAAGGACTTAATCCCAACCAATATATTTGCGATTTTTTAAATTTTCAATCATTTGATCAGGTTCTGTCAGCGCTATTGTTTCGCCACTTTTCGTCTCTTTGTTCTTCAAAGAATGTAACTACGTTTTCGTTTGGTTCATTAACTCTTAGCTACATCCAAAAAGAGCTACATACTTTGGTATCTTTTTATTCATAAACTATTCATTAAACAAATAAGACAAGTATTGCAAGTAGAAAAAAGTTTGGATACCATGAGGCTTAAGAAAGACCACCATGAAAGCCAGACTAAAGTCAGTACATATTCATTTAACTTTCAGATTTCAGATGTCACAAATCTCGATTGGCACTTGCTCACTGGCCCATTTCTAGTTTCACGTCTCGTCACACTTTTCTATTTCAACGTAAAGTTTTAAGCTTGTTCATTATGTTACTATCCGATTACTACTTAGTTTGCAGACATTAAAATGGGTTCTCTGCGGGATACTTCGCACATCTTTAAACTCAACATGACATAAAAGTCGTATTCACGCTTCATTTCCTGCTTAATGCAAATCACACCGGACCTGTCTTGTTTCTTTTTTTTTTTTTGTTATTTTGCAACTTGTTTATTCATTTGGAGAGACATTTATAAAATTCGTCGCTTTGCTTCATTAGTTTAAGGAAAAAAATATCACCTAATGAAGCTGTTTCATTTGAATTAGGTTAATCTGTGACCACCGGGCTGTCTGGTCGTACTGCTTTCGAAACCTTTCTACATAATCAAAGGCTGTCGCATTCGCAATCTTTGCCTACTTAATTGATTCTTTTTAGTGATTAAGATTATTGCTAATTTTATTTAACGTTTTGTGTAGCGCTTTTTGTTCGAATTAATCTACTTAGAGGGTCGGAATACTTTTGTAAAATACAAAATTTTGAATTATAAGAATCGTACAGTGCATTGCTCTTGATTTGTTGATACCTTAAAGGTTGTCAGAAATAATACTCATTTAGTTGTGTCGGCTTTAGAGTCTGGCTTCACATATTCAAGTTCTACGATCAGGGGGAGAAATTAAAATGAGAAAACCGAGCCAATTTCAGATGAAGAATTTTGTTTAACATCGCATAGAACATCTTTTCAGCCATACATTATGAAGGCTGGGTGGCACAGTAGGTTAAGCGAATGCCTATTAATTGGATCTTATTAGCTCAGCTTAAGACTTAAATATTTTCCCGAAGTCTTTGGCCACAAAACAAACTTAAAACAAAAACACAAAATGTCAAGTCAGTTTTTAATTAAATCTCTTTCGAAAGAGACTGTGAAACGTAGAAAACAACAAGCAACCGATGATGCGTTGAAAACAATATTTTGACATCACATCGAAGTTGTGAAGAATCCAAAGTTTATTCAAGCAACAATGCAGCACAGAAGCCAGGCAAACAAATACTACAAACAAACCAACCGCTGTTTCGTTGGGCTTAAAAGGCAATTAAGGAGTAACATGCTTGAAAATGCCTTTGCTCAATTTCAGATTGATTTTTAATCTTTTGGGTAAAATTCGGTCGCGAAGAACTGACGTAGCTGCTGTAGCCAAAAGGATCCTGGCCTTCTTTTTTTCTGTTCGGATGCATCTTGAGGGTAGAAATTGTCCAAATTCCAAGCTTATGGCATGCACGATTCACATTTCGGATTTATTAACTTAGATTAACATATGCATGCGTGGTAAACTACAACCCTGAATTAAATTGAATCACGGAATCTCTATTACACAATTCCATCAAATTTTCTATTCAATTCTATTGCGTTTGACGCGCTTTCATCTCTTTTTGTCGTTCTGCTGGTCCGAAGTTGTTTTGTCTTTGTTAAGTGGTAAATCTTTTTCCTCGCGAAGTCAAGTTCTCTTGCGTGCGTCCTGTTCCAAGAACTACATGTTCTACATCCTAGGTGAAGATATTATCCAAAATTTGTCATACAAAATCGGTGGCCTGTTTAAATGTAGACCACATTTATCAGATTAGAATAACATGAAAAAAAATTAATAAAACAACAAAGCCAATTTTTGATGAGGCGGTCCAATATAAACAGCGTTATTCCTGCAAAAGCTCATCCAAAGTGGTTGCCTTGATAGCTAAGACAAGAATTCGACGCACTCCCAGACAAAATAATTCTCTCGTCGATTGATCCGTGCAACCAATTGAAGGACGGTTACCATGAGATGAACCAGTCGTGAAACTTCTTCCTCACAATTTCGTTACGTTGCGCCGTGTTGTTGGGAACACTTGATCGAGCTCTGGTCACCGAAAGTCGGTCAACATAGCTCTAAATTTGTCTGCTTATGAGATAAAAATAAACCCTTATTCTTATTGATATATTCCATGTGCATAAGTCTCAAAAGGCCAGAAACAATTCTTGCTGCTTTGCATAAGATTGCTCGAAAAGGGCTATTTACTGTGTGGGCAATTCGAAAATTTTGTCAGACGAAGTCTCCGCGAAGTGAGGCTATCCGCATCGGTTGTCATTTCCTTTCTTCCTCTTCTAAAAGAGAATACCTTTTGATACAACAGAGTCTCATCTTTATTGAGAGATTTCATTCAAAAAGATCCGGAGGACATGCCAAAATGACTTAATTTAGAAATCCCGCCCGAAGATACTTCAATCCTTCCTTCCGCTTACACGATTTGCACGCAGAGAAACTATTTGTATTTGTCTTAATTAAGTCACCACAAGTATTGAACTGCGAAATACGTTCCCATTCAACATAATTGACTCCATGACACGATTCTATCAATCGCAGCGGCGTTCAAGTATATTTATGTAACGGAGATACGGTCCCTGCTCAAACCTTCATTTCAGTCTAGTTTGGATGCCCCTCAATGTCTGCCGGAAGCATTTCCACACACACTTTGAATACATTGTTTCCGCTCAGCAGCTCTGTACCTATTCTGTCCTAATTCGAACGAAAAGCAAGAAGTTATCATGTCGAAAGGCGGGCAGCGTAGTTGCTCCAGCCATTCAAGCAATCTGATCGACAATGATACCTCAGGAAATTCCAAAGAATTCAATTCCATTGCTCCTCACCAGATCTCCCGGTGAAAGAGAATATAGGGACTCTATTGCAATAATTACAGCCAATACTCGTAGCAGGGCAGACAGACACTATCCTCGTACGAAGTGCCTCCGGAGAACAAACATTATTAAAGGGCCTCAAGTGTGTAAACGTGACTTTCTATTTGATTGTTGTTTCTGTAACACGAGGCTTTTGTAACATAGCGCTAACTGACAGTGCCATATCGGTGCCTTCTGTAACGAACTGTTTTCACCCTCAGCCGCTGGCTGGTGTATTTGAAAACCCCTAACGATGTGGTATCCTTATCTCGGGGGTTGTATTTTTTACTCCACTCCTCTTCTAATATTTCTTTTATTTGCTCCATCACTTTGACGTACGCCTGCTTAACCTCTGGAGATGTTTCACCAAAGGGGGGTGACACTTTATGGGGCTTTGCCAGTTTCCCAACCCCAAAGTGTCGAACAAGAATAAGGGACAAACCAGGGAATTAAATAAAGATGTAATGACCTTCTTTTGGGAATTAAATACTTGAATTTGTCATTTATGGTGGGCGCTGGGATTTGATTTTTTCTTTCTATTCTTTTTAAGAGTCCTTCAAAAAAACACGAAGGAAAGCAAGTGCTGGTGTTGAAAATGAGCTTAGAAGGCAAATGATTGTGTTTAATGTGTCGAGTTGACAATGGTTGGAAATGTTTTGAAACTTTTAGAGTATTCATTGTTATTGTCATGGAAAAAATTTGTCAATTGAATTTTTATGGACACAAAGAGGCGCCTAAAAGAATTTCAATTAAACATAAAAATGTTTGTCCGGTTCACTTGTTGTGAATATCAATTTAACTGAAGCTGTGCTAATTGAAAACAATGAATCGGATAATCATAAGATATTCAATTCACGCATTTAAAATGCGTATTTTAAACAATTGACAATAATAACAATTTATTATAATAGAACAAAAGGTAATAAGCATAATTACATGCAGGCATATTTAAATTCTAATAAATCATGACACTATTTTGTTCGCTTGGGAGTGAGTATAAAATGGATTGTTATCCTATTTGTAAGCGTAAAAAGGTTTTGTAAAACCTGCTGCGTGACATCGTAAAATATTACTTTGGTAAACAGCACAGCTTTCGCATGGAGCCATTAAAGCTTGATGCTTTGGGGGCACGACAAACATTTAAGCTTGATAGAACGCTCTGAAGTATTAATGTGAGTTGATTGATTTATTATTTCAAATAAGTTAAATGCAATTTTACATCTTTATAAATAGAACTACATATAATAGAAATTCTGTATTTTTCTGCCGAGGAAGAAAAATAGTGTTAAGATGTCTTTTTAACAATTTCAAAAAAAAAAAATCACCTTAATTCTTGAAATTAAATAAAGTGATTTTTGTCGAACTTATAATGACTTTATGCATGAAAATTATAAAAATGTAAAAGACAGCACATAAAAAAATGGGCTGACATTAAGTTATTTAATTATGCTTCAGCCATTTTAAGAATAAACTTAAATTTTCGTCAAACAGAATACAAAGTTGAGTTGAGTACATTTTTTTGGAATTAAAATTTAGACGACTATTTCTACCTACGAGAAACCTTTGGCGTCTGCAAAAGCTGTATGTTCTCCTTTAATATCAAGATAAAAAAGAGAAATGCTGTAGATCAATTCAGGATCTTAATATCACTTCTAATTTCTTCGATCTTAACTTTTTGCGGCCTAGGGTTAATTAAATCAACGAAACCCCGCCTTTCCTCTTTTTTTTTCTCAACAGAATGTCGTGATTACCAACATCCAAGCCTTTATTGATGTCCGTAAATAAGAAAACGTTTGACTATCATGTTAGTTACAAATTTTGCTTCAATTTTGGTTAGACTCGGAAAAATAGAGATGATTTTTTTTAGTTTTATTTTTTTTTTCAAAAACCGTTTTAAGCTACATAAATATATATTAACTAAAATGACTTTTATGCACTATTTGAATGACATTTTTTCTACTATCATAAATTTCAAGAAATGGCATCCGCGAGAGTAAAAAAAAAAATTGAGCAACATTTTTCGAACACCACTGTGTATATTTTCTTAGGAGTCATTTCTCAGTTAACCAAATACTACTACTCCGTGCAGAAGCTCCATATCAGGGTTACAAAAGAATTCATTACTTTGGAGAACTGTCAGTGAATATTTTACAGCCGTTAATTTTTTGACTTGGAGACATCAAAAAATAAAGTGAACATTTTTTATTTTAATTTTTACGCCATTACACTTAATTCAAACATTAATGAATGGATGAATTGTGTTTATATGCAGGCTTTACACTTAATGTATTCATTTATATTTATTTGTGACCAACAGTAGGTGAAAGCTATTCGAGGGACGAGCACATGCAAACATCATGTTTTATCCAGGTTATGTCTTATGCTCCTCTGTGTGCTCCTTTATGTTACAGTTTTTAATGAGTCAAGGACTTGAGCGCGCCCCAAGAACAAAGCATCCGGAAAAGTACCTTTATCAACCAAAATGGTTCCATATAATCTTCATACATCCAAATGGAGCAGCACTTTACGGCATCTTGAAATAACGAAGGATCTTACACTCATATCAGGGCCTAAACTGACTCTTTGTAATTTAATATTTTTTCAATATTTGTAAAGTTATTTATTTAACAATAATCAAAGCAAAAGAATTAAAAGAAAACAAAAGAATGACCCGCCCACACTTAAACTTTTGCATTCAACCGAATGACGGCAACTTCCTCTATCTTAATTAATTATGTTTGCACTCTTTCCTTTGAAGTATCAAACCGAAAACAAATAATGCAATTATAGAACTGAATTCTTAAGGGAACGCATATTAAAATGATTACTTTAATATACAACTCTTCTCCATATTATTGAATTGCAAGGGGTATAGAAATAGAACTGTCTGCTTCCAAAATTATCTTGGCTTCACCCAAATTCTAGCCCATTCACTTGACGAAGATGGCTGTTGAGAAGAATTATATAAGCTTCATAAGGTATAAAAATAATCTAAGCCTTCCGCCTTGTTATTACAAAATATGTATTCCAGCAGATAAAACAGTAACTACTACAAAATTTTTCAGTATCCTAACTTGTGACCGATCGTGTATTCTAACAAGTGATCCAATTGAAAGTTAGGTGTTAAACCAAGTGCATACAAAAACTATTTATAATGATTCGGTCCGATGCGATCAAACAGCTCCCTTAAATCACAAGCCTAAAGTGCATTGAGCGCATAGTCCGACTTGGTGCTACAAATAAGCACAGATACAATCTTAGCCTTAAAATATTTCCAAGTCAGTATGTTGTCTAACTGCAATCGCAACCTTTAAAGCATAATCCCGAAAGCCCGATTTTCCATATCATCCGCAAGTTCGAAACTTTCAATGTAATAATCCGCACCTGTGATGTAAACTAAGCCGTTTGCATCACAGGTGCCAAGGCATTTATTCCTTCTTTATTTTTTTATTTTCTTACATATTCCTTCAAGAGCCTATGCCAATGCCAAATTTAAACAGCAGTTAAAGTGTTTCTCATCACACGTTATATCAAAGAAACCACCTCACAGCATTGCATTCTTGTGCAGCCCCAAAAAATGATGCAAACCTTTAATTAAAGTCCACCACAGGAAGTGCCAAAACAGCCATCTTCCATCGAGAATTTTAATGACTCTTTTTCCTGCCCGATTGCACACATTCCGCATTACTGCAGACCCGACCAAACTTGGCGGCGACCAACTATGTACCATCATTATCATTGTACATCAGCTAAAAATTCAAAGAGTTCCTGTCCTGCATCCATAATTTCCCTGAAGTTCAAATTCGAGCGTCATCTTTCGATGTGCGTGTTCCAAAAGATATTTTTTTGTTTTACTGCAAACCTCAGTTACTGGTGGAGCCCACTCAAGCTCAAACTCAGAGTTCAATATCCTACGCCATGCGCACGGTGATTGATCACCAAAATGTCAATTCCAGCGCCAGTCATGTGGAAATCGTACATGCACCGGCGAAACACAAGAAACCCACCTTTTGTTACGTGAAGTTTTGCTCCTCCTGCAACAGTTCAAAAAAAAGTAAAGAAACGCCTTCATATCTGAAAAAGGATCATGCTGTCGTTTCAAGTAGTTCTTAAGTCGTTTCTTACAATTTTCTTCTTTTTAATTCGAATTTTTTTTTTTTTTACTTTCGTTTCAGGAGCAAAGCATCCTTCGTGGTGGAAATTTCTGCCAAGTCGAGCATCGTCCAGCAGTAATGTGCTATGTCTAGTGTAAACATAACCCTCCCCACAGGGCTGTAATGGAAAACTATCGAGGAAAAGCAAAGAAAAGTTATTAAAAAAAGTGTTTGACCAAGTGAAAGTGAAGTGTGATTTATCTTGTATTAGCGTGCCGTGCTGCTTGGATCGGAGGAGAGGTCATTCGTTGGCTCCTTTCTGCCATCCGGTCTTTGGATTACAAACGAGAGAGATTGAGCGGAGATACTAATTACGTTCAGAATGGATAAGACTTATAATGTGCACAGAATGAGGTGAGTTTGGTTTGCAATCGAAGTGAGCTCGCATTAAGTAAACGAGCAACTGTGCAGCCTCCCACAGAAGGCTTGGTGTTAAATTGCAATCCGATGCGATTTCAATTGAAGTGTTAAATTGCGAAACTGGCGCGTAGGAGTGTGAGTCAAAGGTTTTGCGGTTTTGTAATTGTCAATTGCTTAAGCCACCAACAGCAGACACGAATCTGTGAACAATCCAAATGGAATGCAGTTGTGATTTGTGTATTTAGATTTTTCCTATTTTTTGTTCGTTTTGTTGACACATGCACATTTTTACAGAAATGTTGGGGAATTCCTCAACGCTTGTATCTTGGGCATGAGGCATAAGAAAATTTATTTGCTTTGTTGCTTTATCTAAAAATTTGTAGTTCTTCAAGTTGATTAGTTGCTATATTTATACATTTTTAAATAAAGCCCAGATAATTATCGAGGCTCAGGACTTAAGTCGAACAAAAACTATGCTACCAATCTATGATGTCTTAAAATGTTATTGCACAGTGCTATGGAATGTCATAAAGGAAATTGCATATTGAGAAATGAAATGAAACAAAAAACAAAGCTTTTAGAAAAACATTTAAAGAATATGGAAAATTTATTCCAATTAATTTAGTGTTGAAAAAAAAATGTAAATATCCAGATTCGTAGGGATTAACCTTAATCCGCACCAGAATTAATCAAAAGCTTGAAAGAAAAAAAGTAACTTTTTAACGAGCAAACGGAAAATTTGTAAGGACGAGTTTATGCCCTAAAGAAATAAAATTTGCGATGACGAAACGACAAATAATCTGGTTAATAGAAAGGTTCAAAGCTTAGATTCTCTTAACGTAGAACCGCCTTCCAGTGCTTATGTTACTGAAGAATTCATTCTACGAATCATAAAAAATTCAAAGTTGCGTAAAGCAGGAGGCTTTGATTCCATCCGAAACTTATTTATAAAAGAATTACCCAGAACAGCGACGAAATATTTAACTTTTATCATAAACGCTTGTTTAAAGAACACCTACTTCCCCAGCGCATGGAAAATAGCTAAAGTTATACCTATTCTCAAAGCGGGGAAACCACCTGAAAAACCAGACAGTTACAGGCCCATTAGCTTACTCAGTAGCTTGAGCAAAATTTACGAAAAAGTGATTAAGGAAAAACTATTAAGAATTGTAGAAGAATATAAAATATTTCCCAATGAACAATTTGGTTTCAGAAAATTTCACTGCACATCGCATCAAGTCCTAAGAATCTGTAATCACATCAAAAATTCCCGCTCCCAAGGAAAATCCACCGGGATGATTCTTTTGGATATTGAGAAAGCGTTAGACTCTGTATGGCATAATGGGCTTATATATAAAATGATGAACTACAATTTTCCTCTGTATATATGTAAAATAATCCAAAGTTTTTTGTCTGGTCGCAGTTTTAAAGTCCAAATTAATAAAAGTTGCTCTGATGCATTTCAAGTTGTGATGGGAGCTCCACAAGGCGCAGTCCTATCGCCAACACTTTATAATTTGCACACATCTGATTTTCCGAGCTTACCACAATGTGATGCAGCCATCTTTGCTGATGATACTGCCATATTTTCATCACATAAATTCGCTCTCGATATTGAGAGGAATCTAAACCATGCGATGGAAATATTAGAAGCTTATTTTTCCAAGTGGAAAATAAAATTGAATGGTGAAAAAACACAAGCAATATTTTTTAGCCGAAAAAGGAAATCTTGTTTTCTCCCTAGTAGGCAAATCCAGGCTGCTGGAAAAAGTATTGAGTGGGAGAGCTCGGTGAGATATTTAGGTATCTATCTTGACACCAGATTAACGTTCAAGGAGCATATCTCTAGATCGCTTAGAAAACTGAAAATAGCCGTTAATTTATTATATCCATTTATCAACAGAAAGTCAAAGCTAAGTATTGGTAATAAGCAAATACTCCATAAAGTGATTTTTCAAGCTATTCTCCTATACCCTGTTTGGCCCTGTTTGGGGGAACAGTGCAAAATCTCACATCAAACGCCTTCAAGTGTCCCAAAACAAAATTCTTCGAATGATACTTAATCTTCCTTGGTACCACTCTACCCTAGACCTTCATGAAAGAGCGAATGTTGAAATGATTTCAGAACGAATACAGAAGCTTAATAATAAATTTAACTTAGGCTGTACTTTTGCTGATAATCACTTAGTTAACGAACTATACAATTGATATCCCATGTTTTTATTACATTATTATTTACTTGAACTTTATTTATCCATCTTATTTTCTTATTTATACACTTATTTATTTATTAATTTTTATATCAATATATCTATTTATTTATTTCTTTATTTATTTATTTATTTATTTATTTATTTACTTATTTATTTATTAATTTATACAATTATTTATTTATTTTTTTTTTTATTTATTTATTTATTTATTTATCTATTTATTTATTTATTTATTTATTTATTTATTTATTTATTTATTTATTTATTTATTTATTTATTTATTTATTTATTTATTTATTTATTTATTCACTTATTCATTTATTCATTTATTTATTTATTTTTTTTCTTCTTAATTTATTGAATTCGTTATTTGCATATTTATTATTTTTTACATTCTTGTTTGTTTCCTCAGAAACAATTAAGACACTTAAACTCTAGTCATTAAATTTTAAGCTTGTATAAAATAATTCTTAAAAAATATATGCATAATATGAACACTTACTTATCATCACATGTATCTATATACATATAAATATATATCTATTTGCTGTTTTTTTTTTTTTTTTATTCTCTCTATAAAGGTTTTTTATCGAATTTTCCTTTAAAACGCTGTATTATTGTATAGTATAACTCATTCGATTGTGATATCTAATCCTATTTCAGAAGTAATATATAGCCATATAAAATCTCTGAACTGTAAAATGTGCGGTAACACCTTAATTTGTAAATTTAATCTCGAAATAAATATATCTATCTAACGAGAACTGAACCGAAATGTCTTCAAGGTCGAGTTGAAGTTCGGCAACCTGATTTATCACTTCAAAACTGAAAACTATCGACAAAACAGGGGTTACAAGGGTTAAAAAATGGTCTAGAAATAGAAACAACATGAATTTCGAAATGGTTAAGGAGTAAAGTTTTACTCCACAAATAACACTTTAGTGGATATTTATCGAACACTTACTACAGGAAACCGCTGCTAGCTCGGTTTGACTTAGCAAATTGGTTAAGAACTTCTAACTCAAAAGACCAACTGCATTTATAACAAAACATTAGTCTTGGCAGATCTGCTAAGTTAAGCCGAGATGTGGCCGTTTCAAAAGAAGAATTTTTAATCGAATATTCGGCTGAATATGAGGGGAAGGCGAATGGTAAAGTTATGATTTCGAACTTATTAGTTGTACTTAAAGTGATGCGGTTGTAGGTCATGAAACGAAAATATGTTGACACAGCGAACGAATACACAAAGAAAATAAGCTTATCACAGCCCCTTAGTTCGAGGAGACGGTTTAAGAGTATTGGTCTAGAGAATTGGAACCAGCCTGTCATAGATACAGAAAAGTAGAAGGCCACCATGTTTCAGACAGTGATTCTCCCAAGTGTGTCGTCGAGTGAGTCACTTAGCAGATCACTTTTAAACTGACATCGAGTTGGACGCTGTCAAAATGTCTCTATGGCATGGCAGATACTGATATGGCTGCGGTAAGTTTGATACAATACAGATACTGATCAGATCAAGTCTGTTCCCATGACATCTGATTCCACTTAAAATTGCTTTGGCTGCCCTCGTTGGTCCATGATAGAGAACGTTCGCCAACACTTTCTCCCTGCATATTTTAAGGTCCCGGACAACGACGTTGTAAGACCATTGCATTTATACTTTTTGAAGTTATTTTTAGACTCAACCAATACGAAACAAACATACGCGTGACGAAGAGATTGCACATCAAAATAGTGACCCTTATATAAGCTTTATGCATGAAAACAATCTGCTTCTTAATATTCGATTTTAACGCACCACCGTTCCAGGAAGTCTTCATAATATATCTATCTGAATAAATAAATAAATAAAATAAAACTATCTCTATTATAAAATTTGTTAAGTGATTTTTGAGTTGTTCAATTAAAATTCTTCAAGCTCTCCAATTAATGGCCGCATACTTTCCTTCTTCGACAAAGCCCTCATTCATAATTTTTGTAAATTTGAATGACTTGCAGAAAAAAATATGTACTCATATATAAATTTCTAGCGCCAATCAATTAATTTCCATTAACATTTTTCTTCTGCTTTTGAATGTACACAAATTAAGGCTCAACCTACATTTTGCCATCGTAGGCTAAACTCAAACTCAAAGCATAAATCAACTCCTGAAGTTCGAGATCAATTAACATGTCAACCAATAAAAGGATTCACAATTATCGAGCCTAAGAAATGACTCGTGCTTGCTGTCAAATAGTATCGGAAATGTTAATGGCATCGATTGAAAACAGGTCTTCTACATCAAATTGTTGGGCAAAAGGGCACGGACTGTCAATTCTGATTGAAATTCAGCAAGCCAACTGAAGGAAAATTAGTCACACGCCTAGATTGCAAATTGGTTTCTTGGGTCCGAGTAACCAACTTATCAGCCTTTTACAAGTGTCTAGTTATTTATCGCCTATGGCGCAATTATCTGCCGTCAGTTCGTTTAAGGCCATGATTTAATGCTTTTGCGCGCCACTAGTAGAGCTTGTAGTAGTTTTTGCCTGTTATCAGCAAGCGCAATCGGAATGACTAAATTTACACCCTGTCCCAAGAAAGTAGAGACGCAAAGCAAACAAAAAATGTTTACTTAACGTGAATGCTTTGGACTTTCGCAATTGTTATCAATCGTTTGCAGTATTAGACCTCCATTGTTTTTTTGTTTGTTTATTTAGAGCATTAAATATTTTCGATAATAATTTATAATTGAAAAGGATCAGCAGCAGCCAAACTCAACACGTCCGAGGACCGAGGAAGCTATTGGCGCGAAGGGTGGTGAGCGGAGTAAAGTTGTCACTGACAATAAATAAATATAGTATATATAAATTCTGTCATTTATGCACTTTACAATCAATTAAAATATTATGATTACAAATTTACAAATTTACAATTTAACATATAAGTTCAGTTGTGATTGTACGTATAAATCGAGAACATAATCTTTTATAATTATTTGAACTTTGCTCCAATTTAAGTTGTTGGGAAGTTAGTTAAACATTTGGAAACCTCTAAAAATAATACAACTTTGAGCTGCTGTTGATCTCACAAAGTTGATTGAATATCTGCAGCGTTTCTCAAGGAATATGGTTGCGTTTCGAATTCAAGATAAGGATTATTTTTCATTCTATGTATGTATACCAGAACGTTGAGAGCGAGTTTTTGTTTTATATTCATCCATTTAAAGCATTATAACGTTTAAGTTCAACATTATTTAAGTGATGACTTCCTTCGACAAATTAGCGATATTAAAACTATTGGGCACACTTTCTAAACATTCGCAACATTTTAGAAATACGGGTTCGCTCTAAAGAAAATTGGAGCACGAATGCACACGAATGCTGATCACCAAAAATAAATTGGGGACAAAAATAGTTGAAATTTGCTTTCATAACATTAAAATGTAGATACACGCCGAAATGTGTACCTTGGCAACTTAAGACCGCATAGCTCACAAATCGACCGTGGGGATGTTTTTCGAGTCCATCAGCATTAGAGTCATTCAAGACTTTGTTTGACGAAAGATTAAACAACCAGATGAGAGTATATAAAGCTGATTACAATATTTTTATAAAAAGTTCAAGCATTATTTATTGCATTACACATTAAGCAACAATGGAATGTAAAAATATGTCTCATAGTATTTTTAGATATTGGAAATTAAACGTAAAGCCATCCTCTCTTACCAAATTAAATTTTATAAAAAAAATAATAAAGAAAAAACCTCCGACTGCGACTAAATTAAACTTGAGTCTTTTTTTTCGATCCGAACTGTGCATTCAATCCACAATGCAAGGCGCATTCGCCTCTTCATCCGACTCGGCCAAGGCATCGGGCTTACGATTAATAAAATCTAAATTGGAGACCCCCTGCGATATTAATTAATTTTATCAATTTCACGATCAGGCATCAGGCTAACAAGAATTTTCGGGACACATGTGCGCGGGTGTTCAATTCCAAATGAATTAATTAAAGCCATTCGCATAAGTTACGGTCAAGCCCTAAATGATTCAATAATAATTCTTGAATTCATTTCCCCCACAAAAAGAAGCCAAGATAGACATTCCTTCTGGGATGATTTTCTCGCCTTTCCTTAGCAACCTCGTCCGTCCCATTCGTACCGGGGCTTAATCTTCGACATCGTCGGAATGACCGCCCATAATCTCTGTCATTATTTTGCGGCTTTAGGCACATTCCCTGGGTAATGGTCGTGTACCCGAAATGTTATTAGTTCCTAATACGAGCACCGTCCTCGGCTTATCACTCTCAGTGTCTGATTAGTTTTTGGTTACATTTATTTTGTTTTTTTGTTGGTTTGTTTTTGTCTCTTGGACTGGAACTCGTTCGTACCGGAGCTTCTCTGATGCTCTTTAGCTTTTCTACTCCTCCTGGGAGCTGTAGGTTTACTTTTTTTTTAAGAAAAGATAAGAAGTCCATTGCGTGCCGCAGAGAAATGGAGTCGGAATCATTGTGAAGATGTCAGCGCGTGAACAGTACTCTTGGAGGTTATCATGAGCGTGACAAGACGAGTGTTTTGATTATGAACCAGAAAAACGTTTTTGAGAATAAAATTTGGTGAACAAATTTTTTATTTATTTTTGTTTTCTTACCTGAGTGACGATTTTGTGATTAAATGATTTTGGCGGGAGAAAAGAGTGCTTTTTACTGTGGCAATTGTTTCGGCGGGCAATTTTGTGTGCGTTGGTTTTTGCTTTGACAAAAAAAGCACCGCGGCCGATCAAGTGATAAAGTTCAATGTAAGGATGTTAAAAAGACGAAAAAGATTGAAATTATGAGGTAAGCGACTGCAAATAGTGGTTAAATATTAGTTTGATAAATGATCACAGATGGTATTGTTTCTTGCGCTTACGTGAAATGTCGTTGGAATTCATTGAACCGAAAATATTTCTGGTCTCAGTGACTTCTCTGTTTATTTATGAAATCTGCGAGGAATGAAAACAGCTTCCATGTGTATTTTGACAGTTAATTCCGACTTCAATGTTCTTTACTTGGAGAGGATAAAATCACAGAATTTTACAAGTTTTGTTTCGTAAATATTTTGAAATTGCCTTGCTCGACTATCTTCAATCCCAGGTACTCTGCCTCGAGTTGTAAAGACCTTAAACAGAAGTTTGGTCTTCCTTGTCGCCTCGAACCTTGAAACTGTAGTTCGAAAACCCTCTTTCGCTTTATTTTGGATATTTGCGATGTTCAAATGTTTGTACAAGTCGCGGTTGCATCGTCTACTGCATTCAGTCTTCTTGCATGAACAACTGATATTTCATAGAGATTTATTTTCTAGAACATTCACACTCCACATTGCAGAACATGCAGAAGGGATTGTGACCACCCTTTTTCAATTACCAACTCCTTTATTAAAGGCTATTAGTGAAAACTTTGGGTCCAGAGAGGGCAAATTCTGGGGTCTGAATGGGTGGTTAAGCGTACCCGAAAGAAGGCAAAATCGCACTTTTGAAACGGAAGCTTTCAGGTTTAATAGAGCAGTGATACAATGTTTTGCATAAGAGGTTATGATTTTCTATTTGTCTAAAATGAGTTCAGCATTGAAAATCTTTTGCCTTAAAGCCAAGCTGAGGTCCAGTATCGATAGACTGCCTGTCAAACTTTTCAAATAAAACTGTATATTACCACGCAAGATGTTTTCACTGATAAGTTTCTTTATAATAGTCGGTTGACATACAAATTATGTCCAAATCATGGATATTTGACATCATTCACCTGATCCTTGTGGAATAAATTATTCTTATCTTCACGAACTTCATAGCATCACAGATGCACTTTACAACAGTCCTTCATAAGTGTCATAATTGGCACTTCAGGAAAATGCAATGTTGACCAAATTGGAGTTCGAAATAGATATGACCACCAGTTTTTTAATTAATGAATGAAAGCATTATAAAGGTAAGCAATGGATAAAACCATTCTTATTTAAGGTGTATGTGCCAATCTCATCCCATAGTGCAGGATAACGATGGAAGATTTTCGCTGCTACCTTTAGGTCGGTAACGGTCTAATAATGCCAAAAATATCGTAGAAAAGGCGACATGGTGTAATGCAATTTTTTAACACTAAAACACAATTCGCTGAGAAAAAGAGCCCCGTCGGAAAGAGGCACACACCAGGCACCAGAATAAGCCCTGACGTCGAGCAGCAGCTTAAACACTTTCCTGAAAACAATTTATCTCGCAACAAAATTTCAAAATGTTTGGTAGTTTGTGCGATGTTTTTCCCCTAGAATTCCAAAAACAATAGCTACTTTAACGTTTTCTACGGCTTCTAAATATACACTGATATTCACATTATATATGAAAATATACTCTTGGACATTCAAATCACGGCATTATCTGCATTCACACGTATTCAAAAGACCCAAACTCTTTGCATGTTTCCGTAATGGGCAGCTATTTCCTGAGTTTTGCTATCTTTGGTCTGCTATTTTCATTCCATTATCTTATGTGGTTTTATTCTGCTGGGAAAAAAAGAAAGCTAATCCGCATTGTATATTATTTATTGGCTTCAATTCTGAAGTCAACTAGACCACATGTAAGCCAAGATAAGTCCTAATTCCTGTGCCTGTTATGAAATAAAGCGCATCTTTGCTTTCATCAACTGATCTTTCTGGACTTAAACGAGTTAGAGATTAGAAATCCCCCAGACAGTCCGAAGCTTAGTCCCTTAGTGGTTACAAAAAAAAATACAAATTCTACAAAGCGTTCCTGAGACATTTTCAGCAGACATAATGACACCTATTTTTGGACATCAACATAATAGAAATGTTGCTGAGTCATAATCTGCTTCAGCATAAAGCTCTGTTATAAGGTGTCCATTATTGTCTTTAAGAACTTCGACGTTTTTAACAGAAAGTATTTTGTTTTTTGTTTGATTGTTTTAAATTTCTTACATTAAACTTTCTCCCTTAAATTGAGATGAAGCTAGATTTAATTGCGACAGCTTAAGTAAACCCGTACCTCCTTATTATTACGAGTGTTGGATTAATAATACCTCACAGCTTAATAATATGTATACTTAACTTCAACAGTCTATAAACATATGTTCAACAATCTCATTTCCGTTTGAGTCGTTTTCAGCATCCATCCTACAGCAATACGCATGATTGTGCTTCAACACAGAGATTGCCAGAGCACCTGTTTTCGCAAACACAACACAAAAGCCTCTGAGCTATTATATATCCATGAGAACTATTAATAAACGGTCTGATTCTGATTCGACAAAAGCCCGCTTCATCCTTGGGCGCGATATATTCCCAACATCATGTCATTATTATGTTTTTCTGTGGTGGAATTTTTTTCCTCTCTCGTTCAAATTGGATTTGCGATAATTTTCCATGAAAATTATCATATCGATCGATAAATTTTCATTTTCATTTGCATTCCCATGCGGCCACAATAATTGATGGTCAGGGTTGCAAAAAATGGCACGCTTTTGCTTTCTTTGCAACCACTGTGCCAGCCGATATGCACATTAATCAACTCTGCACTTATTTTATTATGATGAAGTGGAACACCACTTGAAGGTGTTGCTACAATACCAAAGGTCGTTACGGAGAGTTCGGAAATCCCATTAATAAATACAAAAAGCCCGATAATTGTTGTTTGTCTTAGACCGCCACTGAGCTAGACAGCCGTGACTTTCATTTAAAATTCGATTGTAGTTGAATCAACTTCCAGTGTCTCAAAAAAAAGAAAAACAAGGCAATTATGCAAATTTTAGCAATAAATTATAATGAACTTGCATGCCTGGAAGAGTGAGTTGGCGCTTAGGCGCTTAGGAACCTGTAGGATTAGATCTTGTCACCGAAATTGCCTTTGGAGATTGTTCACTAGACGACTTGTGAAGGTTACGTTTATTTGCTTAAGACCATTAGCCGACATCAGGGATTATTATAAGACGCTAAGTTATGAACAAATGAATGTCATGTCGTCCTATTTTGTTTTGGTATTCCGTAAATGCCAAAGTGCTTGTCAGTTTTTGAATTTTATTTTTTGATCGATCATTTACCGCCCAGAAACAAAAGCCATACAGACTGTCAATGCACATAAATGGAATATTTCACAGTCGATAATAATTGTAAACACTTTTTCCAATGACCAACACCTACGGCCATTATTGTGGTTTGTTGTTTATTTTTTTGGGAATAATCCCAAGTACTTTCGAGATACGTTTTGCAGAGTCAGCAAAATAGAAGAAGTTGGTTTTGTTGTGACACACCTTAACGGTCTGTAGTTTATTGGTGTTCAGTAATGAAAATGGAAATCATGATTTGAATATTGTGTATGTGATTTCATTTGCTTTACCGTTAGGACAATGGAATTGATTATTTCGATGAGTGTCAGCTGCATCGGAATAACCTTCTTAAGATATTCGTCTTAAGGCGAACGTTTCAGTTGGACAGCGGTGTATGGAAATGTATTTTTTTAAGTAGAAGAAAACATGTGTTTTGAAAGGTCTAAATTCTATGTGATTCGTGTAAAAGAGTAAAGGGTGGGCCATTTGTTATCTTTTCCTTGACAGTTCTAATTAAATTTATTTATTTTAACATTAAAGTGTACAATAGGATTAAATCTTTTATAATACTTAACATACGGATAATTGAATAACGAACAAGTTATTTGAAACCAAAATAAAGACATTTTCATGTGTGAACGTTAGCTTGTCTAAGAGTTCAGCAAACGTTTCGATAAACTGAAACTACGTGACATTTGGCACTAAGTTTTACATTTTACTTTTGATGAGCCGTAAATTTTAAAGGACTACCACTTAATTAAAATCAGCGCCAACTATGATACATAAATATAACTATGAATTATTCTCAGACGGGTAATTATTAACTTCTCAGTTTGGTTTGCGGTCAATAATATAGTATATGTCAAAATACATTTTCTACAGAAACTGATGAAATTAATTTACGATAAATAAGAAACTAAATAAACTTGAATAAAGATTGCTATTAAATAGAGAAGTAAGGGTGGATGATAGAAAAGAATGAGGCATTAACAGATTGTGCTTTCAAGTTTGTGGCACTGGTTCGGCCCCTGATTTCCAACTTATATACCAGCGTCATTTACAGGGAGTCGAGCTCACAATTTACGAGTTCCAATGGTTGATTTTCCTCATTTAATAATGACGCAAGTTTCATGATATCGCTAGATATCATAAGCGTAAAAATGGATGGACGCATGTTTACGAACTAACGATAGGTCGTTAATGAACATTACATTTACAATTGCTTTCTATCCCATCAAGTATGTATGTAGCTTCTTGATACTTAAGGATACCTCTCACCACGTTTAAAAAATGCTATATTTCCAAAATAGGATGTCATTTTTGATCTTGTCTAAGGCTTTTGACAAGTCTAGCCACCAGAGAAGAGTAATTTAACCCTGCAGCTTATGTATTCCTCGATATTAACCAAAGCCATTGCAAAGCTATGATAAGGCCTAAAGCCTCTCAAAAATCTTCAGGGTAAGCTGCCTACACATAGGCCCAAAGCCATAGATGGATACCGAACTGCTCTAAAATTAAGAAAAACTATAAGGCGCCAAAAAAAAAATACAAAAATTCTAAATTTACTTTCGAGTGCAGTGTTGCCGACCCAGTGCGATTTTTAAAAAGAAATTTCGGTAAAAATAATGCACCAACTCCGGCTTCTGTACGTTAATTTGTGAAGTAAGTTTTTGTGGCTGGTTTGCAGATTGATCATCGCGTGTATTTCCGTGTTCATCCTGTATATTCAACAGAGAAAGTGGGTCTTAATCCGAGAACCTGGAGGCGTCAAAAATCTGAATCGGACTTACCTAGAATTTTCCATAAAGATCGTGGATCATTTGAGATAACTATCTCAGAAATAAGAGCAAAGAAATAAGTGCACCCTGAACGTATTATCGTTTGATGCTGTTTTCGGAGTGGTGGTGTATTTGGCCCATTTTCTTCCAAGACGACAATTTAAAAATCGGTGCAGTCAACGGAGACCGCATCCAGGCTTGGACGATCTAAGGCTCCCCATTAATTTTTGGAAGCTATCCAACAATCGATTGATTGCAGACTAAGTTAAATTCAGCCATTTTGGTGTTGTTGCTTGGCGGACATGGAGCTATGATTTAACGCTTTTGTCCATTTTTTGTGGGTCGATTCTACGCGAATAATATAGAAATTATTCAGGCACAAAAAAAAAACTGAACAATCTGAAGGGCTGAAGCAATTGAAAATACTTTTCAAAATTGGGTTGTCATGATGACCAACTGCCGAGTTGAGAGCTGAGGCAGTCACTGTGGTGAACTGATATTCCACAATTTTTCGGAAGCTCTATTCTATTAACAATAACAATCAATAAATTTAGAGACACAAGTAATTCGCAAAGTGGTTGCAAAGACAAATCATGTCAAAAGAATATTTTACGAAATTAAATAAAATATGCCATTACGCCATTGCGATGAGCAAAGCAGCTTTAGTTCTGATCAGAACCTCGAAAGAACGATGAACTAATAAGTAAATAAGTCAATACGTTAATCTTTTTCAGAATTTCTTAGTTTGTTTGTTGCCCGGGGTACACCCCGGACTTCTTTATTGGGCTTAGTACAAGCTATCACTTAAAACTAAGACACAACTCTTAGAAACTAACAAAACTTAGAAACTAACTTAAATCTATGGGGGCTAGTCAGAAGGAAGGGGAGTTTTTCTTGGGGTTAAATCGGTAGAGAGAAGGTAGAGGCGGGTGGGCTAGTCAGAGAGGAGGGAGGTAATATTATCAGACAATAGTATATTTTTCAGGGATGATTTGGGGAGGTGGAAGTCAAGATAATTATTCGCAGTGCGAAGCATTCTGGATATTGGCTCGAAGAAACCGTAGTTTGTACGATGATTTGGGAGACGAAAAAGAGGCACTGATCTGAGATTGCGGGGATTAGTGTTAAGGTGGATCAATTGAAGGAGAGACGAGGAATCAATAGCACCGGAGAGAAGTTGATGAACAAATAAAGCATCGGCAGCATCCCGACGTGATTTAAGGGTTTGAAGGTTGATCAGTTTAATCCGGTTCACGTACGGTGGCAAGTTGTGATTTTCATTCCACTGAAGACCGCGGAGGGCAAAACGTATAAACCTTCGTTGGACAGCTTCAATTCTGAGTGAATTGGTATCGTAAAAGGGAGACCAAACTTGACTAGCATATTCAAGAATCGGTCTTACATACGTAATATAAAGAGACTTAGTGACATAAGGGTTTGAGAATTCTTTCGCCCAACGCTTAATAAAGCCCAGGGAAGAGTTGGCTTTACGTATTATGGAATCAATGTGGGAACGGAAATTTAGTTCTCTGTCACATAGGACTCCAAGGTCAAACACAAAATCAACTGAAGGAATAAGTTCGCCGGAGAAAAAGTATGACCGTGGGGGTGGAGGAAGAAGTTTACGCGAGTAAGTGATGGTTTTACATTTGGCAACATTAAGCTCTAAGTGGTTTTTGGTACACCAAATGTAAAAACTATTTAGATCGTTTTGCAGTTGTAAGTGATCAGAAGGGGAAGATATAAGTTTACTGATTCTCATATCATCAGCATAGATGGAAAGATCGGAGTGATTGAAAATGCGTTCAACATCATTAATCGTTAATATGAAGATGATTGGACCTAAGTGACTGCCTTGTGGGACACCAGAGGTAGCAGTAAACGGGTCGGATAGAGAAGAACGAAAGAGGACCCTGTATTGTCGAGAAGTAAGATATGACATTATCCATTCAATGAAGGAGGGGGGAAAGCCGAGGGATTTGAATTTAAGGCAGATGATTCGGTGAGAGATTTTATCGAATGCTTTACTGAAGTCGGTGGTAATAGCGTCAACTTCTTTGCCATCTTGCATAGCTTGCAATGCTTTAGATGTAAATTCGATTAGGTTTGTGGTTGTGGATCTCCCTTTTATAAATCCATGTTGCTTGGCGGAAAATATGGATTTACAATGAAAGTATACTGAGTCGTAGACAATACTTTCAAAAAGCTTAGGAATGGAAGAGAGTTTAGCAATGGGACGATAATTAGAGATATCATCTTTTCGTCCCTTTTTGTGGACGGGTATAATATACGCGTCTTTCCATACTTTCGGAAAGACCGATTGTGCGAGAGAAATTTGAAAGAGGGTAGTAAGGGGCTGTGATATCGCGTTAACGCATTGTTTCAGTACAATTGGAGGTATTCCGTCTGGTCCAGGGGAGAAGTCATCCTTCATTCCATTGATTTTCTCAAGGACGTCATTAATTGAAATATGAATGGACGTGAAAGATGTTTGCGGACATTTATTAAGATAGGAGAAATAATTCATGTCGGGATGCTGCACGTGGGCGGTAAACGATTGGCTGAAGAAGTTTGCGAAGAGGTTTGCAATTATTTGTGCGTCTGAGGAAGATGCATCAGACAATTTGAGAGTTGAGGGAAAGCCATCAGATTTTCTTTTAGTGTTGATGAATTTGTAGAAGCGTTTGGGATCAGAAAATAAGCTGGTCTCCATTCTCGAGATATAATTGCGGTACTGCGACTCGCATAGTTCGGAAAAACGAGTGTAAAGCTGAAGGTAGTTGTTATAATCTATTATGGACTGAGTACGCAGGAAAATGAGCCATAATTTGTTTCTACGATTGCGGAGTGAACGAAGATCTCTGTTGTACCATGGTGGCGACGACAAACAGTTTTTAATAGGTTCGTAAGGGACCGAGAGGGTTAGACATTTAAAGAGTTCGGTGTAAAAGAATACGGTAGCATTTTCAACTGTTGCATTTGGATTATGTTTTAAGAAAGCGTTAATATCTAATTTCATTAAGAGGTTATTGAGCTTGGTAAAGTTAGCCTTACGGAAATTGAAGTGATAACAAGTCTCAGAGATTTTGGGAGTGTTATCAAAATTGTACGCGAATTTAAGATGGAGAGGTGGATGGAAGTGGTCCAAAGAAGACAGAAGATGGGGACTTGCAGTTACTATTGAGTTTTCAGGGTCAGAGGAAAATATTAGATCCAATCGTCGGCTAAGATTATTTAAGACAGGATTGATTTGAAACAGACTGGAGTCAGAAAAACGGTCAGTTAGGAGGATTTCTTTTTCAGAGGTGGCGTTAGTTGCATGAAGAGATGCTTGATCGTCAGAAGGAGACCATTGGATATGCGGCAGATTAAAGTCCCCCATTACAAAGAGTTCATCATTGGGACCGGATGAGTTGGACAACGAGTCAATAGCTTCAACCGCAAGTTGATAGGCATGAAGGGGCTGTGAAGGGCGGATGTAACAACAGACTATAAAGATGTATCTGGACGGAAATTTTATCTTGACACAAACATACTCGAAAAAGGAGTTGGTGGTACTATTAACTAGGCTTGCGTCAAAGTTGTCTTTAATGGCAATTAATACTCCGCGTCCGCAAGAATTGTTACCGATTAGTTCTCCATCAGCGCGGAAAACGTTAAAGTTTGGAGGAAAAAGCTCTTGGTTGTAAATACTTGGTGAAAGATTAGTTTCGGTGAGAGCAAATATATCATATGGCAGCTTCTGAGAATTAAGATGAACGTTCGATATTTTTGAGCGAAGACCTCTTACATTTTGGTAGTAGAGGGAAATAAGTGAGGGAGTGCAAAAAGATAATAGAGTGCAAAAAATCGGGATGTTATCGATTCGACGGACTGGATTCGAAGAGACATCTTTATGTACGTATCATCTCCATTTGTCTCGTTTACTTAACATCTGTAAAATACGCCCGATAACTGGAATATCAGTTCTATCCATTCCTTGTGCGAAAGAGGCAACTCTATGCTTTGAAACGTGAATCAAGGCGACCTAGAATCGCTCACAAGATTTTCCATCCAGTGTATTTTTTGAAACAATTCATTGTTCAACATTATTTTTTAATTCAAAACTTAAGTATATGTACAATGCTTTTGCTAATTTGTGACCCTGGCAATGCTTTATAAAAATTATTCCAAAACCTATTACCTAACATGCAGAAGGCTTGGGCAAGCGGATGATTTTTTCAAAAAATTCTTAAACTTATCTCAAAGCATCATCACTTACACCCTAGCAAGCAATTTCATAAGAACATTAATAACGAAAGGTATTTCGAGCTTCGAAATAGATCCATCAAGCATCTAACAAGTTTATTAATAGAAAATATTTCATTAAAAGAAGCCGGCTATTTTTCCAGTTGTCGAAAAAAATGCACTGTCGTTATTTTCAAAGTTTGGTAGACATATGATCAAAAAACCTTAATTTGAAATAATTTTCCAAAACCATACATTTCGAATTCACTTTTCGCGTCTAAATGAACAACAAAAGACAACTTCTTATTTTTAAGAATTACCCCCAAATAGTACCCTTAATCGCTAATTCCTTTTCAAATACCATAGCCTAGCCTAGAAAAATTCACTCTCAATTTTTTTTTTTTTTTTATTTCAATTATTAAGATGAAAGCTCTCAAAATAACCAGAAAACCAATTGAAACCGGCTGATGATCATCAAGTGCTCACAACACATGGCCTGGCAGCAAAAGTGGTAACCTAAGAAGTGCGTCTACGTGGTTTCGTTTGATTGCCATTTTGCACAGCACAAAGTCTCCAAGGAACTGGGTCAAGTAGTCTATAACCTGACAAAAGTCATGGTAATAAAATCAAGTTCAATGATTCTGAGAAATATTTTTGAAATCAATGCACTGGAAACCTCATTCGTTTGAAAAAATATTTTTTCACTTCCATAAAAGCTTTTTACCGAATAATTACCTCCTGTAAATAAATAAAGAAGGAAGTATATTTCGTGTAAGCGTATTCATTGAATTTCAATTAAGTAGTTCAATGTCGAGAATGACAGGTCTTTGCCGTTTTAGTTTTTCGCGGATGCATAAGGCTTTGACAAAAAAAAAGCGGCATTGTTGTTGTTGCTATACCACATGTTGTCCGTAGAAATACTAGCGCCCGAATTAAAAAAAAAACTCATCACAGAACCATCTTCTTTTGATTAAGAAGCAACGCGTTGCTTGAAGCTGAGTATTTGATTTATTGTATTGCCTATCCTATTTTCTAAGCCAACAAGATTCTCGGCTTGGATAATTGACTAAACGCTTTTCGCGGAGCACTTGATCAGGTTCTGTTTTTGTAGAAAAGCGAGGTCTTTCGGCACCTGTATTGCTGTGACACCTCAGAAGAAAAAATATTGAAACGTCATGACCTTTGGTTGACGAAAGCATCTTTTGTTGAGTTAGAGTTTATGATAGTTACGACTGTGTGTGTTTTAAGTTCGGTGAAAAACAAAAATGCAAAAATGCTTTTGAAGATACTGTCTCTGTTTCCAGATGGCTTGAATATTTAGTGGCTAGTTAGATTATGCACCTTTGTACTTGCTCGTTTTTGTACGAGAGGCGATCCAGAAGAAATAATAAAAATATCTTCTTGTCTCCATTTAATCCTTAAATCCTTCAAAAATTCTACTGCACCGTCACTTGGTGGTCAGATGTTAGTGGTCTCATTTGACAGTCGTGGTTCTAGAGTTTTGTTTTCTTTCAGTTAAGACACCATCAACCAATGTGAAAGTGCGTTTGCCGTCGATGTCTACTTTACGATGGATGTTCTGTGAACGAACCCATCGCAGCTTCCGAAATCGTAATCCCATTGGACCCTGTGCTGGACCGGAATTCAATTGTTTAATGGGTCACTTCGTTCAGACTCTTGAAGCACTTTGTGCTCATTAGGCTCATCGGGTAAGTTGAGAACACTGAAGAAAAGAGAGCTTCATTGTTGCAATACACACGCGTTCTGAATGTAAACAAGCGAAATGTTTGCGATGACCTTCAGTATTATCCGCACAAGTTGGCGATCACTTAGAAGATTTCCAAATGCGTTTTCAATCCTCTGAAAGCATCACAATATGAGCTCCGAGATTGGCATATTGCGACCAAGATCACAACGGCAGCATGCGGGCATGCTTGTTTCGAAATAAGGAAGCTTTATGGTCGTTTTTCCGTATGTTCATCCTGATTCTTTTCTTGAATCCGCTATGTTGCCATTGCTTCGTGCAACTTGATTCTTTTCTTGCGGCAGCTGACTAACATTCAATTGAATGTCGAGAGCTGATTTTATTCAGTTGACGGATGTCAAGATTAAAATTTGGACTCTATTCCATTGTTGTATTCAAATCTGCTGTGAATGATTTTGAATACAACGTTTAGTGAATCAAATTTTTATGACTCTTTTTAAATTAAATTCCGGTTGCTTTTCCTGAAACATAAAAAAAAAGTTCACCATTTTCCTTGCAGACGAGAAACATTATAAAAGCTCTCCAGTCACAGTCAAATTGTTAATTTCATTAAGAGGCTTTCCACCACGCCACCACTCCACATTTTCGTTCTGGTTAACTTGATTTCGGGAATTCAAAGTAAGGCCCTCGCAACACAAGAATGGAACAACCCGAAACAAAAGTGTGTGTTTCAAGTAATCTATCTGTGTCAGAGTTCCCGCAAAATATCTATTCTTAACATCCGTACTGCTTGTCTGCTCTGGCCTACCGTACCGCCTACCGCCTATGGCTTTTAACGCAATCAGATGGATTTTCGAACACAAACACTCGCTGTTCACACAGATACGCTGTTTGGTTTTGTTTGCCGTCAGCTTACTGTGTCACTTGCACTTTCGTCTTCCGCGTCAGTCGTTGCGGGGTGCTCCAACTGCTACTGCCGCTGCTGCTGCTGTGATGTATGATGCAGATAAAGAGTGCAGGCTGACATTCAATGGTGCAACAGCAATCTTCCAGTGCAGTGCTACATGTTTTGAGGTTCCCTTGTGCACCAGCGCTGCGCTGGTGGTTGTTTCTGTTTCAGTTTCAGTTTCGGTGGCAGTTCAACATGGCTTCACAGCTTCTTTGTAGAGCTTTTTGTTAATTTGGCATTGTTCCAATTTGTATGAGAGCTGAGCGCCCTGTGTGTCTTGTTGATGACTTCATTTGCCCCCTCGCCTTTCAAGCGAATAAGTGGAGCTGGTGTAGTGTGTGATGGGCTAGACGTAAGCTATTTATGGATACATCTTAGCTGTTGGCATGCAATGCAGTTGACGGTGATGGTGAATCTGCGGGAGTGGGATTGGGACATGGAATTCCTTGCCGATAGTTGGTTGCATTTCCGCCAGGTTTTTGTTGGTGGTGGCGTCTGGGCGCGATATGAAGACAGCAAAGTATAGGGCGCGTTATTGTGGAGCTCATTAAGCTTATTATATGTATTTTGTTCCACTTTATGCGGCCAAAATGTCCATCTTGTCTGGATATGTCTTCCTATTTCGACGCGTGATTCATATAATTATGGGCGTGAGTTTGTCTATCGTAGCAGGCACACATGCTGATGAGGATTAATTTGTATGGAATGTGCGTGTGTGGAGGAGTATTCCAATGGTCATAAAAAAGATAATGGAATCAATTCGAGAAACAATGGCATTCGTCGACATTAAGTATGATTGAACAGGGATGTGATTTCTTCGATGTTCTAGTGGTGTAAGGAGAAAGTGGAACCTGAACAATATGTTTTGTTTGGATGTCGACCATTGAATCTGATGTTGAATCACCTTGTGTTCGCATGATTGAATTTATTGAGTAAGTGAGCCCTGCGGCTGTGAATTCGGCTTAGGGCGTGCTTTTGTCTTCTTCAAGATAGATTTAATGCATGTCAATTTTGTCAAAATGCTTGGCACATAATGAGCTCTTTTAATGGAGGTTAATGTCTGCCAGATTTTGGTGTGTTTCGACAATGTGTAGTTTCGAATGGTTTGCTTTCATTATTATTGCTTACATAAGCTTTTTAATGTTGAAATGTATTGTCATTAAACGTGAGGTTAACTTTGTCTTTAAATGAGTTTCTAGAGATTAAAGTCTGCTTTTTGTCTGAAGAGTAGAAAAATACTTATCGTCTCGGAACTTGATGCCTTAAAAAACATTGTTTTATGTTGATATAACTCTCTTGTTAGTTATTAAACTTTGGCGAGGGTGATGACAGTACTACCAAAAATTATTATGAATTACAATTCGTGTAAGGAAAAAACTTCAGATCTATCAGGTTCATACACTACGAGTGACTTATTGAGACCATTTTTTTGGAATCGGAATAGGTTCGATTATAGCCTTACTTTTGAGTTAAGAAAGAAAACTCAAGTAAATTAAAGCAGAACCGGTCTTAGTTTGTATTTCAAGACATTATGCCACGACGTCAAAGGATACAATCATAAATTTGTTCCCTTCTAAGGATTTCTCAATTCTACAGCTCGAATGGCTCGCCACTTAACACGGTGTCTCTTTGGTGAAAATCTGACTACTCTTCTGGCCAATATGCCAGCATCTTTGTTCAATGTATTTGTAAACATTTGACCATGCTCCCATCGGTAAACTATCCATATAGCTCCGGTCCGGTCCACACACCGTCAGTGAAAATAGGAATTTAAATCACATGTTGTTCTTCATAATTATGGTTTTGTCCTCCGAGACAGGAATTCAGTATTCAATGGCTTTCTGAGCAATAGGTGAGGCATAAGTGAGACATAAGTGAGGATTTCAAAAAATTGTGCGCGTGGTATTGGCATCTGAGTTTCTCAGGATTCTTTTGAGAATCGTGGTGGAAAATCGCATTCGAGGGCGTTGAGTTGACCTAAATCTTTTTAGGCATCCAAAGTATAGGTGAGAGTATTGCCGACCTTCCCAGAGTGTCGAGCATTTCGCGTCATCGTAAGACTAACAAATCGATGGATCGATTTAGAGCTACTGTGATCTTTCAAAGATCTGTCGTCTGGATCGACTATAAACCGCGCCGAAATGAATCAAAAATTGTGTCGATAATGGATTGAAAGGATGTTAAAAGAAGATATGTCACTTTGTAACTGGCGTAGTTAGCAGAGTTTCAATTCTACCCTTTCACAGACAATATTTAGGACGCGATTTAATATAAGCAGTTTGTCAAGTCATCTCAATCTGCTCAAAAGGCAGGATGTACGTGGGCTCCAGCGGTATTGTTGAACTTGAGTCTGGCTACAACTACTTCCACTTAAATAAGGTCGGTTCAAATGAATGTTGAGCAGTTCATATCGTTGTCTTAAAGGTCCTTCGTGTCCTGGTTTCCAAAAGTTACCCTATTGCTTTTGCCTAGCATTGACCCAACTTGTAACGAATTGAGAGTTCACGAGCACAAACTTCAATAACATATAACCCCACCTGGAAAATGTTGGTTGATCACCCCAATGCTGTGACGTTTTTTAAGATTGGATCGCAGGACTCCAGCACCATTGCGTCACTTACTAATTCGAATTCACCTGTATGCTAATATTGCGTTCCTAATGATATTTTAAGACTTTTTTCCTCTAGTCTTGTGACGCTGATCCTCAAACGAAGAAGCCAATATTCACTCTCTCGTAATTGTGATTGACACCGCTGCCATATCATCCATGTCATTATCATTGAATCACTTAATTTTATTTGAATGAAACCCACACAGTTCGGCGGGTCATTCAAGAAGGCGCTACGAACTTAAATGAACCACAAAAAATGAATTGCCATCACTTAAGTAGAGCCCAGCCAAGCCGAAACTAATCTAATCACAAAGAACATTACGACATCCTCAGCCGAACGCATTCGAGGGAAAATTATAAATCGTAAATCGTTTTGCCCAATTTTCCACATGAAAGATACCAAACAAAATAGGAAAGTCTTACAAAAAGACCAAAGGGAAACAAACGACGCACGATAATAACAATGCTTGACCTTTTTTCACATCTGCGTTTTTGATTTCCTGCTATCGGACCATCAATTTCGATCAAAAGATGAAGATGGCGCCCACCTTCAATCTCGGACAGTCTGCATAACAGATAAACATAAAACGCAATTCCGCCTCTTGCAGATAAGAGTTAATATTGAGAGATTAAGGCTCCTTGGTCATTCTTTTTTTTAGCCAGCGGCTCTAGTGTCATTATCTAAATAACTTTTCCATCCTCTATTCATTTGTCATTGTTGGGTTTGTCTGAAACGACATGAACTTGTGGTTGGGGGTTGTTCTCTTCGTTGAAAGCCAAGTGAACAAAAGCTGGAGATGGACGCAGAAGAAATCCTTTCTCTGGCAATGGAGTGAGACAACATGGCTCATGACACTTGGAGAGTTTGCATACCACCAGCCAGGCAGCGTTTATTAATCGTCTTTGAGATGTCCTTTGACATGGGCACCCAAGGCGTTATTCGTTTCTTCAGCAGAGCACGAAAAATAGAAGTAGGGGAGTAGGAATAAGCAAACATATCTCCTTCTTCTTGTCCGGAAATTTAATATCTTCATTCCCTTTCGGGAAGGATAAACAAAATGGAGTGCGTGTGGATGTCGTCGACCGCAGACCATAGACCGCAGACTAATCTATAGGATATGACCACTGGCCGAAGACAGCACTGAGATTGAATGCGGTAGGTACACGGTGAAGGGGAAGCCCTATACGAATTGTCCAAAGACTAGACTATTTCAAGCGAATGCTTTGGTCTGGAGTGGGTGAAAGGTGGTTATAAGAATATCGGCGCAGAAATAGTCCTCAAGTGTTTGACTGTGCATCTCATTTTGGTTTGACACTTTCTTCTTGAAAGAAAATGCATGAAAGATTTGAGGGATTTCTAAGGATTTCTGCGAAATTTGCAGAGGATTCAGAAATTCAAATGTTGAATAACCTTTAGAATATTTCGTTTATAAAGGATGAAAGAATTTAATTTTGGGTTTAGGTAAATATTAAAAAAAAAAAACTGCTATACCTTTTAAGGCCATTGTGTAGAAGATTGTAAATGCTAACAATGCTCGATATCCATCTGGGACTGAGATCTTAACTGCTTTTTCGATGCATAAAATTTCAACCTGAAAAAATCTGCATTCAGTCGGTTATCTAGAGGTGTTTTAAATACGTGGTTTCGAATACCTATCTTGGTATTTCATTCTGATAAGGTTATAGTTGCTTGTGTCCTGTTGGAGACACTGCATTCAGTTCAGGTATCGCCTAAATCAATGGTGCACCCAACGTTGGCTAGATTTTGCGGAAAATTCCACATGACCCATTTGCTGCATTGGTGGTGTCAATGGATTTACAAAAAAAGGTTTCCGTATATTTCTGGCGTATGCGTATATAAAGTACTAAAGTATGTTGAGTTTTAAGGTGAACATACAATTTCTTGATATGAGTCTCAAGTGACAACAGAAAACAGTCTGTAGTCAGCGACTTCCAACAGTCACATTGTAAAATATATTAAGTCCAACACCTAGTTTTATTTAGAAAATGTCAGTATATGTTTAAACAAATTACTATTAAGGTCTCATGAAGTCAACTTCCCATTCGGTTGATGTAAAGTTTTTTTTGTTTGCACAAAGAGTTAAGAATAAGCTTTGCAATAGCTTTAAGAGTCTTACTGAGCTACTTGATCTAATGATTTAAATATTTACGTAAATTGGGTGGGAGCTCGTCTTATCTTTCTTCCTGTAATTTTTTTTATACAACAGACATACATTTATAAAAAAATACCATTCTTAATTGATTGATTTGAAAACCTAATGAAAAGAATTAATGTAATTCTTAAACTCAGACGACAGAAATAGTAAAACTTAAAGGTACATTACGTAAAGCCCAGAGACAGAGAGTAATAGGATATACACCCATTGTTACATGTGTTCGCCATAAATGGTTCGAAATTCGCAAATCTCCGGGCTCAGAAAGCTTACAAGATGTACTTCTCGAATTAAAAGAACTGATACGAAGAAAGTATGGCCGTCTAATCGAATACCAGTTTTATCCGTCAAATTTTTAAAAGTCCTACAACTATAAAACCATATCACAGCTCTAAGGATTCTGTCCAGTTTATTTTGTGAACAAAAATTGGTCTACCACAATTCCGTCGAATCAGCCAGACCAATTTTACAAGTTCTTGCAAGCACCATCGTTTTCCAAGACACTACTCACCTTATATTCACTCACTTCAAAACAGCATATGAAAACATTTTTCGCACACATATTTTCAAAGCTTGGTCGAATTCGGGATCTCAGGAAAACTGACACATTTATGTCGAAGCAAATTTTAGCATGGAGATGTGCTTTTATGTGATTTCGTCAACTCCATTTCTGAACAGATATTGCGAAGGCAGGTGGCAACTTGGAAGGGAATCTCTTTTTCAAGTCGAAAGGACTTATGGTAACTTCACAATTGACAACTTTGTCATTGAGGTAGCAAAGGAGCTTCGGAAAATAACACTTTCTGGGGTCAATACAAAACACTCATCTTGCAGTTGTATTATGCGAAGCCTATAATGACACACCAGAATGAAACCCAAGAAAACAAAACCCATTTAAAAGGCATTTAAAAGAATTTAAAGGAGAATTCTTCGGTCGAACATTAGGTCTGTTTGTGAGAAAGGCAAATGGAGTAAGAGGTACGCCGAAAATAAAAAGCGAATGTACATCAAGACTGTTTTCGAATAAGCGACCATGTTCAAGAAAAAGAAATGACAACTCCAGCTCAAAGTCAAGCAGCGGCCGGGAAGCTTGAAGCTACTTGCCTGGGATCCTAAAGTATGGAAAGCAGCTTTAGTTAAGTTAAGCAAATGTACGATGAAAATTAAAGCGATTGCTTATCTTTGCATTGTTTTGAGAAGGTGGCACTATGCATGCTCTTAGGGCAGTTTTCTTTGTGATAGTCAAGCTTCTGAGCCATCCAAGTATTTGAAAAACATCAAATAAGAGACGCACAGAGAAAAGGAGATTTAACTTAAATAGCCTACATCATCCAAGGCCAAGCTTTACGGCCAAATGTAAACGTTTTTTTTTTTTTATAATTGGCTCGCTCTTCAAGAGGATATGAATTCTCTTAAAATGCGTATAGCACAGAGTAAGCGGAAGAGTTAGGAGAAGAATGAAAGATAATGAAGTGGCTTGAAAAACTCTGATGTATTTGGTTTCAACTCACTTCCGTGGAAGCCCGAAACGGGACGGAGGATTTTTTGTATCGACCTATTAGCTTTCACCTAATTCGCAGGATTTTATTCGTTTGATATATGTACTTTGAAAATTTGGAAGATTTTAGCTTAACAACTCCGCTGTCAGTGTTATGCCTTCACAGCAGAGCCATCCACACACAATCTACACAAACTAATTTGACAACACGAACTAGGACTTAAGCCGATACAACAACCACTACAACAACGCCACCCATTTAGTCAGCCTACTATCGCTGGTCGACCAATCCAGTGTTAGTGCCATTAACTTTATCCCAATGGCCAATGGTAACCATGGACCAGATTCGAAAAACTAGACCACTCTTGGAATCGAACCTGGGACCTATCAATTAAATCACTCTCGCTCTACCAACTCCGCCACCCAGTCTGAAGCCCGAAAGCTTTATCAACTCGAACTTACTCAAGTTTACATATATTGCTATCTATAACTTGGAAGTGTTTTAAAACAACAACATCGTTATCACCATTCGAGTAGCCATAAACAAATCAAGGCTCATTTTACAGCTTTCAGTTGAAGTAAGTGTGACCACACTTTACTCGTACTTCCTCTCCGGTGGCCACTTAAAACTAAATATTTCCACGCCTGTTTCTGTGCGTTTCATTTTACTAATGCGATGTCGAAATCTTTTTTTTTCTACGTTGAATAGTTTTAAATGGCCAGTGCGCGTGATTTCGAAATTTTTGACTTTTATTTAGTTCCTGGAACATTAAAGCCATTGGCGTGATTCGGCTATTAACCGACAATTAGCCGAGTGCCTATTGAAATTCACATTAAAAGAGATATCGATGCAAATGGTCCAGTGGAAAAGAGGCTTTGAGTGGGGCTTTATTTGTTTATTGTTGCATGCGCCCCTTAGAGGAACATGCAACAAACTACACTTGCAGGCTTAGGCAGAAAGTCGATGAAATGTTGAACGTTGTGATTGATGTTCAGGCCAGTCGAGGCTTTCTATTGATTACTTCAGGTGCAGTGAATGGGTGTTCGTTGATGTAATCGAGTTCCTCTCAATCGGCTTAGAGTACTCGCCGGTCGATGATGCATTGTTGCAAATGAAAGTCGGACTGAAAATGGTTTTCCACTTCTGGGAACAATGTAATCAATTTCTTGTAGCGAAACGGCTTGAATGGAACTGTGATGTGATGATCAATGACCTCGTTAAGATACAAATGGTTCCAGTGACTTCATCAGCAACAGCTCAATATGGAATTTGAATCCGGAAAAGAAACACAAACACGCACTCACATGCATTCCTTGGACGGCATGGGCTTAGGGGGCAGTCAGCTCTTTATCTCATTCGTATCTACTTAATCCCTTTTTCGGTTGACAGGGAGTATCTATGAAGATGGAAATGTTTATGTGCTTGTTGATTAATTAAGAACTAATGTGACCTTATTAGGATAAATGACATGGGGTGACAACCAGATGAACTGATGAAGGGTTTTGTTTATGGAAATATGTATGTACTATGTTCGTTTTAATGGGTGTGTCGCACCGATTGGATGCGGTTCTATCATGGCCCAACATACATTTGTTTCGGAAAGCATCTGAGCATTCTGTTGTGCAGTTTGATCACATTTAACCATTTAAGCATTTCAGCATTTGACATTTGAAATTTTGAAATTATTAGGTAAGGCTCTTATGCATGAAATGGAATATAATTACGGTTATTAAATCATGGCCTTTCAAATAAACGGATTTAATTATTTACAGACAAGCCGTAGTTTTATGTCGAAAAAGTTTTCTGTCTATTTTTTTTAAGGTTGGTTTTAAAGTTTCCATTGTGCGTTCGTTTCGAAATTATGAGAATGCCAGAAAGTTACATGAAGAAAATAGAAAATTATCGTGGCAGTTTAAGAGTTGATTGATTTGAAATTTGTGCAAGCAACCAAATAAAACTTTCTCTTGTAAAAAGCATTGACAGTAGTAAATTAATTTAAATGAAATGCATGCTCTGTCTGACTGTTTTGGTTCGTACAATTCAAGTAGAATTTGACTCCATCAAATCGGAAATTCTATATAAGCGCTGATGTGCCACAGTGGTCGCTTTCTGTCCGAAACTTTCCTTTATCTTTATAAATAATCTATCTGCTCGGCTAAGTTATTTATTTATTTTTTTTACCTTCAAAAATCCAAATCCCTTTTCTTTCGCCGTAGAATAGGGACAGCATATTATCACGGGACTCTATGAATAGAGTAGAATTTAGTGACCACAAAATACGCTTAAGCCGAAGAATTTTTCGTCCACGGAATGCGATGCAATAAAAACTTTGTTTGTAATAACCTAAGTCGTCAAGTATACTGCCAAATGTCCATGTTTTCTGAAGCAGAATAGAAATATTTTACCAAATTTTATCTGGCTGACATATGTGATATTAAACTACAATCGACCTGAACTGGAGTATAACTCTCATGTCTGGTCAGGTGCTTTAAAGACCACACTGAACCTGCTCGGCAGACTTTAAAAAGCAAGCAATATGGCTAAAAGGAAGCAAATATATTACAAAATCAAACGACTTAGTTCAACACCGACCTAACGTTATCTGCCTTTTCATATTTTATCATTGTTTGGACAGACAGTGCGGTAAGGAACTAGCAAGCAGCTTAAACTGAGTCAGACATCCATACGAAGGGTACTCAAAGTACAATGGCGTACAAATGTCGTATGTTAGATTTCAATCTTAAGTGCCCTTAAGGCACTGTAAGCTTTGGCCGGCGTAGTTTATTTAAAGTAGTGTAAGTAAGTTGTAATTGTCATTGTATAATAGTAGTTAGTTTTAATGTTATTTAAAATTTAATTATCCTTTTACAAAGTTTTTTGTTTGAAACATTAGTATCTTTTTAGTCTTATTATTCGTTTTTTAAATTTAAATAAAATAAATATAAGTAATTCGGCATAGGTTTAATTGTAAAGTTTTAATTATAAGGATAGTTGTCTAGCAAGTTAGTAAAATGAATTCCCTAATAAAAATGTATTGAAATGAAAAAAAGGCTCTGTTTAAAGCATCCACTGCGTAACTCCGTATCCATCCAATCACTCCCGATTGTGCAGAGCGGCTTCATGTGAAAAAGGTTTTATTCAAGGCAAAGTGATGTCAAGTGATATGTACTCCCAAAAGTCTCGCAAGAATCTTTCGTAACTCACCCTTTCCTAAATTGTTTAAGAACGCAATTGCTTCTTTCAGTGATGAAATCCATTTTTACTTGATTGGATTTGCTAACAAACTCATCCTGCCCTGCTAGACATTTTTTGTTTCCACGGGAATGTGAATTGGACTAAGAGAATTTTTTTTTTCAATAGAATAAAGCAACGGCTCACATTTCAAGGGCATCGATGGAGTCATTTCGATAAGGACGGCTTGGAGTGGGCAGCCCAATGATCCTTCAGACCTGAGACCGACATGCGGGCGTAAATGGCATATACACCCGCAGCTATGTTGGTTAGGGCCAGTTTATTACTATATATGCGGGTAATGAGGAGCGTCACCTACCTGAGAAGGTGCAGAAGGCGAAGGAGCATGGACCTCATCAGTCCTTCATTTTAATTTCAACTCCAAACCACTCCAGATATATTCTCCCTCAAGGTTAACCAATGAACTTTAAAAATCTTCGTTATTTGAACTCAGTGTAGACTTATACTCAGATACCAACATTACCTATGTTGATAAAATATTGACTTATGGCCCAAGAAACTTCCAGCCTAAGCGCTCCTCGGGCCAAAAAGATGTTCGTTTTGTTGCGATATCGCAGTTTTCTGTTGGCCATACGCTTCCGCGATCAATAGAAAGGTCCTCTTTTGTAACCACATATCCTGCAACACAAAAGTGGTGTTGAGATGCATTCATTTCATTGGACTGTTCGTGATCTTGACTGCTGTTACCGATCCTGCAGATGAATCATTCTTTTAGGACGCTTTCCCAGTTTTACTTGATTTTGCAAGCACTAATATTGTTTTTAACTTTATTACGCAGCCCTTTTCTGATTTTTCTCATATCTTTGTGATTAGTTTTGATGCAAATTTCTCTTTATTCTGCGAGTTCAATGCCACTTCCATAATAACCAGGCACAATTACATTGACAAAAGCAATCCTTCCATCATCCATCGCAAGTAATCCCTTAACACGCACTTAATGACCAATTAACCCGCGTCGAATAGAAAACGTCATATTCTGCCCCGTATCCCGAGGCTTACTTCTGACCATAAGAGGACTCACGGGACGTTATCACATATTCCATACCGATCCCTTATTCCAAAGGGATAATAGATACAGGAAAACCATTAAAGCCACTGCATAGAAAGCGTACATGCATGAGCCCTTTTTCCTAGTCTAGTCGAACGAAATCCAGTCGAATTTATGTCCACTTTCTGGCCATCATCCATACATCAAGTCCGGGCGTAGATAGCCCCATTGGATGAATGTGCACCCAAATACATACGTACGTGTATACTGCAACTGGGCATGCAAACTAAATGAATCTGAATGAACGATTGATTGATTGATTACCAGTACCATCATTTTAGCTAAAAACACCCTGAATGGCTCTAGCATCCTAGTGCCGAGAATGCTTGTTCCTTGATCAACCAACATGACCGACCGACGCTCTTCTACAAGAAACGTTGGAATTTTCAATTTACAATGATTTATAGCGGCCATTGGGAAAGGCCTGCTCTGTGAACCCGGGGATGATTGAGGGTTGTCGATTAGCGTTGTGATTTGAACGTTATAATGGCCACTAGGACCTACCCAAATGTTCAATAAACCAGCACACGTTCACACGAGTATTGTGCGTATCTTTAGGGCAAAAAAAAATAATTCCCCGGAAATTTAATTAAATCCAAACCAACAACCAGGCGGCAGGCACTGTGTTGCGTCTAGCTGTGTCTAGCTAGTCTTTGCCAAAAAAGTGCGCTGCCAAAATGAATCATATGTGCTGATGAGGAGTACCCGTGAATTAGCTAGCCCTGATAGCGCGAGCCCGACGTGATTTTTTAAGGTCCATCGACAAAGCAAAGCGAATTCCGGGAATGCTCGTACTCGTAGTGATACAAATCCACACATTCATGGGTGTTGTTTCGCATCGAAAGTTTACGCGTGGTTTGTTTGCAAAAGCATTTCCGGGAAAACGAGGAAAATCACTTGAACTTGTGCGGCGAATGAGGAGCTTCTGTGATTGATGATTTCATTCACTTGTTTGTTTTATCCTAGGATGAACAACTGTTGTTTGAACTAAACATTACCTACTTTGACAGATGAAAATAGAAGCAAGAATAAAGTTGATCAAATTTTAATTTATATTCCTAGTCGTGAGTGTCTGAAGATGAATTTTGAGCTTGGTTGTATACATGTTTACCAGCTACAAAATCTGAAAAGCCTGACGTTAGAGAAAAAAAATGCCTGACATTTTTTCACAGTTATTTTTATTATAAGCAATAAATGCACATTTTTAAGTAAAACTACAAATGCAATGAAGTGTTTTTGAAAAAAAAAATTGGCCAAGTGCGAGTCGGACTCGCGCACCGAGGGTTCCGTACAAACATGTAGGCGTATAAATAAAAGTTCATCCATCACGACAATCGAGTCATAGTTATGGTATTTTTAAAGATAAAGGTGTCTTTATCGTTTAAGTAATCCTTTATTTTATATCATTTTCTTCTTAAATATAACTGAAATACCTACACTAGCCTTGCAGCAGCCTTGCAAAATAAAATATTGTATTAACAATACAAGCAAGCTGTCTGATATGTTTGACAATATTATAATATAATATTACAAGCTGTTTGAAAAATGTTGTCCCGTCCCCATAGAGATAAGTCGCGGTCATTGCGGTAACAACCATTATGTTTATAATGTTTATGAGGAAAGGGGGTCTTGACAGATAGACGAACGGACAACAGAGTGATTGTATAAGGGTTCCGTTTTTTCCTTTTGAGGTACGGAACCCTAAAAAACAATATTTTGAAGATTTCTTTAAATTATGATACTGCTGAAAAAAAAACGTTCATTGATTATCAAGTTAAATTCACTATACCATCGGAAATATTGTCATAAACATCCATTTCCCGACACATTTGCATCGAAGAAAAAAACTTGAAAGCAACCGAATGATTTTTTTAATTTTTGAAATACTCACTTCAATTTCCGTACAAATTTTTTCATTTCTTCGTTAAGAAATCCACAATGAATAACTTCTTCCTCAGCTTTTCTTAAAATAATTCTTACAAAATAACGTATAAAATTATCATCAATCCTTAAATTTAAAGATTATTTTACAAAGGTTAAAATACTAAGCAGTTCGGGAGTAGCAGTTTTCTTTCCATTTAAGCAAAGGAACCTTTTCCCTCAAAGGAACGTAAAGCATTTGATAAGGGCAATGCTCTTGCACCAAATTGCAAGATCGGAGTGATAACTGAACATCACTCGCACCAGCAAGTCACAAATTCACTTATAATATGCATGATATGAATCAGAGGTTGAACGTCGAAAATGTTATGAACAATTGGGTTGACTTCATGGCCTTCTGCAAACCAAAACAGTTTTTTTTTTTTCAACATAATCTTCATTTTCTTTGCTGCTGCGAAAATTGCATGATCATCGCAGACTGCTGGTTCTCTGTTGATAACATTTTATTTTTGGACGACTCTTTCAAGCGTTGTGTTAAAAAATTGGTGTTAGCGCGTCGCCTTGTTTAACCATATTTTTATATGAGAGGTCCGATATGATTGCTATCTCAGTCCTGTGCGTATTTAGACGAACTCAGTTTGTCCTTATAATTGCTTCCATCTACAGCTTTAAAGTGAAAGACTGGTGATCAATATCATTTTAAATCTCTTTCGTGTTTACCAAAATCTGTCGTGGCTTGTAAATTAGGGCCTCCCTATCAAAAATGTAAATTAAATGGTTTTGTGATGCATGTTGATCGAAATCAGTTAATCTGAAGCTTTTGGGTCACACTTTTGCCATCTCCATAACCGGTAGAAAAGAGCGGACAATTATGGTATCACCGCCATGCTTATAAGTGGCGACCTTCTACCTAATCTTTTCTTTAACAGGCCGCTGAACGTGTCCAAAATCTTTAAATTCAGACATCCATTTGGGAGGATTTTAACTAGTAGGTTAACATACAAAAATGTCAATATAGGTTCTAGGCTACTCGAGCGTGAAGACCAGCGATTGGAGAATGAGAAGCTGCACTCTTCCCTCGATCCCGACCTAATCCATGAAAATCATCCATGTGTGATTTTCCGCGAAACAGAAGAACTTCCACCAGGTCACGTTCTCAGCACTTGGTGATATCTTGAAAGTATCTTTTCCTTTAATAGAAACAATTAGTTCACGAACTCAAAAATATGCGTTCGAACATATTTTAACAACGAGTTTATTCATACCACATAATGAGCGGAGAGGCCCATTTTCACTTAAAAATGCACGTGAATAAACAAAACCGCAGAGTATGGGGCAACCGAAATCCAGAAATAATTGTTGAACATCAAATGAGCCAAGTTAGATGCACATTGTGTTGAGGAGTTACGACAAAGAAGTTGCGGCTAACGTGGTTGGCATTCCGTTCCGGAATACGATTAAATATTGTTTAAAACCAGAGGTGGAGGTGTAAGCCACAGCCTACACGGTTTCATTGAGTAAGGTATATGCAAAATAAGCTAAAAACTATTCAACAGTTAAAGGCCAATATTGAGAATATGCGAGGCCGTTTACTTAAAATTTAATAACTTCCAAGTTATGGGCTAACATATTTTGCAACTATTTTTGGAAGCTGGTCAGCAAATAGAAAAACGTTGATATTGATATTTATTTTAAGGTTTCGATTTATCAGGATTAAAATTATTTCGTTTGAAATAAGAATTCAAATAACATAATTTATTCAAAAATCTACAGCTTGTTGTATTCTTTTACTTTCAGGATGTCAACTGGAATATTACTGTCGATTGCTTTATGCTTTTTCCCAGCATCAGCCTTGGAGCTGCAAGGACAATCTATAAAAGGTAAGAGAATTTATATAACATCACAGTAAATCCACTAAGGGGACCGTCACATTCGTTAGAAAATGTTTCATTTCCACAAAGGACTAAATTTATTCAAATATCCCCCGGCATTTCCGATATTCAGTTAAAAAGGGGCACTGCTTTTGAAAAATCGAGAACTGTTTTTGCAATTGGAAAGGGATTCTAAGTCTTTGCTTGAAACAATCTCATATTGAAAAAAGTTGTTACAATAGTTTACTCGTGAAGGACTTTTTCTATAAAATCAGAACTCGAATTGTATTGAAAGTAGTGTAGTACCACAAATCAAATACAAACTTACTTTACCAACTTCCATATGTATCCGTTACCAGCATCTTTTCTGAGATAAGTGCTCATATGCTTGAATGGATGGTGTCACTCTCAAATTGATTGACAGAGTAATGTGTGATCATCGCCGATGAGCTAGAACTTCAAACAGAAATTAAAGTGCTTCGATAGTCTTCAAGTTCAGTTCGATTAAATTTAATGATCGTTAATGTGTCGAATTGAAATCAGAAGTGAAACAATTACACAAGTGTCTGAAGTACATTGATGATTAATAGGGCGACAAGTAACCGAGTTAGCTTTTGAAAATTAATTTTATTATGGCACTTTGTATTTAGATGTTATGGAAGTCACATTTACCACAAAAGTATAACCTTTTGACACAATGTCTGCAATGAAGTTGAAACCCGGGTCGAAAACCACGAAAATTTTTGGAAAAAAATGTTATTTTGGAGCACACTTATAATCATTGCATCGTGACAAGTCGATTGACGATCAGTTCAGCGGGAAGTTTTTCCAAAACAGTCAATTTCTGTCGAAAAGCTGTAGATCAGCATTATTCCTCTTCATCCTTGGTCGGGTCAAAGCCGTTGAGATCATCATCAGGAGGAGCTTTCAATGATAACCGCAGCAATTTTCTTATCTATGAGCTGCTTTAACCGCAAACCTTACTGATATTCATGATAAAATAGTATTCAGATGATCAACAAATACTATCGATACGACGAACCACAACAACAGCCTGGGTTTCATAAAACTTGCTCCCAAATGGTGGTCAATCTGGGTCTTATTGCCGTCACTGCAAGGTTCGTGTGTCGCCGGGTTGCTTTGACGAACATGTTATATAGCATGAGCACCTCCTGTAACTCGCACATGTAAATAAAATTAGCACATGACGTGTTCAAATGACCGTCATAGCAACAAAAGCTCTTCAACTGAGATCTTGTTTATAAAGTTGTTAAAGTCTTGCTAAAATGCGTCCTTTTCACTACACCCACATCTGACTTGGAGAACATCAAACTTCAATCGGTCGCTTAACTTTGAAATAGTCGTCAAGTAACTCTGAGACAAGAATGGTACTGTTAAAGTTTTTACGTTTTTCAGTTCCGAAATAAAGTTCTTTTCAATTCCATGAAACGTGCCCGAAACACTAAAATGACACGTACTCCGAAAAAAAAAATTTTTATGATCCAAAAAGATTCCTTAATTATGAAGTATAATAGATGTTCACCAATTCAAAATTGGTTAAATGTGGCTAAATGTTATGCATGATATTTGCTTAAAAAAAAATAACTTCATATTTCCTGGTTAGTAATGTGAAAATGTTAAACATAAAAAAAATATAAATGTCCTTAAAAGCGCTAGATTGAGAACAGAAAGATGCAAGTGAACTACATTTCATGCAGGGTTTTAACACATTAAAATCAAAACATTAGTAATTTCAATGTTTTCAAACGAAAATTAATTCTATATGTACAAAGAACGAGTATTTATTAATTTCAATTCAAAATAAATTCAAAATTTAAAAACATATATGAAAAAATTAAAAAGTCCAAGTTTTATAGTAAATCAATGAAAAATTGTAAAACGGAAAACTTAATGGCTTTTGTAGCTGAATAAAATATATTCAATTCAGTTCAATTTGTTCATACCTGTAATAGAGCAAGCTAACATTTGAATTCACCTACCATCTTGATGGTTTCGCCTTTGCTGCTTTCTTAACTCACCAAACACCGTTGAAATACAGACCATCATGTCTTCCTCTGCCCGATTTAATTTTTAAGGAAAGATCGAGCTTTTAATGTGAACATTTTAACATTCTGTTAATAGCAGAAAGTTTATGTTTGGCATCCTAAGAGTATGCAACGAACACAAAAAAAAGTGAATTTATTCCTTGGGCAAGCTCCTCGGCACATGCAATGTGATTCCTGTTGTCGTAGATTATTCAAACAGTAATTTTTCAAATTGCTTGTGAAAAAGGCGCTGCTCCTCACGCACAAAAGTGACGTTCCTTGCTTGTGAGAGACAAAGTAGATGTTGGATAGTCTCATCTTTGAATTGATTGGAACAGGGTATGCAGTAATCGTTGTGCATTTGTTGTGAAGTGCGGTGCATAACACAGTTAAAAATGGATAGTGCAGTATTACAACTTCAGTGATTACTAAAATGCTCTTGTGTTCAAGACTTATAACTTTAAACAGACTTAAAATTGGAAGCTTTGTTGAACTATCTGCTGATAAGACTGCCCTTACTGCGCTTGGATATTTCTAGATATGCAAAGCAGATTGATACAATGTTCACTAATACTGTTACACCATTTTCAAGATAACTCTTGCTTTTCAATTCAAGTAGAACACTTCAAGTGTCTTGTAGTCCGAAGAACTCACGCCTCTTCTTCGCCGTATAAAAGATGTAAAAAAAATATTTAACTATCAAAGCAACGCAACAACCTTCTTCACAATTTCAAAAGAAAGTCGAGCGGATAGATTAGGGAATCGGACATAGCTGTGTAGTCCAAACAGCCAAGCATGGCCATATCATGAAAAAAGTGAACTTAAGCAAAGAAAAACTTCGAAATATGAAGTAGCCTGCCCTCAACTCAAAAGAACTGTTTTTTGACGAATTTGACAGAATGGTCCGAAAACAGTTTCCAACATTAAGCTTTGGGACATCTCCAAAAGTTTGTCAATGTTGGACGCTGCTTTTGATGGTGTCTGCTAATTTGCGCCAAAGGAGATCTATTTCGCAATTTGCAGTGATCCTCAGCTAATCTTCGAAAAAGGTTATGGATCATTATCTTCTCTTAATGCAAATCAATGGTCTATCAATCTCAAACCTGATGCTAGGGTGTGTTCTTTTATTCGTCTATATGTCTCCTTGTCTGTTTCAGAACATTGTAGAGCCACGATCATATTCATACAGCTAGGAAACAAATTTTCTTTACCAGGCCGCTGAATAACACATTTCGAAACCTTTTTCCAAAAGATTTACGGGAAATCGGCCGACATTTAACCGTGGTATTCTTTATCCAATCAGTCGCTTGAAATTGTTAAGTATTGAAAAAAGGTGCGATTCTGCTGCAGGCATCGGGAAACGAAGTCATAATAACTGATTTTGTTGCCCTTTGAGTGTGCACAGTTGAACTCTTCAAAGAGTTCTGGATCTGTATTAATTTGAGGACCTTGTCCTCCGTTTATTTTCTTTGTTAATTTAACTTAACAAAGTTTAACTTAAGTCAGTCGCAAAAAAAGTAAAGTATGACCGTCGACTGAAAATGCATGTATGGTATCCTTTTTAAAAAGTGGTGGTCATCGTTTATTGGCCGAACATTCAAAGCAAGGACTTTAGAAAAATATCAGACAAAAGCATTGTCGAATCAAATGCAAACTTTTTTGCATAAAATAAGTTTTTTGAAGTTTGAAGTTCACTTAACAGATTTCTAAATGTCTCATCAATCAACCATAATAAAAAAAATCGTCGTCAGACAACACGTTTACCTGCTAAAAATCCATTTTCTAGGAACTGACGTCATTTAAAATCTTAGCAGACACTAACCACTCGTAAGGACTCCTGGCATAAATTACATTTAATTCAATATCCTTGTAATTAAAAACAGAGTTTAGTGCTACGGATCCTGGGTGACAAAAATTACACCGGTAAGTTGGTCCTTGCTCTCTGTTTACTATCCTTTCACACTCACAAACCCTTATTCTCTATCTTGGCTAGATGTTCTATATACTGTCTGTCACCTCAGAATTTAATTTGAAAACGTCAGCGCATCCACATTGACTTTCAGGACCTTTGCCTGGAGTTGTTGAAGTACGAGTATGTACGTACGAGTGGATACAATGTTTCGTGTAAACAGCTCGTTGTTCGCGCCCCAGCGAGCGTTGCAAGGGATGCAATAACGGTTCAAACTGTACATAATTACACATTAAACTTCTGAGTGGTTGTTAAGTGTTGATAGTATCTAAGAAAATCGCAGAGAAATTCACAATATCCTTAATTAAAGAAGTTTCCACAAAGAAATGGTAACAAGCTGGGATAAAGTTTTGCGTCTTTCAGCGTGTCTGGTTTTAATGCCAGTGCGAGCTGAATTTTACAGTGCAGGATATCCTTGCGATTTACTCTTAATTGTTGAGACAAAATCCTGATGAGACACAGGAACGAATGATTTAAATCGACAGGATGCATTCAATGAGACGAATAAAGTTACGCGTTCTGTTGTCGATTGCTATTCGAAATCAATCAAAAGAGGGTAAGAAAAAAAAACCTTCGATCTTCGCTGAGATTATGTTTTATTTGAAGTATCATTGCCTCATTGTTTTTATATACAGGTATCTTCAGGGTATTTCAGCAGGTAGTATTAATTTTTTTGTTTATTAATTTTTTAATAGATGTGAACTCTAGTCTTATCTATCTTTTTTAGTTCTTGAGGTTTCATTTTCAGTAAAAGGTAATTTATTTAGTAACAAGAAAGAGGGAAGAGAATGGGCTGGAGAATGAGCTATCTTCATTGAATACTATTGTTGTAGCTTAAGCTTCTGTCCATTTGTTTGTTCCAGACCGAATCCGAAATCATTTGAAGTTTAGTTTAAGTCCCCTGAAGTGTGCGTACAATTTTGTGAGATGATTTCTTCCAGGGGCTGAGTGAGTGATCACAGTCTAACAATATCAAAAAAAAAGACATACAGCTGCTATAAGACAAAGGATTTTGTGTATCAGAGAATGAGGATTTGTCTTGTGAGACTCACACCCAATCGACTCGACAAATTTAAGATTTCTTGATGTTTCTACTACCTACAATTTAAGAAAATTAAGACGAAAGACTCTGTCGAAAATTTGAATGGACTCATCGGGAGACGTGTTTAAAGACTGCAATCTGGGACTATGATCGTGACTACACCGGAACTTCTCTTGCAAATTCTATGCATTCAATTGAAACCGTGACAAACTATAGTATATCCCTATCATCATCATCTTTGAAATTGCAGAAGATAAGGAATAAAGGGATTAAGATATATTAAATTAAGCAATATTAAATTTTTGAACTTGTTTCTGTCTTTTCAGTTCATTTGTTAAGTATGTTTGAATATTTTAGCCTCACAGTATTCAGTTTACGCAGCTAGTTTTTTCCAATAATATCTTTTTTACATAATTTTTTGGACTTTGATTTTGAATAACATTTCTTTCGTGATTTTGAATTCCATCTAAACTGAGCCATAAGTCATCACATGGGCTTCAAACTGAGTACATATTCAGGATATTTAAGGAAAACATCCGCCGCCCTTTGAATTTCAACTAAACCGAGCTTTTGATCCTCACAGGAGCCTTAAGCTGAGCATATATTCAGGGAATTTGAGAAAAAAAACTTACATATTTGATGTTCTTTACATTTTTTGCCAGCTTTTAATGAAACCCTTTATTTTGTTCCCCACCTGGTAGGTGTTCAGAAAAAAAAATGCTTAAGAAATAAAATATAGTGCAATATATCGGTCATTTAAATTTTTATGAATTTGATAAACCGTGTCCCTCTCACAGTTTAGACGAATCTACCGACACCAAGCTGAAATCCATCAAGCCGTTTAGGATACAGACCGTGCCAAACAAATTGACATACATACAATCGAAAAACTTGACCCTCATTCTGGCGCAGTTAGATAAAATAGGAGCAACTTTCAAAGCTTAGTCAAATGTCCCAGAGGAGAAAAAAAAATAAACAAGAATAATAGAAGGACAAAATTGCCTGAAACTATATAAACTGAAACAAATTAAGCAATACAGAAATTGTGACAAAACAACTTGAGCAAGAGGTCATTATTTCAGGTTAGCTTCGTTGGAATTACTACACGATTAGCGACAATATTGTCAAGGATCTTTTAAAGAGACAGCTCCATCTTTATACTTATAAAGACCCACTTCTAAGTACAACAAAATATCTAACACAGCAATCGAAGACGGTCGATCAAAGAATCAAAAAAAGGAAATGGATTGGCAAGAGGATACACCATCTGGGTCTTGGAAAATAATGACAGACATCGGGTCCAGATAGCTCATTATTCTGAACTCCAAATGTATGAGATTTGATGCAGGGACTCATTAGTGTGCAAGCTTAGCAGTAAACTAGCCGCTAAGAAGTCTATGGATTCCAGAAACATACGTCCAAACGTTTAAAAAGGTAGTTTGAGAAGGTAAAGACAAACAGGAGTCACCTTAGAGTTCCCAAACAAAGCTGGTGTACACCATATTTGCTGTTCCCCCAAATTGGCGGGAGTTGAGATGAAAATGGTGCGAATTCAATCGAACGAGAGGTTCAAAGATTAGATCAGCCCGACCAACTCAGTTAGTGCTAGTAAGCTATGAATTCCGGCCTATATTGATTTGGATTAGAACCAAAAGTAAAGAAAAGGATTTCTTGATATTTTGAATTTGAATGTTTAAAACCTTAACAACTGGGGCCGACATTTTTTAATATATTAAAAAAATATTAATGCAGATTTGTCACCATTCCTTGCGCTCAATAGTTCTTCTTTCTATCATACGAGACCAAAGACTCGGACATTCGTAAGGAATGCAAATTGTCAAAACACCTTTTTAGCATTCAAGGCACAATTTTCCCGAAACAAGGCTAATTCCTTTCAGACGATGGAAATTCGTACCTTATAACAGTGTCGTTTTCTGTCTTTCTGGGTTCTTTAAGCTTTTCCCTGAGATTGAAGAATTTTAAGGATTTTCCTTTTTTGCTATCAAAGAATTCATTTGATGTGAAATTGAAAAATGGACCAATCGAAGCGAAGAAATTCTCTATTCTCTGGGCAGACTCCTTTGATGATAAAAGGAGAGCACGTAAACCTTCTAGACTATGGTATTTCGTGTGCAAATAGATTCGTATGTGTTTATTAAACAAGCCATAACCAAGTAAAAAAGTATCTTTCATGTTCTTATTTTTTCTTTCAGATGCCAATATGGATTTTAATTTGCTTGGAGCTGTTAGGGATCCCTATCTGTTTGGAGTTGAATTCGTGGAGGGAAACGATGGATTCCCTGCCTATCAATTTTCGGCAATGTCCGACATCAAGGACTCGTATCGTGTGCATTTGCCAGAGAAGCTATCCGAATTTGCAATTATAGCCGCATTTCGGCCGGAAACACGCACCGGTGGCTATTTGTTTAGCATAGTCAATCCGGAAGAAACAATCGTTCAGCTTGGCATTCATCTCAGTCCAGCCACGACGGGCAAGTGGAATATCACTTTGTTGTACACGAATTCGGATAGGCATATGGCTAGCAAGAAGTTGGCTTCATTTGAAGTTCCATATTCGAATAACTGGCAGACTGCCGCATTCAAAATGCTCTCTGACAAGGTAACATTCTTTCACAACTGCATGGAGGTGCAAACGGTTTTGGTGAAACGGGAGCCCATTGAATTGGTATTCGATTCGGCATCAACCCTTTATTTGGGCCAAGCTGGCTCAATACTAAAAGGCCATTTCGAGGTAAGTACAATTTGAATCTACAGTCTTAGACTAAGTCTTCCATTATGGAGGGATTACAACGTGGTACGCTGCCTTACACATACATTCTGTTCTTCTCCAGTCATCAATGAAAAGTGGAACGAGGAGGTTCGGAAACGAGTGTAATTGAAATCAATTTTCTTAATTGAAAGTGAAGTCCATTATTTGGAAGGGAAGCCAGCTTTTGATGTTGATGGAATGTGTAATGGAATGAAGGTCTTTCGATCCGAGTTTGAGACATGGTACATAAATACATCGGGGGTATAGCTCGTGGGAAAACAATCCTTTTATGATTTTTGGTTTTGAAAATGTATGTTAAGGTTTACGGATACAGGGTTTTTTCTTTCTCATGCTCCCTTTAAGGATTCGTTAAATTTATTGCAATAGAAAAATGTTTTTGAAGGCATTATAAATTCTCTTTATGATTTTTCTTAGTATTTATTCGATTACAGGACAATTTAAAATATATGACTTTAAAATAAATGGTAATGCAATATAATTTCATTAGCAGTTAAAAAAAATATCAATGGTAATAAAAATTCTTTCATTGAAATTTTATGGGCAATGTAAGTTCATCCGTCAACGTATTATATCGTTTTAATATAATAATTTCACTTTTTCAACTTTTGGACAGTTTTTCTTTTGAAACTTAATTTTAAATTAAAATATTTTTAGCTTTTATAAAAATAAAATAATAATTCGAGGGTCGAGAGCCGTTTTGAAAGTCAGAGTCTAGCTTCAAAAAATGGCTGGTGTTGGAACTACAGTTTATTGCCAACTCCGAACGTCCCGGAAGCTTTATTCTGACAGTCGTACTCATCGGAGGTTTGCCAAACACTCGCTAGAGTTGGGGCCGAACAATTTTGTGTATAATATCATGATATTGTTTCAAAACAATCACACACTCTATAGACAGTGTTTTGCGCAGTCTGCTGGCTTTAAATCGTTTTCATCAGGTATTATCTGTACACAAACTAATTGCTGATATGCTCCATTCCTGTTGTAGTCGCAAAATGCATTCTGCTGTAAAAGGACTCGGTTAAGGTGTTATTAATAGTTTTAAGGTACCTTTTTGTGGAACTCAATACCATGTCGAGGCGAACAGTGACATTAAGCTTTTACTCACACGTCTCTTCTTTGGGGGACACAATTAACAGGTTGATATTGTACTTTATTGCCAGGCTCGTATGTTACTATGTCCTGTTACTATCATTGATTGCCTTAAAAACTATTTTTCGCACTTTAAGTTTCTCTTAAAAATGGCGCCAGCGCCTTGTTTCATGAGTTATAATTTTACTTATCAATCTGAGGTTCATCGTCCACGGTGGAGAGTAAGAGGACTATCTGTTTTGGTAACCTCACAAGAGTGAGTTAATGAGTTTCTTCCGAATGAGGACGCTTAAAGTAACCATCTCTCAAATAATCTCAACTCAATTTTACGCATTCAGAATTTTAAAATTAGTATACAGTCTTGCATACTGTACGGTGGATGGTAATAATAATAATTATTAATTAATTTTAAATTTAATATTATTAACAGTTACTTCGTTCAGGTGAACATGAATACTTGAAGCGTGAATGTTGAATGTCTCTGCAATATCTTGTGTTGAGAAATTTTGAATGATTTTGAAGAAAGAAAAAAACGATTCAGAGCAATTAATGATGACCGATTAGTTTATAATCATTGTTTATATACATTATAAATAATATTTAATTAGCATCACTTCCTCGAGCAATCAAAGTCTTATCCTTATACCTCTTCAGTTGACAAAGTTTTCACTTTAAAGATATAATAAATTGCATAAAAACCAATGTCCAGCAAATTGGTTCGAGCGAATAGTGTATCACTTTTAGTATCCTGCTACCTTTTTATATTCAACCCTTTAATCAGATTTTAACGAACTACTTCGTTGATCGTCCAATCCACATAAACTTAAAGTGAAAGGTTCTTATTGATGTTCACAAAGTTGCAACTTAATAGAGGAGCATTGAGAATACTAGCACATAAAAAAATCAATAAAGGCAAACTATATTAAATTGGCGTTAAGAATTTTGAAGGACGTTTAACAATCTCAGAAAAGTGGTCATAAATTCAGTTTGATGCATCGCTAAGTTTATGCTTTAGCTTCTTACATCTATTAAAATGATAACATTTTGTCCGCCGTGGGTGATGTCACTCTTAGCCATTGAACAGACGAGGAAAAAGCGCTTGAAAAAGACGACTCAATTCTATAACCGGTGGAATCTGCAGTGAAAATTGACGCCTCAAAGCGCCATACGGTTGCCATTTAACATTTTTTTCTATGCATGTAGCATTCTATGAATTGTCGATCAAAACATAAGACATCACAACACTGCTGTTGTTTTTCGTTGACTTGTCTCAATCATTGTTTTGGCCAAGTATTACTTTCGTTTGATTCCTCGACTACCTCAGGGCTACATTTTCTTTTATGATGTTCAGTTGGGTGCGTAGATATAAGGTGGCCTTTATTGCAAATATATCGCTCGTTTTGCTACGTTCATCCTTTCCTGCACTTCATCGGTGTGCCTCACCCGTTCCTTGGATTCCTTTCTAGATATCTAGCTTTCTAATCGTTTGCGTAGCTGAATGCACCCGCGATCGACTTTTTGAGCAAGAAAATATGAAAACTTTGTAAGAACTTCGGTCAAAATGTCATCAGTCTTAAAAACATCAGTTTTCGAAAAATTTAGCCAGGCGACATTTTGAGGAAATAAATTGAAATTGGAAAGTAAAATCTTTAAAAAAAAATACAAACTCTTGAATTGACAGCTGATTAAGGAGCTATGACCTTGCTTCGTTAAACAGCCTAAGCTCTTAATGCTTGTCAAGGATGGCCTGTTGACAAAGAAGCCTGATTTGAAATTCTAAATTTCGATATTTGTCGTGGTTGGATTCTCTTGATCATCGAAATTCGAGATATTTCAAAGATCGAGAGCAGAACTTTTACATCGAAAATAGATTTTTCTACTTTAAGGATAAGTCAGTTTGTCCTTTGGCATTGCTTTCCTTTGAAAAATGCAAAAAATTTCGATTAACATCACTTAACAAAAAAATATCCTTTTTCCTCTTCGTTCGAACATTTTCCGATGAGTCAAAATGGTAAGAGTCTTCGCTTAATATTCTCACCAAAATAATGCTTAAACATCTTGTACCAAATAAAGCATTTCTTAGCGAAACTGGTTTCCATTATTCTTCCATTTCCATTTGCTTGAAAAGACTCCGAACCAGGTATTACTTGCAAAAAATAAACGCACATAAACAAAGTTTTCTGACCAATTTTTCTCAATCAATTTGTACCAATTATGTTCATACTAAATACTTACCAGATTAAAGTTTAACAAACTGATACCATCCGACATAAACCACAAGTCAACATGGTTAAAAATACCAAGAACGAGTTATATATGTCTAGACTTGTTGAAAGTTAATTTGCCTGTCCAACGAATGAGAAAATCACATTCAGTATATGTCAAAGGTAGAAAAGAGAACGCTTGTCTCTCTTTCGTATCCTTTTTCAATTGAGATAAACATGCGCGCTTTCTCCGAATCACTCTAAAATGAACAGCGCCAAACTTTCTCACAGCGGAAAACCTTCGCATCACCGACAAGAGAAAATGACATTTACCGCAGCTCACTCAAGAGAATTGTATTCTTCCAAGAGAGACTATCCAGCACTTTATGTTTCCAAATCTTGCCACTAGGCTTCACTTTAACTGGAATATAGCGCTACAATAGCATATTTTGTAAGCAGAGTAAAAAACCATATCGGCGCTCATTAACCCAACCACCCACTATCCATGATGCTCTTCCGCCGAAGAGTTGAATCACCCCCTAAAATGTGGAAAAATAAAAATAAAATATAAATCATACCGTGCCATGGAAAAAGGAAAATTCTTATAGTGGAAAGTTTTGAGTGCGATTACCTCAGTCTGGAATCGTATCGCAACCGGTGAAGATGTGCTAAACCCTCTTGATTTTCGTTTCTCATTACACGAATATTCGTACCGAAAAAAAAGAAGAATAACAAAACGAATAAAAAATGAAAAAAATAAAATTGCAACGAAAAATTTAAAGGATTCACCTAAAAGGTTTCACTCAGCCGATGTGCAAAATTAATTCGAAATGTAAAATCGGGGCGTATGCGGTGAATGTGGATGAAATTGAAAATACGCGCGCGGATATCACATTTATCACTGATTGAATGGCTAACAACAACATGTGGATTAATCCTTGGAAAAATCACAGTCGATTTATAATTGTCAGCATATTTTATTGTCTACGCTTTCAGTACGGATAGATGTGGTTGTCGGTTTGGGAATTTGTGTTAATTAAAAAAAAAAACAAAAAACCAGAGAAGTATTTAAATAAGTGGATATGCAATTAATTCGGGGAGAAAAGAAATAAAAACAAATTAATTGCTACATGTACAATGTTAATCAGTTTAAACAACCGGCTACACATTTTCCATGTTATTGACTTAAAGCGGGTGGATATTTCTATAAAATACGAGTGTAGTTAATTCCGAAAAAAAAAAAAAAAATAACATATCAAAAACAGAATATCTTTGCGGCAGTCGTATCCTAAAGCGAGTCCTTTGTCGTCGTCGTCGCGTTGCACTTTCATTTTCTTTGTGGCGGTACGCGTTCGTTATAATCGGCGGAGCAAAGAAAATAACGTCGCGTGTTGAAATATACCATACGCTCGTAAGAAAAAAAAAAATTTACATAAAATATTCCACATACGCCACAGTGTCACTCATCACTTGTATTTCCATATCACGGGTAACACTTGCCATCCCCGGTCGTTGTCTTGTTGACGAATGACTCTCTTCCCCTATTAATGTTTAGGCAAATTCTATTTACATAAATTAAATTTAAAATAGATTAAATGTATTTAAAAATAAACAAAAATATAACAAATTACGGACAAAACCTGTGATGAACCCGAAAAAAAGAATTCTGTTTCGAAAAAAATATATTAAAAAATAAATAAATTTGTTTGTTAATTTTAAAAATAAATATATTTAATGTTAAATTGAAAATGAAAAAGTTAATTAATTAGTCAATTATATGTATAAATATAAATAACAAAATAAAAATTGTGATATTAATTCTAAGTGGATGCAGATACGAGGACGAGTACTCTCAGTCGAAGCCCCCATTTTGGTCAAGTCAAAAGGAAAACATAGAAAATCGCCTCGAGAGCAAATCCGATTTGTCAAAGGCATATATGATTTTCCATACCAGTGTGGTATCTGTGTGCATATGGGCTATTAATCATCCAAAGGGTTGGAGTTTATAATCCGTTCTTTTGTTACGTGTCTCGAAATCCGATATCGGTTCTGCGGTTATTGACTTACTAAAACCATATCAATGTAACTGAAATATATCCATATCGAAGGGAAGTCCTTCTTACTGCGTCCTTTGCATATCTAACTGTTTTTGACTGCGTATTATACGAAATTTAATCATATCCGTCTGATTAGGACCAAAAATCGATCAAACAACCTAATCATCTTTTATTAAGCGTTATCACCCCCCTTTTGTCTTTCTAACGGTGTCGTCCCCTTGCAAGAATACTTTATTGCAAGGATAATAAAATCATCATCTTTCTGTCGTCGTTGGTGGATTCCTCTTTTTCCTTACATTTTCCGTTTATCCTTTTTTTTTTTGGAAGAAAATTTGTCTTTTTTCCGCGAGTGTGTGTCCTAAAAAAAATTAACCAAATAAATAAGGACAGGATAATATTTCCTTCCTGCCAAAGCAAATTTGTGCATTTATTTGTTAAAAAAAAAGTTTTGTTCTTACATATCGCGAGTTGAAATAAATAATGGGCATTTAAATCAAGTGTTGGTCGTGTTAACGTGTCCTTTTTTTTCGGTCTCATTCGGTGTTGATATATTATCATCTGCTACCCCATTTAAGTGTGCTTTTTGTTGTCCTTCCCATGAAAGATAATATCTGCCAATTTTCCGTTTAGTGAGTTAAAAAAAAGTTCCTTATAATGGCGATGGTAATATCGGGTCGGGCGAAAGCTGTTATCACAGCATTGATAAGTTTTTTCCTTCTTGGAATTGTGTTAGTGACCGGTTCTACAAAAGGATGGTTCGTACCGCAACGATATCACGGCGAGAGAGTTGCTGCTAGGATACAGGTATGGTAATTTTTTTGTTTAAAGGACGATTTGGGTTAGTTTAAATTTTTAACAGATTTATGGGGTGGAAAAGACAGATGTCACGAAAAGTTTTCTAAGAGTTTCTTAGGTGCAAACCCGATAAAATATTGGAGGCTGAATATAATCGATAAACAAATTTATTCATAGGAGTCTGTAGGAAAAAAAGTATTTTAAAATGTATATAAACAAAAGAAAAAACAAACATGCATAGATCCACTTCTGATGAATATATTCTATTCAAAGACGTAAAAAAAATAATTCTGATTTTTACCCGAAAAAAAACGATTAGGCTTTTCCAAGCAAGTGCGCTGTTAATACTGATTTGGCATAGCGACGCATAGGGAGTGAGTCCCTTTTAAGAAAAAGAAAGTGTAAACTTTTTCAGTGATTTTGAAAAGTTAACTCACTTTCTTTCTTTTTAAAAATATGTTTGTCAACTCGAGATGGCCAAGTTTAAACTATAAAAAGAATTAGCTGACATGATTTTATTATAGGTATAGTATAGGGCCACAAGAATATGTGGAGTTCAAAGAAAGCAGACGAACATGCAAGGTATAGGAAAAATCGCATCCGTTTTAACGGTGGCTTTAGCAGAGACATAGACGTGCAAATCAAATAGTAAGCAAAAAGTTAGGTTAGTTCATACACTGCAGTGCAATCGTTTGAGTAAGCTAACTTACACTTAGAAAGTTAATCGCTTTCAAGACAAAATGTGCATTATTAAGATTCATCTAATGCTCGTTATTCTTATATACTATATTTCGGGCTTTGTATTGCCACTTTCTGTTGTAGTTTTTAGTTTTAAGTAGACGTTTTCAATGATTCATGTCAAGTTGGTTTTTAAATACCGTAAATTTTAAATTACTAAGCTTTTTGTCATGATCGATACCCATATCTTTAATTTTTTCGAAGCATTTCTCTCCTATCCGTTCTTGTAAGTTAAATTTTTATTTCCTTTCTTTCTTAGTTCATGTTTGCAGTATTTTGTTATATTTCGGATGCTCTCAGTGTTTTCTAGTTATTCGCATAAACACACGCACTTTATGCTTAGCCACGCACGTTGCATCGGGTGTCTGCCAGGAGGATAAGATCCATAAAAAATAAAGACCAGAAAACTGAACGAAATAAACACTGTTATTTGAGTCAAACAGATCCCGTTTAGGGGAGTTGTGAATGCAATCCAATCTGTCCAAATTTACAAGTATTACCAGTCTAAATTAGGCAATAAACCACCAGATATTTTCCAATCAAAGGTGGTTTGCTGAGTCAAATGAAATGAATTAGGGGGTCAACTGAAAAATTGATTAATATGATTCGCTCACCAATTAGTTGTATCTATTAAAACTCGAAGGCTTGATCAGCTGTAAGGCATGTTGCATCCTCCTCCTGAATGAATCTAAAAACAATAATATGATGAGCCTTTATTCCTCAGGACCATAAAGATAGTTTCGCAGTCCGTGCAAAATATCTCCATTTCCCGCGAAAAGCTTACAGCTTATCTGCAGGAAGTTGTTCAATTGACATACATACTTAAGTTTAAGGTTCAGCAATGGTGTTAAATGTACATAGCTTATATAGCTTTCTTCCTCAGCTATGTTAACTATAACAACAATATATAGTTTCGAATCGAACGAACGAAGTGAATCCAAGAGGAGGAAATAGCCCCTTTTTGCTTTTAGCTTTAAGAGAATGTGATATTCTGTTGAAGGCTTACATAATGACATAGGAATGACGTCGACTTCGTTGTTCTCTGTTAGTTTGAAGACGCAATAGTTCTGCAATGGTGTGTGGAATGCATGAAGCGTTAACGATTGGCCTGTTATTGGATTGATCTCTTCATACTCCATGAAAAATGTGTAGCTCACGTAGTTATGTAAAGGGTTCGACACAGAGCGTAAGCACATTTTCTTAGCACTATACCTGGAATACCTTCTTGGCGAGAGAAAAATCATCTTTCAACGAATGGAATTTTGCAGACACCGAGGCAGAATTTGTTGTAAGGTTAATGTCGAAATAGCCAAAAAAAAGTCTATACTGAAAAAGAGGAAAGACACGACGTGCATTGTTTTGCATTGTCTGCTCATACTTAAGCATTGTCAAATTCTTGTTTCAAAGGTTTACTTAGAAGATAGACATTTTCATTTCATTTCAATCGCCGCGCGGTCTTGTAGAAGTGTGATGTTTTATGTCGCCTTTACAACAAGAGTGTCGCATGTGGTGTTTTTCCTGACGATTTGAAGCTAGCTAAAGGGATACCTTTGTTCAAGAAGGGTGATAGAACATGTTTAAATAACTACAGGCCTATTTCTTTACTATCTGTTTTCTCGAAATTTTTTTAAAAAGCTATTAAAAATAGAATGGTAATTTTCCTAGAAAAGAACAAATTTTTCAGTAAGTGTCAATTTTGATTTAGATCTGGGTTGTCGACAGAATGTGCACTCTTGAATTTTTGCTCAAATACTATACATATAATGGCTTGAATAATAGGGAATTACTGCGGCTCTTTTTGCCGACATTACAAAGGCATTTGATACTGTCGACCACAAAATTTATTGGATAAGTTATACAACTGATGTTTCAGGGGATCAATACACAAATGGTTCTGCTCCTATTTATCTTTAAGAAAACAGAGGGATAATATTAATGGAAAATTTAGTTCTACCAGTACTATCTCCTTAGGGGTTCCTCAATATTCTGTATTGGGACCAATTTTTTTTAATTTTTATTAACTCCCTCTTGTTACAAACATTTCGTAGTAAAGTTATTGCCTTTGCAGATGATATGGCTTGTACATTTCATAACACTTCCACTTTAAATCTTGCTGCTGATGTTAATCACAACTTGGAAGTTATTAGTCATTGGCTCCAGATGCACAAAATGGAATTGAGCGATAAAACCAAACTTTAGAAATTTGTAGATCGTCAAAAGAATCACAAATATTTTTGAGTCAAGTTCTTGTTCTGATAAATGTCTTGTTAAAGAAGGGGTCAAATCGTACAAATATCTGGGTGCTGACTTTAAGATGACTTGGTCCGAACACGCGATTGCACTTAAGAAGTATCTTTTAGCTGCCACAAGGCATATTTACTTGCTTAAAACTTATAGTTCACATGATCTTCTATTATGGGCTTATACATTCTAAGCTGGAATATGGTATTGTTTGTTGAGGTGGAACACACCCCCTTCTAATTTCACAGAAGTGGTAGTTTGACACTTTTTAAAAGCCTAAATATTTTGCCACTAAAGCATCTTTATTCTTATAAAGTGCTTAAAATTTATTTCATTAGATCTGGCTACAGAATGAGTCGGTGTTCAACCAGATACGACCTAAGATTAAATAGTCAAAATCTTGCTGTAACACCACATCACAACTTGCAAATTTTCTTTAATTTTTTTACATCGGTTGCCCCACGGCTGTTTAACAGCTTACCTTATAGAGCAAGAAACATTAAAAATGAATCCATCTTTCTCAAAAATGTTAAATGCTGGCTTCTAAATTTAAGCTATGATGATATTGATGTTCTTCTCTGCATTACTATCGGATAATATGATTAGTGTTCAATCCCGGATGTTTTACCTTATTTAACTTTTAAGAAAATGATTTTGTTTTGTTTTTTAAACCTTGCAACTATATTATTAATAACGTTTCTAGTGCCTTGTGTACTATAGATTGCAGTGTTTCATTACTTAATTTTTCTTATATATAAATAAATTACTTATATGCTATATTGCTAAAAAAAATTGTGAGATTCTAATTCGCTAAAAAACTTCCCATATCTTCCAGACTGCGGCGTTTTTTCCTTAACAAGAAATCAATACTTCTCTAGGCTACCGGGTTGGTTAAGTACGTTTCCAGCGAACGCATCCTAAAGCACCCTCATTAAATGCAGTTTAGTACTGCCCCATATTTATATTCCACATAACCCAGAAAGATTTATCACTACCTTATTCAAAAGCAGTCAGTTTGAAGGCTCAGTTTCGACTATCTCCCGAGAAGCAAATGCGCACCTCTTATCCTCTTTAAGAGCTCATCGCGCTGCTGTTATTCGTATTTAAACATCATCTGTTGTTCTAATCTCTTAAGTGGGTTACATGGGTTTCCTCGAAGAAAAAACAGCCTACATATAAATGAACTATTTTATTCAAACTTTCTATTCTCTTCTTGATACATATTTGGCAAAGAATTTTTGAAATTTTCGTAGAAGAAAATATTTCAAACTCCGCCATTGTGACGACATTTCCGGCGACCCCCCTGAAAAAAGGTGCGTCCGCGTTGACAGTAGAACTTCTTACAGGATCATCTGAAGTGAAAAAGAAAATTAGTATTTCAGTCAATATAATAGACTAGAAATTGGACGAAAGAAGAAAAGTGAAAAAAATTACAATTTTGGTAAAAATTTCTCTTAATTTTTTTTGAGTAGTTCTCAAGAAATTTTGGCAACCGACTTTGAAAACACAGTTTCGAGAAAATCCCGTTTAAAGTTGCGCGCTAAGCCTACCTGACCTTGAGCGCGAAACTTCCCAAGGCTGTATCTTCGAAACTTTTACTCGGAATTTAATGAAACAATGACAAAAGTCTATTTTTTAAAGCCATGAAACCCATAAATGATTCGCAAATATTCGTCCACTTTTGTCTTGAACTCGTTGGAATTTTCCCCGTGATCTTTGGACTGTTTCATCCATTCCGTGGATAGCCGTATCGTCCGTGATCTTAGCTAAGACTTTTTCTTCACCAGGGTACCGTGGTGAAAGCTTGCGATACACCAAGAATAAGGTTAAAACAAATGTTTTCCCATCCATGGCTTTTTCAGTAAGGAGACCATGCTTCATATGACTGGAAAAGATACTTATCTTTATTTTGGGCTCAAAACTACTGTGGTATAATATTCACGTAGTCATCTCTGCAAGTGTTACGCAATTTAATACTACAGTTTTTGGAAGTTAAGGACAGGTTTCATCCTTGGGTGTGGCTAATCCTTTGAGATTTATTTTCCTCGTGTCACAACAAAACTATCGCACATAAGTCGTTAAACCATAAACTCATATCATGCTTTGCAATCTTGTTATATTCAATCTAGCCAATTGTAAGGAGAGCGTGTTGTGTGGTTAGCGTGTTGAATTGAATTTCTTTTTTTCCGTATTTTATGTGGCAAAGTCTTTCTTGCATTTTACGACAAAATGTTTCAAACAAAATGTTTTTTTTTCTCAGAATTGTTTTTATGTCAAGAATCCATCAAAAATTTATTAAATTTTACTTTTAACCTATTAAAGTAAAAGTCAAAATTCAAAAGACCCACCCACCCTGTTTTTACTTTGTCATGGATCCAAATTTCAAGCAAACTTTTTTTTAATATTCGTAACTATAACATTGGAATTCCTTACCCTGCGGAAAAAAACAGAAAGGAAATAAAATATATATCATAAGCATTGGACCCTAGTTACAAATTGTACACTTAATCCTCATAATTATGATTGTACGTATTAATGAATTTCCATGGAAGCCTGAGCACGAAAATGCCATGGGCTGTTTTCTTTTTTTGCGGGGCTAATTAATGTAGAACATAACTTAAACTTGAAACGTCACATAGTAGACTCCGAGATAGGGACTGCTGAATTATTTATGATTTTCCCATTTTCTGTAATTAATGTATTTTTAAGGTGAAACTTTTATAAAATAATATTTCCTAGAAAATTGATAATGAATAACCAAATAATAAAAAAAATATATAAAAACACCAACAAAACATGGTGCAAGACGTGAGCCTGAATTTAATGCGAATTTTAATAACATTTTCCGTGCTTTTTATACGATGGATCCGGGGAGGTGTGCCCTTAGATGGGACATAATTTAAAATGTAATTGGGAAAACGTGTTCTCGTTATTTGAATTTGAGTATTTTGTTGTGCTCTCATATAAAATATCCATTACGTTGCATTAATTAAGGTTTGATTAAGTGTGTATCGAGATAACATAATATAGGGTATGTAAGAATGAATTCCGAGGACTATTAAAAACGATGATGTATACTTAACGAGCCTCAAATGAGGGACTATGGTTTGGAGTTTATACGAGATAACACTTCTTATTCGATAAGAAAGGAACAACATCAATCAAAAGAAAGCCAGATAATACATTTTGTATCGAAAAACTAAAGGAGAACATAGCTTGGTTATGGCAAAATGAAAAATTGGAGTTGGAAAAACTTTATTTTCCTAACTTTTAAGGTACTAGCTGTTCTTAGGCTAAATGTTTTACACAACACCAACAGCTTTAATTTAACAAAATTAACGATTCATATTCGTAGCTGCTTAATCACTTCCTAAGGTTGTGTTTAATTCTTTTCATAAATCTGATAATTTTTTTTTCCAAAAGGATCAATGAAATGCATTGGAAATAAGATTTGATTATCTTTTGAGCACACAGATAGATTGGTTCACGTTTTTCAATAAAAAGAAATATATGAGCTAGGTAAGCTCCCTGGCCATTATATCACAAGCAGACCGATGAAGGCATTAATCTTTCCTTTCTTTCTTTCACAAGAGCCCAAAATAATAAATCCAAATACGAATAGAATTTTTCTGCTCAACAGGACTTTTTGGAACCGAACCCAGTCTTCATGCAAATGGCTAGTGTCGGACGCAGAATTTCTGCCTGACTATACAATTAGTCTAAAAATAATAATATGATGAGCCCTTATTCCTCTTTTGGGGCAGAAGGATAAGAATAGTCTAGCAGTCTATACAAAATATCTCCATTTCAAGCTTACAGCTTATCTGATGGAAGTTGTTTAATTTACAGGCAAACTTAAGATAACAGGTGAGCAATGGTGTTAAATGTACATAACTTTAATAGCTTTCTACCTCAGTTACGCAACAAATTCAATGTTTAAAACGATTTTTAAAATTGAGTAATTGTCATTATTAACATAATTATGAGATGAACAGTTTTCGTAACGAAAATAAAAGAAGACCAAGTATGGAACCATGAGGGATATCTGTAATATTCAATAGAAATATGATAGCAGTCTAAGTGGGGCTGAGCTGTAGCGACTTGTCATGCTAGAAATGCAAGTTCATGTTGTCGAAATAATGGTTGTGGATATAACATTATTTGGATTTGCTGTGAGGACATAACGCAGGCAAATCAAATAAGTCGATATCAAAATATCCGTCCTTTTTCGAACTCTAAACATGCAGAAATTGAGGACAAAATACATCCGAGTTTCATACCACTGCACAATCTTTAATGTTTTTTTATTATCCTATTTTTCGCTATAAGGAATTCGCGTTATAGAGTTGTTAAGAGTTTTGCTTTAGATCGAATTTCCTTAAAATCAATTCCAGGAAATTTATTAATAATTTATTTATAATATTTTGCCAATAAATCTTTTACTTAACTAGGTTAAAACTTAAAAGATTTTCTAAATTCATCACTAATGAAAATCGTAAGCAATTCAATTTAATGATTCTCCTACGTAAGCTTTGATTCCACTATGGATTCATATTATCTATGACGTCAGGAGGTAATTTTGTTTACAAGTTGTTTAGCCAATTTTATTAAACATTTTCTTGTGTTTATTGTTAAAACATTGTTTTGCTTACCACGAGTACTTGATGAAAAGGGAAATAAATTATTTGCTTACTTAAAACAAATAAAAACATTATTTACAATGGATTCCTGTTTATTGATAGAATACTTTTGGAATAGTTTAAAAATATAAATATTATTCGTTTATGTGAAAGTTTAATTAATTAAATGAAATAGGAAGAACTTAGCTACACTAAAAGACGTCAATTGCGTGAGATGTATCATGGGGGAAGATTTACTTGTCTATTGGGCCTGTCCTAAACTATAAGATTTTCAAACATCTTTGAGTCAAACAGTTTATGAAGCAACTTAAATAAAGTAAGCTCCACGGTGAGGCGGAGATAATATTTATAACTTATTCATCTATGACAATAAGCCAAAAACGTATTAAGAAATTCAATCTTTAGTCAATCATGTCTTGTTAGTCTCTAATGCGTTTGCTGTTTAGCGAAGCTAAAATCAAGCCTCATAGCATCTGTAAAGGCTCGAACATCGATTGGAATTAAGTTTTCAGAAGGGTTGTTGCTGTTCCAAAGAGATCCACATTTTTGTAGGCTTTTCTTTACTTGTCCTCCTTGGACGAATATATCAAAGGATTATAGCCCTTTGCAGACTGACCGATTTGGCTCCAATAAATCAGCACTGGAAAGTTTGATGATTCTTGCCCTTCGAGTAAGTATTGATGCTAGTTGTTTGAACAAACCAAACAAGCATTGATTGCCAAAGAGAAATCTTCTTTGTACTTCCAAATGGCGGGTGAAGTCCATTTATACACCTTTCTTTTATGGGTTGATTGTGAAGCAGTGTTATATCATTATTATCGTTTCTCTAAAGACACATTTTTTCCGGGGTCTTATTCAATCGCCTGAAGATTCCGATGATGTCATGATGCCGGCGAAAGGTGCGGACAATTGTGTCATGGCTTTAGAAATCACATGATCACAATCGTCTGAGTGTTGTGCAACACAACCGGATAGTTTTTTTCCGCGATCCCCAATCCTGATTATGGAAATACTTTTTTTCGGAAATTTTCTATCCTTAAAGGATTGAAATAAACGATCTTAATTTTTTTTTTGCTTATATCAGCCATCGTATTTAGCTATTGTTTTTCCGTTTTGTTTGTGAAAAAAAGTGAAAAATAAAAAAGAAAAATAGTTTACAGTTTATTTTACCAATTTTTTTTTTTAATATTGTTTAGACTTTCTGGTATTTTCAATAATTTTGCAATATTTCTAAACATTTCAATATGCCAACCCACTTGATTGGCGTTTCAATTATTCACTTGGAAATTTTGACCCAACAAAACTATGTCAAGGTAGAATGACTGCTTGAATTCCTTCCAGGTTATTAACATGTCGGTCCCTTTCAATTGCGGGTCAATGCTCAAAGAAACAAGTTAATAAAAAAACTTTTTCTTTAGGTCCAAAGGAAAAGGTTCAGTCTACTTGACATCAGAAGATATGTTTCGAGTTCCCTCGTCAAAAATATTTTTTTTTTTTCAATTCAATTTACTTAAAATTACAAAAAAATATAGAATTACATAAATACGACCCAATTTCCTTAGTATCATTGAAATCAAGCCACGCTGCATTATTTATTCGACAATTTCAACTTCATATAGTTACGCTATTTTTTACGAGTCTAGAAAGTTGCGTAACGACACAATACTGAACACAGCCCGACACAACAAATCCATTAGATTTCTGTTGGCATGAAGTCATGTAATAATTTTTTATTCATTTACGAGCAATAACTATAACCATGGACGACTGCGAGGATAACGCTGAGGTTCTTGTCGACTGCAAGTGAAACGACAAAAAAAAAAGAAGAAAAAACTGCTGCGTAGCACTTAAGATAAATTAAAAGCGACTACAGTAAATCAGTCGTTGAGTATGATTAATTATTATTAAAAGGACACGTTCTAGCTGAAGGATTAGTTGAGGAAATAACGGTAAACACACAATATGTGGAGGAGGGACGACACATTCTTAACATGTTTCTTTTGTGGCGTTTTGCTGCGAATGCGTGCCTGAAATTAAACGTCAATTACGCCGCATGACGATTTGTACGAATACTATTCGTGGGCTGTTGAATGAGTGAACTTAAATGATTTTATATTCAAATAATCATTTGTCAAAGCCTGAATGTGAAAACGGACAGGAAACGTAAAAAAATGGAAAGGAATTCAATTAGATGTAGTTTTTGTTTTTTATGGCAGCGTTTAGATCACGTGATGTCGTGATATACAAAGGAAAAGATTAGCTTTTGAGGTGACACAATTGAGGAGAAAGTATTCGTACTTGAAATGACACTCGAGATGAAATAATTAGGTCTTAAATGAATTTTTGTTCTTATTATTAAATTAAAGAAAACATGTTTGATAAATCAGTGTTTGGTTTTACATTTAAGACGCTTTATTTAAACTGACACTCCGTCCGAGATTTACGGATATGCGGGCATATATCCCAGAAATTATTGGATGGATGTTGGGTTCTACTTGCTCCCGCAGTTCCAAAGCTATTACTCTACTGAACTTTAGAGTAGATAGCGTCCACTTCACAAATTCACAATCACAAGCTTAGGTCAAAGTGTCGCATGATTTCGAATCAACAAAAAAAAACTCTCAACGAAATCCAGATCATTTGACTCCATTTTCTGGGCCCATACGTCCATGCAAGGATAATCCACTATCAAATGACGAGAAGAGAGACCCGATTTTTGCGGTGCTTCTGAAAATTACGGGCAATTGTATGGTACTTTGGATAAAATTTACATCTGCAAGCCTTCACTGAAACAATGCTCAATATTTAAAATTAACTATGCAAAAAAGCGCAAACCGCAAAACTTTATCAATAAGTGTGAACCGTTTGCTCTTTTGCATGGATATCCTTTACGGAAACATGAAGTTAAAAGAGGTTCAACAGTAAAAATCTAACTAGAGCAACGAAAACACTGGCATTACAGGAGCAGGAGTCGTATATGGCATATTTTAGTACATTACAGATTGCAATCTATGCACTACACCCCAACGAGGGCTTATATCTTCGTTGACACCCAGGAAAACGACCTCGACTTACACCTTTAGCATTCTTTTATATGGCAGATAAATTCGTCAGAAAAAGGTGAAAACTAAGTTTAAGGCATTTGAAAAGATCACACAGATCACCTTTACCAAAAAACGCAATGAAATCGAAGTTTGTTCGTCATTATTAGTGACTCAATCGTTTTGGCGAGAACTTTGGGCGATTGGTTTCGCACACCATTCAGATTCTTTTATGAGTTTCTGGTTTTTATGGCTTAATCAGGCTATTTTCCCGGCACGTACATATCGCCAAGACATGAGATTAGACGTCCTGAAAACATATCTTGTGCGCGGTTCATAGAAGGGCTTGTCATTCATGATGCATTACGACCGCATATAATCCACTTCAACTTCCACATCGTTGATAAATAGGGGAACAAAACCATGGTTTATAGGCGACCGAATAGTTTTCAGAGGAATATCTTCAATTCTTGAACTAAAACGCCCTGCAGAGACGATAATCTTGATGACGTTGAAAATCTTACGACTAAATTATATCTGATTTTAGAACATTTATTTTTATTCCATTGATCCAATGTTATTTCTAATTAAAGACATACTGCTACATGTAGGAGCCATAAAATGCACTATTACTGGTAACTCGACACGAGTTCCATTTGGACATGGAAATGTGCCAAGGGTCGCTTAAAAGTCAACGCTGTTTACGTCAATAAAGTTTGAGTTTTTCTGTAAAAATTCCATTAGAAATTGTACAACTCCCGAGTCAAGGGTCACGATGATGGCCATTGACTACGGCATCAGTTGTAATCGCATTTAAGGTAAAAAATGCAGAAGATACCATCGATTCGTAATAATTGGGAGATTGAAACCTTAAACAAAATAAAAAAACAACAATACTAGGGGCCATTCGAAGGGTGAAACAAACACTCGCAAAGATGTGGGCCATCATACGAGTAGATATCACAACATAATCCTTCATTCTGATGGCTTAAAAAATATAAGAAATCTTCATCCCTGAACTAGTCCCTCACTTTCGCATGGTACCGGAGCCTTGACAAATTGACAGCAGTAATTGGGTTCACTGAACGAAAAACTCCAAGTTCCAATGCCACTGCTCTTATCGGACCAATGATACCCAAAAAAAACAACAACACTGAATGTCCTTTAGAGTTGCGCCAACTGTAATATGAACGCTTATTCTAACAATCTAATCGTATCAAATGTCCTTATCCCAATTTGTTCCTGCAATTTATTCTGCTTTATTGGAAATACAAACGAATTTTGTATTCGTGTGCTGTAACAATTTCGTCCTTACAAATACAATTGATTCTAATTTGCAGATGTGGCGCATTCGAATTTCATTCCTTTGACTATAATATCCTTTAACTGAACACGAATATGTGTTTAAGCTTCACTAATTAATCATTTTTTTTTCCATGAGTACGAGTATCTACAAATTGATGAGCACGAAATTTGCATTTGATTTTCTTGAAGTTAATAAAGGAGTATCCAACTATCATAGTGTAAGACCGCCTTAATGAGTTTCATTGAAATGGAGCAAAAGAAAAAAAACATCTTGATGTCACCAAACTGTCTCGCTAATAATATCCATCACACATCCTTCCCTTGAACTTGTGTCGGGCTCAGTGTTTGCTAGGAGAGAAGAGCATCGAAATAACATCGAAATTATTTAGTCGAGCGTTATTAATATCCTTGACGAGGGTTTGTTTCCTTTTTGTCTGCATATTTCGTTCCTCAAAAATGTTTTCATCATTTACTTACCCCATTAGCGTAGGGGCTGTACAGTATCTTATATCCGCCTGATGTGTGTTTTAAGCTCGTATCCTTGTAGCGTTCGAGGGTGGCCACGTATGTACTCGTCGTAGCAAGAATTAATGATGCCTTTTTTTCTGTTGCACGGCACGTTGTTGGAAAAACATTGCTAATTAAATAAGTGAATGAATTCGAAAGATTTTCAATTTGTATGCAAAATGTGGGCTTAAGTTTTGTGTGGTTTGTAGGTGGTCTCAAGCCAACGTGTATGCTAATAAGCAGTTTTTGCTTGGATACGCCAACATTTCGACATGGGGGAGCAGCAGCCGTGTAATGTCATGATTGTGTTTGAAGGAGACATATCTAGCGGCAAATAGCTAGGTGGGTAAGATTCATCAAATTTAGATGATTGATTGACTGGCTTGCTTTTGCGCTAGCTCATACAAAAAATATACCTATATGTATATAGGCTGGGTGGTATTGTGGGTGTGATACTCTTAATTATTCATGGAACTCATTCTTATTATCAAAGAATCGGTGTAGGATTCCTCCTTTAATTAGTTGCTAATTAAGCAGTTTTTAGCTTCAAAATGGATATTTTTTAACAAATACTCGTATGTACATAAATACATTTCGATTATTTTTTGTAAAAGAATATATATTTTTGTAACAATTTAAACTCCACAGCGACGTTTTTGACTTTGTTCAAGCTCCTTTAGTACATCTTAAGCAATGCCCATGAAATCATAATCCTTGACCTGGAGGCATTTGGCCTGCACACAGAATAATTATAAGACAGGCAATATGTCGCAAGATCCTTTGTGTCCTCCTCACGACACACGCTCAAGGGAGCCACGTTGGCTGCATGACTTTCATTAAAACCATTGATGATGTCGATCTCATCATCCACAATGCATTTCCCCACTGACTTCCTCCTCCTGCAAGATTATTTGATCTCAACTGAGATAATTAACACGTGCATAATGACCTCTACTTTTCCAAAAATTTGGAAAACTGCAAGAGTCATACCTGTTGCCAAGAAGTCGAATCCTACATCTCCTGATGACTACAGACCTATTAGCATCTTGCCGTGTCTGTCCAAGGTTTTTGAAAAGCTGTTAGCTAATCAAATTCAGAATCATCTGCGTGCTAACTCTCTATTATACCCGTTTCAGTATAGAATCCGTGCCAAACACAGCTGCTGCACAGCTGTGGTAAATATAACAGATGGCGTTAGGCAGGCCTTTGACAAACGACTTGTAACTGTCCTTTGTTTATTGAACTTTTCAAAGGCTTTTGATAGGGTGGACCCCAAGATTCTATGCTGGAAACTACATACTTTTTTTTGGCTTCAGTAAAAGGGCTGTTAAACTCATTAAAAGCTATCTCTCTGACCGAACTCAAAGAGTTGACGTTGGTGATAGGCAATCCTCTCTCAAATCCCTTTTACCTCAATGATCGATATTAGGTCCTATTTTGTTTTGTATCTTTATAAACGACCTTCCATCAGTGTGCAAGTATGTGTCCTTCCATTTATATGCTGATGATGTCCAACTATATATGATTGGTCCTATACGTAATCTCCTTGACCTAACCGAGGTAGTTTACAGTAAACTTGACGCGCTATCACAATATAAACTGCAAGTTGCTTTTAATGATTCAGCTCGTTATATATATGGTCTTCGTAGGGATGCTCATATAACTGAATGTTCTAGAAGAATTCTAGGCTGTACCCTTCAACAATATATGAACGCAAGAAACTGTATGTTCCTACATAACATTATACAAAATAAATCCCCAGCTTACTTGTCTAATAAATTGCAATTCGCTCGCTCTTTGCGAGCTTTAAATTTGATAATTCCTCGTTTCACATACTTCTTCGTTAATGCAACAAGACTATGGAATTCACTTCCCGTACGCATCAAATGTATATCGAATACCGCAAGCTTTAAAACTGCTATCTTTAATTATTTTTCCCAGCAGCAGAATTGAAATTAAAATTGAATTAAAATTAGAGTTTTATCTAAAAAATGGAACTAAATTATAACAAAAACTAAAATAATAAAAAATAAATACTTGAAATAAATTAATGAACTACTAAACTACTACTTAAAATTAAAATTTAACTGAATACGAAGTTACAATTAAATTTTAAAATTAATCATTATATAATTTAAAGTAAAATGAAAATTTGAAATTATAACTAATACTGAAACATGCATTATGTATTAAAATATTTTCTCGTACTATGAAAGGTATGATCTTAATGTACAAACCACTTATTTTTAATAAATAAATTGAAGTGAAATTGAATTCCTAACAGGGGCTTCAAACTGAGCATCTCATTTTGATACAATGTTAACAAATACCAGTCAATTCCAGACTCTTCTTATTTCACGAACCTGTTCCATTAGTCATCTGCGATATGTACTCAATTTGCGCACCGAAATAGATTCTATACTCGGCTTAGATGTCGCCATACCTGGAAACGTAAAGCGATGGTCCAAAAAAAACCCTCTTCGAACAAGGGCTAGAGTCTGGTTTCCTTACTTATCTACTTTATCTTTGAATAGGAAATTCCGAGTGTTGGAGAGTCTTATACATTATTTTGTTTTGTGCAGCTATAATAATTTATATATGTACAAGACATAACGACCATTTCTAGGCTTAATTGTTCACTAATGAGCATTCCTGGCGGTTGTTACGGTGGAAGTTACAAGAGAGGACTACAGCTGGTTAATTGGCTAAAGCACAATTCAATTGGCGAAGCGAATCGATTAAGGCTCGAATTTGAACTCTTGCGAGCAGGCTCACAATAGTCTTTGGATATCTTGACCACACATCGGAGCTATATTCCAGTTTGGAGTGAAATTAATCTCTTATATAGCAGGCAAATCAGATGCTTTAGGGAATCAAGGATTCCAAGGAATTTTTTTCCTGTTTCAACGGTGCATATCCCACTCTTGGGTAATGGTTAATGTCTCATGTTTGGCCTCTGTTAGATTGAACCATTAAAAGAATCATAATAATTAAATCAATTTGAATTTGTGGAGGAATATGAAAAAAGGGGAATACTGTCATCACCGAAATTGTGATTTGAATCAATTTTGAAGGCTAAAAATGAGTCGGGATTAAAACTGAGCCATAGCCATCAAGTGCGCTCAACGTACACCAACTTAAATAAAAAAGGACTAGATCAATTTATACGTTCCAGATTCCAATAATAGAATGAGTTTCCGAATCTCGTCAATTCTCTATTGAGATCAAAATAATGGCACTGTCACTTGAGAGGTATATCAGCGAAAGTAGTCAGACTAAGTAGGTGGTCATTCTTTTGTGATTTCTCTATCGGCTTATTCAAGGACGGTTTAGTCAAAAGTTTTGAAAATTAATGGCTCGGCCTGTTTGAAAGGCATGAAACTGAGAACATTTGTTATCTTTAAATAATGATATCTTATTCATCGTCCCTGATCGGAAACAATCCGGCTTTGTTAGTTGGCTGGGATTTTTCCACGGTCCACAGTAAAGTACAGTCAATAATATTACATTATAGTGGGCGTTCTTATCACTGTGCCCCCTGGTAGTCTGACAGTTGATTGGAGACAATTGGCAGCTAGTTGAGGCATTTGTTTGTAATTGGACATTTAAACAAAGAGGCTCAAAGTTTGTGTGCTGTTAAGTCTTCTACGTGGCAGGTAGCACCGCGAGTCAAGGATGTTAAAATGTTTCGATTCCACCATACGACAACAGTCCTCTCATGTTCCATGTAGGTAAAGTTTGTCAACTCTAATATTAAGGTAACACTGCTCTAGGTACTGCAATATTTTTGTTTTCCAAATAACTTGACATATATCTTTTCATTTTTATAAATTGAGAGTGTAAAATCCTCATAAGCACGCGTAAAAATTATAAACTTCCTTTGACAAAGTCGAGTGCCTTCCTGGCGAATTCAATTTATTTTTAAGTCAGGCAAACAAAAATAATGTATCTGTTAGCCCAATTATCTACCTCAATGCCGTAAGCTAAAGCTCTCTTCAACAGTTTTCAGCTAACAAGAAGAAACTTCCTGCGCTATTTTTTTCGCGAAAACAACTTCATTTTATGGAAGCAAAGTTTGAAAAAAAAAACAGAAAAAAAAGAAAATAAATAAATTCAAGGACCACGCGCCGCCCGTTTAGAGAATCCTTGAATATCATGCCATGCATAGGAAACACGACCGTCTCGAGTACACCAGCTTTCCAAACTTAAGGGATGAAGAAAACATCCTGCAAACAGGTATCCATCACAACGAAATGACTTCAATCTTAAGTTATCGCGTAGGTACGTCGTGTTCGCTACAGCACAAGGCTCTTCAATTTGACTGACAAATCCGCCACAGCTCTCGCAGTTGGCATAAAATATGCAACAGCTCATTTCCGTTAGACGGGCGCTTGTTCATTTTTCTCCCCATTCCGTGGGGTTGTTTTAGTTTAGCATCAGCATCAGCCCCATACACACATGCAATCAAACTGCAGTTTAATGAAATAACGCTGGCATTTATCTTCTCCTTTAAATAATTCCCATTCTCCTTGCTGGCAAGGATGTGTACTCGTATTCCATGGCACACACGATGACACTCCAGCTATGAGTAAAACTGCAACAAAGTCATCGCCATCTTCGTTGTCGTTTTCGTTGCCGTTGTCGTCGTCCTTGTCAACGTTGTCATCGTCATCTTCTTAAAGGACTTTATGCTAAGCAAAGACTGAACGCTGAACAGATAAACATGCACATAAAGAATCCATAAACTAGCAGACTCCGTACAATTTTACTTAAATCCAAAGCTCATCCCCAGGATCCTCGGATCCTCAAGGATTCAAATTTCTCCCCCTCGTTTTATGAATGTGTGCATGCACTTTAATATGATGATGCCGTTTTGAACCAATTGCAGCGCCCCGTCCTGTGCATATGCGATACGAATAGCTTAAACGATTGATCAGCTATTACGCGGCACGATGACAAACTTTTATTGCTTGGCTCTCGAGTGGAGCGCGAATCTTTGTCCTGTGTCAGTCTCCTGATAAGATTGTGCGTTCAAATGTTGATGTATGTGTGTGTGTTTCTTGTGCATATAAATTATCCACTCAAAAATGCAATTTTCTTGGAAGGATTCGCCTTCCTTTCAAGAATGAGTACGACACATCCCCGAGCAAAATGTGAGGTATAGGTAAATATGGTAGGAGTGACATGCGAAAGGATCTGCATCTCACAGTCATGAAAACAGAACATGCTTACGATGAATGGGAGGATTCCACCTCAGCAGAACCATTCAGTGTTTGTTACTTTTATGATGCTGAAAGGTGCCAACCACTATGTCGTTGTCGTCGTCGTCGTTGTCGTAGAATTAGGTAAATCAGATAACATTCATATCGGAGGAGTTGCTTGGCCTTCCAAGCATAGTTGTCGATAGCCGAGGATCTAGCTCGACTTAAAAACATTCATCATAGCGTTGTCAAAGAGTTTGAAAGTTGCAAAATGAAAGGGTTTTTCATAATGCACTTTCCACACACACAGAAGCAACGGGGGACCCTTAATCCATATCCTTCAGTTGCTGCATGTTGTATAAGGTAGTCTCATTTGTTCAGGATTTCTTGCACCTTCTTAAGTCCTGCTTTTTGTCGGCAATGACGAACGACAACGCCATGACGCACCTAGTGAATTCGAGTTCTTATCTTTTCGGCTGTGTCGTAGATGAATGTTTTCTGTGGGTAGCGTTAACTTGGGGCTTGTACACACCTCAATCCAAGTTAGTTTCTGTGTGTGGGAAAAAATAAAATACGCCAAACAGCAAGGGAGAAGAAAGGAGCATAAAAGGTAAATTTAGGTCAGGTATTATCAACGGGGGAATATGAAAAGGAATAGAAGTAGACCAGTGAACTGAAGCACAAGGCCTTGAGCTACTTCAAAGGATTCACAGGCAGGCATTCCGGTTTTTCTTTTTATTTGAAAAATTTTTTTTTTCTTTTGCTGGTATCTTGTGACCAGAAGGCATTATTGTAAACGAGTTAAATGGTAAATGTGGGTTGAAATGTACTTAAAAATTCATTTAGAAATTTATACAGAAATGTAAGCAATGTGCGCATATCCTTTTAACTGAATTGAAAAGATCACGGCGCGGTAATTGAAGAGTTTTTTTTTTAACATCAATGGCCAGAAGCGAGGTGTTCGTTTGAATTTAAAGCTTTAAATTTATTCAGTTCTTGTTTGAAATCATCGTGGGCATGCTTACAGGAGCAGATTCGAAACCTTGACATGGCCCAGGACTCGACCCTTGAAGCTACCAATTTATCCAATTGCTAAGAAGGCATTTAACCAACTACACCACCTACTAATTTATTACGTCTACCATATAACAAACGAGACTTTAGATTGAATACTAAAGATAGTAACTAATACCTTACTACCAAGGCTAGAAGTGCGGCTTACAGGTGGTGTCCCTTTACATGAGGCTCACCAATAATCCATAAATTAACCGCTTGAACCAAATATGATAAAATTGGACCGAATATTGTCCACCGCGTCGGTTTCTTAAGATTTGCTCGTTCTCAATGAATTTTGTATAGAATTAGCTTCATGTGCTAGAACAGGGAAATTTGATGTAATTTTTTCCATTCACTCAATTCGCAGTATTTTATTCGCCAATATTTGAAAATTATGTCGCTAATATGCTGCCAGTGTTCTGCCTTTAATGGAGAGTCAATGAAATCAGTAACACGAACTTGGAACAAGCAGAAAAGATGTCATGTAGCTCTTTTTTGCTTTTAGAGAATGGAGCATTGTAGGACAATTTTGCTTCCAACAGCAATGGAACAGAGCGGCATGATTTTGCGTAGGTAAAATTTGGAGTGTGAATTTTGTATCTTGGGCTAACAGTTTAGGCTATCAGACATTCCATCCTTCTGATGAAGATCAGAATATTTTTAGCATTTAGCATCCAATATCCAATGGGGAGCATATATCTTTGAGGAATAAACGTCTTTCTAACCAAATCAGAGCTGGACATTCACAAAGAATGTGTTCAGTCTATTCGTTGTCTTTTAAACTTAGTTGGCATGCGGTCCTTGCGTGCTTGAAAGCTTAGTCAGGGAGATGCTATCAACAGCAAGTATATGGTGAACTAGGGTGCTTTCTTTCAACCTTTGTATTACCCTCCGGGACTTCGCCCTTAGGTCGTCATTTTGAGCCTCTAGAGTTGCCAGAATTTTATCATTTGTCAGCTCTAGACTTTGAGGTCGCATGGTATTTGGAATCCCTGTACTATGCATCCCTCGGCGCATGCTGTTCCGCCTTGGATTGGGGATTTATTTAAGGGCTTACCCCCCTCGTTGCGTCCGGAATTCAAAACCAGTAACCCATCGTTGTTTTATTTTGTTGATTGAGACAGACAGTGTGCCAAGCGCCGTTTCCGGTGGCCGCCCCGTGGAGGCAGTGAGTCTTCTTGTAACAGTTACTAGATCGTCGAGACGGATCGTCCATTAACTTTTTCTCATAAGTTACCGGGGTTTGATATAAAAGATCGGTTTTAAGCGAATAATCCCGAGCAACTCAAGGACAATATTGGTCAAGCTTATTATGAAAAAGAGACTGAAACAATCGAAGCTAAATTGAAATATCGAGTTGACAGGATGGCTCTTTGGCCCTCTTTCAAACCAGTCGAGGCATTTGAATGAAATGTCTTCATGCGGTTCTTGTTTTTTTAGTAAAGCTAAAAATGTTTAAAAACGTAAAACAGTGCTTCTTATAGCCTTGAAAAAAGCTTGCAGATGGTACATCTTAGGGAATAAACTTCTACACCAGCGGTGTAGAAGAATACATAACCTTAATGCTAAGCTTCTGCGAATGAGAAAATAAAACGAATAGATGACTGTCGAAGTAAACTCTGAACAAAGCGTCGAATGTTTCAAAATATACCCAGTACCACCGGCGATTAAAAATGTTTTTTATGTGGCCTAATAAGTTCATGCGTTTATAAAAAAGCCCATGGCCAAACTAGAACCGATGAATGTAGTGAAAAATACAACAGCTCTGTTCAAATTCGAAACAATTATATGCTCTGCAGATATGCAAAGAGAAATCTTGCCTTCAAACACCCCACTTAAAACTAAATTAAGGAACACTGCCACCATAGCCATAGCAACAAAACACAACACAAGCTAGTATTTATGCGCCCTAAGTCTTCTGCTTATATGCCATATACCCGTATTTCCCAAATCATCACATCTTGAACACGCGTTTTGGCTGCCCCTGATGTAAATACTATCCAAGTTATAATAACAACAAAAGGTCACTATAACAGAGAAATGTCAGCATTTCTGCGTGACCTTTCCGTTTCCACGAGATACATAAATAAACAAGAGCAAGACAATCATGAACGAAGTTGATCGCTTACTTACAACGAAGCTCCTTAAAAGCGGACCATCTGACGACAACCTCCTGCCATCAAATATAAATTGCTTCATGCTCATTTTATTTTCATCTGTCAAGCAACAAAGTGTCAGTGTTTGCGCGAAAAAAGCTGTCAGGTGTGAAAGATATTTGGAATGACAGCAAAAACTTGGTTGAACTTTAAATGACATCTCCATTTGCGACTTCATTCGGTAGCCTTCCTCTCGTTTTCCACTTCCCTGCCATATACCATCATTCGGTGCTATTAATAGAATTCTAATTACTTTATCTACATCCAGATCTTAAATTATCAAAAAAATATATCCACCCATCATGCACAATCCGCAAAGTTGACACTCGATGTGATTTGGATGAGTAAAGTTTTCATTTAAGTGTTTGACACATGATTGATTCCCTGCCAGTAGTTCTGACATAAATCCAAGTTTCCCATTTCGGATAATTTTGTTTATGTGTGATAGTCATGGCCATATGGATACTGGGTTCTTTTTTTTTGTAAATGTTATTCGAATATGCAACTACGGATATGCTAGAGAAGATACGAAGGTTCTAGATTATCAAAAAATCTTAAACAAATTCGATTTGCACCTGATTGATGGGGATTATTCGAGAGGTAAACCTTTTTGAAAGTTCATAAATTGCCAACCATTGTATGCCAATCATTATGGTAATAATTTTCCCTCTCCATCCACATTTTTTCAAAGACTTTCTTTTGCTCGATGTCCTTAAAGTTTTTTTTTGTTTTTAATAAAAATCTGGCTGGCGCTCCTATTTGGTGTTGAAAAATCATTTAATTCAAATTGAATGAGGATGAGCTGGAAAGTACCTGACTTGCTAATGAAAATGAAACATTTTCCGGATAAAATAAGTTTATTTTCCAACGTTCTTCCTTTTCAGATGGATTCACATCTCGCAGCAATAGGACGTTTACTCTACCCACTCATCATCCGAATCTCTTTACTCTGACAAATGTACACAAGTTGCACAAAGGCAGGAAAGAAGATGTGTTTTTTTCTCACAAATCTGTCTGTCTCTTCTTCAATTATCCGTCAAATTGGGTCAATAAATCATGGTAGCGCTATGTGATTTTCGAAGCTTGCCCTTCGTAGTCGATCATAATCATACCGACCAAATTAAAAAAAAAAAAAAAAACAGTGAAAATCACATTTCCGCTTGATGGCAAGGTCATAGCATTCTTAGGAGTAGGTTTTCCTGGTGAAATCCACTGTTTCGCTGGCTGTTTACTTTCTAATCACGAAGCGACGAACGAGCGGATTGTAGTCTGGACATAGCACGCATTAAATGCGTTCCATCTGCCACAACGAAATTCATTGAACCAAGCCTTGGCGTTAGTTACCGAAGTAACAAAATTGGCATAAACGTCTTCAAATCAATTTTTGGGTTTAGAACCAAAAGGGTGGAAACGGAACCCTATTACTTTGCCTCCGCTGTTCGTCTGTCTATCTGTCCGTCCATCCGTCTGTCCGTATTTCACAGGGCTATATTTGCTAAACCGTAATAGGTACACACCTGCAATTTTTTTCATTATTATCATTATTATAACAAAAAATAAATAAAAAAATTAAAATAAAGGGGGATCCCCATACAAGAAATTTGTTTCTTTTTATCAATTTAATACTAAAAAGTAGGCAATGACCTCGTTTCATGGAGCAGTTGACGACTGGAAATGCTGTCATGCGATGTGACACCGAATATATTTTTCCGACACAAAGTTGAAGCTCGACATTGGATAACATTCAATAAGTGAATCGAATACAAGGCATTTTTTTACGAAGTATTTAAAAATTATTGATTAAAAGGATCACGATTAACTCGTGTTTTGATGCAATCTTATTATAAAAATGTGTGTGTTTCAGAAATTTTAACATTCGAAGGTGACTGCTAATTCGTTCGGAATTCGTTCATGTTTGCGTTATCATCTGAAGTTCGAGAACGCTGGCTGGGTTTTAGATCCCTGCAGTCATCCTTAAAAAATTTGGCGAATTTCAAATCGACGTTTAGGTGAATTATTTTCTTCTTATACTTACCTTGACTTAGCTTTTAATATATTTCTCGTTGCTGATGAAATTAGTCTATCTGGGACGTTGTGTTTGATGTTCGCAATTCAAACGCCATCTTATCCCGGAAGTAATTTTTCTGACGCAGACAACCTGAACCTGTCCTCTTCATAAATATTTCAAGAAAGTTCTGAGTCAAGAATAATTCCACGTAGCCTAATCCGAAAGATTTAAGATTGTCTTTCTACATGGAAAGATGCATTCGAAGCACTTTTACATAAAAGATAAATAGTGGCAGTTCGGTCTACGAAGGGTCCAATACCAGTCCTTTTTTCACGTTTTGATAGTTACGCGTCGAGCGAAAATGACATACATTCTTTCAGATAGGTGACCCACATATAGAGAGTCAGGCTCGTACTGTGTCAATTGGAATCAAAGATAAATTTCGTGTAAAATATTAGAGATTGTGTTAAATTAGTTTGGGAACTGTCAAAAGAATAGCGAAAAGTAAAAGACGATTAAGTTGACCGTTTCTGACAAAACTAATTTCAAAACAAAAACGTTGGTAAACCGTCTAGTTCCAGTGTAGCAAAGTCGTATTGATCAGTTTAAACTTAGAATCATTCAACGGCTTCAAAAGGTTTATTTCAAAGTTATTGAATGTGTGTGTGATTTTTTATGAATTTTCTAGTCTAAAGGTTTTAAAACCATTTTTTTTCGAAGTAACAGGATCTATTGAAAAAACTTTAACTGAATTTTCGTCGAAAAAGCCAATTTTTGTTCAATTACTCTTGATCCTGATTTTAAAAATATTAATAACAATCAAACAGCATGTTGTAAATTGTATCAGCATTAAAGCTGCGACCAGGACTTTACTTTTTTCGACAAGAATCAGACTTTGGATATTCATACAAAAACATTTTAAAACCTCTTTCTTGGAGCAGCTTTTTGAAGATAATTATTTTGCTCTGGTAGCTCTGGTGCTACTGAGTATAGTAGAACCTTAACTCTTCTTTCCTGAATTGATTTGCTTCCCTTACTATATCTGTATTTTGTGTCACGATAATGCCATCAGTTTTTTGCGGGAGTGCTTTAGCCAAGTCTAGAATCCTTCCACCACGGTCTTTTCTAAGCTGTTATTACTCTTAGCAATAAGCTTCCATTAATCAATGATCTCGCGAATCATAATTAAATTAAATTTCCTATGACATCTTTCAAAGTTCCTTTTTTTTCAAACATCCTATCATAAAGAAACGTTTGAATAGATAAAATCAATACAAAATGCTTGAGCTAAATTTCTGATAAAACCTTTTTCACTCTATTTGATTGGTATAAAAATATTTGCAACTGTATTTTATGTATTTTAGTTGAATGTCAATTCAGCTTACGAATTTCTAATACGAAAACTTCTATAGCTATTGTGCATAAATCCTTCAGGTACACCATAAATCCGGACAATATAACTGCTCCACCAGCTATTAGTTGTAACTGCAGGTGTTGCAATATTCATAAGCCCTTCCATTCAATTCGGATATATGCTGAAGGACATTTTATTTATTTTCCCTTGGAAATGAAACTTACAATTCAATGTTTTCTGTCGTTTATCCTTTCAGGAGTACTTATGTACGGGTCTACCTCGGTGGAAGGTAGGATTATGTGTTGAGGCATTTACTAGGAGCTACTACATCCTGCTTTCATCTTGTGTTCGATTTGAATTCCTGGTCTTGAAATATTAAATGGAAAGGACACACAAAAGTCTGAGAATCTGCAAAATACTCAAAAAAATATAAAGCAGAAAAGACCGGAATCAAGTGATGAAAATTTGCCAATTCTTTTCTAAAAAAAAAAATATACTGCATTTGTATTGCAAATCGTTTGCAACCCACCAGTATGGATTGGGCGCAAGGATATCCAATACAAAGATGAGTGTTCATTGCACCATGGACAGCGTAGTTACAGCAAAACTTGTTAGGGGGCGCCTACAGAATCATACCCGTGTTGTTTTTCTATTTGATGCTTTCATATTTTACTAGCTGGTGTCATAAATGGTGCGGGTTGCCTAGATCCCCTGGTCTAAGCCATGAGTAGAGAGGAGGCACATGCTCAACGCGTATGGGAATGTTATAATCTGATAAAATGTACAAATCCTGACACCAACAGCAAGGATAAAGTTTTAGCATGGACACAATTTTTTGCTGTTTTTTCTCGTCTTGTCTGTTTATTTATTTTTTTTGCTGGTGGGCAGAGGTTTTGGGGGAAGTGCAATGAAAAATAGAGGAGAATATGGAAAATTTCACGAGCTTATCGTTTGCGGAAAGTTCAACGTTTAGGTGTCAGATAAAATCCCAACAGAATAGATACATCTCTGCGTGCCAACGGTGTTTGTGGTGGATACGAGTATGCAATTTGAGAGACATATCTCTACCGCTATCTGCTTGTCTGTTGTGCATACACACGCTTAGGTAGACACTAGTGATTCAACAACAACTCGACACAAAAATAGAATGAGTTTTTGATAATTCCTTTTTTTTTGTTTTTTGCTGTTGTATTTTTTCATCTTATTCCTTGAGGTATTAAATCTGTGAGAGCATTAAGGTTATTCGTCCTTAATCATTTAGCTGGCTACAGCAAATATAGCGTGTGGATCCATGATGCATTCACATGTATACTTTGGAGTACTTGTGAATCTTTTTTAGATCGATTTGGATTTCGCAAGTTATTCATTTTAGAAAAGTTTTGGGGTATTAATAGTTGAACAATATTTAACTGGTTTATTTTTGTGCTTTTACTTGAAGTGGTTTTCATAATTCATTATTCATTTTATTTTGCGCTTTCTTTTTTTTTTAATAAAATTGTTAATACTTAACTCTTTATTGTTGCTTTTTATAATATTTGTATTTTAAGATAAAAACCATTCCTTGGCGCAAAAATACTTTTCGCATACCGTTTGCAGCTAAATTGTATTTCCGTTTCAGTGGAGAACCAATTAACCACGAGAAGTGGGGCTGTGAACCGTTCCAACTTCGCTCAAACTGAACTATTGAAACCCAATTTATATAGTTTCAACAAATAATGAGAAAACTAAATTCCTTTTTCGTGTTCGAAATAAATTTGTGAAATTTTTAAGGCTATTTTTTTTGTTATCATTTGTTATCATTTGAAATTTTCAAGTGTCAAAATCTTTTTCTTCTTCTGCCAAATAAGTTGGCTTGGCTCTTTTGGTTGGTACTGTTGAAATACCATCCCGCTCGTACCCCTTCTCCTTTTTTTAAATACATAGAAAAAATATCTTTAAAGTTGTGCCTTAAGTTTGTTTCAAAACTTGGTGTTCAATATTGTCCTTTTATCGACAATGTTTTCTGTTTGAAATAAGAAAAAAATTGTTTATCTTTCCAATCTGGTTTCCGGCAAGAAAGGTCTAACCTGAAGAACAATTACAATAAGATCTCGGATTATTCGAGTACTGTTTCCATTGACTAAGAAATTCGACCACGTTACATTCTTGTTTCCATGTTTGGACTCGAAACTGGTTTTGCTCAAAACATATTATTTCCTAAATAGCCTAACTTGTCGTAATTGGAGGTCAAAAATCCATAAGCTATCAAAGTTAGGCAATGCATCCGCATGATTAACCTGTTTGGGGTGCGTTTTGATGCGGCGGAGTTACTGCCGCCGCTGGACATATTTTTGTAGGGTGTAATTCACGAGATGAGAGTATGCTACGGAAACAAACCAGAAACAATCCCAGCAGTCAAGGACAATTAACCTAAAGATATTTGCTAAATTGGGGCTGAAACTTTTGAAACTCTTCAAACATTTTATTGACGGGAGTGCCTACTGCCAAGCAGCTGCCATACTACCTAATTAATCGACAAAAATCATCGAAACAAAATATTTTTAATGGTTTTTTTTTCTCGTCGAAATCATGTCATTCATATTTTGGAATACGATGCAAGTGTTTATGTTTCAAAGCTGGAGAAAGCTGTTTCGCATATTCACGGAAACGGACAAGAGAGTTAAATAGATGGAAAAATGTGTTGAGGAGGAAAAAACATCACTTCAGAAAAATGGGGTAACTACCTTTTTCTGAGTACTATACAAGTGAAAAAAGTTTTGTAGCATGGAGTAATCAAGACACTTATGTATATACAGAAAAAAGCAAATCGTGGGTTATGAAAGTTATTTTAGAAACAGAGCTGACAACTCAAATGTTGGTATTAAAGATCAAGCAACATTATTTCTATTTTATAAGATTGAATAAATATGGAGTGCTGTAGAAATTGTTTTGTTCATTTCTGTTTGATGAAAATACAAACTGCATGACGAACGAAGTTTATAAAGTCATTTTCTTCAGAAGAATTGTTAGCTTTTTCCATTTGCCGTTTACGTTTTCTGAGGCGTCAACCATAACTATTCAAATTTGTTCGTCTGGGTAAATTATTCGAAGTGAACCTCAGATTTTAACGTAAGATGGACTACATTCTCTGTCGTCTGAATTTGTTTGGCTCATGAATTCGGCAAACGGTAAGCTTTTACTTGTTGGTCAATAATTTTCAGCTCGAAAGGCTTTGATATTTTTTCAGCGAATTAAAGCCAGACTTAGAAATAATTACTTTTATTGAGCTAAGTTCTAAGGTACTGTTATCTTAACATGGCCAACATATTTGTACCAAATAGATCAACATTTTTTGCTTCTTTTACCTTTGTCCACAACGCTATGGTCTGGATTTAATGTATTGTAACACGCAACTCGACTGCACGTGGAGTCCTTAAATTGTATGTTATAACTTATTATTATTCCAAATTTCCTGAAAACAGTTCCTTATACGCCACCTTATATTTTTTTATTCAAGCAAATGTTATAATGATGCACATAATTCTCCTTGAGTTAAGTTTCTTACGAATACACACTTCAGGTCATATATCCTTACATTTTTTACAACACATCCCATTAACCCCCATGATCAACACTTTTACACAAACGATGCGATTATATCCTTCAAAGAAATATGGACATGATATTTTACACCAGCTCTGCGAGCTAAAGCCCCATTATTGAAATCGATTTCACACCCCAAACCTTTGTTTTAGAAGTTCAAAACCCAAATATGTGTATACAAGGCTCTATGGTGAATAAAATGTTCACGCATTTACCAAAAAGAAAAGGAATAAGGACGAAATTAATATGCCCACCTTTAAGAACGACTAAACACATGAATGTATAATATATAACTTTTATAGACAGCCATAAAGGTTAAACAACTTCACCTTATAGCCTTCCATCAATCCGACACGACTTTTCAATGGGACGCGCGCTTGTCTTACAAGGTCCCACCGCACTACCCACCCAAATCGAGGACACACGAAAGAAAAGTGAAATAAAATCCTGAATTACATTAATAAATGTAAAAGCTATGAACGTCTACGACTTTGCCATCACCAAGCGTCGGCTTCGCCTCAGTCTTCCTGCTACTGTCAAACATTAATGCGTTATGTCAAAAGACAAAAGGAACAGCCACTTCTTCAGGCTCGTGAAATATCCAAAAAAAAAAATCCATTTTATGATTTGCCCTATTAGACAGATGCCTATAAAGCCAATCATAATAAAAAGATACAAAAATATACATAAAGATACACGGCTGCAAATGCAAGGCAAGGAAGCTCGAGGCTATGAGCTATAAAAAAATAAATCAGAATGAGTTTCATGCGAGGTGGGTAAATATGCATGATAGCCGGCGAGTAAATGCGCTAGTTAAATGCTTCTTTACGATTATGATGACGATGATTAGGCCCGACGTTTATCTTTTTGGTTATGCGGCTAAAAGGTGTACCATTCCTACCCCTGTTTTTTCTCAAAGATTAGGCAAGAAGCTTAAAATCGTCTTCAGTCAAAAGCGAAGAAAGCGCAGTGTCTTATCCCACTAGACGAACTATCACTAAAATCGCAAGAATTCAGTTAGTAGAAAACGAAACGTGTCGAATGAAAGAAGCTCGTCCTTTGGACGCGACGCAAATTAGGTCTGCTTATGAATTAATGATGAAACAAAAGGGCGTGCTAATACACATGCACAAGAGTGACATTTGTCGGGCTGCGGGGGCGATGTATAACCAACACTTAGCCTATCTATGCTCAACAATATACTTCCTGTTAATTAAATGAAATAAGCAAAGTGAGTGAGTCTAAAAAAAAAAAGGACAACAACAACAGCAAACAAAGAAAAACAGAATCATCAATTTTGGAGACCAAATGACACTAGATTGGAGTGAGTGGCCAACCCACCATACAGATGACTTTGCCAAAGAAAAACATTTGGAATAGATTAGGAATAATCGAGCCAAAAGCATACAAGCCCAGGTCAAGACACCATTCGTCCGTCGTCGGAAGATGCGGAGCGGACAAAACGGGGGGACAGTAAAACAAATTACTTAATCCTGGTCCTGCCTGATGGTCATTTAATTAAAAGAATGATAAGATGTCAATGGCTGAATGCCGCAGGTCCTGTGTGCTTTTTGTTATATTCTGCTCCCTCTCTTAAGTATTTAGATGTAGATAGATTTTATATTCCTCTATTGTCAAAGGATGGATTGCGTGAGAGACAAGGACCTTGGCAACTGTTTGAAGAGGTTAGGGCGTTCGTCGTCATTTTTGTTGACCGTTTATCTGAGCGAATTAATTTTGCAATATACGCAGCGTATATGAAGTGCTGGGACATAAAATAAATTAGATAGATTCGTATTTAATCACAATGGAGTAAATTGAGGGAAGACAAATTGCGACGTAAGTCGTGAATTGAATCTCATTCCAAAAGTCAGCCGTTGGCGTGTGAGTGAATGTTGCGTCAATTGTTCCAAGTGTATACACATACACAATCGTTAAGGATTAGATCTATCTTGATAGGGACAGTTTTCTGGTAAAATATAGTACAATTGATTTCTTGCGGTAATTTTACCAAATTTAAACTAAACTCTTGGAAAAAGCTTTTGGGATTGACTCAACTTTATAACACTGAATAGATTTGATATTTTCCTGGCAAACTGAAGACCGTGCAGACGTGATATATCATATTCTCGTATAAAAGCACACCATAGAAGTCGGTTAACCCAAGAAGGTAGAGCTCAGCGGAAAATCGCAGATTGAGATCAGATCATGTGACCTCTTTGAATAAAACGGGAAAGAAATTACTTGAACTACAGTAGACAAGGCAGCTGAAAAGGCACTTAATTTATCAACACAGGTTAAATTCTTAGCCCATTCAAACTCAGTTGTAGGAATGAAAAAAAAACACTTTTCCATTTTATTACCTTCTACGTCACTTCACCGTAGAGGATATAAACCTGTTTATTCACATTCGTCAAGCATTACCAAGATACCTTTTCATATATTTGTGGTGTGGATATATATGTGTGTGTGCCACTATATCTCATACAGCAGAGCTTGTCTAACAACGATCCTTGAGAACTTAACTTCTCGATTGCTTCTACTGATAAGCGTTGATATCTCTAGGCCAAGCTTCCTGTTATATCTGATTGCTTGATACTTGAACCGGAGATTCAATTTTGCATTTGGACTGGCTGTTACCTTCCTCCATTCCCCCTCCTCACATATATGTTTTGCCTTCCTCGGTTCTGAAATCTATTCTACTGATCGCCATTCTGTACTGACCAACTCTTATAGCCTGTTCTTCAGTCGCCGTTAAAGCTTTCTTAGGTGATAATGTCAATATCGTCGGCGCCATGTGAAAATATTACCTTCCAACTCACGTGACAGTCGTTTTCCTTCTGTTTGGTTCTGGATCAATTTTATCGGGATCCCGAATTCAGTCATCACTTTGAAGAAATCAGAATGATGAATGCTGCCATATGTAGCTTTGAAGTCTATGGAGGGTTAACAAAAAAAAAAAACATTGATCGTTTTCCGGAACTTTGAAGCCGGGTAAAAGTTTTGGCCAATGTTGATAATCTGAACGAGAAGTTTAACAGGTATTGGACGAATCGTGTGTTCCAAAAGTCTTCAAAATTTTAGACGGGGACTTGTTAGCGACTTCGAGAAAGGACATTCCTCAGTAGTTGTTGCAAAATATTGAATAGCCTTTTTAATTGATCCTTCATCTTTGGCGGTGGAGACATGTGCGCATAAGCTAGTGACAACTTTAAGATAAAAATATGTCGGAATTTTTCCTAGTTTACTAACTGCATCGCAGTAATATCGGCCTTATACTTTGTGGGGATACCTCTTAATTTTCGAGTTGCCCCAGTTCCCACATCTAAAGACCATTCTGCTCTCAAAAACGTAGGTACAGCTATCTACCTGGAGAAGGTTACTGAACTGAAACCTTGTGTCATTCTGCTGTCAGAGCCGTTTTGCAAAGAGAAATCCTGCGACCTCGTTTGAAGAGCTAAGATGGTTTAAAGTAAAAATATGCCTACATAATATCCATGCTACACTTCGAAAACATTTTCCAGTTGTGGTCTAAGCTGTTCGACTCGTGCTTCCTCGCGACTATTGTTGCTTAAGCTGCAGGAAAAATAAAGAAAAAGAGCCCACAAATATCCGTTGAAAATCAAGAGTGGAAAGGATTCTTCAAACGAAGTTTCTAAGAGCAATTAAAGACCCCCAACTCCTGTATCATTCTTAAACCTTGTAGCTTTTATGATCACCGAAAAACTCCGAAAAACCTACGAGCATGTCACAATGGCATTTGTTATGTTCTTTAACCGCACTCTTAACTTGAGCTGCATAAGTTTCGTATTGCACACTTCACCTTGCGTTTTAAGTTTGAGAGACATTTCATGGTCGCTGAACTTTGAATCATCTGAAATTTGCCCACGACGGCACTTCTTGCCAGTGAGTGGCAACCTTCCATTATAAAACATATGGTGCCATTCGGAGTCTTCAACAAGCTGTAAGACCAATTCCTGACACTCGAGCTTACCGTAAAGAATTACAGCGCCAAGAATTATTTCATATTTATTTTAACTTTAAAATATTAAAACGATCCTAAATAGCTGATTGTCTTCTTCCTCTATTCCACGCCGAAGTAAAAAGTCCTCTAGACTTTGGTATTAGCATCCAAAGAATTTGCGCTTTTCCATGTTCTTAAACACTCTAAATCGAGTCTAAACCATTTTCAGCTCCAAGGCACCATAAACTGTTTAGGTCTGATTGCAGTCTTTCATAAAAAAGACTTACTCTAAATTGGACATCCTTTACTCAGAATAACAATCACCCATGTAAAAATCCCCTGTAAGTCCTAAATATTTGAAAAGGCTTACGGATAAGCCGTAGGTAATTTCCCATGCGGATTTGAAAAGCAACTAAATGCCTAGTTACGAACCCATTATCTAGACATCATGTATCCTATGTATACCCGCTTACATTGTTAGGTTGATTGGACCAACAAAATCCTTTCACTCGCCCACATGTCTTTTTTTCGAATTTCGTTTTCCAGCGTGGAAATTGACGAACAAATTTGACTCTTCTCATGCCAAAAATATGTTTATATTCCAAGGAGCTTATTCGCACACGTTCTATACGTTCAATGAAAAAGGATCCTTTTTGACTAGACATCTTGGGCAAATTATCTCCTTCCTGCTACCATTATGTCTTTGTGCACAAACAGAGGGCATCTTTTTTTCGTTGCCATCACTGTTGCAGATCATACTGTGTCAATCGATCGTCGAACGAAGAATGAATAGGAGACATTATATACAATCAACTAACTCAATTTCTAACCAGGATGGTGGTCTGGGGTGCATTCCTCTTTCGAACCGATGTTTCCCCATTAGACGGGTCTACTGACCCACCGCAAGACATCAATATTCTAACCACGAGAATGTGCGCCTCTTAACACTACCCAAAGGCACAGGCCTAGGAACCTTCTTCTCGTATGTTGTGTTGTTGTCGCATGCTCCTGTTTCTACCATTTTCATATCCAATAACCGATACACAAACTGAATATGAAAAGTTCATCCCCCGCCCTCTTGGACATGGCAACCAGGCTGTTTCTGTTGTGGCCTTTTGCACTCCTTCTCCTGTTTGCATGATGCTGGTTCTCATTTGAAATTCACAAGCGTATTACAATGTGAAGTCCTTAAAGGTAGTTTACTCTGGCAATGTCCTTTGATTGAAGCGGCGGCGGCGGCAAAAAAAAAAAAACAAATTTGTATGTCTCGAGTTACATTATGGCTGCCCCATCTTTACTGTTTTTCTGCCGATTTTATTCATATATGGGTGTCTATGTCCCAGTATCCTGGAGATATGTCCTCAATTCACAACCTCTTTGTGTTAAAAGAAAACTGAGCAAGTATATAAGCATGTATCTTGTCCTTGTTCTCGGAACATCAAAGCAAACAGATAAGCGGGCTCGCTTTTGGGGTTTTCCTTCCCCCTCTCCGAAAGGACACATGCTACCTTGGATTCCAAAAAAAAAAATAATTTTTCCAAACGGGCCTTGGCTGTGTGTACATAAATATCCAGTGAGTGGAAATTTGAAAAATAATTGAATTTTTATTTGGCACAGCGAGACTAAGAATGACAAAAATGTTGAATGAAAGGGGTTTCGGCAGTTCTGAGGGGCTTCACATCCATATTTCTGTCCCGTAAATGAAAAATCGTTTGATAAAGGAGTTGAATAAATAGGAAAACATAGAAAATAGCATAAAATATTTTTCCCTTTTAAGGAGGGGAGCATATAGTCGTATTTACACTTTATGCTGACATTTAATATTTATGAATTTTGTTTTCCTATTTTTACGGTAGAGCGACAATTTATGGGCATAAAAAAGGATACAGAAAAACAAGGAATCGTCTGAGGGAACATGGCGAACAGGGGCTTTCTCCTCGATTGGTGTCAGTTTATTCAGGCATGTCGAGCATCGGGTCACATGAATAAACTATGAGGGAGGGCTTTGCTCTGGCTAATTTGAGACAAGCTTTCTCGGGTGGACATTGCGTTTTTGGGTCCGGCCTAAAGTAATGTCTCCGTAGACATATAAAGTGAATTGCTTTATTGTTTTGGACAGTGTTTCATTTCTCCGTTTGCCTAAGGTGGCTCCATATGTGGGACTTTTATTCTTGTCACTGTGCAGATGCAACTTAAGTGATTGCGTTGGGATAGAATTGGGATTAGTTGGTTGTGTAGTTGTTGTTTTCTTTGCAAGTATGCTACATTGTGGTTGGAAAAATTTATGTGAATCATAGGGTTAGGTCTGCATTGCTGATTGTGATTCTATTATTGGGACAATCTCATCGTATAAAACAAAATGTTTAAGATTTGTTTAATAGTAAAAAGCATCCATCCTTTTTTGTATGCTTTTGAATAATACCTGAGAATGTTAAGGTAACAAAAAGAGAATGTTCACTTCACTGTTCACGTGAAAAGGATAAGGGGATGTCTTACAAGTTTGTTCAATGAATTTGACACAGTGCAGAATGACACTGGAATTTTTCATCGCACATGACTGAAGATGTGACTTCTCACCATTTTCTATGTCACATCCATGGAACACCGAACAAATGCCTTCCTGCGCAACATAGAGTCAAGGCAAGCTAAGATGTTGGAATCTCGCGGGATCGTGAAAATCACCAACACTTTCACGAGCTAGTTGGTAAAAATGAGCGGTTTTCTCCGAGTGGAAACAAAAAAAGCTCCTATCATCCACATTTATTATGACTCATCCTGCAAGTAGGTCATGATATGCGAAGGTCGAAGGTACTCGAATCTGCGAACATCTGACTCGCACAGTATTTTTTGACTTGCCACTGTCATTACATTTTTTTTGGACCATCATCGAAAAATATGCTTCAGGTGATTCATCGGCCTCGTCAATAGACACTTTCTTTTTTTCCACAAAGTGGACTACTATGGACGCTTTGTCAACAAGTAAAAAAAATAAAATGAATTTAAAAATAGTTCTCAATACAAAAAAAAAAATGAACTGTGGTTGCTGGTACGCAAACTATTCGTGTGCGAATTTGACCTCGCACTTGTCCACTTTTCTAATCTATTCGAGTACACTTGGCGAACTGTCTTTCTAAGATATTTCCCTATCTACTTCAGTGGCTTATTCAGCTTCTTCTTGCCTTATTCAACCGAGCAAAACACTTGTCAGGCAATTATATGAACGCCTACACAACTTCTGTGCAACAGTAGTTAAAGGTCAAACACTGAAATAATGAACTTTATGACATTGAAGTGTAATGAAGAAATTAAGTCTCACTTCAAACATTCCATTTGGTAAAAAAGCTTCGCAAAGGTTACATAAACATTCTTGAACTACGCCTAAAGCGTAGAAGTCCTTCATTATATATACACAGTTGAATGTCCTTTGCCATAATATCTATCATATCTGATTGTTTCTGATCAGGCATACTACAATTCTATTCTTTTTGTGTCAACACAAATGGCATGTCCTCTGAAGTACCAAATGAAATCCGTTTAAAACTAAAGCAAAGGAAGCAAACCAATTCACTTAAGCTGTAGATCTCAAAGGAAATTTGATAAATATTCACAAGTTCTTTAAGGACTTTATATCCTTCCATTCCCTTGAGCACCAATCGACAGGAGCAAGAAAATATATTCATATGATGAAATGACTGGAAAAGTTTTCTCATCGAGTACTTGTCCTCGAAATAACCAACACACTGCCCTAGTTATCTTATGGCCATGTACTCAATTATCGAAGGACATACATGTAAAAAGCCACAACACGCCGCAGGATGAAGAACATCTCCTTAGGTTTATTTCTGTGTTTTAGTGTACTCTCGTAGTTGATCTCCTTCGTTAGTAGTTTTTTCAATACATTTGATAAAAGGATAGTCTGTCTCTGCTTAAGGATAAGAGCTTTTGACGATAAATGCCACGTAAATGCGTCGACTTGGACATATCCTGTATATCTATGCTGAACGAAAGTCAAATAGAAATCGTAAAAGAGTTTTATAAAGGCTATGGTAACGTCTTTGAGTGTATGTTTGCTTAAAATGCTTTTCGTTTCATTTTCTTTTGGCAAAGAAAGGTCCTTCTTACAAGATATTTTATTTATGAACAGCGGCTTTCGAGTTGGTCTTTTCAGATCAACGGTCTTATCAACTTTATAGTTTATAATGCAGCATGACTTAGTGATATTAAATTTGAACATTAAGGTCGCTTACAGTAGGCTGCTGATGAAGGAGCTTCTTATTTTAATAAGTAAGGCAAGTTAAGGTTAAGCTTTTCTTGTAAATCATAAAACGGCTTCTATTTTGGATGGCGAAATAGTTCATAGGGCCTTACGGCTCATTGGGCCAGCAAAATGTTATTGCCACCGGTACCTTAATAGGGTTCCTTAGACTGAATGGTATGGCCTGTGTATATATCTCCATTTTTATCCTTCAGGAAAGATTATCCGGTCATCTAATGACCAAGTCGGAGCACCAATCATGCACAGTATTTGTGTTTGGCTGTGTTTAGTCGTCAACAACTTTCGCCTGGAGCACTAATATCCATATGCCCTTCATGTATTAGACTCCAAACTCCATCATGCTTCTACAGCTTCTTTTGGGACCAGGACAATAAGGGTCTTGTATTTTGCAAGGTTTTTCACACAAAATAGATCTTATGAAATAATTTTCCAATTAGCCCAAAAACAAAGCGGTTTGCAGAAGACACTTCATGTTTGATTCCTGGTGGTGTGTGCTGAGACAACAGGGTACGTGAAAACCCTGACTACCTTGGAAATTGATCTGTCTGTTGTTATTAACTTCCCCTCAGGAAGTTCTTGTTTTTTCATCTTATGTCCTTCACGATTCTCTGTTCTTTTCTTACTGCCGATTGCCCTCTGGTATGTAAAAGTGGATCCATGGCTAATGTGTTGTCACATGCCGAATTTTTCTCGAGCTCTCTCTGAAAAGCTGAATTGCTTCCCGTATACTTTGCTTGTAAGCAACATTTTTGAAGATCCATTGCAAATTCTAGTTGTCCTATCCAGAAAGTCCTTAATCGACGCCTATTTACAATTAAGTAGTGTTCCATGATTCATCAGCTCCTATCAATGTTTGGACATTCAGAATTAATTACTTCATTTGCTTCGAACGCGACGATATAATTGACAGTTTGCTGATCCGAAAACTGCAAGGTGGATTTATTTGACACATAACGCACGGAAAAACAGTTTTGTGGCGGGTTAAGTAGTCCTGACACATGAAGGCCAGCTCTTTTACTTCTGTTCTGCACCATGTTAACTATCCCATATACATATTAAGCATGTCGTTTTCACTATCGGCTTGTCAGTAGGAGTTTTTTTTTTTGGATCAGACTTAAGTAGAAGGTCTCAAAATGTAACCTTCTGTCTTTCGCTCTGGCATGTAACCAAGTCAATATGTTTTTAAGACAACGACTGTACATATGTTGTGGATTTGAAAGCAAGCTTGAATATGTCGCAGCTATCGGGCTCCTTCTTAAAAAAAAACAACTTGTTACACAAACTAATCGAGGCAAACAAGTTTCAAATCGTTTAACGTGGTCTTAAAACATTCAAACATCGTCTTTCTTTTTATAATTTTCGATTTTAAATTGACTTAAATTGCACTTTAATCTATTAATTAAAATTCTATTCTAGTTTCGGACAGAATTGTATCCGATCCCATCCATCTGCTTTATTTATTCATTCTAGAAACGCCCTTTGTGGCGACGCCGCGCCGGATATATCAACAATGCGACGGCTCATTTCATTTTCGCAATCCATCACCGCTTGTGCCCCATTAACACAGCTCATCTAAGCTCATTGGACAGTACATTAAACGCGGTTAATTAACAACCTGGTTTCACAATTTAATAACACCGCACACCCTATAAAGTGACAATAAAAGTGCACCCCCGATCTTGATAAACCCTGACATTTCTGCCACTAATCGGAAACATATTTCAGTTATCAACAATTACTGAATTTATGGGACACCACACGCCCTTCGCTCGCAATTTTCCCCTCGGCCCGGCTGCCCATGGACAAGGTCCCCAGATGGCCTGCGACCAGGGTCGTTTGAATATAAAATTCCAATTCTATAATCCTTACAATCGATTTCAATTGAAGGACGATAAAATGAAATTGAATTCATTCAAACCGGCTAGCGGTCCCGTCCGCCGCTGATGGAATGTCATTAAACTGCTTGGAAACCGAATTTAAATAAAAAAAAACGAAAAACCGAAGCAAGACGGCAGTAAAATTTTAAGGATCCTCGGAGAAGGAATACGCCACCGCCCGCGCCGCCATCAGCGAGTTGGAAAATTCATCGGAATCTGGGATTCGAAATCAATTTGAATTTCCAGTGATTGCAGTTATTTCACCTTGAGTTCAACATTTACGACATGGCAGGATAATTTTTTTTCCTTCCCCCTTTTTTTTTTTTGTATGACATCCTGGTGTAGAAACAGAGCGACAGGGTGTCACCAAGTCAGCCGCCAGTATAAGGGTAATTCAATCGAAGCGAAATGTTTTGCCCTAAATTGTCTTCCCTCGGAAGGATATCGTTGATTTCTCCTTTTCTATCGTTTCGTCCTTTTGGTTCAGCAGTTAGTTTGAATTGAAGGTGGCTAGCGAGACCATGGTCACCCATTAGAAGTGTTTTTTTTTTTTTTTTGGTTTTGTTCTCCTTCGGTTGTGTATCCTTTTCCTGTTGATAGTGAAAGAAACGTGGAAAAATACGAGCTGCCAGCACCTCTGGGTGCTCGCTCGTTTTGTTGTACATTCGTGCATTCAGACGGGTGGGAATTTTCTTTGAAGTGCCTTACGTTGAAGGAAAGAAAATGAATCCGAAAGTAGGAGTGAAGAAGGCGGTCGAATTCCGGCTCGTAAATCTAAGGTAGCCCCGTTTTATTACTTCTTTCCTTTTGTTACCACTGGAGTTGCGTCCGTTGTTTCTTTTGTTTTCGATGTTTTACTCCTCTCCATTGTGATTTCCACTTAATGGTGGTCTGATTTAAGAGTTCTAATGGGCAACTCCTATGTTGGCTTTTCTTGCAAACGTTGCAAACCCTCCGTCCAATTGGGCTGTGGTTGTAGTTGGAGCTAACTTAAAACTGACATGCCCCAGGGGATTTGGACAAGAATTTAACTTGCCCGCTTCTTGCTTTCACTCAACCTTGGAAAGTTTTTGGAAATTGTTTTCGTTGTTCATCATAAAAGTTAGTCAGTTGTTCTTTGCTCATGGTAAGCATCCAACAAGTGAGGTAAGCGAGAAGGACTTTACATAATTTCCGTCAATAACAAAAGAATTTACAATATTTTTGTTAGTTCCTAAGTCATGGGGGTTGAAACAAGCGAGGACGAGGGTTGCTGCACTGACTTTTGAAACAAGCAGTTCAAGCTGGAGTGGAAGATGGGTTAAGAGATGCATTTAGAATCTCCCTTGATTACTTTCATAGTTTATTAATTTGTTTTGCTTGCCACTTTAGAGAATTATGAGCACGTTCTGTTTGCATTTGACTCTTATCCTGCTTAGTCCTGAGGGCAACAGGTCGCACACTTCTTATGGAGAACTATTTCTGAAAATTTTCTTATGGTAATCATAACCGAAGTCGATGGGCCATGAAAGACATTTCGCCCTTACATGTAATCATGTTGGAATCGTTCAGAGATTCACAGAAGTATTTAAGTACTATTATCTCTAAGGACTTTGTATGCTGTCACTTTAGTTGCACAAAACTTTTAAGTAAATAAGTTTTCTGCTTATATACACTTGAAAGTACGCAGTGAACAGGAAGGTAGCTACGAGGCTCTTAATGCCACGTCATGATTAATCCAGCTCACTTATGATTAAGCTTTTAAGTTTTGCACAGTATTAGCTAAGCAGTAGTCCAATAAATACCACCCAATTTGATCCATATTTCTGAAATATGCAGGAACTAATGGTTCTTAACTATAAACAATTTAAGTCAGTTAATAACTTCCTTCACTTACACTAAACTGTTTTAGTCTCATTTTTGGCCGGAGTGGTCGGGAAACAAACAACAAAGACAACAGATAACCACATCCGGGTCGTGGGCTTTGTGACAGCTAGTTATTTGTTCATAAGTAGAATAAGACTTCCTTCCCAAAAGATGCGTACAGCAACCTTACTCGATCGAACTAACCGACTCGAAAAAGACATCAAACATTCTCGATATAAAAACGAGCAGACATGCTAATGTCGATTCTGACCTGTCCAATGATAAATAGTTGCACAAGGAAACAAAAGATGATCCTGCAAAGAAAAATTCGAGCAGCAAGAAAAGAGTACAGAGTTAGGCGACGACGAGAGGAAAAATTACTGCGAAAAAAGAAATGATCCTACGCAGTCTCATAATTCAAGAATGTCGACGAATCTGGGAACGGAATTATATCTGGTAGTGCACACAAAACATAATTTTCTTTACTCACCCTGAAGGAAATCGTATCATCGATTCGTCAGAAATTTTTATTTTTTCAAGTATTAAAACAGCATTTCCAGCAGCAGCTTAACGATAATGTCCAAATGAGGTATGAAATGAACCCAACCCATGCAATAGTCCAACAATCCACGGTAGAAAATGTGAGTATGACCTTGAAAAATTTCAGAAACAGCAAAGTTTCTGGCTGAGGTGGTTCACAAGCTTAAAATTTCAAACATGGTGGATGGTGTTCTGGAAGAGAGCATCCACCAGACTATCTTTAAGATGTGGAAGAATGAAAGCATATTCCACGACTGGAGTATCAGGATCTTGAAAAGAATGAACGACTGTGAAATCTTACATTTAGTTTGAAAGGCAAAAACATGTCAGTCACAATGTCTCGGCCACATCGAATAAGTGGATTAGAACAAAGCTCCAGCTAGATTGTGATAGTCGCAGACACCAGACCGAACCTCCGATTGAAGTAAAATGCAATCTCGGATGTCAAAAGGATTGTTTAAGGTAACTGGAAGCATAGTGTCCAAGACGATGAACACGTGAAAACAGGTCTGTCCAGGTCTGCCCCCGATGAAAAATGCGGGTTGCTAACTGGCACATTCCATCTTCTTGGTCTCTAAAGGATTCAGACGTTCCGATCGGAGGGAACGATTGCAGTTTAAAATTGCTATGAATATATTTTAAGACTCATCACTCTTTAAGATTAAAAATAGTATTCAAAATAAATAGTTTTCAAAATTTCAGACATTTGCTTTTGATAAAGAATTCTTCAACCCACATTATGTTCTAAGATCCGCTTGCCTGAGGACACAGAAACTAAACTTCGAGAAACACGAAAGAACATAGTTCACTCGGAGCTATGATAAAGGAAGTTATTTGAAAGATGTCTTTATGTTTAAGCAAAAACTTTACAAATTACTCAAGCATATTATGCTGCGGTATTCAGTATTCCCACATCATGAATTCCACGTGGAAAATCGTGTTCATTGGCTTATTTCCCTCTCGCTAATTTTCCCTTAAATATGTTCATTTTATTTCCTCAAAAATAAACCTCAGCATAAACATTTGCACGTTTTAGTCCTAGCGCAAGGATAAATGCAATAGTTTGTGCTCATGTTTATTGCTTGCATTCCTGAGGAGACAAAGGACATGAAATGAAATAAGATGGTTTTGCCACTTAAGAGACTCCCGTTTAAGACTTCATTCAAAATGAACTCATTTAAACTTTTTCATGAATGAATCCTCCAAGAGTGTGTTATATGTACGCCCTGCATCATTGCCATATCTGAACATGTACCCATGGCCCATTCGATTCTGAAGTAGCAAAAAAAAAGGGATGATCCTCTTAGTTAGATTGAAAGACACCATCAAACCGCCTTTTGACATTGCGCCTCATGCTAACCCAAGCTAATATGCTTCTAAGCTTTTACTTAGCCAAAACTTCCAACAAAGTTCCGCTATGGTTGGACAGCACATTTGTGAGTGTGCATCTGTCTGTAATCCCTGTTACCATGTCTTTATTCATGCGAAGCCCTTTCTCTCAACATTCTCATTCCATCTTCAAACGACGAAGAAAAAAAGTATTTTAAGTATTCCAAAGTTTATGGTTGTATCGTGTATCCTGAGTTCAGGACAGATTCCCAACGCCATCCTTTAAGTCGGAGAAAGAAAATATGACTTGGCGAAAAGTTCTTTCTGCGGTTCCTTCGCGCAAGGGTTATTGTTTCATAACTTTGCGCCTTGTTGTTGTTGTTTTTGGAAGCCTTTTTTTTTATTTCTGTTTGCATGCGAGTATCTTTTACTCGTAAATTTGACTCATATTTAACGTTTAGGGTTGCGCATTTGTGTATGCATGTCAGCTTTGTTTGTAGACGGATGTCAACTCAACTTGCGCGAACTAATTGAATGGGCGGAAAGTTCTAGAATTCGTCTCACACTCTGTTTCGAAAAGTTTTTCTTTTAATTTTTGGTTTTTCGTTTTTATTCCAGTTTCATAAAAATTAAGTCATTCCACAGGGTTTTTGTGGGGGTGGGGATGTGTAGAGCAACTTTGAATTCATCTATTTGGTACACACTCACAGTTGTCTTAACGCCGATACATTTGAGGAGACTGCTCTAATGTGCGAATTATCTTCTAATTGAGTGTAAATATTTAATGTTGGATGAGGCGGAGGAAGAGTGTAGTACACACTCGTGTGCTAGAGCAATAACAATCAACGTACTCTGCTGGCTGGATGTGCTATACGGAGACAATGTGGTGCCATGGGGAAATCGACACAAGGCTCGTGAGGCATGGCAGCCGAACTTTTTTAAAGAGTTTCATTCGTCACACATGATATGCTTCCGCTTAAGTGAATATCCTTTTTCGTTGCTACAGGATGCGAATACAATTAACTTGGATGTGAGGCGTTTCGATTTCAAGTACAGGCCATTAGGTTTTACTTGGAAGAAGATCCATACAAATGGAGTGGTTGATGATAATGGATTTGCTGAACTTTGAACTTGAACGTATGAATTTGTGAACTTTTTCAAAATCAGATACTGATGCTCGTTTGATGAAAGAAATGCCTTAGAGTTGGGCCTGACACTTTTCCTAACATTCTTAACAAGATACTTGAGACATATAAGGTGTGGCCATAATTTTGTGTCTTTAAAAAAAAACCTATTCAAATGACTTTAGTTGCTAACTTGGTACTGAGCCACTCTTCTAATTTAAAAATAGTTTCGGTCCCCATTTCACGAACAACTTGACTAATATTGTTTTTGAATGCCTGAATTTTTCGTGGATTGTTCGTAAAGATCTTAAATTTTGCCATACCAGAAAAAGTCCAACGGCGACAAATCGCAACTCCTTGGCAGAAAACCTGCGGCTCTATTACGAGGGCTGCGAAAAATCTGGCGGCTTGTGTGAGATGTAGCCTCATCTTGCTGGAACTATAGTTTACCAAAACAGTATCTGAAATTTCTGGGCATAAAAAATTGGGAATCGTACTGCTTCCTTGACCGTGACGTATCTTCTATTGTCGTCTTGGAAGATAAATGGCTCAATAAAGCCGAAATAAGAAGAAAAACCATAAAAAGTCAAAACATGAAGGATGTCATTGCCACCATATGAGAATATTATGGTTATATTATTGACAAGGTAGCTAAAAAAACACACGTGATATTATTTGCCATGTATTTTAAACTTAAGGACACCCTCTTTGATGGTTTCAAGAGTCTTTGCTTCAATAGAACCTTATTTTGAAAAAAGCTCCAAAAAAAGAAGGGAAACATGATATGCTGCGACCTAAAAAGGCTCATTACCACGTGAATGAACGTCCTAGCCGAAATCTAGCCCCCGATACTGAAAGAAAGATCTTGATGTATCTGAAATTCTTTGCCCAATTTTGTACTGAACATTTGTCTCTAAAATTACTGGAATTAAACTCAAAGCTAATTTCGGCATACTTGATGGAAACGGGGCTTACGTATCCGGTGAGATGAAAATAGTACTCATTACTGACGATGATTTTCATAAAAAAAAATTGTGTTTTCTAGTGCAATGCGATAAGACGATGCTGGAAAGCGCCGAGTTCTCATTGATTAAAGCTTGCATATTCAAATCCTTTGTTAAAATTTGACATTCAGTGGTTCTCTAGAAGTTTAATTTGGTTTTATGATGATGCGCTTATGCTGAAAGGCACTCTGTTGCGCTTGTATGTACGACCGCAAGGCTAGAATAAGCCACGTGAATTCAGTAAAGGCGACAAAATCATTCTAGAAATAATAGTTTGATTTTCCCAGTGAATATCTAGCACAAGATCCGTTTATTCAAAGTGTAACTATTTGAACGTGTATTTATCGCATAAATGAGAAGTTAGACCAACTGTAAATTTCGACTCTGAACTACTCTAAAAGCTTTTGCATGACAGCTTAGTCCTCTACGGAAAGCCAATAGCTCGCAGTCCTCTAAGGATAGCCAATAGATAGGTCGTGTAAAACGCTTCATCTTCCGACCTTCGGATTTGAAACAGAGATCTCACGCTCAGTAGCTACTCGCCCTTACCACAAAGTCACGGACTCCCAAAGCACACAACAAGTAATTCAGCTTTTCGAAATTTCAAGCTCATATTATTAAAATTATTATTTAGTAGTTAAATCTGGACGCCACTTCGTATTGTATGAAGTCTTCGTTAAGTTGGTAAATTCTAAACCATACCATTAGGCCTAGTTAGACTCTGTTCTACATGTAGATAACAAGTGTGAATATTAATCTTTTTTTGTTTTATAGGTTCCGTACCTCAAAAGGAAAAACGGAACCATCATCACTTCGTTGTCCGTCTGTCTGTCGTCCAACCCTTTTTCTCACAGAACGCGAGAAGGTATCGAGTTGAAATTAATACCAAATACTTATGACTGCAGCCTTTAAAAGCTGTAGTAATTAAGCTTTTAAATCGACATATTTTAAAATTATGGCTGTTTTTGATACTCCAAGGGAATCAAAACCGGTAGTGAACTTTCCGTTGACCTTAAATCATGAAATAAGCCAAGTAGCAAAGTTTTAAAGCACAAATTATATACGAAAGAAAAAAAATAATTGTACATTGATGATACGGAACCCTTCGTGTGCGTATCCAACTCGCACGAGTAAAAAACGAGCGACCGGACAACAATGTACCAGTAAAAAGGATCTTCGAAACACAGTCCCTAGATTTTAGGAAATAAGAAGACCTAACCTTCATTTTGCGGATCAAAATAATGCTGATGCCAGAGTGCTTGATCCAGACAACCAGCATGACATCGAAGAAGATGAAAATGGAGGGCTACAGCAACAAAATCTCCACAGGTCGGTAAGAAATATAAATACCACTTACCAAAATACACCATAGAATATGGGTAAATGCAGATTTTTCTCCGTCATTAAATCAAATCAACCACCTAACAAATCACATTCCTGGTTGGAGGTTTCTTTGCTCAAGTAATTTTTTATAACCAAGAATAAATATTCATCGTCCTTATCTAGTCAATTAATCAACAAATCATTATCTTCAAAACCCAATGAACCACAAGTGAAGAATTTCTTCACATTTTCTTGTTTATTTTCATGCCCAAATGTCTCCTGGCCCAGTAACTGCTGAAAGTATCCCTACCATTTACATTCAACCAAGGCAAAAGAAAAATCGCCAACAATTGGATCTCTCTACAGATTAAAACACCAAACAAATCCCGAAAAACTGGCCAGAAACAAATTTTCTGTGAAAAATTCCACCCGAAATGAAAAAGGCTTCAGCACACTGCTCCTTTCGAGTTGGAAATTAATGGTTACCACCCACGAGTTGACTAGGAAGAGTCGTCGCTTTTATCATTTACCACCAGTACAAGAATATTGCCGCCAGTCACTTTGACCCTCTTAAAAGCAGATAATTCTAGCATTCTTTGCAAAGTGCACAAACGATTCCAAGGACGAACGAAAAAATTCCCTTCCTGGTTTGTTTTCTGTTTTTCATTGTACAGAAACTGGCCTTCTGTGTTACAGAGGCAACGTCCACTAGCAGCTCACCACTACTAGGACTTCAACAAACTACTATGAACAGCAGCAGCTGTCGAAATACTGTCAGTCTCTTGCTTGGTAGCCAAGGAACTTTCTCGTAATTAGTGTTGCGTTTATGTGTATATGGTTTTTCAGAGTCGACCCATTAGGGGCTGGTATTGGTTCTAAAGAAGTTTTGATAATGTGGAAGTGGACACAGATTTTGAACTTAACTTAAAAGTGACTAAAATAGGCAACTTCCATTCATTCATTCATTCATCTCTTATGTATGCAAAGCAGGGTGCCGGTGGCTCAGTGGTAATGAGGCGAAAGGTACATCTAGTAAAGCGCAACTGTCAAGCGTTTTCGGTCGTTCGAAGTCGCCTATTTTTGCGAGAAATAAAACTTCTTGAGTTGGCAAGTGAGCCGTCTTTAGAAAAAATTTATAGGAATACTGTCGTGAATGAATCGGTTATCACGAGCGTTGAATAATTAGTTCTAATCATGCTCAGCATATACCTGAACTCTCTTATAGCTGTGCCGTCAATATTCCTAGTGGCTTCGATCTCCGTTTACGACTTTGGCATGTTCGTTTTTCCTGTTGTTTAAATTGGCCCGCCTCATTTCTGCTGTAGTACCTCTCTATACATTTTTTTCATGCAATTCTCGTGCCTTTTCTTCTTCCTTCCTAAAAGCCGGTGTTTACCCCATTCTCCGACGCTTGCGCATGCGCTTGTCTGCACTCCTCGTCAAAATCTATAGTATTATGCCAATAGCTTATCGGATGTGACATCTCTGATTGCTGGCAATGTAGCCAATTGGTTTCTGTGATTGGTACCGCGGACAAAAGATCGTTGTAGTGATAAATGGATCGGATAAGCAGGTACAGATCTTTATTTTCTTGCTATTGTGGCCCATCAACACTGAATTTCTCCATGATGATTTTCGCGACATTCAGAATTTATGTGAAGATTGCAACTCGATCAATTTGGTTGATGCGTTGTTGACTTGTAAAATTTTCAACTTAAATCATTGTCACTGTGTTAAGGTCCAAAAAATGTTTATGAGCATTCCAGTCATATGACTTGTCAGTACAACTTATGATTTAGCGTGATATTACGTACCGTACTCTGCTGTCTTATAAGCAGAGTGTCCTATTGTAATTCAGGAAGATATGGATTATAGTTCAGAGATAGTTAATAAAAACACAAGAAGTTATGAAATTTTCTGGAGTCACAAAATGCTCGGTCTTTTCGAGCATTATATACTCAAGAGATAATATTTATTTGTGGGAAAACTGTAACGTTCTCCTACGTTTCTTAAACCACTTCTAGTGAAAAAATTATATGGACATCCTCTTATTACAAATCTCCAGCAAGCTGTTTGTCAAATGCAGAACAAGCAAATCACAAACTCTCGATTTACGCTACCCCACTCGCTCGGAAAGCTACCCCACTTTTATCAGGAGGACAATTGCGTCAGAGTTACATCGGTTAGTCCATCTGTCACCACCATTCAATTCGTTAAAGGATTCATCTCAAACGAGCAAGAATTTTTACCAATCCCATTGTCGTAATTAAAATTATAAAAAAATGTTCTCTTTAAACTTCTCACCAATTAATTAAGGAAAGCAACTTACTTGTACGAGCATCTACAAGCGACTCATGCAGCGCACTTTATATTTTGTTCCGAAAAACTTTTCTGCATCCGCATGGTGCCCTGCAGTTCTGTTTTTGGAGCAATGAAACTATCTGATGTCGCTTTCGATTTGGGTTCGTTCGGTTTATCCCCGAGGACATGAGCATAGCTTCCGCAAAGCCACAAAAATACGTCGAGAAGCAACTTTAACCTGGTTACGAATCTCTACAAGTATACCGCCCAACACATACCCAAACTAAGGAGACAGGATTCTTTTAATTATTTAAAAAGCGTAAAGTACGAGTAAGTTGACTGCAGGGAATTCGAAAGAGTGTATGCTTGTTACACTGTTGACTCGAGCATAAGTTGTTGACTGCTGTCATATCTGTCAGAAAAGTTGAGAGTAATGATACTGTGGAAAAGAATGATGCTCGAACTTGTCATTTTGAATTATGCTTGGATGATTCCTTTTATTTTATTGTTATTGTTTTTGTTATTTTTAATTGGAGATATATCTCTTCCGTGAAAGATTTTTAAAGAAAGTCGCGGCAAATGTTAGTTTTGTTCCAGTATTTGTGCACCGACAAGAACGGAACGCTATTTCCAAGACCGTAGAATTTTTGTGTATATTTTTGACGCAATATTTGGCAGTGACATGGCGTAAATTTCGGTGCATGTTTCCTGCGGTGCTTTACGACAACTGACGCTTTACCCACATATTTCGAATGGATTAGAACAACATGTGACAGAAGAGGTACTGGAAAGCCCAAAAGTGCTCGTTCCGGCGAGAATATCCTCACTGCGGCTAAAGATGAAGTGCCACTTGATTGGCCAAAACATACACAAGATAGTTGAAAATTTTTCATAAGGAAGTGTAAACAGTCAGTTCGAGACTTCCGTCTTTGGGTTTTTTTTGAGATCACGAGCTTACGTGAACAAAGATCATGACTTTTTGGAGATAGTATACGAAAAGAGTACGAGAACGTATTATCTGAAGCACGTAGCCAGAAAGACAAAGAACCCAGCAATCGCGAATGCCAAGGAATTTGATGTTACCAATGGGAAGGATTTAAAACTCGTTCATGTCTAACAACGACCGCCGGTTTGATAAATAAGTACATGAATCCTAGGTGGGGAAGTGTCAGGAAAAAGTCGTATAGTGTTAAATCACACGTCCGGTGTTATTTCAAGCAAACAAAGACAATGGTACTTTTTCAAAAACAAGGGATTCTTCAGTCTGTCTTAAGCGTTCGAATTTTTCAGTAAGATCCAAAAATTCTACGGCAAAGAGCATCTGATGACGACCAAAGAGCAGAACGAACTATGCAAAACGGTTTTGCGATATTTCACCATAATTTTAGTTCAGTGCTTCGCTTTCAATGGGAACACCGTCACGATATTTTAGTTTTATTTTAAATTTTAATTATTATTAAATAAACAAGTCAACATTTTTTTTCCTAATATATTTAACCACCATGAATCCATCTTAGCATCCTTTTGCAACTCATAGTTACTATTTAAATCATTCTCAGTACAAAAGATTGACTGTAAATGGTTAACTTTTGAACTTTTGACATAAAGCCAGAAACCACGATTGGCATCCAATCCATTCGAAGACGTTCCGTCTTTTTTCTTTCCAACCATACAAACAATCTCCTTCAGTTCTTCGCCACATACAACTCCTCATACAGTTCATGAAATGCAATAGATAAAAATTCCTTTCAAAAACTTTCTCAAATCGACTTTTTTACTTTTAACCTGAAGGCAAAAAACAAGGCGAAAAAAGGACATCTCTCACATGATTGATGGCCATATTCCGATAGTGTTGCACATTCATATGCAAGGTACTTCTCGTATCTCACGTATTTTTGTCACTCACTACACTTCTGCTCTTAGTCTCACGAATGATAAATGGTTTCGATTTTTTTTTGTCCTTTTTTCTTCATAATCATATTTTAAGTAGGACGAACATAAACGAATAGAAAGAATCACAGAAGGTGAACTGAAAATCTTTTCTTGAGTATCCTGTAATTTTCATCTTTAAGAACGCAAGGACATTCCAACATCATTTATCATTAGACGCGATGAGTGGTACTTAAGGCTAAAGGTTGTGTTGGTTATACTTTAAAGAAAGAAGAAAATTAAAATTGAAAAAAAAATGTGAACGAAGACGGTGAAAATGAATGTTTTAACACAACGATGATGTTGCAAATTTGATCGGAAAGATCAAAGAAAGAAAGAAAGTTTGAGAAGCAGCTAAATGGCTCGCTTGAATAAAACGCTTATCCTCGAAATAAAGCAAAAATCAATAGGTCAATTTTTTCTTGTTTTTGAAGTCTGAAAACATGGTGAACCAACTAGACAGATCTCCTTTATAAAGCTTTTCTGAAATAAAGCAAATGAACAGATCACTGCGGCCTCGTAGGAGATGGAACAGGTCTTATGCAAACATATACTATATACCGAATTCCTCACATCCAAGTCTGAAATATACAAGATTACGTTGTCCGGCAACCGCTGATTTGTTCTGATCAAGAGGTTGAACGTCTTTTAGAACTCGGTAGCAAAGTGCACACAGACAATAATTAATCTTAGCTATAGTGGCATTTAAGTGAGCAAGTCCATTAAGGTTCGATTGAATATCGAACTAGATTTGTGGTTGCATCTTCGTACTCTGGACCTACTGAATTGGCGGGATTGTAATGCGCTTAATATACTAAGGTAGCTTATTCACATAGAAAAGCAGTGATCCAAGAATCGAGCAATGTAGTACTTCATGGTGTGCTCGTTGGGAGCAGGAATACAGTCTAGGCAAGTTAACTATTTTTTATAAACCGAATTAAGTTAGCGTTTAACTTGTAGCTGTATCTGTCGAGAACTTTTCTAATGTCCATACCGACCAGTAGAAGATTAAAGCTTTTCGACTGTTCTTATTTACAATTAAAACCATTGGTAAGCTTTTCCATCAAATCTTTACTTTCCAATGCTTTGTAATTTCGAGTTCGAGAATACTGTTGATCGCTTAAATTTGAGTCTCGACTGCAAGATCAGAAATATCAGTCTCTAGAATTCTTCCGCCGCCATTAAATACAATATGATACATTAAATTGTGACCAAGAACAGAATTGTGCAAGCTTTCGTGTTATTCGTTTTCTTGAAAAAAAAAACTTTTCTTGCCACATGGCTCTGATTGCAAAAGGTAATTTTATGTGGTAGTTTAAATGCCGTAGAAGTTTCAAACAAAACCTGGAAATTGGTAGACCCCACGATGAACAGTCTTGTTATTGATTCCAATTGGGTTTATAGAGTTTAAAAATCAAGATTCGATATTCAAGTTTGCGCTTAAAAGTACATGGTTCACTACAGTCAAACCTTCCCGGGCGTCGTACGTTTCTTCACAATTCAGTTTAAACATTGTATCCCCCTTCCTAAACGGCTATTTAGAGGACACAATTTGCGTGAACCAAACAGAAAGATTCATAGATATCAACAATCCAAATGCACTGCTCCTTTTACCGGCTTTGGTGGGGCAGGTCTGCAAAGTTTTTAACATCCCGCCCCTATTTCCATCTTTAAGCTCTCAATACAGATGGATTATACGTTTTTTTGTAAGACAACTTAAAGCTGCAAAGTATTGAAGCTTACCCCAAAGTCCTCTCCGTCAACTATTAAAGTTCTGTTATTTGAATATGATATCCAAAAATGTTTAATATAAGTGAAAATGATGTCCCACAAAGATCAATTCTGGGCAAATACCTATTTTGCTACACACAAATGATATTTCAGCCCTTACTTCAAAAAAGATAATGTTCAGTTGCTTTTAAGAATGATGGTTAAAAAATCCCCCGATTTACTTACGCTATTTTAAACTCGAGCTTCACCCAAATTTGGAGAGATCCAGGAGAATCTATTAATCTGAATTTTCGCAAGTAATTCCCAAATGAAACTGTGAACATCCTCACCTGGTACAACTTTGTAAACAATTTATAGATTGTTGTCCATTAGGGGCCCTTAAAGATCGAGAAGGTAATTTATAGAAAACTGGAAAGGCAAAATAGAATTTGGGTAAGACTTTGGAAAACTTTACTTTTGTATAGTGTTCCGAACGGAAATTTTGGAAACTAATCTTTTGTATAGTGTAAAGCTCTCCTGGCTTACGTTGTGCATGGAAACTGTCTTAAACTAATATACTAAAGAGCAATCTCGTACTACTGCTCATCTCTCATAGGTTTACGTGGACTTTAGAAGTTTCGGGTTATTATTGGACCGATAGACTTATAAGGCGTGGAAGAATGACAGAAAGACATTGAGACCAAGGATAAAAGGCCATTTTCCAAACCGAGTTGGTCTGAGCTGAATCCGATATGCGATTAAAAACTTATTTGGTATGTAGCTGCGTTCAGAAAACGTCTAAAGAGAGACCGACGAAAATTTTCTTCGCCTTCACTGGGCATGGCAGAATCTTCAGGTAAACTTCTTTTAAAACCTGGATGACCTCGCAGGCAAAGACATCAAGCTCATCACCTGCCTCATAAAAAAACTTAAATTGGTTTCATACTGTCTAGGAAGCTGAACAAAATAAAGATTCCCCATTGGTTACAGAATGAACCTTAACTGATCCACCTAACCTAATATATATCCTTTCCATACGGCTTTTTAGTATAACTGACGCTGGATAAAACCACATCCCAACTTCACACTTCTACAATGAAAACCATCGTAAAAAATAAAAAATAAAATAAAAAAATTACATAAAACCCCAAAGGACACTACATTACGTAAAAGGAGAAGAAAATCCTAGGACATTCATTCGCAAACTAAAAATTGCAGGGTGTTCCGAAACAAAATAAACGTGAAAAAAATATGTCCAAAACCTTTAAAAAAAATTCAAACACAGTCTCGTACAACTTTGCTTTGAATCATGTGAAGACTGTTACCAATTCCTTGCAGAAAACTTTTGAGTTGTGTTCAAGTGTAACTTGGGCAAGGACTTCCATTGCCTCAATACCAGCCATTTACTAAACAAACTAAGATACCCAACGATCGATTTTTAGAAAACAAAAAATCTAAGTAAAACAAAGTTTGTCTGTGTATTCAGACCACCCTTTATCTAGATATATGTAGCTTCACAGAAACAAAGGAAAAAAAAGCAGGACTCGTAGGTAAACGCTGTCAGAAGGATTTTTATTTTCACTTCGTTTGCTTCTGGAGTCAGTTTCCCGTACTTTGTCACGTTTTCTTACTGTTATGATGAAAAAGGTCCTTGCGGTGCCATTCTATGAAGCTCCTTCTCTCCGCTTATCTGAACAAAGATATTCCTGCAATTCGTCGAAGTAAATTCCTTGCTGTTACATGTCTTCCTCTACGAGGGTGTGGGCGAATTCTTCCCAAATTTGGGTTGAATTTTCGTTTTTTTTTTATTTTTTTATTTTTTGGGAAATTCCATCCGGAGAAACATCTGGCATCGCTTGCCAATTAGTTAACTTCACAGCATTAGCATTCAATGCTCGACTTCAATATCGTTGAAGGTGAAGGAATTTAATTCTTAATCGGAGCTTCTGGTTATGTTTAGGGAGATGATTGCTGCCAGTTCAATTAAAGGGTTGAGAACAGAAGTTAACTGAACTGAACTGAACTGAAATGGAATTTCTTGAGGGCGTTCAAAATAGACGTTCACGTTTCACAGTTTATTTGTTATGGAAAAGGAGAATAGGATGCGGTGATGGTAGTGTATGGATGTGAGATGCAGTGTAAACCATCTGCATTATCGATGAAATCGTCTTCTCCCACAAATCAAGTTTGGAAGCCAAATGTCTTTGGGTAATGTAGTATCTAGAGGATATTGCAATGAAGAGTGATACCGACCGCTGGCAATGAATAAAAACATATTGAGTGATGGACGAAGTCAAATCAAGGATTGTCTTTGGATCTGAAATGGCAAAGTCTGATTTCATTTATGATCGCACATCTTATTGATGATTCTTCATTACAGATATTTTGGTTATGTTGAATAGTAGAGTGTGAAGTTCTTGTAAATGTTATGCAAGAAGAACTCGCCATTTTATTTATAAATCCCAACTTTTTTTGTGTGGCGTCAAATTCGTCATTGGGTTAGGGTTTAGAATCAAGTCTGGAATGAATAGTTTGCTTTTCATTCGGCACAAAGCTGTCTAGATGGTCTAAAAATTTTGGCATAATAAGTACTTTGTGGGACGCCTCAGGAATCTGTATTTAAACCCCATTAATTATATAATTATTATAAATACGTTAAATGGGTACTCAGGCTGCTATGTCTGTATAGTTGCGTGCTACAGACACGTGTCTTGTACTGATTTGTTTTGAGAATTAGGGCACATGACCTCATTACATAAGATTGAATACTAAAGGAGTTTTCTTCTAAAAAGGTACGTGGCGGGTACCGTAAGCCTTACCCTTATTGAATATCAGGCCGAACCTACGAACTTTTTTGTACTATTGGCTAACTTCATTAGGGGCTGAAAGGACTTATATTTCTTCTTGGAATAAAACAGGCTTAAGACTTATTTCCATTTTTTTTTTTTTTTTTTAATTATTTGCTCGCTCTTCAAGAGGATATTAGGACTCTTATAATGCGTGTAGCACAGAGCGAGCGGAAGAATTAGGAGAAGAATGTGTAGTGGTTTGAGGAACTCAGGTGTAATTGGTTTCAACTCACTTCCGTGGGTGGAGTCCGAAACGGGACGGAGGATTTTGATATCGACCTATTAACTTTAACCTAATTCACAGGAATTTGTTCGACATTCAACAACTTTGAAAGTTTTTGGAAGATTTAGCTTAGACACCCCCGCTGTCAGTGTTATGCCTTCACAGCAGAGCCATCTACACACAATCTACACAAACGGAGCTATTTTGAAAACACGAATTAGGAACTAAGCCGATACAACAACCACAACAACAAAGCCACCCATTAGTCAGACTTCTATCACTGGTCGACCAATCCAATCCAATTTGTACACGACTGTTGTTTGACCAATTTCATATGGCCTGAAAATCTATATTCATCATCATAGTGGCTTCCTAATAGAGGTTGAAGGCAAATCGAGTTATGCGTAACAATCTTATGTAACTCGTTCACGTATAACCAGACAAGAACGGTACTAGAAAGTTTGTTATTACCGAGCAGAAATACCATCATCCTATTCCAATTCGTCAACTACTTCAAGCTTTTGTCTTCCCAAACTTCTTATCATAAAAATTTTGCTACATATAAAAAGTTCAGCATGTTAACTTTCTAAACCCAGCAAACTTGGTGTTTCAACAATCTTTGATGTTCATACTTTCTTTTTCTACAATCGTTGCGAGAACTACTTCACAGGCTGTATTTGGGTCTTCTTCAAACTTCATATTCTTTTTGGGCATTGCTGTTTGCCAGCTGATGAAAATGCTGCTTGAATGCAACTTTCAATCCACGCAGATGGGTGTCAAAATTTCCCTCACAAAAGAGGAAAGACTGGCACTTATTTAAGCCTGCTCTTGAATTTCTTCTATTCATCCATGACACTTTTTTTTTGCTGCGAGGGCTCTCTCCTTTCTTACCCCTTAGTCAGACTTAAACATCGAGCGGTAAAGGTGGCAAAGACTGTTACAATTGTGTTTGCCTGACAACAGCATGAGAAAAAGTGTTCCATTTAATAATTTATGAACGAATTTCTAATAATTTATTCCACCAAATTCTTTTTGATATGACACATTACCAGAAAAACAATTGTACATCCATAAAATGAGAACTTTCATACACAGACATTAAGAAAAACAAAAAGTGCTTACGAAAATCCCTAAAAGAACCCCATAACAAAATTGAGTGCTCCAACATCAACTGTTACACCTCAAGATCGTAAAACCTATAGGCTCTATCGAAATACAAATATTCCACTAAATGAGGCTTAAGACTTAGAGTGCCTCCAAATGCTTATACTAAATCCGTAATCATCTAAGATTGATGTTCACTAATAAATAGCTCAAGCCAACCCACAACTACAATACAAAACCACTCGCACTCAAAGTAAAACTAACATCCTTCCAATGTTAACATCAATTCTCGTTCCGAATAATCGCACACAAACTTTGCGTTCACAAAAACAAAAAAGGAATAACAAAAATCCAACTAAATCCTCCCCCACAAAGCTTAGCCATTTCCCAGCTTTTTAGTACATACTACCACCCCCACACATCAGGCAGCCAATCTCTTATCAAGCAAATAATATGCAATTCAACATTGGATCTAGAATATGTGTGTGAACGTACCCTTAAAAAAACAGCCACAAAATCTACCCATGATTTTATTACGATCAAATTATGTTAGCTTCTCCCGCCCTCACTGCCATACGTGAAGAAGGGGGTACGTAGGGTTTCCACTCACACCCCTACGCTCCCCAAAAACAGTACTTAACCAGAATTGGTACAAAAAAAGCGAATCTAAACCAAACATCATTTTCAACCCAACACTCTTTCAAATAAACCGAATGAAGAGCAAACGAGTTTGGAAAAAAATAAAAAAAAAAAAAAACTTTACCTAAAGAATTGAATAAGGACATCCAGCCAAATTTTTATATTACCCATCCACCACCCCCTTCTTTGTTTTTTTTTTTTTGGTATTTGGCGCCCTTGTTTGCTCTCAGTATTGTTGAACGATTTTTATTGTTGTAACCATTTCGCAATAACAGGAAAAAAAAAATATATGTGCTTATATATATCAACAGGATCCCCAGGACTGTGCCTAATAGAAAACAGATGAACATGGCAAATGGTATTAGGTACACACCAACGCACGAGGGTAATAGTAGGCACAAAATCAATTTCCCATCAACACAGCAAACTTTAAAGCCGAACAACGTTCTTTCAGCCTCCTCACGGTTCAAACCCCGGAGACATTTAGCGCATTGAACGGAGATGGAAATGCTTTGCTTAACCGAGGACTATACAGGATGAAAGGCGACACGAGAGCAGCACCCAACAAACGAACAAACAAAAAAAAAAAGGTAGAAATCCTCAATTGATTGGCTTTTTCGGAGGCGGCCAATTCTGACTTTTTTTTTCTTCCTTCCGACCGCTTTCAGTTGTCGTCGTCGCCATCGGTTGCTGTCGGTCCATATCCTTGCCTCATCCTTTTTTCCAATTCGGCTTTCTTTGCAAGGAATTATATGCCAACAAATGGGGATGATGATAAAATTGTTGCCCGATTGCGGTTGAGTTGGCATTCGGGAGCGGCATAGGATTTTCTTTATTAATATTTGTGCTTTGTGTGCCGCACAGGCGGTACTCACTGGTGGTCATTTTCAGGGATCCTATTAACTCAATAAAAGCAAACACCTCTCTGAGTGAATTTAATTGAATTCAGTTAGTCTCGGCAGGGGCAACCCAGTATCAAAAGATGTTCTGTTCTGCGACGGGGGTTGGAAATGCTTCCTTATTCGTGTGAATTGACAGGAGATGCTTCATCCTCCTTATTTTTCGGTTACCGACTGGTTACGGAAGTCTTTAAAAAGCAATCGCTACCGGAAGATTGAAATTCGATTTGATGTTTCATATATATATTTTTTTTTTGTTTTTTTGGAAGGGTCGCTTTAATTGGAATCCTAAAAATAATTAATTCGCAGTTAGTTCCCCTTTAATGGATCTTGATTTGGTTTTAACTTTCACTAGGCGGATGTTGTTAAGCTTTGTTTTGTTTTGTTTTTTTGAATGCCTTGAAATGGCACTCAAATTCACCAGGAACAGGATACATAGGTTGTTCTTTTTTTTTGTATTTCGAACAAAAGGTCTATTCGGAGGAACACGTCCAAATTAATGAAGTTTTAATTAATGACTGAGAAGGAAACAGCAGATTGTTTGGCGGTTTTCTTTACACTCTGAAGTGAATTGAATGACGACCGACCAAGCGACGTAGGAACATTTGCGATATTTTTGGAAACATTCGTTGGAGCTTGGGAAGAGTGATTTTGGAGAATAAATATCGTAGAGTGTGGGGTTTAATTAAAATAAAAGATTTACGAGAAAATGATTATTTGCTTTTTGGATAATTGTAAATTGTGTTTTTTTTTTTTGGGGTAAGGATGATACAAGAAAGCGTGTTCTACTTGAATAAGGCTTAAAGTTGAGTAAGACTGTTGAAACATCTGTGAAGAGTTTATGTACATTCTTAAAAATTTTTTTTTTAACTAAGTCTTTTCGAAGATTTTAAAGTGGCTTAGGCTTGAGCTTACATTTTTTTTTGTTTTATAATTGAATTGGCTTTCAAGGGAATTCTTGGGTGGGAATCGAAATCGTTTATTTGTAATCTTTATGCGCCGGAAGGTGTCGTAATCTACATTCTCATGAACAAAACAATTCCAATTTATTTCTTAATATAAATTGTATATTTGCAAAAAAAAAGCTTGTGTATGTGAAAAATTAATAATGAAAACCTCACAACTGCCATGCAAAAGCATGAGGGCGTCTTGCATTCACCAATAAATTGTCGGTCCAATCTCCGCAATGAAAACTGAAGTAGCACCAAGCATTTGAGAAAAACAAGCCTTGCAAGTAGATATGTTTGCGTATTTATTTTCCGCACCTTTTTTGTCTTTGAAGCACTTTAAACGAAGCTTGTAGCCCTTTTGGTGACCCACAAGAAGAGTTGTGATTTTTTGTTGATGAATTACCTTTTGCAGATCATTTTCAATAACTCTCTTTAGAACAAGAATTATATACCTACTCTTTGCTTCAGCCGTCGTTTCTTCTCGAATATAAGCCTTAAGCTAATTACACGCATAACTTAGTTTATTTGATGTTCAATAATTATTTTTTTTTCTTGGAGCAATTTTCAAATCGCCGAACATATGTGAGTATACGGATGTGTATTTGTGGAATTCAACTCGTGCATTTATTGCAACTTATAAGGAAAATCTTTGATATCTCCTTATATTGGCGACTTCACCTGATGGAAGATTTGAGGTTTTTTTAAATACTTGCTTACATTCAAGCAATGTTTACTTTATTTCGAACAGAAAGAGGTGAACCTTATTGCTGCAAAGACTGAAATAGTCGATGCATTGTAGGAGCAAAAGGCGCATTTCGTGGACCAGGCTAAGCTACATTGTAAAAAAGATCAGTAATAAGATTGACGGTATTTTTGATACGTAACACGGTTTCTTTACAAGCAACTGGATCATCAATTTTTTTGCGCTAAAGTTTTTAATCCAATAAATTATGATTTGAATTTCGATTATAAATTTGTTTTTATTAATTGCGTTAATCCTGCCATCATGAGTACTTAAAAAGTAAAATAAATTTACAAACAAACATGTACATTACCATACTTGTTCGCATAGCCCCGACGGCGGCCAAGCAGATGATCTAAGTTTACATCGTCAAAACGCTCAATAACTCGCCAAGGACTTGAAATGAGAACTGAATTTTTTTCATTTTTAGACACATGGGTCGATTGAAATATCAGAGAAACACAATCCTCATCGCTCAGAAAAATATTGTAAGAAACTTGGCCATCCAAACAACTGATGTTCAAGCACTCAACTGGCGCATACCTCTGGTCAGCTGTGCAGCCATATTTTCTGTAAAACGTGGAATTCGATGAAAGATCAAGACAATTCGTATTCGAATTGTTTTATTCCTATTTGATATGATTATTATTTTTGTCGTTTTCCACAGAAAGCAATCCCATAAGCATTTTCGTGAAATTTTAACCTTTTTCACATTCATTTTAATATATTTGATTCAAATCTCCTGGATCGTAGATAATGTCACTTCGAACAAGCATGCCAATAACACTGCACCTGAAATAGAAATAATTATTGGTTCAGCTTTTGGGCAAATAAGAACAATATGCCTCCACCTCCGACCACATCAATCATTTTCTTACATTCGTATAGCTGGTCAATAAATATTTATATATGGTATATTTTGTATTTAATGCAAACAAAATGACATGTTTGACTGTAGTTGACGTGAATGTTCATACAAGTAAAACATGTCTTTTTCTTTTCGTGGGCAGTTAGAAAATTTACGCGCCCTTAAGGGTGAGCATGGTTACAAGTTATATCCCTTTTAGGTGTCTTAACCTGGTATCATTTCATATGCACAAGCATGTCCTCTGTTTGGACTAAAGATCTTAATTTAAGAAAAGGTGCTTTCATTGTGTCGGTGATAACATCATGGAGTGCTTAGGCATGTATACACACATTTTCACCTTTTTCTTATTATGACATTTGATACTTTTGATGATTTACTAAAATTCATGGCCTTTGGTTTTTTCAAACGTCATCTCTCTTTTACTAGTAAATTTTCAGCTTAACTGAAGTTTAAGTTTATTTTTAGAAGTTCATTATTGCGAACAGAGCGCTATCGAATGTGCTTCGTACGTTTTGGTGGCAGCATCTTATCCTTCGCTTTCTCAAAATTCAAACTAGAGATGTCGCATTGTTACAAAAGAGAGCCCACTTTCCTCGCTGAAAAGATATCGGATTCAAAATGTTAACCACAACTATCAATATACCTAAGAGTAAGCGAAAGTAACGCAAATAAAGCGACTTTCAAGCCTTCAATTTTGCCGAGCAGTATGAATAACATAACCAACTTTTTACCATGAATATACCGAAAACTTTAAGGAAACAGGATCATATATTTTGTAAACGAAATACTAAATAGTAGGATTAGGCAATCCGTTGTTGTTCTTTATCATGAGAAATCTCCTAGACAGGACATGTAGTTATTCGTGAATGCGAATGATGAAATTGGTGAATATCTATATTAGGATGAGAAGGGAAAACATGGCTGGTTAATCACAGTCAAAGAAGAAGACGTTTCACTTAAGCTGCTGATCTTAAATTCTGTTAAAGGCCACTGATTACCCTTAACTGACAATAATAAAGTCAGAAAAAGCCTGGATAAATTTGCCACACGCATGCTGCATAGAGTAGTTATGATGGACAGTTCCATTGGAACAATACCCGCGAATAACAACCCATGAATATGCCTCGACATATGCACTTATGAGAACTTGCACAGTTTAGCCAAGTAAATATGCCGGTTATTCCCAAATTCGTTAAGATCAGCAACTTTTTCACAAAATGATAATTTTAAAAATAAGGATTTTGGTTTGTTTTCTCCTTTTCTTCGTTATCAATCTCAGGAAGTCTTCTTGGCCGAAGAACGTCTCTGAGACTAAAATCACTTGATCCAAAATGTTAGAACTATGGTTCACATGACCAAGTTGTTGGCGTGTTGGATTCCCAGAGCCAACACGCCAACCATTGACCATCGACCTAAAGAAGAAATAAGTAAGCAAATCGTGCAAAATCTGCAAAAAGACGCCGAAAAAATTCAAAGTCTCGAGTTCAATGCAAAGTAGAGGGAATTGTAATAGTAGATAACATAGGAAAGGGAGCAAATATATGAGACTTTTCCTAAGCAGACTGAAACAAAAGATTGCGGGAAGCTATCAAGGAAAATACGCGCTGCAAACCTCGAACTTGAAAGGTGTTTCAACAAGCCAATATATCTGTAAACAAAACCGAATATTTGATGCGAGCATACAACCTATTCTCATCACAACAATGTTGCTGAAACAGTACCAAGTTTCCTTACCTTATTTCAACCAGATCGAATCTCAAAACTCCTGAACACATTTTCCAGATATCGCTACCAATCGAACGTTAAGGGGAAAACGCATGCATTGTCACATTCCATTAGAAAGCACCCAAAAAGAAATACCAAAAAACAAACACAATTGCGAAGGAAAAAGAAATCCTGGAAAATACCCCAGAAAATATCAATGAACAGATCTAAGGTTATAAAATTATTTTACCTCTTTTCGAGATTCTATTGTATAAGATTGCAAGGATTCTAAGCATTGCAGTTCATTGCAATTATTTCCTTTGTCTGTTTCACTAATGCAATGACGTAGAAGCTTTCATGATATTGTTTCTTATTGTACATGTTTCATGAGTATCTACGAAGAGCTCTGGTCTGAGATTGTCCTCTAGCTTTGTCCCGGCAATGGGAAAATACAATCGTTGTTCGATAACGTTGTCATTGGAGTATATATCAATAAAAATGAGCTCGTTTGTTTGCTGCAAGATTTTCAAAATTCATGAACTTTAATTGACGAAATAATTCAACAAATTATTTATTTATTTTAACGAGGCTGGGACTAAACTTTATAGAAGAAAAACTTCTCAGTAACTGAAAAATTTCTTTATTCAGTTTGTTTTTTTTTGTGTTTGAAGGCTTAAAATTAAATAGGTATTATATAGAAAGGAAAAAGAAATAAAAGCACTTGTTACTCTTGCCATCAAGCCATTGATTCTTTGAAGATCTAGAAGATAAAGCTGCTTTCTCCGATGCTTCCAGTTGCTTCTCATTGCTTGATTCTGAAACCAGAGGTTCGGTTTGTTGGTTTGGATTCGAACACATTCCAATCTGGAGCATCACGGAATATAGTCAATGGACTTTAACATCCCGGAAAAGAAATACATCTCTCTTCAACCCGAACTGTTCGTTCTTTTTGCAGATAGTATTTTCAACGAACATATTTTCTTTCGAAGGTCCCTTAAATCTGTTCTGCTGCCTTATTCCAACATTGGGGTCCAAATAAAGAACTGAAAAGAAAAGTTCAATTTTTCTTTTCCTTTGAATAAAAAGATTTTATCCTATACATAAAAAAGTTAATCCCATTACAGCATCGACAGCATCACTTCTGGTAAATCGACTTCGGCGTTTGCATTCTAGCAAATAAATTGTAATCGAATTCTTCACCCTAGTTCGGACTCCAAGCATGGAGCAATTGAATCTAATTTACACCTAAGCTTCAAACCACTATACAATTTTTCAATTCGTCGCCTTATCCTTCTACTCGCTCTGTGCTAAATGTATTGTAAAGGTAGTCAAAATCCCTTGCCATATTGGTACTCCCCTTGTACTATATATTGGCACTGGCTTCAGGCATTCACTAACAAAATCGTGCTAGCGACGTTCAGCAGAGATATGCTTCGAAAGTTGTTGATAGATGGAGCTGATATTCCGTCGTGCTTTCATCCCGAACCTGACGGATGACCTAGTACACGCCTCTACTATGGTAAAAAACTGCCAGTTTATTAATATTTTAAAATGCCAGCTTGTAGACTATTTGAACCCGCAGTTTTTTCTGTTTTTAAGGTTTCAAATAGTCGCACCTATTTTCTATTACAGTGCTGCATACATCTTCAAATTCCTGCAGATCGGTGACATAATTTTTTTCAGAATTACGAAGAGACTGAGTGCCTGTTTTGTAGCCTCGTCCGATTGGCTAAAAAATTGTCTCCGTTGTGTCATGCGGTATTTTAATCACTTATTGTTGACTCAAATTGCAAGTAATGACACATTTGGGAGTATTTCACTTGTAAGCTATTGCTTAATGTTCAATGTTGAAACACATAACAATTTTCCAATGCAGCTTTCTAGTATTGGCCATTCCGACTCAAAATGAACAGCGAGCTACTACAAAAATGGTTAGAGTCCACATCAGCTTGTTTGAAGGTTCGCACTTAAAGAATGTTTGGTGATGACGGCCGAATCTGGTTCCTGTGCAGTAACTGCCGCAATGCCTATGCGACTGAAACTGTTATTTGTTGTCGAATTTTCTTCAAAGGAAAATGTTTTCTTTTTTGATATTTGCATTGAAGTCCTTAATTTTGATGTTAGCACTAAAATTGAAACAGGTTCCGTATGATCGTTCTAAAAGGCAATGGAATTCTTTCATATATTCCTCAAAGCTTGTCGTCCTGAAATCGATTGCATTTGTTCTCAGCAGGAGTCCGCACCAATCCTCCTTATTGTGCCTCATTCTGTCCAGAGTACTTACTGGATCGCAACGATTTCATCCTCAAACGTCGTGAGGACAGTTTCCAATTCTTGATAAGTTCCCGAGGGCAGAGTATCTCTCTAATCTCTTAGAGCACAAATTCGTATATCGTTGTCCTGTTTGCGTTTTCGTTTTCACGGATTCGTCCACATCCAAAGCAGCTTGCTATTTGAGAATAAAGGATCTGTAAGGTTGCTACGGTTTTTGTTCCACACGCAACCATCATATAGTCGAATTGTTCGCAGCACCCAAAAGTTCACTATTTTTCGGTTGCTAAGATTGTTATTCAAGGGTGGTACCTGGAAGGTGAATGCTAGTTTGTACAAGGACAGGGATCATGATTGTACTCTGTCAGTCCCCTGTTTGAATTCTTGAAGGGAATGATTCCTCTAGCCCACCCTAGTGTACACGACTCAATGCCTCCTCTTTCGGGGATGAAAATAGAAGATCTAAGAACCCATTGAATGAAATAAGTTCAATCATATTTATGACCCTGTTTGCGAGGCGACCAAATGTTCGAGTACGCAATTCACAGACTCTCATTCAAACCTTCAATTCCATTATCGAATTTCATTTACTGAATACCATGTTGAAATTTAAGTGATTTGAAACCCATTAAACCATCAGCAGTATCATGCGAGGATTTTAGCAAACAGAAAAAAATCTCTGCGGCAAACCCCCAGCTGTTTGATCCCATAATCATAGAAGCCTCACTTGAAAATGAACAAGCCTGTGGTGGTGAAAGACATTTCTAGGTATCTGATAGTTTTCCCGGTCAATAAATCCATGAGATAGCACAAAACAGAGCAATTCACAATTCACTGGCACTCGTAATGTTTGCCAAATCAAAGTGCGGAACAAAAAGCCTCCACTTCACTGCACTTTTATCTGAGAACATGCTACATACCCGTACCTAGAGAACTACTAATACCACACATTCTGCATGACCTCACCATGAAACTGCAATAACATGATTTAAAATTTATCCTCTTCACATGTTTGCCATTCTCGCATCCTGGCGTTCGTTGGTTGCCACTGCTGACATCGTCCTCCTGCTTCTTGGTCGCTTCCTCTAAATCGCTGCGATTCGTGTCGAGCAGAGCTCGTTTTCATTTTCATTTTCGTCCACATACATACATGTAGTATCTACAAATGATGCGAGTGATTTCTCGAATCTTGATTACTGTCAAGTGCACTTAACAGTGTGTCGAAGTTGATATTCCTAACATGTTCGCAATGAGATGATATACGAGTATGCAATGGTAGAAGTCCTACAGGAGGCGCGGCTGGAAAAGTATCTCACTCTTCATCTAAGTGAATCCAAAAAAAATCTATTCGGTTCGGTTGGATGAATTGGATTTTCAGTTCGGTACGATATTTGTACATGTCCTGGTGCTTGGAATTTCGCGCTGTACTGAAGGAAAGGCGGGAAGGCCAATCCAGGAGTTGTCTCTCATTGAATTCAATTCTTTTCCTTGCTGGAACAGTGTATAGAAATTAAATTCCCAGTCAAGTGTAAGTGCACATATACAAAAGAATGTGTTTGGTTTTGTGAGGTCCTTAAGGATATTTTTTTTTGTAACATTTTCATACAGAAGAAGAAGGCCTCACAGTTTTGGTCCATTCTTTATGTTGCCTGTGCTTATGTTCCCCTTTTGTTCGACATCCATTCAGGAGGATGTTCGTTCCTTGCTTTTTTATTTTGTGTTTAAGGATTGAGAAAACATTATTCATGTTAAAGTTGGAATCGCTTCAATTGAATCTAGGATGCAGAATGTTCTCTGCAGCCTACGGGGTCTAGTATCTGCAGGCATTGTACATACATACGAGCAGTACTATATTTGCCGAAAGGAGGTAGTCTAACTAATCCATACTCGTATCATTGTGTTTAGGTTTTTCTTTTCTTTTTTTTTTGTTCGTCCTGTCATTGTGTCGTTGTTAGTTTTGCTGATTTGCTGAATTCTCTGCCAGCCGTGATTTTTGTACGTTTTAGATTCTGTGCCTTGACGTTCTACCGAAATGGTTATGGTGCATTCGTCCTTGGCAGTATTCGTGTGCCCTCGGCTTGTTATCCATCGAAGTGAACTTTCTCACTCAGCCGTGAGGCTTTTCCAGGGGGGGGGGGGGGGGGGGGGGAGGGGGGCTTGCGATGAGGATGACGGTGTATTTGATGTACCGACGAGTGAAGTGTGATTGTTAGATGTTAAGTGTTCTTCACCGAACGGTTTGTTTATACTCTCGTCAGAAGGCATGCCAAAGGGGGCATTCCTTGAGGATTTTTACGGGCATTGGATTTAGGATGTGTTGGCTTTCTTTTATTTCTTTTTTTCTTTCTTTCTTGCTATTGTGCTTTCTTATATTGGGCGATTCTCGTTCTGATTTTTTATTTTTTTTAAAGCTTGTTTTTTTTCAGTCTCCTTGATTTCTGCGTTTAATTTGAAGTCAGACAGGACGAGAAAGCTGATTTAATTTTTTTCATTTTCATTCGGATGTGATCTTAAAGTGGAAACTTAGCTTTCGACTTTGTTCTACATTATTGTATGGGCTCTTCACTTTTGATTCTGATGCTTATGATGATGATGATGGCAAAGCTCACAAGGATGTGGAATTTATTCGTTTCGTATTGGTGAAAGAATTCCATTAAATTAATTTAAGTGAATTTGGTTCAATGGCATCGATAGAGAATGTCGAAATCCAATACAAAATGTGGGTGCGCGGAAGGGGGGGGGGTATGAGATTTATTGGAATTTATTTCTTTTTCCTTCTTTATGGCACAAAGCTTTGGAATGGAAGACGCTCAGCATTATGGTAGAATTTGTGACTTTTGTGTGTCTTCTTCTTTAATATACCTTTACGATTTCACTTTCACAAATTACACTACCCCGAGGCCTATTTATGTCATGTAAGAAGAAATTGACTGATGTTGTTCGTAAATTAATTAAGAATTAAATCAAATAAACAGATTGAAATTAGAAGTTATGGTTTCGAAAGACATCATAAATTGAATATGACAATGAACAAACACTTTTCTTGCGGATGCACAAACGAATCTTTGGATAATAATTTTTTCCCGAATGTAAATAAAGTCAAGTTAAGAATTGTTTTTTATGAATAATAAGTCGATGATTACATTTAAAAAATAAGATCAGTTTGATTTAATCCGAAGTTCCTTCGTGAGAGACTGCGCGCAGGAAAGCCATAATGGTACTCCGTGTTTCCAATTCAACATACCCGATGTGTATTTATGTTTCCGTACTCAAAGAGTGCCAACGGAATTAGTCGTAGACTATTTAAAATTTTAATTTCACTACAAAAATCAGTGCCCAACTTTCCATTGATCTGAAATCATTCCTTTTCTATATCGAGTTAAATGTGTATACCCTTTTATGTTGCGCTATAGTTTTTTTACCAAAGCCTTCAATCTTTCACAATATCAGACATTGTATCTGCAAATCTGTCAGATTGAAATGGAAACAATGAAGCAATTTACGATAAAACGAATAAAAATAAAATATAAAAAGAACACAGCACCAAACGCATAGAAGTTTTTTTTTTTTTTGAGCAAGTTCCACCTACGTGATCCTGATCCTGATGTGTGCAGGTTGTTTTCAAAATCCTTTCATTCGTGTTGCCAACTACGACAGGAAATATAAAAGGAAGAAAAAAGAATCCGTCTTTCATTCGTTTATTGATTTCGTTGGAACGTACTGCATTCGGGAACGCGAACGAATATAGAGTGGCAGAAGCTGTGTTTAGTTGGTTGAATGAATCCAGCTGCACAAGATTTTTCCCTCTGCGGAACTGAGACCTTTTATACCACGACAACTGCTTTTTCTATACCTAATAGAAAGGAGCACATTTTCGTTGCATTTTTTTTTTGTGTGTTTTCTATAATTTCGATGCTTCAAATACATGCGGGAAAATACCATTTGGGATCGAACACGTCAACGCAAAAGAAGTTCAATGAAGTTGGAACCGAAGTTCGAGTTGGAGGTTGAATTCACCGTATACTGTATTGCAAAATTGCTTGCTTTTGTTGCGTTATTGAATATCTGCGATAGAGTCCTTTGGGAGAAGAAATCAAAAAAGAATCACGTTTGGACACACTCATTGTTCAGCGCAATTGTACGCTGCGGAAGGAACTAGAGAGTTTGTCAGGTGTTAAAGCCTCACTTAATAGGGGCTTTATTTTTTTAATACAGTATGGGGAAAATTTTTCGTAGTAGTAAAAATTTACTGTTTAGAGAATAAATATAAAATTTAACTGATTGACTATCTACCTTTTAAGATGAGAACTATTTCAAGTGAAACCATTGAAAATCCATGTAGAGTCAAAGTTTCACTCAATAGACAGGGAGAGAAGAAAAGCAGGAAGGCAGGATATTTTTTGTAGCAGCGAAAATGTTTTCTAATTATAAGGACATTATTCGACAAGAGCTGTCATTTTAAATCCAAGCAGATATGTTACACTTCTATGACAATAATCAACAAACTAGTCACAAACTCTGGATATAATACCTGCAATTTTATTTATTTGCATTGCTTCGGATGCTTTCAGATTGCATGCCAACACTGGATTGTTGTTCCAGGACTTTTCCATTTGTTAACGTGTCTCTTACTCAAGACCTGAAGAATGATTTATAAATAAGTAAGACTTTTATATTGTGTGTCTTTGCAAAACCCTTGTCATCGACGTCGCTAGGGAGCCAGCAAATAACTGGCTTGATAACCATCAACAAATTGGCCTGACTGACTACCAATTGGCTAGGAAATCAGCTCCCAACAGGCTGTAAAGACAACTCTCAACTGGCTTTATTGAAACAGCTCCCAACTAGCTATATAGATCCAGATCTTAAATGGTTGTAGAGCACGCTTGAGCATTTAACTAATAACATTTTTTTTCTTGAACGAGTTCACGAGTTTTCAAGGAATGTTTAAAACGTTCTATACCCTTACCGTAAAAAATTAACATTTTTGCATCAGTATTTAAAGAATAATCAATACCCTTGCCCGACAACAACACACATACTCATTGTTTTTCGGATCTCTCCCGAATCTACAGTATTTAACAAAAAAAACGCTTAACTTCTCAGGATGGTTTTTTGAAGCAAGTCATTAAAATTCAAGACGACGAGCGTTTGTTCCTTGGAAAATTGTGTCAAAAGCCATCCGCAGAATAACATGCATTCACACTCAGTAGCCACCGACAGTGTCTTAAGAATGGATCATAATTACCCAAGGATGCATTCGCAATAAACGAAACAAACGAAACGAGCGACTATGTTCAAATGCAATAGAGTTCCTTCAAGATGTGAATGTAGAGCGCAGCCAAGACCATTAAACGTAAGAGCTCACATTCTTTGTCCCACTTGTTTCTCTCCAGCAAAGCATGAGTGAAACTAAACACGAACTTATTCAAAATAAACATTAGACTACAAGGCACTTTGTCTTGAGTCATTCCCAAATTAAGGAATTTTGAATTTCTTTTGCCTGTTTTTGTTTTCCGGCAAATGTGTTTCTCTATATCCTGTCAGCATCCTTTTCCACCAGCTCAACATTCGAAGCAATCGCTTTTACTGCATTCAACGACACCAGGCGCACAACATTAGCACAGTGTTGAAGTTTCCTTCGAATAAATGTAAAACAAGGTGACTCCTGTCGACTGCAGTCCTTGCACCTTGCCGGTACACACAACTATGGCGCGCACTAATGAAATGCAAATAGGACAAGTAATAATGCTAATGCGCTCCCGTTCGAAAATATCACTTTAAACACTTATTCCTCTCTAAGCTTGCATGAGCACACAGGACATACTCCGTCACGTATTTCTAGGTAAGAAGGGATCCTTGGCTTTATCTCCTGTCAAAGGGATTTTGTTGAAAATCAAATAACCCGTTACCCATGGAAATTATCACTCTTCTTAATGATGCTGTAATAAAAAAAGGAAGTAAAAGAATAAAAAATAGTCCCCAAAGGATATGGAAATTAAATCACAAAAGGACATTATTTCAACTTGTTTCCTGGGCTCAATACTAAGAACGCGGGTGGGTGTTGTGCGTTTTAGTGTGAGATTTTCTCATTTTATGGCATATCCTTTTGTTTGTCTATCCTTTTACCCTTTTCTTGAGCAGTGTCCGCCGAACCGCCCACCGTTGACATCGTCGTCGAGGCATCGCCGTCGTCGTCATTGTCTCCTGTCAGTTGCCATAAATTCCTTCTTTACCGTCATCAACGCCATTTCAAATTCGTTTTCGTTTCTTTCGGTTCTTTTTTCTTGCTTTTTTATCGTTCATCTTTATCTTAAGAGCTCTCTCGCTGGCATTTGTCTCCCCGAATTTTGTATTGGAGCGGATTGTTATAGGTTGAGATGGTGTTGGCGCGCTTATTTATCCCTTATCCCTGGTTTCTGTATTTTTTCTATTTTTTTTTGTTTGGTGATGATGCTTCCGCCGAACATTAGAATAATACGACACAAAGAAATTCTTTTTGATTTTTATGATTATATCTATTCATTTTGTTTCTTCGAAATGTGACATTTTTTTGTGTGTGTTTAGGTCCTTTTCTGCAGGTGCAGATAGGAATGAACGATCGAGCAGATGATGGTAGGAAGTAAAAACAAATGGACGGCACAAAAAGCCAACAAAAAAAAAAAATAGCTAAAACCCAAGAGAAGAGGATGATTGAGACTTGAGCGTTGCGTTGCGTTGGTTGTGCCCTTATTTTCATCACGATGTCATTTCATTCTATTTGCTTTATTTTCGGACACATCAGAAGTGGAACGTGATAAGGATAAGGGGTTAGAGTTGTTGGGATTTAAGATTGCTTTGCTCGAGGGAAACTTAAGATAAAACGTGAGGTCCTTCCGTTGGCTGGTATAATTTCGTGCGGTAGTTGAGATACAGCAGTGATGGAACCTGAATAGAAATGATGATAGCTAAAGCACTCGCAATTTTAGTTTTATTATAGAGTGGAATTGATAGGATTATCGTCGCCAAGGATATACAAAATAGGATCAAACTTGTTAACACGTAACGTCCAGAATAGTGTCGGTTCGAAATGTGGTAGGACGACATATGGTGGTTCTAATCGCTTTAAGATGCCAAGTTTTAAAGAGTAAGCCCATAAAGGTCAAAATAAATTTAAAAAAAGCAACCATTAAAACCTAATCTCACTGCTTTAACTAGTGGACAAAACCTCTTAAAATGTTAACGCGCTTTGGAACGCTATTCAAGGTGTCGGCTTACTGCATCCATAAAGTTCCTAGCGAAGAAAAAGACATTTCGCAACGTGCAGCTTGGTTTGCAGCTGATAAGAAACCTGTCCTCCAATTGGATGAATTAATGAGTGCCATGTTCGAAATCTAGAGTGAGTCTTAAACTTTCGTTATCACTGAAATGTGGTCTGAGGTCTGACGCTGTACGTGTAGTGATTATTCATTTGGGTTGTCATGGCTGGAACTCCATTTCGATTATCGTTGAACTAACGGCTTATGAATATGATGTCAGTAGATCTAGAGTGTCAAATAAAATACTAAAACTGTACTTTTAAAGTATGTCAAATACAAAATGGCGAAGTAAACAACGCAAATTAAGTGAATGCAGATGAGTTTAATTGTAAGTCGAACTCCACGTTCCTTAACAAACAGTACGAAATCATCTTAATCTTCTCCTCACTCTCCTGTTCGTTCTGTGGAAAGGCCTTTAAGGTGCAGATTTTTCTAGGTTTTAAGACTTTGCCTTACGATTTGACCCATAAATAATTGCCGACTTTCGAAAGCGACTTCGATGACGCATGGGGCTTTTGTGTCAATCGAATTGGAAAAAATTTCGAGACGTCGAATAAGATATTTGTCTGATTTTGAAGCAGGAATTCCTGGCGACGTTATTTTCTCGATCCTGACCCATTTGATTAATGCATTAAGTCATCTGTTAGTTCTCTAATCGGCGAAAAGGATTTATGCTATTTTATTGATGGTTTCAACATTTTGCCACCATTGCTTTCTCAGGTTAACATCCACTTTTAAAGTGTTTGTGACATGAATCAATTATCATTTTTGAGAGGGTATTATTGCTGAAACACCTTTTTTTAAATGTTCAAAGTCTTCTCACCATTAAATCCGTTTTTAGTTAGACGAAATTGATGCATACTCATTTTTGAAAGGTTTCTGAAATATTTTGATTAAAGTAGAAAGGAAAACCGTTTTTTATGCTAACAGCTCAAAGCCAGATTCGTCAGGATCAGTCCTTAATATCGCAGTTTCAGAAAACTCAAGGTCACACAGGACGAGCTTCCATCTATCCAATGTAATCCAATTAGATCTTATCTATTTTTTCAAAGCCTTGTTCAGACGAAAAATTATATCATATATATGTATATATGATATGTCATTTGTTCACATTCTGCAAGTGTCTACCTATTTCTAGTCAGAAGTCTTGTGACAGATGGACGGGCGCAGCGGACCTTTTGCAAAAAGACACCTTTGGGAACGGGACCTTAAAAATATCTTCTCATTTGACATCAGATTCAAGTCTTTTAAATTAAATATAAAATTAGAACCAAATTAATTTTCCTCTCAAAGAAATGTGATACTTCCATTTTGGCTACAAATGAACTGAAAGAGCAGTTTGAATGATTTCAAGGAAAAAACTTTGTCCTCTACTTACCTGTCCATCTGGCTCCTTTAAATTTCGTCCGAAAAATGTTCTTTAATTATCTAATGGCTCGAAACTTTGAGCTGTTACCATCCCCTTTTCACTGGTCTGCCATGCAAACTTTTTGACCTAATTTGTGTAAAAATGATAAATTGCAAAAGTGCCAAACCAGAATGTATAAGAAGAACGTCAAAGGACTTTTTATTATGATTGCTATTACTCGCAATGATTTCAGATGCAAAATGCAATTTCTCTTTATTCAAACCACAATCAAAGCTTCATCTGACCATAGAAAAAGAATATCATTTTGGTCACTATTAATTTACGCCACCACAGTCCTTTAAAGTAACGTTCCCCAAAACAACTCAAGACATAACTGACGGCAATATTAATTTCTGACTGATAAATTGCCCAATCTCACTTGGTACACATAATTTCCTCAAGAAATATAATAATATTAATTCATGACCGCGGTCACTGAAGTCCTCGGAACCGCCTATATTCTACGCAGAACAACCTCATCATTCAACTTGGCCCATCCTCCGAGTGTCATTATAGTTTATGAATATTTTTTTCTCTCTTCCTGACCGCTTCCCTTTTCAATTTGCCGAAATGATTTAAGTGAATTAAATGGAATGGATTTCGCGAGTACAACTGTGCCATGGGCCGTTTACGTTTAAAAACCAACCGTCACACGGGCAGCGGGTGTCATCGCTCATAACGTTGTTTTTTTTTTGTTTGTTTTGCAAATAAATGATACCGAAACCGAATTTGTACAGTCATCTTCTCCATCAAAATCTCGCGGGCTGCGTTTTCCGTTTGAGGCGATTGAAAGTGCCACAACATTAATCAACGCAAAGCACCTACAGATGACAGCAATAATCCCTGTACGCGTTGCTGGCGCTATCTTCTCGTGCACATTCCCCCCTTGGGGCAACCGCAAAATCCCGGGAATGAGCACACCTTAAAAATAAAAAATAAAAATTCTGCGCTGGAGAGACACACAGGGGCAACTGGGTTAATGCTTCTTCCTTTGGAGTAAAATGAATGGTGGTAGTTTGGGGTAGGAGTATTATGTCCAACGAAGCCGCCACTGCTAAACGCATTCCTTTGTCTATTCATCTGGGATTTACGCCTCGAATCGTCATTGTGTGTGGAAATCTCCTCGAATAGTCTCCTTGCGTGCACGACACGAATTTTCATTGTAAAAGCATTTTTCTGATGATTCCGATGTTGGGTGGGGTGGCTTTCCTTTCCTTTCCTATGCCATCACATGGGCGCGCATTTTCTAAATTTCTGCCAAAGAGAAAATTAAAATAAAAGGCATAAAAAAAAACGGAAACGGAACCGGAAACGAGCAGTTACAGCGATTTGAAAGGATCTTTTAATGTGAGTAAAATTTTAAAAATAAAAAAGAAACCCCAGCCCAGAAGAGGAACACTAGACATTTTCTTGTAATAACTCAGCGCATCCGAAGGACACTGATGGAAGATATTATTTCCCGCAGGGCAACCAGGACATATTTTTCATTTGGCACCATCCTCATCCATCCGGATGGGTCTTCTTTTAATACATATGAAAAAGGATAGAAAATATAAAAAAACAAACTGGAATTCATATCCATCAAACGATTCGTTGTTGAATATTTTCCATTCTCATCTATGTGGTATTGTTGGGTCGCTTGGTGGCAGGATATGGGGGCCATATTCCCAATCTTCATTCGCCCTAACACCGCCCACACTTCATTCATCGCCGAGTGTTCATAAATCATCGAAAGCGTTTGTGCTTAATGTCTGACTGGAGGAAATCCTCCTTTGGGGGTTGTAAGTGAGTGCTTAGGAATTTATGGGGCGCACACGAATCTCTCTTTGTGTTTGTATGTATGGGATTTACTTTTTAAATGTGTACTTTTGGCAATCCAAATGGGGATTCAATGTACGCGATCAAACAGATAGAATTATTTTGAAATAAAAATTTGTTTATGTTTTGTAATATATCAGAGATATGTTGCTTTTAATAGATGCGATGCGATGCGATCTCGCGACAAGTCTTGTGCGGGTGGCAGGGCTTTTTCCTGTTTATGTAAATATGACAAAAGAGGGTTGATAGAGATGCTTTATGCGGCAAGGAATGAGTAAGACTTGGCTTATAGGTTTTGTGAAAAGATTTGGCAAATATTGCATTGAGGGTGTTTCTATAAAAATTGAATGACACTTTAAAATATTCTTAAGTCTATTTAAAATCGTGAAGCTCTGAGGAAAATAATTTTGACCCAACTACGGATGCGAAAAAAAAAGTTGAGTTGTTGAAAGCAAAGCACCTAATGCTTGCATTCATACTCCAACGCTATCTTTACGTAGATGCAGATGGTGGCAACTGTCAGTTATACTATATTTTAAAACGTCGAAAAACCAACATCTCACGGTTTGGAGGCGAAGCTCGTTAAGCGCTTGTCTTTCAATTGGATCAACCAATGTGCCCCAGGTTCGGATCCGTGAATAAGTCTCGAACTTTTATCCAGTTTTCGAACCATTTACCATTTTCCATAAAGAGAAAATTGACGAAACTATCACTGGAGTGTCAACCAGCGTTAGTTGTCTGACAAAATATGCAAAAAGATGAGCACGATTTCAGAGTCAGAGCTGACAAGCTTGGGCACATATGCTAAATCGATTGTGCCAAGCGGAACTTAACTTGGATTCAGTTTTATATGAAAAAAGTGGGCAGTTTCCCAGTTTTTCTCTCACACGAAGTTTTCCATAGCACCCTCTTCTAGATAGGGTTCAATTGGCAATATTGGGTACGGAACCCTTAAAAACAAGATCGTTCTCAACGACGGCTTTGAGATCGATCTGAAGGCTCTTCATCTTATTTAGTTATAATTTGGGAGTGAAATTCAGAGCATGGTTCTCAACACTGAAATGGATCATGAATCCTTGGCAACAAACTTCAACATATGTACATTATTCTTTATACGAATAAGATTGCAAACAAGAGCACGAATTACGTAAGGAAATTTATACTTATTGCTCTATGTCCATTCCTTACTGGAATGTATATGAACGGTGAAAACATGATGTTGCAGTTCCAACGAATAGCCCAGAGAACCATTTAAATTTATTAAATTAATACGTGAAGTGTGTACAATGAAAGTTTAAATTGAATGTTTAAAATTTCTCAACACTTACTACTGTGTCCAAAAAATAAGGTGACATTGTATTTATTTTGAAAATTCTTTATTTATTCTTCGAAATCAGTTTCATCCCCTTCAAAGTAATCCCCTCCCGATGCAATGCACTTATGCCAACGGATTTTCCAATCTTTGAAACACTGGTTTTAGTCAGTTTCCGGGATAGCCTTCAGTTCCGTCTTCGCTGCGGCTTGAATCTCCTCTCTCGTATCAAAACGGTGTCCCCGGAGCGGTCTTTTGAGCTTGTTGAACAGCAAGAAGTCGCACGGCGCCAGATCAGGTGAATACGTTGGTTGCGGAACGATATGGGTTGAGTTTTTGGCGAAATGATCACGAATTACGAGTGCGGTATGGGATGGTGCATTATCGTGGTTTAAAAACCAAAAATTGTCTTTCCACAATTCCGGCCTTTTTGGGCGGATAGCGTTACGCAAACGACGCATAACGTTCAAATAATATTCCTTGTTGACTGTTTGGCCGGTTGGAAGGAATTCATAAAGCACAACACCACGATAATCGAAGAAAACAGTCAACATGACCTTGATAATTTGAATGACTTTGCCGCGGTTTTTTTGGTCTCGGCTCTCCTTTGGCACGATATTCGCTCGATTGATCAGTTGTTTCGGGGTCGTAAGCATAGATCCAAGTCTCATCGCCAGTTATAATGCGTTTCATGACATCCTGGTAGTCGGAAAGCATTGTTTCTCACACTTCAACGCGACGCCTTTTTTGCCAAAAAATTCAATGTTTTCGGTACCAGTCGAGATTTGACGCTGTTGAGGCCCAAAGCATCCTTTAAAATGGTATTGACTGAGCCTTTCGATAAGCCAACTTCATCAGCAAGGTCTCTTATCGTTAATCGGTGGTTTTTCAACACCACATCTTTGATTTGTTGGACATGAGTTTCATCGGTTGAGGTTGATGGTCGCCCAGAACGCTCATCGTCTTCGACACGTTCACGGCCGGCTTGGAAATCACTATACCACTTGTAAACATTTTTTTTAAACATAGGCTCATCATCAAAGGCTTTCTGCACCAACCTCAACGTATCCGCAGCAGAAAATTGATTCCGCAAACAAAATTTAATGCAAATTCTTTGCTCTATAAATTTCGACATCGCAAAAAACGAAAAACTCACTTTTAGCAGCTCACAAAACGCCGCGTATCTCAAACACTATGAATATATTTTTACATGAAATTTCACAAAGATGTCACTGACAGTACTACCAACCTAAAAAGAAAGAAAAATTTCCAAATCCTTCGACGCGCGCAGTTTAAATTCATATGTCACCTTATTTTTTGGACACAGTAGTATGTATCCATATTTACTTCGCTTTCGACATTAGCGGCAGTTAAGGAATTTGTTCGATTAATAAAAAAATAAACGAGTCTCACGAAATTTCTTCACAAACTTGTTTTAGTTGGAACCTTTTTTCGACCAAAATTGTTGCTCAAAATTTGTACAAAGGCAGCATCTCTGTATCCACCTTAAAACTCCATTTCCAATATTTCTCAACGGAGTCTCTGTCTATTTTTTGAGCGCACAAGAGCTGCTAGTGTCCAGATATCATATGACTCAAAAAGTAACCAGCAGATGGGCTTTATTACCATTTCAGAGTTGGATTCAGCTGACCATAATATTTTCCAATTTGATGACGTTGACAATCCTGTAATACTGCTCCCATCTCGTCAGCTAATATCAAGCCAAATACCACCTCAAAGTAACCATTCTGCCGGACTCGTGAAATAAATCTCAATAATCATCCCGAAGAAATGTATATTAAAAAAAAATATGAAGAGCTGGGAAACAGGAAGCAATAAAAGAAAAGCAGAGGAAGAAGAACAAAAAAAAACATTAAATAGAAGAAGCATTACCCAATAAAAATAAAATCACCACAAATTACAACTCACAAATCTGAAGAGTGCAAACGAAACGAAAGCCAAACAGAAGAGATACTCGTACGTATTTTCAGAGGCCCACGACCCCAACTACCAGCCACTCAGTGAGCCCATTCAATTGCCAATAAAAATCATATTTCTTGGCCAAACTCATAAGGACAATACTAAGCGCCATGAGTTATGGTGGTGATTTTCTAAATGAAAAAGATTCAACCCCCCATTTGTGAAAAATCCATCGTCATCGTCAGCGTCAGAGAAGTCGCGCGCCAAGTCGTCTGTCTATTCGCACCCTGTGGGGTGAATTTGTGCGCTTGCAAGACTGATTGCGTGCGATATTTGATTTATGACCAGAGTTTCGGTTGAAAATTTTATTCAATTTTGGTTAGTCGGATAGGCGACCACAGCTAACGCTACCACTGTCACGTATTCCGCCCCGCCTTCAATTTTGCACATAGCTCATAGATAATTCAATGGAAGTCTATTAAGCGTTTCGTCGAAATAAAACCACAGTGCTGCCAAATGAATTGTCCAATTAAATTGTTTATTGGACCTTTGACAATATTATGTATAATTCATTTGCGATACGTTTGGCGCGCACAGTTTCGGCGAACCCAGGATGTCGAGGCGGGGAATAGTGTGCCGCTTCTAATGGAATAGTTCACACTGTGTTTAATGGTCATGTGGGATTTCGAATAGTTTTATCTGATTTCAATTTGGCAGTGGCTGGATGCAATGGTTACAAACGGGCACAAACCTACGTACTTAGGTATATGAATGTGTTTGGTTTTTAAGTCTTGCTGGGTGGCGTTATCGGTTTACTGTGGTCTTTGGTGGATGAGTAAAATTAAGCTGATCTTCAGTGAACGATTAATTGAATAAACGACCCCGGTGAGTTAAGACAAATCTCGGGTACAGGTTGAAATTTCGTAATTAATTGCGAAATAATTTAACTTGCTGTTCAAATAAATTTATTGCCTTAAAATTATGTCAAAGATTGGGGGATTTTGCAGATTTTGTTATAGTTTGAATTCACTGAAATTGCAACATAAGCAACACAAGAGTAAAGAGCCTGATTGTATCTCTGTCAGAGGCTACAGAGAGCAAAAGACACTCTGTCAGTAATCTGTAATCGATATTCACCCATATTCAGACAAAAGTAAAAGTTCTCAAAGATTATAGACAACAGCTTGAGCAAGAAAATAAATCAGAATTAAATCAATTTCCGAGTTACACCTTGGGAGAAATCGATCGTTCCTTAAAAAATAAAAAAAAAGATCGCTTTCCCCTAGCTTTCACTTAATGTCGAAATTTGTATATCATGGTTTTAAGCTGTCGCAACAAGAAGTGAAGCCTAGGCACATAATGGTCCTTACGTTAAAGCCTTTTTAATGGTCAACCTTTTTCGTTGGCGTTGGCGTTGGCTCTACTGTTACTATGAAAAGATTCACAGAACTGCATTTCCCTTAATATTGTAGCTAGATATTCGCCTCCTTAACAAACTTAGAGCTGAGGCCTTTTATAAGTTCTATCAGCGAACCATCTGTATTTGGGAGAGTTTTCTCTAAGTTGAAGCTAGCCAAACCGAAGCCTTATGTTCTGAACAATTCGGAAAAGGCCCACAAACTAACAGAGGTGTTTCAAGCTCACAATTTTGAAAGACACAGAAAACACTGCAAACTTTCGAAAGAAAGAACATATTAATGCGAGTTGCATGAGATTTTTCAATATGTGGATAAAGCCAGCGCACCAATCTTTACCAAATTCGAGTACATTGTCTAGAGCCGTCGGGATAATCTATGACAATGACCCGTAGATACAAAATACTCAATTCATTGCTTTCAATATTCAAGAGGACAAAAAAGACTGAACTCGAATGTTCTCTTTGCAATCTTTGTCTCTGAACCAATTTGGGACATCTTAATCAAAAGAAATTTAATAATCTGTTCACATGTTGGCCGCAAATTCTCTTCAAGCGGTCAATTCTTAATTCACTTGCAATGTTTGCTTAAAAGGTCTGAATCGAAGCTGGCTGGAATTAAATTTTCATGTAACCTCATGTCAACTGCCTCAACCCCAAGCATTATGGCATCTGCTTTTGCTTGGTTTTTGAACCGGAATTTCAGTCTGCCTTTGATCTTTTTGCATAAACCTGGTGGGTGGGATGAAATTGTGCAAAACTTTCCAAAAATTTGCAAGGAAAAAATCCATTTGTAAATGCAAAATAGAGATTTTTGAAAATGCTGAAGGTTCTTTTTTTAAATAGACGTGAAAGACATGAATTAAATGCAATCATGGTTTGTGGACAAAATTGACCTTTCTTTGCTGTTAATGTAAGCTAGCTGAGGGTGAGCAATGTAAGAGTGTTAACAAATTCCCGTTCGGGGGCAAATTTCATTTAAAAAAACAGTCCTTGGTTTTTAACACCACTGACGATATATGCAGATAATCAGGTATTTTATTTTAGAAATATTAAAGGAAAAGTTTCCTTGTCAAAATCACTTCCTTTTGCAGCCTATTGCAAGGAAAATCGTTTTCTGTATCTGTTTACTTCACAAGTGTCAAAACAAAAGTAACATTTGCCGCCAACTGCAAGAGTTATCATCCCATACGTTGATTCGTTTGCTGCCATCTTTTTAAAGCCTTCTGAAACAAACAGACATATGGTCTTAGCCATTTTATTGTTCCAATGAAGTTTTAATCCCTTTTTACCGGATCCAAGTTATCTACTATTGTGATCTTATTTATTATCTTGAAACCAACTTTTTTCGTTACATTTCAATATGAGTGTACCTTAACAAAATCACAAGCACAGGCAAAAGCAATAAAAGTTTAAAATTAACTTCTTGAAAGAAATCCAGGTCAAGGAAACCCAAAAAAAAAAACAACTCACTCAATTCAGTAATCATTTATCTTTGAAAAGTCAATGAATCTCGGAACTTCTTTTCGTGAGAAAAAAAGAAGCACGGATCCGGCTATCTTTTAGCTTTCTCATTTATAAGGATAAGGGCTGCGCAACCTTTTGTTACATTTCGAAGCAAGCAATATATAATTTTAATCCCTACCGTACATCCTTCTGTTCGCTTTATGCTTGTTAGTGTTAGTCCTCCACTCTACACTCTGTACATTTTCGGAAATTCAATTTAGCAAGGATTATTGAAAGAATTCCAGCTTCGGAATCGCACCCGGTGTGGAGACTGAAACAAACTCCCCGTTGAAGTAACACCAAAAGTGAAAGGGGAAAAAAAATGAAGGATTAAAGCAATTGGATTGTAATTAACAAAATTGCATTCTGAATTTATGCAGCAAGGGACACGAGCAACTGATCCGAGTTATTTCATTTTGGTGCCTTCAAATTCTGTTCCACGGGGTGATACTCAAAGATTTGGGGTTGAATTAAGTGAATCGACAGTGGAATCGTTTCGGTTCTCTTCGTCTCGCATTCGAGTGCACATTTATTGCAATGGCAAATGCGCATTGTTGCATGCCACAAAGCTTTGTGCTGCTACTAATGCTCCTGGTGCTGTGTTAGTGGGTGCAACAGCCCAAGCTATTGCACATGATTCAACTGAGGGAGTAGATTTGGGTTTACCACGATTTCAAAATGAACTTTGGAATTTTATTCCGATCTCTGTTAATTACACTATTTTGTAGAGTTGTAGAAATTAAAGTGTTAATTAAGCTCAAGGTTTAGGGAGTGGGTTTCGCAATCGCATTGGGATGAATTGACGACTGTGTTGTATTGTCGTTACGCAGAAGGATGTTAAAAGTGGGGCGATGAATGATTTCGGACTTATTTAGTCATTTGGATTATGGGTCCTTCCTTTAGAGGTGTTGTGCATCTAATAAGTTTATCTATCAAATCAGCTATCAGACTGAGCCTGAGCTGAAGCGGCTTTCCATTTTCACAGTCCCGAGCATGCTGCTTCTAGTTGGTTGGATCCAGCATCCTGCTATCCGCTTTTGCTTCGTTTTTGAACCTTTTTGTGTGAACTTGGTGGCTGGAATACAAACAAGCTCTTAGTATGGTTTCCGATTCGCTCGATGTTGCCGAGTAGGTTGACTTTTGGAGTCTCATTGGTGTCGTTTACTCAACTCGTCTTCTTCGCAGACTGGATGGAGAATTCGATAGAGAATGTTTCTTTCGAACGTGCCTTTAGTCTCTTCTTAACATTCGGTTCCATACGGAAGAACTAGCAAGTTGAGTGTTTCTTAATGCATGTTTTTTGTCCTTCAAGCAGGAAGTATTGAACCTATATGTTAATGCAGACCGTAGATGCATCGATTTGAAGCATCTATATTTTGAAGACCTTTTACTTATCGCCAATAATCTGCATCGGCATCTCCTTGCAGGGATCCATTGTAAGCTTGGAATATATCAGAGGCTCTTGGCCACAACTCCACTAAACCTTGCGTGAATGCAGGCGTTTTGCGATATAATCGACCAGCTTTTCCGGAGACCCCAATTCTTCCATCGCCTTGTATCGTTCAGTGCGAAGAGTAGAGTAATAGGTGGTGGTATTGGCTTGAAATACGTTTTCCTTTTTAGGATATTTCAAGTGAAAATTTGACCTAGTGTCGATTTGCCATGACCGAAGCCACACTCGTACATTGGATGGGATTTTGTTATCCACGTTAAGCAGGGATATGTCTAGAGACAGGATCAACCTTTTGGAGAAGTGGTAGACAGAGCTGATATTTGAGTAATCTTGAATGTCGATGAAGGAAATCGACGAGAGAGTTGCTTAATAAATTTCCTGATAGCCGCCAAGACTATTATTGCTGCATTTGCACTTCTTCAAAATAGTGGTTCGACTACGCCGCTCGTGTTGAAATGGAGACGACATCCTTGACTGTGTGCAACATCCCGATTGAAGGAGAATCACTTTTCTACGCTTGGCAGGCATTGAAATAGATTATCAGGAAGACTACTTCGAATCAGATTCATTGTGTTCTTAATAAGAACAGGGAATTTTCTATAGCTTCAAGAGGGAGAAGTTGAAATACACTGTTTGATACTCCATCGATTGTTGAATATTTTTTTCTTCTTCAAAGATAGATTGGAGATCTGCTCCGGTATGAACGGGAGACTTTCCGTCTTATTTATTTCCTTGATTATTGTCATCGAACTCGGTAAAATAATGGTTCTTTGACCGCCATTCGTGCATATTATTTCGTTGAGGGAAATAGTCGAAAAGATCGCAATTTTCTTGTCTTCCTGTCTTTAATTCTTTTCATCTTGATAGACACCGAAGGCCGTTTTTCTTTTTTTCATCAAGAAATCTTTTTTTATTTTTGAAGAGGATATTCCGCTTTTTAATTTTAGCCCACAGAGCCGTCAGTTATGTTGGAACTTTGTATCGTTCTGTCCAAAGTATTCTGAATAGTCTCATCCCTTTCGTTGAAAGGAAATGATCAGTCTCCTCGTTTGACTAATTATTATTGGAAGTCAGGACGCAGGGAAGAGTATTACCGAAAACCCTAATTTATTGATTCGAAGCCATTTCCAGAAATTTGGCTTTTGCCGGTCCAATACGTGGGAAAGATATTGGCCTACATCCATTTTAAGACTAACTGAATTTGCGTACAAGCAAAGCCACCATTTTTGGAGTGAGCACTATTCTCACAAAACTCTCAAGCCGGAGACTTCATTGGACCATGTTCTTTCTTTCAAATCTGAATTGGATCCAATTTAACTATCAAGGGCGAGCACTGCAGGTAAAAAATAATATTTTTTTTTAAACCCTTTGCGAATTTCTATCATCAAGGGGACAAATGATAAATGGACTAGATAGGGACCTTTTAATTGATCGTCTAGGTAATTTGATTTGAATTTTTTGGACTCTCTTTTTGTCGGCGTAGACCAAGTTGCCAAGTAAACCAATAAGCTAGCTACAGTTGACGACATTCGGGGGGTTGATCCTGAAATAAGTCCAGCCATACTGAAAAAGTTGTGCATTAGTCGTCAAAATCGAACGCCATAAAAAGCTAAAATAACAATAAATATACAAGTCATTTCACTATTTTTTCTGTTTTTATTATTTATAAAAAAGTTCTGTAACTCTAAAAAAAAAATCACCGAACAGAATCCACTACACCATCTGCAGCAGCATTGGCCTCTGAAACATTTTTTAAACAACTTTTTTGCTATAAAAACAAAACTCAAGACTTCCTTGTGACCTTTCCAACTGTTCAAATAATAAAATTAAATTCGGCTACGTTTTTGCCTAGCTTGTGCAAGAAACCTACGCTCTTTTCCCGATATCTACCTTTGTTCAAATGCTACATCGGAGAATTTTACTTCGTCCACATTTCTTAAATTTTAATCAAGCTCTCCAAGTATTTCCGGCAGATTTTTTCTTTCAATTTTTTATTTGCTCCTTAAATTTAGATTAAACGAAAATTACTCAAAGATATTCAATAAATTCTTCGAATTGTTTTCCTCATAAAATCAAAAAAAAAAAGGAAAACAAATAAGAACGTTATTGATTTCCATGCCACCTGCATCCTGTGATTTTCTCAATTCCTCATGTTCCTTTATTCAATTGAAAAGGAAGATTTTTTGTTATTTTTTTTTTTAATTAAAAGTGAAGCCAACCTTCAAGGCTCGTTGATTCAATCATCCAAACGAGGCATTTACGCATCAATTTATGTTTTTATTGCCTTAATTCATTGCACTGTTCTTCTCGTCGAAAAAAATGCCTTTTGACTCATTCCAGAAAGAGCAAAAAAAAGGGGCGAAAAGAACATGTTAAGATACGAAATTAAGGACGATCAAAAGTAATAATTATAATTGCATGTGTAAAGCGATATAAGACAATTAATTCTTCAATCTGATTCTCAATTCAGATTTCTTTCATTATGTCTGTCTTTCACTGAAAAGGACAAAGTGGTCGGTGGAGATGGAACGCACAGAGTTATAAAATTAAAATCCTTGCTGTCGTCGAACTTTTGCAAGTTTCTTTCTTTTTATTCTGTTTTTTTAATGTCCTTTTTGGTTCGAGAAATTCAATTCAGATTTGATTTTGAACAGGAATTCTTCTACGATTTGATTCTTTTCTTTCTTGTTTTCGTTATCATCCACTGGAAATTGAGACGTCGGCATCGTTGTGATGTCCTTTTAATCTGGTCGAAGTGACAACTTAATTTCTTATCCTTGGGTTATGTTTTTACAATTCCTGCAAAATGAAGAGGATGCTGTCTGGTGGTGTGTTTGCTAGCAGAGCGGAAAACTAAGGGTTTTTAATTCAAGGAATGATCTTTACTTAGAAAATCAAGGATTACATATGAAATTTGATGTCATTGTATTTTTAAGGTTGAAATCGTCCTATAAGAAAAATTAGCACTATATTTTTGTTATAATCATCATTTAACAACGCATACGCTGCAAGTCCATTTGGACATAAAGGGATGCTCAAAATTAATCAACTTTTCAGAAGACCACACAATTCTTGTCAATGGTGGCGACAGTCTCGAATCGCTCTGTTACACCTCGAATCGTTCTTTTACGCGAACTACTTTTGCTTTTGGCCCATCGTCAATTTCGGCGCAGATTTTCTGGCATTTCTTCGCCAACTGGTAAAATATTAAGGCGTTTTATCGATCCGCCTTGCCGAGAAAATCGTAAATTAAAGAAAATGTTCGACAAAGTTGAAATGCACTTGAACAATGTCATATTCCGAAAGTTATAGAAGAAAGCCTAAAGGTCCAGAAAAGACAGTATTCGGTAATTGTTACTGAGGCAATTTGTAAACAAGACTAAGATTATCTCTATACGAGATACATAAAATTGAACTAACACAATTTTTGCAAGCTTAGGTGGATCATACGAGGGTGTTGATGGCTTCGCATGCAAAAGAATGTGTACTCAGTTTGCGCTTGCATTCCTTCCGTGGATAATAAGATCTTCAAGACGTAGCGTTGTTTCAACTTGTTACTTCCAATTACCGTTGAGTCATGTATAATTTGAGAACTTGTACCTTTTTAACTAATACAGTAAATTCCTTATCTCCTAAATGCAGACCGGTCAAAGTTTGCGCTTAAGTAAGAACAATGTCATCTGGCTTATTCTTGATACCCTGCGTGCTTTATGAAGTATATGTGTGTTAATTTAATGTACCGACTTCTATTATTCCGGTCCCTGCTCGGGCGCCAATAAAATATTTACTCGTTTAAAAAAAACATATTGTTGTTATGCTGACCCTTTGTATAATTCAACCCCGTTGCCAACAATTTTTCGTTTAACAAAAGAAAACTGAATTCTGTTAATAACACAACAAACGCTTTCGTAAACAGGATTAATGTTACATTAAGTGGCAAGCACTTCATATTTAATCTCCAAGTCGAACCCCTTAAACAAAGTAAAATGTCAATGGTAACAGATAAGCGGCGGCGTCGGGTTTACTGTATCGATCACAGCCAAACACCGCCCACATAACACTCCAATCAAGTGGGCTACCACAGTCGATAAATCAAGCTAATCGTAAGCCGCGTACCTATGCACACTTCAGTCCACTCCAGTGAGAAGTGGAATTTCAATCTACACCCACGACGAGGAGGCTTGGGAGCTTCTGGGGTTTGCCAAAGCAAATGACCAATCCACAATCCAATCCCAAAGGGCAACCAACTCTTAGCATAATTTTCCACACACAACAAAAAAAAAACGGAACAACACTTTTGCTGTTGTTTGTTTGAAGACCAAGTTGAGATTTTTTTTTATTGTTGTTGTTGGGCTGCCCTCGATCGTGAATACACGTCATTTATAACGGCTGTCATCTGATATTATCAGCAACATTAACTAAAAATGGAATTAAACGATTTTGTTTCCCTCCACACATTCATTGGGGTTGTTTTTGTGCGTTTAGAACTTCTCGAATCGGAGTTGGGGTTGTTCCCCACGGATGGCATGAAATAACCATCATGACCCTCGACGGGCACATTCTGGAAGTGGGAGGAGAAATGCGCCTGACCACTGGCATAAGGTATTTTGTCATGTTATTCAAAATTTGTGCCGTATCCTGTGGAAGTTATTAATTAAAATACAAAAGCGATAGCTATTTGGCGATAAACTCAACGAAACAACAAATATGTACAACGAAATGCTTGGAGGTCCTTTTTTTTCTGTTTAATGTCCTGACCGCCGCATTATATTTCATTGAGTTGAGGTGTTGTTCGAAGGAAGAGAAGCTCATAGGGAAATTTACACCGAATTTTCCAAAGTTGGGGTGAAGAGTTGAAGCGGAAAATAATTTCGTCCTCAGAGCGGAGTGAATGCTAATTTGTTATGTTATCGTATCAGCTGGCGCGATGGTTGGTAGAAATGTTATTGAGGAATGATGTTCGATTGGAAGGCGACTGATGTTAAGTGACTTGTTCGAGTAGCCTTTTATCAATTTTATGGTGATTAGTATTCATTTATTTGCGTTTGATATGGAAGAAAATTATCGCAGTTTATTGACGTGCAAAATCAATGTTGAAGGCAAAACAGTGTCTTTTAAGGAAGGCAATTTTTTTAATCGAAAATATTATAATCAGATATGTTTTGGAAGTCGGGAAGAATATTCTAATTTAAATAAGTTTTGCTTCAGAGTAGAATTGGACACTGCTAAGCAATCAAAGAAATTAAGTGGTAAACAGAAGAAGGTGAAAGGGATGTAGCTTTCGATGCTTAATTAAAAGCCTTCACAAACAAAAACAGTGATGAAATGTCTCCCAATGAAGAAGTGTGTCACTAAGGGCCCCATAAACTTCAAAATATGCATAAGGCAACAAAATCAAGGTGCATTGCCCCATCGGAGTCACCATTCAGTGTTCAACCTTCGAAAGTTTCCTTGGTCCTTATTGATTTTGTTTTATAATCTGCTTGAAGGAAAAATGAAAGACTACAATGTGGATCAGTCAGTTTCAATCGGCCTACAACCCGATCCAAATATGAGTCTGATTCTTTTAAATTGCATAAGTTAACGGTTGTAAATTCTCTCCAGTCTTCTAGATGTTCTACTGCCTAGAGTTATATTTCTTCTTGAACCTAGATCAGGAAGTTCGCATACAATACTGAACAAACTGGCTTGCTATTAGAATCAATGACTATAAAACAAAATATGCTTTCAACCAGAAAAAGATTCGTTGAACATTATCACGGCCAAAACATTACGATTTTCAGCTTCATTTGTGAGGTAGTAAAAGAATTCATCTACGCCTGAACTCATATTACCTCCACAAATGATACCACAGTGGAGACACTGCAGTTTGTTAAAACAACTTGGATCTAAACTCTTAACACGAAGAACAAAACTACTACTTTAAGAGACACTGATTTTGCTAGTCCTGCTTTATGATGTTCAATGCTGGACGATAAGTAAAGTAGCTGACCAAATCCTTCGAACGAAAAATTCTTCGTTGAATATTTGGTCCTATCTGCGAATAGGGCGATAGAAGGAGAAGATATAAACGCGAACTCAACGAGCTGTTCAAAAATGTGAATAAAGACAAAAACGTTTCAGAAAAGATAGTCTTGGAATCCAAGACAACAGGCTTAAAAAGAACAGAAGGACTGAATCTCCGATTCAAGCATCAAGACGCTAGAAAGCTTGGCCTTATCAATTGCAGTTAGCGTGCTGGGATTTGTCAAAACTGAAAGGCATCTCTATCTCAGGATCGTTGGGCGAATAAATAAGTATGGTTCTCTAAAAAATAAAACACTGACGATGTACGATTTCAGATCCAGAACCACTTGGGATAGCTTTTTGGCTGACCAGCACTTCCGTCATTTCGATGATGCCAAAAAATGGATCGTTTCGTGGATTGCGGCCAAACCGTTCGAGTTTTTCAGAACGGGTATCCATCAATTGCCAGAAAAATGTGAAAAATGTGTGGCTAGCGATGGGGAATACTTTGAATATTGAATTTATATCATTTTTTTCCTCAATAAAGCATTGATTTATGAAACGAAATTTTCAACCGGTAGTCCTATTATAAATTTCTTTGAGAGGGTTTCGCCGAATTACCGCAAAAGGCTTACAATTTTTTATTAGCCTATTAAATATCAATATTCCAGAAACATACTCTTTTGTTTTTTTTCTTATTTGCAAGCTTCGGGTTAATCAGCCGCATTTTTTCGATTTCTATGCAGATGGGATGTAGGCCGAATACACAGTCCTTAAGTCTTACTAGCTAGCTAGCAGTTTCTGCGATACCTTAGCAGGAGCATTATGCGAAGGCAATATATTTGCTTGACTTCCAAAAGGCGCAGCTGCTAGTCTGGACACGTGCCTTGGATGTTTTTCTTAGGTACTTATCACGATTTTGAAAATCTTGATATGAGTAGTCCAACTGGTGCAGCAACTGAATGAACTGAAAATAGAACCGAATTTCCAACGTCAAAGCATTTTCAGTAATGAACTTGATGGATCCCCATTATATTCTACAAAAGTCACCGTTTGGGTTGGGTTTGCCAAACGACTCAGAAACCGAAATAAGTCGAACCATGCTTCATTAAGTGATGCAAAATTGAACCGATTAAATTGCCTGCAGAAGTCGTTTTTTCAAAGCAATAAATGCTCGAAAACTTGCGAGCCAAAATAGCTTAAAGATTGGTAATTTCATGCATTCTTTTATATTTTATTTGCTATATAAAATCTACACCTTAAAATACACCCATTAAATCGAGAGCAATCAGATACATTGCCCTACGGGGATTTGATCTTAATATAGATTAAATGCACCTCGTTACAGTCACGATTTCGGCACATTTGCACATCTGCTAAAAACAGTATAAAAATCCGACTTAGTTCCCCTCTTTTAATAAAACCAAAAAAAAAAGACCTTTCACAAAGTCCTACTTCATTACCAAGTCAATAAAAACAGTACAATACCACCAGGATCACCCACCTCCTTCACTCCATTTAACAATTTTTTATTTCCTGATTCTACTTCTAATTCCCAACATAAAGAAAGAGGAAACCTTTAACAATCCCATGAATGGAAAGTTCGACATAAATCCCGAGGCGGTACTTGGAGCGATGGCAAAATAAAGCATAAATATTCAACAAGGACGCGAAAGGAAGAGCATTACAGGATTACTGCATAACAATATCGATGAAATAAATGACTGATGCAAGAAGACGCCAAGTCAACGTCATTTTATTTTTTAACCGCAAAACCCCCAAGGAATGCTTCCATCTGCTGCAAGGACCACGTTTATCGCCCGCCGCCTCCAATGGGTATTATTTATGCAGTTGGCGCCAATGTCATCAGGTGCAAATATATTTTTGTATCTTATTTTTGAGGGGATATAAAATCACGAGACACAGCGCTTCAGAGACAGCGTAAAGTAATTGAATTGTGCCAAGTGAGCTCCATCATCTGGCTCTATAGCCTGCGTCACTAAAATGAATGCTGTGAGGTTTGGCTATGCAAATTTTCGTTTGGGACGGATATTAACGGCAAAAGGATCCTTGCCGGTTATTTTGGTTCTACGGCTTTCTAAAGAAATCGTAACTTGAAGATTTTATTATCTGCTTGGGAGCAATAACTTTTATGGTTCACTCTTTTTGCGAGAGTTGAGGGCGAAATGGCGTGAAAATTATTTTCGAATTCATTAAAACGAAGAACTTGTGAAGGTCCATTTGAATTTGTAGGGATTGGAACTTGAAACTTGAAACTTGCAACCCGAACCCGAGATGATTGTTTGATGGCCTTAAATTGAGGAATCTCAAGAAGTTTGATATTAAATTCGAAGAGGAGGAGGAGATTTGAAACAATTTACGACTTTGAAGTGACGGAGAGGGTTTTGTTGGTGGCGTAAAAAAAGAAACAACCGCGACGTGAAGCTTTATTAGGACTTAAACAAAGAAATCGTGAAGCTTGGGAAATAATTAAATTGAGTGCACTTGCCATGACTCGTTTTTAAGTGTGTGATTATGGGCGGAAGAGAGATTGGATAAGATTGGAATTTTTAATCTCTTAGCAGGTGGAAAACAACTTCTGATGAATACTTTGCCTAAGCAACATAACAAATGTTTCGAAACATTTTATAGCGGAGCGTTTTCGACTTTCAAAAGAAAACTTTTGTTTGTCAAATCAACATTCGGGATCAATCAATAGGATCGTATATCCAAGGCATTATTTATCTATTGAAGATTCCTTAAATGTTTTCTACGGTCCTGCTTACTACTCAAGAAAAGAAGCACTGGAAAGAAAAATCACAATTTAAGTCCTTCGAGTTATGAATATTGAGCCTGGCTCGTTGGTCGAGGTAAGGTAAAATATCGTCAGATTTCCACCTCGATTTGTTTATTGTCCCGAGAGAGAAAAACTCGTTTTCTTGCATCTATGCCATGGTTGTTCATTGTAATGTTTTGTCCAAAATGGTGCTTAACCGATCAATTTCTTGTCGACAGTATGTGTTCTGTCAACGTCTTAAAAAAAAGAATGCGAGCATAGATTTCAATATCGTCTGATTATCCAAACTTCAGAACAGACTTTAAAAAAAATATTGCCTTCCATGTTGGCACTTCCACTTCTTTGTTGTTAAAATTAATTGTAGGGACAAACGTAAGAAGCTATTACGCGACATCTTCATCCACATGCACGATATTCTCGTCGGATGAGCATGACGAGGCCTTGGCGACTCTTTCGTAGAGTATTCCAGTCCTTAAGAGGTGAGTGGCTAAAGGCCTTTTAATGTTAGACATTTGGTCCCAAATTCACCTGCCGCCAAAACCATTGATAAATCATTCCGAAAAGGAATTCCGCGAATATGGGGAGTACAGCGTTTCATGGATTCTATGCGACTATTTAAAACGAGACTTGCCTCCATTTGGAAAAGTGACAGGATCTTCGGATGGTTTGTTAGATTTTAGGTCGCTTTATAAGTAGGCACATTTTAAAATATTTCCCAATATTCTGATAAGTAGACGTCGTCGCCAGCTATTAAATAACAGGCGAAATAAGTTTGCATCGAAGTTAATAAGAACAAATCAATTCACATGTTGCCAACAATTAAAAAAGCGTCTTCGAACTGATTTAGAAGTTTACTTAAATACCTCGAAGTGCGCACAAAACACTGATCTACTAGCTCTGCTAAAAGGAGCCAAATGTTCTTGGATCACTTAGTCTTGAATGGTTGCAGGGCAACTCTACGAATTTAATTAAAAAAGCCGAAACATGTCGACAGCGAAAAAACAAAAGTAAAGAGGATTTTATAATCACAGCTAAAAAAGTCGAGGCAGCTGGTGGCAGCAGGTCCAGAACCGAGATGAGTTGGGTCTTAAAAAAAGATTCAATAAGTAAGTACGTCAGACAGAATGACTGCACACATCTAATTTGATTGATTAAAAATAAAGCTAATCGTCGCTTTGCCACCATCAACCATTCAGTCTGAAATGCGGTACGCAATGTCTCTGCTTTCAATTCTTTTGACCAAATGGAGAAAAAAACAACAGATATTTATTAACTCATTCCGTGCCATTTAAAAATACATTCAAAACACAATTACCATAACAACGGAACCCTTAAATGTAACCCCAAAGAGTCGCAATAAACCGAACACATGCTGAGGCATGCATCGCAAAACGAAAAAAAAAACAAAATAAATGAATAAAGCAGAACATCCGCCATTATTATCGATAATAATTATTTTCAATGAATTTTTCAATAACCACATCCTGGCATATCCTTTTTTTTATAACTTTAAAGCATTTCACAATATGTCGATAAATACACACATTAAAGAGCCGCATCAAATTGGGCTACTATAAAATTCGCACATTGAAATTTATGCTAAAATTGAGGGCGCAAACAAAGTACAAATTAAAAATATAAAACAACATAATTGATGCAGCAATAAACAAGACATGAAAAATTATAATAGATACGCGCATCCATCCGAATCTCTCATTAAACATAAAATATAAAAAAAACGAGCTTGGACAGAGTTGGAAAGACGCTGGCTGTATATATATCCAGGCTGATCATGTCGCGCTGACTGGCCGACTTGAACCTTTACGAGCGAGGGTGGGTTAGTTGCGGGCAGTATATCCTTATCAGTGCCCAGTGTCATACAGAGCAGTAAATACGGAACGTTCTTTCCATTTATTTATTTTTTTTTTGTTATTTTACTGAAAATTAAAAAAAATATTATGCTTGCAATAAATCCAGGACGACAGCGGTGGGTGTCCTGATGGCCAGGATAATAAAGCACGTACTATTATTATTATGGATTTTTTTGTTTCTGTTGCTCTGCTGTGGAACGTCTCCGGGATGTAGATACTCGTATAAATATTTTTGTTTATAACTTAATTTCATATTATGGCTTTGTTATGGTTGGAATGGTTATTTCCTGGCACTGATTGCATTCAGCATGCCGGGTGGTGTTGTAATAGATCGACATATGAACAGCGACTATATTGCGAATGAAGCGAGCAAGTCATTTCGATAAATTGTATTTAAATTTATGGCTCAGTGAACGTTGCACGCATGATGAGTCATTTGAATAAAAAGGCTTTCGTTAATTTTATTTATGTGTGAAAATGATATAACGAAAAATTTTTCTGTAACAAACGCTCAAAGGAAAGAAGTTTGAAAAATAAATGTAAACGATTGTCTGCCTCTTTGTTGTAAAAAAGTAAACACATTGTTTTTTGTTGAAAGTTAAGCTTAATTGTGGAACATGCTTTCATACAAGTGAATGGTTCGGCTGCTTGTGAATTAGGCTTTTCTGTCAACCGAATTTTATAATACATCTTCGAAGGTTGCGGGCCATATTGCGCAAATAGTTTGACCAGGAAAAAATTTGAATCTGTAAATACTTCGCATAGCATCCGACTAAACCCACTTGTTAAAAAATGCATTCTTTTGGGAATTTTTTTACGGAATAGAGGACAAAGAGTTCAAAATGTGCTTGAAAAAACACTGCAAATTAAAAAGACTTAAATAAATAATTTAATTGAAATCAATCGAATTTACTGAAGCTAAGTTGAAGTCAGCTGTGGATTGAGACTTTTTTTTGCAGTCATGAATGAATTCACTTTTCAACAACCACTAAGTGACTTCATTTATGTACATAAGTGGAAACAATACATTCATTCGACTTAATTCAAGGACTAGCTGAAACTGAATGCACCAATTACGTCTTAGGTTTTTTTTTTAAATCCTTTCGCTTAGCGAAATTACTTCAAACCTTTTTGAATGAAATCTATGGAATTATCTTACCAAAACATTTAGTTATATTTTAACTCTACACCGGCTGCAGTCGTCGCTTTATTTCCTTGCATATTTTTCACTGTTTCGGCAAAACGTCATCGAATTTTCACGCGTTGTTCAAGCGTTTATCGATCCACTTCGTACCGCGAAAATATAGTACGGAATCTTTATCGATTTTGAGCGCATTATATCTTAAAAGCTCTGACTAATTTTAAAAAATAAAAGAAGCAAAACACAAGACTCGATGGAACTGTTGATATTTTAGTTAAATAAATTATTCCAATTTAAACATCAAATATCAGTTTGATTATAATACTCCGTCCCGCTTTCAATTTTCTCAAACAATTGAATTGTAAGCCCGCTTCTGTCTCCAATTTAAATAAGACAGCGAATTCCTTCATGAACGTCAGAGCTATGATTTTGCAGTAATTATTTAAAACGTAAGCCACAAGCTTTCATAAACTCAACAAAGAATTTACTTTCAAAAACGTGCGCCTCACCCTAACATATAAAAGCCTACACAAACTAATTGTAAATATTTCACCCCAAATACTTGCCATAAAATCCAACAATCATTCTGTCCAAATCGAATTTTACGTGCTATTTGTGTACTTGTTTCTATTTTCCCTTAAATAATTTGATATTCATGGCGAATAAGCTCGCGTCAATTGTACGCGGCGCGCAAAAGTTTCCAAATAATACCAACTAGCTACAATCCCAGTGGTAACTTTCATCATTTATTGTCAGACACACTGTGTCGTCTATTTTCATGTGCCGCACGTTGGGCGCCAATCAAAAATATTTTCGCCTTTATTTCCATACCAAATTGTATACGACTTATATTAGCTGCTAACTTTGTGAGCCAAACATTTGTCATAAAAATGTTTTCGCCCCAAAATGTACCTATTTACGAATCACAGCGCGTCAGATACCCCCATACCGATGTGATGGAAGAAATGCTGTGAGGTAATGATGGCGAAGATGATGATGCTGATGATGGAAGGCAATATTTAGAGGCTGCCAGCTACCCTTCTAGTTGAGTATCTATAAAATTTTTTTACTGCGCTGGCTTTGGTGGTCCTCCGTCATAAACACGAAATAAATTCATTTGGCGAACGTCTTGCTTGCCGAGTTTATTTGTGTCCTCAATCCAATCCATTGCGTATTCCAATTTCATGAAAAAAATTGCATCCATAAACCGTTCGCGCTTTGGAAACATCGTTCTGCCTGCCAATGTTATTTCCTGCCGCCGCCGATTATGTCGTTGTAATGCGAAGAAGAGCGCAGGCCATTTAACCAGGTTGTTACAAGGCGGTACCGGGGGCGTATTTCTGTTACCTAAAGTATAAATTACTAATCACTGGTGTAACCAGCACCAGCTCCAGTTCCTACCTCGAAACCTCCACAAGGACTCTTGCTCATATGAAGTGGCTTTGCTTGGCTTCATTTTGGAAGGAAAACTTGGGTTTCTGCTGACTTTGTGCAACTCTTACGGTAAAGTTGGAAGGTTTTTGTTTTTTTGTTTGTGTGCTTGTATTGTTCTATATCCTTTCCTAGATTTAATGTTCTACCCACAGTTTGAATTCTGCTGGTCTAGCATTTTAATCCAAATGGAAGAAAACAAAAAAAAAACAGGGAACAACACACACAAGGAGCAAGGATGTGTTTGGCTTTTCCATGCATCGGATTCATTTCAACCCCAAGCTACTGCGATAGCCAACGAACCGAAGGCAGTCACTGTTGTTCTTTGACTCAAGTAATACCGGTCGTACGAGTAATATTCAACGGCTGGTGCTGATATCCTTTCTCCGTGGATCTTTCGTCCTTACTGAGAGAGAAAATCCCTTGTTCAATATGAAATTTATGTGTAATTAGGCAGGACTTAAATTGCAACTGCTTATTGCGGCTTTTGTAGCCCTGCCATTGTGTTTTCGAGTTCATCGAGAACCTTTTTATTTTCATTATTATATTTTTCTTGTTCCTCCTTTTGTGACGTTCTTGTTTTGGTTCGATGAGATTGCTATTTGCAGACCATAGTAAAGGTTTGTGCCAACACTTTGGCAATCCAGCAAAACAATAAACAAAAAAAAACCCTTCGCCGATGGGTTTTGTAGCTTAAAGTAGCTGGCGAAACAAAAATACTTCATTATAACAAGTCCTTACTGCCCTGTTGTGGTGGTGTGGGGAATTGGGTAGTCAGTAAATGAAATTACTTTCATTAGAGCTGAATCGTGGTGTCGAGTTGAGTTTAGGTGGAACGGAAGCTTCATGCAGGTAATCTGGGTCCGTTAATTTTGTTTTTTCTTTTTGAATGTTGCAATTTCTGAGTTTCTAATTCTTGCTTGGTGCTATCAACGTTGTTCATGTGGTTCAAGTTTTTTGAGCTTTAACGGCAGATGCCGGGCCAGTGTGCATTTTTGGAATCGGAGGTAGTTAACATAACTTTGCGTTCCGGATGATCGTTGTTTGAGTTTAGGTTAAGTGATGCTGCTGGGAGGTACCATTTAACATATTAAAGGTGGAGTGCTTTCTAAGATTTTCAGGAAGTACAATCAGCTTGATGTATAAGCCGTTTAAACATGGGTCAAGCAAGCATGCTATGACACTCATTTTAGCGAACGTTTAGAAAGCTAAAAAACCTGGCAAGCGTCGAGATAATTCTACAGGCTTCAGTTTGGCAATACGATTTTCAATTTTACCATTAAACCAACAAACGTTTGCTTATTTGCACATGTCGTTAAATTTCATATTTGCATCATGAAAAAATATGCCTTTACTTTGTTTTGGTCCAAACCAGGTCGATTTGTGTAAAAAAAATGCTATGTGGCTTCGTTTTGAATCTTTTCCGCTGAAGCTGCATATATACACATTCTTAACTAAATCATTGTTGTGTCTGGGAATTGTCTTGTCGTCGCAATTACCACTGAGCCACGGGCGACTAACCTTGTGTCGAAGTTCTTAGTTAATGTACCAAAGAAAACCACATGACTTATGTATTTCCGTTTATTGAATTGAACAAATTTAATTTATTTTATTTTAATTTTTTTATTAAATTCTCCATCACACGTAAACATTTTATTATATTTATTTTGCTAGAGTTCAGAAATCAAGAACCGAATGTTATTGAACTTGCTAAACGATTATTCTTGAAGCATGGCAAATAAGCCAACATACTTTTTTTTGTCTTAACGATCATAGTGACATCGAAATTTTCATTGAGATCATGTAACTGCATATTATTAGCAAAATTGAAATCTCTTGCTTGCGTAAAAAAAATACGAGAAGGTAAATGAGCACTTCCAATTATGCAGATGAATAAAAAACCAGCTCGCTAAATATTTTCCCAATCACTAGAAACCTAATTCCTACCCGATTGCAATCTTCCAATAGCAAATACATATTTGTAAATAAATCAAACTAACAAGTAAACAGAACAAACAATCAGTACATTGAAGCATCCTACAATTATCAGTGCCATCTAATTCCCAATTGACATTTCTAAATCGCATATACAACTCGACACTACTCGGCACACTCCATCCAAAAGCAAACCGCATAGAAACCAATGACTGGTGTTGAAAATGAAAATTCTCCTCAAACAAGCTGGTAAACTAAATTAATGTAAATATTAATCAATTTTAATCAATGTCAGTTGCATTCCCACCCGAACATCTGCAATCTACCAATGTGGCCCTCAGTCAGGGCCCCATCAACCCATTTGGTATTTTAGATTTGAACCCATCGCTGGCAACTCGACACGAATGCACATTCAAATCAGAGCCCCAAGGATGAAATTGCGAAAACCAATGTAAATACAGCAAATTTTGCTATTTTACTGAGGGGGAAACGACACGATGTCATCAGGTGCTCTGCAGTATGGCAATGTGAAGTGCGGTTCACAGGGTGTTTTCTATCAAATTGAATGGTATCGAAAAATATAAATATGTATCTCTCTCTCCGATGTATCTCGATGTTGTTCTTTTTAAAAACATAACAAATTTTCCATTGTAAAATGGAATACCAAAATTCAAAATATTCGAAGTATTTTTTTTTTCTGATCAGAACTATTCATCAACAAAACCAAAAGTAAAGGTTTATTTTAGTTTAAGATACTTCCACGAAAATGCTTGGAGATATTTTGCGCATGTTTGACATCCCATTTTTGTTTCTCCATTCAAGTTAACCAAAAAATTATGAAACTCACAAATTACTTCTCAGAAAAGCCTCACGGGGCTTGTTAAAGACTTCCAAAGAAAGAAAATAAAAGAGAAATAATTATGTCGATTCAATGGAAAATGATTTCAGTTTATGTTTCGCTGTACAACACTTTTAAAACAAAATAATAATAACGAAATATAAAACGAGCTTTGTTTTGCGCCTTGAACTCGTTAATTGGCGCCCAACGTTGTACTTCTTATCGATCTAAAGTGGAGATGAAAAATAAATGGTTTAACCTTATAAATCAATCTTACAGTTTTTGTTCTCAGTCGCCAATTCTATGAATAAGCCACGCAATAATTTAAAAGCATTGAACTATTGTAAGAATATTTTGAAGGTCTCCGGAGATCTGTGTTCGGTTAACGATGCCGACGGTTCAAATCCACGAAACGACAGTCTGCGTTTGCAAAGAATTTGAGGATGTATTTTATCAATGATAGAGGGTATTTTTAATGCTTCATGTCGATTTTTTACAAAATTCGACTGGTAAAGTAGAGTCCTTTTAAGTAAACTGTTCCTCCAAGTAACCGCAGGTGATGAGTTCGTCTTGTTGATCAGATTGATCTCTGCAAGCGTATACGAATTTATTCAAAATTATTCCCTATACGCTGAACAGAACACTTCCTCGAAACACGATTTGCATCATGCAATATTCTCCGCTTCTTCACAATTAGAGTCAAGAGTGTATCAAGACCTTAATGGTCGCCAAATATAATCGGTCCGGAATATTAATAGCACTCTGTTTACGTATCTTAAGCTCGGACTAAGTCAGCCAGGCGGCTCTGGAGAAATGTGAGCCTAATTTTTTCTAACGTTTGCAGTCGCCTGATTGTTTTATCAGAGGTTTGGTCTTCATTTTTGCCCATTTTCTTGAAAACACCAAGTCAGTGAAATCAACGCATTTATGCTTATAAGGCTTCACACACATCCCTGTACATTACCCTTCAGACACAAGACGAAATAACCAACGGATAATTTTTCTTTTTGAAGGATCCCTATAAGCTGTTATGCTTGTCTTCATATTTTAGTCTTCGTGATATAAATTTTACCAAATCTATTGTTGTATTCTGTAATCCTTCGTGTTAGGAATTTAGACCGCAGTTCTTTCAATGAACTACGAATTGATTAAGCGATGGTTGCCTACAATTTATCGACTTTTTCCGAAACACACATATACATAGGTTAAACTTCCTTACAACTTCAGAGTTGTAGCTTCTCAGTGTGAAATTTTGGACAAGCTGGCCTTCGGCGGATCAACTCTAAGGACCAGGAACTTGGCTACGAACGATGTTGTCAATATACTCTGTGCATCCCAAAAGCTGAATGGAATTTAAAAAGGAGCAACACGACTTATATGGAGCAACAGGCAATAAGATTTCCCGACTGTCACTATTAAGCAAGTGTTAAAGTATAAGCCTGGATACATTTTGCGAGATATGGGCACACCTTTCTGTACTTAGGTGGGCTAGTGATCCATCCTCTGAAAATTATACGTGCGTTTGAGTTTTGGTTCGTTTTCTTTCGAAAAAAGCAACTTTCATTATCATCGACACCCTGTACACTAATACACACAAACTTATTTAGTGGCTGCACCAAAACAGCAGTGAATAGTTAACCGAAATTGTCACATGAAATAAGGAATTTAATAAAAGAGTGCGATGTCAACTCTAAAAGGACCAAGAGCCCAGCTGCTATTTGAAATATCCCCAAGTTGGACACACATATAATCGCACGTCATCTTGGTGTGGTGTTTTCTCTTCTCTACAGCATCCCTTTGTGTTTCTTTACCTCGTCCTCCTCCATATTTTCGTTTTCTTCTTTTTTTTTCTGGGTCAACATTCATTTTCTGAAGCGGAAACGGCAAAACGGGGACATATTTGTACAAAATGCCAAAGTCGGTCAGTTTTGCAGCTGTTGTTGTGCACTGTTTCCGGCAAAAGTTTCATGAACATTTTTCAATCTTTGTCCACCTCATGTGTGTGCTTGTGTAAAATGGTGGAACATTGAGGGAAATTACTAATTACTGTTGGGTATCTGAAGGCAAACAATTTAATTTTAATGAAAAAGGATTCCCCATTTACAATAACGACAACCGCCAACAACCGGACACTGAAGGACAGGAAACTTGTAGTTATAAAATCCTGCGAAATCCCACATCAAGGCTGTCACATCACTAACCACTACAAAGCATCGAATGCTAATATCCTCAAAAGTATGGTGTACTATCTATGTTTTAAATAAGAACAAAAACAAAAAAAAAAACAATGTCCTGATGAATTCTGGATGTCGGTTGGTGTTGTGTTGGTCGCCAACAGCATCGCCACCGCGCCGACTAATAGTGCGTTCTGTTTAACCGGCTCTCTGCTGTTGTGTCCTGTTCCTGTGTGGATTTCATTTTTTTGTTATGCTTACCGCCATTTAACCATTGCACCGAAGTGCATAGAGTCCTTTGACACAGGTTGACTGTTACCGGAGTTCAGATGGGTTTCATGGCGCGACCAGTGTTGCTAATTGCCATTGAGTGTGAGTGTGGTGGGATATCCTCTTTACATACACATGTATGTGTTCATTGTTTTATTTCGTCCTTTTTTTCTGCAAGTTTTTCGTTTGTTTTATCCTGACATCGTTTCAGAAGGTAATTGTTGAATTTTTGATATTGCCTTTCCTGGCTGATGACTGTTATGGGGGTTTTATGAAGCTTCAAGAGCTCCACACGTAGATATAGGTAGAACGACAGGTGCAGCCAGACTATTATGCACTTACTGCAATTTTTTCGGCGTTTATGAAATTAAGGACAATCTCGTTTATTTTTTTTTTTTTTCAATTCATTAAATAAAGCAAAAGTCAAAGGATGTGTGCTTTGTGACAGGACTTTTAGTTAAATTGAAAAATTAATTATTTATTTAGTTGGACTAGATTTGGAGATAAAAGTTTTGAAGGCTTACTTTAAAAAGTAAAAATTAAATGTTGGTGATTTGATCCTTGAACCAGAGTTTTCAAATTCGCAGTTCTTTTATTCGAAAACATGGTTTATGGGATTCGAAGGCAATTTTTGCTCGACTCTTGCTTACCGCTTGCTCATGCGAATTCAAGCCGATTAATTTCTGTCTTTTGAACGAGGTCCATAGCTTTGTAGAACTCATAAAGCTCGCGGATATATCTTTTTCTCTATTCGTCCTCCGTTATGTTTTTTGTAGACCCCAAACTTGTCTAAGGACTCGCAGAATGTCGAATTAAACTTTGATTTCGTTAAATAGGTGAGACCTAGTCAGCATGAACAAGTTGCCGGACTGGAAACCAAAGTGGTACTGGTCGATTTCTGGATTCCAAAACGTTGTCCACAAAATACAATGTATACGATTTGAGAGCCGATTGGGTATCACCCAATTTTAGCGACAGCTAGGTGCCTTCCAAAAACAACCAGCTTCATTCTTTCCATTTTATGATCCATGATTCTATCATGATATAAAGACATTTCCATGAGGACTTTCTCCATTGATCTAATGAAATAAGGATTAAATTTCACATTTAAAATTGAAGAACTTCTGCATGAGAAAAAGCAGCTTCAAAAGATATTTGATTGGGCATTAAAGATAATTAGTTTGATTAAGGATTCTGTGAGCTTGGCTGCCGAGGATCGGTCTTCAAAAAATTTTCTTTTTGTACCTGGAGGAAAATGTAAAACATGCATAACGCGCGACAAATAGTGGGACATTCTCAAAAAACTAATTCCAATACCTTAAACAGCATCAGGTCCATGATATTTTCGCTCGCGAATTCGCCAAGGTCTGATTCTGCCCTTCTTCTTTCTATGAGCCATCCGTCCCAATTGAAAAACATTACTTCTCCATGTATCCGTCCCGGCTATTTAGAGATATTTCAAGTCAGGCTCATAGTCCATTTGCCTCTTGTTTTAGAGGTCCATCGGCTCCGCCATCTTTTGGTACGCTCCGGCCGTTGATCAATTGCGGCAGGTTACTTAAAGAGCTTCGATTCTCTTAATTGCGGTCATCTGTTTCCCAAACTTTTAATGTGTAACTGCATTCGAAGGAAGGCATTTGAAGCGGCAGAAGGAACCTTCGCTTCTATATTGTCGCATACGATTGACAGAAAGTGTTAAACTCAGTTATGTAGCGATTCATGCAACAGATTTGATTTATTGATAGAAAGTGAGCTTACAGTCTTAAAACAATCTGATGGTTATTTGCTCCGTGCCAATCTGGAAATCTATGGTCGTCGGAATCTGTATGCTTGTCAGCATTACTTAGGCGCTTATCCCTTACCTATTCTTTTATGCGTCTTATGATCTGGTTGAGTTTTCTTTGAGCTTATCTTGATGTTAACACTGCACCGATAAGGCAGTACTAAGGTGTCTTCGGCCATCTTTATGTAGAGAGGGGCTTTAATAATTTTTTTTAAGAACAGTGCGTTGATTCCAGAACAAGCTTGAAGAAAGGAACGAAAAGAAAGTAAATTTCATTGGCAGATTCCGTTGAGATCTGAGTATTTTGAAATATGCTTTGCGAACGTTTTTGGGTTTTCGCCGATTTTGATAAATTTATTGTATACAACTTAAATTGCCGTACGAGTCTTTTAAGGAGACTCGGAAGAAAATAAACAGGTTCGTTTACATTAATCATTACATCATAAAATTCAGTGCCAGCTCAAAACACTGTTGTGTTGAAAAGAACACAAAATTTGTCTTTTTATTCTTCCAGTTATTTGTCATTAGAAAACTAAAAGTCATTACTTCACTTAATTACCAACTTTGGCTTGGCTACGACAGGTACTTTGAAATTCCACTTAATAGCCTCCTCATCAACTAGACCTCGTTCAGAGCAAACAGCGGAAAAAACAAACACAACGTCAAAACGAACTTCCGACAGCATTATTTCATGGTGACTCTTAGAAAACATCAAAAAACACATTACAAAAAACAATGTAGCTCGGGAACACATCCCTGCTCTCACCTTATTCTACATTCGTTATGCTTTGCTGCTTACAAACAAAAAAAGTATCTTAACAAAGTCAGTTCAAAACGAAACAGGGACGATGAAGGACTCGAAAAAATAAGCACTCGTGCTTCCATGCCTGCATTATAATGGGTCCCGTTTTTTTTATGATAGAAATTAACCTCCTACATCCTCCTCCTCCTATGTGGAGCAATGTGTCCCCTGTACACACACATGCATTTTAATTTTTAATGAAATACCAAGAACGAGTCCCAAGGCAATTTCGGATGCAATATGCAAACACAATTACAGGCATTGCATCGTGTGTGCTCAACGTGCAACAAGCCAAATAGTCGTCGCGGCGGTCGGCGTTCCTCCCAACATAGACTGATAAATCAACGAGCGACACACACATCCACCTACCCACATACAGATGTATCAAAATGCTTTGTCAGCATTCCGGTACAAGTTTTCTCGAGCCTTGGGAACGGGCTGAAAACTTGGATGCAATAAACCATACAAGACCAACACTAAATTGCACAAAGTGCGACGGAAGCGGGTGAAAGCGAAAAATCAAAACAAATGAAGCGGAAAAATACCGTGCTCACTCATGTGGTTGGGGGGCGGGGATTTGGTATATCTGTGTGTTGTTTCTCTGTGGTTCGAAACTCCCACCCAGCTTAGAGAAGATTAAAATGTACCACATCGACACCACACAGCTCACGGCACAGTGCACATCTCTGGAGGGCGCGACGTAAATGATTCCATAAATACCCGGATCCGAGTGTGGCGAGGGTTTCTTCGCAAATTAAGGATGCCACAATTAAACCACAAGGATCACATCTTAACGCACCATTTGACACACAACCAACGGCACAGTGTCAAAGGAGCAAGCACACCATGCGCACAAACGCTTAGCAAATAACGAGCAGCAAAACAGCAAAAAGGGGGCAAAGAAAAAAACACCTCTAAGTGGTCTGACATCGAACGTAATCAGGCGAGATGAATCCGAACAGATAAAGCCAGCTCTCTTTACACCTGCACAAAGGAATCGCACACTAACCAGAGTAGGGAGGCTAGCTAGAATCGGTTGTCGAGGATGTTTGGTGTTTCTTTTTTTCTGTTGCAAAACATGGAATTGGAAGTTAAAACATTTCTTTTAGGTTTCTTTTTTTTTGCATTTGTCAAGGCATCAATCTGTCTCTGGCTGAAGCGAACAAAGTACATCCCTTCCATCCTTTCGGTCTCCCTTGGCAGTCAACAAACAGTGAACAGAAAACATTCGCGATGCCAAGGGGAAAGGTAGAAAAACTGAATATAACAGAAATATGTAGGTTTCCAGGCACACCGACGACGACGACGACTCTCGCATCCGTAGTTCCCATGTTGACGATGACAGGTTTGAAATTGGCAAAAGGAAACGAATGGAGCATACGGAGGTATATATACAGGGAGAAAATTTCCAAGCTAAACTAACGTTCCTTTACTATTTGCATGTCCTGTTGACATACGTTTCGTTAGCCCATCGCACAATTCCTCCCAAGGCTGTTGTGTTTTTCTATGTCATTTTTTGCATTTAGGTGAGGTACATTCCGGACGTCAGCAATGCAATACAGTTGCACTGTCAAGGATGCAGTCAATGGAATTTTTGTTTGGAAATTTATTGGTTAAAAAAGAATAGAACTTAACTTCTTTGAAGGCGCTACATTTCGGGACAAGTGTTTCATGAAACAAATAGTGCTGCTGGTGGCGTCGGCCTAAAACCCTATTCTTGCAGTGCAGCTATAGTTTATTTTTTCCGCCATATTGTGCAAATGCCTAAAATCCTTGTCAATAACCTGATAGGTACATATGAATGCGATTTTAGAGAGGGAATGCGCACAAATGCAAAAGAATACATTCTTTTGAGTATTTTATTCAGTTGATTTCAAAGTCTTATGACTTCACTGAAGCACTTCAGCTTTTAAATTGCATTTACCCTTTACTTTGAAGTCATTGAATTATAAGTCATTAAAAACTGTCAAATGACTGCAATACTTTTTGACTGCTTGTATTCTTGAAGTCATCTGCAGTCTATTGAATTCTTCATCATTCATTTGAAGTCTTTTGATTTCACTTATTTTAGTGAAATCTTTTGACAGTTTCGAAATATGTGTTTTTTTTGGACTATATTCAATTTACATTAACTGAATAAGTTAGCAAGTAAAAATTAATTGTGCTCAAGGTTTGTCTTTTCTTTGTTTTAAATTTGAGTATTATGTATTTTGTTGAATGACACGTGTAAGCTTTTTGTTCATGTTTAAAAATAGATTATACGTGCATTTTTTGTATATTTTCGAATGTTGAAATATCTTTTATGTTTAGTTATGGTAATTAATATTTATATCTAGTTTTCGAAATAAAAACTGTTGGATGGACTTTACTGTTTGTTTTATCAAAAAATCTTGCTCTTTTTATTAGTCTGGAATAATGCACAATTTTCACGCCAAGAAAGTAAATGAAACCATTTGAAGTTTATCAAATTGTATGGCTAATTTATTAATCAGTGTCACAGTGTTTCCTACTATGTACGATTGTTTTTTTTACCTCGGCAAAAATATGCGAAGCATATTTCATCCTTGAAACAATGTATACAATGTATATATAATGTTCATCAAAAACATTTAAAACTAATGTAACATGTGTTTAATATTAATGACTCCAAGCAGCCAAAAGACTTCAAGCAGTCAAAAGATTTCACTAAAAACAGTGAAATCAAAAGACTTCAAATGAATAATAAAGAATTCAAAAAACGGTAGATGACTTCAAAAAGCATTCATTCTTTTGACTTCAATTCATTTGACTGATCGAAATGACTTATAAATCAATGACTTCAAAAAGAATGGTGAACGAATCTTTGAAGTTAAAGTACGACGTTGAAGTCAGTCCATCCATTCACAAAAAACCTTCAAAGGATTGCGATTTCAAAGAATGCAATCGCAGGCTAATGCAATCTTTCACACCTCTGGCAAGCGATAGTGGAAGTTATAAATCTTTGTGAAGAAGATTAAATTTCGAAAAGTCGAGGACTCCTGTCAACTAGGCTCCGCGGTACCCAAACAAACGAAGAACAGCTATGGTGCAGAAACTTCAACAAAATAGACGTTGGATGAAAATTTTTCTGGTCGCCTTCGAAGAAACTCTATTGGGTAACTTTTGGTTTCATCCACTTATATGAAGTATGAGAAGTTTCGACCAAGAGCAACGCATATGTTTTGAACAGCCATATGGTTCTAGCCAGAAGGTTTTGGAAATAGGATGAATATCGACGTCTTCACCCGGAGAATCTTCAAATCTGCCTTTGACAGATGGCGCGATTATAACAGACCCTACCTGCTGTCGGCTTTAAATTAAATTAAAACTACGCGATACATGGTGGCAATATCTGTCGAACACCAGCTCTAGCATTGAAGAACTTAAGAGTTTATCAGTTTCTGACGTAGACAGATCGGCGGTACTATTAGGATAAAAACTTCTATCAATATCATACGCGATTTTTAGGTGATAAGAAAGACAAAGTTTCAGAACAGGTTCCTTGAGCTGTACTTTGATGTTTATCTAGGTCAGAACGATCAAATCCGTCGACTCCAAAACCTCCAAACCTCCGGTTCAAAGATCAACCCATAGTGTATGCCAGTAAGCTTGGTCAAGGCATACAGAAGCAGCGTACCCCAGATTTTGCAGGATGGGAAACAGATTTAGCTCAGGCTCAGACCCTTCAAGGATCGATATCCTGATAAGTAAGTAAGTAACAATTGGCAGCTAGCTAATTGCTAAGAGTTTTTGGCTGAGGCCCAAATCCACCACGGACTGGAGCTCCATCGAAGTATTACTTCTTTCTTCCCTGTTGAATAGCTTGAAAATTCGGAACTATTGCTTTTCTGGGTAGAAGATCATCTTATTCCCCTGTCTGTCTGCTGACTGCCTAATCTTGGAATTCGGTTCTGATCGGAAGCCTTTCTTTCAAAATCAAAAGAGCTTCGAGTATCGAGTTAAGTTATTAAGTTAAAAAAAAAAACTCTCTCTTTGCACTCCCTACTGTGCAGCATCATTATGTGGTAAAGTTGCATTATTTATGTGCACCTACTTAAGGGAAGCTTTCTGCTTTTCTCAATAGTAACCAAGTTGGCATTTCATTGCGGAATGTTTTTCCTTCGAATAAGCTAATGGGGACGTTCCTCGACGATCGTACCGTCATGAAAGGATTATGAGAGCTGTTTACGCTGCATCTTTAGCTCTCAAGTGCACTCCTCGCAAGCGATATGATGTTGGATCGTTTGTTGTTTTTTTTCTGTAAATAATAAAACACCACTTGTGTTTGTCATCGTGTTGACAGCAACAATAATTCACTTAATCTTTTTTATTATTATTGCGTTTATTATTGTCAATCCCGATTTGTTGATTGACTCAGTTTTGTAACAAAATAAAACAACAACAGAAAATATGTGTAAGCGGCAAACCACAGATTTGTATAATTTTCCAAAAGATTTTTTTTTCAAATATTTATTTAAAATTTTATTTTATTCTATTTATTTCCCCACAACAGTTCATTTTACAAAGCCTAAATATTTACGCTAATCCGGAAGTAATCCCAATTATGTGTAATACATCACTGTTGGTAAGTACCTCGGCCTTGCGGCGCCTCTTTCACTTCATTGGAAAATTATTTTAAGCTAAAATAATTATTCAAATATTTATAAAAGCACAGTGATTATGTAAATAAATAAATGACATGCATATGAGGTGACTTTATTGGTCTCCCTCTTTCTGTGTATTTAAACCCAATATTTTTGGTTATAGATTTTATAGATTTTTTGTTTGTTTATTGAGAGAAATATAATTAACTGGAAATGAAGTGTACAAAGCACATAAAGTTGAAAAATATTTTATGATAACGAAAGTGGCTGTAATAAAAATAGAATATGGAATGTTCACTCGGAAAATATTTTAATAAATAAAATTAAATAATTAATACATGAATACATTTTATAATGAAGAGAGTAAATAATTTAAAAGTTACCTCGTAAAGGAAAAGTTATTTAGTGTATCCAAAACCTTTCTACCAGGAAATTATATATATTAATAATGCGTCGAATCTATCAACATTAATTCAACGTGGTTATTAAAATGGTATAAGTATGCTGCTGAAACTCGTCAAGGAAAACGCGTTGTTGAAATAATCCAAGGAATCAAAGCAACTTCACCATGCAACTCAAGCTTTGAAGCTTCAAGCTATGAGGCGAGAGTAAAACCTATTACAAGCAGAAAGTCGATTGATGATCTGATCGAATATCTCACAAAAAACTTGATAAATGTTGAATGATAATAACTTTAGTAGGAACGAAGTCACAACTGATGTTGCCAAACTTCATCGAAGTCTTAAGATATCTTAGAAATACTTCTTCCCGTCTGATTTACATGCTTGTTATAAAGCGTACATTTGCCACAAAAACATCAATTTAAGAAATCGGCGAGTAAAAGATTGGGAAGTCAGTCGGTCCCCTTTGATCGGACGCCACCTGCCTTACTTACTCGACCTTTTTTGCAGAGGAAGGTTTAATTTCTGTAAGCTCCCCCAAGCGGAGATTTCTCTTCTTTGTGTATGTACATATGCATATATTTGCTTTGCATTGTCCAATTCACTGTTTGGATTGACACACACCAGTAAACATTGTAAATTCTTTAAAGACTTGGAGAGACACAAGGCTTATCTCGAGGCTATAACCCCACTTGGTCCTCAGCTCTTACTGCACCGCCATCAACACGAATACATCTTTAAGAATCGTATGCTGATGCTCTGTGAAGCAAAGAAGGGAGTGGTGCCCACCCGACCGACTTACATAAACAGCGTTTCTGTCAACGTCGTCCTGAGGCGATTGATTGGTGATCTGCGAGCAGAATTTTATGGTCATGTTCATCTGCCAGCGGATAGTTACTTGCACCGAATGATGTTCAGAGTGGAACCGGCCACTTTCCTTGTGCAATCTATGCCGAACGTTTAAAGATGTCCCGCAATGATATTTGAAGAAGCTGCAGATAAAAAGTGAAGACAGAATCTTTTTGCTAGAAAATTTCCTTCAGTAGTCGCTCCTAAATAGTAGCTTCTTTCAGGACTTGAGGGCCTTTCTTATCAATGATCACCCCTTTAAGCCACAATGAACTCGAGCTTTGGTTCAAGTGAGTTCAAGTATACTCATACCTCCAACTAATCAACCGCCGTCCATGGTCATCACTTGAAGCATTGAAAGCCAACGTACCTTTAGTTATAGTCTTGAAGGACAGTTGTTAGATATTCCAATTCTTTGCTTAGGAATCAAAATGAAACCTCTTATTGGAAAATACAATCCACTATCTTGTCACTGGAAAACAGCCAGAAAATTAATTGCTCGTCCTTAGGCAAAAATTTCCCAAACAGATTCACGCGCACTTTTCAAATGACGACATTCCATCTCGTATGAGCTCGGCGAAAGGACTTTGCTAAATAAATTCTTACAATATGCACTACAACCAACACATACCTTCATTAATCACCAGGCGTCTGCATGCTGTATGTATTTCACTCCACCAAAGGACAATAACACAAATATTTACTTGCATATCAAGTGTGTTGCTGAACGTTCAACGGCACTGTACTTGAGGCAATTTCTCTACTTACGTGCCAGTCCCATTCAATGACAATGACACAGCGTACAGGTTGAAGTACTTCGCTCTTTATCCCTTTTCTGCCGTTTTGTAAAGTTGCAGGATGTCTTTGAAAACACAGATCCTTATACACACAAATTTTCTTCTTATTTCGTCGAGTATAGGACATTGTTGTGTAAAGTGTGCAATTGCCATGGCCAACACACACAACGCATTGTATTTGCCAAGCAATGTGCCTTGGCCTTATGTCACGAGTACGCTAACCGATTGCACGTGTCCTTGCATTAAGGAGAGCTTAATTGTGGGTTATTACTATATGTTGGTGGGAAAGTGCCTTTATATGAAACCCATTCAATGGCAATTCAGGATATGCGTAGGACCAGAAAATTATTTTCCTTAAGGAAATCAACTAAACACATTTCGACATATACACAATTACTGCAACTTGCTTGAATGCGGAAATTTGTGAGCCACAAAGCAGCCAAGCTTTGTTAAGTGAATTCATTATTTGACATTTCGCCAAAGAACCAGTGAAGAGCAAGAATCTAGTGGATGATTTGTGTTTTAATACATGAGTTCGCTTTGAAGACTGATGCTGACTTAATTGCGTTTTTTTTTTTAAATAAAACACTCCACGACGTTATTTTCAGAACAAAAGAAACAAGCTGTGGCTAGCAAAGCTCAAGTCGCAACATGGCTTACTTTGCCAATCCAACTCTGCAACTCATTCTAACTTTAATATTTGAACCAAATGCAATCGAATTAAATGTCTGAAACCGAACGATTTTATCAATTCATTCAGCAGACAAACGCAATCGCATTTTTTTACCAATTTCTTCAGGTACTTATTCGCGGTCCACGGTCAGAAATCCGACCATGGCTACATCCAATTCCCAATTAATAACGTCGTCGCTGCAAAACTCTCGCACTATCCAAAGGTTATTATCATTATTTGAATTTATCAAGGAAAAGACGTTGATGTTGTAGCTACCGAGTTCAGCGAGGCGTTTGATAGAATCTCGCTTAAAATAATCCTACTTAAATTAAATGTTCTTGGTTTCCCCGCGGTTTGAAATCTCATGGATAAGATCCCATTTAGAAAATCGACAATCGTCCTTTTATCCAAATCCGATATGTTTGCAGTCACCTCAAATGCCGCCTAAGATTGCTATGTTGGCCCAAAAACAATGATGTCGATCTTATCGTGCGATACTCGTTTATATGCGCATATTCCTATGATATGATAATATCCATTAAAAATGATATCCACCACTGTCTCTTGCCCCCAGCAAGATGATCTGACCAGGTTCTCAATCGTCTTCACTTCATCTGCAACGAAATCGCTGCATCAGTCTCTTCCATTCGCGATTTGGATTTGGAAACTATCTGCGATAGTGAACTCAATTTTCACATTGAGTCTATTATGAACAGAACTAACTTTAAATTCGGCTACTCAGCGATAGTGCAACTCCTTCACCGGCCTAATGTGATGTTTTTTTTTGTTTTTTTTGTTACCTTTATTTTGATATCCTGGTCACATTCCACACAAAGCCTGCCTCAAATCGACTTCCAACTAACGTCATTACTTTTCAAGCCATCGATCCTTGGATGATATGAGCTTTATTGTCGATGATATGATTGGTATTTTGTCTGCCATCAGTGATTCTTCGATCTTGAAGCTGAATCTTAGGTTTTCTTTTTGATGTTTACCTGGTGACTAGGATTCGAAAACACTCTAAGCTGAAGTTTTATTGCCCATATATCTAATTGCAGTCAATGAATCGCGTTGCATTCCAGACAAGAACCACATCATTGTTCAGCTCTCATAGCATTGGTTTCCATCAAATCCCTTTAATATGTTCTGGAAGGTAGAATTTTGGACAAATCGAAGTTCTTCCGATTGCTTGGAAGTATGCTTGGAAGTATGCTCAAACACAGCGTTTTGTGTTGGGTTGCACGCATGACTACCAAATTTTTCCCTCCTCCTTGTATCGAGATCTAGATCCATAATTTCGGGTTGATGTGCAGATCAGCCGAAGCCGACATATTTTTAACTTCCCATCAGGAAGTTCGTGTAATCGGTCCGATTTTCGAAATTCGAAAATTTTTACATTTCTCCACGTACCCCACGTCCCACTAGTCAGATTCCATTATTTTTAGAAAGATGTCTGTGTGTGTGTGTACGTACGTACGTAAGTACGTTCGTGCGGATTCTTTCGTACAGCCTAGCTAAAGAATAAATCAAGCTATCGAAGCCAAATCCGTTTCATACGAAGCGTATGTGCGATGATGAATCAAGTTCCGCTGGTAGGCAGCCTGAACCATTCGATAAGACGACGCATGCCAACAAAAGACGAAGAAAAGAAAGTAATATCCAAGCTTAAGTCTAAAAATAGCCACTAAAGCGAATGGATTCACTGCCGAACATTTCAAAGCCACGGCAATGACTTGGTTTGGAGTATTCATCAACTTATCTGCGACATACAATACGACCAGAATAAAGCATGCCCGAATCTTGAAGAAACTAAAACATCCTTGCTTCCGTATTATGTGAACGTTTAAAGCCACTACAAGATGACGTATTGTCATGCGATTTCTTCAACATCGTACTTGGAAAAATAGTCCAAAAGTGCCGCTTCAACAACACACGCACCATCTTTTAAAGGTCTGCCGGTAATCAGAGAACGCAGCTTGATGTCAACAGTGCGTTTATGAGTGTTCAGACGGATGATGACAAAGATGAGTTTGGCTGTATACGAGGTGCACAAAGAAGCATATGTTGTCATCAAGAAAGAACACCCAAATGCGGGTTCTTGGTCAATACGTTACCATAGACAGTTATAGCTTTGAGGTAGTTATGGACTTTGTCTTCCCAGGCTTAAACTAGCGCTGAGACCAAACGAAGAATACCTTTTGCTAATCACTGTTTCTGTGGGCTAAGAAAACAATTGAGTAAAGTCCTCTCAAAATCCCCATCCTGATACATGGTGCAGGGGCATTATCACTTTCAAAAACAGATGAACGCGCCTCAGGTTGTTTCGAGAGAAAAGTGTAATATGTGTATTTATGTTAAATTCATAAATCTTTTGTTAAATGATAACATAATAGACATCTTCGTTCGGGGCAGCTTAAATTAAATATGTATCTTATTTCTTTTTACAAGGCATACATAAGCGTCATTCTCGAGGCACCCTTCAGTTTTGACTCCAGAAGTCTTCGGTTGGGTTCATTGTCCTTTCCGTTTAAGAGCTTTGGAACCTGAAAAAGTGCACAGCAAATGAGTTCATCTCAATTTTCCAATGCATTCAATTCTTCGAAAATTGTTTTTTAAAGGTTTTCAATTTTTAGGTACAAAGGTCCATTCGAATGGATCCATGTTATTTCTTGTATGAATTTATAATCAGCGACTTATTGACGACATTTATAATCTACTTCCCAACAACAAGCCGTATGCACAGTCCAATTTATCTTTAATCACATCGAGAATCTGTCCCTTATTCCATTTCCATTCGATCGAAGGAAACACTTTCCAGAGCACTGCACACACAAACTTATGAAGTACTTAACGTTAAATTTCCATCGTCTAGTCCCTAATGGGACAGGTCAATGGCAGACATTCAACACACGCATAACTCAGTCTACTCTCGACCGAAATCCAACTTAATCTCATATAATTGGCCCAACAAATGAACAATATCTCGAGGAGACAATTACGTTGGCGTCCAAAGTCCTCAGACACCATCCACCTTCGGACAATGTACCACACTCGAGTTGTCATGTGAAAGGTTCTACATTGAATTCTATATTAGCCTGGATTCAGAGAAGATTACCAAAATTATAAGCCAGCTCTCAACTCAACAGCAGAAAATCGAAATGGGGTTGGCTTTAAATACGCACGCACACACACCCCGTCGCCTTGGTTAAAAATTAAATTTCACCGAAAAAGGATAATCGCCCTTAAGCACTCCGAGTACCGCATTGGATGGCATCCTGCAACTAATATGCTTACTTTCCACACACATCAGCACCCTCGCATATGAACATGACCGCAACACCACTCTTGGCTTCCACATGATAGACCAAAGAAATTCAACCCACACCATCCGTGATCCTTTGGTGAACACAACACACACACACACACATGCTCATAGAAGTTTAAGTGCAAAACTTCAAGTTAATTCGAATTTCTCTTTAATTTGCAAAGGATAATGGGCGAAAGACGAAATCTAGGACGAAACTCCTTCCCTTTGACACAGTCCAACATATGAACATATAAAGACAATTGATGCAGAAATTGCCGAGGAGCGCTATACTCAAAAACGTTCCGTGGGAGGTGCACCTTCTGACAGGGGCTGGTGGGCCTCCCGCCAGCAAAAGCGGTGGCTGCCACCACATCATTATTCACACATTAACGCCCCTAGTAATTATACATACAAACGTATAATATGCGGATAACCGAACAAAGAGTCACAAAAGATCCTTGCAAGTCTTATGTGATACCGCACACAGGACGAATAGCACAAAGGCTGTAAATAATGATGTGGCCTATTCGCGCTACTCCCACGACGCCGACGCCTTTGTTTTACAGGTGTTACCGCGGAACCAGTTCATTATTATGTTTGGGGCCGGCTGTTGATGTCCTTTGTGTGCGTGTGTGTGCGGTGCGCATTATCAAAATTCTCACAGCGCGAAATTATTGCCATTTTGTTTTGCTATTATGGTCTTTTTGCCACATATTACTTTGAACTTTGGTTTTAATGCCTTTTTAATCGAGCCGTGGTCTACAATTTAATTTCGCCCAGACACACACACACACTTGTATGTGCATAAAAAAAAAGGTTCTTACAAAGGAAATTATACGAACCTAGAAATGTTTGAACCACAAAGGATTATGACCGCAGAGGGGACCCTTTTTTCGCATGAGCTTAATTAAATATGCGTTTGTAGGTACAAGCTTTGAGTTGGATTCCAGAGATGGTCACCAGCCAACCAGTTTGCGGCAACTCGCCGCTATATTCTGCGGTTGGGGTTTCCAAATAATGGTCTTTTTATATTCCTGGATTTTTTTATTTGATGTACCAAAATTAAAACCGTTGAAATGGGCTATGAGTTCCTTTTTAACCTTACTTAGAGGAGCCGTGTGTAAGGGTGACGGCTATGTACCTTTTTCTCCCAAATAGGCGATTGACGAAAGTAAACATGGGTGGAGTTTTTTCACTGAAGAAACCATCAAAATTAGAACAAAGCTTCTGGAAACGACCTTGCAACTGATGAAATTATAAATCCTTGCATGAGACTTTTAAACGTTCTTAGACAATGGAAAGGCGCAGAAGTCATTATCAATCCGATGCCTGGAAGAAGCCCATACGACAAAAATGTATTTAGACCTAATTCGCTCCTGTCGATTATATTTTAGACATTGGAGAATTTTTTCCAAGACGATAAGAACCGATAGCTAAGATGAAGATGCTTAACACTACTTTGAATCAATCAGTCCTATCAAAGGAAAAGGATATGTTCTAACGCTTTACTCGACGTATCGCAAACCTTCAAACAGGTTAAGCACGAAGGACTAACATTTTAATGGAGGTTTAAAGACTCTTCGTGTTAGATATGCGACTGAATACTCAGAATTCAAAGATTCGTGATAGTGTTCTAGGGTCTGAATCTGCTTTTGCGTAACATGAGGGACATGCCCTAAGATGAAGCGACAGTCGTATGTGCGTTTGGACGATACGAATAGCTTCGCATTGGGTGATACAATCGATTAACAAAATAAAAATAAAAATCAGTCGTGAATGCTCCATGATATATGAGAAAAAACAGGCTTTCTATACCCGAACTGGTCGAACGCAGGACACTCAACAAATATTCAGAATCTGCGAACCTTTGGATGAGCTTATCTCGACTCTGACCACTTTTTACTATACTTGGTTAGAATGGGGCTCTTTTTAATTTAATCACTGGTGCTTGTTAAGGACAAAAGCAGGAGAAGGGGAGAAAGAGGAGAACCCACAGAGAAAGGATGAGTATAAGGATGGACGGGAGAGTAGACAGCGAAAAAAAGAGCCTAGGCAGTCTCTCAGCTCAACGATATCAGAGAGTCCTAAACTTTCTGATTCTATAAAATTGCCAAAATTCTACTAAAGGCTACAAAACAGACACCCAGTATGTTTCTCTATATATCAGATTGAAGCACACTTTACCTGTCAGACTGTGAAGGACGGAAGTGAGAAAGCGTTGTGACTGGAATATCAGTCCTTTTTATTAAATCAAATCCAAAAAAAAAATCCATTTCAAGTCGATACTCAACTTATTTTATTGATTCCAAAATGTAGTTCCAATTAAGAACCTCTCAATTGTGACAGACCTGAACCGGATTCCGGCAAGGCGATTTTCAGTCATGTGATTTCAATTTCAATCAAATTCTTGGACAAATTTTCCAATGCAGAGTTGTCAGCTATTAGGACACGTCTTTGAAGCCTTCTCGACGAATGTAAATGGCCAGAAAAGTAAGTCTTCGAATAACTGAGGAGAAAAAAAAACACATGCCTTCGACACTTGCTGGGAAAAAGGATCACAATTGACGAAGTCAAAGAGTTAATCTACTTCAGGAAAGATATCAACTCCAAGAAGGACACAACTAAAACAGAAAATAAGAAACTGTGGCTTAGAAAGCTAATCAATCGAATCAGACAGAGAAAACACCCTTTAATAGTTTGCTCATCCTCTAAGGATTTTGATGAAGATGCAAAGCAGATAGTTCACCATTTGGTATAAAGTTCATTGGTCTATTGTATCTAGATCAGTTTGGACATAGTCCAGTCCAACGTTGTGAAGATATCTCATGATACCGAGCTAGATTTCAATAGAGGCAGTGACTTACTACAGCGTCATCCAGATTTCTCCAAAGAACCCTGCAGAGTGAATCACTCGATACCTAACAATCCAGAATGCCTCAGAGTTCAATTGATGGGCCCATTATTTTCTCCACGAAAAATAGGGTGGGTATTCTATCTCTTGCGTGACTTCGTCTCTGTGTGCTGATGTCTTGCCCTAGTGAAACAGTTGTCTAGCTTGATGTTGACAGCTTTTTGCGATTCTCTGAAACCCTGTTGATGTCGAGTTCGTTATCATGCGTCCTCTCAACGCTGTTGTATGAGACGCAAGATGATCACTCTTCAGTCAGTTAACAGAAGTTCTTCTCTAGAAAGCTGTATCCAACCCAAACAGTTTAGAATTTTCTCTTAGTTCCTTTTGCCAGGCATTACGATGGGCTCATAATAATAATTCAAACTTACGCAAACTTGTTGAATCCAACAGAAAGGATTGCGTAACCCCGTACGACTTGAAGGATAACATTCACTCTATTGGCAGATACAAATTTATCTACATTTCGCAATACCCAATATACGAGTATATGACTATTTCCTTAGCTGACTTGAGTGCCCTTTCCAAGAACGACGAATCATGCGAAGGCCCAAGAATATGAGAAAAAATCATTTGCATTTCATTAACTTTTTTTTCCATCTTTATTCGCTTTCGAAAATCCTTAATTATCGGCAACATGCTACATTGAAAGCCAAATAAATTAAAATAAAAAAGAAAATAATATTCAATTCAAGGACTTACCAGGCTCTTTATTCAAGAAACTCAAGGCCTCAGCTAAAAAGACGCATCCCTTTCTAAGTCTGCATGTCTGATGATGGAAAAAATGGCCAACTCATGCGTGTTAGTCAGTTTCATTTTTATTTGATTAAATTTTCAAACGACAGAAAGGCTCTCCTACACTTCCCAGCTGATCAAAGGAATTCATCCTTTTTCGCGAAATGTTTATCTCCTTTTGTTTTTTATTTTGCTTTTCCCCAGTTGCATGACAAGTTGTCTGCCTGAGGGTGGTGGTACTAGAACTGCTACCGATTTGTTTATGTATTCGCAAAAGCAACTCAAGGACAAGGAACCAGTCGAGCTTTAAAGGGAAATTAAATTGAAAACAAGACAAGGATCGCAAAAGAAATACTCGTAGCAAGGATGTTGCTGGAAGTGGCCAATGTTGTTTTGTTACCAAATCGGAGAACGTTGCCAAAACGAAAGAACTCATGTATCTCCTCGTATGCTGGAGAAGATGACCAACCATATTGTGTGTGCATAAGCATGCTGGCAATTTTACGATATGTGTTGGTATCTTTGTAAGATACAAAAGGTTCCTGAAAGTGGTGTGGTTTCGATATTGTTTTGGTTTAGCAAGAAAACTGCAATTTGGATATTTTCCAAAGATTACAAAGAGTTCAATATATGTACGGACGTAAAAGAATCTAAATTTGTTTGCTTGGTTGTACCTTAAATATGCAACAAGATGCCACAAAATATTTAAGGACTTTTGGGTAAAATCTGTTCTTCTGCAGATATATGGGAAATTTTGAAAGACTGATTTGTAGACAGAAAAGTGTCTGGCCTAGATACGAAATTGCTTCATTTTCTGTTTCAACATTTCTGAACGTAGTCCCCTTCAATAAATAAGTAAATTTACGCAGTGGTGTCTTAACTAGACATGTTTTAAAACTCGTGATAAAACAGAAGTAGTGTGGGGCCAAATCCAGGGAATAAAATGGACGATGGGTGATATTATTTTTGCAGAATAATTTGTCAGTGATTTTTCCACAATGTTAAGAGTTACACAATCCATCAGTTTCTGACTACAAATCACATTTGGATGTATTACGAGGACGCCATTCACAACCGTGACTTTTTATTGCCATAATATTATGAATTTAGGCTGATAGACATGTGTTTCCAATGAGAACTTGCAATCACAATTATAACATCATTAAACGAGGAGTTATCATTTTCGTATTCAACACGGAGAAGTTTTTTTTTTAGATAGGATTCTAGGAACCTACACAATTGAGTCTGAAAATTCTGAAGTTGCTTACAAAGCCTTAATGCCACACTTTGTCAAAGGCTTGATATATTTTTTTATCTTCGAATATTTTTCGATTTCGTTGGTTATTGTGTTAAAGATAAATCAATAAAACTATAATTGAGGTGAAAAATTGTTTGTCCTGAAAATTTTTTTTACTGCAGAGTTTATAATTACACGAAAGCTTTTTTATTAAAATCACTGCGAGTACATAAAAAAAAAGAACGGTTTTATTTCATAAGGCTTTTTGAATTACGTTACCAACAGCCACCAAATCATTTTCTGATAAGTGAACAAGTTTTAAAAAAACTTATTGCGCATTTAATTTTATTATATTTTATTCCAAAGGTATCCTTTACTATCTAAAGCGAGGTTGAAGCCCACAATATTTATTTTCATTTTTCTTTTTCATTCTTTGCATAACATGTCTTTTAATATTTTCTTTTTTCGTTTTATTTATAATATTTTATTTTCACGAACAAAATTTATATTTATAGTTTGCTGTTTTTCCATGTAGGTTAAACCTCAAGAAGAACCCATCGAAGCAAGTGGTCTTGGTGAAATTTCTTTTGCAACGGTATGCTTTATAAATCATTTCATTGAGTGACCTCGTGCATGAATAAATTAAGAAAAAAATAATCTTAATAATAAATGAGAGAATGCAGCATTTTTTTAACTAAACATTATTTCTTAAACAGCTTTTACTAATTTGTGACTTGTGTTGAGTTTTTCTAAAGTCCAACTTGCATGCCTTTGGAATAACATGATTTGTTTATTTGTGATTGATTATTAATTGGTTCGGTATTATAATTTTTTATAATTTATTTTTATTTCAATTTTACTTTTTATTTATCTCCAAAGCAAACAGAGTTTCCAGAATGGAGTTTAGATGAAGAAGATTTCATTGGTGATGAAGGCGGAGATAGTTCAGTATTTGCGGTATGATTTTGATTTATTTTTTACCTTTTTTTTTATTTTCATTTTATTTAAGTTAACTTTCATTTAGTCATAGTAATTTTATTCATTATTTTTATTTTTGAATTTCGATTTCGATTGATTTTAAATCGCAAAGCATTTTAATGCCTCGGTATGTCGAACAATCAATTTTTTCGGTCTGTTCTAAAAACTAAAGGTAGAAAGCTATACAACAAGGCTTAATTCCCGGGTTATTACCTTGGAGCATAAGGCAATGTATATTCTTCATCCGGGAGTAAAAAAAAATCGCGGAGGGAATGCACAGTTATAATTATACCCAAACCTGGAAAAGGCTTTCACTCACTTTCCACCTCGAAACCCTTGAAATGCTTATTAATATTTTTTATAAGTGAAAAATGTATCTGAAAAATAAATTGGGCCAGGGCCAAGCTTCTATCTGAAATACCTTCACATAATGTTCGTCTTCTTCGAAAACTATAATGTGTTTTGAAAAAGTTCTTTTGTTCCTTACTGCATCCTTATCCTTACTATAGCATACTGGAATTCCATATTCAATGAAGAACCTTCAAAGTATTGGGGTATTGAAAGCGGCGGTCCTAGCTACATTAGAAACTGCAAAGCAACAGAAATGAAATCGGTATCGAACAGTGATATTGTCGTTTTCAGAGATAGTCGCGCTGCGATAAAAGTGCAGTAATCAAGTACAGTAAAACAGTTTAAGGCTTGAGGTGCTATAAAGTGCTCAAGATCATGTTCAACTATATTGGTCTCAACTCGATTGAGCATCGTAAACAATGAAAAACCTGATGTGCTCAGATAATCTGGAACCGACTTAACCAAGGAATGAGGTGGCGAAAATCAAACCCACAGTTAAGATGATGTAACCGCAAACAATTTCTATTCACTTACGATGTTCTAGAGCACGATAAACTTGGGACTCATTCTTTTAATTTGGATAGAATGAGGATGTTTTAAGAAGAATTCTCTATTGTAAACTTCTACATAGGAAGGTCATTCAAGTACTGTAGTACGTCCATTCGGTTCTACTTTACTACTCTTTTGAAAACATTGCTTATTATCGTGAAAGTCACAAATTTAAAAGATATGTGCAGCAGGTTATTGTGAAGTTATCTTCTAGAGTTCTACTTAGAGAAAAGACTCTTCAGGGTAAAATAGCGAAACTTTTTCTCGGTTTTTATAGAGAATGCGTCCGTTGGCTCACAAGGAACTGATATTGGCTGGGTATTTTGCACAAGATTAATATTTCGGGAAGATACCAACTATAAGACTATTTAGAATTACAAATACGAAGCGTTGTGTCAACCAGTGATCACATACTCCAACAAATCTTAAGATACACTGGCGACCGTTGGCCGACTTTTCTACTTGCTCCATGTTCTAGTTTCACCTGATCAAATGAGATTGGGCTCAAGAAGCGCATGCAATGAGAAGCACCTTACAGTAATTCCTTTGGAAAGAGTGAAAAGGAATTTTTAAAGTCTTTAAATATAGAAAAGATTTTTTGAAGACATGCTGATAGACAAAAGCCACTATTCTATTTCCATGACTAAACTTTTTTGAGAAGATAATTCAATTGAATTCACACATTATAATTTGAAGACTTAATGCTAAAAAAGACTGCAATTGAACTGATTCTAAGTCCCCATTCTCTTGAAGTCAGCAATTGGCGTATTCAACGTTAACAAATCATTGAATTCGATTATGTAAATGATCGCATTCTTATGAAATAAAATTCTGAATTCACTCAATATTAACTGAAGACCACGGTGAATTCACATAAAATCTTTCGAAGTCAGTGAATTCATCAGAAACAATTTGAATTCTTTTTATCAGTTTTGGAATAACGTAAAGCGATATTTTTTTAGTGGGCTGATAGTATCTCGAACACAATGAACCGAAATTAATGTTTTTGTATAGGCTAGTTGAACTTAGTTAGGCTTAGTTGAGCCTAGTTGAACTAGATGACGGTCTTTGTTTTTTCTTAGTCGTGCTTATTGCTGAAACGACAAATCGGCGATCGGCTTACGCGGAACAGAAGGGGCCTCACAGTATTATAATGTTGAAGTGATTTCACTTACATTAAATAAATTCAAACATGTTAAGTTGAATACACTGACTTCAACCCACATAGAGAGAATTCTATTGAATTCCGAAAATTATTTCAATTCTTTTAGTGCTTAAAATAATGCTTATTTAAGTCTTGTTAATTCGCAGATTCTCTGAAGAATTCATTCATTTGCAACTCCAGAACGACTGACTTTTTTGGAGGCAAGGGAGCGATATCCAAGTTACCTTATAACGAGGCCGATGGACCTTCTGTTGAACTTTTCGAAGCTTGCTTAATTACATTGTGCGTAGGGCGAAAGAATTCCTCAATGAGAATTAGCTATGTGTCTTTTTTTCTAGAGAAAGAAAAACCTCTTAACAAGGATAGTCTTATCAAATCATCATAGTATTTGTTTTATTTTCATTGATTCTGCGCTCACGTTTGAAAGCAAGATTAACTCAGATAGCCTGCATTTTAACATGATAATGCTGACATAGATGAATACGCTCCAAACTGGCTAAAGATATATGTTTACCAATGTATGTAATGAAAAGAGATCTTAATAGAAAAGTAAACCTTTACAAAAAACGAGTTCGAATCCAATCAGTTGCCAATTGAGTCCCATCTGCTCAAAAACTTTCAAATCTTTTCAATAGTCTTCCAAACAATCGCATTTTAATCAAAGTCTTACAACACTCTCTTACAACTTGCCTCCACCGTAGTCAACCAGTTAGTTTCCTAAGTAATTCAATTCAACTTTAGAAAGTTCCTTAAAGACCATGTCCCATCAAAAAAATTAATTTAAATCTCCATAAAAGCTACAACTTTGCCAACAGCACCATCAAAAGACATCAAACTTGTATGCCATACACTCGTAAAATAAAGACCGCAAAATTCCCAAAAAAAAAAAGGAAAACTCAAACCGAAACCAAAACCATAACCTTAAACAACCACACATTATATAACAAGTTTTGCAGGAAGTTTCTAAAATACACGAAATAGGAAGAACTTTCTGAGTAAAAAAAACAAAAAACAACACAACCTGACTTGTTTGTGTGTGCTAGAGGTTCCCGATATCGCTCCCAAACATTTCACAAGTCTCTTGGGAAGAGTTTCCGAAACGCAACTGTCATGTCGACCGCATAAACTTTTTTTTAGCATTCACAAAACGCTTCTCGATAACTTTTTCTGTGTCCAAAGTCCATGTGTATCAGGTTCCCTGTCAAATGTATGTCTTCGCTGGCAGGACGAATGTCGTTTGAGGTCATCGTCAATAGGACGACAGAAAATTCCATGCAGACATGCCTATCTACGCCAAGTTAAAAAGTCATTAAATCGAACTCCAGAATACTCAACCTTAGCAACAATACAAAACGAAAACATAAAAGCAAAACTAAAACAGAAGCGGAACCATATCGTCGCAAGGGAATTAAGACGTAATACATTCTAGCCTGCCCACCTATCTGGGGGAATGGAAAATACGCAATGCCTAACGCATAATTCCAGGCAGAATTCCTGACCAGCTGTATGAGAGAATTCTCATAAATATATTTGACAAGTTTATTTTTCCCATTTGGCCTAAAACTCATTTTATACAAGCGCCTGATGCCTTATATGGCTTTGATATATTCCAGATATCATAGAAAATACAATTTGTCAAAATGTCAGGTAACATTGCATAAGAGACACTCTTGCCGGTGTCTCCCTTACTTGGTCTTTCTTTTTTGGTCTCGGTATCAAGTGGTTTCCACAGCTGAGGTGGCACACGAGTGCCAGTTAAGGATACGAGTTTCAAATCGAAATTGATGTCCTTTCTGGGAATTATCTCAGATGTGTTGGATCCGGTGCTTCCGTAAATTGATAAGAACAATTGCGCAACGTGTTATTATTACAATTTAATGCGAAAAGTATCTAGAAACAGGTATGGAAGAGCTACTCCTCTTGTTTTGTTAGCCACCACGTTCCGGGTCCCCAAGCGGTCAAACTTTGTCCTTCTTAAGACTAAATTGATTCTGTGCTACAAGCGAAAATATCCTTAGGCAGGAATATGATATAGAGGTAGCACAAATACTGTACAAATATTTTGCTTAAAGGACTTCTTGAGAAACAGATAAAAGAGGGAGAGAGAGACGCAGTAAATTATCCTTTTCTTAGTACCTACTTAATCGATAAACTATTGCAGAATATCGAAATCCACTATCGGGGCTGATGATAAAAAAAACTTCGATTGGGTGTATCCCGCTCGAAGGACCAAACACTTGTGCAAATCTATTGAAATCGCAAGAAATACAATCTAACGAAACATCCTTTTATGGGCCACTCGAATCGAACCGATGAACAGGACTTTCTGGGTGAGAACTCTCTTCGAGGATACTTATTCGTGTATCCTTTATCGCTATGAAATGATTGTTTGACCCATTTTGGCAGAGTTTCGCAATTAATTTGTTTCCACCTTTTTTTTTGCACTACTTTTTATACAAATATCTGCTGTCATAATGGGTTGCAACCCATTCAAAATGAAATCAGTAGGATGCAGGAAGAAGATAGGAATAAAAATGAAGGAAAATTGAAGACCATTATGAAGGAGAAACGATATAAATAAAGGAAACAACTCTAATAGAATGTTGAAACATAGTTTCTTCTTCTCCATAGAGTAGATTTTTTTTTGGAAGGACTCCGGTGAGCGATAACATAAATGAAATGTTGCACTTGTTTCGCATAACGAAGAGGGCGAGTCTAGAAACGAGCAAAAAGGAGAACATTGTCGTTAAATAAAAAGAAGAAAAAAAAAAACTGTTCATTTCCCTGAAACGGTGATGTTGTGAATGGGTGAATAAAGGAAAGAAATTCATTTAGTCCATCGCTGTGCATTCTTCTAAGTATAGTATCCTTGCAATAGTCCCTCTATTATGCTCCTCACGCGGCGCGTTCTCCTTCTCACTGCATCTTAGAATTATATGAGAATTGTTGAAAAGTGTTTGAGATTGTTGTTCTGTCTGTTGTTATTACAATTGCAGCAGGATAATAGAATTTCATCCTTTTCTTTGTTTAATTTCTCTTCTTGTTGTTGCTGCTGCTTTTTTTTTGCCTTGTCTTCAGTACTCGTGTTCCTTGTGCTGAAGAACTTTTTACAAAAAGTTGCAATTGCAATGGAGTGGATGTAATGTTTTTTTCTTCCTTGAGATATTAACGCAGGACGAGCAACTGCTTTCGTTCTCGGTATCATAATTGTAGGTGTTCTCTTTTAATTGTACTTTGGTGTTTCTTTTTTGTTCGAGAACTTTGAAAAAGACAATTCACCGTAAGTTTATGGTCAAGGAAGTCCTTACAAGGATTTAGTTTTGAAAAGTTGTTAAAAGAAAACTGAAGAGATTGATCGTAATAAACTTTTACACTGCTGGGAATTTTTAAACGACGGCGGGGCTCTCAAGTTTGAATGTTCTCCTTGCTTTAACGAGAGCTGACGGTAAGGCTATTAATTCTTGCGGATGACTGTTAAAGGGCTTCAGATACATTGAAGCATTTGAAGAAAAGAGCAAGCAGGGTAGATGAGCCAATAAAGCCCTACATAATATGTTCATACTTGTATATTAACGGCCTGACTTATGTAACATAATTTTTGAGTGGGATTGCAATTAGGATCGGACTCTTTCTATTTATAATTCATTATTCAGATGTTTTGATCGTAGTTGTTTGAATAAACTATAGTAGCATTGATTGAGTACGACGATTCTCAGTAAGATCACCGCCAAACTGTCGTTTCTGGAGGTCATATTTTTTCCGTGGTAAACGAACTTATTAACTGCCTGAACTTTGTAGCTATCTTTGACGATCTCTCTTCTGATATGGTATTTGACGGATTTCTCGCCGAAAGCATTTATTCTATTTTACCCCCATAAAATTGATGAGATAAATTCCTTGAACGGAAAAGAGTTCGATGAGAGCATATTGAATGAAATATATTATATTATTTATATTTATATTAATACAATAAAAATGAAGGTTATGCATATTCGCCCACCGCACATACCAAAAGCAATGCTTAATATAAAAATACATTATTTCGACTATTAGGCTCATACCTGAATATCCGAGAAGACTATAAGTGTAACTCAACCATTAAAAATGTATCTGCCTATAAGAACATCGGAATTTTCGTACACTGCTGCGACAAGTAACATGGGCTATCTTTCATCTTAGCAACCACTGCCCTTATGAGGTTCTACGGAACTGCTACTATGGGCTTGTAGAATCACATCTTCGATATGGTATATTGCCGTCGGGAAGTACTCCACATATTGAGCAACTTTTTAACATAAAGAAACGTATCCCTGAAATCATATCGTCGATGCGAACTCGGAAAAATCGAAATGAAAATGGTCGAAAAATGTTGAACATCAAGCAACTCTTCAAACAAGCGGTGGTAACGGAGTTCCATTCAGATCACAGCAAAAAGTGAACACAAGATGCAGTGAACAGTTCCATTTTGCATATCCGCGATTTCGGAATGAGTACGGTCGAAGGAGATTGGAAGTTGTTGTTCCTACAATACAACTTCAGAACTACCTTTTCTGCATATGTCTTCTTTTTTGAAAAAAGCAAATGAATTTTTGCTTTTGTCAAATGAAAATGTTTTAAGTTGAGTTCCTTAAAAAATTTAATGAAAAATGTTATAATAACTTTTGAACTCATTATGAAATTCCTATAATATGGTATATACCTAGTCTTTTGCATATAAGTCGTGCAAGGACAATTAATAATTAAATAATAAAAACAAAGGTATGGTCTGCCATATTGACATTCGCGTGTCGCAATATCTGCCCAAGAATAAGATTGAAGAAATATCATATTTTTCCATAATGAGCAGAAGGAATAGGAGAAGTATATGTTCAATGGATCGGAACTGGGATATAGTTTGATTTCAATTGTTCAAAGTGAAAAGGGACTTACATTATGCTATAGACTTATTTTCGTTCACTTAATTCACAGTTTTTTATTCGTCATTATAACGTCAGCACACTGTCGTTGGTGTTGTGCCTTCACGGCAGACCCAACGACATCGTTTTCACACACCAATGAAACCACCGTCTGGGAACACTGTGATATATAAATTAATTAAGCAGAATCACCCACCTTGTCAGACTATATTCGCATATAGACCATTCCAGTGATAGCGCCAATAATTTGAACCGAAATGGTGACTGGACCAGTTTAATCAGATGTAAGTCTGAAGCAATGGGTACTTTATTCAAACTGCACAGAACTAAGGAGAACGTATTTGCAACAGTTTTCCAAGGACACTCAATTCGGCCACTATTTAAAATAGTTGATTCCGTTGAATGTGGCCAAATGTGTCATTCGAATCGACTTGAAATTCCCGAGCGGGGAACCGTAACAGTGCGACGGGCTCTATTTTCTTTTCCCTATCGGGCTAGTTCGTTTCCTGTTACACCGTTTGTATCCGGGGATCTATCTAAGTATTGATTTTCCTGAAAATATATTGATTAGTTAGCTCCCGTTTGCACTCGCTCATACAAATCGTACTGGAAGAGTTTTATATCGCTTCCGACTTTGATCTGCAGCTAACATTGCCACCCGTGCGATAAGTTGTTACTTCCGCTGCGGTTCCTTGATGTGTTTTTATTCTGTCATAATTGTTAAAATGTCATGATAGTCGCTCAAAAATGCTTGGCAGTATTTTGTGCTTTACATTTACCTGATTTGAATTTGAAACATCACGCTCCGTATACCGACGCATTATTCATATAGCCACAGCACGCGTAAGAACTGATCCTTTTCCTTTTTGTATACCTTATATCCAGCACAAACCTAATCTCTCCAAAAGTAAGACACGTGGAGCCTTCTGATGAAGCATACAATTGCGGCAAATGCTGCTTTGCTATAATCTATGCCTAAGGGACAGTTAAAGAATTGAAATGTTCCAATTTTTTCGTTGATCCTTATGCGAACACTAGAATTATCTTCCTAGTCTCATGTCGACAGAACATTAAAGTATAAGACCTTTACATTGAATTCCTTATCATATAAACGACTTGCCTTTAACTCAATTCAATCTAGGAAGCTTGAAAACAAAACAAAAAACAGTCCTTTCCGGCATTGTAAGGCAACATAACAAACCAAAGGAATTCCGTCAAATCCTTTATTACCATCGAAGTCATCCCCATCGCAGCGCCATCATCAAATCACTTTTTATTGTTTCAAGCTACATACTGTTGCTATACGCTGTCGTCTGTACTCGTCTATATTGGACGACAAATTGCTTAAGGAAGCAATTGAAATACCGAACACTTGTACACTGTGCCATCAGCCAAAAGGATATACCATGTCTAATAATGTGCTACAGTTGCTTTCGCTCGTTATGAATCCACAATTTGCCAACACAACCCAAGGACGAGTTCAGTTTAGCGTAAGCAATGAAACTGGCAACGATCGGGAGATTACCGCCGCTCGAATCAATCGAAAACGAGTCTTGAGGGTGGAAAATTACACCCACTCCCACTCCCACATATGTACCACGGTCAGGATGATAGAAAACGACTGAAACTTGTTTTGGATGCTGCCCATGATTATAGCCTTGATGATGACGATGATGGTAGTAATGACAGTTCTCTTGGGTGAATGATTTTTCGCTTAGACGATGAGTGAGAACGGTCTCCACCACAAATATAAAATTCCACGTCGACTTCTGTTGAATACCGTTTCAAAATTGCATCAAAAGTAAGCTTGCCAATTATCGAATGTTTGACCTTTCTACCGGTCCAACGTTTTCCCTCTAATGGTAATGACGTTCAATGAAACGTCCAATTGAACTGATACGAACGCCAAATACTCATACCTCTGGCCAGGAAGTTTTCTTTGGCAGTGCACATGTGTGTGTGTGTGTTTGTGCAACTACCCCAAAAGGTCGGTCGATCGAAATGATGTGAAACTAATGAGACATCCCGAAGGGGAATTGTACACTGTGTGGTCTGAGAGGGAGATCTTCAGAGCTGACATATCCGTAGCGGTCGTCGTCGGCTTCTGGGTCATATAAGAGGGACTACTTTGTGGAGGAGAGGACATGAAATTAAATGATACAGATATAATCGTTAATATCTGCAATAAGTTGAGCCGTATCTTGTGGCATCTGGACTGCGGTATGCGGCAAAGTATCTATTCAGGTGGTAATTGGGTTATTGGCCAATTACCCTTTGCGGTTAAAGATTTTCTTTTGTTTGTAATCGATACCTTTGTATGATTGTAATGGAAAGGTTAATGTTAATTAATTAGAGTGCGGACATCGGTTTAGTGGTTCATTGAATTCTACATCAAAGTCGTAGATGGAGAAACCGTGAAAGTGCTGACAAGCATAATATTAGTTCGGGCATTACAAACGAAAGTGATTTGCAAGGCATGATCTTGGGTTTCAAATCTTAAAACTTATTAATTTGTTTTACTATGTTCCTTTTCCCGTAAACAAAAACAATGCACTTCTTCGTCTTATAGTATACATTCTATACGTTGTTTCTCTCTGAAAAAAATTTGCCGTCGTATTTGAATCCAATCTTTAGATTCAGGCAATCCAGTCGTCGATTCTCCTGAAATGGAGTATTTACTTGAACGTTGATAGCTCGAAGTGATTGTAAACTTGTTGAAAGGGTGTGCAGCTATAAATAAAATACATGAAATCGTTATTTTTTTCATTCATTAAAAGAATACATCTTAAATGACAAATGTGTTTACAAAAATTGTATGCAGTTGCAAAACATTTTTTTGTGTTTGCTTTTTTTGTCAGAGCAAGCAGAAAAAGACTTAACACAGGAGGCTCACGTTTGGATAAGATCGGAAAATATTCACCCTAATTACATTTGTCATTTTCGGTTCAAGACCGACGTCACTTTGACCAACTCTGAACAAACCGCATTCTATTTGGCGTATTAATGTTGGATAAGAAAATCTAGCCGACTTATGTTGGTATTCCGTTTGTGGGCCAGCATGCTAAACGACTGCCATGAAGAGAGCTGTTTACAGCGTGTATCAAGTGTTATCTTTCTTCAATAATGTTTTCAAACTAAGACGAATTTGTTTTTTCGTAAAGTCAAATCAAAAGTACTTTTTATATCTTTGGTTAAAAAAGAAAGTGAGAAAAGAGGGTTTATAAAATAAAATGAAAACACAAAACCATTTAACCTAGAATTCTTGAATTCTGCTGTGGAGGAAGGTGTGGGGATCACTATTCATTTTGTGAAGATCAAGTTAGTAAATTATTGACTCCCTCAAAGACTAAATGATTGTTTCGTAACTCAGAAATACTGCACGAACCTTAAAATATTTAAGATGGTTTTCTAGTGTAGAGGCACGAATTTCATGTAATTTTTTAAGTGCCATAAAAAAAAGTCAATTAATATTTTAAGTATCCATTTTACTAAAAGTTATTTATGAACATGACAAGAATACAGAAAAAAAATAAAAAAAGTTGAAAATTTTAAAAATTAGCAGTTGATGAAGTGGGGGTGTCAAAAAATTGGCGCGTAACCATATTCACGATTTCAACCCTCCTAGCAATCTGAAACCAAAAAAAAAAAAAATATCATTAACCTAGAATAATGTCGCAATGCCTGCGGAAAAGTTGGAAAGATTTTTTTTTTCACAAGATTGCGACTGCCTGAAAAAAAACAATTGTTTGTATTGTATTGAAAAAGACAGTTTCGAGAAAAACGCGTTTAAAGTTTCGCAGTCTAAGTCATGAAATGATTTTGTAGACTAACATTTATTCACTCTGCCATTCCTGCTCCATACACCTTCCTCGATTTCGAAAAAAAATATTTTCCGCGTTTCTCTCTTCATATCGAGCAGTTCTGGCTTCCTTCGATGTGTTGGATGCTCGTATTTCGGAGCGATCAATTCGGGTGCTGTCTCATTTCACAGCAAATGAATGAGCTTCCGGGCCAATTTTCATTTCTATAAGCTCCATCATTTTAAAATTAGTTATGAAGCCTTCAATCGATTAAAAATCGATTTTTTTAAATTTCTAGACTAGAATACCCCCTTAAAAATTGTTTTCGATTTATATATTTATTTTAAGAGAAAACTATCTTACTTTATTCATTAAGTATTTAACAAAAAACTTGTGTGTATCTTGTCAAAAATAATGCACTACCCAGATACTCTGTCGAATAAATTACAGAATCTAGTTTTTTTTTAACCCGACCCGACCTCTGTCTAGAGTCAATTTCGTCTCCCGACACACGCAATAGTAGCACATAAATTGTATTTGGAAGATTAAATCATCGCTCTGTTATCAGCTCAATTCCATCGCATTAGAACCTTATTAAACTATTTCTGCCTCCTTATTGAATGTGAATCCGAAACTTCAACATGAGATGTCGATATAACGTGGAAAGCCTTTCGCATGATTACAGGCAGCAGATTCTGCTAAGTGACGTTGATTTTCTCCTGTTAGAAGACTTGGTTTCTTCAAGAATTTTTTTCCATTTAAGTAACTCAATATCAAGGTATTATGATTATTAATCCTTTAAATCAATTTAGCACAGAGCCGAAGGTTCAGGAAGTATTGGAGATATTGTAGTGGCTTAGATCAATTAATTCGCAGTATTTTGTTCGCTATAAACACATTTTGTGTTTGTGGCAGATTGGTTTTATCGCCACAACTTCATCTTCACTAAATAATATATTGACATGAAATTGGGACAGACAAATCGAAAGAATAAAAACTTCAGACCAGTCACCCATTTAATCAGATTTTTATCGCTGGTGAATCACTACAGTTAAAAATTCATTTAAGGAATCGGAGCGGATATAGTTTTACATTCGAAAGTTAGATACAAGTTCAAACCAACTTTAAGTCTATATTTAATTAAACTTGCCTGAAAATATCCTTATAGTTCTTAACATTAAATCTTTCTCTCAAAAATAAAAATTAACATTAATCCCCCCAAAAGCTTCGACAGTGGAGATCACCCAATTCTTCTCTTAAAGTCGGGCAAAAAGATAAGAATCGCGGTGAAAATAACGAAAGAAGATGGTGCGTATTTGAGTTTTTTGAAACCTTTCACATTTCCCGATTGGAAGCCGTCAAAATTTCGATTTCCGTTACACTTTCCCGCTATGTTCTGATGTTCCGTCCACTTATTAAGAACATATGGTAGTCTACCATTGTTTTAAATTTTAACAATTGAGTCACTTGCTTGCCAATTATTCGAAAAAACTGTGATAAAATAAAATTTCAAACACTTCGAAAATTGTAATTCAGGATTTACAAAAAAAAAAAAAAATAAAGGTTTTCGAATTAATTTCAAGATCGTAGCCTCCATAACAAAGGCTGTCTGCTCTTTCATAAATCGGTGACTCCTATCAATTAATGACTGCTCTTGGGCTGATGTACATGTGGTTTTGCTATGGTATTTGCTGCCTGATAGTCTGGATCTTTTGACATTCTGTAATTCGAAAATACTCCTGGGTAGTTCCTCTTTTTCAGCAGTGGTTGGATCAGATGTAAAACGATGTCAATCTTCCCAGTTCCTCATTCCTTTCATATGCAATAGTTCTGTCTTATTTTCTTCATTCGAAACATTGATTTAATGCAGACTTCAAAGATGACAAATTGGCATCAGCTTATATCATTTGTCTGAATATCACTGAAGCTAATAATCTAGCACTCAACCTGATCAATCAGTGTCAAAGTTTCATATTCAAACTTTCACTTTTCGTTCGCGTCAATTCCCCGCCAGAAGAATCGTAGAACTCATAACCCATATTTGCATTTTCCACCATTTCCATCAACATTAATATTGATTTAGCTTTTCTTTTCTGCCTTTTCCATGAAGAACGTTTATCGAACAAAACATTTATTTACGAACACCATAATTGGCAGCAGTAGAGAGCATTTGCTTTTAGCCACTATCTGACGTTAAAAACCAAACATGGCATCCTCTGAGTGATGGATCCGGTGAAAGCGACAGGAAACTGTTGAAATTTCCATGACGGTGCACTGTGCTGCCTTCAGTCTTTGCATTTATGTTGCCCGCATCGAGTGGTTTTAAAAAAAAAATAAGAAAAAAAAAAATTTAAATTGAAATTGAAAATAAAAAAAAATAAACTTCATAAATTGAGAATGATTAAAACTGAAAGTTATTTGAAGTGAATAAGTTTAAAAAAATTGGCGGTCGGATTGAAATATTTTCCAGAAAATCATTTTGTGATTTTAAATTTTGAAAAAAAATGATAATATAAATTAATAATTATTCCTTTTTGTTTTTTTTTTCAGGCGACAGACTTCGACGGTAGCGGAGGACAGAAGCCGCCAGTTCCTCCACCACCGCCAGGTAAGCTAAAAAAATTATTATATTATATAATTATTATATTAAAATAATAAATTGACAATTTGACTATCTATAGTCTATAGAACTAACATGACAGGAAAGTCAAAGAGCATGTGTTTGTAAAACAAAGTTGGATATTATGTGATACCACTTCGCCTGCTTTCGAAAATATACCTCACTTTGATATCGATACGACCAAACTTCGCACAAACTTTGTCCTGTCCTGTTTTTAGTATTCTGTAAAGCTGTCTGTCTGTCGTCGTATATTTGATGCTGCGACTAAATTTTCGTTCAAGGACATGACGTTTTTTTCGACGATCGACTGTCGGCCTGACCTTCAAAATAAGTATTTAAAATATTTACTTTCGACACTATTGTCAAAAGCAAAATCACCTTTTACTACTTTTTAGTGTCCGAAACTTTTCCCGCTTGTAAAACCTTTGAGGAACTTTGTGGAACCTCTTGCAACCTTATCGTGTCAATAAGCATATCCAAGAAAATTTGAACGGCTTTCTTTGACAACGCCTCAAGGATTTGTCGAATTAAATTGAGCCTTGTGATTTCTTTAAAACAATTTCGGTTGACTACATTCGGTCAGCTTAACAGTTTTAACTTGAAAAATATTTGCTGAGCTGTAAACAAATCGACAATATTGTCCGGTAAATCCTGTACGATAACAGGCTTAAAATTCCATCCTTCAGTTTATATATATTTTTTTTTATAAAAAATGTTTTCTAAAACAGGTGTCTGGTTTTTAAAGTAAACCTTCCGCTCCTTCAAAGTATTTGATGCAGATGTTTATAAACCGATTCCCTTTATCTTTTTTGGCAAAGTGTGCTTCGAAGTCAAATTCCATGTAACTTGGCTGAAATAACAATTCTGCCTTATTTGTTTTTTCCTTCTTTTCAGCAGATCATTTGACGACAATTCTTTAAATATTTACTATAAGCTCGCCGCAGTATCGTCATGAAAAGCAAAGCATTAAACGTATAAAAGATACTTACTTTAAGCTTTGAGTTTTTGAAATCTGCTCCACAAAGTTGAGTTCTCTTGGCAGTAAAAGTGTTGCGGATTTTTCTCTGTCGAGGTCATGTGTAAGAACGTTACCCATTAAGCTTTCACCACTGCTCCACCAAAATCAGAGCCTATATTTATCATTATTTTTTCAATCAAAGAAAGAGTCTTAGGTTTTGAAGCATCACATCGACCATTATTTCTTTTTAATTTTTTTCAATTTTTGTTTTTGAATTACGGAAACTGTATAAGTGATTTTTTAGTTTCGAGTCCTTACCACAAAAAGTTTGCCGTCGTAAGGATCATCCTTTAATAGATTTTGAAATATTTTCCAATCACCATCGCCGATGTTTCGTTTATATGAATATGTGAATTCTTGGCTGGGACAATTAACATTTCACTTACTTTTGCAAAGCTTGCAAACTTTGATTGAAGCAACCATCGTTGGCTATCCACGAATCACTTCCATCTTTTCATTAACTAGCTGAGGTACTGACAAATTCCGCATCTGGTCCAGTGAAACAGTGGGTTAAGCACCTGTCTTTCCTGTGGATCAGTTGGGAGGAAACTCAAGTAAGTAGTCAGAAACTAGTCCACTTGCAAAAGTATCAAATAATGCCGTTTATAATACTCTGAATTGAGAGAATAAAATCTCCATCGCGTATAGGACACCAACCATGCAAAAATCAAGTCAAAATTCATCTGCGCTTCGAATCTCTTTCATTAAGAAGATAAAAAAAATTAACAAGTATATTACAGCAATTTCGAAAATGAGAAGTGAATAAGAACTTATTTTGTCTTTTCTTCGTTTATTGCACACAGAACAGCAGAAGATAGTTGAACTTAAAAATACAAAGCTTTCAAAGGAATCAAATCAATTTCAATGGCTTGTCGCGAAAAAAATTGTTTCTTTAACTTTTTTTTGTTTTATGTTGAATTGCAAGTTTTCAAAGCCTCTTTGGTTGAGTGTTGGTCTCCGAACTAATGAACAACATCCCCTTTGTCAGTGCCAGAAAAGGCCATGTCCCAGATTTCCTTCCTTCCGGGATAATTAGAAACACTTAAGAGCCACTGAAGCGTTTTCACGAAGACGTTCATTTGTGTTGCGAATTCCGAAAACTGAATCCGAGCGAAGTAATCACAAAAGAAACACGTCCTCATACCTTTCTGCGCACATTGGACTATACCATGAGGTAACTGTACTCATTTCATGAATTATTTCCAAGAAACTCTTAACTCGTAAAGCAACAAAAAGAAAAACAAAATGCTTACCACTTCCAACCACATGGGGAAAGCTAGCTTACCAGAATATAGAACTTTTTTGAAAGTTTTTTTTCTTTTTGTCCTTCCCATATCCACTAGACACATCATCTATGCCCACCAAAACTCTAGATCTAGCTGTGGTTACACAGGCCTGAACAAGGGGGAATTCCCCCCAAAGGCAAACTAAAAAAACGGCCCTAGATTCTGATTACAAGATATGCCCTAGATTTGTATACATTCTATATTCCGTTGCATTTCTACGGTAGTATGTGTTGCCAAAGCACCCCTTAGCCACCTCATTCGTATCGTCTAGTTGCAAAACACTAGTGCTAACTCCTTTTAACAATTTTTCCGCCGCATCCGTTATCACGTGCATCATGCATGCGCTGCTTATCCGTTTCATCCCCCAAGGAAGAGGCACACCATTTTGAATTTCGAGTGGCTGCTGCTATTTAAGCATCCTTTAACTACCGTAAACAATGCACTCACGAGTATAATTTGGCGCTTCCATTTTTTTAAGGTTCATTTTGTGTCTGTTAAGCTGGAAAGTTTTTCAATCAATATTCCTATAAATATCGAGGCCACACATATGTAGGTACTTCGATCAACAAACCACACCACCTCCTCGACCAGACAGTGAAGCTTAAATCCTTTTAGTAGTTACGCTGGAAAAAACCAAAAGCCAAGCACAGGACTCTCTATCAGTGGGATGGGGCTCGGTTGGACAGAATGCAAAAAAGGATACATGCACATGGAACGGTTGGAAAAATTAATAAAACTTTTGCGGATTTTGAACAAAAGTACCGCCCTATCTCGGCCCCGGGGGAATCTGCTTGGTGTGGTTATGTTTTAGCTGGCGTTTGTGTAGCATTGACATTCTGTCCCGCCGAGTAGGAGGCGATATCCCCATTGCACCGATTTATGGTAAAATGTCATAGACAAAGTTTGATACTAGAAAAGAGACCACAACAACGAAACCAACCAAAAAAAAAAACACGGATGAGTTATCAAACCAAACGAGAGCTGTGATTGAGTATGTTTATGCATGGCACTGTTCCTTGGTCCTGCAGGGATGTGTCGATTTTATTTTACACAGTAGTTTTTTGAATGAAATTTTTCCAACGGAGAATTTATGACAGCGGTGATAGTTTTAGATTTCCGACGGCGATAGAAAAGTTTTGGAATTAAAATTTTGGTAATCTGCCACATGATGTGAGGTTGCTAATTACGTTCCAGCTACCGGAAATTAAAATTTTCGTCATCTATTATGGTTTTTGCGATTAGAGGATGGAGTTGTGGGAAAAAGTTATCTCTCTGCTGTTGCTGATGAAAGCCAACAGACTATGCCTCATTTAGTAAAAAAGTTGGTTGCCTGTGTGGCGCAGAAAGATAAATTGAGCATCATTGTTTATCACTTTTTTTTTGGCTATTTTCGATCAATTTAATTCTGAGAAGCAGAACTTCAAGTCAACAATTTACTGTATATTATGCAAGGGACGCTTAATGGCAAACATCATCACTTTTTCGTTATACCTGTTGGATAAACCAACCTTTTCTAAGTTGTATTATTAGATGGTTGATGTGTCCTTAGTCTCTCTCTCTGTGAACAACTGACAGCTGAAGCATGGATTTTTGTAATCTGCGCAAAGAAGGGAAGAGTACCCATCATATGCCTCAGTAGGTGTTATAGACTTGATCAGTTGTAAAATATATCTCAGATTTAAGCAAGAAATCCCTCCATGAATTGAGTTTACATCGAAACCTTAATCGATATTAACATAACAGTGAAAACAAAGAAACTACATTTATTTCAATCCTCTTAAATTTATTATTTTTGCCGAGCGTATCACCAAGCCTTTGAAGTATCTTTGGAAATTTGTTTGCCAAAGCGATTAAGAATGCATTTGAATGCCTTTTGTGCACAACAGTCATGTCTTTAATTGTTAATGCCATGAGAATTAAAGACGAAATAAGAACCACATGCGAGACTCGATAGCATTGATTTTTCTAAGGCTTTTCACATAGTGAATTATGGTATTTCGTATAAATATCTTGAGCTATATATCTAAGTCATTGAAGCCAAAGGTCAATGACAGAAAACGTTCCATCAACTTTAAGAAGCTTCTGGAGTACCAGAGAACTTTATATGCTAACGAATTCCAAATTTAATGGTTGAAACCAAAAATTTTTACTTAAGAAATGGGTAAATGAGAACTGTAAATCAGAGCGTTTCTAACAATTTGTCCGTTCATCCGTTTGTCTGTCATAGAGCTGTATCTTCTAAACCATTGTAGGGATAAACCATTAATACAGAAGATGTACTGGTTTTGCCCCTCCTACAACAAATTAATATTAAAAATGTAAATGTAAATGACGATGCAAATGATATAAGTTACAAATTAATTGGGCTCAATTTAGAAAAATTCATAAAATTCATAAAATTCGAACTCAATTTAGCATACATAAGACAATGAGTATCATGGAGTTATTTAACAACTTTTTAAAGTATGCAATCATTTCGTCCATCCAACACAATGTAAACGCTCGAATTCAACCCTTTTAAAAGCAATTTCTTGACTTTCTTGATCAGTATCACATGAAACAATTGGCTTTTATTATTTATTTTTAAAAAAATATCACTATAATCAATATTTTTAGTTGCGATAGCAAAACACGTACACGGATGTGACACGTTTTAGGGTGGGAAATCGGAGTTCGCTCTAACACCACTGCATTTTGACGGTCATCAACGAATTTCGAACGAATTTTCACTCGGCTTGAGATGCGTTCTTAGCTAAATAAAAGATTCACAAATTTCTACAGACAGTCTGCATCAAATTGTCTTTTAATCTTGTGATCTTTTTAAGTCCTTACTTACTTTTTTACATCCCATATACTATAGAACTTCTTATTCTCATTGGAGTTACAAGTAAACAGATGTCGAGCTTTTACTTTGTCTCGGTTACTCCTACTTATTTATGGGCGATACTAGAAGAAATCTCAAATCAAAGAAATATGGTGTTAAATTTTGTAAGCAGGCATGGCTATTTATTTCACTTGCATTGATAATTCACGTTTTCTTATTATTAAATTTTTATCATTTTAAATTAATTAATTTTACAATACTAAAATTAAGTTATTTTTTTTTTCTCTTTACAGCTTTCCATGGACCAAAGGGTGAAAAGGGTGAACGGGGCCCCAAAGGACCATCAGGTGATAGCATACGTGGTCCACCAGGACCACCTGGTCCACCTGGCCCCAAAGGGGAAGCCGGCCCTTATGCACCCTACGTGGACTTTCCAACGTCACCGGATGGTGTAAGTTCTTATATTATACATACTCGAACGTCTATATGTACAGATCCTTAAAATTTGGTCGTATTTGAGTGTTTCGAAGACTGCACATATCTCGCGAGATGCCCTTTCTTTCTTGAAGCGACGGCTGTCATACATCTGAACACAAGCCATGACTCTGTGGCTGATTTACGCACCCATGACCTCCAACATTTTCAAGAGAAGCATAAATCCATCCTTTAGAACAAAGAAATATATGTTTTCTGACGAAAACACGCTTCATAGCCAAATTCCATTTTCTCTGTCTGAAGACTTTAGTGTTGTTCTGCGCTTTATTTTCTAACCTTTTATACAAGGGATCATCAGACGATAATTCGTGTGCGGGTGCATCCATAAAAATATTTTTTTTACACCAAGAAGCAGACAGTAAAGTGATGTACATTTTTGTCTATGGAAGTCATGTCCCTACATTTATTTTTTGATGTGCGACGCACATTCTTTTTTCTTTCAATTACAGGACAGCCGTCGTATGATGCGATGTCCAAACATTTTTTAAATGTTTTTGAACCACCATCGCCGATGTTTTAATTAAATGAACATGTGAATTCTTTTCGAGGACACTCCACAACAAATTATATAAAGCCTCATTCCTAATCTGGATTCTTATAAGTTGAAAATCGCCGTCTACCCTTCACAAACGAATAAAATACTGCGAACTCGGCGAATGCAAACAAATCTTGATCGAATTGTTCGTTGCTATTCGTCCATGGAGAAATTGAAACCAAAATACCCCTGAGTTCGTTAAATTCAACTCTTTATCCTTCCAATCGGTCGGCGCAATTTTGTGGCGCTTTGATTTAAAGGGTAGCCATAACCCCTTGAAAGCGAACAAATTATTAAAAAATATTTTATATGTAATTATAGCAATTTTCGTCAGTTGCTGAAATGTCTGGGGCCAAGTTACTCAATGAACTTCAGTTTTCATCTGGAGACTAACCTTGACATGCTCGTACCTACAATTATCGTATATATACAAAACCTTTATGTAGACGTAAGAGTAAGACCATCCCACCGTGCTCCCAACAACTACAACTTCTTTAATGTTTCAAATTACAATTTGTAAAATGGTTGGCAGGGACGTTCATTATGCCCATGTTAAGTTTGGTTAAAGAAGACTATCATGACTTTATAAGCATTGCAAAGATCGTCTAATACTCCGGAAGAAGCTTCTGCTAAGAGTAGTCTTTCTTCTTGCGGCGGGACCTTCGCATGCTGGATGACGGACGTACTCTACTTACTCTTCGTCTCTGCATATTCTGCAAAACTTATTGTAGGGTATCCCTAATCGTTCCGAATGGATATCAATGGAAAAGTGGCCGATACTCACGGTGGCTTATGTTAATGGGATCATTTGATCTTTTTCCTTTGAAAATTGGGAACAGTGTGTTTGCGGTGCACCCGAAAGGTGCAACAACCTCTTCCTTCTCCACGGAAAGTACTAGCTCGTGTTCCATCGACTGCAACGCTTTAGTGGGTGTCGATCTCGACATAAATCCGATGACCTCAGCTCTTTGAATCCATGTTTCACTCCAATCTTTCATTGTATATTTTATCAATTTGTGATTGAGATTCAATTTCTAGCTCACCTCCAGGCTACACATGCCTTTCCCCTGAGTTCAGTCAAGTTATCAACCAACTCAATCATCGGTTAAAGTTTCAATTCAATGTATTTCAACTTTGTCGTCGTAGTGACCCTGTAAAGAATAAAATTGGCGCCAAATTCATATTTGACCGCTGACAAATCGTCTATTGATATTCGGAAGTAGAGATTGTTCTCGAGTGTGGATGCGAGTTTTCCCGATACCGGAAGGAGGAGTGCGATTCCAATATATTTACAATTCACAGCAACAAACGTAAATGGCAGAGGTGAGGCAACTCCCATTTGTGCGTTATGTTTATTGTGTGAAGTTGAAAATATGAGTGCTAGCATATGGCCAATCCAGTTGCTAACATGGTCTTGTGCAGGCTGTTTAGAATAACAAGCAATACACCCAAAATGAATTCGATTGTGCTAAGAACTTTAACTTCAGATGTTCTTTATGTGATCCTGAAACATGTTTGTCTTGTTATTTGTGCCCTGAAACTTATTTCAAAATTCCTTTACCATTAGTTTCTGTACTTCGATAAAAATGTGTCACATGCTGACTATAATAGTTAACCTATCGATTAAGATTTGAGGTGCCAAAGTGTTTTCCTCGTTAACCCTTTCTTCGCACCAATCAAACTCAAACGGTGTTATGTACTTAATATCTAAATTATGCATTATTTTGAGCTGCAATTAAATCTGATCCTTGTACTGGTTGTCATAAATAAAATACACTCGCCTGCACCTTCAAACCAATATCAAATCTTATTAATGCAAATGACTTCCGTAATCACCCAGCGGGCTGGTTGGTGGAAAATATTACAAAGCTCTGTGCATTTACCGAAGCACAATATGTTAATAAATTCAAATTACATTTGCATTTAGTTAATGTTCTACTATTATCCTTGACGACCACCTCTGCTATGCTGCTACCACTTCACCGCCATTTCGTTGCTGCTGCGCGTCTCCGTCAGAACCGTCTAATTTATTCATATTGAAATTATCCTAATTACCCAAAATAATTTAAATGTTAAATTATTTCCACAAGTTCATTAATTTATTCTTGTTCCATTAATTGCGGCGCAGCAAGGATATTCGGCGCGAAATAAATTCGACAAAGGGTGAAATCGTTACGCTGCCTAGCGCTGGAGCCTTCGCAAATATATCGTATTTCACTCCAGCGAAAGGGGCCACAAATAATTACTCCGCAGAACAAATGCTCTAATCTATGCGCCAGCATTAAAGATTCCATTACGCGCGTATATACCGTACCCACCGATTAAAGGATCAGATTCAATCTGCAGCTAAACACACTTGTGACACAGTAAATCGCAAATGTACCAGGTACCATGGCAGAGGGGTCGTTTTTAGGGCAAACCACAACCCCAACCACGGCAGCCATCATCATTAAGTTCAAAATGAAATTTCGCTTATTTCTATTCTGTTATTCCGCAAACGTAGGCGCACATATGTCAGCGACTGTGCCACTGTGCCGCGCGTCATTTTAATTGATCGTCTCAATATGGCGCAAAACGCAGGGGTGTGCGGGGGGTCCTGCGAGTTGGTTATTTCACGTTCGCTCGCTGCCAGGTGAAATGTGATTCCCTGCGAGCATCTCGCGGTGCAATTTATTAGAATGATTTTTTTTTTACTTTTCATATGTGTGAGTGTACCTCGGCTGTGTGTGTATGGATAAGGACGAAACAATAAAATGCAATATTACGAAATTTTTTTTTTTTTTGTTTTATTACAGATGTTTGGCGGAAAGTGTACATGCAACGCGTCTGATATCCTAGAAGCAATAAAGGACAACGAGGTACTGCGCGAATCAATACGAGGACCTCCCGGCATGCCGGGAAAAGAAGGAAAGACAGGTGCTCCTGGGCTCACGGTAAGGATCACATTTTATTTTGACATTCATTCCTTCCATTCGTGCATTGTCACCATAACACTACACCCATCTGCATACGTATGTACATATGTATGTACATACACTACATTCGTTCTCAGTCCTCATCAGTGACATATGCCTCACGTGTGTGTCATGCTCCAGTTGCCTGTATCACAAGGCATGTAATTAAGCCAAACGTATTAGATTGCATGATAATAGTAATGCGAATGTTTTTGTTATTATTTTGTTTGTCTTACTTTTCTGGGGCAATTGGAAGCAAGAATATCGGGCGCCAAAAAGGATCACGCTACAAAAGGAAGCAGTTCGAAAGAACTATGAAAACTTCCTTTGTAGAAAAGTTCGTAATTATAAGTTGGATTGGATTTTGTTGTAGCACGAATGTAGACAATCTCATTCGAAGTTCTGGTCTTCGGTTTCCATCTGATGTAATGATTGTGTTGCAAATTCATAGCTACTTAGCCTGTTGTTGTCTTGATAAGGGCCTTACTTACTTTTAGTCATAACATGGATGAGATTTTTCAACATCGCATATGGTAAACTGTTTCTTGACTAAAAATGTTACCATATATCATCGTTGTTGGCATCCATTGTTTCTGGATGGATGCTGAAAATGATATAAAAAGACTCCCGTAATCAAATCAAGGAATACGATTCCTTTTTCATTGGAAGATCCACATCGTGCTTGCATCAATTTGACCATCAATCTAGGCATTGTGCCAGTCTACATATCATTATCTTCTGGTGTAAGAAATTCCCAAGGATCTCTCACAGTTTGTGTTCGATCCGTTTTTGTTTCGATCGGGTGATTGGACAGGCCATTTTTCCAATTTCTCGGTGTTCTTTCCATTTGTCCTCGGCAGAGCTTCGAGAGATATTTGACACCAATATTGACATAAATTCAGGGTCCATTTTTCACACACGCGATGCTTACATGTTATTTACACTTCTTGTCAATTATGATTCCTTCGATGCGGGTGAGGTCTCCAATACCTGTGGATGAAAAGCAAAGGACTACACAGCCAGAGAGCGCCTTTTATTGACTGTAAACCCTCCACAAGACTTTCGGTTGATAACCAAACCTGATGGGCTTTTCTCAAATCAAGCTACTAGACTCTATTTTCAGGTCATGACATAGGTTGTAATACTGTTACACTGCCGTGAGGGACTGCCGCAGCTAAAGGCCTTTTTATATATGTATAGATACCTGGAGCTGTCTGCCGTCGGTTCCCCTTTCTTATTGATTTTGTAGTCTGATACTGGAAATGAACGCACAGACGAACTAACCCCGAGTGGTTCAGACCTCAATTTATTTATATTTTTTATCTGGCCGAATTTCCTTTCCAATCGCGTGCGTTTTCGAGTAAGAAGTCCTTCTTTATCACATTGTCGCTTAAGTGGAGCTGATGACTCTTTGGGTCAGTGACAAATCTCTACACATCATAGTCACCTGAGCTGTTGAATCTGGACATTCCTTAATGTTCTTCTCCACAATACAATCCCGCGTGGAAGCGGCTGAGAACATCTTCAACCACGTTAAGAGTCTCGTGGAAAAAGTTATTATTTTGTGCTTGTGTCATTTTTTGAGTTTACTTCGAATCTTTAAACGGTAAGGATCTTGAATGTCTTCAAGGTTTTATCTGTCTGAGTCCGATATTTGCGCTATTCATTTGAGAATGACGTTGAAGACATCTTTTTTAACTAAGTCAGTTTTAAATCCTTCATTCATTAAAAAAGACTTCAATGCATTTAACTTGCTGCCTTAATGGCCGGAGGAGGTTTTAACCTATAGACAATTCGAAATTCTGATCTACTTTCATTGACATCCCCGGCTCTTATTTCAAGATCCTTTTTGGTGGTTACATTTTCGAATTTAAATATCCCCGTAGAAATTAGCATTAGTGTTTAAATCTTTTCAAAGTCAAATCAAGTTTAATTAAGCTGAACGGAATTACCTTCACTGCTTAAGCACGTGTTCGACTCTCCACTCTCCAGTTAAATTCATCTTCAATAAAGTTTCCCGCACAAACTTTTACTGCCGGTTATCCATGTTTGCATGCCCCCTCATTTAAATCTCCATTAAAATGCACACAAACTCACTAATTTGATAACATCCTTCCGCAACTTTCCTTTACCTTTCCATAGGTACAGATGGACAAAAGCCTTCAACATTACTTGAAGAAAAAATCGGTAACAAGAGAAAGCAATTCAAAGAATAAGAAATTCCTTAACCAAGCTACTGTTGCTCGCTGTTGTTTCCCTACACGAGGCACAATGTCTCATTATTCTCAATTACTATGGTGTAAACCAATTAAATTTTGCTAAAAACCTTCAAGATCCTCTAAAGTAAGAAAAGGTCCCAATCCCAAACACCATCCCCTACTTGGTACTTTCAAACTCTTGTAAATAAATTTTAAAGTTGTTGAACTACCTTTTCCTTTCCCTAGCAATGAGTTCTCAATCCAATTGGAATACCATCATTACAAGCCCCACCCTACATTAGCCCACTCCAAGTAGGTTTAATTATAATTCCCATCCACATTACACACCCACTTGAACGGAGCCCACCGAAGAAGAACCCACCGAACACAACGACAATACCAGAATTGAAATTCCGGTGATAATCTGGTTGTTTCCGGTGGAATTACATTCACAGGGTTGCCGCCCCAAAACGGCACGCAGCGAGAATTCAACATCGGGTCTGCTGCGAATGTTTACGCAGCGAGTGTAGGTAATTTGGGTAACGTAACGCCTGCCACCAGTCACCTCTGAGCATATTGTTTGCCTCTTTGTAAAACAAACGTGATCCAGACCCTAAAAACACAATAGCCCCCCCCCCACCCCTTTTTACCTACCACTATTACCGCCCAACCCAGCTAGACTTAGACAAGAAGAACCAACACCACAAAAACATTCATAACATGAGGGAACTTATTTGTTGTTGTTTTTTTTCTTATTTCAGGGTGCCACTGGGATACCAGGTGAACGCGGTGCCCCCGGTCTAAAAGGTGACCGCGGCGATAGGGGCGATCCTGGTGCTCGTGGTCCCGAGGGTCTTCAGGGCATGAAGGGTGAGCCCGGTTTGGATGGTTTGCCTGGTGTAAAAGGCGAACCTGGTCCAGCTGGGCCACCCGGTCTTCCGGACAATTACGATGTAAGTATTATGATCCCTTTTTATTTTTTGCTTGAATAATAATTCAGCTAATTTTGATTTTAATTTTTTAAATGACTTTATTGTTAAGTCCTTTTCATCCTTTTTTTTTTCTTAACTATAATCCCAAGTCCAAGTCCCGTCAAAACGAATAACAACTGTCCATCAAATAAATCATTAAGCAATTATACTGTACGCGCCCCGCCCCTCGGATTTGCGCCACGCTAATGTCATTCCTTTTTTCATAACAAATTGCTACAGGATTCGCGTGCACTAGGACACGCTGCTGTGGGGGGGTGCTGGGGGCTTGTGCGCGCAAAGAAGCACACTAAGTAAGTTGTAAAATGATTTTTATTTCATTTTGCGTTCGCTTTTGACTTCCGTTCACACGGCGAAAACAGTTAAAAAAAAAAAAACAAAAAAGGAACACAGAAAAATCCATTGAAAAAGGTTTGGAGAATTGCGCCTCACATCTACATCCCGATTTTTACGTGCTTGGGGTGCGAAAGAAAAGAAAAAAATAAAGCACCCTCGAAGAAAACAATTTGCCTAAACTAATTTCCTTCCTTTTTTGAGGACTGCCCCGGTTTGTTGTTATTGTTGGTGGAGCACTCAAATCCAGTCGGTTCGTCCGCTCTGTCCAAGATGGTGGTGGAAGGATTATAAGGATAAGACACAGCCGGCTTTCCATTTTGTCGTCGTTATCTTGATATTATGGCGGCGCATAAAAAGGGTTAAAAGCAAGGAACACAACACACATCATCTTCCATACACACAAACACAAACAAACAGGATTTTTTTTTTTAGCTCTGCTATGACTGTTTCGCACTTTAAGCGATCGTGACCTACGATGAAGAGTGTGCTCTCTGTCTTCCCCTTTGACACTTCCACCTGCAATCAAGTCAAAATTTCGCTTAAGCCAGTTGATGTGCACATTTAAGTCGCGTGTATTTGGCTCTCACTATTATTATACTAGAGCAGCCACGGCATGGGGTAAATACGTGTTTTAAGGATATTTATGATTATGGGGCGAAAGTCCTTAAGACACACAAATACACGCACACATACATAGAGTAGCGCAATGAAATTTACATAAAAACTTTCGTTTAACATTCTCTCACCCGAGCTGTACTCCTTTAAGTCAGCGGACCACCGCCTCACGTACTCCACCGCACTTTGATGCCGCCCCTTCCACCCATTCGCTCCCTGTGTCTAGGGAAGGAATTTATAATGCACACAGGGTGTTTGGTGTTTATGTTTGCATGGGAATGTGCGCCACTAAAGTTGCGTCGTCTTCATACCTACTACACTCTAAAGAAAACTCCTTTTAGTCTGACGGAAGTTATTTTCGTGCTTAATCATGGGGCTGAAAGGGAACGCACAGCCATCCAGATCCCCACATACATGTGACTTCTCAGCTTTAGCTATAAGGTCAATCCCATTTATGGGGTGGCAAAGTATGCAAATTGTTGAGTGGATTCTTAAGATTTCAAGTTCTATTATATTTTATTTGCATACTGCATGCGAAACTGCATGATGGGGGTGCGATGTGATGCGACACTGCCAAGAACTTTCTCGTGCTTTTGTCAAAAAAACAACAACAAAAATTTAAGAAAGTTAAACGGTTTTTTGTTGGCATCATTGATGGGAAGGCACGTCATCAGGCATGCTTTCGAAGAGGTTGAGTGTATTACGGTGGCAATTACTTGGAACGTGTCTTATTATCAGGATAGATTTAAGAAAACATGTATGTAAAAGGTACATGTGAAAAGTCTTAAGATAAACCTCGTGGAAATGCTTTAGAAACTATTCTGGAAACACATGGATTCCATTTTGATAGGAAACAAAGCATTTTTCTTCATCCTTTTACCTGTTGTCACTAACTCTCGTTTGTTGCTACAAAGGACTCTCTATTTAAATGTCTCTTATAATTTACAAAAATGTAACAAATGAGTTTTGAGAACTCAGAGCCGTACTATTCACTATTAGTGGTCCTTCATATGCAAATGGAATCAGAAGATTTTAAAAAACATGAAACGAAAAGCATGTCTTACTTCAAGCTGGAGTGTTGCTTCAATCAGACAACGCTCAGGCCCAGAAGTTGCGAACGCGACGGAACCATATCTTTAGGTGCAGCTCAGCAGTAAGAAATTCGATGACAGTACGAGTAGTTTGATGGCAGCCTTTGTAGGGAAATTTAGGGAATGTCAAGATAGAGATTTATTTAAAGTGGAAAATTGAATAAAATCATATGAATTGGAATTACTTTCGAGTCACTGCTCATACTTCTACAGAGAAACAGTTCGGGTGAATCTGGCCCTCAAATTAGAAGTTTATGCAGCCATCCCCGTTTTTCGCTGCCTCTAATTTACTGGAATACATTTCTACCGCCCTGAGCAGTACTTCACCGACATAGCTTGACACATTTTTATATCTTCTGCTTCTTAATCCACAGAATAGGAATCAAGCTTAGACTTACTGTGGTGGGCTCTTTTAGGGGAGGAGGAGTTTCCGAAAGGTTATTTTTGAAGTAAGCACAATCCTCACGAGTCTCTCAATATCAATTAATTCCCCATTTAATTGCTTAAAATTTTAAACAGAGCCAACGTTATCATCAATGGCGAAGGCTACCTGCATATCATTCATGATATTTTAATATCCTGTTTCGTTTGTTATAGCCGAAGAAACCAATGGGTTCAACAGCGGGTCAAACAACTACTTTATAGTAATCAAAATTTGTTGAGCGAATCTTGGCAAGAAATGCCTCGGCACTCTTCATCAAACAATGGGTTGTGATGGTCGAATGAAACTTAGTAATCTGATGACTCCGTGGCAGTTTCCCCAATAGTCCTCTGTGCTTGATGCAGGTGGCACAGGATCTCTCGAGTACTGCGACAGGCGATCGACAAATTATTGTCTCATTCTCATTCCATGGCAGCAAGTGATATTAAATCTCTTTATGACGGTTTTCTTATTTCACAAATGAGATGTTCAAATGAGGGTCTTGCTGCAACTAAGAAGTAGTTTGGTTCAATGTTGGCACTTTCGAACCGTGATCACTTTGGTTGATGGCTTATTGGACTGATGACGTCTTCTTCAATAACCTTTTAAAAACTTCCTTTTCTAGCTTTTTTCACTTTCTCCGTTGGAGTCTGTGCACGGAGTCTGTGCACGGCTCAAGAGTTCTTGCTTACGTCTGCCACTAATCAGGAATCCTCATCCAAGTTTGTACTTTTTTTGCTCTATAATCGCAGTAGATGCCGCTGTTTGATCACGCCTTTGGTTCGTAGGATCGTGTCCAAGAGTAAGTCTTGTACTTTTATCTTTTTTCTCACATTGACGACGATCTCAGTGGAGTGGAGGAGTAGCGATAGTTGTCTGACCAAGTCAGTAAACTTGTTGTATTGAACACTGTGTCCGGGTTGTCATGCAACAGCTCCATATTCCCGTGTTTACACTTATGGTCTATGGCACAATATTTTTTTTTAGCGAACCTAGAAACACAGCTTTCAAGTAAATCAACTAATGTCAAATAAAATAATGCGTATTTAGTGAATGCAAAAAAGTCTATGTCAAATTCTCCATTCCAATTTGGACTCCATCCATGGAACAATTGAATAAAAAATTATTTCTAAGTTTCAACCCAGTACACAGTCAGGCAGTTTTACTCTTTTTCCATCTGCTCGGTTTGGGCAAGACTGCAGTATAAGCGTAGTCATAATCCCTTAAGTACTGACCACTTTTGCAAATTTATTTATGCACTTAGGATTTTTTCTCTTATATTTCCAAGTTTTCCAAGTTTTACAAGTTTTCCCTTTAAAAGTTATCCTGATCATCGTTCATTAGGTGCCGAATATGTTGGCCTACCACTGCTCTACAGCGTCCATCTCCTAAATCCTGCACAGCTGTTGACCACATTTTTACTTATTCCAAATCAACATTGAAAGAAATACATACATAAATTCTACTTAATACCGAACCTCCTTCATGCTCCTTAATTATTCACTTCACTTCCAACAATACTCAAGACACAGCCGCATACAACGCATTCGTCCAACAAAAACGAAGTTCTTTCCGAAGGAATCCATGTTCAGAATTAAGTACAGCGCACCATAAATAACCGTCCTTCGCATACATAATTCTCCATTTGTAGGCCAACAGTTTATTTAATTCTTTTTTCCTTACCCCTTCTCCTGAGTCCTGCTGAATTTTCCACTACCAAAACTACTCGTCCATGTATTTCCTTTATTCTTTTTTTTTTTCATTTCAACATTTTTGTATAGAATATTATTGAACTTAATGCACACACTGTAATAAGTTACAGTATGTGCATATGTGTATAGTATGTACCATATAGCGTACCGGTACTCTTGGTTCGTATCGAAATTTCAACGGAATAATTTAGAAAAGCATCCTTCAGTGAATTTTCTCAAATGAATCCTTGTTTTGTTGAATTTTTTTTTTATAAATTTTGTTTTTCAATGCCTTTTTATCCTGTTTCTTATTTGACTGGCCCCATTTTGAAAAGGCCAGGAAGGATACGCTTTCCGGTTCTTGTTCTGTTTCAGTTTTCTTATTTTTTTTTTTTTTTGCTAAAAAGGACAAAACAAAAACTCATCCAAAGGATATCATTTGTGAAAAACTACGAGAGATGTGTGTGTGTATTTATTTTTTTTTGTTGATTTTATAAAAACGTTTCCTGTTTTCGTGATTTTTTGATGTCTTCACAGAACGGTAGTAATTTAATATTTCAACATATTGGTTAAGGAATTTTGTCCCTTCTTTCGATTTTTAAATTTTTAATAAGCAAAAAAAAAAATTCCTCAATCTAATAAAAAAAAAACCTGAAGTATCTAAATATCTTTATGTTTACAAAAAAAACAAGAATTGCAATTAAATTTTTTATTATTTTGTGAGTTAAAATATAATTCCATGCTATCTTCATGAAAAATAACAGATTAATTGGGATCCATCCAGGACATTCAAGGTATAAGAGTGTGTGACATATCTACTGGCCACAGTAGTTATGGTACTTTTGTTTATATTCACTCGTACATGAAAGCAAACCGACGATATTAAAATTTTTTCAACCGCATGTGCTCTTGACACTGCCACAGCCGCCTCCGCCGCTCACCACCACAAGGGAAACAGAGATAGATAGAGGGATTTTTTCCAGCTTAAGCTTTTTCAGCTTTTCCGGGGAAAATCCCCTTTTTCCGCACACTGGCTTATCGCAACAGCTATTTTGTTGGACATTATAAACCACAGAGGCAACAACAACATCAGCTAGTGAGGATGACTTGTGCAAGATTGTTCCTTTTTTTTTTTAATTGCTTTTTATCGCATGGACACACGCGGACATGCGACACACACATACAACACACATGATGCCATTTCGGTGGCATTGTTTAATATTTCTTATGTCCGATGCACAAGCCATTTGAATAAAATAATGAAACAGCTGAAGAAAAAATAACTGAGATTAATCCTCGACTAGCAGTATGTGCTACAAGAAAGGAACATAGAAAAATTTGATTGATTTCCAAGTGTAGGTCTGTAGCGTTGCTATAATATAAATCCTTCCAACAAGATGTGTCTTAAGAAATCAATCGAAAGAGCAGCCAAATAAGAGTCGGACACGCATTTGAAGGGTTCCGTGTCTCCGTACATTGCCTACTTCTGGTCGTAAAAAAAAAGTTGCGATTTCAAAAGATATTTTTTGAATTTGTATTATTAATTTTCTATTATATTTTTTATTTATTGGAAATAGCGGCTATATAAAAACGAAATGTACGCAAATTACAATAGTCTACCTATTATAGTGCAGAAGACAGCGGAGGCTTAGTAAATGAATTCTTTTGTTACACTTTTGGCAAGGAACCCTAAAGAGGCATCATTTTCATATTTTTTTTATATCTGAAGTAATCATGAGACTCTACCTCACATTAATTTATTAAGGACTCGATTCTATCAAGTCGTTTTGGATTAAATGCAAATAAGTAAACGCGCTTCATCAAAAAGAGCCCAAGAAACTCCATAAGCTGGTGTCGTGGCCAAAACACTTTCTCATATTTCAATTTGTCAATTGGTTATTTTTTAATCGTTTGGTTTTTAGTTGTCAAAAAAAAAGACAGGAATATATTTTTCTTGCAATTAAATTAGATATTATTTAGTATTTAGCATGACTAAAATTTAAGTTGGCCTAAAGAAGAGTGCTTTAAAGTCACTTTTTGCGAACATATTGTTTAGTATCATGCATATAACATGCATTATGTTCTCTTCTAAGGCTGCAATTAATGCTGGTTTTTTGGCAAAGACGAGTGACTGGACGCATGCCTATGAAAAATAGTTTTAAGCCATAAAATCGCACGATTAAGCGTTCCATTTCACCGGTTCAATACGGGTGAACCTGTAAGCGATTCTACTGTAGGACTTGGGGTCTCAAACTTAAGATGGTTTTTCATAACCTATCATAAACTGCGTAGCCATAATTTGATGGCCCAAGACTTTAGAAGTAACTATCCTACTTTTAAAAAGCTACAAAAAGTCTATCGTATAGCTCGTTTAGCATCACTGGTCCTATGAGCACCTGCTCTATGGCAGCACTGGAAGTTATCATGGGGCTGTCTCCTCTTTAAATTTTTATAAGGAAGACTGAAGCCAGAAATACCCTAAAAATGCAACTGGTAATGAAATACAAACCAGGTGGCCAAACGGTACACTTAAGAATGATAAATCTCTTCGCGGATAAAGACATGTTCTTCTCGATCGCAGTATTAAAGCATCATGCAGTTTTGGGCGTCTCTTTGAGGTAGACATTCCTAACCGTGGTGATTGGTCGAACAACACACCTGCCCTCGACTCCGACTTTCCAGGCTGAGCTACAAGCCATCGAATCCTTCGCCGTAGTTACCATCGCAAAAGGCCAGAATACGAATACACTCAGACAGCCGAGCAGCGCTCAAGACACTGTCATTCAATCTAATGGAATCACAATATGTCAAAAGCTGGTACGAAGCCTTACAAGGTTAGAATGGGTATGCATTACCCACTGGAAAAATCTACCGGGACTCAGACAATCTTAATTACTAATCAATCCCTTCTCTTTCATAGAAATCCTTAAACTCAATAGCGAAAGAGAGGTATCTATGGCCATTGCCGCTTCTAACCAAATGCTGACTCTGTTAAGAAGACATCCGAGGAATGTCCAGCTCTAATTTGTATCTTATGTTATATGTCCCCATTGTACATTAGATAATCCAATGATAAAAACATTCTGACCTTTATCAGAAGGATGGAATGTCTGTTCTGCTTAAACTAACTCCCAAAGATACAACAGGTCTATTCCTTCAGACGGCAGTGTCCGCAGGGGTTTGGCTATTTAAAAAAAAAAAATTGTCAAAAAACATATGTTTTGGAACACAAGGAGTTAAACCAGGCTTAAAATTTATTTGCAATCATGTTTCTGAGGTAACCTCGAGTTTCATTCCGAAACTCGGATGATTTCGCACTGAAAAACTGGTCCTAGTGCCCACAAAAATATGTCTATACGTCCGAATCTTTTCGTACTGTCATATTTTGCCGGTATAGTATTTCTTGTCACACAGACTATACGGTGCAGCATAATCTCTTTTAATGTCCAAGTTATTTTAAGTTTTTATTTTTTCTGACGTATCCTTAATAAAGGATAACTTCATAGATTAAGTAATTCAAGAAAATAGCTTTTGTGGTTTCAACGTTATTAGAATCTTAATTGAAATACGGTGGTGAGCTGCGACCTCAAAGAGCACCGGCCCAAGCATGCCAACCGCAGGCATGCTGTTCATTTTATTATCCTTTTCTTTCACATAAAACAGAGACCAATGAAAATCATATTCTAATTTTCTATTTTTGTTTCTCTCTCAATTTTCCATCCACTTTAACACAAACACACACACCCACGCATACACTTGTAAATTTGCCAATGGTGCAACAACAATAATAAAACAAAAACAACAACATGAGAACAGGAATCACTGATGTTAAACTCGATGGCTGGCCTGCGGAGCAGTACACCCGGTCCAAAGGGTGACCCTGGTGAGAAAGGTGAAGTCGGTCGACAAGGAGAACGTGGCCAGCCGGGATCCAAGGGCGAACGTGGTAGCCCAGGCACATCCGGTGCAAAAGGTGACAGGGTAAGTGGTTACTTGATGAAAAATTTCATTTTTTATTCCCAACCATCTCTTCCACTCTACTCTAATGTCCGCCCTACTTTGATTTGCGTAAAGGACTGAGATTCCCACAAGCTTACCTTTTTGGAGAAAAAAACAAACCGGTGTGGGGAATGAAACAACCTAATTTGTCAGTCGTATACAGTACATCTGTGTGTAAGGGCTGTTGTAAAGCTGGTTAACTGAGAGTCCTTATATCTCTAAGGCGGGTCATGCCTGGTGAAATAGAAAAAAAAAAGGTCAATGAGGTCCTTATATCATCTCGTTATCTATTCAATTTCACACTTAATTTATTGGACGGGGACCTTTTGGTGTGATGAAGTTGGACGAGTGGAAAAACCGAAAATCGAAAGGCGCACTAGTTCCATCCGAACGATTTATGCTGGATTGAGTGGGTTCATGTGCTTAGAATACATTTGAATTGTTTGTTTTTTTTTAAGAGAAAAAAATATACTATATAAAGGGATTTATTGGCTGCTATTCCCCGAGGCTAAGGGCTTTTGTTGATTGAAGGCCCAACAGTGAAACAATGAGAAAAAGGATAATAAGAGCTTAGTTATAGATTCAGGTGGATGAAGTTTGATTGAAAAGCCGTACGAAAAGTCATCATTCGCTTTCAGTCTATTATTACTCGAATATCCTTTTGTATTTTCACGGAAATGAAAAGTTTATAGGAGTGAGATTTTTGGGCTCTTTTTGTAAATGAATAGAAATGTGATTGGTGTGGAAATAAGTCCTAAATGAATACGGAATATTCCAGCATGACTTCTTTATTCAAATTGTTTATTAATTTACTCTAGACCTAGTACCAGGGTAAAATTCAACAGTTATTTTGAATGCATAATAAGCCTTAAGGCTGAGCTTAAATTTACAAATTGTTTAGTGACAAAGACTTTGAAGGAAAGCGAATTTTCGGGGGTCAGGTGAGATACGAATCTTTATTTTAATTGATTGTAAGGAGACTTTTAGGTCTTGTTTAATACGATATGAGGAAGCAAGCTCAAGCAATCAGTTTAAAGTTTATCTGCCGCTTGGTTGCTTTCGGTATTGCTTTTATTGTACACAGTAGATGCTGATACAGTGAAAAAATAGCTCTTGATTTTATAAGCTCACAGTTGAGTGCTTTTAACGCTTTTGGGCTATCCAAGAAAACAATAAGCGTGATTTCGTGAAAAGCTGCTTATTCAAAGGCCTATAGTTCAGTTTAGAAGATAGGGCATACATTTTTTTATTGCAAATGGCTCCTGTCTCTTTTTCCAGTTTAATTCAGTCAGTTTAAATTTATATGTCCTGAAATCCGGCGAACGGTTGGGTATCGCTACGCAGTTATGTGGAACCCTCTTTAGAAGGAACATTCAACACAACAACGGGCTCTTAATATTTAATATTGATTCAGAATCAGAGAAAAATATTATAAATATTTGGGTTACCGAAAATGAATTCGGCTAACAGACTGCAGGCCTTGGTACGAGTACCACAATCACCATGACCACTAAAGCTTTCTGTTTAATGCTAAGTGTCGGCCTTTGAAGTTTTATGCCCTTGAATATTGGGACGCCGATGGCTTGCTAGTGCGGAGAAACTTTGGCGAACGAAAATTCGACAAGAAACCGCAGTAGAATCATCATAAGATGTTTCAGACAGGTATCTACTGCCCAAACCCTTCCATCCAATTTGCAAAGTATCTTGAGTCTTTTGTTTCGGTCTTCCAAGCAGAAATGTTCACGATATTTACTGGAGTATAAACGGTCACAGACTAAGTGATTAAAGCCATCACAAACCCCTTTTCAGCAAACAAACTAGCAACACTTTATGGTGTCAGTCTTACATGGATACCGAGACATGAAAGTATAACGGACAGGAAAAAGGGTTCAGAACTCTCTCTGTCAAGGAAATAAGTGTCTCGCTGACATCCATTAAAAGAGCTTCTTATAACTGCATAAACCTGGAATTAAAAAATCAATGCGAAAACCTAACAACATGAAGAATGTCGAGATAGATATACCATTCAGCAATAAAGCGAAACGAGGTCCTAGCTCCAGCAAGAGATGTCTTCGTTAAATGTTGAGACCGGCAACATATCACATTGACCTTAATCTCCATTTTTACAGACTCAGATTAATAGGAACCTCAAAATGCGACAACTGTTAGGAGTATGATGAAGAACAAGAGCACACCCTCTACTGTCCAGCAACAGCGAGACTGTTCCACAAAATACTACGGTCCGCACTGATACCAGATCTGAAGAACCTCAAAAAGAATGGGATTGGTGAAATCATGGACTTCACAAAAGGAACCAGAAGATTACAAACCAAGCCGCTCCATAGTCACCCTAAGACCCCCATTCCCTATCACTTCGAACCGCCTTCAACCAAACACTACAAAATAAGGGAAATAAGGGAGTACAACGGGCCCAAAAAGAGGCCTAAGTGATGAGCAAAACACTCACCCTAATCAACGAACGGATATTATTTCTCACTTACCAGACAATCGATGTGTGCCTGAACTGCGTCTGATTTCCATTGTTCACAGTCTGGGTATGTTCGGTTTCGGGCGTGATATCATACATGCCGCATCCATGCTGTTGTCAGATGTACAATGTATCAAAGGCAAGAATAAACAGAGCAAGAGCGCTTGTCTGGTTGACTTGAAAAAAGCCTTCGAGACCGTAGAAGAACTCTTGGCATAGGCTTTGTGACTTGCTTATCGATCGACAGATTTTTGCGAAGAATGGCAAAGTCACTTCTGTGGACATGCTGTTCGATATTCGCGATTCAATTTATTAGTGAAGCCATAAATAAGATGCTCTAGTGATTGAAATCATCAGATTGCACTTTCAGGGTGACCTTGAATAGAGTCAGTGAAATCGAGAAGTCGGAAATTATTCTTTCTTTGCAGAACGTCCAGCGCCTCTTGATTGATTAGAAAAAGGGGGCAACATTTTTGATCGTGGCCACATGTCCCACAATATAGTATATTACCTAAGGTTCCAAGTTGAATAAGATCTATATTTTTACGAAACCTCAAGAAGACACTTTACACAACTCAAAAGAGTCGGTTTTACAGAAACCAACACAACGCTAGCGTTTTGCCACTTTTAGTTCAACGTCAACAGCAGATTCGACCCAAATTTGATGACGACGATGACGATAGTGTGCTTCTCAATGACTCTATCCAAGTTTGTTCCAGACTTAGGTCCTTCAATATCGTCCATTTAAATAAAGACAGGCGAATCAACTACCAACTCTAAGGCGGCTCCGAAGATTATTTATATTTCAGCATGGCAGAAATTTGTAAGGAAATCTTAGGTTGCCTTCATTTTTTATCAAAATCTTGTTCGGATTAAATAGCCCAATTTTTTATGTTTCATTTTAAGTCGGAGGCCAAAGAATAATTATAATGCTTAGGCTGCACAGGACCAGTGAGCTAGTTCATACAGCTACAGCAATAACCCAAAATAGCAACTACTATACAGATGATGATTAGGATCTACTCGAAGTTTCGAGGGCGATCTATCAGAAAATTCTTTCTTGAATAATCTGAGCAAGTTTCACATATCACTTCCCCATGAAGAGTTAATTTTTTTTTTGTAAATCCTTCAACTGTTGGCAGGCTTCCGTAAAGTGATCAGACGAGTTGCACGACCTCGTCACCCATACTAAGCTTAAGAAGCGTGCTCCTCAAATATTCTGAAGTTCAAAATTGTATCTTGGAAAGTAAGTCTCGCCTGTATAATCACTTAGAAAGCAATCAAATCAGAAATCATGGTATTAAGCCTTCAATCTTTTAGGAAATCTTACAACAACATGTAGCTTCACTCTAACACACAATTTGTAATAATTCTTTGAGTGCATGGTGAACTCATTTCAACTTTAACTCTCGCTACTCGGCCACAAGACACTTGGGAAATGTCAGGCAAACATAGCCGTCTGGATACCCCTCCGATGACCTGGTCTCGGCTGGTTCATGTGGACATTAAAATGACAATTGAATGCTGTGTCACTTCAATGTTCGGATTTGGTTTTGGTACGACATGTTACAGCATTTTGTCATTTAATCCCACAAGGACACTGACCCGAAAAGTATCTGGTTTGAGAACAAATAATTACATGGAATTGTATGCAGTCTGATGTCAATGTAAATAAATGATTCTGAAATGGCAGAGACAATTTTCGTGTGAATCTACGTACTCGAACTCGAATTGGGAATTCAGATGGGTTTGAATTGGAAGATACGGACCTACCGACGTGCCATGAAATTTCATTGTACTGCACTGAAATTGAAACTCATGGAGTAACTTAGAACACAAAAAAGAACTGATGATATGGATACTTGTGCGAAGTTTCTCCGAATTTCGATACATTGCTTCTCCGGTTGTGATGTACGAGTAATTCAAGAACTCCAAAATGAAGCATTGGTAAATAATTCGTAATAAATAATTCGAACCGAAGCCCGACACTCAGTATGATCTATCACATTTCGCTTTAAAAGGAAATATTTTCGGGGCTTTTTATGTTTTAGGTCGATTCTGTGCGGCTGTCATTGCAGTTCGAATAGCACTCTTTCAGTTGGCATTCCATAGGACGGTCGATTTGCCATGGCTTATGTGCACAAAAACATGATCAAATAAGTAAAACATTTTATTTAAATAATTGTTTAAATGTGAACACGTTTCAAACAAAGTCATCCATTCTGCGTTCAATGAATAATTTTGAAAATACTTATTCAGAAAAGATTGATGCAGTAGACCTCGTACCTTACAGCTCAATATACTAAGATGATTTTTGGCAAATAAATAATTTGACTTGGATGGGGTTGTTAAAAAATCTTAAGGCCAGTAACGGACTCTGAAAATCCTCAAATGATACACTTACAGACTAAATGGGAAAGATGACTTAGAATATGAAGATGCTGTCATCGTTACTATTGATAACTTGACCGCTTTTGGGATATTTTCGAAAACTTTTCTCATGCTAAATTGGAACAATGTGGCTTACAAAATTTTCAGTTGAAAAAGGACGGTTCCACCTTTAAAATTTCGTAGCAAAAGCTCCACTGATAGTTTGATTGACTCCCGGCATCTCTCTGGTAAAAACTAGATTGCAGTGCTTGATATTTCAAAGGCACGTGGTTTGCAAACGTGTTCAATTTGTACTGCCGAATCCCTTTATCAATGGATTAGAAACTTCTTTCTGGCCATTCATTCACTTGAACTACTATTGAGTTGTGTAAAGTCTGCAATCCACCATGTTAATGCTGGTATCTTCAGACTGTTTTCTTCAGTTCGTTCATTCGCTGATGAGAGTACACTCAGTTTTTCAAATGCGTTCTCAAATGCTTGTCCTGCCTTTTCTGTCGTGGAAATGCAGCTGCGGCGAATACTTGATGCAAAAAATTCCATATTATCATCGGGCTCTATGAGAACAGAATGGAGTTACCTTCAAAACTGTCGACTGCCGAATAAGTTGTGTTCCACGCCCTCATCAATTTCACCCCAACATTCGTCTCTCCGGTAATCATAATCAAACCAAATTTCTGTTTTCTGCTTTCCATCCACATTATGTTTCAGCATTACAAGGGCAATCGTAATCCCTAAAATGCGTACATAAATTTAACAAGAAAGCAAAAGATTTTACAATAATTTTTCCCGACCGACTAATGTCAATGTCGATATCCTGAAATAACCCTTCTCGACTTCTTCTGACTTAATTTCGACCAATCATAATAAATTCTAAAATATTTTGACAAAATAACTCTATGAAAAGTGTCCAAAGCCATCGAAAATATTATTCCATAATTATTTTAAAGGCTTACTCTGTTAAAATCGTTGAAAACTATTAAACTGTGTTTTTTGTTTATATCCTATTTTGAAAAGAAACCAAAAGATGGCCCAGCCCTCATAAAAATTGCAATCGCCCAATCTTATTTTCTAACTTCCATGTCTGGGGTAGTAATTCAAACAATATCAATGTTGTAAATTGAATACTAAACGCTTCGCAATAATTGCTCATCAGTTAAACCACAAACCCAATCTCAGTTGTAAATAGTCAATTAAACGGATTATTTTTTCAACCGCACAACACAAGTTTGGAATGCTCTCGCACTCCGGGTATATCGAATTTTTACAAATAAGATAAGTTAAAAAAAAGCACTGCCCTTATTTTCATATTGTAATGGTATAAGGGGTTTCAAAGCCCCTCGATCGCACGTAATATTCTTCACCTAGAAATACGTCAGTAATCACTTATCATTCGATCAGGGATAGTTTTCTTGACATTTAAAGGGTATTTATTTAAATTTTTTTCAGAATTTCCCAACCTTACATTTCTACCCAACAAACCTAAATCTTGGTCGTCCAGTCAAATATAGCGACTCTTCTTTTAAAATTTAAGGAAATTCAAAAGCAACGTGCATCAAAACCTGTTTCTATCATAGTTCCTCCTTGATTCACCTGCGTTTTGATTGTTTTTGCACTATAAGGGTATTCAAATTCCCTCGACCGTGTATAAGATTCTTCGAATTGGAATTAACCAGTTATCGTTCTTCACATTAAAATGTTAGAAATTAAGAATTCTGTGAAGGCTTTCAGTACTTTCCAGCTTCACAATTTTTGTTCTCACCCAGCCCCAATTCCTGTCGTGCAGTCGAATACGGGAACTCTTTTTTTTTTTTTTTGAACTCAAGGTATTTAAAAGCCTTTCCCTATTTCCTCCTTGATCCTCTTCTCTTCCTGCGTTTAGTTGATGTTAACACTATGAGGGTATCCTCGGCCCCTTCAACGCACATGAACTATGAAGAAAATTTAAAGCATCGATTTTTTTAAAACTCATTCTTTAAAAAGAAAGTCACCGATGTATTTCTATTGTATAAGCCAATCAATCCTGGATTCAATTGGCTTTTGTAAAAATAGAAGACAATATGCGAGTGTAGGATGCAGTCAATTGCGAATCATGAACTCACTTCAGAACCTATCAATACAAACACTCGTACACACACATCGTCCTTACGCCTTAAAACCTCACCGTATTCTAAGTTGCATTCAACAAAAGCAAAAGAAGCCATGCACTGCATATCCCCTGAATGGAACCAAACCCTTGTGTACATTTTACGCTCAAGCTGAAGAGCAAACACCTTGCAGTGTGTGCAAAGGATTTTGACAGAAGTAAATATGTGTCTAGCAGCTCCAACCGACACCGGCACCGGTGTTCTTATCCAGCAACGGAATGAACCCTTGCTAAATCGAATAAAAAGCAATTTACCCATTCAGTTAGGTGGATCCGAAAATCCTTGAGCGATCCAAGGTAAGAAGACTTTCGTCCTTCATAATACAATTACATCTCTCTTTTCATATCGTTTCTTGTGCTAATCTGGTTGAATCTACATACGCATAAAGTGCAAGGATAATTTGTTTACAACATGCTGTTTGATTGACATCGAGACTCAGGCAAGAAAAGAGAGCCTTCCTCGTCTTGAGGAGTAAGCCTACTCGTACTGCGGTTTGTTTTCTTTCAGCAACATGACGCGCCATTCCTTTGAATGAATGTTACGGAACCGGTGCACCCTACTCAGTGCGGAGAAATTTCGGTTTCAGTTTCAGTCTCATTTGGTTTTGGTTTTGTTCCATACCAGCGACGACGACAAAACACAACGCTGATGTGTGGCTGTGTTGTTTCAGTTCAGGACTTGGCAATGTGGCTACCTATAAATTATGTGCAGAAAGGAGGTTCTCCTTTTGTAACTCATACGTGTAATGTGCACTGAAGGAGAACGTTGTTGCGAGGACAAATGTAGTGAAATTTATTGCTTCCAAGGAGTGAAGTACATGTCGTTCCTCTAATTGTTTGCTCAAAGTGGGAGGGCAAAGGATTGAGAGTCTCCTGTCTCGGGGTGTGGAATTTAATTTGTTTCAAGGAGCTTGCTTGCGATGGAACTGAATCGGAATTCAATTTGAATTTCATGTTCGTTTCTTGTTCGCTTGGTGAACGGGTTCTTTCGTTTAGGGGCGGACTGGTATTCCCCTTTCTAAACCGATCATAAATATTTACTTATTTTTTATTTTAGGGTCACACGGGGCCACACGGGCCTTCGGGGATGAAGGGTGAACCTGGGCAACCTGGTTTGCCTGGCCTTTCTGGGCCACCGGGCTCCACAGGATTGAAGGGAGATAGAGGACTGCCAGGAGACGTGGGTCCAATTGGACCATCAGGTCCACCAGGCACAGTTATTTATACAGATACCCAGATGAACATGACGCAGTGTACTTGTCCAGCGGGACCGCCAGGTGCTGTAGGTCCTAGAGGGATTGCAGGTCCGCAGGGATCTTCCGGAGAGCCTGGTCCAGCCGGACCCGCCGGTCTAACAGGTTTGCCGGGTATCAAAGGAGAAAAAGGTGAGCGCGGACTCAAAGGCAGTGGGGGAGCGAAAGGTGATCGAGGCCCGGAAGGACCTCCAGGACAAGCATTCTTCGGTGGAGATGGTATGCTTCTGAATGGCACCAAAGGTGAAAAGGGTGAGAAAGGCATGCGTGGTCGTCATGGCAAACAGGGACCCAGTGGACCAATTGGACCGCCCGGAGTACCCGGCCTCCCAGGGGACATGGGCCATCCCGTAAGTTTCACTTCCCTCTCACCAATATGAATAAATTTATTTAATGTTTTCCTTACAGGGCCGTCCCGGTATCAAAGGTGACATAGGAACGAAAGGACAAAAGGGTGAATCTGGCGGAAAAGAAGGGGTAAGCTGTGCAATTATTTTTAAAGATTTATATTTTGTATAAAGCCTTTATTTATGTCCTTAATCCCTTGCCGCCTTCCTATTTCTTCATATAGAAGGTGCAAGAAATTCACACTTAAATCGCCCACATTTTTTTCTTTTATCATTCTACCACCCGCTCAAGGTCTAACAAGAAAGGACGAGTGGTGTGCAAAAAGAAAAACAAATAGAAATCCTTTTGAATTACATGGTTTCGCTTGTATTTGGCTTGGGGCTATGTGGAAAATCTGTACTTGAAAGCAATATAAATTTCAACGAATCTTTGTGGGATGGCTCTTCTTGGAAGGACACTCTTCATTACAAATGATTATGTTTTTTTCAAGTCTCATTACATTTATATGTTGTAAGCAAAGAGGAAGGAGAAAAAAGTTTATCTTTAGCAAGGGACGGCTTAGATTTAGTTGGACTAGCTTCTTTGTTAAGGTCAGCAGATAAGTTGCACTTTAAACACTAAATTGACCTTAATGAGAATCATGGGCATTAATAACTTTCAACATTATAAGGGCAGTGATATAAGGCCATGGCGTTCATATTTAGAGACAGAAATAAGATTGGTTTGTATCAAGATTATTGACCGATGCCTTGAAGTAAACTTCCGAAACCTTTTAAAGAGACAAAAAAAGAGAAAATTGAAAAAAAACCGGTATAACACAAGGATGCATGATGTCACACATATTGTGGGTACTTGTACTAGACAAGCTGTCTACAAAATCAAACCCAGATGATCTTGCAAAATGTCAGGTCAGATAAGCTCTCAAGCTAAATGATAGTGTTGCTTAGTTTTATATAAAAGATTCGTTCCATCGAGGAAAGTTATTAAGAAGACTAAGGTTACAGCCGCTAAGGTTTTCAGTGGTTTTATGAATTGGCACCCTACGGAAAGATGCTATTGCTTACATTACTTTCATATCTATGAAGTATCGCTTTCGCAGCTTGGACTGGAAGGCAAATGCTTCCAACAGGACGATACAATTTAACAAACAGCTTGCGAGACGATGAAAATGTTTGAGGATGCTTTTTTTATAAGTCACGGGTCTATGACACAGAGTCCTCAAGCTGTTTAAGGAAATATTCGACGGGACTATGAGGATTTATCGCCGATGGAAAGCATACATATTGGAAAATCTAGTTGTCCAAGTAAGCAGCAAAAAAAAGCATATTGACGCCGATTTTTTGTCAATAAAAGCGTCAGATATTTCTCTGACACGAGAAGTAACATATTTTGGGTATGCGACACTACTTTAGGACCTCAAAGCACGAAATATCCTGTGCCCACAGATAGGGTGACAAGATAACCATTGTTGATTACTCGCCGAGTTGTATTTTTTGGAGCGATTTAGTTTTAATAATGGGACCACTTGGACTATTGGGGTGACATTATGAAGGGATGTTTCAGATGTTTCAGTAGATTTTCCACGTTGAGTGATAGATAGGAAGGGCATTGGAATGAATTATCTGATGTGTGAGTCTAGTATCTGTTGCATTCATTTCACTTAAAATAGGGATAAACAACAACATTCCAACATCATCTTAAGTAGAACAGCTAAGATTTAGGGCTTATATAATGAATAACATAAGAGAGAACTCCCAGTGCTGCTGGAACAGTGTGACAAGCTGTCTTGGTAAAACAACGCTCTAGCTCGAAGTTTGCCCTGTCCCCTAAACATATTCTCAAAACCGTCTGCTTTGGTCAACGTAAAATGAGTCTATGATGGTAGTTCCTTCGTTTTTATTTTAAATATCGTCCCTACCTACCCCGGACTTTTCAACCCAGATAATTTGTGATTTCGGTGTCTGTGAACACTGTCTTTTCCAGGTCAAAGACTGTTGTTTCGTCAGGATCAAAGTGATGGATCCACTGCTCAACTATAATTTTAAATAACCTCATAACTCAGTCGATGGTGTACGGGTTAATAGCTGGTGAATGACGCTGAGTCGATGCGTGTTTAATGGAAGCCACAAACCGTCTTCCATACAGAGACTTCGTACTCGACGTTGGACGGCCTCAATTCGCCAAATAGAGGTTTGCAAGAAGGGTACCAGACTTGGTTAACATATACGCCAAGAGTTCTAACAAAAGAAGAACCAAAGAGAAAGGCTTCTAATTAAATGAATGTGGTTTCGAAAACTATAGTTCACATTATCGCTCATGACACCCATTTAGTGAATGCAAAAACAGACTTGTTGAAGTTAAAGTAGGCTCTGGAGGGCTTATGTTCAGATTAAAAACTTTTCTTTTCGGCACAAAATTGGAAACCTTGCTCAATACTGGGCAAACATATATTTTATGTCTCTGAAATGGAAAGATATATTCTAGAGAATAAGATCATTACAGCTGATGGGTGGCGTTGTTGAAATGGTTGATGTCTCGGCTAAAGCTCTGAGTTCGTATTGTAGTTCGTGAAGGAAGGTTGTGAAAGGCATAACAACCCTCCCATTTCGGGCTTCACCCACCGAATTGAATTGAAACCAAATACATCCCAGTTTCTTACACCACTACAATAAAAAAAGTCTTTCGTTCTTCATCTCATCCTTCCACTCGTTCTGTGCTACTTGCATCGAAAGCGTATTCAAAAAAACAAAACAGAATGATAAAATCATAAAATCGAAAAGCCATTGCTCCCTTGAGCGACACCTGAAGAACGATTTGGGGATTTGAAAATAACGACTTGTTGACAGGCCTCTATGTGGGATTTTATGCATGCCTGTGGGGGGAACAAATAGCCTTGAGTTAAAGAATGATGATTTTGTCCGAAATCAATCATTTTATTCACACATTTTTAAATACTATTTTGAGCAAAGAAATCATCTCTAAGCTTGCTGCTATTCTCTGTTATTTGTCCGGATGTCATCTCAACTGACGCTAGAATGGTATAACTTCAAATGATATCAGAAATTATAAAAGTCGATGCACTTCGACTACATAACTCTGCTTATTTCCTCCTTACAGCAGCGTGCAACTACAGACCATGGAAGAGCAGATTTCCCTAAACGTTTGCAACAAGTCGGCGTGTATTCTTTGAGGCGGAGATTCTTGATGAAAATATTCGTGTTGTCATTTTGACTTTTCGTCTTGAAGCTAATGTAGTCTTTTAAATGATTTTTTTTTTACATATCCGGTTTTTATTACTTTTGAATCATTTGTCGTATATTCAAAAGTCATTCAAAGTCAAACTAGCTCTTCCCGCTTACGATAGAACCAAATATCCGACGAAGGATTTTTCTTTTGAAGGATCCCAATATTTGATCGGTTGCTTTGCTAATCGTCCAGCGATTGGCTCCATAAAGCAGGACGGCACGCTGGGAAGAAGTGATGATGTCGATATCGTTTGCGTAGCCCCGAAGCTGGGTAGACTTGGAAAAATATAGTTCCTTCCGCATCGACACCTGCCCATCATACTATATGTTCCAAGAAAAGATGGAAGAAGTTACACGAGAGCCTATCTCCTTGCCGAGATCCGATGCATGTATGGAATATTTCGGAGGTTTTGGGTCTAAACTGCACGGTGCACGTTGTAGAGCTAGGAGCGAGACGATGTGTATCGACTTGAAACTCGATGGCCTTTTTTAAGATCTGGCCTAAGGTGAAAATTTGGTTTATTCTTGATTTGTCGGACCGGAAGCCACATTGGTAATGTGGGATTTTTGTTGAGCAAAACAGCTTCACATGTTCACACAGAATAGGGGCCTGTAGGTGAGAGTAAGTAGACTTATGCCTCAGAAGTTGCTGGAAGAAAAATGATCGCCTTTATTATAGATGGGGTATTTGAGTTGATACACCAGTCATTGGGCATGATTTCATCCTCCCAGATTTGGCAGATAATCTGCGCCGACTGTTTCTAAAGCGATTGGTGGAACTACATCTTGCCCTATAACCATTTCTTGGTCATATCCATTAAGCAACTGCTGGCAATGCTGGTTGAATACATCTAAAATTTTATGTTGATGGTTGGTGACAAGTCTTGCACCACAATTTCAAAGAGCTTGAGTGCCAGTTCTATGCCCTATGGCAAGATTTTCATCTTTTTTATAAAAGCTTCTGGCAAGACGTCCGTTTCGAGAGCCTTCAGCTGTGAGAGTGTATTTTTTTAATTTCAACTTCTACTACTACTACTTCTTGTTTGACAGTTCGGCATAGTTTCCATATTTGTGTTGGCGTTTGTGGATGCCAACAACATATTTGAGAGTGTTTCGCTCAGGTGCCCTCTTTAGTCTCTGGCTAACGATGTTATGCTTAGGCGTTCAATGTTAGCCTTTGCTTTTGACCTTTGCCCATCTCGACGTTCGTTTATTTTCATTATATTGATCACATCAATTTGATGCTCCCACTGAAAGAGCAGAACTGAAGATACATTTTTTTTGTCGAATTCTCGTAAAGAATTCAACTGCCCTTTCAACTTAAACTATTGCCAACAAAATAAAGAACATCAAATTTGATAGAAAACAATTTTTCCCCAGCCAATGTCAATTTGCTTTGAAATCCAACTCCACAAACATAGATGGTCAAACCACCACCCTTCGAATGGCAAAACTTTATATTGCTCTTTTAATGCGACATTCATCTGTTTATTCGTATTCTTCGAAAAACCATGACCAAACTTCTTCTAGAACTTATTTTCACACATGACAGCTGCGTGTGCTCAAGTGTATCCTGGTTATCTACAATCACTTTCAATACCCGGCAATTTAGAAGCCCTTCCAATTCATTCTTGGACAACAAAAAAAAACCCCCAACCTATCTAACAACCCTTTGGGGCAGCATTAGTCCAGCAGAACTAGATGTTTCACAATCCAAAAAGCTTGTCCAAACGCACTTCGACAACCGGCTACAGAAACTTTTAACAAAAAAAAAATAAAAACAAGCATTTCAACTTTCAGCCATACTCAATTGAGCCATTTCGACGGATCCGGCACAACAATGGAAGAAGGGTTCATGTTCATGCTCACATCCGTTAAGCAATGGCTACACCCAGTTGCCTGAACCAACACTGCTGCGCCTCAAGCGTCCAATAACGCTTTTCCCATGCACAATTAATAGGAAAACTTTCCATAAACCTGACGCCTATTCCTTGCTGAGTATATCCTGGAAGCCATTTGGCCCCATATACCCCCACGCAAACCAACGAGTGTGTGCTCATTCTTTGCTGCTTTTTTTGCTGGGATGAGAACAAACTTTTATTATCGATTTGCTTCTGTTGGGGGTTGACTGGGGTGTGATCCCCTCGTCTCTTTTGTGGTCAATTGAAACTTTTACCCTAACTCTAAAACTAATTGATGACAATAATTGTCCCACTCTGGGGAGGGATTTGTTGTTTAACAAACAATGATCTCCTTGCAATTGAGTTTTTATTGTCGACAGGGGTGGGTTGGGGGCTAGTGGATTGTGTTAAAGAATAGCAGAGCCGCATTGAGCGCACAGCAAATAAGAAAGATACTTCAAATATCCAAAAGATACTCGTACAAAAGTGATGAAATGCAAAGTTCTTCTATTGCGCATTGCAGTCGCTCGGGGCGTTTTAATGCGTTAAAAAGGAAATCACGTTTCACCTAAGGTAGCGGCAGTGCGGCGTCGGCAGGAGGTGGCTAACACAATTTGAAATTCAAAGTCGGCGTCGACTGTTGTCGCGTCGCACTTTTGGGGTGGGGAAGAAACAAAAATCACATGAAGCAAAGAAGGACGTCATACCCCCTAGGGAACCCCTGGGAATATTTTCCTTTTCGCAGTTCAGGCGAATTCTCGCGCAAAGATTGATGAACTGTTGGGGAATTTTTCATCTTGTGAATTCAATACATCCAACTAGCATCCTTTTGAGTGCATAAATTGAATCGCGCTGCACTACTTATGGAATGGCAGAGTGAAGAATGACGTGGAATGGTGCCATCGCGTTCCTTGAAGATGGTGCTGGATGGTAACAATTGATGGAATTAATAATTCGAAGCAGAGCGCTTCGCACTGGGCAAACATTTGCAAAGGCAATCATTTTTAGCTTGAGGAACTAATTGAAAGCAGGACTGATGGGTTAGCGTGCTGTTGTTTGTTCAGTATGGATGTTGATGTTTCGAGGGTGATTTCGAAAACTAAATTAAGATTGCAAACAACAGATATGTTTACTTTGTGACTCTCGTTGGAGTAGAGGCGGTGGACAAGTTGCTGCATTGTGGGACAGACCATAGCAAGAGATTATAAAATTAAAGAAAAGAAGATGTTGGGTAACAACCCTTATAATAAAATTATAGTAAAATAAGGTGGTTTTCTAGGGTGGGTCATCAGTGGGCTTTTTTTAAAAAAAAAAGGTTATAAAAAACAATGTCCGATATTTTGTGGCCTTCCGAGAAATTATAGAATATTATTTAATTCAAATGATTGCTTCAACCGACTTCAATACATTTTCGATAGTCCCGGCGCTTATTTCGTCATTGAGTGACAAATGAGTCTGGAGTGGTCGCTTGACATTGAACTCTAAAGCAACCACAAATTGATGCTGGTACAATAGTGTGAATCATCCATTTCTAGCCATACAAAATCGGTTACCATGCCTCGGCATCGCTCTCCTTTGACTGTGAAGTTTCTACATTGTCATCTTGGAAGGCAAAAGGGCCAACATTGTCATCATTCCAAAAACTACATTTACACTTTCAGGATACAACGGCTTCTCCGTGACTATGTGCAAGTTTTCCCTTATTTTTTGCTTGTTGAGATGTTGCCTGTTAAAGATAGAAAAGCATTTCATTGTCAATTCATAGCCGCTGTTAGACTCCAACAGAACGATAGCATATCGAGTGTGCATTTTGCTTTTAATTTCTATTCCATTGATGAAGGCTTTGTTATTTTAAGTTCCTCTTAACTTAAGTTCACGCTTTCCTCAACTGCTGTAATATTCTCCTTCGAGGACATTGGACTAACCTGAAATATATTTTTACGTACCAGTTGATGCGTTATTTCGACCGAAATTTGACTTTGAATATCGCACTTTTCGGCATCAATTTATGTTTCTTATAAAATACGCCCACACGAACACATCTAACACAATAATTCGGATCGATTTTTGCCCGATTTTTTCTCTAAGGCATGGCTATCCAAAGCTTGTTAGTACCGAAGAAACCATAGCCTCTGTAGAGGTGAGTGTGACTCAAGACAAACTCGGCCGCTTCCCATCCACAATCTGGTACATCTTGGCTTACACCCGTTAAAGATCAAAATGCTGCAACACCGTCCCAACGGATGATGAATGGCTTTCAAATCAAGAAGAAGTTCAACCGAATTTTTACCCTGCAATGCTAATGCTTATGTTGATAAGCAAAGTTGCCTTTTATGGAAGTGAGCCGCCTCTCAAGACCTCTATATATACTTTACACGTTTATATATTTGAGAAAAGCGATTCGGCGGACTCGCGACACGAAGGTCTCGGACCAACTCGTATATAGGTTGTAGGCTATTGTAAAAAAATATTTTTTTTATGATGTTACTACAAATTAAAAGTTTCGGATTATTTCCTTTGCTTGAGTTATGAGACATTGCTTCTTACCAAATTTCATGGTTCTAGGTCAACGGGACGTAAAGTTTATGATTTCATTCCCTGTCGAAAATTAAAATATGCAGCAACTTCATCGATTTTAAAGCTTGATTTTTTTTTACATCTTTACATCATGTCAGACAGACGGACGGACAATGGACCCTTTTTTTTCGAGGAATGGTACCTTGATTGATTGACCTTTTCCTAACCCATTCTTCGAACTCAAATAGCTAGTAATACTGGGAGGGCCAAAAGTCCGCACCCAGTGTTAAAACCTAGACGGCAACATTTTTTCTTACATGTTTATTTGAACCTTCAAATTCTTCGATAACTTATTGAATATGATATCAGAAGTGGGTGCCGCCATTGTTGATGGCCATTTGGGTGTTTTTGTGTCACAATTTCAATCATATTCTCGACAACTACGCGCATACGTGTATTCTTAGATAGCTTCCATAGACTGCGGCGTATGCCCAAAGACCCGTGACAAAAAAAAAACTCTGGAGTGGTCAAGTCAAACAATGTTTGGGGTCAGGGCAAAGGACATCAAATAAATAATTAAAAAAATATTTTTAAATATAAAAGACATAACTCTGAAGCGTCATTTTCTAAAAATGCCATGGTTTCACATTCCTCTTGGAACCACATGTCTCCCAGTCCGAATTCATCAATTTCAACTCATTGACAATGGCTGCGATGCTCACTCGGTACAGACACCACGCTCCACATGGCGTCCTATAATAAATGAGCCCATGAATTTCCTTTGAGCATGTGTAATGGTTCTTCTCGAATGACACTTGAATTGTCTATGTCCCAGAAGCGGAAATTCTATATTTTAAAGTATCCGTTCAGATGAACGAAACGAACCGAGCGGTTTAACGTCTTTCAGTTTGACCAAGGCAGCTGAGCTGAGAAACCTGTATCGAAAGTCACATTGCGCTAAAATCACTGACAAAATAGTCACAAGTATTTCGCGATATGCAAGTAAATAGCTAACCTTGACGTTTAGAAATATATTATTTGTGCGCTTACTTTTCAAATGTTTAAACAAAAACATTTTGCAAAAGTTATACCATCTTCCGATAGGGTGATACGTTTTGTACCAATAAGGTATCATTTTCGAGTTGTGCCTTTTATACAATGTCCAGGGAATCGTGTGTCAAAATACCAAGGCTAAAGGGATAAGGACTAAGGACTATATTTTTATGCTACTTTTTTAACAACCAAAATAATATTTTGAATTCTATTCTAATTCATCAGCTAAAAGGAGAAAAAGGTGAACGAGGTATGGATGGAAGAGTGGGTTCACCTGGCCCACCGGGGCTTCCCTCAGCAACACCACCCATTCCGGGTCCGCCTGGTCCACCCGGACCACCAGGACCGCCCGGTATGCCTGGTATTTCCATAGTCGGTCCAAAGGGTGATCCAGGCCTGGAATTCCGAAGTTTCGGCCGTTCAGGTAAGATGTCATCACAATTTCCTCTTCCCATCCAAGCAGGCATATTTGTGTGTGTAAATTTGTTCGTGAATATTGCCAAAAATACTCAACCTCCACCCCCTCAATCACACAATTGTCTTTCTGTCGCATCCTAACAATAACAATCTTCCTAACAAAAGAAATGAAGAAACCAAAAAAAAAACGTTTTTTTGTTTATTTCTTATTTTCATATTTTCCATTCCTCTTTTGCCCCCCGACATGTTTATGTATGAATCTTAAAAACAAAATACAAAATAAAAAAACAAATACGAATACGAAAAGATGGACGATCACCGTTAGACGAAATCAAAGCAATTAGAGAACTACAGAACCTTAAGGATTTTCCTGAAAGTACTTCCGGTAATTAGCACGTGTCCTTTTCTTTTGCTTTAGAAAACTGAACAAATGCACACAGCAATAAAATAAAAAATTAATGAAACGAAAAATAACACGCAATAAAAACACCACGACAAATTGTTGTTGCTGTTGTTGTTGTTGTGCTGTTATATATTTTTGCATCCTGTTTCATGTTCGCATTTGACTTTATTTGCATAGATGTCCTTTTTGTTTTTTGCCCCAACGGTGGGGATTTCCTTGTTTCCTTTACCTTTTTTTCCCAGATTCTTTTTTTTTATAAATGTGTTTGTTTTTTGCGTTAGCCTTGCAAAAAGTTCTTGTTTTTCGTGTGTACGGCTTGTTTTTTGAAGCCTTTAAACATGTATTTAGTGAGTAGACGCATACATGCGAGGGCAACAATTCAGATGGAAACAAATACGGTAACATTTTTATTTGTTTGGTCCATAAATAAAGGATAGAGTTTTAAAATTGTCCGCACATACAGTGCAGGCTGACAGTATGATGTCACTTTAAGCTTTATAAAACTTGCAGTATATTTTGGAAAAGAAATATCAAGGAACTTAACCACCGGACTTAAGTTTTCTTACCAAGGAGTGTGGCTATTGATAAGAATGCAAACTCTTTTGTTGTCAATGTTTAAAAGGAACGCGGAGACAACCAAACCCAAGACCACGAGCTTGATCTTTTAAACTGAAGCTAAGCCGTCTTTGTCATCGCTAACCTCGCAGCTTTGCTTCGACGGTCCTTTTATCAAAAAGCCCTTCTTATTTACTGGAAAAGGTTTTTTTTAATGCGTCCATCGCCTCAAATGTTTTTGTACATCTATCGCAGGTCGCATTATAGCCGGCCTGCTAGTGTTCAGCGTTGTCTTTTTTTCGCTCCGAGGTTGGCAATAATTTCACTTCTTTTACTCTCAAGGCACGTAGAAAACTTGATAATCTATAGGATGGACAATATGCAAAAGTTGGCAAACGATGATTTGTCCCTGACCGAACCCAAACCAAAAGAAACCCCAACCTGTGAGAACTCCACCGGGTTCGGGACTACCTAAGAAAGAGGACGTTTGTGTAGGGCTCGGGTAGGAGTATCCTTGCCTAGAGGACGAACTGCTAGCCTCGAGCCAGGAAACGTTAAAAGGAGACGTGGAAATGAACACGCTGTGCACGTCTGCCCCCATTCCACATCCTCGAATGAACTGAAGGACACTCGTTTAAGCGCCCAACAGAACACGACGCAAAAGCGGATGTCGGCCAGCTACATCCCGCATATGAGAGCCGCGCTAAGTGCAGTTCGACGGTCGTGCCAAGAATGCTAGAATGCAAGAACATTTTCAGTTAAATGCCTAAAAAAGTTTCACTTGCTTCGTCATTTCAAAAAACCACTCAATGTGGTTTCAGATCAACTGCATCTAGAAAAGCAAATGCACCTGAATCGCAGGTGTTTTGAAAGAGCTTGAAAGATCAATAAATGGGTCAACTGTACTATGATCTACCTTCTGAAAATCTAACATGGCGAAAACACCGAAATCACTGCAGTCCACTTCTTCGGTGAGAACAAAACAAATTATTCACACCACATCAATAAACCGTCATAAAACTTAAAAAAATCCTTTTTTTGCGCTGATTTTCCCGACTCTTCAAGGCCGTCACGCAGGTCGTTACTCGTTACTTAAACTTTAACGTTATCGAAAACTGCCAAGTTTATTATACCTGCCTTCACACATTTCGTCAAATCTGCTTGGTTTAATCAACAAGCTTGTCTTAACGGCTGATCTGTGTATCTATCACATCCACCATGATACCGAATGAGACACTCCGTTGTGAGCCGTTTTGACTTCCTCAAGATACTACCACCTTTTGCCCAACAAAATACAGATCTGCCTGAAGAAAGCTGTAAAGATGGCTGCTGATCCTCTTGTGACAAAAAATCTGCTAATTCGCCGGGCATATCATTGGTTTGATACATCAAAGTTTCGTTGCAATCATTGTCTTTCGATTTCCATCTCGGTGACGAAATTTATAGTTTAGCGGCATCCACGTGGGAGCACTCAGCAGGCAAAAGCTTTTCTGGCTTTAGTACAACCTGCAAAACCCCAAGGGGTTCCCCTTTTCGCAAAAACAGGACGCTTGAATTTGTGCCTTAATCAAATCTAACTCGGACTCAACGTACGCGACGGCGTTAGTTGCATCCAAAGCTTAAATCTTTAGAAGGCTATCATTTAAATCAAGCCGCAATAAAAGTAAGCTGCCGTGTTTAGGCAACGAAATAATACCAAAGGCTAGTATGTTTCGGGTGTTTACTACAAAGTTAACTGTGTCAGCTTAAACATCTTAAAAACATGTTCGACTAGAATTTTACGTTAGCAGTTGACTTCGTTGTAATGTTTCTTGAAAAGAAATTAAGCAACAAGGTATTCGACCGATAATCTTACCCTCTCCTCAGTCTGCACATTGAAACGGACAGAAAAAAGAACATCTTGCATTCGCTTAAAAACTCGTTAAATGCAGTCCGCGAAATACGGGCTCACGTGGACTTCAGTGATGAAAGAAATTTAAAATTGATGGACCCTTTCAAGGTGAATTCTTGTCTAGAGGCATGAATTTCATGTAATTTTTGGAGTTTCATAAAAAAAAGGCAATTAATGTTTTTAGTATCAATTTTTTCATTAGTTATTTATTAACACAACAAGAATATAGAAAAAAATAAAAAAATAAAAAAAAGTTGAAAATTTAAAAAATAAGCATTTGGTGAAGTGGGGGTCTCAAAAAATTGGCGCGTTACCATACCCAGATTTCAACCCTCCTAGCAATCTGAAACCAAAAAAAAAAGGCTACTAATCTAGAATAATATCGCAATGTCGCCTGAAAAAAAAACAATTTTTGTACCACTTTTTTTGACTGTTTCGAATTAAAAAAAAAGTAATAGAAATGTGGGGGATGGGGACAGTTCCAGACATAGACAAGTCTATAAAGAAAACTCTCTAAAAGTGTCGTGGGTATTGTTTTGAAAAAGACGCTTTAAAGTTTCGCGTAAAGTCTTTCGCAGTCTAAGTCATGAATGATATTCCTTGTTCATAAATCGGACCTTCCTTGACTTCGAAAAAAACTATTTTCCGCGTTTCTCTCTTCATATCGAGCAGTTCTGGGCTCCTTTGATGCGTTGGATGCTCGTATATCGGGGCGGTCAATCCGGGCGTTGGCTAGTTTCACAGCAAATGAATGAGCTTCCGGGCCGATTTTCATTCCCAAAAGCTCCATCATTTTTAAAATAGGAAAAGGAATTTTTATCCATTTTGTTAAAAAAAACAAATATTTCACAGTACTTTTATTTCCACGTACGTCCACGTGGTTTGAAGGTTAGAATTCAACTAAATAAAAAAGATATAAGTCACCTTGGGTTCTTGTATTACAATATATACAAAGGATAAAAGGTTTTACTGAGAAATATGGATTCAGGTAGACGGAGAATCCCTAATGTCTTTGTTTGATTAGTTCCAGCCGAACCAGCTCGGATGCCGGGTCAGCAAAATACCGATATCTCCGAAAATAATTTGAATTCTGAAAAATCTTCTTGTAGATATATTCTTAAAAAGTTAAACTTTGAAAATATGAAAAAAAACGATTTTTTTAAATTTCAAGACTAGAATACCCTCTAAACAAAGCTCCCTTTCTCTTCGTATCAAATGCAAAAGAATGTAAATTGATCAATAAGATCAATTAAATCGTGGCTATTTTGCAATGAATGCAATTCTTTTTGTCCTCGATGAATGGCGACAATGAAAACATTTAAAAACTGAGTTTCTTAAATAATCATTTCTAAAATGTTTGCATTCACTTTTAATTTTTTATTTTCTTGAAGCGTTTTTGAGAAAAACAAAAAAAGCAAAAAACAAATTTTTATTCCCTTCATCAAGTGGGCTCTTTACTTTTCAGCTTCAGTGTTTACTTTCTCTCGTTATTTTTTTTACGTTCCGTACTATTTTTTTATTCCAGAGGTACACTTCAGCTTTCAGGGTTTTTTCTATGCTCCCAACGGAGGGTCAATTGAATTTAAGGGCCAGTGATGCGACAGCGTCACCTGTTTTTTGTTTTATTTATTTCATACTTTACAAGCACCATGGATGTCGATATATGTATTTAATTTAGTTGTACTGGTTAAATGTTTGTGTATGAGCATGAGATTCAATCGTTTTACATACATATATGCACCACCTCTGACCCAGAGTGTCCTTGTTTCTGCTTATCATTCACAATTCAGCTCACCAAAATCGTTCTTGCTTTTTTATTTTGACTTTTTTTATTTAGAAAAAAAAAGAAGAAACTTTTTGTCATTCCGTTCACGTGCGAGAGTTTGTGGATTAAATATATGTTTTCCTTTTGATTTCACAGGACCTCCATCGGCAAGACTGGATGAGTTTACTTCATCGTCATCGACATCATCCAACATGAGGGTCGTACCAGGTGCTTTGACGTTTGCCAACATTGATGAAATGACAAAGGTAAGTATGAATGAAAATGGATATAAAATGAGGACCATCGGAAGGACGTAGATAACGATTAGAAATAATCCTAATTGCCTTGGTTTTCAAATGGCTTATTCTGTGAATGCTTAATGCGATCAGTCAAACCTTCTCATATCGAAAGTAAAAAAGTTCCAAATCGGTATTTACCAAATTTTCAACGAGTACAAGACTGACTGTGGCAATATGTGCAGAGTTTATTACTTTATTGTGCCATTTTTTGAAATTTCTTTGTCTATATTTACAAAATGTTTGATGTTTTGTCTACGTCGGTGATGTTCCATCCAAAATCAAAACGCCAGAAATATTGTAGCCAAAGCAGTGCACTGTATTTGGTGAATTCTTTTACCAGCTTGATACAAACCTGGCACTGTCTTGGTAAAATAAATACTGTACACATCCATTTAATCAATTTCGGGCAAAAAAAAGTTAGTCAATATCCGGTAATGCTTGGAATCTGTCGAGCCAGCATCATTTAAAAAAAAATATTCACTAACTTATAAGGACATAAATCCTTTGAGGATCTGAGACATCTAGATCCCGCGCATATTGCTTCCAGTGCCAAGCTTTCTGGGATCCGCGACTGCTTGATCTTGAAGCCGGACTTTCGGTCTTTGATTTATTCCGTAAACCTGGCTATGATTCCAAGATACGCTTAGCTTGTGCATTGTCGTCCATACGTTCAATAATGTCGAAGAACTTTCGTTATCCGAAATAGATCTATATTTTTCTACGGCTAGTAGACTTCATGTTTGAAGATTTCCTTGAAGCTTTGATGGCGTCCAATTTTTGCTAATCGAGAGTCACCGCAGTTCATGATTGGGGTGAAATGCGAAATGCCCATTCAAGTGGGCGCCACACTCTTGCTGTAGCCTAAGGAAATATTAAAAATAGGCATTTAACGCCGTCCTTTTATTATTTTTCAATAGAATTGAGTTGGTCATAAGCTTGAGAACACTTCGGTCTCAAATAAATGGCATCTCAATATTCATAAAAATGTTGCTCCATCTTATATTCGTTTTTGCGCCACTCTACTGCCAATTGCCAAGATTAATTTAATACGCAAACATCCATTACTTTCCAAAAATATAAAAATATTTAAAAACAATCACGCATTCATATGCGCAAATGAGTAGTGTTCCAATCATCGTTCCACTTGTACAGTGGAAGCGGATTGCATGGAAATCAATTCAATTCAAATTGCTTTCTCATTCAGTCAATTCATTAGATTTTAATTCAGAGAAAATCACAACCACAACTCATTCGGAATTCCCAGTAAAGACCATTTGCGCAGTAGCCATAGCCATAGCCATACCATATATTCGGCAAGGACTTAGAGAATTCTTCCGAGTACTGCTGTGATTCGAAATTGAAAATTGGCAAATTGCATCAGTTGTCTGATTTTGAATTGTGTGTATTCAACCATCTCATCCTTCGATCGTTGTGTCCTCTCGTCCTCGGCAATTACAAAGCATAACGTAGATTGAAATTAATAACTGAATTGCATATGAATATATGTATGTACATATCCTTTATTCTATACAGAAGTCAGCAATGAGTCCAGCCGGAACGATAGCTTACATCACCGAGGAGGAAGCGCTGCTGGTGCGGGTCAACAAAGGATGGCAATATATTGCGGTGAGTATTGACTAGTAAATTGCATGCGACAACATGCCGATATTTATGTACACACAAGTGTTTCCTTACACGAACTCGTAAAGGGGTAATTTGTATGAATGAGATTCAGTTGTTTTGAATATTGTTTGTCAAGACAGAGGAATTGATGTTTCGACTCCAAGCATGACTTCTGGCCTCAAAACGTTAAAGTTACCACCATCGCCGTTGGATAACCTTGTCACCTTATTCAGCTGTTTTTGTATTGATGTTTGCAATGAAAATTGAAAATTTTAGTCGGTATTTATGACAAGGATGTTAGCTGTTTATGTGCATGGTTGTAGAGCTCTGAAATTAGCTCGATTAGCTATTTTGATTGAAAAGCCAATTTGATGTGACGTGTGCGCATGCAGGAAGACTCGAACATCGACTTTGAATTGGTTGACATGACAGCGGAAACTAATATGTATATCTTTTGAAGCGGCACTGATTGGCAACGTTGAATGATGCAGCGCGATAAATAGTTTCGCATAAGCGGGATTTTGATAACTATTCCAAAAGACTCTCAGACAGGGGAAATCAAAAACCACAAAATGAATACTTAATCCCATTTGAATTATTTATTAATATCCAATTACAGCATCTGGTATAATTTTGTTGGTCTACAATCGTTCCAACAATGGTAACTCTAAATTTCAAATAAATTTCCCGACCAACAGTTATAAAAACAACAACAAGTGGATAAAAACAATAATCAAATCTTCAAGCAAAACGCACAAAAGGCAAAGGGCGATCTTCCGTTTTTGAAAGTCCAATTTTTGTCGACATTTTCGAGCTGCAGTAATGCGTCTATATGTGTGCCGTCAGTTCAGTAATGTAATCAAAATGCTTTCAACCACATAATCTTTACGAATAATACAAAGGTCCACTGCGCAAAATCTTACCATTAAATTTTAAGGTGCATAGTACCTGCTGAGCCTGAGGACAGATATTCAAATCTGGAAAACGAAATTTGGCATATATTTTCACTGCCACGAGAAAACGTTTGAAGTCGTTCATCATTTGGGTTAATGAATAAAATATTCGATATTTAATTTGAAGAGCACGAAAATCAATAATAAGTTTGCAGAACAAGATTACTTAATTACTTACAAGATCATCGATCCTTGGATAATCTTACTCTAACTTGGCTTACGTCTTAAACGAACGCTGTTTCTAGTTGTCAAGAACCGGAATCTATTAAACTGAATTGAAATTGTAGTTGGTAATCGTTCTCCTCAATGCAAACAGAACCATAAATATCCGACAGACAATTTTTCTTTGCAGGATAGCAAACGACAAAATGAGTAATTTGTAGAATTTGGTCCTTCGAGTTGCGCGTTTTAATCCTAGTTGCAGCGTCGATGAGTCAGATTGTTGCTTATGAAGTGAATAAAGATTATCTTATATTATCTCAAAGCTTATAGACTTCAAAAAATCACACACAATATGACTCACCCTTCTCTGTTGTTGGCTTGAAACGCCATATCCTAAAAAGCCTACTTACTAACCTTCTAAGCATGTTCTTAGAAACATTTGTCAAACCCCCGGACCTCTATAAAGCTACGGGACATTTGCGCAAATAAGTCGATAACGAAACGATTCTATATCCATTACAGCTCGAAATTCAACTGTCTCTTTACAGAAGCTTTATCGAAGAGTTACCGGAATTGTATTTTGTGACTTGTTAATGTTTTTATGTTTTAAAAACCTAAAATAAGCTGCATAATCACATTACTTTGGCGACTTGTATTGCAAGATTCTGACATAAAAACCACCCTTTCAAGTCAGAAAAGAAAATATCCGAGACAATCACAGCTTTGGTAAACAACTTACAAAACCACTGTCGCTCCTCGTAAGGAAGGCAAGGTGCTGCGATAAGCGTCCCACTTAACGACATGCAAAAAATGAATAAGGTAACGTTTAATTTCGGCCTATAGCTTCAACTTAACGCGGTGAAAGGTAAATAATCACAATTAGTAAACGATGTGGAAGAAATACGAGTACATTGAATTAAGCATTTTCATTAACAAAGATTTTGAAGAAAGCTTGACGATATAAAGATCAAGGTATTTAACACAGAGGTTATTCATGAAGCTGGTTTATGGTGGCGATGAGGTTATAAGGAGAACAGTGAAACAAAACCCCTTAGCCCCTGAACTGTGCTGCCCAGAAAATCCCATAGCCATCACCAGCTTAAAACTCAATGTAGCCATGGTTGGAATGATGTGAGTTCCCTTATTCCAAAAGCAAAATAAAAATATTCCTGTTTTTATTTTTGATTAAACAATAAAATGAATGACAAGAGGACGTTACATGCCACGAACTGCGGTAGAGCAGATTTTGCGGTAGCTATAAATTAGCTACATTTACTACTACCTTCTTAAACTGCATATTCTGTTAATGAAAAAGGTTCTAATGTCCTTTTTTATCTTTTTATCCTGCTGCTTTCTCAAATCTTATAAAAGAAACAATTACAGAAGCTTTAACGAAACTTTAAAGAAGCTTTAAATACTTAAACATTAGATTTCCTCGCGAAATATAAATTGAACAATTGAACCTGTGACTTTTGCTGAGATCATAGTCATTGCATAAATATATGAAGCCACAGAAAGTGTCATTGTGGGCTTTCTATGCAAATGTAAGCGTTTCTTATACTTGAGGTAATCGGAAAAGCAAATCAATTTTACTTAACTCTCCAAAGGTCAATAAATAATCAATAATCTTGCAAACAAAAAGATCCTCTGTCCCTTATATTATCTCTGCCCCACACATTTTTCTGCACAATACTCGTACATAATGCATTTGTATAATTAATCAAATGCCATGAACTTGGTATAAAAATACAAGTTTGTTGTTAACCTATCACTCCGGTATACAAGGTAGAAAATAATTTACCATGCCAGCCAATCAATCCAGAGAACTTGACAGCGAGCAATTCCACCACGTTTTCATTGGAAGATAAGCCAACGCACGCAGATAAGGCAATATTGCAGATACCGGCAATACAATTCGAACGCAAACAATCCGTATGCCTTCTTTGGGGGTGGCATCGACATCGGCAACTCTAACTTGACCAGTATCTGCCTCAAGACAGAATTGGTATCTCATGCATAAGTTATCGGTACTGTGTACGAGTATATTGGAATTGGTAAAAGGCTGGGATCAAAGTCACCTTCCAGCCATGGAGGTTTGTATCGATTATGTGTAAGGATGAACTTCAATGGTTTACGTCTACGTTTTGGTCCTTAAACATAAACAAAATAAAAGCCCACGTCAAAAGCAATATGCTGGCAGGCTTAGTTGTGGCTAATGTGTGCATAAAAAGTGTGCATAGATTTACAATTTTCTCCTGCGTGATATGCACTTAGATAAGAAGTATAAGCTGAGGGCTGATTTGACCGAAGTAACCATTTGTACAGTTTGGCAACTCAAATGTACGTGTTTGCCAGAGAAACAGAACCTCAATGCTTAACGTGATTTTAATTTCATACCACTAAATAAGGGGGGGTCAAGGGCGCAGAAAGTTTAAAAGATGAAAGCCAGTGCATATTTGACAACGAAAGGAAAGGTCCCTTATTCAGTCCGTTTGTTTTCGTGGGAAGTTTCCTTGAACAACAAAAAAAAATCCTAGGTAAAGAATTCTTGTGAGTAAACTATCTGGATGCTTGTGCAAAAATTATCCTTACTTTTGTTGACCAAGCCATCGGTACCTACGCTTCAGCTTTAGTTGCTTTCAATCCTTCGCAGCTCATGGCAAGTTGCTTGCAGTTGGTTAGACAAGACATCCGCGATTTCTTTTTAAAAATAACTACAAACTTGCTATTACTTGTTGGTTTACTTTTAAAAAAGTTATAAGAAAATCGCCAATGAAGGGACACATCCTCCATTCATACCAAAGGAAGATTTTCTGGTCATCTTTGGTTCACTAAGAAGTAAAAAGTCTGTTGGAATCGACGAAATACCAAACATGGTTCTTTAACACCTTCCTCCAGAAGGGGTTAACATTTACACTATCCTGTTTAATTTAACAAATTTGCTGAATAATGCACATTACCCGACTCTTTGGAAGACAGCGGTGGTGCAACCCTTTCCTAAACGGAATAAAGACACATCCAATCCGGTAAATCTCCGGTCCATAAGTCTCCTCCCGAACATCAGTAAGGTTTTTAAAAAGGTGATCAATAGAGTCCTGACCGAATGGTTTATATATAATTCCGGATAACCAATTCAGTTTAAGAGCGGGGCATGATTGCATACATGCCGTGTCTAAACTGGTATCGGATATCAAATGGAACAAAAGTAAGAAACAATGCGCGATTTCCTTGTTGATTGACTTGGAAAAGGCCTTTGACACCGTATTGTTGCAGGGTTAGACCAGCTCGGCATAAGCAAACCACTGCTGTACATACTCTTAGATATTCTCACGAGCAGTCAGTTTGTTGTGAAAAATGGCAGTGTGATGTCAGCTGGACTTTTAACATTAAGAACGGTCTACAACAGGGTGTAGTTATTTCGCCGATTTGTAGGCTCTCTTCGCCACTCTATAGCGTAGGCAGACGACTTAATCGCTTACAGGTCAAGTCCGAAGTCTTTTGCAACGTGACTTCGAAAAGATTCATGGATATTGCGATGATTGGAAGTTGAAGATCTATTTCCAAGAGTGCGAGACCATTCTGTTCAGGACTCCATTGTCTATGGTCTCTAGAAATACTTCAAAGAAGTTGTGAATGTTCTCTGTCGTTGGACAAAACAGGCAGCCACTGGCGAATCGAAGTGTTGTCAGATAACTTGGGATCTGGCTAGAACAGTATCTATATTTTATCTATTTATATATACAGCGGCCTTTGCCTTGACAAAGAGACTGTTTCACAGCAGTCAACTCGATGCCAAGGTAAAGGTGATCTGCTACACGGCCCGCATTCGGCCTGTCCTTGCTTATGGATGTCCCGTTTCCCGGTTTAACGTCGGAACAAGATTAATGGAAAAGATTCGGATTTTCGAGAGACTATGTTTTAGGGCTTATCTCCGTTTATATAGAACTCCAGAGTCTGAGTACAAAAAGTTCTATAGTAATGAAGTCCTGTGCAACGGGGCCAACGGATAAAGCTTATTCGAAATTACATTGCAAGAGCAATGACTTCGAACAATAACTTGATCTTCGGGGCTTACTACCCTTATGATATGCACCAAGAAACAGTACGGCTTAACGGCATTATTCCCCCTGAAGCATTTCTCTATCTTGATAGATACGGTCTACGTTTTCTTCCATGTTGGTCGGAATGCTGTGGACGGGCGAGTCAACTACGACCAAGACGTCGCAAGTAGCTCACCGGAGACTCTTCGGTTTAGTAAGGCCGTATCAGACCGCGACAGAGTGGATGTCGAAAGGTGGCTGAACGGCAAGTAAAACTCTGTCGTTTTTGTTGTATTCAACTTGATTGCCCTTAAGGCAAATTGGAAAGCATGTCCTGTTAGCCTTGGCCGGTTTACATATGTTTAAGGTAGTGTAAGTAGTTTGAATGTTGTTTTTTGGTATTAAGGTCTAGTTTTAAAATACAAAAAAAAAACATTTAGTTTTTGTTTATAATTAATATTTTTTTTTAGTTTTCTTATTATTTAATTGTTAAAATTTAAATCCAAAATTAGTATTAGTCGAAAGACATATTTTTAATTGGTTAGGTTTAGCTAAGAGTGCCCGCAGAAGGTCAGTAAGTAAGTTTATACATGCATAAATAAGTTAATTAAGCTATTTTTATGCGTTTTAGAATTTAAGAATTAAATAAAAATGTTTTGAAAACAAAAGAACCATGGCAGGACCGACTACGCTCCGCAAACACACAATAAAACCTAACCTTTGATAAGAGGCGTATGCAAAAACTTGTACATAGAAGGCCATTAAATATGTCTAAGAGTGCTCTTAAAAACACATTCCCGGTTGGACGCATTTCTCGAATGGATTTCAGCTATTCGGTTGTGACTCTTTCAATCGCTGCCAGCTGTCTAGAAAGACTTCAAGGTGGAAGACCTGCGATAAAATGTTTCATCAACAACATCTTGTACATCAATTAAAATTCCATTTTATTGAGCTGACTTCGTACAGATTGAATGAAAATTTAGCTCGAATAATGATTACAAAGCTATTTGTTTTTTTACCATTCGCGGCCAACGTATGCAGGTTCAACAGTTCCCTGCATCCATATAAATGAACCCAAAGTCCCCCGTGGCTAGATGTCTGAATACATGGAAGTTTTATCGCCCATTCGTCTACTCATAACCACGTTCATCATTCATTTTCATGCACGTATCAGCTACAAGTCATTCTGGCAGCATATTTCTCTCCATTTCTATTTGCTTATGCAAAGCCGGCTCAACGTCTTATTTGGTCGGTTTAAGGGGCGGTAAGTTGCAGCTATTGTAACTTATCTCCCTCGTAATCGATATCAACTTCGATTGCCTGAGGGAGATTTTGGTCCTTGCTTTTGCCAACATTCCGATGAAGCTTTGTTAACCGATGCATGAGATATGGAGTATGTCTTGAGGCACCTACAATGAAGGGTTAAACTACAACAACATGGGGGTTGTGTTCAGCCCCAGAGGTGCGGCTTGTTTATATTTCACTTGGATGTGGGTTTAGTTTATCTGTTGACTGCCTTTTAGTTTTTGCAGCATTTGGAGTGATGAAGAAGTGTATGATAAGATATTTTGAGTATTCGGCAATCAGTTGTTCCAAAAGGTTCATAGTGGTTGGAGAATTGTGAAAAGAGGAAGACATGATTTTACATCAGTTATAAGGGTGCCACTGCAGAAATCCCTTGAGTCTGCTCAATTGTTTATATCTCTGTGAATCAATTCGATGAACTCAGGATAATTTTCTTATCAGTATTAAGGCATTATCAATATTTTTAATTGTATTTTTTAATATTTTTACATTTCCCTACAAGAATCATTGTGCTTATAACTTTCCGGCTCGATGCATGCCTCTGTACAGCCCTCTTATAACATACATTCAATCTATGCTAAGGGAACCACCAGAAGGATCTTTCTCATGATCACATTTGAAGACGACATTCGAAAACAATTTTTATAACTGAGGTCTAAGCAAAGAACGGCTGGCAAAAATTTCATGCAGATCTTAACAAGACGAAATCCTTGGCAACCTCCAAGTTAAATCAATTTTTTGTTACGTTCTTTAGGTTGAGTTAAAAAAAAAATACCTTTTTTGTTGACAGATTTTACCTTGGGTCGCATTTTTGCAGTTTCAGTTTCGATACTAGCAACCGCAAAACTGTAATTTACGAAACTTGCGTTCTTAAAAACCGGTATAAGAAAGTAGCTCGTTAGATTTCAGCAAACAAAGTTCCTTCGATGATGGCGTGTCGCCTTGTTGAAAACATGGCAATCTTACAACCCTATTTCACTAATGGCTTGATTAATAGTGTTTTGAAGTGCTTGAAAGGTATCTGGATTTTTTGAACGTAAAATCGTAGCTCCCTGATGAGCAAGCAGTTTCATCAAAATGATTGATACACCGTTATTGAACAGCAATAACTTGGCGATGAACAATACTGGGTTTCTTCAGATGGGTTATTTTCAAAAGTCCGAAAACTGAACTTTCCGAGTCTGATATCGTGTTCACAACAAAAGTCGCATGACGAATTTACCTTCCGTTTGATCAGAATTTGATCTTAGGGATACATCTTATACCATGAATGACAGACTTGGTTGCACCCAATCGCAATCGTCGAAGCCCATCGACGGCCATCATAAACAACTTTTTTCCAAAATGTGTTCCTTTACCGTCGTGTTCCGATGCCATTATTGATAAATGCCGAGAGGCTTAAATCCGTTCTACCTTCTTCTGTACAGTTCATGAGCATCTTCGGAACCTTTGAAATTGCTATGGCCAGGTATTTAGCAGACACAGACGTGATGGCTATTTCCGATATCATTTTGAGACATGGAGAAGTGTTTTGACAACAAGGATTTAAAAATCGTTATTCTTGTGGGATTGAGGTTTTGATATAAGGCAGCCTTTGCTGATCTATAACGGGCCAAATTTTATCCTGAAAAAACATCGAGAAATCTACAAAAGTGAACCGTCAGTGCAGACAAGACCTAAGTCTTCATATATGTATATATATTTTTTGTTACAAGTACTCTTTGCGATTTCGACAGCCATAACTTTGATTTTTCATCACTAGAGCGGCAGTTAGTCTAGAAGAGTGAGTGGCCGTACTGTTGCTATTATCCTATCGGCTTGTAGTGACCGACCGAACATCCGGTTTCGGCAAGATTCGACCAAAAAATTGGTTTCGGCCACAGTTTCGGTTTCGGCAAAAAATCGGCCGAAACTTCGGCGGCGCCGAAACTCAGTCTTCCACAAGACACACAGAAATTTGGCCAATTGTGATACCGCGAAGGTTGTGTGGATTAACGTATTTACCTTTATTGGGGAGTAAGTGAGTATTGAGAGGTTTTCCTCCCGGACGGTTAAGAAGGAGGAGGTGGAGAGAACTAGTTTGCTCCTCAAATGAACTGAGCGAGGTCTTTTGGGTGTCCTTTAGCAGGTTGGGGCAAATCAGTGAAGAAATGGGAAGAAAGCTTTTTTTGTCTTGATATTGCAATGACCGGATGCTTAGTTTGACCTCAGCCAATGGTATGTCAATATATTGTGAGATGCATCTGTGAGGTTGCATTGCACCTTCACAGGCAAGCTCATCTGCTTTTCCCTATGTCCTGAAACCCCGTTAATGTGAACCTTAGAACCTCTTTAAGGGATACCCGGCGTTCCTTGACAAGCTTAAATGACGATTTTATGGCAGCTTGACTATCGGTCGAAGTGAATATTACCAGAAATGTTACTTTACAATGGGGATTTTGCGGTCGTGGTAAAACATGGAAGGAGAGTTCTAGACAACAATTACTTAAAAAGATAAACTTCGACTTTTCGTTCCAATTTTGACCCATCGGCTTTTATTGTGATGGAGCCGGCCGATATCGGAAAATTTGTTATTGGGAGTATATAGTCTATAACTGTTGGAAGGGAAATCTACTCCAAAGATTGAGGACTGATTGAAATCATGTCTGGTGCATGGCGAGATTGCATTGAGCCTTACCAACACAAACTTTGTTTTTTGACTAGCACTTCGCGTGAGTTCTTGGTCCGTGAGCCGTATTTTTGAATTTGATAGACAGATAACTTTCTGTATATGTTAAAATATAATATACTTATATAAAAAACATATAATATACAATTTAAATAAATTATCAATTTCAACTTGTCTAAAAAAGGTTCGGTTTCGGCGGAAACTTAGACCGAGGACGAATGTTCGGTTACGGTTGCGGTTTCGGTTTTAAATCATGTTTCAGTCGGACACTTGTCGGCTTGTCGTTTAGCAGTTCCAAGCTTGTTTCGCCAAAATAAAAATAAAAATTTGTCATGACGATGTCATCGAACAGATATACAAAAGATGCGCTTTCAAGAATGCAAGTAAATCGGTATAAAACTCTCCTTCTCAATTTAGACTCCACCAATCGAGCAATCGAAATCGAAATTCCTCTGAGCGAACGAATTCTAAAAAAAAGAACTTATTTAAATACTATTTTTGTCAATAAATAAGTAATGAAATCTCTAAAATGGACAGTTTTTAACAAAGTCCAGCAAAGCTACAAAATATTCACTCAAAACTAACATTTCACCAAAAAACATTTCTCCAATTCAATAAAGATGGCTCATTGGCCTTAAGCCGATATATACTACAACTCAGGCATTTTTGGCAACAGCCAATTCCACAGGACCATTAAGAAAAACCTTGTTATGACTACAAATATATCGATTGAGTAAAATTCAAGCTGCCATCACATAACAAGTTTTCATAAAGAATAGCTTCATATATCTTCTCAAAAAATTCCTTTCGGAAATTTAATATTCAGAAAAGACCATTTCATCGTCTCCTTCTTCTTCAGCTAGCTTTACGTTCAGTCCTCTGTGGTTTCTTTGACGACATCATCATCAAAAAAAAAAAAAGAATCATTCTGAAAGCTTCCGAAAATAGAAAATAATCTCTTCGACCATTTTATGCTGCTCCGAACTGTCCATATCTCCGTTCTTAGATAAATATCATTTAGCCCCATGCTCCATCCACCTGAATAGGAGAACACGAGACACTCTGCCAAAGGACGAGATGTGAGTCGAAACTTTACCATGCCCCATGAACTTAAATCAAATTAAAGAACAACTTATTAACTTTTACTACTCGGTCGTCTCATCTTTGCCCAGCTTCTGTGTAGGGTTCATGTCCTGTACGCTTCATTCGTCCTAAATAAATATCAAGAGGTTTGATAATTACCGTCGGGCATCGACTTTAAATTACTCGGAAGAACTTGCTAAAATTTCTCCATCATTGGAGTCTGATTCCCATTACCATAGGACTGCAATGGTCACAGGACTATTACCACTCAGGACATGGCTCGCCCATCATCCTCTTTCGAGAATGGATTTCTGCATTGAAAATGGCAAATCAAATCCTGTTCTTATAACCAAACAAAAAAAAAATAAGAAATTAAACGAAAATGTTTATCCTTACCGTAGGAAGCCCGAAGATCCGAACATCATCCTTTTGCTCTTTGTATTTGTTTATGGGAATTTTTCAGCTCCAGTCTAGAGGTAATAGCAAGTCGCATTAGCAAGGGGGGTCTTGAATGTAGACGTAGACTGTGAAGATTGAAGTTTACCGTTCAGGGAAAGTTTTAATCACTCTGTAATTGTTTATAGGACATGCTTTGAATATCGCTCGTTTTCTTTTTGTTTCGTTGCCCAAAGTCCTGTTCGTCCTCTGAATTGATTTGAATATAAAGGGGTTGTGTGGCTGTATAAAGAGGAATGTTCTGGTAGTCTCTGTCATAGGGATCGATTTGTAGAGTTTTCAGGTAAAAGTTTCAGCGATTGAGGCAAAAAGGTATAAAGTTTAGAGATATCCTTTTTTTTGCTTTTTTCGGAGAGTGTTTTTATGTGGACTTTCAATATATATGTACGTGTGCACGTACACTCACGCGCCATTGAACCAGAGGAGAGTTTCGTGTGTACGTACCCAGTTTGGTAGTTCGTAATTTCGTTTAGGTCGGATTAATTAATAAACTTGGTGATTCACGAAAATGTAAATTTGAATATAGAGTTATTAAGGACGTTTATGGAATGTAATACCTGGGTAGCAGATGCCCGGGAGCTGGATTAAAAGGTCCTGTCAAAGAGAAGGTATAGGGGAAACTATCTACGCAAAATTTCATTACTTCGTCACAAATGACTTTTTATGATTAAATATTTGCAAATTTGGTTCTAGTTTCAAGAGGTTTCATGTGTTGTATGAACTTTGGCCATCCTTAATTGATTAAAATTCAAGTAGTTGCCTAGAGATTAAATTTTGGATTGTTTTTTCTAAAGTCTGTATTTTTAATATTTGTAGTTAGCTAGATCGTTCCGTGAAGGTATGTTATCTATGCAAGGAGTATGGTCGAACGCAGCTGTTCAAGTCTTTCTTTCCATCCATAATGTGGGGAATTATGACAGCGATTATGAAACAGATTGAGCACAAGGCTTAGGATCTGGTCCATTGGGGTAGTATATACCAATAGCGAAAGAGAAAAATTGTCCCAATAATTTACATTCACTCAATTCGAAGTATTTTATTTGAAAATTGATGCACTCGAACTAGCAAACGTTTTAAAAGCTTGCATGTCCCTAACTCCCAATCAGCAAGTGGATGATTTTTATAGCTAGATCTTTCCATGCGGTTAACAGCATATCGCCAGGGAAGAAGATGTTTTTTGAAGAGTATGATTGTTATCTTTCGAGCTGTGATCTAACGATCATTGTTTGCTTTGGGAGAGTCTTCACCCTCGTTTGTGATGTTTTGTCCTTGGATGGATCAATAGTTCGATACCTTGTCGAAAACTTGCAGCTTGTTTCATACTCATAAATCTGGACTTCATACCTGATGGCCTCTTCTTCAAACGCAATGGTAGCTTATATGATGGCGCTTTGGATGCAAGTAAAGATGTCAATTTCGTCTTCGCATCCCAAGTGCTGGACAGACGTGCAAGTCTTTAAACTCAAAGGAAGGGTGGTGGTGATGCTGAGCAGAATGTGCCTCAATATTAATTTAGAAATTATTTGGCTATTATTAAAATTACCAATCCTCTAACTACCTCGTTGAAGGATTGCCTATGCGCCTAACTACCTCGTCGAAGGATTGCCTCATGATGAATTTTGACATAAAATCGTTCACTGCGTCGTTAAAGAGAGCGTGAGACTATTTCAACTGGAATTGGTGGTTGGCAGGCAGTGGCTGAAGGACTCTCTGGAATTTTTCAGGGACCATCTTCAATATGTAGTTTTTTCGGAATCAGATTCTTTAGTTGTCCTTGCATGGATTTCCTGTTCAAATGTTGTTTTTAGCTCTCGATTTTACATAACAAGTTGTTTGGGTACCTAGTGCTTCCAAATGGTTCGATTTTGGCAGAATTCAGTGCTCTAACTCTTTCTCATTGCGCTGGGAGGTATTCGTTTAAATAAAATTGTTGTCATTTTAAAACTTACGAGCTTTGTTTTGCAATTGTTAATTTTTGATTACTTTAATTCTTGAATGTTTGTAGAACAAATACTCCTCTTCCTGAAGAATTGTTAATGATTTTTAAACAATGAAAGTGAACTCCATTTGAATAGGTTTGAATTAAAGTTCATTAACCGAGTGCTTTGCAAGGCTTTTCGATGTTCAAAAGGCACGTAATCGTTTTCCTCATGTTGTTTAACCCGAAATATACATTGGACCAACAATTTCCACAACCTAATGCAAATTCCATGACTTCTCGACGGATATTCTGAATCTGTTCCCATTCAAAATATTCAAACAAAACTGACAGTAGCCGCGATTTGCTAAAGTCCAAGGTTGATCTGTACAAGTTCCGAAAACGAAGCTACTTGGTTCCATTTGGATACGGCATCAACAGGATCAATGTATCCACTTAAATATTTTTTTTTTTTCAATCCCCTACACTGTTTCACTACACTTTTTTTAAATTGATTGCCAAGTGTTGACGTTCACCTGATTATCAGTATTTTTTCCTTGTTAAAGCTTATCTTTAAAATGACCGCTATCTGTCTTGGGAATGTCATGCTCATGAGAATCTCTGAACTTCCATTTATTCTGACAAATTGTGCTCCGGACATATTGTCATTGTTCCTTCATCCACGACGGAAAACATACTCCAAAGATGGTTATACAAGAAAGAAATAACAAAAAAAAAAATGCCTTCATAATATTGGTGAACGCCCCATTCGGGCGTAGATAGACTACAAGTGACTTCTTGATTCGACATCAAAAGGCTCTTTCGTAGCCACTTGGAGAGCTCTCCTCACCCACCCGCATCCGCTAATGTTCAGCCCATTCCAATATCCTGTTTGTGTTTATCTAACAAAGTCTCTTCCAGAAAACAATAAACAAAACGCATCCTATTACTACAAGTCATCAAATGTACTAAGTATATTGACTGTCTTTCCGTTCCGCTCCTTCGTCTTATTTTTGTTTGCTTATTTATTTTTTTTTTTTGCCTATTTGAAGCTCTACACGTCTCTGTCCGGAATCTACGCCAAGTGTCCTTTTCCCGTTGTTACTGCTGCGTTCTTCTATCTTACTTTCAATCTCAAGTTGTCGTCCCACTTCAGATGTCAGGACATTGCCAATTCAAATCACATTGATTGAAGTTTGTTATTTGTTATAAATGGTGGCGGCGTCGTATCCTCCGCGTGGGTGGTCTGATTATCTGATCCTGCTTTTGGTGGCGTATTCTCTTAAGTAAAATATTTGAAAGCTACAAAGCAACGAAATGTGTTTGGGATAATGGTGGACGATGTCATTTTCATGCCTATCTGGTTGCTGTGCTCGTTTTCTCAGTTCCAGGAAAGGACCCTGGCACGTCACACCCACAGCCAAAGTTAATTTCGTGGCCGAGTGAAAATTTATATTTTATTTACTCTTAGGGACAAATTTCCGTTAGCGTCGACAGTTTCGAGTTTACCAGTTTGCCAGTTTGCCGCGAGCTCCAACTTCCAAGTTCCGAGTTCGTGCATGTCCTTCAGCTTGAGTTTATTAAGTTTCATATCTCGATCTGGCGGTGTGTGAATTAGAATTTCAGCAGGCGTCACGTTTATGGCTTTCAGGCGGCGCGGCGCGGTACGTTCCTGAGAAATATTTTTGATTTGTTTAAGTTCATTAAAATTAGAAAAGAGAGCGAAAAAAGCCAATGGGACTGGTGCTTGTGAATTGGCTTGATAAGGCTTGTTGGGGGAACATTAAAAACGTTTCGTTTGTTGACCCGATTTCCATTGAAATGGAAAGTGATTGTGCGCGAAAACTCATTACGCGACGGACTGGTGGCTGTGGGACTATAATTTGACAATAAATTAGGGAAATCGTCAATATGATGACACAGACTGAAAGCGTTAGAATTGTGGTCCTTTGCAAATGGTTTCTTTTCATTTGCGGCTCATTCGATTTGATTACGAAACATTTGTCGGGGGACATTACTTCGAGAGAATTTTCGTACACTTTTAGTAATTTGGTTCTATTAGAGACCAAATAAGGTGTCGGTACATTGACCTATAAATTAAAAAAAAAAAAAAACCTAAGTCAGAAGCTAAGGGAATATTTTATTAAACATAACTCAGTTGATTGCTTCAATTTTCGTAACGATGCATTCATTTTCACCTCTATTTCTATTTTTTTTATTTTTTACATATTTGAACTTGTAACTTTAAATATTAAACAGAAAATTAAAATAAAAACAATAAAGACAAATTTATTTATTACTTGAAAAACTTCATATATTATATTTAAGCGCAAGTGGTGCTCTAGTAGTCGTACCAAAAATGCTTAGATTTGAGGTTATAGAGAAAGAATTGTAAAACTTACTCCAAAGTGCTTTTGAGCGGTGTCTTTATTTAATCAGATATAATTAAATCAATGCATTGATCACCAATTACCAAAAAAATACTATTAATATTGATTTAATTTCCATATTTATTTCATAGCAGTAAGAAAATACAAGCGTTCATTTAAACTATTAACCCGGCATTTGTTCACGAAATTTTCGAGTGCACGGGGTGTTCACGGGGTCTTTGAAGGAACGGACTTGCTTCTTAAATACTTTATGAAGTTTCTTCTTCTTGGTCCAGTAGTTGCCTAGGCAAAAATTTATAACCATTTTTAATGAAAATTTAACAATACACCAAAAAGCGGGAAAAACAAAAATTTGTTGAAAAATTCATAGTTCAACAATGAACGTAAAAATAAAAGAGGTTCTAGTATTTTGTAGCTTATACTATGAGCTTTCAAACAAAGGTAGACTTGTTGATTCTTTTGTAAGTTGGACATGACCTCTGATTTAGTTTTCTTACTCATCTTCAAAAGCTGTCACAACGCATTGTATCAGTGAAAAGTAGACTTTAAGGAAAAAAACCGAAAAAAACAAGAAATTGAAAAATAAATATTTTGAAAACTGAACTCCGCAAAAGCAAACTGAAGCAATATTTATTATAGCCAGGAAAGAACTGAATAACACAAAATTGCACCATTCTTACCTCTGAAAATTCCGAAGCGCTCTGCAGGTCAAATGCCAGACCCCAGTGTCCGTTGTGTTTATAGTCCCCGCCACTACCTTATTTTTAAGCCCGCGGTCACTTCTTCACAGAAAAATTTGAGTGTTAAATTTCGACTGTTCCTTTTACGACGTAGTTCATATCAAAAATATAGCATTCTTTTCGCAAAAAGCTTGAAATATTTGCAAAATTCGTTTAATCCCCCTTAACGACCTTCTGAATAGGATTATGCATTAAATGCAAATAATTGTAACATGAAAAATGCAAGTGATTTTTTTTTTGTTATTCAACACAAAAAAATAGAAGAAAAATACCAATGGCATGATAACGTCTATCGGACGCTTGATTGGATCTCTGATCTACGTCTACCACCTTTTGATTAGATTTTTTGATGACTTGATTCCCGGGGATCATGAATACCCGGAAAGGCATTGAAAGCTTAAGTAATTTTTGGCGACTGAGATGTACGTATTTCGTTCACTATTGCTCCATTTGTGGGATCGGAATGTGGAAGGATAATTTCCTATCACTTATCTGCATTCGCTCAATTCGCAGTAATTTTATTCGCGATTAATTGATATACTAACAAGTGTAGGTTGTATGCGTTGGAAGATTGCTTCATCACTCTGCTGTAAGCGCTTTATTTTCAAAGTAGATCCAATGATTTCATCCCCAAAAACTATTTTTTTGAAAACCTGATCTTCAAAACTATCATGCCACCACTGGTTTGACTTCTAGCCCTGGTCGACCACTAGGTTAAATTGTTCTCTCTAGGGCTCTTAAGATTGTTCATGAGATTGATTTTCAGCCCAGGATGGATAACCATTCCATTGAGATAATAAAGAAATATTTCTAGGCAGACTTCAGATCTGAATTAATTTAGATCATCGCGAATTCAGGGTGGACCATTTGCTGGTTTCTTTTTGATTCTTTGTTGAAAATTATTACTAGCTAAGTATTATAAAAAATTCTACCTTAAAAAAACCTTCCGCCAAAATGGTGTTCACAAACACGTGAATAATGGTCTCAAGGCTAGTTTGCTGCTTGAGAACCGAACCCGTGTTCACCTGATCGCTCCAATATGAACATTGCACCTGGTGCCAAGAGTGTACTCCTTAACCCTAACTTGGACACACCAAAGGTCTCTGCCACTAAACATCAGTTGCATTAGTCTGACGAGAATTTTGCATAATGTTATCGGAGTCGCTTACGAGGTCCCATTAATGAAGGAGAAAACTGACCGACCGCTTCGTTAATAATATTTTGCCGAGGCCTGAAAGAAGCTCGAAATTGGTGGCAATTTTGCAAATTCAGTCATGTTTGCGACTGTTTGGGGCATGGTTTTTCGAGTGAATGTATTATTCGCCAATTATTTTCTATAAAAGAAAGCTATGAGAGAGCGCTGCTTAGGCGTGGTGATAATTTCCTTGTGGCTAGCCAGTCGAGGAAGTATAAGTATATATATTGAAGGTAATTTTTAGCGGTTTAGTTCTTAGTTTAACAAAAAAAAAACACAAGGAAAATAAATGTTACATAAATATTGACCGCAACTATGTACGTTTTAAGTATTCTCTTCGGAGAGTTACATTTTGAGACTCCTTTTCGAGTATATTGACTGGTATCTCAAAAAAAACATGTGTAACGTTATCCTTTCAAGGCTGCAGTCTCCGCTGGCTTATCAGCATAGATGATTGCTTAAACGTGTCCTCATCAAAATAGTCTAATAGCCTCAAAACTCACGATCTAGTCAGCCAAGCCACCGGTTATACGCGAGATAAATTGGTCACCGATACCATTTCTCAATTGGTCTATTCGCGTAAAGAGTGGCATAAAGCGACGTCACGTCGGCCAGGCTCAAGGTTCAGGTGGTGCATTAAAGGTAAAATAAGTTTTGAAATCGTTGAACGATTGCTAGTTAACGGTCATCTTTCAAATAATACGGGCCAACGATTTTGCCGCACCATAAACCGCACCAAACAGTAAGTAGATTTTTTTGGATGTTGTAGCAGCCATTGTATTGACTGAGGACATCCAACCAGAAATCAGATTCTTCTCAGCTGGCAACTTTTCTGTAAGAAATCGGATCTCTTCCTCGGACTTTTCTAAGGCTCATTCACTGAATATTCGACGTTGTGGCGGGTCGAGTGGCTTAAATTCTCGCACGAGCTGTAATGCGTTAGGCTTTAGGCCACGACCCTTCCATAAAATATTAACGTAGTCATGTGACAAAATCCCGAAGAATTATACTGGCGGGAAACAGCGTGCAATATTTTCCTCTGTACTATATAAGTGAAGCCGTCCTTTTCAAACCTGTCCAGTTTAGTTTTCTGTACACGCTTTCTGCCGTTATAATCTTAATCCTTATTTATATCCCAATCCTGTAAGGTAGCCTTTCTCCTTTCCTTTAGAAACCATCATCCTTATTGTAACATTGCAGTATCACATTCGTAACGTTATGTCTCATTTCATCACGTGCCCTTATGGAAACCAGAAAACTTGCAATAATTTGCCAGCGAAACTTTGCTCCAAAAACAATCCTGATACCATTACGCATTCAACAATCAAATTGAAACAAACTATTTCCAACTCATAATCACCCCATCATGCTACGTGAAAAATAATGAATTGCAAACTTTTCAAACAAACCAAAAAAAAAGGTGGAAAAAGACAGCAACAAAAAATTCTCCCCTCATTTTCCTGAATAATGGTAATGAATATTCTGTCGGAAAAGTTTTATATTTTTCGCCGCCCCTCCCCTTCAAAAAAGGCGGCAGAAACTTTCAACGCGCAAAACTTTGACTCATTTTTGTACTGCAGGTCCTTGTTTCCTGTCGGTCGGTGGTGGCTCGTGCGTTATGTCGACCGGTTAAGTCAATAAACACAAACGTATCTTAAGCTTCCAATTAAGCGACAGCAATCTGCTTAAATCGGAAGACCCACGTTTTTCGAATACCCATATAGAGCGTCCTGTTTGCGTATGAGCGTGTGTGCGCGTTCATAAAGAATTTTCGATTTCCCGTCGAACTTCCTCAATTTTGTTTTTTTTTTTATTTTTAAACGCCCCAATGCGTGTCTGTTTGGCTGTTGCTAAGGGTTTACTTTGGAAAATTGTGATTTTATCGGAAGAAAAGTTTCCCCCCTTTTTTTCATCTTGTTATGTTTTTTTTTTTTTGTTTGTTTTCTTAGAGGAGAGTGGGAAGGATGGTTACATACGTCGGTCGTACACAGGATTTGTTACCGAAGGTTAAATACACATGAAATGTTTTAAGAAATCTGAAGAAAGCTCAGACCAGGATAGAAGTTTACCAGTAGTCGATTCCATCTCTATGGGGATCAAAGAGGAGCACACCGTCGCCGTCGCGTCGTCGTTGCGGATATAATATTTATGTACCGGAGTTCATGCACATTCTCTTAAGGAAGTACAGGATATAGAAAACAAGGACGTGAAAAGAAGGAAATGAATTAAAGATACACATATCCTGGCATTTAACCATTATTTAGGAAATGATAAATTACTTTCAGGATATAGGAGCAAACACGCCGATACCGATGCCAAGAACTCTGACAGCATCTCAACACATTGTACTGTTATGTATGTACAAACATATGTATGTAGATTAGGCACAGGATGATTATCCCTTTTGTAGCTGCCAGTCGATGCGTTATTATACGCCTTGAGACGAAACTTTTACGCAACAGCATAAAAGAAATGAAACGCATCATCATTATCCCAACAAAAGAGTAAATTGCGACGGCAAAAAGGATCAAATAAAAAGGAGTAATGTCTAAATAACATCAGTTCTTGACATTCAGTCCAAAGTCATAGGGGGGCCAGCAACAAGACGAGTTAACCGAATAAACAAAACATAAAACATAAAAGAAGAAGCAGAACTGTCTTAAAGACGAAAAGGATGAGCAAAAAGAAAATCATTCGTTGATAGGGATCATATTGTTCATGTTGTTTTTTACTTCATTTCTGGCTGAAAGAATGTCTGGTATTTGTTGCTAAGATACTAATTGCGAGTGAATAACTTTTTGTTTGTTCGCATTTAATTTGGACGTGCAAGTGGGATTGGTCTGAAATGTCGAGACGACCTTTTCCGATTTCTTTATTTGGAGTCATTACCAAACAAATCAATTATAATTTGTTGTTTTTATTTGTTTATTTCAGTTGGGTAGTCTGCTGCCGATTGCGGTGCCGGCTCCACCGACGACTATATCACCACCGGTGAGACCAGATTTGCAATCATCAAATCTGCTCAACAATCAGCCGCAACCTCTAGAGAGTGGTCCACAAGTGAGTATCAATTTCAAACCTTTATATTCTATTTTATTCAGCTTTATAGATTTCAATCGATTGCGCTCTAGTGTAGGGTGCCCTCAACTTTAACAAACAGGAACCGCCATACAGCTTGAAAGCTTGCTACCTCCAAATTGGAAGATTTTGTTGGGAGACGTCCCCTTCCATATTAAATTGCAACCGAAGGTATCTGTTGCCGTAAAAAACCTAGTCATGATTTGGAGAAGACGACTTTCAAGTTCACACCGTTAACTTTTTTTCAAAAAGGAAAAGACTTCCAATTCGACTCGTTTTTATTTATTTGTTTGTATGTTTAGCGATATCAGCGCCGAGTGTAAACCAATTTACGTGAGTTTGATTTTTATTGAACAGGCTATTTACCGAAGATGGCGTCCCTTTAATTTTAAAAAAACATTCCACCTCTAAAGGAATGAATCCCATTTTTAAAGTTTCATCCACAACTTGGCAAATAGATGAAGTCTAAAGACTTAAAGTTCGCGAAGAACTTTTAAATAAGTTCTGAAGGTGGTTAAATAATTTAAAAATATAAGTAAATGTGGTTGAGCCGAACGAGAATCCTTTCGAATTTAAAGTTTGATGATTTTTATGGTTACAAGTAACAACGAACTATCGAAGGCATCGAAGAAAAACGTCGTGATTTCTTTAGTGATTTATGTTTAAAGATGGTCGAATGTCATTCCTCCTACAGTACCTCTTTGAATTTCCAAGACTCCAAAAAACACAAAAGGGCATTTTGGAGAAATCACAGTCAGTTCGATATGAACATGTAATGGCATGGAGTTAAAAAAACGATCTGCTACTCACTTTATTTGATAGCTTTACAGTCGGGGTTGGACTTGGTCCTCAACCTTCAAGCTAGATCCAAATCGATATACAACTCATGTAGTTCTCTGTTGAGCCTTCCCTTCCAAGTGAAGTTCGCAAGTGATTTTGCTTTCAGAAAGCATATGGTCAATGCTTCTACAATATGAAACATGACCTGGACTAGGTTGCTTGTAAAACATAAATCTGGTCGTTAGAGATAGGCCCTCCTTACTTTTAAGCCCAAAAATCAGCGGATTTTAAGACAAAGTCTTCCTTTGAATTCTGCAGTGTTGCTTTGAATTCATTGCGGATACTAAGTAGACTAAGTGCTTGACTGCCTTCAACTCTGATACATGTCATGTGTCATTTTTTGTTGACAGCCTTCGACTTCGTCTTTACTGCATCGGTTTCTGTAACTCTGTTGTCGGTGTACGACAGCGCGTCGCTTTCGGCATTAAAATGTATCGATGACATCTTTACAGATCTTTAATCTTCATCTACATCATCGTGTTCTGCGGAATGAGTTCGGCGATGTGATGCTTAAACTAAGCATGACTATGCAAATTTATATGTGGCCGTAAAAACGATGAGGTGAGAATTGATAAAGAACTTCAGTGTTTTTCCCATGATCTGCTATAATTTGAAGATCTGGTCGATTGTACAATTTCCTGGCCTTAAATTGGACTGATATGGAACAATCAGGATTTAAGGTTAAGAGTTTTAAAGATTCGCAAAGAGGTGAGAATATTTAAAAAAAATGGAATAAAGAAAACTTGTCCCTTCGCAGTTGGTTTAGTGAAGAAGGACTCTGTATTTTAGGGCCGAGCACATGCTTTTGATGTTTGGCCAGGCGTATTTTCACCGACCACTCTTTAGAGACAATTCGGTGTATGCTCCTTATAAGTTCATCTCCAGCTGCTTTGAAAAGTTCAGCAGAAACTCCATTAGAACTCCATTCTACCTAACAGCTTCAGTTTATTTCTTCTTTACGATTCCTCTTACAAACTGCTCAGATTTGACTGCTTTTCAGTATCCTTACAGGCCGGTTTTCTTATTGGTAAGGTTTACGAACTACTCGCGCATTCATCTGACAAAGAACCCTAAATTGTTCGTCTCATTTATGTTTTGTATACGATGTTATGGAAACGTACTTCGGATCAGGGTAATTTTTTCCCCCCTTTTTTCCTTGATTTCCATTTAAACTTCCTTCCTTGTGCCCTCCAAAAACCTTGAAAATAGTAAGTAATAATATTGAAAGCCTCCAAGTGAAACAAATAAACCTGCATCCCCAGAATAAAGACCTCATCCCACACCAATCTATTGGACAGAACCACTTACTCTGAATCAGAAAATATGCGCTCGTTCATGTACATTCCTTGGCTTGAGCTCTGGCGGGGCCCAAACACATTTTCAATTGTGGAAAACTCATTAGGAAAACTTATGCATTCATGAGATAGATTAAACGAACTACATGCTATCCCTATTTCGTACCTTGCATGGGTTGCTCCTAGCCTGATGGTATTACTCATTCGCAGCCTCCAGCCCAAAACCGTCGCCGTCGTTCTTGTTGTTCGCCATCCACACCAACTCCTCGCCCATAAGTCTTCCAGAGTCAGTTTATTTCTGCAATGAATACAAAATTAGTCTGGTCTCATTGATTTACGTTTCATTCCTTCTAGCTCTCAGCCAGTGGCAGATTCCACTCCGACTCTGTGTACCTATGGCACTAGACAGGATGGCAAAGCCACATTTGCAACAAATTCACTTGATGGAATGACGTACTTGTGTTTGTTTTTTTGCATAGCTCGTCATTGTTGTCTTCATTTTCCAAATAAATGTGTCAAGGTGAATGCAATTCCAAGCTACGGTCTCGTCGTTTTACTCTCGGCGAGCTAAATTGAATTGGTTCCGCGAAATTAATGCATACGAGCATGTGCATGAGATATTTTTTTGTGTCTAAATATGTTCACCTTTTTTTTAGCATAAATGTTGGCGGCTTTTAAGGCTAATTGGATAAAACTGAGAGCTTTGGAGAAAATGGATATGCGTTTGATTTTTGTTTTGAATTTGAATTTAGCTTGAAGATGAAGACGTAGATGTACTCACGTGGGAGTAGACTTATTAAATCATCTGAAATTTTATTCATTGTTCGTCTAGACTTGAATGGAATTTTTCCTATAATTTTTATAGGTTTGAAATAAGGCTAGGGTTTGGATGGAGGGATGATAAATACTCTGAATTGGGAGTGGATTTAAAAAATCTGGTTTTCATTCGGTCAATAAAATCTGATATCTATTCACACATTTCTACCGAATTATTTAAAATCCACCTAAGTAGAACGGCTCTAATATTCGGCTTGAAATTCATCAACAAATTCCGACAGAATTTACAGTGTATTGTATTGTGTTTCTTGCATAAAACTGACAAAAAAGGAACAGGATCATTGATTCGAATACTTCTTCAATAAGTCAGGAAGAAAAACACCTTTTGATTAAAACAGCGTTAATTCAAAATTACTTATTTTTCATTTCTCTTATTGGAATTGCATGCACATCGATTTTGAGCTTACACTTTGTGTCGGATAGGGTTCAGCAAATTACTACCAGGTGTCGCTTCGTAGGATAACATTACCAGACATCAATTGGTTTCTTAAGTTTCAACCTTTTTAAAATATTCTCGACGTGTGAGCGTTCTGCGATGTGCGAGGAGGGTTCAAAATCGCCCGACTCCAAAATTCCCAAGAACCATATTGAAGAGATTCAACTTTGAGGATCTGCAATCGCTAGATGATCGCAGAATTGGTATTTCTTTTTGCTCAGCATTGACTTTGACGTAGATTTTGTTAATGTCCCCAAAGGACTCGAAGAACATCTAGCCTGTTCTTGTGATCCGTCCTTTTTTCTAAAAAGCCGATATTCATCTTATTCTTTTTCGTGACGATCGCAAGACACTCTCCCCCAATCAATTACAGAACCACTTAATACGCTTATATTCAGCTGGGTCTCACTCTTCGTTGATTGCCTGCTATTCAAGTGGATCGATTGACACCCTAGTTTCGAATCCTTGAGCTGCGGGCACTGGATTGTATCTACAGGTATAGATTGGCTAAGTATACCGCTGCTATGTCCTATTCAGACAATGGAAATCGAAAATAGTCCAATGATAGTGTTCGAGTCTCAGTAAACAACATCGAAATAACTTCCGTCGTTTCTGGACGGTTCTTATAAGGTGGAGGATGAAGAGGATCACTCCATGGGGCGAAATTAACAAATTAGCGCTGTACAGACTCGAAAGCGGTCAATATGTGTTGAGTATTCAAGTTGTAGCCGAAAAGATGTGCAGGGTACTTGTCGGACATGAGAATTCCTTATTCCAGAGTAGGCAAACAATGACTTTTGTTGACTATTTGCTACATAGAAATTGAGAAGTCAAGATTTTGAAGGAGTAGTTCTCCATAATCATAGTCAGTTTAACTTAAGCTAGCGCAGTATTATTTTAAATTTAAGCAGAGGACATATGGGATAAGCTTTCATTATAAGAACATCGTTAATAGAACATAGAGGACGTAAGTGGCTACCCTGAGGCACACAATAATTGATAGGTTCGCCCCTAAAGAGAAAATCGACTTCACAAAAGAAAAAGCGAAGCCAAGAGATTTTATTTGTTAAGCCATTAGATTGGGGGAAGCCTACTAAATGCCTAACTAATATCAGTATGTATACGTTTGACTTGATAACCTTCTAATATTTGTCAATAAAGAGCGATTTGAAACTTATGTATATGCTGTCAAAAATTAAAATGTAGCGTGGATGTAGCTCTACCCATAAAATGAAACGTCATTCCGACATCCTTTTTTCTGCAACGGGATTTTGAAACAATTCCTCAATAATTTTGGAAATTATAAGGGCAGCCATAGTCCCTTGAGAGTGCGTTAAAGCTGTTTTTAAGCAGTGAAACTTGCGGCTCTATTAAAAGCGAGCTAGACCACATTAAATAAATTTAAAAAGAGTTTTCACTATTTCCAAATCAACAAATCCCATGGGTCAACTTTTTATGGGTTACTTGGGTTCACTACTACATTTTCACCTTCCCATAAACCTGCGGAACTTGGCAGGGTTTCTTTAATAAGGCAGTGAAGAGTGTTTTCCGACGAACACTTGAATTCCCAGTTTCCCAAAATGTTGTGGCACATTAAATAAGTAAATCATTTTGAGCAGCGATGCTGAATTCATTCACCATTCAAAGAGCCAAGTTACAGCAGCAGGAAGTCAAGTCATACAAGTCATAATAGCAAACATACGCATGCATATATGTTTATATGCGATAGTGTGTAGTGGTAAAACACTCTCTGAAGACCCAAAGGACTTTTTGTTTTGCTGCTAAACCCTCAACCAGGCTAAGAGGATTGTATAAGTACATCATACATATATTCACTTAGGGAAAGAAAGACCCACATACACACACACATTTGCACGCACTCAAAACAATAAAAAAAAAAGAATTAAATGAAGAAACGCGAAAAGCCCCAAAGAGATGATAACAGAGAACAGAGGAGAATTAAGTTTGGAAATGGAAGAAGAACCAACTCAAGCAGAACTCCGTAACGCGTATTACTTCGTTTCGCCATCATTCAAGCGTTGCCTCTTCGTTTCCCCGAATGATAATCCAATTGCGTCAAATGAGGAGCTGCGAATGCAGCTTGCTTGCCTCCGGATCAGAGAAGCTCCTTTCTCATTATTTTATCACATGGAAAATCATTCGCCATGAAGTTATGAAATTTTCTTTTTCCTTTTCGATTATTACATTTAGGTCGTACTTTTTGAAAGGATCCCCCATTGCCAGTTCTAAGTGCAATAGTGTTTAAAACCTCAAAAATAAGGGATGAATATAAAATTATATTATTTTTTTTTTGTTATTTCATCTCATCCTTTGGTCGGTTCAACAACAATCCTGCTGCCATTCTGTATTGTATCCTTGTTCTCAACTTTATTCGCATAAATTTATTTATTCTTCGGCGGCGGGTGGTGGCCGGCGCAAGGTGACTCCTCCAAGTTTCTGCAGAAAGATATGGAAACGAATGAATTGAAAGGACTTACAGGTTGCCAGGCGAATGTTTAAATATATGTTCAAGTATGTATGTATATGCTTAAAAAAGGCTCCCGCTTTTCGGTTTGGGGTGATGGTCTTTGGGAATGATCGTGATGAATCCCCCGCCGCATTGAATTGAATTACCTGCCTAAAAGTCTGTGTGTTTATTGATTTGGAACTTTTCCAAGCAGTCGAATGAACCTGCCATTTATGAGAGTGCTTGGCAAAGGTCTGTGCTCTTTTTTCGGTTTTCTTTCTTTTTTTCTCAATTCAAAAGTTAAGCACTTTGAACCTGACTAACAAGGAGCTTTGTAGATTCTTTTCTTTTGCCTGGGTACCCGTGTTTTCGTTACATTTGACCTAGAAAAATGGGAATGGGTATGCTTCTTTGGGTCTATCTCAGAGGTTGTGCTTTTTTTTACGTTCTGATGGGGGACATATGAATGGAATACGAATTGAAGGCGTTACGAGTACACAAACACAGCATATATCTCATTTGGGGGTTTCATTAACAATGGGTAGGAAAATAGTTATTGTTGTATGAGCAGAGTATGTGGTGTCCCTCGGGCAAATGCCACCACATCTATGCGATGAGAAATGGGAGTATCTTGAATTGAAATCACCCAAAAGTAATTTGAACGGGATGTTGGTCTTTTTTTCTATTTTTTTCCTTTTATCTTTTTTTCATTTATTTACTTTTTTTTTCTTGCGTTTATATGAATTTGGGCTGTAAAGATGTCAATCTGGATGATAAATTAGAGTTTGGTTTTGTAAATGTATTCAATGGTTTGCATAATGTGGGAGGACTTTGGAGAATAGAAATGTGAGATTAATTTGAACGTAATGAACGGATTTCTTTTTCATTTCGACGGAATATACTAGGTGCCCGTGCAGGATTGGTGAATATTGGAGCAAGGACATGTCCATCCTCTAGAAGTTAAAGAATACTTTTGAAGAGTTTTTTTTTTTCTTGATATTTAAAAAAAAATTACCATTTCTAGGTATTTGGAGATATTGCAAGGTTTAATATGGCAGATGTATACACTTACCTGTGAGAAGTTAATGGCTTATTGTGAAAGTCCATTAGAGTCCAACTGAGATCTTCCGCTTGGATGAGCCCTTTGCGAATATTGCATTGCAGGGGCTCGCATTGAGGACTTTTTCAAACGAGGCTTGGATATATTGAAGAATGTGCTTCCAATTACCAGCACAAATGGGTTCTTTACATATGTTAATAGGATAAACATAGGCTTTTAATAAATTAGGATTCTTCGGGCAAGATAAAAGCAAGGAGGCTAAACGAAAGCAGGAATGTTGTTAATAACTACCATTAGAATCCAATTTACTTCGAAAAGAAAATAAACAGGCTTGAAATTCCACACTACCGGCGTTAAAGGCCCAAAATTATGGACTTTTATTTAGTTTATCAAGAAATCTTCAAATGAAACTTTCTAGTTCATCAACTTATTTCGATTTAGATACTGTGAATTAAGCGGATGCTAATAAGTCGATGTTAAATTCTCCATCCCGATTCAAGCTCTCAATTCTTCTCCCAATAGTTCAGCTCGATCTGTGCAAAGTGTCATTATAAGGGTATTCTGGAGCCCTTGAAGAAAACATTCATAGCAAATATGACGCTTCGAGAGATAATGCATAAAAATGTATAGCGTGAAAAATGGAAATTATAACTCAATTGATACAAGTGCATAATAAGCTTTGAAGAAATTTCAACGCAAGAAACATGTCGCTAGAGTAGCGTCTAATCTTGAAGTTCACTATCGTTACAACGTTATTAAATAAGGAGTGCATTTGTCAAGATGTAACAGTCTAACATGCTGTGGGGAACTATCAGAAGCTTGTACTATAACACAATCGAGTTGGACTTTCGTTCCAAAACAAAATGGGGAAATATATAGCAACAACATTTGTTTAAAAGATCAAGAATATTTCTGAACATCTAACTTGGATTTTCTAACAAAACAACACCCTCATCCACCTTTCTTGGGATTCCAGAAGCTGCATAGCTAGCACTCAGAAATGGTGCCCGCCTTGTTCTGAGTACTTCATCATCGAAAACGTTTTGGCATGTCCATTTCGTAAGGTTTATGAAGGCGGTAGACCATTTTAGGAACAGAGATATTTTAATCAAAGCTCTCGGTGATGCCGCTTGACTATGTAGAATAAACTTTAAGTTCATCTCAAAACTGTTTGTTAAAAAAAATATCGATAAATGATTGTTGTAAGTGGACAGAAACACAAAACATAGAAAAACCAAAAAATGTGAACATTTCACTCGTATCCTTAGAACTTAATATGCTTGTTCATTTTTCAGACTTTGCTTCTATTGCTGCTATAGATACAAATAATTTAAGTAATATATAGTATATGTAAAATTGAAGGGGGAGCCCATTCAAAATCTCGTGATTTTGACATTATTTGAAATTCTGTACCTGAGAAGGAAAAAGGGAATCGTTTGAGGATCACTTCGTTGTCCGACTCTCTGCCTGTCAAGACCCTTTTTCTAAGGTACGTGTAGATATATCAAGTATATTTGTGACTGCGATTCTATTAAAGCTTTACAAAATCAACTACACATTTTTTACATACTAATTATATTTGTACGAAACCGTCGCTGCGCCAGTCCGGCTCGCTCTAGGCGGTTTTTATTTATTTAAATATTTATGAAAATTATATATCGTTAAATATTGAAAAGTGGTAAGGAACCCTTTGTGGGCTTCACGTACTTAGCCGCTTTTTATTTAATAAGATTTAATAGCGAACCTGTTATATCTTTTTCCAATTCTAAGATAATAAACGTTTTCGAGTAAAAAACTTTTAAAGTAAAACATCTTGAATAGGCAGATAAGTTGACGAAACAATTGTCTTCTTAATGGTGCTAGAGCTTGTAATTAGATCAAGAGATGTGACGCAAATTTAGGAGAAATTATCATTATGCGATTCACCAGTTTGGCCGTACAAAATATCGAAAGGAACTACTTGGCGCTTTAATTCTTACATTTTGTCGCGCCAGTGTACATTTGACTTTTCAATCTTTATCTCTTTATCAACATAATAATAAAGTTCATTTGAATCTTATATTTTTATCAAATAATATAATAATATATTATTAAATCCTTTAAATTTGTTCTCCCTTTTTTTAAAACAGTTTACAATATCACCGGAGTATGAAACGGTAAAGTATTTTTGGAAAGCATTTTATTTGCTTTTATGTACTTTTTTTTTGTAGACGTTGTTTAGTCTTTTGTTTTGCTCGATTTCTAAATACATATTAAATTCAACACGTCGTAGCGATAAATTTGAAAATATTTAATTTATTATAGTATTTTCGGTTAATTTTTGTATGAGTCTATGTGTTTTGTTAAAAGAGACCAAGTTTTCACAAATGAAATCAAGGGTTTAAACATATATGAGCTCGCATAACAACTCACTTAACTGCGGATATTTGTGCGATCCTAGCGATTATTATCGAACGACAGTATCTCAACGAAGAACAGCGATGTTGAGGAGTCTTTTTTGTAGATGCCTTTTACTCATTAAAAAAAAGGTACGACTTTAATATGACTCGGTCCTTAAACTTATTTAAAATAAGTTGATTCTTATAAGAAATAAAACAATATAATAAAAAGTATTGTCGTTAAAACTGTGGGTCGGAAGCATATCAATTTGTCAACGCATTTTTTTTACCGATTTCAGCCTCGAAGTTCACAAGCTCAATTTTGACATCTTGCTTTTGACAAGCTCCATGGTGATGATCGCTTATGGGCTTGAATTCGATGACCTGATTCATTTTTTCTGATTCCCTAAAGCATACTTCCTTCCAGTTATCGATTTCAAATCCTTTCTAGACTTCTAGAACATTCCACCTACGTCGACGTCGAACGCTCTACTGTTTCTACTATTCCAGGTAACGGTTATCCGAAGTATATTTGACAGTTCATACTGCTTATGAATTTCCGCCTCATAAAATATTACAAATCATTTTCGGAGAATTTCATTATCCTTTAATACGTTTGATGAGTGTAATCAGCACAAAAAAAAATAATAAGAAGCAAATAAGGATAATGCCGATCATCCTCACGGGTTTGTTATTCAATTTGTTTCACATCTCCAGCCATAAATTAATGCGTCAAAATCTGTATACAATCCGTCAGTTACCTCAACATGAGCCTTAAATCCAAGAATACGCTTTCGAGGGCACGAGTATACAAACATATATCCAAATGTCGATGCTTAAGCTTTCGTTGAAACTGTTGAAATTAGGATAAAACGAATTAGCATAATCGCAGCAGCCTGCGCCCATTTTGCAAAAGGGCAACATATATCCTTGAAGCACACACCCACTCTCGTGAGCACACGCATACCACTTAAATGCACACAATTAATGAATCGTTACATAATTGATGAGCACATTCCACAGCATGTATGACATGATTACAGGTGATTAATATTCAATTCTCTCTCTATCTCTCTCTTTCTCTCGTGTTGTCAAAATCTACAACCCCCTTATCCGTCCTCTCATATGCTATTGTCGGCATTTCTAACTTGAAGTACAACATCACAACTCTACTGAACTCGATTTCCGGCCCGAAAATTACATTGTACTGTCGCTAGTCGTATGGCCTATAATTAACATGACTAATCATTAGTTGCCTGCAGCTGGAGGAACATTATTAAAACTGTCTCTTGTGACAACCTGTCTGTGCACTCCAATGACTCACAGCTTGGCAGTTCAAGGACTCTTTTAAATTTCAAAACCTTACAGAAAAGGAACAATTTTTGGGGGCGCTCCTTTCAACCATCACTCAAATAGGCCACACCAGGTTCTGCTTAACCCGGCCTTAACCCTAACATAAAAAATAAAACAAAGGCTGGGAAAATAACACAAGAAACGATCCAGAAAAAAAAGCAACAACAACAGCAGATCCTTTAAAATGAAATATGCAAATTGATTGTATAATCTAGGAGGCGACACACTTTGGCGGATGTGACACACAATTCGCCGAGTGCGCGCTGTTTTATTATTGTCCTTGCGCTCTCTCCTTCGTCGTTGCTTTTTATTATTATTATTATTCGCCACAGCAAATCTGGATTAAATGTTATTTCCTGATGTATAGCGAGTCCTATTTATGTTTTTGCGGTTTTTTATTTTGTCTTTGGCCTGTGTTTCGCCTGCATATTTCCTGCTAGATTTCTTTCCCCGAGCCTACCTGGATGAAAAAATAACAGGCAGTGGAAAACGATGAATAAAATGAAAGCGAAAGCGAAATAAAAAAAACAAACATTTTCTTTTATTTGTTTGCCCTTTTTGTCTACTACTACGTATATCCCGCTATTTGCCAGGAAGAATTTATAATGAAATACAAAAAGCTCTTTTTTATTATTTTTTTTTTCTTTTCTTGAGTGGAAAAATAAAAATGCTGTTTTTGAGTATAAGGAAGGATGTATTGTTTGAATGTGTTTTCTTTTTGGTTTGGTCCTTTAAAGATGGCAAGAGGATTTGGTCGGGAAACAGCTGAAAGAAGTGGTATGCAGGATATTAAAATATTTCTGGTACTTGGATAGATGGGAAATGGTAGATTACAACAAAAGGCTAGAAGGTGTATAGTTTATGTTAGTGAGTTCACAAGGATATGCTTTAATAGTTTGGGTTCACCAAGAATTTTCGTATTTATTTGGGAGAAAATCCTTACAAATCCAGTGTTATCTTGGGTTTGTTTTTTATTGGTCAAGCGAAATGAGTTGTTATTTGAGTTATTACGACGATGGGCAAAGAGAAATGTCTAAGATGGGTCCATTGTACTAAGAGAAAGCATTATTTTATGGGCTATGCCAACAAAACTAGGATAAAAGGTTTTTGGAGCTCTTTGACAATTATCTACACTCTGTGCAAGGAGGATTTTTATTAAGGCTTGGTACCTTGTGCGCGCAATATCATTTGCTTTAGAAATTTTGTGTATTGGTTTATTTGTTTGGAAGGGTTGGTAGGTTTTCATAGCACGACAGCCACAACAAGAGAAAAGACTGCACGATGCACGAGAAATTTTACAGGAGCTAGTGTCTCTTTGCTGGGACTGTGGCTCTTTAAGCGAGTAGTTTAATTGTCACCGAATATAAATCTGCACAGTCTCAGAATTGTCAATGTTCATGAGCTCGAATGAGAAGTCTGAGCCAAAACCTTATCAGGGTGGATGTTCTAGCAACCGAAACCCTCCTGTCGAATGGCAGCCGGTTTTCTTGAACGACACTCGTAGCTCGTAGTATATCTGCCTGTGTTCATTGATAGCTTTCAGCAACCTTCTGTGTTGGTCTGCGTAGTAAGATCTTCTAGTAGCGGTTCCTTTTGTTAAGGCAAGGTGATCTGCGATTACTACGATTTTCTTGGCGTTCCAAAATCCGGACGCCATTATCTCTGGCGCCGAACTTACGACCTTGAGTTCCTTCGGTTTCTTCAGGGTTATAGACTTAATCTCTGGATAAAAGTTGTGGATCCAGGTCTCGTCCTCGGTTTTTAATCGAACAAAAATCCATCCGTTTACTCTTGAAATGTCAACTCGTTATTTCTTTTATTCGATGGCTAACAATCTGGCTACTCAACCTGCTGAACACTTTGTTCATGTGAAATTCCTTATAAAAGATGTTCTCAATGCCGACGGCTCAATCAGGACTGTGACTTTGTTGTTCTCGCTTGTCACTCTGACTTTTTGCTTTCATATGAGTAAACAAATCGGGGCCAAAATAATGTCATTATGAAAAGCTTTCATAATTTTTTAAAAAAATTGTAACCGTTCCTGACTGTAATTTCAGTGACTAAAAATTTGTATTAGGGTCTTATTCCACTTGTAAAATGTCAGTCTTCTGAGACATTCCTTAGATTAATTTGGTGGAAAATGTAAAACAAGGAACTAATCGGAAAACCTACTGCCAGTTAACATAAACCTGAGGTTCCTAAAAGTGAACATCAGCTTCTTTTCTTCCAATGCTAATGAGTTCTAGTTCGTAGGTTTCCGTCATTGGTGTTGTAGTTTGAGCAGCATGGCAAAAGAGTTTTCATGTTAAGGGTTGCACCACTCATTCCGCAGCTCCATTTTTCGAGGTTTCTAATTAAGGTAAATTAATTAAGTCACATGAGTGACTATTGCAAATGTTTTGCATATTTATTTAGGGTGTAACGGAGTGACACGAAGTTTCAGCTTGATCTGCTGCTCAACCTGCCTCATTGAAGAAGTCACAGATCCCATCCCTGCAGAAGATCCCGTCTTATATGTACATTGTTACTGATCCAGGCTCCAGGTATGATGCCCCATTCCTGATAATCTCAAATACGCAAAAATAACCAACTAGTTCAAGAACTATTTGCGAAAAGTGAGTCGTTTTCAGGAATATAGCAAGTCATGATCCTTCTCAATTCAAATCTAAACTCAAATATGTATTCATTAGGATTATGAGAAGTCTATGATGTGCGCAGGCCTGTGTCTACTGAAAGAGATGTTAGGCGATTTCAAGCTTATAGTACGTGAGTTAAATTTCTCTGAAGCCTTAAAAGTTTCTCTCTTCCCTCTGGATTGTATGCATTTCCTCCACAGAGTCGTCATGTCCCTGCCGCTTGTTAATGAATCATTTGTCATGTAAAAAAAGCCCAATCGATGTGACCCAAGACACTTTTATGACTTGAACAATTCAAGTTGATTCCCAATGGCAACCCCTAAAGGGATATCACATAAAAAAAAAACAAAAATACAACCTCATACAGTAAAATCAAAGTAAGCCCCCCGGGGATCGTTGTTAGCACCGTGACGTACTGATTAATGCTTGTAATTTCTGGTCGCGTTTATACTCTAATTTTCTGTGTGACTCTTTTCCAGTCAATAGTCCATGAAGGACGCATTTAAATGCGTATAACAACTCTCAGGATATTTCTTTCTCTTCCGTTTTCTTCCAATTATATTTTACTTTTTGGATTCCGTTCCATTGTTTTGCCTTCAACAAACGACGGATTTTTAATGTCCAAAACAGCACAGTATAGCAGTGAACAAGTCCCACGGGTCCTATGTGGTGGCACGCATCAAAAACAAAACAAATGGTCGACACGCGGATGGAAACTCAACGAAACGCAAAAGTAGCTCCATACAATTTCTTATGGTTTTCTTTATTTTGTTTTTTTTGAGACCGGTAAACCGTCAAACCGGGACGGGAAACAACACACATACGACTTGAAGACTCGTCATGACCTTACATCGTGTGTACCTCTTACCTCTTAACTCTGTGCCACTCGACAGTCTTTGGTGGCGCACTCAAAAACCGGAACAGATTTCCTGAAATCGCACAGCGTCGCCGACATGTAAAATTTTAAACCCATCGGCCCCATGCCGGCGCTATAAACAAATTGATGGTGGGGCGGGCAAAGGCAACAAAGGAGATTCGTCCTGCCGTAGTTGGCTTCATATGTCGAATGAGGCAGATCATCTTTTGTATGGCTGCGTGTAAGCTTTACAACCTAAGCGTGGTTTTGAATAATAACGTGCGTACAGACGCACATTGTCTGAGAAGGGGGACACCTACTCCAGCTTGCACGCATTTCAATGTCGGGCGGAAGGTCGTATGGGTGTCGCCTCCGAATTTTGAGTGAAGGGTATGATGTTCAGAAAGAAATATACACAACAATCACACTCACGGGGGACTTCATCATCTGTTAGGTACACGCACGTCCTCCATGCTCCTCGAGAGTACGCAGCACGCTGCACAGAAGTCAAACGTGATAGAGTCGACGATTATGAGATCCTGGCTATGAATTGGGAATTATTTGTTGAAAATCATTTGATACGCACACGTAAACAAAATAATTTGAAATTTATGTTTTGTACACAAACATACACGCAGGGGCGGTTAGGCATAAATATCCATCTTCTGTGGGCTCTTCAAAAGCAAGGAGCAACTTTTTTTGCCACACAACTGGTGACGACTACATTCTAGATGAGTATGGCAGGAGAATGCTCACGTGCGCTATCGTCGTACGAAACCACAGTAGAGGCAGGAAGTCAAGATTTTTCCTTTGAGTTACATTGCGATGGAAGTTGAAGCTTTGAATTTTTTACTTGAAGGAAGCATGAGGAATTTGCGTATGGAAATTTGACGTATGACATGCTGTGGAATATTTGTCGACCGTATTTGTATACATACAAGGTCGACCTTATACTTGTGGGTTTATCGATTTCCAGGAATTTTTTTGTCAGAAAAAGAGAAAAATGTTCTCGTGCATTGCTTGTGGCTTTTGAAGGTCTTTAAATGAAATTAGTTTATTTTAAGATTGAAACGACTTCGGAAGTTGGTTAATTCGGATGCGATTGATTTATTTTCTTAAGAAATTCGATCTAGTAGCAAGCATCTTGCCTTTCGGAAAACTAATCATCTGCTTTTAAGTTAGCATAAACCTTTCAATCAACTGCATCCTGGAGGTTAGTCTCTTTGGAATTATGAATTTTGCTTATTTCTTTCGAGCTCGCTGACGCCATTCAAGGTGATAGTGATTAAGGTGATAGGATTTTCGGTTCGATTCGAGTTTCCGAGAGACAAAATCAGAAGGTTTTTCTTCACAAAGTTCTCAGTCCAGAAAATTTTTTTCTAATGACGTACTTGTACAACGGCCTCTTTCTTTCTACCGACACTTTATTCAGAGTTGTAAAATAATGCATTATTTTTGGAATGCACCCACTGAATTAAAATCAATGCAATTGAATTCAAAAATGGCTGCGAATTTACAAAAAAAATTTCAAGACAATAATGGTGTATTAAATTTAAAGCAATCGTAGAATTGGAATTTTCAGAAATCAATTGAATCCCAAGTGGATAAACTTAGCTGAAGTAAACAAAGAATTCTTATATTGGGTTGGCAACTAAGTAATTGCGGATTTCACTCAAAGATGGATTATGTTGAATTTTTAAGTTTGCTGGCGTAATCGAAAAGTCAAACACATTTTGTTATTTGATAGCTGGTACTTCAACTGTCAATCAGTAAAAAAATGTTTTGATCGGTTGTGCAGTTTTTGTTTGGCATCTGTTGAAAAATGGAAAATCAAAACAAACATTTACGTCATATTTTGCTTTTTTTATTTCCGGAAAGGAAAAAACGCATCGCATGCTTACAAAAAGTTATGTGCTGTTTATGGTGACGAAATTGGTTTGCCAAATTTCTTTCTGGTGATTTTTCACTCAAAGATGAAAAACGCTCTGGTCGTCCAGTTGAAGTTGATGAGGACCAAATCAAATCAATAATCGATTCGGATCGGCACAGTACAACACGTGAGATTGCAGAGAAGCTTCATGTACCACATACATGCATTGAAAATCGCTTAAAACAACTCTGCTTTGTAGGAAACTCGATATATGGGTTCCTCATGAACTGAAAGAAAAGATAGAAATCTGCGATTAATTAAAGAAACGTAATGAAAATGATCCATTTTAAAAACGATTGATAACTGGTGATGAAAAATGGGTTGTTTGCAACAATGTTAATCGGAAAAGATCGTGGAGCAAACCAGGTGAACCATTTCAAACAAACATCAAAAGCTGATATTCATCAAAAGAAAGTTATGTTTTTACTTTGGTGGGATAACAAAGGAATTGTATACTTTGAACTTTTACCACCCAACCGAACGATCAATTCAGATGTCTACATTGAACAACTAACAAAACTGAACAATGCAGTTGTAGAAAAGCGGCCCGAATTGACAAAACGAAAAGGTGTTGTATTCCACCATGACAATGCAAGGCCACACACATCTTTGGTCACACGGCAAAAATTATTGGAGCTTGGTTGGGATGTTTTGCCACATCCACCACATAGTCCTGACCTTGCACCATCTGATTACTTTCTATTTCGATCTTTGCAAAACTCCTTGAATGGTAAAAATTTCAAAAATAATGATGATGACAAATCGTACCTGGTTCAGTTTTTTGCTGATGAAAACCAGAAGACGCAATTACTTAGTTGCCAACCTGATATTTGTTGAAGTCATTAATGAATTCATCTTATATTGATTGCATAAACATATTTTAAAGTAAGTGAGATCAATTTAATATTTTGTGGTTCTGTGACAAACAGTTCTTCCCTCTTGATTCGTCGATATACTATAGGTTCGGCACAAGAGGAACTTGAACTTTCCTACTGCATCCTTTCTGGTCTGCTCGTGGGGTTCGAAGGTTTACCGAATCTGCAACAAGTTTGACAATGACAGAAAAAGTTCTTAATTAAAAAACATATCTTAAAATTATACATTGTAAAGAGTCCTTAAACCCATAACGTACATATATCATAGTACATACGGTGACGGAGTCATTTAATACGAAAATTTAATTTAATTCGTATACAAATTAAAACTTATTTCGAGACATTACAAATTCACTTGGATTAACTTGCGACTCGTCTCAACTAGTCCGAGCTTCATGCATTTAAAATTACTTCTGTTGAATTCACTGACTTCAAATGATTTTAATTACTTCTGTTGAATTCACTAAATTCAACTGATTTTATGTAAATTTTGCTTACAGCCAGTGAATTGAGTTATAAGTATAATTCAAAAGAATCCAGTCATCTGCTTTGATTGAATAATTGATTAAAATTGAATGCATCGGTCATTGACTTTGAAAGAATGGTGAATAATATACAATCCTCGGTCTTTCTTTAATTAAAGGATCTTAAATCATTCTGAGTGAATTCGAGAGAATTATCTTCCCCAACTGTTTATTTCTTCCACAACTCTGACTTATTTGACGACGCATATAATTCTCGTAGACTTTTAAGAACAAATTAGTTCAATTCTGTACTTTTCAATATATGCTTGAAGCGTTGTTAAAAAGATTTAAATGTTCGGCTCAGGATTCTGAAATCTGACATGACACCAATAGTTCATCAAAATGTAGTCGCTAAAAAGTGATGAGGATATTTTTCATCATTCCTTCATGGGCCGGTCAAGAGTAAAATAATAATATCCTTGTAGACTAACCGGCGTTAATAATTAGCTTACGTTTTTCAAAATTAAACCTTGTCTTTTATGTGTATTTTTCAATAGAACAATTATAAATAACGCAATCTCTCTACTCTACTCTATGCTCGGAATTACCATCTATAATTCTGTAGAATTGAATTATGACACGATGTAACCCATCTAGAACTCAAACTCTTTTCTAACATTTATTTTTTCGGAGAATGTGATCACTTTGTCAATTCTTCAACTCCAATGTCACGTACAGCTCTTGGATATTCGCCTAGGTCCCCCAATCTCTGGTTGATCAAATCAAATGATTGTCGATGGCTTTTCGTTTAAGTTAAATATTCAGAGAGATTACTCTCCACCATCATGTTTTCTTGAAATTATGGTGATGTCTTTCAGAGGTTTAGGTAATTAACAAGATGCATTACACTTACACATTTGCACCATAAAACTCGACTAGAACACTTTTGGATGTATCGCCAAGTAGAGGGAAACCTTTTACAGCCGCTCAACATGAATGTAAATGACTTCATATAAGTCTTTATGGGTGGAAAACTATTAATACTCCTAGATAAGGGTATTTATAATCCCTTGAACTAGAAAAACTAGAAAACCTATTCAGAATATCATGCAACAAGAGTTTGCTACGTTCTTGATCAGGTGAAAGCAAAACAGGTTGGCTGTTTCATCTTTTGAAAAAATCATACTCCAAGAGGAAAAAGTGGAATGAATGATTGTACTGAATGACTTATTTCCTTCATCCCAGTTTTCAATCGACTTCCTCTTTGCAATACACAATTTTTTTTAACTGGCTCCCAACTGGGGACCAGCTCATCGCGAGTATATTATTTTTAAAAGAAAAAATTGAAAATCATTTTGTTTTACTTCCAAAGCCTCTTTGCTCTTTAACAAGCATACACAGATGAACCATTGTGGATTCCAAGTAAAAAAAGAAAAAAAAATCGGCTTAAAACTTAAAATCCTTATTATCCCCCGAAATTGCAAAATTAAACCGGTTCACATACATTATCCGTACGCAAGGCATATCCTTAAATAATAAATTTATTATTCCAAAAGCCCAAGTCAAGCCCACAGACAGAGTTTCATTTTCAAGGTAACCTAACTTTATTACCAATCCAATTTTACAGCTATCTCCTTGGAAATACATCCGCATCCCTTTAAATTTTCGAAAGTTGATTAAAAAAGGAGTCTGCCATCTCGTGAATTTTGTGTACGAATGTATGTTTGTTTTGGGCTGACTAAATATATCCATACCCTTCCAACTTATATTAACAGAAGGATGCATTAATAAGGGACCCAATACCCGACATTAATATTAAATCGCCTTCCAATGCGGATAGACAAGCTAATCTCGGGGTTGGGGGTGGTTAGACATTAGACAAAATCGTATTAACTTCTGTGTGTACTTTGACCAATTGCGTGTTGACTCGTACCAACAATGTTTGTCCTTTGAATTCCTTAATTATTTATCCTTAAGGCGAACACAGAGCATGACCCGTATCCCCAACTCCTGGGCAAAATCTCAGTCAATTACACACTAAGATTCAAATTCAATGTGTCGAGGCCAGAGGGTTGAATTACGAATGAATAAAATTTTATGGGCATGTAGAGGGTGGGGGCTGAGCTAGGACCAACATCAAGGTTCAATGTACGTTGATGCTGTACAGGTTGTGCCCTTCTTCATATATGAATGTTAATGTTTTGTGGGTAAGTTTTGCGGCTTGAACAGCTGTTTTAATGTTTATGCTATTTGAAGAGTTATGTGAATTTGTTGGAAACTTTGGAATGCTTAAATGTTTTGTTAAGTCATTTTCATTATTTTATAAGAAAAACTTTTTCGATTAAGCGAAACAAAAAAATAAAATATTTTCTTTATACTTTTTAAAATTGCTCACATTTGCTGGATGGTTTTTGAATGCAGTGGTATCCACGAATGGTAAGTTACCAACTTTGAAAATTTTAATACACTTGAGCGGACGAATTAGACGAATTGAAAAACTGCCTTTTTGAGTTGCCTCAGTCTAGATTTAGGCATTCAATATGTAACCGTAGCTGTGTGATCAACATGGTTTGAAAACCTCAAACCTTTGTATTCCTTCCTCCACAAATCAGTGTCTTAAGTCCTTAAAATGAGGACCATCTTAAATTACAATTTTTTTTAAAGACAGACAAGTAGTTTTTATTGTTCCTTGGTACACTGGTTCAAGTTAGTAGGGTGACAACTGAACCCTATTAATAAGGCTCCATTGTCCACCCGTCCAATCGTCCATTTGCCACTGAGCTTTTTTTTCTGAACAATAATAGTAAGACAGAAGCAACTCTCTCAAATAATTAAGTTAAAAACAAGAGGGTGGACCCCGTACAAAACATTTAATTGAAAATATATAATAATGGACGGTGGTACGGAACCCTTCATGTGCATGTTCAATTTACACTTGGCCACTTTTTTTGTCTTCTTGTTAAGGGTTAAAGCACAACAGTCTTATTATGTTTTGTCTGACTTTTCTTATCTCATCTTCTGTCTAGGCAAGCTCGAAACTACATACGAAATAAATTGAATGTCAAAAATTGCCAACAAATAATTTAACGCGAATATCGAAATGCATTATTAACATTTATCTTCGGTTTATCTCAAATCGAATCCGAGTCAGCCAAAAATATGTATTATTTTTTCTGAAGTTTCTGAGGGTTCCTTGAATCCGCCACACCAATTTGCTGTCGAAATCTGTGCCAATATTGCATATCACGAAAAGCCCTAGTTTGACACAAATGTCAATCAAATTTAATTACATCGTGTTTCTTTTTTCTTCTTTTCATTTCAGCTTCGAATCGCAGCGCTTAATGAGCCACACTCGGGCAACATCGAAGGTATCCATCGTGCCGACTTCCAGTGCCATCGACAGGCGAGAAAAGCTGGCCTAGTCGAGGAAGCATTCCGAGCCTTCCTCTCGGCAAGGTATGTACAATAGCCCATTCTATTATTCTCTTTATTTTTTTCATATCAATTTCAATCTTATCGACACGAAGGAAAACAAAGCAAAAAAAAAAAACACACCTGCCAATCTCAATATCGTTTCAATGGAGATATCTTAACTCAACAGATTGTGTAGGCCCGCAAAGCAATTGAATTTAACCGACATCGACGTCTATCTCATTCCGAGCAGAAGCCATCAGAAATGTGATATGCCGGAACGAGGCACCTGTTTGCTTCGGTGTCATTCGGTTGGTGACAAATGTCATAGCCTTTCTTCTTTTTGAATCGCAGGATTTTTCCTGACTTTAACTAACTCCGTCATGCGGGTCCACGAAAACCGATGCCGCATACCTTGCTTTTCCTCGATAACCTGACAATTGAATTGAATGACAGAGGCAAACGTGCTGAGTAGGGGAATCCAGCGAAGAAACAATTTCACAAAACCATAACCGAGCCGTTCCGCATTGCTTATTACACGAAACGCTTTTCCTTGCTCCTTGAGATAAGTTTGTTGCTTGTTGGCTGTTGCCTTACATGCAAGCGCCCAAGAGTGGCGGCAAGTATGAAGTGTCCTTTGGCAGCTTAAGATAAGTTTTATTTATACATATATATTTTTATTTTCGTTTCCGACGTGATGTTTGAATGGTTAGCATGTATCTGGATAGCTAGCAAACAAAGGGAGTGCCATCGCGTAGAGAATTTGCTCTATGGTAAAGTAGCGCTGAACTTAACCAGGTTTGCAGTAGGGTAACAAAAACACAAAAGGGGAAAATATTTACCAAAGGACGTGTTCGAAATGATGTTCCTGTTGGGAACAGTCGAGTTGTGAAATAAAAGGATCGTAGTTGATATAAAAAATGTATGAAAATTCTACATACCATACACTGGGGTCCATAAGTTGCCGCACGTTTTGTCAGAGAAATATGACATCGAGGTAGTTGCGTTCACTTAATTCGCAGTATTTTATTCGACATTACTTGATATAATAGAAAGCTGCGTCAAAGAAGATGGTTTATTACGATGCTATTAGTGTTATGCTTTCACAGCAAAGCAAACCATTATTTTGACGACACAAACTTGGGATTTGCGCATGACACGCCGATAAAGTAATCACTTCAGCGACGCCACTCTAAATAACCAAATAAGTTGGTCTCTCTTGGTCCTTTCCTAGCGTAACTTGGTTTCTGGTCTGTACAACAAAACTAAGCTGAATTCAGAGAATAGCTGCGATACGAATATTGAGTGCTTTATGATCAAAATTGCCAATCTCCGCTCAATCCGGAAAACGCGATCTATATACCATATCAAGGTTTATCACTGTTGTAACCAGATCTTATTCAGAGCATCGTGTGAAGCATTTTTTTATTTGACAAAAAAAAATAATCCGGGATCCCGGGAATACTGATCCAGTTGTGCTGTAGCACACTCAAAAGCGCACAATGAGCTGCACTGTCTGAACCAAGAACCTCTTAAAAATCATCAAATGAATTATATTTTTTAAGTCTACGCAGCTCTTGGGATACGCAGCTGATCTTGACATCAAGGATCGCACATAGAATGTAACATAAAATCTTTCAGAGCGCGGCGATTAAAAACGTGACCAAAGGAGTTTGACAGGAAATAGATTCGCCAAACACCAGCTGATAGTTAAGGAAATTGCTTTTCATGGCACAAACGTCAACTTAACAAATGAAATCTTGGTTTGGGAGACTCATTCTAGGCCATTAACTCTTGTAAGAGTAGATGAAACAAATACAATCTGTACTCCGTGTTTGAAGGACAAAAATCTTGATCTAAGATACCTTCGACTGAAAAATTCTCTGTCGAGTCTTATTTCTGCGAAGCCGGCAATTGAAAGAGAGTGTACAACGGCGAATTCTCCGAGCTGTACAATGATGAGGAAAGCATCCTTCACAAATTCTTTTCTTTGGATCTCAGCCACCTGGTTCCCAAAAAGATATACAAGGATAAAGTAATCGCGAAATTTGAACGAACATGACGGATCTTTATTTTGTATTAATGTGAACCCATGGCCTATGAACCGAAAACCCAATTTTCTCCTTGTTATTGATTCCATCGATACGGATGAGGTCCAATACATCGGAATGAGATAATTATGGAACATTATGGAAACACATTTAAGTTGCGAGCACATAGTTAAAGAGTCTTTGAAGGTAAAATCTCCTTTTTTGTCTGCAAACGTAAGATTTCGACTCATCCGTCCATTAGAACATTCCATTTCCGATGCTCTTTTTCTCAAGCCAGGATCAAAACTTTGGAGTCATAACAAAGGTTATCATACTGCCACTCGACCAAGAAGGTCTGCTAAATGCCATCTTATCATTGTAACACGCATGCGACTGGTTAAATTTTGCAAGGGTCGTTAGAGCCGAAATTCATGGATCCATCTTGCCTATTTGATTTAGAGTGAAATCTTTCCCTTTTGATGGTAATTTTGGCTTTTCCTCAGAGCCTTGATATCACCTTTTACATGCAAAGCTATGATTTTACATCACAACTCTCAGTTTCACTTTTTGCTTGGTTTTATAGCAGTTTTTGGACTTACTATCGTACTCAATCAACTGTTAAATTTCCTTTAAACTTAAAAAAGTCGAATATCGGTCACTGATCGATGTAAGAGAATTCGTCTTTTTAAGTTCAATAAACTTTTAATTGTGAAGAAAAATAGCCTGTCCCAAAAATTATGGACGGCGGTGTATACTCTTCTTCCTTTTTTTTGTCTTTGTCCTCTCTCGTATTATTTTTTTGAAGTTTCATCACGAAAACACCTGTTTTTGAGATACCGTGTGTGTGTGTGTGTGTATGCTCTGAGGTCCTAAGACAAAAGCCTCTGACAAGGATAAAAGTTCCTATTTGATAGAGCAGTGTTTGCGGTATCCAACAGAAATATAAAAAATAAGGAGCATGTGTGTGGGGATCCTGGTGTGACACGAAAGTAATTATCTGAGAAAATCGTAAGCTGAGTTCTTTATTTTTCGGGTTTGTTTGGGTAGATGGGGCACAGCAAGCAATTTATAAAAGAGGGCTGAACTATTTATGCTATTAATTGGATTCTATTGAGAGTCGACAAAGTCGATTATCGAGAGAGTTGCGACTGAATGGATGTGATCCTTAACCGGCGTTGACGCCAGCATTGAGTGAATATTATGTAGTTAACTTTTTGAGGACATTCGAGGAAAAAATTTAAATCGCTCGAGTTGTAAGTGCAAGTGAAGTCATTTCTTGTTTTTGAAAATGCTTTCAAAGGACTATACATAACTATATAGTATATAGTATTATGTTATTCAAATAGTTTCAGTTGAAGATACGAAGGAACTTACACCTCTTCTTTTCACCTTTTTTCGGCTTTTGTTTCGTTCAGGTGCTCGAAAAGAAAGCTGTTGTTTTTTCATGCCACTGCTACTGTTGGTCAAGATGCTCTCCATGGTGGTAGTGGTATCACCTTAATTTTCTACCTTAAGTAAAAGGATTACATTAGGTTATTGAAATATTGTTATTTATTTATTATTATTGCGAATTTGAGGCTAAGTTTATTACGAGCATATTATGATCGAGTGCACTGTAGGCAAAATTTTAAAAAAGATTCGAAGAGACCGGCACTGTTACAGAAAGTGAAAATTTTAAACAAGAGCCGGTGAGCGAGTTCAATGTTCTCAAGAATTTACACCACCTGATAATGAAATGAGGGAAACATGCACCGATTCGTTGTTTGATCATCTGCGTTTGGGTGATCAATTTTCACCTTCAATTTTGTGCAGTAATGGGGATCATTTCTCACTCGGTTTAACGTTAGCAAATACAATCGAAAGACTATTTCATCCATTAAAAGACGATCGTGGCGTCTTTGGTCTAGACGTGTCCAAAAATACGCAAAGTATTACCATCACTATCAACATATATCACGACCCGTTCTGGCTTTGATGCAAGAATAACTTCTTGAATAAATTATTCAGCTTATTGGTGAAATGAACTGGCCACAAAGACTGTTTGGTTTTTCGCCTCTAAAATTCTTTTTGTGCGGCTATGCAAAAGATCAGACGTTTGCACATTATCTGCAAGCTCCTGATGCTCAAAAAATACAGAATCGTAAAAATCGAGCCCTGCGAGAACTCCTGTGGAGGACATTTAAATGAAGCTATATCGATTTATAGTGGCAGAATCAAAGCAGCATAATAATATGACAATTTTATCGAAATACCCATATGAGATGTAGATTTAAAGCATGCAGATGGCCGTGTTCCTTTCCAGTCTTTAAAATTGCTTTTATTGAAATATATCAACTTTTACAAATTTTATTTGACTACATGTCTTGTACTCCACAAGTCTGCTCTGCTTTGAAAACTATTTTGTTTATATTTTAATAATTTGTTCGCTACCAAGAGCTAATGGCCCTTAAAAAGTGGTTTGAAACACAGATCCACTTTGGTAGCAATTGAAATCGTGGGTGCAGTCAGGATTGGGACGGAGAATTTGACATCGACTAATTTTCATTTGCTTAATTCACAGTATTTTATTCAAATTTAATTGATTGACTTAAAAGTTGTTATGGAAGATTAGTTCACAAGCCTGTTGTCAGTTTTCAAAGTAGAGCCAATGACAGATCACCCGATCAGCATGAACTTGGAACCTAAGCACGGAAAGCCAATAGAATAATCACATCACTACAACACTACTACTACACTACTACTACTAAGACTACTAACGCTAGTCGACCAAGCAAGAGATGTTTGATCCCAGCGCGTATGGTTACTAAAACTAGATTGAAGGTCAGGATGTAGATTATCAATTAATGCAGCAGAAACCCAGTTTAAGCTTACTTCCATTTGCATTACAAAGAAAATTTTTCGACTAGTTTAAGTGAACTTTTAGTCTCAACATTTTGGAGCACTCTTCTTATCAATTGCGGAACTTCTTTGTACTGAATGGCAATCCCATATGTATAAAGATGGAATCCTATGTTCATGTCATCTACGCCTTACGTGAATTCATGTAAATCACTTGAATACACTTCAAGGAGTATAGTTAATTCTAGACATCCTTGAAAGTCCCCTTTTCTCTAGCTTGATGAAATGGAAAGCGGTCTATCATAAATCTTTTTTAATCGTCTGGTTATACAATTAAAAAAAGGACAATTACGGAGTAACAAACCCAAATTGCTAGGTTTGTCAAAAATTCCTAATTCGTAAACTGACAAGAAAACAGACAATAAAAAAAAGAGATACCAAACCAACCCTGTCGTAAACTTTACACAGTGTACTCGAAGTGTACTGTCGGCACCCTTTACGGCTTTGATTACCTTGGTCTGTCCAACACTTAACCGCCTACTGTCAGACCATTAAGAATCGCATGCGTCAAAGCGATTAAACGCCAACTAAATACCGCAATTAGCCGTGATTGAAGTAAATACCATAAAGTTACTCCAGTTGTTTGCACATAATTTTCATTTGAAATGTCTGTCTACCGTTGGACTGGGCCAATTACAGACCTTTTCTATTTAAATATTTATCCTGCTGGGACATAAATGCATCCGTCCCTTACAGTTTGCTTAGAAATCGAAAGGATTCAGTTGAATGACGCTGGCAAATTCTCCTCTTTAGGAATAAGTCTAATGTTTTTATTTTTTTTTTTTTTTTAAAAAATCCTTTGGATGTGGAAGGAATGCTGTCATGTGTAGCCTTATTGAGTGGAGATTTAAACGTACGTGTTGCTATCAAATTACAAGTCTTTTATTGAAAGCAATGAAGATTCAAGGAAAATGACTTTTACGGATTTGATTCTTCAAAGCCTTTAGTACTTGCTTGCCGAATGCAGATGAAGTTAAACAGGAGAGGTCGGAGTTTTGATTCCGACATGTTTGTGTTCTGATGATATCCTTCATGTCCATAATTAATTACATGGCCTATGAAAGGAATTGTAGGAAAATATGCAATCTGGGCAAAAGGCATTTTTATCGGCAATCGCCTCATCGTTCGACCCGAATACCTTTTCTATGAGCCATGTCTTCTGATTTTTTGACAAAAAGATGTCGCTTGCAGACATATCTTGAAAATACAGTGAGCAGTAATTCTATGTGCAATCTCACTTCAATTCTAAAATGACAATGGCCACTCCGGATGCGCGAACTGGTTCGTTTTCGTGACGGAAAAAGGCTTTTTGTGTTGCTTAATGAGGACGTTTTTTCTCCATTTTGGCGTCAATAGTTCAATGTAGTAAAGCTTGTTGACAATACCTTGGGAAACCAAAAAACTATGCAAAGTCTTCACCTTCTTTGGAGAAGATTCGCTAAATGATGTTTGCTCTGCGGTGCATCCATAGTTTAGCAACGCTCACAAAATGGCGCTTGGAGTCCACTCCACCAGATTAGGATTTAGCAGTAACAATTTCGCGAATGTAAATGAGGGAGGTCATTATTCTTCATTGTGATTTTGAACATTAGCAATTTGCATGGCTCATAACAGCTCGTCTGTCTGTGTGTCAGCCTCGAGAGTATACCCCTGCTTGCTCTTCGAGTAGAGTTTTGTATGATTTTTGTACCTGTTTAAAATGTTTCGTCTGTAATTTTGCGTTCGTTAATTTTTTCGAACTTTAATTAATTCACCGATACGACTTTGTTTAAGGTGTGTCAAGATATTTGTCGCGACGATACTAGAAGAGGAAGAACTCACCTTCCTAGATACACAAATCGAGATCATTAAGAACATTATTGCCGTTTGCTTCCGCCTACAATTTTACCCGTTGGTAGACGTGCATCAACAATAATTTTTATACTCGCAGTCCATGCAACTTTTCAAATGGCGAAGATTTCACCCTGAAAGATTCTATTTGTAGCCTACATCTTCAATGGAAGACACTGGCTAATGTCGTTATTTCAACTTTCGATCCATCAGTGAAGTTCTGCGTTCGGTTGCACTGACTCATACTTTGGCTGCGATTTGATTAAAATATATTGCTGCGGTGATTCTTTTTATGCCACTCTGTCCTTTGACTTTAATAAGTTTCTGAGCAGAGCTGACTTTCATTAATACTTTCCACTATGACAATGAGATAAGTGTGGAGTATACCCATCTTATGTATTGCCCATGGATAACGTCCGTTCAATCCCCACCTCAAGCTCAAGCTCAGATATTGCTCAGATATTGCCACTCTGCCACTCGTAGAAAAGTTTCAGGTGAACTCCTTTGAGTTCTCAATTTTTTTTACTCGTGCAAGGAACACAATCTGTCTAAAATCATTTGTGTGTCCCAAGAGGCAAGTTCCTTTTATGCTGGTTCCATAAGGCTACAAATCGCAGGAAGGTACATTCCGCTAACGAATATGACTGCGTTATCGGCTTGTCTTAAACGTTAATCTCTGAGATTAATGACTCCAACTTGGATGAAATGACTCCAACTTGTACACTGTCTGTACATAAGACTTTCTTAACTGCCCTCTCTGCATTTTGGTTCCACGCATGCGGGTTTCGTTTAAATTCCATGGCCCTCTGTATGGACTCTGATTTGACGTTGTTTACTGCTTTTGCAATATTCACAAACGATTCTTTAATATATTCCTTGAAGTTAAACCTCCTTCCAATGACCCAAGTTACCTCGTGCAGTTGTCTTTCCACGTCGCAGAAGTCTTGCTTATTAAGAAGAAGGGTGTGTTTCAGCTTTCACATTGTCTAAAGCTCAGAAGAAGAAAGATTGATTGGGCCCAGATACTTTCTTGTGCCTCTCTCTAGATTTAGAGACTTATCTCCAAATTAAGAACAAATGTATCTATTCTAAGATCATCAGTTTGGTCCTGACTATTTATACGGTCGAAACGATTTCGTTTCTCATTCAATTTTCTGCTCCGTAATGATGTCAGGATAGAGTGAAATCAGAAATATGTTGAATAGAATTGAAACAGTGAGTTTCCATTAAAAGGTCCAACGACTCCATTTAGTCTACGGCTTGTCTAGCTGCTTCCTTACAATGAATTCACAGAAGTTTTTCCAGGATTATCCTCTTGTACGGAGTACCTTGACTTGGTTTGATGGCAGTGATAACCCTTACAAAGAGGCTAAACCCATTTGTGAATTATATGGCTTAACATGGCATATTAACGTGGTGAACTTTAACATTCTTATAAAACATGTATAGCTACAGTGCGCCATGCATGTGTTGATTTTCATTTCTAATTCCCTTTTTTTCGTTTGAACACAGAGTGGTGACCTTATTTTTTTGTATTTAATCTATAAAACTATACAACCACAGTTCATCTGGATAATCTACATTTTCGGGCGCTAAACTGTGGCCTATACATCATGATTACTGTCATTAGTATCCATAATATGGCCATCCATTAATTTGCAGTTTAAATTACATTGACAATTCATTTTTAATCGATCGCAAAATAGAAACTTCCATTTAATTCAAATGTACAACACACGCCTCTGTGACCCTAACCATAGCTTATACGTGAACATGCCACGTTGTCAAAGCGTGCCACATTCAAATGCGCAAATCCGCACAATGAAATTTCCAAAAATCCCAATGCGGACTGCAATAATCACTTTCAAATGTAGGCATCCGAAATTTAAGCCACCAACTTCAAATCAGATCAAGGGTTTTCATCGATTTTGTCTCGGTCCGGAATCCATTCTGGATTCGTTGAATTTTCGACTTTGCCGAAACATCGTCGTCCGAATGCTGCAGTGTAGTCGCTGGGACACATGGTTTGTGGTTTGGAAAATACCACAGCACCTGACCAAAATGCTTCCTAGTGGTATTTATATGGGTCACTTGCTTGAGGATGAAATGAGCCCCAAAAAAAAATGGAATGATGATTGCGGCAATAAATACCTGAGCAGGTGCAATCCATTCACACCCATTTTCGAATGATTTTTCATGCATTTTGTTACCAATTTGCATGTTCAAGACGAGTACTGAGCAATCCTTTACACCAGCCAACAAGCCATGCCAACTTAACCGACCAAAGTGTAATAAATCATTCAAATATCCTTCCCAGAGGAGGCACAAAAAAAACAAATTACAAAAAACTAGCAAAGAAAGAAACACAAATATGGCAGAGGACTGCTCAAACGTTGCGCGTCGTGCATAAAGCACAGCCTGCCCAAGGGCTGTGAATTCTCCAAACACATTCATCTCCAGCATTTTAGCCAGCATCGCTGGCACACTTTAGGGTCAAGTTGCACATTAACACAACCTTGCCAGCAAATTGGGAAGTACAAAGTTAAATGTTAGCTTCTCGGGCTCTCCGCACACCATGCCCCCACGGTATCATCTATTCGTATCCTTTATTCTGCTGGCCACGTACCCGTTCCGGCTGTATCTTTCGTATTACACTCAGCCCGTTCTAGTTTAAAGTTGGTTCTAAATAGGTAAAAATAAGGTAGATACGGTCACAGATACATTTGTATCTGCGTATGGGTTAAATACTAGTTTGCCTGCCCTCTTCATATCTAGGGCTACGAAAATAGCACAAGGATGTGCAGCCATAACAGATTCATCACTGGCCTGTACGAGTACATTAGCTTTGTAGATGGAATTCAGTTCATTATGGATGGAATGCTGATACGAGTGCAGCGGGAGGATTCGAATAAGAAACATGGCTTTCATTTGAAGGTCTAAAGGGAATTGCAAATTTGAAAAGTGCATGAGAGATGGTCATCGTCGATTATGGGTGGTGGAAATGAGTTTGCAAAGAATAGGTATCTTCAGGGTTTCTTTTATTTTTAACACTGCTTAGGAAAGGATGCACTATTTGAGTGAAGTGGTAAAATACTTTTCAGTGGCCTTATTTTTCTATTCTATAGGGTAGGCCTTCTGTTGGTCTAATATCATTTTGATACTGAAAGCTCTTATGAGCTCAGAAAATTGGGAGAAATTCAGCATTGTATTTTCGCGCTAAAAAAGCTGCCATATCGAATTAGTACGAGATTTTTGAAAAGAACGTTGGTAGAAATCTTGCATCAACTACAGCTGATAGCCATACATTCTGTTCACTGCATGGAGAATACTGCAGCTGTTGCAGTTGCGTGCGCCTGACCCAGGGACAAGCCTGAGGAGAACTTCGCCTACATAAAACAAAATGATCACCAGATTCGTTACCGCTTCTTTTTTGGTCATTAAAGGAGTTCGAAAATGAAGATAGGTTCGCTCAAAAATATCACCTCTTTAAGTTAAATCGCCGAATGTGGGGTCCGAATAACCGACTGTGGTATGGTTTTTGGGAGTAGCGGCATTATTGGCCCATTTTTCTTCCAAGACAACAATGGAAAGAATAATTCAGTCAATGGAGAGTGCTTCCGAGGTATGATGACTAGTTTTATATGTTCTGAAATTGATGATGTGGACTTAAGGGAACTGTGCTACCAGCAAGGGTAGACTTTAGTCCCACAAACGCCGTTCACAACGTGGTTAATTGCACCCTTAGTCCCTGTCACTTGGCCGCCACATGTTGTTTGTCGAATGTATTTAAAGATCGACATTCTGCTAGCAATCCAGAAAAGAGTTAGGTCCTAATGGAAAAATATTGGCTCAGTCTATTGGATACTAGAAACAAAAGCGAGAAACTTTCGTCGAGGCTCGATTTGTACGGAACCTCCGTTGAGAGTCCGACTTGGACTTGCTCGATTTTTTGGAAGGGATTGCTGCTACCCTTATAATGCAATTAACATTAGCACATTAGCTAGCAGAATGATAGTGAGATTATTGGGAATATAGTTTGGTTTTTGGTTCAATTTAAAAACATGTGCTTTACGAGCTACGCCACTTAGCCATTAATCTTTTTACTTATAGAACAACATTTTTTTATTACTTGTCCTCACTTTTTTATCAGGCCATTGGTTCTTGGAGTATCTAAGCCGGATCCTTGACTTCAGTGTACAGCTGGTATAGTACGAGGTTGTACCTTCTCCTATATTTGCCAATCCGGTTGCTGTCTTGTTCATCGTTTAACATTCGCCTCCAAATGGAAAAACTGGCAAGATAAGTGTTTTGAAGAGCATGATTTTTGTCCTTCAGGTAAGGCGTTCTTCAGCTAAACTAAACTGAACATTGATTGCCTTGAATGAATATTCGTGTTGTCCGAGATGGTATCGGCAGATTGATTTCTCGTCGTGAGGTTCTATCCATAAAAAAATACACAGCAAAATTGTCTTTTGCAAACAATAAAGTAAGGCATTGTATTTTTCCGGCACCAGTTAGTTCTGAATCTTCAATTTTCAAAATTAAATCAAAAGATTTAAAAAAAAAAAACTTCAAAAATGGTCATATGCGAGACAAACACGCACACAAAAGGTTTCGATGTCACCCAACATACAATTGCCTTATTTGGAGCATCGCTGCTTAGCTCCGCTACGGAAATATTGATCTGGAGCGCATTTGGTTGATGTTTAACAGATTTTCTTTATTTTTAAATATAAACATTATTATTTAATATTTATTATTTGCTGTTATAGCGGTCACATATTCTAGAAAAGTTGCAATTGGCTGCTTTTTGTTATTCAGCAGATACAGACAGACTGACGGACCACCGGCGGAACCTTAGTCATCCGTTCTATTGCCATCGCGTGGATACGGAACCCTTAAAAACGTAAGGCCAAAACCTGGCAGTTGCGGTGCTCATAACTTATTTTTCTTTTCTCATTTCTTGTGTCGCAAAATCGTCAAATTTGCGTTTTAAGATTAAGCCATGATATTCTTGGTCCTCAACGTTTTCTCTTTTTTGTTTATATTAAAGGGACAAATGCAAGTCGCTTTAAAATATGCGAGTATGAATCTCCTCTCACGAGACTATTTAAATTAAATTCCATTTTCGAATCCTGATTTGTACCTGATCTGAATCTGTCACATTTTAATTTTCTTGTGTTTCCTTATTTCTTTTCAGGACACAACACATACATTCGATTGTTCGGGAGAGCGACCGTAATCTACCGGTTGTGAACACAAGGGGTGATGTCCTCTTTAGTTCCTGGAATAGTATATTCAACGGGCAGGGTGGTTTCTTCTCGCAAGCACCACGAATCTACAGTTTCAGTGGGAAGGACGTACTCACTCATCCGCAGTGGTAAGTATGGCAAAACAGATTGCATCTATCAGATTTTTTTTCCTTTTTCCCATCGTCTTTCCTTCATATTTCGCGAATGAACTTTCATGTAATGACCAAAGCAATTATTTTTGAAGACTGGCCAAAAAAAAATTAAGGGAATAATTCTCTCCTGCGGATACTTTTTGCGCCCGGATTTTCATTGCATGAACGTAAGTTGCAGTGTGTAATTCACTCCTGACAGTTATTACCAGCCACAAGCTTCGTGTTTTATGTTTATTATAAATCATTTTGGCTAAAGCAGTATTTTTTCTTTGTGAAAATAATCATCAACAAAAAAAATGGTTTAAAATGAGACGAAGGACATGGAAAAAGTCGACCTTTCGAAGTGAATTTTATTTTTGTGGAACATAGGATCGAGCGACACTGGGAGCTTTCGCCCTCCCAATGCCCCATGCCAGTATATTTCTGCTATATTTACAAAGTTCTGCTGGCAGACTATCTTTTTTCGAGCCTCTTGTTTATTGGAAAGAGACCTATTTCATAGACTGGAGTTGGATTTCCTTCATGCTTTATATCTCATTTCGTCAATATCGTTAGACAAGTGCTGGAGATGCTACTTGAATAAGCCCTCTTTACCTTGGGATTGGTGATAACATTTCCTAAAAATAACGTAGAGAAATTTTGGAAATCAGATTGTTGCTGGAAGACTGCATCGTCGATGCTCATTACTAAGCACTCATCATAAAGCACTTTGGTTAGTGCCAAAGCTATGTAATGACAAATAGAATGAGTCATAGGAGCCTGCTTGGTTCCAGGATGAAGTAAGTCAGTGTTGCGTGGCCTGAACTTGCATATGGATGGTCTGTCAATAGATTGATTCCATGAAGAATATTTCTTTGAGTTAATCTGACGCGGAGTTACATTCCAAGACCAATGACTTCAGACAATATCATGATCTCCGTGGATTATTTCTATTATTATCTTTTAACTTATGTAACTAAATCTAAACGGCGCCTTGAGGACTAAAGGAGAACAGAGACTTTCGGCTCAGTATTTAATTTTCACGGTAGAAACAAATCAATATATGATTGAACAGTAAAAGTTGCTCTAGCTGGAAGAATGTTCGGAAGACTGATTCACTTATTAACGACCGAACATGTCGCTGTGTTTATTCCGCGCATTTACCGAGGAATATTTAAGCTGTTTCAGAGTCTTCGTAGCAGTTGGTAACATAAAAGTCAATGCATCTTGACCATGTTCTTAGAGTCGGTAATTTTTGGCTTATTATTTTTTCCAAGACGGTTATTTGAAAAATCTTGCAGTCAATGGAGAGCACTGCAGGCAAGACGGGGCTACATGCCACTCAAAACTAATGAAAACTATTGCAGAACTGCATACTTTTGAAATAAGTTATGTTCACTAGTAAATCATAGTCTGTTCTCTTTCCAATCATTGAAACATATCGTTCAACCCTCATTAAAAAGAAACCCAGGGATGGTCCGCTTGGAATTTTAAGGCCTTGTAAAGGGTGATTTTTTAAAAGCTATAGGAAAGTTTTTTAAAAAAAAACACATAAAATTCAAAAAAATGCATGAAATCTTTATTTGAATCGATAGTACGGTCCATATAATTTAATGTTTGAAGATTATTTTTTGCAAATGTTGACCTTGAATGCGCCTCAAATGGTCCATCCACTTTGGCATACTCTTTCCAACATTTCGGCCCGTATCTCACGAATAAATGCTTCAATGTTGTCTTTCAATGCGTCAATTGAAGCGGGCTTGTCTGTAAAGACATGAGCTTTAACATAGCTTCACAAAAAATAGTCTAAAGGCGTTAAATCGCACGATCTAGGCGGCCAATTGTCCGGTCCCGAACGTGAAATAAAATGTTCACCGAACTCGCGTCTCAATAAGTCCATTGTTGCGCGTGCTGTGTGGCATGTGGCACCGTCTTGTTGAAACCACATGTCATGCAAGTCAAGCTCTTGCATTTTGGGCAAAAAAAAGTTGGATATCTTCGCACGGTAGCGCTCACCATTCATATTTACGTTACGATTCGCATCATCTTTGAAGAAGTACGGTCCAAAGATGCCCCCAGCCCATAAACCGCACGAAACTGTGACTTTTTCTGGATGCATTGGTAGCTCTTGCAATGCTTCTGGCTGATATTCACTCCAAAATCGACAATTCTGCTTATTTACGTACCCATTGAACCAAAAATGAGCTTCGTCGCTGAACACAATTTTTTGGTAAAAAGCGCGCGATGAACTTTCTTAACAGAGCACGCATTTTGATAATAAAATTCAAAAATTTGCAAGCGTTTTTAGTTTGTAAGACGATTCATGGTTAGATTATAGACCAAACTGAAGATGTTTGACAGTGAAACAAAACACGAAACGTGCGTCAGCTGTTTAAACCAATGTTGCCAAAAAGATAATAGCTAAAAAATCACCCTTTATATGAATCGGAAGTTCATCTTTCCTTCCATATTCATACGAGTTCTTCAAGTATTTAAGAATCATCTTGAATCTCAGAAAAAAATCGATTAGCGATTACATGCCAGATGACCTTATTTTGCTTACCAAATCCAGTCTTAGCACCGCATGAACGCCTGCTTAATTAAACCCTTCACTTATCGCACGCATTAAATCATATTTGCCACTGCCACAGTTTTGGGTAAACACAACACAAACAAGCAAACAACTAATTAAACTTCAAACCGCAGATTAAATAACTCAACTGGGTCAGTTGGAATCTGAACTTTTGCTACCAAATCAAACAAAACAAACTTACCTCGTCTCCAATAAATGTCTTAGTCCTGTTTAGAAGCAACAAAAAAAAAATAAAACACTTTATCCAACAAACTACAAGTATTTCCGGCTATTCATGTGTGCGTGTATGGGCAAATAACATCACTGGTAGAACTTTGGCGTTGGTCTCGTAGTTCGACCAGAGCATGTCCTGTTGTTGTGTAAACAATACCGAAGCACATCAAATCTTCTACAGGACTCATGACCCCATCTCTAAATGAATATATTTTCACAAATTAATTCGTAACGCTACCTTTTAAGGATAAGCACGCCTGACTTTCTACACACACTCGCATAGCATACAATTTGAATAAGTAAACATCAAAACTTAATTTTCTGGCAGAATCTTGATGCATAAATGTATGTTTGTTCCTGAATACCTCTGCATATTGGGCATGGAACATTGAAAACAACCCAATTATAGCTACTTGATGAACTCGAAGGAGGTAAGAGTTGCTTAAGAACAGCTATGCTGTACGTGTGCATTGGACCGTGGTAAACGATGAACTACTCCTGAGTCGTTTTACCTAACTATTTGTTTGACTGCATTTCTGAGAGTCGTAACACAGTTCTGCAACCGTGTAATGAATGTAACAAATTTCCGAACTTCAAATTAACTTTTCTCCAAAATGAAGGACCGGCTAGGGAATAAGGATTTAAATGCATTTTAAACGAGAAGCAAGTTTAAAACCGAAGACCAATGTTTCACACTCTAGCACATACAACAATAGAAGATGCACAAAGGTTGTTCGGTTTATAAGTTTCCTTATAATACTCGAGTTGAGTTCGTTTTATGAACGCGTTGCAAGTGGAACAGTATATTTTGCAAGCGAGGCTTATTATTTGAAAATAATTGAAGAGGATTTCAAAAACTGTGGCAAGAAGGACGCATGGTACGGTTGTTTAAGTACCTGCCTTGGAATTCGATCAATTGCTTGTGATTTTTGGCCAAAAACAACACCTTAGTCATGCAGCGGTCGTATTCACTGAAATTGGCCCACAGCGATATGAATGGACGGCGTTTTGCTATTCATAAGTCCAGCTACTGACTGGTTTCTCATACACCCATTTACCAACTGGATTATCATACACCAAGCTACCTACTGGCTACTCCATCTGTCGGCGTTGCCATGATTGAATAAATAAAAATCCCCTCACACAGAAGCCTGTTGCAAATTTTCTTTTTTTAAACTTGTTCGCTCTCCAGGGATTATAATTACCCTTATGTTTTATTTGCCCTTGAAAGAAGATTAAGAAGTGTTTTAGACTCAGGTGTATTTTGTTTTCGATTACCCCATGAGTAAAGGCCGAATGTACAGAGAATACAATTCTCTTCAGCTTTTTTTTGCATTCACTTAATTCCCAGATATTTTTTTCAACATTAGCTTGTAAGCTAGCAAGTGATTTTTTTTTCGTCTGCAAGTTCAGCGTATTCAAAAACTCCCATTTCTGGCATATGTGTGAAGCAACATCTTTTAAAACTCTTTATCTTGTCGTACTCGCAATTTTAAAATTTTAAACGACCGTATCTTTTCTTTCACTACAATCGTATTTTGGCGAAGAGTGTCTTCGAATTGCATCGTTGAAATCCATTTGTAGGATAAATGACGGACGTTCGTAGAATATTCATCAAGAGGTCTTTGTTTTCTTTCTGCCTCCCACTTCCACTTCAACTCGATTTTATTTCATCAACAAAATGTCAGGCTCGTACGTACGTACGCCCAAGCAAACTCTCTAGGCACACCGATGCCCATATACATTTGTCTTGTGAATTCCACATCCGAAGGCATACACAAGGCAACCATGGAACACACTAGCCCTCAAGAAAATCAAATAAACTTCAAGACACTTTGTTCGGTTTGCTGCTCATTTCTTGCATTGCACCCCACACCCACACTCAGTAAAAACCGAATGCAAAGTGGTCCATGCCACTCCTTCGCCCAGCTAACCCGAAACTTGTTTAAACGAAGACAAGCTAAAGTGAAGCAGAAATTGGAATAGTAAATTCCAAAGATGGAGCATTCAAATGAAATTCTTCTCCACTCGAAAAAGGGTAAAACTGTTGAAAGTATGGCTCCACAACCATCACCGCAAGCAGTAATCCTTAAAAAAAAATGCTTCTAGAAGACCATCCTTGGATCGTTTGTCGTAGTCTTTGGCTCGTCCGAGCCGGACAAGTGGCAATTCATTTGCAATATTTCGTTTGAGATTTTGAGAATCTCTAACTGGATCTACATCCTTTTGGTCCTATATCCAGCAGTGATATACAAAACACCAGCGATATCCTTATGAGAGGGAAAACTTTCTGTAGCAAAGAATACACAACAACCATTGCCTCATCGTCCTTATCATCATTTTCAGCGTCACGCTTCTTTCTCATCTCATCTGGGTTCTTCCAGAAGAGCGAAAAAAAATATAATAAAACAAGCACAAGAGTCCTTGCAAGAACATTAAATGGTTCACTAATTACGAAAGGACAGTAGGATCCTTATGTAGTTTGTAAGCCCCACGCCAAACTGAAAATTCTTGTAAAACTATTCCGACCCGAGTTTGAGTCGGTTCTTCTAGACAATCTAAGCCGCATGTAAGACGTCGGTCGTTCGAAAGGGTTAAACAGTCGCGGTGGACGATTTAAGACATAGAAATGTTTCTGATAATTAAGGACTTGGCGCGATGCTGCTGAGGTCATTCCTTGTCCGATTTATAAATCGCTTCTTTTACTTTTCTTCGGAAAACTAACAAAATTAATTTAAGAAGCAATTATCATCCTCGTGAAGAGCGACAAGGATTCTCCATCCAACCATTCTTTGGAGAGGACAAGAAGAGAGGTTGACCATTGGCTACGGGAGAGCGGATTGCCTTTGTAATTAATGATTTTTCTTGTTCTGAGTGTTTTTAAATACAATTTTTTTATGCTTTTTATATCCTAAGGTCCTTAATCAAACTTATGCTTGTCGTAGAGAGATCTTAAGAAGATGATGATGGAGCTATTTTTGCATGTCCTTTTTGGTATACATCTACACCATAAAAATGAGTTTGACGAAATGAATTTTTTAATTGGATTTGTTGGGCTTTTGGTCTTTCTCAAGGAGAAGGAGGATAATTTAAATAATTTTTTTCTGCCCATTTTTTTTTTCCTTGCGTGTGTCCTTTGGAGATGGGATTCTAGGAAAGACAAATATACAAATTAGGGTTCGTTTACTGTTTGTTGAATACTGTAGACATTGAAAGAATTAATTCTCGCTAAAAACAAATTTACTTCATTTAGGAGCTTCTTAGTTTTCCTATTTATTCCAAAAGAAATGAGAATTTAATGGAATTTTAAAGGACTAAAGGATCACAAGAATTAATGTGAGTTTCTTGTTAAATTTTTCTCATTGAAATTTTTCATATATTCTTGTTGCGTTTGAATAAGTTTGTTGCTGATTGGATTGAGGAACAGCATCATATTTAAGTAGAAAAACATTTGTCACTTGACGAATTTATCAAAAACCGAGCGACGGAGGTATGTTTGATGGTTCTTAAAAGCTGGCTAGGATAGAATAACCGCTCTACAATTCTGAGCGATCTCCTTTAAAAACGGCCAACTGTGGGACAGCGTTCCGCATTCTAATTGTGCGGATTATAAGTGAATCCTTTTACAATGGAGCACTTCTTATTAAAAAAGAATTATTTCCTGCAGCATTTGTTTTACCGAGGAACTAGGATGGCCTTTGAAGTATCTGTCCAGACAATTGAGTTGTACTCCAGTTTCGAGTGATTATTTGATGAGGGACGTGAATCTTCGAATGGAAAACTTAGTTATAAATAAAAAAAAAGTTGAATGATCATTTATGCAATTTAAAAAGAGAGTCGGAGTCAAAACAGTGCCCTGTGGAACACCAGCATTTATGTGGTAAATTGTGAACCTTAAACAATCAATCATAATGATTATTGTGAATACTGTATGAGCACATTTTAAAAAATGCAGAGGGTAATTTTTGGCGAGACATGATATCAAAACAGTTTCGAGATCTTTTACACGCTGACGATTTAAAAGCATTTCCTTGACCTTAGAAGGAAGGGAGTTTAGTGCATTTGGTCGATAACTCAAAATCTTATCTTTTTTTTAGCGACGGATCGGTTTAATGCTGTTGTCTATCTGATTGAACCATGGAGAAAGTAAACCTCTTCAAAAGATTGAATGAAATACCAAGTGAACCATTGGATTTGTGAATGTCAAGAACTTTCTTCCCTGTACGAGTGCGCACTATGAGCCGTTTAATGGGCTCAAGTACAGAAGGGCTTAACGCACTATCTGGCAGTATTGAGCTTGCGGAAAAATTCCAGTATCAGCGAGTATATTTTCTTTGGTCACCAAGTTCCTAGCTGAAATTTCCTTGTCAACAAAGTTGGGTCATACGTTTTTTTTGTACAATATTCATGAATGAAACAGTATTCGTAGCATAGGGCCTTTGTTGGACTTTTTGTTTCGGTTTCTGCTCGTGGATAAATTTTGCATGACAATTTCCAACTCGTCAGTAATTTTTTCGGGTTGCATCAGCACTAAGTTATTTTTTATTTGGATGAACTTCATCGTTTGAGGAATGAAGTTCTTAATATCCAGGTGAATGATATTTGTGACCAGATCGGTTGCGGCATCCAAAGCCAATGAGAAAGCACAACAAACAATTAAATCTTCGTAAAATATAATTGTTTTAAGATCGTGATTCTATTTACAAGCTGGGCTTTATTGTTTTCCGCCGTAAAGATCTCGGCATACAAACCTTTGGGTGCTGTTTTTAAATAAAATTGAAAACCACTTGTGTTGAATTCCGGATTCGTACATGACCTATATTGTGTTAACTTGAAGCTCAGTCATTAACAGAAATGTTTAAGTCCTGAGAACGCGTGTAACAACGTGATGCTGACTCATCTGAGAATTAAAAAACCGAACGATCTCTTTTTTTAAGGATACGACTTATATTAACAAAAAAGAAAGAAATTGTTTAGGGACTTGAAGGTCTTGAGTGTAAATTGGCATTCAGTTAAGACACAGCTATTTTGATCGCTCCACCCTCTTTCCAAATATTAAAATGTTGCCATTATGAAGAAATAAAGAAAGTCTTGTTTGTTTCATTGTTCAAGAAATCAATTTCGACCTAAAATTTTCAGGTGAAGCTTGTTTTTTTTATTTCGATGTAAAATTTCTTGTAACGTAACCTTGGGGAAGCTAACCAGGTACAGCCAAGTTATATCAGTTGGCTCATTTTATAGTCTTATACAAAATTTAAAGCCTATTCTGAAAGGGTGATACAGATTGTAATCATTTCTATATTGGCATTTCGGGAGAAGACTATCCTGATAACTTTTTCAAAAGACCTAACATCAATAGATATTTTTTATAAGCAGATCACTTCTACAGGTACAGGCTCCATCAGCGAAAATAAAGCTCGGGTTTTTGTAGTCTGGTCGGAGCCGCAAAGTATAAAAAGAGCCTAAGATTATCAGTATGTGACTTTTGGTCCTTCGTTCCGTCAGATATCGAAGAACTTCAACGAAAACGCAGCTTCAGCTAAGCGTGTCTTTGAAACCCGATTCACGAAATATTGAAAAATCGAATAGCCAGCACGCCAGCACACTGATCAAGCTGTCGCTGAAGCGTTCCCGTGACTTGGAACCAAGTATTTGATTTTCGGTTCGAAGGAAAAGTTACGCATACGAAAGTGCTTTCGCCCTTCCTGAAAATAGAGCCGTCGAAAGCAAGGAAACAAAAACAATTTATGCACAGGATCCCAGAGAAAGCAGTTGAAGCTATTGTTTTCTTTTAAATTTTAAATCATAAGCATACCCACCTCTAAAACGAACTACATTTACCTAGCATGACTAGGCAGACCAAGTTTTGTTAATCCCCCAAAAAGACACTATAGCCGACCAAAAGTTTTGCCTGGAATTCCACGGAAAAAAATACAAACTCAAGCCATGTACACATCTCACAGGATGCTAAACTACTAAATGAGTTATAAGGGATACAAACAACTTTCTGGTACAAAAAACAGCACTTGACTTGATACGCCGCGCCGTAGGGCGACAGTATATCAACATCCACATTGCCATAACGTCCATGGGAGGCCTCTGCAGCTGACAGAAGTTAACTTATTCACTCTACGTCAATTAGGATGCAACAAAGTGTGGAATGAGTACAATATCCATCTACTCTGCCGGCAGACTTTCAATTTATTCATTTAAGATGAGCACCAATTGCAGCACTTGGGAATGTAACTACGTTATGTCGCTTCATTCCCGCCGAGTGTGGTGATATTTTGAATGCCACCAAGCTGGTTTGGGCACCCAGACGACAGCGAAGGCTCGTAGAACAACAGCCAAGGATGGTAATGATGACCTGCTCCAATGCAACTTTAAATATTTCGGCCTACTTCTGCTTCAACTACAACTCTCTCAATCTCACAACAGAGACGCAATTGCAGTATGTTAATCAACCGAGTGATGGTGTGCCACGGTTGCAGGAAAATGCCCTTCCGATGGAGCCACAGTCCCTAGCACTAGCAGTTGTTTAGTGTTTTATGTTAGATCAACCAACTACAAGTCTACAAGTCATAAATAAACCGCAGGAATTAATGAGCCGCTCGTAATAGATTGTTTGTCTGGCAAACTGGTCCTGTCCGTGGAGATAACTCTCCCTGGAGAGTGTTCCCGTAACTCGGCACAATCTGAGTTGGAAACTTTTCGAGCACTACAGGGGAATGTAGGCACTTAACTGGACCGAAGAGCTATTTGTGTTTCGCGGAGAAAAATGTTTTTCTGATGATATAGGACTTAATGTGCAGTCAAGTGAGACTTCAAAGGGGAATACATTTCATGAGGGCTAATTAGGCATGATTCTATTCATTTTGCAAGATGATTTGTAATAAGGTACTTTCGTTTTACTTGGTTATCCTCGAAGTTTGCAGAGATTGATATCGTGAGCTTATAACCCGCAAAATGTTGGGGCTTAAAAACGAAAAAATAACTAAGCAAATGTTGAGCAAATGCTGCAAAGGACTTGAATGATTTAATATAATTTTGTTATTATTTTGATTGACCAGGGAAGGATTGATAGAAAAGGTGCAAGTTGTAATCAATTTTTGTGCATCAATTCATTCCATATTTTTATAGCTTTTGGGAGGGAGAACTTGTGACGATACCAAGACTCTTTGTTTCTCAAACAAACTCTATCTGCCGACCTTTTATGATAAGCAGAGGTGTAAAAAAGAAAGAAGGATCTTGCAAAAGTAATGGGTCATTCAAAAAGAGGACTCATTGTTGAACTGTCGACGTTAAACTTGAGAAAACCTTTAATGTAATGTAATCGGAATCGATTCACACACGCCCAACGTGTTAAAGAAGTTCGAATTGCTTTTGGTCGTCATCAAGTGCATTCTCATTTAGCTTTGAGAAATTCAATGACAATTCTTTATGTCTCGGAAAGGCTTTTGATGAAAGGCTAGTGATGGAGGGACATCAACTGTTCGTCCAACGGGGTCAGCTTAAAACCTGGATTAATTTTTTTTTTCGGATGACGACAAGAATTGGACCTATTCGCAACCATTTTGCATCAAGGGTTCGATTTAGAAGCTCACATCTCACTGTAACCTATTTTTTTCGAAAGGTGCGACCGTTTTAGTGAATGCATTGTTTAACCAATGGAAAGAGGAAATTTTTCTTTTGTCTGAAAGTGATGCTAATTTTTTTTTTCTAGCCGAACGGTGAAACAATGCTCCTTTGTCTAAATAGAAAAAAATAGTTGGCGACTGTGCGACTTAATTTATTGTATTTTTAATATCCCTGTCTTTAGTATTTTTCAAATACCCTCGTAGAAAGAAGTGTCCACAAATTGAATGAAGTGAGTATGGCCACTTGATCTTTGATGTTTGCGAAATGATCCTGCTTCCAAGAGAGAGTAGAAACGTCTTGCTGTCATCATAACTCTGGTGTATCCTCGACTGGATAAAGCAAGAAACTCTCTACCATTTCTCGAAAGCTTTCATCATGGAAAGTACATTTTTTCGCCTTATATTTAACGAAATAATTTATGTTCAATAATTCTTGCTGCCAATAGATCAGACCAAAGTGTTTTTTATCACTGTTCTGGTATTGGATTTTCACCTCGTTTTGCGCCCCATAGGCGCATATTTTTCATCAACAAATAAAAAAGGTTTTGATTGAAATAGTCTACCAAATTTTTGGATCAAAATGTCTCATAATCTTCTGAATCCAGTTCCTTAACTTAATGTACTAAATTCGGAATGAGTTTTGCTCAGTGAGTTCCTTGAACGTGGCCACCCAGGACGAGGTAAACCGTTTGGAATTTGAGGTAAGCTTTACCACAGTTGATTTTCTCGATAACATTCGATCATTTTAACACGTGTCCTTCAGAAGACAGAGTCTAAAAGGCTCTCAATGTAAAAATGGTGGCGTGAAATTTGACTTTGTGTGGGCATTTAATATTTATTTAAAACTATTTTTGCAAAAAGGAATAATTATAAAGTAGAACTGCGTCCGAAGTTTTACTACTACAACCAAACTTCTATTGCTGATGTAGCACTGCGATGCTGAAATGTTAAGAAAGAGCGGATGGTCTTGCCAGGATGGATGGATCAGATTGGTCAACAACAATCTATACATCGTTTTTCATCAGTCTTCAAACGCTGAATATTTGTGGTATACAAACGAGGATTTGAAATCAGTATCTGCTTGAACTAAAATGAAGTCTAGTTCTAAAGGGGTGTTTTTTTATTAAGTCCCAAAGAAAAGATCAACAAAATGAAGGCACGGTGATCTTTTTCAACGAAGACTTTGTCTTCCAGGTTGTCATAGCCCAATTGAAGCTTTCCCAAAGATTGAGAAACGTGCTAGGAATATAATGAAATACATATTGTGAAAAAGAAATAGTGAAAAAGGTATTTCCATCGAGTACTTTTTCCAAATGAAAACACCAAGGATATTTTCTTCCATAGCTGACACCACAGCGAAGATCCGAAGGAAAACTTTGCATGCCAATTGTTACTCTTTTGATTTTTCTAAACATCTAAGGTTAATTTTGTTAATTTTGAAAGATCTAAATACCGCTCGGCAAAATTCTGCTTCTATTTCAAGAAGGACGAACGGAGGAAATTATAGTGTTCCTTAAGTTACTTCTAGAACAGTCTCAGATCGTCATCTTACAAATGAGGACTGAAAACTCAGCAAAAACTATGGCTCCCTATTCAGTCATGTTTAATGAAACTCTTAGATCTAGTTTCTTCCAGCTCCTTCCGGAAGCTGAACCGATTGATCCTTACTGATTTTAATATTTTCCGTTCGAGTAACCCACTGCAAGGTGCTACTACACTAGCTTGGATCACTATGACTAGGTATGGAGAAAATCGTTTACCCTTTTAGTTCTTCCTAATTTGAAAGTCTTGCAAAGATTTCGTTGTTTTTATCAAATGCAGTGGGACTTTTTTGAGATTGCATGTGTTCATTAAAAAAAAAAAGATTTGGCATCATTTTCGTAATTTTTGCATCATAACATCTGCACCTGATGTGAGATTCCAATACCCCTGCGAATAGTCAATACTTACACCAAGTTCAATGTCTACCCCACCTTTCAGTATCCTTTAGAGCGTCAAGCTCAATTATCGACCCTGACCCGACTAATTGGAAAATCAGTCCTAAAAATGTTCATCTCAATTTTCATTAAATCTTCATCCGCCTCAACGAAGGTTTCTCCTTTCCGGCTGAAACTTTTCTTTTTTTTGTTGAAGAAAAACCCTGAAAACAGAATCCTTTCTTTGTAAAATTTGTTGGTGATTTTTATTTCTTTTTGTCTCGTTACAGGTCACAGAAGGTCGTTTGGCATGGATCGCATCGAAACGGCGAACTAGCTCAGGAAATGTATTGTGATGCATGGATGTCATCATCTATGGACAAGGTCGGTTTGGCCAGCAGTCTGCTGGGGAATAAATTAATGGATGAGGAACGCTACTCCTGCGATAATCAATTTATTATTCTATGCATTGAAGTGGTGCCGAGGAACCAACGAAGGAAACGAGATCTCGACAGTAAAAGAAGGTAAGAAATTGACTACCCCCTTCCACAACTATTGTGCTTTTGTGCCACTTGCTCTGTTGTTGCTGTTGCATGTCCTTTCCTCTCCTTCACATGCTTGTGGTATATTTTCTCTCGATGATGTTGGAACAGAACTACGAGTAAATAAATTGAAGCAAAGGAAATCATAATGAGGACGACGACGGACGGACGAACGGATGGACGTACGAGTATCCTTCCCATATTCGTCCTGTTGGTGGCGTAAACTAAATTAATAACCGGTCAACAAATGGGAAAGGAAGAGAAGAAAAAAATAACTAAATCCCCACTGAGATAATGGAGCAAGGAAACTCGTTATTGGATTTTGGTCAATCAGGTTTTCCATGCCATCCTTCATCAACAATACTCTCGGTCCTTGTGTGTATACGATAGCAGCGCCTTCTGCTCTGCTTAGCTCCTTTATGATACATTCCATGTAGGTACATATGTATGGCCTGAGATTTCATTGTTGCCCCCGATTGTACAGGCGTTCGTTTGGTGGTGGCTTAACGTGGGTGATTCTCAGTGGGTGGAAATAAGTCCTGATGTTATAATGTGATAAAAAGTAATTTAGCGATTTCCGGTTGTAATGGGGCTTCCTGTTTTTTGAAACGCGAGCTAAATACATTGTTGGTTGAGGGTATTGGATGAGACTCAGAGTCAGATTAGAAGGAGTGAGTATGATTCTCGTGGCCAGCACGATGAAATCAATTTTTTTTTCTGGGTTTCTTTCGCGCAAGGATTCCTGGAATTTGGTAAAAGATACCGAGCAGAGATTTGCCGGAAGCAATTATTTGCTTGTCTGCACGTGTAATTATCTATTGAATTCTCAGGAGCACCTCGTGTGGATGTAATTAATTGCAGTTATGATTTATGGAATAAAAAAAAACCAAGAAAGAAGCTTACCACCATCTAAGGAGGAGTAATGAGCATACTTATGAGAGATTATTTGGGAAAGGAATTCCTGAAGGGGATTCCTACTATGTTCTTTAGTGAAAAAGCAATGATGAAAGGAACGAAGATTCTTGATTGATTAAAAGTTTGCAGTTTCATTTGTTGGAAAATGAATTTAATAAATTTTCGAGAGCTGCCTTTAGTGTGAATTTGATCATGGGCACTCAGCACGTTGCCGGGTAAAGTGATTCTCTCAAGTAAAGAATCGAAAGTTTTCTTATCTCGGATCTTGTCTCATACATTTTTTTATAACGTCTGGGACATTGTTACTCAAATCATTAAAAAATCTGCCTTATTGCTTCAACTACAGCTGCACGTTGAGGCTCGTGAGCTCAATAGGAATTCGCCTGGAGGGCACCATGGGAGGAAATTATTTGGCTTATTGGGGACCGCATACGATCAAATGATCTACTGATTCAATTACTTTGGTTCTTCTTCAGAGAAATACTCTTTAGTTGCAGAAAAATTGGCCATGTGAAGAAGTTTTAAGGAGAAGCAAGATCAGATCAACGTCACATGAGGACCTAGACATGACAGTTAGGCTTCCCAATAACTTTGAGGAATTAAAATGTATTCAATAATAGGATTTTTGGATGGATTCTTTCTGCGGATTTTTGAGGCATGCTAAACCTTGCCAAACTCATAGGGATGAATCTTAAGTTTTAAGATAAGAAGACGAACGTCATTCTCGAAAGAATACCAACGTCTTTTCTATCTCTAATGACCTAATAGAAGATGCTTAAGACCCGTTTTCATCCCCAGAGTAAAGTGCTTTTTGTGGCTTTGTAAGGACTTTTGCAATGATGAAGTGTGAAGAAAAAGGTGTACAGCGATTGGAGTGCATTTGTATAAAAGCTTGACGGAAGTTGATGATCGATGATTGTAATGGTGTCTGCGAACTTGGGCTTATGTTTAACATATTAAATAGTGGATCTAAAAAAAATGGCTTATAGGCTTCCGTAAAGTCAATGATTGCTACTGCCTTTATTCACCTCCCGCTTTTAGCACTACAGAGAGACTGAAGAGTATGAGACAAAAATCAGGCTCACCCATTTTTAAGATAGATAAAAATAATGTGATGTGAAGAACAGCAATGCTGCGGGTTCAGATAAACAATACACTGAACATTGAACGTCTCCGTATGGTAGGGAGCATGCACCAAATCAACCTTCATCTTCCTTACTGACATTTGATTTCTTCATCGCAATTCTTAAACAGGAACTGCGACTGACCGGTATCAAGATTGAAAAAGACGTCAGTCAATTTAATGTTTAAATTTATGAGAATAAATCTGAGCACATGCTGACGAACACTTTTCCTGGATAATCGATTGTGCAAACAACTATCATCGAAACTCGTAACTCGAAGAACCGAAACAATTGTCTAGGAAGCAACCAACTTAATTAATTGTCAAGCCACAATGAACATATGAACATCCATGCTCAAAGGAACAGTCTCTTCGAATCGCAGCTTCCAAATTCAGGAAAAATGGCGAGTCTGGTTTAAAGATCAGCCAATGGAGGATGTCACTAGGCTCGCGCTAGCTAACTAAAAGCAGTTAGCTCAGACTCAGATCCTGATAGACCTATAACTAATAAGTATTCAAATAAAAATTCAGCCGTAAGTTTTTCTTTCCTCGAAAAGTTCATACAAATAACCTCGGAGACAAGGATTTTATACGTAAATAATAAAACCAAAACTGCTGAGACATCTCTGGGTGTCATATTTAAAGCTTTTATCCACCACAAGTTGGAATATACCCCCAAATTATGGGTGAACTCCAACGTTGTTACTTTTCCTCCTGACTTTCCTTGTTCTAAAGCTTTTTCCATAAACACCGCTCCAGCGAAAAAACCATTCCTTCCTCATAACTCATTTACAACTATATCCGTCACGAGATGCTCATGAGATTTAAGCTCACTCTACGTCGAGGTTCCTTTGCAGACACGAATAATTTCTAAATTGTTTTTATCCTTTACACTCGCATTCACACACATTTAATTTATTTCCATTTTCCAGAGAAAGAGACTTTGCCACAGCAGCCGAATACGCACAGTATCTTGAAGAAATCCTCACCTGAGATGAAACAACCTCTCAGCAATATAACTAAAAACGCAAACCAAAAAACTGAAAAACAACAAATAAAGCAATGCGGACGAAAGGACTGTGCCATAGTGAGAGAACCAGGCTAGGGACAAGAAACAAATCGGTGTCTGCAAATCTTATGTCAACAACCGCATCAGTCGCAGACATCACCACTAAAAACCACAACACGACAACAAGAAATTTCCAGAAGACTTTTTTTTATCTTTTTCAGTCTCTCTACTCTTTTTTAATTAAAATCAAAGTCCCAGCCGCCAGAAACCCATCTCACCACTTCCACCCTCCAAAAATAAACATTCACCTAAAACAATGAGTCGCCGCTCGAAAATAGAAATAAAAAAAATCACTTACATCCACTTTTGTTAACATTGTGTCTCTCTTTTATGTTTAATTTTTATTTATAAATAAATATATTTTATATTCTTTCCGCTTCATGCATTTATATTTTTTTTTTCACAAAATATAAACAAAAAATTGCATTTAAAAATAAAAAAAAAAACCCAAACCAAATTAAATGAAACTTATAACTGAACTATAAACGAATGAAAAACAAAAATAAAAAAAAATAAACAAAAAGTTAAATAAGTTTTTTATACGAGAATACATTTTTTTAGTTAGTATACAAAAAAAAAATTAAAATAAAACTAAACTTTAACTATAAGTAAACAAATAATAGAATTAATAAAAACAAAACAAAATTAATTGTAGAGAATAAGCTACAGAAAACATTCAAGAAACGAAACAAACATATTATATTGTACATTTTAAATATTTCACTTAAATATTAAATTGCGTATAAATCATTTGTGCATTTTTTTTTATGTTATAAGATATAATGGAACTCAGATTATAATAAATAACTTCTAGTCTTAAGGAGATTTTCCGATTGTAAGAGAATTAAATTTGTTTTTGAAACAAAATTGTAGCGCAAAAAAAAAAACTATATATTTCTTTGGAAATTAATGTTATTAGAAATAGAACAATTGTTCATAAATCAAGAAAAAAAAACAACAAGAGAATGCTTTTGTTATACATTTTGTATTTTTATCAACATTGTTGACGTTTTAACTTTTTTCGAATGAGTGTCCTTTTTAAATTTAATTGTAGCAGGCAAAATAAATGAGCTTATATAGAAGGGCTGCCAAACTCGGGATCATAGATACTCTTAGTGCGAAAACAGTTCAAGATGCAAAACGTTTCGTCAGTAAAAAGTGAAAGTCCAGAGCTGTCACAAATTCTGTGATTTATTCTTCTTACTTTATTAACTTTATTAACAGAGCAGCTGATGCTTTTTTGCAACCTCTTCGGTTCTGCGCAAGTTAGTTGATTTAAAATTCATAGCATTCACAGTTGTTTGAACTTTGATTGAACTGAAGATATTCGGCCTGCCTTTTATTAATTGCTCGATGTGAAAGTCGACAAAGTCACGTCTTTTTACAACCCGTATAATTCGCAGGTATAAATTTTCCCCCGTTCATCTTCTCGCTGTCTGAACCGTATATCCGATGCAGCATATCTTTTTCGAAGGCCCATAAAATTTGTGCTGTCATCTTGCTTATCGACTCCAAACAGAACCGGCAAGATGTAGAGTATAATTTTGGTCCTTCGAGCTAAGAGTTTTCATTCTAGTTCCACTTTATTCCTCATGCCTTCAAACTTATTCTGAAAACCCAATAGACATCTCCAACTGAAAGTGGAAGCTTCAGGGCTATCCTAAGTAACTACAACCAAACAATGATTATCTCATTTCGGAATCAATAAGGTCTTTCGACATGTCTTAAAGGTTAAAAACCAAGAGCCACTCGATGAATTTATTAAACAACATGCGAATTTGAATACGGTTGTCCTTGTGGAAGTAGTTGGACAAATCTCTGAAAGATAGACCCTCCAGTATTGGCGTGAAAGTATGATGTTATGAGATCAATTGATAGCCTGGACTTCAGTGGCGAGTATTCCTGGAATTTTTCACTTCTCTCCATTCCTTCTGAATAGCCCAGAGACGTTGAGCTCGCTAGCCGCTTTGCAAGCCAACTGTCTAGCCGCAAGCACTATCTTGTACTTTCCGTTATACACGTGTTCGCCCAGTCCAGCAAAGTTGATTCGTTTTTGGGTTTCTCTGAGTGAGGGAAACATGTGCTTGCTCCTCTTAGATTTTTTGAATAGTTTCGATGGAACACTGGCTTGGACTATGGCCGGAAATCATTTTTCATTTTCATTCGAAATCAAGTTCAAATACTTACTTACTTATCAGGCCATTAATTTTTCGAGAATCCGACCCTTAAGTTTAGCTCCTTCCAAGCCCTCCCGATCCTGTGCACATTGTTTTCCTTTCGTTGAAGATTCCTTCGTGGCTAGGATTTGAAATCGTCTTGCAGGAAACCTGTGCAAGTAATTAAGACATTCTTGGCTAGAATTGAATAGGTCATCGCGCATTCTTGAATGCTGTGCGGCTCAACCACATCAGTTTTCCCGGCATCCCGAAATCTACTAGCATATTTTATAGTTCATTTAAGTCCATTGAACTAAAATTGGTGAGTATCACCTTTGAGGTCATTCATATGTCACAGATTATAACCCAATGTCCTGGGATCGTTGGCAAAATAACCTTCCCCGTTGCGGAAATACAGGATTTCTGCAACATGGCCCATGAAAAGGCACTTCCCCTATTTGAGTAGCTTCAGAAGCATACGGTACACTTATTTTGCTGTCCTTTTTCGCGCTGCATCGTTTTTTCCCCGAAGCACCATGCTATCTCATAACAGAGGATATCTTATGCGGGTGAATTATTACCTAACGCAAAACCGCTGGGTACATGAGGTCACTTGCCTCCTGGTCTGAATATTAGACTCTTCCACCCCATTGGGGTAAATAAATCCTCCAACCCGAAATCGAGTTTACTATAAAAATAATGTTAATTTTTTTTTCAGCCACATAATACAAAACCAAAACCTGCGCATTCTTACACTGCCAAAAAATTAAAGTAAATTGCATATTTTAAGAGATTCTCCTACCATTTCTCTTATAAGAAATTATTATAAAAAAATATAAATAATAAATAAAATAGTTAGAATGACAATGACACAATACGTTCTGTAAATAAAATTATATAAGATAAAAAAATTCCACTAATAAATTAACTTACCATAAGATCGATTAATAATTATTATGAAAACAGTATTTTTGCCTCCATTCAAAAAGCAAAAACAAAAACACGAGGCAAGAATTGAAAAAATGCAAAAATAAATTCCAAATTTTTAATATTATTTTTGACGCGAACAGTTGAAGTGCTCTCGAACTTTCATCCTTTGCGATACTTCATCCTTCGATCGATCCCATTTTAAATAAATGGCAATAAGCGATGCGAAATATTGTTTTTTTGTTTATTTTTTTCGTATTTGTTTTTTTATTCAAAAATATAAATAAAAATGAAAATATTGTTCAACAAAATTCAATAACTGTAAAATACACTCATACTTGATGGAAGTCAACTCATTCTCCTTTTTAAATAAGTTTTTAATTGTAAAGAAGAGATTAAAATAAAATTAATAAATAAATATAAGTGAAATGAATGCAAAAATGTTTTCTTTATTGTTCGATGTTTGTTGTGTCTCGTTTTTACTTTAAAAGCTGGCTGATAGGCGGTCTATTAAGTGGAATTGAATATCATGAATCAACGTGATAAAAAAAACGATAAAAACAGGATTTCAAGGATCCATTGTTCGCATGAGGGCACTTTTTTGTTTACCTACACTCTCATCATCGTGGGGAAGGATAACAAGTGGAAATGGCTTAAATGTGTTGAGATATTTATTATATGAATAAATTTGAGCAAAAACAAAAAACTATTTCGACTCAAAACTAGCTAAACGGCGTTTTGGTAAAAAGAAGAAGGTTTTTGGGAAAAACTGATCTGCAATTCATGGATGATAACACACGAAAATTTTGCGACAAGAACATGATTTTGGATTTTCTTTTTTTATTTGTTCACATTACGACGGAAAACTAGTCAAACGGTATTTTGGTTAACACAGGTAAGTCATTTGAGGACAAAACAAGATGTTCCTGATGGTAACTTAATAAGTTTTGTAGAAAAACAGGTCTGAAAATCATGGACATGAGCTTACGAAAATTTTTAGGACAAAAAACATTTGCATTCTTATGAGCTTATATAGCTTATATTTCAACTTAAAATAACGGCCAATTCAAAAAGTGCATTTGAGGTCGAGATCAGTTTGTGGGAAAAACTAACTGGTCTGAAAAACATGAAAATTTTACATCAGAAACCATGTTTCTTGATTTTGTATTGTATTTGTTTGAATTGTTTATACTTAAACTAAAAACGAATAAGACAAGAAAGAACTGTGGAAAAAACTGGATGTTCATGATATTATAGCCCACGTAAATTTGGTGAAAAAAAAACTTCGCTTTTGATTTTGTATTTTTATTTTCTGGAATCGTTTAACGGTGTTTAAGTTAACGAAAGAAGGTCATTTGACGGCAAATTATTTTTTTTTTTTCGAAAAATTGATCTGAAAATTCCAAAAATTTTGCGAACAAGAATCTGATTTTCCAATTTGTACATTTATTTTCTGGACTTGTTAGTTTTTCGACTAAAAACAAGTTAAATGGCGTTTTCGTAAAAACAAGAAGGAAATGTGAGGTTAGAATCAATTTTTTTGGAAAAACTGGTCTGAAATTCATGTAATTATAGACCATGAAAATTTTGCAACCATAAACATGATTTTTTATTTGAATTTTTAATTGTATTTTTATTTTCTGGAATCGTTTAACGGTGTTTAAGTTAACGAAAGAAGGTCATTTGACGGCAAAATAATTTTTTTTTTCGAAAAATTGATCTGAAAGTTCCAAAAATTTTGCGAACAAGAATCTGATTTTCGAATTTGTACATTTATTTGCTGGACTTGTTAATTTTTCGACTTAAAACAAGTTTAATGGCGTTTTCGTAAAAACAAGAAGGAAATGTGAGGTTAGAATCAATTTTTTTGGAAAAACTGGTCTGAAATTCATGTAGTTACAGACCATGAAAATTTTGCAACATGATTATTTATTTGAATTTTTAATTGCTTGAATTTTTTAAATTTCGACTAGAAGTTAGTTAATCTGCGTTTTGGTCAGCACAAGAAGGTCATTTAAATTGTTGATTTTGTTTAAAGTGAGCGGTTTGAAGTATTTATGATTGCAGGGACTCACGAAAAAATCAAAGTTCTTTTTCTCATCATCATATGAAATAAGTTTTTTAGAACATATTAATTTTTTGCCCAAAAATTCGTCCCAAAATAATATAATCAAAATCAGCCAAGCCGTTCCGTACCAGTATTCATATCTCGACATTATGTATTTACATAAAAATACTTGCGTCAAAAATGACGAAAACATATTTTTTTCACGGAGATCAGCTTTATATGAACCCCTGTATTATTTTCATAATTCAATTATGGAACCCTTATCACTTAAAATTCTGTTAAAATTACAAGTGTCTACCTGTTGTTGTTCAAAATATACAGCCGTCTGACAGACAGATGAACAGCGGGACCTAATAGAAAACAATTGGCACCCTTTGGGTACGGAACCCTAAATTGACTTATTTTTATACTACCGCAAATAAAAACTGTACGGTGTATGTACTAAAACTTATTGATAACACTCGCGCAAGCTCTGGCTAGTACACATCAAAAGCTCAAAACCATCGAAAGGACACTGAACGCGACCATTTAAAGAACTTTGAAAAATTAAATTTAAGGCTCAAACCACTTTCAAAAAAGCAACGGCGAAGCTTTTCGGGAAAAAGTTAATGGTACTTTGTCGCAGCGAAATAAGCTTAAATGTAAACTTTAATTTGAGAGACTGTGTTAAAGGACAAAGCTGTTTTCATTATGTACATTTTTCAGATACCAAAACCGTAAGATTGTTTTGTGAGATTTGGCATAACTGTAGTAGTTAAAAGCTTGAAAGCTTCGTTTGAAATATGAATTCAAAATTCGTAAACTTCGCAACGGTGATGGTCTTAAAAACTTCGTTATCAACGAAAAAAAACTTCAGCCAAAAAGTACTCCAATGCCTGAAATAACTGTGTTCGTGAAAAATGTAAAAGATTGTGTCTCATCGCCTATCTCAAGTCTCGTTTATAATCTAGCTAGAAACAACTTGCAGCTTTGGTGACGAATGAACATGCACATTATGGACTTAATAAACACTCCCAGATCATGATGTGTCTCCTCCACTATCGAGCGCGTTTAATATTCCATAGACGGGTAATTGGTCTAGATGGTATTCGACCCATTCTTTGAAAGAGGCGTTATTGCTGGCTAGTAAAACCATAGCACGAGCTTTTTTATGCTAAATTACAAACTTTACTTCTCAACTAGCCAATATCTTAAAACATCGAATCTTCATCATTCTTCAACTGTTGACCGATTTAAGTCCAGGAAATGCTGATAAGCCGTTTCGTTTCAAAATGGTCACTGTTGATTTGATGGCATTTCTAAACGAAAAGTGGAACCACTTGAGATTTTAAAGGCAATTAACAGACACTGACATCAGGCTTTTTTTGTCGAAAATGAGTGCACAAGTAATTGATGAAGTTCTTTTGCAATAGTTGAGAATCAATCTTTCGAGCTTTTTAATTCAATAATTATTGGACGGTATTAAATCTGCAATCCACCACATATATACTGGTTTTAAATCTTCATAAGCGATATCCTATCTGCATCATCTTATCTTATTCACACATTGACTTATCCATGAACAGCACGTGCATGGCTTAACCTGAAATGCTTTTCGTCCTTGTAATTATTATTAATAACAATCTTGGTTGTCTACGTTTTCGTTGAGGTTTCAATCTCGTGCCTTTCGCAGTTTTATCATTCTTTAAAAACTTCCCCTTATCTCTGTGACCGTAATACCTGCCTTTCCAGAAACCATAAGGACTATATTCGGCCTTACAAAGGGACTTTTTTTTAAAGCCGCACGGTATTTTCTGCCCATTCCAATTTACAGTTTTTCAAGAACCATTTGCATCAGTCTTGTCTCTTCCGTTCTTGATACTCTCCACCCACATTGTGTCTGTATTAAAAGGGCATTCATAACGCCATTTAAGGCGTGTAGATTATAAAATCAAAAGAACAAAAAGAAAAATTCGCTTTTAACTCAAATTTCATTTATTTCATCATACTTTGTAAATATTCTGTGCTAACGCAAGTATAAATAAAATATGTTTTATTCCACGTCAATGCGAGTAAATTAAAATTAAAAAAGAAAATATATATTTATGTGTATATATTGATTTAAATATTTTAAACAGCTTTTGAGCTTTGGCATTCACATACAATTAATAAAGGTATAGTAGTTAGTAGTACATTCAGATGGTATAAGAATTGTTGTAGGTACACATTTATAGAAAATAATTTTTGGCTATGTATATAGGTTGGTATGTTTATATATATATTTAGTTTATCATTTATTTAAATATTTCCTTCGGTGGTAATCGTCGCAATTTGATAAAGAATATCCTTTTTGTTTTTTGTCTCTGAATGTGTGATGCTTCTGTACATCACTTTAAATAAAAAACAAAAAAAAAGTAGCAATACGAATATCGAAGAATGAACAACTAAACTAATTCACATTCAAAGAGTACATATAGTATATTTATGTATGTTGGGTATTATGTAGACATAGACATGTTTCTGGTAGCAAAATCTAAAACAATAAGTATCTCTACAACTATTCCTAATAATGACGAATATGTTTTACTGCATGAAAAATTGTTTATTCAATTCTTAATAACATAAAACAGCTATTCATTGTATTTGTAGTGAATTAAATTATTATTTTTTGGTTATAATAATATTATCAAATAATAATTTTGTTAGTGACAAATCAATAACGATTTTGCTTGGTTTATTCTAATAAATAGTGTATTTTAATATTTATTGTTATATTCAACACACAATTCTATTTTAATTCGGTTAATCATATCAATTATAACAACAGGTTTTTATTCTATTTTTATCATTTAATACGGTAATCTTGTATTTCTATTTTATATAAATATTATTTTTTATTAAAATACTATTTTTTCGACTTGTATTAAAAAGTCTACAAAAAAAATATTAACAGTTTATTTGCTTTTGATATAATACTGGTCTAAATTAACGACTTTTCGGTGGAGGCTTTTGCTACAGCATTCAAACATTTTCGAATCTCATGAAGTCATCTTCACTTGTTTGCAATGATAAATTAATTTTGGTTTTTAAAACATACTGTTTGATATTTTGATTTACGATTCTTTATTTTATCTTAATATTATTCGTTAGTATAAATGTTATGAATATAAATAACATAGTCGCCTTATTCTCACATTTTTTTTTAACAAATTCCACTAAATATGTTTGATTCTTAATTTTTTTTTTATTCATAACGTTTTAAAAATTAATGATATGAATTAAATTAAAATCGTTAAGTAAAATATATTGCATAAATTTTTTAAAGCGATGTTTTTCGATATTTGTTAAACTTATTTTTAAAAATTTGCTTCTTTTATCCTTTTTGTTATTGTCTTCCAATGTTTTTTTGATTTTTGATTTTTTTAAGTTTGTAGGAATCATAAGTAAAAAAAGCTAATGAACTTTTAATTTAATTTTGAAAAGGATTGGTCAGTGAAATACGAAGATACAGCAAAATAATTTGATTTACAATGGTTGGACTTGTATCTAAGAATATGTTTTATTAAGAAACAAGGATGCACATGCACTCACGAACTGGCGAATTATTTTTTATAAAAATGATCACCATTATTCTTTGGGAGCAATAGCATTGCTCCTCAGTGGCTCACAAGACCCGGAAAATGGTGATCTTTTTTGAAAATATATTTCAAGAGATCCTTTGTCCTCTTCATTAGTGAAGAAGGTCATTGACATCCCGGTAAGAGATGAACAATCAGAGATGCCACTTCTAATGTAGAAGCTTGCATCTTACTTCTGCATCTAATTCATCGTCCACCTTAAACCTAAAGTCTTTTAAAAACCCCTTGGTCTAAAGTTATAAATCATCGGTGACTCAAAGCATTCATTTCACTTAAATCGCAGCGCCATTGAAATAGAAAAGGATATGTAAGTCAATCCAGCTGAAGTAACAGAACTCGTCCGCGAGAAGAGAAGAGCAGCCAGCTCGATTGAAAGCACTGAACAATCACCTAAAAATGCTATTTGTTAACTTGAAACCCGCGATGGTCTCAAAACACTTAAAGTCACCATATGAAATAAAGGAGTACAGACCGATATCGCATTTGTCAATTATTTCGAAAGTTTTTGAAGAAATTTTACCAAGCCCAAAAACCAGTCGTCAAAGAAAAGCGTATTATTGCTTCTCGTTTGAAGGTATTGCTAACGGAGCTCCAAAAGGAAGTATGCTTCATCTGCTATTCCACTTGTTATATATGAGATACATCTCGGGAAGAAAGGAAACAACTAAAATATCATTCAATTTTTCGAAAATGAATGCGAAAGATATTCGCAGAAATATAGATAAGCGAACAAAACTGTTCGATCTTGCCAAGTGTTGAAGTATTTTCCAAAATGTATGATTTGATAGTAACTGCACCTTTTTCAGATGTAAGATTGTAAGAATATCATTGTTTCAAACACTCGTAAATTAGAGAAAACTATTATTTTAAGGGCAACAGACTATTCTATAAATTATCTTTAATCATATATTTAAAATGATAAAAACTCCTTCCACTCAACATATGTATATATTTTTGATCACAAAAGCTTCATTAATTCAATCTCCCTAATCTAAGGGTTTATTTCTTGAAACTCAATTACATTTGTCCGCTTGTTTGGGGTAAAAATGTTCGACAGATGCCATCCAAAAATTGCCCATCTATCATTTATGCAAATAAATCCTCAAATAGTCCTTAAAAGCGTCAAAAATTGCTGATTTATTCCGCATCTCCTAATAAAAAAAAAGTCTCAACTCAATGGGTATTCCCAACTCAAAAAAAAAAAATCTACTAAGAAACTACTAGAAGGTGTGATATGACGACTTTATTTCATTTTGTGTTCGAGAAAAATGCAAATAGGCCAACAAATTCCCAGTCAAGAGTCGGATAAAGAATAATAATTTCCATAATTTCCGGACCTTATACCCCAGAGGATGACAAAACGTTGGATAATATCTTAGAGATAAATGAAACCTAACCCAACCATATGCAAATCAGCGCCATGAATAAGAAGGATTTGATAGGGTATCCTGCGTGTATCCATTCCAAACCACAAAGGACATACATGGACAAAGGGTCTAAGAAAACGGAACTCTACCATTTCAATGATATGTCGAATACACAGATGAACGAACGTTACAAACCAAAAGAGACTCCTGCTCCTCGTAAGCACTTTAATTCTATTTGTTCTGTTTTAAAAAAGATTACTTTAAAACAAGTTATTGCAAAATGCATCCTCCTGTGTTGCGTCCCATGAAACCGAAACTGGCAGCATCAGCACCTCCTCCCTCGCCCAAGGAGCACGTCTTGCTACGCATTATCATCAAGTCTGTACGAATGCTGGGTCGTCGGACGTTGGGTGCCACAACACCGCAGGCATCGCTCAGGCGACGTTTTATCGACAGTGTGCACTTCTTGGAACGATTCGAGGCGGTATGTGGTGGCGGCAGGGTGCATGGGGATCCAAATGCTGTGCTCACACGTTTATGATGATTCGGAGCCATTTCGAGTGGCAAATTCGCTGCAAGAAACAATTCATAGAACATATCATCGACACGTACATTCTTTTTTGCTGAACATTCTACAAATACACAGCATGCGTCCTGTCCGGAACAATAAGCGAGCACTTCCTCTGTTTGCACAGTTCTAAAAAGATAAAAAAAAAATAAATACAATTTTTATGAAAAAAAAAAATAGTTTACTTCATTTCTCGGTCACATTTGTTGCCAGCAATAACCATCGGCACTTTGGGTAGATTTTTTTTGGAACGACCACCCGAACCGGAGAGTGCACTCCATTTGGTCTCGAGAATTTGCTCCCGCAGTCGTACGACTTCCTCGAAGGACTCCCTCGAGTCCATGCTGAATACAAGAACAAAGATATCGCCTGCGGAGTAAACGAAAAGCGAAAAACAATTTTATAATATCTTTTTTTATTGGAGGAAAAGTGGAAGTTAACAAAATGTCTCACAGAATCCTTTTGTCCTTTGCGGCATGCTCCATTTTCCCAGAAAATGAACAATTAAAATCCATTTAGGAGATGAAAAGGAAACAGTTAAAATTTCTTTCTTACATCAAAGTTTAATATGCTTTCGAGAAGATGGGAAAATATTACAAAAGGGCTTCATGCAGCAGCGCGTTTATAATTGAACATTTGACAATGCAGCCCTACACTGTTGATTTTTCGAGACTCATTTGAATCATATTTCATGTATGAATGGAGAAAGCTTGAAAAATATGAATTTTTATGGTTGTGATGACAACCGTACAAAACTAACCTTAAAACTTCCAAAAACTTGTAAGGTACTGTTGATCAATAGACATAAAAAAATGACTTAAACAAAGGTTCTCAAAACATTCTCATAGATGATAATGCCAGGAGCAATTTTCAAGGAGCACTTTTTCATGCATGAAAGTCAGCATCATCGCGGTCTCGCCACTTATATCCGTAGTGATGTCGCCTACCAAATCTTACCACAATATGGTCCCTGTTCCAATACGGAATTTAATTTTATGTGGTTAAAGCTCACCGTTCGTAGGCAAATTATTCACTACTGTTTAATTTATAGAAGCCCCAACTTAGACAGCAATTCTACCTTAAATGAGTTTGATGCGCTATCTGACTCCATCTTAAGAATTGTTTCCCGTTATCCCCGTACTGAAATCGTTATTACGGGCGATTTCAATATACACGATTCTGGTTGGCTTCGACATTCTGGACAGACAACACCCGAAGGAAGGTACTTCGAGATCTTCGCTGCGGTAAATAATTTAACCCAGCTTGTAAACGAGCCCACACGGATTCCAGACATTGACGGTCATGCCGCCAACACACTCGACTTGTTTCTTACCTCCCACCCTGATAAATACACCTTAGACGTATTGTCCCCTCTAGGCTCGTCGGACCACTGTGTCATATCGGCTTACTTCTCGTACCACAACCCAGCAGTTAAAGAACCAGGACCTAAAAGAGTAGTTTGGCAATACGAGAAAGCCAATTGGGACCGCCTTAACGATTTCTTTAGGAACTTTAACTGGTCGCTATGCTTCCTCAATAGCGACGTGGATGCCGTCGCCGATATGGTCACCAGTATTGTTCTTCTTGCTATGAGAAACTTCATCCCTCACAGGGTGAAAGTAATCAAGCCAAAGACTAACGCGTGGTACGACTCGAGCTGTAAAGAAGCTATCAGGCTGAGGGAGTTGTTTTCGGAATTATAAAACCGATCCATCTGAGGAAACCCGAAAAAAGTACAAACAAGCTCGAAATGACTGCAATGCTAAAATCCGATGTGCAAAATTTACCCACGAACGAAATCTGAGACAAAAAGTGTTACAATGTCCCAAGGGTAGCAAGATCTTTTGGTCGTTCGTGAAGAATGTAAAAAATTGTGTCTCATCTTCCATCCCAACACTTGTTTACAATGACACCCCAGCTGTCAGCTCTGTGGACAAAGCAAATCTTCTCGCGGCCCATTTTGCCGCCAGCTCAACACTTCAAGAACTTGCTTTGCCACCTCCTGTACTCGAGCGCGTCAACTTTTCCATGGGACGGATTTATTTCCGCACTCGTACAGTAGCAAGAGTACTCAAAGATCTTGACATCCATAAATCCGCTGGTCCAGATGGTATTCCCCCCATTCTTCTGAAGAGGTGTTCTTCCACGTTGGCAAAACCATTGTGTAAGCTTTTTCATCTGTCCTACTCTTCTGGTCTCTTTCCGAGTAGATGGAAAACAGCATTTGTCCAACCCGTCCCTAAAAAAGGCGAATCTTCTTCTCCCTCCAACTATCGAGCCATTGCACTAAGGTCTCTGTTTTCCAAGGTCATGGAAACGCTGATAAACCGTCAGCTAATGAAATATCTCGAAACACGAAAACTCCTCAATGACCGGCAGTACGGTTTTCGTAGCAAAAGATCCACTGGTGATTTGATGGTATATCTCACCGAAAAGTGGAACAACTCTCTTCATCTTTCTGGTGAAAGCAAGATTGTTGCGCTTGATATTTCTAAAGCATTTGACAGAGTCTGGCACCAGGCTCTTTTGTCGAAAATGCGTGCATTTGGTATCGACGAATCTCTTATTCAATGGATTAGAAACTTTCTTTCGGGCCGTTCAATTCAAGTTGTATTGGACGGTGCCAAGTCTGATATCCACCATATAAATGCTGGTGTTCCCCAGGGCTCCGTTTTGTCACTGACTCTCTTTTTAATCTTCATTAACGATCTTCTGTCTGCTACATCTAATCCAATTCACTCATTCGCTGATGATAGTACTCCCAGTTTTTCATATTCGTTTTCAAATTCACGTCCCTCATCTTCGGCCGTGGAAATGGAACGGCAGCGTATGATTAACTCATTAAATTCCGATATATGGTGTCTTCTGTCACTAAAGCGAAACGAAAACCCTCGACCATTATCCATGAATGACGCATGCATTGCTGAAGCCGAAAAACTTTCAGTACTTGGTATGTGTATCAATAAGAACCTCGGTTGGAATGATCACATAACCGTTATCGTCAAAAATGCTGCGAAATGTTTAGGTTTCCTGAAGCGGTGCAAGAAATACTTTACCCCATCTGATCTGGCTGCCATATATAAAGCGTACATTCGCCCCAAACTGGAAAACAACTCCCATTTATGGGCAGGCGCTCCAAAGACCATCTTGAGCCTGCTTGATAGAATTCAAAATCGAGCGATAAAACTCATAGGGGACAAAAATGTTACAAAGTCAATTGACTCTCTTCACCACCGTCGTAACGTCTCCTATCTAACACTGTTTTATCGCTTCTACCATAAGCAGAGCTCTAGCGAATTAGCCAGCTGCATTCCACCCTCCTATCACTTTCACCGTAACACCCGTCTCGCCAGGAATGCTCATCAGTTCACCCTCAAGCCCAACTTCGGACGTACAGTCAAGTATAGAGACTCGTTTATTAGCCGTACAACACGAATGTGGAACGCTCTACCACGCTCGGTATTTCCCACTCATTACAATCTGCAGAAATTCAAAAACAATGTGCATCAGTACTTATCCCTATTTCCTCCCTGATCCCTTCCACTCGCGTTATGTATATACGGGTGTATATAAGGGTAGTCATAACCCCTTGTACGCGTGTGCTCTTTTAAAAAAAAAAAAAAAAAAGCAAACACATATCCACCGCTTCCGATTCTTTAAAGGAAGCTTCAAAAAGTTTCTGCACATTACGTTTGTTACAGCTTCGAAAAGTTTTTGCACATTACGTTTGTTACACCAATTCTTGAACAATCTAGTCAATTTTGATCTCCCTCATAGGATAGCTTTTCCCATAGAATTCAAGATGCGAATTAAATTGGTTACGTTACAGAACCCTAAAACAGCTTCTGCTGTATTAACGTTTTCAAAAAATTCTCTTCTACTTGATTGATTCTACTTCTCGTACTCATCACTAACCCATGTTACTTCAGATCAGCGCTCCTTTTACCTCTCTCCAATCACCATTCATGCTTTTCACTCTTCACTTCCACTAAGTTATAAGTAAGTCGCCCGGATATTTCGAAAATAATGCAATTGACAGCCTCAGATAGCATAGCAGTCCAGATCCTTAAACTTTGAAGAATATCCTTACGGAAAGAAAAATTAAGAAGATTGTGCGAAAAGTTGGTTGGTTAACGACTTATTTAATTTCGCGGGCTTAATGATTTTTTAATGATTTAGCAAACAGAGCGCCGTAAATGTTGTTTAACAACTAAATAAAAAGTCAATTTTGTTTACTTAGAAATTATTGGAAATATTGAGCTGAGGTATTTGTTTAACGATATTTGAAAAACCCGGCTTAGGATTTTTGTCAATTTGGGAGTTAGTATGTCGCTTTGTTTATAAGAGTGACACATTTTTTGGAAGTACAGTGTTTGGCGATATTCCTTCTATTGTACGTTCATAAAACTTTAAATTTCCTTAGTGTCTTTTTTTGTAGTTCTTACATACACCTAGGAAAAAATGCATTTGGCGTACATTTATTCCGTAATAAAAAACAAAACTGGCTTATACTGCGGAAAGGTGGGATTGCTGAAAAGTCACATTTATCTGCAACAAACAGCTAAGAACATAAATTCTGCATTAAAGTGAAATGAAAGAATCAAGATTGGCAAAATCAAATATCTTCATACATATTGCTGCATTAAGCGAATCAAATAATTTACTGGACACATGTAAATCCTTCAGAGGCAGCCCAAAAAAACACTGATGCATGTGCAACAAATGCTAAAAAGTAGAAATTTTCAATCGCAACGGAAAATGAGATCTTTCTACATTGCAACAGCCTTTTCTCTAAAACTCTATAATATAAAAAAATAAAATGCCGATATAAATAACAAAGGCTAAAGTGTATTGGCTCTGTTTTTGATTTTCGGCTTATCAAAATAAGAAATATAATATTTAAGAGCTACAAGAAAAGAAAATTTATGTTTTTCTCAGTTATAAGCATTTAACCACAGAAACGAAGTAGGAAATTCCAGCACAAGCAATATAACTGAAACTTCAAGAATTGATTAACAATATCAGAAAACTTATTCTGAGTAACGTTGTTAAGAAAATGCATCTGAACAGAGTGCGAAAAAACATGGGGACGGGAGGTGAAACTATTACTGACTCAAACATAATACCAAAAACGTTCTCATATGAAAAACAGACGCAAAGAATTGTTATATTCAAGGAGCATTCATAATAATGATAATAGTAACATCTTCATTTTCTAAAAAAAATATTCAGCAATGTTGGATGGATAAATTTCGAACGAAATCACAAATACTAAATCCAAATAAAATTTCTCAGTTGCGCAAGAAACCACAGAAAAGCTTCAGGAGTCCAGGTGATGCAACTGACGAACATAAATAAGTATAAGCAAGTTCCCCACTGCATTCTTATGGACTATGGTAGTACGGATAAGAAGGAGAAAACGCAAGAAGAACTGGTAAGAGTGGATAATTTCCTAATGAAACTGATCCGAAGGCACGTTGCAATAGCAATGATTTCAATCAACAGCCTGATCTCTGTTGCTTTTAACCCCAACTTGTTGTACCACACGAGAGTGTGCGCCTTTACGGTTTTATCCGATTCCAAACGTTTGATCCAGAGTAATCTGGCGGTGCCGCTCCGCAGAAACGCAAAAGAAGCACCATCAATTTCGGTGGCTCTTAGAAAATTCGTAGAGAATTCTGTTAATGATATCCTTCGAAGCCAGATCTCCTTACCGGGAAAAGTAAGCCTCTTTATAAAAGCCTTTACCGACTTACATAGATTTGTTCATATTTTTGCATCAAAATACAGGCAAAATTTCAGGAACGCGAATAAGCAAAGATGTGTCGAATATGCTTACAGCTTCATCAGATCTCATCTATAAGATACGTTAGGTCACGGAAAGGGTTTGAGCATCATTTGTTGGAATATCTTAATCGGTTCTTAAATTCCGATTTAAGGAGAGTGTTAATCGGCACATCAAAAGTAAATGAAAAACTCAATATCAAATTCCACTTAACATATTTGGTAGTAAATAAGAACATCGATAGAACGTTTCTTGAACCCGCTTACAAGCCAACATTCGGACATGACAACGTCTGTTGGGTCCGCTAGTTTTTTAATACATTTTCGATGGCTTTGCCTGTATTTCACGAAAAGCTCGAATAACTTTGTTCTTGAGTACCTCAATCTTTTCTGAATTATTCGTATTGCATTGGTCTTAAATGCCAGCCAACAATGGCAACTATGGAAAATTTTCATCGGAGTAGTCCGACTTATGTTTAGTTGCTGAAAGGTTCTTGGGTTTATGGCACCAAATTGTATAACCCTTTTGGCAGAGCTTTACCCATACATTTACGTTCGTTGTTTCCTTTTATCAGACGCGGGATAAACGTCAAAAGGCTTTGGAATGTTTACTTCGCAAGATCGCGGAATACTCTTGGATATGATTTGATTAATGTAAGTGAATGTGTCGATGAATGGAAACCTTACGCTCTTATGAACCTCAACCAAGCAGTTGATGATTTTTTGTTGAAATTCACCTTGAGACACGACAACCGATGTGGGCAATACAGTGCTTGGATCAGGAAATTGTATTGCAAAAAATTGGAACATTTAGTTCCAACGGAACTGAGCACATGGAGCTCGCGCGTTTTGAAGGATGCGGATCCGGGTCGCCTTATGTCTGGTGATGGCGATTTGCGTCAACCAATTTTAACCACTTCAGACTTCTTTCCTTAGGTTTCATAAGAAAAGCCACATTCTGTGGAAGCTCTCCAATATAACAACTGACAAGAGTGTGAGAGCTTATCACCCGACGTCTTTCAGAAATCTGGGTGAAAAAGGAGTTCTTCTAACCGTTCATCTGATATTTTAATGAATCAATCAATAATTTTGGTTATACTACTAGATGGCATGGGTGTTTTTGGCATTTGGAATGCGTTGACCCCTCTGTGGCCTAAAACCAATGTGCACTCACAGCTTCCTTCACCCCTTTATGTATGTTAAGGGTACACAAAACAGCTTGCACTAAATAAGAAAAATTCAAAGCCACCGAGTGCGTCGAACTTTATAAGGTTGAAGATACAAGCTCTATGCACCTTCAAATCGACACAAGGGCACCCATGTTTTCTATTGATGGTTGGGCCATGGGCTTCCTTTTTTTAAGGTTAAGTAGTCAAAAGGTGCAAACGGAACCCCATTCATGAGGCTCCGCTGTCCGACCGTCCATCTGTCATAGCATTTTATATCCTGACACTTTTCATTGAACGAATGTGAACTACGATGGTCGCTAAGGTGACATAATATCAAAATAATAAAAGTTATGAAAAAGTGGAAGTAACCGTACGAAAAATGTGATTTTAAAATCGCTACTTCGTTTTAGGAGAAATTTAAATAAAATTTAAATTTTAGGAGATGTTGTGGTACAGAAGTCGCCGCATGCATGTCCTACTCTCCCTTGGCTAAATTTTATTTACAGTCTACTTTGATACGCATAGATAGACAATTATGTCCACCATTTTTTTTGCTGGTGTGCGTAAATAGTCCTTTCTCTCTATTTTTGTAGCAAGGTCTCAAAATTGTAGCAAGCTTAGGGGTACATATTGTAAAATGGGAAACCTTAAACTAAGCAGAAGCAATCTCGGTAGACAATTGGATTTTAGGTTTGGAATGTTAATGTTTAAATTTTGTAAAGCAAATCTTTTAGGGGTTTTTGACGACCCTTATAATGAATTTTGCATAGAGCGGACAGAAGGCTGAGGAGAAGAATAGAAAAATTGGGAAGCGGCTTGTAACTTTAAATTTGCATTTGTTTGATTCACAGTATATTAATCGCCATTAGTTTTCAGTGTAATGCTATCGCAATATCGTCAACGACATCATATTTCAAAACTATTATAATGATGGCAGAAACCCTTAAAGCCAATCTCAAAACAAATACTAACCGAATTCGTTAACCAAATTTAAGGGCAAGACTTACTATATGCCACCGACTGCGCCAACGAACAGCCGTTTGACTACTTCGGCAGCTTCGACTGTTTTACTGTTAAATCACATCTCATATTTAGGGAGCCACAAATGCTGTAGCTTTTCCAGTATCAAATCCTGTTTTGTGTTAAACAAACCATTCAATCAAATGGCAATTGTTTGGCCTCACGCTGTTCCTAATTGATGGAAGGCGATAAGCTTTAAGAGCTTTTTTGTATTTTAGCTAAGTACATAATTTCCTTAGAAGACCTTTTGTCTTCCATATTGATTGGCTAATGAAGGTTCACAATCCCATCCATGCCCATTAACTTGGTCCTGGTCGGCCACGAGGCAATAATAGAATTCTCAATCTGGTAATGTGGCACTCTTATGCTCATAGGTAATGAAGATAATCGGATCAGCGCCAGACGCAATCAACACAAAACACGAAATCTCTCCGAAGGCTTCATAAAAACGTCTGCGCCCTGATCCTAAATAAGACGTTAAATGATTTTCTTAAAGATTCAATGGAAGTGTCATGCGAGATATATGCTTCCTCAGTTCCGGCTCTGAGGACTCTTGCTCGATATCTCAGGTTTGCTATCAGCGAGTAATTTCAACATGCTACCCGCGGAAAGCCGCCCCCGGTCGTTAACTGACATGTGTGCGGTGCGCGTCGGCAGGCTTCATATGTAATTAATCTGCACACACAGGTGAATCCTTTTTGTTTAACGAGACCGAAAACCATTAAGCGAATTCCATTCTGGTCGTGAGCCTCTACATGAGAATGTATTTCAAAGCGAAATGGGTTTGCGGAAATAAAACTCATCAGCACAATCCAGTTGAATGGTTTTTTACTGTAGTGGTGATTAGGGTTGCCTTTAATTACAGCTGTGTAGGGACTTTTTGCTGAAAAGAAATATAAGGACTCGATGTTTTTATTTACGATGATTTTTTTTATGTGCAGCTTTAGCTCTGCAGGTTTAGCAATAAGGTTGTTGTTTATTTACTTTGAGTAAAAGTCAAGGGCTGATACTTGCGATGGAACACATGAGTTGATTTAGGGCACCTAACCCGTAAATAGACTGTGAACGCAGTTTGTAATGTTGTGTTAGCAATTAGTCTCTCCGGATAAGCTGCGGAATAAAAGCTTTAGATATATTCCATGTGGAATTAAAGACATTTGTAGCTGTGTTAAGAGACCTAGATCATTATCAATGAGATAAGGGCGATTATTTAACGACGGCGGCTTTGGTGAATTAAAATCTTGTGAAAATGTTGTGGAAGAAAACCTATTCAAAATAGGGAATGAAAGGGCTGAAATAAAATCATATGTAAAAATATTTTACAACTAAGCAGGAGATGTTTGATAGAGTCTATTTCAGAAATGACGGAATTGTTTTCAAATGATCCAAACGGCGTTCTGTTCTGTATGCTCATGTGACCACTTCGAAAAATCGATTATATTAGCAAAACCTATCGAAAATGTGCTGTGAGAAATTTATACCGAAATTTCTATTCCTATCAAACAGGAAAAAAAAAAGAAAAATGGATCGAAAAGGCCCGAGAAGCTCCATCAGATATCCAGGGCAAAAACAAAGAAAAAGCAGTTTTCGAGGGAATCAGTATGCTACGGAAACCGATACCGAGTTTGTGAGCACATCAGCTGAAAAAAACAAAAGACAAGAGTGATTTGGCTCGTATGCTGAGGGTCCACGTCCGAGGCATCCAAAAAGGCAAGGGCTTCCCTCAGGTTACAAATACTGGCAGAAAATGATGCGCATGAAGCCACCGAAGGGTTATCGTATTGTACAGGCATAGCAGATTAGTGTTGGTATAAATTTTCCACGAAAATTCTGCTCCTGAAACTTTAAACGCATTTTTCTCGAAACATCATTTTCCAAAACTGTCATAATCCTAAAAATAACCAATTCAATCGATTTCTTTGAAATTTATACATGTTCTTCTATACATTAATCGTTATCGTCCGTACGACGACGATTATCAAGACAAGATTATCGTAACTTTTTTTCTACAGTCTGACTTTTTTTTTTCATTAGAATTGATTAATTTTTGAGGGACCAAACGCGACAAATCAACTGAACAATAATCCATTCGATTTTTTTTATTTCATACATCACGAACAGCCGCGATCCTTTTTTTGTAATTGATTGAATTGAAAAAATTAATAAATAAAAAAAATATTAAATGAAAAAAAAGCATATATAAAAAAATAAAAATGATTGAACCTTTTATCAAGGAAAAAAAATCCCTAAAAGGACGTAAAGTTTTTGCGTTTACATACCCCCTTGAATCGTATGAGTACTAAGTGTTAAAATAAGAAGATGATTTAGGTATATATTGAAAAGTGTAAAGAAAAAGTTATTATATTGGCGGCAACAATAATATCTGATCTTGGCTTAAGGTTTTATGCCAGCTTGACTTTCAATGACCATATACTCGTAGGCTCTATTATCACAAAAATACTTTTAGTATTTTTTTAGATCCTTTCTTCAAAAACCAACTTAACTTCTACCTTGTTCGACTCATTCAAGATAATTGCGACTGTGTCTCGTTTCCTAAAAATTTGATACATATTTCCAGGATTGAATTTGTTTGCAAATGATTCCTTTTTTCGCACTTCGGGCGTTGCACTGAGACAGAAATTCGAATTTGCCATCCTATAACAACCGACTTCTTCTATGATACTTTGAACTTATAACTAGCCTCGTAAATTTGAATGTTTAACCAAGATTTTTTTCATTTTTGGAGATTGCATAAGGGTATGTGTGAGCTCCTTACTGCAAAGTAAGGTACTTTTGAACTAGGCTCCAACGTCTAAGCTTTCTAGTTTGAATGTCTTCCAAACCTTCCTAAAAACAGGAACGATAAGTTTTAATAATTTATCCATCCTTAATAGATGCACAGAAACTTCAGAACCAAAATTGAAAAATACTGTTTAAAAGCAAAAACAGCAAAAATACAAAGCACAAAGAACTTGCAAGCAAATTTTTGCATTTAAGATTTTCGAAGAATAAACCATCAGGTCGCAGGAATTCCTACAACAATCCGACGTCATCAGTAAAAGACAACAAAGTTTCTCCTTGGAACATAAAATAAAAAAACATTTACTTTAATATAAATTGTTTTGAAAAATTTCTTTTTACGTTTTTAAATTTAAAAACTATTTGTAGTTAAGTTAAATGTGCGTATATACCCTATATGTACCATGCACAAAGATATAAAAAATACCAATTGTAAAGCAAACTTATAGCTGAACATTGAATTTAAACTCTACATATATAACTTCTCACTGCAAGAAAAGCATGTTAAACTAAATCCTTCTGCACAAAGCCCTCAAGCTCTCAAGAGATAACAGATTCACTTTGAAAACACTTTTGAAATATTGTTTATTAATATAAATTGAATCGAATTTTTCATTTACTTAAGCGACTTTATATTCCATTCTAGGAAAATAGAAATTAACAAACAAAAAATGAAATGAAAATTTTGAAGGATGTCGCTCAAGGGCGAAAAATGCACAAAACAAAAGGGAGACTGAACCTCAAGACGCAAGAATTTTTAAAACACTCAACTGGATAACCAAACCAAAAATGGCTTGGACCAAAGATGCCTGCAATCAAAAGGCTTAACCTGAACTGAGAGTATTACGTCATGTTAGAAATAAACATGGCCCTTGTACATAACCAATAAGTTCTCGGCATAAGAATATTATTAGAACAGTTTAGAACTTTTCTTCAAATTTTTGAGGGCACTTCGGAAGAATATTAGGTCCATATTTGGTGACTTTGTAGATATCCGACGAAGACGGCTATGTGGGCAGTTGGTAAGCGCCTTCCTTCCAGTTGGATTTATTGAAAGGTAAGTAGATAAGTAAGTTGGAGTAAGTTTTGAATTTAAATATAGTTTTCCAATCGGGTCAACCCTCTTTTTTACGTTGGAATCAACGCTATAGTGGTAAACCAGCGATAGAAGTCCGAAAAAGTGGGTGGCGATGCTGTTTTGATAACTAAAAGCCAAGCATTCTCCAGTTCCAAGCAGAGTTATGAATAACAAAATTATACTTTCTAATAACAGAATACTCCGAATTGAGTGAATGCAAGTCATCATCGAATTCTTCTGTCCTCGAATTGAATTCAGAAATATTTGGAACCATAACACAATTTTATTAATTTTTCTCATATGACAGTAGAGTTATCCTCTAAGCAACTAAAGGTTAATCTAAAATCCTTCCAAGAGCCAACGATCTGACTAGAAAGTGAAAAAAGTATGTAAGCTAGCCTCTAAAGGTATCTACATTCGGGGGATGTATTAATATGAGTTTCGCTGCCTTAGTTGAGCCAAAGGCGTCTCATGCAGCAAAATTCATCTTCGGTTTTCACAACACTTCATTATTGTAGAGCAGTATGTAGAGCTTAAACTTAAAATACATGAGCAACAATAGAACTCCCCCGCTCTATTCACCTACAGCAGCCAAACTTTGATAAGTTCAAAATATTCGCCTCTAATTACCTCACGCCACCTTTGGTCAATTTTGCATTATATAAACTAGAAACTCATTAGCACCGCCGTCAATCTCCCCACTCACCGGTTAGAAATGACAGCCTCCGCATCGCCGGAAATGGATGGTTTCCCGAAGTGTCAAGAATATCCAACTGATGAACTTCGCTACGTATCCGATACAATTTCCTGTGAAAGTCCTCAATAGTCGGTGTGTAGGATTCTTCGAATTTTCCACCAAGAAATCTCGCCACCAAGGATGTTTTGCCCACTCTCGCTGATCTAAAATACAAAAAAAAAATAAGAAAAAACATTCCTTGTAAACATTGGCAGTGAAGTGTTATTAATTTGACGGATTTCCAATTATCCTTCAGCCGGACACCATGACTAATCATATCGGCGGTCGTCGCTTTAACCAAATTGAGTTGTGGTCCTAATCATCCTTTACAATCTGTCCCCAAAGGATCTCATGGTTGCAAGAATAAAAAATTCCATCTAATTAAATGTTATAATTCGCAAAGGACACTTGATTTATGTCATGTGCCTTTGCAGAAGGAATTCTTATCTTTCATTTGAAGTATTAAAAAGAAAAATGGTTCGCCTTTAATGGATCATATTTCCGCCAGCCAAAGGATATCAAAATTAAATCATTCGCATTCATAATGGAAAATTTCGCCCACAAAAAAAAAGGCCGAACGAAGGAATGCGAAAGGAAGCATTGAGAGCGAGGACAATGCATAAGCTCGACTGGAAGAGTGGCGTTGAAATGCCATTCATTTTCGCTCCCTAATTAGGTATCCTGTGAGATTCAATTTAATTCAATTCTCATACACAGCCGCACACACAGAGACAGCGGCAGATGGACGACAGCTTGACTGGCAGGAAGCGACCATTTAATTGAGGAGCCTCAACCAAAGTGGAACAGTTTGTGATGAAAGGACACTTACGCTTTTTGATTCATGAGTCCGAGAGGGCTTTCAGATCTTAAGAACTTACCCCAGCATGACTAGTCGATAGCAGTTCTTTGTAGGCGGTTCACTTTCATCGCAGGAGCCAGAACTGCCCGGACTGGGACCAGGTCCTTGAACTATTTCGCTTGTGAATGGTATCGGTTTTGGTCCATTAAGATCTGTGTTCGCGGAGCTGTTGAATGTCATGTTGTTGTTGTTGTTATTATTGGTGCGAGAACAGAACCAGGTACCGCATTTGTTCAATCGTGTGGAGCATTCCATTTTATCGACGCCGATTCGACCAGCGATATTTATTAAATGGTCCTTTGTTCTACACCAGAATGTAGTTGGCATTGGAGTGCTGACATTGTCCTGTCGATGGTCAATTGGTGACATCAAAATCGATTATATTTGATCTTTTTTTTAATTGTTCAGATGGGTGACTGAGAGATTCATCCAATTCAAATCGTCCTTATGATGGATGATTTTTAGGGTTTTTTTTTTTAATTTTTTGAAACGTGTGCGAACGAATGATGCACGAAGTGCAATGTTTGCTCAAGGAATTTTGATTTTAATTAGTGAATCGATTTTCAATCGGTTCATGGCAGCGGGAGTAGTTTTTTTGTTTTTATGTCTTCGTTATCCTCGAACAGTTCCTTCCGCTGACTTTTTGAGTGATGTTGAACTTCAAATTAATGAGAATTCATCGAGAGCCTTTGGGATGTGGCGTTTGATTGCAACGATGACTCTGTGGAAGAGACAAACAATGGAAGCAATTACTTTATTGGATTCGATCGGGATAATTGAAAACATTGGTGGAGCGATAGATTTTAATTAATGAATTGCTGTTGCAGAGAAAAGTTTGGCAGTTTGCTAACCAAAGTTTTAGGTGAAAAGTAATGAATGAGAATGAGTTTTAGGTGAAAAGTAATGAATGAGAAAAGTTAAACAAAAAATGATGATGAATGGAGGCATTGGTGGTCATGACCCCTCAGCGCAATTCTATTTTCGTTTTCTCAAGTAATTTGTTAAATAAATTCAGTATTTCAGCAATGGAGGCTGGTGATGTATTGCGCGCACAAAAACAGTACTAAAAATACATCCGAACCGCTTGTGGGTCTTCATTACACCTACCTTATCGTTTCTGAACCTCAATCAAGGGGGTAAAATTGGCGCGTAACCATATCCACGATTTCGACCCTCCTAGCAATCTGTTACCAAAAAAAACAAAAAAAGATTACTTATCTAGAATAATGTCGCAATGTCTGGAACTATGGAAAAGTTGAACAGATTTTTTTTTCACAAAATGGCGACTACCTAAAAAAAAACAATTTTTGTACCACTTTTTTCACTGTTTCGATTAAAAATATTATTAAGTAATAAAAATTTATAGATGGGGATAGTTCCAGACATAGACAAGTCTATAAAGAATACTCTCTAAAAATTTCAGGTAAATCGGTCCAGTAGAACCTGAGAAATCGTGGCTATTGTTTTGAAAAACAAAGTTTCAAGAAAAACGCGTTTAAAGTTACGCGTAAAGTTTTTCGCAGTCTAAGTCATGAAATGATATTGTAGACTTAGATTTATTCAATCTGACATTCCTGCTTCATATATCGGACCTTCCTTGACTTCGAAAAAATTATTTTCCGCGTTTCCTCTTCATATCGAGCAGTTCTAGCCTCCTTTGATGCTTTGGATGTTGAGCGGTCAATCCGGAAGTTGTCTCGTTTCACAGAAAATGAATGAGCCTCCGGGCCAATTTTCATTCCCATAAGCTCCATCATTTTCAAAATCGGAATGAAGCCTTCATTATAAATGTCGCTTTATCAATCCGGCCGAACCAGTTTGGATGCCGGGTCAACAAAATACCGATATCTCCGAAAATAATTGGAATTTGGATAAATCCTCTTTAAGATATATTCTTGAATAGTTAAACTTTGAAAATATAAAAAAATATCGATTTTTTTAAATTTCAAGACTAGAATACCCCCTTAATGACTCGCTCAAGCAAAGTTCACCACTTATGAAATATTTCAAGTGAAATGTTTTCAATAGGTGGGGTTGAGTATTCCGAAGATTTTGGATAGATAGTGACCGAATAGACCGAATGATTACTCTTGGACGCATCCTCACTTTAACTATCAGTTCTGGTTGTACCTTAAAACAACGTCACATAGTGTTTTTTTAAATCGCAGCTCAATTTCACGCCTAGAACTGAGCTATGATATTTGATAACGCAACTCAAGAAATAGTTTAATCGTGGTGGTTCGGAACCATTCGTGTTCGTGTTGGACCTGCACTTGGCCAACAATAGTAGGTTGCACCGACTAGCCACGAAAATTCTCCTTCAAACCAAGATGATCCAGAAGAGAAAACCATCGATATCACTTCTCGAAAGCTTTAAGTCTCCTGAAGCATTTTGAGTTGTTCCAGGAGCGAACAGTAGTCTGGTTTCTCTAAAAGGATTTATCTCCAGATTTCCGGAAAATTTTTGCGTATTGGTTGGCCTATTCGCAGCTTATTTCTTAGTTTCAGAGTGGATTGTTTGCGCTGGAGATTTCAATTGTCTTCCAAAACAATAGACTCCGACTAACATAAACAAATTTTTAGTTGGTGCAAGGAGTTTAAGCTGGATAGAAAATCCACAAAAGAAAAGCATAGAAAAGTATGACCATCCAAGTCCCACAGCGTGGAAAAAAAGAATATCTATGAATATCTATGACCTCACAAATTCGTCTTGTGTGAATGAAAAGAACAATCTCTATTCTTGACCTTCTGTCCGAAGTTTGGCTTCATGGTTAATTGCATTATTTACTGAAACACTGTTTATGAAACAAGCGGTAAAAAAATGCCAGGTTACGTGGAGTTCGAGGACAACTTTGCTATATTTTTGTCTTCGACCAGCTTTATAGCACGATTTTAAACCGTGTCGAGTAGGCCCATCGACTCTTACGCTTCTGTAAAAGTAGACAACTCTGCATTTTTTAAGATGGAAATACCACTATCTTCCAAGAGCCAGTTAATATTCTGATATTCTGAGATTAAATTAAAAACAAAAACTATAAGTACTGCCTCTAATTTCTTATCTATTCGTCGGTTAATAGGTCATTGCAACTTCGACTTTCATATTACAACCGCAACCATGTTACTTTCACATAAAAGACAGTTCCACATTTATAGTGATGTACTATATGCCGTTTAATCAGCATTGAATTCAATGAAAATTAAAAATCTACTAACTGGACGAAGTATGGGCTTGAATCGGAATTAAATTAGCTGTGACCAAAATGTCAAGAATTTGTGAGAATCGAAAAAACATACGGAAGCTGAGGCATTTGGACTTAAGCGAATAATATCTTAAGTTAGACGAAACGAAGCTACATAACGCCAAGTATCTGAGCTCTTCCAAGCAGTGCCAACGTCTTATCTAATTCTGATGCCCAAACATTTATACTTGTACGATATTAAAAGGCTCAAATGAATTAGACCGCAAGCCTACCTTACCACTCTGACTTAACGTAGTCAGAGTCTAAAATAAGGCCCCATAATTCATAACTCAGATGAACTTCAAACTTGAGCGTTTATACTCCATTAGCATTTGTATAAAATTTATTGACATTTCTTAATTTATTCAAACGTTGTCTTAGGCCATGACAGGTCTCATCGGATATTCAAAAAAAAAAAAAAAACAACTGATTTATCATCACAAATTCCCTGAGGCCAAAGAGGCTCGAAAATGTTTTAGAAACAAAACAAAACAGCAAATTTGCTGTCAATGCGTTTGCTGATCATTTGAATTCCAAAGTTTGACAAAACGATACTCCATTTCCTTGATCCAAAAAATAACAAAAAATAGTTCCGATTGAAAGATGTTTGGTTCGTCTATGAAAAAAGACATTTGCTGTTCTTCTCTTATATAAGAAATTAACCATCGTTTGACCTGATCATTGAAAAAACTAAGCAATTTATGTGCTATTAAACCAAGCGATTAAAAATCTGGGTCGCAGTTCTTTTCACTTCTTAACCTCGATATTTTACCAAACATTCAAAATGATTACATATCTGATCTTCAGTTTTCAGCTCAAATTCAGTTTCAATGATCACCGATCGATCCGATGTCTTTGAACAAGTTTCTTTACGATTTGCGAAATTGTTGTCAAATAAATTATGACATCGCAAACTGTTTTAATAATTTCGATGTTTAATAAATAAATTTTAACTGTCGATCGATGCAAATACAAGCCATGTGCCCAATTTTATACTATAGATCTGCCTAAAAAAAAAAAATATTATACCAACCGCATTCTAGCTTACGAGCCTTAGAATTCTTTAAAAAAAAAAAAATATAAAGAAGATGCTTTAAGTCCGAATCCTTGACTTTTAAAATTAATTATCAGGAACTAAAAACGACAGCATTCTGTAGGGGTAATAAAATAAAAGATCCACCTGTCAATTTGCACTCCTCCGGTCAACGAATGACGGTGATGTTCAATCAATGATGACACTCCCGAACTTCACTAAGACGACTTAACGACCAGGGTCACAAGAAGCGTTCATTTGCGATCCAAAGACTAATAAAACTAACTTTTTTTTTTCTGTGTTAAATTACCATACTTGTCAGTCTTTCGTCATTCGTTTAGGTGACGAAGTGGGACATTGTATTTCCTTTGACAAACAAAAGGCGACAGCTTAATTCACGCATATTTAGCAATACAAGTTTAAGGTCAACACCTTTAAGAATTTCGTTGGTCTTATTAACACGCATTTCCCACGCATGTAGTTTTTTATTTTTATGGTCAACGCATTCTACTCTAATTTGTATTCATAGCGACACGATTGTCATAGATAGATAGTTTTGGTGTTAACCGGTTCAAAAATTCATCATTGACTTAAGGCATTAAATGCTTAAGTCGCTATGCGAAGTGACTTGCCAACGAACTTCGTTTCAAAACAAACAATTCAATCGATTTGCATAGATTGAACCTCAAAGTCTAGTTTGTATCTTTTGTTTCTCTTTTTTGTATTTGAAATATATTATCAAAAAAAAAAAATTGTGACCGGTTTGGTGTGATTGGACAAACTATTCGGTAGCGTAAGGCTTTTTAGGTTTGTCTTTATTTAACAAAAAATAAAAAAAGAGTTATTTGATGTATTTTGGATAAATTTGGGGCTTCTGAGAATTTCGAAAGAAAAAGTTATTTTATTCCAAACATTTACAATAGAATATAAAAAAGCAACATTTTGAAAACATTTCTGACTCAATACTTTGCAAATTTGAAAAAATAAAATAACTTCTGCAAAATGAAATGGTGAGGTGCTTTTTCTTTAAATTTGAAATTCTTCAAAGTGTTCTTAACAAAGAAAATGATTTTTTTGTGATTTTAAAGTTGCAAAATAAAAAAAAATATTAAAAATTAAAAATATGAAAAATATTGGCTTCGTTGAAGATTGTAAAAAAATACATACTTTTTGATTTGAAGGTTATTCTTTATAATAAGTTAAAATAATAAAAAGGAAACGGATAAAAAGCTTGAGATGCAGCATTGGTCAAAGCTTAGTCTCATCGGATGGCCACAGTAAACCGAAAATGGACCTTATTAAATTCAATTCAAATGATTTACCTTCCGTTGAAGACTGAATTTGCAAGAAGTAGGTGCCTTTTGAGTTTTCAGGCTACCTGCAAACGCAACTCATCTAAAGCCTTCATTATTGAGGTGTCAAAACTCGAAGTTCTACTTTCAGATTTCACCAAAGACTTTTGTCAAAACAACGACAAAAAAGATTAAAGTCCTAGTGAGGGACAGCTGGGTGGCGAAGGGGATAGGTCCCAGGTTCGATTCCTAGAGGGTCTTGTTTTTCGGATCTGATCCAGTCACAATTTGCCATTGGGATGAAGTTAATGGCACTATCAATGGATTGGTCGACCAGCGACAGTAGCGACACTAGTCTGACTAATGGGTGGCGTTATTGAAGTGGTTATTTTATCGGCTTAATTCCTTAATTGTGTTTTAAAAATAGTAGTTTGTGTAGATGACTCTGCTGTGAAGGTATGATACTGACAGCGGGGTGTTTAGCTAAATCTTTCAAACTTTCAAAGTTCATATATCATATCTAATGTCGAATAAAATACTGAAGTAAGTTCAAACCAAATACACCTGAGTTTCTTGAACCACTACATTATCTTTCCTCTCTTCTCCTAATTCTTCTGCTCGCTCTGTGCTATATGCATAATAAGAGTATTAATATCCTCTTGAAGAGTGAGCAAATAATAATAAAAAAGACATATTCAAATATGGCTGTCAAAAATGGTTACAAATTTATATGGATGATTATTTGCCGTTTGCAAAAAAGATGAGTATTGAAGGTTATAGGCGGTCTTTGACCCGCATCCAGGAAAATTTCTACACAGCCAGTTTCATTTCAGTTCCTGCCCCTCTGACAAAGCTCCTCGATATTGTTCAAAATTTAGCACCAAATTCTTGCTTGGGAACTTACAATGCTTAAATGGGTACAAAAAATAATACAACATTTCCCTCCACAAATCTCTAACAGATTGCAGCCTCCGATTCACAGACAGCTTTAAATTCGGTGACAAGGAGCACAGCATTTCCTCACAAAACGATCCTGTTAAACGAAATCGACCACTTGCTGATAGACTCAAGAGACTCGTCAGAGATTCTGGATATATAGTACTTACCTTCAGAGGTCCACTACTTATGTCGACTCTGATAACTTTTTATAGCAGCTCGATTTAGAGTCTGACTTTCAAATACAAGTAGTTGCACCATTGAACATCTCCGCACACCGCAAATAAGCCGATCTTACAGAGAGCATCTAAGCGAAAAGCTCTCAAGCAATTACCTTCTACAAACACCAGCAATATGTGGTCACAATGCCCCACTATAGTTTAGGAAACCGACGATATTACCTTTAACTATATAATGAGATAAGTTGTATAATGAAGAGTGCCTGCAAAAGAAGGAAGGGGCAGATAAAGGGCAAAAGAAAAGTTCTGCAAACAAAAACATGAGCAGCAAGGGAGAGAACAGAAGAGTACGCCTAAAGCCTTTTTGCAACCTACAAACGAATAATATCAGTATGGCCTCCAGCCCGGCAAATCGTCAAAATACCAAATCATGAAAGAAACATGGTGTCGTCTGGTGATTTCGTAAACAAAGTTGTATCTATAAATGACAACATGGTGTTGAACCGATAAACACTTATTTTAGGCCATCGATTCTGCTTCGTTGTGACCAAGCAAGGGAGGACAAATATCATACTCAGAAAAACACAGTTCTTCTTTATTGAGCCAAATGTTGCCAGACAACATGAATAATTTAGGGACATTCGAATGAAAGTATCTCCATTGGATATAAGAAACTAACAGTGACCCTGAAGCTGTTCTGAAAGACAAAAAACCTTCGACTACAAGGCCTCGGCCCAATTGAACGAATGGATCAAAATAATCCATTCAAGTGTGTTTTTAAGTCACAGCCACCATGTTCTCTAAAAAAAGGAAGATCGAACCTCCACCATGGTTCAAATCTCAAGTCACTGCAGATCTTTGAAAGCAAGATCTAAGCAACTGAAAAGCAGCACAATTTCAGCTCAAATCCAAGGATTCTTGTATATTCCGAAAAACGATAAAGGCTTGAAGTAAGAATAAAAATATTACTTTTTTTTGTTTCAAAATGTGATCTCATAGATATTGTAAAAATGTCATAAATTCCGTCCACCTTATTGTATGTTTTCCTTGTGTGTTTTTATGTTTCGAATTAATGAATGATAAAAATTTTCATAATTGATCCCATTTAGTCAGCCCCACCTACAACTAGACCAATCCGCGCCAATAAAGCTCAATAAATTTTGTAATCCGTTTGTTCCAAATCCGAATTTGCATTGAATGAACTGGTCTAAAAATTTAATCAATGACTAAGGGTCATCGATAACCCTCACACACGTGATAGTTTAACCGAAGGCTGGGCGTTAATTTTCCATTTATCTGGCGATTTATTCAAATCGGAATTGTGCAACTCTTCGGCGATGCATTAGGTTCGTCATTAATAAACTATTTTGAAACAAAAGCAAAACCTCTTTTCAACTTTACACCTCACCCAAGAAACCAATCGAACAAAAACAAAAAAAAAAAACAAAAACAAACTTCATCTCTCCTTGACTATAAAAGATAACATCTTTTGACACAGCAGCATCAGTTTGACACTCATCTTCAAAGCTTCAACAAATCACAAAAGAGAACCATGTTCAAGACCGTAAGTGTGCCCCCTCTGGGATTGGCTTTAGCTTCCATTTTACTCACGGGAATGTGAACTCTTTTCAGATACTTATCGTGTGCCTTATGGTTGTTAGCATCGCTGGAAGGGATGATGGCATTGAGGTGACCCGCATCGGTAGCCAGGTCAATCCGGATGGCTCCTATGGATACGAATACGAGCTAAACAATGGAGTGACAGTTCAAGAGTCCGGAATTGGAGGCCAGTACGCTAATGGTGGCTTCCGTTTTTACTCACCGGAAGGCGAACTAGTAGAACTCGCATACACTGCCGATGCTAATGGATTCCAACCACAGGGAAGCCATTTGCCCACACCACCACCAATTCCAGACTACATCCTTCGGTCCATTCAATACATTGCCCAGAATCCAACGCAGGAGGAGCAGATCGATCAACAGCGAAGACTCCAATATGGACAATGAGTGGAGTGAAACGGTTGTGTGCGTGTGACGTTTGTTGTAGTTGTTGTTGTTATTTGTAATAAATCCCTAGTTAATGTTGAATCAGACTTAGTTACCTGTTCATCGGAGCAATCCCAAATAGACTGACATTTTATGTTGAACATGAAATAGAAATACCATTTTATTCGTTTTTGATTTTTATTGAGTATGACACGGTGGGCTCGTTTCTTCCAAGTGTGCTTTGACGGATCCAATAATAGAAATATCTTTGGCACCACCACCCGTGGGATGCGCACGCGACCCGATGGAATATCATAGTGTATCAATCTACGAAAGGGGCGGTGTAGAACCTTGAACTTGTCTGTAGATGTTTTCAAAAGAGTGATTCACTCTTGTGAATTTAAATTTATGAAAAAAAAAACATGAAATTTAGTCCGAACGTCTTTTTTAATTGAAAGATGGAACATCTGGTGGAACAGTTAAGTGTTTATTGCAGAGCTGACCGGGAGCTCGAAATGTTTTATGTGACGAATGTTGATAAAAATGATGATGATGGAATACTCGTATTTATGAGAAGGCCTGAGGGAAATTCTTTTTATTATGTTTACCCTTTTTGAGTTAAAATTCTGTTCTGGGTGAAGCGTTTGTGAAATAAATATAATGGAACGGAATGTAATTCAATGAGTCAATCGGTCCCACGTGGCACGTTCGTTGGAGCCCTCTGTGTGCTTTTGGGATGGCGGATAGGGAATTACTCGCTGATGGATTTTAATTATTTCAAGAGCAGTGAATTGAAAGTTAAAAGCTTTAATTTATGAATGTACATCGAAAGTGGTACATAAACTTGAAATCCCAGAAAATAACAATTTCCTAGAGATAATTTTGACTGTCAGCAAAGCTGGTTGGTTGGTCGGCACGAAGTGGACTACCTATGATGGACCCATCCATTAATTGAGGGGATAACGAATCGCGATAAAACTATGCTTGAGACATGGCAGCTTTCAATTTCTGGCAACTGTTTCCATTTGACTAGGCAACTAGCTTTATCATAAAGGAGATCGTTTTCGCTGCAACACGATTATCCATTCGTTCAATGTGCCTGAGCCAGTGTATTTGGAACGCATTGTTTTCTCTTATATTCTTTAATATTCGACAAAGAATTCTTCATGGAATGTATAACATCTGATGAGCTTTCCTACTTATTTGAGAGCACTCAGTTTCTTACAGCAAAACCGAACAGAGATTTCCTGAGGTAAGTCATTGATCTGATATTGATTCTGATCTGAATCTGAGGATGTCACATTTATAACACAGCAGCTCGATCCGTGTTAAAACATCCCCTTTACTCTATTTTTTGCAGCTTATTATGAGCAGTATACACGAGCTATTTGTAAGTATCACATTACACAATAGAAGGATCAGTTTTACCGTGAACACGAATTCGGGCATCATATTTGACATTGAAGAGATTCTGAGCATGAACCTGAAATTTGCTGGATAGTTACTGTAAGAGTGTTACAGGAAGGCTTCAGACATTTACACAATAAGTTGAATAATGTTTTATATGTGACATCAAGCATGAATGTGCCTAGAAAGATCTTAGGAAGGATTGCCTTCTTTGAAGATGGGTTTGATAAGCTTAAACCAAGACTAAGCTAGCTGATCAACTGCTATGAGGCTTCTTCATTTTTTTTTTTTTTTTTTTTAATTATTTGCTCGCTCTTCAAGAGGATATTAAAACTCTTATGATGCATGTAGCACAGAGCGAGCGGAAGAATTAGGAGAAGAATGAGAGAATGAAAGATTGTGTAGTGGTTTGAGAAACTCAGGTGTAATTGGTTTCAACTCACTTCCGTGGGTGGAGCCCGAAACGGGACGGAGGATTTTGATATCGACCTATTGACTTTAACCTAATTCACAGGATTTTGTTCTAAACTCGACAACTTTGAAAGTTTGGAAGATTTAGCTTAGACACCCCGCTGTCAGTGTTATGCCTTCACAGCAGAGCCATCTACACACAATCTACACAAACAGCTATTTTGAAAACACGAATTAGAAACTAAGCCGATACAACAACCACTACAACAACGCCACCCATTAGTCAGACTACTATCACTGGTCGACCAACCCAGTGATAGTGCCTTTAACTTGATCCCAATGGCAAATGGAGACTGGACCAGATTCGAAAAACTAGTCCACTACTCTAGGAATCGAACCTGGACCTATCAATTGAATCAATTGAAAGGCAGGCGCTCTACCAACTTCGCCACCCAGCTGACTGGGTTCGTGCAGTCGCATCGGGCTTTGAATTTGAATGCAACAAGAATGATGTCTAAGTCCGCCTTTGTATCCTATTTGTTATGTTGATTTCATTAGCCGGAAGCCCTCGTCTATTATCAGACAGATCTAATGAACTTGAGTAAGAAGCAGCTCGAAATCGCAATAATAGCCTTGCACTAAGTTCTGATTTAAGGGCAATAAGGCGAAGACTGTGAATCTGCGGGCGCTCCACGGAACCGTGAAAAAAGTAAAGGCACACATTTTTTTTTTGAAAAAGTCCAAGTAAAAAATAACATCGCAATTTGGTTTTCGTTCGCAATATTGTTGATCAACAGCTAAAAGCAAAGTTATTGATGACATTAGGCTCCAATGTGAACATAGCTGTTCATGGCTAAAAATTGATGTACGGATACAAAAAGAAATCGTTTCTTAAAACTGTCCAAGGGTTCTTCATAAATATTCTGTTTGTGCATAAACGGACTGCCAAAAAGTTTTCAAAACTATTTCGCAAGGCATCTATGCAGATGATAAAAAGTTATACGTTTCTAAGCTAGATGGAACTATTAAAGATTTATTTTGCAAAAGTTGAAGCGCCTGGCCACATTTTCGAGCACATTCCAAAATGTTCTTATCACTAGAAATGTGCATATAGGTGTTCGACATTTTAAAGCCTCCAACAGCATAAGTCAGGCCACGTATCCGTTTGTTGAAAAATTGCAGATATGAAGACTTAAAATCTCCAGATTCAAGGTGATGAGATTTCTGGACTTGGGTCTATCTAAATGCCAATATATAACAAAAAAGTTTATAGACTTTTCAATTTGACAGCACACAAATAGGTTGAGCTGCAACACTTGGGCGAAACACCTGCTAATAAGGAAATTAGATAATCCTTGCCCGAAACATAAATCATGAATCACCCATCTATTGGACAGTAGGAAGTTTGTCCCATTCTATCCCTCATCAAAAAAGGTAAGTTTTGCGAATCCAAAGACTTAATTACATCCCGATGGGCTTATGAAATCTTAATTTGTCTAACTTCATAATCAACCGGTACCCAATTTATGATTTAAATTCACATTTATACTCCTCATGCTCCGAAGGATGAACAACAAGTGTAAGGATGGAAAAAAGGGCTCCCAGTGTTCCAGCAAACCTAAACGAAACAAATAATTAATTAGCAATAACCATCCAAGGTTTCAATATGAAAAAAAATTACCCATCAGGGTGCGATGAACGAACAAAAAGATTCACAGGACTCAGATTTATCGGCAGTAATCTGGCTGGTTCTAAGTCAAACCATTTTCCTTGATCCACTGACTGTGAATGGCTAAATGTAAACATATTCCGGGTAAATATGCTAAAGTCTGGTATAATAAATCATTTTATGGTTCAAGGATTCATTTGTTTTATATTTGTGTGTGTGAAGGGATAAACATTTGTACAAGGGCCATCGGATGGAGCTATTGCTTCAACCCGTATAAATATGGGGATCTCGGAATTACATTGTTGTAATATATAAGTATAAGAATCTGCTAATGGATTATTTTGCGCTCTAGTAGTTTCCTGATTTTGACTTTTATGGGCTGACCTAATTTTTGCTCTTGACTTTCGTTTGTGTACCCACATCAAGGAGTTAAGGGAGAGTCCGACGCGACGCCTTGATGTGTTACTATGTTCAACACTTAAAAAAAATTTAGATCACCGATTAACTGTCTGTCAACACTTCGGGATAATAATGTCTTCAATTTGATGGTTTATTTTTGGAACGATACAAATTATTATTATTATTGAGGTCTTTGAAATAACACAGCCTTTTGTCCATCTTGGTTTAAACTGCAAAAAAAATACTAAACCTAGATGGAAAGAGGGTCACTGTTAAACTTAAAAACTTAAACTTTCGTGAAGATTTGATTTAAAAACAACTTAAAAGTGGGGAAAATGTGTACAAATTAGTTGTCATGACTTGCAAGCCCCCAAGAAAAAGTATGACACCGTCAAATATAGATGCAAATTAGAGATCATATAGCTCGAAAAAATGGTAATTCAGAAGCTACACCGAGTTAAGCTCTGTACCTCTGGAATCACCGATGCCCGAGCCTGTATTTCTATCAGTCCACAATGTTAATTTTAAAAATACATTTTACGCAACTTTTAAAAAAAAATGTCATATTCATATTACGACATTAATGTTGATGGTGAAAAATGTATTACAATATTTAAGTTTTTAAGATTTTAAGGGCTGTTACCCGCAGTCAAAGATTTATCTGCAGGAGGTTACAGGAAAAATATTCTATTTATTTAAAAGTAGTGAGCTTTAAGCCTACATATGGAATGAACCTTTTTTTATTGTTGATGATATAAAAATATAGTTTTAGTTGTAAATATTTAAAACGCATTTTTATCAAACATGATCACCTTATATTTGTTATTTTAGTTATTTTTCTTTCTATTTTTTCAGGTTGGACGCTAAATTTGAATGAACAAAATAGCCTTTTATTCTTTTGCCATACTCAATATGGAAGTTTGGAATTTGTAACAGGTTTCGAGCTCGTCTTCCTGTACTCACATAGTCTTCAATGGGATTTTGGAATCTTTTAACTGTCTAATACTAAAGCATCGTTGTGTCAGTTTGAAGATATTTTCTACACTTAGCATCTTGAATTCGCCATCTTCGATTTTTTTCTTATTTGTTATAATGCGTAGGACTGGGGTTTGAAGCTTTTGGAGTTTCACAATGTGCCTCCTTGCATCGTTTTGCCACGTGAAAATAGTCCCTTTTGAAGTATCTGTTAAAGAATACACCATTGCCAAAATTGCACTCCTTTAGTCCGATCTGACTTTTTGATATTGCTAGTGCCATCTTAACTTGCTGTCGACGATGCCTAGATATTCATAGCTTTCGACAACCTTGATAGTTTGTACCTGAGCTTTGCTATGGCCTTCATTTTCGATTTTAATACTTGGTATTTGTGTTTAATTTGTTGGCACATGTATGAGGTGTAAATCTAGCCTATATCATGGCAACCGTCTCATTTCTGTAGTGAAGCACTACGATTGCAGTGTCCTGAGAAATATTTTATTCGCATATCGAAGGAAAAGTATTGGCCACAATAAGTGTCTTTCGGCACTCCATACTTTAAAAATTCAACTTGGTTGAATTTGTCACTAACTTTAACTTTGCGTCCTTATTTCAGCACGATATAAAACTTCAATCAACTCAGAATGGTTAAGCGTTGCGAACGATTTGTTGAAGTCGAGATGGGGCACAATGATGGATAGTCTCACCCTTACATGATCACTTAAGTAAACATTATTATTGCAAATTTATCCTGGTTCAAGGTTTGATTTTTTATTTTGATGTGGCATCATTTTTCGCAATGACTACTTCTCGTCTAGCTTCGTACTCATGCCTTGATGATAGAATTATTAATTGAAGCGACTTCTTATGTACCTCAGTCAGAGAGTCTTAAGCTAAGAAGCCCTTTGTATACAATTTCATTTTGATAAAACAAAAAACCAAAAGAGAAAGAGGAACGTAGTAACAAATAAAGACAGGAGTAAAAACGCAAAATTTTTTGAGCGGTTTATCTTGTATAATGAAAGTCATGAATGCAGAAACGGCTAAGCAGATTCCTCGCGGAAACTGTATGTCAGCTAGAATCGTTAAATGACATTGATTGTAACTGTCTTCTGCCTTGTTATAAGGAATCGGCAATTTGCTCATATTGGACGCTTCTATGCCTTTGACTTAATCACATTGAATCCCTTTCACAATAGATTGAGACAATCGAGACTCTCTCTCGAAACATTGAAATAAAGTTTCATTGAGATCTTCTTAAGCCGACCACTTTACCTTTCCGCAAGTTGTTTCTTTCTTGTTTTCTTCCAACTTTGGTTAACAAACTGGTCAGCCACGCAACCCCAGAAATAGAAAGGAATCCAACTCACGAAACCAAATCAATTTCCAGCCCCCGCGCCAATTAGCCCATCGATATCAGCGCAACCCGTCATAATTGAGAGAAAAATTCCACGCAAATGTCATGACCCTAATCAACTTGACTCCAACCCTTAATACAGCACTGAGAGTCTGTCTTCTCCCCTTAGCGGAAAGAGGGTTACGACTTTAACTCCCATCTCACCCGTTCCCCTGAATAATTCATTCATTCCGGCCCAATAATGAAATCATTAGATTTGCCCTGTAATCTAAATGGAAATACGTTTTTCTCCCGATACACCCCGATGGGGTTGAAAATGGCGGCCCAGGCAGTAGGTGAACAGCAAGCAAACAGTGAACACGAAGAAATGCCCCAAAAGTAAAGTGATTATTTGCCCAGGGACTGCTGCGTCTGACAATGTTTCCGATGGCGTTACACACTTACAAACTGTCACAATAAAATTTACTGAATATTTTATATCCCTTGCTTGCTGGTTGAGTGGATGGTTTTGGTTTTTGCGGCGCATGAATCCCCCTGTGGGTAATGTTACGACAACGTGTCCAACCAGACAAACATGGATCTTTGTCAAATGCTTGCCTCCCGCAACAACATGGAGGAGTATTGTTGAAAGGCGTTTCAAAATACAGATGCTCGACGAATCCATTCGAGATATGAGGGGGATAGACTTCCTTTGATATGGCCTCGTTCTGGTTGAGAATTTCAATGATGAGTCATGTATTTTTAAGGACCTCTAATGGTGACTGATGGTTGGAGAGTCAAAACAGGAGATTTGTAATGACAGCCTCCACCACAGCATGGTTCGTTGGATGGTAATCGAGGTGAGGGTGAATAATAATTTTCTGAGTGAAAATTAAGATTCGTATCTGCGAAGTGTCAGAGGCGTTTTGCGGATTTTGGTTCTGTGAACGAGGTAGGCAATTAGCAAAGTGAGCGCGTTTGCTGGAAGTAGAAGTGATGGCAGCAGTAATGACTTCAAGGTGAATATTACGAATAAAAGTGTGTTTTTGTTGTTGGAAGTAAGTTTGTGTTGAGCAGGGCTATGAAGCAACTCTGTGTAGAATGATAGTTTAACAGCGTTATTTGAATTTACAACTGCATTAAAAAAAATGGATATTAGAGCTACCAGACAGTGTTTAAAGCTGGTGCGCCATAAGCCTCGCACTACACAGTTTTGCCACCAGCCTTCTCCTTTGGACTGATTCCATACTCATTACTTTCTGAACTATCTACCCAAAAACAAATCGCTTATTGCATGAATGTGTTGAGTTAAGATCCACGCCATGTATAGAAAAGAACAGGACAAAAACTGAATGGCATGAAAAATGTAAGCTTTTAAGGTTCCTTTCCAAAGGGTCCAAAGGAACCCTATTATTAAACTTCCGCTGTCACAGGGCTGTATCTCCTTAACCGTTATAGAGAGACACTTGGAATTCTTACAGAAGGTGAACTACTCTAGGTTTATTCAAGTGGGAGTTGATTCTCACACGAAGGGTTCCGCGCCTCTTAAGAGTATGTAACACAATATTTCTTTAATTTTAGATTTCATAGTAATGCGATACTATACACTTACAAACTTAAAAGTGAAAAATGGATTTAAAACGATCGCATGGTTAAAAGATAATTTAATGCAGACTTCCTGTAGAGAAATTTGAATCTATGATTCTGATGTCAAATGTAGTGGGGTAAGTGCGAACTCCAATTTCCTATCCTAAAGCCATGTACGTGTTTTGTAATTGCAACTAAAAATATTGATTATAATGTAAGTTTAAAAAGTAATTCCTGTGATTTTGGAGCGGGTTTTAAAATTATTGATGTCAACGTGTTCAAGAAATTGCTTTAAGAAGTCATTGGAAAGCATTGGAAAAAAAAGTAAACATTACTCCTTGCGTGTCTTAAGTGCGCATCAAATTTATTTTAGAAAATGTCTTTATTACTAATTTTTTCGGACACGTATGCATGGAGGTGATGCTTCGCTTGGTTGTTCCACAATGTTTTTTTTTTGCTTTGTTTTCATATGTTGGGTGATGAACGAGATCATTGCCTACTTTTAAAAGTTATAAAGTTGCTCCATGAAACTCATTGTCTATTTTTAGGTGTTAATTTAAGTTGAGATTTCATGAAACACTTTTTCTGTATGATGACCCCCGTTTTTTAATTAAATATCCTAAGCTACATGGCTGCAGTGAAAGTGAGGCTCATGGAGAATGGCAAGTAGTTGCATGTTCTGCAAGTAAATTTACACTACTGTAAAGCAGATACTGACGAACTATTGTTATTCATCCTCAGCTGAAGTCTGAAAGTGGTTTTAGTTCCAGAACTCTGGTTCCACAAAGGGTCCAGTCTTTGTAATATAACATCTTCCATTCTTTTGATTAAGCCGAGGTTCACAGCTGTATTCTAATAGGTAAAACAATTAACGCCATCGTTCTTAACAGATTCAGAACCACAGATGCTTACTTACTATGAAAGCTTATCAAGTCATCGCTCGTTGGAGCATTTGTGCCTGAGCCTGTGCCTGAACAGTAGCATAAGTTGCTCAAGGCTTCTTCTTAAATTATTACTGACATTTAGGGTAGGAAACTCTTTTTTGATAACCTTTCACTTTGATGTTCTCTGTAAACTCTGGCTACTCTCGGTTTGCTGAGGCGTCTAACGCTGTGCCTGCTTATTTCTCCCTGGAACGTTTTCTAGCTTTAGACAAACTCAGATGAGTTTTGGCTTCAATTGCTTCATTAATGTTTTTTGAATTTTGTATTGAATTATTTGCATTCACTCAATTCGTAGTATTTTATTTGCCAATATTCGATACGCCAAAAAGTGTGTTTCGTAAGCCAATCATTTTATGTGCTTTTACATCGGAAACCCTTACAATTTGTAGCGTGGCTCAATTTCCTTGATAAAATATCTATGCGAAAAGGTTTTTTTTTTATATAAATAAATGAAATGAAGCCACCAATCAAACGAATTCCACTTTATTTGCATATCAATCTTCCACTCCCAACATTATCAAGTGAATACCATACCAGCAAACAAAAAGAAGCTTAAACGATTAACCAACAAAAACACGGTTCTCATCCCCGTATTTAGTGGAAATCATGCAAAACGAAAAATAATAAAACTTTTCAAATAGAAACAAGGATGAAACAACAGAACTACCCTGGAACAACAAACGCAATGCTCAGAAACTAATTTCGAATGCAAATATAAAAGATAAAACAAATTATGAAGCCACATCCGTCCTTTTGGACACTTAAAATCACACAAGATTCCATTTCAAGTACACCAAGCATCTGAATTAATTTTACTAATCGAGGGTATTCTGCATACAATTCTGATTTAAAAAAACATCATGTTCGTAGATTCATGCTTTTAATACTAATTGGATCCGGATAAAGCAGTATCATTTAAATCTTACCCATTCATTTCAACATACGTGGTAAGGTTTAATTTTTTCCTCGCAATTTTTGTGTTTCCCCGTTGGTTAAAAACACAATAATACACTCTACTGGGAATTTCAGTAAATGTGAACTAGTAAGCCGGTTAAGATCTAAATTTCCAAATCCTAGCAGTTACTCATTTCAAGTCACACGCTCAGTAATAAATTATTTGCAGCAGAACCGAATATACATAATTCGAAAATCGATTCGAAGGAAAAACGAATCAATTCCACAGAAACTCAGGACCATTAAATTCAAACGATCGATTTGATTTTGAAATTTATTATATGTTATAATTCAGTCTCTGCAGTCAAAACTGTTAACATAAAATTTTGGTATCATCAACTCACTGACTCGTTGCAATAACACATATCCCGAAAGTCATTTGTTTCAAGTGCAAAATTTCTCCTGCTTGTCGAGCACCGTTTTTTGTTATCGTAAAGCACGAAATTATTTCGCATTCGCAGGGCCCCTGCCACACTTAAACTTGAACATTTTGCAATCTCTCTCGCTCAAGATTCGGGGGAAACAACTTTATTTCCAGAGGAATACAACTCGAGATTAATTACGTGCTCTTCACGTTGCGATCTAGATGATGTTTTCAGCGTGTATCCTTAATTTTATGGAAAATGAAAAACAAAGGTATCTAAAGGACGATTCTTTCCACAGAGTTCAGCACTTGCTTTCCACTCATTTAAATTCACGCGTAATTTAACTCTCACATTGTGAACTTGTACACTCCTCGACAACTGATTGAGACACCCTAGTTTTGACATTTTGGCCAGTGGTTCCATAACATGAATAAGAAATATGGACTTTGATGGTTGATGACAAGGTGAGCTTTAGCTGACATCACTTAGGCCTCGAATTGATCCGTCGTATTTCTCTGTTTGCTATACGGATCAAATTCAAGCAAAGAGTTTGAAAGGACTGCATACCACCCTTAAATTAGGCACTCGAAGGAGAAAATATCAGGAGATTCGGAGTTCAAAATTTATAGATGACGGAAAAATTCTAAGCAACTGGCGACAGTATTGTGAAGGACTTTTCTCCGGCCGTTTTAACTATAAAGAAGTACCCGACAACTTTTTAAAAATGGAAAGTACATGATTTTTTAAACGACGTATTGTTGTTTTTGAAAAACCATTTATGCTAAGGAAACCAAGAGTTCTTGATACCTCCGTGCATATGATCATATATATGTATGACTGTGCAAAGAGCAAAATACCCAGCGGGTGTCACTGAAGATCTCAAGACCTTTGATGTTTGCATGTTTTTGAGAAGATCAGCCGAAAAAAAACTGTAGAACTGTGCTGACCATTCCCATCGTTTGCAGACATATATTTGAATGTGATCAAGTAAAAGAGGCAGTCCTACACACACTTGAACCCCTCAAATACTGAAACTGGATACATTGGAACTTTAAGGCTCAAGGTACGAGTATTTTTACCTCGTGATTTTGTGGAATGGCAAAGCTTCCACCAATTTGTAAGTAGCCGTCACTTTTTATTATACTCTTTATAAAGATAATGTTTTAATATTGTGCCCAATTATGATAAGAATTCCGCCCTATTTGGTCAATCATAAAAGTAGTGTCTAAATTTGTCAGATCCATCAATGTACTAAGTGGTTTCAAAAACGTAACATTTTAACGAAAAAATGATTAAAGCTTTCCGTTAAATCAAGCTCTGAGCAAATGTCTGCTTCTAATCTGCCTTCAAGTAGTCAATCTTTTGAAAAAATGTTTCATCACATTCTCTTCGAGGGGCGATTCAAAGTAAAGACAATCAAATATCTCTAGTAGCACTAAAGCTTGGTTACACTTCACAGTACTTGTGAATCCGAGCAGTCAGGGCTTAAGAGGAAAATGGAAAAAATAGAAATCAGAACCGTCATGAAGAATCTCTGCGCAAGTAGTTTGAGGTTGGGAATAACACCATCCTTGTCCAACAGTGGAGAAACTGTGAAAGAAATCGATGGTCTTACGTGGCTTACCGAGGAATTCGATTCTTGAGAGCTTCCAAGCTGAAGCTGAGACCAAAAAAACAGTCTTCGAACTGAAAAAGATAATCTTATATTTGTACATATATAATAAACTTATAAAATATTAAGCTGGAAGAATGTAAGTAGGTTTCAAGGAAAGGAGGCGGGAGAACCTTTTAGCTGAACTGCTTCACTAATGCGGTAAGCGAGTTTCGAAATGCTCTATCACCCAACATGTTCTCCAGATCTACCTTTAGCGACCTCTTTCCCTGGCCTAAGGGTATGCCAGGGGTGTGAAATTTAAATTTAGCTACGCACCCCTTAGGCGAGTTGCCTGTGTAACAGGAGAGCACCTGAGGAAGCAGCTCAGTCTGGAGATGAAACTAAAATTTTGGAAAATTTTATTTGTAAATAAATTCTTATTGTTTTTACATTTTAAATTCCCTGTATCAATCTGTTATCGAGCAGTGTTTATACCATCTCGAGACCCAGGGGCAATAATCATCTCAGTACAAGAAACAAGGAACGTTCTTCGTTTCCTTAAACATTTAAGGGATTTTATTGACAAACAGAGGAATCCCTATGAGCTGCAAACGACTTAAATTACGCAAACATTTTTAATGAAGCGTATTTGACTGTGTAACGCCAGCAGCAATAATCCCCTCGAGTTTCTGCTTTTAATCCAAAAACCACTGTGTTGGGCGCCAGTTAAAACCGAAGAAGACGCGTTAAAGTCTGTACTTGTTTAAAATTTTGTTTTTTTTTTCTTTTTTTGTAAATTTACATTTCACCTGAGAAAAGGAAGGACAAGATATGGAATATTTTAAAATGAAATATGGACTCGAAAATGTTTTGTTGTTTGTGGGGGGTGCGCATATATTTGTGGATGAGTTATATCAAAAATAAAAAACAACATAGGTTTTTTGAATACTTGTTCCTTACCTTGGCTACAGTTGCGATTATTGGGCGCCGTTTATTCCATTGGTGTTTCTGTATAATGAGAGTTACAGTGGCGTAGAAAAGAAAAGGGTTTATGCAGTGTAATGCATATATCATCTAGCGTCTGGCCTGTGTACAGAATTTATTGTTGATATGTTTTTTTATTGCTGTCCCAGACATTTATCAAATCGTTTACGTGGCAGAGCTATCTAGTGGACTACATAGCTTAAACAGAATGGATTGATACAAGATCAACTTCAACCAAAAAGTGTAAGAAAACTCGAAGCGTAGTTTCTAGTAGTCAATTGTTTCCTGAAACCCACTTCGCTGACTGCAGAATATTGGTTTCGTAACGAAACTTAACAGCCCCAATCTGGAATGTAGATAGCTCAGAAACGTATGCAACGATGCATACAAAAACCTATGAGGTGAAGCACATCGAGAAATCATAAGGCTGTTCAAAGGTGGCAATTTTAAAGGACCCTCCTGTCACAAGCTTATGGAAAAATGTGTATAGGTTCTATTCTCATCTTGTTTATCTTTGCAAGTTGGGCTCACGTTATAAAAACCAAAATACCCAAATCGCTTCATAGGGGCTTTCCTTCTCAGAGAGTGACATTCTATTATACTGACGCTGGTTCAAAATGTTTAACCTGCAGTCGTTGCCCCATTGTTATGGAATCTTTAATGTGTGCCCACCAGAGCAATGATAAGGGCTATAAGAGCATAATGAAGTGTCAATGAGTGGTGTGAATAAAAACTGCGGGGTATGCTATGAATAAAATCCCTTGAGGGAAGTCTTTGTTCTAAAAGGGAGAACTCAATTCGATGTGAATAAAAATTTTCCTCAAGTAGGCCTTAAGCTGAAGTTTGAAAACTTGAGTGGAGAACTGTCAAATTCATTGAACACACTTGTGAAATAATTTTAAACAAAACATTTTTAAGCATACAAGCGCGAAAATCAAAAAAAAATATAAATCACGACGTTTTGTTGACAAAGTTTCATTTGAATTTTTATTGGAAAGACTTACTAATCATTATTTGTTCGATGTGGATAGATAGATAGTTCTCAGTAACATTGGCGACCCGGTATTCCAAGTTGGAGTTAGTGAAAACATCAGGATTCATAAATCCACGGTATCGAAGACTATCTAACAAGTTTATAGCGTCATACGCCATGTACAAAGAAATACCAATAGATAAAACTTCCATCATCTGTCGAGGAAATTGGGGAAGTAAAGCAGTTTTCCTGGTGCAATTGGTGCTCTAGATTGCACACATATCGACTGAAGCCCTATTTTATCGCGAGGGTCTCTTATGATGCCAAAGAATCAATACATGATTCGAGATTTTGGCAAAATTCAGCTGTTTTCAATATAATCAATGACAATCCAGATGACGCTTTTATCCTTGCAGATGAAGGTTCTGGCCTTTATTCACCTCAAACAGAGTGATCCCTTAAAAAAGTCAACGGATCGCTCACACTCAGATTTTATTCACACCACCCAATATTATCGCTGGCGATGTGGTAAATCGAAAAAACAGCCGAAATCAATGCATTCCTTTACAATATTTTGCATTCGTTGAGCCGAAAAAACATTCGACCGGTATTGAAAACTAAGAAAATTGGTACCCCAGCTTAATAAAACAACTTGTTGTCGGAAGCTTTTGAGCGATTTGATTTCTGCAAAGTCCAACAATTGAGGCCACAATGACTTAGTCGATCCATTCGGTATTAAGTATCTGAGTACCTGAGCAGGCAGAACTGAGACATACTATAAGTAAATACATCTTTTATTTTCCAAAGCGCGCTTAAGCCACCTCTGAATTTGAGTTCTGAGCGAAATCTATGAGTACTTGAAAAACTCTCACTTAGTTTTTGGTAACAATTTAATTTTGAGTGAATTCATGGATTAAAATTATAAAAATGAACGCAAGGATGTAAAATTTAATTATTTGAATCAATTTTGCGGGGGAAAAGAGGATACCAATCTAATCTATTTTAAACGATTGGTGATTGAATTCACTGAATGTTTTTAGACGATTGTATTTTAAAATTATTGGATTCTCTTTCAAAACTTCCAAAGAGGGCAGCCAACATTCATACATTTTGTCCCTGATACATGCTACCTTTACACCCTCTTCGCTCACGAGCACACTGCTTCCAGTTGCCTAAACAAGGCGCCCTGGCATCCATGGTCGATTGATTCTAAACAAAAAGTTCGATATTTTTTGTAGCCTCAAAACTAAAGGGCTATGATTCAAAGATGTCCATTCAATCGATGTTACTGAGCCAATATAGATTATGTGTTTTTGTTTTTTGAAGTCATCTTGTTGAAGCACATAAAATTCGAAGGTTCTACATTCGCCTCCATTTGCCGTACTTCGAATCGAATTTCCGAACACAGCATAGATGAATGGATCATGAATCTAACTAACGCCCTTCAGAACTTGAAACGATTTATTCTCTCATATTTGGCTTTGAAGTCGATGCAGAGATGCTGAGTCTTTGGTTGAAATTCATTGGATTGGTTACAGACTTGACAGTTTAAAAAAATAAGTGAGCTTATGTGATGTGCTTCTGTGACTCGAAGACGAAATCTGCCATAGTTCATTAGTTTCGGACGAATAAAGAATCGAAAATGAAACGAAAATTGAAAGAACAAATTTTCATTTCAAATTTCGAAAAAAAGACAACACTGTGTTTGTTTATTTATTTTGATACGAAAGTAAAATCAAAAAGCTGACTAATACTGATAAGCTATAAGGTTATCAGAATAATCATAATTCGTAAAGGTCAGGTTTTTAAATAATTATTTTTGTTTATTCAGAGCTCTTGCCGAACGAAATAATTTAAGCATTAGTAAAGGTACGATTGCCGATTAGCTTGGTTACATTTTCTTTAGCCCAAAAATGGTTCAACTTAAAGGCCGAACAGTCGCGACTTTAGCGGTGACACTGGCTTTATTCTTTCTCCTTGGAATTTTGTTTAAGCTGCACTATTTCCGCGATAGAACCAGTATAGTAGGCGTTCTCCCTCAAGGTAAAATGTTCTTTTATTTCACTTAAAAATTCTTAATTTTTTATTGAAAACATTTTTCGAAACAGAATCCCAAGCAAACAATACAAGTAATGAGAGTGAGAGTTTATCGGCATCAATCTCAGAGGCTGGAAGCGCTACCAATTCAAGCGAAATCAATGACGACTCGTTAGAGCAATCCGGCTTTAACATAGATGAGGAATGTCTGCAGTGCATTTGCATGGAAGCGACCAGATGTCGTCCGTCGAGATGTTCCAATTTTAATATGTGTGGCATTTTCAGGATATCAGAGCAATATTGGATTGATGCGGGAAGACCAAAGGCACTAGTTACAGCTCTGGACAGTACCCAAAAAGATGGTTATTCATATTCAACAGCATAGACATTTGGGCCCTACTTTTTTAATTTGTTTCGCCTGTGTTTTTCTTTTTACAGATCACGGACTTTGTGTTACTGATGACGATTGCGCATCGCGGACCGTAAAGGCTTATATGGAAAGATACGCCCGTGATTGTGATAATAGTGGAAAAATTGATTGCGACGATTTTATGGTTTTACATATGCTGGGACCCAGCGGATGTTTAGATTACAGTGAGAACTATCTTTACAGATTTATGTCTTGTGGATCCCATTCTTCTCCTGAATTTGAACAAAACTATAGCTACGAATGGTAATGAATGGAACATAAAAAATATGAAAGGGATATGTAAAACTACACGTGCATTTTTACACTCACCCTTAAGATATTTTTTTTTCAATATTGTTTGACAAATGAGATGGACCTGTAGATTTTTTATATCTACCTGGTATAGGCCACAGCCTTTTTTCAGATTTTCTTCGAACTCAAAAGCCAAACACGTTCAAGTGGACCAATATTTTAATCGACAAACTATTTAGATCGACAGACTTGTGGTTAGTGACGAAACTTAGTTTCATGGGTCTGTTAAAGATCTGCGTTTCATCAAATGGAGGGAATCAATTCGAGGAAAGACCCCTCATGCTATATTAAACATAAACAAATGAACATTGGCGTATCCTTATTTTTTCACACATGAGTCTGTGAATCATTTTTCAATCAAAAGTCACTGCTATCGAACAAAAATCAATGATTATTTCTAAATTATCAAGCTTGTAATTAGTTCAAGAATATTATTTTCCCTCTTTGGAAGCTCTTTTGTTGAGTCCGATTTCTTCAAATCGAAATGATTGAATTTTTGCATGCATCGAGGAATATAAAAACAAACACTAAGGGAATAAAATTGAGTCGGAAAACCTACATCATACTTGCACCAATTAAGTTGTTACGAGTCGACCTGATGCAAATCATTTAGGCGATCGACTGTTTGACAGTTTCTAATGCTTTTAGTCGCCATGCTTCTTCAAAAACTTCAAAAAAATCCCCTATGATGTTGGAAACAGTTGTCGAACCTTTCTCAAGCTCAAGCTCGTTCCAAGCCGCACATCTGGAGAACATTTGTATTATTGTGATACCACCGAACGTAAACACTCTTATATTTCCAAGACTTAAGATGGCTTTCGTCCATCGGTTGCTATCACGTCTTGGGGCTTTAATAAACGAAGTTTCGAACAAGCAAAATTAAAAAACAAGGCAAGCAGACTATTCATTTAGTGTTTAAGGAAGACCACTATAGACCACTATAGCCTGTACTGAAGAAAAAAAAATTAAAAACATCCTTTGGCAATGGATAAATCTACCACTCGAAAGATCAAAGAAGTTGTACACCATGTTATTGCTGCACTACTGGAAACAAAGATGTGAGGCTATCTAGCATCTTATTGGTCTGTGAACCGTAAAGAAAGGCGCTTTCCTGCCCTTTGCAGTATAGTTAAGGCAAGTATAGAGGGCGTTTATTGTCAAATTCATAAAGATCTCTCGTAAACTAGCAAGGGTTTTATTTATGAATTTCATGTTTTTTCAATTCCTCAAAACGAGATAATCTTTTTTCACGCGTGGTTATATCAAGTTAATGTAAATTCTTAATACGTAAGACAACGGACCCTTGAGGCTGTCAAAAGCATCAAGCTTCGCCAAAAGATATGGCTGCTTTTATCGAATATTTTGAAACTCGCAAGGGGTATCAAAACCTGGGTACAAAAGGATGTTTTTTTAAAGCTATACAAATTCTATGTGAAATAAAACTCTTAAAATGAATTTAAATGTCTTTGAAATAAACTTTACTGTATAGATAATTTTATACCATTACTGTTTAAAAATAATTTCGGGCTTATGGTGAAGGGCAGTTTTCGATAATTTTATCGAGCAACTGGGGCCGTAAATGAACAATAATACGGCGAATGTTGGCTTCCAAATCGTCCAACGTCACCGCATATACTTGTGACTTAACATACCTCTAAAAATAGTAATCTTAAGATGTGAGATTACAGGATCATGGAGACCAGTTCATAGGTCCGTTAAGCAAAGTTATGCGCTTAGATAATGTTTCCCGCAAAAAATTGATGATGTGGCGCCGTGAGGCATGTTTCACCAACTTGTTGAAAGTTCTCTCACATCGATGCCATTCAACTGAGGAATGAACAAGTCAGAAAAAATGTTTCTATAGCGCTCTCCATTGACGGTAACATTTTGGCCGGCAACGTACTTAAAGAAACATCAGTCGATAATACACCAAACAGTGAGTTATAACGGATGAAAGGGCCTCGCGATAAAAGCTTCTGGGTTTTCTATATCCAATGAACCAAAAGTAGGCCTCATCGAAGAACAAAATTTTGCGTTGAAAATGAAGAAGCTGAATCATGTTTTTGGCCCATTCACCGAACTTACAACGCATATAATGGTCAGCTGGACCTCATAAGCTTTTAAGCCAAGATCGTTCCGTAAAATCTTCCGTAAAGTGAACAGGCATGCCTCCAATAGCTGTGCGCGATGGCGAATCGAATCGTTCTGGCATTAAACTATTTGTCGCAAAATAGCAAAACGTTTTATTCTCGAATGAATTTTCAACTGTCAAATTAATAATCTGTAGAGATAGTGTTGCCAGTTTAAAAACAAAACCTCTTCGCGACTCGATTTTCGTGACGTACGATTAATTAACAAACCTACAAATGTACATAGAACCTTCGTTGAGCTAGTCCGATTTGAACTTGCGTGTTTTTTTATGAGGTGAACTCTCTTCGAATAAATTTTGTTAGAAATTCAAATAAGAATTGCTGGCTTACGATTTTCAGGGATTTCCTAAAGATTCGAATATTTTTATTTTAATTTTCCGTTTATTTCCGATCGCTTACCAACCAAGCAAGAAATGAGCATGATCATAATTGACTGAACTTACGCCGCAAAAAACTTAAATGGATCTTCGGGTGTAGGCCAAGAAATTTTGGATAGCTTCTTCGGAACTAACAGTTTAAGCACGTGTTAGTCTATCCGTAGAATTGCATTAATCTTCTCAGTTGGACGCTTATAAGCACCTTAGCACAACAATCTTTAAGGTCAAGTGTAAGCTTTTTTCACAAAAAGAATCCTTCTAAGTTGTTTTTTGTTATGGTTTAGGCACACACATCTCAAAAACTGTTTTCAAGTTCAAACCCTGTAAACATAAACCAAAAGCGTAAACTAAAATTTTTAACTATAAACTTGCTGCAGAATTGTCTAAAAACACGTCTAGCTTTTCAAAATTTCACCACCCCCAGAAGTGCACCCTCAACTGTTTATAAATCCAATTTACTTAAAGTATTCAACGGAAAGTCATGCCGGAAATAATCCCTATTACAAGCATATAATAAACTTCATTTTCATTGTATTACAGAGTCTCAGAAGCGATGCACACCCATGGAGTTGATCAGATCAGCTGCATCTCGTCCTTTCGCTTTGTTTCGGCGCAACTCACATTCAAAACGAAAAGCTAAAGGACATAAGAGGATTTCCCACTTGGCGAAAGTTCCTCAAATGCATTTCCCAACTAACAAGGAGCCAACCGACTACTATAGAAGCAAGTGGCAGCTGCAATGAAGGCATGAGTTGAGGATGCATTGCCTCTGTTATAGGATTTCAACTTGCGAGAGCAGAAGAGCTTATGAATCGTTGCCAATTTGTGATGCACGTTCCATCCTGGTGCACATATTGTCGGGATGCTCCTTATATCTTATTTATAGAAAATTGAATGCATCATGAAGTTGCACTCTTATTAGGGCATATGTAGCAGTCTCCCGTCGCAGCGCGTGGGGTGATCAATCACTCATTTCGAAAAAAGTTAATTTTAAATTCACGCAGACGAATATTCGCAGAAGAGTTCGGCTAGCTCGCATGTCGCTGGAGAGTACACACATGCATGAAATTAATGATGCAGAACGCGATGGACTTACTGTGCTGACTGGCAGCATTGGATAATTCAATTTACACCCTCCATGATGCAAGGCACTCATGTTTTCGAAATAAAAGAGAATATTTCACGGGGAAAATTTCAGTTCGTGATACCACATTCTGGGAGGATTAAAAGTTGTGGTTATGGACACGAAGCCCATGAATGAGTCAGTTAATTAACACGCAAGCCTGCGAGGCGCCTAGAGACACTCAGTTATCACAAAAAATAAATGTAAGTCCTTACTTCGGGTGATAATTTCCGTGATTGGTTCGGAATAAATCTGCAGGACCAAAACTGATGTCAATCGTGCCGGAAGTGAGGAAATCAATGTATTCAGAAAAATGGTACTAGGATTGATTGGAAGTCTTGTGCCAAGTATCTTGGGGTACACCTTGACAAAACCCTTACCTTTTCTCCTCATATTACCGAAATCATTAAAAAGGTAAACGTCACAATCAAAATACTCTACCCATTTATTAATCGAAGGTCGAAAATGAGTCAAGAAAATAAGATAATAATATTTAAGATGATTTTTTAAGCAATCATATTTGGCGGTTCAGCAGTATATGGAGCCTGCGCTTATAGCCACGTTCGTAGATTGCAAACCATACAAAATAAACTTTTAAAAATGATTTACAATTTACCTTGGCATTTTTCTACGAACGAACTACATCAGTTAGCAAATATTGACAAAGTGCCTTCAAGAATACTAAAATTATTCGAGAATTACAATCGGACTTGTGGTATATCCGACAATAACTTGATATCAGAATTAGCTGTTTAAATTGGAATTTATTTATTTATTGCTTACTTATTCATACTCATTTATTTATATATCTCTATTTTAGTTTAAATTTCTTTTTTGTTGGTTATTTTTATTTACTGTGCAACTTATTTTTTTATGAATTGTTAATTTTTGTTATTTAACTTTTAATTATTTATTTATTAACTTATTTATTTATTTATATAGTCATTTATTTATATATTAATTTATATAGTTATTTATTTTTTTAATTTATTTATCTTATACATTATTTATTTATACATTTATCTATTTATTTATTTATTTATTAAATTTTCTAGCCTCTACCTTAATGTTTCTTAAGGTGATTTTTTAATTTAAGTACACAAAATACAATATTAAGTTGTAAGATATATGCAAGATCCGTAAAGATGTTCTCATATCTATGCAAACCTCTCCTCGCTCTCTTCCTTCTGATGTATATAAAAATATTTTTCTTTTTAATTTTCTTACATTTGTTTTTTGTTTAAGTTACTTTTAAGTCCTTCATACAAATCATCTTTGCATGCAGGAAATAATTTTCGGAACTCCTCATTTGATTTCAAAAATAGCTTCACTTATATTCAGAGTCCATTTCGCGGCGACCAATTTTGTTACTAAAGTCAACGAAAACATGGTCTGGATATTTAACTAACGCTGCTTTAACGGTAAGAGGTATAGTTTACTTTCTATGGAAAAAAGTAGTAGAATTCAAAAAGGTCTATAAAAAAGTCAGCAATAACATATCTATGTACACAATAAGTCATGTAAAGTTATTGAAATATTTTGTTGTTAATATGTACAGTGAAGCATAGTCCAGATGTGCAGGATGTGCGCTTTTCGAAGTTACATATTCCATTCTTATCCAATTAATTCTGCTTTTGAGTTCTACAACTTTCCTATTAAAAGCGACTGCTAATCTTTATATAAAGTTGTATAAGATGTTTTGAAAAAGATTTAAAGGACAATCTTTTTGTCATCTAAATTAAGCAACGGCGTCCAGACTAGATTATCTTTCTGTTCTCTGTTTTCAATAAAGTTTTTTATATCGTTCAGTTCTCGATCAGTTTCATAAACATTGTATGGGCTCCCTGGCTTCTTAATTTTTGTTTTTTTAAGGGCGCGTTTTCAAATAGTCACAAAAGAGAAACAACTTCGAGAAGGATTGTCTATTCACGGCTCGCAGTAAATTTGTGTATCGACGTCAATGCAAAATCTTTCGGAAAATCATTCTTGTCATCACTTAAATGGCAAGACTAAATCTATGCAAGATGACCCAAAATCTATTGCCCTATCTAAAGTTGCTATAACTTTTGCGATGGCGGCAACAGCCAGTTTTGTTTTAATGTTTGTAAAAGAGTACAATTCGACGACCCCTTGAATGCCATAATTCTCAAGATGACGGAATAGTCGTGACTTTCTTCATGGAGTAATTCGTCAGTGATCTTTGTCCGTCCATGTGGTCAAACATTAAGGCGATAAGCTCGCCTCGAAAGAACAAATCAACACTTGACAGAAATGTCAGGAGAGGCCTTCATAGTGTTTGCTGGTGGATGCTGACATTTCCACCAGACGACGTTTTACGCACTTACCCATTAACCGTTGAACCAAAATTCGTTTTCGGATCAGCCGAAGTCTCCTTATGCCGATTTTGACTGGACGGACAGATCGTCTACGATGACCGCTCAAAAAATCATACTTAACCGATATCCCACAGAGTACAAGACTTGTGGCTTCAATCTACATATACTCATTAAAGAAGGCAAAAGTTTGCGTCTTCGCTTCAAGAGAAAATCTTCAAGTTCATTTTGTTCAGATGAAGTGTGGATGTTCAATAAAGAAAGATGTGGAACTAGCCAGTAGTCAGAATGTTCTGGGAACAGAGACTCAGGTGGCTGCGAAATGAAGGTTGGATGGATGTGTGTTCCAATCTGCAGAGGAGCATTGCGTTGTTAGATTATCTTTCCTTGGCTGCGAAGCTAACCTTAAGCAAGGAAGTGTACGCAATTAAAGGCAGCTTGATTTGGTTCAAGCTGGCTAAAGAAAGTTGTCGTTTATAGATAGGACCACCACTGACTGTAGCACTTTCTAAGTAGGTTAAGATAAATTTTCGACTTACATCTCATGCCTATATTTCGCCAAAGTAGGCCCACAAAAATGTTACCTTTGATCACAATGACAATCCTTCCCCTTTTGATTTTTTTTGTTTTAATCCAAATTTATCATATTCTCAAATGTCAATTTGGATTCAAAGGCGGATAATTCGTAATTTGATTCCAAAAATGATTTTGGTCTATAATTGAATGACCTTTAAAGGTCCCATGTAACCATATCCACAGGATTGAATTCAATGGAACCACTCTAGAATCGTCACTCCCTATGGTTATCGTCCTTTAAGCACATCCAATTGAATTCAATTTTCTGTACTCCCTCAACATAATACGTACAATCGTCTACCAGTTTTCGGTGGTCTCTTTCGTAAGCCCGATAGCTTTACCAGCTTAACTCGATTAACCCCTTTTGTGCACCTGTTATCTATGCTCTGCTATTCAGCCTGGCATGTGGCAGCACAATACGTAGGTTCACTTTAACAAGAAAATAAGGCAAGATGAAAACCTTCTTGTCATACAATAGGCAACATAAATGAAGCACTATATTTGCCCGGATTTTGGCTTCCTCTGAGAGGATACGAGAAATCAGAGTAACCTCACCCGCGGCCCACGAAACTTCATTGAAACGGAGAAGGAATGGAGTGTTGTGCTTTTTGGAAACATATAATTCATTAGTGTGACGAAATTTCCACATGTTGCGCCATCATTGTCACCAGGATGTCCTTTCAAAGGACATACCCCTCTCAACATGTAGCATGCAATCTGTAGGCGCTTTGTGCTTGACAACGGCTCGTGTTATCCTTGCACGCCTTCGTTTAAATTATCCCAAAGCAGCTCGTTGGCTTCCACCTCTCGGAGCAGTGTCATATTCTCCAGTTCTTCCCACTCCGTCGAATGGCGGAGTGGTGAAGCACAGAGCATTCAATTTGAGTAAAGAAAATTTGATAAGCGGCACAGTCTGTAATATGAAATTGCCTGAGAGTCCTTGTTTTGCATACAACGCACGTATTATGAAATCATTGCAAAGCGCTGACAATGGATGTTGGTGGTGGATTCTGGAGGCGCCCGGCCCCCTCAATCGGCAATACCAACAGAATTCTCACAACTGCCTAGTCTAGGAGATATGGTTTCTGGAAAAGATCCTTTATTTACGACAACTCTTGTACAGAAAAGAGCTGTACACAATAACGAGTAATATGTTTTTTTGTTTGGTTTTGTTTTGAAATCCTTCGAATATAACTTTGATAAGGAATGCGTGGGGAGCGAGTGGAGTAAAAAGGATGACTAGGTCATTATTTTCAACATCTTATGTAACGCAAAGAAGCGCGTTGTATTCTTGACAAAGTCGCAAGGATATCACGTACTTGCGTCGCAGTAAACAATTCGAATCGAAATTAAATCAAGAAATACTTTTACGAGCTTGTAGATACTTTACGAGATCAGTTTTTTGCGGTATACATGCAAAGACTGCGGAGCAGATTTCCCAAAGAGAAAAGCCGAAGAGCCAACTGAATAGGATATTAAATCGAGATGAAGTGTCTATGCGGGAAAGTTTGGCATGATTTGGTTTAAGTCTTTATTTTTTTTTTTTTTTTTTTGAGGATAGAAGCGAAAGCGAATATATTTGCCAAACAAAGTTTTGTGGGAAGATGTGACTTTTAATGAACCGATAAAGTCCTGGACTCGATGATGACACGGTTTAAGTGGTTTTTGCTGATTTTTGGATTCTTGTGCGAGCTTTGCCTTGCTTTGTGATGTCCCAACAACTTGTATTAAAACCTTGCGCAACGTCATTAAAGGACACAGTTAACGATTTCGTTATGTCCAAGATGTATGCCTGCTAAAATTTTATGGTAGGAGAAATCGATATACTCTTAATTCGATTGACTGGTCCTCGTGTCTTCACATTTGTAAGCCAAGGTGTTCGCATACAGAACTTCAAACAGAGCGCTGATGGTCAAATGAAGGGTTTGTTAAATTTAGTTGTGTTTCTTCCAATTAAAGGTTCTATTTCAGACTTGGCGCAGGAGGTTCGGTCGACGCAGCTTTTCATGACCAGAGAGAGACTCAAAGATTCCGAGACTCAAAGATTCTTGGCTGAAGCATTGCAGTTCGTTTACTCAATGTGACCGAGACGTTGTAGTAGATGAGCTTTTGCCTTCCATAATAGACCCACATCATTATACAGCTTGTAGCGTTCGCGCTTGTATCATCGCCTATATTCATCTTCTTCCCAGAGAAGATCGTTTATCAATACAAAATTGTTCGTTTTCATGCTAAATGAGTATTCGTCGTTATAAGGAAGACAAACTATATGGTTTTTATTCTACGAGTTATGAGTCTTGAATTCAGTTGTTTTGATAAACCTAACTAAACGGTGAACAATATTTAAGTTTTTTTTTTCAATTTCACCGAAAAATCGATGCTGTGTTGCCGGTACAGTGCCAATTTTGAAAATGAATCTCGATCGCAATGATGCTGGTCTACAAAAGTGGACTGGATTGCTCTTAAATAGACAAACATATTTCTGTTTTCATCCTCAATGATCAACACACTATGCGCCTTTAAGCCCGGGAAATCAACGCGCCAAAGATATCAGCAACTGAACATTAACGCCCCAGTCTGACGAGAATTTAATATAAAAATCTCAAGGTGCAATTGACTTAAGAATTGAATCAAAATGATCACCAGCTTCGTTATCGCTCTTCCCTTTGAGCTTGAGAGCAGGCATTATTACAATATTTTTTTGACCAGAGAAGAGGATTTGATGACCTACAAACCAACTAAGCCGTCGACTTATAACTCGCTAAATTCAATAAGAATGAAATCAGTCGTTTCGGTGATGTTCCTTGGTCACTATGTGGATACGATTTGATTCAGTTAGACTTTTTTTGGCACGAGCTATTTAAGATTGATGCCATGTGAGCAGTTCAAAGCCGATTGAGGCACTTAGGTAAAATATTTATCAAGCCATTGGAATTATGGGCCCAATTCAATTCGTCAACTATTAAACCAGCTTATGTTTCAGGTTATTTTCGCATCTTAAGATAAATGTCCCTATTCTTTTGTCCAACTGGTTGCATTAATTCTGTGTTCGACACCGAACCTCCTCTTAGCGATGCAACCAGTAATTGGTAAGAGCTCCGTTTTTGGTTTTCGACGGACCGATTCACTCCTGAACCGATTCCTGTTTTCCAGAACGTCAAAATTTGTATATTCGTTCTTTTTTGCAAATTTTTTTTTGTTTCATGTCGTCATTTTTTTGTTTCCGCAAGTTTTGGCGCACTTGCTTGGATTTGTTTTTTAATTAAACGTTTATTCAAAATACTCTTGGTAGTATTCCGCGGCTAGTTTTTGATTCGGTTTTCGTTTTAAAATCTAACTAAAATATTGTCTTTTTGTAGTAAAAAAAAATTAATTGAAACTATAAAAACTATTTTAGGAAGGAAAATTCGTGAAAAACCTTCGCAAATACAAAAAAAATATAAAAAAGTGACTTGATTAGAGTTTACCGTTTGTAAAAACTAATAAGAATACATTTGTATACATTCATATATGGGAAAAAAACAAGCTAAAAAATAAATAAATAAATAAATAATTAAATAAACAAGTAAATAAATATATAACTAAATAAATATAAATAAAATAATAAATATATTATACAAATAAATAAATAAAAATAAATAAATAAATAAGTAAATAGGTAATTGGATATATGAATGTATAGTGCATAATTAAAGAAATTTCTTTTGCTTTGCAATTAACTATTCAATTGGCTTACGAGTTTATTATTAGCCATAATACAGCTCGAAAAAAATTCCTATTGAGTTTTTCAATTCTTTCAGAAACCAATCCAACATTCGCTCTTTCGTGAAGATCCATCGTAGAGTGGTGCCATGGTAGGTTTAGAATCATTTTAAGTGTTTTTTTTTTGTCACACTTGTAAACGTTTTAGGTGGGATTCTGCGATATTGCCCCAGACTGGACAATCATACAACATTAGTGCCTAGAAGATCACCTTAAGAATTATTGTTTTATTTTCATTCGTTAATTTTGACTTCCTATTAATAAAGGAGTACATCAAATTAGTTGCTATTTTGACGTGTAACGTGCTCTTTAAATGTCAATTTGGTATCAAGATAAGTTCCCAACATCTTAACGGATTGCTCCCAAGCTAAATTTTTCCCATTTATCCAGCTGGAGTTGCCTGCTGCGCAGAAAACGAGCTTTTCTTTTCCGGGTGAAAAAGATGACTTGTGTTTTATCCTCATTTAGCTTAATTGTTGTTCTCAATATTTGAATCACATAGCTTAGATTGGTCTCAATGATGGTTGAGAGCGAATTCATGTGAAGCAAATATAGTTGTGTCATCAGCAAAGATAGCGGCCTGACACTGAGGCAAGTTTGGAAAATCAGACGTGTACAAATTGTACAAAATAGGTGACAGTTCTGTACCTTGGGGAACACCCATTGGGACGAAAAATTTCATCAGAAACACCATTATAAACGTACACTTTAAAACGACGTGAAGACAGAAAGCTTTGCAAAATTTTACACAAATATTTCAGAAAATTGAAGTGGATCATTTAAAAGACCAAGCCATACAGAATCAAAAGCCTTCTCTTTATCAAACACTAGCATACAGGTATGATTTCCCTTGTGAACGAGAAGTTTTAATATTCTTACATATTCTGAAGTCGTGGTGGGAAGTGCTGTGCCATTTCCTTAAGCCGAATTGCTTTTCGGGAAATATGTCGTGTTCGTCTATGAATGATAATAGTTTCTCTTTAAGTACTTTTTCATAAATTTTACTTAAACAACTGAGCAACCTTGGACTCAATCGTTGTGGTATAAATTAGCAGATGGCCAAGCTTGTTTTCGACGGATCAATTTCTTGTCTACTAAATTTTATTTTATATCAGAATCGTGAACGCTTTATTGACGGCACGTTGACTTCGAGCAATGATGCCAAAACCAAGCTGGACAGACTTGAAAAAGCTATTGCCTTCCGTGTTTTCCGCAAGTTTATGGCAAGAAATTTTATGACAGCGTATTTTTGACAGGTCTTAAAGCACTCGGAGGTTCTTTGTGCAAATTGTAAAACACGTCGTGTATTTTTGTGAAGTTCTTTCTGCTCGATGGACTCAAGAAATAATAGAAAATTGAAGATGGATTACTGAATCAAAACTATGAACGAAGGAAAAACCCTACGAAACATTTTGTGACGCTTTTCAGTTTGTAAATCTTCTGATCATGAAAGGCATCCAGCTCGGTCCAATGAAATCCATAAATTTCAACCTTCAAGATGACTCACAAAATACTCAACAAAACAATTCGAAAGTCCTGAATAAAGATTTCAAAACAAATTTCCAAATATAAATCCACAAAGTCATTCTTCCGAAAGACCTGCCAAGGTTTAGGAAAAGTCCCAAAATACTTGTGCCAAAACTTGGTCTCTTGAAAAGTGAGCAAAAAAAAACGACGTATGTATTATAATTCAAATTGACATGTGTGGTCACATTCCGGTTTTAATGAGAATCTGACTCCTTTTTTTTTGTCCATCGTTATTACCCTTCACAATCACAGTAAGGACGAAAACAAAAATAATAACAACAACCATACCAATACTCACCCTGCGAATAGACGAGCGACGAATTCATTAAACATTCCAGGACCGCGCTCCAACCGAAAGTTTGACTCCTTAATTGAAATTCTTTTAGTTGTTTTGACATAAACATCAGAATCCCTTAACTTGCCAAAAACCCAAGGAAAACACGTTAAACACAAGAAAAAAAGAAAGGAGGACATTCGCAGGATACGTACACACTACCTGTCGTTTCGTTTGCCTTGCCACAAAAGGAGGAAATCATATTGAATTTTGCCGCCAACTTTTCAGGATTTGGGTTTAATGTTGTTGTTTTTTTTTTGTCTTTGCCTTCCTTTCGGCTGTTTACCGGTTGTTGCCGGAATTAACGTATTTTAATGGAAATCAACTTTAATTTGTGAAGTGTGTCCCGCATTTGGTGTTCGAGTATAATGATCTGCGGTTGGCCCAATTAGGCGTGCGCAATATGATTAGTTGGCTCAAATCCTTGGTTCCGCTTTGGCAGAGGTGAAAAGTATCTCATTTACACCTGATGTGACGATTATACTTGGTACACAAGACCTGAATAATTAAAATCACAGACAAAAAAAAGTCCTCTTGGGAACGGAGCCAGGTGTTGGAGTGATACGAATGAAAGTGATGTTGTTACAGAATGTAAAAATACCTTTGAGGGATTCGAGTGGAATGATGGGATCATGAAAGTTTCGCAAAATTTAAATTACAAATTAATTTAAATTCGAGTGTGAGTAGCAGGTGTTCGATGGGGTACCCGAAGGCATATGTAAAATGATGTTTTCGGCTTGGAAGTTCTAAACTTTTGATGGGAAATGTTTTCAACTATTGTCCTGCAAAACTTTTCATAATCTAGGTAATTTTTTTTGCAAGTGCATAAGTTGTAAAATGTATGCGAGGGTATAAGAGGGTTTTTTTGATGGTTGTAAAATATACTCGAATGATGATGTGTTGTCACCCTTTCAATAATTTTATGAATTTCTTTTCGGAAGAACTGCTGCATTCTGAAAGCATCGTTAAAGCTGTCGGATTTTGCATTATACAGTTTGAATTTTAAGCCCTAAAGGCTTAAAGCGGATAACTTAAAGCGTTCAGTTATTGAATTCTTTATTTTTAAAAAGTAACGAATACAAACAAATGTGAGGAATTCCGCCCCATCAAAACACTTACAATGGCAGAACAAATTCTTGAAACGGCGATTAAACAACAGATAGTGGAACATCTAGAAAGCAACAATCTACTCTCAATTTACCAATCTGGGTTCCTAAAAAATTATTCCTATGAAGCGTCCGTTAACCACTTAGTTACTTAGTAAACAAATGGAAGGAGGGTGGAAAGGAAAAGAAGATAATAGCTCTATTCTTAGACTACAAAAGTGCTTCCAAAATCATTGATCGAGATATACTTTTGAGAAAACTTCATAAGTAGTGGATACAGGGTACTGAGCTTAATTGGTTTAGATCCTTTCTGACTACAAGACTACAACGCACGAAAGTAAATCATACCATGTCCGAGTTCATCGAAGTTGAGCAAGGAGTGCTCCTCTTTATTCTTTACATAAATGATATGCCCGCTGTAATAAAGTTTTGTAAAGTTATTTTTTACGCCGATGACACATTGATCTACGCTGAGGGAAAGGACGCTGAAACATATAGCAACAAAATCAACTACGATATAACACAACTAATACTTTGGCTAAAAATGAGCGAACTGAAACTTAATGAGCAAAAAACTAAATTGATGGAGACAAATCTACCAAGAGATGCGAACATCAACATAAACGGAAAACAGATTGAAAGTGTCAAAAATATCAAATACTTGGGAATAATTATCGACAGGGAGTTAAATATGCATGAACACGTCGACTACATATGCAAAAAAATAGGTAAAAAAAATGGTTTCTTCAAGAGGATCAGGAAACAAGTGGATGACTTGACTGCCATAATGGTTTATAAAACCATCGTAAAATATCACTTTGAGTTTTGCGCCACTATTTTATACTCATGCTGCAACCAGAAACATATTCAAAGGCTTCAAAAGCTGCAAAATAAAGGTATGATTAGTATCCTAAGGTGCAACCGTTTTACCACAATAAATTTTATGCTGGAAGCGCTTAGATGGTTAATTTTCAAACAAAGACTGAAGTACAACACATTGAAAGCTGTGTATAAAATCAAAAATGGAACTGCACCGTGGTATTTAACCAACGAGTGAGAGATGCGCAGCCGTACAATTAACGAAATGCTGAGGATTTAGGATTGCGGAGTCAGTTCACATCAGCCGGTCGAAATACAATTATAAACAAAGGTTTAAGTTTGTTTAATAACCTTCGCAACGATATAAAAAATGAAAAATTTTCAGAATTTTAAAATATTAAAGTTTTAAGAGAAATATGGATTTTGTAAAGTATTAAATAAATACTAATAAAGTTTTTAAACATTCAACATAATTTATTTTTTTGCCGCCAAAGATATCGGTGAGACACGCCGACATGGAATGCCTCCTACTGGTCTGCACTAGGGCGCTTTGATGGTGCTTCACAAATCGTTTTAACTGGCTCAGTCAGACTATAACCTATTCAGAATGAATTTATTCTCTTCTCATTGCGGCAAGAAGCGATAAAATTCGCAACATCCACCTGCTGTGGATCATTTGTCTTCTAATTTATTGCCCAGCAGATGCCCACTCCCCTTTCCTTAAGAAAATCACAACAAACACGCTGCTCTTCGACTTGCAGCAAGCGTACTCTTATCTATGATTCAGTGTTGTATTTAAAAGAAAAATGCATCCGATGAAAACTCGACCGAGTCCACTCTGTAGCTAACCTTGAGTAGTTTGGCATTACTAGAAAGCCAACTGTAACGATCTCAAAATTTTCTTTTGAAGTTCAAAAAATTTGAGACAGGACGTTCCTCAATGTCTGAGAGTATTAAAAAACTCATTCTACAAGTATCAGCTCTGTGGAAAAAAGCTCGCAGCACATTAAGCATCTAAATCACTATTGCCACATTATGTTTTGTCTCGTTTGATACTTAAAAACATAAAATATTCCAGGGGTTGAATATACTCGTAGCTACAATAATCTTGTCGTTTATAAATCCTTTATTTCTTCCTTTGAATACAATCCGTTCCTTAACAAGCCGCTTCAGCGATGTAAAAGAGTTTCGGGGACAAAACGGAGCCCTGTGGCAGACCAGTATTTATACAGAAAATTGTAGACGCAATTAAACTCATCTTTCATCTCTCAGATTAGTTGCACCCTTCAGTGAGAAATGCCATCAGATCTTTGGTGGGTTTCTATCTTCGAAAATAATATTACGAGTCTTGAAGAAGTTTGTGTGATTTGCGATATTATTGAAGCTCCTGAAAGACTTAAAAAAACATCTTGGCCCAAAATGTTCAATCAAGACGTAGCCTTAATAAATACCTTGTCCAATAAATGTTTACTTTTATACCACGACCTTCGAGAGTTGACCTTCTTCAATTTTCTCATTTTCTGTAACAAGTCCGCGTAACGGGTTGAGCTGATCCACTTTTTTATTCCCTTCGATGGACTCGCTTACATCCATTGCTTGTGCAAACGAAGCATTTCCGTTCGCTTACCAGGTTAACATTAGCTAACCAATATAAATACCATTTCCATTTCCCAAACTTATCGAAGTAAACCAAGCATATTTCTCTCCCAAACTATTTATCCTCCTTTCATGTACCCTCATACCTTGACTGCATTCATTGGTTGATATTTGAACTATAAATTCCTTCCTTGTGACAACGCAAACACATACTGACTAATGCTGCCAAAGGCATCTCAACATGAGGCACCATCGCGATCGTCTCAAAGCAGCACAATTCAGTTGGAACTGGAACACGAATGTGGCTCCATAAAATATATTTGCCCGGTAAACATCTGATTATTTCATGAATTCAATTCACCCAGCACTCCGCGGGCGCAATAAAGAAACACCATAACTTGGCTTTGGCAAGAGCGGGCTAAAATTATCCTCCAAATGTATATTTAATGGAATGAAAACGGAACCAGTCTGTCAGTCGGAACATAAGTACACGTTTGCTTGGCGTCAGTGTGCGCACATGGCAGGACTCGCGGTTTCCTTCCAGGCTCCACATTTCACCTGTCAACGGTTAATGTGGTCAATATGATTTCCAACTACCCTCATCATTGCGTTCTACTGTTTTCTAGGGAAAAATGAAATTACAAGGACCTTGCTTCTTCCTAGTGCTTATTTGAAGGAAACATATTTTGCATACAACCAACGTGCAAGGACTCGGCATTCGCATCGAGCATGGCTCACATAAAAACCTAATGAAAGAGAAAATTGTGTTTACTCATACGAAGGAGGATGCTATCAAAGCTTTAGTCAAAGGACTTTCCTTTTACGGTGCCTTTAAAAAAAGGGAAACGAAGGCAAATCTAATTTCCTCCGAGTGCCAATGGAACGGAATTAAATTAAGGAAACTAAGAAGAGACACAGAATAAAAGAGAGATAAATCATTCTTTCGGATGCACATGACGAAAGGGACGAGGCGAGCAGATCAGGAGAAGAAAAGATTCCCTATTGGGGAACCTTATTTTGGAGACCACACAAAGAAAAAAGGTTATTTTTATATCTTTGGCATGCAAGGATTAGTAGTCTGGATCCAATAAAGGGCCCCAAATTAAACAGATGTCCTCTGTGATCCTTTTTGCATGCGGTTGCTTTTTTTTAAATCCTTTCTTTTTTATTGGGGATTTTTTTTTTGTCAAGATATGGCTGTGGCCCTGTTTTTAATGTCGCCGTCGACAGTTGCTGACTTTACAGTTGTTATTGTTGTTAGCTAGTTAGCGCTAAACCGGAACAAGGTCGTTTTCCATCCCAATTAGATTAATTTGATGGAAGTTGATGGGGCAATTGGAGGTTGCCTTCATGCGGGAACAAATAAGGACAAAACACAAAAGTTACGAGGAAGATGGAGAAAATCTCGTTGCGTGTTGATAAATAGACACGCTCCAAGAAGGAAAAGAACAAGAACGAAAATTGAAAAATTGAGCCATTAATTAGGACATGGAGGCAGTGGGACCCTGCTTATCAAATAAACTCAACCTCAGATGAAAATTTGTGAAAACGAAGGTACAAAAAAGATATGGTTTCAAGCAGTTACATTTGTAAATTCATGAGTTGAAATGAAAACTGATTCGTTTACCACAATAATGCTTGAAACCACTCGATGAACTGTGAAGTTTGGATCAAAAACCTTCGAATTATTTCAGACTTGCACCCGATTTTGGCAAAGGAAGATATCTACGCATTCATGTGATTACTTTAACCTAATTCCTAATTTTAAACCATGAATACCTTTTGCAAAATTTCTTAAAAACAAACTTCAAAATATTTCCCAAGACATTCACAGTCTCTTCGTCCTTCAAAAAAAAACAACACAAACGATATTTATAATTATTTTTAAGATTTAGAATGAGCTTTCTGTGCTTCTTTGAGTCTAGTTTCGTTTAGTTTTGTTAAGGTGGAAAAAGTTTTAAAAATAATATTTTTCCAAACGCTTTCCAACATAAAGTCTGTGAAATGTTTGCATTGCTTAAGATTTTGCTTCTTTTTTTTTGTTTAATACGCGTTCAAGCGGTAATGAATACCCTTTTAATGGAGAAGTAAGTGCGACGCGGGATGAAAGAACTCCTAGTAAGCCCTTACTTCTAAACACCTTTAAATTGTAAGCATTTCATAATTAGCAGCGATAGTATGTGATTTTTTCATCATCAATTTCCATTGTTCTTAGGCGTCTAATGAATCTTGATTTATTAAAAAATTCAAATTACATACTTAATTTTTAATTAATATTTTTTATTTGGCTTGTTTTTCTTACATAATTAGTTTTTATTTAGTTTTCTTATCTGTGCCGAATGTGTGGTATTTAACTAAAAAGTTGTTCAGCCTGGACGGTCGAAGTGAGAAAACCTTCAATTGAAAACTTCTTCTGTAGACTTTTTCGTTTCAATATCCACAAAATTCAGTCAGCTCTGGAGGCCGTGGAAGCCAACGAAACGTAGAGTTTCTTGAAATTTGGTGGAATTTTCTTCGACTTTTTACCAAAACATATTTGGTTATAAGTGAACTTGCTCACACAGAGTGGAACAAAATTTCTCCTCGTTTTAGTTCCAGAACGTTTTTTTTTTTAAATAATGATCCGATGGTTTTCTTTAAAAAAAATGTGGTCCGACAATGCAGCTTAATGAAACAGCATACTGTTACTCGAGTTTGGTGCAGTTCCATCTCTGGAAGTATCTCCGGGTTTGAGTCGCTCCGTATTCGACAATTCGCAGACGTGAAAAGAAGGACCAAAAAAACAGGAAAAATTCCAAGCGGATAAGCAAGCCCGCGAAGTTAACTTTGCTTGTAATTTGATCCATGTAAGCAAATGTAGATCTTTGTGCAGAATTATCTGCAGTGACTTCCTGATATCCATTTCAGCAAATGAATCCATAGCAGCAGCCAAAACAGTAGTTATGTCCTATCTCCGAAATATAGAATATCGGTAGTAAGGCTTTTGAAGGACTTAGTAGTCGGCAAAAGATTTTGCTCGGAGGCATGCCACCATATGGCTGAGTGTCGCAGTCAGCAAAGCGCCTTTCTTTCGATTTTAACTATTGAAAGATATAAAGTTCTAATCCTAAAAAGTTTTCGAATGTGATGCAGTTAAATTTTTTTCTTTGGCCATATATAGCTGGAGTGGTCGACCAACGAGAGTAGTCTGACATAGTGGGTGACCTTGCTGCAGTCTTTAACTTTATTAAATGCTGGAATTCTAAGTTCGTGTTGTCAAACAAAATGGTTCGAGTTGATGATGGCTCTACTGTGAAGACACTGACACAAGGGAGATCTTCCTCCAAAATACAACTTTCAAGGCAATCAACTGAAACTCAACAAATCAAATACAATACTGTGAATTAAGTGAACGTAAATAAGTCGGCCACAAATTCTCCGAACCAATTCGGACTTCATCCATGTATAATTTTAAGCCACCATTTTAATCGTTTAATTCTTCTCGTTATATGTCTGCTCATTTTGTGTAATATGCATTTAAAGTGTGGTCATAATCCCTTGAATGCAAATTAATTAAAAGAAGAAAAAACAACTTACGCCGTGGTAGCAGGTTTCATCAGCCACCCTGTACGATAAAAACTAGTTACTCAAGCGTTATGAATACACTTATTATTCTGCGACATAACGCATGTGGAAAGAATCAGGGACTTGTAATGAGTAGGAAACACTGAGTTTGGAAGCATTCCACAATCGTGTTGTTCGATTAAAAAACGAATCTCTACACTTGACTGCACAACCGAAATTGGAATTGACGGTGTACTAAAAAGCATTCCTGGTAAGTCGTCGTAACATTGGGTGCCACCTTGTTGTTCAGTTGAACTTTTATTATAATTCAAAATTACCAAACAATAAGGCGAGAACAACTTTATGAAAATTCAACGCATGGCAAAAGTGTCATTTTCTTATTTTAAATTCACTTTTAAACATAATAAAAATGTTCTCGACTGAAAGATCAAAAGAATTTCGTCCTGAAAATTCCCAAAAAAGAATTTCATCGTGTATATTCTTTTATCCTCAATTCAACCAACCGTCACTGCTTGAGCTTCCGAAACCCACAACAAATGTCTGTCACACTCAGATACTCAGGATTTAGCTGTCTGCGAAACCCACCGGCACGAGGACTCGAATTAAATATGAAATTTCTGAAAACACCCCCAACCGTATAATATTAAATATTATTCGTGAACTATTAACAGACAAGTCCACCATTTAATGTCAAAGAACGAGAGACAGACATGAGCGTAAAATCTATTAAAAAAAGGCCAACACCCAGTGGCGTAGTCGCTTGAACGGGTGAAAGTTCATAAGCACCCCCGTCCATCTACGCACAAACAATGACACCCTAATTAGACCAACGATGGATCGATGATCCAACTACTCCCTGCACTTTTTTTTGTAATTCAATTGACATAAACGAGGATGAAATTTGATTACTTTGTCGTCCCTCTAGTGGCAATACTCAGCAAGGACACTCACTACCATAATAATGTGGGAATGTATTACTTTTGGGTGAAAATGATGAAGAAGACGACGATGGAAAAAAAAATAACAACGACCATCTTCGTCTGATATTTCATCTCATCGACAGGCTGGGCCCCTTATGGTGATGCCATTATCATCGCCATCATCATCTGTTTGCTCGCCTAATAGAATGTCCAATGTCAATATTTGAACGCAATAAAACCAAAATGTTATTATAAGGATCTGCAAGATACGGTCACGTCTTGACATTAAGATACCTACTTTGGTTAACAGATACGAATGCGATTGCGAATGCGAATGGAAGATATTTTATTGTGTCCCGATACTGATGGGGGTCTTAGTCTCTGCGTCAAGTGGAACGTGTGTGGTTTCAGGGAAAAAAAGGGACTGATTTCGCAAGCCCATCCAAGTGTACCAGTGTTACTTTCAAGGACACTCGTGCGTATATGTAACTTTAATTGATTTTTTTAACATCTTTTGTATTCTCTTTTAATAAAATTTCCATGTCCTTTTGATGTTTTGAGTCCTTGTAATGATTTATCAATTTTTTTTATTTTATGCTGTTCGTCCTTTCACTTCATAACGAATGTTTCTCTTCATATTTGAATATGTGACTGCGTTTTTTTTGTAAATCCTCGACATTTTGTCCTTTCGCCATAGAAACAAATCAGTTGATTGAATTGCTTCGAGGAAAACAAAATAATATAATATCCTTTTTTTCTCTACCGGTACAGGTGAAGGCTTTAGTATGAGTAACGATTTATCTCGCAATGATTTCAATGGTGAATCGATATGTTGGGCACATGTTTCAATATTCCTGTTCAGATGGAGTCCTTTTGTCTTCTGTCAGACGGAAATGCAAATCTACATGTGGAGCGGTAGTACACGTGTGGCAAACTTCAAATCAATAATTTAAGGATTCAATCAAGGGTGTTTCGGCAAGAATGACTATTTTCGAGTTGTCGTTAGATGAGAGAAATGGATTCGGACATGTGTTACCGTTTTGTGTATTGTTAATTTCCCACATGGAAGTTCGTGTTATTCAAGTTCGATTTATGTAGTTCAATGTTTTGATATATCTCGATTTTTCGAGGTTGAATTCAAATGATTTTAAAAGGATTTCCTTGTCAGTGGAGAATATTTTCACAGCGACCACTCAGGCTTTAATACTTGGCTAACAACTTTCCCATCACTTTACGGTGTAAATATTGTATTAAATCACTCGGAGCTAAATGATCAGAATCTAATGAATTCGCCAAAGGCTGATAAGACAACACACATCAATCTTCTGATTAATAAGGAGAGCGAGTGACTATTCTTCGAACGACCCTGCTAATGTAATCTCTTGCGACGCGGTATAAGCGATTTGTCAGACATTTCCAAAAACCATACTATAGCTCGGTTTACAAAAGTCAAGGATAACATTGCAATGATTGCATCCGAGGATACATTTCAAGCCTGCAAAAATTTCGTTTTCCGATTTCGTTATTCACAAGACGGTCTCTAGAAAGAATGGGTTTGAAATTTCGACATTTCGACATTTTCCTACAACGTTTGATTTAACGTGTGATATGATGATTTGACGTTATTGCCTTGCTGAATGGTAATCTCTGAACAGGGAAGATAACTTATATGGATACATGGATAACTCTTGCTCGTTGTGCGATTTACGTCTAAAAAAAATTGCAGAGCGTAGTAATCCAAAACGTTCCCGAAGGTCCGTATAAGGTATTGGGCTCTTTTGACTACCTCTCTTCTGCATTATACTATATTTATTTATAGTAGAAGAATTAATTTAAAAAAGTCCATTCCAATGAAAGTTTCGAATCAAAATGGTTAAAGAGCATTTAGCCCTAGAGGCAAAAAATCTTGTTTTTCAGTAAAATAATAAAGGTTCGGCAATGGATTTTTAGTAAAAAGCGGCAGTTCGGCTTATAAGGGCATCACATAAAGTCCGTTTTCGTTTTCAGATTTTAATAGTTCCCTTCACGCGGATTTCGTAAAATAGTATTTTTCTGAAGAAAAGTGGACAGTGATCAGAATATATAAGTCATCGTCATATTCTTTCATCTTTCGTCATATCTTTCTTTCCCTTATTTATTGATTGGGCACCAGAAAAGACACAGGAGATACCATATTTCAGGAACTCTAGAGATCAAAAGCAACCAACAAAAAAATTGATTAACGACCAAATTGGGCGGATACGTTTTGGTGACAAAATGTCCAAATTTTTGTTAAATATTCAAGTCTTTTTATGTACAAGGCTTTTTTGATTTGGTCATTTGGCTGAAAGAACGCAAAATTGATAAATCTACTTGCAAACAAATTTGAAACCAATATGACAAAAAACAATTAAATTGTACATGAATTTCTCTGTTAGAATGTACTGTCCGAAAACTTATGAACGACAGTTTCTAAGATACTTGAAAACTGAATTGAATTGATTGTGCTCATTTTTCATTGGAAAACTAATTTGATTTTACTGCAACAAGTGATACTGTCCCTGTTTTTGAATTTTTTTTAATACAAAATTTTAATCACAGAATCAAATTTAACCAAAACCATTTCAGGTATTCATTTTGCAGATACGCTTCGAATGACTGAGATTTGGATTCGATAACCATCTCATGGCTGAAAGCAACATAAATAAGCAGGCCGCAGCGGTTTGCTCCAATTACAAGGGAAACCACTCAGCGAGCTTTGAAATCGCAAAGGAACTCAAAAAACGACGCGATACTTTCAATAAACCTGACAAGAATCAGGAACCAAGCTTGAAATGTCACGAAACCGATAAGTCTGTCAAAAGTGTCCGACTTATAAAGGAATCGATGAAGATGACAAAAAACAAAGCCGAAAAATCAAATTCCACTGACAAGCCGGCACTTGTTGGCCAGAGAACTTACGCATAAATCGCAGCTCTCGAAAACAAATCGAAGTCGACTACAGCAGACCCGGTGCCTCAAGTAATTAACAAATGTTAATTCTATGCATAGGAACGTATACAATATACCTCTCTTTCTTAGCTCGGTTCAAATCCCGTATGCAAACGAGGCAAAATATTAAGAAATGACTTCAGACGCGAAACTAAAGTGGAAATCATACTTTAAAAACAAACAGTGCGATAAGATCAAAATCAAGCTTAGAGAATTGTATTGGCTTCTTGGTAGATATTCGAAACTACAACAAATTGTAAGTGCTAAAGCTTAATTGGACGAACGACATACAACTATGGGGTTGTACCAAAGGAAGCAATTTATTGATAATACAAACATTTCAAAACAAACCATATATAAGAAATAGCGACATTCCAGAGATTTACGAGTTATAGCCTGACGGCCGAAATAACTAACTTTGCTCAAACGCTTCGTTCTTGTCTCGATCAACGATCTCTGCAACAATGAAACTAAGTATATGCAAACATTGGATAAGGCTAACCTTATGCGCCAACTACTACGATGTAAAAACCGCATGCAATGACGTAGTTAGTAGGTGCCTTCACTGGAAAACTACCTACCAACTCCGATGGCATACAGAAAATTAAACTACATGTTAAGGAAACTTAGTCGTAGTCTGGAACACATGGGGAGGTTTTTTAGTGAGTAAGAATCTCACACTATAATGAGCACGAGCGGCCGGTCCTCATAGTTTAAGTTTTAGGGTTTTAGGGTTTTAACATACCCACGGAAAAATAAAATAAATTGTTCCCCCTCCTCAGAAAAAGAAGAAGAAATCCAGGGACTGAGCCTTATGTATCGCAGCCTGCATCTATAGAAATATATAAAATCTTTCGGACCATGGCGTATGCGTACCATTTTAAAATTACGTTTCTTGAATTATTCAATAAATATGGCTTGTTGCTTCACGTACTAGCGAGTATTAGACGATCTTCGTTAGACCAAGGTTCCTGACATACGCGATTACATGCTCTTGAATAAAGGTTTTCGGATCGCCCTTTTTGTGAATCTTGTACCTGTGCGTGGCGTAGAGAAGGCGGTTTTATTCGTTCCTTCATTCGCCTTCACGCAGACAGGAGTGTTATTTCAAAGAAGGTTTTTCATTCAAACAAAAATGTTCTACTCTGTAGCTAATCATTCAAACTTCGGCTTCAAATAAAAAAGGTGACAAAATGAGTGCTTTGCAGAGAATGATTTTGGTCCTTCGAGTTACTAGTTCATATCGTTGTTGTTCGATCAGACGCAAAAAGTATCGATCGTCAATTTGTCCGGAGATCCAAAATTCTTGATTTCCATGCGCGAAGCCGCACTGTTATTGGCCGCTTTTAATATTCCAGTCAGTTTCAAACGTTCAATGAAAGCGACGTTTAGTAGGAATATAAATTTTGAAATCAATTGCTGCGAAACGTACGATAGCATACTAATATTGACGTTTGTAATAAGCTATGATATACTATATTTGAGAATAGCTCGGTAGGCTTTCGTTATTTTCGGTGTGCTGATGATTCCAATGCTGATCCTCGTTATTGTTGCGTGGTGTAGCTTTTTAGAATTCGATAGTCGAACTCGAAATGTGTGTGTCGTTATTTAGTTGACAATTCGACCATTTGGGGAATGGGGATAGCCAGGTTGCTGTGAGAATCTCCTTGCAAGTTTAGATTGGGCAACCTTTCACCGTATGACCAGTCGCCGCATCGGAGGCCGTTATCTGCAATATTTTCGTGGACACTATCCTTTCGGACCAATCCGACAAAGATGTTAAAGATGGAGAAAATAGTTTACTTCAGTTGCTAAGGTTACTATAATCTTCATCTTGGATTGCATCAAGTTACTAGCTTCTAGCTAATTGTGAATATCAGCAGTTTATTCATTGGATTGGATTCAGTTTCTTGCAAATTTGAACATTACCGAAGAAAAATTTTAAGAAAACAAAACTTACTTCACCGTCGCAAATTAATTGTTGGCCTAATCATGGATAAATAAGTTCCACACCCTTCAATTAAAATTACCTCTTAAAACTCATTCAACCGAGTCGCAAGTAATTGTTTTCTTTTAAATTTAATTTATTATAAATGCCATCCATGCCAATTTGAGTCCTTAAGGAAAAACAAAACCACCAACTGACTGACATGAATAATAAATCAGGCACGAAGAGTCCTTTCCACAACAACTCAAATCCGCACTGGATTCTATATTTATAGCCAGAAAGTGGAAATCTGTCGTAAACTGGCCCCGGCCGCATCTGAATACAGATTAACGTATCGCTGGATTTTATGGTGTCTATCGTCCGTTTCAGTGCTTCGGTATTTGCGTACACCATCAGGATTGTAATTGGTTCAGTTTTGTTGTAATCTGATAAGTTAACTAGAAACACAGAGGCCTTTATTCTCCCCTTGCAGACTGCACATTGTACGGCTGTCGGGGCAGTTATTAGTATTAGTTTGCAAATGAGGTCATCTGTGTGACTGGAAAAGCTGGAAAGCTGCAGGAAAGTCCTTTTCCGAACTCCAAATAAACCCATGCGAACTTCGAGAATGGATTTCGAAGGTTTTTGAGCTTATTGCTGTTGCAAAATTTATACAAAGTTTATATTACAGATGCTCGAAAACCAAAATGTTGAGGTAAGAACATCATCATGCATGAATTTCGGATTGGTCTGTCACTGACAGGAAGTGGTACTGAAAAATATTAAACCAAATTGTTAAAAATTTTGCAAAGGAAAAATATATCTGCGCAAAGGAATCAACAAAACAGTCTTCAATAGATGTTGCAATCGTGCTGCATGAATAAGGTGATCCAGGAGCATATTTTACTCAAAAATATAGCACAAGGTTCTCTATTTTATTGAAGTAACAACAAATCAAGGGATCTCGAATATTTTAAGATGTTTGAGCCACATATACCATGATTATTAATCTACTAGTAGGAGATTACGAACCTCGAGAAGAGCCACAACACTTTGATGCTGCTTGTTGACATCAACAAGCCTGCGATACGCTGTGCAGCAGAATATGTTCATAGGCTCTTCGAGAAAAATAAAATGAGGGAACAACCCTTAAATGGTTAAAACCAATTGAATTCGACGGAAATCGAGAAGAGCACCCAGGCAATGAAGAGGTTATTTTCTTTCGAGTACCTTAAGGATAATTGTTAGGACCTCATCTCTTCATAGAATAACTTTGCGAGCTTTAATCGATACGTGCAGTTGATGCAGCACCTAAACTCAACCCAAGGGAAGTTAAAGGAGCAGAGGTTGTAGTGCAACAGAAGTTTAAATTTGTCACAGCTTGATGTGCTCAGAGATGTTATAAAAACAAAAGAAGAGTACCTTCACAGGGTATGCATATCTGAGACTCAGGGTAGATTGCCTTAACTGGAAAGATCACTAAATAGGATTACCGAAAAAGTTGGAAAAACCAAACATCTATTACATCTAGATTGATAGAATCGCATCGTCAATACGGCAATATGAATTAGCTCCAAGAGACTCAATGAAGAACAGTTCAAATGATGGCAAACGCTCGAGATCGACTGAATCAGAGTAAACATGACTTAAAGATGCTTAACAACAAACGGCTATCTAAAATTTCAATTCAACGTGGGTGATGAGTTAAAATTTAGTTCACAACAAGTAACCAACACAAAAAGCAGAGAGCACGGCCGATTTACATCCCCTAGGTAATGCCAGTGGAGTTCCAAGAATATCGTAGGACTTTATAGTGCATATGCAGGTTTTGCGTCTTTAAAAGATTTAAACTAAACTAAATACCAAAGATTCAGCATTGTAGAGGTGCTACAAATGAAGCACCCAATTTCTTTGAAATTATAAAGAAAATAGTGTCACCAATTCGCAAGAAATTGTTATTGTATTCAAGCAGCTGCTAATCGACCCTAGATCAAATTTGCACATTTCTTCGAACAACAGAAAATCACAACCTCAGCATTCATCCGACTGACCTAAGTGCGATGGCAGAATTCAATGTCTCAGTACAGTGGAAAAGACTATTTCGCAAAGTGGTCAGAGAGAAAAAAGGGAAATACTGTGCACTCTGGACCAAGAAACAAAAATATTTGGTACAGAAACCTCACTTCGTCTTTTGGTTGATCTATAAGTCAATGACGATAAAACGAAGTTTGTACATGCGGTTGATAAGGTTGGAACAAAGCTACACAATCCACAACATTAAGGTGGACCTTATCAACTCCACAAACAACGTTCTGGTAGTGATCCAACGAGGGCTCATTTTAGGCAATTGATGCTACATCGGTTTGCTCAATCAACAAGGAACAAATTTTCGAAAGCAACACCGATCATCAGGTTCATATATCGACGATTGCGGTATAACCAACTTCGAGTTCGAGTTATGGACCGACCATGGAACTTATCTTGTCGTGGTTGGGAAAATAATGCAGGAATATTCGCGATCAGCACGAATGCTTCGAAACATTGTTTTCAAGCAAATTCTCATATCGACGGTTTCATTAATAAACCAATAAGATAAGTGGTCACAATTTACAACGTTTGTTGTTTATTGTGCAAACTCTTTCCTAGTGATATTAAGCAATTTTTTTTTTAACAGTGAGGGACAGTCATTGCTAGATACAAGGCAAGTTTTTTATATCACAGCTGGAGCTGTTTCCCGGATCAACAACAGAAGATAATTTTTAGCAAGACGAACCCTTGCACTCTTAGCTAGATAATCAGTAAGCACGAATATTTATCCGGGAAACCCCAGTCATCAGACGGCTCTAATTTTTTATGGGAGATACTTTGTGTTGAGGAATTACAGTGACAATCCTCAAACGATTCAAGCCCTGCAAAGAAATATTTGTCCTGAAGCTTCTGCAATTGACCCAAACCTTTCTTTTGGTATGCTCTCTAATTATGCTCGTTTGTGTGTTTTAAGAAGATTGCACAGCATTTGAGCTTCCAATTAATATATCACTTAATTCGCAAATGAATGAAAACAAACACATTCTGGTCGATCTATTGTCCAGTTCTCCATCCGCATTAATATCCTAGTACACCTTTCGTTGCAATTTTGTTATTGAACGAACGAACTTTCACAAAAGTGTTTGATACGGAACATCTGTGCAATATTCCCACGATTCAGAATCGTATTTTTTGTCTGATGGTTTCCAGGAATAAAGCTTACCCCTAAGCTGGGATCTCCGATTCAAATTTCCAACATAAAACAAAGTTGTTCGATATTCGTGGAAATGCTTTTTCCTCTCAGCTTTCCGAGAAAATTTTAATTTTATACTAAGTCACTTACTTTAATTATTAACTCGAAAGCTACAACAATTTTCTGGGAGGAGTTATTTATGACACAAAAATAATTCATGACATTCTGGAACACCCTTCTGTAACTTAATGAAGGCAACAACTCTCAGGCACAAGAGCTTTTAAAATAAGCATGATTCTATTACGGCAAAAAAGATAACTTGTAGGTAAATTAAGATAGAGGGAATGCACTTCCTGAAGGTAAGTCTGCTGGGGGTCTGGAAATTCTATGGAGACTTTCCGGATGTCATTTGGGCTTTTGTATGCGCGCAATGTCTCGTCAGGCATCCACTTTAATCCCCAAAGCCGGAGCCAGGAGTCTTTTAATTCTTTTATTGTTGATTTACAAATATATGCGCTGAGAAATACGATCGTTTGCCTACGTGTGTGTTCTTAGATGGCTCCTAGTAGTTGTTTCTATTTATATGTTCTGTTACTTTTTGAGTCGCGTTCATCTGTCCTTTCGTTGCCCTCGTTACTTTTGCTGGAAAGGACCCAGATGATTCGCTTGCTCCTTGGACAATCTTTAATATAGCCCGTGTGTTTAATTTTACGGAGAAGAATTCAGCCTTCGTTTGTGCGCATAAGGGTGAAGTCAGGCACAAAAGGTAAGTTGTGTTAAAATTTAAAGTTAATTCGATATTTAAAGTTAATCTATGAGGCGGATATGCAATGAACCCAAGTTAACATCGAAACGAAAAACGAGAGGTTTGACGGCTTACAATTTCAGAAATTCTTCAGATATCAGTTACAACTCGAGAAAACGTTTAGCTATAGCAGGCTTTCACTATCGAGTAGCATGAGAATTGAATATCAACCGACTGAAAGCATAAGCAAGTGTGGACGACCGACTTTGTGGTTGTCAGTCTGTGGTAAAAGAGATGCTTCCTTGCTGTGTGCTTCCAAAACCTAAGCACGGATGAATTAGGATTTTCGTGTCGAGAAAGAAATATTAAAAGATCAGACCTTAGCGTCGGTTTAGCAAATAGGCCCCTGATTCTTATACATAGAAAATAGTCATACGAAACTTCCATCCAGAGTTTGCCCAAGATAAACGGACCACATGGAACAGGAAGAACAACACTCAAATATATAAAACTGCTTGGCAAATCACCTGAGCGATTCGAAAATAGTTTCCAATATTGGAAACCCTGCAAGTTCTTCAAATAGCCTGGAGAGCTTAGGACATGATATTTTTTGATTGTTTATTTTTCGAATTCAATCCAGTAAACATACAACTTTTTTCACACAAATAGGTCTTTTGAGGTCAAAAATCTGTTTGTCGAGTTCAAAATCAGTTTGTCGCAAAAACGGTTCTGAAATCTTGGACTATAACCCACGAAAATTTTGCAACAAAAAATGTGATCTTTGATTTTGGATCTTTAATAAAGGATCCGCCAAATAACTTTTCTTTTTTGAAAATGCTATAAAAAGTATCAACCGACTGCTGAATATTTTCTCAAATTTCTTTTTTTATTTGAAAGTACAATCCTTCCGGTTAATAATGGAAAATAATTTCATTCAATTGGCTGGCCATGCAGTAGCGTACACGATCGGTCCAATTTTTAAGCACATTATCGATTGTGTGCAGCTGTATTTCACCAATGGCTTCACGAATATTGCCCTTTTAAGTATTAATTGTCTCTGGCTTGTCGAGGTAACACTTATCTCAAATAAAAGTCCAACGGTGTCAAATCGCAGCTCCGATGTGGCCAAACGACATCAACTCTGCGGCTGATAATGCGATCTTCAAAAACAGGGCGCAAAACATGGAGTGTAGCTTCGGCTGTGTGGCACGTAGCGCCGTCCTGTTGAAACTAAATGTTGCCAATATCCTCCTCTTCAATTCAACAAAAATTCGTTCAACATGGCCCGATAACGATCGCCATTGACTGTAACGGCCACTCCTTGCTCATTTTCGAAGAAAAATGGCCCAATTATGCCTCTGAACCAAAATCCGCACCAAACAGTGGCTCGTTTTGGGTGCATCGGCTTTTCAATGTATGCGCGCGGGTTTTCTGTGCCCTAAATGCGACAATTTTGCTTGTTTACATACCCGCCAAGATCAAAATGAGCTTCATCTGAAAAGATGATTTTTTTAGCAAAATCGGTATCTTCTGTAAGTTGATCGCAGGCCCACTTAGCGAAGCGAAAACGAATTGGATCATCAGTTGGCTTCAACTCCTGAACCAATTGGACTTTGTATGGCGTCATACCAAGGTCTTTATGCAAAATTCGTCTCAATGATGTCTCCGAAATGTTCAATTGTTGAGAACGACGGTGAATTGATGTTGATGGCGCTTCACGCACACTTTCTGCCACAGAAACAATATTCTCGGGTATACGCACTGTTTTTGACTTGTCACGCTTTGGTTTATCGATCTTTCACTTTTTTCACAAGATAACGGACATACGGAGCTGACGGTGCTTCTCTTCTTCCAAATTCCGTACGCAATTTTCGCACACATTCTGCAACATTACCATGATTTTCAAAGTAATGTCGAAATATTTCCCAGCGTTGTTCAAGCGCATACACAACCATATTCGTTCAGCGGAAGGATAAAAATAATTATCAATTAAATCAGAGATGAGCTAAGTGTAACCATTCACGAAATAAGTTGAAAAAAAAACGTTAGATGGCGAACCCTTTATTTTCATTATTTATTTTTCGACTTTATTTGTGTTGTTTACTTAACCAATGGAGTATTTTTTTATGGGACGCTTAAGCTAGCCGTCTTTCTTTCGATAAAACTAGTTGGAACGACTGTCAAACTATTTTTGAGTTAGCATTTAAGGGCTAATTCAGTCCACGTGTCAATAGTAGGCATGAGATATGCGTCAGTTTCTAACAAAGTCTAGCATCAGAAGTCATTCCAGGATTCTCTTTGCAATTCGTATGTCTCTAGTGTAGGAGTTAAGCTTGGATCTATATGAGTAACTTAGCTGTCTTGGACTTTTTTGTTATATTCATTCTGCTGCCAAAAGGTTTTCAACGGAGCGACTTCTTCAATCGATTAAACAGAAGTCCGAGGCTGCCTTGATTCCATTTCCAACTCACAAACGAACGTCTGGCCTCCAGTTATTGTAATAGTTCAATATTGGATCAGAATCAGCCGCCATGAACAAGTCTTCAGCTTTAATGTGGCCACATTCTTTTGGTACCAGCTCTGCATTGGCACAATCGAGGCACTTATCAATGTAAAAGTCCTCTACAAGTTCTTGGAAAGACAATTACCCAACATTTCTTTGATATTACTGATATTTTTGGCGGTTGTCGTTACCGGCGTTCATCAACCTCGAGCGACTCGCGACAGCTTTTGCAGCATATTGACAACAAAGAAAAGCTTGATTTTTGGCGATGTCGTTTTCGAAAATAATACTCTTATGTTTTTTAAAGCCTCATACATAGATTAATGCATACTGGTTAAAAAAGGATGCAAGTGTTCCCTCGACAGTGTAGCTCCTTCAAATGATAAACTATGAACGACACAAATATATGCCCACCAAAGAAAAGACTCAAAAAGTCACACTTATGACAGACTTCAACAATTACATCAAGGTATCAATTGAAGTCGGCATTTTCATAAAATTTTAAAGCACCGCTTTAAATATTTCGCATGCAATGAGGGTCCCTTCACAAAAAAGCTTGACTACATAAAATAATTTATCTAATGACATGTTTACAAATTTTCACACATCAATAAGGACCTAACAACAAAAATGAGCCTTCATTGCCCATGTCCTTTGCCTATATCTTATACAATCCAATTTGCTGTATAAATTATTATATTGATTCAAATAACGATAACAGTTGAACAGTTAAGGACTAGATAAAGAAAATAAAACCCAAAATGAATCCCCGATAAGAACGACAGCAACAGTCACGAAATCTCTCAGGAGGCTTCCGAAGCTAAATCACAAGTAAATACCAAACAAAAATGTGTAAATCTCTCCTCTCACCAAGGCCAACAGGATTCACGTTGGCATTGGATGAACGAACATAAATCGAGATCCTTTTGTAAATTCGTATATCCTTTGTTGTTGGATAGCAAGGAACACACAAAAACAGTCGGAATAGAGGTGCGTTTCATTTACATGCAACCTTGAAGCGAAATAGATTACAAGAAACCAAAAGCTTGAACATGCAATTTAAAGGGTCCATTGCAGATTTTAAGATACGATTCAAGGACAACAGCCCACAGCGATATGACAAGATTTAAAAAAAAATGTTTTCTAATATCTTGACACAAATTCAAAGTAAAAGGACGACTGAAGTTCTTTGAGCAAAACTTTTACAGCTTTTTAGCCGGCTTATCTTTTCATGACTTAGCTTTCGTCTGTGACTCATTCGAATACTTTATGACTTTCTGACATCCACCAAAAGGTGACCCCCTTTTCTCCAAGATAACCTAACCGACCGACAAAAAAAGGAACCCTAGGCTTGCCTCGTAAATCTATCAATCAACGAACTAAAAGAGGCCAAACAAGAATGTCAAAAACAAAAAAACAGCTTGGTAAATATCATTACGAAAACCTTAGGCGAAAGAACTCGTCCTCTAAAAAGCAGCACTAACGAAGTGACGATACTTTATAAAGCCGTCATCTTGACCATTAAACGTGCTCACTCGTTACAACTAAATTAGTAGCGCAAAGACATCTCAGATCTGAACGACTGAAGGACTGAATTGAAATCCTTTCAATAAAGTGAGCAATTAAAGCAATGGGAAACTATTTTTAAAAATTATTGATTTCTAATTAAAGCTCGTGTCCATTTGGCAAAAGGAATTTCATCGGTTGACTGCGTGGGGGAGGATTTAGGTCAAAAAGTTTTGTAAGTACATGATAAGGATTGTAGGTATTTCTTTTTTTCCCCATTTTATAAAAATTCTCTTTTGAGCGGTGTCCTTTTAAATGCTTGCTTTTTAAATATTTCTTTGTAGTTACCAAAGGTTCACTTTTACGGTAGCTTTGCTGATGTAGTCCCTTCTACGAGGTTACTTGGGACAGCTGGGGACATAGTAATTATCGGTATCTGTGTGGGCTAAATGGTTCACAAGTTTAAGTGGCTGTAAATACTTTACGAACACAGTTTGTGGTCTTGGTTGTTTATTCTCACAGTGTTTTTTAAATAACTTAAGTGCACGAAAGGTTTTTTTGTTTTGTTTTGTTATGAACAATGACACAGGTTGAATGTAGGAGAAAAAGTTCCATGTGAACTGGTTATGAATCAACTAATGGAAAATTTTCGAATGCAAGCAAAACAGGATTTAATTGGATATATAATGGACTTTTGACAGGTGGTGTCTAGATTTATAGATATTTTTTGGAAGGTAAATAATTAAAATTCTTAAATAAGCTCAAACAACTAAACCATCGGTTCGTTTCTTATTGAATAGGCTACAAAGAAAACAGTGCTCAAAATTTTTAAATGATTGTTGGTGTGTTGAAAACATTTAAGCCTTCGATTAAGCATGGCTGGGATCTGCGCCATATTGTCAACGGAATTCGTCAACACTTTTTCTATGGTATTGACTAATATTTCACGATATCGTCATTTGATTGTTCGCATAGAATCGAACTTAAAAAAAAAGGCTCTTGACATAAAACCGCGTATCCATAACAGCCAAGCAATATTAACAAAAAATCATACGATTATTGAACTTAGTGCCAAACAAATCCATTGTTGTATGGCTTGTGAGGAACTATTTATATAAATCTAAAGTCCTAAATTCTTACCCGCTTTTGACGGAAAGGTAACCTTTTTATAGTGCTACTAATCAAAGATCATAAACCATCCTAAAAGCGTATACAATCAGGATGCAATGGCTCCTCCACAACTACGTGTGGATTTTCCGAGCCCCATTTTCGCTTTTTTGATAACCCACTCTTAAAGCAAATTTCACGGTCCTACATCTCGCTCGAGATTATCGATTCTTAAAAAAGCACAACTACCATGACAAATCGTCTTGAGCACCTGGGATTCGACAGTTTAATGTAAGTTCAACTTGCGTCATTTGTACGAAAAATATAGCACGCACACCTAAAAGGTAACGTAGTGCTGAACGTTTCTTCTTTGCCAGTGGCCATCAATGTTCCTCCTCCTGTTATTTCTGGAGGCCACAGACAACAACGCCGGAAAAAAAGCTGTGAAGAGAATTAAGTTTCACAAAATCGTTCAAGCCCCACAATCAGAACGATATTTCTGCCTCAACTGACTTAGTGTAGTTTTTAAATACTTGGCTGACGTCCAAAAGGAGACTTATTCATCGGGTGGACTGTATGTTTAAATAGGTTTTCGTTTGCGATTTTGATCAGCCACGAAATTGTAATAAGGACCAATTGAGAGTTCAACCGGGTATTCTTCTTATGATTTTGATGAAACTCTTCTTAGAAACTTTTTTGGGACTTTGAAAAAGATGCTTTTTGGTCACAATATAATTTCACAGCACCAAGCTTACAATTTTGATATAACTTTGCATCATTGGCACATAAATGAATAGACACACTTTTGCCTGCTAATGCCATAGATATAAGATACTAGCTATCAATGGTCCTAGAATGGACTCCTGTGGTACTCCTTACATTAGCAGATAGACTTAATTTAATATTCAATACACAAGTACCAACCACAGCATCTGGAGCTTCTACTATCATCATCATCAAGGGTAGCAAAAGGTTCGTTTCCTTCTTAGGGCGTAGTAAACTGAAGAGGCTTGGAACTTCTTGCCGTATAAATATCTCAAGTTTAGAGAAATTTTTCTCTCAAATTTTGCTGCTTATAAAAGACGCTTGACTTCGATACGAGTGAAATCTTTACAGAAGAAAGCAGCCTAATAGAAACTTAGAAGAAAATTAAGGCAAAGGAAGTTGTTCATATGAAATGCGTGTTGATAATAATATTCCACATCAATGCTCCTTTAGCAAAAGATGCCAAGGATTTCAGCAACTGAAGAACGGTCGGCAAAACCCTGAGACCAATTTTGCATAAATATCGGAGCTTATTCGCTTACAAGGTTTAATTGACTCAGGAATTGAAGAAAAATGAAAAAACAGACAAGAGCTAAGCCTTGCTTCACCAAAAGTGTGCGTTTTATATTTTTCCCCACAAATCCTTAAAGTTGGACCTACAGCTTATTGCCTATTCCGTGTGGCTACAGGATTCTTATCTTGGCAGTCGTAATGCTTACGAAATTGTCAATCCATCGCGAGAATGGTACCAAGGACCTCACGTTCTGAAGTACTTATCATGGGCAGCTGCATATACTTTAGAGCCACTTGGAATTAACGACAATTTAGCTCAAAAAAACATTTTTTTCAGATATGGTGCATTTCCATCTCAGCGGCAAAGTAAACATGCAAAGTTTCCCCGTTTCGGGCTCTAAAAATCCAGGCGTCATAAAAAAGCTTACGCATCCTAAATAAGTGAATGTTTGTTGTAGTTTTTAGAGTGGAGACATTTTTGGCCCGTTTTTCTTCCAAGTCGACAATAGAAGAAACAATACAGTCAATACAGAGGAAGTACTAAGGTACCAAGACTTAAAAACTGGTATTTTATGACCATAAATTGAGGAATTCACTTTGGGTTAAAGTTGCTTGGCCGGAACGGAGATACAAGTTGAGGCCGTTAGACTTTTTTGATGGGGTACCATTAGAGACCGATGTTCTTGTCATGCCGATTCAGTCAATTGAACAAGATAACACTGCATAAAAAATCAGAAGTTTAACTCTTTAGAAGGTGTTTATTTTGCAGCCCTTTTAGGGTATACAAACAGATGTTAAATTGTAAGATGCCAAGTATTTTGCTTTTGCTGGAAGTGCGCTAAATAAATATTAAATTATTAAGCGCTCGTTTATCGCGATTCCTCTAAGAACCTTTCCAATTACGTTATCACGCTAGATTTAATAAGTGGTTCAGAATTGATCATCCACCATTTATAATTGTTTACAAAAAATATGACAAGCTCCAGTCTCGCAAAGAATCGTTACCCCCAAATGGATTGGCATTATCGGCCAACAAAATAGCAATGCATCCCCAACAAGGTTATCGGAGCGCAGGTTATCGGCAGTTTCTCTCATAGAACCTGGTCTCCTCATCATTATATCGCCCATTGTTGAAGACCACAATATCCAGCCGACAGTCGCTCCAATCAACTTCCCAAGCATGGTTCAGCTCGATTGTCGAATAGTCGCGATGATTACGCTCGCACTAACCGTTCTCGTCCTCGGTAGCGTGATATTCAAAAGGCACCATAGCCACCATAGTCCATCAGCCGCCACAATACACCGGCCTGCAGGTTGCATCTATTAATATGGAATCAAAATTTGCACTGAATCTAATTTTGCAGAGGCGCTTGTTGGTAAACGTGTCCACACTTCGCCGGAGGAAACCTCAACATATTCAAAGGATATTAGATTTCATGTAGATGAACGCTGCCTGGACTGCATCTGTGAGGTGAACAATGACAGTTGTGGTCGGTTAGCAATCACCCAACACTATTGGATCGATGCAGGAATGCCGACACTGGACGACGATGTAACTGTTCGATATGATGAGGATTCCACAAAGGGTACGTGTCTAGAATCGCGTGGCAGCATTTGATTTGATTTTGTATCTTGTGGCCGTGTAAGTATGCTTGGTAGTCTTGAATTGTGTCGATATTTTCAGCTTATCTACTTTGTGTCAACAATGTTTACTGTGCGAGACGAACCGTGAGTGCTTTTGTGATGCGACACGCTGTTGATTGCGATGGAAATGGGGTCATTGATTGTTACGATCACGTTGTAGCCCATAGCTTGGGGCCAACTGGATGTTGGAAAGGAAAATTGCCTACAAGGAAAGAGATGCGCTTCTCTCGATGCATGAAAAAGATTCGGGCTTAATTGTGTCGAGTTTTTTTTAGTTAAGAAAATAGAGAGAAGACTTATTGGGTTTCAATTTATATAAAAAGGAATGGCAGTTGCTTGAACCCAAAGGTTTGCATGAGCACGTTCAATAAAGAAATTTTATAAAATAGTTTGTATTTCATGAGATGAAATTTGTGTTTAGATTCGTTTTGAGTTTTGTTATTAAAAATTCTAAAATTTTCAAAATAATGATTCGAAAAATAACGCATCTCTTATTCCGACTTTTGGACTAAATTGCGAGCTTATTCAGCAAGACTTGAAATGATGCACTATGAACAAGGTTTTTAATAGATACTGTGAGTATGTGATGATGCATTTTAACTCATCAAATTCGTCCGAATGCAAACATTTTTTTGCAAAGACCGAATCCGTCATCTGATCAGATCCAAAATTTTTTTAGGCTAGATTCAACTGTAAATAAGCCATATCTTGATTGAGACAACAGAAAAAAAAACAGTCTTGTGAGTATTGGAATTTTAAGAAGTTAGAAGATAATATTTTTCGAAAATATGGAAGACATGGAACTAGACAACATATGGCTGCAACTGAATGCTGTATCCAAAATAATTTGGTGGTTTTTGGTGCAAACTGTACAGTACGACTGAATCAAATAAGCTTTTCCGGGATTTAATGAAGTCGATGAATGGTGATAAATGTCGAGTTAAATTTCGGTAGTCACAATTTATATCAACTATAGATGTGCGTAAACCCTGCTATAACCGATTTGATTGTTGCAAAGAAAGTTTCAAACGTAATTATGTCACATAACAAACGGGATAGCTATCATAGATGGCGCAGTTGGTTAGCGCCTGTCTTTCAGTTGGATCAATAAATGCAATCATTGAACTTTAAAATAGTTTTCAGTAATCATATGCCACATTTATGTTGCTATCACTAGGGTAGTTGATCAACGATAATAGCCTGATTGAGTAGATGATTCCCAGGTTCTGCTGTGAAGCATTAGTCTGCCAACCGGGTGAAGGATGAATCTTACGCATTACAACGAAAGGTTCCGCGCCCCTTAGGAGTATGCAATTTTCTGCAATTTTCGATTTTTCATAGCATCGCCCATAGATATGTAGGTGTAGATATGGAGGTGTAAGCCATATTAGTATACTTATAATTCTAGTAAGAATAAGATGGGAAACTAAAAACTTGAAAATATAAGGATTTAAAAACATCACAATACTATCTATGATTCTGACGTAACATAAAAATCACATGAAACACTTTTTAATAGTTTATTTTAAAAAAAATTACATTGAAATTATTTTTTCGAACTAAGAAAAATGCCGCCACGAAAGCAAAACACATATACACGGATGTGACACTTCGTTTGGTTGGGTAGATACTTATAAAACATTCAATTCGCACTAACAACACAAAATGTTTTTTTTATAATTTTGCTTATTGGATTTCGAACTTTTACCTTGTGTTGAATGTAGGAGATCATTGCCTACTTCCAAAAGTTGTTTAGTTGCTCGATGGATCTCATTGTCTACTTTAAGGTGTTAAATTGAGTTGCGATTTCATGAACCACATTTATTTTAACTACGGCAGCTGGAGGCTTAGTTATGTGGTTCTTTTAAAGGTTTTGGATACGGAACTCGAATAATGACGAACGATCTTTCAAATCATAACACAATTTTTCAATTCTTCTCGTAATTCTTCTATTCGCTCTGTGCGACGTGAATTATAAGGGTGATCGGAATTCCTTGAAAGCAAGTAAATTATGAGCAAAGAAAAATCAGTGATGGGCCCTCGATAAGACATAAATAGTCCGCCATCTAACGTTTTTTTTTCAACTAGTGATTCTTTCGTGAATGGTAACACTAAGCTCATGTCTGATTTGACAGATAATTAGTTTTATCCTTCCGCTGAACGAATATGGTTGTGTATGCGCTTGAACAACGCGTCATTCAGACGAATTTTGCATAAAGACCTTGGTATGACGCCATACAAAGTCCAATTGGTTCAGGAGTTGAAGCCAACTGACGATCCAATTCGTTTTCGCTTCGCTAAGTGGGCCTGCGATCGACTTACAGAAGATACCGATTTTGCTAAAAAAAATCATCTTTTCAGATGAAGCTCATTTTGATCTTGGCGGGTATGTAAACAAGTAAAATTGGCGCATTTGGGACACAGAAAACCCGCACGCATACATTGAAAAGCCGATGCACCCAAAACGAGTCACTGTTTGGTGCGGATTTTGGTCCAGAGGCATAATTGGGCCATTTTTCTTCGAAAATGATCAAGGAGTGGCCGTTGCAGACGAATTTTTGTTCACAAAAATTGAAGAGGAGGATATTGGCAACATTTGTTTTCAACAGGACAATGCTACGTGCCACACAGCCGAAGCTACACTCGATGTTTTGCGCCCTGTTTTTGAAGATCGCATTATCAGCCGCAGAGCTGATGTTGTTTGGCCACCTCGGAGGTGCGATTTGATACCGTTGGACTATTATTTGTGGGGTGCCCTCAAAGATAAGTGTTACTTTTTAAAGGACAATATTCGTGAAGCCATTGGTGAAATACAGCTGCACACAATCGATAATGTGCTTAAAAATTGGACCGATCGTGTAGGATACTGCGTGGCCAGCCGAGGCAGCCATTTGAATGAAATTATTTTCCATTATTAGCCGGAAGGATTGTACTTTCAAATAAAAAAAGAAATTTGAGAATATATTCAGCAGTTTTTTTTTATAGCATTTTCAAAAAGATCTCCGCCAAATTTAAAAATTAAGCTTGTAAACTATCTATTCGTAGAGCCACTTGCTCTTTTAAAGCTTTTTTTAAGTTCTAATCGATCCAAAACTCACTGCGGATCGAAGACATATTTTCCTATACATTAACAAATAGCCAGGAGTCAGATAGATAGATAGATAGATAATTAGATAGATATATCTTAATGGGTAGAGATTTGATTAATGGAAATAAATAAATATCAACTGATATTATTTATGTCTTTAATAAAATAAATAATTTGGGATATAACATTTTGAATCTGAAGGAAACTACAATACTAGAAAACCTTGAATTTAAATAGTTCAATGTTTGCAAAAAGTTATAAAATCAAATAAAATAGAAAAAGTACATGTATCAAGTTACATCATAAAATAAAAAGCTAAATTCATAAATAAATTAAAAATAATAAATATAAAAATAAACAAATAAATATGGAAAAAATGCAAATAATAGTGTGAAAAAACAAACTGGGGTTAGGTTACTCGATTGCTTCTTCTTCGAACAAGAAATGGTTCATCAAAAACAACCGACGAAGCCATTTGCCTGAAGTCGTGTTTGAGATTTGATGTCCTATCCTCGTCGTCATAATGAATTTATAGATTTTACAGCCCTTAAAAAACACAGTTTAACACCATTAAAATTTGAGAGCGATAAAACAGCTTTAGTAGCAAGAATTAATTGTTAAAGGACCTCAAATTTTGCCTCGATTTCAATCTAAATAATAATTTTATTAGTATCGTTTATCAAGAAGCTATCAAACTTCTGAATTCCACTCGAAAACTTTCTACAGCCAAGGGCATCGCAAACTTCAAAACATTCTTTCAAAGTAACACCAACCGGCTCTGGTTGCCTGACGCCAATCAAGTCATGTATATAAATTATCGACGACAAATAACCACTGATGCTGTTTTATACTGAATTTGTTAAGATAACCGCTTCAATGGTTCACACGTTCCGCATCGATTTATGGTTGAATCCCTCAATAAAGTGTTCCACCCACAACTAGCATACGATCCTGCAGACAATAACTTTTCCCAGAGCGGAGCACCCCTCAATTAAAACTTTCCAAGCCAGCTCGCCTGACGTATCTTCCGCCACTCGACATTTATTACATTATACCATTCTCCTGCTGTAGACGCCGGGCAAGTAAGTAATTCCAACGAAACTTCACAAAACTTCCAAACATCAACACATAACAACGTGACGGAGTGATAGGGAAATGAAATTTATAATCCCGCACGCACCCATGCATAAAATAATTACCAAGGCGTCCCACGGATAGATTTCCCTCTTCCATTGATTGTTCTTGAATTGAAAGCAACAAAATCTTATTCAGAATTTCATCTTCGCGGAATCTTTCACATGGAAGCCTACTTTTTGTGATAACACCCTCAACCTTGTGCCCCATATCCTGTGCGTTATTCCCTTTCATTTATTATCAACGTCCTTGTTCGCCCCTTGAGTTGGATAGTAATATGACACCGCGAGGTGCCTCCAGCTATAACATAGAATTGACATAAATCATATCCCAATACCGCCATCGCCACCGCCACGCCATATTCCTCCTGTCGAACGGAAATCACAAGCAAAAAAAAACATACAAATACACATACTATACACTTCTAATGCTCTTAATATGGCTAAATCGAAGGAAGCGTCTTGAGATGAGATGGAAAATCTAAAGCACGGAAGACGCCAAGGAGCATTGGGAACAATTTATCACCTCGCATGTGGAGCGGAAAATCTAGTGAGAAATTAAGTGATTATGAGAATTGGAGTGGAGGCCGCACAGCAGCAAACCACGTCTGTAGTGCTCGTATCCTGGAGGGAAACAGCTGGATGATGTAGGGGCGGTGATCTCGTTTTCGTGTTAATAGTTCACGCCCGCCATGCGAATGGATGAGGCCAGTCGCGCAAGGCGTTCTTGGGCGTTCAAAGTTCGTTCGATTGAAATGAAATATTCATTGATGACCTTTTGCTGGCGCCGCCGGATTGAAGGATTTGGGTAAAAGATTTAGAGATAAAAATATTTGGGTACTCGAAGGGTAGTGCCGCAGAGACTTTGGAATCTGAATGTTGGGTTCTAAGATTCAGGAAATCATTAAAAGTTTTCACGGTATTAAATAGAGGAAAAGGTAATTTTACAGCATTTAAGTTAAGCTGCTGGAGCTGCTTCTTCATTTACGAGTATTAAAAGTGTTTTCGAATAAAATTTAAAATTTCCTTCCACCTAATTCAAGAGTAACATACCCTTCAAACTTGGGGAAAGAAACGTTGTCGATTTACAGATTTTCTTATTGAGTGAGGGTTTGAAAGTGAATATGCATTAAAAAAATAGGAAAAGAATTTGAGATTCCGCACTGCCTGAGTAATTTTTAGTTTGTTTTTAATGATTTGGCACCAGAAGCACGGACAAATAGATGAGAACGAAGACAGTATTTTTTGGTTTATGTATATAATCGGCTCGCTTTAAAGGGATTATGCCTACCCTTATAATTCATACAGTACAGAACTAGTGGTAGTGGATTGAAACTCATTTATATATTAAGATTAAGATAAAGCCATGGATAACAAGGAAGAGTTTCATAATAATTAAATTGCATTCATTCAATTCGCAGAATTTTATTCACGTCATCAGCTTCAGATTTTCAGACAAGTCGACTTCTCTTGTTGCAGCTTTCTTAAAAGCGATGTCTAATGCTATGTGCAGGCTATAGAAACATCACCTTATAAATGTTCGAAAAACAGGTCTAAAATGTTGTCTCCCAGCTCAAGACTATCGAACAAATCAACTTAAAGCACTTCTGCGACTGCCAAACAAGAACACAGTCTCTCTGTTTTTTCCAAAAATAGTTTGCCACGGATCGGCAAGCAATTGTTGAAGTTCGCGAGTACCAGCAGCTGCTACATGTTACCCAAATCACAACCAGTAGTTCTTAGTTTATAACTTGAACGTTTCCGATACGACGCAAGTGTTTTACTTCTCTGTCTGATTGCGGAGGACATTAGCATGCCCGACGACTCAAATGTCCACTCTTTTTGTACCATACACAAATTTTACTCTCGTTACCGGTTTCGCGGAATATCCCAGCATATCATCGCATTGCATGAATGTGATACCATACAAGGGCATTCAAGGGCATTCATTGCGCTGAACTCTGTAAGCCAAAGGATAAATCTGGGTTCGTCAGAATCCTTATTGAGTTACATATGTAGGTTACACTTTGCTCTAAAACACGGTGCGATTCAGGCCAAGGACCTCGGAATTCACCTCTTAAAAGTCTTTATCCTCCTTGATGAAGACCCGGTGAACACTCATCCTAAGCATCCGATGCTACGCGCAACTTATCTCGAAAAAAGCAGCGTGAGTCAAAATGGGGAATGCCAATTACCCACGTTTTATTATCCCCAGCGATTAAGTGGTCTGATTTTTATAATGGTTTATTTTTTTAAGAATAAACTGGTTTGCCGCTAGTTGAGATACAATAGAACTGAAGGTTCAAATTATTACTTTGCCATAAGGTTAAAAAAATGAGTACACTCTCCACTTATTTATTCTTAAACAAATACTGCATTCGTTTCTTGGCCTCGCTTCATAGGTGGCGTTCGAATAAGTACAATGAAATTCATTATGGAACGGTTCGTATTGTTTCTTAACAGTTTTACGTAGCTAATAATTCAAGCCTTCAACGCATCATTTGTCAAAGGTATGGCAGACGTCAAGAAATAAAATATAGCATTTTCTTGTATTTGAGGTTTTGAAATTTCAATAGTTATCCTGTAAACCCATTTAATCGTCGAATCCTTGATTTGGAAACCAGATCAATGGTGAAATAAGACGTTTTCTTTTATGATTAACTGATTTGTTTTGACTGACATTCATATAAGTACAAATACAATTCCATGACTGGACTGGTTTTCTATTTTTCAGCTTAAGTCGCTGACTTCTATAATCAAACAGTCTAAAACGGATACTGGTGCAATAAAGTCCTTTAATAACTCGTGTGTCGATATTGTGTGCCCTTTTTTGTCACAGAATAATGTAATTTTGCTTTCATTCAACGTGAACCCCATCTTTGCAGCTTCAGTTTAGAGACATGCAAACGCGCTCAAATAGCTTGACGGATTTCTGAAAAGATCGTACCAACTTTGATGTGAGCAATTCTTTCCAAAATGATGTCAAATAAGCCTTTTTGGCATCCAAGGGATTGGTGAGATCATTCCAGGTCTTAGCGGACGACAATTGGACGAGTTTACAAGAATGCCAAAACTAAGCGCAGTTCTAAAAAGCACGCATCTGAAGTCGTCTCTTCTTAAAATTGATGAACAGGTTTGCTTATTTTTGTGTCTTTTTTTCAGAGATCTGCAGTACCTTTATTCCTGGCCTGGAACTGAAATTATATTCGTAGGATTTAACTTCAAATCCTCTACGAACTCTAGATGTAAAGGACTTCAATTAACTCACAATAACTTTTATTTAGTGCGGCTTGACGGCTTCACAGTAAATTGATAAAGGTTGTTCCTGTGTTCATCAGTCCGTTGCTGTCCTGCTTACGTATGTGTCCATGTATTTCGATTTTGTAAGAAAAAATGTAATTCTATTGGTATATGTGAAACTCAGATGACTCTTGTTTTCACTCAATTGGAACGGATAATTTGACATCGACTTATTTGCATTCGTTTGATTCACAGTATTTTACACGAATTAAGCTGATTGAGCTGATTGTGTGTAGATAGCTTACATGATTTTAAATTGCAAGGAGTCAAACAAAGGGACTTTGAATGATAGAAAGAACTTATGAACTGTAACATCAGTCCTTGTTTAATGTAGAAATCTTCACGACCACCTCCTTCGACGATACTCGTAATTCGATCGAATTTGTTGAAGCCCATGGGAATCAAACATTATGTAACGTTAGGGCAAAACCGTACACGGAAATAAAACGAACAGACTCAGCCTTCAGAAAAAATCGCACTCTTTCCTTAACCCGAAAAAAAAAACAATGGTTCAAATCAACTTTCCCCCTGGCGAGTTCGAAAGTTTCAAAACAGATGGTAAACTTTACTCTCCCTTCAGCTGCTGCCACTTTAAAACGTCAATCTCGCTATGTATGATCCCATATGACCTAGCGAAAGCTTTCTTCAATAAAAAGGCTCACACATACACCTTCAAGTCATCCATGGCACATCAAGTTGCAAAATTTTAAATTTCGCAAAAAACAAAAAGTAGAACAAACTGCAAACGTTGCTGCGGGCAGAAGACATGAAACAATGACTCCTGCCAAAGGCACCATCAGTTGGTCACATCTTCTGTCATGAGTGTGTGTAACAAAGAACACTTTTGAAACTCATGACACGAGATCCGCCGTTTACCCTCACTCTTTATCCTGACTACTGTTCAGTAAACCGAAACTGCGCTAAAATAAAAGAAGAAAAATAAATCCAATTTTACAGCGGAAAATGTAAGGGACAAGTTTTTAGTCCTTGTTTTTGTTTTCTGCCCTCCACTCCCCACCTTCAGATAGCCAGTAATCCATGGATAAACTTACCAGGAGAGCAACAGAAAAATAAAGTCCACCATCCAGTTCGTTGGAATTTCCCACACTTTGCATCATTCCCACTGTTTACTGCAATGTTTTATTTTTTTTCTATTTTCATCCTTGTTTTGTTGCGCTGATTCGAAGGAAATTCTGCTCCGTTTTAGCGTGACGAGAATTGCGTTGGTACTATGGTCGTGTGTGCAATAGGACATTAGTTTGTATAACCGCGGGGATATTGTTGTTCGTGTTGTTACATCCTGTTTCGGATGTCTCGATTGGCCACGTGAGCGGAAACACGAAACTGTTTTTTGTTTCAAAATAAAAGGACACGTCTGTGTGATGGAAAGAACGGTGTGGAGCCAACATGATTTATTTTCAAATCACATGATTCCATTGCGGTTTTTATTTGGATACACATTGTTCGGTCCATGTAGGATGGATTTGGCTCATTAGGCGATTGATTAATTCGAATTAATTCAATTAGTTTTTGTCGGGACCTCGGGATACCTGGCACAGTTTGCAGGTATTCAACACTGTTCAACATTCGAAACTTGGATTGAGAATGGAATTCTAAATTTGTATTGAAGTTCAACCCATCTTCAGTGGAGTCCATCAAAAATCGAAGGACCTTCATAAATTAGACCCTAGCTTGGATTGGTTTTTTAAATTGACTGTGACAGGACAAAATCAGACACGAAGGACACATGTTTAGGCCATCCCCTTTTATTGGTCATGACTTCCTCTAAGCAAAATAAAACACAAACACTGTTATCTAAGGGAAACCATACAAACATACATACACGCAGATCCTTGGAAAACGGCAATCACTCCCAAGTTCAACATAAATTTTAATTTAACGACATCCTCAGCCAATATCAGTCCAAAACATCCCGAAAGTCAATAATTTTTGTTGGCTTTGCGTAGGCGGATGCCAGCGATTGCTTTCTCGTTCCGAAGGACACTGTTGCGTGTGATTTTAACGAGCTTTCTGTCTGACTTTTAGGCAGATTTCTGGTGGGGTACAAATCACGTTTTTGTAATCCCTAAGTTGGTTTCATAACCTGACAGACGTAATGTATCATTTGCAGTCATTTGGTTTGACGTTGTTTTTGTTGGTTTTGTACTGGTTCAAATGTTATTTGGAGTTTGATTGGATGCGGCTGTTATGCAATAAGTGGGCTAATGACAGTGGAAATGAACTTTATTAAAAGAACCTTGATGAGCTATTCCGGTTACTTCTTAATGTTGAACACGTTTTTGGGAAGGTTATTCGAGAGGTAAGGGTACTACAGTTCTTCAAGAAGGACTTCCATTAATTTGTTTAGGCGAAGAATTACGTAAGGAAGTGGTCTGTTTTAATGGACATGCCGATTATGATTTGCTTCAATGTTTTTGTTTGAAGTCGTCATTTGTTATAGCGTGGGATATAATTGGACGTTTCAAGGGACGATATTTGTATTGGAATCAAATTCAATCTCAAATCACATCTAAATCAATCAAAAGAAGAGTCAAATGAACCTTTTTTTTCAACCACGATCCCTGTCCCAAGCTCACATACAGCTCTCAAGTGGCACCCTTGGATGACCATCTTATCATTATGAAGCGAGATGTCGACAACCATTTTAAAATTCCTTTTGTTATAATGACACAAGCTACCTGACCCAAAAAAACGAAGACAACACGCCGCGAAAAAGGACTACGACATGCAAAGATGCTCCTGAAATCAAAGAACACTCTTCAACTCATGGCCGTCGCAAAATTGGAAACTAACCTCTGGGAGGACACTACTCCCATCCAAGAAGTAATCCGAAAAGGATCGGGAACAATGAAGAATATCACACCAGGTTGCAAATGCAAATATGCGGACTCATCATCGGAAAACGGCGATAGATCTTATCATCATGCACATGCACAAACAACAAATCTAAAGAATCTTGGAAAGACGCATCCCAGGAACTCTTGAATCAAGCCAAAAAAAAGTCTGTCCGATGTATGCCATAAAATCCTACTTGATGATTTCAACACTAAGCTTGGTATGGGAAGCAGCATGGGCGGATTGGTCGGAAAGTCAATTCTGCACGAAAACAGATAACGACATCCGACCCACATACTTTGCGGCTAGTAATACTATGATAAGTATCGCACGATTATCTCAGCAACTTCGCCACTTAATCTGGCCACGTGGTAATAAACCTAAAACCTACCATAAACGTCAAAATGTTGTGGTAAAATACCAGGCTGTAGTTAAAGAACCAGCCGGGGTCCTTTAAGGCTACCAACCACCCAAGACTAGATGTGTGTGGCATTGTGACAAGTGCGTGCAGAAGAAGAAGGTAACAGTTGAGGCAGAAAAAAAATTTAAACTGAATTGAATAATGTGATGGCTTGATTTGGGATCCCGGGAAACTTGCATCAGATTGCGGATCTGGATTAAACTATCACATGATTTCTTCAACCATATTTAGCGATAAGCAGATATCAGCGAAAATTTGTATCTACATCAGTTTGTCAAAACTCCTCACTCGAAGGATAAAATTTGGGCTCTACAAAGCACTCACCTTGAAAATTCTTCTATATCGAGAAGAATTTTTTGTGCAACTTCAGCTCAAGCTCAGATCTACAAGGTATCGATGCACTCTGGACTTAAACAATACGTCTGCTCCTGCCTTCAAAATTGAATGAAGTCTCTCCATCAATAATTTTTATCCCATCGGCGATTGAAACTTTTCCCCCACAGAAGCAAAGGTTCGGGCTTGGACAATGTTCATGCCCTGGCGTGATAATTTAATACGATAGGAGTCTTGCTCATAATGTCAGTTAAGTGGTTTGATTATACGACTTCATTACTGAATGACTTACCGTCCAAGGAAACAGCGGTTGACAAGAATGCTCTGTTCGTCCTGTTCTTCGAATTTGGTCTTGACCATCTGCCAAGGCAAGCAACTGCACAGTAAATTTCAAGACTTCGATTCGGCCACAGAAGCGTAATCATGGCAATTGGAGGACTGCCCATCGCTGGCGAAAAGTAAATGTCAGATGTTCCTTCCCGTATTTGAACCCGGAACCTCACATTCAGAAGTCCACTTAACCAAGGCCACGAACGAAGTGTGGAAAAATAATACCGCTTATCAAAAAAGAAGAAGATTATAAGTCATCTAAATTTAGACTACAGTTTCAAATTCAATTTCAATTTCATATATAAAAAATAAGTAAATGAAAGTCAATCATAATAAAAATAAAAGCAGAGATCCCGCAAGGATCCGGTTACGCCTCATTTCTTTTTTTTTTTGAGGTTATCATACATAAATTATTTCTGCCATTCTTAATTAACGAAAATAAAGAAATTATACCGATTGCGTGCGAGACTTGAATCTAATTGCTGTTCGAATGACTTTACTCCTTTAAATCGAGCGTCCTTCGGGGCGGTTCTATTTAAAGAAACTCCCACGACTGCGGTAGTTTTAATAACACGTGTAAGGATCCAAAAATCCTAAATAAATTTACCTTAGCTTCAAGTGGTTGGTCATTAAAAGTTAAATAATTAAATACTCTCTATGAACATCGTCATCGTCGTCCCACACCGTATCGTTTTGATATGTTGTGTGTTTACTCTTGCTCTAAGCAAGGTTTTGTTCGTGCTTCGGACATAACAAAAGCCACTTGCCACGCACAAAACAAAGACGTGAACTTTCACTAAAGGTCATAAAGCGGAAATCAGTTTCAAGAATTTTACGAGATGCCAATAAAACCGAAACGGAAAAGCAAAATTCAACACAAAACAAGGATCCTGTGTTCATGTCCCGCGTCAGCAAGCCACAAAAAGGAAAAGGTGGCACGTTTAACTTCCGACAAAGAGTACACACATAGTATAGTTATAACCCACAAAAGAAATCCAACATCTAAAATGCCTAATTCCCGTGTGATACTTTCTTGCTTGACGCTCGACTGCGCTGTGGTCAGGACACAATGTCGCACGTGCTTAAGTGCTATACTAAAATTCGTGGCAGCAAAATTGGTCCTTAATGAAATTATGTGTGTACCTGAATCTGGCAATTAGACAGGAATTAATTTTTCATACACACTTAATATCCGTCACAGTTTAGCAGCGCACTTTCGTCCTTTGGCAGGAGTATTCAACTACGTAGATACTCACATGCTCATCTGTTTTAAGGACATGAGTGTTAAAATTCACGGCATTGATGCTCTGTGAGCGGAGCATCTTGCGAGGGTTCGTCGACAAAAGAAACCATTGTAAATAGGTGTAACTAATGAATTCGCTACGATAAGGTACGTTGCGAGTCCTCACATGTCCTTTATGTTTGCAAAAACAGAAGAAAATTCAGGTCGCGTATCGGGTGTTACCATTTGAGAACGGGCACACAAAGTTCCCGGCAAAAGGATATCTACGAAGTATGAAATTACACGCCGAGCCTATGTCGGCAACTGACGGAAAATCAATATGGCGTTCCGGCCAAATCTCTAAACAAATCGTACTTAAAGTTGTTACACGAAAAGGGCTTATTTCTATTAAAAAGCCATTGAAGGCGGTCGTACACACACGAGTAATGCACACGAGAGTACGTGTGCTAGGCGTGTTTGCGTGGGCAAAACATTAGAATTCTAATGAGACCGCGATGGGTATAGATAGAAGGGCGAACCAGATGATATCTACGGGTTCATTGGGAAAGGTCCTTTGGGGTATTTCTACATGAAAATAAGGTAATCCTTTCGTTAAATGAAATTTTAAAATTATGACTGAGTGTCAAGTATTTTTTTTTTACTGGTGCGTATATATTGCCTACTTTATTTACATTTGAAAGGATGTAGCATGCTGCGAGCGAAAAAGGACATGTAAATGAAAACCTTTTTGTGCGCCATGTGAAAAGAAAGCAAACACAGAAGGAATAATGAAATGGAAATGGAAACTTCTTGGGCTATTTGATGATGGAATTGAAGGTCTTCATTGTAGAGACGCTGTTTTATGACTTCTAACCATAAGTTCTGAAGGGATTACTTATACAAGAAACCATTTATCAAACGTCTAGATATAAGCCAACAGTGGTGCACGATAAATGGTGACGAGGAGAGAAAAGTACAATAAACAGATTCAATTTTGTGCGAAAGTAAATCATTTTTTGTTTATGAGAGCTCAGGCACGAACCCTAAATTGGACAAAACTCGGATCTGTCAGTCGAATGTCTTAGTAATTGATTAGATTCCCTTGAAGACTAATCGTGTAAGCTTTATGGAAGGATAGAGCTTATCAAAAGGTAATAGAAATGGGTTTGCAGGACTCTGACAGCGCTAAAAGAACACAAAAAAGGGCACAAAGAAACTGACATTGATTAAGTTAACAGTGTATTTAAGTGTCGAAAAAAGGCCCAAAGTACAATATTTGCAAGGAAAAATAGATTAGTGTTTTCAGGACCTTGTTCGTGTTTATTTTCTTCTTTTTTGCTTCAATTGACAAGCATTCAACACCAATTTGGATAAAAGTCCCCTTTTTGTTATATCCTTTCAACGAGGTGTTTTTTCTTTGAAGAATGTGCGCATCAAGACGATTGAAATCCTTCTGTGAAAATGAAAAAGAAAAGGAAAGCTTACGACAAAAACTATGAGCGTGTAGCATTCCTTTTAAATATATTTCATTATCAGGAGTTAGCAAAATAAGTTTAGAATACGAAAGAGCGGAAGTTGAATAAGGAGTTAGGTAGGAGGTGGTTCATCTGAAGTGCATCACCAAAATTAAGCAATCCTTCATTTAAAAAAAAAATACTTACGATCACGATAGCCTTTCAGTAACTCCTCGTTAGTTGGAGCAACGCAAAACCGAAGATAAGGTCTTCCTGTTCCATGGTGTCCATCAGTTGTAGAAACGAAGGCTCTTTTGATCGCATCATTGATGTCCTCTACACGTTTTACCCACATGAATCGTTGTTCTCCTCGCCATGAACTTAGAGTGATATGCTTGTAGATCGTGAACAACTTGTCCATCTTATTCCTCGACTTGCTCGAAGTTTTTTCTTTCTTTTGTGATGTTTGATCCTAAAGAATGTGAATTTCCGAATGGTATTCCGAGCTGTGCTGTATTCCGAGAGTAAAGTGGTACACTCGACTCCATTGTATTTTTTTCTTTCCTAAAAGGAGATTCCTGCTTGGTACTTTAACAAACGGCTCATTGGCCTACTCAGGCCCTTGGAATTTCATCTTTGTCTTTCTTCGAGTTCCTGCTCTTGAAGCCATCTCAGAGCCATAAATGTCGGAGACCAGTTATGCGTTTGAGCAGATTGTGATTCCTACATTCTGCTAAAGTCATTGAGCCAACCTTTTAGCAGCGTAGTCTGAACCTTCGGTGCGCTAAGAAAACATTCATCTTATTAAGTGCCTTCCACCAGCAAAGGATATCCAAGTCATAATTTCTATGCTCTAAGCTGATCCCTGTAAGGTCACCTGCTCTTGAAAGTACAACTAAGAGGATGTTTTTGTTGTTCTTCTTTACTAGGGTACGGCATTTAGTTTATCCTCGTGAGACCGTTTGTCTGCAGTTTCAATGGATCTAAACTGATTTACGGATTTCTCAGATGCTGACATAAGCAGTAAGCTTATTCTACCGACGATTGGTTTCATATAATCATAGAAGCTATTCTTTTTCAAAACTCGCTTTAATGCAGATGCAGTCTAATTCAGATAGTCCGGTTTCCCTATCATCCGACCACGACAACGCTTAACAAAGCTTTCTGTGCGATGGAAAGGGTTGTAATTATACTTGTTTTTCATGACTTCTTCCTTCCTGCAATGATGTAGTTTTGGCCACACTCTTTGATGAATTCAGTAAGTGCGTGTGTAGGCCCTTGTGTGAAGCTGCTTATTCCGAATAAAACATTCTTGTCATATTATGTTTGAGAAGACTTATCGTAAGTTTGACTTTAACTGATGTTACAGGAAGTAGCAATAGGAGGATTTACGGCCATTTCAGAGACGAGCACTGATTCCGTTTTCTTTTTGCCGGGCCTCTTTATATAGTCTGCTCTGTTCCCGTGCTGGTACCGTTCTTAGGATTTATGAATTACTAAGCATTATCGTGGGGACAATCTCTGGGATTGCTGGTATTCTTACATTTGTAGAGCGTACCTGCATACCTAGGCAGCTTGCTCTTCCTTAAAAGTATGTCTTACTTGCTCAGTGTGTTCCTTCAATACCTTCATAAATTAGTATGCTATTCAGAGGTCGCTCAGCTAGCTATCAAGAGTTCCGAATTGAACACGATTAAAAAAGCATTTTTTGAACTGAATTTTGTTTCTGAAATGCTGTAACGAAGCTGAAATGATGTGAAGGCTTAATGAATGCTTCCATCTAGGGACTTGTAATCAATGAAAAAATTAATAGTTGAGAGTTTGTTATGTGAGATCCTTTCCTACTCGAAGTTGTGTTCACTTTATTAAAAATTAATTAACAAATATTGCGTGCAAATATTTTTAATTATTTGAGAGTGTTTTCGAATGAATTCCTTCGAAATATCCATAATAATAATTGGCGTATCCATCCATTGTACATATATTCATGTGAAGCCTTTCACATAAGTGCAGGCTGTTGTTATTATATTGAAAAGTGGCAGGGATGTGAACCTCCTTCTGGTGGGTGATTGTCCATTTATTATGACCAGTAAAATTTACATGCAAAACGTAAATGCGTGTCGTAATGTTTATCGCTCATGGGCAATTTGAAATACATCAATTTAATCAATATAACGATGGCCTTGAAATTTAAATTAAATTTAATTAAATAAATAAACTGTCCACTCTTTCAATGGTTAACAAAATACGTTTTATTTGATTTTAAATTGAAAATTCGCGGTAAGAAAATATGATGAGAAATATGAGCCGTTTTAACAGATCCTGCTTATTCAGTTTCTTACATTCACAAACTAGAACGCACGTACAACTTTTCCAAATCCCAAAGCACAATTTCTTTTGGATAAATTTCGGGGTATTTTGCAAACAGACTCTATGACAGTATTGTAGAAGAAATCATTAATTTTTTGTGAGTGCATGCTCGGAATTAGTCTGAAAGAACTCAAACTTTTGAGCGATGCAACTTGAATCATCGTTTTTTGAAGTCAATGACTTTTGCAAATTGTTAGCAATCATAGAATGGAAATCATTTTTTGGAAATCAATTGAGTGCAATTAATACAAGTTGAGGTAGGTAATGAACTCATATGTTTTTGAAGTCATTACTTTTCATCGGTTAAATCGATTGTTTTAATAAAGTTTTTTTATTAAACTTTCTACTACATTTCACTGTAATTTAAATGTATTGAAATTTAATTTAATTGTTTATAGAGGTCTTAGAACCATACCATACTTCTGATCGAAGTACATACAGTGGAGAAGTGAGGTATTATAAAAGCGTACATCTATGTATATAAAACAGGATTCGTAACACATCATTGAGAACATAATACATTCATTTGGCTCGCTGTATGAAGAAATTCATCTTTGCTCAACTAGTCAGAGCTCCAGTCACTTCACTCAAATCCAAAACAGATAGAGCTTTAAACGTTGAATACATGATATTATCAGTCCATTTAAAAATAATTGCCTCAAATTTTTCCCCCACTTTCCAAAAGACTTCAAATTCAACCTATTGAATTCACTGACTTCAAATAGTTTTAAGTATATGAATTCACTGTGAATTGTTCAAAATTGAATGCAGAATTAATACTGACTTCAAAAGATTAGGGATTAACTCATAATCTAAAAAGTCTCCGAACAGTTGCTGAACTTCTGTATTTTGGCAACAAAATATATTACGATAACGATAATCAAGTCTGTCGCGTTGATAGAAAGATAAAGTCTCCGTTTAGATCTCATTCTTTTGTTGCAGCTGACTATGTAAGGCGTCTACTTAGAAATTGTTTGATTTTTGAGAAAGTTTCGAAATTGATTTAAGCGATATTGTTTTGTTTTTTTTTTAAACAAAAATATAAAAATGGACTTACGGAAAGCCTCTACGTAAAAAAGCAAAGATAATGAAAATACCTTTTTTTTAATTATTTACTCGCTCTTCAAGAGGATATTAAGGCTCTTATAATACGTGTAGAACAGAGCGAGCGGAAGAATTAGGAGAAGAATGAAAGATTGTGAAGTGGTTTGAGAAACTTAGGTGTAATTGTTTTCAACTCACTTCAGTGGGTGGAGCCCGAAACGGGATGGAAGATAATTTTGATATCGACCTATTGGCCCTAACCTAATTCGCAGGTTTTTATTCGACATTGGTTACGATCTATGAACTTTGAAAGTTTGGAAGATTTAGCTTAAACACCCCTCTGTCAGTGTTATGCCTTCACAGCAGAGCCATCTACACACAATCTACACAAACCGCTATTTTGAAAACACGAATTAGGAACTAAGCCGATACAAAAACCACTAAAACAACGCCACCCATTAGTCAGACTACTATCATTGGTCGACCAACCCAGTGATAGTGTCATTAGCTTGATCCCAATGGCAAATGGTGACTGGACCAAATTCGAAAAACTAGACCACTACTCTAGGAATCCAACATGGGACCTATATCATTTGAAAAAAAAAAATCCAACAAATTTAGATCTGGCTATGCAAAGAAAACTCATTTTCGTATGGAAAAGCGATTGGTAAGAAGTGTCGCAGAAGATCTTAAGCAAAGTGCACCCGATATTAACTTGAAAACTACAGGCGGAACTGATGTTTGTCCACAGACAATGAGGAATTTGTTGTTTACAAATGAATTTCAGAACAGCCAATAAGAAAACTGGAATAGAGTACGCAACAGAGCACTTGGGGAAATAAAATTCGTTCTGGAATAGGATAATATTCCCCGACGAAAGACAATTAAATGTCTTAGGATCTGATGGTCGTCGTATGGTATGGAGAAAGCTAAATACTTATTTGAATTTCAAAACTTAATATCTACTGCAAAGTATGGCGGCGGTGTTGAAAATCTTGTTTTCATCGAGTGCGCTATAAATTAATTTGAGTACTTGAACATACTCAAGGAAATTCTTCTTTCAAGTGCTCAAAAGCTTGGTCTCGGGAATAATTATATTTTTAAACAAGATAATGATCCCAAACACCCATCACTAATTCAAAATTATAGTTGCTTTAAGATGTTTGAAATTTAAAGAAAAACACCCTGCGTAGTCCCCAGATCTCAACCCAAATTTTCATCTATAGGATCACTGGAAAAAAATTCGACCACATAAAATTTTCAATAAAACTGACCTTAAATAGATCTTACTTGAGAAATGGAATAAAATTATCTCGAAAGACGACTTCACAGCTAGTACATTCGTTGAAAAAACAATTTCGGGAAGAACGTAGGAGTTCACTCTTTGCATTTTTAATATTAATAATAATAATAATATTAGTTTTATTAATATTCAGAAAAAAATTTGTCAAGCTATTCGTGTAATATGAGCCGAAAGCATGGAAAATGTTTTGAAAAATTTGGAGTGCAAGGATGACCTACTGCCAAGCCACCCAAGACACCCATCTGAATGAAGTTTTGCTCCATAATTAATCGAATGATTAACTCTTTTCAATAAAATAGCAATCTTGTTTTTGTTTTCTTTTAGAGATACCCAAAAACGCGATTGCCCGACACAGTTGCTAAGTCTCATCCTTCTGTTTAATCACTGAAAAGTCCTTAAGTAAAGCTAATATAAACTTGACGTCTTGTTCTTTTCGCCTTGAGAATGTGTTCGACCAATAGCAATTGTAAATTTGTTCACTTTTCATTGTGAGCCACTGTACGTAAGCCACATAAGCTGTGTGGATGAAAAAGTTTTGGAAATAAAAAATTCATATCGATTTACGATCGACTAAGGTGTTTCATTTCTTCCATTTCAATAAAGATGTGTATCTCCGCCTTTAACCCCGGAAGTACCTTCACGCACACAGGATATACTCGTAATATTTACTCACCAAAGGGATTCCGAATCTAAATACTCTTATGCCATAAAGTTCTTCTCTCATTGGCTTCAATGGGGGTATCCAATTCTTTTACCCACAGTCGTAAACTTCCGAAACGAAAGTCATATTGAAAATTATTGGGGGCAATGTCACGGGCACGAGCAACCTTCCTCAATAGTCCTTTTGGTTTAGATTTAAGAATGCATTGAATACAAAAGGAGGCGGGGCGACAGCAAGGACGAATGGTAAACAAAAGAGCGGATCCTTGGTGTTTTTATTCAATGTCCTCGGCTTAGGGTGAAATGTGTGGAATTGAAAATTTTCCCACAGGATTGCAATGTCAATGAATTTGAATCAAATCGTATTTTCTCCCTTCCTGGCTTTTGATTTTTACAGAGTGCACAAGGCATGGATTGCATTTGTAATGCTATTTTAAATAATTCAATTTGCATTGATTTCTCGAGACAGTTCGAGAATCAATCGATTCGTATTTGTGTTTAAATGAAGTGTGAATGAAGAGTTCATCAATTTGCAACCCGAATGAAATTAAGCGAGAGGCAAATGAACAACAAGGATAAAAGCATGTCTGGAAGCTTTATGGCTAACTTTATGGGACCAAACAAAAGTCTTTGGAGAATAGGCAATGTTTTCATTTATTTATTTTATTGTTTATTTATTTATTAGTTTATTTATTCAAGTTTTAGTCCTAGAGTTAATTTTGAACTTATAGTATAGTATATACGGTTTTCGATCATATCCAGATGGGATCAAATTCACGACGCTGTCCCTGGAAAAGTCGACCAGCGGTTGAAGTCTGACTGAGGGGTTGGCCGGGCTATGGCAGAAACTTTATTGGTTTGTCGTGATGAAGCTCCAAGTTTGTCTCCATAAAACAATGGTTTGTGAAGATGATCTCTTTGACTCTAAGGGCTCTACACTGACAATGACCAATCTTTCAAAAACCTGAATTTCTAGTAATATTCGAATAAAATACAGTGAATTGTGTCGAAGTAAAATTGTAAACAAAATTCATCTTAATTTCAAACATAAATACAACCTTTAAGTTATTCTTCTTATGCTTCCGCTTGCTTTGTTCAAAACACTTAAAAAGCGTAATTATAATTCCATAAGAGCGAGTTTATATACTATATATGGTGAAGCAATTTAGGTCATTCTGCAAAGCGCTACAGTGGTTATGATTATGCCATCAGCATTAATAAGAATTTAAGAGTCATTTTACCATAGTTGACTGTTTTATGAACAGAAAAGGCCCTATATGTCTCCCCTGCGGCACACCTAATGTTGCATTTGTTTTTTAAGAGATTGAAAGAAGGAAATGCAGTCGACTTAATTTTTCTACGATTTAATTTGAAAAACAAACAGGGTCCTACAAGTAGGTCACAGTGGATTTGTTTTTTTAGAAAGACATGATTAAAGGTTTATAATTTATAACGTCACCACGGTTGATAATTTTATGCCCCGGGATTATGAAAGCATTCATATATTCATATTTTTGGAAAATGCTTTGGTGTTCTGCTGGAACCAAAATTTCAAGCTTACGTTTTTATGCATTATGGAATGTTGGTTGACAAAATCTACATCTCCTGTTGCCTTTTTGGCTTGATTCTGTTCACTGTTAAAGAGAGACTGTTTTCCGGCCTGGAAGTTCCTTATGTTATTCGTATCTCGAAACTTTTTGACATCTTTGAGCTGAGAAGCTTCATAGGCCATTTTCTTTTTACACAGGGTTTTTTCTTCTTCCTCATTCTGTCTAGATTGCTTTTATCAGTTTTAATAGTTGTGTTTTTCTGGCCACATTTTAGGAATTGGTTTGTAATCTATGCTAGCTTTGGTTACATCTTAAATGATATCGGGATAGTGTCCATAGACTGATGGTGTTCATGGAGTCTTTGTCAACTCCACTCTTGCTTCAACTTCCAACTTTAAATCTCTTCTTTCTGGATGGCTCGCAGCGTCTTGTCGTTAATTAGCACTACTCGGCTGTCACAGAAGAGTGGCAATTGCTCTTGAAAGTAGGAGCCTCAAGCATATGGATTGTGGACGCAGTTTGGCTTTCTGGTCAGCGCCAGGTGTCTGCGTGGATTCATATCCTTGAACACCCTTGGAACATGATACGAGTTTTCTTTTGCAATTTTCTAAGTTCAGGCTATTTGTCTTCTTTGTTAAACTTCCTTACCCTTCCCGAATAGCTCAAAAAAAATCCACCAAATTACCAACGCTTAATTATCTTGTCTAGTCCTGAACGTGTGAATAAAAATAAGTGACTCTTAATTATTCTGTTCACACGCTCTCGTCGCCTCTGACCTTGGTTATAAGGGGTAAATACCCTATCAACGACTTAAAGTATTGCTGACACAAACACAATTAAAAGGAGTGTCTAAGGTCATTAACGATAACTTATTGGTGATTATCTCGAACGTCTTGAACCCTTATACCCCAAAATCACTGAATTATATGTATTTTATGAACACCATCCCTGAGGTAAATCCATGCTCGCGTAACACGAGAGGCCGTTAAGCAGCTGGCTTTAACGAACAACAGCCGCTGTTAAGCATAAAATTTATGTTTATTACGATTGTCGCTAATATATTCTCGCAATTTGAGGCTCATTTTTCTTTAGACAGGATATGCCCATTCGATTTTCAATTTGTCAAACTCTATGCCGAAAGTGTCCTTTCACAAACCAGACTAAATGTTTTTAGTGATGACAATCCATCCTCATGATTAGTTCCACCCAAATCACACGAAAATCATTCACTTCATCATCTTGATGGCCAATATTCGGTTCTATTAGCCAAAACAAAAAACCAAGTCCTTCGAAGAAAAATGATGATCCTTACAATGCGATACACCATGGAATCATCTATTTCGTATAGCTGACAGCATAATAAGTGAAAATTTTGCTCTTCAAGAGTGACATGTACAAACAAAAACCACACAGGACACATTCCAGAAAAAAAAGGACATTTTGCTAGTTTAATAAAAAAAAGGACACAAGATTGTTGACCGTGACCAGCAACAACAGCAAGGAATGATAAAAGTACAATGAAATGAAAATGATAAAAACACAAAAAGAAGCAAAAAAAATGGATTAGGGGAAGGCTGGGCCTTCAGCGGAATTAGGAAGATCCATTAACTTGGCAAATTGGAACGGCAGATGGAATGATGTTAAGGTTATGCAGAAAACCGAGTTGGACGACAAACAGTAAATTGATTAACACTCATGCTTGATTAATACGATGTTACGCTCTTTTATCCGTATTTGAATGAGGCTATCTCGGTTTATCGAAATATATTATTATCCTTGTCTTGGGCGCCATGGAATGTATAATTTGATGGTCATCGATTTGTAGGCGAAAAAATCCTTTGCGTGTACGCTGTGCAGAGTTATAAGGCCATCGTCCATACGAAAGAATGACACCACCATTCCAGCTATGAAGACGTTCTGGAATTTAGGCCAACGAACTTAAAGATACGCATCTCAGCAATTTAATGAAACAGACATGCAAATCAGATAATACACATGAAGGGAATGTGTCTAGGACGAGAGTCGGGTCACCTAACCTTGATGATGGATTCTTTTGCCGAGGGCTTAGGACGGCTCTTCAAAGGTATTGCATTTACGTGACCTAACCGGGGGCGTGTTGAAGTCGTTGTTTTGGTAATCAACAATTGATTGACTTTAACGACGTGTTCGTCCACGGCTAATGTAGTCGCCTTAAGGACTTCAAATTTAAAGCCACCAAGGGCAATTTGAGAATTCAATTTCGTCTTTGAATCTATTTAACTTTGTGGTCGTTTTCAGGGCTTTAAATTTTATGAGCGCTTTGAGCACTGTTTGAGAATACTTATGTTTAAGGACAAACCGTTGACATAACTTTAAAGTGCAAATTGAAATTTTTGTGTTGAAACAAGCTCTCGACTTTTTCGTGCGGCTTTTCTTGGACAATTTTAAGCTTAACACTCTTGATAAAATGCGAGTTTTAATATTAAGATTTAGTTAAATACTCATGATTCTTTGTGGTAAAGCAGAGCTGGCGTTTTAGTTTGGTTATTGAGTATCTTCTTCTCTTATAGGTTGATGTATTTTTGGCCAGGTCTGTCTTTTCGTGTGAATTATGAAAATGCCGATTTTTCGATTGATTTCTGAGATAGTTATTCGAATGCAATTTGGATCCGTTTTTTGTTGACAGCATACGCTTCGTTTTACCTTCATTCAATGTAAAACTAATCTTTGTCGCCTCTTTTTCCACATTTGTTATATTTTCGTTGACTATTCCTTGACGATTTTGAAGTATGGCGTGTCGATAAGACCTTCAACGCTTGGCCGCATCGATGAAATCGTATCCGACCTTTACCGAACAGTCTCTACAAATGCTGCCATGGGTGACGTTTGCTGACTTTCCTGTCGCGTTTTTCGAGTTTCGAGTGAAGCTTCAATGTTCGCACATCTTCTTCGTAAGTTAAGCTTGTGAGCAGATCGTTTACGCAGTGCAATTCTAAAGCTTCAAGGATGGCCTGAACTCTGGGTCAAACTCTCTAGTCAACGATGTTCCGAGCTTTATGCTCTTCATGAGGGTTCGTGGATTTTTTCGAGTCGGGAAAATTCTCATTCAAACCGTAGTTGAAAGAAGTGGCCCGAATTAATGATGGTTCATCGGGACATCCGGACATCTTGCATCGATCTTAACTATATTGAATTGAAAGACGCATGTACGAGCCAAAACTACGTCCTAAAGCGTAAACTTAAGGTCTTTCTCCGCTTTCGGAAGTGTTTTCCAATTAAACTTCCAAAGAAGCTGAACTTCTCATTTTAATCGTCAAATACTTATTAAACATCGTGAAGTCTTTTTGGTGATGTGATCCTTTCCTTCATTTGCACCATATACAAAGAGAAGACTGCAGCTATCGCATTAGGCCTCAATACCGGAATTTTTTTAAACGTTCGCTTTTGTCTGCCTCGGATAACGAGTTTACATTTAGGATTATTATTACGGGCTTCTTTAGCTATAGCTCCATCTTGTTGGATCCCAAATTCTGAATCAGTCTTGAGAAAGAAAAATTTTCAGAAAAGTATGATCCAATGATCCTTGCTGATGTTACTCCTCACTATAATGCCTAGCGTAGTTCTGATTATAAATATAAACATCACCTATTGCCGAGACCACCGGCTTTTGAAAGTTTCGGGGATTGCATAATATTAGCTTACACCCGAGCAATGTTTTCCATATATAGAAATGCAGGAGAGGTTTCGATACGTGGAAGACCAAACGCAGCCGCTTGTTTTTGAAACCCCGAACCAATTCAACATTTTTTGGCGCACTAATTCCATTTCTAAAATAAAAGGAACAGCGATGGCTTGAACATTGTGTTCCGTATCCTATTTTTTCATGAACTTAGTAGCTTGGACACTCTTAGATGAAGTAATACTATCCATTTGACCGAATCATCGTAGTCGACGGAATTTTATCAACCGAACTAGATCTTCTTCATTGTACAGATTGAATATTACGAGGCTGTTTTCCGCTCCAATTTGTCCTCTCTGCAGCTATGACCGTATACCCGACGGAGAATTATTCTTTTGTATGTCCGTCAAAACTATTCTGCTGACTAACCGTCCAAGATTCGTCTCCATATAAAGGAATTGGTATGGCAACTTGAAACATGATGAAGACTCTGATCCTTTTCTTTTGGACAAAATGATTATAGGAGATAAACCTTTTTATTTTTATCAGATCTTCTACCTGTAAAAACTTCAGTAATAGCACGATAGATGGAAGCGTTGGTTTCAATATGGAAAGAGAGTTGGAACCCCGAATACAAGGAGAGAAACGACTTCGAGTTCGGTGGTCTTTTTCAGTGTCAAAATTTGGGGTATTGACGATTTGTGGGGCCAGACTTTCACACACTTAAATCGATAGGATCTTGTAAGGGATAGATAGTTATTTCAGGACAAAGGATCTTCATTTTTTTATATGGTACTCCTTAAATGCGTCCTCTATTCTATGAATCTTTGTACCACAAATTTTTGGTATGGGTCGGTTGGTCGGTCTCAGCATACTAAACAATGGAATAATAGGAAAATGAACTTATTTATCTCGGATGCAAGCTGGTCCTCTACAAATGACACCTACCAAGCTTACTTTAGGACCAAAATATTGTTCTTAACACTGATCTTGCGAGCAATTCTTAAATACATTAGGCAGCTATCTTTTTAAAAGCCGACTGGAGACTAAGTAACTAAATATTTCTCGGGAAGGTCGACCAACCGTAAAGAACACAGTAGGCTGTTCTATCGATTTATGAGCAAAGTTTGTCAAAAATCAGTTTGAGCCAGCTCCTTCATGAACCAATAAGCCGTTGGAAGATATTTTCTTTAAATCAATCCAAAAGTAAAACAGGAAAACAAAAACCATGAGATCAAAGATAATTCCTTAAACTACAGTGCCCATAGCTTCGCCAGATTCAAATTCTTTGAAAGTAATCATCGAACCAGATTCCACATCTCGATAGTTGAGTTGTTGTTTATAAGCAAAAACTCCACCAATGGGCTCAAAAAAAACAACTTCCACAACTTTTTACAAAACTTTACCAATGTCAATCCCCCGAGCAAAATTGCTAAATCAAAAGAAATAAAAATCCTTCACACTCCAGCACTCCAGCGGCATAAGCCTCTTATCCCCCCAGTAAACCTTATTTTTCTTTATACACTCTTCCCTTGCAGCTACATCGTATCAGCACTCGGGACCATCGCATTTATTGGTCCTGACGCCAAACTCATAGGGCAATAAGCTACCTTGTGTGTCAAGCGAATAGCGAGCGGGTCATTTCCCTCCCATCAAACTGAACTCACTCGATTTCAGTCACATCCTTTGTGTCGTATCGTATCAATGCTCTCAATGATTTTGATTGATTTGAACAAAGTTAATGGAACACACTTACCCTAATTTTTTTGGCTTTCTTTTTCAATATCGAAATGAATCCTTAAAAGGGTCCTTGCTGTCAATTTATCAAACATTTCTTCAAATGTTCCATTTTCAATGGTAATCCTTTGCAGCAAACTTTTTCTTTGTTTTCGCGCTTCTTTATTTTCTCTGCACGCTCTCACTTTTCTTTTTTGTATATATTCACAACTACTACTACTCGCTACTATCAATGCACTACGAAAACAAATAAGGACTCACAACAAAGGAAGAAAAAGAAAATCACTTGTTCACAAAAAACATTCAACAATTTGAATTGAAAAAAAAAAAATTATTTAACACTCGAGAAACAAAGGGAAAATATACTCGTACATATTTTTCATTTTAGTTGTATTCACTTTTTCAGGACGAAATGAATTTAGAAAAAGAAAACTTTGAATCTTCTTTCTGTTAGGTTAAAAAGGAAAACTGTTTAAAGTTTCAATGAGGTACAAGTAGGAACAAAAAACTTAACCGAATCGTTCTTATCGCAGTGCCCGCTATCACAGTAATGATTGTGTCGATAATCAAACGTAAGGACTTTAGGACTTTCAACCCGAAAAACTCTCGCACAGTTTTGTAAAAGAAATTGTTCTCTCACTCTTGGCGAGAGAGAGAGAAGCAAGTTTTGTGTTTGTGTATACTATCAGGCACGCGCAGAGATTTTACCATAAACGAAGGACCAAAAAGGACATCCATGACAATGGCGATGAAGGGAATACATTGACTTTGACACGAGTTTTTTCGGTTATGGTTTTCTTCGAAAGCAGATTGTGAAAAAAGGAGCAGCATCGGGGATAGGCAACCATAAAAATTTGTGAGAAATTTCTCTTCTACTCATTTTTATCGTCCTTGTTTGTTCGAGTTACGTGGGGTAAGGGCTAATCGTGATGTATGGGAGGGAATCTGTGTCACCAGACTACCAAAACTCAACTGTACTTTTGTAAGGGGGGATTGTGGTTTCTGTTGTTTAGCGGGACTCACGTGTTTCTATTCTCTTGACGATACCGTGGGATCGGTCCCCGGTCCCTCCACCAGTCTGTATGTATGCGTGTGTTTGCCAATAAATATGTTTATGTGTAGATGTTGGTGTGTAGATAACGGTGGGATCTATTGGTGGACACAAGCGATAAATTTAATATTCGGCATGTGACGGGATTCCTCCTGTATTTCGTCGATATGGATATTTGGGTTGGGGCGTCTAGGTTTATCAAAGTGATGAAGGTATGTCAAGGAGGGCCTTTTTCTACGTAAGAGAGGTGTTTTGGTCGTACATCAGTATTGACCGCAGGGATATTTTAAAATGGGTGTTTATTTTACAAAAAATAAAAAAGGTGGGCGACACTTAAAGTTTCCGGTGTACATTGAGTAGGCTTTGATTTACGGTAGACTGGTGGTTTCTTTCGGAAGAAGTTTGCCTATGAATGTATTTAGACGATAAAGAACATTATATCCCATCTAAAGGGTTATTAATCAAGGGAAGGATTAAGAAGGCATAAAATGAAACGTGATAAAAACTTTTTTTAGGAAAACAATCAAGTCGTTCTGAACCTTCTTTTGGGAGTTGAAATATTCGCAGTCTTGAGCGGGGTATGCTTTTTACGAGTAAATATCCGCCAGTGTAAGCCTTTTTGACATAATTTGACACTAGTTGAAAGTTATCGTTATCCTTTATCATTGGAATTGGTGTGTCAGAGCCGACAGATTGCTCTTGGGTAAGTCTCAAGTGACCTGAATATCGATAAATTGATCACCTGACACTCACAGGGCGTATACGTACTTTTTTTAATCAATTTTAACTCTGCAGTATTCCGATTGTTCCACAGACAAAGCTTCCAGGCTTCTACATCGCAATGTTAAATCTCGTCAATGTAGCCGCGATTAAGATCATGAACCAGTGCAACAGATGACCACATCGAGACAGATCTTTTTTGAAAGAGATCTAGAGGATAAAATGGAAATATGAAGCAGGATAAGGAATTTGACATTGAACGAGCTAACAAACTAAGCATTTACAAAAGGGATACTGTCTCAACCCTCGTAATAAGAAATAGGACACTAAGGCGTTCATTGAAGATGGTCTGCCCTATTGGATGAAATTTAGCCTTAGCACAAAAGCTCCGCGCTCCCAATTCTGCGCAGTTGAATTCAGTACTTCGTCTTATAATGCCGCATGACTCGGGAGGAATTCTGTCATAAAAGCTTCGAACAAAGCAAGTCGTAAATTAAATTAGACTTTAAAGGAAATTCATTGATTTGCCTAGACAATGTAACGAATCTTTACTCTATAGCTCGCACAATAAGGTCATTGATTAAATAGGGTTGTGCCTCACCTAGAATCATTCCTCGATGAAGAGGGGACTTCTAACAATATGAAACAAAGAGCTATTCAAGAAGTTCTGGAAAGTAGAGTAAGCGGTAGAGTAGAGTAACTGGGTGCGCCGAATGATCAAAGGGGTGTCATTTCATCCCTTTTTTCCGCCACAGCAAACGTGGTTCAGTGTGAATATCAGAGTACTTACATACTTTGATGGTGATACAGTCCCGGGCGGTTCTTGGCTGCAATCGCCATACTTCTGTTCAGCCCCTACGAGATGTGCGATGAATTTTCTCGTCCAATTCAAATCACGCAAGTGGGTTCGAGAATCACTCAAATGATCCTACATAGGTACACGGTGACCTTGACTAAGTGTGTCATTATTGGCAGTAAATACTCGTTCTTTGTTCTGTCTTCCTTCACCGTTAGTCCCATTTTTGCCTTTTGGATGTCTCTACTAGCAAACGAAGCATTACCTAATCGCTGTGCTTCAACAGTTTCATCAATAACGACCGCAAATGCAAGAAGCTGGACAGGTTTTTAAAAAATCGAACCTCTTGAAGGCAAGGATCATTCGCATTCGTTTCATTGCACTGTATGGCGAATTTGACAAGGATTCCAAAATTATGCATGGCCTTAAAATTGATAAACGGGTTGTTTGATATCTAAATCGATACTCCTGATTTCTTTCAAGCATCTGCCGTAGTATCGATAGCGTACTTTCTAGTCCTTAAACCACACAGGTATGAACCATATAGGCTGTTTGGGCAACAATTAGAGCAACCCCCTCCTTCAGAATCAGGCACATGATGTTGAGATTCAATTCATCGTGCATACTTTCCGATCCAATAAAAATCATTTCCAGCTAAAACTTTGGCATTCAAGCCGTTGGGGCACGTGTTCTACTTGTAGAATGCGTCCTGCAGCCTTATTCCTATGATGAATAATGGGGGCTGTTTACACCTTTTACGTGTTCCTCTGGCGATCTCTTCTCTAAAGTATAATCGTGATTAAGGCATTGCTGTAGATTATAATCAAAAAATTTCGTAGGAGCTTTCCTTGGCCAAGACCGGATTCAAGCTCAAGAATTCTCTTCAAAGTCTGCATTTGATCACAAATCCAGATCCAAATCGAAACGTTGCTTTCCATTTTCATTAACATGGATCATCAAGAGTAATATCGCTAGTTTAAACATGTATAAAGGATTGTGAAACCTTGTGCGTCATAGGGTAAATCGGAACAATTCGATACCCCATTTTGGCCACTTGAGGAGATGGTGATAGGCTTTTGCCCATCTTTAAAAAAAATTGATTGATCCTTAAAGAAATAAAATCCATTCAATTATCAGGTAATCGCTTCAGATTCTGTAAGAACTCGTCAGCATGGAAGTACTCACTTATGTAACACTCCATATACTATACTTCAATGCGAACGTCCTAACAATGCCATGCATCGTAGTTCATAACCAATGTATAGATTGACGTTGTTACTCCCATGGGTACAATGGCATGACGATGTCCTTTTGTATTTCACATGAATGTCGCCGAAGTAGTGCTCCACTTTGTTTTGGTTAGCATCATCCTGTTGGAATTAGGTTAAAAGGACTTCCCCTACGCTACGCCCTGCACTACATTAGTCCTACGTCATTGCTTCAATGTTATGGTGGGAAGACGAAGTACCAATGAAGGAAGTTAACCTTCTTCCGAGACACACAAGAGCATTGTTATTGTTATGGCATTGCTGCAAACTTTAGTGCAATTACAATTGCCATCCCGTCGTCCTGTTGATATACGAATACATTCACGTACGTTGTATATAATTGTTAGCCATTAAGTTAATTGTGTTTATGCTTTAAACATGGCTCTAATCAAACAAGAGCAAGAACACTATGAGTACGACAACTCAAAAGTAAATAGTCAATCCTTCCGCAACGAAGCAATCATCATGTTGTCATTAAGTTGGAAAGAAAGTACGTTCTTGGGATCCTTTTTCCAGACAGACATCCCTTAGGGGCTATGATTTCATTTAAGAGGCAAAAGTAATTGGAAAAGATGTACAAACGCTCACATACATGGTTCTATGTTCGGTTATAGAGCTACAGCTTTTTATTAAGGACTAGTTGACACAGTTTGAAGCCATCGTCGACATGGAATCGTTACAAATGTCATTCGGCATTTTGTGGCTATGGGATTATCACTTGCGTTTTAAGGATTACATAAATTATATTGACTGGGGAAGAGATTCTATAAAAAAAAACGATCCAAAAAAGTTATTTGAAAAGACTTAAGCTATGTGAGCTTCTTTAGTTTTGACAGATACTTAACATTAAATCCAATTTCCTTACTCCGACCATCGATATTTTGAGGATCAGACGCTGAGCTAAACTGCTTTTCATCCTACATGGTTACTTGATTCTTGAATTTGGATAATTAAAGTAGCACCGTTTACCTTTGATGGATCGGATTCGGCTGCTGGGAACGGCTGCTGGGAACGACTCGAAACTATCGCCTCCAGGATTTGGGTAGTATGAAAATTTGATCTATTCCTGACATGACGGGCCAAATCCACATATTGGTTAATTTGCATGTTGCAAAAAGTTTTCAGAGGCTTACACATGACACTGATTAGTTTATTAAGGGACGTTCAGCAAGGATATGCCTCACTTGTTGTTGCAATACTAAGGATCAGCTGTTTGGTGGATGGGCCAGATAGCGCTGAAATTTAGTTATCTGACTTCCCGATCAAGGCTTTTTGCTATTTTGAATTTATGTGTTTATTTCTGGCTCTACACTGCGATATCCTTGAGCTGGGATATAAGTCGTTGTCATAACATAAATAATACTTTTGAGTTCTTCACCATACTCACAACATCGATATACACAACAATAGAGGACCCAAGTGACAACCCTAAAGCACACCTGATTTGGCGTCAAAAATTTTGAGAACAATAAGCTTGTGGACAGTCGACTTCATTCCTATCTTCTGGGGTTTTATTTGTAAACGAAGTTAACTCGAACAAATAAGTCACAGTGGAGAAGTTTTTATAAAACAAGGTCTTCGATTTTTGTTTTTATATTTGCTCTGCTGTGGTACATGATCCTCAACACAAGCGTGCAAGTGTAGCGTATGGATGAACAGGGTGAAGCAGAGAATATTTCGACGCGTAAAGCTTTGGTTTTCATTTTTCAAGGCAGGGATACTTCTGGTTTTGACTGTTCATATTCAAATGAATTTATGATGCGAGACAAAAATAATATGATATTCTATATTGGAAATCTTGCGCCTTTTCATAAAAAAATCCCTATAAGAAAAGTAAGCCAAGCTGACTGTGGAAGGACCATAAAATATGAAGCAATGAAAGTTATGGGCGTGTGGTATATTTTTTTGTTTTGAAAATTTGAAAATTGTTTTTCAGTGTAATGACTTGCTATACCTCGCAATAGATTGTAGTAGATTTACATATATTAAGCATTTGTAGATGGCGGTAGCAGTGGACTCCATCATTTTATTTCAAAAGAACATGGAAGAATGGCTCACTTTTGAATTGGACTTTTGGCGGGAGTAGTCGAGTTTTTGGAAAAGGGCCCTACTGAATTTAATTTAAATTAAATTAAACCTAAACTCAAAATTTATACAAAAAAAAAAAAAAAACAAATAATTAAGTGAAAAGAAGGAAAGAAAATTGGTCACAACAGGAATGGATCCGCCATCTAACTTTTTTTTCACCTAGTGCTTATTTCGTGAATGGTAACACTTAGCTCATGTCTGATTTAACAGATAATTAGTTTTATCCGCTTAACGAATATGGTTGTGTATACGCTTGAACAACGCTTGGAATTATTGCGCCATTACTTTGAAAATCATGGTAATGTTGCAGAATGTGTGCGAAAATTGCGTACGGATTTTAGAAGAAGGGAAGCACCGTCAGCTCCGTATGTTCGTTACCTTGTGAAAAAAGTGAAAGAAACTGGCATCCTCATCGATAAACCAAAGCTTAAAAAGCCAAAAACAGTGCTTATACCCGAGAATATTGCTGCTGTGGCAGAAAGTGTGCGTGAAGCGCCATCAACATCAATTCACCGTCGTTCTCAACAACTGAACATTTCGGAGACATCATTGAGACGAATTTTGCATAAAGACCTTGGTATGACGCTAAACAAAGTCCAATTGGTTCAGGAGTTGAAGCCAACTGGCCATCCAATGCGTTTTCGCTTCGCTAAGTGGGCCTGCGATAGACTTACAGAAGATGCCGATTTTGCTAAAAAAAAATCACATTCACATGAAGCTCATTTTGATCTTGGCGGGTATGTAAACAAGCAAAATTGGCGCATTTGTGACACAGAAAACCCGCACGCATACATTGAAAAGCCGATGCACCCAAAACGAGTCACTGTTTGGTGCGGATTTTGGTCCAGAGGCATAATTGGGCCATTTTTCTTCGAAAATGAGCAAGGAGTGGCCGTTACAGTCAACGGCGATCGTTATCGGGCCATGTTGAACGAATTTTTGTTCACAAAAATTGAAGAGGAGGATATTGGCAACATTCAGTTTCAACAGGACGGCGCTACGTGCCACACAGCCGAAGTTACACTCGATGTTTTGCGCCCTGTTTTTGAAGATCGCATTATCAGCCGCAGAGCTGATGTCGTTTGGCCACCTCGGAGCTGCGATTTGACACTGTTGGACTATAATTTGTGGGGTGCCCTCAAAGAAAAGTGTTACGCCGACAAGCCAGAGACAATTGACGCTTTAAAGGACAATATTCGTGAAGCCATTGGTGAAATACAGCTGCACACAATTGTGCTTAAAAATCGGACCGATCGTGTAGGCTACTGCATGGCAAGCCGAGGCAGCCATTTGAATGAAATTATTTTCCATTATTAGCCGGAAGGATTGTACTTTCAAATAAAAAAAGAAATTTGAGAAAATATTCAGCATTTTTTTTTATAGCATTTTCAAAAACTTATTTGGCGGACCCTTTAGAAGAGATTTGACTTAATTCGGAACGATATCTTATTCAAACGAATCATTCAAATCAATTTTCACTGCCGCTGTAAAAATTCTCAACACCCAAAATATCTTGACGTTCAAGCAAACAAAGAATTTTTTGAAAAGTTGATTGTAAGCTGTCAAATCCACAACTAGTGTGCATCTTGTCGGAAATAAGCTACAACACACCTCTCGGTCAACATGGCATCCTTGAGTCGATCTCGTCTCTCGACAAACGTAATTGGGGTGATTGATAAATAGTTTTCGTTTTTGGGGGTTTTCAGTCCACCGATGACAAGGAAAAATTTTTGTCTTTTTTTTAGTCTTCCTCGTGTCAGACAAGAAACGTGAGCAGCACTCAAGCACAAAATTCACTCAAGGGTGTGATGTTTCTCATCAAGGTCAATTAAAAGAAAGAAAACAACAAAAATAAGGTAATTATACAACACTTCAGATAAATTTATTGAAATATATTATGTAAATTTTTTAATTCAAATATATTGTATTAAATAATAAAAAAAAAAAATTTTATCTTACGTAAAAGAAACAGTAATAGAGACAGAAACAGAAAAGATAAAAATAAGAATTATTTTGCGATTATAATTAAAGCTTAAACAAACACTCCACATCTTTTTTTGTATTTATTATGTAAAAAAAATTAAGAAACATATTTATATAAATCTTTTTTTGTTTAAACTAAACACGAAATCAATTTTAAATTTGGTGTTATTCTTTTAATATAATTGTCGAGAGCTTTCTTTCGTTTTTCTAAATATTTTTCATTTAAAGCTCAGCAGTTTCGAGTGCCTTGACCAACTTTGATTTAATACGCCATCAATAGAAAATAAAAAAAAAAAACAATGACACTTACTTCGTATGTATTTAGACTTAACAGTTTAACAAAAGGACATACAAATTAATACAAAATAATATACGAGTTATAATAAATTATTTTCCAATTCGTGCTTGTTTTTTTTTCTTTTTTAATTTATACCAGCACGAATTTAGCTAACAAAAAAAAATACATATTAAACAAACAAAAATTAGTTTCTTTTTTTTACTGTGGTGGCTGACTGGCCCTCCTGGACTTGTCCTTATCCTTATCTTTTCGTCCAAATATTCGGAACATACCACTTCGGCGTTCCTCTTTGCTTTTGCTTCCTTTGACACCGGAAACAGATGAAATCGATTGTGCCTCACTTTCGCTAGAGCTTTCGGCCGATACGCGACCGATATTTACCGAATCTGCTATCAAAGAGACCGGTCGTGTATTTTCGAATCGACTAGCTCCCCAACCTAATTTTTTTTTAAAAAAAAAAGAAAACGAAACAAATTTTAACATTTGAATTTGAAAAAAAAAAATAAGGGAATCAAAAGAAAAGAATCATGCAAAAGTGGAAAGAAGGGTTTCTAAGGTATTAGTAGCCGAAAAAGCCGCAAGAGATTTATGTAAAAGCGAAAATCTACAGGAGCTATAGAATTGAAAAAAAGGTTAAATAAGTAATATAAAAGCTGTCTAAGGGCATTGGAAGGATTGACTGCCATTCACCAAGATACCTTGAGCGCTGGTTCGAAGGTATGAACGGGTCAATTTCACTGATTGACCTGTAAATAAAATTTGTTAAGTAAAACAAAAATGTTGATAAACTGCAAACACCGAAAACTATGTAAGCAATAATATGTCTAAATAAAAGAATTGAGAAGAAAGGATAACTTCATGAATTGTGTATTCATTTGTAAATGTATCAAAATTGTCGTTTATGTCTAAGAGAAAAAGCAGCTGAATTCTCAGTGTCTCATTTAAGACGATTGTTCGGGTAATGCGTTGCCATTCGACAAGTGCAGGAAGACCAGAGTTTCAAAGTAATCAAATGAATTTCTGGCTTAAAATTCAACAAATTCCGTCGAATCCGTTTACAGTAAAAATATGACATAAAAGAATTAAAGCGGCGAGTACTCAAGTTTATTTCAAAAAGTCTTTTCACCATTGGGGAAGACTTTAAAGGCGTGCGCACTCAGGTTAAAATAAAATTTGTCCAGCGCCTTATTCACATATTATTTTTGAAATATATGAAAAATAAGGGAAATGTCTTCTCTTCGCAGTCAATGTTGTAAACGAAAGTCTCCAAAAAAAAAAAACATTTTGATAGCTGTTTTGAAAGATTGGCCATTGGCTGAAATTATGTTTTGGCCATAAACGGCAACTAAGCGAACCGCATTCTTAAAAAAGCGATCACATTACTGCACTCCGTTCTTGTGAATTCTGGAAACGAGCAGAAGAAGATCCATTGTCAGCGTCACGACGAGAGGTTTGCATCTGGAATATATTTAAATGTTATCCGAAGCAGCAAAAGAGAAGGTTCATCCACTTTTGCAATGAGGCTTATCAGGTCGTAATGCAGAGACCACGATGGCCAATAATTCCGCTTACGTCTACAGCTTTTTTCGGAATTGTGGATGGAAATCTGTTTTCATAACCAACATTGATGTTTTAGGTCATATATCAACAGGTTAAAGTCAACTTTGTCCATGACATGACATCCACTGGCTCAGAGACCGGACAAGTTTCAATCCCAGAAAATATGAACAGGTACCTGTAGCAGCAAAGACCCATCTCCTTGGAATACAATCAGTCATAAGTGGTATTCTGAAAACAGATACCAGGAAAAAAAATCTTCGAGTAACTTTGTTGCGATTAATATTAATAGCTAGTTTATATCGCAAAGCAATGCCTAACAGCGGTGCCACGAAGAACGTAGATAAGAAGAGCTCACAGGGCTAGTGATTAGGTTTTGATAAAAAAAATCTTAAGGTCTACAACAAATCACGGTTTGAAAACTAATTTAATTTTATATCTAGCATTTTCTTTTGCTTAATTTTTCAAGCGTTTACGTGTCTGCTTGCAACTCGGTCGAATACCTTTTTAAATATAATTTTCAAGGCTTAAATTTTTAGAAATATTAGTAGAATAAAATAAAAAAAGGTTTTTTCTTTAAAGTCTCCTTGTTAGAAACACAGAAACCAATCTGCCGTTTAGAAGAGGCTTAAAATTCGTGCAAAATTATTAATTTATAGAAAATCCATTCGCCACACTAAATTTGTTACTATTAAACTACAAAAAAGATAATCAATTTGCAGTGCTAGATTCACTGATTAGTAAAAAAAATATTAGAAGAAGAGTCAACAAAAGCCCAGAGTTATCCAACTAGGAAAGGGGAGAAAAGATTAGTCTAACCCGCGACTTCAGCACTACTGATGCCCATGTAGCTCGGATTTGTCACTGAATTATTTTCGGGTGAATAATGCCACACTGTTCGGCTGGTTGTTGTGGTTGTAGTATTGGCATTATTATTATTTCCATTACTTTCGGCAGCTATTAAGGACATCGTCGCTTGGATAGCTCGTTTGGTGTTGGTTGTTCCTCCGATGTTGTTGTTCTCCAATCGCCCCGCTTCGGCGCGTGTCACTACAGATGACGATGATCGTTTCGGCGTTGAGAGATTTCCTTGGTAGTTCTGTTGATTGTTGTGTGACGTACCGAATGTGCTGATTCTTTGGTGTCCTCCAAGCGGAGGCATTGTTGTTGGCAATGGTGGTGGATTTTCTGTTGATTAAAGGAACATAATTGAAGAGGCATTTTGGTTGTTAGACACCAACGATGTTTGGGCCAATATTAAGAGAAGAATTCCACATTAGAAGCTATAAAGACTAAGATAAAAGATGATCCCACTGATAAGGAAGGCGACTTCTTTCGTAATGAAGGGGAAAGGAACCAAGAGAAAAGGCTCGCGCAATTCAAGGAAATATAGTTTAAGAACATCTTTTTATGCCTCTTCAATGAAATCTGCGAATGATACTTCGTCAGTAAACTTTGTTTCTCACATTCATATCTTGGAATCAGTACGAAAAACCCAGTATATACATATACAACTCCCACTTTTATGTCGAATGTCAGTATCAATCAGATAAGCGTGGTTAACACACATCCTATGCTTTCAACTCACCTGAATGCCTTCCCTCGCTGTTCCTCTTTATAACAACCACTTCTTCGTTGATGCCATTTTGGAATCCACCAAAACCAGCAGGTAGTGTAGTCGATTGTAATGATAGTCTGGACATATTGGGATCTGTAATATCTGAAATAAAAACGAAAGTTTCTCAAATTAAAATGAAGCACCTCAAGACTGATTGTAACTTACCACTGCCGGCACTATTGCGATTCCTCATTACTACCAAGTTGTCAGTGCTTTGTCTGTGTGGCACTGGCGGTGGCGCACCTCGAGGCGGAATTGGAGGTTTCTGTTCTGTGAATCCGTATGATCCAGTTGGAGACGCAGGTTGATGTACAGGTATCTAAAAGCGAATATAGATATAGATTCAAAAATGAAAACGTATTTTGTGCGTCTATAGATTTGCATTTCAAATAAGAACACTTATTCTTCAAGTACTAATGCCGAAGACGATAAGCAGACAAGTAGGGCAATTATTGGAAAATGCCCTCTAAAACAACGAAGTTGTTGATATCTAACAGAAAATACGCTCGAGTGTGTTTTTAGAATTACTTGTCAAACCGCCGGTCTGACCAGCGTTGGGAAGATAATTGGTTAGGAGAACCTCCTCCGGCTTTGGATAAGAAGCCATAAAATGCCACTCATCGTCCGTTCTATATGTGTAAGATTGCAATCTGCTTTAGTTAAATTTTAAAGCAATGGTTTAAAGTTTCAAAAACGAAGTTGAATGCATCAACGACACGTTGGAATCCTTGGAGTGGTTTTGAAGGACGCATAAAGCAGCCGAGAACGTAGAGGTTGTGAATTGAGAAAATCATTTTGGCACAAATGTACTCGAAATCAGTTAAATGTGAAAATTTTAAAAGAGTCGAAATACATAGCTTCTCCTGGTATCGCATCAAAGCACAACTCCGCCGTGCGTAACCGAAAATAGAGAACATGATTTAGAATAGCAGATTTCTTGACGAGCCGACGATTTCGAGAATTTAAACGTTTCTTTCAAGTGATTCGTTCCATTTGGTCAGCTGTATTTAACTTAAGGAGGGAAAGGAATTTTCCTATGCTGTAAAAATAGCGTGGAGTAATCTATCTAAAGTTTGTACTATTCACTTGGACGATTCAAAAGTAGTCTCATTAAAAATTTAGCAGTCATTGGAAGTCGATGGTTAAACAATTAAGATATATTCGTACTCACATTAGCTTGTTGCGAATACTGTTGTTGAATCAATTGTTTTTGCAGGAAATTCATTTGTGGCGTTGTCGAGCTACTGCCCGATAGACTGCTGTTGACCGAGTCATGTCTACTGCGTCGCTGTGAATCTGGCGATGAGGTTCTCGAACTTACTGGCGAATCAATCTGGCTGGCTATTTTGATGTCCGGAAAGCTATTTGATTGCTAACAAAAAAAAAATAAAAATAAAAAAAAACAATAAAATCATTGCACTTTGCTGCTATCATTCAAACTTACTCTGACTGACTCGTCATAGCTCAGGAGTTGTAAATTTGGCGGAAGACCAGCGTGGAATGATATCTTTCTTATCCAGTCGTTCATGTTCTCCAGTTTAGGAGCTTCAAACAGAAACTCGGAGCCGTCGGGTAGCTTCAACCTAAACACATACTTTTTCTTTGTGTAGTCCTCGGCACGTTCGCATTTCGCTCCCAAGATGTTAACCGGGGCGGTAGCTGTCTTTTGTTGAATGAAATCATTCTCGTCTTTGAAGAAGCACAACAATTGACCGCAGAGTACAGTGTGGAATTGTTTCCATGATCGTACCGGTGCTTTTTTGCCTCCCGATTGAAGACCATGTTTACGCTCGAGAGAACCCTGGATTTCAACTGGTGGCAAATCGAATCCTTCCCCCTTGCCGCCGTTCTTTCGGAAACTTTGAGCGCGACGACGCGTTGTGAACGAAGGTGTTCGTTTCGGTTGTTTCTGTGGCACTTTCATACTCTCAGCGCGTTTGATGTTTGAATCTGAGCCGCGTCGCAAACGATCGCCAAACACACCAGCAGGAGTAACGGGTCCAACTGTGTTTATCTTTGGTGATGAATATTCCTCTTCGAAGGGGGTACGCAATGGTGTGGCGACAGGAGACTGCGTCACCGTAACCATTGGTGAGGAAAAGATTGGTGTCTTCTCGGCTACACCATTTGCACGGTTTTCATTTTGTTTCTCGTTACGTCTTCGTTCTTCGTTTAGTCGTTGGAGTTCTTTCTGCTTCAACATCTCGAGGCGTTCCTTTTCGAGACGCTCCTTCTCCATTCGTTTTGCGACCTTTTCGTTTTCAACTTGTTTTTTGAAACGCTGCTCGAGGAGTGTGATTCGGCGGATGGCATTAAATTTGTCTTCTTGGGCGGCAACCGTCTTCTCAAAGTCTTGATGGCGTCTTAGGAGCTCTTCAACCTGAGGAATCGAATCGCCAAGCTTTGAATCTTTGAGTAGGGGTTCTCGACTCGATATCCAATTCTCAAGAATCTCAGCTTCCTTGAGGAAGAGTCTCGTGTCTAGATTGAGTTCATAGATCTCTTTCCGCTGCTGCAGTGTCAGGTTGAGTAATTCATGGCGTTGACGAAGAACCTGAATCTTTTCTTCGACTTCATGGGCCAAGAAGTGCTTTTCCTTGATCAGTTTCTGTCCATTGGCTGTGAAGTTTGCAAAGGTTTCATCACGGGCATGTATTTCAGCTGAATGTTCCTTGATGCTGGATAGCAGTGCCTCAGCACCAGCTACAGTAGTGGCAAGCTCTGGAGCGGTAATCTTGGCAAGCATTTCATTAATCCATGCAATAAGCTCATGGTATTCGTCGAAGTACGACTGTAATTTCTCGGCTTGCTTGAGTTTTCCACAACGGAGTTCTGTCTTTACTTTCAAATCACTCCATGCTTCGATCGTTTCATCGCGTTTCACTTCGATGTGTTCCTTGGCATCTGGATAAACCTCTCCCAACTTTGAAGCTTCGGCCAGAACTGCTTCTACTTGCTCTTTAATAGCCGACAATTCTGCATCGAACACAGCGTGCTTGCGGTTCAATGCCTGGATACTCTCCAAATCTTGTCCATAGTCCTCGGATATTAAAGAAGATTCCTTCTCACTGATCAGCGAAATAGTTTCATCCGCAGCACGGTCATAAACATGAACCTGTTTAGCGCCAGCTAAGGCATCCTGACGGGCATTGACTAGATCCTTTAGTTCCTCCCAAAGCTGCTTGGTTTCGTCTCGCTTAGTCTTTATCGACGATCGGTAAGGATTGTTTTCCTTGATAAGAACTTCACCACGCGCCAAACACGCCAGAACTCGGCCTTCATTCGCTGTCAGATTAGAGATGAATGAATCAAATGCTAGGATCAGCTGTTCAACATGTTCAACATCCTCTCCATAGTCCTCGGAAGCAGTGACAGTCATTTGATCACCAATCCATTCATGAAGATCCTCGGTTTCTCTGAGAAATTCAAACAGCTTCTTGCATTCAGCCAGCCGCAATTCACGCTCTTTAGATAACTTCAGTAACTCTTGGTATTGTGCACTTACAGACGAGTTCTTGGTGTTGATGTTTTGACTATCAAAGTGATTTCTCTCGATAAGATTTGTCGCCAGTGTGTTGACTTTCTCGATGGATGTGTTAAAGGATTGCAGTTCGCGTTGAAGAACTTCTAGTTTCTTAATGTGCGACTGAACTGATGCTTCGTCTCGTCCGTAATCTGGTGAGGCAACAATCGGTCGTTTTTCTTTCATCCAAGCTTCTGCTTCGTTAGCTTCAACGTAGAACATCTGACTCTCGACAGCATCTAGCAAACGTAGACGACGGATACTGGATAGATCTCGCAGATTCACCAGTTTCGACTGCAAACGATCGCACTTGGACTTTACTTGATCTCTAGCAAAGTGTTCTTCCCTCACCATTTGTTGGCCACGCTGCAAGAGGGCCAGAATCAATGGTTCTTGTGACAAAATCTCAGCCTCTAGGCCCTGATGTTTCTTCTGTAGAACCTGTACGGCGATCAGACTTGTACCAAGATCATCCGATCCAGCAATCGCTTCTTTCTCTGTGAGCCATTGTAGCTCTTCTTCAGCGTCACGCATAAACTGTTGCAGATTAACCGAGTCCTCAAGGTTCTCCCTTCTTATGAGTATTGGTTCGTGAAGGCTTCGGTATCGCTTAATTGTTGCCATAGCACGATCACGAATCTCATTCTTTAAAAAGTGATCCGCCAAGAAGAATTTCTCGGCGCTCTGCTTAACCTGGTCACAGATTTCATTGTGATGCGTGACATCAGCCTCTAGACGTTCATGTTTCTTTATGAGGTTGTTTGCTGCCGCAAGATCTTTGCCGTAGTCTTCGCTGGACAAATGCGACTCTACTTCATCCATCCAGTAGTTAAACTCGTCCATATTGCGATTGAAGGTCAGTGCTTCATGGGCCTGATTAAGTTTGTCCTTCTTTTCCTTGGAGGCATGCGTCAACTTGGACCAATCGGCCTCGAGCATCTCTAGGTGCCGCGCAATCTCTGCTTTTGCGTAGTGCTCATCTTTGATCAAACCTTCTCCTTCAGCGATCACGTCCTTGACTCTTGAAGCATTTGTTACCAACTCACTGTCAAAGGCTGTGTGCTTCTGAATTTTGCTTTGTAGATTGCTTGGCTCGCGATAGTTCTCGTCGATAGCGATCTGCAATTTTTGGACAAGCCAACGATCAATCTCGTACAAACTGCGGAGGAACTCTTGCAACTGCTTCGATTGGGTCAATTTCGAACGACGCTCCTGCGATTGTGCTATGAGTTTTTGCTTACGCTTGAGAACGTATGCCAACTTGTCTTGAATAATCGCCGCATCCTGGGGATCGCTCTCCAAAATCGACTTTGCAAACTTCTCCAGCTCGTTGACATTTTCTGACTCAAGGAGCTTCTCAAACGCGTCATGTTTCTTTATTAACCGATCTACAGCTTGATAAGAATCACCCAGATCGTCGTTATTAAGGAATGCTTCCTTATTGGCTAGCCAATTCTCAACCTGTTCCACCTGTGACTTAAACAGCTGCAATTGATGAGCTTCTCTCAGCCTCTTTGCACGATCATTCCACGCCTGATGCAACGTCCTGTGTAGATCCTCAAGAATCCTTAGATACTGCTTGGCATCATTTGATTTTCCCACATTCACCAAACCCTCGCCGTGTTTCTTAAGATCAACGAATGCCTTGTCCCTCCCGTCGATCTCTGCTTTTCGCTCTTGATGCAGCTCCAGCTGAGTTTCACATTCGGTGATTGTCATCGGAGCTTGAGCTGCATTCATTTTTTTGATAATGTCATTCACCCAGGATTCCAGTTCCTTAACGTCCGAGACGAACTTATGCACATGATATGCGTCATTGAGTACGTCACGGCGTTTGATACTGAGATCCTGGAGATTGTTCCAAGACTTTTTCAGTTCGTCTAGCTTCTTGTCGATATCTTGCAGCCGATCGGGGTATTTTTTCTTAAGATCCATGGCGTCACGCTCATGTTCGCTGATTTTCTGTTTCACAGCTGTCATGTCACGCTCCAAGGCGTCCTCCCTACGAATGAGTGTCTCCACAGCGGTTAAGTCTCGTCCTGTATCATCTGAACTCATGGCCAAAGCTTTTTCAGCGATGCGATCAGAGGTATCGTCAACATCTCGATTGAAAACATGTATTTCGTTGGCTCCTCCCAAGAGAGCACGATAGGCACTGAGTGCTCCTTGCAGATGTCTCCAGCGGTTATTGAAATCGTGTCTTCGTTTGTCGATATTCTTTGTTTCTGCGGGAACTTCACCCTGATGGATAAGTTTGTCCGCTAATTGGTTGATATGTTTGACTCTTTGGTCATCGACTCTCATGTCTGAATCCACATCGTCCAGCTTCCTTGTGAGTGCACTGCAATGCTCCAAATCTCTTCCGGTGTCACTGGCTTGAATCATCATTTCTTTGTCTCGAATCCATGCCTCGATCTTGTCTAATTGGTTGTTGAACTCCAATATATCCTGAGCTTCTTCCAAGCCCCGGCCGCGATTGTCCAGTTCCTCGAGTAGGCTCTTCCAAGCCGACACAACACTTTCAATGGCCTGCTTTATCTCAGACGAAGACTCGTGCTGCTTTCCGATGAGAATCAAGCCGGTTTCTTGAATCTCTTTAATTCTACCTTGGTTGGCTGCTATCTCTGCCTGGAAAGCTTGATGCTTTTGTAACTTCTTGATTTTCTCATCCAAGTTTGAAACCTCGGAGTAATTGGCTTCATCGGCCTCGAGTTTCTTCTTCTTTTCAGATATCCACGACTGAGCCTCAGCGCAGTCTCTGACAAATTGGGCGTAAAGGAGAGCATCTTCCAGTTTATACCGTCTCATTTCGCACAGATCCTTGACTCGTTGTCGTCGAGTCAGGACACCGGCGAGAATGCTCTGAATATTTGCGCTGTCGTAGTGACGCTGCTCTATAAGCTTGCGTCCATGGTCTTGCAACAAAGCGACCTTGTCCTCCTGTGTCTGAATAACCCGTTCGAATTCGTCGTGCTTCTTAATTTGATTTTGAACATCCTCAACTGTGTGACCAAAGTCGGAACTTGTGAGCGCTGCTTGCTGCGAGCTGGACAAATTATCAATTTGTTTTGCATCGCGAAGGAAACAGAACAAGTCAATTTTCTGCTCCAGCATGATCTTCTTTTTGTTCCAAGCAGCGTGTAGTTTCTGGCGTTCGTCCAGCATGGCTGAGCATTTCTCCTCAACTTCGGTGGCGGCATAATGACCGGTTTGGACCATTGAATCGCTTAACTCATTGAGAAAGCGGAACTTTTCTTCCCGCGCTTCGATCTCTCCATAGATAGCATCATGTTGAATTTTAAGTGCTGTCGCTCCAGCGGCATCACTGACGTGTTCTTCGGCTTGCAGGGCAGCTCTTAGATTCGATGACCATGACATTATGTCACGTACATCTGTGAGGAATGATTGCAGATCGGAACTAGCGGCTAGTCTATCTGAACGAGCTCCTGATTTCTCCTTCAGTTCATTCCATGCACTGACCACCTTGTCCTGTTGTTGGGCAATAGCGCTGGCGTTTGATGGATATTTCGCTTGCAGCCGAACTGAGTCTTCAACTAAAACTTGAAGTTGAGCTTCCAACGCAACCAAATCATTCTCAAAACATTCATGCTTGCGGAGTAGTGCCAAAGCGGAGTTCAAATCCTTGCCAAGCTCCGAAGACAGAGCTGCATTTTTATCTTGAATGCGGAAAAGAGCTTCGGCGATGTCTCTATGGAAACGATGAATCTCTCCAGCGGCATGTAGTTTTTGCTCTCGTTGGTTGAGGAGCTTAAGGAGATTCTCCCAGGATGATCTATTGAAAAGAAATATACTTTATAAAAATTACAAAATATGAAGTTTTTTTGATCTCACCTAAGTTGTTCCTGGCGTTTCTCAACATCTGGCGCGTACGGACTCTCCGTTTCGACAAGCTTCTTTGCCAACACTTCACATTGGTTAACTCGATCAGAACCAACTTCGACGCGGTGCTTCAGATCATCAAATTTATTTTGGAGGAGCTACAAGAAATAAATATTTTCAAATATTTTGTTATCAAAAAATATGTATAAGGACTTCACCTGCAAATGCTCATAATCCTGACCATAGTCTTCCGATGACGCTGCCTGGTCCTGCTCCCTTATCCATTGTTCAACTTCAGCTGATTCGAGGAAGTACTCGTGCATGTATAGGCTCTCCATCAGCCTCATTTGTCGCTGGGTAGCCAATTTCTGTAAGCTTTTCAGCATCTTTTCAATCAAAGCCTGTTTTGAAGCCAAAATCTTAGAGTCTGGATGTCCGGACGCGACCATAGCACCACAATTATGACCCATTTCCGAAACTATGCCCGAATAGGTATCCAGTTCAAGCTCGATAGCCTTGTGTTTGGTCAGCAGTTTCGTAGCGGAATCGCGATCTCTTCCATAATCAGTCGATCGGAGAACATTGTTCCTCTCTCCCAACCACGACTCGATCTCTCCAGCTTCCGACAAATACTGTTGGGCTTTCAAAGACATTTCCAATTTTTTAGCTCGCTCATTGGCATTGTTCTCCAGCTCCAGCCATGATTCCTCGAGCTTAGTGCATAAGGCTTTCACCTTCTCCTTCTCGGGGTGATTTTGTTCGACCAAATTTTGTCCTGACTGCAGCGCTTTGTTGATCATCGGCTGATGGCCCTTGATTTCTGCCTCGAGTTTTTTGTGTTTTTTATACAGAGATTGAGCTTGATGGAGGTTTTGGCCAAGTTCTTTAGATGTAGCCGCAGGCATGTGTTCATTTATCCATTGGAGCTCAGCATCTAGTTCGAACACGAATTTGTGATAATTCAAGCTCTCCTCTAGTTCGGCACGACGTTTCTTCACAGGATCTCTCAACAGTTTGAAGCGATTTTGAATGTCCTTAGTCTCATCTTTGATATTTGCCGCATTGAAGTGACCCTCATGCGCCATTTCCTCACCAGAGGACACCAATTCCTCGATTTTTTGTTCCCATAAAGTGATTTCGGATTCCAAGATTTGATGTTTATTGATCAGATCCTTGCAGCTGCGTAAATCGTGGCCAACATCCTTGCTCCTTAGAGCGTTGTCCAACTCATCGACTTTCTTTTTAGCGTCCTCGATGGACCTATTATGCTCACGTTGCAAGAACGCCTGCTCAAGCTTTCGACCTGCGATTGAGAGGGTTCGTTAGACCTTGCTGCAAATATTAAATGATCACTTACCCTTGTCTTCAGAGATCGTAAGGAGATCTTTCCACTTCTTATTTAGATCAGTAACCATTTCTTTAACTTCAGGCACTCGATTCTTGGCAGCTACTAATGTCTCGGCGTCTTTGTTTATGTTTCTCAGTTGACCCTCATTGGCACGGAGTTCCCTTTCGAACGCCTTGTGCTTTTGTAATTTCCTTGGCAAATTGGATAAGTCCCGATAACTCTCGTCGCCGGCGATCTTTGTTTTGTCCTTAAGCCATGCATTTAGATCCTCAGCTTCGGCGAAGAATTTATGGAAATCCTTTGACGCTTGAAGAGAACGCTTCCTCTCAAAGGCACGATCCTTGACAGCTTTTCGCTTGGCCAACACTTGGTTCCTACGATTGTCGATGCTGAAAATGGATGAAAACGTTTTTTTTTTTTAAATGTGAATTCAAAACTGCAGAATCTACCTACTATTTGGCATCGTAGTGATCGTTGGCAATTAGTTTGTCGGCGTGATCGGAGAAAGCTTTTAAGATCTTGTCCTGTGCCATGAGGCTTTTCTCGAAATCAATGTGACGCTTGAAAATAGCCTCAACTTCATCAAGGGAATCCTTAAATAATTAAATAAAGAGACAAGAAAAAATCAAAACCACATTATAAAGGTGAGACACCTAAGAAAAGAATTGCTGTCACAGGAACTTACTCCCAAATTGGCATACTCCAAGAATGCCTCGTGGCCTTTGGTTGTGGCATCAATCTTGTCCGCTTCTCGATTGAAAATCTGCAGTTCAACGCATTGCTGCAGCCATTTTTGTTTCTCTAGCCATCCTCGGTGAATGGCATCCTGCTCAGCCTTGAGTCTTTCAATCACCTTCACCGTTTCAGCTACATTAGGTCTACCATCGGTGAGCTGATGCCCCAAATTGATAACCTCGGCGAATTCATTGTCGTGCGCTTTGATGTCTTCACCCAAGTCGTTGTGCTTCTTATACAGGTTATTCGCAGTTTCCACGTCTCTAGCTGTATCGTCGTTGTTCAACTGATCCTTCACAGAATCAATCCATGCCAATAAAGTCTTGGCGCTGTTATTAAAGATCTGTTGTCCCACAGCATTCTCAATTCGTGCGCGGAGCTCAATTCCTTTTTCATGCACCTGCTTCCACATGTCGGTGACTTCTTGCTGGCGAGCAGTAACATTCGCTCGCTCCGCTGGATAAGCGTTCTTAACTCTGAAAGAGAAAATATTGTTTCATTCTAAAACATTTCACCTCCAGTTTGTGTACTTACGAGTTTCCTAAGTAGTTTACCCGGTTGACCTTTTCCTCAACTGGAGCCAGCTCCCTCTCAAGATTCTGGTGGCGTCTTTGTAAAGCTTGAACAGTCTTCAAGTCCGGACTAATGACCGCTGTGTCTAGTTGCAACATCTTTTCGCTCATCCAAACTTTGGCTTCGTCGCAAGTTCGGTTGAAGAGTTCCACACTTGATGCACCTTCCAGACTCTTCTCCCGTTCAGCCTTGGCGTTGTTCAACCTCTGCCAGATCTGGTGAATTTGCTTTTGCCTGGCTAGTATTTTGTCCAACTGTGAGTGACCTTGCCGAGTAAAGTTCTGCACCGCTGTGTCAATTTCTTCTACACGTTTCGACGCAGCAGACAAATCGGTGAGGAACTTCTCGAATTTCCTCTTCGCATTTTCAACACCTTCGACCTCATCCGACTTGATCATTTTCTCCTTGTCCTTCATCCACCTTTCAAAATCATCACATTCCCGATAGAATCCAAACAGGTGAATAGAGTCCTCGAGTAGGGCATGCCTACGTTGTGCCATTTCTTGGAGCTCATCGTAGGTAACGTTTATACGCTTCTGGCGCTTCTCGACACTGTCCGCATTTTCATTGATGTTAGAGGACGAGCGTCGCTTCACAAGAGGTTTGATTTGTGACACACTGGATGGCTTGATTCTCCTTACTGGCACAACTTGACGGACCAGAACTGTTTTCTTCACCTTTTGCTTGATCTTGACTTTTTCAGGCTTTGTGACAATGCATGTAACTGGGAGAGGTTCCACTTCCCGAACGTAGTTCGCTGGTACGAAGCCTTCACTGCCGTTCTCTTTACGCACACACCACCAATCGGCATTGGTCTTGCTTTTCAACAGCATAATCTAGGTAAAAAACAACTTAGTCTTTCAAGGCATGAAATATTCAAAAACATTTAACTCACCTCTCCTTTGTCCATCTTCATGCCTTGACCATCGAAAGGAAACAAGGCTTTTACATGCGGTAATAGCTTGGTTTCTGTGACTTTCTTGTGTTCTAGCTTTTCAACGACTTCCTCTTCCCAGACTTCCTTCGGCACCAGACGAGTTTCATTCACCCACTCCTCCTGTTCAACCTCGGGCAGTTGCTCTGGTTCTGCTGAAAGCTGAAAGTGGACAACGAGATGAATGTTTGCGGATTTAAGATTGGTTTTATATGACCAACCTCTAAAGTGCAGATTCCAGCTTTAATCAACTTCTCCGCCTGTTGGTTTAGGTTGAGAATGTCACCGGAGTAGGCATTCAATTCACCCTGCAAGTCTCGGTGTCTCTGGAGCAGAGCCTGTGCAGATGGTTCATCGGTTCCATAGTCTCTTGAGTTCACTAGTGCCATCTTTTCATTCAACCACGACTCGGCTTCATTGGCATCTGTGTAGAATTGGTAAGCCTCCGCGGCATCCTCAAGCTGTTTGCGTCGAAGTTCTACTAAATCCTCGAGAGCCTTCCAATGCTCCTCCAATGAGTTGATTCTCATTTTGATTTCCGAAGATCGCGGGTGCTTGTCGGTTATCAACTTTTTGCCAGCGTCACCCATCTGCAGTGACTTTGGCTTCCTGGACTTGATCTCGTCCTCCAAGGCTTTGTGTTTCTGTTGCAGAGATAACACGGCACGCAGATCTTTCGCAGATATACCTGTCTTACAGATTCTCTGCTTATCCACGAGCCAGCCCTCCTCATTGTCGTAGTCTTCCATAAAGTGATAGAAATTTCTCGCTTCCTCTAGGAAAGCGCGACGCTTCGAGCACAATGTAAGCAATCTGCAAAAGAACAATCATCGATCATTTACTACTTAAACAGACTCAAAAAATAAAATGGTAACTCACACTTGATAAGCCTTGTCCAACTCTGCAAGTTTCTGCATAAGTATTGCCGCGTCCTTTTGATCTTTGTAGGCTTGACCCAACCTAGTAAATCTTTTTAGCGTCTCACCGAGTGTGTTAACCTGCAACTCCTGTAGTGAATGAGCCTGCAACAGCTCCTCCACCCCAAGCAAATGTGGCCCAACATCCTCGGATGCAAATTGAACCTGCAGCTCCTTGATTGCCTCGAGAGTGCTAGCGATTTCTCGCAACAAATTCATAAGGTTACTCATCTGTGACAAATTATATTTGTGATTCTCCAGCAGTTCCAAAAGCTTCCGCCACTTCTCCATAACCTCGGCTTCTCGCTTTTTCACCCGCTCCTTGCCATGGTAGTTCTCCTTCTCCAGTTCGTTCGCCATCGCTGTTAGGTCATTAAATCGCTCAACTCGTGCCAAAATATCCGCTGATATCGCTTCGTGTTTCTTAAGCGTTGCATCGACTTGCCGCAAATACCTCGGATCGGACAAAACCTGAATCATTTCCTTCAGATAGCCCTCTCGCAGCACAGACTTCTTCTCGAATTTATAATTGAGTTGTTCCAGCTTCTCCTGACGCAAGAGTTCATCACGCAGCGCCACTTCGCGATTGTGTTCGGCATTCTCCAATTGTTGCCACGCTTTTTCAATGTCATTGACCAATTGTCCATCTTGTGGTGTGTACTGCGGTTGATTCAGCGACTTGAGCAGCGTGTTTATTGTGAAATATAAAGCTTCGATCTCACTTCGTTCTTTATATCTGTAATAAAAAGCCATGCACCAGTGTAACAGTCACTTAGGGTATTTCTATTTCTCTTCTTACTTCTCTGGTTTCTCTATAGTTCGGTACTCCTTGAAAGACAGCAGTTCTCTTTGGATGCCCTCTAGCGAATTGGGGAAATCACGTTTCGCCAGTTCAATTGTTTTATTACGAATCCAACTAAGCAGTGTCGTCGTCAGGCGTTCATAGTGCATTTTCTTCCGATCTGCGTCCATAAGTTGTCCAACGATCTGTGGGAAAAAAATGCAAGAAATGTTGAGCGATTGGATTTCAATGTCTACACCCCTGTCTGCTGGACACGGTGTACAATAGCAATGAATGGAAGGTAGATGCAAACACCTGAGGCTAACTGGAGCATGATGTTTATGGTTATTGATACTGTGTAGTGGAAGTGGAGGTCGAATGCAAGAAATCGAACTCGAAGTCATTGGACCGAAAAGTGTGGGAGACTGAGGCGCTGATTTGAATGGTTCAGATGGGGGAACAACTTTTATAGTTTTAATTGTACGAGCTATGTTAGTTAAATTGTAGCCTCTGTGTTTGTTTTAAGGCTCAAATGTATAATAAAAGAAGAGCTTGCTAAGAGCATTAGTGTCTCATAAAGGGGATCTCTGTCGGCACTAAGCAACTAAGAATGAAAATTAAGCACACATCTTTTGCCTTACAGATTTAAGCGATCAGGTTAGTTCAGAATAGAAGATGAAGGCAGCGACTGCCGAGCCGAGATCACTATCCAGGCTACAGAAATGATAACTCATAAGGTGATTAAAATGTCAACAGAACAGAAATGTACCCTTTAGTTAGAAAGACGTTAATCACAGTCACAGAAAACAGTCTTTATACATTTACTTATTTATTATTTGTGTTTTTGCTGTTAAGAAAATACTTTGGCATCCTATGTGACCATCGAAGGAGCGAATAGTAAAGAAAAATCAAATGACAAAACGAAGGCTCTTGAGGAAAGTAATACTTTAAAGCGTGGTAGAGTTATTGAAAAATACGTAACTGCTATCACTAGCCTTATGTAAGCAGTGTTAAAAGAACTTGCGCTTTGGGGGGAGCGGCCATATTGATCATTTAAAAAAAAGCGGAACAAAGAGCTTCAACTTGTGTACTCTGGGAAGAACTGAAACATCCCACATTGGGATAAAAACAGATTATGCAAGCCTCGGACATGGCAACTCTTCTTATGACTGCTGCAGAGGCTGTGAAATGAAGAAAAGTTTGAACCATCAAAGATCTGATGTACTGCATAAAGAACAAAATGTGGTTTTAATAATGTGTGCTGCAAAGAATCGACAAATCAAGTATGTTAAGAACCTTTCAAACCCAGTGTTAGCCACTTGACGACACTTTTGACGACACTTGGTAGTGTTTTTTAACCCTATCCGATACATAAAGTTTAGGCTCGAAAGACGTTTTGTGTATGGTGTTATAGCGGTCAAACATGTACATATTCTGTGAAAGTCTGTGCCCCTTGACTGACGGACGTTCGGCACCCTTTGGATACGGAACCTTTTAAACCTTTTAAACACACAAAAAAGCTTCTGCAATTCAATTTTTTGTGAAGAAAGAAACCAGCACTATTCCAATAGAAATCGATGTAAAAATCACAGTCTATAGACCATAGCCATCACATAGCCAATCGCTGATAGAATGAGATAAAAAGGCTTCATTAAAGTAAGTCGTAGGAGCATAATTTAGATAACAGGCTAAGCATAATGCGGAGCGGCTCGGGATATGCAACAAGGTATGAAGAAGCTGAAGAGATGAATATGACCCCTGAACTATTGTTTTTTTTTTTTTGTCAGATAGTTTGGGACACATGGGGTCTGCACAGCAGATTCAAAACGCGTAGGTGAAGGATTAGGTTGTCGTTGAAACTCATGTATCCGAATAGAGACAGAACATTTTTTATATAACAAGTCATTAACATTCATCAAGCCATTACAGCCTTCGGGCTCTTATTCTTCATTTAAGCGCTTTTCACTTTGAAGTTGGGATGTGAAAAGTGGTAACATTCATTTACAAAGTAATATATTGTGATTGTCTTGTGGTACTCTTTAGCAGATAGATCTACTTGAGTCGATAGAATTCGATTGGTTGCAATATTTTTCAGACCCGGACAGTTTCATCATTGTTACTGCCGTTTCTAAGGAGCTTTATTATGACGCATCTGTTTGCAAGACCGGCTGAACTCATGCCCAGGATTCAATTTACAAATTCTTGCTTCATTCATAGTTATACAAAATATTATATTTTCTTTTCTGGAAGGACGAATCTTCTTCTATCTATGTGTTAAGAGACCAGTCTGGGCAACAGATAAACTTTCGAACTGATTGTATGGCTGATTATAGCCTCCTTGAGTTTGGATTACCAAGGCAAGTTTGCTATTCATTGTCAGCTGGTGGAATAGGATAACCGTCCTCAGCCCGCCTTGTAAAGCTTTTTTTGTAAAGATATGTACTTACATTGGCAATACGTTTTCCACTCTTCTGTTCATTTTTCATGCGCGCAAATGTGTGATAGTATGACGCAACATACGTTAAAATCGACTTCTCATCCGGCCTCACTGAATCGACATCTTCGGCGTCAAGTAAACTATTGATTAAGCTCCGAGTCAGTAAAGGAAATTTTCAAATGTATCTAAAATTTACCTTGGAATACCCAAATCATTACTGGCAACATCGAAGGCATGATTCAAATTATCGATATTTGAATTTTTCGAATTGACAATTGTACTGTATTCGAAGAGGTCAGGACGATGCGAATGAATGAGAGCATTGAAACCCAAACCAGATCTCCACGACGATGTGAAATCCTGCAAGGAAATTCGATAAAAATATGTTCACAAATCAACAAGGTTTTTCTTACTTGAATGTTAACGCCGGGATAACCGTGAGTTTTCCTTTGACACCACAGCAGAAGAGCATCTTTGGCTGAACGTTTCTCCGATGATTCATTTTCTTCATCCTAGAATAAAAAATAATATCGGGAGTAGTATCAAATTATTCTGTGAAGAAATGAAGTTTAGTTTACTTACCACGTCAATTTCGATTTCTTGTATTTGAAAACGAAGAATTATTGTCCAAATTAAACCGAGAATCAATCTGGGATTACCATCGACTATGTCTTCGGCACCAATCGATTCGAGACGAACCTGAAATTTTTAAAGGATTTTTTAGTACAACTTTTGATAGGTTTGTTGTTTATTGTTCGGTTGTTCCTAGTGCACATATCTTCTGAAAATCAAAATACCAAGCTCGCTTCGAAATTGATCCTGATTCCAAAGAGCAGAAAACGCATAAGCTAAACTCTTTGAGGAATATACTCTCGTAAAGCAATTTGCTCGTTTAGTGGACGGTTTAAGAATATACCTGGAGAACAAATTTCATGGCTAGTCACGAGGACATCAGTTTGGGCTTAGCCAAGGCAATAAAAGTTACAAGTCACTGCTTTAAAATTTTTACATCTACAAAAGGCTTGCGCGCTCTCTCTTAAGCAAAGTTCCACTTTTTAGACGTTTCTAGGCCGCTTCTTACTAACTTCTAAGGTTCAATCGCATTTTTATTGTCGTTATTCTTATTCGGTACTTGCACTTTAATTCTATAATAACTTCTCAAGAGGACATCCCTTTGGACTATCGCCTAAGAAGCAAAAGACTTTGTTGCCACTGGTATCCCTTCAAATGGCATCATTATAAACGGAGTCCGCTCAAATCGAATGCTAAAAAAAAAAACTCCATCAGCAACAATGAGGAGGTTCATCATTTTCACACCGAAAAAAGCTTACTGAGAGCAGATGCGGCACCACATTGGATTAACAGCAGCAAAAAACAAGAGCCTACGCAGTCTCCCTGCTAAAAAAAACTGAAGAATGTAAAAACAGGAAAAGGGAGGAAAAGACAAAAGCTTATTGCAGACTTCCAAACAAATATTCAGTATCACCGCAAATTGAAATGGGAATCTTGGACCTCCATCCATCCCATCAACAAAAAAGGCGAACATACCAGCAAGTTTTGTAACCACTTTCGAAGCATAACCCAGTCGAACGTTAGATTAAATCCAGTGTAACAATTCAGCGTAGCTTTCAATCCTGCAAATCGACACAAGACCAAAATTCCAAAACTGTGCCAAATCGTGGGAAAAGCCAGCGAATTGCAAGTTGAAAATTGTCACCTATTCATCGACTTAAAAAACGCGATTTCGTCCAAGCAGCGTCAGATCCCGGAAAACCTAATCCGATTGCGTCGTCATGTGATTTCTTTAACCTATTTGAACAAAGTTTGTTCCGGGTAGATGAGGTCATTGAAGGCTATACCTTTTTGTCTGTCCATCAATGTGTCATCATTAAAGCCTTCATTGAAAATAAAGATGGAGGCTTTAAGAGTTGCTCTTGAAATTTAAAAAGGATAAAAAAAAAAATAATGCTGTCCACATGAGTTCGATGTTTTAAACACTATCCGAGGGCAATAACACAATCCTCAGATATGACACTGTGGTGGTAAAGGACTCTTTTTACCTCAAGAAAAGTATAAGAGATCCAACTAAGCTGGGCAATCAAGGCAAGGCAAGTTAACTTCCGTTTATTCAAACAACTAGGATCAAAACTCCTAGCTCGGAGGACCATAATCATGCTCCACAAAGAACTCATCTTTGACAGAACGTTCAACAATCAGTCACGCGCAATGACTGCGAATCACAAAAAAAGGAAGACCTAACCTTCTCAAGGGCAGTTGACGGGATAACAGGAAGCTTGGTCTAACCAAATCTAAGCAGCGTGAATGATAAAGAACAACTTCGAGGTTATGATCTGTCTGATCCACAGGCAGACGGCAGAAGGGATATAAAATGAGTTTGAGGGTATAATCTTTCTTTAAATAGTTAAAATCGGCTCAGAGCAAGAACACTGCAGTTACAATTTTTTTTATAATTGACAATTCTAAATATTTTAATAAACCCAAAAATCTCGCAGACCCCACAAAAAAGGAAAGTTTTAAGGAAAACTCCGTACAGCAAACCACTTAATAATAAAAGTGCTGTTAGAAGATTAATACCGACCTTTAAGCTGAAAATATGAAAAGAAAAAAATAACAAGTCCAAAACCACAAATACCACCTGCCTAGTTTGTTGCAGCAAGTTATAGATACCTCGACACCAAAATGTGAAGAATTTGAAATTGCATTAAGGCGGCTTACTCGTATAGCCACCGATGAGGCGGTCTTTTTCGTCCCGTTCGGCTCTCTCCACGATGTACTAATCTGCGGATAATTTTATGAAATCAATTTTCAAAGCACAAGAGCCAAGCCGAGCGATTATTGATTGGAATCCATGGCGGCGGCAGCGGCTTCCATAAGAGAAAAATAAAAAAAAAGCGGCACACACATCTCGACCACATTCATTCAGAGGAGGCACCACGGAGCGTTCGCAATTCGTCCCGGACTCCCGGGCCACACCACATTTTTAATGTGGCACATCGCAGCTCCAAACCGGCACACAGGTGTGTGCAACTTCTCGGGCATTTCTTTATTTCTTCTGTCCGCTGATTGTATCTTTTTTTTCCTCTTTGCTTCTTCAAATAAGATTCTGGAATTCTTGAATAAATTTTAGCCTCTCGTACACAGTGTTTGTTGTGCCCATGGGCTATGGGCAAGCAGCGATTATTGCGTAACGAAAACAGATTCTTGATGATTGTATGTGACTCCGAGATACATTCAAACGGCGCGACTCAACGGTGAAGCAGTAAAAGGAAAACAAACTCCAAGAAGCAAAGCTGGCAACTTTCAAACCTTGATTAACCTAGAAATTCTTCCTTCCAATGTGAACGAGCGAACGATCGGGTGTTGACTGTCTGTATAGACAAACAGGGGCCTTAGAGGGGAAAATGGGACTTGAGTCGACCTACAAAAGCGTCTTGCACGTCGTCGGTCGTCGGTCGCCACTCCGCCGTAAGCCGTGCGCCGAGACGACGTGAAAGGTTGATTTGATATTTGCAAAGAAATCACAGACGGTTTACCTTACTCCATTTGAGTGGCGCGCTCAAACGCTTACAACTGCGAATTGTGTATGAGCAGTGATTCAGCGATTCGGTGCAGTGGTTCGCATTCAGATTTGGATTCGGATTTGGATTTGGATGTGGATACTTTGAACACGTCCACCTGCAGCTACTGGGCTCTTGTTGTTGGCTTGATTTAATTAATTGTTTGTTTTTTGACATCAACTAGGGATTAAGAAAAGTGCCCGACCACGACCATACAGTGGCAATGGAAACGAGGCTACAAAGCAGTTGTAATGTTTTACAACCATTTTTATTCACCTTGTAAATAATTTTTACATGAGTGACTTTAGAAACAAATAAACAAGAGTTTAGTTCCGCGAGGGGCGTGGCTGCCAATGGAAGTTACTTTAACTAGTGACGCAAGTCATAATGACTCATGATAATTCTATAAAAAGCCTCCAGATTGCGTTTGTTTTCAGTCTCTGAACAGTTCTTAGAGTCCATTTTTTATTAATATTTCTATATAACCTGCGAAACTTTTCAGAGTGAGTGCGCGAATTTTTTTTTTTTTTTAAAAACTCTCTTCCTGACTCTCTCAAAACAATTCTATATTTCTTAACTGTGAGCCGTCTCTTGAGCCGGGGAACAAGATACAAGTCGCCGTGAGCAGCACTTTGAAACCCGCTTCTGGAATAGCATCCATCGGATTTTCGGTTTTATGTGTAGGTGTTATTTATTGACGAAATATCACTCCAAGCTCGACAGATGGCCCCGCCTCTTTTCTTTGCTAGATTCGCGAAATATGCGAAATATTCTGCGTTGTAGAAGCTTCCCTTTTCCAGGAAATTTACCATAGCATTAACTAAAGAAGTTCCGACAGAAGCTGCGACTTTGAACCTTGAAGTCGGTGAAGACGGTCTTTTCAGGTTATCAGTATTTGCCATTGGGATCAAATCAATGTCGCATTCGCTAGAGTGGTCGACCAGTGTAAGTAGTGTGATTAAATGAGCGACCATGCTGTAGTCATTACTCTTTCGGATTGTCATGCTGAAGCTCAAAGTTTGTGTCTTGAAAACAGGGGCGAAGGCGTTGCACTGCACATCGAGATTGAAGGCACCATCTTCAAAAGGCAATCTTCGAAGAATGACAAATAAAATACCGTGAATTGAGTGAACGCAAATAACATTTGGTGAACGATGTAGAAGAAGCTGTAGAAGTAGGTTTTGGCTAATAGGGAATATAACTTTCCTCCGATAAGGATGCTGATAAGGGCTCTTGTGTTTAAATATGCAAGTTCGCAAAATGGGCTGCAATGATTTTTTGTCTGGGTTTGGTAAAGAATTCTTACTGACTTCTGGGCAGACTTTAGAATAAGCTGCAGTAATAAGGAATGCGAAATTATCTCTTTTTTACAATAATCTGGGAAATATACCTCCAGAAAGGCACGCAACAAAAACAAAACCATTTAAATATTTTGACAGGAAACTTGAACTATGGACTTCCAAAAAATATTGAAAACATCGTGACAAGGCATGCAATGATAACACCGCACCGAAATTTATAATTGATAAACATGTCATCGATTGAGGTGTAGGTACTGATAAAAGAGACAACATCAATTTCAAATCTAACAGTGTTACTAAGCTTGATAACATTGCATGCGGGGCACAGAAGGGTAACCAAGGTTTTACTTCTGCGAAATTTTTTTAAATTCCTAGTTTTACATGACAATTCGAACAGAAGCGATCACATTGCACCCAGCAACCAACGTGTTGTGAAAAGTTCTGCAGTAACAAAGTCTATATTCACAGGTGTCTAATGGTGTTCCTTGTCTGTAGCCGTAACCAAGTAAAAAATTAGGTGCAGGCACAATACTGACATAAGAATTAAGACACCATCTTTGAAAGAAATATAAATCGAAAATACACTTTCTATGGCAACGAATTAAAAACTGTAAATTGTAAGCGAATGCAATTAAGTCGAGAATGGTTCAATGGACAAAAATGAACAATGAAATGGGTTTTCGGGAATTTGTGTCTGTATATGTGAGTCCTTTAAATAAACTCTTTTTGGGAAAAAAAAATTTAAAGAGAACTGTCTTATGAAGAAAATCTTCTGAGACACTGAAGGCTGATTCGAGCCTTACTGAAGGTCTCTAGCAGATTTGTTTAGTCGTGGCTTTAACATGAACTGAACTGAATTGAACTGAGATCATGACAAAAAAAGCATTTTTTAGTTTATTTTCAAACAACCTTTGACTGTGCGCCAGCAAATACTGCTTCTGAAATTGGAATCTTATGTGTCCAGAAAACAAGCTTAGCTTTATTGAGCAAGACTGAAGGTTGACCTAAACCCTTTTTTCTAAATTTTTAAGTTCTTAAGACTCCCATTTGGGGTATAGGGGGCCATTCGTCTTGATCTTTCTTGTGATAACGACTAAAGGTTGACGGCCAGAACATTTGCGTTAACCATCGTTTTAAAAGTACTGAGATCGTTCTGCGTGATCTCCTCCTTGTTATGCACCACATCACATTTGGTAAGCCTTCGGTGATTGAAATCACTCCTGAAATGAATCGTTGTGCTAATGAATTCGGGTTTGGTTAAGGTAGGAAAGCAAACGCGCACTAAATATGTATGTCTTTAAATAATAGCTTCTGGGTATCTTTTCCACTCTGAATTTTTATCTTGGTAACACATTTAACCAAATGGATGTCCACTGGTGTTTCAGTTCTGCCATTGAACCTAGCTGAAAGCGTTGGTGATTATCTGTTGATATTCAGGGACGGCCGTTTATAAACTACTGTTTGCTTGGTTCTTAATAAATCGTAAATCAGCCAGTAGAGCTTGAGTTTCAGGCCAAGTGGTACCGATTTAAACAACCATTTAAAAACCGTCAATCTCACTTAATCAAGTCAAACGACGGCGAAAGAAAAAATTTACGCGCATGATATTCCCTAACAGGTTAAGTTCCTCATAAACTTTGGCTCAATCGTATTATCTAATAACTTGCTGCGTAAACTTTCGACTTTCTTTGAAACTAGTTTACCGTGTTTTTTTTTTCATTTCAGTTGTTCATTTAAAAATTCGTAATTAAGACCCAACAAAAGGCATACAAGAGTTCTCAAAACAAAAAAAAATCCCACTAAGCAAACCTTAAAGCGTTCTAGTTTAGCCGGCAATAAAAATGGAAAGTTCATAAAAAGAATAAAAGAAAGAAGCTTAAAATGAATCAATACAGAAAAAAAGAGACTAGAAAAGACTCTGGTCCAAAATAATCCGTTTGTAAAGGAAGTCAAATATTAAACGACAAACAAAGCAAATTAAACGAAATTTCGTTCTCAATTGAACAAATAGATACTCGTACTTCGAGGCGTACAGACGCTTGTAACTATGAGCCCCCACTGTGAATAGTTGCCACACATCGACTCACGGTTCTGGGTGCTTCTTCGGTCTCCCCCTATCTATGGTAATCACCACTTTTAATTAACGCTCTCTAATCTACTAGACGAGGCCGAACGGCGAATGTGTGTCAACCCATTTTTTTTTCTTGTATCGCCTTTCTGTGAAAAATATCTTTTTTCGACAGACACTCTTGGCATGAAGTGTAGCACTAAGTTAATCCGATCTTGAACAGAAAAAGTGTCAGTGTTTCTATAGAATAATGGGATGCCGCCATAGCATGACACCTAGTTGCATGTTAGGTGCACGTCTTTACGACACGATACCTTTTCTCTGATTATAATCTCAGATCTAGAGAGAGAGAGAGTGACGGACGCGTGTTAAGTGACGGATCATTTAAGCGAACTAGTTTCGCTTTTTGTCAGCTAATTGAGTATAGCTTTACTTAGGCAACCAACTTGAAGTAATTTGCATTTATTCTGTTGTAATCTGTGGGGGAGCTTCAACCCTCAGTAAGCATTGGTATGGGTGCCGTATGAGTCACTTATAGTACAGGTTGGTTCTTAAATAGCCATTGAAAGTATATATTTAATACAAACACCCTTACCAAGAAAAAATCGAAGCTTTGAGACAGCAAGCTGCATTAAGAAAACGACACACCTTTTCGTAGTTAAACGGCTGAGAACGAAGTCATCGATTTCAAATCTCGTGGAAGGAAAAGTCTAAAACGTCTATTTCACACAAAACACATGTCTTTACCGATGAGACTAAGGACTTTATAATGGATTAATTTTATGATCTCTTGGTCATTCTGTCAAAAAAAAAAAAAAACGACATCAAAAATGATGCACTTGTACTCTGCCATACTCCGAAAGTAAAGACTCTACCACCAGCATCTGTCAACTTTGGAAAGACGGAAACATGCGCGTTTACCGGAATAAGGGCTCTAACCATTCCATCTATAACAAAGGGGATCCTTTCTTACCACAATTATCGAGTATATCCCTGCTTCACGTCAGTAACAAGATTTAATAAAGCGGATTTTTCGTCCAAAACCATTGTGGCTTCAGAAGGCCACTAGATAAACCTTGTTTGTCTAAAGAAAAATGTCAACTTAACAAATGACAAATTTGTGAAGATCCAACGAAGATTAATCCTACGTAGTGCAAATTGTTTCTTTTATTATAGTTTGCTCGTTTAACTCGGATAACGACCACTTTTATAATGAATGGAAAAGGTAAAGACTTTGTAGAGGTTTGAAACTCAGATGTATATTGCAGAAGTCGATATCGACTCATTTGCATTCACTCAATTCGCAGAATTTTATTCACCACTAGTTCATGCTCTAGAAAGTTGTGTTTTGGAAGATTGGTTTGTCATCCTGCTTTGGGTGTTATGGCTTCACAGCAGATCCAAAGACAAAGGGTGATAGGACCAGATTGGAGAGTTAGTTAGTTAGAAGTTCAAGACTTACCATAGGGTTCTCAAACCTTGGTACCCAACAATTGATCCAATTGAAAAGCGGGCGCATAGCCAACTGCGTCATTCAGCAGCTCTCAATCTTCTCAAATTGACGGTCCACGTGGAGTCTTAAGATTAATTCACAGAAGGGCAGAACAGCTCTGTTTGAAAGGAGGGCGGTTGGAGCAGGAGACACCACGGAAGGTAAAAATCTATCGAATAAAATATCGAATGAACAAAAATTCTCCCGCTTAAATTTTTTCTTTATTTCAAATTCAGGGATCCAGGTTCCCCAAAAATGAAACGTAATTGCGGATACTAGAAAGCTTGAACTTATCAAAAGGAAGCAGCGGGTAATAGATAGAAGGAAGCTACTGCTCAGGATCGGTCATCCAAAGATCGATAACCTTATAAGTAAGTCAGTATTTTTGTGAAGATTGAAGATCATAAAGACATTCCAAATAATCAACTTTTCAGCATTTCTCCTTGATCACCACTCAAGAAACAACGTCCGTCTGAATAATTATCCAAAATGGCCAGTTTCAAGCCACCCAAATGTCAAAACAATCAAGCAAATCAACACCTTGCAATTTCAATTTTGATTGATATAACATCGAGAGCATGACAACAGAGACAAATAGGGTAATAAACAAAACTATCTATCGTAACAGGTTTAACTTGACAGCACTTGAACAACAACAACACAAGAGTATATTATATAGTATCTGTTGAAGCTGGGGGAATGCAACTCACCTTGGTGTGCAAGAATGCCAGACTCTTGTTGACATTTTCGATTTTATGAACACGCATGCGTCCATTATTTGGTTTGCCCAGCTTCTCACCCGATATGATCTCCAGAAGTTTAAGTAATTTAATACCATCGGCTAGATCTGTGAAAAGGTCTTCGACCTCCATTTTTGCCTGAAATAAAAGAAAAAATTAATTTTTAATTAATAACCATGTTTTCTTGCTTGAGATGTGCAAGAAAGTCGATAAAAGAACAAGTGTTATCGATTGTTCAATATCTCACCTTGATAAGGAATGAATTCATCCATTTTGTGAAGGTTTTCTTTTGGATGTGAAGACGCTCCTCCTGGAGAGTTTTTATTCTTTCATTTTCAAATTTTATGATGCCATCCCGCTGTGTCATGTTGGAATTACGATTTTGTACTTGAAGGGAGTAACCGCCCGGCTCATATTGTGATGCTGTAATAAAGAGATAAAAGTTAACAAATTAGATTGTTTTTTTTTGTTTTGAAATTGCAAGGATCCATGACGGTGATGAGATAAGCGTTCGGTTATCGGTTCGTACCAGTGCAGTTGTGCTTCTCTACCGCGGATCGATCAGCAACCAAAAACTAACGAATTTTAGGTCCAGACTGAGCACCTTTATATTGGTTATAATATCGCATATGAGCATTCATTGTTCTGCGGTCAACAAGACCGGATAATGTACCGAATTTCGGTAAGGAAATGTCGCTTCATGTGACTTCCTTAATCTCGTGGTTGAGCAGATACGGCGATAGCAGGTATTCACCCGAAAGGTATTGTCTCCAAAAAGTGCTCTCAGGCTCCGTCTTAGGAACTTGGCTTTGAAGGACAAAAGCAATAAACTTAACGACTCACATTTTTGAGGAGATTCTAACCTTTGGAAACCATAAGCTTAACAAATCACTGAATCTATCAGTTTTGGCATATTGGGTTGTGTGCTGGACAATACAAAGGAAAACACATCGGAACACTTTCGAGAGGCAAATTCGTGAGCATTGTGAATTTAGGAGAAGATACAACAGTGAACTTTATGAGTTCTACTTAAATCTGGATGTAGTCTTGAAAGCAAAAACACATCGTTTATACATCTGGTATATCCAGATTCAGTTTCCTACCACAAACATGAGCTTACATTAGCGGCTTTAGTGAATCGGATGTCTACACTTCAAAGGGATAAACGTTATCGCCAGACTGCTATAGATGAGACCTTTAGTGACCTCTGAAGGCAAAAACCTAGTTGGGCCTGCGCACATTATCTTGAAACATGTCATTGGAGTAGGCAGCCCTTGCCCTGACAATGTGCATTCGCATAAGCCTTACGTACTAATTCATGCGGGTTTTTTTTTTAGTATTGGGACTCATGAGCTTTATATGCAAACGAAAATATTGCTGGCTTGCCGAAGAGTTCCATTTTGTCCCCGATTCTCTTCTTTATCTTCATAAATGATCGTTCTCCGAAAAAAAGAAAGCTACTTTGCCTATTGAATCCTTCTCTTCAGGCTTCTTCTTATGCTGTTTTAACTTTTGAAAGACTTCATCTGAATGATTTTCAATGCTAAGTATTTATATAGAAAGTATAGTTGATCCGAGCAGGTCTCAATGGCTTACGAAGGGCCTCCTTGCATAACTCTGTGATAAGTCCTGTCTGTGCAATTGTATTAAAAGTTCAGTTGTTCAAGTATTCAATCTGATACCGGTGCTTTTATACCCTTTAAAGAAGTAAGAGATTCAATACTGCCCCAATAGTTCCTCAAAAGGTGACATTATAGCTTCTAGAGCTAAGGCCTTAATTAAAAAAAAAAAAATTTTGCCTTCTGACTCATAAAACAACACTGGCAGAAATAATTAAAAAAATCCTTGTAGCATCTGGGTCAATCTATATTTTGCTTTAGTATTCATTATTTTCAGGTGAGTTTAAAAGAAGAACGAAAAGGCTGTTTGTACTAATAAGTTAAAAACTGAGTTGTGTTTCGCAAGTCTTTTTTTTTAAATGCCATTTGGTTTGCGAAGACATAGCAAAGAAAACGTTTAGATTCAAATGAAAGCCGATAGATGCCATAAAAGTGAACAAACAATAACTTTAGGTTGACGCTTCGTGGAATGCAAAAATTGAACAAAATCAAAAGAACAAATGTTAAAAGACACGAACAAAAAAGTTGTTTGTTTAAGTTGGAAAAATCAAACAAAAAATTTTTTGAAAAATGACCGTTCTCGAACACGAATGTAATGAATGAAATAAAAAAAAAACTGGGAGAATGATTTTTGTGCCATGAGGGTTGTTTTTCGCACCTTAACTTCTTTTACACTTCTACAAATTAGAACAGTGCAAAGAAGATTATAGAACTAGAGCTATTAGCTGTGATACAAAAAAAATTGCAATATATCGCTGGCATTGAAGTTTGATGCAATAATCTAGTGTCCGACCGAAATATGATTTTCGGCCGAAACCGTAACCGAACATTCGGCGTCGGTCTGAGTTTCGGCCGAAACTGAACCTTTTTTAAAAAAGTTAAAATTGATTATGTATATTAATTGTTATTATATAAATTTAGTATATTTTTACACATACAGAAAGATATCTCGTCCGAAGTCACCTGACACGTCACACAAGCATTTACCTAGCCATATAAGCACGAAAAAAATTAATAAATTCAAAAATACGGCTCAACGACCACCTTTACGGGGTTCCAGAACATAGGGAAATCCACGGAAACTGCAGAGCAGATGAGCTTGCCTGTGAAGGTACAATGCACCCTCACAGATGCACCTCGCAATATATTGACAAACCATTAGCTGGGGTCAAACTAAGCATAAAAAATAAATGCATCAAAAAACCTGGAACCTCCTAAACAAACAGAGAACCAAAAATGTCTGGTCTTAGCAATATCAAGACGTAGAAAGCTGTGTTCCCATTTCTTTACAGCTTTGCCCCAACTTGCTAAAGCAAACCCAAAAGCCCTCGCTCAGTTCATTTGAGGAGCAAACTAGTTCTCTGCACTTTCTTCTTCTTAACCGTCCGGGAGGAAAACGTCTCAATACTCACTTAATCCTCAATACAGGTAGCTACGTTAATCCACATAACCCTCGCGGTATCACAATGGGCCAAATTGTTGTGTGCCTTGTGGAAGACTGAGTTTCGGTGCCGCCGAAGATTCGGCCGATTTTTGCCGAAACCGAAACTGTGACCAAAACCAATTTTTTGACCAAATCTGACCGAGACCGTCAGTCAGTTCGGTCCGTCACTTCATTATTCAAACTGTTCTTTTCTTTTGGCGAACGAATTTGACTGAAACGACTCAATCTATGGATCCCGAATTGGGTGTATTTGTATGTTTTCATTTGACAGCCCATCGCCCAACCAATATCAAAGTAGAGCTAGATTTTTCACTAGACTCCCATTGCTTTATTAACAACAGAAAAATATTGGGTGTCAGAGTTTAAACAACACCTAGCTAAATATTAACTACTATTTTAAGATGCTCGATGAGGCTCACTATATACGAGCACATGGAAGTGAAGCGAAGTGTTTTGGCTTCAACTTGGCTTCAACAAAAATTGATTCGCTGACAAAAGAGTTACTTTATATAGTATAAGGCTCAAATTCTTTAATTGTCTCGATTTAAGGTGTCGCTGTGAAGAGACATCATGAAACCATGAACTTCTTCTGAACAAAGTTCATAGGCTGGATGACAGTTGCCCCATTTGGCGGAAAAAATATTGCCAATCTTTTCCGTAAAAAATCGCGGCTTTGCTGCTCTTCCGATCACAAGTGGGTTAAGTTTTGCATTTGCATATAATATTGTTGTGATTTTGGCCCAATGCTTTTGAAATATTCCGTTCTTCGAAAGCAGCCTCGTATGCATTATCGGAGATAGGACAAAAATAGACCAGACCCACCGGAGATCTATTGTTGCAAAGTAGTTAGTTTTATTTTTAATTCAACTCGATTTTATTTTAAGGCTTATCATAAAACAGATAAAGAGACCCAATTTAAAAACGGTGTAAGGTGTCGCTAAAGGTGGGTCATCACATCTAGAACCGCGAGAGTTCAAAGACTTTGTGTGCTAACCGCAGCAACTAAGTAAAACATAAGTTTTCAAATCAGTCTTTGCAGTCAGAATTAAAGTCGAAATACATTTGTGGCATCACGAAATATACACCAAGTAACAAAAGCACAAGAAACAAAGAAAAAATTGAATATGTTGGAAACCGTTTATTATTCTGATCAATAACTACAAAATAAGCCGTTTTTATTTTCTGAAAATTCTTGGTACCAAACTTGTGGAAATCGAAATTATTGAGGTATATATGCCAAACCAGAGCGTTAAGGGTCTTGCTACCTCGTGGGAATATAAGAAATTACATTTTTCAAATCAGCTATCCGCCTATTCAAAGGATGCATGTTGCTGTTAGAGCTTCAAAAAATCTCACGACACGCAAATTTGTCGAAAGAGGTATTTCGTGTTTTCGAGATGTGAACTGGTCACCAAGATTGTTCGTGCGAACGTAATCCAAAAACACTTTTTAAAAGAAAAGATACGTATAGCTTTGAACGAGTTATTGTTCGATATGTGTCGAAAAGTTATCGATAACTACGTTGTCAGAATCGAGTCCTGCAAGAACTCATGTCGAGACAGTTAAACGAACTTATACCTACTCCATTCATAATAATTCTTGTTGTTGAAAAAATGAGGATTTCTTATATTATAAATATTTCTTCAACCCCCTTATCTGCAATTACTCAAGACAGATAGCTAAAAGATAATTCTTTTTTTCGTTAAGATAAGAAACGGAATAACTATTTATCTCATACCAAACTCAAATACACTTCTTAACATAGATTCTGCGAAAATATTTGAATTACAAATAAATGCTTTTTTGATGATGTTTTAAAACAAATAAAAACAACAACATCCACTTAAAGCCTAGCCCGTCTTTTACATCACAAATATGTATAACGTTGATTATAGATGAACATGGTCATCAACAGAGGCTTTTCCCGATACCTCACCTACACTTCGGCAATAAGAATTCGAACTCCCAAGTGCAAAGATCTTGTAAAAACACTTTTTTTATTGAATAAATCAATCTCATTGTTATTACGTAACAAGTTCATGAAACAAACGCATAAAAACTCCACTCAGACTTTGCCACAAAATACGTACCAATGATTTTCTTTTCGTACGAGGCATATCTCTGGTATTCATGTCGGCTAAAATTCGACTTTTTCATCCTTTTAGAGTACAATCAATGAATCACTAATTTATTTTTCGAAATCGTTTTCGCATTACTTTAAAAAAAATAATAATAATTTTCTTCTTTTTTTTTTTAAATTTATATAAGAAAAAAATAATTTAAATACTAAATAAATAAAATAGCCGTTCCAAACTGAACGTAGCTCGAATAGCCACTAAACGAGTACCATACGTAAATTTGGAGCAAAAGCTCCACTGGCCTACAATGCTTATCAGGCAAGGATCTCATATATAACCCCGAGCGCCGTTCTTCTCCATTAAAGTACTTTTATGCAATATAGTATAATTGAAATACTTTATCTGTATCTGTATCGTGACAACCCATAAGATACAATTATCATATGAACTTGCGCACAACACCGTAAGCCCAGAAAAATAAAATTGATTAAACAAAGAATTTTATCACGAATAGCTTTTCGAGGCTTATCAGGCCTATAAACGGAGATAAGGGCTTAACTGTCCGATTCTACGTAAACAGGTGAAATTGTCAACCAATTTCACCAGAGACACTCAAAGTTCATCGAGAAATAAAGATGCCGGTCGGTGAGTTTTGATGATTTCCTGAGCCTGTGTGCCAAATATTCACCCACGCTTTACTTTTTTATGAAATATCATAAATTTTACGTAATCAATTATTTTTAGAATTAAGTTAAATGTTCGGCAAGTTTTTTTTTGTCAAAAAGTAAGATTTCTCGGTTAGTGTTTAGATTTGTCAATCAGGGTAGCGTGGAATTTTTCGCGAACGAATGTCGGCTTTGTCGGCTAACTCAAGGGGACCAGCTTCGTTAAAGTCGGTTAAACGATTGGAACATTCCACGGTTCTATCTTTTGTCAACAAACGCGATAGCTTACGTTTGGGTTATTGGTGCGATAGCTCGGAATTTGAAGACATAACATAAACAGATTACGTTCCCGGCGAGGTATGTTCTAGGAAGCCAAGTTCGTCGTTATCTGATATGCTTATCGTTCGGCTAAACGGTTATAATTCGAATTTGAAAACTGTTTAAAATATTGAATAATTTCAGGCGAAGGAGATATTTGGAACAACGCCCTCGAAGTAGATCACATCCATCGTTGCGTCGTTTTTTAACGTGCTTGTCATTGTTCGCATTAGCAGATGATAACTAGCATAAGCATCTAGTAGGTGCAACTCGGACAGCTTCCCAAAAGAGTCCAGATTCTTTAACTTCTTGTACTGTTTTGCCAATCTTTATCACGTCTTAAGAGGGTTGGAAAGAGGCAATCGGCATAGCTTCTGATAGCCTCTTTTCGTAACAGCCCCGCGACGTTGAGAACCTTCCTGAAGATATTCAGGTATCTTGAAGTCTCATTCGAACACCCGCTGCGACTGATAGTGGCACGAGTCACTATCGGAACATTCAGAAATCTTGAGTTTTCGAGTGTTTCCACTTTGAATAACACACTGTACCTAGTGCGACATCGCGACACCAACCAACTTGAGTTATCGTGATGGGCAAAGATCATATAATCTCTCAGCATTTTCAGCGCTTGAAAGGTCATCTGAATGCTTTCTTTTTCAATAATATGTTATTTTGACATTGACAGCTCATAATCGCTTTTATTAACACAAAATCAGTATGTTGTCTAAGTAGTGCGAATTTTTTTAAGAAATTACGGTTGAATAATGCGCCAAATGCAGTAACGAAAGTTCGTGACACTGGTTTGCTGATTGCTTTCGGTATTTGTTCTCTGTAACCAACGAAAAATTTATAGTAATATAATTTGTAATAGAAATATCGAAGCAACTAGAACTCAAGAATTGACACAAAATGGATGCCGTCTTCATTATCGCGCCTCGTCTGTGCTTAAAAAGACGAACATTTTGCTCAAAATTGAACTTTTCAGATGAGGCGCATTTCCTAAAACATCATTGCGATACTTTATGATTTACTTGGACGTCGTTCCGAGTTGAACATTTTTACATTTGGCGATTTAACATTACAGATCCAACTGTACATAAATCATAAGTGGGTCGAGCGCGTTTTTTTGATGAACGGCTATGTCAACAAATTTGTCGGATTTTAAACGATCGCAATCTACACACGTCGTGTGAATGCATCCGCAGAAAGTCTCTGTTTGGTGTGGATTGTGTGTCTGCAGGCATCGGCCCAGAGCTTCAAAAACGACCCTGGCATTGCCATCAACGATAAAAAGTCTTTTTCCTTCAAGTTGCATACGGTTCAATAAAAGTACCACACTTAAGGACATGATTTAAGGCCGATAGTTTTTCTCTCGTGGGGTTCCAATACGCCGAAAAATAGCGTTTGAAGGATCTTTCAAATAAAGCTTATTAAGATAGGAAACATAAATTTGAACGACACTATAAAAAACCATTGAACTTTGTCACTCCCGTTTAAGCATTTATTTAACTTTCAATGAATACCATCGAGACGTTGACAAATGATTTAAAAATTTGGCAAAAAAGTTTCTGTGCAAATTGAATCTTCGTTTGACATGATTTCGATTCTCTATACACAAATAAAAACAAAACTAATTAAATCAGACAAACAAAAAGTGTCTGATGTCACGTTATACGTTCACAACTTGGCCACAACTTTCACTAAAAACAATAAAACATAAATCGAAATTTTCGCGACTGTGTCTTAATTGAATCGCACAAAAGTGCAAACAATAAAATTCTAATCAACAATTCAAAACCGACATTAAAGCCAACTCTTCTTCGACTTCTTGTTCAGCAAACATTTCGAATTTTGAGATTTTTTTTTTTTTGTCGAAATTTCCAAGTCACCTGCAATCAATCATTTTCTTCGTCGAGGGCAACATTTAAATTTGGCAGTTTAATTCGTTGCCAATGACTTGAGTATATGAAAATTAATTAACACTCTGATCAAGAGTATGGCTTAAAACAGCAGCCCCACTTTCGACAGAATTCAAATATGGCTTGCCGAGCGTTGTGATGTCATCGCATGTCATTTTGATTTATTTTCGCTCGGATTACACAACAGTTCACAAAAAAAAAAAACAATTACTGACTTGATTGTTTTGGAAATGCAAACAAAACCGGTCTGGATCCATAAACCTCTCAAACGAGCTGCATCTATATATAAATATATCTTGTGGATAAACAGAAGTGCTATGTCCTATCTCAACAGTTGAGCGTATTTTTACATGCGCTTCCTCAATTCATAAGATACCATAGTCGAGGAAGCACTAGCAGCAGCCATAAACAAATCAACAAACAAATTAATAAACAAAATCAAAGAAGTGGAAGAGCTACAGGAACATACATACACACATACATACTTCCTACTTATGGTCCTTTGGATCCAACAGAAGCCTCCTCGGAGCAGTTAAGGTGCTCTCGCTGGGCACATCATAAAAAAAAAGAAACAATAACAACAAGAAACCACATGCCTTTTGAAGTGCATGCCTGGTGTGTGCCCTGACATGGAGCGATAAAGATTCTATTTCCAGATACATTTACCCAACAGCACCCCATTGGAGACATTCAGAGTGCTAACAGTGAGCCTCGGGTTTAATGTGCAAGCAATGCACCAGCAGTTCTGGATGACGATGCATTAAGGGATAATTAACACTGCGGCTGCTGGCTGCTGGCTGCCTGCTCCTTTCCAAGTTATAATTAGATCATCGTTGAGGTTCGATTGTTGTCGGGATGGGGAGACCTTGCGTGCACTACGGATTTGTGAAAGCGTCGACGTCGTCATTCTGGAATGTGTACAGCAGATGTTTGTTCAACATTATATTTGGCTGAAGATTTGTTTTGGCACCGATGCAGTTCAAGACCGAGGAACGGTCAATGTCATTAACTTTGACGATATGCCCATGTAAATAAAGAAAGTGAACTCAATTCAATGAACTCATGACAAAGATGTTGCTTCCCACGTGCCAAAGACTTAAACTTTCATTCTAACTTCTGGATCATTCTACAGATTACTCGGAACCTAGATCCCATTAAAGTACCGCCGGGGGATTATGACTTTCAATGGTGTGGAAAGTTCCGATTCTTGTAAAAAAAGATTATAATTGCTCTTTTGTTAGTTCTAGTAGATTAAGAGCTTCAAAAAATAAGATATAACAATGAAAGCTGAAGGCAAACTACACTGGCCGACTGAGAAGCTTGGAATAAGCTGCTGGGTTAAGACATGCTAGAAGCCGCTTTATAGTCACATACATTCGTTATTTTTTCTTTTTTACTGATCGTTTGATGTGATTTGACTGCGCTCCACTGTATCCCTACTGGTCAGCCTGTGGATTTCGCCCGGATTGCCATGAAAAATATCGAGTTCGTTCGGGGACAATCAAATGCTGCCGCTGCCTGATTTGTGTGATCCTCTTTTTCGCTATAGCATCGCCTGTTTGATGGGGTTCTTAAGATCTCTCTACCACTACCTACTAAGTCGATCAAGTTTCACTGGGCTGATGCTTGTACTACTTATTCGATCGAGCCTTTGTTCTCCTGCCGTCATTCGAAGCATTTTCAATTAAGCTATGAGTCCCGGCGTACAAAAGCACTGTAGAGCCTTCCTTTCAGCTGAAGCTTAGCAAAGAATGTTCAGCAAATGAACTGTCTTTTTCCGAACAATATAGTGTTATAACCATTCCCCTCCAAAATATTCAACCATACGTCAAATGTGCGTTGTAGGGACGTTCGGATCTCGCGTATGATAAATACATCTTCGGCAAAAAATAACAGTCTTTGGGGTTCGTCATTAATATTTTCCAAACAAATAATCAAGAACAATAAAGAATGGCAAAGGACTTAAGACACGCCCCTGCTGTACATCATCTTTGAAAGGGAAATTCGATGTGACTCATTAGATCTCTGAACTTATGTATGTAAAGAACTTTCATTATCACAGTTTTGTGTAAGCAACTATCCCTTATGCTATGAAAGAGGAAAGCCAGCTTTCTTCTGATCAGGTATTAGATCACGTCGCTTAAAAGAGTATCCTTTTGGAAAATAAAGTGTGAAAAATTTTGTAGTCATCCACAAGAAGCTGGTCTTGGGCACTGTTATGTCGCAGTTCATGGAATATCAACATTAGAAACGACAGTTCCTCCAACTCCCTAAACAGATCCACCATACTATAAGATTTCATTTGAAAGTAGTTCTTCTCTCTCTTTGATAAGTGGGCAATGTGTCCAAGCATTAAATGCCGCTTTATTTTGCAACCTTCCTTTGCTCGGAGGCAAGTCTATAAATACCACGACTGAGGCCCTGGAACCAATTTCAATACAAATTGCTATAAATAAGGAGAGTACGGGGAGCTTAAAAATAAGTCTTGTTCCAGGATTTCAAAGAACGTATTTTGAGTTCTTCAAATTATTACACTTCCTCTTTCAAAAATTACAATTGACTTTGGCGGAATATCGGAAGGACTTCGGCCAAAATGACATCAAGCTATGTTGGTTCTCTACAGAGCAATATCAGGTATCACGCAGCAGGTGAAATAAAAGGCCAAGGTTCTGAGACAATACAATAAATAAAAAACGCCAATGATTCAAAGTAATCGATATCATAGTGAAAAATTTGGCCAATTCACAATGGGGTTCCAAAACTAAATCACACGAAAAAAGGATTCTTTGGATTTGGATAAGTTCACCGGAAGCGTGCTAACAAAATTATCACAAGGCACTGCGCCATAGGAACCTTGCCACGCAAATACCAAACCGTACACAACGATACATATTTGGAAAACCTCTGCTTATATGGGAACATCCAATTTTCACATTCTCACTGTTTCGTCCTGCTAGAATAACTCCTCATTTAGGGTATATCTTTTTCAAAGCCAGAGCAGAGAGCAGAAACAATATTTCGGATATTCTTAAATTCGTATAGAGACACATCGTTCATGAACTAGTTTGTAAAAGTGAACAGTTTCAAATATCTTCGGCTGAAAGGTTCGCAGTGGTCCTTACATTCTCCGAATAGAAAAAACTTATCGGCACACATCTCAAGCCCTTCTGAAACCTTGTCCAGCCGAACTTTAATCTCAATTTATGGGCTAAAATTTTTATCTAATCCAAAACTGATATTAAACACAATTGACATCCTTTATTCCCCACAGGAAATCAAAGAAGATGATTTCCTGGATCATCAATGACTAAGTTTCGACTTAACATTGTGAAAGCTCTGTGATCTATATTTGTTGCATTAAAATCCATCATCAACATCAACAATCTCCAATTCCGCCTTTAAATTGCCCACACATAATCAGGGATTTTTTTTTTGTGAACAATTTCTCAGAACGCCAACCGAATTGGTATTCTATTGGAAACGATAATAAATACTTAATTCCACGAAATTAACAAAATTTACATCAACTTTTACCGGCAACTCGACTTGTATCGTCAAAATAAAAAATAAACAAATAAAACGAGAGAAAGACGCTAATTGCCGAGTGATGTATTCCCAGCACATCTTTAGTTGATTCCCTCCGCATAGCTCTGGATTTTGATCTTTTGATGAAGTGTCGAGTAAACAACTTGATACACCACGCATGTCGCTCGCTGACTTGAGATACTATTTCGGCAAGACGTGTTGTTGAATATGTAAAAATAGGCTAAAGACTTATGACAGCACAGACCGACGAGGTATACCTTATTTGATCCACTTATTTTTTTCATTGAGCTCGGAGTCTTTGATGATTGAAAGACGAGGTGGATGATGATAGTATAGAAAAAAAAAATAAAGAACCTACAGACTTAACATTCTCTAGTGGCGTCAGATAGGTCTTCCGAGGGAGCTCCGTCTTAGCTGTGCTGAGCGAGCCGGTTGTAAAATTATCAAGTAAGAGAGACAAACACTTTATCAAAAGGTAAACACTTATCGTAGTCTAGTTCCTGGGCACACATCCCTCCTTCACCTAGATCGAATATGTATATTTACACAGCTCACCGATATCAGTCTTCAACGACCGGTAAAGTGCCAATTGAAGTGACAGAATACAAGTTTATTTGAAAATTATAACCAAGCCTTTTTCAACTGCCAGTGGAAATGACATCATCGGACACAAATGTTATCCCCTCGGTTTCGTGGTAATTGCAGAAATATTATTTATGATCTCATCCAAATAGTTTTCGAGTCTATCTACTATTCTGCTGGGGTGTCAGCGGGGGTGAAACAGCACAGCAATGACGATGGCCTGGTGCTCAAGACGGTCGTTAAACGAATACCAAAATAATATTAGCTTGTTTGGGCATATTGTTGTTTAATCATTCTAATTGGTGAATCAGTTTTACACAATTTTAATGCAAATGAAGCAACAAGCTGTCGATAAACCGAACAGTATTGTGAACAAGATTGTTACGAAAGTGACATATCATTCGTGTTTTTTTTTCCAAATTTGAAACATATGATTGCCGGAGTAACTATCTGTGGATATCTTTTTGAATCATATGCTATTTCGACAATAACAGCGATGATGCTCTCGAATGATTGACAGATTACATTTTCGCGCTACGAAATTGATCGATATGCGCTTGAGGAACGTTGGGATATATAGCAGATTCGCTTCAGTCAATGTAGAGCGCTTCCAAGGCATGATAACCAATTTTTAATGGGCAGAAATTTAGGACTAAAACTTAGGCGAGTCATCCAATAATCGCGCAATAAGTTCAATAATTATTTAAATAAGTCGTTTTGGTGACGTTTCTCGACCCCGGAATAACGATTTAAGGTGCCATTAGGTCTGTGCCAACAATCCAAGAAAAATAGTGGTCAAGTTTTTCGTGAAAAATTGCCCGAAGCCTTCGAAAAAAAAATGAAAAATTAGGTTGACGTCCTATTGCTAAGCCAAGCCGAGGCTATCATTTGAATGAAACTATATTCAATAGCATTTTAAAAGAAACCCAACAGGCTCACACTAAATAATAATAATAATAATTAATAATAAATACGAAATAATATAACTTTGTTTTTATGGCAATTAGTGTGTGACAAAAATATTAAGAATAACATAGGTGGGCTTCGATTAATGAAGGCCATCCTATCAGACCCACTTGCACGTCGGCTTCTAGGATGCAAACTGAATCTGATTTTTCACCTACCCTTCGTACAAAGGAAGGAAGGAAATCTTCGCTGTTAGTGTCGAAATAGCAGAAATGATCCCCTTCTCTGATTTTACGGTTAAAATTCGGTTTGCATTCCAATTTATTTTCAGCCGAACTTACGACGTAAACGATAGTTCATTAGCTGCTCGGATGGACGATTACGAGCAAGGCTCCATAAGTAGTAATAAGCTTTCCAAGAAATCAAAAGTCATCTACCGAAAAATCAGATGCTTACCTTTCCAGAATGAATTGATTACCTCAGTTACAATAGTTAGTATTATGGAAGAAAACTCTAGGGCGTCTTCAAATTTCGACAGTGTTGAAATCTTACCTGTAACGAAATAAAAAAAATATTGTTAAGTTCAATGACGGACAATTTCAGCGGCTATTCTTGTCTAGAAAATTTAAAAAAATCCTTTTTTTTTTTGTTTTACTATATGTTCAAAGTTTAACTACTCAAGAATATATCTACAAGAGGATTTTTCAAAATTCAAATTATTTTCGGAGGAATCGGTATTTTTCTGACCCAGCAACCAAACTGGTTCGGCCGGAACTAATCGAAAAAAAGACACTACAAAGACGTACATATTTATTCCGGACCTAAGATGATTGAGAAAGCGACATTTATTGCTGTTTGTATTTTTAATGAAGGCTTCATACCTATTTTAAAAACGATGGAAATGAAAATTGAGCCGGAAGCTTATTCATTTGCTGTGAAACGATAGAATGCCCGAATTGACCGCTCCGAAATACGAGCATACAACGCATCAAAGGAGCCCAGAACTGCTCGATATAAAGAGAGCAACGCGGAAAATAGTTTTCCCGAAGTCGAGGAAGGTCCGATGTATGAAGCAGGAATGGAAGATTGAATAAATGTAAGTCTACAATATCATTTCATGACTAAGACTGCGAAAAACTGTACGCGAAACTTTAAACGCGTTTTTCTCGAGACTGTCTTTTTCAAAACCATACCTACGATTTAAGGTTCTACTGGACCGATTTACCTGAAATTTTTAGAGAGTCTTCTTTATAGACTTGTCTTTGTCTGGAACTATCCCCATCCCCAAATTTCTATTATATATTTTTTTTTAATTCGAAACAGTCAAAAAAAATGGTACAAAAATTGTTTTTTTTTCAGGCAGTCGCCATTTTGTGAAAAAAAATCTTTCCAACTTTTCCGTAGTTCCAGGCATTGCGACATTATTCTAGATAAATAATCTTTTTTTTTTTTTGGTTTCAGATTGCCAGTAAGGTTGAAATCGTGGGTATGGCCAATTTTTTGAGACCCCCACTTCATCAACTGCTAATTTTTGATATTTTCAACTTTTTTTTTTTTTATTTTGTTCTGTATTCTTGTGATGTTAATAAATAACCAATAAAAAAATGGATAGTAAAAAAAAATTAATTGTCTTTTTTTTATGACACTTCAATAATTACATGAAATTCATGCCTCTAGACTTGAACACCTCCTTAAAGATATCAAATAAAATTCGACAAAAAATAGGTTTATTCTGACCGCGTAACGTACATCTAACGAGAACTACATATGCAACCCAACTATGTAATTCTCATGGTTTCTCGTTTTTAATTTTTTGGCGCACGACTTAGGACGAATTATTTGCAAAGCGTTTCGTTGGCTATCGTTTCAATTCACAGTATTTTTTTCGTATGAGTCAATATACAAAAAATAATGTATATTGGTAGTCGTGTCTGCTATGAATAAAAAAAACAGTTTACATGTCCTCTATTGGACCTCAGGGAGACTGTGAAGTAATTGAAAATCTCGGCCATCCTGGACGTCACAGCACATAACTAACCGATCGAAACGTGACAAACTACAAATAAACAATCATGACATGCCTTATGTATTGGGCATTTTCTTGTAATGTTTCGCTTTGAATTAGAATGCGAACCTTTAGCAGAGATGTGCTCCTCATTCTCTTTTTTCTACAAATATTGTCGCACATACTGTACATTTCGAAATCTTGGAATATTCATAACAACTTCGACGCCTAACTTGAAGTGTGAAGAAAACTTACGTTTCGACCAGACCAATTATAGAGAATTTTATAGCCCATTCAAGCACCGTACTTTATTTGAATTTCAAACATGTTTTCCTCTAAATGTGGCCGTTAAATTTGAAATAAACAAGCACCGCAGACTGAGTAATCGCGCCCTCCTAGTAAACAAATAAGATCATCATCATCGCCATCTTAAGCTATTAAAAAAAATATAATAATAATTTCGTAACCCCTGGAGAATTTCACCCCACTGACAAGTCGGCGGCCGCACCCCTAAATTTTAATTAAACCGTGTCACTCAGATTGACATGTCTTGTATGTCTGGCTACAAGAATAGCAGGAAAACAAATTTACGACAACCACTTGTGAATGTATCTATTGCTCATTTTTTTATCGTTCTAAAAATTCCCAATCAATATGAGCAGCAGCTCCGAGCGATAACAACAAAATCGAGTTTAATGATGCCAGACCTAGAAATAGGTCTTACTGAGTCTAACATCGAATTGAGCTCGATTGAACATGGAATTGATGCAATAAACTAATTACGCGCGTTGTCTTCTTATCGACAACGATGATCTGGATTTTATATCAAATTGTTCTTGTTTTGTTTTGTTTACAACGGTTGAAATGGAAAATGGAAAAAAAAGAAAAATGATTAGTTTACTCGATGCACAATTGATATTATGACTTTGAGCCTCCGCTGCGATAAGATAGAAATGGGGTTGAGTCACTGCCGCCAGTAAAGTGCATCGAAAAATGAGGTCTGTCACGTACAAAAGTTTATTTTTTTATTGACACTTGACCCCAAGTAAGCCTTGTTTTCTGAATTTAAAGATTGTTTGATAACGCAATTATCGTAACTTACACCCGACTCATTGTAATACGAGCTAAGTTTTAAAACTGCTCAACGTGTCAAAAACTTGATCCCAAACAGCCACCGCTTTTCAAGGAGGTGAAAGTTAAAATTGTTTGTCAGCCAGGATTACCTGCTTTCCATTTAAAAAAAGGCCATCTCGCACTTTCACCACTTAATCAGCCAATCTACGCACTCCATCAGTCTACATTTTATAGTTTGAAATGTCATTGATCTTCAGACTACTTGACGGAACTCCCAAAGTTTACCGATCAATGTTGGATATTGATTTTGAAACTTTAAGTTAAGTTCGTTCTAAAAAAAAGTCGATTAGCTTGAATACGGATGATTGGGCAGGCCAAAAAGCCAATAATTCGGACACGGCAATGCGCTGACTAATAGCATCCAGGCGGAAGCTAGCCACGTTCCGGTCCCTAGGCAAATCAAGCCTCTATGTGGTGCTCCTGGATAAACATTTTAAAAGTGAATAGTAAACTAATATGTGCAACAAATACACAGTCATGATGCACTGGATGCACATCCCAACCAAGTTAAACATTTCATCAGAGAATTCAGTACCAATGGATCCAACGAAGACGGACCGCTCGATAAGGGACAAATAAATATATACCAATTTTCAAAGCAAGAACCATCTTCGGCGGAATGGTCGGAAAGTATAGCCTCAACGGAATGAAAATATTTAACGACTTCTGACTCACAGACTTTGCGGGAGCTAGAAATGTCGTGATAAATAGCAATTATGTTTCCAGCAACCCGGCTATCTCCAGACGGTAGATTTTCCACATTCTTGTGGGACTGGTGCTACTCTAGCTAGCAGCAGTGTCGGATGCTTTAGCACACCGAACAAAGACAGAGGCTTCAGAGAGAGTCTGTGAAATGAGACTTTTTTTCGACAAACGTCTAAAATACAAGCCACAAGCTTTGCTGCAGGCTACTTAATAGGTCTTTACGTAATTGTGGAGAAACTTTTGTCACCGCCCCTAAGGATATTGGAGGATGTATTCAACCAATATTTCCAACAGCTATTAAACGCGAGGGACTGACAGGGTATGATAAAAACCCCATTCCAGACGATGAAGTTGTACTTCGCACCCGCTAAAGAAGAAGCTCAAAAATATACTGCAAATTGAGCTTTTTAAATATGGCTGAGATGTTCCAATAGAAAGCACGCACCTGATCATCTGTCAAGTTTTGAACAGAGGAAGCATGCCTGACGACTAAATATCAGGTCTACCCATCCCACCGACCAAAAAGACGATTCTTAGTATGGAAACAACTTTCGAGGCATATCCCTGCTTAATCCTATCCAGTGTTGTGAACGTTTAAGGCCGTTTTGCAAAATACAAATCAGCCAATACTAATGTAGCTTGAAAACTTTTCAAACTGCGCAAAATCCTGGAAATGGCCAGCGAATCCATCGATCTCGAATCTGCAAAGCAATGACCGATTTCGACCTTCCAGTATAACTGATCCAGATTTGTCGCACTATGGTCGGGAACAGGCGTTGTATTGTGCAGTTTAGAGTAAAAGCCTCCAAATTTGTCGAGACTTGTACCGAATTCCGAGAAGAAACGGGAATATTTTCTCAACCTTATTTATGTGACTGAAAGGTGTCAACATGGAAGGCAATATCTATTTCTAACGTGTCACTATTGAATTTATCACGAAGATTGGACAAGAGGCCAGAAGAGTTGGTATAAAATTGATGAACTCGATCCATTGGAACAACTCATCAAGAGCTCCAGCTACAAAGGTAAAGAACGTTATCTTTCTAGGTACATAATCAACCTAACAAAAAACAATTTAGTGACGAATCGGGTGACAAAATCATGCTTATTATTAAATGAAGCAAAAAGATGTAAAAAGAAAAAATCACCGTGGGATATTGGGACTGCGCTTTCTGGGACCAATAGAATAGGAGCTACAACCACGAATTTTACAAACCGAACAATGATCTGTATCATTTCTGGAAGACAAACCAAGATTATTTTCGAATCCACAAAAAAAGTTGAAACCGAACTTGGTGAAAAGATGCCTTACATCATAAACAGGTTTACTTATTTTCTGTGTTATTTTCTTGATTCCGCTCCTTATTCAAAAACTCTTGAAGTTTAACTGTGTAGAAAAAAAAGCAGCCATGTGCGTTTTCTCGACACGCACACGAAGGGTTCCGTAACACCTTACAACATATTTATTAAAAATACTTCAGTTAAAAAATTAATATTCAAAAATGGAACCGTTTATATGGAAGTTAAAGATGCATTTTAATTGAAAATTAAATACTCGTTGAAAGAATATTTCCAATTCAACTTATCCATACAATTATCTGATTCGTCCAAAAATTTAGCGTCTTATTGCCACTAAATTTTGTCCTCGTCGACGAGCTGTCAAAAAATTTCTCTTTTCAAATTTTTAATCCAAAATTACCAGTGTGCGGATGAGCTCCGACACACATCCAGCGAGCGAATCCGATTCTTCGATGAATAAATTTCACATCAGAAATTTTATATTTTTAGACTTCTCGCGAGGACAATGCTAATAAAAGTCACGCTTCCACCTGAAGCCCGCCTGATTTTGAATTCCTCTCGCATTCAAATACCTGAACTTGTTTGCTGGTGGTTCTACGCCAACTCTCTTCCTCTAGCACCAAACTGCCAATAATTAATTCACATCGCCTAGCTAACAAGCCACAATGATGAAGCTGACCAGCAAATCGCTTGAGATACTTTTTTTTTGTTTTTTTTTTTAATCCTGCACGTGGCACAATAATAAAGAAAAATTACAATAATTTGTTATATAGTTTGACAAAGACGACCATGCTTACGCATTAAATTCGAGTGTCATTTTGCCCACAGAGCCGAGGCTCTCAAACAATAGCCGGTTTCAGATAACCGTAGAGTGTAATTTTTTAAACCAGCTTTTTATGGGTTCACAGCTTGGAATTCATTGCGATCCCCAGAGTACAATGACCGTTTGTAATTTAAAAATCAAATAAAACTTTCGCTGATCGGTACGAGTATCTATGGATACATTTGTATCTATCGCATACTCCACACGCACATACCTGCCTGTAGTTATTTGCTGTGCACTTTTGTGTATGAAGTCATGACAACGAGACCAAAGACCCTACTTACTGACATAACTTGGTAACACAGTTTACGGTTTTTGGGGGGGTTTTTCTATATCGAACTCAAACATAAGTGAAGATTTAGGTTCGTCTTTTCACTTAGACGAAATCTTTTGTTGGTTGCGCAAGCGGGAGCACACACTTCACAGCAAAGATGGGATTAAGATTCATCTTAGGCGACGACGGAATTTTATGGATTTTGCATAAATTTGTTTAACTAAAAAGTGAGTTTAAGTCTTCAAAATTGGAATCAAAACAAATTCGCTTTTTTTTGTGGACGACTTGAATAACTTTCTATTTCGAAACTTATCTAGTTGGAGGATGGCTTTCGTATTGAATATCGATGCAAATAAGATTCGAGAGTGAGGAGAGATTGTGCGGACATGAAAAGAAACTAATGGGAAACACGATATCTTGGGGTCGTCTTGGTGTCATGAAGAATCAAGAGGAACCGTAATAAGTTAATGGAATTAACACCTCTTAGTTATGGTCATGGAATAAAGACAAAAAAAAAAAGAAGCTAGTTTTCGCCAAGGTCGAGTGGTTCCCGAGTTTACTGACACGGAAGAGGCAGCAACTAATTGCGAAAACGAATCGAGGTGAGATTAGCGAGATGGTTTTTTGTAACTAATTACAAACAAATGAGGTTAAGATTACCGTGAATGAGGTATTCTAAGTCCAGATGATGTGGGTCAACGACTTGACTAGGATACACTGGACACGTACAAAAAATTTGTAAACGCTATGCTAAATTTTTTTTTGCAGCGTTAAAAAAGGACATTTTTCGAAGGATTTTTGGAATTCTAAATTTTGACATATCTCGACGTTGTTTTAAGATGGACGCCTGTGTGTGTGGGTAAATGGGTAAGTCTCGCTTATCTCGAGAAAAAATCACGCCATTGAATTAAAATTGGTTTTATACAAAGCGTATTTGCAAAATTAATTTGTTAAAATTGATTCTGTGGTTTAAATTTTTTAATACAAAAAAAATAAGTTTTCTAATGAAAATAGTTCATGGAAAATATTACTTACAATTTTTAAGTGTCTTACCTCTCATAAGTACACATACTACTGTGTCCAAAAAATAAGGTGACATATGAATTTAAACTGCGCGCGTCGAAGGATTTGGAAATTTTTCTTTCTTTTTAGGTTGGTAGTACTGTCAGTGACATCTATGTGAAATTTCATGTCAAAATATATTCATAGTGTTTGAGATACGCGTCGTTTTGTGAGCTGCTAAAAGTGAGTAAGTTTTTCTTTTTTTGCGATGTCGAAATTTATTGAGCAAAGAATTTGCATTAAATTTTGTTTGCGGAATCAATTTTCTGCTGCGGATACGTTGAGGATGGTGCAGAAAGCCTTTGATGATGAGGCTATGTCAAAAAAAAATGTTTACAAGTGGTATAGTGATTTCCAAGCCGGCCGTGAACGTGTCGATGACGAAGAGCGTTCTGGGCGACCATCAACCTCAACCGATGAAGCTCACGTCCAACAAAGATTTGGTGTTGAGAAACCATCGATTAACGATTAGAGACCTTGCTGATGAAGTTGGCTTATCGAAAGGTTCAGTCAATACCATTTTGAAGGATGCTTTGGGCCTCAAGCGCGTCAAATCTCGACTGGTACCGAAAACATTGAATTTTTTGGAAAAAAAAGGCGTCGCGTTGAAGTGTGTGAAACAATGCTTATAACTGGCGATGAGACTTAGATCTATGCTTACGACCCCGAAACAACCGATCAATCGAGCGAATATCGTGCCAAAGGAGAGCCGAGACCAAAAAAACCGCGCCAAAGTCGCTCAAAAATCAAGGTCATGTTGACTGTTTTCTTCGATTATCGTGGTGTTGTGCTTTATGAATTCCTTCCAACCGGCCAAACAGTCAACAAGGAATATTATTTGAACGTTATGCGTCGTTTGCGTAACGCTATCCGCCTAAAAAGGCCGGAATTGTGGAAAGACAATTCTTGGTTTTTACACCACGATAATGCACCATCCCATACCGTACTCGTAATTCGTGATCATTTCGCCAAAAACTCAACCCATATCGTTCCGCAACCACCGTATTCACCTGATCTGGCGCCGTGCGACTTCTGGCTGTTCAACTAGCTCAAAAGACCGCTCCGGGGACACCGTTTTGATACGATAGAGAAGATTCAAGCCGCAGCGAAGACGGAACTGAAGGCCATCCCGGAAAGTGACTACAACCAGTGTTTCAAAGATTGGAAAATCCGATGGCATAAGTGCATTGCATCGGGAGGGGATTACTTTGAAGGGGATGAAATTGATTTGGAAGAATAAATAAAGAATTTTCAAAATAAATACAATGTCACCTTATTTTTTGGACACAGTAGTATGTATAAATTTATACACTGTCATTTATCAGTTTCCGGACAATACACTCTGTAGGAGAAATTCGTATACAGTGCGTTGTCTATTATAAAAAAATTTTATGGAACGGAAACATCCTGAGATAATTATGGAGCCACCGTCCTGGTTGTGCGTTTGGACTACCAAATCATGGATCATCTTTACTGCAGCAAGTCTTCGACTTCTGTATAAAAGGCCTTAAACCAGTTTTGAAATTATAATAAAGATTTTCTTATTGCTACTCTACCGTGTAGGCTTGCAAACTGTTTTACCAAAGAAGCCGTGAGACAGAGCAAATGGATAGCAAGTTAAAGCACACGAAAATTTAGTAACTTATTTTTTTTATATATTCTGATCACTGGTAATTTTGTCCAAAGATAGGCAATCTATCTGAATCCGCTATAAAAATCTGTCAAAAAAAAAAAAAAAAAAAGAACCGGCAATATGTAATCCACTCAAAGACCGAAATGCCACTTTTTACCAGAAAAATAGGATACCATTCTTAAACCTTCCTTCTACCCAAAAGTAAGACTTTAAACCCTTTAACTAGAGCTATGTACTTAAAACTATCTTGATTCAAAACTGTTTTAATTTATTCTTCTCAAAATAAAATGTGGAAGAGAGGTTGAAAAAAGAGCCAAAACTTTTGACGGACCTTCTGGATAACCCGACACTGCAATTTTTCTTAGACGAAAATCATGCAATCAAAAAGGTTGGAAGGTAAAAGTTAGTCATAAAAGATATCTTCTTCGTTGAAAGATTACCATTCTGGTAGGCAATTAATATAACACATAAATTCAAACTTTGTGGGAAAATGTGGAAATGTCATAACAATATGAGTGAAGATGAGATCATTTCACATTATCTAATAAGACATGTGTAGCAGTATTCAAGCGAAATAAGAAAACGGATAAAATGACAGTCCTAGAAGCAAACAATTCACTGAAATCTTTAATGTTAAATATGTTTAAAATACACCAAAGACTGTGCTATGTTAAAAAATAACACATGTCCTTTGAGCCTCAATAAATGGCTCGAAAAAGTAACGCCGGTGTACTTTGTTATTTGAATTCCAAACCAATTTCTGCAGGTGCTGCGCTTATGAATATGAAAGTGAGACTATTGAACATTTCATTAACCAGCAGAGTAAGGCCAAATAAGTCCTTAACCTCTCCCGAACGGGTTTCAATTTTTGTTTTTCCTTATCTTAAAATAAAAAAATCACACACGAACCAATTTTTATTTAACTGTTTCGATGACAAAAAATAGGATAAGACTTTCTGGAAAAAAAACTAAACGTAAAATTTGTCAAAATCGTGTTACCCTAATAAAGACAATTGGACAAACGATTTTGCACGAACAATATTTGAAGACAAAAGAGTAAAGCTTTATAGGGCTCCGTACGAAGTTTTAAGTTGTCGGAGAATCTCCTTGAATATTTTCTCTTGTTAACTTCCCATCAGGAAGTTCTTGTAATCGGTCCGATTTTCGAAATTCAAAATTTTTACATTTCTCCACGTTTGGCGGTCCCAGTAGTCGGATTCCATGATTTTTAGAAAGATGTCTGTGTGTGTGTGTGTACGTACGTACGTTTGTGCGGATTCTTTCGTACAGCCTAACTCGAGAACAAATCAAGCTATCGAAGCCAAATTGGTTTCATTCGAAGCGTGTGTGCATAAAGATCACCTGAAAAGCTTTTGGTTAAATTTCACGTGGTGGTTTGAATTTTATGACGAAAAAACTGTCAAAAAAAGGGACAATTTGACTTCTTCAATTAAAATCAATTTAGTTTTCCAATAAAAAAAGTTCAAAATTAATTAAATTTATAGTTTATAGCTACCTTATCAGATAAAAAAATATGCATAGATATATACACTGCCGTTCATAAGTTTCCGGACAAATTGATATAAAATTTTTTTTGTTCAATTTTAATGCCAAAAGTTTCATCAATATTATGTTTATTTAGCCAATTGACTAAACTAAGTAAGTTACTAACTATAGAGACTACCAAAAAGACTAAAACAGTATTTAGTTGAGGCCATTTCATACATTGATGTGCCCCTTTCTCTATTTGCTGATCCAAATTTCCACGGAAGTTCTTTGAAAATTGTTTCAGAAATGTGAATCCTGTAAGTCTTTTCCATTTTTCAAGACTCAGAGTGACGTCTGCAACACTGACACATGAAAACATCCTTAGAAAATTATGGGGCCACCAGTTTTTTTATTAAAAACTTGCTCGGCTGTAGCTTGACGCTTTGCTCATTTGCTCATGGCGCGAATTACATGAGGCAATTGAATTTAAAGCAAAAGCATCGAGAGGAACCTAAATGAGAAAGTTAAAATACATAGATAAATCTGCATTACTCGTATATTGCAAGGAAGACCATAACATCTGATTTAGTTTGTTTTCCACTGTTGTGGTTTTAAATCATGAACCCAATCCTAGAGGTCTTTCCAGAAAATGACACAGAGATAAAAAAATCTCTCGGAATCGGCGTGGAAAATCCTATCAAAATCTGCAAAGAAAACTGGACTGAATGTGATCCTCTTTAAGCCATATATTAACCAGACAGAAAAAGATCATTTGCTTAACAGTTACCACCTCGAAAGGAAGAGGTGGTGGAAATCTCTGGATTGAAACTATGCACTTTTGAACCCTTTCAAAAAGGGCATCAAGTTAATCACGCCTTAATATTCCGAGCAGTGGTTAATATCTTCCAAAGAAAAGCAATCAAACAAAATTGATTGATTAAAAATAATTCCAAAAATACATGAAGTTGGGATAAGCAGTTGGTCCTCAAACTTTTAAAATATGAATCCATATAAACAGAGTTCTTACAAAATGTAATACTTTTGAAATTAAGCTTTATAATATTTGATAATAACTTTATTGAAGAAGTTAAAAACAACTGCCAAAAGCAAACACAAATTCAACTTCAAATGTTAAAGTTGTTGTTATGAAATCCATTTTCGTAACTCTAAATTTAAAATATCTTATCTTCACGTTGAGTTGAATACTCTTAGAGGGATGACTGGCTAAGATTTTTGGTCGTTGGTCCTATATTACATTCGAAAATGCTTTCATTGAGTCGTTTAACGCAAGCCATGGACAGCCAGCCAGCAAAAACAATTGTCTCAAGACCTAGACGAAGTACAGATAGCAAGATAGAGCTTCTAAAAGCGGCGGCGATGACTTAGTTGGGAGTATGCACCAACTCATCTGAAATACATGGTCAGAAGAAAGCATGCGAGCATGTCAATACGCACCACCTTTTCATCAATTTCAAGGTTGGTTTTGGTGTCTGTTTCGTCCACAGAGACGAGATTTATGAAGCCATGTCTAGGTTTGGCATCCCTGCAAAGCTCGTACTTTTGTGCAGGATGACGATGGAGAAACCCAGCTGCTCTATTGAGGTCGGCAAAGACGTCATCGACCCACTTGATGTCAAACAACATTTTAGACAAGGTGATGCACTGTCATGCGATTTCTTCAACATCATACTTGGGGCAATAGTGCAAAAGAACCTTGTCAACCTTTTGCCAGAAGGCAAAAAGAGGCGTATGCTGTCATAAAGAAAGACCAAACCCTGATCAGAACGTTACCATAAACAGCTATAACTTTCAAAGATGCGAAAACAAATATAAACTTACGGGGAGCTAAAAAAATGAGTATCTTAAAGTTGATGTTGGGAGCAAATTAAATAGCACCTTTATGTTTTTTTTTTATCATGAGATGGGAAGTTCATGGTATGGGCAGGTCTACTCGCACCCAAACCAATTTTATAACTGGTAATAAAAAGTGTACTCTTGATTCTTCCTGGTACTGCCCTTTTTGCTAGAATTGCTGGCATGTTAAGAACTCACGACAAGTGACAATAAACATAAAACTAGTATCGTGGAGCGGTTGATCGGCTATTTTGGAATTTCATAAACTGAAAAGTATAAGCACTGGTCATGAAGCAATCACCTTTGCTTCGAGTCTTACCAGTTGTATGTGTTTATTTAAGAAGAATTTGATCTAGACAAATCATGAAAGACCAGTTGGCTTATATCTATGAAAAGAGGCATCAGTTGAGGATTTAGACATTTACCTGCATAATTTTGCAACATCCAATTTTTTGTTTGTCAGGAAAGGCGAACCCTTTATCCAAAACCTAAAATGTCGGAACAGTGCTTAAAATGTCTACTCTTGAATAGTTGTATCAATTGACATGTCCTAGAGTGAAATTCAAAAGTTTTCAATTGACTTTTAGTGCGGTAACTTCGAGTAACAAAATACAATTCCCAGACACTTCACACAGCTATTTATTTGAGCTCCGAAAAGGTGGTTTCTTTGCGCTGAAGTGCCCGATATTTAATTTTGGATTCACAGTAGAGCTCACAAATTCTGTGTTCTTCGAAGCGAGTAGGTGCAAGTAAATTTGTCCCAAGTTAAAATACCGACCTTTGCATGTCCTAAAAGAACATTTTTATTGCAGACAAAGCTACTTTGATTGCTCAGAACTTATTTGACTCATTTCAATGCAACTTGTTAGCAAGATATAACGTTCAAAGTTTCAAATAGATCTGTTAATTTACTTACGTAAATACTGCAGTAAGTTAAATTTGTTGGTAATTTTAATTTTTGTTTTCTGGTCCTTCGAACCTAATTCTGGATTTGGGTCTGCAAAACATAAATACAAATTCTGGGCGCGTCATGTTTTTCGCTGAATAGGCAAAACCTCGACTCGACCGGCTTCAAAAGCATTAATCATGGCAGTTGTACTGTTTAATGGACTGCCAATCATTCGCAAAAGATGACGCTGTGAACAAGCTTGGGTACAGTTCGCAATTTCCATCCGAAGGAGAAAAAATATTTTAAACTGTAATTTCCAGCCCAACTCTAAGACACTAGTAATACATTTTCTGCAAGAGCGCTGAGATTCAACCAATGACTTGCAAGCTACGGTTCATATAAAATCACTTGTAGAACTTAACCAGATACCACGGTATCTAATCTACGAGTACATTCCGCTGAAATCAAGTGTTTGTTCCCTGATTTCATTTTCAATCAATAACAAATTGCACTGCCATCGCTGGAAATAGACTATCTCCTCGCTTGTCATCCATTTTACTGACAATATCCGTCAGAACGTATTAATAGATACTTGTTAAGTGATTTGCGCAGAAAACATGTTACATTCCAATCCATTCCTCACATTGTTCTAAACAAGACGTTCAATTATGTAAGACGCGAGCGATTTCCGCACTAGTAACATAAACTTGACATTCTTTTGCTTATCAGAGCTTCAGTAACATTCCGAGACTTCTCAGACTTATCAAACCGGAGACCTTCGTCAAACTCAGCGGCTCCAGCGTTTAGTGTGACAATATAATCGTGGCGGCGCCAATTCATTTCCCGAATTACTTAACGCACCAAATGAGCCAAAAATTGAATCATATTTCAAGTCGGTAGGGAAAACAGCTGAGGCGCCATTAAATATTAATTGCTTTCGTGGTCTCAGGGCTTAGTCATAGCCAGCCTAAGCTTCGTTCAATATTCACTTTGAGGTGCGCCATTACTCACTGCGACAACAACGCTGATGTAGCTTCAAGCAAGCAAGTGTAGATACGAATGTATGACTGCATAGATACAAAAAGGCAAAGCCCGCAAAAAAAATATACATACACAATATATAAATCCGTTTTCGTTGGAATGCAACTTTGAGCTGTTTTAACGTACTTTTATTTCCCCTGATCAAGACTATTGCAAGTTGTCGCGTTCGTGTATTGGCAAAAGGCTTATTTATCTGGACAACCAGACCAACTAGAAACCTAGAATTATTTCAATTGAAAGTCGAAGTGTCATGTTATTGGGACAAGCCAGCGTTCCAAGCACCAGCCAGTTCGCCAGTGTCCATTTGGGGCTCTCTCTGGCGCATGCATAAATTCACAGTCTTAAGTTGAAGCTGCCGCTGTACTTATGCCCGCAAATGCAATGCATAATAAACAAGTGTACGCGAGTCTAGATGCAGAGGTGGTTCGTCACATTCGCATTCAATAGTCAAGTCCACTGGTGTTGTTGGTGCTTTAATCAGACACAGTCTTAGGGTTCGTTTTTTTTTCAATTCTCTTCTCAGCTCAAATATGCGCTAATGTATAAAAAAAAGAATGGAATAAAAATGCCAATGAACAAATGTATAAGTAACATTCATGTGCCGGCGTTGAATGTTAATTTAGAACCAGTTCAGTGGAAGTTTCTCTCGGGGGCAGCCCGCTCGAGTGGTTGGCTTTGATTTGAGCTGAATAACAGGCTCGGGGGGTTGCAAGTTTAGAAAATATATGCATTAAGTGAAATTGACCCTGAAAAGTCGTTCTAAATTTTCTAATCATGACAAATTGCTTAGTTTTGACGAGACTTTTTAGTTCAATTTGAAATTTGAAAACTTTTGAAAACTTTGGTTAGGCTTAAAAAGAGAGTAAAATGGGTTCAGATCAATATCTTTGCCACTTGGAGACCTCCATGGCCATTGAGAGTTCCTTCATGATTGCGAACTCACGTAAACAAAGCTCTTCGCCAACTAGTTCGTGAACCAGTTGGTGCTTTTGACGAATTTGTCGTATTTCCTTGTTGTCGTTCCTGTAAAGGCGAACCTATTATAAAGTAGGCTTTCTTCATTCTCATTCGAACAGGTCCGGCAGATATCACAATCACAACACAATGGATACTTAGAATTTTTGTTCATTGGTTGGTTGTCTTCTTTTTCGCCTGATTGAACAGGCATGACTTGAGAGTCTATGTGGGTTACATTTCGAGCATCAGGACTCTTCTTGCAATAAGAGAACTATTGTGAATGTTTTATTTTTATCCGAATCAGGGTCGCTGTAAATGTGTGTTCATCTTTCACGAGTATAAGCTGATCCATGCTGATGTTTCTAAACGCCTTCTCTATTCGAAAACTGCTTTGAGAACTCAGCTCATACTTCACAGGTCCTGTGTTCCACATTGCTCGATCTTTTCCTGACTGTACGACCGAACATGGGCTTGATTGTGATAAGCATTCCTAAGGAGACGCGTGTTGCGGCGGAAGTTATAAGCGGGAGTTCACCTGGCTCATGACAAGAGGCATTATTTGGAATGACAAAAGACATTACCACGGTGTTGTAACGAATCGATTGACTTGGTAATATTTTTGTTTTGTTTTATCGCTGGGTTTTGAAGGCTGCCATCAGGCTCAAGATGGTTTTTGGAGCAATGAGTGAGTTTAACTTATAACATCTACAGATAGGTAGAGCCTTTTGATAAGATGTTATTAATATCGGAATTAAATGCGATCAACGTTAGAGTGATTTGGAAAAAACAGATTATTTAAGAAGATCAAAAAGAGAGTTGGGGACCAAATGGAACCATGGGGCACTTGAATTAAACGTCCCAAAAGGTGACTTTGAAAACCACGTTTTTACAACAAAAGCGTCTTCTGCCAATTTCTGTAAAACGTTATTTGATTTTGCCTGAATAACGCAAAACGGTTCAAATTTTCGATATTAAATGCCATCATAACACCAATGGATAGCTGGCCGTTAAGATTCGTCTTCTTTTAAGCTTCGCTCGATAAATGATCTTTCAAATCTACTTAGATACCGACCAGAATAAAAGGAAAGACTATAAAGCTTCCGCAATAGTTTTGTCAGCGACGATGAACACCCCATCTTCTGTTTTGAATGAAATTTCAACTTCCACTTATTTTCAGCAAATTCAACGAACTAACTACGCAAACGATGATCCATTGCCTTCAATTTCTATACAAGTTGGATCTTATCTAGGCTTAGAACTTTCATAAAAGTCTTCAACGTATTTGGCGGCTATAGACTGAGTTGCTTAGACAGCCGTCGAATCTATAAATTTGAGTTCGAACGCCATCGTTTCTACAGAGCTCCAGTTTGATGATATGGAGCATATGGAGCAGAATAATATGGAGTTAAAGTTACTCAGGTGGACGGTTATGAGTACCTTAAATGAAGCGGACACAATGCGAATTTTTGAAAAAAAACATTCCACGATTAAAAAACAATGTTCCGGTGTTAATATTTGCCAAGGTATACTGAATATAAATGTCTAAAATACGTGCCCAGGCTAGTTTGATAGACAAACACTGGAGTGACATGGTTAAGATCCATCCAATCACTTGTTTTTTTTTAAGCTAGAAAAACTTTTTCATTCTTTAAAAATGTTCTTATTTTATCGAATGGACTGCAACAAAACATTACGAAAACAAAAAACGAGTTACTACAATGAACAACCCTGAGGTACCCCATCGAAATCCAATATTGTACAAACAATCATTGTTTTGTTGCAATTCTATGACAACTTTGAACTGAATGCCCGACCAAGAACTAGCCAGCAAAACATCATTGTCCTCGTGCAAACCACTGGAAAAAGCCCGCAAATGCCCCGAAGGAGAAAACGTTATTAAATTCTCCCTCACGGCCGCCTTTATTGGTGTCCATAGCCATGGCGGGCGTATTAGTTTCACATGTTCATAAAACAAATAAAATATTATTGAAAAAAAAAAAAGAAAAACCGCACCGGCTTTATAAAAAAAAAAAAAACAAAAAAAATTTGCTTAATTAACGTTCAAGTTCAAAAAATCCCTCAAAGGTACTTCATACAGACTTCAACAAAGTGTGTGTAGATTTGTTCTGTTCTTGTCAACTTAGATGGATTTATGCAATCAGCCCTTGCTTCCGTAGTAATCTGAGACCGACGGAGCTGACGCCGACGCCGACGCTGACGTTGACACACGGCATTCATTCTTTTGCGGCAAAAGTCGAAATTTCTTGAGTTTCCCTGGTCTTCCGGGAGGTACTCGTTCGTAGCCTAGTCATCGTTGGCTTCTATTATCGGCGGCAATCCTCGTATGTGTTCCGCTGCATCTCAAATAGAGCAAGACACATCACAGACTGAGAATGTATGTTCCAAAAACAGAAAAATAAACCAACAACAACAAAAAAAAAGGAAAGGTTCGTTTTGTTTTGGGAATTTGTTTCGGTCCACGGAACTCACGAATACAACAATGCCTGATGATGATGATGGTGCTGGATATGGATGGAGTAAGCTGGGATGGAAAAAAAAAAAAAAAAAACAGAAGCGTGTTGTTTGGCTGGTGAAAGATTTATTTTCTGGCAGTCCAAGAGTGAGTGTGTTAAGTCTTGAAAGTATGAATGAAAACGAGGGCACTATATTTTTTCGAGTTCCGCTTATTGTTTTAGATTGGAACAACTCAGGTTTGGTGGACTTTGAAGTGCTGCGTTTTGGGCAATAAATAGTTTCCTGGAAATTCGGGTCAAAATGTGGTGCAGATGGTTTGTCTTCTTTATTTTTGAGAAAGTCAGTGTTGAGTTGATGAATTCAATGTGGGAACAATTGGAGTGGTTGAAGAGAGGAAGATAAATTTAAAAGTCAATTTCCGGAATTATATCGAGAGAGGTCTTTTTTATTCTTCATAGAACACAGGGTGGCTCAAAAGCACTCAGCCGATGTGTGAAACGACATGTTTTCATAATTTGCTCTTTTTTCGAAAAGGTTAAATTGTGAACAATCATTTGAGCTCTTTTTAATGCATTTTCATTTAAAATGGCAAGAATGGTTCTGATGGACGTGTAAACGCCAATTTTGTGGTCGACGTTCATCTTATCTTCTGCATCTGTACTAACTGCGCCTTTTAATTCGACATGACTTTTTTTTCTTCGCCAGCGGCTTGACACTTTAGTCCCGACGTTCAAGTTGCACCGAAATATCTGACGAAATATTTCGTACTCTGTATCTGTGTACATTCAACAAACCTGACAGTTACAAAAGAATAAAATCATCTTCCGAAAGAATGACATATTTTGGGCCAACGTTGAACTTTATAAAGCAGATTATTGGCAGTAGCTTCTATTAAAGTTAGCTTGTGCCTTTAATGTATTTTGTTAAATCCTTAAGACGGACTTTTCCAAATGCTCGGTAAGAGCGTTCCTTATACCCAAACCAGGAAAGATAAAACAGACTACTGCCAAAGAATACAGACCTACATGTGTTTCTACTGCGGCCCAATTCAGGTATTCCAGATGGAATTGTCTCCCTGTTACTTGTTGTAAACGTGATCATTACGATATTGGATATCGTGCCAGTCAATGTTGCCATTCTGCTGGCAGGGAGATTCTTTACCACACTCATTGATTGTATTTATGTAACACTATAACTAGTGCATTCATGAGCATTCAAATGTAGTTGAAGAACGACATACCCAATCTTCAAAAGTCGAAAATTGAATAGAATCGAACTTTAATTCAAAAGGTTTTAGGAAAACCGTGATGTATTCTGGGCTGCAAACTGATTTCATTGCGTAAGGAAGGCACTTGAGCGAAAGGATGTTCGTGGTCTCATACCCAAAGTGGTTCATTGGATAAACACTGCAATTAAAAGGCTGCAGATCGGTGAGATCGACAAGCATCATAGTGCTGGAATCAATGATGAATCCTACACCGATCGATGTTTGCTCGAGCATATAAAAGCGGTTAACATGGCTTCAGGCTTATGAAAAGACAACCCTCTAGAGCACCTAAAGGAGAATATCGGAAACCAATAACATTCCATCAATTTTGAAACTCATAATTTATTGTCATTTTCCTCTTGGCATACATTTTGCCACACTGCAAAACCGAAGAAAAAATATATTCCGTCCGTGCTGAAGGTAGAAGCTTATTCCAGAACAAAAGGACCTCAACAGCGAGAACATTAGGTTACTCCTAAGATTCAAACTCATGTCTTGATTGGACTAGAGAAACGCTCTCTTCCAAAACCCTTGCCAATTTTAATTAAATTGCAATGGACCTGAATTATGATCTGAGCCACAGGATGCCTGTACCAAACAACCAATTCGGTGGGTGTCTTTGCTCAGTGGTTAATGTATCGGACTGCTGAGTGTGAGTCCTGGGTATAAATCTGGGAGGGAAAATCCAGCATTTTTTTAAACGACGTCGCTTCACCCAACGCTATCAGAGAAGTACGACTGCATTTATCAAGCTTTTGGGGCCGTCCCCGTCATATCTCCGACAAAGCACAAATTATGAAGCTAGTTCCTTCTTCGAATTGGATTCAAATATTCATTAAATAGGTCTTAATAGGAGGGTCATTCATTGACTGATTCATTCTGAAAGCAATGAGTTGTACGAGCATCTTGCTGTAGAGTATAGTAAGATTATTCCGGTCTTGAAAAGAAATGCAGCGCTACCCAATGAATAACCATCAAATCACATTCCTTAATTCTTAAAATACCAGACCTTCAAAAACAACTTGAACATAATTTCCTAGATTAGGGCCCTAAGTGTTGTCCAACCTATGTGAGCCAATTCAGTTTTCTATAGTGAAGTCCAAATCGTACATCTCCAAACCGATAAGTATGGGTATACCCATCTTCAAACATCTGCATTCCGTACGGTTCGCTTTGAAGTGTGCATTCTTTGGCGTTCGCCTAACTGCTTCTCTCGGCTGGGTGCGGCGCCATTCTTGTCCCATTATCATTGTCATCATTCCGAACTCAATCGAATTAAATATTTGTTTTGCTTGCTTTTTTCCCCCTGCTTTCGAGAGCTCCCACCCTTGGAATTTATGAACGCACTTCAATCATACGTGTACTTTGGGATGTGAAAAAAAATAAAGTATCTATACAATTGAAAGCGATCATCCAACATACAAAGGTGTCCATTGTGCACGATCGACAACGTCAACCTCGACGACAACTGCGGCGATCACCATAACCGGCATATGCAATTGCCAATCGCTACGAATGGCGGTATATCTCCCGCGCCCATGATATTCCGGAATCTCCATAGGCTGGTCCACATATTGTTTTTTTTTTTCGCCTCCATTTGAATATATATCTAGATACATTCGTGCTCGAGTTGGACGCGTTCGGCATTTTTAAATTTAGTGATTTCAATGCGTGCGCTTGGAGCGAAGGTAAAAAGAAAGTAAAGACTCGTAGCTCGTCCGAAGTGAAAGAGGTGAAACCTTATCGGGCACAGAGTGTAGCGACAGCCAACATATGTGTACGTACATATATGGACAAACTGTCAGTGGATTGTCATAATGTGGCAATGACTTCGTTCCCATCCCGTAAAAAGTGCTTAAAGCAATTTAATTACTCGTTGGTTAGTAATCGCCATGCTGGAGGTTGTTGTTTCTTTTTTCGCCTCATGTACATTTCTTTTTTGGTTTTTGACAGTGCGTGTGAGACGACTAGAGAACGAATGGCAGCAGCTGAAGATAGTACTTGGGCGGGCAAAGCATTCCTAATGGCGAATAATTACCCACTGCCAGTCACTTGAGAATTATCGAATTAGCGACACAGACTCGTAGACATGGTGCATTGTTGGAGTAATGCCTAGTTGTCTGGGAACACAGTGGTAAGAGACGGCAATGATTTGGTACTTCGTGGGAAGCAATGTCAGATTGGTCAGAGAAGGTCAATGACCCTTGCGAAGATGATGGAAGATGTGGAATAAATGAAGATCGGAGATGACTTGTAATTTTTGTTTGTTCAACATATTGAAGTGCAAAAATGTGTGGCCATACAAGGGGTAAATCCAAAATGATATTTCTGGTGATTCTTGAAATCGTTCGAAAATTGCGGTAGGTGGCTTATATCTTCAAGAGTTGCGATAAAAATATTGGGGGATCATGTTCCCTCACATTCTCCTAATACAAGAATTAAAATCAGAGCAGAAGACGAGTATCATGTCATACAGAGGGGAATATGTGAAAAAAGTCGAAAACCTCGATTTATGACCAGATTGTGAATTATTTATTTGAGTTTACCTCGTTAAAAGCCCTGGAAGAAGGGGAATCAAGTCGACTGCATATGTAGCCTTTGGCAAGCTATCCCCCAAGATTATAGTTACCAAAATGACGTACCTATCTATCGCGGAATGTAGGCCTCTGGGGCAGCCACCTCTGTCCTCTATTGTTCATTTTGTCGATGCTGTCATTGTGCTCATAATTTTAAAATAATTTGTTGCCTGGCTACATGAAACGCTCGAAGTAAGAAGTGATTCTCTTCCTCATATACATTCATAATGATCGTCTTCTTCTAATCAGCCTTAACTTCTTGCAAAACAATAGGGAATATTTGGTATCGTGTTTTTGCTTCAACTTATTTCTCCTTATAACGGGTTTTTCAACAGAGACGCTACAAAAGTAGAGCGACAGGGACAGCAAACGATGCCATATTTCTTGCCGCTCTCTTCAGTAAGGTTTGCCATTTCATGATGGAAAGATATACGAGCTAAAAACGAGTCGAAATTATTAAAATTTACTACCGAAATTCGGAGTCAGTGGCCTCAACGTTAAGAGCGCTACGTCCAATTTATCGTCCTAGCAGATCAACAATTGAGCGTCTAGTGGAAAAATTTGAATCCACAGGCACAGTACAAAATGTTCCCGTGCCAGTGAGACAAAGAAGTGCCCGTAGTGTCGAGAATACTGCTGCCGCTGAGGCTTCAGTTGCAGAAAGCCCAAATGTGTTTCTCACACGTGGTTCTCAAGCGTTGGGCATCTCTGTGACATTGTTGTGGCGAATTTTGCTAAAAGATCTTGGCATACATCCTCACAAGATTAAATTGACGCAAGAACTGAAGCCGCTTGACCACCAGAAGCGTCGCATGTTCGTGAATTGGGCTGAGCAACAACGTGAAAATGATTCGGATTTTCATCGAAAAATCATCTTCAGCTGATGAGGCTTATTTCTGGCTGAATGGCTCCGTCAATAAACAAAATATGCGGTATTGGTCAGGCAGCAATCCACACGTACTCCATGAGTCATCATTGCATCCCAAAAAAATTACGGTTTGGTGTGGTTTATGGGCCAGCAGCGTCATTGGTCCGTACTTCTTCCGTGATGATCAAGACCAGCACGTTACTGTGAATGGGGATCGCTACCCTCCAATGATAACCGAATATTTTTGTCTCCAATTGGATGATATGGACTTGGAGGACACGAGGTTCTAACAGGCCGGCGCCACAAACTACACAGCGAATGTCACAATCAATTTATTGGAAGCCAAGTTTGGAGAACGTGTTATCTCACGAAATGGTCCAGTCGCTTGGCCGCCTCGGTCGTGCGATTTGACGCCGTTTGACTATTTCCTGTGGGGCTACGTCAAGTCTATGGTCTATGCCAACAAGCCAGCGACGATTGATGACCTTCGTACGAATATCGAACGTGAAATTGCAGCAGTATCGGCCGATTTATGCTTGAAAACCGTCGAAAATTGGGTTCAGCGTCTGGACTTCTGCAAGCGTGCCCGTGGTTTCCTGTGAGTATTTACGATACTTGTTTCATAAGCAGTGCTTAGCTCACCGAAGGATTATCATCAGACATATCATGTGGCAGCATTTTGATTGTCCTTCATCAAAGCCCTCACACGCGCCGAACAAGAAGACCAAATCTTGGGAACTATAATGCTGACGCGGACGTATTTTTTAAGCCACAATAACAGGCTCTTTCTATGCGACGAGAGTCAATTGGGTATTGTTTGCTCAAGACAACGAACGAGCACAAATAACCGAAGTTTTTATTTAGCTGTCATTTGAAAAGCAAAAATTTCGAGTTCCTCTGTATCAATAAATTCACAGTGGCTTTGAAATTATCTTTCGAATCAACAGCTTGCGATACTCTTGCATAATCGTGAGCTGGCTAAAAAGATAGCTTGATTTGGATTTATTTTTTTCCGCCAGTTCAAAAGATCGGTAACACTCTTTAAACGAATATTCCTTGAGTTATGGTCGAGTTTTTGCCCGACATGTGTAGAAAATGACCTTCTCAGAATGAGGTTATATTCAATTTAGAATGACGAATCGAAATCTAAACGTGTTATATTAAAATTCACTTCCAGAGCCACAAATTTGATGACCGACATAGATTGAAGGTATCCTTTGATTTTTTCTAATATTGGTAACATAAGTATAGGCTTTGGCGACTTATAATCAGAGGAATGAGTGGGTTTTTTAGCAGCTCCGCTTTCTGATTTCGAATATTTCTGATACAATCCTTAGATATTTATATGCACAACCAGCTCGAATTTTGTCAAATTTATCTCGAATGAAAAAGCATGCAGGATCCCGCTGGCCGACCTTTTTTTTGCAAAAGATACACAGATCTTCGATCCGTGAAGACAGCCAGCTTAACAATGAAGTAGGCTTATAACTGATCCCATTCGTTTCAGTGATAGTGCTATGTAGTCTGTCTCTGTCGTTCTCTTTATGGCATTCCTGCGTGGTGGGATGCACGCGTGGGTTGCACCTTTAAATCTTAGCCGAATCCTTCCCCTTTTTTTTAGTACAGTAGATCGGTGTTAGATTAAACAGCATAAGTGTCGATCTCATCGATCTTTCAATAATTTAAGATTATTTCTTAACAAGTGAAATAGGACTACTTTCGAATTGAGACCTCATATCGAGTCTGTGCCTTTCAAATGCAATTGAAATATTATGGGCGGTTTAAGCCTGGAATTGATATAATAAAATTCAGAAGTTTTAAAGTAAATGGTAAACTGGTAATGGCAAACTTCGAATCAACCTACCAAGCACATTTGTCAACATTTGCACCGTCTCAATGCAACAATGTAACACAAGTTGCAAAAGCATAAAATGTGGATTGATTTTATAAACAAAACCCAAAGTGGTATTTGTAAACCTGAACATCTCTTTCAACAAATATGTCTGCCTCAACCCATCCACGGATGCGTTTTATAAATCAACACATCCATTCCATCGCACATCCCGCCACAACGTCTGTTTATTGGGACTCTTTTTTACCCTCTATTTCTGTTACACACTTTTTGTACCTTTATTTATTCGAATAAAGCAAACAATTTGCGAAGCGTAAAGTGAAAGAAAATCCTTTGTATGGCTTCGTTTCCACAAACACATGAGAAAACCTAACAAGAGAAAATTGGGTAGAGGTACTCGAGGCTCTCCGAATGTATGGATGGATGGAGGTCTCCCTTCACTAAGTTGGTCGCAATTCCACGTCACAACAACGCACACTTGCAAACTTATTATTGTATCTAAAACAACAAACTCGGTAAAATTTAATTAGATTTTAAGTTCATCCAAGTTACGAGGTAATACTCCGCAGGGCCAGTTAATGTTTGCACTTTTGGTCGCCAAAATGTCCCCCGGAAGAGTAAATAAATAAGAGCAGGCAGCTCGCCAACACACAGATACAAATTGTAAAGCGAGCCAGTAAACGGGCTGGGATAAAAGACCGTAGGCACGACACGAACCCAAGATCTGGGGTAGGCTCTTAATCTGTTATTATTTAATTAAAAGCGAGCCGAAATGGGTTAACAAACTGATTTGCGCGCAAATTGTTTTATCGAATGCCTCCAATGGACTCAGTGGACAAACGGGGATACAGAATACAATGCACTGCATATCTCGTATCTCGGTGCGTATCGGTTCGATGTTCGTTGCTCGTTGGTCACCGGTCGCTCGACGCTGCACACTGGACGAGTTATCATGAGCTCCTCTGGTTCTCGTTCTCTGGTTTTGGAGAACTGGAAGGGAGGAATAGGCACTTAATAGCCCTTGTGTAGACTAAACAAACAAAATGACAAATTGATGGAGGAGGCGGTTGAGCTCCACCCGCCTGACGACGCGAAGAAGAAGTTGCAATAAATGTTGGAACAAGGAGCGCGCCCCAAGATTAAATAGTTAATCTTGGCTAATAGTGGCACGTATATGTACACACATAGTCTAGATGTGCTAATAAAATGTGCGACGAGCTAAATGAGACATAAGTTCGAGTAATAAAATTAAATTTGAAAAATCTGCTCGCTTGATTTGGTTGAGGATTGAGTTGCAGTGCTGCGTGGGAGTTAAGGTCGGCAAATTCATAATAATCTAATAATTATGGCCAGTTATATGCCAAGACGACAATATATGTGAAAAGACTTACACTAGTGCTATTTTATGGCATTATTAAATGGGACTTTACTTTTAAGTGGCAATCCCTTTTCATTTTCATTATGGTGGGCTTTCAACTAGATAACTGCACAGTGATGCATAAGTTGCAGAAGGCGTTGTGTGCGTTGAAGCGGAGGGAAAGTAAAGACAGTTTAATGGGTGGGCAAGTTTTTGTTAAAAAAAAAAAAATTAAACAAAAAACCTACAAAGACTTACAGCAAATATTACGTTAAAAAAAATAGGCACCAAGTATCTACGTTATTGCGAGTCAACAGGGAGTGATAAGGAATGAGAAGCTTAAAACTGCAAAGCTGTGGGTTCAGATAATTAAGAAGCATCAGATTATCTGTCAGGTGTGAGAAGACCAGCAAATAGACAATAGATCAAATTTTCACTGTGCGTAAATCTTAAAAAAAAACCAACAAATTACAAGTCGATACAGACTCCGGTTTATCAACTTTGTGATAGCTATTATCGCACTGAACTGTATATAAGGATGATCGAATTCAGGATCACGTGAAGTTTGGATCAAAAACACCCGAATTATTTCAGAAATGCAGCGGTGCTGCGTTGGTTTTGGCAGGTGCCACCAGCGAAGGCAACAACATCTTTTGCCTGTGTCGTCTTTGAAGCTTACATGGCAGTCAAAGAAGATGCCCCGAAGAGTTATGATGATGATTTAATAAAACAGGTGCTGTCGCATATCGTAGGAAATTTGATCTAACAACTGGAAGCAGCATGGCCACGATCTTGAGGAATGGAAAGCAGCTAAATCTTAGGTTCAAATCATCTTACGATCGATGTCCTGATAAGAAAGAAAGCAAACCTTGCTCTGAAAAGTGGGTTAACCCATAATCGACTTCTCGTAGTATCCCTAGACAGTTGATTTATAGTGAACTGACGATGATCGTATACAAAGGTCTATTATTCGATGTGCCCACTGATCTTTGAAGAACTATCGGGCGTCTGTACAAAATAGTGACTCTTGGAAGGCAGTGTTTATAGACCTGAACGGTCAGTAAGTATTCCTCAAAATTAGGTTTCTTGGAAACCTTAATCAAACAGGCACGATTACAAGATTTCAACTTCGCGTCATGCGGGGGCTTTCACTTGAAAATGAAATATTTGACGACGCAAAGAAAAAAAAATGCGTGGAATTTAAGAACCCTTTGCAGGCCAAAACGTTCAAGTTAATCAAACTTATGTTGAATGAAAAATGCTCATTTAGCGAAAGCTTTTAAGTCGATATCAATTTTTCCATTCCACCTTGGGCTCCACCCATGGATAAAAATTGAAACCAAAATACATCTGAGTTTCAAAAAACAACGACAACACAATCTTTCATTTTTCTTCTAATTCTGCTGCTCACTCTGTGCAACATGCATTAAAAGAGTATTCATATCCTCTTGAGAGCGGGTAAAATATAAAGAAAGGCGATGGATTGTCAAACAAAAATTTAGGGCCCAAATCCCTAAGCCGCGGAGATCACTATCATCCAAGGTTGAATGAAAAATTGTGACCTTTTAGTTTACGCACTTTTATATAGCGTCTAAAATCCATTTAAGCTGACTTGAAAAAAGGTGTATCAGTAAGGTTTCTTTCCCATAAGGAAAATATTATTTTGAAAATAAACAACTCCATAAGGAAACTTGGTTGAAATAGTGAAAATAAGGGAAGCGCCTTAATTAAAAAAATACAACTTAAGAGTTAAGTTTGAAGTTCTAAAGTGAAATGTAGCATGACGAGAAATATTCCAGAATGATCTGTTTAAGTAAATCATACTCGAAGCCAACTTTGAATTGTTGAATATAAATCATTCAGCTTTTGATGACATCTTCACTTTAACAAGAAACTCGGCCATAAAATTTACATTTAGCACTTCATTCATTTTCAATTAGTTATAGTTATATTTTTTATTATTTCAATTTATACGCCTTTTTTTCAAAAACAAAAGCTCGCAGAGGTCTCCACCAAGGACAAAAACTTGTTCATTTATTTTGCATTAATTTATTTTGAAATTAGATTGTATTTCGTGTGACTAAATATATTTACACGGTGCTAACCAACTCATCACTTCCGTCTTTGCTTTTGCGTTAAATTGCGTTATCTGCAAAAAAAAAACAACACTTTCCGAGAAAATCTACTTCAATTTGCCATTTCTATGAAACTAGTTAGTATCTAAATATCTATGACTCTATCGCAAGAGAGGCCATATATGGTGAAGTTTCTCTCTGTTCACTGTCGACGATGACGTCATCACTTTAAGTTCGAACTACGATACTCAGCAAAGTGATATAATATTTAACGAATTACTCATTCGAAATTATTTATATTTCAATCCATTCATTCATGATTTAATGAATCTTACTACGATCGGTGGGGATTACTTTCCTAGAAAATGACATTCATTCGCAGCACTGAAACTCAATCGCCTTCGTGGCCCGTTTTATTCGAATAAAATGTCGATCAATTTCACGTGAAACTTCACCTGCGAAAGGAATTACATAACTCAAAATATAAATAAATGACGGAATGTTTATTCAAGTGAATTACTATAGTAATTTGCCATCCAACGATGGAACATATAAAACGGCCAATGATGTCATTTAAAGGTTATTTGTCCGGCAGATAATAAAACAAAAAATAAAGGCGCTTTTAACGACAAAAAAAATTACTTCAAAAGTGACGCGGATTTTTTGTATGGTTTTGTTGAGCAAAATTTGGGCAAACTAAATAAATAATCAAATTGAAAAATGGACTTTTGTGTCATCTATAAAATAGAATAGACTGCTGAGTGAAGTTCATTTGAATTCTTTATTTGTTTTTAGTTTTGACAACTTTTATATACTCACATCCTGCGGTGACGTGGGGTTCAAGTATGCTGCAATTTTGAGTGCCTTTCAACTATTGTTGCTGGTTCGACTTTGAAATTTCGAGGCCAAAAAAGAACCGTCTTTTCATTAAATTCACTTAAAACCCCAAGTTTTCAACAAATACTCGTATGTATTTCGTACAGAGTTTATCAATGAGTGCTATCGTTTCGAAAAACATTTTTCAATAACGATTTGTATTTTATGAAGCATTTTTTGATGAAGTTTTTTTAATTTCAATTTATTTATTCATCAAACAGAGTTTTTAGATACCGCGCTCGTATTGTTCTGGAAAGTTTATCCGAATAAATCAGATAAAATCTGTATGCGGCAAAAATGTTAACTTAGAATCAAGAAACACTCCAAGATCCTTCTTACGAGTTATTCTTTCAAGTTCGATATTGAAAATTTTATAAGGGAAATTGATAGGCCTACTCTTCCTACAGAGGGACATAGTTTGACATTTTTGAACATTAAGATGCAAAGAAGTAATTTCACACTACTTTGCTAGTGCATCTTAATCACTTTGGAGAAGCAGAAAGTCATCTACGGACATTATTTTGCGGTAAAACTTTTAGTCGTCAGCATATAAAGGGCAAAACGGATATGAGAAGATGGATGCGATGTCATTTATAAATAGAATGAAAAGCAGAGGGCCCGAATGACTATCTTGTGGGACGCCAGATGGTACATGAATACACTCCGATAAAAACTCATCAATCTTTACAATTTGGACCCGATTCGTTAGATATGACTTGATCCAATTCAAAAAGCTCGAAGCTAGACAAGATAATTTATGTAATAAGACTTTATGATTGATTATATCAAAAGCCTTTGCAAAATCTGTAAAAATGATGTCAGTTTGGCATCTCTTAGCGAAATTATCAAATGCAAAATTACTCAATAGAGTGAGATTAGTAGAAGTTGGACGACCTGGAACAAATCCATGTTGAAAGAGGGAGATGTGTTCTTTAAGGAGAAAGTAAAGGATTGTTGAACGTTGAACTTTGTTAAGCAGGATAAAAACGATACGCAGTTGATTACGTATCCACGGCTGAAAATAAGGGACGTAAATTTTGTGAACGAATATGAAGAACTGATCCTTGATCGATGAAATAATGAACAGTATTTGGAGTATCAGACAGGAGATCAATCATGAACATTTAAAAGAGAGTCAGCGACAAAACGTTTTTACCACGGAAGAGCAGCTTTTATAAGGTGGATTGCAGACTTGATAACGTGAATAAGAAATTCGTCGGTACTTAAAGCATGGATTTTGGACAAAGGAGCCTGCTGCTTTTGATTAAGAATTATTTTTTCACTGGAAATGTCGTTAATGCGATGAATCGATTATTGGACCTGGAAGATGAAACGTCTTTTTTAAGTTTCGGTTTAAACAAAATGCCATCTTCTTCAGATGTGATCAAAAGAGCTTAAAAAAATCTCACACCCAAAGGAACCCTATTGAGGTTTTGACGCCCTTAAGTCGTGAAGGAGGCAAATTATGATCGGGGAGTTTGGCAAAATGTGACAAAATGTTTGCTCACCTCACTCAGAATTTCCATTGGCAAAAGTTTCAACGAAACTTGCTGAAAAGATGACCGCATTTCGTCCTACACCCGAATATTTCATAAGTTAAGCTTGAAGAACTTTTGATCCCGCAACTTTGTTGAATTTGTTTGCCAAAATCAGAATTGCTTCATCGATTGGTTTGGTTTCTCTCATATCCTATCACTCTGTCTTGGTCATGATTGTTAAAGAGCTGCTTGAATACATTTGTCTCCGATCGGCGTCAAAATTCACTTCAGAATTACTGAGAACTGGGATATCCTGTAGCTGAGAGACTGAGTAGAGTTTTGACCATTCTTCAGCATTTTTTGGTCTTTTTCAAGTCTAATTTTGCATTCAATTCATGCTTCAATTTATCCTGTAAACTAGGTACATCTAAAGTCACAAAGAGCCTTTAGAATATAAGTTTAATTAAGTACAAAAAACGCCTACATTATAGTTTATTGTAAGACCTTGGCTGGAGCATTAGGTCTTCAAAGAATAATTTCATGCGTTTAATTCTTAAATGGTGCTTGAGACCCCTAAACATAACAACTTGTGAAAAATTAGGTTAGTCTTTCCGCAAATATATTTTGTATAACTATGCTTTTATATGTTCTGCGATAACATTTACAGAACAAGACTATTTATTTTTATTGAAAAAGATATTCCTAAAAAGTTTGCAAACTCTTCAACTTTATTAAAAAAATATGTTAAAAATTTAAGCATTCGACAAATAGAATAGCAGCGAATATCTTACTTGCCGGTTATTTTAAAAACTATAAATCTGATCTATTCAAGATAATAATTCCATTCTATCTTAATAGCGGGCAACCTTTACCTTCCTCTTCAAATTAAGTTGCTTAATAAATTACCCACAAATTAAATTAAATTTATTCTGAAAAATTCAGCGCAAACTTTCTACGACAATGCAAATAAATTAGCAAATTCAAATCTAAGTAGAATGCGAGAACATTCTCGACTTTAAGTACGTAATTTATGGCCACCTGCCTGTGGGAATGGATCCCAATGGCAACGATTGAATAAATCCCACGCAGTTCAATGACAATTTTTATAGTTTTCATCGTTAAGACTTAATAATTTCACTCTTAAGGTAAAGCTTGAACCTAAACAAAGCGAATAGCTGTCATCCATGAAGGCAGGTTTTTGAAAAAAAAAAAAATGGGTATGTAAAATACGTCAAGATAGATTGTTGAAGAATGAATTTTTTTCCCGAAGATTAACAACTTTGTGTGGATATGTCAAGACGTAGAAGATTAAGTGACACACGCGATCGGTAGCGGGCGACATCGACTAACGACGAGGCTTTAAATAAATTTGGAAGGTGTAGGAGTTAGGCTGTTTTGTTTGTTTTAACGTATTTCATTACGAAAAGGTTTGCGTCGAGTAAGATAATTGAAGAGACAAAGCCGACATTGATAGATGAAGCAATATTAAGTTCAAACGCAGGTGAAGGTCGTAAGAGATGAGAATATTTGTAAAGTCTGTGCCATTTGTTGGTTTCCTTTTGAATGAGGAAAATATGACAACTCTAATGCCTTCAAAAATAATGACAAAATCTCAGTTAGAAATATTTAAGGAAGAACTTATTATTTTAATACAAGAATAAAAACTTTTTGTTCTACAGTCGACACAAGCTTTTCTATTTTGTATAGAAACCATAATTGAAGAGGATATGCAGCAAAAAGGACAACAATCTTTACCGCAGGAACAACTTATAAACACGATATAATCCTTACATTTTGAATGTTGAAATGTCGATTCTGACCTATTTTTAGTAGTCATTTTTTTTTGCGAAGTTTTACATGGGTCGCCTCAGGAAACTATTAGGTTGGCAACTAAGTAATTGCGGATTTCGCTCATAGATGGCTTTAGTTGACTTTGTAGGTTTGCTGACGTAATCGAAATGTCAAACACATTTTGTTATTTGATAGTTGGTACTTCAACTGTCAACCAGTAAAAAAAATTGTTTGATCGGTTGTGTAGTTTTTGTTTGGCGTCTGTTGAAAAATGGAAAATCAAAACGAACATTAAAGTTTGCTTTTATATTTCCGGACAGGAAAAAACGAATCACAAGCTCACAAAAAGTTATGTGCTGTTTATGGTGACGAAGCTTAAAAAGAACGGCTGTGTCAAAATTGGTTTGCCAAATTTCGTTCTGACGATTTTTACCCAAAGTTGATGACGAACAAATCAAAATAATAATCGATTCGGATCGTCACAGTAAAACACGCGAGATTGCAGGGAAGCTTCATGTATCACATACATGCATTGAAAATCGCTTAAAACAACTTTGCTATGTACGAAAACTCGATATATGGGTTCCTCATCAACTGAAAGAAAATCATTTACCGCAACGCATTAACTTCTGCGATTTGTTAAAGAAACGTAATGAAAATGATCCATTTTTAAAACAATTGAAAACTGGGGATGAAAAATGGGTTGTTTACAACAATGTCAATCGGAAAAGATCGTGGAGCAAGCCAAGTGAACCAGCGCAAAAAACATCAAAAGCAGAAAGTTATGTTAGCAGTTTGTCGGGATTACAAAGGAATTGTCTACTTTAAACTTTTACCACCCAACCGAACGATCAATTCAGATGTCTATATTGAACAACTAACAAAATTGAACACTGCAGTTGAAGAAAATCCGTCCGAATTGACAAATCGAAAAGGTGTTGAAATCCGTCATGACAATGCAAGGCCACACACATCTTTGGTCACTCGGCAAAAATTATTGGAGCTTGGTTGGGATGTTTTGCCACATCCGCCATTTAGTCCTGACCTTGCACCATCTGATTATTTTTTATTTCGATCTTTGCAAAACTCCTTGAATGGTAAAAATTTCAATAAAGATGATGATGACAAATCGTGCCTGGTTCAGTTTTTTGCTGATAAAGACCAGAAGTTTAATGAACGTGGAATTGTTATGCTGCTTGAAAGATGGCAAAAGCTCATTGCTCAAAATTGGCAATGCATTTCAAAGTAAAGTTATTTCGTTCCATTGCCTCTTATTTTCTAAAAAATCCGCAATTACTTAGTTGCCAACCTGATAGAAATAGCCAGAGGCTACAAAGAGCATCCAAGTAGTCATTGTCTTCCAGAATCGTCAATAATATGTGGTCAAAAAGGCCCCACTATGATTTTGGAAACATTCAAAATCTCTTTAGGCGTCAAAACCACGTCCGACAGGATGTGGGGGATAATGTTGAATGTGTGCAGAGTAAGACAACTGATCGGGCGACTAAGAATGCACTGCAAAGCAAAACCGAAGAAGCAAACAAAGAGAACAAAAAACTGTCTTTTGATTTCTACAACTTAATTCCTAATATTGCGATAGACAACTATCAACATGGCAACTAGCGGAAAACGTGTCCCAAGTCCTTGTCCTTGTCTTGATGGAAAAACGACTGACCCCAATCAGTTATTTCAAAAGCGAGAATAAAACTTCCTTGTAACGACCATTTGAGGTAAGGGTGGATATTTGGGAGGAACGGAAATCGAATCAATGAAAAAATTAAGCGATCGGTAGCGGTTGTGCTCCAATTCACTGATCCCAACCGGTATAATTCAGACTTTCATTCGAATCGAATAGTTCGAATCGATCGAGAAGCCTGTCGATATATGTCAGGAAAAACATTAAACGGCAAACGGAGCAGGTGAGACAGTAAGTATGCAATGGAGTGCCTCATTACAAAAATAGAATAGCTCCGACTCTCCAAAACACAAATACATATGTTCCCTACAAAAATAATAGCTATATTCTCCTTTAACGTCGAATGTTTGCATCATATCACCAGTCTCGATAAAATATACAAAAGCTCGGCTCATCAAAACAACATTCCTCACCCATTCAATTAGAATACTTCCATATATCGGGTCGTTTGCTTCGCGAATGAGGATTACATTTGGTATTTTATATTTAACTCGATTATCCAAAAAAGAAAAAAAAATACCTTAACAAAACCGTCAACAGCAACACGACAAACGACGACGACGACGAAAACGACGACGATGACTGCCAAAGTGTTTAATCAGAATTTTTATTTGTTTATCATCGTTGAGAATTTATAACTTGATTTGGGTGATTTGATGAACGTGATTTGAATTGGAAGCTTAACCGAAGCACGTATCCGTTGAAACACACAACAGACAACATGACAACATTTGAGTGTGGAAAAGGTATCCAGCTAAACCTGCTTAAGGTATGCACAGTAATGGATTAAACGTGAATGCGATCTACCCGCAAGGCATTTAGAGAGGTAGGCGGTAGGAGTATTAACCAACTTCTTAACCAATTGACCTATCTCCTCTGAATTGAGCTGGAAACTGGGCGCATTTTTTTTTATATACTCTTGAAGACAATTTAATTAACATCGTCATATATGAACGAGTAGATACATTTATGCCGAAGTGTCGTGCTAAGGCGAAGCATTTAATCTGGAACTCTCAAGTGGACGGGACAACGATGAAGCGGTGCATAAAGCCTCGTCGTCGAACTCAATTCCATACTGATTAGGTCATTTAAAAAACAAAACAAAAAACTTGTATCTAGATACAACTAGATACTAAATATGCTTTGACATTTGTTTGTTTGTTGAAATGTGTGCGACTGTGATTGTTTTTGTTGTTTTTGCTGTTTTATTGAAGATCGTTCGTTTTGACACTCTCAAGGTCGCCGCTTGAAGCCTGTTTTTTGGCGGTTTATTCTTTTTCGATTCTCTTTTTATTTGATCTTCACCACGGAAAACAATAAAAATGAAGGAGAAACAATTTAAATTGATGTTAAAAAGATACACAGTTTGCCTGTTCCTGTGTTTTGGCATTCTTATAGGTTCCCATCAACAGGTTTTCGGATATGTATCTGCAAAATACCAAACTCCATTCACTGTAATCAGTGGAAGATACAAATTCTTTCAATATTGTGCGCTGAAGCACAATAAACCGTTCAATCCGTACAACTTTCCTTCAGATTAAGTATGATATGAAATATATCTGTTGTGCTGTGCCTCAGTTAGAGTATCTGTTTGTCTTTCCGGCGATTACTCCATGGTTATGTATGAGTTCAAGATGCTGATCAACATGTTAGAAGGTGTAGCAAAGCACACAACACACATATCCGCCGATGATGTATCTTTAAATTGAAAGTTCTGACTGTTTTGTTGTTTTAGATACTTTTGTTTGCTTGTTTTTTTTTTTTTTGTTCTTTCCTGCTCTCTGCGCAATTATATTTTATCTTTTTTTTTTCTTCATATTTTTCCATGTTCGTTTTGTGCATTTTACTGTAGCTACATTATATTTGTGGGGTGAGGTTGGGAGGGATTTAGACTCGGTTCGAATACGGTGACAAAACGCGAGGATGGGGCGCAGCGTAAGAGAATTAAACGTTAAAAATAAATAGAGCGAGTTCATATAGCGTGGCATTTTAAACCGGAATTGTTGTTGGTCTTTAGCAAATTTTTTTTTCTTGTTTTTTGTTTTGTGCTTTTAAATTATGCAATTAGGTTGTTGTAGATTTATTTTGTTTTTCATTTTTTTTTTCATTTTTAATGAACACTTGAAAAGAAAAAGTGTTAAATTTTATCGATGGTTGTGTTGTGTTGCCATAAATTCTGTTGTGCAGGAAGAGCTAATTTTTTGAAAATTAAGATATTCTGCGCAGTAAAATGTAGTTAAACTTAACTGATTGTTTTAATACACACAAGATAACAAAATAGATGACAACATGTCTGAGTATGGAATAAGGATGATATAAAGATATTATCATTTACAATAAAGTTAGTTCATTGAAATCAAAAAGACAAAGAAATCTCTCATGGAGGTATAAAATGATGATCCTGTTCCCAATTTAGCGAGCGATTTATTTTTCTAATTTCTTATTATTTTATTTTTCTGACTTTAAGAACATTTGATGAGGCTTAAACGAAGATCTTTTGAAGTCTTTTTGCAGGAACTTCCATACAACAAAAGCCTTCGGAGTTACATTAATCGAAGTTTTAATAGAATATTGCTTCGATAAAGTTAATTCTATTAAAACTTCGGTTCGGTTTATTCGGTTCATCTATAAAAAAAAATTATCGAAATATCCAAGATACGTGACAATAAATGGCATTGAATTGCAACTTCATAAATCTTGTTTCTTCCTACATTAGTCAATTGCGGTGTGATTGATTGGTGTGACAACATGAGATATCATGCGAGTCATTGACACCCTCGTGATTCAACAATAAATTTAAGGTTCAAACTCCGATATTTGCAACAACAAAAATTTATGATGTCTTCAAAAGCTAACAATAGATATCTAGAGCGCTGGTATTAGTTAATTAATTATTTTAGGAGATCGTAAAATATTTTCTAAATTGTGGTCTCCATGGAGTTCGCCTGAAGGCAACGCAGGTAAAATGATGATAAGAAATAAATTCAGAAGAGCTTGATTTAGTAGATCTGTTCGCAGTTCCTTGCCTCGCAATTTATAATACTGAGAAGTTTTTTTAAACATTTTCGCGATCAGAAGATCCACATGCAGAAGATCCATATAATTGAATTAATTGAGTTCCAATAGACCCACATTTTTCATCCGCACGAAACCTCAGCTTCTGGCTGCGGTTTTAGGATGATATACTTTATCCAACGCAATTGTGACACCAAATTTTTATCTGATTGAGAGGAATGGGCAAAAATTACAACATTAAATTGCAAACATTTTAGTGAAAGGTTGATTTGCTCTGGTGAGACGGTGCCCTTCATTGAGTGCATGCAACTCAAAAATACAGTGCAAGTTTGGCACTGATTTGCAACACTTTTTTCTTCAATGAAACTGAAAAACTTGTTCAGTGCCCGCAGAATAGTTTTCTGTTGCAAAAGTAAAACTAACTTAACTTTCTGCAGCTTTAGGAATACAAGATCTCTTCTGGGTAAAACTTTTTGAATGGATTTTAATACAAAAACGGAGAGACATGGGTAAGAGATCTTATAATTTCCAAAACCTTATTAGCTGCGAATCAATGTAACTAAAAATAAGGAGCGCCGATGGCACTGCATATACTAATGAGCCCGCAATACCTGAAGTCGACTCAACATGCTCTAATGTGGAAGATGTCAAACCATTAAAAAAGCAAATCATTATGTTGGTTAGGGAATAGGTTAGAATTGCCTTCTGATGATACATGACTTAGGTTCCTCGGCAGAAAGATCTTCAAGCAATTGTGGTAAGCAAAAGGGTATTTCTGAGGATAGTAACATATGTATGTCGCATAATCCTACCCGGCCTAACCTATTGATCTCATCTTTTACAATGTCAGCAATAAAAAAATATTGGTTCAATTGCACCATCTATTCCACAAGAGTAAATAGGAGTAAAAATTTAGGCACACAAAAAATGTTCTCGCTAAAATAAACTTTTTTTCACCGCAACTACAAAATTCTCCCAAACGCTGTATATTTAGTTGATAGGGTTTGTCATGCTGAATTCTTTATTTGTGGCGAAAATGTTTAAATTAGAGGACAAGCAAAGGTGAACTTTAAGATTTGGGTGGACGATTGTTTGCTCGACTAAGTACATCAGTTCTTTCTGAGCCATCTACAATAAAGGCAGTCCTATGTCTTGAAACAAAGATCGATGCATTTATCAGCGTAACAAAGCTGACAAGATCCTATCCAGCGTACCTAATAACGCCTTAAGCTTTTTTGTTATTCAAAAACCATAAGTGGGCCGACAGTAAAAAGCCAATGAGCCACATGAATCGCGTTCGATGTTCAAATTCGGGATTCAGCAAATACTGGTCGTGCTATATCGCGTTATATTCGATATCAAGCGATAAACTGGGCAATTTTAACCAAAAACTTCCGAATTATTCCAGAAATCTACGAAAATTCACTGTAGGCAATCGATGATTTGTTTTTCCAATCGAAAAACAAACTTAAAAAACTCGTATTCCAGGCAGTTGTTTTTTATGGAGCCGATTTCAGGACGATAAACAGACGGCAGAGCCGTCTTCACTAGTTCCCGTATAACGTACACAACTTGAAAAATATAAATATCCGGATTTCGTCTTAATTGACCCACCGCCACAGTTGCCGGAGGAGTTAGAAAAGCACACCAACAGCACCACGATCCAAGACGCCGATCGATCACCGTCCCCAGGAATGCCCCAAAAACTGAAAACAGGCTCAACCGGCTTATTCTGCGGCGGCGACCTCTATCGCCCGCCGCAATATCCGTGGGCTGGCTGGGCCGCTACACGCTACGTCGTCGATCGTATGGTGTGTGGCAGTGGCTCAATGTTGCACGAGTATGTGCCACGGTGAGTGGCGATCCCGCTTCCTCCAAAGAACCATATTCGGGTTCTGTTTTGCTGTTTTTTCTTTTTTTTTTATGTATTTTTTACATACTTTGCGAACTACTTTTCTGCGTGGTCTTGTTTTCGGCGGAGTTCGGGTTTCTTTCGCTTTACACTGTGCTACATCAGCAACTTTGTTCCTTCTTCAAACACATTTTCTTCTGATTGGTTTTCTTACCACGTCGTCAAAGAGCAAACGAAAAAAAATATATAAATAAAAACGAAGATAATAATAATAATAATAAATCCGACCATTTTGACAATTGGAAATCGATAACTGTCATCATTCGAATTCGAATACACCTGTGTCAAAAACTCGATCATTAGGTTCAACAATTTTCCTTCGGAAAAACAGGTAGATAGATCGTTTTCTTTTTGATTTGCTTCTTTTTCATCTTACCTTTGACAGCTTCGTAGTATCCTAAATCCAGGGTGATAGGTAGATTGTCAGGTAATCCCAAGGAAAAATCACTTAGTTGTTGTTTTTTTTTTGTTTGGATACACAATATCTTTGGAATTTCACTTCTTGCTTCGTTTTTCAAAAAAAATAAAAAACCGCGGATACGATCGTCACTCACACTAGTCCAATTTATTCCTCCCTAAATTCTTTTTGGTTAGAATGAAAATAAAACAAAAACAAAATTCAAATTGGTAAATCTTCGGACAGACTTGTTTTTCCTTAGTTTTCCCGTTTTAATTCTAATTCAATAAAGAAAAAAAAATAAATAAAAAAAAAATTATAACGCTGCAGTGATTTGATTTTCACACACGAAGAGAGTGAGTAAAGCAGAACACCACAGGGAGAACGGGGCAAATGAAAACAGGCGAAAAAAGGCACGAAAATTTCACCTTTTTGGAGAGAAATTGTTGGAGTTGATAGGAAAACTGGTTTTTCGATGGGGCAAAAAAAAAAGAATTCTGTTTTCGGTTTGTTTTTTTTTGTTTTGTTGCTTCTTGCTTTTAATTCTTGTTTTCTTTTAAAAATTAACTTTGTTGCGCGCGGTTTAACGTTTTAACGCCACAGGCACATTCGCACGCCTTGGAAAACGACTCAAAACTGAAACTAAAATTGCTGGAAAGCAATCCAAGACCCGTCCAGTTGGCTGGATTTAGTTTTGAATTTGAATGTGTGAAGCCAAAAGAAGAGTTTATTTCGCTTTCACACTGTTTTTACAAGCCACCACCAAACACATGCACAGTTTGAGTTACGCATACGAGGGAAATGCACTGAGCACTACAAATGCAAACGCATGAAGCGAAGCAACAGATTTGCGTTCGTGTGGAAATGTTTTCAAGCTGAGCATTGCATGTGTTAGTGAATAGTGCGAGTGTGTGGAGTAAAGAAACGAGTAAACGACCGGTAAACAATTTGTGAAGCGACGAGGTGACAAGCGAACAAGTGAGATTTGATACTCGAGGTGGAACATGGAACATGGAAGATCGGCTTCTTCCAGTTGTTTCATTCAGCTGTGTGCCTTATGCCATTCCAATGGTGTCCACGACGATATTGCCAGCAATGAATTTGATAAGAACCAGCCATCATTTCCACTCGAAGTACTTTAACCTAATTTTTAACCCTTGCAATCGGAGACATCTCAAACCACTTATATTTACGAACTAGTTCATGAAACTGTTTACGAGTTTAGGAATTTTTGGTTTGATAATGTCGCCTCTTTTGAACTTATGTATCACCTTAGCTTCGAAAAGTGTAAAGTGGTAATTTAGATTACAAACCTCGATTCCTGTGAATCATGAAACCTATGTTAATATTTTGTTCAGCACCCGCTTCCTTGATAATCAGATGGCCGTGGCTCAGTGGTAAGTTCGTTTGCTCTTGAGCATGAAGACCCGGGCTCAAATACGGGCATCTGGCATGACAATCACTCCGATGAGTACAAACTGTCAAGAAAAACCCACTGGGGCCGTTCGGAGGCGGCAATAAACTGTAGGCCCGGTTGGAACGCCATTTGCGAAATATGTAAGACGCATGCACACACGGTGAATCTTACATAGCTGTTTCGTGAGCGATAGCCAGCACTTGCTCCAAATTATAACTTCTCCGGAATGCAGTCCGAGTTCCTGCAAGAAAATTCGCCGAACTAAAGGTAAAGTACTCGATTTCTTCTTCTACTTATTGAGCTTTAAGGAATTAATCTTTCTCCAGAGATGACAGCACTTACACTTTCGATTTTCGATCGTTGAAGTTGCTCGCCCAATAAGCATCAGAAAACCTGGAGCAACTTAAGTACATGCATCGCTCTATTCCAATGATGTTGTCGTGGATCGCTTTCAATTTGTGACAGCGCGTTGACAGCTTAGTGTTCTAAATGTGGCGCAGTCTCACGTGACGGAACTTTGTTTTTTCCACCTCTTTACGCTCGTGTGCGACCGGTCGTTCCTGTTCCAACTTATAGTTTGGCGAGATCATATAGTCGAAATGTTCTCATGTGTACTTGAACAAGTAATGTCGTCGTTTTCAACTTTTTGTAATTGAATATTTTTCAATGAATATATGACAAATCACAATGAGGATGCACTACCAACAAAGCTATGAATGAGGACCATTTCACAATGCCCAACAATGAGTCCATTAAATTCGTGGTGTGAACGATGCCTAAAAGTACGCATCGTACGCCTAAAAGTATGTCAACTATTTTATGTTATCCGATCAACATGATCTGCTTTTCGATGATCCTAAATATATGCTCTTTTAGCGTGATTAAATTGTCAGGTGGGCCTTAAAAATGCCTGATAATATGCAATAATTCCTAATTAAATAAATATAAATATTTAATTGGTATTTTTGAAATTAAGGTTCCGATAGGTTTTCACTGAAAAAGCTGTTTACTGTTTAAGGCTTGATTAATAGAATAGAAACTTAAATTTATCTTCTAAAGAAGTGAGCATTCTCTTTTAAATCTAAAATGAATTACATACAAATGTATGCTGTTAACACGGGGTCATACTTTTTGTGGTTCTGGAATTATATTTAAATAAAACATTTATGATTAAGAAATCAAGTACCTCACGGTTGTTCTTAGAGGTCTTAAGAGGAATTAAAAACAAGGTTATTTACGATGACTGTTCGGCACATATGAACAAATAACTCGACCATAAGCGCGACCTTTTGCATAGCTCCACAAATAAAATACAAAGAGGCCAGATCACATGAGTATTTTGTTACTTCCTCATTCAAATCTTCGATTAAAGCTGTTGCCAAAATCATCGAATTAAAGTGTAAGACATAACACGAAAGAGCAGTTATGTCTGCTTGAGTATTTCAAGCTTGGTATTTTGTGAAAAGATTTTACCATATAGTCTTTGCTTAAAATGGTTATTGAATGGTTGATTGGGATCCTTTGTGGCTATATTATGCAAGCTATGGAAAGTTTTAGGAAACTTAAGGTGCCATATTTATAGTTCGCGTCTGGGCTTGGATTTTGGAAATTATCTAAGATTAGCATCGTAGACCTCCTCCTGATACCGAAACATGCTACTGCTTGGAATATTCTTTCTTTTTGAGGCTAGTTCAGTACTGGATGTAGTCCTTACCCAACTGCTGCAAAATTTGGGTCACGGTATTCCGAGCAGTTCAGCATGGGGAAAGACGATAGACGAGACCAATAGAGGCATTACATCGTGCTAGGATAGATTCGGTCCGTAGGAGGTTGTCTCTTTACAGACTCGTATTCCGAGTTTCAGCTCTATCTTTCCCGCTCTGTTGGAATATTAGATATCGATCAGTGTTAGATTTTGTACTCATACCTAAATTTAATTGGGTACTAAATTTATCGATCCAGAAACCTCTTAGCAAGATAGCATTTCTTCTCAAGGGTCTTCCACCAGACTTTCGGATCGTAGGGTGGAAATAATTCTTTTATTGCAGTGTAAAACTAATGGCTCGCGTTAGTATTGTTATCCCAAGTGCTTCTGAAAACCTTCTTGCTTGCGTCGCCTTTCCACCTCAGTTGGGAGTTAAGAACGACTACATGTATTAAGCTGCCCTTTCAGATTTCAGGTCAATTCTATTTAGCTTCGGTGATATCAAAGTTGGCAGTGACATTTTCGTAGTGAGAAGCACTATCATGCATACTGAAGTTATAAAGCCAAGTCAAACTTGAAGCCGTGGGATTCCAGTATAAAATCAGATGATCGATCACTTATTGCCTGGCATGTGGGCAATACAGTTGATCAATCTCTTATCACGGCGAGCTCCGGTCGGTGTTCATGGTTCAGGGCTCACGGTACTAAAGGATCCTTCAATTTCAAAAATACTTGGTTTAAGTTTACAAGTACGTACAGAGCGTGTGTCTTTTGATGTTCTCACATCCCTTGACGGAAACAAGAGACATGTGTCCAAATTGCAAATGAGAAGTTAATAAAACATTCAATTGTTATGGTAAAAAATCTATATCACAGCATCTTTATTTACAACTATCATGTTAGGTTCACATTCTAGGAACACAATTCACTGAAATATATAAGGCCTGGAAGCCTCACTTAAAGCTCACACTACGGCTAACTTAAATCGCTAACATAGCCATTCTGGATTGACCCAAAAACACATCGGCGTTCAAGTCACGAATCAGAACTAAAACAAAATAAAAAATAAATAAAATTAGTATTTCGAACAGATCGGCAAAAGAGTTATGTAACTCACTTGGATTGGACTGGGCGACATAGTTTCGTGGTCCCAGGGCAGCCGAAAGCAATGGGGTCAATGGGCCAACATTGGGTGTCAATAGTGGCACACCAATTTCATGACCAAATCGTTGCATAACAGCTGGATGCAGAGTGTGAACTCCGCTTGAGGATGCTGATGCTGAGGCTCCAGCACTGCTAGACGCCGATCCACTGTCTTGCACTTCAACGCATTGGACAACTGAGCTCATGCAAACAGCTGAGATGAGGATGGCGGCCTAAAATTCCAATTTAAATCAGTTAAGGCTTACTTATTTTTCCTTTAAATTTCTTATTGTGACTTACGAAGAGTTTGTACATTTTGGTTATTTGAAAGTTTGCAAGTTAAGAACACTAGATGAACTATAATTTAAGTTCGAGAAGTTGTTCGTTTATATATGAAACGTACGTGGTCTAAATTTACGTGACAAGTGCAACTATCCATCGCCTTATCAAGAAGGCGAACAAAAATATGCCAACTGATAAAAAAGAACTCTCTGATTATTGAACATCTGCTAGGTTTAAAATTGCATACACATTTATGTATCTGCGCAAGAGACACGATATTGTAACAGAAAATTAAATATTGTCGTTAATTTAACAAAGAAGCTGTTCTTGCAAACTCTGAGGGGCGTTCTGTTTAAACATGGGTAATTTCATGTTAAGCCGACAGTCAAGTGTTATCTCACATAGAGTCATACGAAGAGGCTGTTGCTTCGAAAATCTTAGCGTTTTGCCATTTGTGATCGATAAGCCTTATTAAACGAAGGTTCACCAAAAGTTTGCAAAACAAACAAAACAAATTTTGATAGGCAATCGTTTTTTTTTTAATATTCACACTTTCAGGGGCTTTTGGGAACCCTTTTAATTTCAGTATGCAAAGCAAAGTAGTAGAAGCAGAAGAAGTTTTGAAAATTTCTCAAATTGTGTCCATCGTTAGCTTCAACTTGACGTGAGCTTTTCAAACAGCTCTAGTTGGAATAACAGGTCCCAAAACTATCAGTTTTCTTTCAAACATCGCCCTCAAGCTGATGTATGGCTCTTGTCTAAATCGTATACAAGTTACCCACTAGGTTTCTCTTAACAGAAAAATATTGTTCCGTTCAATCGGGCGAATGCGGTGACCAGTTAAGCTTTAAAAACTGTTCAATCTTTGCATGGTATTCAATTCAATCAACATTTACTCCATTTTTTCGGTCATTTTCGAAAGTGTATGCTTCAATTATCTTTTCTGCACCTAACAGGGTTTATTGTATTTTCAAAAATATTTTTTAAGGTTTTGTTTACCCTATACTTTGCGGCTATGTATTAAGTTAAAAATATGCATCATCGCTCATTTTGAGTTTTTATTTAAACAGGTTGCTCTCTCGGGGCACAATTCTTGAAAATGCCATTTCAACATAAATTTCAATTTTTGAATAATTTTACTTCAACTTTTGAACTTGTTGCATCTTATAGAGAAGAAGGTTCAAATGCTTTTGGTTATCACTAACCGCTGAAAACGTCGAGGTATTCCTCAATACTTGCTTGAACCCGAGTAATATTCACCTTAATTCAAACTGTATGGAGACGTATCCTTGTTGATGACAACGCTAAATCAATCGATCAATTTGTGGAGCACTAGGTTATTCTCGGGCTTAATTTCGTTTAAGCCGTATTTATAACCGTATAATCAACGTTCGAAATAATGAAATGATGCCTCTAGAAAAAGATTTTCGTTAGCAAAGTTGTTGAAAATGCGGACGCTGACTTTACGGTACCAGATTTGCTTATTTGTTTTCCTTAGAAAAGTTTTAATACTGAATAATATCTATAAAAAACGTCTGCAATGTCATATATCTAATGTTAAAGTTTATACACAAATTATTATAATATGACTTAAAATTAATATATAAAATTAATTTCAATCTGTTAGGGTAATTTAAGTTAAGAGGGTGCTACTAATTCCTCTGCTTGACTTTGAGATTAAGGCGAAACTAATGAGCGTTTGCTTCGGTGAAGATGTGTGGAATAAATTGAAATCCAACTTGCCACTTCTGGGCATTGAAGCACTACAAATCAAAAGAAAAGCTTTTTCTATTGACTCCGCTATTTGGACAGAGCGAGCAGAAGGATAAGGAGATGATATGAAAAATTGTTTCATGGCTTGAGGATGGTATCAAAGATTGTGTAGTTGCTTGAGAGTCTGATGTATTTTGGTTTCAAAGAAGTCCGATATCGACTTATTTGTATTATTCGAGAATACGAATATTATTCGGATAAGTTGAAAAATTCCGGCAAAAATTGTCAATCAATCAATTTCTTCTTGACAAATCATTATTTTGACTAGACGAACTTGGAACTCCAGCATGATAAGCCGATAAACTTACTACAGCATGATATATTTAATAGCTTGGTCGACCACTCCATTAACATTACGGTTAATTTGATTACAATTACAAATGATGACTCGACCAGATTCGAAAACTAGATAAAAACTTAAGATTTACTCCATTGAACCAGAGATCCACCAATTGATCTAATTGAAAGTACTTGCATTGACTTTTCAGGCCATCGAGTCTCCGGCAGAATTCTTCCAGTTTCATTGACATATCAAACGGATGTTCGGTTTTTCATTTCTCGTGAACATGGTGGTTGGGGTTCGAAAACACTGAAGCTTTGTTATCCATTCACTCAATGTGGCCGAGCCATTGTAGTTTACGGATTTTAGCCTTCCAGACTAGACGCACGTATATCATACACAATCTGTGCTGCAGGCTTCCATTTCGTCCAAATTTCGCAAAGATAAAAGATATTCGCTTCAACTTTGACATCGTCCTTCCACCTGTTAAAAAATTAAGTTAGAGCAATCACATGGGGGCGCATCATTTTGTCGGATTGCGATATCCTTCAGCTAGGAGACTGGGTAGGCTGTTTTCTTTTTTCGCAGTAATTTTTTCTCTTCTCCTCGCCTAGGTCTGTATTATTCTCTTGCTGCTCGAGGTTTTCCTCCCTTATGCACCTTTACTGTGGCCTTCTTCCTCTGCATTCACTCGTCATCATAACAGACATTTCTTATCGGGTATGGTTGATAGCCTGAAGTAATCGCGGCTGCTTTCTGCATTATAATGCAACATGGATACCGCATATTGTTGATTATTGTCATAGACAATGGCTTAGAGTCTTTCGCTAAGATGCTCTTTAAATTCTCTTGCCAAGTCCAGTGTGCTGAAGTGGTAAGACTCAACATCGAGTTTCTAGTTGGAAGCGACTTATTGCCGCCAAAGATGTTTCCCATATCGATTTTGGCACAGAAGTCACCAAGTACCGTATTGACGTCGTATTTCCGAGAGTCTCCGTAAGCCCTGGGCTCTGTGTTCAAAACTAACATTGAAGAATTTACCCTCGGTGCCGATCGTAGCCAGACGACTACACGAAAAAAAAGTTGTTTAACTAAGTAAATGTCTAAAAAATTTTTAAGTTCCATTTGTAATAATTTCTTTATTTTAAACTATTTTTGCAGAATTTTAAATTATATGCTAAATTCACTGAGTAAATGGTTTAAATTTTTTGTTTATATATAATTATAGTGCTGCTATTCCTAGATTTGATGCGCCCATGAATACTCCATTACGGAATATAACTATAGTAATATCCGAAAAAAAATGTATAATTAAAACAAAAAAATATTTGTTAATATACGGAAAACGTACCTGGTATAGATCGGCCAACAAAAGCTCGTGTTTCCAAGCTGGCGGCATTTAATCCAGTCAGAGGACCAATCCAGGGAGCCAAGTTAGGTGTTCCAACTTCGTATCCGCAATGATCTATGAAAAGTGGACCTAAAATGACTTCTCCTGATGGTGTTTTCGGAGCATCCATGAGGTTAAATCTAGCCTGTCCTTGGTTAACTAAATTCAAGCAAACAGCGACAAAAAGCAGAGCCACCTAAAAATTATCAAAGATATTCTTTTAGCCCAGTCTGATTTCAAAGTTTATTGTTATTCACAACTTACAGTAATTTTGATCATCTTATTTTAGAATTGATGGAAGTTATCGAAGTGAAAACAGCCGATTAACTATGCTTAGATCTTGACGTGCAGTTCACTTAAATATGAAATTTTTGTGCCTTCGTTAAACGTGACAAAAGTCTCATCTTAGAAATATTTCAGCCGATAAGAGATTTTAGTTGTAAAACATTTTGATATCGAGCCTACAAAAAGCCGTCAAACCAAGAATATCAGTGGGAATATTTTTGCCTTATGAAATGAGAAAAATTTATCAAACCAAATTTTTGATTTATATCGACCCAAGCGACTCTTATTTAGAAGAATATACATTTTATTAACAATGACTCTTATACACATAATTGAAATGACAATATTTCGGGCTTTATTAACTCGCAATTTTCACGGTTTTTATTGTTTAAGGCTGCCTTCTAAGTCGTCAACTAAATCCGGTAAATCAGCATACACAAGTAAATTGGCATGCCCTTTAAAATAGCCAAAACGGCTTCATTTCTTGAGACAACTGGCTGACTTAACAGAGTTATGGTTTGCTTTTTTGTTTGTTATGGAAAATAGAAATGACTCGAAAATGTTGCTTTTATAATTGGCTACTGACTGAAATTTTTACTCGAGCCACTTTCCTGGAAATCTTTCAAGTATTGAAGGGTACGGGACAAGTTACTGAAATGGTTCATACTGTGAAGTCAAAGTGGATGAATATTATCCATAAGACTATACGTAAATAATTTTGACCATAAGTTGCTTGGATATACGATTATAAGCACCTTGAATTTGGCGTATAGAATGGACATTTTGGGGGAAACGAAAAAATTCCACGATTTCAAAAATCGGGAAAAAGAACACATGGGCAGCCCTACCAAATGCATAAAATAGTTTTATTAACCACTCCCGACAATCCATTTTCAAAGTACATTATGGGAAACCAAAATTTTCCTACTATTCCATATTTACTCACTTTTTGAGGGAGTGTATCCCCTCGAAACAAACCCGTCCTAACTACCCAAACATAATCCTATTATAACTACACCCAACTCTTTTTTTACACGGTTTCTTTTTACATGGTTCAAAAAATATTGTTACTTGTAAAATCTGTGTAGGCTAGTATGGTTTCAAAATCATTGTCATGTTATCGTACATTCCGTTAAAGGTAGTTTCGGTTGAGTTTGAGAAAGAATAACTATAAATTTACAAATTCAACTTCAAGTAAGTCAGACCTCCCAGTACACGAATTTCATAAATCGATTATTAATCACACGAAACAAAAATATGTAAATATTATTTCTTTTTTTCTAATTTTAATTTTTCTATTCTTAAATTTAGACTAACAGTTTTTTTTTTGCTTGTACTGCTAATTGTATTTTGTATTTTAAGTTTTAATACTCAATAAAATTGCATATGAATATACCAAACACGGTTATGTTTTCGAATTATATATAGTTCTTTTTTTCATCTAACACGGTTTTCAGATGACATGAAACGTATCCCCCATTTTACTACAGGAAACGTATATTTTTTGCACGGATTTCTCAGGAACGAAAAAAGAGTTGGTTGTATTTCATCAGTCTTATTTCTTCTCAATAATAAATTGGAACTCTCTAGAGAGTCTTTAACTTCCCATTTGGAAGTCTTGTTCTTTTTTACTTACGTGTTTGAGGTCCTGAAGTTTATTTACACGTATGAACAATCTGATGAAGTTCAGCGTTATTTCTTTCTATTTATTCTCAATTAAAATTTCGAAATTTCGAACAAGCAGCGTGTCGTTTCCATTAGATTCAATATGGTTAAGTCCTTCTGACATACAACAATTACTCAAATATCAGTATATTTTTGCATTAAGAAGTTTATCTATGAATAATATCTACCAAAGAGAGGAAAAGACCTCTCCCCCCTTGTGAACCTTCAAAAAGCCTTTGATATCTATCTAAGATAGGATAATTTATATCTTTTCTGTATAGCTATGTTGTTAAATAGTCCTTAATCTTCTTTATAAAAATGGGTGCATATTGTAGGACAGGTGGCCTAGTTCATAAAACAAAGTTGTTAGCAAACTTATTAAAATGTTAAACAATTGAAAGACATATTTAAAGTGTGAACGAGCAAAAAAATTATTATTTGATAAAGTAAAAATAACTTAGCAAACAATTTCATTGACCCAGTAATAAAGGGAAAATGGAAAAAATTGAAAATGCATTCAGCTTGTTATGTGATCAAATCGAATGTAAGCATTTAATTTGACATGAAAGACTCAGCCCAATTTGTAGGTTGATAGCAAACGCAGGTGTCTCATAGCTTATTAAAATTGTTGAGCATTAATAAATGACGTTTTTTTCCGGAACTGGTTGAACAAATGCTGAAACTATAGTTGAGCCATTAATAAAGCAAAGTCAGGAATTATTGGTACAAAAAAGTATGTCAGTAGTCTATGTTAAATGAACAACCCTTTCTGGTACTGAGTTATAATAAAATATTAAGAGTAATTCATATGTTTTACTCAATTGAATTCTTCAACAAACTAAATAATCGAAGCAATACTCTTCTGTGCATTTAAGCTCAATACAGGATGCGTGGTGGTAGACTAGTTCATGTAAGACATTAGGGAAATATAACGAAAAACAAACAAGCTTAGATTGTTTATCAAGGATCTTTTGATAAAGGTTAAACCAGTCATTCGCCAAAAGCAAGTCTTGTTTCATTTGGTTTTTCCAGTCTTAAAGTAAGTTAGCGGCAGAAGACAGTCTTAAATCATCAGCATATCCAGTAAAACTACCATTGAGATAAAGACTGAAAACAGAATTGATTTGGATGAGGAATAGAACTGGGCCAAGAACAGAGGCACCCCTACATTTGGACACATCTCTGCTGCATTTAAGACTCCATTTGCTCGGGTGCATAAGGAAATGGATCTATAATTGTAAGGGTAGCAAGGATCTCCCTTCCTAAAAATTGGAATTATTATTGCCATTTTGAGACCAACCGGAAATTCACAAAAGGTAAAATTTTTATTTATTATAAATTTCAAGGGTTCTTAGATTAACCTTGCTATCTTTTTCAAATCCGAAAGGATTCTTTATCTACTGTGGCGAGATGAATCTGATATATAGCATCATTTTTTCATTCTTGGCATTACTTTGCAAAAATGCTTAAGGCTCGTTAGCGTTGGCCGATGTAAGTAGTTTCGATGTTAATTTTAGATAGATTAAGTTTTTGAGGTTTTAGAATAGTTTTTAGTTTAGCATTTTAGAATTAGTTTAAGCTTGAAATAAAACAGTCCATTTACTAACTTTTTAACTTAAAAATATTTTTCTTTGTTTTTTTAAATTATTAGTTTATATAAATAAGGGCCAGTAAGTTAGCTTAAAATAGTGAAGTAAATTAAGCTAATATAGATTTAGGCGATTCTGTCAAGCATGTAAGTAAAATGAATTAGCAAATAAAAATGCGTTAAAATAAAAATGCCTTAGGCCCGAATTGGCTAAGAAAATTTTTGAAGAATTTCTTCACAACTGTTGACTTTAATGTTAGCTATATTTTACTTCACCTTTAGGCTCTTTCTGCAGTAAGCTTTATAAAATTTACCATTTATCTCTATCATAACTGTTTTCTGCAGACTTCTGTAGTATAGATTTTTCTTCGTAGCTATCATGCATCTCAGAGGTCTAAGTTCTTCTTTATAGATATTCCTCTTTTATCGAGGGTTAGTTTGATCTGCGCTTGTATTTTGAAAAGAACTTGTTTTTCCCTTATCCTTGCACGAATTTAATTGGTAATCCAAGTTATAGCTTTTGAGATCTGCTATTATCAATTAATAATAGAATAATACTTTTTCCGAGAAATTAGTAAAGGCGATGCAGGGACAGGCAGAACTGAAAACTGTATGCCATGTTTTTCGTCTAGATACTGATACAATTTTGCATAGTCTAAATCTTTACCACGATCACTCAAAGTCCCATCCAAACACATTGTCATAGAATGGTCAGTAATGTTAAGGTCTAAGACATATGGACTGATCTTAAAAAGGTTTCGCACTTAAAAAACAGATGATCGTCAGAACTTTTATTAATGGCTGATGTCCCAAAGACGATAGACAATAAACTAGCACCAGGAAAATTAAGAACTTCAATATTGATGTGTATCCCCAATGACACAGATATTTCCACATTTAAAAGAACACAGTAAACTTTTTAATTCATTAAGAGAGATACAAGCTGCAATCGGTAGATACACACAAAAACAATGCTTATCATTCCATAATTGAGTTGAAGGACAACACAATCGCAACGCAAAAGAGTTGTCACCTCCACCACAATATTTTCTTTAGCAAAAACTACAGCGCCATCAGCTGAATAATGATCATGGCACTAAGCGAATATAATTATAACCCGAGAGTGAAAATTAACACAGTCCATAATCATATAACCAGGTTTCTGTTAGTACCACAATGTGCAGTCTAACATAATTCCAAAATAAGCACAGAAAATATCAAAATGTTGCCTTTAGCTTCTAATGTTTTGATGAGCCCATATTAAGTCATTGTCAGAAGTACATATATTATTACCAACAGAATGTCATTGCTTTCATTTAAAAGTCATTTCAATTTAAATCTTTCATTGAATTCAATATCACTAGTTGCTTTCAAATGCTTACTTACTTACCTAAGGTGGCGCTACTGTCCGGGGTGGACCTGGCCTAAACCAACAAGCGTCTCCAGCCAGCTCGATCTTTTGCTAGCTGCCTCCAGTTTTGCACGCTAAGTAGGTTGAGGTCTCTGAGTTCTTGAGTCGCGGTCTTCCTCTGCTGCGCCGTCCCTCAGGGGTGGATTTGAAGACCTTCGGACCGGAGCATTGGTTTCCATCCGCTCTACATGAACTAGCCATCTCAATCGTTGCATCTTCACTCTTCTGGCTAGGTCGATGTCGCTGAACAGCTCGCATAGTATATGATTGTATCTTCTCCTCCACTCACCGTCTATACAGACAGGACCGAAGATCACCCGTAGAATTTTCCTCTCGAAGCAGCCAAAAGCAGCTTCGTCCGCTTTTGACAGAGTCCATGCCCTCACGCCTTTTAGTAGGATTGGGACGATTAAGGTCTTATATATTTTTACTTTGGTTGTTCGAGAGAGGGCTTTGTTTATCAATTGCTTTCTCAGCCCATAGAAGCAACGATTGGCAAGAGTAATTCTTCGTCTGAATTCAGCGCTGTTGTCGTTGTCTGAATTGATAGCGGTGCTTTCAAATACTTGTTTGTATTTTTTCAGAAGCTGTCAAGCTTTTGAATATGAGACTCAATATATTGTCTTTACATGGATTTTGATATTTCAAACCGAGATTCAACATCTCTTTATTTCTTTCCAAGCTGCATGTGAAGGCATCACCGACTTGAACACGACAAAGTGATGACTGAATTAAGTATCATTGCAGAACTGATCAACCAGTGCCGCATGGCGCTGGAAAATGTGCGGTGCAATGCGCAGTTTTGAAGAAGCTGCTCCCACCACCAGCTGTTCCAAATGTGTTCTAGATTTCGGAAAGGATTTGTTTATATAGATAGTGCGCATGGCAGTAGTTAACACCGCAGACACTATCTTCAACAATTCAGTCGCGCTGTAATAAGCTCTCAAGACTTACACACGTTGAGGTTTTTTTTTTCAAATATCCATATTATGAAATGGCAATTCTAAAATCAGTCAAAATTTAGCTTGACAAAAATATACTTGTATACACCAAACTCACTTCTAAGATTTAGTCTAGAAGTTGACTTGGCTGTGAGCGGTTACTTGAAAAATATGATAATTTCAAACCTTATATCTTGTAATTCATAAAATTCAATGAACATGAAAACGAATGAAAACAGTTGTCTAGATGGGCCTAAAAACTATGGTCTACAGTGTATATGGTATGATTTTTTTTTTGCCGTCCGTCAGTCATTTTTCAACGTCTTCATTGTCCCCTTTTCTGCTAACACAAGCATTTTATGTCTTGTCGCAGAGCTTCTAAGCGTTAATAAATATTTTTCTCCAAACAATGAGTCTTAAGAACATAAGCTCTTGTGAGAATGTCAAGCATCTCTAGACACAAAACACACATAAGACACGTTTTCGAAAAAACTCAGTGTCAGAAAAAATATATACCTACTCAAAAAAACACAAGGGTCGATTTTTGTTTACTTAATTAAAATATTCAATTAAATATTAAATATTATCAGTCTCACTTAATGGCTTTAAGAACAAAGAATTCATTTTGTAAGCAGCTTCGAAATTGCTTACGTGATGACAACCAACAGATCTATGGTCGTGTTATGGTTGCATACTTTGCATAGAACGCAAAGTCTTGACTTAGCCATGTTGGCGCAACCTACTTCCGTCCAAGTTCTTGGCAACGTTTCTCTGATGACAAAGCAAATGACTTGTCATTTGTTCAATCATTGTCTTGATTAAATGCGTAGCTTGCTGTGAGTTTGTATTTGTTTTCAGCAAGCCTAACATTTTTTGAATTTGTTAAAGAAAAAAACATTTTTTTTTTTTGTACTAAAGTATTATTTTCTTTTTATTATCAGTAATATCACGAGGTTTTAATAACTGTTTCCAATTATTTAAATGTAAAGTCCTGAAATGTGAAAAAAGATTGGTTCGTGATTCGTTCGAAAGGTGGCTAGTTTTAATTATAAAGTACCTCCGTTGAGTGCGTTGATTGGGCCAATGCCACCAATGCCAGCGAGTCCGTTAAGGCCGAGTGGGCCAACATTGTAAGGGTAGGCAGACAGCCATGGGTTTCCGACCCATGGAAGAGCGGTGTTATGCAACACCCTTTGGCTGTTGACAGCGTTTCCTGATGAAGCAGCAGAGGCAGCAGCAGAAGCGGCTGAAGAGGTACCGGCAGCATTGTTGGCTACCAATTCAGAGCCCATGATTCCGTATGGAACATAGACGGCGCTAGCAACAGCGATAAGAGCAAAGAAAGCGAAAGCCTAATGATGGTTTAAAAAAAAAAACGCTTATTAGATATACGATCCGACACTGGTTGTTACGGTTTCAAGGCGTCTGGAGCCTGAACTTACAATGAACGAGTTCATGGTGATTGAGATTGATGTTTTCAGTTCGGAGAATTGAAACTTATGGTTTGAATATCGGAGATGGTCTTTATATACTGTGCGGTAGGCTTTTCAGAACGTGCTTATCGTTCGAATTGCGAGCAGCCGCGAAAAACCACGGAAAGCGGGCGCGAAAAAGAATTATGTTTATCTCACAAAGAGAATTCAATCTGGGAGTTCAGCATTTGAACGTTCGAGTGTTATGGTAGGGCAGTACATTGACTTGGCAAAGTTGAGAATAAATGAACGCACTACATGAAGGGTACATTGGACCTCGCAATGAGTTTTTTAATCGACCTCTTTTTATTTATTCTAGCAGATTTTTCTCTAGATTGTTCTCAGAGCCTCATTGGAAGAGTAGGTTTTTTGAGTAAGCTTTGCAATGCAAAGTTCTTTTCTTTTGAAGTAAACCGTTTTAAATGCACAAGAGTATAGTATGTCTTGAATCAGAGGCTGAACAAATACGACCATTGAAGCTTTCTTTTGCTTTCATTTCGAGCTCCATTAGATGACTTAGATTAAAAATTTATTTGAAGAACAAACCCTCTTTTTTAGCCTAAAATGATCATGCTCATAAAAATGAAGAGTGTCAGAGTCATTAAAGAAGTGTAGGCGCAGCTTGTCAGTGGAAGCGTATCATTATGATAAGGAAAAGCTAGATACGGGTAATCAAGTGACCAACACAATTCTTGGCTCTGAAATTAAACCTGCCGTTGAAAAGGGAATCTGCATTTATATGTAGCAAGAAAGCACGAATAATGCGTTTGTGGAATTGAGACAGAGAATGAGTTTTGAAAATTTTGGAATCGAAATTTTAAACCGCCTTGATAGAAAGGTGTGCCGAGGAAGCGTAATTTTTTCTTGCCATTGCTTGACATTTGTTAGGTCGCTTATTGTCCACTCTTCCACAAGCTTGAGCAGGAGATATTCAGCCTTGACACCAATCGCTTCGAGAGCTGATCCGCCCCTAGTTGGTTCCCCTGCCATTAAATTTCCTGGATCTCAAAACTTATTGCTATGATGCTATTCTGCTTTGAAACCATCCTAAACGATCATTGGTCATGATATGAACATTTATTTTTGTCTTTTGGTCACTTTTGGTCACTTTTGAAAAATTATATATGTCGTTCTTACCATTACACCTTTCGTGTGAAAGATTCAACGGCATTAAATTGGAGTTGATCTTTACCATGTCTAGTTAAAAAGGTAAAGTTTATGACAACACTCTGACAGATGAAAGCCGAAACAACATCATCGAACACAGCATTCTATGTCATTGTCGTGTCATAACATTTTGACATCGTGCTTCAAACATTATGTTCAATAGTAAATACGTGGAACAGACACGTTTAGTTTAATGACATGAAATCTGTCAAATGGCTTCGTACGAGAAAGACAGGTACTTAGAAAGATAGATATCTTTTTAGTGTCTTCAATTCAAGTAAACACAATAGATACCAGATAAATAAAGAAGACATTTCGGGGATGAGGTTTACCGCAGTTCCAGCAGTTAATTAATAGGCATAAAGTAAAGAGAGTGATAGGGCCAGAACCGAGCCTACAAACTCGTCTCAATTTTGAAGATATCTTAAAAGTTAAAGGGTCTACAAGCGAAAGTTTTCGAATAAAATGGTGATGTTTAAGTGGGGTGCCAGCACCAAATCACAAGCGAAGTATAGTATGGGTCGATACAGCCATGGCCAATGACTCGAATATCAGCCCTATATGACACATCTTCACATTAGGTGATCCTATGCCTTCCATGACCTCTCGAGCCATATAACTGCTTGATGTCATTAGTGAAAGCCTATCCAGTTGTGCACTATGTCGCCGGTGCAGAACTTTTCAAAACATGTACCGAATCATGGCAAGGAGATATGGTACCATGTGACTTCATGTATTTGCCTTAAAGTATACGCGAACAAAACTAAGTGCATATGTCAATTAACAAAGAAGCCTCTGTCCATTGTTTACATCACTGTTGGCAACAGTAACTTCTAAGTGTTAAAGGAGTTAAGCTAACGTGGAATACTTGTGTGAGGACAGCGATCGAAGGAGTAAAAACATCCGTGATGGGCTGATGTAGATAAAGAAAAAAAAGCCAAAATACGTCGGCTACACTTCCTCGGTCACATCAAGCTATTAGACTATACCGCCGCAAAAAAGTGGATCCTTAAATCACAGCCACCAGACTTGAGGCGACAAGGACTGAATCTTTGTTTGTAGGATAACAGATAGATTAGCAGGCAATGTGTCCGGGATCGAAGAGAGCGAAAGGTTGTGTTATTGTCAAACGGAGATTCTTAAAGTGTCGACTGCCCGTAAAGCAAATAAAAATTCTCATAAGAAAATAGGAAGTAGATAGGACGAAATTCTCGTTTTGTATTGAAAGATTCCACAAGGAAGTATGCTTGGTCCAGTTTTGTAAATATCTTACACGAGAAGTTTACTCGAGGAGAAGACGGCGATATTTTGTCAATACTACAATCAAATCTAACAACTAACTATTGTAAGTAAAAGTATTCGAGTTGGATAATCGTTTTAAAAAGCTCAGTGTTGCCAAGATCAAAAGTTAATTTGACAATAAACGGAAATGAGCTGTCAGATACATACAAAGTTAAGGAGGTATTCCTATAATTTACTTTTATGCAAGCAACTGTTTTCACCAAAATATATGGGCTTATGGCATTAAATATTTGGCTTGTATGAATGTAGGCAACTTACTAAGAAATTATTTTTTTTTTGAAAATGTCTTCTCTTTCTTCTATATTCTCAGAATATAAATATAAAATTCCGTCTTTTATTGGATAACTGAAAAGAAATTGCTGAGCATAAAGGACATCGTATTATTGCACATAATCAAACTGGGTTCTAAGTAACTAAGCACATACAAATATTTAATACTTTTAAGATTTGATGTTACTTAAAGTTTTCCATAGCCACAAATATCCTTTTTGGAAAAATAATTATCAAACAAGTTCCCAAAATTAATTTACTTGGTAAAGTAAAAGTAACCGTTTTCGCTGTTAATTTTTTTAATAATCCGAAAAGTATTTTAAGGGTTCCTCTAAAGTTCGTCTTCTATCATTGAACATATTTAACGCGCAAGGAATAACAAAAATAGAAGACAATTAATAAAAGAAACACTTCCCCTGTTTGCAGTGATGAAATAACATGACATTCTGTCATAGTTGCATTTCACTGCGGAAGCACTAAACAGATTTCGAAAACTCACACCGTTATGGCCGCGTTGGCCAGAAAAATGAGAACAAAGACTATCTCGCAGCTGGCCGTTCGTTTTTGTCAGCAAAACTTAAATTATGTGCTGAATGCAATAAAAGGTATGTTTGATTTTGCATTTAAATTAGGTCTTGAATTTAATAGCTCTGTCTTTGAGTCTTGATCCCTCATTTTTGATTAAAACTTTTGAATGGGAAAAATAACAAATCTGATTTTGTTAAAACAAATTATTGGTTCATATGCAATCTAGTTTGCAAATTGAGTCTTGGTTATCACCAACATCTGGATGACCTGGAAAATTCGTTTCTTTTATAGCATGATCCTGGTCCATCGAGTAACGTGATCGTCGTGTATGCTAACAGTTGGAAAGATATACCATCGACTTCCATGTTGACACCAACCTCTCGCAAAATCTATGCAAGAATAAGCTGGAAGAAATCACACGACAGCGAATTTCCTGGGTCTGCAATTATTTTGAAGTTCTTAGTCGAAACTGGACGGGAACAAAATGGTACGAACATTGCTGACACTCGTATTGCAGGAGTCGATACTTCTTTTCTCCCCCTTTTTCTTGTTGGAGGCTTTTTCGTGCGGCATTGTTGACATTTGCGGCAGGCAAGGGCTTATTATAAGAGAGAGAGCCTTTCGTTTGGTGTTCTATGTTGGCTTTCCCTATTTCCAGTGTGCTATGGCTTCCGAAGTTGAACATCTCGAAATGGTAATAAAAAAATTGGTTTGAGTTTTTCTTACTGCCGAAAAGTCGCGATCGGCATCCATAGGATTTATATGATTTATGATATGATAGGTCTTTTGACTAAATCTGATGGAATGTCATTTGTGTTATATTTAATTCCTGAGGCCGAAAAACCTATGATTTCGGGCAATCTCTACCCACGTGTTTGTAAATTCAAAATAACAAGTTCGAAGCAGCGCAAATCATTTTGAATATTTTCATGTCTGCTCACTGTTTTTGATAAGAAACTGCATGAGAACTGTGCGCAATTAACAATTCCCCCAACTTTAAAAGCTTATCATTCTCAAAAAAAAAAAAATTGAAGTTTTTTTACTTAGAAAATCGATCAAGACCTTTTCAATGGTAAGACTGGATTCGAATATCGAACAAGGATAAAAAATTACCACAAGGAAAAAAATCGAAGTTCCACAACAGATTTCTTGACACCAAAAAACAAAAAAAGAGCCCTTGTGGTTCGTAACTTCAGGAGAAAGTAGAGAAAGTAATAAATTTGCTGAAGGGTATTGATGACACGGGCATTTGCCTGAGCAAAAAGTCATACCCTGAGTGGAGCGACGAAGTCGCGTGAGCGTGGGCTGACCACGCCAAGAAAGTGTTCAAATCCCTTTTTCTCGCGAAGCGGCCATGAAGGTACTGTTTGTTAAGAAAACTGTTGATATAGTGGCCTTCTAGATGTTTAATCTTTCATTCATTTACTTGCCTCAAAGGAAGATCACGTAAATGCCAAAAAAGTAAACAAAAATAGTATTTTTCAATAATCTCAAAAACTGGGAGACATTAAACCATAAGGTTTTAGCATTGACCACAAGAAGCTAACTAAGCACTTTGTTTCACAATTTTGAAATAAAATTGATCTTCACTTTTTGTTTTCATTTTTTTAACCGTAGTTTTGAGTTCGCATGCGAATTTTTCAAAAACTTTTGACACAAATTTCAAATTAAAGAACAGGTTTTTGGCTTTCAAAACCGGTATAGGTATAGTACTTTATTGTAAGTATTGCGGTTGGGTTTTTTTTTTTCATTTTAAGTAATTTTTTCAAAAATTGTCCCTGCCTTCAAAACGGGGTTAGATAGACCCCCCTTCCTTAGCAAAAAATACTTGTTTTTGTCCCCTCTTTGAGAAACTGTTGTACTTTTTTTGCGCTCATGTTATTGTACTATCCCGCCGTACATCATTGGCCAACTATTACCTGCAACAAAAAAAAAATTTATTTAAAATGAAAAAGTTAATAAAATTTCTGTCGAACTTACCATTCAAATGGGAGGGCATAGCAGCAGAATTAATCCAGGACATTGCTTCAGCACCACCTCCACCATATATTCCATAAGGTTGACTTTGTTGAAGCAAAGGGTAGACATTTGGCAAGGCTGAAGTCAAAACGAAAATGGCCGAAAATGCAAAAAGAGTTACCTGAAATCAAATAAGAAATTTTCTCAATGTTAATTTGACTTTGTTCGTTTTTTTATTAATATATAGTATATAAGGATTCAAAAACTTACGAGGAATTTCATTTTGATGTTTATTAGAAGGTTGCTTGTGTGGAGAACTGAGTCAATGCTATGAGTTAGTTGAACCTATGCTGTGCAATTTATATATAATCTATGCATTTCCAAACTCCCAATCGTTACGTGATTTTGCACTCGAAGGCTGACGTCAGCACACTTTACTAGTTCGCGCATTTTGTTTGATAAAATTTCAAAAACATTTAATTCAGCACGAAATTATTTGCATATGTAAGGATTACGTATTTTTCGCAGATGATTTTTTTGTAAGTTAGCTGATATGATAAGAGAGTCTCGTGTTGAGTGGTCATGATAGTATTATTGTTATTTAATAATAATTTATTAGTAATATGACTGCTAAGTACAAAAGATATAAGCTTACAACGAGCGCCTATAAGTACTAGTGCATAATATTAAGCGAAAATATTGCAGAAAAGTTTTTTTTCATCATCATATGAACTCTTGCACAACTATAATAAATTTAATCGGAAAATATTGACTTTCTGGACAGGCAAGTGATCTAATGACTCTAACTAGTGTTCGTACGTCATGTTCAAGTGAAAAAATCGACGCCTTGTCAGTGAAAGCCCATACTTGTTCACTGGAAGAAGATCATTGAAGTAACACAAGAGTCGAAGTCAGAAGACCGATTTCTCACCGAAGATCATAGGCGAAAAATTCGTTACTCAGACGCTTTGTTTCATTTGTCCACAATTTGGCTAAAAATTACAATATTTTTTTTAACAAAATTAAAATATTGACGACAATATTTAATTTTTGACTGTAATACATTTTTGCAACATTTTGAATATTTAAATTGTGAAAAAAATAATAAAAAAAATATTGAAACTAATTGCACTCTGTTGTATTGGCTGCTTACTTTCTCGTGGAATGATATCTCCTCACAATTCATCACCTCATCGAATCTTTGGTCGATGATGAACCGGATGATGATTTGATCGTAAGCTGATTGAGGTCTTGAATCTTCGGATTCGGATGACTTTGTTGTCTTTTATGTTTTCTCGGTTTAATTGTAACATGTAAATCTTTATTGGGATTAACCCTATGACATGACATGGTCTTAATGTAATGTCCGCCACAATCCTGTGAATTAACAGGTATTGTTCTTTCAAACTTTGAGATCTTTCCCATTGCGTTAAACAAACTGGGCTGTCATAACTGGCCTGATGAGCAACGAGTGTATCAGATGAAGGGCGATATTGACCATCTTCAATATAATGCCGACATATTGGTTGAACTGCAAGAGCTCGAAGAAATTTATTCCCAAGTACTTGTTCATTGGATGAGGTGAAATGCGTGTGACATCCGGGGAGTTTATCTGAATGTTCCGACAAAGATGGACTTTTCCCACAAACATACTTCAAGAGCCTCTTAAATAATCGTATATCTGAAAATTTCTTTGTTATTCGTGATTCATAGAGCAATTGAAAACAAAATGCTTAGATTTGAGGTAAAATATTCACTAGTGATCTCATGGCATATTTGTTTCAAGTATTAGAAAGGTTGCTGTTTTGATGTTTCTTTTAGCCATTATAACATGGCTTCAATTCTTATCTGCAAAAAAGTTTGTGCTGGTGTACCTCTTGATGAAAATATTATATCAGACACTTTTTGATATTCAAAAATCATCTCTAGTTTGTTAAAATTATTCCAGTTCACTCCTTTGTTGATAGCCGTAGCCAACTTTCCATAACCAACAAACGTCACATCCTCGTGGAAAAAAGCTGGCAATGTCCGAGGTTGTATTGAAAAGTACCTGGTCTTCACGTCAGATTGCATCGCTTTCTCCTTAATGATAGATCGTCGTTTAGCATTGGTAGCTGATTAAGATGCTAGTTATCTCCGCACAAAAATAAGAAAGATGTAGTCAAAACAGTGCTTTTAAATACATATGTAAGTGTAATCCGATGGACTTCACTAGAAAACGGTTTTTGGAACTCTTAAAGTGTGATCTCTATTGACTACTTGAAGAGGGAAAAATGTACTCCCAAGCTAAACTTAACCTATTGAGCTAATTCGACGTGAAATTGAAGAAAAAATACTTCATACGCTTCCACTTCTTCCGCCGCTGCCTAATTGGTCAATTGTGTTCCGAATTGGTGATCCACCCAGAGAATTCTTCAAAATGTACCCCAAGCGACTTCTTTTTGTTCTCGATACTTTAACTTGAGCCAGCCGAGAGAAATCCCCATGCATACTATTTTATTGTTTATTTTTGTTTTTGGTCTTCAAAAATGACGTTTTTTTTTTCGTTATCTTCCTTAATATATGTTTTTTGTTTCTCTACTCTGAGACTTAAATTTTATTTAAAAATATGTTAAACTAATTCCCAGTAGAAAGATTTAATAAATATCAAATCTCTGTGTACCTTTTTGTGTAAATTGTGCGATAACACATTGTAACTTATTAACGAAAAAAAATGCGTATTTTACAAATTTTAACAAAGCGTTGTTTTTTTTTTTTTTGAAGAGTTAAAAATTAGGAGTACCAAAAAACATATTCAACTAGATTTGGACCACGATCAGAAACTGCCCGAACTATGAAGAAGCCAAAAAACCCTATAACCAATCTATTTAAAGCACCGCCTTTATTGGCGTAGCAAATTCCCGTGGAACTAGACCTTTCCAAGTCACTTCATATACCTGTGGGCTGTGGCTGAACCTGACACCACATGAAAATAAGTATCCAAACCTTAGCTTGTTCAAACTTAGACTATTTTCACAAAACTTTTTTTTTCAGACCAAAGAAAAAACTTTTTTATGTTTTAAAAAAATTAAAACATTTATTTCACTTCCGTGCAAAGTGCCTACAGATGGTAAGGATGACCAATACCCAAACCTAAACCGAGCAAACCAGTGTTGTAAACATTGCCATAATAACCATGGTTACCATAGCCAGCATAATTGCCGTAAATGCCGGGATAAACTCCATAAATGGGATAACCATGTCCATAGCCTTTAAGAATAAAGAAAAAAGTTAACTTGTGAATCCGATTTAATTTAATTTCAACTTACCACCAAGATTGTATCCAACATTGCTGACATGGTTTGAAGCTGCTGTGGATGCGCTTGCTGCAGCGGATGCCGCCGCCGCCGAAGAAGAACCAACACCGGCACCGTTTCCGAGGACGCCAATTGGATGATAATTTGATGCTGATGTCAATGCAAGCACTGCCGACAAAGCAACCAATACAATCTACAATCAATAGAAAGAGAGAAGCGTTTTCGAAAAATGTCCTTTTTTTTTTTTGAAAAAAAATCATCAATTTTTTACTTACAAAGGCTTTCATCTTGCTTAGGTTAGGTTTGGTGTTTGTTTGCTTAATAAAATTCAAACTAATCATTCAAATTTTGTTTCGATGTTTTTATAGGAAATTTTGGATCTTCAAATTTCCAATCTTTACGTGATTTCCTTCCATCGAGCTTGTGCATGGAAATATTTTACATCAGTTCGACATTAAATTGATTAAATATTTCTAATATGTTCATTTGTCACGAATTTCTAATTGCAAAAAAAAAACATGTGTAAAGTTTGAATGTAATCATGTTGTGTGCAACAAAACAACTCAACTTTTCACTCAGTTGTTGTTCTAAATTGAGAGCGATGGGTTTATTAAATTAAGTGCAATTTTTTTTTTGTTTCAAAAATTTAAGTGGTTCGAAAAGTGAAACACATAACCTCAAATGCGAATCCATTTTTTGTTTGTTTAACCAATCTGAAGAAATTTAAGATCAATTTTAGGTGCTGTGTGAATCTTGTGTAGCAGGAATTGTGCTCTTTGTCTCTTACATTCAGCTGATTGAAAAACGGACTGACTTTTATTTCGGGATAATGTCCGAGATACAAGATATTCGTTCGATTTCTTAGATCCAAAGCTGTTAGAGAGGACGGAATATTTTTTGATTGTATCAATATCATAGTTACTAATTTATGTATTACTTTACTAATTACATGATCGGATAACCACAAAGTGCACAACCCCACGCCCTAATTTGTTAAAGTGTTTTTCAAGTTTGAAATAATGTTATTAATAAGAAACCGGCCAAGTACGAGTCGGACTCGCGCAACGAAGGTTCCGTACAAACTTCTTGGTATTTATTCGTATATTGTGAGGATCGAGTATCGAAAAGTTTTCCCACTTTTATATGTAGTACCATTAGGTCTTGATTGCGAGTATCGAAATATGCAGCATAAACAGCCATATTTTTGGATTGCATCGAATTAGAAGTTTGATTTTTAAGTGACCGCAGTGATAAGTATTTGGTATTAATTTTACATTGTAACCTCTGTCACCAGACGGACAACGAAGTCATCCTATTATGATTCGATTTTTTTCCTTGTAAGGAATGGTTCCTTAGAATGTTTTACACCAAAGATGAAAAACCCAGAATATTTCATATATATTTTACCTTAATTGAATGAATGAAAATAATTAATAACGTGCACTTAAATGCATTTTAAATTAAATAAATATTTTTATTCAACACCGACCGATTTGTTGTTAGGTTTAATGGGGACTTTAACAAATTTTAAGCTTCTTGATATAAATTTTATTCATGCGTTCATACATTCATTAACAATATAAGCCCAACTGTTGGACAGAATTCAAAAACAAAACTTTTGCAATGACTCAAAAACAATAACCTAATGTTGTTTTGCTAAATCTTTGGAACGTTACCCTGCATTTTAAATCTTCTTTTGTCAAATATTTACTTGGGCAGTTAAGCTTATTTCCCATAACGTTTTGTGGATGGTTTCGGTCCAGTGGGCGTCGCCATTTTTGATGACCATTTCGATACTTTTTGCCGTTTTTTCAATAGTTTTGGCTATAACATCGTGCGTTAAGTTTTTGCAATCTTGACGGACATTCATTTGAATAAATACCAGAATTTAAAGAAATTCACGCCGTTGTTCCCCAAGGAAGTATTCTGGGTCTGTTACTGTTCTAGTTTTGAACGATTGTCGTAGCTGCGGACGATACGTCTATAGCCCAATGGATGAAACAGTCGAGTCATGAACGCGAATAGTGAACAAGCTACATAAACATATGTAAGTGGACCTGGCGCATTTAAACGAGACTTAATCAAAAAATGTTATTTCATCGTACAGTAACGTACAACATTTACCTATGCTCAATTCTGTCAAATCTCGTATGCAAATAAGGAGAAATATTAAGGAATGACCTAATACGCGAAACTTAAGTGGGACCACACGTGAAAAACAAACGGAACGAGATCAAAATCAGTTTTAAAGAGATGTATTGGCTTCTCAGAAGATATTTGAAATTAGCTATTCGAAAAAGCGCTAAAAGCCTTTTAGAAGTGCGGTATACAAAAACCGTGTTCTATCAATACAAGTAATAAGTTAATACTACAAACATTTCAAGTAAATAAGAAATTTGCAGAAAGACTCGAGAATAGCTCCCGTGTTCGATGAAGTAACTAGCTTTGCTCGAAAGGTTTGTACTCGTAACCACGTTCGTTGCAATCATAAAAAAAACAGGAATTTCGGACAAGACTAACCTTACTCGTGTATGTCTTTGCTAGAAAGCTACGTAACAAACGCGATAACCCACAGAAGATAAGACTACCTGTTCTCATAGAACCTATGAAGTCTTTTAGCTACCCACGGAAAAAAAATATTCGATGGCTTCCACGGTCCATGACTTTGAAGAATCCCAAAAAAAAAAAGAAGTTTAAAGCGGTCAAACCATGCCTTCAAAATGTTTATTGTCGCACAGGCTGTGTACGTGGTTGTGCTGTCCACATCTCCTCCAGGCCCATTTAATCAAATTGCAGCATTCTGCATCGCTCAACTAACACAGTAGCCGCGTTTACGATAACATTGCCAAAGTAAATGTCACGTTGATGGCACATACACGACATCTCGTTACAAGGAGCACTGCCGGGCCTTCCGGCATCTACTCTATCTCCTATTGCTCCCGTCTCTTCAAGGCGAGCAGATGAACGCCTTTTTGGTTGACCATTTGAAGAATGACGGCCCGTAAATATTTATCGAAATTCGCATTGCTCCAAAATTTCAACCAAACTGAACCATAAAAAAAAGTTACGACTTTTGATTGGACTTGAGCAGCACATCATTCCATGGATAATTGACCGTCTTTACTCCGTAAATATCAAAACAAATCTTCCCCGTAAAAAGAAGTTCTCAAACGGAATTGAAATCATCGCTTATTACATTACATTACAAATTATATTATAATTTAATAATTATAAATTATAGGGTATACTGAATATGGGCAATCGTTCTACACATCACGGACGTGAAACAAGACTTGATCATGCAACCAAAATTGGGATTGAAGGTGAACTGATGACAATTTATTTTTCAGGCGTGTGTTACGGCGAAAGCGATAAACATAAGGAATGCAGTTGAAAAATTTACTGAAGAACGGTTTAAAAAAAAATCATTGGGAGGGCACTTTATGTTGATGTTGAAGTGATTTTGAATTCTATGGAGCAGGCCCAAAATGACGTTGTTAAAACTACATACTCCCAAGTCTTTCGTCTTCCGCGTATCCTATACCTGCTTAACGTCTCTTACAAAATCCTACTTATTTAATTGTGTGTTCATTTGAATCCTTTTTGCAACACATTAATTGGTCAATTCCAGTGTGGATTCCATCCTTGAAAATACATAAATTTTTTACATTTCAAATCGCACTGAACTCGAACGCCGACCTCGGAATCTGGGCAATTTCCAATTAAGTCCACAACGCTCGTCTACTCGGCGATGTAGTGTGCATCTACGATCAGGAACCTCACAATTATTCCTGACCTCAACAAAATTGTCCAAAGGAGATGCTCCGTCATGTGATTTCTTCATTCGATAGATTCGATTTAGAAATTTCGACGGACAGGTATCAACATGGAAGGCAACATTTATCTTAAGTCCGTCCAGCTATCATTGAAGAATTGACTTGATAAAAATGAGGATAAAATAAGTTACATTCTGTCGACAAGAAACCGATCACTCGAAACCAGCTGGGACAAAACATCATAATGGACAACTTCAATTTTGAGGCAATAAAGGAGCGACCCCAAAAACAATACCTTACCAGATTTTCTGTACGAAACCGAATGTTGAATGAATGATAAGCAACAAAGCTACGTCGAATTTAGGATCCCGTGGAAGAAGAATTATTCGTCGCACATACGGTCTTGCTTGCGGTAAGAACGAATTATAATGAGGGTACCATCGCTCTACTGGTTGTACAAGATTGAAAAAACGTGAAATATTTAAAGAACAAAATTTTGAGGATAAATAAACTTTTATTTGCACTTCTCCCATTCAGCATTTAATACCAAGGTTGCCAGTGTTGTGGTTTGTGACCGTAACCCCAGCCGCCGTGTGGCCCGTATGGCACGTATGGGTTAAATGGAGGGTAGCTGTATCCGATTTTGCCAAGGCCAAGTCCAATTCCAAGACCACCTAGACCAATTCCAAGGCCGATACCTCTGAACCCTTGATAACCACCAAGGCCGATACCTCTGAACCCTTGGTAACCACCTTGATAAACTGGGTAACCGCCATGCCATGGCATATATGGGTTTCTAGGACGAGCAACTGCAAAATGAAATAAAGTTTAACTTCACTCCTTGTCTAGAAAAACTTCCTGAAACTTACTGCGAGTAGGATTAGGATTGGGATTAGCTGAAGCCATAGCAAGGACAGCTAGTAAAACAACCAATGCAGCCTGCACAGAAATAAAAATTAGTTTTATTGATTAAGAATCTTTCCAAGGCACTTACGAGTAGTTTCATTGTGGGTGGTATAGAAAGGTTCTTTCTCAGCAATAAATGAGTTAATACTATTTTTTCACTTTTTATTTTGGCGTTTTTATAGGTAATAAACTTAAGCATCCTTATCGGAACTTACGTGAGTTTTTCTTTTCAAAATAAATCCAAGCTTTTTTTCGAATCGTTTGGCAAACTCGCATTGGATTGATTAAAACTATTTTTTTTGAAAATATTTTGATTGGTCACGATTCTTTTTTTTTAACAACTCAAATTTGATTACGTTCACTTTGGGGGTGGAGGTTTCGGAGTTTCGAAAAGGCGATAAGAGTTTTGAATGTGATTTGTCAAATACTACAAAGGAACGCTCAATGTTCCGAAACGAATAACTTTAACCGAACTTAATACGAATAAATGCTTTCTTTTGGCGCGCGTCTTCACACTCGTTAGACAAAACGACTTGATCTCTTCTTAAGAAACTTTTTTCAAGAGTCAAACCAAGTTCGTAAAATAACGATAAGACAACATTTTTAGAATCAAGTTTCTTTCGACGTTCTTGTTTAGGTTCAATGGGTGAATCTGAGGTCTTCAAAGTTCTTTAGTAGAACTGATGCTATAAGCAACTTCATCGTTTTAAAAAATCAGTGACAACATTTAACGAAGCAGTTAACGTTTTGTTTAAACCCCTCATAGTAGTGCCCGATATACAAAAAGGATGTGATCCAAACAATTTTATGTTAATTTTTTGTTCTCAGCGTTTTCGAAAATGTTTGAGAAAGTCATCTTCAATTCAATTGTTCACTTTTTGTGCCAAAAATATTCACTTTTGAATAGGAATCAATTAAGTAGGCGTTCGCTTAGAAAACATCAACAAAATTACCGACAAATGCAAATAAAATCGGCATGTGACATAGCTAATCAAAATCCTTGAATTTGTAACTCTCCATTGAATTTGGTAAAGTAGAAGTAACATGAAATCATACTGATAAATATATCGAATCTTTTATCAAAAATTGGATATATAAGCAATGTTCCACAAGGGTCTTGGCTTGGGCCATTGCTTTATTGTTTTCATAGAGACTACATTTTCAAGTTTTTGCATTCCTACCAAATGTTGCTTTCCAGCAAATCTGAGAATGCTGTTTTCTTTTCAAGATGATCTACGACACAAACTAGACGCATCGTAACTTGTATACAACCTAGCAATTATTTATTTCTAACCCGAGGTATACGCGGACTATTTAAGCCAAACTTGTTACTTAAAATATAACGTACAATCATGGTTGGGATGTGAGGTGGGAAAATTTGACTTTGATTTTGGTGCAATCAAAATCAAGGATATTTTGTATGACTTTGGCCAAATGTCCGCAAACACAACAGTCCGAATCACTGAACCCAGAGCCCCGAATAACACAGAACATGAGTACAGCAGTATTTACTTTTATCGTGAAGCCCTGCCAGGAAAAAACAAAACTTTTTGAACCATATTAATTTTTTTTGGCATATGTCAAGTTGAAAATTAATGAATCTTATGTATTGCTTGGTGTTCAAAATTTTTTTCATTTTTTTATTTATGATTAAGATACTCTAAGCCGCACTTAGAGAACGTTGCCTTGGTTCATCTGCGACATTTTAAAAACATTCGCAAAAGTTAGCTTGTTGGCGTCCAAACCTAAGATTTGGCAGTTTAACACACGTTGATCTTGCCTAAGTAAGGGATAGGAGCATATAATTTTGAAAAGATATAATTTTTACGATTACATCTTATATTCCATCAAAATTTCTCATCAGTTTTGGTAAAGTTTCCAAAAACGTTAATAAAGTTAAATGTGAGAATATATATCGAAGTTTTCTAGCTATAACAGAATAGTTTTGATGTCAAATGGAGGTTTCAATTTCTTTTTCATTTAAAAAAAGAAAACTTTAGACAAGCCTTTTTTATTCTCCATTTCCAAACTTTTTTTTTCAATGCTTTGCTGTGTCCACAAGGCTTTCTGTAGAAGAAGAAATTATAGAATGTAATCACTGTTAAAATAAATAAGCTTCGAAAAAACTTCCAAACGAATAAAATGTACGAGCCAATACAGATCAAGTTCTCGTGATTTACCCAAACTGCGTTTTCGAACCCAACACGAGTGTGTTTTTTCGTTTTAAGAAACGTCGTTGAACCCCTTCTCGTTCCGATAACAGAAAAGTCATAGGCTTAAAGAACATATATCTTTCAATACCTTCTTTAGCTTTTCTTCTTTAAAATCTCTTGTCCCTACTTCAGTTCGACATAAATAAAACACATTGAATTTGAAAATCATTTCTAATGTGCTCCAAAGAACCATTATTTTTGGTCAAGACTGTTCAGCATAAAGAATTCATAGCCGATTAGCGCCAAATTTGCTCAGCTACCAAACAAAAACAATTTGCATGGAAAATATTTTTCGCACGAGTTCAATTACAGACCTTATCAATTTTCACCAGAAGCACGTCTCAAGGCCTTCGTCGAGAATTTATTTATTGGCGGAAAAGCCGAAGCTTCATGTGACAGTAATACAACTCGTCAGTATCGAAACACCAGTCGAAATGGTCAAAATTACCGTAAGTCTTGACTTGAAGTTTAATTTAAAAATTTCCATTAATCGAAAATCTACTCAAAGGTGTTCGTATTTGTTGTGATGGCGTTTGCGCTGAGCATGACTCTTGGATTTGCCGTCAATGGATTTCAAGCGCACCTTCGGCCAAGCAGAAACTTAGCACTTAGTCAGCCAAAACGTATACCGGCATGTGGATGTGGTGGCGGTGCCAAACGCGCGTTAAATGCTCAAATGTGATATGAAAATGTGTGTCAGCGTAGACGGTTTGTGATGTAAATAAAACAGTAGACCAGTATTATTGCTAAGAGAAGCACTTTGTCTGTTATTGTTCGTTCTTTCTTCAATGGAAACTATGTTAATGGGTCTTAGTATGCAAGAAAGTGTGCTTTTGTTTTTGTTTTGTTTTTGAAAATAGTGTTCCACATTTTTGTTGAGCAACACCTGCAAATAAAAGAATTATGATTACGTATACGCCAAGCGCCTATTTCATTTATCATCATTTACGGGTGACTTAAAACTATGCAAAGGATAAAGTAATCAAAATACAAAAAAAGAAATGTTCAGCAAATCGTATTTAAAAACGTAACAAAAAGGAAAAATAAAAGATTCCTTAAAGGTGATCCGCTTCGATCTGGATTAATTTGTTCACTAAGTCCAAAAGGTACGCTACTAAAGCTCCATTCTCGTTAGTCGTAGGCGCGTGCCCCTTCAGCGTTTCCATATACATTTTCTTATAGCAGTCCGCTATTTTTTTTGGATCCTTTCCACTAAGGAGCAATTTGATTAGATTTTTTAAGGCATACTGCAGTCTACTCTCAAATAGAGTCAAATGTTTTTGGAAATCTTGCGGTATTTGGCTGTCCATACTTGAGTTGGCCGCATATTCCAATATGTTCTTAGTTTGCAGACACATTTCCAGAGCGACTTGCATGTTTTTGATTTTATGATTGAGATTCGTCGAAACTGTGAACGAGAATGTGTTAAAAAAGAAACACTCGTTGTTAAATTCACGTACTTTCGGAAAGAAACTCTTGCAATGATATCCGTTCCAATTGAACTGTTAAGTAATCACTAGTTTCTTTAAGACTGTCCAAAATACTGGCTGCTTTTTCGTAGTGAAACTTACATAGTTGCAAAGATGTTTTGGGCAGATCTGTAATGTCGACAATGTTTGATCGCATTTGATTGTAGTAAAACGATGCTATTCTGCAAAGGAGAGATAAATAAAAATTCACTTATATACGTTTAGAGTAAGTGCATTTTTAACACGCCTAAAATGTTATCACTCCAATTAATATGAATTTCTGGATAAATTTACAATAATATGTTAAAAAGTTTCTATAGGTCGTTTATCAAGGCTTTCATTTATCGGGTACACTCAAAATAATATCGTCCGTTGAGTGTGAATGCCCGAAAAGGATTCCCATGTCTATAACCCCTTTAGCAGCATGATACATCAGATTCGATTCACTCAATCCCTTCACATTGATCTGATACCTTTCTGGACCATACTAAGAATAAGTTCATACTTATCGCAGTAAAATGTACTCCTAACTGTCGCAGAATATTCTCGAAGTTACATTATCGATGGGGAAGAGAAATTTTAGAGAAGTTTTCGCTTACTGTAAGGGGAGAGGCTATGATCCATACGCATCGGATTCTTGCAGACGGAGCATAAGTTTTTGGTTTCTCAGTCCTTCGTTTTACAGAAAGTACATGTTACAGCCTTATTAAGGAATTCATGAGTTGCAGTTGGAGCACATAATTCTTTTGTTTTCGGACGGAATTTGTTATCGTGATCCCAAATGTGACCGAATCAATCAAAATCCAATCAGTTTTCGAAAATTTTCGTCTCCGTGTTTCATCAGATATATTTGCATGTTTAAACAAAACGTAACCATTAACACCAATTCTGTCAAGAATACTGCGAAATAGTATACCTTGCTATCTCGAAGTTCTTCGGGCAGTGCTGTAAAACTTGAATTTTTTTCAACCAAATCGTTACCAATTTAAGACTTATTATATGTAATGTGGGGCATCGGCTAGCATAATGGTGCATTGTGGGAGGGATTATAACCGTTTTTTTTTTCTTCTAGGTCAAGGAAAGAAGCACCTTTTCTTTGTTGAATACGAATATGGCCTTTAGTCTTCTCAGCTGTCATCCCCAAAAAGGCCCCATTCACTCTTCTAGATCCAAGATGCGCGATATAGCAACGTCCTTTAGGAATCGTGGTGCGATTTTGTCCAAGATCATCTAAGAAACACGAACACGAAAAACTTACGAACTATCAAGTTTAAAATTACCCGGAAAACCTTTAACTCACTCTTATTCTCATTTTTGTTAACAACTACATTGGACAGGAAGAAACGCTAAATGGCCGTGCAATAATTTACGTAAACTCGTGTTATCATTTGGCGTTTTGATTAGTGAATGCTAAACGAAATCAATTCTGAATGGGCACAATTTACCATGATGGGTAGTAAAGGGTTAATATGATATTTGGTAAATTTTAAGTCCATCCAGAAGCGAATCAGTAGCTTTTCGTGCTAGTAATACCCCTGGAAGATTGTCAATGGCTTGGAAAGATGGCAATAACCACATGAATTCCAGACATCAAGTTATTAATATCATCAATTGTTCTAATCGTAATGCAGAGCCAAACAACCGCAATCCAACCGTTTCCTTTATTCTCTAATGCGGATATTCTTACTTTACGGCGAAGTTATGAACTGAATTGACATTATTGCATCTTTTCTGATCCGCTATGATGAAAGTCGGTTTTTTCTGAACAAATATCGACAGGCCTCTCGGTGTCCGATATACATTGATACACTAGTTAGAGGAAGGGGCTCGCGTGTACACTTAACACTTGCAGGATAGTTTTTGAGATGTTTAATTTATAAAAGGCAATTTTAGATCAATTTTAATGCATTTGAGGTCGATTTTATGCACTCGGCAATGTGTGCAAGATTCGTTCCAAATTCGGCGGACAGAATTATGGGTAATATTGACGAGCTTTGCTGTTTACAATTAAAATCACGTTTTTTTAACTTAGGGGTAGGACTATCAAGATATTCTTCAGTGGGTTTTACAAAATGTTTTTCTTTTAAATTCAAATACTTACCTCTTGTGCAACAGACCAGAACGATAGGTGTAAAGAACTTGTCTCGCCCCTGGACTCTCCGTATCGCAGAGTTTCAATGATTTTTGCAACAAATCCATCACCTCCCTCTCTACATCGGGTGAAGACTAAACAGAGAAATTATTTCTTGACACTAGAAGCGATTAGAAATACTCACATTTGGGCTATAATCCTGCAACTGTTTGGTAAGGGTAAACATTGCCGTCGACAATTCCCAACTAACTAGGTCCCATAATTCCGAATTGCATTTCCGTGACCCTAAAACATTCTTTGCTTTTTCGTAATTTTTGAATGCTCCATGATACAATGCCTTTTGTTTTTGCAGATAGTCCGGGCTATGAATATTTACAAAATGGACCAAAAGTACTTAAAGAAATTTCCGTATGCTCACTGTTCTTCAGCAATGAATAGATGTGCCTTGAAACGCATAAAACGTCCCATGTTGCAGTACAAAAACGCCAAATTCACGTTGTCCTCAACCATACCGAAAGACACAATTCCTCTGGACAGACAATCGAAAGATTTTGTAGCTAAGACCTCATAGAGACGTTCACTTGTTGGTTTCGGCTTTGCACAATCTTCATCTTTGCCCTCAGCAATAGGTGCCGCTTTTGTCGCCTGTTCATCCAGGTACTTGGAAAAGTCCTCTGAATTTAAATCGAATCAGTAAAGGTGTAGGGAAAACTAATTCATGGTTTCTAGTTACCTTGGGCCCAGAACATGTATTTAAGTCCAAGCTCATTGCGTACGTTTCCCAATCGTCTCAGTAACTCATTTTGGGCATTGACCTTATCATGTACGCCAATACAAAGCAAGGCAGTCTCATAACACTGGCAACTGGCTAACATGAGTTGCTCGACATTCCTTGTTGGTGTAATGATGTCGTCTCCTAGAATAATGCAAAGGATATATAAGTCAGTCTTGCTAATTATAATCTACTCACCAATATGTTCCAAGTCATTTTCGATTTCACCAAAAATGTTTGCATCGACTTCATCTTCCGCCGCGTACTGAGCGAGATACTCATCGATCATGTCTCCACTTTTAGCGATTTGCAGAAAGCAATCACCAGCCCGTCCCAGTAAGCAGCTCTTTTGTGAAACCATTGTAGTCATATACTTTATGACGACCTCTTGACACCGATACGCCATGTAGATGGCCTTCAAACACAACCCGAACTTTTGAGTCAAATAATTATGCTCAGCCAAAGTTGCATAGGACAAGCATGCCTTTTCCAACAACAACAGCTTTAAATGGACGTTCCATGAACCAAAGAGTTGTGAATTGAAATTCGTTGCGATCTGTTTGCTAGTTTCGTCATCGGCAGAAGCACAAGTCGAAGTTGTGTCTTCTTTTGCTTCCTTGCTCTTACCCTTCTTTAGTTTTTTCTTTTTTGTTTTTGTGGATTTTTCTTCGGTGGTCGATGCAGCCGGTTCGTTTCCTGGACTTTCTTCTTTTAAACTGGCGCACAGGGACTCGTAGGGCAGTGGAATCGGTCTAAAAGACTTTGCCATATTTGGGTTTTGCTCCTCATGGAGAATGCGTTGTTTCTCCTCGTCTTTTGCACGTTCCTCGCTTTCTTTGATGAACTGCTCCTCGTTGCAGTTGAAGTACTGAAGGCAACTAATGCCTTCGGATATGTGCTCCAAGGCAATGCGACATCGCTCTTCTACAGCTGCCACCAGCGGTGATGGTAAACGCGGATTTTTCGTATTATTCTCCAAATGAAACTCTTTGAGTGTGTCACAAATGTTCTTAACTGCGACATTGTCATCGAAGATTTCATCTTCAAAGGGATCGTAATCAAAGTTGTCATCCTCGTACACGGACTGAGTATCAGAATCCAAATCGGAATTGTCAAACTTCGGCGACTTTGGGTCAATACCGGCAGGGATGTGCAGATCTGACAGGATGTAATGAGACGATGTGACGATTTGTGGATACTTCTCCTTCGGAAGTAGCTTTATGCAGTTGTCCAGAAGAGCTCTGATTGAACCAGCTTTCTTCGGCGACACTTTGGTTGATGTGTTCTTCATGTTTCTAGCTACAGTGTAGAGTAGCATGGCCACCGGTACAGTGAATGGGTTCTCATGTTTAGGATCACAGTTTGTTTGGTTCTTGCACAGAGTTGTCAAGTCGTAGAGCTTCACAACGTCATCGTTTCGACCCTTGAACAACCAGTACGTGTGACCAGCTTTAGTGGCTTTCGCTTTCAGGAATGCCAGAATATTTTGAGCTACGTTTCGCACAACCTGGGGTGCAAATTGCGAGTTTTCCAGAAATGGTAGGTCCTCTGTTTTGATAATCTCATACTTCTGTACTATTCCATCCAGATGGTAGCACATGACCACCTCGGGCACGTTGCACATGAGGTTATCCAACCAATAATCTATTCCTGTCAGAACGTTGATCGGTTTGGACATATCTCGCAGGCGGAGGCTAATGCAGGGTCGGTTGGGGCCGCCGAAAATCGGCATATCAGTGCCAATCAGCATGCGTATGTCTTCAAACGTCCACACAACATTGCGGTTGAATTCATGCGATGAATTCGGGTCTGGGACGTTCTCGTCGATCTTTGGCTCCGGCAGAACAGGACCCAGGATTGGCAGTGGCTTGCTTTCGACATGCGATAGTTTCGGGGGCTGTGGCGACTTCGCTCCATCTGCTCCGCATTGCTTCAGACTGTGGTAAAGGAATTTCGAGAGCAAGTTTTTTGTCTGGATGGCTTCGCGGCTTTTGTCCTTAAGGCAAAAGTTTCGATCGTTTCCGTGGTAGGACACGATTGTTTCGAGAATGAACGTCCGCAACCAACGCCAGTCATCATCTACTTTGCGAAGCAGATATTTTTGAATATCGAACTCATCTAGAAGCAAAGTATTGCCAACCTTATGCACCATCATACTGACGGCGCTTTTTCTTGAGTACGGGAGTTTCAGAAGCTTCTTGATATTTTCAGCGTCCGAAACGACATCAACCTCACCGACGCAGTCGGGGAACATATGCGCCATGCGAAAACTGAAGTTGAACCAAAGCTTAAAGCCTAAATACATTTTTGGAATTGTCTATTTTTACCTTGGAAAGCCCGATGAATGGTAAAGAGCCTTGTGAAGGCCATAACTGCTATCCGAAGTCGTCAGCCAATTTGACGGAGGTAAATTCAGGTTCGTGTTGCATTCCAAACGATTAAACTTTACCGGCACTTGTACTGCAGAAAATTTCACAACAGCCTTCGACTTGACAGACGCTGCAACCTCATGTGGCCCAACACTTGCACAGATTTCAATCTGCAAGAAGTAAAGAAAACATGAGTTACGGCACACCTCAAATAAAGCCAATTTTCATTCAATTTACTTACTTCATCACTACAGTCAGTCATGATTGATTGTAAATTTTAACATATCTCAATCTAAATAATTTATCACACCCGATATCATTGATTATTTATGTTGTTTTTGCATATGGACGAGAGCGATTTCTAAAAAATTCCAGAATTACTTAGTTCACCAAAGAATCATTTGTAAACACGTCCAAATAGAGCAGGCAGAAGTGTCAAATCGATTTGTCAGCTGTGCCAACAACAGTGAGACACAAAACAATTCGTCGGCTTCAATTGAAGAATCTACTACATTTTTTAAGAGACAAGTTCAGAACAAAATTGTATAAACGGAATATGAAAATGGTTGCTTGAGGGCACCGAGGAGAAATTTAACGTACAGGAACATTGGATGATCTTCCGATTGGAAAACGTCGGGTCCAGCTTATTTTAACTGATATGCACTACAGAACATTTTTTTTTATAAGGAACCGATGAAAACACCTCTGGTGGAGTATACTTTGCAAAAACTATATAATGTGGGCAGAAGAACGGAAAAAAGAATGGTTTTTGGTGACTAGATACGTTTGACCTAGATGGACCTGATGGTTTTAACGTAATAGTATTGGCACGAGAGCTTGTGGTGAGCATCATTTCGTCTGATGTACACACCGTCTCTCTTCGCTTAATATTGTACAACAAAGTGGGATTAAGTTGATAAATGCAACTTTTGTGATGCTTTTCCCTGTTACCATGTTTTAAATCACAAAGAGGATACTTCGAGCTCAGTTCAAGAAAAATTGCATATAATCCACCACTATGGTATGGGTAAAGGAAAGACAGCAACCAAAACCAAACTTACCGGGTACAATGAAAATCCATCCGTTTCAAGATTGGAGAACGCACCACTGTTGAAAATTATAACAAAAAAATGAATGTTCTTTTAAACTACTCTTACAATTTAAAACTAAATTCAATAATAAAATAATCTTATATGGTTTACTAAAAATTTTCGAATTCAAGTCAATTATTCATTTAAATTGAACTTATAATTTTGCATCTTCAAAACTCTGCCGTCCTAACGCCCGGTCCTCACGGGTTTCAGCCTAAATCCGTCACTGTTGACTAAGATTTCTCAACAGATCACAAAAGCAAATCAGCATTACACCGGACTTTGTCTCATCACTTCAAGGAATATTGATTTAAGGTTGAAAAGACTCGTTTCGCATTTATTGCATTTTTTTCATTTTCTTATTAAATACTTGTTTCCTTAGCCCCAATCTCGTTTAAATGTTTTGTACTCAAAATTTGCTTCGTTTCCAACCTAACTTCTTTATTAAACTTCTTAAATGCTACATTTCTTCTACATATATAAACCCTGAGGACACTTTACTATTCAACCTTCTTCCTCTTGGACTGCGATGGTTTGTCAAACACCTGCTTCATACCGCCAGATTTCTCATTATGGAACTTTATATTGTTCGACGATTCGGCATACCAAGGCGAATCGAACTTTGTCGTATCCTGATCAACCAGATGAGTGTATTTCGTTCGGCCACAACGGCCAAAGTTCTTCACTTGCATGACCTTTGGCAAAATAGTTTTATCGAAGTGATCCTCCAGCGTGGCCTGAGCAAAGTCACGCTTGAAGACGTCGTTCTCCTCGTCCAAATAGAATGCACCACGATGATAATATTTCTGCAGGAATTTGTACTTTCCTTTGGCAGCTTTGTTAGTGATTTGCTTCGGATTTTGGCGGAGGTCTTGACGGCGTTCTTCTTCTGTCAAGTTCCGCATTCTTTCAATTTCCATTTTTTCGCGTTCGGCACTACAAATAATCAGAAGACATAAGTCATCCTAATGGAATCTGAAATAAAAAACTTACTTTTCACGTTCTTCGCGATCCCGTTTAATGCGCTTTAGCTCCCTCAGCTTCCATGCCTCATATTCGACTTCGTCGTTCTCGTCATCAGTGCAAACGTCGTCGATGTGTGGCTCTACGGCATCAGGCTTGATTTTGTCTAGATCCTTCTTTACGCTCTCCTCCACTAGGCGCAAGGTGTACCGTCTTCGTTCCTTGGCGGCCTTCTTAGCTTCCGCCTCGGCCTGCTTCTGCTTAACTGCCTCGCGCTCCTTTTCGATTACAGTGGCCCGATCACGCTTACGAACAAATAGCGGCTTCAGACGTGGCTCATTTTCCTCTTCGCTTTCAGTTTCCTCTTCATACTCTGAGCTCTCGGAAGCCGACGACTCTGACTTGTTTTCTTCTTCTTTTTGGAGGACCTGGGAATTTAGTGAGAGATGCAGAAATGATTATCAAATAAGAACGCGCTTACCTCTTCTTCCCGCTGTTGTTGCAGCATGCGCTGCCTGAGAATCTGCCGACGATTCTCAATTTCACTATCACTCAGATCCGCATCCGATTCACTGTCCGAAGCCAAAGTGATCTTTCTGGTGGTGGAAGCCTGATTTTCATTCTCTTCTCTTTCCGGCCTCACTTCGTCTTCTGGTTCCGATTCTTCCGACTCCGACTCGACTATTTCGGGTTCGTGAATGTGACGATGTCGCTCGAGGCGTATGTCATCGGGATCCTCGTCGTCGTAGCGTGATTTCAAACGCCGCAATCGTGGGTCGTCAACTTGCTCATCGTCCGGGTCAGCGCGTCTCTCTACGTGGGCCTCCTGTTCGGCGGAAATTGCTGCTGCAGCTATCTTCTTCCGATTATCAATGAAATCATCCAAATCGCTATCATCTTCTGAGGATTCTCCACGAGCATACTCCGGACGTTTACCAGAAATGTATCGCTGAACCTTCACCTTTTGCATGGACAGCTCACCTAAAACGAAACGATGGGTTGCTGGTCGAGGAAATGGCTGTGCATTATTTACCTTTCTCATTCCGCACGGGAACTGCACCTGCTGTGCAGACAATGCTTAAACTCATTTTGAGTTTAGTTTTAACAGATCGAAATTGGAAAAGTTTTGATATTTAAGATGTTTTAAGAATAAGTTTTGTTTTATGCGAAGCGAAAACAAAAGCAGCAAAATTATGTCTTGCAAAGAATGACAGATGGAAATGTGATGACAGCTGGAATAGTAGATATCAGAACCAAAACAAGATTGAAAGAACGCACATTTAAAATTGTCCTAGATTTTTATTTTTTTAAATTTAAAGCAAATATTTTTCCGTTGCCAATCTAACTAGCCAATTCTTCAAGCTGGAAGATGGAATTGACCACTCCTTATATATCTTAAAGACGAATTGGCGATGCGTAAAGTTGCTGCCGACTTACGTTAGTGAGTTACGGGTTCAGACATGAAGGTTTGTCAGATGCATTTATTGTTAAAAGCGGGTCTCAGCACGGAGCAATAACTCTCTTCTTTTTAACAAAAATCGGTTTTTCTTTGTCTTCAAAAACGACAACCTGCATACGCTGGCGAAATATATCGGTCATAATTAAAGCTCGATTGATATTGTCTCTATAGCAATAATAACAATAAAATTACTGCATAGGCTGGCTTGGCAGTAGTCCATCCTCTAAAGCCAATTTTAAAACACATTTAAGCCATTATTTCAAAAATGAATTCGTTAACTAGTTCTTGATTGCATATATCGTCTTTGGATGGTTCGCATAATTTGGACCTTAACAGTCGCAAAGACTTCAAACCGCATCTTTGATTATTGAAGTTAGTATGAAACAAATCGATTGTTTGACGCTTCATCATGATAGAATTGAAAATCTTCCTAACTCTTCTTTATCTCTGGATATAAAAAATTATTTAATTATTTCCAAGTCTTGGACGAAAGATGGCCAAATAATAGTGACATTACACCAAACCATCACACGATCAGGATGCACTGGCTTCTCCACGATAAATCATATATTTTCTAAGCCCCAAATACGGCCTTGGTTTTCAAAATGGGCTTTTTTCATGAAACTTCCAAAAACGCAAACAGAATACATACTCACGAAATGTATTCAAAATAGTATTCAAATGCTAATAATATTAAAATTTAAATATCAAATTGCCTTTTTTCCTGAAACTTTCAAAAACGCAAGCAGAGCCCCAATTCTTACTTAAAAGCATACATAAAAAACAGTAAGATAAGAAAATATTGAAGTACAAAAATAACGATATTATACACAATTTATGGTTAATTTTGAGGACTTTCCTTTGATTGCAAAATGGACTTTTTTCAAGAAACTGCAAAAAACGAAAACAGAGCTCTAAATAATCATAAATAGGTATAGCTAAATGCTTATTCACAAAATTAAATAACAGTTAGATGCCAAAACTAGAAACAGTACCATTCAGCTTAGCTACTTTGTTACGCTTTCGTGGCTCAACTGCCTCAGTCCGTGGTGAAACTCCGCTTCCAACAAGTCTCTTTAGCCAGCTCGTTTTAAGCTGCTACCCCATCGAAAGTTACGTCTTCCACAACTGCGTTGCTCATATTATGTAAATACGAATACTCTTCAACCCGCACCAATGATGTCCACCCATTCTTCATATTCCAGCCATTTGAGTCGTTATACCCGAACCGTTTTAGCTAAACACATATCGCTCAAAAGAGTATCTTGAACTATGAATAAACAGCAGGATTTGACCTTCCCTCGACAAGAAAAAAAAAAATCTACCCAAATTTAAGTTCATCATTTCGATGCAATGTTTCCGGGAGCTAGATCCGATTGTAAAAAAAAAAGTTCATTTATCGAGTCAACGGGAGGCTTTTCGAAACATTAAAAAGGATTTTTGTCATGTGCTTCCTTGAGCTATTGAATTCGTTTTTTTTAAAACACGAACAAGTTAGCTGCATGTGATGTAAGCTACCATAATGCGACTCAATCGATCGCCCTAATGCAGCGCGTAATAGAGTTAGTTCGAACTAGATTTTTGTAAACTGACATTATAGAGAGTGTCCCAAGAAAGTGACTATTGCGATCAATCCAATATTAACTACCAAACAACTTGATCTCGCCGGTTTGGATAAGAGAGTATCTTTTGATTAATGGTGACGCATCTGTAAGCCTACAATTACAGGTCAGAAGCGAATAAATTTGCTTCTTAATTAATAATTGAATAATATCGTGCTGAAGGGTTTCAGATACGTAAAAAGCGGCTGCTAGTTGTTGTCGCTATTTTAATTACTCGCAAATAATTGGGGGTATTTTTTGTTGCTTAATCAACTCTATTTATTTCCTTACATATTGTGGATACCTCCATCATTGTATGATAATTAAGGAAAAAATTAATGGAATGGGGAAGGGATTTTAAAGTATAATTGACTGGGCATATAACAAGTAAACAATCACGAAACGAAGTGAATCTAGTCAAAACTAGCTGTTAGCTAGAATTTTCGATAGACTCGTTTTTTTGGGAGCACTTATGCTCAAATCGTAATGAGAAGAGTGATGGTTTGATGTCTGCGATGGTGTCTTTGTTCGAATGCGTTGTAAAGTAAGTCCAAAACTACTTCGGAGTTTTGTCTGAGTCATTTTTTGGGCTGCCAGCATGTGCTTCATTTTGCCTTCCCTCATTTTGAGTCCAAACAATCCATTGAATGTTCCTTTAGCCACTTCAATATCGTAATTTTTGCGTTTCGAACAATTTTTTCAAAAATCTTTTTTCGAAATTCGCTTTTTATGCTTCGGTTAGATCGTTATCGACATTAACGCAGCAGCGAGGAACACCTGCCAGCTATGAAACTCAGCAGTCCTAGAGGTTTCCATCCAGAACAGTGGTGCTTCAGATGGATCGCGCAATTCGCTTTTATTTATTTTCCGTACTCTTTGATTTTGTGGAGGTTAAGTCAATCTCGAGACTTGTTCCGTTTATTGACTTCATGACGGCGGTAATCCTTGCACATGCTACCTAGTGAAGGATGTTTGTGTATGTTTCTGTCTAACATGCAATTGAACCATATGGCATTATAGGTCGCTTCAAACGGCTGTTTCCTGTAACCTTGTGAAGTGGGCTTACTTAATTTTATCTAGACTTATATTCAGACTATTTGATTCTTCTCATTTGGAGGACTCCTTAAATATCAATTCATTGGAGAAAACACTTTTCAGTGTCCCAACAATCCGCCTCTCTATATTTCTATTGCGGTATATCTTGCAAGGCTGCATTGATGGATTCTGCAAAATTTATATTTATAATTTAAGGCTTCTGTCAAGAAAAGTCCTTCAATGACGTTTCAAATAAACTTAATGGTTATTGCAGTAAGTTGGTTTCACATATCAAGATCACTTGACTTCTCTACCCTTGAGTAAAAAGGAACAGAGGCCTATTGATATTGAGTCCTTTTAAGTAGAGCATATAGTTCCAAGGACAAGTTTCTGGCAACTAGTTCCCATCCAAAAAAACGTTCAGAAAAATTCCTGTCACCGAAATTACTCCCCGTTTTGTGTAAAATTAAGGGAGCTTACTGCGTTATGGAGGATTACTATCCTCACCTTTCTCTGACTCATATTCATATAGCCGTAATGAGAAGAGCCTATACGACATACATTTTCAATATTGGAGCGTTCTGGTCTCGCTTTTGTATAGATTTTGAACGCTTCATTCAGGTTCTAGAAGAGATAACGTAAGCAGAGACTGTTTTGTTAGAAGTTTGGTCAGTTTGCTTGTGCTTGTTTTGTGCCCTCGATAAGTTCACAGAATGCCTTCCATGATTCTCTTCTCGATACTTTTGTCTCTTGTGTGGGAGTTGAGTTAAGAGCTGAAGGCGACCAAGTGAATTTGCGTGTAGCCTTTTTGAAAGTTACTCGCTGGGTGTGATTTCAAATATTAAGTTTAAAAAAAAAAAGAAATTTGCATAGTTTCATTTCAACAAGTCAATCTTAAAACGAGGATAAGATTGGAAATAAAGTTCATCTTAAAGAGCAGCAGTTTACTCAACTTTTGATACCACCCCTACTGCTCGACCAATAAATAACCTTCAGTCCGGTGTTAGTGACCTTTTACAAACAAAAATTAAAATTTTTAAATAAATTAGAATCATTTAATAAATAAAATTAATTTAAGTTACTGTTCGCTTAAGATTGATACAAATAAATCCGCCTGCACAGCTTCAGTGGTCTTGTCACTTGTCGCTTGTCACTTTCTGATGAAAGTCCGTGGGAATTTCATTTTTGGTTTGACCGGCCTTGTTTAAAAATTATTGAAACCTTAAGTAAGCAAGTGACTTTGACCTCGGCCGTTGAACAACAAAAACAAAAACAAACAAAACATAACATTTCGTAAATTAAATTTGGCGGGAAAGAAAAAGCAAGATGAAAATCAGGGCTTAGCTTCATCATATGTTTTTGGGCGTAATTGGACTTGTCAAGTGAGAATAGCCCCACAAGCTTAGTTTCAGAAATGATATTCGCGGCAGTTTGCCAATAACAAAACTGACAAAATATATTTTTGCATTTGATCCGGGGATCAAATTTGTTGACAATTTATAGATACAGTTGCTAAAAAAGACATTTAGGGTTGACTTAATTTTTATGCTAGAGCCTGAAGTCTGATCTTTAACTTTTTTATGCCGCCAAAAACATATCGAGGAAAAATGCGATCGTTCTTTTCAGATCAGTCTTCACTTATATTGGAAAGGTTTCAGAAAATCATTCGAAGCGAACGTCCGTTTAAATGCATTGTGCCATGAGAAATTAAAGCCGCATTTGAGAGGAATCTCAAACAGTCTAAACAAACTGAGCAATAGACTTAAAAACATTGCTCCAGATATCAACAATCTAGAATTTGTATCATGCGTCGGAAATCTCATCGTGAGTTTCAAAAAACCTTCCATCTACTGACTGCAATGCCGATGATACTTTTCAAAACTCCAAGGATTAAAATAATTCTCTGCACGAAACTTGGAAGACGAAAATGGAGCCGAATGTTGGACATTAAGCAAGACATCAGATAACAGAAAAATTTCCGTCGGATAAAAGGTCCTGCCTACGGAGTTATCGAATTAAAGAGAAGGTACAAATGTGTTCCTGTGCGGATTTAGGCTAGGCGCTCACTTGGCAACTTTCGTTGCGCAACGAAAAGTTGCTCAGAAAAAGTGCATTAGCTTATATGGTAGAGCGCTCACTAGGCAACGCAATTTGAGAGCAATTTTTAGTTGCCAAACATCGGCAACTTTTGAACAACGCAATCGTTGCTCAAAAGTTGCTCTCTTAGAAAAATGTATTCGACCGCTCACTAGGCAATTAGTTGCACGGCAACTTTCTGGTTTTTATTTATTTTGACCCAAGGTCGGGGTAGGTTGTGCGCAGATAAACATTTAAAAGACCAGAAAAAGGCTTTGAATTTTTCCTTTTTCCTTTCTTTCACGATATATAGGATGCACCAAGTACTTTTTTTGTTTCTTGTTTTTTTTTCTCAGTATTATCAATAATGCACAAACAATTAAAGTTTGTTCGAAACCCATAGTTATTGCAATTTGCACACATTGCTGGCAACTAGTTGTTTAATGAGCGTTGTATAAGCAGAAGTTGCTCGGCAATAGTTGCCGGCAACGGCGGCAACTTTTCGTTGCGCAACGAAAAGTTGCCAAGTGAGTGCCCAGCCTTAGTTCGGAAAGTAAAAATAAAAATCCGAACTTCCAATTGAACTTCCGATTCAAATATCAAGCAATCGCAGATGCCTGGAAGCTTAGTTTTAACGACTCTAGGAATCATTGACGATAAGTAAGAAAGTTGGTGATATCAATAGCATTGTTAGTGAACAGAGGTAGTTTGAGTTAATGGCTTCACTTGTGCGCCATTTACGAGAGTTCTAGCAAAAGTTCTCTTAATTCATAACAATTTGTTACTGTTTGAAAAAAGCGAAAATTGCAGTTCTAAAAGCTATCAACTAACACTATTTATTTCCCAATTTCAAAGCTCTAGGAGACGAGAACACATAAGATGAGCCAAGAAAACTCAGTTGAAGTTCCAACACCAATTTCCGATGAAACACGTTTTGCCATGTTCTTCGGATTCCGAAATCATTTCAATTCTGTCCAAAATATAAAAATTCTAACATAATTAATGACCATTTTTTTATTGTTTCAGAGTGGTTTTCACTGGAAATGTTTCACTGTTTGGCCTGGTAGATGTTTTAATTAACGAAGTTCAAAGAATGACACAAGACTTAGAAGTGAATGAAATCAGTCAACCAACGTTATGTGTTCCAAAATTTGAGAATGATGAGCTGAAGTATATGGAAAATTTTCAAAATACAAGGTAAAGTTTTTTGAATTACACAGTTATAGGTGATGAATATTTGTTTCTTTTTTTTATCGCCACGACTCGAAAACCGAAGGACAAAATCAAACCAGTATTACAGTACGGTCAGGAAGGAGCTATTAACTTAAAATTCCAAAATTTTTCATGGTATGGAGGAATCTCCGTCATCCAAATCCAGCACTAACACCTTTTTCTCCAGTTCTAGTGCTGTGTCATTTAAAAAAAAAAAAAAAAATTATGGAAAAAGACTTTGATTCATTTCAGGAAACTTTTAATGCCATCAGTGTCGAAATTGTTCCAAGGCCCAAAATGGTTCATTTTAAGCAATTTGGAAAGATGGATCCTACGACTGAAGATTATTGTTAACATATATGGCAATTATGTGAGGTAAGGACTTTATGTTTAAAATAATTTTTGTGTTTAAAGCAATTTAGCGAATTTTTCTCAACTGGTTAGTCTAAACATTTTTTTTTTGTATTTTCACATCACACAAAATTGCATTCCCACCTAAATCAAGCTCATTTTCAAAAGAATAATTGACCTAATTTTTTTTTTTGGGAAAACGTATTTTCATTCGATCAATTTAGGCACACGAGGCTGCTGCAGGCTTATGGTAGCTTATTTAGGCTTTTGACATAAATCGATTGGAATTGACTCCATCGAAAGTTGAATAAAATTCGAAGAAATCGAAAGTTCAAAGCCTCAACACTCTCTTAAGCCGTTCTCTAAGTAGCGCACTTCATGTTGTTCTTTCAAAACAAATAATAAACAAACACCTAAAAATATTCGTAAGCCCACCTTTTAATCCGTCCTTGAACTTGGACGTCATCGAAATCACATTCGTCAATGCAGATCACCATCCAAAATATCCATACGTCAAGATCGATCCACTTGATAGCGCGGCATTACAGCATTTTTATCAAGCTCAGTCGTCATTCTTTACGTCTTCTCTGCACGTCGAATTTGTTTTGTTTTGTAAACAAATGAAACCGCCGTTGGTTGGAAATAATATTATTAACAAAAAAAAGTAACACAAACAATCGCGATTGTAAAGTGAACTTGGGTGATACTGTGACCAAACGTGTGACTATTAACAAGATCGCGGAGCCGCTCACGTGCTGCGGTAAGTAGACTGAATATTTAAGCAGACGAATTGGCGCGAAGTGCACCACTTCACAATTCTGTGCAGGGCTTGGGGAACGGGTTCGACTTTTTTTGGAATTATTTATACATTTTTTTTTGGATTGCAACTTACAGGCCCGTAAACTAGATTATTATGGGACTTGTACCGCTATAAATTCTATTGATCGGCGGCTGAATTATGTGCGACGGAGCAAACTGATAGTAACTGCATTCAAGCGGTTTTATCTGTCTCGGTTGGATTTAAGACGTTTGCTGCTTTTGTGCATTATTTTGACGTGAGCAGGTTCAGCTGAGGGGGGTTCTGCCTAATTTCCACTCTTTGGGCCACTGCTGTTGCGACTTTCTCGAATGCAAATTAGTGTTTAAGTTTGTGTTTGGAAATCTTTTGTTGTTTATACTTGTTTGTTTTGGGGAAACGATAAGTTTCGTTAAGTCATCATTTTATAAAGAGTTTTTGTGTTTGTTTATTTTTGGATTCAGATCTTAACTGAAACGTAGAAAGCTAGAACAGTGCCTCTGAAGGAATTTTAATATTTTACTTGATATATTTGCAAATTTTGGAAATATGTCGCGGAGTTTGTTGTCTATGAGTCAATGGCTTGAGACTTTGTGTAATTGCGCGAACGAGGGGTTTGTTTTGGTGCCTTATGTCACCCGATGTCACCCCAATGTACTTCATACAGGAGAAGGAGCTATGCTGATGTGACATATTTGAGATCTAGCGACAGTTCCAAGTTTAGGTTATTCATTCGAAGTTACGGTTCCCTAGGTGTTATCTTTTGCAATGTGTGCGAATAATGGTGTTTTTGTGTTAATAAGATCGAAAGAATTGTCTTTTCTGGAATTTTGAAATTTCGTCAAGCCGCATCATATTTAAAAGACCCTTATACATCGAAAAATCCAAAGTTAAGTGAACAGGTAAATCAATATTAAGTTTCAGTTTCATCGTAAACCTTACATTTTCGTCCTTATTTCTGACTCTGTGATTTGAAAATATGTGCATTAAAAAACCATGAGGTTTTTTGAATTACTAGGCTCTAGAAAAGCTGGGTATACTCTTATAACAGCCCTTGAGAATTCAGAGGCTGAGATTTTCCAGCTGCTAGAGTACAAGTGTCTGTGTTTGAAGAATATGCTAACTTTCATTTTCATCTTCATATCAGACCATAAACTATTATATTATATAGGTCACATCCTTATTGTTAGCCTGAAAAGCAAGGTCTTCGAAGACTCGTGTTATTTCGGATACTCGTTGAGCCGAATATCCACCTTGGCCCTTGCATCTTAAACTCACTTGCTAGATATACTATATGTCGTACTCGTCCAAAACCACTCTTCAATGTTAATTCTCCTGCACGCTCCATTAATTGAAAAGGGTACTTATTGGATATCGGGAACCACTTTACACGCTGAGAAACCGAGTCAGTTTTCTGGGAAAAAATTTCGTCCTTAACCAACTAAGTCAGCGCTTTATTGAGACTTTACTACTGGATTTGAGTCATCTTTCCCTTTTGGTTAAGGCTTCTGCTATTGCTGATAGAATATGTGCACTTTTGAACAGAATATTGCTGATATTCCATTGACCCCTGTTGGATTAAGATTCCTTAGTCGTTCAAAGATAGCCTTAAGATCTGACTTCTATATGAAGAAAGGATCATCAGTGTGTTTTAACCTGAAATGCAGTTCATTAACATTTCCTTTATTTATTTCATTGTTAAGCACGCAACGGAAAATTTGGAAACACTTCAATAGCCAGAATTAACCTGTCTTAAAACTGCTTTAATCTAGTTTAACCTCAACACTGGTCAACCGAATTAGTCAATGAAATCAAAAATTTGGCATAATAAACACTTCAACTACGAGTGGGATCTTAATGCTTTGAGCCCTAGCTGGCATGGTTAATTGGTTGTGGAATATTCCACAATTACAAAATTTTTTTCTTTGTTGTTTGGATTATGTGAACATGACTTTTGTTTTTAATTGATTACATCCAAGCATTTTGTGTGTACTGAATTAAGTAGACTTCTATCTGCGGGTAGTTTTAAATACCACTAAATATTTTTAGTTAGAAACACCGCAGACACTTGCTGCAAACTGCAAGAATTACAAATTGCCTTATGGAAGTTTTAAGCCTCAAACATTTGACCAGAAAGCACATAACTTGCAAGCCAAAGGTACAAAGCCTCTCTCAGGTCTCGAACACAATAGATGAACGCCTGAAGTTTTCACAGTGTTTTTTGCTGAAAAAAAATTAAAGACCGACGTTTTATACTGAATCGAGAGATGGAAATTGAATCCTCGTAGATACACTCCCGTCCAAAAGTTCTTGGACATAAATTTCGGCACACAATTTTAAGTTTAGTAATCTGCGACTGACCTAAATGGCCGAAAGTCTTTCACATCTTCTTAGGATCGATATAAGTGCTTGTTACGTTTTAGAGCTATTTAAGAGTTTTAATAAGACGAGCGGAATTAAGTCATTAACCGTGTGAACGTCAATAACTGAGTAGAAGACCCATGCCAACATTTATATGTGTATAAATTTTATTTTGTTAAATTTTCCAAAAACTGCAATTAAAGTACAATTTGTTGAAAATAGCGCTTTTCAAAACTGTAAAAGAAGATGTCAATTGTTCAAGTAACTTCAAGAGAAAAAAACCTTAAATCAGAAGAAACAAAAACAAAATTGAAGTCAAGCGTTTCGGCGCAATATCTCAGATTAAATATTTAAGTCTATAGTGCGCTTTAACGTAGCACCAGACCATAAAATAAATGACATAGTGTTATGGATGGATTTCAGCTTCGCATTCAAAGTAGGAATTAGTTATAACGAATAAAAACGCGATTATTCAACCAATCATTCGCGGTCGAATTGCACTAACAAAACCTTTTTATTACGAATTTCGAGCACCAAGATTGGATATGCTCAAAACGGTACCGAATAAAATAAACTCAAATCGTTGTTGTCTTTATCTTAACTTGGCTTCGTTAAACAAACTTCAATCGCTATAAATCTGCTTGAAATTTCCATCTTAAATCTCTGAGGGATTTACAGTAAACTGACGTCATTCATAGCGACTTCTAGAAGGCATTTAACCGAATTAATCACCGATTGTTTTGATTGTCACTTAGTGTGTTCGGATATTCGACGATGCTTGGTTTCGAAGATAAATAACAATATATTTTTTCGATTCCGCCAATGCGAGTGGAATATAGTATCATTCAAAAGTCCCCACGAGAGTTCCGCAGGACTCGAATCTGGAGACGTCATTTACGATGACTCTTCGACACATATAGAGCAATAACTTGGTCATCATCAAAAAATCTACTTCACAGTTATCGAATTGCGTGAAATTGGATGGATAGAGCCTTGTGAGACTCCTTACTCAGATCGAAGAAGAAAATTTGAAGTGAATGGCCTTTTCAGACCTGGACATACATATGCTTAAACCATTATCATTGTGCTATAGCCTTTAATTTTTTATGAAAATAAGAACGTATGAAAATCAAACAATAATTGTTTAAACATTTAACAATTTTCATTGATAAAATGACGAGGTTCTAATGGCTTTGGTGACAAAGAAGCTATTTAACACCTTGTTTGCGGTTTTGAAAGCTGTTTTAGCACTACTTAACAAAAGTGCTTTTAATGTATCATAATAGCTTGCAGGCAATCAAGTTTTGATTTTTATGAAGTACTAATTTTTAAATTATCTTTTGATTGTCTCAATAAGTCAATTTAAACACGCTATTCATCACACCCTTTTAAAATAAGTTTGTTGGGATTTGTGGTTGATTGTTCTAGTGAAATATAAATACTATATAAACATTCTCAGAAAATTTTAAATCTGAAAATGAGAGTCACAGAAACCGCTTTGACAAGGGTCTCATCGAAAAAATAAGGCAGGATAACATTTCTGGGATGAGCTTCGTGCCTTCCTCGTAGATTGTCAGTGCCTCAAAAGGTACAATATTTGTTAGTAAACGTACCTGTTCTGATGGAAATGGGTGCCCCGTAACATATGTCGAAATCGAACTTAAATTGTGCGTGTGAATATAATTCTTTATACCCAGCAATTTGCAATTTCTGCATGCAAAAAGCATCCACGCTGCTTGTACATCAAATAAGGAAAACCGTAACCGTAACCTGGCGGTTGGATCGCGCAGTTGGTAAAGCGCCAAATTTTCGGTTGGATCACTTTTTGGGGCACAGGTCGTGTCTGCAAAATATTGGTTCGTGTATATGATCAGATTGCCTCTGATGTGAAGTCACAACACTAATAGCAGGGTGATGAACCAGCTCCAGAGTCCAACTTTCGAGTATGTATGTCAGCTGATGACGAATAAAATACTGAGAGTTGAGTGAATGCAAATACAGAAATTGAAATCAAATTAAATTTGGACCACACCAATGGATCATTTGAAACCAAAATGCATCTGAATTTCAACCTCTTCTCCAAATTTCATACAAAAAAGTAATCGTTTAAACTTTTGTGTGTAGTTGTAGTTTTATAAACAATTATTTTACTTATAGGCAGCCTAGCTTTACACTGTTTAATTTAAGCATGGATGTGTTGCCGCAAAAATTGTCTTTGCAACGTCAGAGAATTTTGTTTCAGCGCTTGATTTCTGATGACTTCAGTTCTTATTTACATGCCTTTTAAAGTGATTGACCGACAGTCAAGACAGTCAAGAGTCGAAAAGGCAAGTGAAAAAATCCAATTACTCAGTGACTACAGTTATCTCAGATCTCGGGAGCTATTTACGTCTGCAAGTTTCCAGTACAAATCACGTGCTGAATAGCAAAAAAATGTGATTCATTCGAAAATCATGAACAATTTTCCGGCAGAATAAAATGAATAAGTATCGCAGTTTCTGATCGAGTCCACTTAAATAAAGTACAACTGATTCAAAATACAAAAAAAAAAAACGATTTGGACTGGCCAAGTTAAGATGGGCTCAAGTTTTGCATTACTTGGCAAGGAACTTGCCGAGTTTGGTCGCCTCGGAGGACTGAAATCCATCACTGCCATGAAAACAACCAGCAACGACCAACAAGTCTCCACAGCGATGCTTGCAAAGCGACCCCCCCCCCCTAAACGAATCCAACACGGCGAGAAATAGGAATATGCTCTTGAAATGTAGGAACGCTCTACATCTTAGGTGCTATTCAAAAATTTAAAACTTACTTCTTGCAGTACAAGCCGTCCCTAAAATCGGGCTGGATATTATGCACAGTCTCCCACGAACTTGAAGGCTCAACGAAGCAAGAAATTTTCGAATACTCGCAGTACAAAGTCTGTACAAAGTAAAACGTTTATGTCCTTCTTGAGGACTTTAGTGCTAAAAAACGTGTGCGTAGAAGGACTTATTTTTGATGCGACCACTTTTTCGTACCAGCTCGATCAAGAGTACGACTAATGCAAAACTTAGTCAATGGCTCATTTAGGAGTTTTTCACTACTAATTTAGGAGTTTTTCACTAGCATTAGACGAAAGCTGCATGCAGCAAAAATTAGTAGTGAAAAACTCCTAAATGAGCCATTGACTACAGAATGTGCCGTATGAGGACGAGTGCGTGCAGAAAAGAAAGGTAACAAAGAAAAATTCGAACAGAAAAAAATCACAGCAAAAAGGGACACAGCTTTCAGAATCTCTCTGATCTAGAAACAGCACGTCATTCTTACAAAAATCCAAAAGTCTTGGTACAGAGGAAGTTAGTTTGACCATAAAAAAGGTTAAAAACAACAAAGCCTGTTCTGATGGGGACCAGACACCAGCACATCTGTAAGGTTTGAAAATGCGAAGGCATACCCAACGACCGATGACGGGAATATCAGATCACACCATCCAATCTACAAAAAAGGTGACTCTTGTAGCAAGAATTGGAGCAAATCCCTGCTAAGCATCCTTCAGGAAATTAGCGAGTAATAAAATCCTATCTGGGATGATCAAACGGGCCTTTTGCAAGACGATTATTATACGGTGTAAAAACATGGACCTTATCAAAGTCGAATAATGCTCTTTGGCGTTTATAAAATCACTATCAAAGGCGCTCAAATTAAAAGATACATCAAACAATTTGATATACGAGATTGGAGGAAGCTGGCTCAGAATTCAGTTGTATAGAGGGACTTGCTGGTTGAGGCCCGAATCAACCCAGAATTGTAACATCATCAAAGTAAGTAAGAAGGGAAAAATTGTGTTTGGATATGTGGCCACGTGCAACATAACTTACGTAACAACTTAAAAATAAAAACTTTCTGCAACTTCTACAATACAACAAATCCAAACTGAATTACCCCGAGCTTAACGAAAAAACACTCCATGGAACTTATTGCTCAATCGACAGTCGCGCAGCAAGATTGCTCGTCTTCTCAATTGAGCTGTATGGTAGAAGAGGTGCACTCACACATTTTAAAAAACCTTGGCAACATGGCATGCGTGGAAGTGAGGTGACTCATCCGCTTCATAAAAAAAATCCATATGGCTAAACATTGTCCACTGTTGACTTAAACGGGTCAAAGTGTGAAGCGATCTGAATAATAATTCACAATATACGAATTAAAATTTATGCAAAACGATGCTGGATCAGTCGGAAATAAGCGAAAAATTCAACCAGGAAGTCAGGCGATTTCTTAAGGTTTAACACAGGCAAGCACTTCAATGGCAGCCAATGCAATTTTAATCTCGTGTACGTGCAGCCGCCTACGAGTACAGGCATTTGAAATTTTAAAAGCTGACGGAATTCAAATTACAAGAACTTAAATAAAATAATGCAGCATATCAAATCAACCTTAAATGCGACATTCATGAACAGTTCTGAACTTTATATTCGGTAGTTTTCTAACGAATGCCAGGATTTAAATATTATGGCGTCACGCTTTATATATGTTTTTAAAATTTGAAAAATCGTGGAAAGAAAGAAAGATATCATTCACAAAAAACTATAAATCAACTCCAAAGCCTGGCAATTTCGTCTTGCTTCAGAGCATGGTTTGTGTGCATCTGGTATTTTAAATTTTCCGCTTTTTATAATATACTCTCTCTCTAAAGGGATTATGACTACCCTTACCATGCATTTTGCTTAGAGTGAGCAGAACTATTAGGAAGAGAGTGGAAAGATTATGTGATGGCTTAAAGCTCAGATGTCTTTTGGTTTCAATTGCTTCATGGTTGAAATCCGAATTGGGATAGAAAATTTGCCATCGCCTTATTGGCATTCGCTTAGTTCGCATAATTTTTTTTGACATTAGTTGATATGCTAGAAAGTTGTATTTTGAGAAGTTGATTCATCATACAGTTATAAGTGTTGACAGATCGTCAAACCATTGTTTTTGAGAGCACGAACAAAATATTAAGGTAGCCGTGAGAGGAGCCACTACAGTGAAGCTACCCACTTGGTCGACCACTGCACTGATACCGCCCAACTAGATAATAGTTCAAGACTTAAACTAGATGTCGAACTTGGAACGCATCAACTCATTCAATTGAAAGGAAGGTGTTTAACCAACTGCGTCAACCCAATCGCTGAGATCATCTTGCTCTTGTATGACTTCCTCCCTTTTGTGTGTTCTTGAATATTGCATTACAAATTTATGAAGTTTGACTCTCCATCTGGAATGTCACCTCAGTTGTTATTTTCTTGAAATTTGCATCTGATTCTTACGTCATTTTATAGACGTCCATATCCTTAGCTATGGTGATCGTGTTTTTTACACTTCTTTTCGTGGAGAACATTTCAGGAGAATTTCCTCTAGCCTTATACTGTTACATACGCCGTCTGGTGTGCATCTACATTTGGCTTTCGCAACATCGCTAACTTCAAATTGATTGACGCTCTTTCAATGTCTGCAAAGGCTTTCGTGGTATATTCGTTGTTGTGAAGATAAGAACCTTGAGCATTGCTGCCTTCACGCGGCAATTTTGTCGCAGAGGTTTTGCTCATTAATCGTCTAAGACACGAAAGAAGGCCCAATAAGTAAATACTGCTCATTACACTGCAATTGACGGGTACAGCAATTCAGACAGTTTGCTTTTGTTAACTGAAGTCTTGGTGTTTTCGTTTTTGAGGAATGCTAAAGCTTAGCTGGTATAATTTCATCCGAACTTGTCGATATGTACGATCGGAACGTTTTCTTGACTGGGTCAGGAAAATATTTAGTAGATCCGGAAAGAGAGTTTCGATTCAGAGGTCAAACAATTCTTGACTCTATTCAGTTCAAGTGCCAATTGTACCCATAAGATATCCGGAACTCTGGGACTGGCGGCTTTGTTGGTATTTTCATTGAATTCACAATAGAATTCTCTTTTTGCAGTTCTTATGACTTCAGTTTGTTTCATTTTTAGGTTGTCGTGCCGTCTTTAAATCGTTTTAAATGCAATTTAAAATTGTGGATTGTGCTTTTTTTTTTGTTGTTAGCCTTAAGTTGCAAATTTAAGAATCATCATTGATGTCTATCTTCAAAATATATATAACAAAATCCATTGTTTGTGGACGCAATCATGGAAAACAAGAAAACGAGAGTAATTTTCCTTCATATAATGATCTCGAGATATTTTTCTCCTTCAAGTCCATCGAGAAAAGTGATCATTGCAGATCACAGTTCTTGTGTAATAAAATCGACAACTGATTAAGACAAATTTATACTGTAAGTTGCCTACCCCAAGCTAGTATTGATCCTTATTCCAGCCGCTATGAAGAATTAAAATGAACTAATTGGAGGTTAAATGTTAGACAACTGTTTGCTTATAATTTTCTTGTTATTTTTCCATTAAAAATAAGAAAAACAAATACAACTTACATAAACTGATCAATCTTAATTGAACATAAGCACTTGTCATAGATAAGTCATTAATAAATTCTTATATCTTTTCGCTCGGAAGTCATAAATTTCATTAGCCCGCCGCCAAAACGCCTCCTTCTAATTAGCCACATAGAACTGCAGTGTCCATCCACTGCCACTGTCAAGTGCAAGGAAAATTGCAATTTTAACAATAAATTTAAAATCATTGTTCTGATCAATCATCCCCCACAGATACAACATCAAACAATGTCAACAAAAACACTTAAAAAGCTCGTTGATTGGCCAAGCCGAGACAATTCATTCGGTTTTAACTGACACTGTAAGTCCCAAGCTCACAAATTCAACAGATACAATAAGTACACATATGAATACTGATATCTGTGCGCTCTTAACTGTCGTCGACGGTATCGCCGGATGATGCAAAAAACGCTAAGCGGCGCTATGGCCAGCGGAAAGTATCTTTCTCATTTCTCGCGCGCAACTGAGCTCCACTCTCATTTATATAAAAAGAAGGCCGATCACTTTAAGATACTCATTCGTTAAAAGTTAACTTAACCGTATGGTTAACCAAAAGAAATAAAAAAAAAATCAAAAAGCAAAACAAAAATCACCATTTGTGTCTATCGCCGGAAAATGGTTAGAATTTCTTAAAAAGTGTTTTTAAAAATTTAATATTTATTATTTAAAAAAAAAGATTTATATTTAAATAAAACAGTTATGTTCATGTGACAATTAAAATAGATTGAAGTGAATTTTTTTTTCAAGTTAATGAAATACAAAAACAATCGCGGTACAATACTGCAGATACAATTTCGGACATTTTTATTGCAAAAAGGATACAGCGCGTCGTTATATTATTTAAGTGAGTAAACATTTTTATTAAAATAAATATTTATTCGATTTTTTTATCAATGAAATGAGGAAGGCTCTATGACAGTCAGATCTGACTGGATTTTGTTGGATTAGACTGGAGAAATGTTTATTCAAGTGTTTCAAGAGTGTAATAAGACATAAGCAAACAAGGTGAATACTTTGCGGCTGATATGATTTTTTTCTTGTTATCATTGGGTTCGTCATTTTTGTGACAAACAGCTTAAGGCCTATTTAGAAAGGGATTCTGTTTCTGGACTTCTCACTGACAGAAATATTAAATTGGCGAAAGTTTTGATTTCAAGGCGAAGCTTTAGTTTAGTAGTCCAAGTGGATCTAGCGTATCTAAACTTGTGTATGTTGGTCTTAAATAAGATGTTAAATAAATAGAGCGTTACGTTTAACATTGTTATCATCTAACATACAAAAATTTGATTGCATTTTTTGAATAACGTACGTGTTGAAACCAAAGATACATTTAATAGATTATAGGAGCTCTATCTTATCTTATTTATATAAAAAAAAACAGTGCTTATTTACTTTATGCCAACAGTTGAGTCGCTTTGTGTACATCGTGAGCTTAAACTTTTTAAATAAAAAAACCGCCAAGTATGAGTTGAACTCGCGCACCAAAGATTCTGTAAAAACTTGTTAATAGTTCATCCATCACGAAAATCGAATCTCGATTTTTCTTTCTCGCTTTTGTCCTTAAGGTCTTAATTCCTTGCTATTTTGAAAATATGCGGCATGTTACACATTTTTTCAAATGTAAATTTATTTCTCTTACCCAGCCCTCTTATCGGCGTAAATTTTTTTCTTTCGAATATTTTCCTTTACTTCTGCTAAAAGGCCAAATTTCAACTGAAAGTACTCTTTAGGTTTTGATACACTTGCCAACATCAAAATATGCGGCATTATCAGTTACAATTTTTGACTACTTCGATTCAGAATCTTGATTTTTTAAAGCATTCACGCGTTCCTGAGAAAAAGGGTGGTAACAGACAGAGGGACAACGAAGTGATCCTAGAATAGTTCCATATATCCTATTAAGGAATAGAATGAACTGCATTCTTGAAGAAGAACTAATTTTCCAATCGAGTTTGCACAGGGATGAATTGAAAAGTCACACGATCAACATACGAGTAAGACATTTTCGGTTTTGCCTTTCGTAGAGTTGTTTTGGGTGTTGAAATTATATTTTTATTTAATTTACATACGATGGCATGGAATTCTTTACTGATCGCTTTATTCTTGAAGCGAAGGTTCGGCCCTCCCCCTTTTTCGTAAGCCTGGTCACTGAAGTTTGAAGACACTCTTAGATGAAGTATTGTTATCCACTCGCTCACTGGCCTATCCAGTGAATTCGACGAATTTTTGCCCTTCACAAAATTGTAAGGCTCTTAGAGTTCCCGGCTGTCTTTCTTATCCTTAGTTTGGCATTCAAGCATACAGAACGCTTTATCCGACAGAGAATTATTCTTACAAAAGGTCTTTAAAATCTGTTCTGCTGTTTATCTTATGACCCAAAATTCGACTCAATAGAGAAGAACTCGCAATATTCTTGTTTTGTAGAGCAGGATTTTTGTCATTCAAGTTAGGATTTTTGAATCAACTTTAGTAGTAACATACTCAATATCGGTCGATCGTTTTGTTTTGTCGCACACGGTGTTTGAAGGATCCATTTCTTATTGACAGCATGTGTTCTCTTCAATATTCATTGCTTTGAAGACCAGCAATTTTTCAATCAAGTTTCCGTGCGTGCGATGATATCAATACCGATGCTGTTCTGCAACAATTCCTAGTGTTAACTTTCGGCACATCGCATTTTATTCAGTTCTATTGGCTTCAGACGATAACATTTTTCACTAGATAGGATCTGTTTCGATAGCTTTTTTGGTATTCGTTCACCTAATCTGGTGAATGATCTGCAGTTGAACGTTTTTATCATCTTAATCTGTAACTTTATTGTTCTTAAATTTACATCATCTTCCCATGGAGTACGGATTTTCTCGTATCCTACGATTCTCTCTTCGTCATGATTCTTGAACAGATCCTAGAAATTCGGAATGAAAAGTGATCGAAGTTATTGTCTATGTTGTTTTTTCTTCTGTGCATTCTATTTAAAACTACTTGGCAGCTTTGATATATGTATGTCAATTTCTTATTCTGCCTCAGAATAATTTTCAATTTTTGAGTAATTTTGAGTTTAAGAATAAATGTGCATCGTTACACGAGAACAACACTTGACAGGTCTTTTCGGGAAGAGAGTGAAATTACAAAGCACTAAAGTCAGTGGTAAAACCATCCAAATGTATGCATACACTGTTCATTCTCTCATAAAAGTCGTAAAAAACGTGTCTTTTTCATTTTTATAATCGAAACTGGTTGTAATTAGCTTCAGCAATATTATACATATCAAGTCATATAAACAAATTTGGTAAATATTTATATGTTAATAGAAAGTATTTCATTTAATCTATTTTTTGTCAAAAAATCAACCTCGTATTTGTTCAGAATCGGCCGACAGTTTTGACATAGAATCGGTTAACTTCTTGATAGTTTTCGATGTTATTGAACTAATCGAATCTACCATATCTGCTGACGTTCATGATCCTCGAGAAGTTCTGCTGACCATAGTTCGACACTTTGCATCCATGACAAAACTGGACGCCCATCCATTTAGGGGCGTATTTTTAATTTTATGAAAATGAACGCACATTTTTTGAAGAGAATGGTCTCATTTATAAAGATTAAAGGATTTCTGCAGTTTTTTTTAAATCGTTTTTAGTCTTATAGTTACGTAATGAAAACGACATTGGTACAATTACAACAATCGTTTGATTATTTAATTATCTGGATCGACTTTGAAACTGATATCAAAATTTATAATTTGACACCTTTTCTACAAGTATAAGACGCTCTTGTTTGTTGTGAATGAACAATAGTTTCTTAATCAAATATTTGTCAATTTCGAATGACCTTTGTAATAATTCCATTTGAACATCTTTAACTTTCAATTAGATTTCATTCACTACTTCACACCTCATTTGTGTAACTCTATTTTTTGATTAAGAACTTAACACATTTCATCTGAATGCTAATTTTGTTAATATATCTGTGAATTACTTGGGTACATTTTTAGACCACAGATTTGATTGAAATAATTGAATTACTTGTTTCGGTTGACGCATTTGCGCGGGTCAACATTTTTAATTGGCACCTCGTTTTCGGAAGTATCAGATTTATTTATGAAATGGATCACTTCCTTTTTATAAAAATACAAGTAGAAAAGCCTGTCGTACGACAGGAAGAAGTACGACACATTTATGTTATGAATTTTATTTAATATTTTATATATTGCATTAATAATGGGTAAGGCCTTAAACCTAATTAACTTTAAAACTTATGAATGATATTCGGTGCTTCTATTCCATGCATTGTGCACCTCCCAAACTTTTCTGTTCAACTTCGTGCATCATTTTGGTTGCACTTGCAAATGGATAACTGTTTGTCATGAAAAAGCTTAAGTCTTGCATTAGTGAAGCATCGCATTTTTTCATTCAAACTCATTCTTTGATCGGCAGCTGCAGCAGGATCAAGAATATACAATAGAACGGTGCAAAAATTCAGTGTTCAGCAATGTTGAGATGTTGCGTCCCAGTTCCAGTGCTTTGCGTTTTCTTGCCTTCTTATCATGAAGCTCCCTTCGGGCCATATTATCATAAATATTATTCTAATCATTCGCCGAAGGTCTGTTTGCATACCTGCCATAATGTATTTCATTTCTACGACAAATTTCATTACATATGAAATGCATGTATATTCATGCTAAATAAAAATAAAAAAAGTAGTATTGCGTATAATAACGAGAAAAAAAACAAAATGTCACAGCCAGATTCGAACCTAGAATCTGCAAACTGCAAAAAATTATGATCCCCGCAACAACCAACCACGCCAAGGAACTCGGCTTCCTTACGCTTTATTATATAGGTTCAATGTAAAAAGAAAAAAATATTATAATTAATTCTTAATTGTTTTTAGTTTTGTAGTTTTTGTATTTTTACGGTTCATCAAAGCATTCATTGAGATATATTGGGGTTTATTGTTTCCTGAATGAAATTTGATTAACTTCAATTGACCTTACGCCCAATATGTGTTAACTGTTTTGTTTTTGAAAATCAATGATAGTAAAATAAATATTTTTTTTTTCCATATACAAAAGATTTTTAGAGGCTTGGCACTGACAAAATAATTTATTTTCTTCGAAAGAACGTGATTTTTTAATAAGTTTTAATGAGCTTAGCCAACTCAGCAATGACTAAGACAAATTGCAAGAACAAATCAAGAGCTGAGTGTAAATAGGACAGGAAAGCAAATCAGCGTGAAAATATATATTTCAGAAAAGGATAGCTTTATACGTTCAAGCACCCTATTTTCACAAGAAATAAAACGCGCACCAACAAATGGCTCCTAAAAACTTTGACCCGCAAAATATGACAGATTTTTTTTTAATTTACTTAGAAACTGATTCCCCGACTTGATTTCGAAATTTAAGAAACTGAGCAACATAGTTTTATTCAAAAGAATTATTTTCGCAGCGTTCTCTTAATGGCGAAAAGTAAAAGTCGGTGACCAAACATAAATTCGATGATCTCGAAATTTGGCCGCACACTTTCAGTATTTGTATTTGAAAATTCATAAACCACCATTGTCTTATCGCAATAATTCAGAGTTAATTCCAATTTCGGCTGTCCACATTTCGACTGAATAAGAACATTTCGCGTAATGCTGAGATTGAAAAGTACAAAGCCATCACACAAATGCAGGCTATGAGAGATACCCCTTATGGACCCTTGATCGTTAAAGTGATTGCAAAGGCTATACACCATATGAAAACTAACAGAGCTGCTCATCAGTAATTATTTGGAAATTGCTAAAATAAGAGGGACGCTCAACAATCGCTTTTGCTTTTGATAAATTGATAAGCATTATTAAATAATTCATACGCGACGGGAAGAATAGCTACACCATCATCAGACTAAATTTTAAGAGATCATTTAAAAGGAGAATCTAGATTTTCTTAAAGGCCTTTGTGGCAAGAACTATTATTTTATTTTTAATTTATTCTCTGTTGGTTTTTTTCGTAGGCGACGTGTTTATGTCTTTCGGCTTTAATTATGATAGAAAGATTTTAACCATGCAAGAAAAAAAAAGATGAGTTAGACTGCAATACGCTGCTGGAAATTCGTTAGCTATCGGCAACACTTAGAACACCGTAACTCATTCTCATCCGACTCTCAAAGTACCTCTTACGAACTTTTTGAATCAATCATTTTCCAACGACAAACATGAATATGTCCTTAAATACTTTAGCTATCTAGGCAAAAGTACCCGCTTGATCGGCAGATAAAATTTTTGAAAAAAGATTTTTCCTCAAAAAATCATTCAACCGGAGGTCCTTGGCTAAATTTGCATTTGTTTACCAGTTTTTCAAATGCATTTCATGTAATGATATGCACTACAATGCAGACTTTTGAAGGATAGATCTTGTTTTTCCCTAGTCCTGGAAACTGGCAACGAAACCGACGTTATTCATTCAAATTTTAGTAAGGCCTTGAACAAAAAACCTCATAGTATTTCTCTTCAAACTCAAGGCCTTCCGTTTCCCAATACTTTTTATATCATAGGTGAAATTCTCCCTCTGCATACAACCCTTTCATAGAGTTTAAGGCCTGCCACTTTTGCCCAATGTTATTTTTTTTTTGACAACTGGTTACGTTATTCAATTACTTGCATATTTGTACGTATGGTGATGAAAATGTGTGCGCTTATTTTATTCCCCCTTGGCTCTTGACTTCTACAAGACTTCCCGAAAAAAAAAAACCTTTGAATGGCACAACAACAAATGCATGGCTAAAATTCGCATGAAAACCAAAACAATTTTGAACGAACCGATTGCTTTGATGGCAACATTTTCATTGGAGACAGCTCAGCGCTTGGCTACTTTGAACATTGTTCCAATGTCCGGTATCCATATCATGGCGCTAATATTTAAAAAATTGAGTCCGTAGAAAGAAGATATTTCAAATGTGCTCAGCGAAGTCTCCCGTGGAACGTCTTTCTTGCACCATCGCGTTGCAATTGTTCGTGTATCCACTCATCTCACTAGTAATGAAGAGTCCATAACAAGTTTAATCTCCACATAGAGGACTCATCCTTTTTTCTTTCTTCTTTAGCCTTTAGCGACTGTCGCTGCCGTGCCGACGACAGACCCACCCTTATTTTTTTTACATGCCATGATAACCTCTAGTTCAGTTACCATGCGAGTTTTCTACTGAAGTGCTCAAAATTGTATCTTTGATTAAATAAATTAGCAAGCCCGGCCTTCAATTGAATTCCTCACGTTTTTTTTTTATTCAGCTCCACTGTTTTTAAAATGAACAGCATTCCAAATAAACCATTGAACCCCCTAAAAAACAAAGACAATTAAATCTTCCAATTACGCCGAGGCAAACAAAAAGTATCCCACAAAACGGTCAACACTTCCCTTAAGCTCCATGCAAAAACAAGCAAAAACAAAAACCCACCCTGCCGCCTTTGATTCATTCCCAGTACTCATCAAGTGACAAGTACTTGTGTGATGAATCTTTGTTTATTATTAAATTGTATTGATCAAACCAGAAGCGTCCAATAACAAATAAAAAGAAAACAACAAACAAAAAGAAGAACCCAACCAGCTCCATGCGCCTTATTCCAATTCCAAACCAAATCAAACCAAACCAAATACTCAGCGAAACAATCGAACAATCGGTCGCGATGTAGTTCTGAAGCTCCTCGCCAGCAAAAGATACAGAGACACTCGGTCGCACTTCAAAACGAATGCATACTTATTTTCCGCGTTCAATCTAAACCAGATTGCGCCAGTAAGTCTGCCAGTATCTGAACCAAACCAGATATATTCGCCCGGGCCCGATTTCCCATCATGAGTTACCAACGCAATGCCTTGCACTAGCGGGGAGTTAATACGAGAAGGCTAGGAGTAGATCAGGCGGGTCATTAGTTTCCACTATGAATATTGATTGCAATAATGTGAAGAAAATTGTTTGTTTTAATTAATGAAACACCTTCTGATCATTAGGTTGTGTAAAGCTTCGGTAGGATGAGCTAATTGACATTATTTAAACAATAATTATGCAACTAGATAGAACAGTTATTAATAGACGTCCTTTAGATATTTTTTTTTTAAAATAAGAACGATGAGCTTGATTACGTATAAACTAGATAATCTTTGTCACAATTGAAGATAAATATTTACCCCCTCTGTGTGTGCATCTGTTACGATGATCAGAAATGTATAATTATATCTTGGCTTAATTGATCGGAAACTTATGGTGGCACTTGGTTATGTGGTTAACAATTTAATTGGTTTATTAGGGGGTATCAGGAGGCGATCGCATGACAATCAAGTGAGCCAATGAGGCGGAAGACAATTTCATTAAGCTTTGCTTTCATCTACGCCTCGAGAAATGAGAGGTTTTTTTTAAAACTAATTTTGACCCATCTTAATCCTGAATTTTATTGGCACTTTTTTATTAACAGTCTTCTGTTCGCGTAAATCGATTTGATTTTCGTGGGTTGTTTTATGTCAAGTTAGACAATCTCGGTGATGTGATTTCGTCACGCTTAGTTCTCCATACCTATTGCCTATTTTTCAAATTTCGGCATGCTTGACAAAGAGTGGGAAAGGAAAACCATGGCCTAAAGAAGCTCAAATCGCAAAACTTCTATAAGCGGCAGGACAAGAAAGAAGCTTTCTAACCTAGTTCGAGGAGCAAAGATAAGTTCAAGACTCATAACGAATAGACCAATTTCAGAACATACTTCTTTCTCGGAAGGTCCTTCTGACAGCAGATTGTCATAGAAATCTCGAATAAGGAATAGCAGGTTCAGTTGATGATTTTCTATTGAAGTTCATCATAAGCGACAAATCTGCATTTCCATTTGAATGCAGTGGACACCATTTTTGACAGAGAGTGTCATTGGGCCTCAGTTCTTCGCCGTGTGTGATGACAGAACCATGATTAATGCGTTTTTTATTACCGGAAATTTATGAATCGGGACTTAAGGACATGATGGTGGAACGACACCAACAGCTCGCCTAACTTTTGTTTCCGGATTGCTCTGGCCGGTAAGATCGCCCGATTCGCCCACGCCAGACTTACTTCTTTGAGATTTTCTTAAGTCACGGATCTAAGAGAACTAGCCTCAGGCATGTCTTTAAGAGAAAATATCTGAATAAAAACTCCGAGAAGTTATCGGCCTAAGATGATCCATAATTATGCGGAGCCTGCTCTACGATATCGTCTTCAAAAAGAAAAGATGTTGTAAAACGACATCGGATGAGTGTTTATGAACGACCTTTTATGATACAAGATGACTCACCTCCACGATCTGAGTAGCAAAAAAAAAATTCAAAGAAGAAATGCGAGAAATAAGAGTGATCAACAAACGCAAGGAAGAGCTGTCTGCTACTGCCAAGGATTACGAATAAAATAGTCCGTCCTTTTTTACAAAAAATTCTGTAACAACTGAGCATCCTTTTTCAATTTGTTAGAAAGTAACATTTTGTAGAGCTTCACGACAAACACTTCCAATTGATTGAGTGAAAAAGTTCACAAAGGCTCAATAACGTTATAAGCGATTTTAAATATTTTAAGTGAAATTAATTGACTGTGATTTCCTTCTCGTTGTCAAATCAATTAAACCTCATGGATGCAATACTTTCAACAAAGTACTCGCATGTCTTTAATTTTCTCGCGGAATAGAAGTTGATAGTCTTTGATAATTGGGTCAACTTGAGATCAAAAGATGCAACAGAACGATTTATATTTGAAAAGTTGAATTTGGGGAGCCACTGTAATTATAAATTATTTACTACAAAAAAAAGTAAATAATTTATAATTACTAAAATGCTAAAAAATGGCGTCCACGTGTTAAATTTAATGCACTTTTCAAATAAGTGAGCCGCCTCAAGACTCTTTGTAACTTTTCAAAATATTCAAAGGAATAAAGTTAAGAGAGAAAAAACCCTACCTGCATTAACATAAGTACTAACCGATTGACTCTGCGAAAATCGTACTCATTTACTATGCATCCATGGTAGAGTAACATTAAAAGTCCTGCAAGGATCGAGGAAAAGAAAGAACACTTCTGTCAATCAGCCAAAGATCACCATGATTGACTTCAAGAATTAAAAGCAGTGATGGGTAAAATCAAGACCAATAAACCTCGAAGAGCCAACGGACTTCTTGCAAACCTTTTGAAGCAGCTGAGATGATCTGATTAGGTGCATACACGAGATCATATCTTAAACAGAGATAATTCTATATAATGCTCGTATGTCCGAGGGATGGAACATGATAATTGTTTGCTTAATCCCAAAGGAATAGGAACGAAACTCGATACGGATAATGGCAGGAGTTCGAAGTGGAAACCCTTTTTTAATGCCGCGTATGAAAGTATTTATACACTCGTGCTGATTTTTGTTTTGAAAGAGTTACAAAAGCACCATCAACAAGCAGGGTGGGTAGAACAGCGGAATTGATCTAGCCGGAAGGTTCCGAAAACTTAGGTGGATAGATGCTGATGTACATTAACTCTACAAGTGGAAGAGTCTTCGGATCGAAATCAGACCGACAGCACCTTTGTTATGGATCCGTCAATGACTGCAACCCTTGATATTCACATGTTTTTCAAATGATCTTCATTTTGAGAGAGGTAACGATAAACATTGTTCTTAAATTGGTTAAGGTTGTAATAGGTGGAACAATTAAAGAGCGTTAGATGGAAAAAATATTTGTCCCTTTTTCACTTATGAAGTTGAAGTGAGTCAATTTTCTTTGCAATATTTTGGTCTTCTATACGGCTAATCACTTGTTTTCAACCTTCTAAAGCATTTGAAATAAAGTATGCCAGTTCGTTGTTGTTTAAGCATATCGCAAGGATGGAAAGTAGTTCGGCTTCTGCTACGCAAGTGCCATTCATGGACAATGGCTGGGTGTTAACATCTGGCTTAAGAAACAAAAGACAGAATTGGGTTTTGATGTCATTACATTACTTTCTGTTTCAAGCTCGTCACAGTAATATGCTGTTAATAGCCGAAAATAAAAAGTTCAATAGACTCTGTCGTTCCGTTTCCAATGCTTCAGGTGAGGGACGTGAGTCCGAAAACTAAAATAAGAGACTTAGAAAACTGTCATCAACGAAGATTGATAAATCATTTAAAAAAATCAAAAAGAATCAGAGTCAAAACAGAACCATCTGGCACACCAACATTTATGTGAATTGCAAACTTAAAGGCCTCCAAAACTACTAGCTTTAAATTATATGTTCCAAATAGTATTTTCTGATTAATAGAAGAAGAGATACCTTATATGTAGGACACTGTCCAATTATTTTTAAATATGAAAGAAATTTACAATTTTTGTTGACTAATGAAAATTGCATACAAATAAAATTAAGTCTTAAACGTTTAACACACACGTCCACATGTTTAGGCCCACTTTTAACATAACATTATTATTTCTCTTTCAGGTTGAAGACCAAATATATTCTCTATTATTAAAAACTGTTTGTGATAAATACGGAGATGTAAATAACTCGCCCCGATAAACCAAAAAAAAAAACATAAAATAAAATACAAATCTTCGAAACGAAATTATCCTTCGAGGAAATATTGAAACGAAATCTCCGAATCACAACAAACCGAGTTGTTTAAACAAACCAAAAAAAAATCTCATAAACATGTCACCTTCTACAAGAATCATCCTTGCAACAGCATTTTGCCTCGTTCTGCAAATAGTATGTGTCCTTTCGGGACCCTTACAAACTGAATTCGATATCAGCAAACCAAAGGTCATCGACAATAGTTATATATCGTCGACAACAGATAACAGTCTTGTGATACCAAGCTCGACAGAAACCAAAGGTACAAGCATCCTCAAGATGCTTTTGAATCAAACCAGTAAAGAACACAATGAAAAGGAGCAATGCAATGATCCTGGACATAGGCCCGGTTTTTCTGGGTATGACTACACGGTTCTGATAACCATGCTTGTGATATCCTTGGGCATCGGTAAGTCGTCAACTATTAAGGCCCATCTTTGTTAATGATTAACAATTTTTTGTTCTTTTAAGGAGTCTTTTATGGATACTTCCACAAGTCGGGTTCCTCGTCGAATGAGTTCCTTCTTGGCTCAGAAATGTCAATATTCCCAGTGACATTAAGTTTGACAACTAGCTTCATCACCGCTATCGAATTGTTGGGTAATCCCTCCGAGATGTACTTCCAAGGAACGCAATTTGTTTTGATTGGTAAGAGAACCACTAATCAGCTGAATTCCTTTTGAGCTTTTTTTGATCCTTGCCTTTTTTATAGTAATTCCAATGGTCGTTGTGATTCCCGTGGCTGTGAAGATCTTTTATCCGATTTACTTTAAAATGGAACTGACCAGCTGCTATGAGTATTTGGGCATACGGTTTGGCAAGGAAATCAGAGTCCTCGGTGCGCTGTTGTATGTCATTCAGATGTGCTTCTATACTGCTGTGGCTGTGCTGGCTCCTGCGATTGCCCTTTCGAAGGCAACCGGACTTAATACTCGAATTGCAGTCATACTCATTTACCTAGTTTGCGTGTTTTATTCTTCACAAGGCGGGATGAAGGCTGTTGTAATTGCTGATACATTCCAAGCTGCTGTCCTCGCATTTTCACTTGTCCTTATCGTTGTTTTGGGGTGCTTTTACACCGGGAGTCCTGTGAAAATTTTCAACACTGCTGCTGAAGGCAATCGACTGGAGTTTTTCAAGTAAGGTTCAGCTTTCATTCGTCTTTTCAAATCGGTCTTATAACGAATAAACTCTTAGCTTCTCAGTTAATCCAACGACAAGACACACAGTGTTCTCAGTTGTTATTGGTGGTTTCTTTTATTGGACGTCACTGTTCTGCACAAATCAAGCATCTGTCCAAAAGTGCATGTCATTAAAGTCTCTGAAATTGGCCAAGATTGCTCTTGGATTCGCCATACTGGGTAAGCTTACAGCTCTTCACTAGTTTGTCAAATGTTTAACAATGAACTCTCTTCTCACTCAAAGGACTTGTTATTGTCTTCCTGATGAACTTCTACACGGGCCTTATGGTGTACACTCATTACGTTGAGTGTGATCCAATGGGAGCTGGACAGATTACCGCTAGTGATCAATTGCTGCCGTACTACATCATGAATGTCTATGAGAACATCTATACGGTGGCTGGGATTTTTGTGGCTGGCATTTTTGCTGCCAGTTTAGGGTAACTATAACGACTTGGTCGAAGCTTGAAGTAATATTAAAGCTCTTGTGTTTTTTTTACAGAACTGTTGCATCGGCGCTGAATTCACTCTCAGCTGTCACTTGTGAAGACTTACTCATGAATGGTCTCAACATAAAAATTTCATCTGAAAAGGGCGCCTTCTATGCCAAGTGGATGTCGCTGGGGTGAGTGAGACTTATTCTTAAGCTTATCTGTCAGAGAGGTTTTCTCAAATAATTGTTTGTTGAAGTGTTTCGATCGTAACAGTCAAGTGTAGGCCTTGAAATGAATTCGTTGACTCATAAAATGTTTTTTGTAAAGTATCGGCTTAGATTATCAAAAAAGTTAATCCGAACCTTGATAGTGAAACTGTTTTGAAAATATTAAGGGCATTGGCATTCTGGGGGAATTTTACGAGCACACTTATCGGACAGATGTTTGGAAATTTTATATCGATTTCTTAATAGATCTTGAAGGTTGAGCCCAGTTTTGGTATTTTGCTTGTAATTATTTCGAGCCTTATCAAAATCTACGAACCTATTATTTTCTCATTTCAACTTATCATTTTGAGTTTGCCACAAATCATTTCGAAAATAAGAACTTTATCGATAAAATCCTTGATGAACGGACAATAAAACTAATATACGTAAATAGTCCCAGGCATGCTGCTGGCTGAAAGTTCGAAAAATATATCTCTCGATCATCCGTTTTTCCATAAATCTTGTGACACGGATCTGGAGACACCCTTACCCCATGTTTGGGCTTGGATCTTAGAAACCAGAGATTGAAGATTGGTGAATTTTTACTGGAGTTGAAGTTATTAGTTTTGGCTTACCCCAAGAGTCAATCCTTGGTCCAATTCTATTCAAAAGCTTAATAAACACTTTGTTCGACGGGTAAGGTAAGTTAAAGGCTTCTGCCGATGATCTCAGTATCGCCTATGACGCTAATTTATTACGAATCTAGTTTGCCGAACACAAGTTGAATATTAGCGAGTAAAAAAATTCATATAAAAAGTGGAATTCGTCTGGAAATCTTCGAACCGACGAATTGATTCCAGGTCCGAGCTGATCCGATTAAAACTCGACGGGAATTCTACTCTTATCAGTCCGGCGTTTTTATCTTAAAGAATTCTTCGTTAATAAGACACTAAAAAGGGTATTTTTTGGAGTTCCTCACTCAAAACTTCAGAACGATGTAAGGTGTTGGAGAGTTGCCTGCAAACAAAAATTCAACCGTCGACTCTTCTGCCAAAATGTGTCATTAGGACCCACTCAATGGTGGTCCTTAGGTTATAAAAAATCCTTCCACTGACTTTAAAAAAAGCCCGAATTCTGACGCTCACGTTTTTTAGAATCATTTCAGGCAGTATGATTCCGAATTAAATGCTTCTAACACTTCACTTGTGAAACTTTTATTCATGTCGGTGGAAAGCCAAGTTTCTGCGAGGTTGTCGCAAGCCTCTGATTCGGAAGCCATTGTTTGAATTCTGTTTTCAAGTTTGATATCGGATAGGCTCCAGAATCTCCTTCAAAGAGGGATGTGATTCCCTGTTTTTACGCTGCATACAGCAGAACTGCAACATCAATGTTTTGCAGACGAAGCACTTCATCTTTATCCAACTTCCTACCCGCTTTGAAGTGACATTCTTTTCTAGGCAATGGATTGAACCGTCTTAATTAACTGATGCACTTGGCTTTGTCCTTACTTATTTCAAGGTCTTAACAGATGATGTCGTTGTTCCTTCCATAAATATTTTTTTTCAAACAACAATCGCCAGCTTTAGTTCGGGTCGGGTAATATTGGGACTACCATCGTAATTGTATAAAAATGGTCATCATTTTGACATCTGATGTCTCCTGCCATGAAGGTTACATTGTGTTCCAATAGCACACAAACAGATGATATAGTGACACACATTTTTTGAGAGTTTCCTTTTTCTTTAATTAATTATAACAATTAACCCGTACCTGACGCTTCGTTCTTACGGCATCGAAGTTGCGATTTTCATCTGATACATGTTTGATAATGTTGTTGTTCATTGTCTCTTGGTGTCCAAGACACTTTTTTATCATTTTTGTCGCTGAAAGGAACTAGTTACTCGATTATTTTCTTAGCGGAGGAAACACGGACTTACCAGACGGATTATTGTCTTATTTTTGCTAAGGTATAAATAGATGAAGTCTATGACTAGTTAGTAATAATATCTGTCTACTTTTATTGATCTGTCTGATGCGTTTGTGTTAGGTTGTATAACTGTCCTCAGGTGTCAGTTAACCAAACGGACATTCAAAAGCACGAGTCTATCGAAAAGCCGTTTTGAAGACAAGTAAACAGCTTTGTCAATGTCCTCGCGTCAAACGAATACAGGCGATCAAATTAATGAGACACCTTCTTCGAAAGGCTTAACTGATCGATTTATATTTGTCCAGTCCAGTCTTCATCATTCTGCGTAATCGGACCGCAAGATGTCAGAACGTAGCATGCCGTTGTAAGGCTGATCTCGTTTAATTGGCTGGGATGTTCATATTAAAGAAGGACTCGAAATTGTTATGGTTTGTCTAATGTAGTCATTAACAATCGCACCTTTGAGCCATTTATTAAACTCTTCCGAAGTGCAAACTCAAATTCTAACCGCAACTCATCGAAGTTGATACTTACTCTTTGGAGAGCCTTGTTTCCGAATGAGAGTTGGTTGATGGTTAGTTAGTCTTTAGGCCTCAGAGGTATGGTATACGAATATACTTATTTCGCTCATAAGCTACCAAAGATACTCCTATTAGGCATCACATTCGCTGGAAATTTTCATATTTTACTGACGCTCTATGGTGATCTAGGCTGCACTTGGTCTGCTTGGTATCCGAACGGATCTCGCCCAGATCTGAAGGATATATTTTCGAGCAAACAACTAATTTTTAACATTTTATTTTCAGATATGGTGTGCTGTCTTTCGTTTTGGTGTTCATTGTTGAGAGGCTAGGAGGTGTCCTTCAAGCAACACTAACTTTAAACGGACTAATTGGAGGTGTTACTCTAGGACTATTCACCCTGGGAATTGTGTTCAAGCAAGCAAACACAAAAGTAAATTGAAATATGATTGATTCTATTCGGGCCAATTTAATAATGTCCTTTCATTATTTTTTCTAATTTTCAGGGAGCTTTTTACGGTGGTATTATATCCCTTGTCCTCGTGGTGTTCATTGGTGTCGTTGCCCAAATTGCCAATATCGATCCTGATCCACTACCACTCGCAACTACCGATTGCATTTGTTTTGTAAATACAACAAACATAGAAAAACCAATTGCAGCAATCGCCGAAACCAGTGGAATAACGTAAGTCCTTCAAAACATTACGTCATTTCATTAGTCCTTCAAAATCTGTTCTTTCTATTAGATCATGGCCAATATTCCGAATCAGCTACATGTGGTACTCCATGATTGGAACCTTAATGACTGTGTTCCTGGGACTCTTCATCTCTGTCATCATCAACGTGCTACAAGAGCGTCGCGTGCTACAAATCACCACAAAACCATCAAACAACGACCTAAGCACAGGCAGTGTCATGTCCACGCATTTCATAATCGACCCGCAAATGATTAAGTCCGAGAAGATCGGTTGCGACAATCAAGCTGTGCGGATAGACGACGAATGAATATCCAAATCAATTTCGTATTCAATTAACTATTAGATAATTATTATTTATGAGAACCTAGCTCTGTAGACAAAGTATTTTTTTTTTTAAGAAAACAATTTATCTAGAATTTAAGTAGCTATTTGGATGCAAGACTCGGATATGTTTTAAGAAGCTAAAAAATTGTCTCTATGAGAAGGATCTACTAATATGCACAAGGAAACTACAACAGCTCAAATGAGTGAAAAAAAAAATTAATTATAAATAAATGTGTGACGCAATGATAAGGACACTTTAGATGAGACTATCAGTATTTCAATATAAGAAGAAAAATGTATGCAGCTATGAGCCTTAGAATAAACCTTAAAATAACAATATTTAACTTATAAACAAAAGACTGTGTTTTAAATCTAGCACTTCGAATTAACTTCGGCTCGATCATGCATTAAGCAGACAATTGAGAAATAAGGCTCAACATTCTGTTCTTCTAAAAAAGTTTCAACTGGATCAATTGTTGGGTTGCAGGTTCGAATCTTAGAGTAAACACTGAACATTTATTTCCAATCTGGTTCAGTCCCTATTTGTCGTTGGGATCAAATCAATGGCGCTATCAATGGAATGATCGACTATCGATTGAAGTCTGGCCAAGTTGGCGGCTATTGGAGTCTTGCGGGAATTTTAAGTTGGTAGCATTAATATAATTATGTGAAGATGATCCCTTATTGGCTCTATTATGCGGGCGTAGCAGTGACTATTAAAACTAATGTCAAATAAAATACTGTGAATTAAGCGAATGAAAATTGGTCGAATTGAAAAATTAAATAACAGCATACATTCCTATGGTCGCATCGATTCTATAGGAACTTTGCTCTGTTGATGGCACTAGTTGAACCAAATTGGGACTTTGAAGGTATTTTTCGTTTTTCTCGGTTTTCTGCCATTCGACATAGAGACGATATGCGAGAAAGCTCGGCATGGGTGTTGCTCGCAGTGTTCGTCCTTGGACCACGTTAGAGTTCTTCGTGATGAAAAAATGCTACAGCAAAATTATATACGTATATTGAAATGTGGTTTTTACAGACTGGATGCAAGAAGACGATTTTTTTTTTTGTTATATATGAACTAACATATCAAGAATTCGTTCTTTTTTCAACACAATTCAAAAATAGTATTTTGGTCGAATTGATAAGAATCGTAGGACCAAAATTATGTAGAAAAAAGCTTTAAATTCAATGATTCCTGATTTCTGATTTAATACTTGTTTTATTCGGGCAGTTCAGGTTGATATTTTCAAACATGTTGACAGATTTTCAAAAAGTGGTCTGACGGTTGTAGTAAGCCACGAAAATCGGATCTGAATAATTTATAGCAGCAATAGCCAGCAAAGTATCTAATAGAAGCATTAGGTGTGCTTCTGATTTATCTTTCAGGAATGAGAAATGAAATTATTGTAATATAATACAAATTGTTGACCGTTGACAGTCCCTCTCGCAGTTAAAACACTTCTATGAGAATATTTAATTTAAAAAAATTGTTTTGGCTTTTATGGAATTGTTTCTCTTACGGATCCTGTTGTTACTTACTTAAATGGAAATATAAGAAGTCACTGTTTTTTTTTCAAAAATATCGTCTACAAGTGTTAATATGTTAATGCTATGCCATCGAAGCAAAATGCCCTAAACTTTGGCTAAAGTCACGAAACGCGACTTCCTACATCAATCAAACAGAAATCTTAATCTAAAGGTCGATTTCTAATAAACTTTTTTAGGTAAGGAGCATCAAAACACTGGTAAATATTTCGAACTTTATAGAGGAATGAATTTAAAGCGTAGCCATACAAAAAATTCTATTTGTCGAACATTGATCGCAAGTAATGTTTCTCATTCTGTGGACTTATTTTAGACAAGCATCTAAGCAGTCGAATACTAATTTTTGCAGAGCATCAAATGGAAAAAATGATTTCGGAACATATAGTACAAAGTGTGGTCGCACTTCTACACTTCCGTTCTTCCCTATATCCACAAAACCGTCAATCCGATCTTCAACATTATTGTAAGTAATTTTTGCCGTATATTGATTTAATCGAAAATAACTTACTTCATCTTGTCAATGAACAGGATCTTTAATTTTAGACAATATCTTTTTGTCGAAACCTGGGGAAAGATTTTTAATTTCCATTCAATTAAACGTCGTGTGGCAGGTGATAATCCTTTTTTAAAAAAATAGGCTCTGGGATGTCCACTTTTGTTTTTCAACATAATCTTGTACAAAACGTTTTTGTCTATTTGCTTGCACAGTAACCTTATCCAACATAAATTTTCAATTTTTTTTCTTTCCTATGCTGGATTTTCGAACAATGTGAACAATACCAAAATTCTGGTCCGACTGTCACGATTATCACATGAATATCCATCACTTTTGTTACCCTCGTCGCCCAACACAAACAGTGAAAAATGTGCGCAAAAAGAAAAGTAAAATGAACGCTATTCATCGGAGACCAGGGCTCATTTCAGACTGTTGTCGAATAAAGAAGTTAGTAAATACTTTGCATAGAAGGTCCGGAAGTCAATAATTGAAAAGATTCCGAAATGGTTCAAGCATGTGCAACACTGAAGTACGTCATTGAGGCCATTTCCCGAATGTTTTTGGTTGTTGGAGACGGAAACAATTATCTCCGAAAAGCGAAAGGTTTACTTGGTTTTCGAAACTTTGTAAAAGCGCATGCAACAACCATTGGGAATAATAATTTCTTATGTGGTGTTAATCATTGCTAGTTTTTCACCTCATATCACATATTTCAGACACAAGCCAATCGTTGTTGCCTTTGATAATTTCTTGGCTCTGCAAAGATGACGATGGCAAAGTATTGCCAATGCAAAAATTTCATGGAAGGTACAATCGAATTCATGGAACAGTCTTTCTTTTTTTGATAAGGCAGTGACGATTTAGATGTTTAAAAGTCGCATACATATATTCATGGGCGTGGCTTACAATTTGTGAATCATGGTTCCAATGACAGCGAACTGTGATAACTTCAGCATATTTGTTTGGAAACAGAAGAAGTTTATAATATATCACTGACATCGGTTTCTTTTAATAGATTTGAATTCGCCTACTTAATTGTGATCACCGACCCTGCTATTTAATCATTTGCTTCATTCCTTTGGATAATGTTGTGTCCAAAGAAGCAAAATAATCTGTAATCTGATGTCATGTTGAAATCTTATCGAAATTTCGCCACAGCGTTAAATTTTGAAATATGTGATGGAGCTCGAGGAGGGAACTGACAATTTTTCGAGGAGGGGAATTAAGTTGCTGTTACAGTATTATTCTCACTAATTGTTATTCTCCTTATTCACCAGTGTCCAGATGGCCCGATTGAACTCTTATCTATTTAACAATCACGTCAAGAAATGGGTGAATATGATAACTTTAACTCCCAGTTTAAGTGGATTATACTTGTTACTTAGTTGTAGCAATCCCTGATGATTTTAACTAATTTGATGGCTTGGAATAATCATCGTCGCTCATTACCGCTAAATTCTGGATGGGAGCTCCCTTCTGTCTTAATTCTGTCTACTGGTTATCAGTTTATGCTCAAGCAGTGTAACTGAGCCATTTCCTAAAATTTTGCTCTGTCTCGTGGCCTCAGTTACTTCACATATTTTAAGCCGTGAGTTCCTTTTTGCCAAATTGGTTAAAATCTTGCATTAAAGCAGCACATTTTAGTTTTATTCGTTCTTGGTTGTATTAGCTCTGAGGTCTACCAGAAAGGACTCTGTGTCTAAAATAAAGGGTGGCCCTTCTGTTGGTCGCTTTATATATTTCAGATAGTATCGATTATTGGCACCCAATAAATAAGCAATATCACTTAAATGATTGAATACACGGTTAAAGACCTCAGTCTGCAATAAATCAATTTTCAGACGACAATTTAGATCCTCATTTTCAGGCCATAAAATATCGGCTGTCATACTCTTCATTGACTGTTATGTTTCTTCTATTGTCACCTTGAATGAAAAATTTGTAAATTTTGATTTCCAAAAACCCAATAGAGATAAAAAAAGAGGCTCAACCAAGAAGATGAATTTTTGAGAAAATTATTTGTCCATTTTCATTTCATTCTCAGAGTCAATTGGACTCACAAATGAATAACAAAAGAAGTCTAATTTAATTTTTCAAGAACAGTGGCTTTAAAAAAACACCTACTCCACGCCCTCTCGATCCGAGTTTGATCTCTGAAAAACAAATTAGAAAATAACAATTCAAATTGAATTTGAAAACAAGAAGAAAACTGAAACATCTAAACTTTAATGTGCGATACACTTAGGTAAGTTTTATTTTTCACCTTTTCCATTTAAATTCCTGTTATTCATAAATGTTACAATAATTTACTTATGCATAATTATTACTAAAATAAAACAAAATAAATAAATTACAAAAAAAAGTATACATTCGCTGCATTTTAAATTTTCAAATCACATAACGAAAGTTTATTTTTCAATACAAAAAAAAACAATAAATTTAATTCGCTCTGTCAACTGGATGTCCTTTAAAACTAGGATTCTATTTACAAAATGTTTAAGTTTGACGTTGTTCCAATTCAATTCCGTCACGTCACACTGATCTCCTCATCGCTGTCGGAATTCGTGTCGTAGTCATCGTAGTACATCTTCATGAATTCCGTGTTTTGAAAGTGCTGGTTTAGACCCAAGGCGTTCTCTCGACTTGCAGCGGCAGCACCTTCATACAAATCGCTAATCATTCTTTGTCTTTGTTGTTGTTGCTGCTGCTGTTGTTGTTGTTGTTGTTGCTGTTGCTGCTGGTGATGGTGCTGATGTTGCTGGACATCGGATTGTTCGAATTTGAATTTCCGATCCATGGAAAGATGTTTTTGCATTTCGGCATTGAATTTCGCTTGAAAGTCACAAACGGCTACGGCGGCAGCCGCAGAGGCGGCAACACCGGGTGATTGATCATGGGCCATCGCCAGTACTTTGGACAGGGGCGGAGGAGTTACTTGAAGATTTTGAGGGAATTTTCCGGATGCACTATTGACGAGGGGCGGTGAAGGTATGGCCTCAGAATCGTTGTTCGATTGTGGTCGTTGCTGGGAGCTGGGCGAAAGATTTTCGGGTGACATCGGAGGCGGTGACACCGATGATGCTCGATCACATTTGGCATCGGATAGATCGGGATTTGGATTGTTTTTGTTGGGTAGGGTTTGGTCGCGTGATCCTCCGTTGGCTAGCAGCTCACGCTCCTTGGAGTTTCGCCATTTCATGCGACGATTTTGAAACCATATTTTTACCTAGAAAGAGAAATGGTTTCATATTTTAATTAATAATATGAAGTTTTGTGTAAATTTCAAATTCTGAGGTTGGCAAGGAATAAACAATGTCTGATTAAGTCCACCTCGGCTCTACGTACGAGCAGTCATTAGTTTATCACCGTTTTTTCGTCACATTTTCGAATAATTTCTTCATTTCGGAAATCAACTGCCACTACTTAAACTGTCACAAGAGCAATCGAAAAATAGGTTGCAGCAATATCGCCAGCCCAAAAACCGCACCAACTTTCACTTGTTGTGAAAGGAGATGTTGTTCTATTTTTTTTTCTTGGATTATCTCGGCCACAGATCAGACCGTTTTTCGCTAACACAAACAAATGGAAATTAACATCAGCACTCAGGTGAAAACTCATTATTAAGTTCATTCATTTCCAGCACCTTGCTTTCATTTCTGTGTTAATGGGACTCAAGGAGCATGAATGGGCCCATAGCTCAGTGATAAGTGTAAGTAATTAAGCAACATTTGGCAATCCTCGGAAGAGTACTGCTGAAAAAGTAAGTCATTCGAAGTCAGCAATAAACTGTGGATCCAACATTCATAATTTTTGCGAAAAACATTACGCACACAAACAAATGTTGGGGCAAGGATAGGCTCTAAAAAGAGCTACCATGTTATTGTATTTTTTTTATAGCGGTGCACAGTGGATGCGGATAGTCCCGCTTCCTCTGCTGAACTTAAAGTGGACATGACTGAGTTGTCAGTAATTTTTTCATCTATGGCGCCGGCGGAATTGTTCTCAGCTGTTCTTGCTTGACAAAAGTATTCACATCCCTAACCTGATAATTGAGCGACTTGATTTTACTAGAACTGTGAGAAAAAGGCACCAAATGCCATCAAAAAATTGAGTGGCACCTTACTGCAACAGAAATGCTGAATACAAAACCGCTTTGCGGCTCGATGACACTTTATTTCAGTTTGCAAAAGTGATCTGAAATGTGTGACGAGAGCTGTAGCTTTCTCGAAAATACGCCGCTATCTAGTCCCATTTAGACACATCAGTGTAAAGAGTGATAGTCATTTAATCGATGCCAACTTCGAACTCCAGGATGATACGTCTTTAATATTTCTACTGCGCTTATACCACATTTTTCAGCAAGGCCCTTTATTGACTGATATTTGATTGCACAGAGTCCTGCCGAACAAGCTTTGATTGCTGTATAACTTGAATGTCTGAGGAAAGCCAAAAATCCGTAGAAAAGATCCACCTTTGGCGTGGGATGGGTTTTTTCTGAGTACCCTTTTTAAATAGATTCTGATTGATTCAGAGATTCTAGGTTCCGCCTTCCATCTGCAGCATTTTAACAGAAAATTTGAGTCGAGTATAAGTCCTTGAGATCTCCCGAGAGTTTTAATTAGGTACGTTCGAATTTCGTCCTTCGTCTACCACTCAAAGCTGCTGGTTTGGGAACGAATCCAGTTGAGATCAAAAGTGTTGACTCCAGAGTTATATCGTCAGCTTGACCTTTTCCTTCATTTTAATTCCTAATTGATGAAAAATACTGCGAATTGAGTGAACGGATATAAGTCAAAATCGAATTTTCTTTCTTTTGAAATCAAATTTCAAACCACTTCATAGTTGTTCTATACTTCTCATAATCCTTCTGACCGCTCTGTATCGAAAGCATTGTGAGGGTATTCATTATCCCTTGAAAGCTCGCAAACTATAAAAAACGTATTCTCTTCACGCATCTCATATAAACTAGCCATACCTCTCCTTTTTGGCATTCGTGAATGTAATTCAAACACTATTTCAAGATCATATAGCGTACGAATAAGAACAGCTGTTCTCGTGGAGAAAAATAACAATGTCGCTCACGGTCGCTTTCTGAGAGGCTAAAGGCAAGGTTATCAAAAATGAAGCATTACTCAGTACAACAACGCTTACGTGTCAACTTCACATACAACAAACTTTGATAAATCCTTAAAATTTAAATTCAAAATCCCAAAACATCCCTCACCCAGAGTGATCCTTTCCCTGAAACCTTTCAACTTCAGATATATATTTGTAGTGGAAATAAAAATAAACGTATTTCCAGCAGACCAGTGTGCCCGGGGCCTGGAGCTCGGCATACAAAATAAAACCTTCGACCGAAAACTTTATGTCGGACGGATATCCTGATATGAGAATTATAGGGCAGGATAGCTCTCCTCCTCTCACATTTCGCAACACAATAATTACAGGACAATAGAATTTGCAAGTGTGTACAGATTTGGTTTTCGGAAAAGTTTTGCGCCCTCATCTTGCTCTCATCCGCTTCGCATCGGGTCCAATATCGTGGTGTGCTCTTCATTTTGTCCTGCTGCATTCGTTAAATTATCCTTCGTAGCCGTGGCCTTACGAATCTGCACATGACAGATACGAGAAAAGGCGGGAATCGCTCCCAGGACTGTTTGTGAATTATTACTGGGTGTTATACTGTATACACCGTACTGGATAATTCTATAACCAGCTCTGGTAGCACCCATCAGCAACGCAACGTCACAGCCACCATTGTTGCTGGAGGACTTGGTTAATGTTAACTTTTACAAAACGTCGGCACGGCTAACACACACACACACGTTGGGGTGGGTTTTTTTGTTACCAGCTTTTAAGTGGATTGTAATCCTTGTTGTACCAATACATGCGATAAGTGTGAAGAGTTTCCTTTACAAAAAAACAAAAATAAATGTTTGCTCTTCGAATTATAAGCAAAGCGGACTCGATGATCCTTTGGTGGATAAACAGCTCGCGGTACTACTTAGCAATTTCGAGTACACGCGAATGCGTTTTCCAATCATCTTGTTTGCAATAACCGCACAGAGTCACGTGTCGTCATCCTTCTCCAAAACAGCAGCAGGATATTATTCCCGGTCATTGATTTCCGGTCTTTGGTCCTTGGTCCTTGCTTAATATGGAGGCGGCGATAAGATTAATGATTATGAGATCGGGTTTTGTCTGTTTTTGATGGAAATTAATTATAAGAGTGAGATTTGAGCATTTTCGAAAAAAAAGGATAATGGCAAACCTAACCAATAAATGTTGTGATTCGAGGAGAGCTTGCTTAAGGGATTTATGCTATGTGAAGTTTGAACGTTTTTGATGGGTGAAGTAAATGATTTGGATAATTGGCAGTAAGTTTGAATTGGTATGGAATTAGATTGACGATTGCCGTTTAGGAAAAGAGATTATTTCATTAAAAAGGACATTTCATGAATCAAATATTTGGCAAAAAACTGATGAGCAAAGCTTGAATTCAGCGTTTTAAGTTGAAGGTGACCTTACCTCTGTAAGGATCAGAGAAACCAAAAAATTGGTTGGATCGCGATTTGACCTGGACTGGTGTCGGTAACATCTAATGTGGGCGACTTAAGTGAATTGCGCTTGTTCACCGATTTTGTTAACACATTTCTTAATTTCGACAAAGCGAATGAAATGAAAGCCTGTTTTCGCTTCCTTAGCATGGAACTACATTTCCATTTAAGTTCGAAGCCATGGTTCCTAAGTTGAGATGTTGATAGCAATACTTTTGAGCTAAGATCGGCGCAGCTATGAATCTTGTGTTTTCTGCTGAATAGTAGAATCGATTCTTTCGATAAGCTCATTATATTTTTAGAGGTCATGTAAGGCGGATTCGCGATCGATTATTACCGAAGGTAGAAAAAAATATTGTGATCAAAATTACTTAGTCATCTTTCTGTTCTTTTTCGTCAAGTCGTCAATGATTTGGTTCATGAACAATTTTCAGTTTCGTGAGCACTCGTGACAATGTTTTCCAATCTTAGACTTCACGTTTCTGCTGCTTAGCATTTGTTATTTTTATGTTTTGATTTGGGCATTGATGAAGTTCGGTAATGTGAACTGCTTATTCTCTAATGAACTTTGGGGCATTGCGGCAACATCGGGTATTGCGCTTTCATCATTTTTAGTTTTTCAGGATGCATTTTGACTCCAAACGACATTTTGATGGAGATTCGACGATAAACAACGCTCCTAATACGAGACACAAAAATCATGCTCTACAAGAGAGTTTTTCTCTAAAGTGCAAATTGTTTGACGATTGGAATCAAAAATTCTTAAAATTAATTCACGAGAATGGGTTCAAATATTGCAACAATCGTTACTATTAAAAAATTGTTACTTCCTCCACTTTTAAAATTCCATTTGAAAGTTCTCGTAATGGTTTCGATTTTCGGAAATTTTGACATATTTCCACGTTTCGAGGTTTCCAAGTTTGGATTCATTAAAGCAAAATGAACATCTGAAAAGGGGTTTTCTTGAAAATTGATTCAGACTTGGGTATTAAAATACAATTGGAACTCTTGGTCGTCAGAAAATCTACGTCATACTTGCACTAATTTGGACGTTAATCAAGACTTTCATCAAATTTATAAAGTTTTATAATTATGATCCTTAGGCTACTTGAAAAATATCCCAAAGTTTGTCTTTCAACTGTTTTACGAATCTTTCCGTCAAGTTCATCCCAAAGTAGTTCAAGTGAGTTGTTGACAGGCTATTTTATTCTATATGGCTTATTCTCTAATTCTCGATCCACGTTTCCCCGGAAAAGCTTAGAATAATATATTTTGAAATGTTTCGAAAGTCCTTAAAGTCAATACGAATGAGGTCTGCAACATCAGCAGACGAGACACATTCTTAGGCGTTTATGGAGACAACGCCAAACTTGCCTGCTTGGACAACAAACAGCTATTGGTCATCTTAAATTCAGCAAGCAAGACGCCGAGTTTAAACACATAATTTTGGCTTGACGTTCTATAACTCTTTCGCCAGTCGATTTGTATGTTTGATGAACCTTCGGGACAAGATTGCGTCTGGGTCTTTTTTATTATTAGACACTTTTAGTGTTTTTCTGTCGGCAGTAAAAGAAGTCTTCTCTCCTAGAAGGGTACCCATCCGGTCGGCAATCAGATGTAATACAACATTTTTAAATTATGTCCTACGCTTCAGAGTTAAGCATTTAAAGATGAAGGATATTTTCAAATTCGTAATTGGTCAGCAAGTCTTTCTTAATCAAGTTCATTTAACTAAACGATTTCAAGTGTATGAAAGACATGACGTTCTTCTTAATCCTGCGGAACGTAAATATTAATTTATGGTTGTAATATTGAGGGAGGTTGAGGGTTCGAGTAGGCCGAATTGAACCTAAACTAATTTTTGGTTGGTTTCAGAATTTAAAACATCGTGAACAGAAGTTATTTAACATGATTATCCTTGCTTAAAAATAAATAATCTTTAATTCTTTTAAATGTTTTGTTATTTATAAATTTTCATTTAGTATTTGTTGAATGAAAAATAAAGCATTTCGTGAATTCTTTCATAGAATCAAACTCTTCCTTTGAAGTTCGGCGACTAAATGCAATTTCCCTGTTAACAAGAAAGTCCTTCCCGTTTAATGCAAGCAAATTATTCGACAGGAAGCCAACTTTTTCAATTAACAAGAATCTATTCCATTCAACTTTTCCTCTTGAGAACAGAAGTCGTTAAAAAAAAATTAATATACTTAAAAAAAACACACAAGTTGGAAAAACATATTTTCCATTATTCCCAAGGAACGTCTGCGAGACAAAATATAAATTGAATAATCAAAGGAACAAAGGAGTCGAGATGATTCAATTATTCAATTAGTAGGCACACACACACACACCGAACAGAGAGTTTCCAAAGTCGAAAAGTCTGTCTTTTGTTGCGGACGGGTGTAAATGTGGATTCATGCGTTTAACAGGGTGGATCTGTGTTGTGAATCCTTTGTCCTTGCGACGCATTGCTAACCATTCGCTTGAAATAAATTTGCGTAACAAATTCACTTCGCAGAGTTGTGTCAAAATTCGATCGATCATCCTGGAATCATTAGCGAAGGATTTTTAATCAATTTGTCGCAATTGCAGTGAATTTGATCAATTGTCCTGTTTCGAATGGTGATGATGATGAGTTGAAATAGGCATGAGTCAAAGTCAAAAAACTTGCCACATTGGTCACGCCGTGAATGCGAATGCATTCAATTGAATATATTTTTTGTTTTTTGACAATTCACAGTGATCGATCAAACTGTTAATTATGTTTGGTAATTTTGGGCGCCAAGAATTTATTAATACTCATACAATTCGTTAAAAGCTGAGTTTACAATTTATTTTGAAAAAAAAAACATTTTAAACCATTTAAGGACAATTGTTAAACAGAAACTCGAGTGACTCTTGAATATGAAAGGCTTTTCAAGTTTAAAAACAATGTCAGCGAGGAAATCTCTATTCTCAAGAGATGTACTCGTAAAAATGATGGATCACCTGAATTGCACCGTTTGTCAAATTGAATGGCGTTCCATGCCCACAAGCAACACGGTAATAACTGCACCACTGACCACAATGCAGCCCCGCCACTCCATGGAGTTCGCTGTTTTCGAAGGATGAATCGCATTCCACAAACGGCAAACGGAGCCCCTCGATAGTCAGGAACTTTATTTATTATATCTCTGGGTGGATAGGTGCATTCGACGATGTCCTTTACCAATCAGGGGTGTTGTGTCCTCTGGTGCTTCTCATTGCTGTGTGTTCCATCTCAGAGCCATCCAAGTGGAGCAATGCTTCCCCTAGTCATGCACATTTTATTTGCGGCTTTCCATATGCCGCAGGACATATCCCCCAGCACATTCACTTTGCTGAACTCATCCTTTGATGCGGAAACGGTGTGAAATGTCCAGCGACTGCATCCACCAGCGAAATGAAAAAAATAGAACATAATTCTGGAAGCAATTTTAAATTCCTTTTTATTTGTTTTTAGTTCCGTTGGAGATTTTTGTCCAGAGCCAAGCTGGAACCTGCAGGATCCCTTTTGCTGAGAGGTTTCTCCTTTTTTACGCTTTTTGTGCTGCATCTACTGACAAAAATCAGAGATTGACAACCGCAAATGTATTTGACAAATCATTTTTAAAACTGTCATTGAACATTTGGGTCCGGGATCGGTTGTGTAGGATGCACAATGCCTTCCATTTCTGGGAGTTTTTTGGTTGACTATTCTCGGGCGTCAACAATCAATTTCCGCGCTGAAATAAAACGGCTGGAGAGAGAAAAAATAAAGTTGAGGAAGGAAGCCTGCGGAAGGAATGCAATGAAGCAAGCCGGGTGACGTCGACGTGTGCATGGATGAATTATTGCACTTCAGGAGGCTGGAAATGATTCATTGTTATGCATTTTGTAGTCATCATCATTATGGTCGTGTTTGCTGGTTATGTGCAGAAGAAAGGGCCATCGCCTTTGTTTATTGGACTTGATTGTTTATGGAGTGCTCCGAATGGACATGCGGAGGGTTAAGTGTTGGTCCGCAGCATGTTGATGCTCTTTTTATCATCGGGCCGGAATTTGTGAATAAGATAAGGACGGTCGTAGGCGAATTTTCGGGATTTCACTATGTACAAAAAAGATCATTAACTCGATACAAAATGGTTCCTTTTTGAGCTGCTCATTGAAGGAATTTTGGAAAACTTTCCTAAGGTTTTCAATCTTCCATCGCAAACATCAAGTTCGTTGGATTCACTCAATCCGGTCACTTGCGTTTTCAGACACTAGAGCTGTAATCAAAATTTCGTGATTCGCGCTAAAGCGCCTGGACTTTTCACGAAGCCTAAAGGATTTTGGCAAGCATTTTTCTGCCATTGAGGAAACTACGAGTCGTCATAATTTATGATTCTCGTCCCCATTTATACTGTCATTGACGAAATTCAAATCGATGTAAATATGTCGATTTATATATCGAACTATACCCGTTATTTCCAAAGTCTGGGTTTTTTCCTATGATGCCAAGATTTGGTAGATTTTTGACTTTCCTGACCTAAAGTCGCACTAATTTTGACAAACCAGCAAGATTGACGCGGAAGTTGCAGCAGTCGATTGTCGATGGTCGAAATGGTCGATTTTCTTCAGGAAGATTGCTGAGGGTCTATTCATCGCACATTAATTTATTTGAGTTTGCTTCAAAAAGGGTTTAATGTTATTGCTTTCTGCTTTGAAATACTACCCAGACTTTGGCTATCACTACTTTCACTGGCGGTGTGCTTGGATTAGTCTTAAGATCACGTTTTTTTCGAAAATTCTTTTGGCTTGGTAATGAATGTCATTCTGCTTTTCTAGCCATTAATTTTTTTATCATTCTTACTCGCTCGACAATAGTTTAAGCGCTATTAGCTTAAATAACTTAACCAAGTAGATTCAGTCCCATTTGTTTGGAGCAAAAAGGCTAAGACGTTCACAAAGTACGTTTTGCCTCGGTAGGATAGCTTTTTTGTAGATGGGATAGAAAGAACTGATATTCCAGTCGTCGTACTTGCTTCCATCACAAACTTGGCAGATTAGCTGATGCACGATCCTAATCAGAATATCGTCACCATGTTTAAAAAGTTCAGACGGCAATGTGTCTGAATCCGCGGCCTTCCTCTAAGGTGGGTGGGAGAACTTCTTCGTTGACCAGATTTGGGTTCTCTTCTTGCTAAGGCGTCCAATTCTAAATATCCTTTCTGTTGGCTGGTGCATTTTTCTTACATTGGAATGTCGAGCAGCTACTTAAAAGTGGTCAGAGTCGACATTTGCCCCAGTATTTTTGACAAGAGTTTTGCGTCAATAAGCCCATGGTCGATTTGGTAGCCGGTTCGACGATCTGGAGTTGGCCAGGACCTCGGAACTAATATATCCTTTAGAAACGACACCACAGTTGAGTTCCAACGGAGCAAAGTCCAAGGCAACCTCTGCTACTTCGGATTGCCAAATCAACTAGGATTCAAACTCAATACACGAAGGTCAAAAATACTGCTCTACAAAACACTGATTTTGATGTATGGAATGGTGAACCATAAGCAAAGCTGAACAAATATTAGAATCAATAGAAATAAAAATCCTCCGTCCTTCGAGAAGGAGAAGGCATAACCGCGAACTCTACGAGTTGTACAAAGATGTGTAAACAGTCCCGAAGACAAAAATCCATCATCTACGCTGGCTCGGCCACATCCAGAGAGTCTTCGAATCCAAGCCACCAGGTTTAAGAAGAACAGGAAAATCGAACATCCGATTTAAGGACTAAGTAGTCGCGGACGCTTGAAAATTTGGTCTAACCAATTGGAAACACAGCGTGCTAAAGACTGTCAGTGCTGGAGGGCAGGTCTCTGTCTCAGGCTCTGATCCTTTCAGGATCGCTGACCTCTTAAGCAAATAAGTAAGCAAGTATATTTTACTTACTGAACTTATGCGAAAACTCTTAGCTAAACCGAATGGTTAATATACAAACGTCTTTTCCACAAAACTAACTAAACTAAAGATAAATAAAAATTATTATTTAACTAGTATTAAATTGCTCACCTTACTTCGGGTGTTAACTGTCCAGAATGTCGAAGCCAGCCATAATTTCGATTTTTTTTTGTTGGAACACAGTTCCTTAAATGAAACTGCTGTGAGCTTTAACCCCGGCAAGTTAAATTCCGGATGAAGAAATAGTCCAGCAAATCAGACTCAGTACTCGACTGAGTTTCTCGAAGTACTTAAACTGCTGGCATGTCTTTAAATGTTAAAGACGAATGTTGCGCACGCCTACACGAAACTTCTCAACCATACAGAAAAAAGAAAATTTAAAAAAATAACTACGAATACTTTTAAGCTTGACTTTGACGTTGAAATTTTTCTGAAGCTGCTTTGAAATGCTGTTGGACTTGAACTTGGCTTTCACTGGTGAGTTGATCATCACCGATCCGTTCAAGAGTTTACATTTCCTTAGCGTCGATAGTAGTGCTTTTCCCTTTATCCCTACAGGATTCTTTTTCAAGCTAAAGACTTACGTCGTTCGTATTGCAGAGTAATTCTGTGGAATACTCGTGGTCTTTCTCTTTTCCCGTCGGAGAAGCCTATGCTCATCATTCCAAATCTGTAATCTACTTCTTAAGCGGCGTTTTCAACCACTTCTTTTCAATTGCATGTGCTTGCCTGTATTCTTTTTCAAACCTTTGCTTTTGTCGTGTGGTCTTGGTAAAACCTATCTTTTGCAAAGTCTTCAATGTCTGATGCTTGCGGAAAAAGATCCCTCGGATAAAACGATTTGACCATATTCCTTCGGATATTCGCGGTATATATAATCAACTGCGAAACTAAACGAAACATTTTCATTTTTGAAGATTCAGAGCTAACGAGTATGTTGGTACAAATTCGAAAAACGCAATTTTCAAGAAATCCCATTTCCAAAGTGAAACAACTTTCGTGGCAAATTAAATTGAAAGCGAAATAATTTGATTACGAAAATTATTGGTAAATCTTTGAGCAATGTTCTCTTCATAAACCTTGCAAATCCGTTCGGTAAATTTGATTACATTATAAGGAAACCCCTTGAGGTCTTCTTATAATCCCATCGTACTCGTATTACCTCAATAAAAGTGCCTCAAGAAAGGATCCCATAAACAGTCGCAAGCACCGCCGCCGCTGCCAATGCAAACCTAATTTAAATAATCGTCCTGTGGACATGCCATTTAAAATGATTTTCCCTCGATAAGAGGTCCCAATTCAAGGAAAGGGAAAATTCGATTTTTCTGTTCCGTTGAACAGCAATCTTCACCGAATGGGGTAGTATTAGTGTTATTAGACTTCAATCGAAAAGCCCAAGCCTTAAGAGATGTCCAAAACAGTGTCGTCTGTTTTTGATTTGCCAAAAAAAGAGGAAAATTCTACGCCCTATTCAGGATTGCTGTGGGTGGAGGGTTGCTCCATTCTCAAAGGGATGAATAGAGCTGGCTGTTGTGTGGTGGCGACGGAGGGCTGTGGCGTCGGCGACTGCTGCTATTGCCTTTGTTGCTTTGCTGCTAAATCACTTAACACCCTCATTCGTTGATGCTTTTTTTTCTCTTCCTTTTTATTCAGACCCGTTTTTCCGCCTTTCCCTCGTGTTTTTCTTTTTTATTGAATTTTGAAAATATTTGTTGACTGCAAGTGATTTATTCTTTGATATTCGACTTAACATATTTAAGCCACGGGTAAGCCCTTAAGTTCAGATGTTCTGCATGATATCGACTTAGCGGTGGGTATGCGACTTGTTATTCAATAGCTTGCGGGGAATTGTTGCAAATAGCTTGGTAAATAGTCCTCTGGGAACCGGGCCAATGCGGTGGTACCACAATCATTCATCATCGGTTGAATTGATTTTGTTATGTTTAGTTAGTGTGTTATCGGTTTTTGTGTGGTTACAAGGACTCGACTCAATTTGCAAACGAAATGTTAGTGTAAACAATTAAGGGGGTATACAGGAGCGGGCGGGGGATCCCAATCTTGAAAACAATTAGTAAGGCCGTGCACTCGCGTATCTAATTTCTATATTGGTATCGGGTTTCGGGGTTGAATATGCGTGCGTGGAACCAAGGCAAAAAAAAAACAAGAGCGTGAAAAAGACATCTCATTAGGAAACATATGTCCTGTATTGGAAAAGGGGCGACAAAGAAAGAAAGCAAAAAAGGACTTTGCAAAGGACACTCAATCTGTGTGTACATAGAGTGCGCAATTTTTTTTTTTCGTTCTTTGCCAGGGGAATGGGACTGAGGAAAACGTCAGGAAAATGTGTTACACATTAATCGTTATTTGGTTTACACAAGCTGTGCACTAAAAGAGGAAACAATTTAGCTGGAAGTGTATGAGACGACTGCGGGTAAACTTTTAGCTTTTCGCATGAATTTCTTTTGATAAATTTGCTAGATGGTTTAGAATTAAGGCACAATGTTAATAGATACAGTGACTCAAAGTGTGATACTTTCGTAAAAAGAAATATGCCTGTTTATTGTTGATGAAAAATGCATCTATAATTTACTGATTGCAGTTTTTTTTAATACTTTCTTGAATTTTCTAATAAATTAAAATCATTATTTAAGATAATCATTTTTAATTAAATGCTTGAGGATGTAAGTTATTATTAATCAAATCCCTACATTCTAAGCGCGTGATTCCCATATTTACATATTTAAAGTCACAGAGTTTAATGACCTGATTTCAAGAATCTGTTCAAAGGAAACGTGTACTTAATCAAATTTTGAGTAGAAAAGAACTATAAGCATACGATGTGAGTAAAACGAGTAAAAATTACGATAAGAAGTGGCCTTAATCGGATACAGGTATGATTTAAGGAATATTTCAATGTAAAGCTACGGCTCCTTTACTCGACCCTGGTTGCATCTGCTTTCTATACTGTGTGGTTCAGGGTACGCTGTTTCAGTTGATAAGACCAAGCTGTCTGGAATCTTAAAAGCTTTTTCGTGAACTTGTTTGCTAGCATTCGAAGATACCCTCACCTTTAGCATTGTTGTCCACGCGCACCACTGATTTTAAGCGTCCGGACTAGGACAATATTCACCACACTGTACAGGTCGTAGAATTCGCATTTGTACCGGACAACCGAAAAGACTTACTGTCTGGCTTATCAACCATTCGTCCTAGTTGTTGGACAACAGCCGGACAAACTTGATTAAGGTCTTACATTCCCACATTGACAACTACCGATCACAATACCTGTTCATTTTTCAATTTGGCTGAAGAAATTTCATGACAGCACACTTCCTTGCCGATATCCGGTGTAGGCCTGGAATCATACGGCGGTTCTTGGTACAAACAGAATGATAAATCGCGAGTTTTTGAAAGTATTGGATTCACCTCGAACGGGATGACGTACATGATAACATTGTCATACGTGCTTGCAACTGCATAGAGTCAGTTCAGCTCATTTGAAAAACTTCGACCTGATTTAACTGCCAATAAGAACGAACGCCAATTCTTTTGTTCGGGATTTCGGGATATAAGTGAATAGATATCAATCGTGTTTTCAAATATAAAATTTGCTTGTTTTGTTCATATGATGCAATTTTGCACAGAGTGAGCAGCAATGTTAGGAAAAGTATTGAAAAACTGTTGATTGCTTAATTCTATCCGAATAGGAATAGAGAATTTTATATCGACTTATTTGCACTCACTCAATTCACAGTATTTTATTTGTCTTCACAAGGAGATTTCGTGTTCTCTCTGATGTCAATTTTATCTCTTTAAAGTAGAGCCAACGACATTGCAGTAATTATTTTTGCAGTATTCTTTCAATTGGTTGCACCTTCATAAAATAATAAATTTGAAGCTTCTTATCTCCAAAAAGATTGTACAGATTTGTAAAGATTGTTGATTGAAATTAATTGCTTATTTAATTCAAGAAAAGAGATTGAAAAAATAAAATACACAAAAACTTGAATTTTAAAGCACGGCGAATTAAGTTTTGCTAGCTCCTAGTAAAAAAGACTCCGAAACGCATTTGATAAAAGAGCTATAATACACTGCGAATCACTTTGTACTCATAAAGCTGTTACATTTCACTTTTACCGGCACAAGGTACACAAAAGAAAGAAAATATTAAAGTCAAAAAGAATTTCCTTAAATCGAATAATAAAGTACTAAAGAATGCTATAAAAACTTGCCCACATTGCGAACATTGCAGTAGTTCTCATCGTGGATCTTTTTCAAATATTTAAAAGATTTAAGAAAGTGTAAATGAGGACAATTTTCTCTAATTTTGAAATACAAATGAATTTCCGCTAGACTTTAACCGCGACAGAAAAAGGAAATATATATGTTTTAAAGGAATTTGAAGGAGGCAGAATAAAAGCAAACCTATTGTAAATAACTATTTTGCGAATCCCCAAAACAAAGAGAAAAAACAAAACAAACGCAAATCTGAATCAATTGCATGACGAGAAAACGTAAGCTCGATGTTACAATTCTTATATCCATGATTAAGAAAAGAGGTCTCCTCTTTTGTCAAAACATCACAGCCAACAATTGTCATTCTGTGGACCTTAAGTCTTTAAATTTGGGAAAAAATGCACCTATAACCGGATAATAAATATAGGCGGGTAAATAAATTTTAACGAGTGTACCTACACCTCTAACTAATGTTGAAGCAAGTTCACGCATTTTTTTTTCTCACGACAATGAGGTCGATAACGACATACTCAACAATAGTACTGACTTTGACTTCAGAAGAGGCGAACTCAATCTTCTTAAGAAAAATTACTCTCTAAGATCGACTTTGAAAGCATTCTTATAAAACTGTTGACCAAATTATTGGTATGGTATGCTTTGAGCTATTTTTCAATACATCACTTATTATTTAGAGGATACACTTCTTAATTATGCAACATCAAGATTACCTACCCCTTCTGTTCTGAATAGTTATCAAAGATGTGAAAAGCATTCTGCAGAATTCCAATGACCTCAATATTTGCCGACGACATAAAAATCTTTACGGATACAAACAATCATGCCGATTGCATCACCGTACAGAATAACCTCAATTCTTTCACCATATATTATTCGAATGAAACTATATACATAAACCTATATAAATGACACAACTATCACCTAACACCAAGCTAAGTGGTGATATTACTCCGTGAGTAATAAACATTACAGTTAGCGTTACATCTCGAAAATCGACCGAAAACATTTTGGCCTCATTTTTGTGACTCGCATTATAGAGCAGCAGAACATGGGTAACCGAACCAGCCAATATACTCGTATTTTACACAAATAAAATTAAGTTTAAACTCCTTATCATTAAAATCGCAGCAGAAGAATATATGTACTTTGTACTTCCTGACGATTATTTATGACTTTTCCAGAGAATTAAAAATGGTTTTCCTTTTCTCCACTTCATAAAAGGGTGCCTTGATACTCTCCTGGAGCCATAAATCGCTTCAAACTGCATGACTGCTCCACCACAGCAAAAAAAAAAAAAACCTCACAAATTACTTAGTTGCATTTCTCCTTTCTTCCTTGCCGAAAGGATAATGCATCCGATTCGTATTTTTTTCGTTTTACCAGTTACTCCCGCCATTCATGGAAGTATGAAGAAGAACTACGCAAAAGAAAGCGACTGCGCATCTAAGAAGAGGGATGGCCCATGACAAAAAAAATAAAAAATGCAAAAAAGGCGAACTAAGATGAAGCGAACGGCCATTTGATCCTGTGTATCCTCTTGGGTTTTCGGTACTCCATTCAAGGCAGCGTTCAGCTGATGTAAAAACAAAACACAAGGAGCTCATCGTGTAGTAATCGGCGAACAATTGGTGTGTGTTCGGGGCGGAGTTTTATTTTTAAGGATATTCTGCGCAACCTCTTGCTGCGAGTGTATTGTGTGCGAGAAGGCATGGCTATGTGAAAGGAAGGCAGCAAAAAGACAGAGAAAGGACTCGCTAGACTTTCTGAAGGTGAATATGTTTGTACATACTTCGGAATGGTGTGTTGGTACTTACAGATTAACTGTCAATTGACTCTGACCTCGTGACGTGTTTACCAATAAAAAGCGATTGCACAATGGAAAGCTTACCTGGGAGTCCTTCAGTCCTAGCCGCTCGGCAAGTTTTTTCCTATCCGGTTTACTGATGTACTTTTGCTGTTGAAAGCGCTTTTCCAAACCCTTTCGTTGCGAATCTGCAGGAGGTCGTTTTGGTTTTGTTTTATTTGCATTAAGGATTAAGGAGGTTTAACGTACCTGAAAATACAGCTCGTCGCATCATACCACGCCTTGGCTTGCCGCGTGTCGAATGCGCCCACGGAAAGCCTTGTCCCGGCGGCAAGGGAAAGACCTGAGCTCCAACTAAAAGGACATACAAATGTTAAATGTGTTAATTACCCAGCGCAAGGGTTAGCCCCTAAAACGGTTGGCATATGTGTTTGAAGATTGGTACTCACCCCCCATATAGGGATTTCTGCAGTGCGCCAGCAGGGAATGCAAATGCGGGTGATTGAGACCATGTGGGAGGAATGGCGTTGGCCTGCTGGGCATGGGTTTCGCTATCACTTGCTTTTCGGTGTTGGCGCCCTGATGTCTTCGGTTGTCGTCACTGTAACATCCACCACCACCACCACCTCCGCCCTGATTGCTGTCATTGTGGAGATGACTGGTGGTGTTGGGGCCGCTGCTGCCATTGTTGCCATTCGGATGATTGTCGCTATCACTAATTGTGCTGCCAGGTGATGATGTGGTTTGTGGCTGACAACTATTGCTATTAGTGAGGAACGCGGGATGGGGGAACTGGGTGTGTTGTATAAAGTTTTGTTGTATATAAGGCCAGATATGTTGGGGTTGAATAAATTCTGAAAACAAATAAGCAATTTTATACATCACATATGGTAAGGACATTTACTTCATTAAGGATTGTTTGAAAGCTTCACTCTAAGAACTATTTCTATGAATACGATTGAAAAAGAAGGAGTTGTCTCAAAAGCAACAAAAATGGAAAAATATCAAGTCTTCTATTGGCTTGATACAATTTTCCAGCGACATTAAATAGTTTCGAATTATAGGGGGAAACATTGAGCTCCTTAGAATTGTTAGTTTTGCGATGAGGGACAGCCAAAAAAATAACAATAACTATTTACAAGTCTGCCTTGGTAGAAAAGTTTTCAAAAGTTTTGATTAAATACGATTCAGTTCATCTTAAATTTGCACGCATGAATATCCTCTACATCAGGCAACTATTAGAAGGTGGAATATTGGATCCAAAATATCCCGAGCCTAACGAGAGTATCTATGCGAAAGACTACCAATCGAGCCACTCTCTATTACAAACATCAATAATATTTGGCCATAATGCCGCACTTGAAAGCCACGTCCCCCTTCATGACCACCAAAAAGGAGGTAACTGATACACATAAAAGCTCAAGAAGCAAGGAAAACGTTCAGAACACATTTCAGCGAAAAAAGAAAAGAATCTACTGAGTCTCCCAGCTCAAAAAATCGAAGAGTCTAAGGAAGTGGTTTTTACAAAAAAAGACTTGCTGTGAAAATATTGCGAACGCAAGGTGTCAATATGGAAACCAAAATCATGGCTCGCACCCAGCGTCCCATATTTGATACTTCCACGACGCTTGAAAAAGAGGCCAAAACGGTTGGCTTTCAAATTACACACGCTAGCGGAAAAGAATCGGTGCAGCGAACAGTGACTGGGAAACAGCTCTAAGGACTAAGATCGTGCTCCATAAAACAGTCAGTTATTCTATGTAGTATGTAGCCGAATGTTAGACCATAAGATAGGCAGCAGTGAGGAGGACGAATGCGATCGATGGTCTGGCAAGTAAGTAACTTAGCAATCAAAAAAGGGATTTGGGAACAAATAATAACTTCGTATACACATCACATTTGGAAGTGATGTACACGATTTTTTCAATAGCCCGGTAAAGAGAAAAAATGGCGACAATTTCATCAAACGTGTTGCGTGAGATGTGGCATCTACTTCTCCATAATCTGCGGCTTAGCCTTATTCATTTTCGGATAAGTGTTGACCAATGATATTACAAGACGGAATTTCTTACCATGCTTTTTGTACATCAATGGTTTTTCGGCTTTCACTTTCACATATACGAAAATCTTCTTTGTTAACGTATTCATCAATTTAGAAATGAGCATCATCGCTCAAGAAATTGTACATGAAAATTGAACCCCAAAACGTATGAGAGTGCAAAATACACCATAATGCTTTTTGAGAGAGCCAATCTTTAATAGTGTGCCCACGTTGAAATCGTTAGATTTGAATAATCTTCAACACTTTCACTTTGCTGCAGAGCGTTCTTCTCGAGGATGAATAGGTTTAAAGACATCTTTTACACATCCAGTCTCTTCTTGTCAATTGCACCCTCTGATGGACGACTATGTCCACCATAACATGCTCGCAATGATCAATACGTACCGACTACAGAATCCCTATTTTTCTAGTTCTCAAATTCTAAATCCATTTTGTAAAATTGCAAACCGTTTTACTTAACATATTCAATGTCGGATGTGAGTTCGATTTGACAACGTATATGATTGAAACTGGGGTTGTAATATTCATTCTGTCATTCTGTCACGCCATTTTAACTAAGACCTTGAAGATATCGATTCCTTCAACTCTGAGAAGGTATTTCTCGTCTGCGTCTGTTTTATCTCACTAAAAAGTAAACTAACGAAGTCAATGGCATTGAGGCGAAAAATTGAAATTGAAAAATTGAACTGCCTGAAAAGATGTTTGCTTTCCCGCGTCTATCTTATTCGGCTCCAAGGTTTTTTTTCGAAGAAAGATTAATTATCTTGACTGAATTTCTAATGCTCGTTACTTTTAGGTTCTTCATGGCAGCACCCAACTTAAATCGTGTCCTCTTCGGATGTGAATGAACTCTTCCCAAAGTGTTCATTTGTTTCTAGTCATTTAACTATCAACAGCTTTGATATTTTTTCCTCTTTTGTCTGCTTAGAAAATATAATTTAGTCGAACTTGTCAAAAATTCCCACTTGCATACCAAATTATGGCGAATAAAATACTGCGAATTGAGCGGATGCAAATTAGTTAATATCAAATCTTCCTGGATCAATTGAAATCCAAATAAAAATATATATAAAAACACCGTTCAATTTTGAGATTTTTAAGGTTGTTCGGCTTCACAGTTAACCAAACTTTTAAATCAATGAAAAGTCGCAAAATTCCTTGTCCTGAACGAATTATTGACAACCAAAAATAAATCGTTTGTGTGGCAGCTTAACCCCCAGCTTATTAACAATTTGCAGGTAATTAATCTGCGGAAAATCACGCATGCATTAAAGCCATCAACCCCAAATAGCCTTCAAGCCTTCACATTAAATTTCAAAGGACGCGTTAATTCGTTAATTGTTTCTGTCTAATCGAATTAAAATCTTCCCCAAGCCCCAACGAGGAGCGTATGCTCCTGTTCTTTCAACAATTTGATTGCTCCTCAGGCATTGTTGTAGTCGGTGGTAGGAGTCCTTTGAAAGTGTAAATCGAAAACTTACACACAAAGGCCATTGCCGGGGTTCTGCTCTCTTAGGTGTGTGTTTATGCTTGAAGGGGTTTTGTCAGCTTTTGAATAATTGTTAACTTGACACTACAAAGGACAAAGCTTTGTATGTGGTGTTCTTAAACGATGCCTTCATTCAGTTTATAATGTGTACCATTTCTGACAAATCATATGAAAGCAGCACTCCTCGCTCACACACACGCATGTTTTGATGTTTACAAAATTTCAACTGAAATTAAGGATTTTACTCGTATCCTTGGTGGTGTTTTAAACCCCTTTTTCCCCATTTAAGTTTCATTCGCACGATGCGTGAAGCAGTGAAGGTGTTCCTGTTGACTGTAATGACTCCCGTCCCAGACACTAGAAGGATGTGTTTGTATGCGGAAATTACTGTTGTTGCTTATGCCGGTGCGGAGCCTGCTTTAAACATTCTGCCTACCAAAGTAGTCCTGAAATTATAATTAATTTGTGTACAGTGTGATGACAATTTGTCGGCACTGGGTGGAACAGGGGGTGCCATCCACAGACGAGATTGATGTGAGTTATTGTGTGGAATTGCGTTGGCTTTGATATCGGCGGTTTTAGTTTTTAGGTGTATACAGATGGGGATGACAATATTAGAACGAAGAAAGTGTCCTTAGGAATTCATGTTTTCTTGGGTCAAGCTAAATAAGTCTAGCGTCATTTTATTCCATGGGAGAAAAATATCCAATAGATTGCTTATCTGATATTAAAGTCGGGCTGTTTGATTTCCTTAACCGTCCTTGGGTATATCTGTCAGAGGTGTCCTTTATATTGATTGCATTTAGGGTACGTTTAAGCCACATTACGATAAAAAGATACTCGAAAAAAAAGTTGATGATAGAAAACGTAATTTGCATAACGAAAATGTTTTTAACCAAGCGGAGTGAGACTTCCTCAAGTCTAGATTCGTCGGATCACTGGGTCATATCGGGTTGAAAAACATTTTCATTATAAGTATTAAATGGTCGTTTCATCGAGATCAATAACTAAGCTGTGACACATGATCTAGAATTCCTTCATGGTCCTGACGTTGTGACTCAGGAATTCAAACTTCGTTATCGCTTCTCAACTGAGGCTTTAGAGCAGCTAGAAATTGACGACAATTTTACTCCAAAGTTTATCTTCTCAGATGGGAAACACTTTCATCTCGGCAGTTTGGAAACCCTGCACGTATTTACTGAAAAGGCAATGCATCCTGAACGTATGAATATTTAGTTAGATTTTCGGAGTGGCAGCACTATTGGCCGGCACATTTCGCTTCCAACACGATAATGAATTATAGATTTTTTAACGTCAGTAGATATATAGTGAAGACATGAACTTCGACGAGCTATGGTTTCAACAACGTATTATATATTATCAGTCGTTTTGCTGATGTAGCCGATTTAGCGCCGTTGGACTTTTTTTGGTGGGTGCAACTTAAGATCGATGCTATTCGAAGAATTCTGAGACGTTTAACCTAATCAAGAACAATATTGGTCAAGTGGTTAAGCTTTTCGATAAGGCGGTTATAAGAAAATACGAATTTGCAACTTTGTACTTTCTCATCCATTCGTCCTCCTCGCAGACAGGACCGCATCACCGGTGTAGAATTTTTCGTCCGAAGGATCGTAGAATCTGTTCGACAGTCTAGCCTATTGTCATACAGACAACACTATTAAGAAGAACTGGCGAGATGAGTGTTTTATAGAGCATGATTGTGGTTCTTCGAATTATATGCTTCAATGCTCGACAAATCGAGGTTGCATCAATTGACTCGGACGAGTCTTTGTCAGATCTCCACCACTGAATTGTTTGTGGAGTTCAGTGTTAAGGCAGTCGATATCGATGTTCTATGCAGGTAGATGTTTGGTGGACCTCTTGAAATCTTCAGTAACGACTAGACTGAAAAAGGTTTTTGTCTTACATCCTGACACTTTCAGGTGGAGTTTTCGAGCGTTGTGTGTCATTACAGGATATGCTTTCCCAGGATCTTGCATTCAGCTAACAGCATGAAAAGTGTAGTGCAGTTGAAGGTGTAAAGAGTATCGTATGAAAATTCGTTGTTCCTTAACATGATATGGTGCTAAAGTGGTGTTGAAGGGTGAAGTCTTCTGTTTTGAAGTTTTGCCATGCCGAAGACTACACTCGTAATGGTCGATTTCACACGGAACACTGGATAGGATCTTTGAACCTGCAGCTTTGCTGCTCTTAGGTTTTTTATGACCACACCAACTTCTTCTACAGTTGGAGAGAGAGTGCCGATCACAATGACGGAGAGACTGAGTGTCTGTTTTCTTTTTCGAAAACTAACTTTTGAAAGTTCCTTTTCTTGTTTTTTCGATGTCCCAGTTCTCGGAGTCTTCCTTCGATTAAGTCTGTAATCTTTACAGCGTCTTCGTATGCGAGATTTACATAATTTGGTCATTTGACTAAATATACATTTTTGTGAACAAATTTTGATAATTTAAATGAAAGTGACAAGGAGTCTTATTTTTAATAATATAACAAATAAAAAATAGTCGAACTCGGTTGTAATCCATCTCTTGTGGTGAGTACTATAAATACAATATGTCCTTTAAAATCTCGGTAGTAGTGCAATCATTAAGGAATTTATGACCTTTTTAAATGAAAGATTCCGGCAAAAAAATAAATATTCAAGTTTGTACCTACAAAGCCGAGGAAATACCGCATGACACAACTTTCTATGAAATGTTGATGCCAGGAAACCAAATCTTGCTAGCTTATGCCAGTTGTCACGTAGAAAAAAATATCATCTGAATCACTACTGTTTGAGACAATCAAATATTTCAAAATGTCACAACATATGGGAAGCCCCCGCAAGAGGTACACTAATCGTATTGACACACTTTGCAGCTTTACCAAAAAAAATTAACTAGGTAAGGCCTACACGTTCACTTACGGTTAACTGAGTCATATCGAACCACAGTAAAACGAGAGTTATAAATTTTGGTGAATCAAAGATACCATCGATAGCGTGAGCTCATTAAGTAGTTCCGACTTCAAGTCACGACTTTACATTTCTACGGATTCTGTGGATGATTCCATGAGTCCACTGAATTGATAAGATTGTTATTTACCCAAAAATAAATCCCCTTTTTCCATCTGCAGACACAATAAACTGGCAATTTTGTAGCTCATCTCAAAAACACATTTGAAACACGAGTCGCACACTTTTGTTTTTTTTCGGCATAAAAAGCAGAAGACCCAACACTCAATTGAAGAACAATAAAAAGAAGAATGAATTTAATGTGATGTAATAGAAATGAAAATATGAAATCAATTGATCCTCTCGTCCAGCCCACAGGCGTACTCGTACAACAATAAAAAGAATGAGATACAAATAAACGGATACACTGGCATTTGGATTTGATTAGATACGCCCATTTTGCGGCAATAAAAAACTGCCGAGCTCATAAGGAAACAACAGTTTACCCTCCAAAAAAAGCCTGAGCATAATGCGAACAGACAAGGCAAAAACCAGTTGAAGGATTTTTTCCCGGTCAGAGATCCTTAATCACCAGACAACCTCATAGAACGAAACATCTAAACATGATTAGGAGAATGATGTTTTTACAGCCTCCCTTAAGGGACGACGACGTGCTGCAAATAAAAAAGCAGCGCGCCTTTGTGAAATATTTGGGCCGTTTTATCTAGTGCCCTGGGAAACGAAAAGGACAATTATTTAGGGCAATCATTTTTGTACTCTTTATCAAGACTGAATGGAATAAAAAATTAATACTCTCGATTGTGCGTCTTTTTAAGTCGTTACATTGGTGAATACAATGAAAACGCAAGCGGATAAGCTCATGCGGCTTGTTTATGTTAGGTGTTAACGAATCCTTCGTTCCTTGCAGGATTTTGATTGTTTTGGTTTTGGATTAATGCCTGAGTGTAGATTTTTGGATTTTTTTTCAAAACCTTGTTTTTAGATTTAAATTATGAATTTGGGATTTTTATAATTGGAATTGAATTTATATGAAGGAAAAAGAAAACACAATCAGTTTGGGTTCATCTAAGGGTTGAATTTTAGTATATAAAGTAGGCTTTTTAATTTAAGGGTGGGCAACATATTTGTTTCTTAAAAAAATCTTCCAGAATAAACATTGTTCTATGTTTTCAAACGACTGTTGCGCTTTTACAAAGGGTAAACCTTCTGATTATGCTTTAAATGTTTTTTCAAAGTTGGTACAACCTGGTCTTGATTTTTTTGGTTTTGAATGATGAAAGTGCCGCAACTTCAAAAGAAACATCAAACACTCAATCTATAATCAGTGGCTTACTAATGACTACATAAATATATTTTACAAAGTGGCTCAAGAGTCACAACAACATTAAAAATTTATATGTATTTCTACAATTATTTTTTTTGAGGCTCCGCACCTCAAAAGGCATAATCGGAACCCTGATTAAATTAATTCATTGCCTGTCTGTCTCTCAGGACTCTTTCTCTCAGGAGCAAGTGAATAAATCAAGTTGAAATTAATACCAAATACTTGCGATTGCAGTCCCTTAAAGCTGTTAATCGGTGCAGGTGAAAGATGTGATCGCTTATGCCGCATATGTTGAAATTCCCGTTTTATAGTACAAGTAAAGGGAAGAATCCGAAAACCGTAAATTTTTGCTTACATCATACATTTTTTTTTAAATCGCCTGCGGAACCTCCGTTGTGCGAGTCCGAGACGCACTTGGGCGGTTTTTTTAATTCAATTTTAAGATTTTTAAAGCATTATTCTTGGAAGTTTACTATGGAGAAATTTTGAGACTGAGCAACGTTTTAAAATAATCAAATACTATATAGAAAGCAAACGATGAATTATGATGATGCAAAGGGGGTCTTCACTCTGCGAGGATACTTCGATCAAACTGGTGGTTTCAAATTCAGGGGTCTGTGAGTGATTTATCACTTGGTTCAGGGACATCACAAAAAAACATTCAGCGTGTAAACTGCAGTAGGGAAGAAGAGCCTTCTATGTCGGCTTGAAGGCAGTCTCACTATTTGGAGATGTTTCAAACCGCGCACCGGAGGACTCAAAAAATGTTGCATATAAATCCATAAAAGGTACTGCTTGTGGCGGAACTGAATCCAGCAGATTATCTCACTCCATAAACGTAGTCTCTTCAGATCAAAGAAATGGCTAGGCAAGAAGCTACTTTAATTCAAAACCTCTTATGGGCGACTGGACCCATTTAAACTTAACGAATGTGATTTCATTTTTGTTTGGGATCATAGACCTTACTTCTTTGAATACGAGAAATATTGTGTTCTCTACTGTCCATACATTACACCTTACAACTTAACTTTTAAGGCTAATTCTTGGGGAAAGTAAAATTTCGCGAAATTCTGAAATTAGTTGACCGTCACGCTCACCTGACTTAACTGCTCCAGACTTCTTCAAGTGGGGAATATGAAAGATAAAGTGTACCAAAACAGTGTTCGAACCACTCATCAATTGAAGGCAAACATCCGACAAAAAACATTTCGATGAGTGGATTTTAATGATGTAATTTTCAAAACTAAATAAAATTACTCAATTTTAATATTAATATTTCATTTATAAGTGAACTCTTAAGGAATAAAATGTTATATTATTTTACAATGGTATTGCGATTTTTGGGCCAGGTGTCATCTGAAAAGAGGATTTTGTTTAGCAAACGGGTTTTGGGTTCTGAACCCTAAAGAAAAAAGCCATTAATAACGAATCTTCACTTCCTGATTCAATTGGCTCATGTAGACAAATGATTCGAAATTTTTATGCAAAATTTCTAAAGTTTGTACAACTTTTTTGGTGTCTCACCTTGTCTCACCAAGCATCTTCAAAAATTTGTGCACATCAGCTTCAGTCGATGCATTATTTCGACCGAAAATTCTTGCCAAAATTTCCATCTTTGCACTACTTTGCATTTCTGAACGTTGTTGAATCGCAAGTCGATCCTGAGTTTCTGGTTTTTTGAGAGCTGTCAGCGTCGAAAAGCAAATTATTCAAAATGAATCTTCAATAATAAATGACCCGCCTTAAAATTCGTCATCGTTTTTCCCCAAGAATTTTGCGCTGTATACATTTTTATTCAATATATAATTTTATGGCGGAAATAAGTGAATAACATTTTTGCGCGACATCTCAGCTTGTGCAGAACTTTCCAAAATAGCTGGATATTACCTGTTCAGGTACATAAAACAAGTTTCTCAAAGAATGGTCTAAGGAAAAAAAAGCCCTATGAATTGAACCCCAGCAATGTTAACCGACCATCTGAACTACGTCAACTTCAAAAGGATAAGTCTTGTTAACATTTTAGTTATCGCACCGTATTTCCGCGCTGACAATCATCAAAATTGAAAAGCTCCCGGCTTTAACTTTAACTTTTTGAATCTGCTCCAATACCACTATGACATTGTGCCGCGAGTCGGTGGCCGCGCTTTACTGATAATTCTATTGAGTTGTCATTCTTGAGTTCAAAGTTTGTTTCGTCATAATAATGGTTTGCTAGCTTGTCTGTTAATGACGAATATAATTTTGCGAATTTAGCGAATGCAAATAAACCGATATCATGCTCTCGATTCAGGCTCGACGCATGGAAGAATCGGAATCAAAATTCTTTTCGAAATTATCTTGCTCCTGTGCAAAATTCATTATAAGGAGGAGTCATAATCCTTTGAGAGCAAACAGGATGAGATCCATGCCAGGTGAATGGAAGAGGTTTTACAATAGATCTGTGCCATATTATGTATTTTTTTAACATCTTTCGAAATTCGAAAGAAGATGTCATATTCCTGAAATTTGCTTAGCTACTGGCATATGCGATATTAACATAGAGAGCAGTGAATAGTTGAGTCTGCAGAAAATATGGCTCAAGGTGAATGAAGATAAAGCGAATATAATATACATATACTGTGAATTAAAAAGGACAAACAACATCGATGCAAAGGACAAATAGTAATGGTAGACAGATATATTTAACTCCGAGACAGTTAAGGACTCCGTCTTATTTGGAAAAGTGCAGCACATTTGACAGGATGAAGAATGCAGCCCTTAACTGTTGCGAAGAGGCGTGCTGGAGATGGCTGATCGGTGCCATATAAATTATCCAAACTTGTGCTTGGCCTTGGCGCAAGTTTGTCAACAATATTTGTTAAAGGCTTATTGTGGATCTAGCCTAAAGATCCCGGACATAATGGCCCAGGTGTCTAGGTCATGTTGAATGGACATAAATCAGCAGTCCAAAGAGACTACGAATCAACAACAGATTGTGGTGACATCAAAGTACGCAAGTGGGAAAATTAAATAAGAACTTTTTTTTTGCACAAAAATATCGAAAGAACTTAAAATCGGCTTTTCACTTTATTATGACGCTCGGTATTAGTATTGCTCTTCCGTCCCAGTAGCCAAGATTCTAAGAAAAATACACTTGGGCAGGGGTAACCAAAGAGTATTGCCGCAAAAAAAGCTCATGATCATATCACGCTAGTATTTCAAGAAACTAATAAAAGGACATCGAGCAGCTAGAGCTAAACATTTGGTTGGATTGAATTAAAGTGTCTTCAAAACCTTTTGGGCATGGCATAAATGTTGTGTCCCTAAAAAATCTTCCCATCAATGTAAAGGTTGTCTCCGAAAAAACTAAACTGAGTCTACATTTTATTTGTGAATATCCTTTCTTCGCCCGAATTATGAAAGTTGAAAACATTCTAACTTAAATATATTCTTTGATGTCAACCTCTCAAGTCTGCTTTTATTACATCGTTTATATTATATTTTATTGCAAATATCCGATCTTGACAACAAATTAACAAAACTCCTCAATGAAATGGAACCAACGATACCGAATCACCAGTTTCTTCGCATTGCTTATGCTTGTTACAAGTTTTGAGACCTCGGCTTGAAGCACTGTCACTGGCTTACAACATTTCATGAGTCGATCTTGTTTTTGTCATATTTTTAGTTAAGATCTAGGTCCTTGGAAATTCTCAGTGGCAATTGTTTCTTAAGAAGCAGATTTGCAGAGAACGCCGTCGGGTGGGGTACTTCAAGGCAAAGAAGTTGTTTGGTATTTAGGACAAACTTCTATAGCACAGTAACTGTAACTCCAAAAAGAGTTACTCCCTATTTCTACTCGAATTAGAAGGAAATCAAATTTTGCAAGAAAAGAAGAAGAATGCCATGTTGGCAAGGACATCAGTCAACCTCTTTAGAGCTGCCATTCAAAATGCTTGTGTTAATCTTACCATTTCGTACGCGAACACCTTCTCGGGTATCGCCAAGTATTGCGGATACGCTAAATTTCAAAATCGGCTTCGTACTATCCTTTAAAATGGTCTCCTTTGTGTCCTCACGTATTTCACAATTTCTACCACAACACTTATCACATTTGAATTCGTTTTCACGCTTCAATAGCTCATGATTAGATAGATTCTTTGTATCCACAATCACTTGATTGAAGTTGCCACAAATATTACAACACATCTCGATACGATCGCCATCCTCGTCGCCATGTCCCCGTATCATGTCATACGAATTGCGACCCGCAACAAAGCCACCACTATGATCCTCCGATATATGGAAATTATCCTCGTGCGATGAAACCGACGAATTTCGACTTAAAACCTCATTATGCGGCGAATCACAGATTGAGTCCTTCAAATCCGAATTACTTTCACTTTCACTATCTGACAAAATTGCCTCCACATTGGCCGCATCCTTATCGTTCAGGATATTGTCAACCATAAATGCCGTTGACATAGTTGCGCCTTCAATTTATTTCCTCACTAATTGAATATTGAATTTTTTTTTAAATTTAATTTAAATGAAGTTTGAACCGAAATGATACCGTAATGCAATGCATGCAACGCATCCAGCACGAGCAAGGATCTAGACTGGACTGATGATGGGTTGGTTGAACACAACTGACGACCGGCGCCGCCGTTCTATGAGGAACCAACACATTCGGTGGTAGGTTTGCTAGGATTCGAGTGAATTCCAATCAGGACGTTGTTCGGGGTTGTTGTGGCAACTCGGTACAGTACGGAATGAAAATTTTCCTGCCACACTCATGTGTGTGTGTGTTGAATCTTTGGGATGATTTCGTTAATGTGTGCGGCGTCGACGGTGGAAGGGAATTTTAACGACGTCCCTCTTTGCTGGGTAAACACAATAAAAATATGAGAGAAAAAATAAGTCCTTGTTGTGAACGAGATCCTGCTTAGTCGTCCTCACACTCATGCAGAAAAGTGTTTGTTTTCTTTTGAATGGGGTATTAAAAAAAATGGAGTTTCGTTTTAAGTTGATTGCAAGAAGTGCAACAGTGGCGTTGAAAATTATTCAACTACGTCTGTTGAAAGTGGGAAATTATTGTTGCTTGCCGAAGGATGCGGAGAAGGAGTTGGAAAGATATGATTCTTCTTAGAATTTTGTGAATGAAGGTGATGAAATTGACATTTCGGCTCGAAGGATGTCCTTGAGTGGGCTTAAACTATTTAATTGTCTTTGACTTGCTACCATAATCTTTGCTTTTTAAAAACTTTCCACTGGAGTCAAATCCGAATATAGCTATTTTTTCGACAGCACACATTCGGAGAAATACAGTAGCAAAGGGTTCATTGTTAAAAGTGCCAACAAAAAGTCTGCATTGATATCAGCCAACAGTGTCTGTCTCACCATATTTGCAGAAAAATGACCTAATCAATGTTTAATTGCTAAACACGACCAAAAGTTTATAGTGGTCCAAAATTGCCAATTCTTTTTGTTGACAACGCTAGAGCATGTTAATTCACCTCAAGGAACCTGAATCAATTTTGACACCTCTTAAGACACTATTCTCGCAAGCCAATCGACCTGACTTGTTTGTTTCCAATAATCTTTGAGTCAACTGCACTTTTTATGAGAACATTTCAAGAACTGGCTTCAAAAAGTTTTCCTTGCTTTACGCAACGCTGTTCACAGCAAGTAACTCAAAGCTTCGTGGCATTCGTCATCGCTTGAATTTTAAATCCTATTTGCGAAACTGTTGACTTGGATTTAAATACACTCTTGGCTGAAGCATTATTTTGTTTTCATTCATTCACCTATGCTGTCGCGCTTATCGCACAAGGTTCCACACCATACAATATAACAGAACTAAAAAAATGAGTGTTTTGTGGAGCATGATCCTGATCCTTTGAGCTAGACGCCACAAAGATTTTGTTCGTGGTGTTCATATCTCTCGAGGTAGATACATTCCTTCACTATCTCCGTTTTATATGTATCTGTTAACATTTTGTCCCAGCTGTATCTTACGGGTCCATTTCTTGTCGGCAGCATTGGCCTTGAAGTCGACGAATGGGTATATTGGCTCAAAATTGTATGCTTTTGTTTTATTAAAACCATACTGGCTAAGGCCAATTTGTGCGTTATGTCAAGCTTCCCCTTTTTTGTGAATAAGAAGGATGGAGCTGGCTATCTTGTTGTCGGGCATGCTTTCGTCCTCTCCAACCTTTTTATGTTGATGTTCCTGGACACTTGCTGATCCTTTTTCCGTGGTTATTTTATTATGTTTCTCTGTCTAATTCTATTGTCTTTCTTCATAAATGAAAAAGAATATTTATTCAGTTTGAGCTCTTTTCTTCCTTGAACCATAGTCGGAATGACTTGATGCTGATGATTGTTTGTTGAATGATTTTTTCTTGTAAATATTTTGATCCTTTAATTCAAAATATTACCCTTGGTATGGAAATAATAATAACAAAATTCCAAGCTTAATACTCATAAGAAAAATACTTGTGTAAATTGTTTGTCTGATTTCTGATTGACACAAAACTTTTGAGCGGTAAAGTATACCTCAGAGAAGGTTGCTTGGTTAAAAGAACCTTGACAATGAAATGAAATAATAAAAAATTATTGTTTTGTAAATCGATCTTCTTATTAATGATAGACGTTATGCAGCTAAACACGCACTTTGTCAATATTTAATTGCGTTACTTTACTGTCTTTATTTTCCTCTAATACACTGCGAATCTCTAAGATTAGGCAATAAATTACGCGGTTAATTTTCTGGATGAACTCGTATGCTTGATAGAAATTTTAAGCCAGCTAAGATTTACTACTTTTGAGAAGAAACTTATTTTACTTAAAGAAAGGTAAACGTTTCCGTTTTTCGGTTTTAACACATTATTTATATTTTTTTTTCCATCAGTAATAAGCCTGATTGCAATTCTTCATTTCCTCTTACAATCTGTTTCAATTGAACTTTAATATTTTTTGTAAAAGTCAAGAGAACTCTCGTGTCTTGCATCTCGGATACTTTCGGTTAAGTTTCCATCAAAGTTTTGTTTACGCATTTCCGCTTTCTCCATTTCAAAAATTCCACGTTTTTTTGAGTCAATTAAGCTTCCGACAACCCTTGAAGATTTTGCCATAGTAGGTGACATTTACCTCACAATTACTCCTGATATATTGATAAGATATCTTCACAAAATAAGGTCGTATTATCTTAATTGTGGGAGCAAGAGTTGTTACTATCGGGACAGTCAAGTTTATCATTTGGTTCAGGTATCCTAATACTAATACAACGCTGTCCATCCATCTGTCTGTCCTGTGTAGCGCTGTATCTCCTGAACCTATTTCTTCTTCATAATATAAAGCTAAAAATAAGGAGTTTTAAAAGTAGGTTATTTTTTCGCCAATAACAATATATTCTATGAGAAAATTTAAATTTAAAAAAAAATTAGTGTTGCATATTGTACGGTGGAAAGAAACCCTTCGTGTGTGTGTCCGACTCGCACATTTATTCGAAGCTTTGCGCACTGGTTTTAGAACAGGAATCTCTTTCATTTTTCTACGTTGGATAGAATCAATTTTTTCTTATCCTACTTTCTAGTGTTTTACTGGCTGGTACCCGGCTGTTAGATCTTTTCTCAGGATGTTGATGCTTCGGCTGTACTTCTCCTTCGATTTTTTCCAAAGTTTTTTGTTTGATAGTTGTTTACATGTCTTACTTCAATTTAGTTGCTATTTCTCGTCGTTGAAAGCATCTATTTTTCCTTTCATTTCATTCAAGGAGTAGTTTTCAACAATATCTTAAAAATTTTTAACATTTTTTTGAAAAAAGTCTTCGATGTGAATTCCTCCCCCATTTCAGTAGTCCATTATTTAATTTCAGGAAGTTCTCCAAAGGCTAAAAATTCTTAACGAGAAGATCGCGAAATCTGCTAGAGAAGTGATGGCCTCATGCAAGAGACTCGCAGTTTATAAGCCACACTTTTTCCACTTCTATTACCTTATGCATGAGCAACCGGTAACCAAATCTGGAAGGGTCAAAACTCTCTGACTTGACATGTAAACATTTAAACTCACCTGTTCCGAGAAAGAGCTTCTTGGGTATCTTAAACTCCAGACTGTTTGGAAGCCCAGGACAACAACAAAACCACCATCGTCAAAAAACTTGCATCAATTTATTAGAACCAAAAATATAAAAAAAAATAAACGAGGAAAACTTGTTAATCTTCTGTATCCTTGCCGTTGTTATTGTATGAGTGCACGATTCCATTCGTGTGCGGATGTGAAGAAGATGTCAACCACCCTTTTTCTTGAGCCATTTTGTTTGTGTATTGTACAGGGAGGAAGTAGAGGCGTGGCCTTCATACACTCGTAATCCTATCCCGTTGCAAGAGTGGATTTTTGTTTTGTTTGGTTATCCTGCAAAAGGCACTATGAATATTTTATACTTTGTAACTGTGTGCATGAGTGTCTATGGGGGGGAGAGGATGTCTTCGCTTCTATTACTCCATTCCGAAGTGTCTTAAATAAAGTGATAATATCTATTTAAACTTCTTGGCATCTATGCAAACATTTTAAAGGTTTTATGAAGGTTGCTGCGCAACGAAATTCACCAAGGACATTGATATTCTGCTTGTCAATGACGGAGTGTTTATTTGGCATTCGTCCTTAATCAGATGAATGGATTACGACTTAGAGAATTGTAAATGTTAATTTTAAGATTATTACATTTCATTACATTTGTTGCATTTTCAAAAGTTTCTTTCTCTTACTTTCGATTCTGAGTTTATTCTAGAAGGTTTTGATCTTAAGTTGCGCAGTCACGAAGAAACAAAGCAATGTGTTGGCGGAAAAACAAGCTTCGGTTAAAGATAACACCTATATAAAGACCTTCGAATTGTCACGAATATGCAATGGAAAATCGAACACAAAGTCATCTAATACAGATTAAAAAAAAGTGTCCATTTAGATGCGGCTACGTGATTAGAGGCAATAAGTTCAAAATCCGCATTACGGCTTAAGGCTCCAACGTAAGAGAAAGGTGACGCCAGCAAAGAAAGCTGCTAGGATCCTTTGAAAAGACCCAATCACGAAGTTTATATTTTAGTGCGGGGTTAAATGTGAAGATAAGGGAAGAACGATAGTTCAATTGGAAAAAACAGCCTTCTAAATAGTATCTACAAAAGCGGAAAATGGCTGATAAATTTCGCTGCAGTAGCCCAGTTGTGAGTGCGTTGGCTCCTAAGCGTGAGGTCCCGGGTTCAAATCCAGGTAAGGAACATTTAGCATTTTTTTTAGCAACCCTCCGTTGATTGCAACTATCAAGATGAAGCTTCTGGGCAGTTTAAAGTCGGAAATAAATTGTAGTTCCAACACCCGCCATTTGTGCATTACACGCACACACAAGCGGTCCTTTAAATAGCTGTCGGGGCAGGTATTTATTTATAACTTGCCTTCCACACCTCAAAGCCACAGAGGTTCCCTCATATTACCAAACCATCAACCGAATTCATCAGGTTGTGATCGACGCATGACACTCTTTAAGCATTCTACATGTCCAGATGTTTCGAGGAGCCAACATCGATTTCTTGAATCTTGGAATATAAAAATCCAGAATACCGAAATAAAGAGATTTGACTTCGATTTGCTGGAATCGTGAGAAATCACCAATAACTTTGCCGATCGCGTATCTCTACACTTCTTAAGAAAGGCACAAAGATTGAAGTTAAGACACTGTCGATTTGGGCAGACCAATACAACTGATTTTGCCGACCACCTTCATATTGAGATTTCTAAACCAGCTGGAGATTAAACACGTCCAATGAATGGATCTTCAGACTTGGTCAATTTTAAGGGAATGACTTATTATAAGTCTTTCTAAGATCCTTTCTGGCTCAAGGTCACAAAAGTCCAGAATTGTGATAGATTGTGACAAATTTATATTTTTATATCCATCACTTGGTCATCATTTATAGAGGCGAGCTTTGTTTTTGAATTATTGTCAAAATCTGACAAATGTGCAGAATGACGATGGGGAATGCGCGGGGTGATGAATTCAAGAATAGCTTTAATGGGCAGAAAGGATTAAGAAAAGGCAATGAGTCATGCTACTTTTCTTGTAACATTATTCTCGACAGAATCGACCGAAACTAACTTGCCGACGCTCGAAAATCTTTCAGACCCCTATTCAGCCGACTGCGAAGACTACAAAGAATAACCGAACAATCATTCTTACCAACCGGTGTATCTTTGGGCCAACAAGAAATGGAGTAATAAAGGACCAGAAGCATAAACCTTATCGGCTGCGTGAGGAAGAAAAGATTGAACTCAGGTGTCTAGGAGATTAGATCGGATTGAACGATTGAGTGGCGCAAGTTCAAAGCCTAGAGTAAAACTTGAACTTGAATCTTGTTTTCGGATTTAGTCATTTACCGTTTGGAATGTCATGCTTAAATTCAAAGTTTGTTGAGATGATGAAATTATTTCTCTTGTGAAGGGATAACTGCCAGCAGAGTGACGCCGCAACATTTTAATATATAAAAAAAACTTCCCTTGATAGGATCTCGAATAATGGCGAATAAAATACTGCGAATTGAGCGAATGCAAATAAGCCATATCGAATTCTCCATCGTAGCTCGTCCTCCAACCATGGAGCAACTAAACTAAAATACAGCTGCGCTCCGATCCACTACACAATTTTTCCCTGGTTATCCTCTATCATCTATTCGTCCCAAGAGTCTTAGAAAGCAAAACAAAAGCGCGGTAAAGAAAGTACGGTAAAGCCTCGTCTATGTTGAAATGAACTTTTACCAACTAAGTGTATGGCATTGAAAGCAGCTTGATAAGGATCAAGTTGGCCAAGAAGATTTATTGGTTTAGGATAAGGTTCACCTCAAATAGGTTCGCAAAATCAGTTAAGGCCGAACGGGATGTAGAATGTTTGATTTGACCAATTTCCAACAAGAAATTAAGAATCTTCAGTACTGAAAGGCAACTCTTGCTTAGGTTTTGATCCTTCTAGGATTGCCGGAGATCTTTAACTCCACTTAAACGATTTTTTTACCCTAGTCCTTTATTCGTAAAATTATTCCTTAAGGCTTAATTAAGAAAGAGCTTGCAAAAGTTCTGCAGAGCTTGATCTTCGTCCTTAAGTCCTCATTCAACCTCAACTCTGCAAAGTTCTAAATAATTCGTTCACATCCTTGCCGTAAAGTGAGAAAAACGAAAATCCATTAAATCAAAGCAAAATTCGATACAAACTCTAAAACAAAGTCCTGATGGATGATGGGGCGTCCGGATGTTGGGCGCCCCATCATTTTGTCATAAATACAATAAAATCCACTCACAGTCATTAACACTGGATATTATCCTTCCACAAATCATGCTGCAATAAAAAGTTTCGCAACAAATCTACGGTTCTCTTTAGAGTGTGAATAGAGTTTCACCCTCCCCAAGGACCGGTATTGTGTTATCGTCGTTCTCCTCGAGGACAAATATGATCGAAGCTGGGAGTTCCATTCAGCCAATCCTTGGAAGGCTAAATAATCGTTCCGCTGGCACATACTCGTACATACGTACGTACATCAACACACAAGAGCACGGGCATAAAGCATAAAACAATTTTTCAGTAATAAAGATGAAAATTTTATTAAAAGATGTCGGAAACAGATGTCGCCACGTATAATCTTTTATCGTATTCTTTCCACATCGTGACACAAAGTGTATTTATATGCGCCCAGACCGAGGCGAGGGTTGGGCAGGAGCGATGGAACGTAGCAGCAGCGGCAGCAGCAAATGTTGCCCGATTATGAAAATCGATATGTTAGTCAATTTGGGTGCAATTTGTTTGGTCCTTGTACAGTCAGACGCACGTATGTAAGCTGGCTGCCCACCCCTGCTGGATCATTATCCTTGGAAGAATCCTTATAGACATGTTAGAAAGTGAAACGATAATGGAATCAGATACGTGTTACAGTCAAGGACACAGCTCGTCAGTCGTTTTATTGACAGCCAGCCGCGCCTGGAGGAGTTGGAGGTGAATCCTGAAGTCCTGTTTGTCATTCAACTTAATCCAGCTGTGCGTCTCTCTACTGATTTACACTTGTATATATGTACATATAAAATTAAATAGAGCCAAGAGATAGATATAGGTGAACCGAGTCCTCGTATATGAATGTGACAGCCCGACCGACCGAGGACGCGACGTACCAAATGAACTTTTCTGTGCGATACAATAAATTGGCATCCTTTTGTATTATTTGGCGTAACAAATACGTACGTATGAAGGATGCTGTTTGTGCAATTTCGAAGCAAACACAAACAATTTACCTAACCTCTAATGGGACTCTTGTGGGGTCGTAAATTCCAAAATTCCGGCGGGCTTAATAGGCGAACCCTTTGCATTGTTGCGGACTGGTGGTGTGTGAAATTCGCACGGCGAGTGTCATATGCTTTCGGGGGTCGTTATCTCTATTTTGTAAGGACAACAGTGAAAAGGTGACACCGAGGCAAATAATGACTGTTTTCATATGGCAGTGTCAAGATGTTGGTAAGGGGGAAGATTGAGATGCGGAAATGGTTTATGTGAACTGTCGTCAGGCAATTGCAGTTTGACGAAGACTTTCAAACAGAAGCTGGTGAAAGATGTGTGTGATTTAGGAATCTGACACTTAACTTTCTTTCTGATTAATTACTCGAAGTTTTTAAGCCCTTTTCAGCTTACAGGAGTCGAAAAAAGTTTAAAGCTCTTTCGATGACATGAAGTCTCAAAACTTTCAATGTTGAAATTAAAAAACACACAGTCACAGAAGTGTCGAAGAACAAACTAAAGGTTCCATCTTTGATTTCATTCTGAGAATTCTTTCGCCGTCGCCTAGAATTGGTCCGAGTGCCTGAATGCAATCACGTTTTTGCTTATTTTCCTTTATTGTCTTAAATCTACTATTTGGATGCTTCCACACAGAATCCAACATATAGAAGTTAGAATAGTACAGATATTTGGTCTTCATCACGTGTGGCACACAATTACTTCTTTTAAGGCCATCGATCTGAAAAGGATTGTAGCTGGTTCCACTTGGTTAGAAATCATTGCTTTGGGATCATTGCTTTTTGAGCTTGTCCCAAAATCACTTTAAAGCTCTAAGAGGATGTGGTGAGACCTTTTCTCATTCCCATTCGAACTCCTCGTAGATATGACCAAAGAATTCTTCTTTCGAAAGTCCTTAAAATCTGTTCTGCTGTCTGTTCAAATTTCAGTTCCATAAAGTAGAACTGATTGATAATTTGAGCCAGATTTTTGGCCTTCTTAGTTATGGTTGTTTTGACAAACCAAAGTATAATCGATTGTATAAAAAGGGTCTTTGTCGGATCTCCAGCAACACATCGTTTTTGAACTCCTTTCTTATCGGCAGCACGTCATTTGTTTTTGCCTCATTATTTCAAAGACCAACTCTTCCGGCTATATCTTCCGCCATATTTAAAAAGTTTCCATGTTGACAAATCTCCTCGTAGTATCTGATCAAGATTTTTGAAGAAATGAAAAAAAGCTCTTTGCTGAAATTCGGTTATCATGTTTTCGAGAATTATGGGACATAATCTGAAAAGTTTTTCCGGGACCACAAACTCGGCCATAGCTTAGATTGGTTCATTACGATTAATGCTTTCATATCCGGCAGTGAAGTCGAAGAACTGGTCGTGAATATTGACTTGAAATTCGTTTTCGTTTCCAAAATATTGGCGCTGTGTGAAAACTTGGTCTGGTCTCGATTTGTCGTGCCAAAAGCGGCACAAGCACTGTTCAATTTGCGCGTTCATACGATAAACTTGATAAGATCTTGTGAGCGGCATAAACAGGGACTTCTTACAAATGATCGTGGATTTTTAATGACAGGAGAAGAAAAGCTTGTATTCAACTTGTCCCAAACCTGACAGATGATCTGGTGTACACACACACATTCCTTTTACAGAATATGGAAGATTTACTTTATCGCGGGGAGTTGGGTTTTCTTCATACCCAATTCCAATTTCTTAGTCATGTTCGTTCAGCAGCTGCTTAAATCCTTGCAACGTTTCCTGCGGATCAATGGCAAGGCTTTCCTTTTAAGGATAGACTTTTTGGTAGCCTCATCTAAGTCTGTATTTTTTGTTTGCTGTTACAGATTTTCTTTCACACATTTTAAATCGGATATGGTTGGTAACCTCAGGGCATATTGACAGCATACTTTAGACTAAAGCTCGCATGAGAATCCTTCAATTAGATGCTCTCTGTAGACTCTGGCTCTATCTGGTGTATTGAGGCGCCCTAGTTTGAGCCTCCTTATGTTAATTGACGAAGCTTTCTTGAATGTTTGACTCTCGCATCTTTCAAACCAGAATGTTTGATGACTGTCCTTCCTCAATCAGCACATGGTCGATTTAGTTGTAACCGAAATACAAGCCCATCCAAAGAAGTTTTCTGAGCCGATTTAAGTATTGAAATCATAAAATGCGATTACGATATCGTAATTTGTCAAAGACATCATAGAATATCTGCGAAAAAAAGACTTAAGTTATTACTAAAACAAAATGTATCATATGTTAACTCCAAAAATGTAGAAGCTTTTAGCTTTCGTGCCTATGTTCGATTGGCTTGTCGTTGACAGCTATCGGGCTTCATCTAAATGTCCTGTCAGCATTCCGATCGAATTTTGTAACTCATATTTACCAGGAGCCAGCAGACTATCTGCTCTTGTTTTGTTAATTTCAGTCCCAAGGCACTATTTGAGTGTTCGAGAAACCATTTTAATCCCTGTTTTCACTACGCATATTTGTTTGTGCAGTGACATGTCTTGATGTTGATGTTTTTCTTATGAGTTCTTCTGCCTTTTCATTGCTCACGATGATTCTATGGCCACGGAGCTAGAGAATGGTGATCTGGTTGTGTTTTCTATGATCATAAAGAAACTTTATGCAACTTTCCACTGTCTTCCATTTTGATTCATTGCTGCGTAGAGCTTTTATAGCTCAACAGAAATGTAAGAGCATTGATGAGTCTTTTTGGGCGGAGAAAGAAGTAATATATCCTTAACATGTATTGGGCTCGTAAATACTATGCGCTTGAAATACTCATAGAAGTTGGAAAGTTGGTATGATTTCAAGACCCATCTTCAGCATTTATCTTATTGCTCCTTAGGCAAGCTGCCCATTTTCTTTATTCGGTTTCTTGACATTACTGACTTTGTATAGTTTTTTACAATGGTGCCATATCTATGCATGTATAGAAAGTATCGCCTTTGTGTTAGGTCAATGAACTACCCTCGGGCGTAGTCCCCTACTCTTCTTCTATCGATAGACAGCGCACGGTACATTATTGATTCTTTCTTCAAGGTTGTCTTTTCTATTATGTTATAAAATGTCAACTATGAATCTAGATCGACACTCAGATATTCTTCTGTGGTTTCTTTTGAGCTTTGGGATGCGGAAGCTCTCAATTTTCTGTTTTCTCGTAAAGAAAAGCCAACCCTCTTCCTTCCTTCTTCCATAGAAGAACTAAAGCAGGGCGGTATTTTCCGCGCTAAAGTATCAACGGCACTGGCGTGTATTGCCATTTTAACACCTATGGTTACGGATTTCCTCACAAGTTTTTCTACTCAATTTTTGAACTAATCGGCAAGCCAAAATACATTAAACATTTTAAGTATGCCTTTCTAAGTGTTTTTGAATACTCCTTTTTTTTCCAATGTGAAGCCAAATGGAATAGAAAAAAACCGATTAGACCCGATTTCGAAAACGCCATGATGTGCGCTCAATGATTTTAATAATATTTTTTTCAAAATTCACCCACAATGCCGGGAAAAATTTAAAAGTTTTAAACTTCAAAGAAATACTTGAATTTCATGAAGCTGCGAATTTTCAATCGCAATTCGAAAAATCAGGCAAAAAAACAAAAACAAAACAAATCACACACAATGGCAAGGATCCTGTCAATGCAGTTCGTTTGTTGTTCCACCCTTTTGACCCCGCTTTTAATACCAATTTTGCGCGTAAATTTTATGCGTCCAATCGATTGTGCTAAAATTGTTCAGTTTCACAATTTTGTCGGTCGCCAGCGAAGTTGGTGTTGGTGGGTACATATTTTTATTATTTCAAGCAGGTTCCTTTTTTTTTGCATTTTGTTATCCTGTCCATTCTTTTTTAATCAACATAATTTTTTTCTTCTGTTGTTTTTTTTTTTTTACTCGATTCAGACATCCTGGCATTGATTTATGCATGATAGAGCATATCAAGCCATGTGTAAAATGGGATATTTTTCCAGCTTTATATTCGTTCGTTTACTCTGGCGGCGGCGGCGTGGCACTGAATCCGTGTGGATCCTTTATTATCTGCCAAACGACTAACTGAAGCCATACGTACATATATCTGAATGTATGAGTATGGTTATCCTTTCATCATATGCATTTTGTGGATCAGAGGGCTAACAAGGGGGAGCAAGTCAACAAAAAAAAATAAAATAAAAAAAATCAACATGTCTGCAGCATAATCGCGAAACATCTACAAAGAGGAGATCCGTAACGAAGAGAAAAACAATCGGGATGCAAAACAAGAACACACAGGGATACAGCGATTTATTTCTCCATGTGCTACCAGCAGGCGATACGATGGATGAAGAAGAAGTTTCCTTACAGTACAGCCATGGCGCAGGACTTACATCCTGCAGATTGATTTCGATGCTGTTTTTTCCTCAACTACTCGAACGATTAATCAGAAGATTTGCTCCTTTTATTTTTGCCCAGCATACGAAGGATTTGTGTACCTACTTGACTTCGACTAGAGTATGTCACATGAATGTCCTTCGACCCTAAAAATTGATTTTTGGTCTTGTTATGACACTCTTGTATGTATGCCCATGATTAATAAAATCCCGACAACAATGGTTGTTGTTCCTTCCAAGGAAAAGGGGTGAGCCTGATTGAGAGCAACGTGTGAAACTGTTTGGGTAGATAGACCAACCCTTTCTATTCACCAATTTGGTAACAAATTAATTTTAAAATTTTTTGAAAAACATGTTTCGAACAACAGTATCAACACAACGCTGCTTTCAAAACAGTTCATGTGTAATGAATGCCAAAATTTATGATCAGTTTCGAGAGTGTTGCTTCGAATGCAGTGACGGTTGCAGCGCTGTCAACTGATTCGGGGTAATTAGTCATTTGGGTGCCGTTTAATGTCGGCTAAATTAGGAAATATAATTACTGATTTATTGAATTTGGATGTTTTTGAAATATTCATGCGGAATGTCATAGAACGTGGTTCACACCGTATGCACAGAGTTGCAATTGGAGAAGTATTTCGGAAGCAAGTCGAAGACGTTCATGCCAGGAAAAGATGCAGATGACGGAGAGTTAGATATCGACGTTTTTGAATTCGCTTAATTCATAGTATTTTATTCAAAATAAGTTGATAGACTTGAAAGTTTTGTTTTGGTATATTGGTTCATTATCATGCTTTCAGTGTTATGCCATAACAGCAAATGAAAAATTAAAAATGACTTTGACAACACGAATTTGAACCTTGAAAATTTTAAGCCGATAAAGTAATCACTGCAGCATCTCCACCTGTTTAGTCTAGTTACATTTGTATATCGCAAGTCGACCACTCCAAGGATTTATTTATTTATTTAATGCTTAACACGAGCAAACACTAAAGTCTAGACCTTAAAACTACAATTACAGCTAGGGGTTTGGGTTGGTAGGGGGAATCGAGATATTTGGGACATAAAGATGGTTCCTGAGGAAGGATTAACAAAGGTGGAAGTCAAGATGTAAATTAGCAGAGTGGAGCATACGGGGGAATTGGTTTAAAGAAACTGTAGTTAGTGCCATGATGAGAGAGTCGGAAGAGAGATGCTGACCTTAGGTTACGGGGGCTTGTATAAATAGAGATCATTTGGAGGAGAGACGGTGAGTCGGCGGCCTCGCGCTGCCTTTTAAGGGATTGCAAGTCTATTGCAAAATGGAGAAACCTGCGATGGACAGCTTCAATTCTGAGGGAATGGTTTTCATAGTAGGGACACGAAACTTGGCTAGAGTATTCAAGAATTGATCTGACAAAGTAATGTACAGGGATTTTGTGACATAAGAGTAAGAGAATTCGTTCGCCCAGAGTTTAATAAAGCCAAGAGAAGAGTTTGCCTTCTTTATAATATTATCAATGTGCAAACGAAAATTGTGTTCATTTCCATAAGAATACCGAGATCACACATTGAATCAACTGTAGGAATAGGTAAACCATCTAGAAAGTATGTTCGGTGTGGGGATGGAAGGCGACAAATGGTACTCGATAAGGTTCGGAAACTTGATGAAAATAAAGGCTCACTCTATGTTTCGAACCTGTGACCTTTCAATTTAGTCAATTGAATGGCAGGTCCTTAACCAACCGTTTCAGCCAGCCTTAATGATTTGGTTTATTTCAATGTAAATTTTTTCTTTCAGAGTTGGATTAGCGAAACTTGAGAGACTCAGCAGAGGTCGAAGACTAAAAGTTGTTCAATTTCATTTTGAAAATCAGCATTCGGTTGCCGGATCATCGCAGATTCTTCAAAGTTCGTAGTTATTCTTCTTCTATAATTTTTAATTTCAGCATTTCCAACAAGAAAGAAAAAGCATGCTCTGTGGTCTTCGGCATGCAGGTAGACCTCCATCAGTAGGAAATGTGGTATACAAATATTGACCATAAAAGTAAATATCAAGTGAAAGTTCCAATTTCTCAGTAGTTGGTGATATCAAGGGGATATTCGTAAAGAAGTTTTACTTAATTGCACCCTTTTGGGTACCGTATCCAAAGGGTACTTAAAGACCTTCAATTAACAAGCCTTCGTTGTCCGTTCGTCATCATCTTTTTATCTCCTGTTTAAAATTTCTTTATTTTTTAGATCTGCAGTGGCTGACTCAGTTGAGTCGTTAACTCAATCTCCGGAGTCACCTCAAATGTAGTCACCTTGGGCTCAATACATGGTGCATCTTGAAAGACTCTGAACCACTATGCCGACTTTCTGAGAATTTCTAAATATCGCACATTGAGGTTCGAAAGAGATCTCTAATCCAAAGTGTGGTGCACATTCACAAAGAACTGAAGAATTTTATACATTTTGCTTCATGCCACTTATCTGATGCCGCTTCAATCTGCCACCTTGTGAAAACGGGCTAAAATGAATAAATATTCGAGTACAAATCATTGTCAAGCGATGAAAGTTAGCGGATAGACTCTTCATACATAAATTGTCAGCTGGCGCGGTTGAGTCTCCTTTACTTCAAAGGTGTTCTTACACCTTTTTTTTTAGCTAGAGTCAATTACGCCCTAAGTCAACCTCTGAATGCGTATATCCATTTACTTTGTATATCCATTTATTAATCTACATTTAACTTCAAGTTTGTAGGTTTCTAGAATGACCTTAACAAATAATTGCCCTCATATTACAGAAGACCTTTGGAATAGTTAAACAATTTTAAGTAGTTCATAAGCAAGAAATTTTTCCTCTAAATTGATTACCTGAAAGTGCAGTACGTTTGTTCGAATATATAATTATCGATTCAATGAACTCGAGAAGTGTCGAGAAGATGTCAGAAGTTCACGAAGAAGCACAATGGTGTTTAATTATAAAATAAATAGTGTTATGATTGCAACCTATAAAGTACCTAAAATCAATTCCATGACGTTACTGAAGGTGAAGGATTAATCGTTCGGTTGCATTATTTTCGAGCCTGCGTATTTAGATATTTATCTATCAGTCAATTGTTAAACATTGTTGCAGATAAAAGTGACACAGCGTGTCACTGGTTGTGACTCCGACCCAGAGTATAGAATCATTCTATTTATTATAACGTTCTTTGACTGCATTTTGAGACGTAAAAAGCAAACAGTTTAATCACTATTCCTTTAGTATTTAAATTTTTTTATTTATTTTCACACAGCAATTATTTATGTTAACATAAAATTGATTAGCACTCAATTGAATTCTTTGAATACTTTTCTTTTTTCTCATTTATTTGAAGTCTTTATATTCTTCTGAATTCATTCACTTTTGGTATCATTTTACTTTAAATGCTTTTAATACTTTAAAAGAGTTCACCCATCTCGAATGATTTTGCCCCAGTTTCATGAGTCCAATTTCAATAACCTCTAATGACGTGCATTACCATCTCGCTCGACTGGCAAGTGACACCACTTGCTGACCTGATGGAATACCTCCAACAGGGGCATGACCCCTTCCTTTCATATTCCAGGCATCCATTCAAACAGTTTTTCCAAAGTTGTGGAAAAATGGTTCCATAATTCCGGTACACAAAAAAGGTTGCCTATAGCTAAGCTATCTTGTTTGCCTAAACTCTTTGGGGCTATAATTTTGGACAGTTTTTACTTTAGTTGCAAACCTTTCCTCCCTGACAAACAGTAAGGTTTTGTAAAAAAAAATTCACTGTGACTAACTTGCTGGAGTTTACTTCCTTCCACTGCATTTACACCGACTTCAGTAAGGCATAAGATAAGCTTTCCCATAAGCTAATAGCTTTTAAAATGAAAGCCCTTGGTTTCCCTGCATTCTTTGTGGAATGGATTTGCTCGTATCTTGAGGGGCGAACCTATCAAGTCTTGTTTAGGGAATCAACCTCTAAATCAATTTACGCTACCGCAGATGTGCCTCAGGGTAGCCACCTAGGTCCTCTGTTATTCATTATATCTATTAACGATGTTGTAAGTGTGCTCAAGAGCTCTTGAGTTCTAATTTATGCCGACGACATAAACATATTTAACGGAATTACCAATCTTTCAGACTGCTGGGCTCTGCAGGATGACCTTAATTCTTTCGCAAAATGGTGCTTTCCAAATGTTTTAGCATGTCATTTTCTACAAAACTTAATCCTCTGAACTATGCATACACCTTAAATAGTTCTGCGCTGATCAAAGTTAACCTGACAAGGGACTTCGCTTCAATCTTGACTTCTCAATTCATATTGAGCAAATTGTCAACAAAAGTAACCCCTCATCGGCTTCATAAAACGCTGGAGTAAATAATTTAAGAAGAATATTGTTTCTAGTTAACTGACTTGAGTGTCAGTGCGTAATGTTATGGACGTATCCGTTCTTAACATGCATGCTTCATATTTTCAATTTTGCTGAATTTTTGTCATTTGAAGAATTTGTCAAACACAAGAAGAGTAGCCTGGTCTTTCTTATTTCAATGGTGCTAAAGTTTGGATTGCACCTGGACCTCAACTAATTTCCGATGAGCTCGATCTTTACCTAGACCTTAGTGGGAATGGTGATTAGTCATTTGTCCTCTGTTCTTGTGTCTTTAAAGAACAAAGTTAGACAAAATCCTTGACTACCTTGGAGTGACAATATCTGTCTATTTTGATGATTTGTCCTTTGCATCGACCGATGTTTTTTTTCCCGCTTCGGTTGCGATGATTGCAAACATATCATTGACTAGTCTTAATGTTTCATCATCCGCATACTCAAGTCGCTGGACACATTTCTGAAAGCTCATACCTCCAGGGTTGGCTTGTGATTTTTCTCTTGAAAATAACGCCTGGCAAGAAATAAATTGCTGCGATCGTTACTGATTTCAACGGAGCAGCAGACATCGCCTCATTGTTTGCCTTGGATATTAAATCCAAGCAAGGCTCCAAATAGCTTGTCCTTAAAAAAGATCTCATGATACAGCCTTAAAATCAATAAACTGCCTGAGTGAATCGATTTTGTGTATCGTCTAAGATCTTGTCGAGAGGATGCTATAACTATTTGAAAAACACTTGCATGCCAAGGGATGCCATAATATCAACAATTTAGCAATCGACTGCAATCAAAACCTGCACATAGGGAGCCTTGTAGAATGAGGTCTTCTCACAAAGCTCTACGATTACCTGGTGCCGGGCGCTGTGATATCTATATATCGAAAGTAACTGAGTCATGTCCTTGAAAAGCATCTTCGTTTGTGTGTTGTTCGTTTGTTGAATATTTGTTGATCTATTTGTTAAAGTACTGCCTATCTTCTCTTCGTTTAGTCCAACTTTTATATCAGCTGATGTATGGTTGAGCTCATCTTCCGCTATTCATATTGATGGTCCTTGTATGATCTACTAGTGCATTCGTGAAGACATCTTTTTTGCTCGGATTTTCCTTCGTCTTGTTATCGGATTAATGTCGCTTGACATTGAATTGTTATTGGCATTGATTTATTCCATGAACTCCGGATAATGAATATGGTGCCTTCTCTAAGATTTCTTTTCAACTAGCAACTTCGTTCTCCCTCGGCATCAAGTCAGGTTACTTATTTGTTCATACAACAATTTTGTATACCTTTTTGAAGGTCCATTCAAAAATAATGGTAATTTAGTCTGAAAGAATTGTGTCTGTCTCTTAATATAATTGAGTCAGTGAAAGTTGAGGTTAGTCTCCAGCAGTGAATTGGATATACAAAATAAACCAACTTTCTCTATTTTCCTAAAAGCAACAATGCAATGTTTTTATCAATGGAAATCGGCTAAACGATTTGTTGAAGTTAGATGGAACAGAATTAAAAATTTTATAATACTGGGGGCAGCTCCAATATTACTACAACAAATTTACTACAACAAGCCCCCAAAGTTAAAACCTGCAAATAGTCTCGATGACTGATTGATTGACAGCCATTCAACCGCACTCATTTTGGCCCTTTTCTTCGGACGTGGTTTTAATTAATTTGCCGCGCCAAAATTAATGTTTCTGTTTGCCTGCAACGAACTTGCGTATTGAGTGCGAGCGAGTTAACGTTCTTAACTCAGAGTCTGTATGTCCTTTGGGCAACTTTTGATTGACCGTCTGTCGAGAAATCCTTTTTCATGTCAATCTTTTAATTAAAATGATTTCGCCTGCTGCCCTTTAGACTGTAGTCTACAGTTTTAACGAGTATCTTCTTTTGGAAAAAAAATCCTTACAAATACATTCAGGATGTGTATGCGCTGCAATTGACACGGCAAAAATGATGGTTAAATTCATTCGTAGTTTCGTCAAAAATCTGAATAATAAACTCCACATCTTTATGGGCACAGGTCGGTGGCAGCAGATGCTTCCTATTTTCACATTTTCCGCAGTTATCCTTGATTTTAATCTCATTTCAGATGATAGCTGACACGTGACCAGAACTGATTTGTTTTTATTGAAACTTTCATTCGAATAAAAGTTGCTAACTACCGAGGCACCCCTTTGAAATTATTATAAAATCCACCACTGACTTTTGTTGTTGTTGTATCTCAAAGTGTATCTGAAACAAATGGTGATGGAATTGGTATGCGTCGAGTAACTAACCCCCTGAGTGTAACTAATGCAGACACCCTTATCATAACAGAGCATAAAATTAGGGCAATTGCAAGGAGTATTTGGCCGGCTCTGTGTGTATGCGTGGATGACGATAAATTGACAAATCTCGTTATGAATTGGAAAATATGTTGTTTTGTTGTATTATTTAATTTTAGGATGAAATTTGGCGGCTGGCCGTGGCGGACTGAGCCTAATTGGGCGTAATTTGGCTGTGCGGAACCTTGCACAATGTTTGATGGGAAGCTAACCGATGCGTAGAGTGGAATATTTATTGCATGCTGATGTGCATAAAGGATGCAAATAATAATAAGAACTCTAGTATGGAAGGGGTTGAGAGCGCGATGCGAATAATTTTTGTATTTAAAGGAGGACGAAAAATAAGGGAAAACGAAGGAATTTAATGAGGAATCAGTAAAAATGGAAACGTCCTAATAATAGGACATGAATGGGCATAGCTAATGGGTTCTAAAGAAGGAATATCGCGAGTGTTGGATATCATATGACTCAATTAGAAAAAGCCCATTGTACCCAAATAGAAATTGTTTAAAGTATGCATCTGAAAAGAGGTTAAAACTCTCGGTCTCCATTAAGATATGAGTACTCATGCCTGAGCAAGTGCTGTTGTCTGGTCTACTCGTGTAGGACATTCGCATATCAGATGATAGACACACGGAACCTAAACAGATCAAACTTAATTTTGAATTAATTTAATTTAAACTGGCGGACCTGACAGACATAGTTCTTCGATTTTCGATTAAATTTACATTGAGTGATATATTTTATTTTGTATTACTTTCCATGAATTTCAACGAAATGCGGCTTAAGTAAAATCAGAACTAATAAATATCTTGAATTTATCGGTCAATTATTCATGAAAAAATATTGATAAGTGAATCTTAACAGTGACACAACATTTCTTCGAAATCGGTGCAGCCCTTTAGGTGGAGTTCAGTGACATACACACGTACATTTAAATTGTCTTTATATATAAAATTCTTCTGTGTCTGATGTGGCATGTCATCTGCTTGACGTCTGATCCACGACATCTTCAGCCACGTCAGCAATAATCTCGTGGGAACGATAATTACAAGGCGATATCTGCACAGAAGTACAAGTTGCGCCAAAATCACACATTCCGAGAATTTCGCGATTTGGAATACCGCCTAGGAGCTGGTATATGAGATTCGAAACAAAACGCGGGTTGTCTATCTATGAAGCTTTGGGGAAAAAAGTTGGTTATGACATTCTGCTAGTGATGAACATTATCTCGCAGAGCATGTTCCACAAAACTGACAAGTTAAGCTTGTCAGCGAGTGTGAAATTAAATTCGCATAAAACCAGAATTCCAACATCATTAGAGTAGATTTGCACGTCGAAATTGGTATGAAACTATGATTTGCCAGGTCGATTAATAAAAAAATTCGTTTGATTTAATCGACCAGGTGTACCATCAATTTTTACTCCTAATGCAGGAATTGTTCATGAATGAATAACATCTGTTGCAGTTACTAAAATTCGTTTTATGATTTCGTCGACCAAAGGTACCCGCAACAATGTCAAGACTAGTGATCCTTGTAGCATGTGGCTTAACCTGTGGCCAATCCAGTTGCTCAGTCCATGCGGACTCTGTGCACGCCGCTTTGAATGACTTAGGTGCTCTTTGTTGAAGGTTCCCTGCCCAGTAAAAGAAGCAAATGAATGCTTTGGCGACCGAAGTGTGGCGAAGTTGGTTGGGCACCAGGGGTTCAATTGAATCAGGAGCTCTAAATTCATAAAGTCGCAACTTCTAAAAAAAGACCCACATCATCAAATGGGCACATCTTCTTCTCTTCTGCAAAAAGCGAGACCAAAAACGACTTCAGAACTGCTCGAACGTTTGGAAGTTAATCAATTGAGCATATTCTTTATTTCATTGATAAAATTCAGACGAGGACGCTGCGCTCAGTAGAAGATTTCGGACGGAATGAAGGTAAAATTTGTACCATCAGTGCTCTGGTGAAATGGCTGATTGCGTTTCGCCCTTTCAAAAATTCACAAGCAACAAAAGACTACTTTCAGTTGGAATTTTAAGATACGGATGCGTTTAGTCAGAAGAACAAATGTCCATGTTTGTATCCCCTCTCATTGAAATGTGTCTCACTTCAAAACCAATGTGCACCGGTGCCTCCTTTCGCACCATCGCAGAATTCCTCCTGTTCAGATTTTTTCTAGAGTTTTCGTTATGATTGATTTTAAGCTTATCAGTTTAAGGCTTGTTGATGTTGCAGATCCTTTCATGGTTTAGGTGCAAAGCCTGCTTTAAAATTCTGCAATTGGCTTTACAGATAAGAGTAAATACTCATCCATACATCATACATCTTGCAAGAAGGCTTGCTACTCCAGTCTTTTAGTGTCTATAAATTCCCTTGTTCTCCATGTCCTTTAAACTTGATTGCTTTCTTTTATTAGATAAATGTCTGCCTGTCTTTGTAGTAGACAAAAAAAAAAAATACCTTAAAATTGCAATAAAGCATTCGTGAAAAAAATTATTAAGGAATCTCCTTTTTTTTGTTACCTCATTTTAAATAGTGACAAAAAAAACCCTAATTAGTTTCCAATTATATTTTTCTTTGTGACTCAAAATTATATGCGCTATTGAAACATAAACAAACAAACCATCAACCGTTTTTTTTTTTGGTTTTCAATTTTGCATATTATTCAAAATGAAAACATGAAAGTAAATATTTGCATGCAATGCATTACAAATTTGTTTAAGGATTCATAAGAGAAGGGTTACCACTATGGGCGATCATACAATGGCAGTGCATGTTTTTGACAGTTCACTGTTGAACTTGATTGACAGCGTATATCTTCTTCTAAATATTGTCACAAGAGTCTCCTCAATTAGGGGTTGAATGTGCATACATTAAGCAGCCGTCGTCGGTGGACTATTTTATGTTAAGCGATTGAAATTTGTTTTGTTTTTTAGTTCTTAGGCGAATTTTAATATTTCGGAATGGAAAATAAGAAATAAAAATCGTTTTTAATCATTATTTGTTACTGCAATGGGGGCACAATTCCAGCACATTTCTGTTTTGTCATAATCTCGTTTCCTCCGGCAGGGAGCAGGCATTGGTTCGTCTTATCGGTTTGGAAGGACAAAAGTATACCCGCCTCATTTACAAAAGAGGCTATCTGCCTTGTCTTGAAATGTCTATCTGTCAGTTTTTCACAATGCGCCCTGGGAGACTGTCAGAAAAATATCGAGCCGACAAAACTTCACAATCAACAGCTATAACACCGAGACAGATAAGCACAACTATACAAGCTGGACAATGATGATAGTGATGTGTATCTTGTGTAATTTGGAAGCATGGTGCCTAGCGTCACGAAGGATGCAAACCAGCTTTAGCTAAGGCTCAGATCCTTCTCAGAAATCAAAACATGTCTCGCTTCGATCCTTGTTCTTAACAACTGCCTACATAAATCCATAGCTACATAGAAGCAAACTGGATTTCCTTGCTTCTGAGAACGTTGTTAAATCTTTAAGTTCTCAGTTAAGCTGAGCTGAGATTGGGATAAAGAACTTCTTATAACATTTTGCTATTGTGATTATTGCCCAACTCTCTTACTCCTGGCTCTTTGAATAAGCCAATGTTGATGTTGTCCTCAGCTAAGGGAATAACTGATGATTGAGCTGCAAGACATAAAGAAACGTCTAGGAGGCTATGAACGTTGGTGTCGATCAGCTTTTTGACAGCATCGAATTCGATGCCAAACCTCTTTTTGTTTTATCAGCTGTCCACAATGACTAAAGACACTCTACATTTATTGACAGCCGGAATAAAGTCCTGTTGTCCTTTTTGATTACCTTCCAGTCGTACAAAGAAAACGAAAGATGAAGCACGGGGCAGTAGAGAGGCTGGAAATTAAAAATGGGCTCCATGTTTCAAGGGATTTCCTTAACGGGGATGGTGTTGATCTATTTGGATCAATATCATTGGAAACTATCAGGAATTTGATCGATTGAAGGTCTTTTGGCCAAGGTGGTGCAAGTTCGAGAGTGGGTTTTTCGAACTAAAAGAAGTCATGACCATCATCATCGCAGCAGAGGGCATGTTGGTAATATCTTTTATTTTTTGGTGGGTCCTTTGATGGTATACATTTAACTGTGGCACAAAAAAAAATCGATATAAAAATCATAAGGTGCATAGTCGGGGTAGCAAGCTGGCCACTCTTAATGAGCCATCGTAGAGACGGGGCGCTCCAGAAAGTATCCCCTTAAAATACGCCTTGATGCCCTTGAATTCGTTGCTCCATCTGTAAAAACCGAATGTCCCCCGATCCGTTATCAAATCGAGGTGGAAAAAATGCATCCAACAGTTTAAATTACCGGTCTGAACTTACTGTTACTCTGTGCTCCTTTTCTAAGAAGAACAAAGGATCATCAATCTCCTATGGACGGCAGTTTTATATGTTGCAACTACAGCTACAAGTGTGTTATGTTTCGTGCCAATGCTGTCTGTGATATAACTCTACCCCAATTTTTTCCAGCTACATGGTTCAACTTATCCAGTGATCGTTTTGCTTCGACTTTAAAAGAACTGTCCTCATCCGCACCTTTCATCTTCACATTCAATATTCTACAGCTATCAAAACTATCAAAAGAATCATCTTCCTCTGTTTGAGTCTCTCTCGATCACCGATCGTTCCCAATATCATTCGCTCCATTGACAACTGTAACGCGTTTATGCTTCCCCATTGCCTGTGCCAGATTTTTGTCCAGTCTCTGTTGGGGCTGCGAAAATCCACACCATCCAGCCGCAGCATTGAACCGAAAGATCGCTGAAAGATCAATTGGTCAAACATAAATTAATAGTAATAAATGTATCTATCGTTTCGAAGTGTACGATCAGACTGCACAGTCAGTTGATTGGCCTGCTCGTTGCTCGTTCTGACAAAAAATTTCGATCGATCACCTCAGCGGATTGGATTTTAAGTGCAAGAGTATTCAACAAGGAATCATCTGTCACGTGACCAGATTCAGTACTCTCCTTTTTTTCTATTATAAATTGAGTGAACACGGGAAGCAAAGTGTGTGTGAATGTAGTGCAATGGTTTTAATAAATTTCACCTCGGCAACGTGTGAAACGAGAGTTCCATGTGAGCGACAACCAATTGAGTAGACACTATCCAAGTCAAGTAAGTGATTTGCATAAATTTAAAGAACACCCTGAAGAGTGTATTTATTATAAATTTCAATGCTTAGCTTCGGGCGATGCGTCTGGATTCAATCATAAAAAAATATTTTCAAAATTGAAAAGAATTCATGTTAACATGAAATTGCCATCAGAAATATATTTATTTTTACAAGTTTCATAGTATAAATTTCACAAATTTAATCACACAGACGTTGGTATAACATTTTATTTTGTCGTAAAAGTTTCATACTTTTATTTCGAATTGAAATACAAAAACAGAAAAATTGAAAAACAGGCTTGAAATATATTATTTGAAGTAGTTTGAATTCATTACTTTTTGAGTTGAAGTCTTTTATTAATCTTGACTACTTTGAAGTCTGTTTTTTTTTGTATTAATTAACAATATAAATATCATCTGAAAATTTCAATATGATTGGATCAGTGATCTAAAAGTTATTGAGTTACATACAGACGCACAAACGATTATAAATAAAGATAAAGTTTAACAATCATAAAATAATTTGCAAACGTAGTTTACAATTAGCTACCTCGGATGTTCTTTTTTTTATACATTTTTGATGGTTTCGGCCCCTAATTTCGAGACTAGTTTGGCTAGCATTGTTCTTTAGTTCTGAATTGTCCGCAAAAGTTCAATTGATCTTGCAGGGGTCAGTCGGTAAAGTTTCTTCCATTGTCGTCTTACGAAAATTTGGACCAGTCATATTTGCATTTGCTTCTGTAGTACATGTTGATTTTTCGAGCAGCAAATATGCCAATTTTTCTTACTTACGTTGTCGCCGAAATGTAAATGTATCTAATCTGAAAACATGATCAGGTGGCTCACCATAAAAAAAAGTACCGAATGCAACTTTATGGGTATTAACAGAAGAATTAAAAACACATACATATGTTTGTTCGAAGACTAAGAAGACTAAATATTAATTTTAAATAAAGCGCAAAAATTCATTCAGCTTTCAAAGAACGTTCTTAAGTTCTCAAATGCCTCCAAACTCGTGGAGAGCCTTCAATCCTACAAACCACGATATCTTGATTCTTACGCAAAGTGTTAAAATTTTACCCTGCTTCAATACCACTACTCGCCTTTGAGGTTACTAATCTTCAATCCATTCGCTTCTTTTTGGGGTTAGTTGAGGACCTTAGCTTAACACTTGTTGACAATATTCTTTAACAGCCGAAAAATCTTTTATGACGGTGAGCTGGGAGCGACTTTTGGTGGTAGTGCTAACCCTGTGCACTGTTCCAGACCGAGTTTGCAGTACTCACATGATTACATATATCCTAGTCGTAGTCCGATACATGTTTGGTATGGTTCGAAAGATTTTTTTCGAATTGCACATTACATAGTGCGTTTTCCAGAGTAACGCGGTATAGCTCGATCAGGATCTTGTAAGCGACAGCGACGATAATCAGGACTTTGCCTCATTAGCTCTTATAAAACAAAGGATAGCCCTTATAGAAGATGGGCAGTAACAGTTGATGGCCAAATCATACAGTACCCTTATTCGGTTGATAATTAGGTGAATGCATTCTCCAACATCTTTAAAAATCGCCAGTGATAGACCAACAGAGCTGTTTTTTTTTTTTAAATCTGAGCAAATCTCTTTTAAAATGGCAGAGGGATGACTTCTTCATTGGCGGCTTGTTGCGTGCTCTCTTACTTACACTTATCTTCTAGCCTGCGCACCGGGCTTGAAGCCAAAACTTTTTCTTTCAATTGCTAAGCTTTCAAAATTGCTCTTACTTTGAATTCGGGTTTTGCTTTTTTTAAGTCATGGTAGGTAACCTTATTTATTAATTATAACAAACACTCACATTGTATAGTCTTCCAACGGTGAACTTGTGCGTAAAACTATATTTTTACCTAAGAAAACCGATTATTTATAAACAAAGTCAATTGTGTAAGTCTACTTCAAAATTGTTTCATTCAAAAAAATACTTACTTATTCACGATCACAAAATGATCATTAAACCCGAAAAAAATGGCCAACAAACCGACCTGTACCCTAAGAATTCAAATTTTATGTCAGCCCAAATGTATGCAATGTCATATTCAATCAAATTCATTTATTACTCAAATTCAAATATCGAAAATGAACTTTGCTTCTCCGTCACTTCGGTCATGTCGAGAAGGTGCGGTATGGTTGGGTGGGCTGCTGGACGCATAAGATGCCTTGAAGGGCACTGTTTTTTTTCTAGACTTTTATGGAACATGGCTGCGTTAGAATGTAACAAATATTGATTGCGTCAATTAAATGTGTTTGAGCTGAGGTTTATAATCGGGCAACAGGCAATTACAACCGATTTGCGTATTAACTTTTGGTGTGACTTGGAGGGAAATGTTGTTACAAGCAATTTGCACGCGAGAAACAATTATTTCACTGTTTTGAGTTGACGTGTGGACCTTGTTTAGTACTTGATGCGAACGCAGTTAATGCTTGGGTGGAAAATTTATTCATGTAATGCACGTCAAATGTGAAGAAAACTGATGTGATCGGACTTCTTGCTGAAAATTGGTTTTTCTCATTCGGAATTACAGTCATTGTTTCGCGTGAAAGGGTTAGGATGGGTTAAATAAATGGAGAGGAGGTACCTATGCCCATTGTTCTTGAATTCCTTTATGTTCTTATGAGAGGAGAAAACATTTAAAATACATGTTGAATGACTCAAGACGGAATGCCAGGTGAGTATGTTCGGAAGTGGGCATGAAGTTATAATAAATTGTATTCCGGTTTAGCAGACTGATGACTGTACATATTTGGAGCACTTGCCTAAAAATGAAGGTTGTAGTTTTTCGGCTAAAAAAAAGGGTTCGGTCTGTATTTTTAATACAGTTTACAAGTGGGAGGCTGTACGCATAAGCCGTTTCTACTGTGCTTTAATATTTCATGAGCTGTCTGGTTTTTTGATACATCTCTATGTTGTGGCTCTTTTGATTTCCTTATACTGCACAAAATTCTGTACCGGTGACCTTTTTGCATCCGCTTCTGCAGAACGGGTAAGGCTCTATTCCCAAATTTGGATGTATATCCTCTCGTCAAGGAATTCCGTTGATACATCTTAGACTTGTGCCCAAATTGTTTGCCTATCCAAAGAGCTGTTACTCCTGTTTGTTCTCGCTTAAATCTATTCCGTATTCTCCAGGCATCGACAAAGACAAGTCAAACACGCAATAAGTTTCTTTTCAGAAGCTTTTTTACATAATCTGCATGAAGAGTATTGAAAAAAAGGTATGTGTCCAATTTGGTCAAGAAACCTATACCCTTAAATATAAAAGATTCGTTTTTTTGTATGAATCTTTTGAAAAGTAGGTGAAGAGTTTATTGTTAATTTCTGCAGCTCACTTTTGCGAACTAGAACCAAGGGATGAGATCGCTTATCCTCGCTTCATTCCAGTGGACATTTCTGGATCCAAGGTTCCAAATAAGTTTGATGTAAATTAATTCAATTCAAAACTCCTCACTGCATTTGATTTTGGGTGATTTAAATTGGTTGTTCTGGTAATCTTCAAATCAATCAAACTTCTTTTATGGTTAACGCTTACTTTTCAATTGCATAGACTCCCGTCCAAAAAACACTTCGCATATTTTCCAAATGACTTGAGCCTAGACTTGGTGATGGATATTCAAACGTGACCATCTTTTTTTGGTGTGTTATTTTTACTTTACGTGGAAGAACGTCATTGACTGAATGTTTTAACATTACAGGTGCGATTTAAACATTTTCGAACCAATTTGCGATTTCACAACTTTCTGGCTAGATTCTTTGTACGGGGTTTCAGATATTTTTGAATAGATAAATTTACTCAGATTTGACAGTTGATAGAGGCCATTTTGCTAAAGCTACATCTGTCAAATCGGCTGTCATTTATTCAGTATGTTTTGACAAATTACCATAGATGGATACAGCGTTGAACAACACGTGGAAATAATAAAATTGTTTTATAAAAAATGGGCGTCCTGTTCGGGCAACGTTCAACCCGCCTCGCCCATTTTACGGTCGCCTTAATCGTCCTTTCGAGAGGACTTTACACAGCGTGATGGATAACTTTGAGGCTGGATCAGTAAATAGTTAACCAATGTACGTACGTCAACGAAGCGTCGCTCACATGAACTTGGCCTTTCGTAGAATACAACCTGTTGCACTTTGCGTCGCGAATTGAGCTTGCAGCAGTTGGAAACTAACCCCAATTTTAATCGAAAAATCATCTTCAGCGATGAGGCGTATTTCTAGATGAATCGGTACGTCAAAAAAGAAAATTTTAGAATGTGGGTTGATTCCAATCCATATGAGATTCAAGAGCGCCCAATGCATCCCAAAAAAGTCACTCTTTGGTGTGAATTTGTGCTGGTGTCGTCATCGGCCCATATTTCTTGGGGAAAGACATTCGGCAGACCATCACCGTAATTTATCAACTGAAGCAAAAGTGGTATGGTATTGGAAGTAGGAATGATCGTGTTCTTCATCAAGGACCGCTATTGATTGGCTGACGAAATTGGTAAAGAAACATGCTTACAGCTGATGAGGATTGGTTTTTTTGGGGCAAATAAGAGACCGAAAGAACAAACATTCTGCTACTTCGTTTTACAAAACAGCTTGAGCTTCTTCAAAAGCAACACGTTTGCTCGAGAAGGATCTTCTTTTCTTTTGTTGCGAGGAATTGAGACAATTATCTAAACAGCAGATATCCGGAATTTACTTAAAGACTTGGAACGAGAGTCCATTGCATCTAGCTGGATTTCTTCTGATGAACGGATGAAGCAACAGAGCATTTAGTGCTTGAAGGGAGTCTGCGAGGAGGATAAGATTCAAAATCATTGTATTCCAAGAGCATATCTTGCAACATCTTGATGCAATAAAGAAACGCGGAAATAGCATATTTTTGCCCACAAAGATTCTTGATTAAGCTTCAAATTATCTTTATTAAAAACCCAATTTACACAATCGACAAAGAATTGGCGAACCCCAAAGACGGCCCAAAAGGATCATGTAAAATGATGTCCAATCATGTAAAACTAATGAGAATCTGCAGTTTTAGGTTCGGCAATTCCGAGCGTGATTTTACCCGAAAATAAATCATTATCTTTCTCGAGACACATTCATAAAACACTTATCATTTCGACCCTCGATTCGATCTTCAAAAGTTCCACCTCACATCCGACTGACCCAACTCAAATTCAAGTTGAAACTGTCAAAGAGCGCACGTCATTTAACATCCACAATAACTAATCTCCGCAATTAAAATATAGAAAACATGACCAAACATTTAAGATAACGACAATAAGAGTAGCTTGTGACAGCACTTGAACGTTTCTCTAGACCATGCGGCCGTACCTGCCTGCTGTCTCTGCCGCTGCCACCGCCTTCGCACGTGAACGATCCATTACCCTGGTCAACGTGTGTCGTGTATGTTGCGCCTCGTATCTTGGTATCCATCCCAATTGACAACAAGGCCCATTAGGCAATGTTACCTTAAAAGCCTTTCAAAACCCAACTGCAATGTCAGTTTTAATTTTAATGCAAAAATATTGTTTCACCCGAAAAATAGTTAAACCCCGAGAGCACACCACAGTGCTCGTCCGGGTCATTTGTAGACGACAGTCCGCGCCTCAGAGTACTTACGGCGTTATGTCGCGGTTGGCTCACTGCGTATCACAAGCTATTAACCTTACTTTTGGTGAGGGCAACTCCAAACTTACCGTCCAAGTTTATTGCTGTTGACCCTGCTAAATGGTCGTAAAGCTCCTAATTAGCCAAGATTGGACAGCTAGAGAATTCCCCTTGGACTTGAAAGAATAATTTGCTGTCTGTGTGATGAATGGAATCCAATTCAACATCCCTTGGCACAGGCTGCGCAATCGCAATGCAGATTAATTAATGAACAATAAACATACTCATACCGAAACACTATGCAAATGCGGCTTGAGATAGCATCTCGACTTACAGGCTGGCGGTGTGAGGAGATTTATCAGACTTCATCCAATGACAGAAACGTGAGCGTAATCCTAGAACATTTGTTTTCCGTTTGGATTTATGATTTTTCTCGGCTAAAGTACGTGGCAAAAAACGTGCGAATGAGGTGAATAACCGTGATGCACACCGGAAATAGGCGGCCATTTGTCTCGTTGTAGCTTAGAGGTTACGCTAAAATAAATGACTAAGGTTGTTCTGAGGAAGAACATTTGGAGCCTAAAGTGAAACCTTCGCCGAATGATTTCGAGTGCTGGGGATGCAGTAAATCACAGGACGTGTTCTTGATTGAGAATTTATAAAAAAAAGTTCCCGACGAAGCTTCGAATGGAACTATTTAGGGAAGTATACGATGGCGCTACGGTCCGTCTTGGATCTGGGTCTCGAAACCAAAAAGTCTCTTCTTCCAGAATGATTCTCGAATTGCGTACACGAAGTTGGCTGGTGTCACACATGTGTGACCAATTTGAAGATAAGAATAGTTTCGGTTGGACGGTTTGCTTTTTCAAGAAAGAGAAGGAAGCAAAGGTGCCTGAAAGGTCCTTCCAAATTCCCCATAATATACTTATCAAAGCAGGTCCTCGTCAGTGGCTCCTTATTATGTGGGACTTTAACAGGTGCCTTTGTGCTGATCCCCGTGATCGAGCGACTTTAAGTGGTCCAGGTGCTTAATGGTTTCAGGTTCTTCCTTAACTTGACAGCTTCTGTCACGAGACTCGAAGGCCAAAATGATAGCCATCGGTCCAATAATGCAGTTTTCCGTCTGGACACCCTTCAAGATGATCAAGCCAGAAGGCTTCCGAGGAATAAGACAATCATCCATAAAATTCCATTTTCGCGAGTTGCTTCGAGGGTAGCCCCGACGGTTATGGCGATGCTTGTTTGAAAAAAAAATGTCTATCGTGGAAATTAATTTTATACTTCCATTCGAAAGTCATCAAGCCATGTCAAAATCGAGCTTTAAAATGCGTCATCTGACAGTTCCTATGCGCTCAAGACTGAATGAAACTCAGTGCAAGGTTTTCGAGGGAAGATGTAAATTGATTTAAGAACGTTGAAAAATATTGGAAAGCTGGACCCAGAGTGAATGGTGTGCTGACAAAATAGTTCGAATTTTGAAAAGAAAATTGGAACCGGCGAGTTTGTGAAGAAATTGCGGTTTTTTAACGAAAACTTGCGACTAAGCCCGAGAACTTCGAAGCAAAAAAATGACTCAGTTTAAGAAGAATATTGCATAGAGATCTTGAGTTTTGAGCTCAGGATTCAAGGCACCTCTTTCGTTTATCTGTTTGTGCGACAATCTAGCTCACAAAATCATCTCTTGATAGTTAATAATAAAACAAAAAATATAGTGTCCTGTCAAAAATTGAAGATGTCCATAAAATGTACTTCTGAGCTGCGACCGCTCATACCTTCAACACTGTCACGTTAGTGTTGAAGGTTGAAGGTTGAATGTAATCCTTAGGTTTTGTTCAAACGTTCATGTTCCTAGCGAGATCTCCGATCGAAAAAAACTCCGATCGTGGAAAACTTTTAAGATTTTACGCGTGTTGCCTTAATTTGAGCTTAGCTTATTTTCTAGCCGCAAATTCTCTTTTATTTTTTTTATAATTTGCTCGCCGGTTTTTTTACAAAGTGAACAAAATAATGGTGTTGTGGCTTAAAACTCGGAAATATGTTTGTAGGTTTTTCTCAATGAATAGAATCTGATTGGGGAAGGAGATTCTGATATCGTTTATTTGCATTCGCTTGGTTCAGAGTATTGCATTTGATAAAACCTTATATAAAAGCCTTAAAAGCTCTTTTTTTGGCGTTTTTACATATTCCTTTAAAAATTACAGAAGCATGCTTTGCATAAAAAATGAAGAAAGAAATGGCGCAAACTTCAGGACCATTTTCATTACAATATTCAAGAAAATACTTAGTAATAACTGCCAAAATCGCTGAATGCACTCATTATTTGCGTCAAAATTGAAACGGTTTTTTATTAGATCACTTCTTCTATTTAACTTTTCTTACTGACAAGTGAAGAAAGACCAATTCGGCTATTACAATGTGTCCCAAATTGAGTGAAATACCAGCGTACCTGTAGAATTTCATTTTCATTTTCTGCAGTTCGCTTTGTAATACAGCACTATCGAGAGACTGGATCAACCGGAAATAAACTTCGTTCTGAAAAAACAAAAGAGCTGATCGTGTGAGACAGATATTCTGTCATCACTCAGGCTTTAAAAAAAAAAACCGTTCATCAATGCACGAGGACTAGCCCAACATGTTGCATCGACTTCAGAAAGGACAGTTAATCCACAAACCATTCGCAACGTGTTAAATTCGGCGAACATCTATGGCAGATCAGCTAGAAAGAAACCCTTTATATCCGAGCAAAATAGACAAAAGCGCTTAGCCTTTGGAAGAAAATATCTTGATAAGCCGTTTGATTTTTGGAGAACTGTTTTGTTTTCCAATGAAAGCAAATTAATCTGTTTGGCTCGGACGGAAAAAAAATTGTGTGGCGTAAGCCAAATACAGAGCTTAAGCCTTAAAATGTTAAAAAAACATTAAACCAAAATCTTGGCTAAATTGACTTCTTGCGTTAACATCTGCCTCAGAGCGTTCAAAAATAAGGCAATCATGAGTCATTCCATTTCCAATAGGACAATGACCCCAAGCATTCAGCTAGAGGAAAAAAAGGATGGTTGTTATTAAATGTACCACATCAACTCTTTGCGCCACTGCAATCGCCAGACATAAACCCAATAGAAAATTTATGGAATCAAATACAGAAAAGAAGAATTCCAAACAAAAATTACCTAACAGTACTGCAAGATGAGTGGCGTTATATTAGTTCCGATATCATTTACAATGCCAAGGAGTCTACAAACCATTATTGAAGCAAACGAGATGGACACAGAGTATTGAAATTTTGAAAATAATAACTTTCTTTTTTCTTTATGACACTGATTTTAAAATTTGAACTTTTTCTTTCTAACAAGTTTCTGTATCTTTAAAATATTAAAATGTCAAAAAACTGGGTGTGCAAATAGATTTCTTACTCACTGTACCTTTACTTAGTGAGGCTGTGCTGACTTCAGCGAGAGCGCCATTGATTTAATCAATACGGCAAATGATGATTCGCTGTTAAAGATTCAAACCTGGTCTTATTAAAAGGCTTAATCAAATTATGTTAAGCACTACTATTCGAAACGCATATGTACTAATTTAAAGTAAGCATCAACAATTTTTTTTCAAAAACATATCTACTAACATGGGCTGAAAAGTCCAGGGATATTTTAATATATGGCGCCACTAGAAAATCATCATCACTCATTGCGAGAGGTTCATCTGTCACAAGTTTGTGTACATATGTATGAAGAAGTTTTACGGGACTTCGCACATTCGTTTGCGAGCTAAAGTTTTTTAAGGGACGCTTTTTTCGCCGTAGTATGTTAAAAATAATGCAAAAACAGGAGTATCTCATTTCGATCACATATTGCTTTCTTATGAGAAAAACTTTTGAACAATCATAACAATTGTTGCAGAAATGTTATCCCACATCTGCTCCTTCGAGAACAACAGTTTATCGACCGAAAAGTGAATTTAAGATTGGTCGGACAAGTACCAAAGACGCACCTTGCTCTGGAAGGCCAAAAAAGACTACGATCGTCGACCAAAAACAGCAGCGCGTTGATTATTCAACGGCTGGCTTAGCGTAATCGAACAGACTTTATTCGATAAAAATGCGCCCAAATGCAATACGCAGTCTGCATAGTGGAAGGAAAGCCACGAACCGACCCAAGCGACCAAAGCTCATCCGGGAAAGTTTTGGCCTCCTTTTTTTTTGGTTGCACATGGCATAATCTTTATCGATTATGTGCGGAAGCGAAGAACGTACAGCATACTATAATTTTAAATACTGAACGACGAAAAAGAAAATATGGCGTTATACGGCGAAGGAAAAAGTTATGTTCCGTCATAATAACGCACAGGCTTACACGTATTTGAAAGCGATTACCAAATTGGACCAATTTCTATGCGAATTGATTGTTAACCCACCGACTTGACTCACAACGACATCTTTCTGTTCCCAAACCTCAAGCGGTGGCTCCAGGGAAAAGAAACCGGCGCGTATTTCGAAATCATTGGTGATATATCCTAAAGAAAGGGGCTTGGAAGTACTGGAAATTCAGTTTACCAAGTGTATTGCCTCAAAGGTAACTATGTTGAGGATAAAATTTAGCTTTGCCAACAAATCATTTTAAATTTCAGGAATTTTCAGCCAATGAGTAGCTTTCAGTATTAAAGGCGTCTACATAGATGCATCAGACGTCCTCAAATCATAGCTAAGAACACAAACATGACTTGCTCTTAACGCAATGATTGAAAATCACAGTGTTTTTCGAAAGCCTTTCCACATGGCAGTAAAAAAAGGCTGAACAGTCTCGTGATTTGTAAGTGAGTAAGTGACAAACTGTTTGGTTTGCAATGAAAATTGCATTCGAATCTATCAAGTGGATCTTGAGAACCCATCGTCTAGACATAAAAGCATATAGATTGAAATTTGCATTCCCATTTAACTTTATAAAAAAAGTCTAAGGGTGTTATTTAAATGTCACCGACTCGTGAAATTATGCGTTTGTCAATGATTTAAAAAGAGTTTTGTCATACATGGTTTCATGTCTAAGCGGGATCTGTAAGCATTCAAGTTGTTGTGTAATAATTAAATTGTGCCTCGACACCGGTGTATGGGAGATATAAACATTTTCACCACGATTAGCAATAGAACTCTACAGTCAATCAGTCCCTTCCTGCAAGGTAGTTGAAAATCTTGTCAATAGAGCCCTGACTCTGTGGATGGAGGACAAAAATATAATCTCTGATCTAGACCTAAACCTAAGGTCCTCAAATTGCACTTGCAGCTTGGCTTTGATAAAAAGCCATAGTTATTGTGTCGAAGCGAGCATTTTTGATCTTGGGACTCTACAGGCGGCCTTCGTCAGAAATTTGGCTCGACAAATATTTATATTTTGATACTTGACTTCGTTCATGGTTTTTGGATTGAATAACACAGTCACATAGGTGTTTTCACATCCTGAAGTCGTTCTGGAACTCTGATTTTACAGAATTCGTTTCCATTGACCTTTTTTTTGCATCAATTTAGTTGTTTCCACAAAAGTCTTTCCGAGATTGAAGCAAGACTTGATACAAATTCGTTGACCTTAGCATTCTTTCATTTTAATCAATGAACAAATATGACAAACGCTAGAAATACTTCGTAAAAAAAACAAGCTGCACGCATCAGGGAGTTCGTACGAATAACTGCTACGACTAACACTCGCAGAGGTCATTCAATCTTCTGGAGCAGAGAAGTGAATTCGGTTCGAATACTTTTCCGACAGTCTCCCTTCCCTTTCTTCAAGGAAGGAATTCCCTTCCTTCAATTCGAAAGGTTTAAACCGGTTGACCTGTTGCCGGTAATCTTCCACGTGGCCCATTCAAGTTTGGACAGTCCTAGGCGGGACTGTTCAGACCCCCCGAAGACTGACCTTCTCGTAGACTTCCCTAAACGTCAAGGTTGGCCTTGACGGCATGCTGAACGAACAATTTAAATTACATAATTTTTGTTAATCATTTTCAACCACCCTAACCAACCATTTCAATGTTATCCAAAGGCGAAATAACAGACACCATGTTGAAAACTTCTTTTCGCATCACGCGTGTAAGAGCTACATACATATTTATCAAGAAGCTTTATCAAAACTACCCCTTCGAAGCCTTGATCATCAATATGTTTGCCAAACGAAGCTGTTAGAAGACATCATCTTCATAAGCTGCGAAATGGCTCAAGCTAGAGGGAGGCTCAGGGTAAGTTTAAAGAGATGCACGGATCGTTTTTAAAGGTTCCGTACCATAGAATGGAAAACCGATTTTTATGGGATCACTTCGTTGTCCGCCGGTCTTTGTCTGTCGCAACATATTTTGATACTGTTATTGATTCACTTCAATAATGAAATTTAGCAAGTATCAATACCTTACAGCACAAGTAAAGGGAAAAATCCATAAACCAATTTAACGCCAATGTTATGAGAAATTTAAAATAAGAATTATATGTAGTATATCGTACGGTAGCACGGGAGCCTTTATGTGCCGTTCCGTCTCGAACGTAGACACATTTTTTACGGGTATTGGAAATCTTTTGGAAAACGTAACAAGATTAACAAGAACTTCCAGATCAGAAGGTAAAAGTAAAAAAAGAACATTTGCCACACAGGACTTATAAGAGCAACTGAACGAGCAGTCAAAACGCTCTCAAATTATATAAGACAGATTCATGTTTATGTGCTTAAACAAGTTTATAAGAATGCAACTAAGCAAAGCACTTACCAAAAAAAAGGTCTTTACTTCACTTTAAAACGTCAATTCTACTTGACAACTTTCCTAACCTCTCTTCGGCAGCATTGACGTTAACCTTCTTTAAATCTCAATCAAGTAGAACAAAGTCTTGGCTAATTCTACAGAAGCTCATTCGTGTCTATCAGCTTTACTTATGTTTTTTCCAAACAAACCTGAACTCATACTTCACAATCTTCGTAATAAAAACTTTTAAAAGGTTTTCATACGAACAACCATTGAAGCTGCAAAGACGCATGTCATCCGTATAGAGGCACTCGTAAACTGCGAAACTCAACTCGAATGCAATTCTCGGTCAAGTTGTTGGATCATAAACCTCGGATACAGGTTGGTCGACATCGGGGAAAAGGTTTCGTACTGCCTTTTTCGGTTGAACCATAATTGCATGTTGTGTATATTTGGCAACGACCTTACCAAAGGTATCGTGGCCCTGTCGGATTTATAGCGCGTATTACTCACTTAATTATTGCAAAGAAGATGCCAGACGCGTTGAGTGTGTGTACAATTAGTTGTGGTGCGGTACGAACTACGACCTACTGAAGACCGGAGCCTGGGGGGATTTCATGGTTTACGGGTTATTGGTACAGAAAATAAGTAAGGAAATAGCGCAAATGTGGAGCAAGTAAAAAGTTATGTTAAACAAGCAATTTAAAGAAGGTCATAGATAGTTTCGTTTTCACTTGATGTGCATTTTTTTTTAGGTCATACTTGTCTCAAGCTAGAAAAAGACTGATTTCAATTTCGAGGTTAAAATTGAAATTCTTTATGATACCAGTTTACTGATTTGGACAAAGTTGACAAATTTATGAAAGCATAAAATCTGATTTCTTAGACCGCAGCTTGGTTATAGAAGACGACTGCATCTAGATATAATTATGAATCAAAGAAGCTTTGTCAAGCATTGTAGAGGTCCTCTAGTCCATGAGTAATTTTTCTACATGCGGTTAGTGAAGATACATTTGCCTCTATTTGCCTCTATAATCTCGTTTTGGCGTACGAGTCTACTGAACTGAATTTTGGCTTAGCCCCTACTTATGTTTACATACCGAGATATTTCTCTTTGGAGATAAGCCGAGAGCTTTCGAATAATTCAAGCCCTTCGAGATAATATCCGCCCTGAAGTCGCTTTCATTGAAACAACACTTTTTATGGGGATGTTTCCGATGTTCGAAATCCAAAATCCCATAGAATATCTTATAACTCTCACAAATATAGTCGGCTTAAAGCTGAGCCAAGCATTGAATCCCTATATTTAAAAAAAAAATCAGTAGATAAGATCAGAGACTTTATAAAAATCGTAGCTCATGCTGATGACGTGGGTGTTCAAATCGCAGTCTGACAGGAACTTTATTTTCTGCAGGGAAATCCTCCTGCGAGTGATTTTCTCAAAGGCCAAACTAGGAAAGAAAAAGATCCAAAGCTGTACCCTACTTAAGCGCGGATGCTTAACCAAAAACCTTTCGTCTGTGGCTATTGAGCTTGAAATCACTTGGACTTTTAATTTCAAGGCCAAGCAAGAGTTACCCAGAAAAAAAATACTTTGCGTGCAATAGTCAACTTATAACTCTGATTTAAAAAACAAACTCTAGAAAGAATTTTCGTCCTTGGAAATTCACATAACCATCTTTAAAAATGCAGCGAAGTATCTGGGTTTTCTGAAGGGGTGCAGGAAATACTTTTTCCGATCTGAGTTTACATTCGCCCCAAACTGGAGTAAAACTCTCACGTAAGGATAGGCGATCCAAAAACCATCTTGAGCATGCCCGATTGTATTGAAAATTGAGCGTTAAAATAAGTATGGAGGAGACAAAAGCATTGCTAAGTGAATCGACCTGATTCATTATCGTCGCAACTTCTTCCTGCTATTCCCTGTTGTAACATAATTTCATAAACTGTGAAACGCTCTCTAACATTTTATATTTCTTACTCATAACAATTTTCAGAAATTCAAAAACAATGTGCTCTATGTTCTCTCTGATCCTTCCTACCCGCGTTATATGTCAGCATAATAAGAATATTAGTAGCTCCTGCTCAAGGATTTCTTTATAAGCTGCGAAAACGATTATTAATATTGAAATGTTCAGAATCTGCTTCGTAACTTACCCGACCATATAAGAGAGACGCATTCATTTAGTAGGGCACAGTAACTTTAATGTTATTGTATTGAAAACATTTACTTTATTACCTTCTTAAGGCTACAATGCACAATTTACAGAGATTTAGTTGAATTCTACCGTACTTTCGAAAAATATAATATTATTGATGTAAATATCACAGTTTAATATATAATGAAAAAATCGAAGGAAAATCTGCAAGAAAAGCTTTCTTGAAAGTGTTGTTATCCAAGACTGTAGAGAATGGAATGAAAGCACCGAAAGGGTGTTAGGTAAATAAATAAAAAGTGAATAGGTGTACAAAAAACAAGCCTTAACCGTTTTGTACATTTTTCCCCTAAATTTGAGATGAAAAATTTTTAGGACTGCCTACGAGAGGCATTGTATCGCGCAAATAAATTTGTTGCTCTTAGTTAAACTTTTTTATTGTAGGCCAATGGTTAGAAATCTTCCATGGCAGGTTAAGCAAAATTTTGAGTTCTGTTGGAGCATTTTACCCAAACAGGTGACGCATGTAAAGATAGTATTAACTTTAAAAGTGACAAGTTTGTTTTTGGTACCGAGTTTGATTTTCTGTTTATGACAAATCGATAGCGTCCGACCGAAACATGATTTTCAGCCAAAACCGAAACCAAAACCAAACCTTTTTTAGACAAGTTGAAATTGATTATATATTTTAATTGTTATTACATAAATTAAGAATATTTTTACACGTACAGAAAGTTATCTCATGTGAAGTCACCTGACAAGCACGAGAAAATAAACAAATTCGAAAATACGGCTCACGGACCAAGAACTCACGCGAAGTTAACCGTGTTAGTTAAACAACAAAGTTTGTGTTGGTAAGACTAAATGCAATCTCTTGGAGTAGATTTCCCTTCAGACAGTTACACACTATATACTCTCAAAAACAAATTTTCCGATATCGGCCGGCTCCATCAGTCAGAACTCGAAGGAAAAGTGGAAGTTTATCTTTTTAAGTAATCTGCGTCTAGAACTTGGTTTTACTACGACCACGAAATCGCTGTTGTATAGTAACATTTCTAGAAATATTCCCTTCGACCGACAGCCAAGCAGCCATAAAATCTACATCTAAGCTTGTCAAGGAACGCCGGGTGTCCCTTAAAGTGATAGCGGAATTTTTTAAGGTTCATCTTTACGGGGTTCCAGGACATAGGTAAATCCACGGAAACTGCAGAGCAGATGAGCTTGCCTGTGAAGGTACAATGAACCCTAACAGATGCACCTCACAAAAGACCTCGCCAAGTTCATTTGAGAAGCAAACTAGTTCTAGACAGATTACGTTAATCCACATAACCCTCCCAGTATCACAATGGGCCAAATTGCTGTGTGCCGTGTGGAAGATTGAGTTTCGACGCCGCCGAAGTTTCGCCCGATTTTTTCCCGAAACCGAAACTATGGCCGAAACCAATTTTTTGGCCGAATCTGGCCGAAACCGAAACCGAATGTTCGGTCGGTCACTACAAATTGACCTTTTTACTGCCTTGCTGTATGGGAAGTCCAAAATTTAGTGTTTCGTCCAAGTGTGCTCCTTAGTACTTAGCACTTGAATTTCACTATCATTATGCCATTTAATTAATGGCATGTTGCTCGGTAAGAAACAAGCCTTTCTTTTCCTTGTGAAAAAGACAACTAGAGTATTCACAGTTTTCATATTAATTTTCCAATCATTAAAGCGCATTTTCATAATGTTTAACGTAGATTGCAAGTTGGTTTCAATATAAAAACCAACTGAATCCGATGAGAGCATACATGCATCATCTGCGAACATCATTTGGAAAATAATATGTAAATATAATGCAGAAAAAAGGACCAAGGACAGATCCTAGTGGCACACCTGCAAAAATTTTATATTAGAGAAGCAATTATTGACTGAAGCCTTATATAATCATTCAGATAAAAACAAAATGAAAAGAGGTAAATCAAGAATTAAACGTTTGTGTATCAGGCGCTTATGCCACTTCTTGGCGAAAGCTTAATCGATATCTAGTAGAATCATTGTGTGAAAATCAATCAGGCTTAAGATCAAATCATAGCTGCTCCACTGCGATAGGAAAACTCTTCAGATCGATAAAGATTGGGTAACAGTTCTCCAAGGCCAATATTTTGTGGAAAAAATGAGGATTCTATTTCGGTTTAAGTAATAGTCCATTAACCTTATAAGAAGCTACCTATCCAATAGAACCCAAAAAGTAGTGATTAACGGTAAAATATCAAACTCTTGGAATCTCTCGGAGGGAGTGCCACAAGGATCGATTTTGGGTCCCATTCTCTTTTGTATGTATATTAACGACTTACCTCATGTATGCAAAAATGTGTCCTTTCACTTCTATGCTGACGATATACAGATATACTTATCGAGGCCTATTGGTTTCATTGAAGAGAATGAATGAAGACTTGAATGAAAGTAGCAGTTGGTCGAAAATTAATAGTTTTACACTTAACCCCGGAAAAACAAAGGCGATCATAATAGCCTTTCCCCCTATTTTTATCCCATCAACTATAATACCATTTCTAAAGTCCTTTATCAGTTAAGGCTTCAGAGTAAGCTACAACCTATCCTGCAATGAACATGTCAACTCAATTAACGGACGCATGCATGGGACACGCAGGAAACTTTGGAATTCTTGCAGTTTTATTCCAATTGAAACAAGGCTACGATTAGCCAAAAGTTTACTTATGCCCTTAATCTTCTACGCAGAAGTCATTTATCCAAAACTAGACTCTGTGTCTGAACACAAACTCCTTGTTACATTTAATGATTTAACTCGATACGTATATGGTTTGCGAAGATACGACCACATATCAACATACCAGACATACTACTGTGTCCAAAAAATAAGGTGACATTGTATTTATTTGGAAAATTCTTTATTTATTCTTCCAAATCAATTTCATTCCCTTCAAAGTAATCCCCTCCCGATGCAATGCACTTATGCCAACGGATTTTCCAATCTTTGATACACTGGTTGTAGTCACTTTCCGGGATGGCCTTCAGTTCCGTCTTAGCTGCGGCTTAAATCTCCTCTATCGTATCAAAACGGTGTCCCTGGAGCGGTCTTTTGAGCTTGTTGAACAGCCAGAAGTCGCACGGCGCCAGATCAGGTGGTAACGGTGGTTGCGGAACGATATGGGTTGAGTTTTTGGCGAAATGATCACGAATTACGAGTGCGGTATGGGATGGTGCATTATCGTGGTGTAAAAAGCAAGAATTGTCTTTTCACAATTCCGGCCTTTTTAGGCGGATAGCGTTACGCAAACGACGCATAACGTTCAAATAATATTCCTTGTTGACTGTTTGGCCGGTTGGAAGGAATTCATAAAGCACAACACCACGATAATCGAAGAAAACAGTCAACATGACCTTGATTTTTGAGCGACTTTGGCGCGCTCGATTGATCGGTTGGGGGTCGTAAGCATGGATCCAAGTCTCATCGCCAGTTATAATGCGTTTCATGACATCCTGGTAGTCGGAAAGCATTGTTTCACACACTTCAACGCGACGGCTTTTTTGCCAAAAAATTCAATGTTTTCGGTACCAGTCGAGATTTGCCGCGCTTTAGGCCCAAAGCATCCTTGAAAATGGTATTGACTGAGCCTTTCGATAAGCCAACTTCATCAGCAAGGTCTCTCGATGGTTTTTCAACGCCATATCTTTGATTTGTTGGACGTGAGCTTCATCGGTTGAGGTTGATGGTCGCCCAGAACGCTCTTCGTCTTCGACACGTTCACGGCCGGTTTGGAAATCATTATACCACTTGTAAACATTTTTTTTAGACATAGCCTCATCATCAAAGGCTTTCTGCACCATCCCCAACGTATCCGCAGCAGAAAATTGTTTCCGCAAACAAAATTTAATGCAAATTCTTTGCTCAATAAATTTCGACATCGCAAAAAACGAAAAACTCACTTTTAGCAGCTCACAAAACGACGCGTATCTCAAACACTATGAATATATTTTGACATGAAATTTCACATAAATGTCACTGACAGTACTACCAACCTAAAAAGAAAGAAAAATTTCCAAATCCTTCGACTCGCGCAGTTAAAATTCATATGTAACATTATTTTTTGGACAAAGTAGTATATTTTGGGTCGCACTCCTTCCCAGTTCTTTAAAGCCTGAAATTACGTTTTCTTACATTAGATCATATACGCAAAGCCACCGGCTTATTTGTTTAGAAAAATCAATTTTTGCCAATCTACGAGAACGTTTAATATTGTACCACCGCCTTTTCTTTGTCAATAGCGTTCGTCTTTGGAACTCTCTGCGGATAAACATTAAAATAATCAGAGTCTTAACACGTTTTAAGGATGGCGTATTTTTTCTCTCTATTATCTTCTCTAATTTTTCATATCTTTCGGTATCCAATGAACTGACAACTTCTCAACTCAATTTGTTTCCCTGAAAGGACAAGCTGAGGAGCCAGATAATCAGCAAGAGCTTTACTGACCAACTTCCAAAAATGAACTGTTTCAGGAACCTACACATAACGTGCTCCGAGGAAAAATCGTAAAGATCATTCTTCCTTCTTAAGACTACATTCAAACGAACGTTATTTCCTTTTGTGAAAGTGAAATTAGGACACATTCAAAAATTTAGCCTTGACTTCAATTCACGGCACCATTAAAAAACCAATTCTCGGGAATCCCGACTGCTTCTTTTGCAGAAAGTGAAATTCTGCTGCAATTACAAAATCAAGCAACAAAGCTTCTCTGATGTAATGATCAGTTTTGAAGCGGACTCAACAGGTGTTCCCATAGGAAGACTCCAAGTTAGATTTCAAAACGAATGATAGATTTATTATTGATTTATTCATTCTGACAAATTATTTTCCATCTCATATTCATAATCTGTCAAAATTTATCATTCATTAATTTTAAAGATGATCCCAAGAGACAAAACTTTCTTCTCACTCCCATGGATGCTTACAAAATACAGACACAAACTGATTGAATAAAAAACCAACTTAGCTCGTGCGTAACTCTTACCTCGGAAGGTCTATCAGATTCTAGATCTTTTAACCACTTTCATTTCATGTCTCTTTTCGTGTTCTCAAACGATACTGAATATTCAAAAGATCTGTTTAAAAAGTTTTTAAACTTGAATCTTCGAACGATATAATTCATAGGAGAGGCAGTTGTGCATTTATGGCCCGTTCATACACAAACCTTCAAATTGATCTTAGAGTTGAGGAATTGAATGTGCACGTATTCTAATCGTTTATCAAAGATACAGTGGAAGCTCATGGCTCTTCGATAGCGAAGCGGATGCCCACCGACAATAACAACTGACAGCACGAACCACCCTTTGGAAACTTGACAAATCAGACTTTACACCCGCCCGCCGCACATGGCCTAATATGTGAGTCTTTTCCTGGTTCAACAGCAGCGGCTAGACTGTCGTTTGTAAATCTCCGTCGAATGTTGTCACCTGGAAAAGCACGCGTTTTCGTATGGGTTAGCTCCAAAGTGCCAATGCCAATGTCAACTTTTGAGATGTTACAAAAGCAAAAGTGTTTACAATGCTCGGGAGCTGCTCAAAGTCCGCTACGAAGATGTATCTTTCGCACCTAAGTGATTCCCAGTTCAGTAACTTATTCTGTAGGCTTGTTCGCAACGCGTACGCGTCATGCTATTAAAGCTAGATGAGCAAACGAGTTCTTTCGCTTAACTAAAGATCAAAATATTTATTTGTGTTTTTTTTTGTTTGTTTTGGATTAAAGTTTGGGTTCATTTAGGTCGGATTAAGTTTGTGGTGATTAAATTGACAAATTAATTTGGCACAAGTCAAATGTTATTTTTATGAACTAGCCAAGATTTGTATGCACGTTGGTATCTGGATTATGGAACTTAAAATTTTATAGTTTAACCTCTGACAAAATCGACAAAGGAAGTACGTGACAACAGTTTGTCATTTATGTGACAATTGGAATGAGCCTCGATGCGCTAACAATTTTGTTTTTTTTTAGTTAAGATAGATAAAGAGATTGCGGATATATGTTCATATGTGGTTCTGTTTGTGGTCTTATTCTAAGGACAAATGAAATACGTGCATAGCTTGCGATTTGCTTTGAGTTTGAATAATCTACTCGACAATGTGACGCATGCATTTTTTTGAGCTGATTACATTTTGATTATACTCAAGACCGTGATGTAAAAGGTTCTGGAGTCGTACGTTCATCCTTTATATGTCCAAACCTCAACATTTTGTATATTTTTCTTGGGTATCTTGGAGCGAATGGATTAGAATTTTTGTCGGGACAGACACTCGGCAGGAGGGTTCTCATCGCCCGCCGCCTTTAAATCTTAAACTTCAGTTCTACTAGCTGATGTATGGAGCTAAAGCTGACCAGAAGAGTCACAGAAGACTTCGTCCCATAGCGGATGGTTTTCGAAAAAAGTGAAAAAGTAATCATCATGGATTTGTTGTTACAATGATTTCTTAAAAAAATATTCTTTAAGGCAAACTTAAGATGAACAAGATATTTAAGAGTGATTGGCATGCAGAATGTTAACCATCGAAAAAGAGCAGAAAAGAGTCAACATTTCAGGAACAAATCTTGAGAACTACTTACTTGCAGCTTAAAAGGAGCTTCCTCACTGGCACCGAAGAAATTTTAAGAAGCTTGGTACAAAGGACTGTTCCAAGCAAATTATAATGGTAACTAACTTGAAAGAAGGAGCCACTCGAGGAGACTCTTACCAAGATTGGGAGAATCTCGAAACTTCGAGCTGGAGTGCTGCTTGGTCAAGCCCACGACAGTTGTATGATCTGAGGCACTTTAGAGGCTCTGAATTCGAGAATATATATTTACTTGCTCTCAAGGAATGACGACTCTCCTGGATAAGGACAATAAATGAAAGATTGTTTTGTGGTTCAGAGCTCAGATTTATTTTGGCATCGAATGCTTCATGGGTGACATGGTTTATTTGCATTCACCTAATTCAAAGTATTTTATTCCACAGTATTTGAATATTCTATCAGCATTCTTATGTTTGTAATATACCTTCACAAAGTTGAAAATAGAAACTTGGAACTCCAACATTAAAGGCGATGCGCACCTAAAACATAATTAATCGGAACTTAATCTTTTGACTGATTAAGATATTAAAGACTAGGCGTTTTTACAGAAACCTTCTATCGAAAACTCTTTGGCAATATGTTCGTGAGGATTTGAAAGATTTGTTGATGAAGAACTTAGCGCTGTGCTTAAAGTCAAATAGCCGGCAACAAATTGAGATGAAATACCCCCGAATTTCATCAAGATTATCTCACCTCACATAGTCGCAACATGTACACATATATTCATTACTTTTATAACGGCAACTTTTATTCTTTACCCTTGGAGAACTGCAAAAATTATACCTATTCGCGTTCGTCGCCAAAAGTGTTCCGACCAATCGCAGTTTAATCATTTATATTAAAAGTATTACAAAGATATTATTTATTGTTCGAAAAAAAAAGGCTTTCAACTGTTAAACAATCTTCTTTTAGACAAGGCTGTATGACGGGTTTTTTATAGGTTTCAGAGGATATCAGCTCTGCAATCAATAACAATCTAGTAACATTTTTAGCATTTGATTCTGTCTAAAGATTATTTCTAAAGATATATTCTTAAGCTTCAAAATCACTTCTAAAAGTACTACAAATTTAATTTTCCTAATATTATTGCAATATTAGATTTTGGAGTTAGGTTGCTTTCATTGGTGAAAAAATATCCCGTCCCCTACACCTCTTCTCGGGGGTTCCACAGGGACAAATACCATGATCTTCCAATTTATTTAACACACTCATTATACTACTGTGTCCAAAAAATAAGGTGACATATGAATTTAAACTGCGCGCGTCGAAGGATTTGGAAATATTTCTTTCTTTTTAGGTTGGTAGTACTGTCAATGACATCTATGTGAAATTTCATGTCAAAATATATTCATAGTGTTTGAGATACGCTTCGTTTTGTGAGCTGCTAAAAGTGAGTTTTTCGTTTTTTGCGATGTCGAAATTTATTGAGCAAAGAATTTGCATTAAATTTTGTTTGCGGAATCAATTTTCTGCTGCGGATAAGTTGAGGATGGTGCAGAAAGCCTTTGATGATGAGGCTATGTCTAAAAAAAATGTTTACAAGTGGTATAGTGATTTCCAAGCCGGCCGTGAACGTATCGAAGACGAAGAGCGTTCTTGGCGACCATCAACCTCAACCGATGAAGCTCACGTCCAATAAATCAAAGATTTGGTGTTGAAAAACCATCGATTAACGATAAGAGACCTTGCTGATAAAGTTGGCTTATCGAAAGGCTCAGTCAATACCATTTTGAAGGATGCTTTGGGCCTCAAGCGCGTCAAATATCGACTGGTACCGAAAACATTGAATTTTTTGGAAAAAAGGCGTCCCGTTGAAGTGTGTGAAACAATGCTTTCCGACTACCAGGATGTCATGAAATGCATTATAACTGGCGATGAGACTTGGATCTATGCTTACGACCCCGAAACAACCGATCAATCGAGCGAATATCGTGCCAAAGGAGAGCCGAGACCAAAAAAACCGCGCCAAAGTCGCTCAAAAATCAACGTCATGTTGATTGTTTTCTTCGATTATCGTGTTGTTGTGCTTAATGAATTCCTTCCAACCGGCCAAACAGTCAACCAGGAATATTATTTGAACGTTGTGCGTTGTTTGCGTAACGCTATCCACCTAAAAAGGCCGGAATTGTGGAAAGACAGTTCTAGGTTTTTACACCACGATAATGCACCATCCCATACCGCACTCGTAATTCGTGATCATTTTGCCAGAAACTCAACCCATATCGTTCTGCAACCACCGTATTCACCTGATCTGGCGCCGTGCGACTTCTGGCTGTTCAACAAGCTCAAAAGACCGCTCCGGGGACACCTGTCCTTTCAATCTCCAAACTGTTCTTGCACTAATATAAAAGTTCGGTCTCTGTCGACTATGGTTACAACACTTAAAAAAAAGGTCTGAAAATTAAAGCCATAACACTTTGGCTGGCTCTGCAATCTTTACGAAATCCCAATTTATTTATAAACAAAGTGAACAAATTATCATTTTTTTTTTTAAATTTCGCACTTCCACTTTTCTCTCGAAACTACTTTAGTCGCCTTCATCCGCTTTTTAAAGTGTTCATGCTTCTCCACCATATAGAAGAACGAGGTTGATAAAGGTCTTATAGAGCGACACTTTAGTTCTTCGAGAAAGAGCTTTACATAATTACAGTGTTATTATCTGTGTTTGCAGCGAAGCCTAGGCAGACAAAGTCCTAAACTACCTCAAAGTTATAGCTGCCTATGTTGGATTGGATGTCCTCTCTTGATGACAGCATATGTTATTTCTATCTTTACTTCTTCTAGCTCGGGTAGACGCTGTTGACCTGCGTCGTCTTCATCGAATACCTTAGGCTGCCTGCGGTGGAATTTTATTCTTCGCTACCATAATAAAGTCTGCACAAGTGGTTCTTCCATGTCCTCAGCATTGACTGCAATTCTACTATGATTTTTCCGGTTTGAACTTTGCAGGCTTTGATTATGGTTCTGTAAACCTGAGAATATTTTTTCACCTGTTGGTAGCATTTTCGAACCTTTCCTTTTCCTGTTTCTTAATCTCTCAACGTTGGCACCGTTGGTTTGAGAATATTGTGCACGAGATTAAAACAGCCAAACAGCCGCTTGTTCCTACTTACGGTCGATTGCATTTATTGTTCTGGTCCATAGAAAACAAGAGAGTGTAGTTTCTGAATTCCATTGAATGCTTTTTTCTTAGTAACCAAGTGCTTTAACTTTGGACGGGAGTTTTTTTTGCGAAAAGAATGAAAATTGTGCAATCAGATTGTTGCTGAAATTATTTTGTCCGTGACCAAGTGTCCAAATTATAACCAATCGAGTTAAAAAAGATATAGGACCACCGACCCAAATTTTTAGTCAGTCTTCAGGAGGCACATTGACCATATAACTCTACGTAAAGATAAGATGTGTAAAATTTGGAGTTATATTACGACATCTTTTATATTGGAAGTTGAATTTGTTGTTTGTTGTTGAAGTTGTTTTTCAACGTGTTTTAAATCCTTAGGGACAGACAGCCAGAATTAAGAAATAATTTGCAGTTAATTTAAAATTGTGCTGAGCTAACACTGACACGCCACTTACAAATTATAACTATTCTAGTAAAATAAAGTTAAGAAAGTGATTTTGAAATGAGAAAAAGTTTAATTTATGACCAGTGTTTGGCTTTTGATTGCAGAATTTAAATTGTTGCTTATACCAACTCCTTGTCCAATGTAATTTAGAAAAAAAAATTTACAACCTTGTACGATGCACTTGTTGTGGTCGGAATATTAAAGCGTGATCTTCTTTCATCAAAAGATTTCCACTATCTCTTTCTTCTGAGCCGCGGAAATGTTCAGAATCGGATCTCTTTCTTTCAAGTAAAAAGATGGCTCCAAGAGGATAACATTCAGTCCAGTTTTCTTTGGAGATTTTAATAGTTATTACCAGGCCGAATTCGAGAGATTGTTTATCTCTATTTCATTTTCTTGAAAGACCTCTTAAATTTCGTTCATGATAAGAAATCACAATAGTGGTAAACAAACTAAATCTTCGGATGTTATGATCTTCCTTGCAACGCTTTTTAATATACGAGTAATGCAATTTTATCCATGTTTTCATGTGTCGGTGTTTTTTTCCAAGGACTGGAAACGTGGATCATGAAATGGAGAAAGCGGAACCTCAGATATGAAATGGGCTTTAAACTTTTCCAGTCTTAAAATTAGTCTTTATAGATCAGAACTAACTTAATTTAGTCAATTGTTGCTAATGTTGATGAAATTTTTGGAATTAAAATTGAACAAAAAAAAAATTGAAACGAATTTATACGAAAACTTATGAACGGCAGTGTACATATTTATACATATTTTCTTATCCGGTAAGGTAGTTGAAAACTATAAATTCTATTAATATTGAAAATTTTTTATTGGAAAACTAAATTGATTTTAATTGAAGAAGTGAAACTGTCCCTTTTTTTGACAGTTTTTTCGTCGTAGCTTTTCAGCTCTTCATTATGCGCATACGCTTCGAACGAACCTAAGTTTGATTCGATAGCTTGAGTTGTTCTCGAGTTATGCTTGACGAAAAAATCCGCACAAACGTACGTACGTACGTACACACACACACACGGACAACTTTCTAAAAACAATGGAATCCGTCTACTCGGATCTCGAAACGTGGAGATATGAAAAAATTTGGAATTTCGAAAATCGGACCGATTGTACATTTAATTTGGGCACTTTTCGTCGATCATACTTATTAATATTGGCACATCTGTGATTGATAAATAAATAAATAAATACCTCGACCTCATATCATAACTGCACGAATGCATTTTTCTCTTCACATGAATTCCTTGGGATGTTTTCAAGCAAATGAACACGTTTTTTTTCTGTTTGAAGGACAATGTCTTCTTCGCCTGTCAACAACATCATGTTCCGTTTTGTCGTCATTAACTTCAAGAGCAACTCCTTTCGCTGCGAATCGCTTGTGTGATGATGGATGGCGTGGTTGAAGGTAGTTCCTTCAGTATCAGTAATGACACCTTCCGTGTGGCATCTTTTGTTCCCGAACGAGTTCTGTCCAACTGAATGGCAGCGCATCTACAATATGTTTGGACAAGTTTAACCAGACTTTTGTGAGGGCTTCTGTGGAATGCGTTTGTGCTCTCGTAGTTGAGTTATTAATTTTAATTAACAGTTTTGATGTTTATTGTTCTTGTCAAGCTTCTCATAAATTTATTGCATTGACCACAGCCAATTTGTTATGAAGGATGCGCATACTTATGTATAAATGCCAGCTTTTGCGGTTAAAGGCACATCAATACTGGTTCTTCAATCCTCAGCAAAACGTATCGCATTGCTGCTCAGTTGTGCTGTCGGAAGTCAATATTTGTGAAGACATTATTCAGTAATGGTATTTAAAAGGATGTCACTTCGGTTTGTTTGGAGAAACAAAGTTATTTTGATTCCAAAGATGACAACAAATAGTTAACATATAGTACGTCTTAATAGAAGGCTCAAAGAATTTGTATCATTAGAAAAGTATCTAAGGTGATAAATTTATTGGCAAACAATCCATTGCTTCACTGTTTAAAGGCTTAAAGGCTGCGCCTTTATTTTCAATTCGTTATGCTGCTTTTCTAATCATTCAAAAATGCGTACCTACTTCGAAAAATTTAACTGCAGAACAAGCATGAGCTTTAGTTAGTTTTAGCAGTTAGTTGATCCACTATCAGTCAAAGACAGATGGACTTTATGCCAAAATTTTAAAGGCGGAGGAAGGTTTGATGGTGGGTCAAAATGATAAACCGTTCATCACTAAAATGACCACAATTTGTAGGATTGTTTTAGTGGATTAGGGATGGTATTGAGAATTCATTAACTCAACATACGACCTGAAGGCCTTCGGTCACGTCTTCACTACACTCAAGTTTTCGTGAACCTCAACAATGTAGTGGGCGATTTTCATTTATAACTGAACGGATACGTATAAGAAGACATCATACAATATTGTCTTCAAATTTCCCCCATCTGCTTCTTTAACTAAAGAAAATAATAAAATGTTATTGAGGGCCAGATTTGGACATTAGGAAAAGACTTTGATTCAAAAATCTTTTCTTGAGTGATAGCAATCGAGACTTTGGCTTAATGTATAAGTACAGTGTATTGACGACACACCACTCCAGCTCGAGGTGCCCATATCTTTTTTTTAATAGTTTCCGCAATATTTTGATTTGGTCCGAATAATAAGACCATGTGAGAGTGACTTCCTTTTCTATGCAAGCTACCATAACGATTCGTTTGGAGTTTAAAAAACCGGCTACCACAACCTTTTGCAACTTTGACTTTCTTCGTTGTCAATCAGACCGCTGTTTTCTAGGTCAAAGTCCCTCGTTTCGTGTCAATATCAAAATGATGAACCCAGGTCTCGTTCACGGTTATAAATCATCTCAAAAATCTTTCCACCTCAACTTTGCAGCTCTCAAGAATTGTTCCAGAAATATCAACTCTTTTCTTCTCTGGTTAGGCGGTTAACATTCTGTGAAGAATTCCATGCTTTTTTATGCTGCCACATGAGGAATATTCTCTTAAAGTCTGATAGACACTCTTTGGTCAGCTAACACAAAATCGATCTTCGAGTTTTATTTCACTTCTTCTCTGATGTGGGATATGAATGGCCGATTTTTGTGAAGCCTATCTTCTTTTTATTTCTGCCCAGTCTTATCTTCTTGCACCAGGATGCAACTATAGTTCTGACTGAAGAGATTATAGTTGCCTATGATGATGTTGTATGTACATGATATTTTTTACCGAATAAAAATGCTGCTTTATCTTACTACATGAAAGAAGCAATCTCGGGACAATGAAGGATAAAAAGATGCTCTCACTCAAGCTAGGATCTTTCAAGGATCGATAGCCTGTTAAAAATATAAATTAACTCAAGAACAGTGACTTGTTCCTGAGAAGAAAGACGACCTTAAGTGTTTCACAACCATAACCTTCAGAATGACTGACTCTTAATTTTATAAGTAATAACATCGTGGTAACAATAAACATCAAAAAGGCTGGGGGTCTGGATAAAATAAAAAAATGTATACCTAAAAAAAACTGTTTTATCTTGAACGCTTGCCTAAAAATGCAATACTTCCCGTCTGCATGGAAAGTGACTAAAATTGTGCCTATTCTTAAAGCTGGAGAGTCCCCTAATAGACTGGAGTCCTATAGACCTGTAAGTTTTCTTAGTTTTTAAGGTAAATTGCTGGAGCGAATTGTTAAAGAAAAAATGATTAAGGTAAAAAAAAACATATTTCCAAATGAGCAATTTGGCTTGAGACGTTATCGTAGCACTTCCGATCAGGTTCTCAGAATTTGCAACAGTGTTAAAAGTAACCTCACGATGGGAAAATCTACTGTTTGATATTTGAAAAGGCATTCGATTCGGTAAGACACAATGCTTTCATACAAAAAATGATAAATAATAATTTTCCCCCGTTCCTATGTAAAATAGTTCATAGTTTCTTGTCTTATCATTGCTTCAGAGTGTATGTTAATAATAGTCCCTCAAATTTAATACACTTTTATGACGGCTTGCCACAAGGTGCAGGTGTTTACGTCGGATTTCCCAAGACTTCCAGGATGCGCATCGGCAATGTACGCTGATGATATTGCGATATCGCAATATCGCATGATATCGGTCTCAATATCGAGACGATACTTAATTATGCAATCAAAACCTTAGAAAAATATTACAAAAAGTGGAAAATTAAAATAATATGGAAAAGACGCAAGCCATTTTTTTCTCTCGCAAAAGAAAACCTTGCTTTCTTCCGCAAGCCATTTAATATTAAATGGAACGCAAATCAAATTGGAATCCTCCGACAAATATCTAGGCATATATTTGGACTCAAAACTAACATTTAATGGACATACCTGAAATACTATAAAAATGTTGCATCCATTAATAAACAGGAAATCACAACTATAAAAAAAAAACAAAGTGATAATTCACAAAGCTATATTTCAAGCCTTACTTCAATATGGGTGTCAAGTGTGGAGTAGCTGTGCCAAAAGTTTTAGAAAAAAATTGCAGATTTCTCAAAACAAACTATAAAAATTATGTTAAATCTTCCCTGGCATCATTCTACTTCAGATCATCATGATAAAGCCAATGTTGAATTGATCTCTGTCAGATTTCGAAAACTCACCGATTCTTTATTTTTCAGATGTGATTTCCCTGATAATCCATGGATAAATCAGTTGAATAACCCTTCACTGTCACATGTTTGTCAAAATTTTTCATAACTAACCTAGTGTTTATTTATTTACTTGTCGAAATGCTTTTTCATGTGGCAATTTATAGATTTCGGTTATCTATTTATTTATTAACATGTTTATTTATTTACTTAAATATTTTGTTTTTTTTTTTTATTTATTTATCAACTTATTAATTAATGTATAGTATGTATTTATTTATTTATACTTTTTGTTTAATTATTTAAATTTGTCAAATTATTTATTAATTCAATTATAAAGTTATTTATTTATTTATCTACTTGTTTATGTATACATATATATTTTTTAAAGCTGTGATATTTATATATATATTTTTTTTATTTTATTATTATACTTTAGTTATTTATTTATTTATGGGTAAATTACCGTTTTGAACAGTGTAAAATGAAATGTAAAAATAGTTCAGTTGAAAGGTAATTTCAAAAATCGCAACTCTGTACTGTAAATTGTGCAGTAGCAGGTCTACATAATTGTAATTTGTACGAAATAAATATCGATCTATCATAAGTCTAGAGGCGATGAATGGCCGCGTCAAGTCTTACATAGTCTTGTAGTGCCTTCTGGTTCTCGATTAAGCAGTTTTTTAAAGTATCTTTGTAAATTCGGAACCTAATAGGATAAAGTATTATATTAACTTAGCATAATTTTATGATTAAGCTTATGTGTTTTTTCTTCCCAGTCTAAGCTAGTGAAGAAAAAGTTCATATCTGACGTTCGTTCCTCTTATTAATGCTTCATTTTACTTTGCTCTTTTATGGAAACATTTATCGAATATCTTTGATCACGGAAGCTATTCAAACAACATTAATGTTGCCTTCTTATCTTACCGAAGAGTGAAACGGTATTTGTAAATCTGTTGATGTCATAATTTTTGAATCGATTTCTCTGGATTCCTTCAATCTAAGTGCTTCTAGATGGCTTCAAATCTAGCCTCCAACATATAAATGCTGATGTACTGTAGCGCTCAACGAATTTTATTTGGCCTCACCTAATGCAAAATATCCAAATCAAAAATTGATCTACGACTTTTGACTTTGTTAACATATGTAAAATATACAAGCACCCAAAACCGATTGAGTTGAACTCTTATGTCAGTGCGTGTGCTTCAAGGTTCAACTTTCGTCTTCCCAATAGGATCCAAAATCAAGATCGTCTCATGTCTTACAGAGTTTTAATACTGTTTCAGTATAATAGTAAGTTGCATTCCAATCCTAATTAACTTCTCCCTTCAACCTTATTTTGCACACATAACATTCTAATAGGGTTCTTATGTTAGCAGAACACCTCGAATGTGGAACAGAATTCCCCTTGAAAGCAGCTGGCTGAGGACCCGATTGATATCTGCATCACACTCTGACCTATGGCCAAGAAACTAAAGCCGTGTAACCGCTTGGACTTTGCGTTACAATTAATTTCCTATTTAATTTGGTATAAAAATTTTAAATCAGGAACTATCGCAATAATTTGTTGTTTACACCAAAACTGTAATCGTATAATTAATCGTAGAGCCTGTTAATTATTATTGACTGAAGCAATAACATTCAGTAACCCTATAGGTTATCGAATTACCCCCATAGAGGGTAACACAGGCTAACACTTGTTCAGCAGAAACCTCTAATCTGCCCCTTAAATGACGTATCCGTAGAGGAAATATCCGTCACGCTAACAATTTCATACACACGATTCCTCTTCGATTCATCGTACGTAAAAACCCCAAAGCAAACCCTCCAAGCTCAAAATCAAACACTACCCCCACCTCAATTCGCATACTTTTAAGTCGAGCGTATAAGAGAAATATAATTGCAAGTATCTCTACCCGAAACGACCGATCAAATTGCTCACAAGGAACTCCAATATATACAAAACGAAACAAAAAAAAATGTATCTCATGAAGAAAAACTCGCAAAAGATACAAAGATACGGCAAGTACAACACTCGACACTACTGTGCTGCAGCGACAGAGAGTTATGGAAAATGTAAAGAAAATGTTAAGAGCCAAAACAAAATAAAACAAAAAACAACTGCTTAAGTTGGTGGAACTATCTGCAATGGTCGTGTTGTATCTGTATTTGTGTCTTAGTCGTTAAGTTAACTTTTGAAGCATCTCGATGCGGGTCCATTCATATGAGCTTTTAACATTACACTGCGATAAGTTTAGATCAACGGACACGCTTCTCTCATGCGCGCGCGCCTTGTTAAGCCTTCGCAGGTCTTCATAAGAATCCCAATCGGTGGTATAACGGAAATTAAAGAAAAACAAAAACGAAAATACGAACGCGGATACTCAACGGTTGATTAAAAAAATTTTTTTATCAAATTTCGGCTGTCGAGATCGTCCTTGATCGTTTGTGAGCCAATCCTTGTGTATAATAAAAAATAAAAGGAAATCATTTTTAGGAGTTGAAATTAGTTTTTTAAAAATTAAAAGTATCTGTGAATCTGGGTGGTCAAAAAAAAAAAAATAATAAAAGTGAATGTGTTTTGAAAAAAGTGAATCTCTTTGCAGTAATTACAATGACAGTTATAAGTGAATTCTGTGGCAAATAAGGATACATCGGTGCAGAAGAAGATACTTGTCCCGTTTAGGCTCCCCCGAAGAATCTTAAGAACACTACGATCTACGAGATTTATTTTGATGTAAGTTTATTTTGTTTTTTTTTTCTGGGAAAATTCCTAATTCCTTATACAGCCCGATCGAAACGTTTCATAATCCTCCAATGTATCTAGCTTGTGTTTCATCGGTATTATGCCAAATTTGGCAGATTTATTTATTTATTTATTTATGTTTTTTTGGAGTTTTTCTCCGTGTATCATGCAATAGGTTGATTTTTTTGTTTTTTTTTGGATTTCGCTTTCATCTGAGTGTTGGGTTGATATCTTTTACATAACCTGATCGATTTCTTGGGCTTGGGGTGCTTATGCTGTTGGATCTTCTGATGATGCTGATGGTGTGCCTTCGACGGGTCTGTGCCGATGAACGGACGGAATGTTAATAAGCATAAAATTTGCACAAAATTACTACTCGTGATTGGGTCAGTGAAATTATTGACAAAATTTTGTCTTGTTGTTTTTTTTTTGTTTTTATCTCATTTTTTCTCTTCCTTTTTTGTGGATAACTTTGACAAAAAAAAAAAATCATCTGCATGTGTTTGGAATTGGTTCCGTTTTTGTTTTACTTTTTTTTTCCTTCGTTGACATTGACTCACATTTTGGGTCTATAGCTCGGCTTGATAACTTGTTGTTCTTTTTTGCTTTGTTTTTAATATTTCAAAATGATGTTATGAATTTTCTTCGAATTAATGCTCATATATTTGGCAGGCTATTCGCTTATGAAACAAAAATATATGTTGTGGGTTTTTTTTTTGTAAATATCGCGATTTGAAGGTTAATCGGTGATCGGCAATTAAAAATGCATAAATTTGTTGCAGTTTTTCACTTGTGCAGATTTTTCCCATGAACCAAAAAACAAAAAAAAACATTTCATAGTTTATTTCGTTGAATGCAATTTTTGAATTGCAAATTGGCATATCGTATGATTTCCATTCGCACTGCTTCTTGTATTTTTGATTAAAAATTAAATGCTTTAAAAATGAATATTCACTTTGGTTTCATTGACCCTGTTTTTTCTTGTACTTGATCAAAGAATGTATTTGTGGACTGGCATTGGATAACATCAGGTGATATCTTAAATTTGATGGAAATTATTGCTCTTGTAATAAATTAATAAGTTAACCGGGAAGCAATGATGATTAAAAGTGTACATACCAATTTTGGGCATATGGCCACTGCGGCTGCGTTTTTTGGAGGCCATACTTTCGTTCCAATTTCGCATCACTTTTTCAGGTATTGCCAGCAATATTAACGTGCCGGATATTTACTCCAAAGTTGTCAACTGTTGCCGGTTTATCAGCATATATTAAACGAGCAACTTGACACACCCCCACAAAAAGTAGTTCAAAGTAGTAAAAAATTTATTGCTGGCTGGTTAATTGATATTTCCACAAAATTTGATATGGTCGATCATTTAATTCTATTAAACTAACTTGAAAGCGCACGAATTGTTGGCATCATCATATAAATAGTTCCCAAAGAGTGTGGATTGATAATAATAGGAAGACAGGAGGTACTCAATCTATGGGTACCTCAAGGTTCTGTCCTTCGGCCAATTCTCTTTGTTTTATACATTAATTAATTTTTGTTATTTGATTTAAAAGGTGCTCCACTTGCTTTTGCGAGTGAAAAAGACTTTTGATATGTTGTCCAAAATAAAAGTCATATCCTGTCAACCTTGTTTTTCAATACATTATTTTTGGTCTCAGCCCATTTTATGAAAAGCTTGAACAATGCTGCTCTTGAGCTCTGGTTTGTTCGCCTAAAGAAAGCCAAGACTAAACAGTGTCATGTTCAGGAAGCATTGTCTAGGACTGCGAGCTGCAAAGCGGGAACTTTTGTTGTTTGTGCCATTTTTTCTTGAAACATTGTTTTCTTCAGCAAAACAAGAAAATAAAGAAGCCAAAACAGAGGGATTTTGTTATTTGTGTCAATGACTTTCAGTTCAGGCGACCAGAAGAGTAAGTTCGGTAATCAATCAGCAAACCAATCTCACGGGCTTTCGCAACAAACTTTCCATTACCAGCTGCAGTGAGTGCATTAATTCAAAGGAAATGTCATTTTAAAATTCGCACTTTCAGTTTCGAAAAGACAAAAAGACACACGCCAGCAGATGCGAAGCAACTTGTGACCATGGCACCAAGCAGCAACACCAACATTTGATTCCCCTAAAATGATAAAATGGCTCTTACCCGAGAGTCCTGTCGATGCTTTTTAGGACGAGGCTGGTAAAACCCAAAAGTAGAACCAGAAGGGATGCTGTTGAATTGGAAGCTTATGCACCCTTAAATTCAGATTATAAACTCGTCCAAAAGGAAGAAAAGAAAAAGTCAAACGTCACATTTTTGAACATATTTTAAAATTCAAGTAAAAGTTAACGTCTTATAAGGATGAAGGTGATGGTCATCTTTAAACCACGCAAATGCCATTCAAACAAATGTAAAGCTACATTGAGGCCATCGGTTAAACGGTCTTCTGTGGTTACGATCTTCGTGAATAAATTAATAAATGGTGCCAAATAGACAGCCGAAGCTGATTTGGTCATTGACACCATTTTCCACCGAACGAAATTTATGACAGACGATCAAGTTGACACCATCGAGTTTGACATTCCAAAAATTTGAAAAAAAAGCTTCTCTTACTATCGCCTATCGTAACGCATCTTAGCCGGCAGTTGTTCCAATACAAGGGCAAGTAAGCTCTGATCACTTATCCCAATGTATCCAAGCAGGCTTTGACCTATTGACCAACTAATTTGACGTGATCTCATAACAAGATATATTCTACTCATGCCATTTTTTTTTTAACTTTCGCAAAAACAAAGATACAATATGCGAGAAGGCAGCTAAACTTCGAAGGGCAATTGTAACTTAAATCTGAAATCATATTTTCGACATTATTAATCTTAGAGCCCGAGAAAAACATTTCTGTGACACATCAGGCAAAACTTTGTTTACTAAGTTTGAATTTTAAGTAAGGTCATTAAATTTTGGATGAACTATGAAAGTGTAAAAGTGCCATAAACAAATTATTGGTCGACTGTAAAATAAATTATTTTAAGAGTTCGCAAGACTAAATGGTCACTTTGGTGTTGACGCACTTGTGTATAAAAGAGGCAGTAAACTCTTCGTAACATCTCGTCATCGGCAAAATGGTCAAAAGGCAAAGTTAGTTGGATACTAACTGCTGTCGATTTGAATTGTGGCCGACATCTGGATGGACTAAAGTAAATGTCTTCTGATGTTTCAGTGCAAAATAAATAACAAAAAAAATGTCTTAGATGCAAAAGCTCTTGCAATCACTCAAAATGAAGAGAAAATGATTTATATAGGAAAGGGTCTAGTCTCAAATCGGTCTGCTGTCTCTAATGATGTAAGCAATCGCGCGATCCCACTTTTAAATCGGGCGAAGCTGCAGCGGAACTCAGAAAATAAACCACTGAACGAAAATGTATAAGTCCAATATTGCTAACCTAAAGGAGGACTTGGAGTAGTAGCCTCGTTCTATAATCAATTCCTCCCATCCCGTCGTTGATTTCAAATTTAAGGTCAATTTCTGAACAGGGTTTATCGTTTAATTTTAATCTTCATCAAAGTTGCTCCAGATGCAGCAAATTCTACTCAAGGCGTTGATTTCCCAAATTTTATTTCCCAAAATTTAGTTTCACTCTTAAATAAACTGTCATGGTTAAGTTTGAATATTTTTTGAATCTCTAAACTTCAATTTTTTTTAAATTTACTTCCTTTTAAAAAACTTGAAACATTTCCTACCATTGTTTAAAGCTTTTGCCGAAGTTAATAAACAAGAGAGTCATTATAAAAGCCAATCGCTCTTAATTCAATGCTTAAATTAAGGTCTGCTGTTCCATAAACATCTTACAGAGATATGTTTCGTGAAATGTTTTGCTCACTCAAAAGACAGTTAACCACTTTCTGATCTTCATAAATTTTATCTGGTTTTCAAATCTGGTCAGTTGGGATCAAATTGACGACGCCATTATTGGAGTTTTCGACTAGCAATAGTAGGCTGGCCAAGTGGATGGGCCTCAGCATGCAATAGCAATAATCGTTGCTTTAAGTGCGGCTTAAAACACCACACAATGTTACACATAGATTCAAATCTGCACAATCCGCATAATAACCAACAAGCAGGGTCATCTCCACGACAAAACGAGTTCCATTGAAACACACAAAGCCACTTTATTCAGAATACGTTCGTCTGATATGTCGATGGCAGAAAACTCCAGAGTAACGCAACCAACTCCAAATATAACGTTCAATGCAAATTTGAACCAAAGGTTCTACTAGCCACTGCCTTAGACCGAGTTTTTGCCTCAAACGCAAAATCTCACGTTCTCAGGCATTAATTGATACGGATTCTGAAGCTTCTTTTGTAACCGAAAACGTCACACAAATGCTTAACCTTAAGAAACAAAAGATAACTGCCCATGTAAGGGGCTTAGGCCAAATCTCAACCGGTATCTCCCATTCCCAAGTAAGCTTCACGCTGTTCTCGTTGGTAAACTCGTCTTTCAGCTTGAAAGTCAGCGCATTCGTTTTTTCAAAATTGACTTCACTATAACCAACGCATGAATTGCAAAATCAAGAATGGGATCATGTGTTTAATTTACCTTTAGCAGACCCCTCCTACAACATACCAGGAAAAATTGACATGTTAATAGGTGCGGATGTATGCCCAGCTATCATCCTTGAAGGGCTGCTCAAGGGTCAAGGCGGTTCCGCTGTTGCTCAACAGACTCAGCTGAGATGGATATTAACAGGTTCTACCACCAATTCATCCAACACCAATCGCCTTACAGTGCAAAGCTATTTAACTGTTTAATTAGATGCCCAGTTGAGAAGGTTTTAGGAGATTGAGGAAGAAGTAGACGAAAGAAAACTCACGCTAGACGAAGAGAAATGTCAACTTCATTTCAAAGCAACAATCAAAAGACGGCAAGATGATAGATACGAAGTCCGACTCCCTTTTAAAGACAACATTCGTCCTCAACTTGGCATTGTAACGCTCAAAGTGTAAAGTAGTGAAAAGAAGGAGGGTCCAATTGTGGCAAATTAAAAAGAAAAGAAATAAAGTCTTATAACGTTCATTGAAGTGTTGAGTTTTATTTTTTCTTTAAACAACCATCGTTGGCATAGCCACAGTGTAAAAATGTTGTCGCCTCTCAAGACAAAACAGGTCGTAATAATCTGCAAACTACGAAGTAAAATTGTAGAGGGTGCATCTACACATTCCACCAAATAAATTTTAAAAGTGGAATATAAATTTCCAAAGTCCGATGAGCTCAAAACAAAAAGCCTCAATTGTTTTCTGCTTGTTTCTACAACTATTTTTATTGTCTTTCTTTTGTCTTATTACATGAATTTCTTTTTTTTTTAAATAAATTATCACAATCACCGCGAAATGGATCTAAGTTTAATTTTTCACTTCATTTTATCCGAAGGCGTATCTCAAAAACCCGATCCTATCAAATATGAGAATATTTTTTAACTCAATGTGAAAAACTTAATAAGGCAAACCTCATGTAACAATAAAATCGATCAAGTGCGAACGTTCATTGTAGTCACTCTGTGGAAATTATAATTGCCTACCGAGAAGTGTTACGGCTCAGAAAAAACAACATTGTGAAAGACAACTTTCCCTTTGGGTAGGGAAGTCTAGAAAAGAACGATTTAAATTAAAAGTGTTTCCAGTTCCACAGGCTCAAACGTAACATTTGTGACCAGTCTTGTATTATATTGTGCGCTCATAGCGGAACGCCTTTATCCCTCTTCTTTTCGGACATTTTACGAAAAAACCATTGCTTGGCAAGTGGTTAACTTATTTATCCAATTAGAGAGATATTTCTCTTTCACAAACCTTGGGGAAACTTTTCGCCAAAAATGCTTTAAGTTAGAATGTTAAATTTTTTGGAACGTAAATAAATCTTCTCTATAAATCAATTTTATTTAAGGTCTGGTCTATCAATCAGTTACAAGTTCTCAATAGTATTAAATCTACATGACAAACGAATTCGACATAGTTTATCATTATTGAATAAATTGCATTACGTCAGAATAAGGGGATCGATGTATAACTAGTTTCAAACATACTTAAAAGATAATTATCAAAGGGTCTTTACTTGAACCTCTTCTATTTTCGATCTTTATCAATTCGTTTTTAGAGCAGAATTTAAATTCAGTAGTCCCTGCTTACTAACATATATATGTACATCCAAGCTAACTAAATATATAGTGCTTCGGTACGAGTTTTGGCTGACATTTTATATTTTTGTTTTCGCTCTCGGTTAGAAATAAATCATTTTAAATCGTGTTCCCATAAATCAAATAGTAACAATTAGTGCACGTGTTAATTAAATTTATTACAAAAAATTATGTTAAGCACTTATTTTAACTGTTTTCCTGTACAGAAATATGAAAATACGCCGTGAAAAACTCGTTCGTGTGAATAAAATGTCGCATTAGGAATTTACTTTATGTAGTAAAGTCATGTTAACAAAAATAAATGACAAAAAATTTCGAAACTTCCTTGGTCCACAATTTGTTGCACAAGTCTGCATTGGTCCTGCATTATCTTTTGCGTGAATAGCTAACCTGTAGTCATTATCCACCCTTGGGGAATTATGTCGAAAAAATCTTTTACAGTAACCGTTTTTGTTGTCTTATAAAATCACATGATGGTTGCTTTTTCAATTCGATTTTACTTTAACACTGCGAGCCGTTTCGCTTACAGGGAATCGACAGTTTATATGCTTTATAACAAAAAAAAATCCTCACGGTTAAGGGTTCATGGCTTCCTGCCTATTAGTCATCTGCTTGCACAGAGAAGAAGTCCCACTTTAGAACAAAGCATGGTACTATTTTTTTACCGCCAAATTTTTGAATTTCAACACGCATATATTTTGTCTTTCACTTCACTTAGCCAACCTCTAGCAATTTGTCAAATTACTTCACTCAACGCTCAACTTATTTCAATATTTTATTACCCACGATGAAAGTTTCGTGATAAAAACAAAATAAAAAAAAAGTAAAAATGAGAAAGAAAAATAACTGAAACAAAGGACCTGTTTATCAGTTTCAACGACAAAAAGCAAACAATTTGTGTGCCGCAACATTTGATGTTGCCAACTGTAGTGCGAGGCAATATTATCTTTCAACACACACATACTGACTAAACCAAATCACAAAAGGCACATAGTAATTATGTTGGCTTAGCCAAGGAATGCTTACCCCTTCACAGATTGAGTTATTAAAATCAATATTCTATTGAAATTGGCATTCCAAATCATGTGGCAATACTAACACCATCTAGATGCACTCGTAAAGAGCAATTATTTCTCAAACAAAGCCAGCCAAGCTAATAATAAAATTACAAACTTTTAAAAAGAAATCATTGGCCTCTGTAATGCTTGTTAATTAACCGTCTGTGCTAGCGCAGAAAGACCTTGCAAAAAATCTCTCCCTCTTCCAGCACCACTGCCAGGGGTGCAAATTACGATTGAAAATAGTTGTAGAAGAGTAGTAAATCCTAAACTAAACAATTGGAGCAGTGAAATGACTGGCCGACTCTTTTGTTTACATAATCAATAAGAAATAGCGCAAAGTAGCATGAAAAAGTCAAACACAGGGTCGGGGGGAAATTTGTCTGTCGGTGCGGTGTCGCTGGACGGCTGGATGAGCGCGCATCGTATAGTAAAAGTAGGCAAGTGGAAAAATGGAATGCAATCACAATTGCATCATTTATGACAAAAAGGCGGTTGCAACTAATGCAATAAGCCTACAAAAATTGTTGTACGGTCGGAATTGTGTTCAGACCTGTGTACCTAGTTCGTGTCTCAACTCTTTTGTATTTGTTTTGCAAACTGGACATTATTTCCCCGGTATCTTGTTCTGCAGCCGAAATGATAGATGTGCATATGAGTTGAAGTGACAAACAAACTTTAGACATGTTTTCTTGCTTTCACAAAATCGTCTTATGTCATGGGGAAGAAAAAAGGAAGAAATAACCTACAAGTGAATCTTGATTGAGATTTTAATACCTCCAACGAGTCACCAGGTTTCTTTAGTTATTCGAATAAACCCTTGAGAGTCCGAAGAGCCTAAAATGAGTCTATATATGATCAGAGGGCCTTAAGCGTTATACACTGTCGCACAAAATAGTGTGCAAAAGCGGTTGATTCATTTCGTAGGTCCAGTAAGCTTCAAGTAAAAAGGATTTATGGCACGTGGTCATAGTATCATCAGTAGAACCTTATACGCATCAAAATTAAGTGCAGTTTATTTTTAGTGTGAGACGATCTGAAATAATTTTAAAAGTTTTATAATCTTTCAAATGCATATCTTTTCTATTGAAAGCAAATAAATGGAAGAAGCATTGAATTAAAATTTCGGTAAGGACTTTGCCGCAAAGCAAATGTTTATTTTGGATCGTCGAGGTGGACTGACATTCTGACATGAACTAGCAGAAAAATATGGATGGTGCCAAGAAAAAATCTTTACCTTCAACAAACAATTTCTTAGAAAAGTCAAAGTACTTCATGCGGTACAAATGTGGCTTCAAAAAGAGACACAAGAAATTTCTTTGCGAATGGTCTCTGTTCGAGCCGTTTGAGAGACGAAAAAGTTTGTAAATTTCAGCTTGTTTATTTAAAGAATTTTAACTATTTAACAATTTGAAAATTTAGATTTAAAGAAAAGGCTATAAATTTACTTTATGTACCATCTCACGGCAAGGAAATTGACAAAGTGCCAATCGGAACTGTTGAGACGCCATACTGCTTTTTTTTATTTTTTTTTTTATTTTACATTTTATGTTGGCCACCATGGGTGGATATGATGGACGCGTTCGGCAACACTCCCCCCTGGTATTCAGGGCAAGGTCCTTTGTTCTGGATACCATCATCGCCAAAACACCGTACGTCCAGAGGCGCTAGCTTCGCTACCGGTCTCGTTAAAACACCAGATGCGGTTTGTATCACGGCGCTCCTACAACGTCCATCTCTTCCCGTCATAAGCTTGATGATTCTTGCTTTCGGCCAAAAATTTCTCGGATGTAATTCGTCGACGACCACCACAACGTCCCCTTCTTCTAGGTTCTTTGTTGGCTTGAACCATTTTGTTCTCCTTGTTAAAGTCGGTAAATACGCACGAACCCACTTTCTCCAGAACTGATTCGCGAACTGCTCACACCTCTGCCAATGTTTTCTTAGTACCTCGCTTTCATCATTAAATTCCCCAAATGGTTTTTTACCATTTGATGAACCAAGCAAAAAATGGTTCGGGGTTAAAGCCTCTTCATTATCAGTTTCTAAAGGTACGTAGGTCAAAGGTCTACAATTTACCACACTCTCCACTTCTGCCATCATTGTTAACAGAATTTCATCCGTAGGATTTCTTGTCACTTGAATTGCTGTCAAAGCCTCTTTTACTGAGCGTACCATACGCTCCCACGCACCACCCATATGCGGCGACGATGGAGGAATGAAATTCCATTTAATTCGATAGTCAATGAAATTCCCCGCTATATCCTCTTGCTTAATATTGTATACCAGTCTTTTTAACTCTTCCGATGCTCCTCTAAAATTGGTACCATTATCCGTTATTATTTCGAGTGGCGTTCCTCGTCTGCATATGAACCTCTTCAGAGCGAGAATGCATGCATCAGTATTGAGGCTATGTGCAACTTCAATATGTACTGCTCTTATAGTCAAACACGTCAACAATACACCCCATCTTTTTTCCGTATGCCTACCTACTGTGACATAAAGAGGTCCAAAATAATCTATGCCGACATAGGAAAAAGGTGCTGTAAATGTCTTCAGCCTAGCCGCGGGAAGTTCTCCCATCAACGGGAATATTGGCTTAGCGTTTTTGTTTCTGCATTTTTGACAATGATTCTTAACTTTTCGCAGTAACACCCTTAAACTTGGAATATAGTATTTTTGCCGTATCTCGTTTACAACTGTTTCATTGTTTTGATGGAGGTATCGAATATGATACTCATTTATTATAAGGTTCGTAATGGCATGGCCTTTAGGTAACACTATCGGTCTCTTTGTATCGAATGAAATATTATCCACTGCATCTATGCGCCCTCGTATTCTTATAATGTTATCATCATCTATATATGGCGATAATTTATATAATGGACTGCTTTTATCCAGTAGCACTTCAATTTTATCTTCCCTCGCCTTTTCAAACATTGCCTTCTCTATTGCAAACGATTCCGCTTGACATATTCCGTACAAATGATTTTCAGCTCCGATGATCTCATCTGGCTTTAACAGACGACTGATGTAGACGTTTCGAAGTTCGCGTTTTGCCTTTTTACAAAATCGAATCACATATGCGGTAACATGGAGCAGCTTATTCCACCTTGAGAAATTTGAGTACCAGTGCCTTGTTGTCTTTTTTTGTACCACATGTATTAGATGCGTCTTAGCTTCCTCTTGTGTAGAAAGGTTTTCTACCGGAAAACTCGGCCAATCAGATTCATGCAGGCTAAGAAACATGGGACCGTTAAACCATCTTGATGACTTTTGAAAGTCCGGGTTCGATTTCCACTTCGTAGCATCGTCTGCTACATTTTGCTTACTTGGCACCCATTTCCAATCTCTTTCTGTCGTTTCTTCTAAAATTTCGCTTACCCTTACTGCAACATATTGCTTATATCTCCGATCCTTGGAGTTAATCCATGCTAAAACCGTCTTTGAATCCGTCCAAAAAAATTTTTGTGATATTTTAATGGAGTGCCCTTCTACGATGGTTCGCGCTAGTCTTATGCCTAAAATGGCAGCCTCTAACTCCATTCTTGGGATAGATATTCCTTTTAATGGTGCTACTTTGGTTTTCGCCCCAATTAATGCCACCTCCGTGCAATTGTTTAACACAACACGAAAATATGCTACAGCTGCGTAAGCTGCTTCACCTGCATCTACGAAAACATGTAGTTCTACTTCAGCTTCTTTAGAAAACTCACACTTGTTTAAGTAGCATCGCGGAATGAATGTTTCTCTTACTGCTGGTAAGTATTCTTTTATCTTTTTCCATTTGGTGAACTGTTCCTTTTTAATTTGCTGGTCCCAGTCAACGCCTGAACGCCATACTTCTTGCAGAAGAATTTTTAAAAGTATTGAAAAATTTGCAATTAAACCAAGGGGATCAAATATTGACATTAAAATTCTTAAAAGTTCTCTTTTTGTAGGACACTCATTGTTACTTAGAATTGCATGCGTCATTCTTTTGCCTTTCAATGAAAATGAAAACCAGTCGTGTGCTGGTGACCACAACATCCCTAAAATTTTTTCGACAAACATTAACCCACCGTGATTACTAAATTCTTTACTACACTGGGCAGGTTCTTCCTTTAGTGCTTCCATGACTTCGTTGCTGTTGCTAAGGAATTTACAGATTTGAAACCCCGCCTTGCTGTGTATAAATTTGACTTCGTTTGCTAATTTAATTGCTTCGCCTGTTGTGTCAACGCTGTCGAGCCAGTCGTCAACGTAATGTTTATTGATTATCGCATCAACCGCTTTTGGATACCGTAAGCTATATCTGCTGGCATTGCGATTCTTTACATATTGTGCACAGCTAGGAGAGCATGTAGCGCCGAATATCAACACCTGCATAGCAAAAACTTCCACTTGGTTTGTATTTGGATTTCTCCATAAAAAACGTTGTGCAGATTGATCTTCTTTTCTTATGCGAACTTGGTGGAACATCTCTTTGATGTCTCCACACAAGGCCACCCTTCGTTCCCGAAACTTGTACAACACCGATGTTAACGCTGGTAGTGTGTCCGGCCCGCGCATCAGCATTGAATTAAGAGACACTCCATTCGTTTTGGCTGCTGCATCCCACACCATTCGCACTTTATTTGGCTTGTTAGGGTTCAAAACTGGAAACATTGGAAGGTACCAGACCAATCCAGTTGCGCTTAATTCTTCAGCTGATGAGAGTTTGCGTGAGTAACCCTTTCTTACATAATCTTCTATTTGTTCATCTAATATATTTTTTAATTCAGGTTCCCTGGATAATTTTTTCTCCAAAAGCTCAAGTCGCCGTTCCGCTGCTGTTCTGTTGTTCGGCATTTGGCCTTCTTTATACCTCCATAAAAGTGGAACAATGTACCGGTTATTTTGGAGTGTAGTTGTTGTTTCCAGTATTTTGAGGGCTTCATCATCCTCTCTGGACAGCATCTTTGCCTTTTTGTTAATATTTTCAAGGGCAAAGTATTCCTTCACCAAATCGTACATTTTGCCGTCGTAATCCTTTTGACATTCGCACAAATCGCAGCTATGTACACTGTGAAAACTTTGGAATTCGCCTGGTGGAATATCGCGGCTAAAATATGGTCCACTTATCGTCCAGCCTAGTCGAGTTTTTGTTGCTAGAGGTTCTTTCGCAGAACCCTCTATTACACGCCGTGGAACCGACAGGTTCAAATGTTCTAAACCAAGCAGTATACGGGGTTTAGCATTTTTATACGATATAGCTGGAATTTTGTCCAGGTGGGGATACTGTTCACGAAGCGTAACGACATTGAGGGTTTGCAATGGTAAGTCCAATGACTTTACAGTACGGATATTGTTTACCTCAAATTTTTTATTTGAATCTATCGCTGAGATTTTTGCGCTAACCCGTTTGGATTCCCATTCAGAGCGATGTGTACTTGATGTCCACCGGAGGCACAGCGGGTCCTCAATACCATTGAGTTGAAGGAAATCAGCTACCTCAGCATCCATTAGCGTGACTGATGACCCTTCATCCAAAAATGCGTATGTATCATAATGGGAACTTTTTCCGAATATAGTTATGGGAATAATCCTGTAAAGAATCGATGCATATTGCAAATCGCTGTGAACATGAGTTGTTTGCATGTCCAAGTCCTGGTGGCTTGCCTTTGTGTTTTGCTCTTGCTGTTTATGGAGCAATCGATGGTGTCTATATTCGCATCCATTTTCACCACATTTTTTGTCTACAGAGCATCGTTTGGTTCTATGGTCATATAAACAGGTACGACAAAGATTGTTATTTTTTACTACACGCCACCTTTCATTTAAATTCATATCGGCAAAGGACTTACAGTGCTGCAATGATCTACATTCAGCATTGCATGCTTTGCACTTAATTGCTCGGATTGAATGATTATTATTTTCAAGTTTGTGTAGATTAACGAAACCCTTTTGTTTTGTCTCACTTTTCTTTTCCACTTGGGAAAACGATGACAAATCTGAAGCGGCTAAGGCTAATTGATACAGCCATTTACTAAGATGTGTGAGGTTGACTTCTTCTTGACACTGTTTATATACTCCCCAGTTTAGTTTAATAGACGCGGGCAATTTGTCGACCAACTCTTGAAGCAGGCAAGGGTTATTCAGATGATTCTCTAGCTTGTTGGCTTCCATTATTGAGCAAATGTTTTGTACTGATAAGGCAAATGTTACGATTGTGTCTAATTTGTCAGCTTTGGGTGCCGAGTCATTACGAACTTTTGTCAGAAGTGCTGCAATTATTTTGTCGGGCTTTCCAAAAAGCACCCTCAAGGTTTCTATAACGCTTGGTACTTGTTGTGGAAACATGAGACGGAAACGAACTGCTTCTAATGCTGTGCCTTTAAGACACCTTTGCAATCTTATTAGATTTTCATCGTTTGTGTACCCGCAAGCTCGTGTGGTGTTTTCGAACGCATTAATAAAAAGGGGCCATTCCTCAGGCTTGCCATTGAAAGGTGGTAATTCCTTGGGCATGACCTGACGCGCTGCTAATTGTCCTTTGGTAGGTATATTTGCATGGTTTAATTGTTCTTCCGTTCCGTCGATTATGTTGGTTTTCGTTTGAATCGCTCCACCCCATGTGTCGTTCAGTTTGACATTCTCTATTTGTACCTTTTCAGTTTCCCGGTCAGCATCTTGGAGCCAGCTGGTTACTTTCTGTCTGGATTCAGAGTGTATACTCGAACACTGACTTGCTCTCGACATTTCTTCTTCCAATAATTGGTATTTTTTTACCAGATACTCTTCGTCGCGCTGTTTTCGCAACTGTTGTTCTTCTTCAAGCCGCTTAAGTTTTAGGGAAATTATTTTGGCGGATGACGATGATGTCGCAACTTCGGATCTGGGGGTTTCTTTCAGCTTTTGATCGATCACGTGTTGCGTTGAAGAAAAAGATGCTATTGGTCCCGCGATATCAGTTGCTACGCTTCGTTTCGGTTGGTCTTGGCTTAAGATGTTGATGCTAGATGTTGCTGGGCGTAGAGAATCTTGATGTGTTTGGCTTTGAGACAGTTGATTTTGTTTTTTTATCGGATTAGAATCTTTGACTACTTTACGAGAAGTTTTCCGTACAGTCTTCTTACATGAAGCGCATACAAATTTTTTATATTGGATATCGCTGGTAACACCTACACATTTTTGGTGGAACCACCGGGGACAAATGTCACATTGGACCATGTCACCGGCGCTGTCTGGCTCACTACATAAATTGCAGTTAAACTGCGAAGGGGTATCATGTGGCAGAAGGGAAAGTGTGGATTGAGGCCCTAAACCTGTAATACTTTTATTTGACATATTAAAATCTCTTACCTTACGTCTTTTGACTCGAGGTGATGGCTTGTTGCTGTCTTCTGGCAGGTGGCCGCGATCTTACTGCGGTGGTTGAGGGGAAGTGGTGGTCGAAGTTGGTTTGCAGCTTATTTTGGCTGCGCTGATGATGTTGTTGCACGTGCGTGCAATGTGGGCACGAGCAAATCTGTAGACTATCTTGGCTGCACTGTTGATGATGTTGCACGTGCGTGCAATGTGGGCACGAGCAAATCTGTAGACTATCTTGGCTGCACTGTTGATGATGTTGCACGTGCGTGCAATGTGGGCACGAGCAAATCTGCAGACTATCTTGGCTGCGCTGATGATGTTGCACGTGCGTGCAATGTGGGCACGAGCAAATCTGCTACTTGTTTAAAAGTAAATTTATAGGATGTTCGAGCCGTTTGAGAGACGAAAAAGTTTGTAAATTTCAGCTTGTTTATTTAAAGAATTTTAACTATTTAACAATTTGAAAATTTAGATTTAAAGAAAAGGCTATAAATTTACTTTATGTACCATCTCACGGCAAGGAAATTGACAAAGTGCCAATCGGAACTGTTGAGACGCCATACTGCTTTTTTTTATTTTTTTTTTTATTTTACATTTTATGTTGGCCACCATGGGTGGATATGATGGACGCGTTCGGCAACAGTCTCTGTAAGAAAATTGTTATTTTTTGTGCAAACCATAGGAATGAATTGGCCAAAAATGTGCGAGAATACATAAAACTGTAAAGCACGGCGAAGGATCAGTTATGGTCCGGTTATGTCTTCCCATTAGGTGTTCTGGAAACCTTATTAAGATTGACAACAACATCTTCTTCAATTAATACTTTTCATCAATTTGGGATTCAGAGCGCACCGTTTTACAATACTTGTGTCCAACTTGCAAAACTCTCTTGCGGCAGTGAATTAGAAACGAAAGCGAAACCACAAATTTGCAGAAAAGCTAAACTCATGCAAATGACACAATCACAAAAAAATTAATATTGAAAAAGAATAAAAATAAACTAAACAACTGGCGAAGTAAATGCTTTAAGAAGTATGAAATAATTATAATTTTTGTATTAGACTTTATTTTGTCTGGCAGATACCCATCGCTTAATGTTATTGAAGCCTACAATTAAGATTCCACTTTGAATTAAAACAGACTGATAAAGACAGAGTTAGCTATTATTGATTGGACACATTAAGCCTGAGGATGATTATTGTTCCCTCAACATTATCTATGACTGTGCCCGTCAAAAAACTGTTTATAAATAAAGCGAAAATTGAATTCCTTTGGGATTTTATAAGGATTGTACCTTACTTACAGAGATCACTTTTTAACCTAACAGCACCATCTTGCAGCATTGCAGTTAAGTTTATCGTTGGCACAAGGATTAACACAAGAATTTAAAAAAAATTAACTCAGCAGTTCTCTACATGATTGCTTCAACAACCCTTAATCATTTCTTGCAACAACATTTATTTGGTTAAATCGTTATGTGCAGCTTACAATTGTAAGTTATGCAAAGGTAATATTATTGGGAAGCACAAAAAATCATTAAAAACAAAATAAAATTAGAAAAGCAAGTAAAAAAAAATCAACTCAACACAAATAAAATAATTACAAAAACAATTAAGAAATAAATAATAAAAAAGAATAATTAAATTAAACTGATTAGTTACAAACAACAAAATATATAAATAAATTAGGTACTAATAGTATGAACATAAAAGTTGGAGAAAAAAAAACTAGGCCATCATGTCAACCCAATTTTTCAAAACATTTTCGATAGTTTCGTCCGTATTTCACAAATAGTTTGACTGGTATTGACTAAGTATAAGTCTAGTGTTCTACGACTTGTATGCTCAAAATTCAAAGCTTTAATTTATGGCCATAAAAAAATCGGTAAGCATACTTCAGGAGCACTCTTTCACGTTTATTTTTTATAATTAGCTTCCCCTCAAGAGAATGAGACCTTTATAATACCCCAAGCAGAAGGAGAAAAACAAGCATACGTACGTAAGATATTGACTTCTTGCATTCGTTCAATTCGCAGTGTTTTAAGCCTCATTATTTGAATATTGTGGAAGAGGTATGTTAGCATATCGTTTTATCGCCGCTATGATATCATGGGCCTGATTTGTATCCGGGAGCCACCATTTGATGCAATTGAAAGCCAAACGTTGGCATTTTCCTTCTATGTAAGCAAACGTAGATTCTCTGAATCCCATATCCGACATTTAAAGGTGAGTGATGCTTGGTTGAGAGAGAACATTCATTTTTGTTGTTTTTGTGACCACTTCCTCGAAATTTAACATTAACCATCAAAACTTGGGCCACTAAGCGAGTTCGACGCAAATTGCCAAAATCTTTTTCAAGAAATCAATGGTCAAATATGACATAAGAGAACGCGGCGATGTCAATCTTTGAGTTCTTCTATAAATTAGTCTAGCTAACATTCCATTCTTAATTGCTGAAATTCTTATAAAGAATCTCAAATAGTTTTTTATATAGACTCGTGCAGCGAATATCATTGCACAATCGTATCACAATCTTTTCTGCACAACAATCAATCCATTCCAAACAAATCGCCACAAACAGAGACAACAATTGATCGACTTGGCTTCAAATCGACATGACGCACTCTAAGATATACTCTGTGTATCTTGCCGACTATCACAAGGCTCCGCAGTGACAAATACTGAACCCACATAGAGTAGTTCAAATGCTTTTGTCGCAATCGACCATAAAACACCCGTCAACCTTTAACGAAAAAAAAAAAATTCAAAAGCCCCCCAAAATGTACGAAGCTTCAACTCATTCATAAGCATGCTCGAATAAAGTAGAAAAAAAAAACTTTCGATTTCATTACCGTCTGCGGAAAAAGAAATGTGAAATGAAAAAAGATGAACAGATAAACTGATAGACACACCAGTAGAAACAAAGAAGATCATTTAAAAAAAAAAGCAAATTAACTAGTCCCTCAGGCGGTGTCTTAAATAATCCAGAAGAAGAAAACATGGCTTTTGAAGCTGCTGGTGTTTTTTGTTTGTTTTTTGATTACTGAATAAATATTACATTTTCAATGAATCCGTTAAAGAGTTGTCTCTCCGAAGAGTTGTGTCGTTTTTTAATGCTAAATTAAGTTTGATTCATCAATGAAAAGGTGCATGCAACTGTTATAAAAGTATGAATGCAATCCGCTGCTTTATGGAGCAGAGAATGATGATGTGTTGTTTTATTGCAGTGTCGCTTGGTGGATTCCAAGAATCCACATACATATGACAAATGTATTTGAAGATTTGCATCCGAAGGCGATTTAATCTGGGCCAGATGGTTATATAGTGTTTGAAGGTTTGTTAAATTTTCCACCTCTGGGTTATCTTTTTTTAATTTATGGCATAGAGCTTGAAACATGGTCATCAGTGCATTGTTGTGGTCAGTTTAAAGGTATTTCTTTTGCAGGATTTTTTCAGTTGTTTTTTAACTTTCTCGTAATTGGAAAAAATGAATTTTAAAATAAATCGTATAAGAAACTATGAACAAAAGAGTTGCATAACAACTGTTTGCCACAAAGGGTATTTTAATCTTAGAAACTTTCGAAAATTGAGCTTGCTTCCTGTGTGTCTCAAAAAATAACTAAACCTTGTCAAGGACAGCGAGTATCATCATTTAATTTGCAAGACTTGATACGAATACTTTTCTATTTTGATCCTCATTAGAAAAAACATTGGACATAGCTTGCACACAGAAGAGTAAATGGTGACAATCAAAAAGATTTGTCATTTCCTATCAATAAAAACATTTACTATCTACTACCTTCGGCATCCCAAGAGCTGTTTTTTATTGTCAACTTAAGCTGATCACGGATTGTGTAGTGCAAACACCAAATAGATACTTGAAAATCAGAGTTTTGATGATCAATTTTTTTTTTCAGTAATCAGGCGCATTAATCGCTCAGTGGATATGTTAACACGCAAAATTGTCGCGTTTGGGAAAGTAAAAATCCACATACCCACATTAATTCTCACCTATATAGCCAAATGGTAACCGATTCTAACCTCAAATGAAGTAAGTGTTTGCAACGTGCGTGGATGGTAACACAGCTCACAAAAAGCGTACGCTTTGGTTTTATTTTTAAAAAAAATCGTGGACGAATTATGTGAACCGCCCAGCAAGATCCTGTGATTTTTTTCCATTGATGCTAAGAAAACAAATATTCGTCAAGTTATGTCCAATATGTGTCTAAAAGTCGTCAAAAAGTACCTTGTCAGAATCGAGTCCTTTGAGAAGTCCCGTGGACCAATTTTTGAATTATGTTGTTCCATCAAAATCTTAATTAATCTTAATTATAAATTTGTTTTATTTAAATTTATGTTCGGAACCTCAAAAAATAACAGTGTTTCTTGGAAACAAAAAAAGTTCTTTAAATTTGATTTTAATGCCAAAAAAAATCCTGCAATAATTTCACTGGATGCATAAAATTAAATTAATTTTCTCTTTCAAAAAAACTTCAGTCCAAAATACCTTCTGCTACGAAAATGAATATAAATATGAGTCTGGTTGAATTCAGAGCCTAGAAAATTAATTCAGCTAAAACGAGATGAAAACAATCAGAGAAAAATTTATTCAAAACTTGATTTAACCAATTCATTCAATATGACACACAAAGATTGTGAGTTAAGCGATAAAAGGAAGTAGAGAACGAAGAAGTCACATTATATGCCTTTGACTATAACCATAACGACAGCTCTCAAAGTAAAACGCAGCAACTCTCTGCTTCGCTACTCAACGGCGTTCTTCGTATTTTTTATTTCACAAGGAGTTTTTCCCAAACTCTGGGAAAAGTCGTTATTAGTCCCGACTAATAAGAAAGGTTTTAAAAACAAAGCCTTGGACTAAGGACCAATCGATAAACTCTAAAACATTTTGAAGCTCTTTAAGATCATAATCAACTACACAATGTTTCATTTTCATTGTTAGCCCATCATTTCTCCAAGCCCCCATGAGTTCTTAAAGAAAAAAAGGTCCCTTGCTTAGATCAGATTCTCTTTTAAAAATCAGCAATACATCTTAAGATTGTGCTTAGCTAATTCACTTTAGGTTTTGCCGAAGGTAGTCATGTTGGGCCAATGTTCTTCATCTTAATGATTAACTTTATCGCTCACTATTCGTATATATGAATCGTGTGTATGTATGTATTTGCATATGCTGGTGATATGAAAATATTCCTACAGTCTTCTTTCCTTCTGGAAGATGATCGACCCGATTCACGACCTGGTGCAGGAAGAATTTTGTGACCTTAAAATAATCAAATGCAAGCGTCTTTCAACAATTTTCCTAAGCCAACTCCATCAACAAGTATGCGTTCATGCCCTCACCGTAGAAACCATGGTTCCCAAGAACCAATGTCCAGGATTCCTTTTCGTTGTATCTTCTTTATTATGCTCCAGTGTTTTTGGGCAGCTGCTCCGAACAGCGCCCGAACAATGTGCATCGATACCTCTCATTTATGTATTCAAACAGTAAAAGGGCATTCAAATCCCCTTGAAGCCTTGTAAAAACTAAAGTTCCTTACAATATACCAAATCGCTGAGGTTCTTACAGAAAGGAGCATAGAGGCAATTTTGACAGGTCAGTCTTTACTGCGTCCACTGAATTTTATTTTGGAGGCGCTGTCGATAAAGTCGTCGTTGTTTCCAAATTCAGCCGCAGAAAAAAAATTGTAAGCAATTAACTATACAATAAACCTGTTAAATGGCATAATATGAAATAAGAAGCGCCTCCGTCGGAAGTTTGATAACCGTGCCCTGAATTCATACATATTGGCTGTTAGCTTAGTTTCAAGGAATGGTCGTCTGGTCACCCACCATAAATTATTTACGACAAAATTTGTTATTCAATAAATTCGGTTTTTTCTTTCCAATTAATTTATTTATCAATTGAATTTTGATGAACTTATAAAATACAGTTTAGTTTGTTTACATAATTTGTAATATTAATGTCACTGGGTGTCAGGGGATCAAATTTCTAACTAAAAGTTCCCACAATTTCAATCTTACGTTGATGTTATTCCACCTACCGTTACGGTCAATCTGTTGAAAGCGCACTACATGACATCGCTCAAGTATTTCTGTGGAATGAGCCAAGCCCCGCGGAAAGATCAAAACAGAGTTTATCTCCCGAAGTTATTTTATGATCTTTTACAGCTACTGTGGACGCCCAAATCTAAAAGGTCTTCAGAGAAGATGTTATAATTATTTTATTACCTCAGTCAGTAGCGAAAGGTTGTCAATCAATATGTTAAAACAATATCCGGGATTCGAGATTCATTCATAGCTAACTGGACTGAAGTTTAATTTGAGCCCTTCTGTTGATAGGACAGCATTTCAGAGAACTAAGGTTCTTTTTTCATGGCTTAAAAGAAAGTAGTGCAGGTAAAGGAATAGCTTCATCACTTGTTTAGGTGGCGAGACAAAGTAATGTCAACCTACAACAATTTAAAACCAATGTGTTTCTCTCCCTTACTCGTGCTGTGTAAAAACCACTTTAAGGGTACTTCTAATCCCTTGAGCACTTGAGCACTATTTGAAAAAAAAAGAGATGAGTGTCGATTGGACGTTTTTTTTCGAAGAGGAAATGGGAGCTGTTCAAATGATCATTTGATGTTGGGTCCGGCTAAACAACTCAATTCCGTCGACATATTTCAAAATTGGAGATGGAATATTTTAACATTCTCAGCGGATATTTGAAATATTGGGTTAAAATATTTATGTGATAGAAGCGGAATCTTATCGCCATATAACCGCATGGCATAAGAATCATTTTGATCAAGGTTTTTCAACATTTTCAACATGGCAAGAACGAACATTGTCCGAACACTGGAGTAACACCGTTTACATAAACTAGAGGAAAACACAGAAAGGCTTAACAAACAATGGTGAGTCAGTTTACGAGAAGGTTTTAAAGAAGGCTTGTAAGGGCTGTCGATTTAAGGATGGAATTCCAGCTGAACGAGCGACTTTTATTTCACGTGTGTCCACTTAAAAAACAACTTAAACAAAATAAAGGGTCATCATGTATGAAACATCAATAATTGTTTGCACTGAAAAAGTATTTAGTAGTCTTTACATTGAGCGCTTTATCTTTTGTTTACGGGTTTCTTTCAGTGACGTTCGAATCAATATTAAATTGAAAGGACATACAACTTATTTTGTTTCGTATTTTTAAATCTGAAGAATTTTATAAATGGTTAAACCATCTTGTGAATTTGATTTCGCTTCCGATTCATCGATTTAAATTCCCAAAAAGTTAAACATTACACGAGTAACTCTCAGATGGGAGGCGAGAGTTGATTTTTAAAGTTTTTCAACTGAGCTGAATCATCAGAAGTTTCTGCAAAATAAGCCATATGGCGATTCAAGTTCACAAATTTAATTATTAACTTTGAAAATAGAAACATTTCAATTAAAATTTTGTTTTCCCTTTAGAACCTTAGCTTCATTATATTTTTGAGGTTTGCTGGCGAACGAGTACTAATCATATGGTTTGGTGCTTCGTAGCAGAACGACAAACGAATTCGACGTCCAAGTCCTTTTTTGGTTTAGTTAAAAATACAAAAATCAACTTAATTTTTAAACTTGCACATTTAATCCAAACAAATGTGTTACACATTTTTTTAAGCAATCAAAAAATTTCAAGTCAAAAGAATTTTCATTCTTCTTATGAATAACTTGAGTTCTTTGAAATCTTTTTGAAGTCATTAAATATTGAGTTGAAGTCTTTGGAAATCATTTCAATCTCAATGAGTGGAAGTTTTTTTTGACTACTTTGAGGTATAAGTACATTTGTCTAGAAAAAACATATACAAGTTTTTGGCATTGTCTTAATTTAATAATTTATATACGAGGGGTGTTTTAAAAGTAATGATAATTGTATATTGCCTGTTCGCATAAAATTCAAAAAAACAATTTTAATACTTCATTTACCCGTAATGTCAGAATAAAAAAACATACAAATAGACCACGATTTCAAGGAGGTACATTCATTTGAATGCGAACCGTCGCGTAGAAGCGAGAACGTCAGAATGTAGAAAAACGACATTAAAGCTGTATTAAGTAGCACTGTTTGAAAAAATATCAACAAAGGAGACTCTGCTCATCCATATGTCACGGGTGCACGCTGGGGCAACGAGCTTAAGCTGGGAAGAATATCCACGGAAGATGAACACCGCAAAGGAACGTAATCCAAGTCCCTAACTGAAGTCAATGTGTATAAAGTAGAACATGTGTTGGTTTCGAAGAGTGACCATTTGGCATGTAGCTGTCCAAAGAATCCTAGCCAACCAATTAAATATAAAGAAAGTGGCTAGGCGTTGGATGTCAAGAAGAGAAAGAAGTTGTGCATTTCTTGAAAAGTTCCAGGAGATTTTTTGTCACGTTCCATGAACATGGGCGAGACCTGGATCCAACATTTTGACCGACAAACCAAACAGCAATCGATGAATTTGAAGCGAGTCTCTTCACCGACGTCGAAGAAATTCAAAGTGTTTTTTTGGGACTTTTGAAAAAATTACTATGGTGCAATATTTGGAAAACATAGCCGCTACATCAGGCTCTTACTACGCAGTCCAAATAAGAAGATTGCAAGAGGTTGTTAACGAAAAAAGACATGGCAAATTACGAGCTGGAGTGCTGTTTCATAGAGACAACACACCGGCTCACAAGGCTACAGGTACGATGGCTGCGATTTAAGAAACAGGATTCCGACTGCTTCAACACCCGCTCGATTGGACAGATCTAGTTCCCAGTGACTTCTTCCTCTTTCATCGGCTCATGGAACACCTTCAAGGCCAAAAATTTGAAGTGATAGCTACTGTTGAGGCATTTTGGGAGGATCTTTTTCTGAAAGTATCCTGGGTTTGGAAACAAGATGGACTTAATGTATTTTCTTGTTAGCCGACCATGGTTTTTCAGTTAAAACACCTTGACCTATATTCAGTATCATTTCTTTTGTATAATCCCTCGTATTTTCTCAATAAAGGTATTGTCAGGCACATGTACGTTTTAAAAAATTATTGCTCTGCAAATGTTGCGATTATATTGAAGCCTTGTTTTGGAATGGTATATCTTCTGTGTTTAATTAATACGAAGAAGGTCCCAGTACGCTTCCTTGAGTACGCGTTTTTTATATCGAACATTTAAGCCGCGGAAGTCGGATGGTAGTAGTTTTTGAAGCTTGACTAGTAGTCGCTCATTCCAGGTTGTGTCGGAGACTGAAACCACATTACTTCCGGTAGGACGAAATTTTGTTCATAATTGCAATGTTGAGTATCGAATTTGTGGTCTAGAATGAGATTGTTTCTTGTTGATATGGGCTCCAGTCGGTCATAAGCCTATAGGCGTACATGATTTTGTCTTCGTAGCGTTTTTACCAGGTTACAATATAGTTTTTATTTCTTCTACCTTTTTTTGGATAATATTGAAGTTAACATATTGCATGGAAAGTGTTCCTTAGACACTTTATTGCTTTTGGGGGAAGTTCGCTAAGTACTTTGCCAGACAGACATTCGTATCCCAGGGCTTTCTTCTGGTTGATCCTTTTTTTCTTGAAGAAAAGTTCATTTTGCTTAACATTGCTTTAATTTATCCGGAAATTGTCAGTTGTTGCATTTGGGATTGATGGCTTAGGGTCTGCAACTTCTGGTCACTTGTAATTTTTTTAAACGTTTTATCAAGGTATCTGGTTTTTAATGTTCGACCATGTCCAGGAGCCATCCATTTGTTTTTAAATTCGGTTGATGTTCAATTCTTCAATTTCAAATTCAAACTTTTCGGGATCTTTTACAGAGAGAAGTCTATCTAAATATGGTTGTTATCACACATTTTACAATACAGAGATTCGAAATATATATACCTTACTGCTGAAACATTTTTTGTAAACTTTATCAACTTGTGTATTTAGGAAAATTCGAGCAAAATACTTCAGTACAAAAAAAATGTAATAAATAAATTAATATATATTATAATAATAGATACAGCACTCTTTTAAAATATATCAATGACTAGAATGGAAATATGTAGGTTTATTTATGGTTATCAATATATATACATTTATTTAACTTTAAGTCAACAAATAGATTTGTATATAAATAAAACAATATGCAATATAAGCAGTATAAGCCAATAATTTAACAAAGAAAAAAATAAATGAAAATAAATAAATAAATTAATTAATAAATAAATAAATGCATTTAAATAAATAAGTAAATATGACTAAACAATAAATAAAATAAGAAATATAAATAAATGTATAAATATATAAATAAAGCATATTTTTAAACAGTTTAATGTAACGAATTTATGTGTACAAATTATTTATTAAAGCACTATTCACAGAAGCACATTAAATGATGAATTTGCCAATTAGTTTTTGAATTTTCTCGAATATAAATTCAACATTCGCTTTATTGCGGAGGTTCAGTGTTGAGTGATGCCAGGAAAGATTTAGCATCATTTTGAGAGTTTTGTTCTGTGATACTTGCAACTTTTTAATATGACACTGTGTACAATTTCCCCATACCTGGTATCCAAATTAAAATATTTGTTTTCGCTAGAGAGCTCAGATTTTCTGTTTCTGAATGAGTATATCATTTTTATTGCTATACTGTCTTTCTGAAGGGCTCTTATGGTATACTAACTAAAGTTTAGAGTCAAGATATAAACCTTAATACTTGACGCAACTGCTCCACTTAACAGGAGCTCCATGGATTTTGATGTGGCTGCTCAGAATGCATTAAGGTCTCCTCTTTCTTGTGAAAAAGATGATTCGCGTTTTTCCCGCGTTGAGCTTAATTTTCCATTTATTATAATATTTAATTTTAACTGTCATCGCATTGTCAATCAATTATTTTGTAAAGAAGACTTTATGTCCACTAGGGATTGCCAAATGATTTTTTTTTCTAATTTCCTTTGAAAAAAGCTGCAACGAATTCGAGCTTCTTCAAAATGTTCAGTTAAAAACTTGAAACTGTGAGAGTATTTTGTAGTCCTCAAAAGATTGCATTCTTTTATAGCACTGCTACATAGCCATATAATTTTTACCACAAAAATTTTAGAAATTTTGAACTTACAGTAATTTCGAGCTATCGGGTATTAAAATTGACCATCTGAATAGTATTCCAACGCTGAAGTCGATATTCTCCACGATTATCACTTTAAATTGGCAGTCATTTTGTCAGAGTTCTGCAGTTTTTGCACACAAAAACTTTGATTCCACAAATAATACACTTGAAATGAAATAACAACATTTTAATAACAAAATTACAATTGACAAGTGTCAAAAGGCGCGGTGGGGGATTGTTGTGCATAGAAAACATTTATCTTTTTATTCGCACTGACATTCGACTCCAGTTAAAAAAATTCCATTTGTACACCAAAACATGTCATTAAGTTCCCATTGGCCTTAGACAACCGACAGCTTATTCTTTCTAGATCTAGCATATCCGCAGGAAGGTAATAAGCTCTCGGAATAGATTACCAGAAAAAACTGCGCGTATGCTGCAAGCCATCAGGCACATGATTTATGACTTTTCTAATGCTAAGCGCAAAATTAATTGAATTGAACCGAAATTAGCATAATCAACAAAGCCTCAAGATGAATCAAGTTAATTTGGCTTCAAGTCACCTTTACGTAAATCCACTGATTGCCCTCATTCTTTTGCATTAGAAGATGCAGTCACTTTTAGGCGAGCTCATCAAGGAATGCATCTACTCATTTTGTATCTTTGTCCGGGGATATAGCTGACCTTCGATAACTCGCTGCTCCATTATTATGTTTTGCCTCTTCCGATATGAGCCTACCCGTACTCACTGGTTCAATTCAGGTGTATCCACACCACTCACCTACCAACCTACTTTTCGTGACCGACTCTTGATCTTACCTTTCCTGATCTCGGTTTCCAGACTCGCGAAGCTTGTACCACCAGACGTTAAACGACAAACAGTCTTGCTTGGCGCGGCGGCGACTGCCTGCGCCCCGGGCAATGGTCTTTCGGTGAAATGGAGATAAAAAGAAAGCAAATCTGCCAGATACTATGCTGTGTAATAGCAGCCTGTCTTCGCATCGCGAATGTATCTTGTAGAACGGGTAAAAGATTTTTGACTTGCATTTTCGAATTGCATAATCCAGTGGAGGCAGGGACGGCATGAGTCAAAGAAACGTGTTTAATAAAACTGCATCCATATGGACTTTGCACATGGACGAGGAGGCTTTTGAGCCGCTTGTCTGCCAACAACAAATTCCAGTTGCAATAATTTATTAAATAACGAAAAAAAAATTATTATTAATATAACTTGTTATTTTTTTCTCCTTGCAATTATATCACTCGGAATGCCAAGTTATGAGCTCGGTGTGGCACATTAGATGAGAGTGTGATAAATCGGGTGGTCAAGCCGGACGAATGTCTTGAAAAATTATCCAAAGCGATTCGTTGTAGTTGTAATTCAAAGACATCTTTTGCGCTGCGTCTTGTGAATGAATGTTGGCAAAGATATGCTAATAAATTTGTTCTGCTGCTTGGCTTCTATTTCTATTTGGACCGACAACATAAGGCAGAAGTTGTTAGCTATGCTTTTGGGTGTTCTTGGAACTCGAGCTTAAATGGCTACAGAGATGTTGAGCTCATGTCAGGGTTGTTGGTGGTGCTTGATATGTTTGTTGATGGTTAACGATTAGAATCGGAAATCAGATTGTGTCATAAAGTTGGCATTATTATTTTGGATTATGCCAAAAATGATGAATATTTAGTGATAGTTGTGTTTGTGTGAAAAATCCTTGGATTCGTTGTCGTTCTTCTAGAAAGTTTTAACTGAAAACAGAGAACTGGATCTCTTTGATATTTGATAATTATTTAGGCATTTCGTGATGAATTTAATCTATTAAAAATTTCGTCCAAATATATGGCAAATTTCCATCCGAATCGCTTTTGATCCCGAAGAAATTTCTGCCAATTTGAGATCGTTTGTTTCCTGAGCCAGATCTTTATTTATCAGTTTTAAATGAATTTACGGTTGCCATCTAACAATATTAATAAATCAAACAGAGTGCTTATTACACTTCCGGCTAATAAAAAAAATCGGTTGATTATCCTTCCAAGCTTCAAATAAAAAATAGTTTATTGATTCGATTGAGCAGAAAGTAACTGCAGGCACCCAAATCAGGAGTATTCGGGGGCAAAAACAAAAACAGATAAATAAAGGTGCGACGGTTTTGTGTGATGCGACGGTGCGGTTACTTCTCATGACTCAATTGTTATCAAAGAAAATGACGTGATGCGACTTGTGATCCGAGGGAGTTATAGCACACCAAACTAACCAGCACATCAGACGAAAAATCACTCCTTCCAATCGGTGCTTCTTTAGACTTAGAATTATGAGATTAATCACATATTACATTATGTGATTAAACCGCTCGCCCGGCGGCTGGTTCTTGCTCGCCGCATTGGTCTCACGCTCCCCGAGCCTATCACTCCAGCAAACATGATTTTCCCAATTGACTTACAAAGATCAGGCACGACAGCTGTCAAAACATTAATTTGAACGTCAGTTTCTATAAAGAACTGGATGTGTTTTTAGTAGTAGAAGAGTAGGTTCCTATATTAGAGTTTAAACTGATGCGCATTCACCTGCTCACAAATTTTCGTTCCTGCATCTGAACGAAAAAAACACAGCATTTAGCCTCATTGAACACGTGGCCCAGACTGCGAATCCGCCACTGATTGTACAAGACCCGAACCATGCTGGTAATCGTTTATGACGCCAAAAAACGGACACTATCAAAGTTGTAAATGGTCGCTTAGAGTATTAAGAATCTTGTGCATGTTGCTTGTGTGCAGGAGAAGGTTTCCGAATCAGCCATCGACTTTTTCAGAGAATTTAATGAATAAAATACTTACGGTAAATGATAAATGCATCAGGACCAAAAGGCTGATAAGATTTTACGACTCGAATTTGAACTTTTGGTCTTTCAAAACAATCAATGTTCTGGACAGGCGCTGAACAAACTGAGCTGAAGAGCAAAAAATTGATGGATGGAAATTCTCGGACTGATTGATTAATTGTTAAGTGGAAGTCCCTCTAGAAAAATATCAATCTTTCAGGTGCCACGGAGATTCAAGGACTTAAAAGGGTATTCTAGTCTAAAGTCATGAATTTCATGTAATTTTTGAAGTTAATTAAAAAAAGACAATTAATATTTATAGTATCCATTTTTTTATTAGTTTTTTATTAACATAACGAGAATACAGAAAAAATAAAAAAAGTTGAAAATTTCAAAAATTAGCAGTTGATGAAGTGGGAGTTTCAAAAAATTGGCGCTTAACCATACCCACGATTTCAACCCTCCTAGCAATGTGAAACCACAAAATAAAGATGATTAATCTAGAATAATGTCGCAATGTCTGAAGCTACGAAAAAATTGGAAAGATTTTTTTTCACAAAATGGCTACTGCCTGAAAAAATAAACAAGTTTTTTTTATTGTTTTCGAATTTAAAAAAAAAAAGTAATAGAAATTTGGGGATGGAGATAGTTCCAGACATAGCCAAGTCTATAAAGAAGACTCTCTTAAAATTTCAGATAAATCGGTCTAGTAGAACTTGAGAAATCATGGGTATTGTTTTGAAAAAGAAAGTTTCGAGAAAAACGCGTTTAAAGTTTCGCGTAAAGTTTTTCGCAGTCTAAGTCATGAAATGATATTGTAGACTTACATTTATTCAATCTGCCATTCCTACTTCATACGTCGGACCTTCCTCGACTTCGAAAAAACTATTTTCCGCGTTTCTCTCTTCATATTGAGCAGTTCTGGCCCACTTTGATGCGTTGGATGCTCATATCTCGGAGCGATCAATCCGGGCGTTATCTCGTTTCACAGCAAATGAATGAGCTTCCCATAAGCTGCATCATGTTTAAAATAGGAATGAAGCTTGAACAGCAATAAATGTCGCTTTTTCAATCATCTCAGGTCCGGAATGAATATGTACGTCCACGTGGTTTGAAGAATTCAACTATTAGCAGCTGGACGTAAGTGAACACTTAATATAAAAGATACAATTATCCTTCGGTTCTTGTATTACAATATATACAAAGGATAAAAGGTTTTACTGAGAAATATTGATTCAGGTAGACGGAGAATCCCAAATGTCATTTGTTTGATTAGTTCCTGCCGAACCAGTTTAGATGCCGGGTCAGCAAAATACCGATATCTCCGAAAATAATTTAAATTTTGAAAAATCCTCTTGTAGATACATATTCTTGAATAGTTAAACTTTGAAAATATAGAAAAAAAAATCCTTAACTTCTGTATCAATGTGAGCGACTCCTACTTCAGCGTTGGAATCTAAGCTGAATCGGAAACTGATCGTCATCTACTTTAGCAAAAAAGCTATAAAGACGGGGTTACGATTTAAGGCTCTAGGTCCATGGATAGAAAGCCGCATCGGGCAATGGAATGTCTCACAGAGAATGATGGAAACGGACTTCATCTCAATATCATGTTAGGAGGTGTCCTTTAAATCACCGTCGCAATATTATCGGAAAAATCATTTTCATCTACGTTGTAGGTCATAAGGCTAACGAGGCTCTGCGATTTATTTGGATAGAATAAAGACTTGTCTTAGGCAGGGATAGGAGCATGTCACTATGTTCATCCTCTCCCTTGTCAATCAGGAATTTCGATGCACCACACCCAAACAGAAGTGCCCAACTAATGACTTTTGACTATTGAACTTCTAGATTTATTCATTTATCTGGGAGGATCACCTGTTTTATGTCTTTATGTCTTCAATGACCAATCTTTAAAAGGCAATAATTGACTGGAGCTACGGTCGTACACTGAAAAGATGTTTTTGATATATCTGAGCTACAATATCGCGACGTTAACGCTCACATTAAGATACTTAAGGAATGTCTGCCGGGCCAACACAATTTCCAAAAAACAATTTCAATTTCATTGCTTACTTGGTATTTGGGTCTTGGTGGCATTATATTTAGACTACTGTCCAATTTCACGATCTGGATCTTTCGGATTAAATAATTTTGTGAGAGCTAGAGCCGTCCAATACTTTTTTCTTTTTCTGCAAAATCCAGCCAGCCCAGGTTGAAACGAAATCTTGCATAGCTATTGTAGGCTACGTTCAATTTATGGGTAGAAGCTGTGTCAAGAATAAGGACAAAAGATTTGATCAGCTCGGCTGATCTTGGCACCATCATGGTAAATATAAACATGCCAAGTAAACTGTTGGCTAAATTAAGCAACGAGGTTTTTGAAAACAACATAAAGTGACAAGATCAGAAAATATTTGAGTACTGATTATTGTGGTATCCAACTTGGATTCAATCGCAAAGACATGATGCGATTGAGTTTGCAAGCAGTGAGGTGGTTAACCATACCAACTGCTTTCGAAAAGTCCAAAAACTAAATCTATTTGTCTAGCTGTCTTTGAAGCAGTCCAGTCTTCCTCTCTTTGGAAAGATTTTAGTTTTAAAAGTTTCTAAGGAATCCGCAACTACATGAACTTCGGAATAGGACCTGAAGTCATGAAAATGTGAAAATGATGCCCCCTCACCATATACCCGTAATGTAGCAGCAAATCACTGCTAATTAAACTTTGACTCGATGAGTGGACGCTCTTAAATGTCATTCGATAATGTGTGCTAGCCCCTGGATATATTACTTTCCAATTGAAAGTGACCATCGGTTATGTAATTAAGACACCAAATTATTGTGTCTTTGCAGCACGCAAACATCTTGGATAACTGAATTCAACACATCCACTTCACGAATGCAAACTTGCTGTCTTCAACAGTTGCATGAATAAAAAACAACAAAAACGTTTGCAGCTTATTCTTCTAATGGGCTAACAAGTTTGCCAAGTTCCAAGCGTATCGGATTTCAATTGGCGTTTCCTCCATTTAGCGCCATAATTTGTTAATTGAAGTACATTTTATACGTTCGACTGCTGGTGGCCCTTAGCCAAAGCTAATTAGTTTCTAAAATAAAAATTACTAATAAAAAGACGACTGGATGCGCTGAACTTCATTGTTCCACTTTTTTTTAACAAGCGGCACGGCGTTGCATAATCGGCGTTAAATAAAAATCTCTCAAGTCAAGTATTGTGTTTTTTTTCCTTGATGTCACCCTTTACACGAGTTAACCCAAAAAACACTGTGAACACGCCCTCAAAATAAACAGTCAACCGCAAGTTGTTTTTTTATTGATCGCTTTCATGATTGCACGAGTCCATTAAGTCAGCAAAATTGCGTCTTGAGGATGCGTCAACCTTGAAAATGGAAAAACGCCCGCCGCCGTCGCGGCCGTTCTGCTCCGATTTCCATGAATTTCGAATAAAATCTTAATTAGCCCATTAGTCTCGAAAAGCTATATGAAGGGTCCCCCCTTGGGCTTATTGCTGGAAGGGAGGAAGTGGTGCACATTCACTTTTCACTTATTGTAAACTGGTCAGCCAAGTCATCCGCAAAGGATGACATAACAAAAGTAGGTTGAAGTAACACTTAGCACGGATCCAATGAGTGTTCATCGCGTGAGCTGTACCGCGTGCTCATCTGCCGCACTTGGGTGCATCACGAAAACCTGGGCAAATTCACTTTTATCTCATTGAATGCATGGGTATCTTGGCTGTGTCTACAAACGTATTCCTTGAATAGGTTCGTAGAACTCGGCGATCTTCACTTGCTAATTGGATGTTGTCGTTTTTGCGTGTCGTTGGGAATTCCCTATGGGACTTGGTGCTATCGAGCCATCGATATTTTGTTGGGAAAACCCCGAAGGAAAATCAACACTTGCCTATCCAAGGATGTTTGAATAACTTTAAAAATGTTTACTTCTGATAAGAGGGCTTGCAAGGGTTTTCCCTTAACAACTGTTGACAGAGAGACGATGTGCTAAGAGTATTGATATGAATTATTGAACCTGAGTGTGAGGTTTCATCTGAAAGGCGGTAAATGAAATGTCACGACTCCGTCAAGAACGGTCGTGATGAATTCGATATAATGGTCCCAAACATGCTGCAAAGATACTTCGGTTAAAGACTTGAGCAGTCTTCTTAAGATCGATCCATAACGAACATACCGCAAAACCTTGAAGACCTTTCTGCGAGGGGGCCAAACTCATTCGTATGAACTGCACTCAACCGGTTTACCATTTTCCTGAAACAAATAACCGGCCAAGTGCGAGTCGGACCTGCGCAACCAAGGTTCCTTACAAACGTATGTAAATAGTTCGTTCATTGCGGTAATCGAGTCTCGAAGAGTTTTCCTGCTTTAATTTATATCCGACGTAAACGACTGCGCAAATTTGAAAGCTAAAATTTTTTACAGTCTTTGGAGACCATCGTCATAAGTATTTGATATAAACTCGATAGATCCACGCGTTTTTGAGAAAAAGTGTGTTGACAGACAGACGGACAGCAAAGCGATCCTTTAATGATTCCATATTTCTTTTTTGAGAAACAGAACCATAAAAAGGCATGAAGGAGCAAAATAGCTCAAAAAGCTTTAAAGAAAATGGTAGGGGAAATTTGGCTGCGAAAGCTTTTCAAATATGGAATAAGGAATGTAGAATTGGATTTGACCGACGGAACGCTAGGTATCAAAGTTGAATGATATCAGTCTTTGCGGAAGTTGCTCTTTTGTTCGCAGACAGTAGGAGAGTTGTTAAAGAATGCATTCAGGGAATTGAAATCAAATAATTTCAAATTTTGATTGAGGCAATTTAATAAAAAAAAAGACGCTAATTAATTTAAGGCACGAGTACGATAACTTGGGCGCCAAAAATTGATAACGATTTCTTGTAGAGGAGTCAAAAACAAGTATTTTTTACTATGGGAGGGGGGTCTATCTCGCACCGTTTAGGAGGTAAAGGCAACTAAAAAAAATGACTTAAGATGAAAAAAAAATAAAACCAACAACAAATGCAACACTTACAATAAAGTACTATACCGGCTTTGAAAGCCAGAAACATGTTCTTTAATCCTGGGTTTAAATTAAATAGTAAACTTTGATTGTTTTTGCAAAATTCGCATGCAAACTCAAATTTTTGATAAAAAAATTAAAAAAAACAAGTTTAGACAAATTTTTTTCAAAATTGTGAAAAGAAGTTCTAAATTTGCTTATTTTAGTCAATGCTTGTATCAATTCTGAATAGAACACAAAAAACCGAATGGCTTTATGTCTTCTAGTTTTTAAGAAAATTGAAAATTACTATTTTTGTTTTGTGACATTTAAGTGGTCTTCCTTTAAGGTAACCGAATGAATAATCGATTAAATGTCCGACATGCGTCTTTATCAATAGTTTTTTTTTTTATATCAACAGTACATGGGTGGCCCGCTTCGCGGGTTAAAGGAATTCAACTTTTTTTCCGTAGTCAGTCCAGCCTCAGGGTATCTGCTTTTTGCCTGGCAGGCGCCTATGTCATGAATACTCTTCAGCTAATTTGTATGTCCTTATGTAATATGGAATGCACTTAATAATGATGCAAAAATATCACCAATCAAACTTTGAATTTTGTACCGTTGTTTTTTTCATGCACATGTGGTAAAGCTCATTCTGTGTTCAACCTTAGTGCGAATCGAGTATTATTTTTTGTGAATAAGCAATGGCGACTTAGCATCCTCTAATCCATCCTAAACTAAATAACTTTTCGGTATTTTGTTCGTTCGGGGATTTGGTTTCGACCAACGAAAAGAGCATCGCCTTTTTAGAAGAAATGGGTCTGATTCTCCTCTGACCTCCTCGTGGTGCATTCTGGATAACGCTAAATGATTTGCTAAGCTTTACTAACAAAGATGAACCTATCATTAACATTAATACTAAAAGTATCACCGTAAATACCAAAACATAAAAAATAGCTTTAGTAGATCTCAATTTTCTCAAAAACTAAAAGACATAAAACCATTCGGTTTTTTATTTTTTTTTTCATTTTAAGTAATTTTTTTTTAAATTGCCCCTACATCCTAAACGGTGCAAGATAGACCCCCCCCCCTCTCATAGTAATAAATGATTGTTTTTGACCCCTCTACAAGAATTCATTATTTTTATTTTGGCGCCCAAGTTATCGTACTCTCCCCGAATTTAACGCTGACGTCAGCGCAGAATCGTTTTTTTTCGAATATTTTCAGTGAATTCAATTTAAATCGCTTGAAATCAACTTAAATTGTTTAAATTAATTTTAAGTTAGAAGATATAGTCCAACATAAGTGTTTTGGTAATAAGCAAAACAATTTTATCGCCGTGGTCGTTATCGGTACAAGAATGATCACAAACTTCACCTCACCTCGAGCCATCAGACCATACGGTACCTACATCTGATCGAAGAACACAAATTTTCGTTATGAAGTTGAATCCATCACACATCATTAAAAACTTATTTTGAAATACATTGAATACACTTGAATCGTCATGCTTAAAAATTCAGCTCTTCTGTTCAACAGAATTCAAATTGTTCCTATTCAATTCTATGACTTCATTTGATTTGTTGTGAATACACTGCAGACTTCAGCAAATTCAAAATGAATTCAGTTGTGTTTTTTTTAAATAATGAATCTTTTGACTTCATTCAAAATTTAATGTACCAATTCCTGATTTCAAAATAATGGCGACTGAAGTTTTTTTTTTTTGAATCGCTGTGCTTTTTAGCAAAATGACTTCATATCATTCCGGAAGAAAAATTATAAAATTATCTTTTAGAACTCTGATTAAAAGTGATTTACCAAGACTCTGTAATTGGTAAGCAATAAACAATTTGAAAAAAAACCTAATGTAAACATTAAGATGGTTGGCAATCGGTTCAATGTGAATATAAGGGTTAGTAGCAAACGGATAGAACATGTTGCCTCTGTTAAATATATTGTTCATTTTCTGGACAAATAAATGGATCTTAAAGAGCACTTAAATTATGTTTCAAAGAATAAATTAGAATGGATGAGATGTACACTGGTGCCAAATTATAAATTAATTAAATTAATTATTTATATTTTTTTTTTATTTATCAACAAAAAATACAAATAATAATAATAATAATAATAACAGATATTTTTAAATAATAATATTACTTTAAATCAATAATACATGCAATGTACTAAAAATTGCAATAAATTGTAGCTTTGCAGAAACTCAGAACACCAAATATTCTCATACGTATTTCAATGATTTGCTTGTAATGATAAAAACGAGACAGGCTTAGAAACTTTTAAAAATTATAAAATCGTAAGATTAGTTAATTTTTCAATTCCATTATTTTAAAATTTCTGGGTAACTCAATTTCATAGAAGATCTGCTGTCAAGGTATAAAACTGACTGAATCCAATCTTCCACAATACAACTGCGTAGTATGTCAAATAAAATACTGTGAATTAAGTGAATGCAAAAAATTAAGTGAATGCAAAAAAGTCGATACTTAATTGTATATCCCTATTCGGATTCCACCGGATGGAGCAATTTATTTATCCTTCTGCTTCCTCTGTGCAAAATGCATTACTAAAGTGGCCATAATCCCTTTTAAGCAAGCAAAATCCGACGATCCCAAAACACATCCATTAATCTTCAGTTACTTAGTAGCCTAGTAGAAGGTTCATTGATTTCACATCGCAAATACTATCTATCCATGGTTCAATGAGCATGGCGAACTGTTTACATTTATTTTGTAACACAGATGAACTTGAAGTTTAAAATCGAAAAGCAAACTACGAGGAGGTATGATGGAAGATCTTTCATGTTCAGTTAGCTGTTTAAGTAGTACCTTAGGCAAAAACAAAGAGCTACATACATTAACTATCTTTAATTCGTAAGCAATTTAATCGACCACGCTCTGTTGATTCCTTCGATTACATTTTTTTTTGTTTAAATTACAAACCCGGTTTTGTTTTTTTTATTTAAGATCATATCAACGCAATTGTTTGGGTTTTAGTTAATCCAAAATGATTTTTGAATTGCAAAGTGCAATTAAAAAATTATGTGACTTTGAGCAATGCTCAGATAAAAAGTCGTGTCTAGTTTATGTTTAAAGACTTTACTTGGCTAAATTTTGTTTTGTGATTTGATGTTAATTGAGAAATCATTTTAAGCATTGTTTGTTTTTTCGCAAATATGTGTGAATGACATTAGAGCAAAATCAAATCTTTTCCGGCCTATTTGAATTGTCTTTCTTGTATAACGATTTTTGATGGTTTTTTATTGTTTTTCTGAATTTATTATACTATACATACCAATATTCCCCGTCAAATGTTTTATATCTTAAAACTCTATTTAGTTTGAAAACGTAGAAATACTTAACATGAAAGAACCCCTATCGGTGTACTGCACATGCCTACACATCAACAAGTGGATAGACAGATTGATATCTAAAAAATTTAAGAAAAATAAGTGGCGTGCTATCTGCCGATTCCTTTTTGAAAATTTATACAAAAAAGAATTTAATATTTTTTAATGATTGAAACTTGGTGTTCGACAGACATCGCAACTCGATTATTGGATTTTGACTAACACGGTACGTGGTCCCATCATGCTTACTTGCTTACTGTTTGAACGCTGAATCTCTGACCAAAAAAAAAAACGCTTATCATAACTTGGTTGCACTGTCCACTGACTACAACATTGTCTATCTATTGCCCTCTTGGAAAAAAAAATGGCTTAAGAGTTCCGCCTTTTCGAAAACTAAGCCACAGAGTCGCAGCTAAAGGGTGCATTGTTCTCTCAATGATAACGTGAAAATTTCCCAAGCCCCAAATAGCGGCCGAGATTGAAAAGCTTCAACGAGGTTAACAGGGGGTTGTCATTTTGCTTCAGTTTCTAAGTCAATTGTGCTTTGCAAGATCAGAATCCAAGATCCTCATACTTAATCTTAATCGCGCAGTATCTCACTTGCTAAGACGAATGAAACCGGACTCGGCAGTTCAATCGCCAAGCCCGTCTCAAAAAATTTCTTTGCACTAGCTCCAACGCCAACATTTTTGTCCATTATAATCTATGCTTCAAAGTAAAATAGTTGAAATATTTGTGTGTATAAAGACGACCTCTTAATTCACGGTTCAAATAAGGCAGAATACCATGTATGATTATTTGCATTTCTTAAAATATTACAAGAAGCCGGTGTGAAGTCAAATAAAGAGAGGTCTCAGGAAAAAAAAAATTTTGATTGTAGCCTTGGAATAAACGGCGTTTCACCACATCCGTCATCTTCAGGATAGCCTAAAGACTTACAGCGTTTCTTGGGCATGCAAAATTTCTTTCACAGATGAGCTCTGACCAAAAAATCTAAAATAAACAAAAAATAAACCTAAAGCGTTTTCATCAAAAACGTTGACAAAGTGTCAACAAATATTTGCCCAATCTGCGATAGTTTCATCAATACATGTATGGTCAAGTGGTTACTGTAGAGACTGCTCACAGGCCACTTATATTTCAAGAAACTTTTCAAAAAACATTTGCTCCTGCAAAGAATGATTTTATTACAGTGAAGAGAAAAAAAGGTTTGCAAGTTTTGTGACATTTGTCGGAAATTTCTAAGTAACAATATTAAAGAAACCCTTTCTTCTGCATGATATTCCCAAGCTAACTTGGGTAACTATCGGAATCGGAGCGAATAGCTATTTTCTTCTGATCGCAGATAAGTTTTCTCGAAATTCGGTATTCCAAGATATAACTCACAAAACCAGTAGTCTACATTTTCTACAAGCCAGTGGGCAAGCACAGCGAGCAATTTAGACGATTAAAGAAATGATTCGTAAGTCCAAAGAATCAAAAAGAGACCGAAACAACCTTGCTTAGTTTAAGAAAAATGCTCAGTAGGTGTGGGCTAACGCCAGCGCAATTACTTCTGGGAAGGACCTTGAGATCCAAAATACTCGTGAAATTGGAATGACTTCAGCAATCGGCCATTAACAGTCAACAGTATAGACAAAAATTAGAGAGGGTGCAAAACATAGCAAAACAACGATATGACAAGACAACAAAACTATTACCACCTTTGCGCTTAGGATATTAAAATAAATCCACACGATTTGACTTGGACTAATGGGACGGTATGTGGAAAGTGTTGAGAGTATTGTTAAAAACGATGTTCTTTTCAAATGCCTCAAGGAATAGTGCGTTCACGAGGGAATAGAGGGTGCAGATAAATGATGCAAAAAGGAGGACAATTATGAAATGGTTGTTTGGTGGAATTTGAGGAAAGAGGGTTACTTTTTTGGAGCACTAAACTGCTAAGATATTTTGCTTAATAAATAGAATTAACGTTTTTTTAGGAGCCTGCTATCAGGACTCAGTTAAAATAAACACATATAAAGCTCGGTGTTTTAGAAGAAATATGCAGCAACTGATTTTCTTTCCACTGGAGAAATAGAAATGAAGTTATATGATAAACCAGACCAAACTTACTCTAGAGCCAGGTCCCCATATGATCTTCATACGTTCCATTGATTACCTGACAAAAGCCATTCTTATACATATATGTATGGCTACTTCTTTAACCATCGTGAGATTGAAGATCACACCTCAGGATCCAGTGGTACTTGGCCAAGGTGTAAGCCTTAGACCAGCCTAACCATTCTATTCTTTTGGATCGAGCAAATTTTCAGGTTTGCTAACGCAGTGTCATAGAAAAACATTCTCATTCCCTGACTCAAGGGGCTAGTAAATTGTTTTATCTGTAGCCATTTTTGCACCTATTATTGGTATGTGCTCAATGAGTTGGATAAATAACCGTATCCACTTTCTACGGCATTTTTGAAATAATCAGGGTTCGGATAAAAAAGATACTTTTCCATAACGTTCGAACTATCTCTTGTTGGAAACGTTATGCCGAAATTTAGAATTGCAACTCTATTAATATGCCCGTAAGCTCTTCAAGATGTCCACTCGAAAGCCTTTCTATATCTAATGTTCCATCAAACTTGATTCACATAAGTCTGAATTTGTCGAAAGAATGCTCGTTCTTAGATCGGTGGATTAAAAAATACTTTTGAGGCATACACATTCCACTGGATATTTAAGTAAGTGTTTATTGATGTATACAAACGTGTAAAAATAAAAAAGTTTATACCTCACAAACGTAGAAACACGATTTTTTTCAGTTGGGCCTCAATTCAGAATTACCGCATCTTTCTTGGATGCTAGAACAGGACGGTTTCAAACTCTCCATAACATACGGACAGCTTCCATTCTAGGCAATTTAGGTATGCTTGAAATTTCAGTTGAATTTGAATTTCCTCGACTATGCCACTCAGAAATGTGGATATGTGATTACTGTGCCTTGCGAAATTCAATTTGTGGCACTGAAGCATCATTCTTATGAGTTGAGGTAGAAATACATATTGAAAGAGTTTAAAAACAATCTATTCAGACTCGACTTAGAAATTTGTACCAATACTTGTCCCTATTTCCGCCCTGCTCCTTACCACCCACATAACGTGCTAACATTTAAAGGGTATTCATAAACCTTAAAAGTGAGTAGGTCACAAATTCTGACTGAGGTCTGAGCCTGTGTTGTTAGATGCTGTTCATCCCACACGGTCCCGAATATGGTACTTCCAATTTTTTTCGACATACCTGACATTTTTGATTCCTTCTTATTTCACTGATGGTCGGCTCTATAATTCTTTGGGCTCTGTAGCACATTGGTGCCAAATAAAGGCTATAACTAGGCCTGCGCAGTCCATCCATCCATCTATCCGTCCATCTGTCCATCCGTGCATCCGCCCGTGGCCGCTTTTTTTCATGAACTTGTTGTCTGGCCTTCGAGGGCACTCTCAGCAGGAGCACGTTTCTCTACTTGCTCTGTAGTCGGTGGATTTTGGCCTTTCAGACTAGATCCACATCATTGTACAGTTTCGAGAGCTTGCGGTCGAACTTTAGCCTCCATGTGCCCTGTGCACAGTCAGGACCGTGTACTTGATTGAGAATTCTTCTTTCCCTAAAAATTTGTTCAGCCGTCCTGCTTATCGCCAAACATTCAGTTTCATAAAGAAAATTAGCAAGACGAGTGTTTGGTTTGACCGCAGTTGTTTGTAGAAACCGAAGTCTCCTGTCTGGGACGATTCTTTATCGGATTTCCAGTAAGGTGTCATGTAGATTTGAAGTTAAGTCCTGCGATGGATAAATTGATTTATTACCTTTTGATTGTGATGCTCTCCTTATATATGGTTGGGCGGATTGATTTTTTTCCAAACAGCATGTAAAGTATTTCTTCCAGCCTCTTCTTCAATCGCCGGTCTTTGTGCACTGAATGGACTTAAAAATATATTGCCATCCATGGTGACACTTGTCTGTCGGAATATCTTTTCATGAATTAGTACAAGTCTTGAATAATTGGTTTTGCTAGACTTGAAGATTCTACGTTATCACTCGTAATCTACTTCACAGATTCAAGCTTCTCGTCGATTCCTAGCATCGCACCCGCTAGGGGAATCACACAGAGGTCCTATGAAAAGTCCTATACCCCAAAGCTTTCAGTTTATGTGCGAAATACCGATCTATAATTTATTTCAATCAAAACTTGGCGTAATCTTGATTGGCCTCCTGCAAACATATGTTCAGGTTTTGGCCACCCAAAATTAAAACAAAAAAACACGTCTCCCGCCGAGCGAGATGATCGTCCCACAATGTTCGTATCTTGTGGGTAGTTCATAAAATCTAACATATTTCCTCGTCTGTCAAAACGGCGCGCGGTGGCTGCTTATCACGTGCTCTAGATAAATCTGTCAGCCTTAATAGAAACCTCCAACTAACTTGAAACTTAAACTTTGATTCATTTCAGACATAAACTATGGGATTACAGAAACACTACCTGAGATATGGTCGCAGCGCGAGAGATCACATACTCGGGCTAACTGGTGGCGGAGGAGGAGGTGGCGGTGGAGGTGGTGGTGGTGGAGGTGCAGGCGGTCACATACGAAGCCGTCCAACGCCCCTGTCGATGCTTATATCACAAGGAGCTAAAATCAATAACAGTAAGTATTTTTTAGTCTGTAGATACTTTTTGGAGCACCCCAATTCAGTGTGCCCATCAAACTTAACAGCTCGAATGATTAAGGTAAACACTAATTAGGTAGAGGCAACATTGTTGGAGACGATCGATGGCAAGAAGTGTAACACATTGTCGCGTCCGCAGCTACCACCGCCGCTTAGATATGTTGTAATAGATACATGGCAAACTTTGGTTCGGTTTATATTTGACCAGTCGGTGGAAGAGTCCGGTTAGCTTTTTTATTCAACAACAAGTCCAAGAAAGAACTGCAACCGGGCGCAACTGCGGTCTTTCGATCTTGGCGCGAGCATGCTTTGTATACACGAAGCTGATTCGAGCTTAGTTTGTTTAAAGATTTTGCAATGCGCACATGGAGTACATATTTGTTCGCTCGCAATGGTTAGACTAGCATACAGCCATGGCACGCCAGTAGCCGTTCCTATAGTAATAGTGACTTAAACTTAGTCAATGGTTAATCATGGGGTTTTCGAATAGAATGTCGTAGATGCAGAAACTGCAACTACAGCTTCATGGCCAAAAAGTGTTGGTTCATTTGTTCAGCTGTGCGCAGCGGCACTTAAGTGAGCTTGCCTCTCGGTGCTGCCGATTTCTCAAATCGAATTCCGATTCAAGTCAATAATTGAATTGAATTGTTCACAGGGGGGGAAACAAAAAATTGAAAGAGGATTTCCTTCCTGTCAGTGTCATTTAGAAATGGAATGGAAGGGCTTAGAATGAGTAAGCTTTACTGGATGTGCGGATCCATTAGGCAAGTGGTAGGTCGAAACTGGTTCCAAATAATGAAGAACATCAGTTCTGAATGCTGTCAGGAATGTGGGGTAATTTTGATGGTTTACAAAGCTCTGCAAGTGTTCGGTATTGCATGTTGAACGTCCTACGCATGGCGCGTGTTAAGATATTAAGATAAACTAAAATAGTAAGTAAAGAGGGTGAGGCCGTAGAACGTGTACGTGGGTATCTGCCTCTATGAGCTTTTGCGCGTGCTTTTTCGGAGTAATTCGTCCGGTGTACGTGTTGACTTTTACTTGGTTACTCTACCGATGGTTGGACCGATATCCATGCAGACTCTGCCATTGAACTAGAATAGTAATTAACATATTTGGTTTTATTTGAGACAAGCTTAAAAATGTCTTTTTGCTATGTCAGCAAGACGCTAAGAAAATCGCGGCAAACTCGGTAACTTGCGATATTTGAATCATGTGGTTATCCTTCAGCTGTCATCGATAGTACTGGAAAAGTCAACCAACTAATTCGTGATAAGGATAGATGGTGATTCGTATGCTCTTGATTGGAATCATTTTGTGCTTATGATGGAGCATAACAAGATTGGAGCCCTTGCGGCTTACTCGAAAGTCAGTGTAATGGACACTCGCAAAGATATTGTTTTATGGATACAGTTTTCTAGCTGCTCATAAAATTTTATTTTGTTTTTTGTTTATAATAAATTTTATTATTTAAATGTTTTTAAAATTATGTTATTTAAAAAAATAATCTGCAAGCCTTTCAAATAGGATTTAGAGATATTAAAACATATAAAATTTGATAATCTACTCAAAAAGTTTTTGTACCCATGAGGTTATCTTCGAAAATACTCTCCCGATTTTAAAAATTCGTTGATCAATATTCAGAATGGAACTTCGTTTTAATAGAAGGCGCTTTCGTGGTGACCAATAACAAGTAGACACCAAAAAATTTAAAACGCCCCTTTGTCCAGGAAGTTTCCTACGTTTTCCGACGTTTAATTATTAAATAAACAAAAATGTCCAGTAAATTTATCTTCATCAAAGTACAAAAACAATCTGATACATCAAAAACAAAATTTGGTTTGGGTGCGAGAAGGCCTGCCCATACCATCAACTTCCCATCTCAAAATAAAAAAAATTGGGCAAGGAACTTCCGTGGAAATTTGGATCAGGAAATAGAGAAAGGGGCACATCAATGTATGAAATTGCCTCAACTTAATACTGTTTTAGTCTTTTTGGTAGTCTCTATAGTTAGTAACTTAGTTAGTTTAGTCAATTGGCTTATTAAGCATAATATTTATGAAACTATTGGCATTAAAATTGAAAAAAAAAAAATTATATAAATTTGTCCGGAAACTTATGAACGGCAGTGTATTTACTTATGCATATTTTTTTATCTGATAAGGTAGTTGTAAACTATAAATTTGATTAATTTTGAACTTTTTTTATTGGAAAACTAAATTGGTTTAAATTGAAGAAGTGAAAATGTCCCTTTTTTGACAGTTTTTTCGTCATAAAATTTAAACCAGTCTGTCAGCTCTTCATTATGCGCATACGCTTCGAACGAACCTAAGTTTAATTGGATAGCTTGATTTGTTCTCGAGTTATATTTGACGAAAAAATACGCACAAACGTACGTAGTACGTACACACACACACACACAGACATCTTTCTAAAAATAATGAAATCCGACTACTGGGACCGCCAAACGTGGAGAAATGTACAAATTTCGAATTTCGAAAATCGAAAATCGAAAATCGGACCGATTACATGAACTTCCTGATGGGAAGTTAATTAATAAAAAAAAAAAAAACTGACAGAATGACAAATCACAGAAGTATCGATACACATCTACGCAGGCGTCAATAATATAACGACTAAGCCATCGGCGTAATTTTTAGGATTCCGTTCCCAAGGGGGCCAAAGGAACCCTTTAACTAAGCCTCCGCTGTTCGTCCGACCGTCCGTCTCTCACAGAGCTGTATCTACTATTTTCATAGAATGTGTACTGCAATTGCCGCAATAATAACAAATAATACAAAAAAAGTGCTTCAGGAAATCGTGACTCAACTTTGCGCCTAACAGTAGACATTTATTTTCATGGAGCAACCTAACAACTTTTTTAAGTATGCAATGATTTCGTCCGTCAAACACAATTAATTAGCTCGAATTCCAATAAAGAAAAAGAAAACATTTTTCAACTTGTGGAACGAATGAACGAATGCAACTTGTGGCAAAATGTAATGGTTCGAGTTGAAGCATCACCAAAAACAGAGAATTGAAAAATAAAGAAACATTTAAACATTGAATGACGTTGTTTGTGTTGAATAAGCATTTAAGGCACACGAGGATGTTCAATGTTTAGATAAATTTTTTTCTTATTTTTCAATATTTACAATACCTTCTTCTTCAAGAAATTACCCTTAATTTCTTGAATACTTTTACAACTATTTCTTACCCACGATCCAGAATCACATGATAAACTTGTCTTAAATTATATATTTTCAACAAAACACCATTATAAACAATATTACGTACACTGTCACGTCCGTGTTAGGGTGGGAAATTGCAGTACGCACTAACACCGAATTTTCACATCCTTGAGATGAATTCCTCGCATGAATTTGCCAAACAAATGTCAGAACCACAGACTCACTTATTTCTTAAGTAAATCAAGCATCAAATAATCTTTTAATCTTGTGATCGTTTTGAATCCTTATTTTTTTAACTTTTTTATTTCTCATCTGAAAGTTTTTGTTCTCATTCGAGTTACTAGAAAGCCGATGTCGAGCACAGGAAATCGATTTGTCTCGCTTACACCTGCATTTTTATGGGCGATACTATGAGAAGTCTTAAATTAAAAAAATATAGTGTTGCATACTTTTAGGAAGCGCGGAACTCAATCCGTTCTTTTTTGAGTTAAATTAGAAGAAAAAGTTGTTGTTCGCCAAAAGTCATCGTCACAACACTGTGTAATTTCAGAAAAAGGATAATTTTAGTGACGAGAGTACAATTAACATTTTTTCGTCGGATGGCTGTTTTTAAGTTTAGAGACAACCCGGAGAATCGATTTAGCTAAAATACCTTCGACCAGCAAAAAATTTGGAGCTAGTTCCGTTCTTGAATGGGCTTGATTTTCTGAGTCCGAAATGTGCAGTCTTGTATTTATTGATGGTATAAAGAACTCCCTTAAAAACATAGACATATTTAAGCATAATCTTGAAATTTAAATCTTGAATATGAAACATGGAATCGGGTTACATATTCCAGTGATCCAGTGATGTGGCTGTTGTATAACACGCTAAATGAAACCTTCTTAAACATTATTTAAAGACACAACCCTGGCTATCGATGTTACTTAAATTTGTCCAAGAAACTAGGATCAAAAATCGTTACACGAAGATTAACATTTATGGCTTACACAGTCCTTATCTTGCCGCATGTAAGACTAAAGGCCAAGCCGAGAAGCCTTCATGATAAGAATCCTGCGTCTGATATACAGTCTTCTTTTACAAGTAAGTATGGGCAAGTGGAGGAGATGTTGCGGTCTTCAAAAATAATAGACTGTTGTTCAGTATCATGATCAAAGTGATAGACACACATCTCGTTATTTGTTAAAAACCGCTTCAAAAAAATGTTTCGCTTCAGCTTGATTCAATAGCTAGCATTCTAGATACTTTACGATCCGAGACATTGCTCATGAAATTTTCCTTATAAGTCTTGTAATATCATCTAAATGTCTTACTCTTCAGTCAGCTTGCTCTTCAAGCTATAAGAAAATTTAATTCATTCTAATTCAAATTCAAATTCACGTAGAAAAAAAAACCGAGTCACCAAATCAAGTACCAAGCAATCGAGTATGCTTGGGAGCTGCACCATTCAGCTAGAGGGAAGGACCACGAAAGGCAGCATATATGGTTACTAATATGGTCTTCCAATAAGAATGAAAAGCGGAGGTAGAATCGAAATGATTTCACACTTTAATGAGAGAACCTAAATCAAGCCACTTCGAAGCAAAATGAGGACTGCATAATTTTTTTATTTTTTTTTGTTTGAATCCTTAAAATTTTTAATTAAGATTCAGGTTCCTTGAAATCCACTTATGCAAGTTAAAACGTTGTTTTTGGTCAGATGGCAAATTTGTATGATTGACTTCTCTTCGTATCCCGTTTGTGATGATCGCTTTTTGTAGATTTTGTCCACTCCAGCACCAGTGTCACTACCATCCAATTTCGTTCCAGATATATGTGTCTGATGATATTATGGAACCATTACTTCTCCAAGCGTGCCTCTTCCCAAAAACAATTTCGAACTTCTCGAAGAAATGTGTTTTTTCTTCTGAATAATCTTCAATTTTGAGTCCTCATGAAATCTTCCTGAATTTCTTGTTTAGTCTGAGAGCAATGAGATCGGCCTCCTTTCTTATGGAAAACTGAGCAAAGGTCTCGATTCTGTCACACAGACACCTTCACAGTTCGTTCGGCTTACTAGTTTTGCATTTAAGCGCTTGTTGTTTATAATCCAAGCCCCAATTCTTCCAATGTCAAGAGGCTATGGTCTCGTGCTTTTTTAAAAAATAAATAACATTCTCCAAATTTGAAGTCGGTTGGAATTTGGTCCGCTCAAAGTCTCATTTTGTCCACAATCAGATCGATAATTTGAACCTATCAATTTGAAGAAGGACAATAAACTTAAAAATCACATAGCAAAAGCCTTCCAGGCCGACATTGCATTCAACGCTTAGTCGCACCTTTATATTTGGCATGCTAAGCAAGAAAAACAGCACACTTAAAGATCGCTTGGCTAAGCTCTGAAATAAGTAAACATCGCGCGCGCGTTTTTCTTCTTGAGCAGCAAAATCTCAAATCTTGTTTCATTCGGCATCAATTTGGCTGCAGCTCGTTGTGCTGGTTGCCGTTGTCACTAAGCCATTTCGTATCACCATGATAAATCTTCAAGCCAGAGCAAAGTCATCTGCCCCCGTGTGCAAAGCTGATAGATGTCCACAGCTGCACCAGCCTACCCCTCCTGCCAAACACATCGTTAGCGTGTGTGTGCAATGAAATGCAATAAAATATGTTTAGCGAAAATTGTTACATAACCTCGCACGAGGGGCCTTAACTCTTAATGCCATGACGATTGCACCAGGAGGATTTGCTTTTCATTTAGCAGTCATCAGCTAGGCATGTAGCTGCCTTGGTTTCAATTGTTACAAAATTTTGATATGAAACCGTTGTTTATATTAAAACATTTTCCTACGGCATCGCCACAATCGGAACTAAGGCAACCATGTACGGCGAAGGAAATCCGGTCCTAGGGTCCAATTTAATTGCACTTTAATTAGTGCAATGACATTAATTGAGTCAATTAAGTTCATGGAGGGTTGCTTGCTCCATTTAGGCTGGGCAACAGTTGCTCAGGTGATCCGTGGAAAGATGACATTCTTGCATAACGAGTATTTCCATGTTGGCTTCTGTGATCGTAGTCGCGTCTTGACGGTTTGATGTCCCACATGGTTAGTCTGGCGTGACATTTGTCATGCCATCATTAATTTTGTATCAGTCAAGTCGCGTGCAATGTCTAGCTCTTCCAATGAATATATAAGTGTGGACAATTGATTCGTTTAAACTTAAAAAGTGGTTAGAGAAATGCATTGTCGTTGAAAGACTCGTGACCTTGGTTAAGCTTTTTTCTGCAAATTAAGGTTTGATTTAACAGATAAAGCTCATGATGATGCTCCTCTTTTTTGACTGGAGTGAAGATTTTCATGGAAGTTTTGATTTTCACATGGAGTCTATTGGCTAATAAATAAACGTTCAAAGAATATAACATTTTCAAAGAAGTTCATCAAGGCTTTGTTTGACTACATGTATAGTTGAGCATTCATGACTGGATCTTCTGAACATGTTCATAATCACGATTTACTAACTTCCGACCTGCTAAGAAAAAGACAGTGACAGCACAGAATGGGAAACATTATCTTTCCAATCTTTTAAATTGGCAGTTCTGTTCTACTTGTTTCAGTTCATTTTCAGAGGCGTATACACATGCTGGAGAAATGTCGAATTGGTACTAATTCACTTCTTTTCTATGTCTCTTCAAAATACGTACACCTGCAAAAAATATTTTTACAGGGTATTTACGAGCTTCAATTCAAAATCCATGAGGAAGGTAAACGCTTGGATTGTTACTTACAGCGAAAGTATTGCTAAGAAAGCGTCAGTCAGAAAGTGTCAGTTCTGTGGACAAAGCAAATCTGCTCGGGGACCATTTTGATGTCAATTCAACACTCCTCGACCATGCTTTTCTTCCTGCTATAAACGAGCGGGTTTGTTTTCGCACTCGAAAATCAGCAAGAGTTTTCGAAGAACCCAAAATTGACACATCCGCTGGTCTACTGGTCTGTCTCATTCTTTTTCTACCCGAAATGGAGATGGAAAACAGCATTTGTCCAAGCCGTTTCTAAAAATAGAAGCACTCTCTGCTCGTTATTTTAGGTATCGACGAATCTTTTATTAAATGGATTTTGTCAAGTCTGCAATATTTAAAAGTATGACAAACTACTACTGCTACTTATCCGAATTCAAAAACTCTGTCACCAATTATTAGAATGGACTTTCAGGGTGGACAAAGGCTATATATAATCCCGTCCGTTTTAATATGAGGGCCTTTCATGGCGAAAACTTTTGTAACTAAAGTCGACGACAGAACGTTTGAGTGATTACGTTTTTTTACAAACACCGTCTTAATGGTTATTAAATTATTCTTCATAGAAAAGTTGTAGAGCTAAAAAAAAACAGTCTACGATTACAAAACTATAAACAAATATTAGGTTACATATGAATACCATAATTGTTAAAATATGACATATAAACATATATCCAATTCAATTTTAATCTATCAGGAATAAATTAACTACGTTTTTTTCGAAATTTCGAAATGGTCAAATGTCTGAATATTTACAGAACTATAATATTAGCAAAAAATAATCTTGTGGCCAGTAAGCAATAGAATCAAATTGCATATGAAGTCCACAACATAATAATAAAATATATTTTCTAGAAAATTTAATGTTTGTAATAATTGCCTGTTACTAGTGTCCGATCGAAACCGGATTTTCCGCCGAAACCGAATCCGTACCGAACCTTCAGCCTCCGTCAAAGCGTCGGCCGAAACTGAAACCGAAACTTATGTAGACATGTTGTAATTGGCATTCTACTAAAATTGGAATTGTTTAAATTTTGTGTATTTTTACACATACAGAAAGTTATCTTGTCCGAATTAACCTGACACGTCGCGCAAAAATTTCTGCGTGAGAAAAAACACAAGTTCAACACAATCACGCAAGCCAGCTGTTGACCATACCACTCATGGACCAAGAACTCACGCGAAGTTAACCGTGCAAGTCAAACGACAAAGAAAGTTTACGTTGGTTGGACTTAATGCAATCTCACCCTGCATCAGAGATGATTTTGGTCACTGCACAATCTTTGGAGACTTTATAGTTTTAAAAACAAATTTCGCCTCCAACTTCGAAACTCGTATACGCAAGTTTCTCGAGATCGGCCGGCTCCATAACGATATCAACCGATGGTTCAAAACTGGAACAAAAAGTGGAAGTTTATCTTTTCAAGTAATCTAAGTCTGAAACTCGCCTTTCACAGTTTACCGCGACCTCAAGCTGACTGCTGTATAAAAGTATTTCTGAAAAGAAATTATTCATCTTCACCGACAGTCAAGCTGTCCTAAAATCTGTCCCTGAGCTAAACACTACTTCCAATCTTGCAACATCACAATCTAGCATCACAAACAGGAAACCAGCAAACTAGTTAACTTGAGTCGCAACTCCTTAGGCGTTCTCATATCTGTTCTCATGAGACATTGTCTTATTGACACACATATTGAGAAGGCTAGGCGTGCAGTCAAATGATATTTACCTGAGGAGATCGTCACCCATCTCCTCTGTGAATGCCCGGCCATAACAATACCAAGACATAGAAATCTCATTTCTTCACAGCTTTGCCACAACTTGTTAAAGTAAACCAAAAAGACCTTGCCCAGTTCATTAGAGAAATTAGTTCATTAGAGAAACAAATTAATTCCCACTACCTTCTCCTTCTTCATCACCTAGAAGAAAACCCTCTTCCTCCCCAACATAGTTAGATATGTTTATGCACATAACCCTCGTGGTATCACAAAAAGCTATGTGAAGACTGAGTTTCGACCGATTTTTTTTCGACACCGAAGCTGTGGCCGGAACCAATTTTATGGCCGAAACTGCCCGAAACCGAAACCAAATCCTCAGTCGGTCACTACCTGTTACACATCAAAAATTAAGCTTTGGTTTAAGCGGGCGGCGATTGGTCCTATTTGAGATCTACATTTTCTCTAAAGACGAAGTCACCGGTGACCGCTTGTCAACCATATCAACACTGGTGAACCACAGACCTCCATTTTGACTCCGATAAATGATAATTTTGATAGATGATCTTCTATCTGCTTCATCTTATCCAAATCACTCATTCGCTGATGACAGTACCCTCAGTTTTTTTCAGCTCGTTCGCTTATTCTTCAATTTTGTCTTCGGTAAGGGAATGGGAGCCAAAAATGCTGGAAACGTTGGAAGTATTACTCTTTTATTAAAATTCTGAGCCCTCAAGACGGAGATCATGATTGAGCATACGTCTCGGCAGAAATGCTAATAAATTTACCAATAGGGATTTGTTTTGAAATTTGGAACGTTCTTCCACGGCATTTCCAACTTATTACAACTTGCAGAAGTTCAAAAACAGTGTAAGCTTTTTAAACGAAGGAAAGAAATACTGCTTTGCCAGTCCTGCTTTATGGAGCCAAATGCTGGACGATGAGCAAAGCAACTGAGTATATGTTGAGATCCTTTGAAAAAAAAATCCATCGTCGGATATTCGGTCCTTTTTGGGTGCAGGACGAAAAGAAAAGAAGACATAGCCGGAAGCTCTACGAGCTGTTCAAAGGTGTCGATATATAGTACATAGTCCGGAAGGCAAAAATCCGTCAACTTCACTGGCTCGGCTTCTTTGAACACAAGCCACCAAGCTCAAGAAGAACAGAAATCAAACAATTGCAGACGATGGAATGCTAGGTCTAACCAACTGCAAGCAGCGTGCTCAGAACCATCAAGGTTGGAAGGCATTTTTTCTCAGGCTCTGATCCTTCAACGATCATGGATCGAATAAGTAAGAAAGTTCTATGAGTTCCAAAGTCATCCTGTTAAGTTCTATATGCAGTGGATTGTTGAAGGCACAAAAATATATCTTGCATAGATTAGCTTGAAGCTCTAAGACCAGAAAAATAATAAAACGATTACATCATTCGCCATTTAAACTTGTAATGCCCGCCTCAAAGAAACATAAATTTTAAATGAAATATAGTTCATTTTTCATAACAAAGCAGTTCAAAACCTTTGAAGCGTCCATTCTTGATTACACTTTAAAAAATCTTTCTACGCACGTCAAACAGCAGCAATCTACGCAAAAAAAATGGCCCTCAGGGTCATTCAGGAGTTCCGCCACCTTATAAGCCAGAGTCCAACTTTAATTGCTATCAGCGTCTCTGGTCGAACAAAGACTTAATCAGAAAGTCGGCAATCAGAAAGTATCTTCAGCCATACCTATAAAAATCAAACTTACGGCACGCATCAAGACTTTTGTAGATACACTGACCTTGTCACTTACGACTCATCGATGCATTTTAATGTGCAAGACTACCGCCGCTTCGAACATTGACAAAATGCGGAAACCATTTACGAACGAAACGACGAAGCCTCGCAGATCTGTTCTTAATCTTTTCCCATAAAACCTCCCAAGTAAATGATAAAAGAAATCTTTAATTGGACAAACAAGCACAAGGATAAAAAAAGAAGTCCACTTGCATTGCATTAAATATTTCAGGTTTTCCAGGTACCACGAAGGTACACACAGCCGCCAAAATCACCCATGGGCAACATCATTGGAACTCTGTGCAAGAGTTGGCACTTAAAGACACTTCTCGTTGACAGGTTTTTCCTCTACAGATACTTAAGGTAAACATTTTTTTTTTCGATATTTTTTGAGCTTGATGCCATGCGAAGCGCGGAGGCAGACAGGCTTGCAAGTAAGGTAGGTATCACAGATACATGTGACCTTCAACGTTTCCTTTAATTACGACTGATTCCGATTGCTGCCACTGAGTGTCAGCGAAGTACAGGGTCGTTTTGTAAGACTCTGAGAGGGTTGAGATGCCGAAGGATATGGTACGGACTCGATGGAGTGCCTATCAGGATTAAATTTTACAAATACATACACTTTGTCAGTGTGCAAGGTTAACTTGTATATCAATCATATCAATGGATATAGAATAACTAATCTCGTATTTCGAGTTCTATTGGATTAGATATTTAACCTTAGCTAAGAAAAAGATACAATTACAAAAAGAACCTTAAGCGACTTTCTACATCAATCGTTGAGGTTCATTGTGAAGCAGAGTTTTTTTTTCAAGGGATTCCATTTCATTGATTATTGTTATTTATTTGACCATACAAAATCTTGAAATAACAGTTTAGAAACCCTAATAAAGCTTTAAAGATTCAGATTGTTTAGTGAAATGTTTATTCTTTTCGATCTTATGAGGGCGAAGTTTCTTCAACAGATTTACCTTTCCGGTATATTAGTACTGAGGTGACCTTTCCACTAATTTTGGGCTCCGCTGGACCCGTTCCATAGTATTCTGCCACTTGATCTGTGAAAAAGGTATGAAGTGAGAAGCTGTGTCTTGACAGTTGGAGCATTGCCAATAAATTGCGAGAGGTTGTGCTCTAATTCCATAAGTATATTGAAGAAGAAAGTGTTGAAGGATTTGAACCATAGACCTCAAGCCCATCAACCGATGCTTAGCCATAGGCACCCATACAAAATAAATCAGAGTAAAAACCTTCTTTTTAACAAGCAGACTCCTGTTATATTTAAGGGAGAGATTATAGATTTTTAAAGGCTGCGGAAAAGCTAAAAATAAAATCGATATCGATGTTACATATTTGAAGCTATGAAATACAGTCTGGCCATCAATTGAGCTATGAAGCTGTCTCACACTGCTGGAAGAATAGACCGTTCAGACCATTGTGCTGTTTTTGGTACCAAGTCAGCGCCGAAAGATTAGCAAGTTAGGGATGATAAGGTCCTTCTTCTGTTGTCTCTAAGGTCATGCAAACGGCGGTGTAAGTATTATTTGAGACGACAAGGTTTCAAAAGCCACATGGCCAACACTTAATATTCAGAGGAAAAGTTACTTAAAAAAATTAAATTAAATATTTTACTAGGGCACGTCCTACTCGGAAAACATGATATAGGACCAGGATTGATGGCCACCGATATGTGCAGACATTGCAATGCCTAAGAGGTCATGGAAGAGATTAAACAATATGGCCAAGACGTCGTCCATTTCTCTAACAACCGTTTTCCACTGTAAACTTGAAATTGTGAACACGCGAGAACAAAATGTTGTTTAAATGCCAGCAACTTCATGGCGAATAGATTTTTGGGAGGGTTGAATTATTCGGAGAAGTTGTTCTCATGAAAAAATTCGTATGGCGTATTTCCTTAGAAGCTGACGAATTAGCAAACCTGGTAGCGGAGCATGTCAATGTGTCCACCATTCCTTCATAGAAAAATTGTGATAGCAACAGCAGCCAGGGCTTGCTGAATGTAAATATCAGAATATTAGGTGTAATGACCGGCCATTTTTATATTGTTATAGACTCGGGATACACAACAACCTCCTGTCCTAGCTGCAAGAAAAAAAGTCCTCTAAACAGAAGATAGCAATGCAAACTCTAATTAGCTTACTTATATCTAATTATTTCCATGATAGCCCTGGAACCCTCTTAAGTTTACAAACGTCATCAATCAGCAAGCTTTAAATAGGTACAACAGCCCCAAATTCTTATTGAGGAATAGGACACCCACCTGAACAATAAACCAACCAAGGTAAGGTGTCCAAGGTGGCAACTAGCCAGTATTTATTTTTTTAATGATAATTCATTAAGTGTTGATATAGCCCTCAAATTCTGTATAACATTTCTAGCTGAAGTTATGAAGTTATGCCCGGCAATACAACTTTACAGTGACAATTTCTCGCTGGCTGAGAAAATATACGCTAATAATTTCTCGGACGCCATACATTTTTTTGAACAGTGCAAACGTTTTTGACTGTCTTCCCTAGAGTTGTTTTTACGAGGTGCTGACTTTGATGGAACCGCAGGATTTTAGTTAATCGTTGTCCCTAATTTCTAATAAACTTGTACGCATATTCGAAGAACATTGAAGTATTGAACCCATTTATCGCGGCACAAAATGTTGTTCTAACCCAAATGTACGCTGCGCTTTCGACCGCTGAATCACTGCGACGGCAAACCACACAAATCAGTCAGTACCAGTATTTTTGACGCATGGCAAATCAAGAATTTTCACACTACACCAATTCCTGTGCCAATTTGGACCAAGAGGAACCTGAATTATTTCAGACCTGTACAAGTTTCAGCAAAGACATTAGTAGTCAACTCATTCCTTCAACGTTGTCGCAGACCAGATTTTAGAGATCGTCGAAAGAAAAACTTTCCGTCAGTTCTGCGCTAAACAAAGAGGGGGATCTCGTCCGGAAGGCAAAAATTCTTGAGTCTTGAGCGAATGAATATCAATCCTGTTTCGAATTCCATTCCAAGTTCCCGAAGGCTGAACCTCCGTGTAAAGGAACAAACGTCAACGGTATAAAATTCGATCCCTCTTATAACTAAATGAAATGTTCGTTTCGAAACTTCCAAGCTTTTCTTTAAGTATTAAGTGTACTATTTCATTTTCTTACATGTTTTGCTAAAGCTTTAAAAGAAAATATTCAATTTCAATGAATGGTCACCACAATTCAGATGGTCACCCCATTTTTCTATTTGAGTTCCATACTTTACAGGAAATTTTTTTATGATTCTGCAGCATATTGAATCTTCAAACATTGTAATATTAAAACTAAAACAAGGATTTAATATACGATTGCTACGAATGCCATGCTTAGTTTCATACAAATTGTCAAAAGTAGGTTTATATAAGCGAAATTCGTTAACCAAAGATTGGCATCAAAATTCAAAACAATGATGAAAAAAATACCCAAGAAACCTTAGACCTTAGTTCGAAGACTGAAACTGGAGTGCATAAAGGTTCCACCTGTTCTTCAATCAGTCTTCTGCCTCGTCTTTCACTTTTGAATAAATATTTTGCGGAATAAATTTAAAAAAAAAACTCAAATTGAAATCGCGCCCAATTTAGATTGCAGACGTCGCATCTTTTATGCTTTTTTGTGCATTTCGCACTGAACCCGAACTGGCACAGAGAACAAGTGGTGTTCCTTTAATTTTTGGTGGCTCATTCCCTCGAGTAGCCAGCCATGTTTCATTTACTTTCCGGCCAATTCATTTAGTGAAGCTCATTCTTATCGTTAAGCGAGACGAGTCTATTAATCTGTAGTGTATTTGTAAAACTATTTGTGCACTCACGTAGAGTATCTAAAAGACCGTTCGTTTAATCTTGAATTTTAATTAATTTTTGAAAAGACAAAAGCAATGTTATCTATTGTGTAAGAGACATCGCGACACGTGCATTATGACAATCAATCTAAAGGAGGAAATCGTTCGGCGGCATGCGTTCCTTCGACGCGGTAATGTGCCAAAGAAAAAGAAGAACAATCCAGAAGCTCCATGCTTGGTGCATACTCATTGCCATTTCACTGTCTATCTATACAGATACTCATTGTTGAGTAGTTTGGAAAATGCAGGTGGGTGTTTTATAGCTTCCTCATTTTTACAAGTAGACTATTACGCCGGCCGGTAATCTGACCTAGACCAAGTTTTTTTGTTTGTTTGTTTGCTGGTTTGTTTGTACATTTGACGAGAGTCGACTGTATCTTGTATCTATGAATGTATCTCAAGTGTCTGAGAAAAAGTAAAAAAATTTTAGGTGAATAATCACCGAAAGACGTGAGCTGCTCCAAAGCAAATCACGGAAAGTGTGAATGTCTAAATATTTGTGGTCAAACATTTTTTGGTTCCGTTTCGAGGTTAAACGCTTCACCACGCCATGCCGACATATTCATAGATACTCCGTGGAATTGAATTTCCTTTCCGGGAACTTTGAAGTTTTGCGCCAAAAAGCAAAGGGCGCTAAGCTAAAAAAAAATAATAATAATAAAAGCGTAAGGCTAAAAGTTAAGGTGTTAAAATGAATGATGCGGATGCGGACTAGAAAACCAAACAAGTATTGACGCAATGAACGAATTTCAGCGAAGTGAAATTTGATAATGACAGGATGTGTCGCAGTTCAAGGTTATGACAGTGGCTCGTGCAATATTGAGACTCGTGTCAAAAACAGAATAGATTTTTTTTTCTTTATTTTTAAATTAAATTACTTTTTTTATTTTTTTTATTTACGTGTTTTTCATTTTTATTATTGTCATATTATTATGATTGTTTTTCACAGATTTGTTTTCAATTTAGTATTGGATTAAATTGTTTTAAAACGGATCGAAGACCGATGATCGTATGCTTTACGCATATGATCTTATCAATCTGCAAGAGTCCTCCTAGTATCTTTAGCATCGTATTTATCTCATAAATACTGCACTCATTGCAAAAAGTTGTTATTTGGCTGCGGAACGTGTTTACACCAACTGAGCCGGCTCTTGATTTTGACTGATTAAACAAAAAAAAGGGTTGTGTTAGATGGTCTTCTATTAAAGAGACATTCTTTTTACGGTATTTTGAATTGTTGTTCCAAGTTTGCAATTTCTTCGAAAGATTTCAAAAGTCTGGAAAAAGTCTGACGTCGTTGATTCACTAGGTTGAACAGAGTACGATTTCCTACTTTGACGTCAGCAGGCAGCATTTGGTAAACGGTTTACACTTCAGGTCATTCACAAGGACACAATGCAACTAGCATCTGGTAGTGTCAAATTGTGTGAATCGTTGTCTGGGCAATGTTTATGGACTCTTTTCGGCGTTCTCGGCCACAACAGTGATATTCTCTGCCGAATAGGCAATAAGTCAGCCAAGTCTTCCTACATCTCTTGTTGGCTCATATTGCACAACTGCTGCTTCAGAACAACAGACCGAAAATTTATTCCGCGCTTTGTCAACAAATTTTATAACTTCGTCCAAAATCCACATCTGCAATGAGCTTGCAAATTGTGATCCTTCAAAATCTCAAGCTCAAGATATCCGCACTTTCAGCACGAAATCGTCTTTTTCCACCACAAGAAAAACATTTTCTGTAGTGGATAAAATACCCTTTTAAAATTAAACTTTAGAAGCTTTTCAGCAGCCTCATAATTTCTACACCACCAAACTTGCATTTCATAAAATAGAATGGATTTCGACGCCGATTTAAAGATCCTAAGGACTTCAAAGACTTGTTAAGAGCGAAATCTGTAGCGGTCAAGTCAAGCGATCGTGGCTGTCAGTTTTTAAAACAGTTTGTTAGGAGCACCAAACTTGCAAAGATTATGTTATCGGGCCAAGGACACTCCCCTTCGGTACTTTGGCAGTATGTTACTTATATACAGGAAAAAAAAACGTTTCAGTTTTTAACTAATAAAATGGCGTTGAAAAAATCTCTCATCGCTTACTTACTTACGGCTTCATTACATACTTCGGCATGTACACTTGTCTACATAAGTTTGTTTTTTCGACTTCGCTGAATCTGTTAAATTGATGGTCAGGAATAGGCCGATATAATTGTCACTAGCGGTATCAGTCTATATTTTTTTTTTTTAACAATTCTGCGACTTTCTATAAGCCAAGAATAGAAATGTAACCTTAGTGTGCATTAATTATGTTCAAGAGTTTGACTCTTACTTTTTTTGGCAAAAATTTTAGAGTCAGTCCAGGTATTAAATCGGAACCAAGAGCTGTGTGACTGTTTAAATTCTTTATCGTTTGACAAAGTTTGGTGAGCATTACAGTGTTTATTTGAATTAACTCAGGTTCTTTTGCCAATACCAAACAACGAGGGCTTACACGCTGCCTCAAGGTAGTAAGCAAATAAGTCTCACTTACCTCTACCTCGTAAGGTCCACGAGCCATTTTTGAATAAGAGGGGATTATGATTTCGTTTTTTTAATCAAATTGAAAAATTTCCGCAGGGAGTAGCTCGAATGTTTTGCACTACTTTCATTTTCGTGCTCTGCTAATGGGATTAACATCTCTAAGTGTCGCGGTGCAGGCGATGACAGATAATTTCTTCGTCATATCCTCTAGAACTTAAGCTATAATTTCAGATGGTAATGTTGATTTAAATTGAGAATATTGACGCTGGAAGATCGGTTGTTTGGGTGTGTTTTATTGCACTGAGCCATTAAATGTAACTTCTTACTTGCGATAAAGTGTTTAAATAGCTGAAGACTTCCATAGCTTAGTTGAAGCAGTTTACCACACTTGTCTTTGACGCCCATAAAAACGTATGTCCAATAACTCAAAGAGGTTGCTTAAGCTTGTCCTACGAGCAAAGCCAATGTTCCAGGTTTACTTTTGTTTTTTTTTTTGTTTTTGAATGAATCGAAATAATTTACGGCTTCAAAATCTGAGAAGTCCTCGAAAACTGATTCCATCCACGGTACACGATACGAAATATTTGAGAAATATTGGACTAACCTTGCTCAAGGATTCATTCCCACCCAAAAGAAGTTCGGATAGGAAAGCAGGCTTTATATACGAGACCCGTTTTTTTAAATGCATTTTTATATTCATAATCATATTCAATTAAATGCTAGACATAAAATACTAAAATACTTAAAATAGCCTATTAAGAAGATCCATATTAACTCAAGGAGATTCATTTGACGATCTTTTATAAAAATATCTAACTTGAAGAAAACATTTCTTTTTTGGAGAAAAAAGTGGCTTTAGGTTCACCAGAGAAATATTGTGTCTGTGTAATAAGATTGACAGGAGTTCAAAATTCAATTCTGTTTAGCCGAAGTTTATTGGAATTTGGATGGGAGGTAGTACTACATCCACCACAGTCATCTGATCTTAGCCCCATCAAAACTCCCTGTGCGAAAAATTTCACATTCAGGAAGATTGTAAATCAATTTTAAATTCATATTTTGAAACTTAAAACGTATCCGTATCGTATATACTTAAGACGAAGTTGTACTAAAGCAGGGTATCACAAATATCTTGTTTGAATGTCAGACAATTGCTCGAAGATCAGAATTTACTTTGTGCGGATCGTAAATATTTTTAAGCAGGAAATATTACCTCTTATAGGAAGAGTTTCAATAGGAAACTTTCAGATGTTTACTCAAACGTTCTGGAGCTAAGCTTATTTGGCAAATATAAATCCTTATGAAACTCATCAGCACTTCTAAGATGACAAATACTTTTCATATTATTTACCCGCCGTGAAAAGCATTTCGCATTTCAAGTGCATCGTTCTTCCGGTTGACTTTCTTTACACAATAGATACTTGCAGGTCTAAGCGCACTTAGTCCAAGTAAAGCAAAAAATCCAAGCAAACAAAAATTACGTTGGAAAAAAAATTGTTTGCTCGATGAGTTTGTTTTCGAATCAAAAATACGTCAGCAGGTTTTTTAATCCAAAAAAAAAAACAAAAAAAAATATCTCACTTGGCGATTCTGTCGATGCGTTCCATTTATTTATTGGACAAATGTCGGAGTAAACTGCTTCGTTGACGGAAATATATTGAATGTACTCTGGGTCGATGACATAGTAGCCTATTATAAGCAAACTGTGCAATCTTGAAGGCGATATGATTTTATTCATAAGCCATATTTACTTGTCGAAATTATTTTGTGTTTAAAATGTCACTAATGAGTTCTCTGGTCCACCATTAAGGGAAATGGCGACACAATTGGATGAGAGCTCTCGTCTTTCGTTACTTAAACTTATGCTGCCACCCTCCAAAATCAATGGTCTGCAAATTTAAGGTTTTTAAAAGACAAGTTTTTCTGTGGAACTTACAAATTTTGTGGTAACTTTGTAAATGGACTGAAGACTGGAGCTGCGCATTCCCTTGTCAGCTGACTTCAATTCACAATTGAGTTGAGCCTTATAAGGGTGCAGATGTAAATCCAAATCCAAAAAGCGCTAAATTGTTAGTCTCTTGGAATTCGTTTTATGGTTTTATCTCTTCAGTACGCTCAGATGTATGATTGTCTCGACATAAGTATCATATTATTAATGTCAAATCCGGACCACGAATTAAACAAAAAACCAAGATTCTGCCTTGCTTTCATCCGATGACTCGAAACTAATAGCGAGCTCGTTTGCACAGCCTGCAAACCTTCATCAAGAAACATTTCAAAAATATGAAGAAATTTATCGAAACCTTTTCGTACACTCCTGTCTCTAATAGTCAGTCAAAAATCAAACCGTTGAATTAATACTGCCAGAAAATGGTTGTGTTCATGAAAAATAAGATGTTTCGAGGGAACTCCTAAAGACAAGACTTTATGGCCTCGAATTTCTTTTGAAAGTAAGTTTTTGACAAATTTACAGCCTCTGGCAGCGATTTTGTTGGCTTCAAAACGTCTAGGACTTTAACCAAGCGCTTTTGTTATTATCACTATGAAAGTGATAGTGAAAGAAAGAAAGACACTGTCACCCGCTTCGGGTGCTGCGAGACTTATTTTGCTCATTGCTTAAAAAAATATTATAGTGAAGATGATTATTTTATGAGTTGTCACATTTTGAAAATTCCTTTCAAGTATCAAAAAATATTATTTTTTTATTCTTCTTTACAAGACTCATGGCCCCCATGAGGAAGAAGAGGGTTAATATGATTTGAAAGTTCTGCTTCCGCAATAAAAGTTGAGGTTCGTCTGGTAATAAATCTTCAATTTAATAACTTGCAGTTCTCTATAAGAATAATTCTAAGCGTGACAAGTTCCCAGCATAAACGTTAGCATCGATTTTAATAGACCATGTAGCCATTAATAGCCCTCGTCGTGAGGAAACTTTCAATTTGTAAACGTATAAAATAAGATCCATGAGGAATCAATTTTATTGGGATTTAAACAACAAAGCAAATGAAAGTACGAGAATATAATTGTTGCATCAACGATATCAACGTTTTATTGATCTGAGAATGAATGGTCTTAAAAAATGCACGTTTCAAGACTGACTCTTTTTCAAATCAATAAATTATCAAATTCAAATCATTTAGTCCATGCTTCTCGAGTGCGGAAATTCCTTTTGAAAAAAAGCACATTATCTAGATTCTTCCAATATGCGTCTACAGCGTCAGGCACTTGTGATTTTTTTTGTCGGTGCTGTTGAGGATTCTCTTTTTCAGACTTTTGTTATATTAAAGAATCAAAGTGAAAGATCCAGGTTTTGTCCACAAATAGACTCAATATCAAATGAACGTCCATGTGTGAGATTCCTGTCACTTCAACAAAATGTCTGATGTTCAATCTTCGGTACACGATCTTCGACTTTTCTCACATTTTCGCCGATGTGGGACGGAGATGGGTATCCCTCTAGATGCTCGCCTTCTTTAGATTTTCTACCCAGGTTAAAATCCTTGCAGCAGAGTGCAAATGTAGAGTATGATCGAGCTGATACTTCTTCTATTAAGTCAGCGTTTATGTCTTACGTAGACCTTTTTTCCAAGTAGAGATACAGAGAGCGGATCTAGCTTCGTGTTTCTCCATCTTTGTGTTTTCCCTCTAACTACTCGTATTCAATTGAATATAATTTCCAGAGATGATGATATGTTAACATGATTATTGTATCGTAACTTGATATGGTATAGACAAGTTGAAGAAATTGTTATTATTATTGAAGAAATATTCGATTATATTCTACTTTCCACGGCTATCTCGACACAAATAAGTTCTTTCCCGGACTAGCGAAGACCATAGTCTTTTGACACGAGTTTTTTCTTATTTTTCAAATAACAGGAGCATTCGAGAATGCTACATTAATTACGTATCTAGCATGTCATCTTTTTTCCATCCTTATGTTTCAATGGGGCATTCTTATACAATATACTTAATGTCTCAAGCGGTCTAGAAAGTTGGCGGGTTTTTCGGCTGGAGTGATTACTTTATCGGCTTGTCATTGTGGAGTCCTTATAATCAAAATACTAAAAAATTGAGCGAATGCAATAAATCTTTATACATTTTTCCATCCCTCTTCGACCATCACCAATGGAGTAATAAATAGAAACCAAAATAAATCTACACAAACAATAAATTCTTCTCCTTATCCCTTCGCTTGATCTGTACAGAAGGGTAGTTATATAATCCTACAAATTAAAAAACAAACTGATCCAAGCGATTTCTCTTTATGGAGCTGAATTCAAGACGATAGGCAAGATAGTGGAACACATTAAAGGGACCTTCGAAAGCATAACGTTCCGTTTGAAGAATAAAGGAGATGGTACAACCTCAAATTCGAAGAGCTGTAAAATGTGAATTCAACCCTGAAGGTCAATATTGCTCCCGCTTAGATTGCCGTCGAATCACAGCCACAAGGCTCACGAAGAATGGGAATGCTGAACCTCAGGTTCAAGGATCCAGAAATCGCAAAACGCCCTGGTCTCTGTCAGATCAGTTCAGATCAATAAGTCTGTGGGTGAATAAGCAAACGCATTTTTTTGAAAATTTAGTTAAAGGACTTTTTTTCTTGCGGCTTGTTTCAAATGCTTACGAAGTTCCCTCGCTAGTGGCATGATTATTTTAAGTCTCTCTGTAAATATTGTGTGGGGCTTAATTCATAAATCTTTCTTATTTTTATAATATTCTAATTTCAATCTTTTCATTTCAGATAGACTTGCTGTGATAATTATTGGGATAGTTACATTAATTTTAGGAATAATTTTATCATCAATACCCTGGTTAGATTATTTTATTTTAAAGGTAAGTCTGCTCGTCATTTAAAATTAAATGCAAATAATAAACATACTTTTTTTAAAAGAACCTGCGATTGTGGAACGATACGTTAAGTTTTCATTATTGGCAACGGCCGGGAGTGGTGCGATTAACAAGAGTTTACATCTATAATGTGACGAACCCGAATGGATTCTTGAGTGGTGAGAAACCGAGACTACAAGAAGTCGGTCCATTTGTTTACAGGTGAGCTGGAAGTATATATTTTTCATTCATTCATCAACATTTGATAAAGCACAACCTTCGCATCAAATTATTCTTCAAGTGTTACGGAAGTAAAATATTTTTAATGTCGTGGTGATATGTAATCAAAGAAGTTTCTTATTTTTAGCTAAATGGATGGTTGAACGTTTGTTTCGTATTGTAATGTGGATCCAGCCTAAATAGATTAGTTTTACTGTCCACTTAGCTGACTTTTTTTTATTTTAGATTCCATACGTGCTCAAGTTTTAGTGATTTACTTTTTAAGTGGCTTGGCGTCTTCTTAGAATAATTGTTGAGTGGTCAAGAATTACCTTCTAACAGTCAAGACCGTTCCATTGATTAAAGAATTTTTCTTCCAAAAGTCAGGAATTATTCAGAAGTTCATGGCCAGAACTGCTTGTACGATTTGACCTGATCAGTATACCTGTGATCCAAAATCCGGCCATCAGTTCGTATGGTTCAGTGTAATGAATCAATTCATATGTGGCTTTGAAGTAATGGAATTAGTGCTGAGTTAAGACTGGAAATTTATTTATCCTTTCCATGATTTGAAAAAATGTTTTTTTATTGATTTGCCGGCCCGGAGACCACACTGGATTAAGACTTTCACATTCTACTTTTTTCTTCATCAGTCATCAATCTTTCTGGGTCATTGTCCTTAAGTTGCTGCTGGAACTGAAGCTTTAGACATCCATAATTCATTGCGGATCGGTGATAAGATTTCTTTCACAATTTCTGAGAGACTAATTGACTATTTTGTAGGCAGAAGGAAATGTTTTGAGTCGTTTGCAAAATCATCATACTTTTTGAACTATTCTTCGACTCTCTAATACCCTTGAGCTGTAGGCTCTCTTCTCAGCCATTTTGCCTCTTCTCCTTCTCCATCTCTGACTGCTCGATAATTTGTTTGCATCTTCTTGTAAGTGCTTCATCCGTCGCGCTCTTCTGTATAACACATACTTTTTTTTGGATTGCGTACACATTAAGGGAAAAATCCGTTTATTTTTAAAGATCACAACTCGATTTAACACCAAGAAGTAGATTAAAAAAAATTAAAATAAGAAAATAAGTGTAGTACATTGTACGGTGGTACGGAACCCTTCGTGAGCATGTCCGACTCGCACTTGGCCACTTTTTCCTTTTGATACAACAGTTTTGTGGTCATCCAAATAAATGTTGTTATTGATGCACAATCCTTAAAGTCGTTTAGCGTCTTTGGCTCAAGCAGACTCGGAGATAAAACGGAGCCTTGTGGCACCCCAGCATTTATATGGCAATTTGTAGATTTAAAATCATCCAATCAGTCGAACGGTCCGAAAGCTAAGTTCAAATCTGGTGAAGATCTGATTCATCGATTTTTACTGCATTTTTTAAGAATCCAATGCCAAACTCTGTCACAGGGTTGATTGTAAAAAATTAGCATTTTATCCTCTTTGACTCTTCTATGCCGTTGGAGTTGAATACTCCAGTTCAACTGAAAGTGAACCTGCAAACCTTGAGCCCGGAAATCCAAGTTACATAATTTTCTGACATGCATCAAAGTATACCAAACATACTTCTGATATTTGAAACGGTTTATCTCTCAAGCCTGCTGTGAAAGCATAAACCAACTTAAGCCCACTTCAATTTTCAAAAATTGGAAAAAAAATATTGATCTACAACCTTAAATTATCTGACGCGAATTAGGGGCCGCTATCCAGTGACAAATAAATGTCAATAGTGCCAAAGTAATGAGCATAAAAGTTACCATTATGACCGTCCGTAAATTTCATAACATGTCTTGCATCTTCCAAAAGGAAGACAATGAGACACAAAAAATGTAAAAGAGGTTCAAAATGAATGCTTCACCTCAGCTTGAAGTCATTTGTTATGGGTGGGCAGCAGTGTTTTAGTCATAAAATTTTAATTTATGTCTCTGAACACACTTTTCACGAGACGGTGGTCTTGCCTAGCGGACGCGTACAAGCTGAACGTGTTGGTTTAAATCTCGAATAAATCTTGGCTACCTTTGGCGGCAATTGCATTGTTACTTTTTTTTACGCCTAAGCCGCAAGGAAAGTACATAATCTTTCTTCTGATCTTGACCTTCAGCTTGAGCTAGAGGCTCACGAAATGCACGCATACTCTTCGTGCGCCTCGGTTTAGCCATCCTAAACGTCTCATTCTGTCATTTGAAATGATGGGTTCAAGGTGACTCTATCTATGAATAAATATGGATTTTTTTGCGGAGGCTGGGTTTTTTACGCCAGGCTTACATCACTCATTCAAAAGTCGCAAACGAAATCACTCGGCGACGTTGACATTGACACATTGGATTGTGGTCGCAAATATTTGTGTGCCGTCAAAGCTTTCTCACGTTTCTATTTCGCACATAGAGAAGACATGGAAAAGGTGAATGTGAACTTTTACGACAACTTCACGGTGTCGTATCAGCATAAGAAGATCTTACAATTCGTTCCTGAACTGAGTATTGATAAGAATACAAAAATAGTCACACCAAACATTCCTCTATTGGTAAGTCAGATTGTCTGTTGTGCCTTAAAATTTGGTCAATAACTTTTGTTGTGCTTTCAGACCCTCACTAGTTTGAGTCCAAAGCTAGGGTATTTCATATCGAAGACTTTATCTGTAGTATTAACAGCGGCTAGATACGAGCCATTCATAAGTGTGACAGCTGATCAACTTGTATTTGGATACGATGATGCGCTGGTTAGCTTGGCGCATAGATTCTATCCGCGGCACATGCGTCCAATGGCACGAATGGGACTTCTCATTGGGGTAAGTTGTATCCTCGTCTCTGGTCGTAGAATTTTTATATTAATTTTATTTTGCAGCGCAATGGAACTCTTGAGGAAGTCTCGACAATAAAAACCGGCCACAGCGGCATGCACGAATTTGGGTATATTGACCGGTTAAGTGGGCTAGATCACTTGGCAGCTTGGCGGGACAAACCCTGTACAAGTGTGACAGGATCGGAGGGATCATTTTTTCCACCACGAGACATAACCAAGGCAGATACGGTTTATGTGTACGACAAGGATTTGTGTCGCGTTATTCCATTGCAGTACAGTAAAGGTGTTCAGAAGGATGGTAAGAATAAATGACACAAAATGACAACAATGACAGCCGCTCACAATTTTTTTTTTTTGACAGGTATCGACGCCGACTTGTATCGATTGCCAGAGAATGCGTATGGCGATTCGGAAAACAATCCGGAAAATCTCTGCTTCGACGCTGATGATTATGAGCCGGAGAAGGGACTGCAGAATATAAGCCCGTGCCAATATGGAGCCCCGGTTTATATATCCAATCCACATTTCTATCAAGCTCATCCAGACTATTTGGATTCTGTTGAAGGCCTGACACCCAATCAAAGTATACATGAGACGTACTTCAAAATTCAGCCAGTAAGTAAACAGGATTGGGGCTTTTTCTAGCTTTATATGAGAGGACATTTTTTCGTTCCGAAGGGAAATTTAAATAATATACAAATGCCTTTGTGAAAAACATCATTTAAAAGTATTCCACGGAGGGTCACGCAAGTCTCGATTCTGACTTTCAGCTTGACGAGTATGTAAGGAAATCACACGATCTTGGTGGCCAACGTCCTTCACTGAAACACGAAATAACTCGTCCAAGAAACGGGTCCTATTATTTGAGATCAGCCCCCGTTGAAACCACGTCCATAGTTGCGATTTGAGGCCAAAATAAATCGGTAAACACTGACTTAGAATCGATCTTCAATTTCAAGCAAGTGTAAATCAATGAGACTACCAGACCAAATTGCACACCATGGACTAACTTTTGTGGATGCAACGGCTTACGAAAGTTGTGGATAGTCACTTTACCATAACGACAATTATGATTTCTTACGTACACTGCGAATCACTAGGATGAGGTCATAATTTTTGCGGCCGATTTTCGGAATTTATTTCTTTCAATTTTTTTCCCGGACCTATTTGCTATATGTAAAGTATCCTTGTCTTCATAGACACTTGTCCAAATGTTATTGATGATTTTGAGTATATTGAATAGGGTGGCCATGGAATTAGTTACACGATTTCTAAGTGAATCCAGCTTCTTAAAACCCTCAGTTAAAAATGTTTTTCGACTTCGGAGATGAACCTTCAAACAAACATTTGAAGCTATTTACGTTCGTTGTTATGGAAATAAATTCGAATTCGATTGTGCCACTGTAGATGTTAGCTCGCCACATATCGCTGAAGTCTTGACAAAATAACCGCCTTTTTCTTTTGTAAATCGTAAAAATAAAATTTGTAAGGATCGGGAACGTCAAGATTAAAATAGCTTTCATTTAAAAAGACAACTGCTTCGACATGTTCGCTTTTTAAATTTATTTGTTTATGCACTGGTTTCACAATAGATTGCAAATCCTTGAAAGCATCTCCTTTTTTGTGCCGCTGTTAATATCTTTCCGGAACCAATCCTGGTTTTAAAATAAAAAGAAGAGTAGTTTTAAACTTCAACTTTCTGAATTTTTTTTAGCCCAAAATGTGAGCCCTTTTTCGAAACGTTTCCGATGAAAAGTCATGCTCATGAAAAATAGGCCTCATCGATGAAGAATTTTTTATTTTTTGTTAACATTTGACATACAAATTCTGACGTTTTAGAATCCAAGCGTCGAATGTAGTCGGCTGGTTTAAATTCTGAAATTTTAATATGCTCAGATAGACAATCACCTGCTAGTTAAGCATGATCTCGATTTTTGTATTTTAACACAATCCACGATTGATAAACGATCTAGAAAGCAAAATGGCAAAATTTTGACTTAACATACGCAGTCTCAGCTAGAAGTTCCGTTTGCCGTAGCTAATTTGAATAGAGATGTCAAATCCGGACCACGAATCGGATAACCTTGTCCTTACATAATTTGTTCACTTTCCAGTGTATAGTGGTTGATGTTCATTTTGATTTCGATTCGATCACCCAAAAATTATTTGCATTCGTTCAATTCGCAGTATTTTATTCGCGCAGTTGCTAAAAAGAAGGTTTGATCATCACTCTGTATCATCTTCACAAACCTTTTTTTTATGACACGAATTTGGAATGACAGCATGACAAGTCGTAAGATTCACAACTGGTGACCGGATCAGATTCGGAAACTAGATAAAAATTCAAGACTAACTTTTGGATTCAAATGTTGGATATATCAGCTGTTTTTGATTACCCTGTCTTCTTTGCTCGAACTAAAGGCCTTGCCGCACGCAACAAAATAGGTGCTCTCCATAATTGCGAATGATTACACCGATCTACAGAGAATGATAGGTGCTTTTAAGTAGGCTTTCCAAAAGATGCTTAACACCAATGACCAAGAGAGACTCATCTTTCACGAAGAAAACACAAATCCAATCGACCAATTAATAGTGGAAACTGAGGAATCAGTTTTCGTGGTCATAAATAAGCAAAAGACAATAATGCTGCAGCTGCAGGAGGAGTACATTATATCGGCAAGAATGTCGGCTAACTTTCGGGACAAATATGAACTCCACAAGTAACGACACCACGGTATTGATTCATTCAAGGTTCAAACTAGTTTTTCTTAATAGAGCCAAATTTTGGAAGGTAAGTAAGCCAGCAAAGCAGATTTTATGGATCTTCGGAAGAGAATTTCTGCGTCGGTCTTGTTTGGAGTGAAAACAAAGCAGGAAGATGGTTTAACCATCGACTAAAACCGAGAATGTCTTCGTATCTTTAGTTCAACAAAAACAAAGACAAGACTCCAGTTCAATGGTCTGTTAGCACTCTTTAGCTTAGGCGCAGATCCTTCAAGGGTCAATAGGTCAATGATAAAGTCAATAGAAATTTAGGATTTTCGGCTGTAGATTTGTAAGTTGGTTTGAAATTATTTTTATTTTCCAGAAACTTGGTGTTCCACTTGAAGGAAAAGTGCGGATACAGTTGAATTTAAAAGTCACCCAAGCCAAGGACATTCACCCTGTGAGGAAATTTAGGGATTTTATGTTTCCCGTCATGTGGCTAGAAGAGGTAAGATTATTAATAAAGAATAAAAAACAAAAATCAAGTCTGAATGTAATTACTCGTCCAGGGCATAACTGAGCTCACCCCGTCAATTCGTCGATGGATCTACTTGGCCACAGTTTTTGCACCCACCGCGATTCCAATTACAGGCTATTTTATGATTGTTTCCGGAGCCTTCGCCATCATATTCATCTTCGTACGTGCCTACCGGAATTTCGTATTTGCCCGCGATCCTACACTTGAGATCCTAGAAATGGGTCGACGCTCCTTGCGACGCGGCAGCAGCTTCATTATCCAACACCAGCACAAACTTATGCAGGCACACCATCAACGCGATAATTACTCACTCCTGAAACAATCACCCAGTGTGGTGGATGAGGAAAAAGACGAGTCCCCATCATAATGATGGACTTAACAAGAAAATTACAAAGCAACAAAAAATTATATGACAAATTCTTATAAAAGAATATTTTATTTAAACATTTTTTTAATTATTTAAATGTGAAAAAAATATATAAATAAAAAAATAATGTGATTTAGGCGAATGATAATTTATATTTTAACAAATTCTCTTTATAAATATTATTTTTTTATACTCTTATAAATATTTATATATGAATTTTTATATAAGGAAAAAAAGAAACAAATTTGATTAAAATTTAAGCCAAATGTAAACTTTTCATTGAATCATAATATTTTTACCATTATCATAATTGTAAATAAATATTCACTAGTCATCATTGTTAGAGGACAATCGAGGACCGATTCTGTTCACATTTTTATATTGCATTCCGTATTCAAAGTCAAAACAAATGCAACCGCTGCCAGCTTCGAAGAAAACATTGTCATAAAACGCAAGATTTAGAGGTTGTAAATGTCTTCTTTTTTTTTAATGACTGTAATTTAAATTTAAATAGAAGAAAGGAAAAAAGTTTTTTTTTTAATTATGATTATAATAGCTTTGTAAATAGTTAATTTTATACAAAACAAAAAGAAATGAGTGAATTGTTTTTTAAGTTTAAGAATACAAAAAAAAAATTATATAGTTGTGTGGGAAATAAATGATAATTTTTTTTTTTAAATATTTAACACGTTTTTTTTTTATTAAAACAATGAAATTGAAGATGAGCCATGAATTTATTCTAATTGATGTAATCAAATAAGGTCATTTAAAGTGCATTAATTTTTTGGTGCAGATGTGACATGAATACGAGCTTGTTGGGGATATCAGTTGGAGAGATGTGACTTAAGAAGCATTCATTTGACGTGACTGGAAACGTCAAAGAGTGTTAATCATCGAGGGGATCTGAAAGTTATTATTGAGGCGAATTCTTATGCATTAACGATCGCTTTTACGAATAGTTTTATTGTTTTCGAGTGAAAAACATTGTTATTGCATTTTTTTGCGGGACTTCAAGACGACTTTATTTAAAGATGAGAACTGATATACTTTTAACGGGAATCGGTTGATTGCCAACTTGGAACTGACAAAAGCACAAGAAATGATCCCGTTGAGAAAAGGAAGCACGAATCTTATGAGTTTCAGAAGCGAAACTCATTCACTAGGCAGCAATGGTGTAGCCTATTTTTTGTTCCAGGGTTTCGGTAGAACCTCCTCAGATGTTCGATCTACTCCTTGTCCTTCATCCTGGCGGCTTCAAAGATACTCAAAGCTTGAACATTGTTTTCCATTCGCCTAACGCAGCTGAACCAGTGGATGAAAAAAATTAATATCAGACTAAATCCACATCATTGTACAGTACGTCTGGCAGGTTTTTCTCTCAGAAGTCTCAAGATCTGAATTTTCTGACCATCTACTTCTCGGGTTACTATGAGTACCTAGTCCTGGAGTATGAAAGTAAGGTAAGGTAAGGCTTAACTAGACTATGTTTAGTAATTTAAGGCTCGGTATGGTTAAGTTGCGCATGACTCTGAGAAGAAGGCACATGAAAATACTAGGTAACATTAAGGACTCAGCATGATCCTTGTGAACGAAACACATTTTTCAAGTCAGAACGTCAAATCTCTTTAAAATCTTTTCTTAGAAAGTAGGTCCCGGATTGAGTTCCTCTACCAATTCTTAGCTTGTTCTTTTACCTTCCGTCGTCATCAAGTTAGGGTTTATTTCCGCAACTTCGTAGATTGCCAATTTGTGTCTTTGATCTTGTAAGCTCACCCTTCGTGCCTACACATTAAGAACGATAGTCTGGAGCAGTGTGCGACACCTCGAGACCAGATCCAATTTTACTGTGCAAGATTCAAATGGTCTGACGCTATTCCTTCTGCGAACTTTTTATCCTTACCAGATCAGAGTTATTTGTACGAAGCTTCCTAGTATCTGCGGTTAATATATCTTCTTTTGGCCTAGATTCGAGCTGGAGAATTGTTGTCCATTTTCTCAATGTTACCGATCCATTGCAATTTTCGACTTTTCGCCTTCCGAAATATATATCTGCAGTTTTGTACAGCTTGTAGAGTTCGCATATGAACATTCTGGTTCATTCACCTTCTTCGCAGTGAGGGCCATATGCGAGTATCGGACGGACATTTTTTTTTGTCTCGAAAGTCCCTAAAATATTTTCCAATGTCTTACTCACCATCCAATATTTGGCTCGATTAAGAAGAACTGCGAGGATGAAGACGAACTGGGAGAACAAATGTATTGTACAACAACAAGTACGAGTGATCGTCTGACCAGAGATAGATAAACTCCTTCATGACGTGTGCCTTTGTCTAATATAGTCGATCGATTTCTTGTCGACATCTTAGTTCTTTAGTTCATCTCCTTCAATTGACATGAAAGCTTTAATAAGCGATGATATCAAAGTAGTTACTCCAAACTTCTTGAGAGACTTCAAAAAGATATTGTCTTCCATGCGACAACTGCCCGTTGCCATATCTGTTTCAAAATAAGATGGAATAAAACAAATAACATCTTTTTCTCGGAATCCGGAAGAACTCGAATACATCCATTATTACAGCTTTGCATATTTCAGTGCTATGAAAGCTATCATTTGCGGTTTTGAAGTTCGTCAAAATGATGGTAAGATTGGAATTGAATTTTGTTGATCGCAGATTGAAAATTTGATCTAGTGTCGATTTGCGGGCCTGCACCAGTATCCAGCTCCAGAGGTTCACACAGAACACTGGATAAGATCGTATAAACGGTTACACTTCGATACTTGTCTTGATTGTAGATGAGAAAGATCAGTTGGTATTCCAGTTTTGAGTCATACTTTCATGTAAGATCACCTGGTAAATGGTCATTTGTGTTTAAATCAAAAGATATGAGTAGTTTTTTTTACAAATTTTTAAATATTTTAAACATTTTTGTTTGGGAAAAAGATTCGCAGTGGCCTCATCCGACAGGTACACCTCATATCATAAAGGCCCCATCCGAGAGATTCGCAGTGTATGTACCGCACCACCTAGAGCTCCAAATATTATGCAGTCTCTGCATCCTTAACAAAAAGACATTTTTTATTTTTAGGGTTCCGTACCCAAAGGATGACGACTGACCGTCTGTCCGTCCTTTCATACTTTTGTCACAAGTCTGTTTTATCTGAACCAAAATAGATAGATACTTGCGATTTGCACAGCATGTGAACAACTATGGCCGTAATAACAACAATAATAACAATACAAAAATAATAAAATTAGAGAAGGTGCTCATACAAGCAAAAAAAAATTTTAAAACGCACCCAAGAAGTAGAATAGTGGTATGGAGCTCGTTTGCTACTTCGACTCGCACATGCAAAGTTTTTCTTTTTAAAAAATGTCCCATCCTTCAGGAATTTCGTATCACTGATCAAACAAAGCCGAGAAAGAACAGGCAAAGAGTGTCCAGGGAAGGGATCTACTATACAGTTTCGCTCTCCCTTGCAGAATGCGAATTATTTCGGAAGATTTTAAGAAAACCTTCATAGACAAAATTCGTGTTTATATATTTGCTGTTGTTTTTTGGATGTTAAGAAAACCTATGTTCTTTGTCTCTGCGGAGCTTGTAAAAGTGGCCTTAAATTGTCTAAGATTTTAACTGTGCAGCATGTAATGCAGGACGATAGAATTCCTACTTTTAGGTTTAGCAATTTAAAGCACTTAGTTTACAAGAAAAAAAAAACTCCAAACACTTGGCACATCCTCAAGAATGCCAAAACATATATGATCAAAGGAAAAACTGTATCCAACTTTGCACTGGAATAACAACACACATCAAATAAAAGCTCACTCGCAGAGAACTACACAAACAAATTTGCAAATTTTGCAAATATTAATACAGCAAAAGTAGCAACAAACTTTTTATTCATCCTCCACACGGTATCCTTGGTTAGAATAAATTATTCATATCTTTCGGGCATAAGGAGAGCAAACACACAAGTCGCAATGAATGAGCAAGGCAAACAGCAAGTAGCAAGCAGCAACCAGCAACCGCCATCTTAAAGGTTTCAATTTAACTAAATGTCAGAAACAGAAATTGAATTCGAATCTCAATTTGCTTCTTTTTTCTGCCCCCATCCCCCTTCGTATTCGTCCTTAAATATGAGCAAATTCATTGATCCGTATGATAATGCACTCCCTGGCACATTCAAGTGCTATAAATGCTTTCGCAAGGATAATCGTTTTATTATTTCGAGATTATCCCGCCTACTTTCGTTTGCGATTGTCCTTTTTTGTCTCCGCCTCATCAGAGTTTGCAGTTTTGGTTGCCGTTGGGAAACCAACCCCCCGAACCATTTCAGATGCAGTTGGCAATCTGTTAAGAGGTTAAATTCATCGTAAATCTCTTTGCCCAAAAATTCAACGAGTTATCCTTTGACGCAGCAACGCAAGACTCATTCACACAAAACAAAAATAAAATAAAAAAAAAACGGTCCTAATAGTTATTGCGCCACCCCCCAAAGACTTTTCCCTTGAATAGGGAAAAGTCGAAAAATCACCCTCAAGATGGATGTTCGAGTGAGGCAAAAAAATCGAAATAAGGACGAAAAAATGAAGGATGACTGGGTAGGAGGGGTGGAAAACCAACGGCTCGGGCAGGCATAAAATCATTATTTCTTTCTTATGATTAAAATATGTCACATCCAGATGGCGCTCAATATATACTTTTTTATTGCGATTTTCCAACTGATTTAATGCTCTTTAAGGACCTGACCGTTCTCGGTCTCGGACGAACGGTCTCTTTGCAATGCCAATGGCCAAATTCTCGAATCTCGCTCGACTACCCCACTTGAGTTGAAACGGGAATTCATAGCGCACTCGACAGGGAGTCTTACGCATTTAGTTGCTTTGCTCCCGAAGGAAGGCTGCTTGCTTCATTGTCCCATGAAAGGAATATAAATTACACAAGAGTGTTTGGTGTTGGTCTGGGGACCGGCAAAGTGTTTACGGAGCCGTGCGGTGGTAGGTTCAATTTACGAGGCGTTGGCTTCCGCTGAGCGGGGTTTATCGGAATATAATATTGATATAATGTGGTTTTAATTAATTGCCCAAACAATTCGATGATGGTTGAGGTTTGGCAATTCGAATACACGATTTTAGTGGAATGGATAAAATGTGCGGCACAACTCGCATTGAGTGGTTTTTTTATATTATTCGCGAGTTTTGATGGTGTGTTCATTGGCATCATTTATCTATTCCTAGGGACACTTATTGCATTAAGTAGACTGTAAGTGCATACTTCCACTCATTTATTACGATGTACCACATGAAATGTCTGATTTTGTAGTAACAATTAAGGAGCTAATAATTTTTTAATTCATTTTATTTAATCGCCTGACCAGACGGTACTATCCCATTCCTCGAAAACGAATGCTCACCGGCCTCAGGTGGCGAGGATGATATCACAATTTATAGATGGCATCTCTTTGAAGCTTTTAAAGTGTACAGTGTTTATCTCAGTTGCAAGTACTCCTTTTCTATGTGGACGTACACATATGTACATTTATAGCTGTTTGTATTTTTAATGAAGGCTTCATTCCTATTGTAAAAATAATGGAGCTTATGGGAATGAAAATTGGCCCGGAAGCTCATGCATTTGCTGTAAAACGAGACAACGCCCGGATTGACCGCTCCGAGATACGAGCATCCAACGCATCAAAGGAGGCCACAACCGCTCGATATGAAGAGAGAAACGCGGAAAATAGTTTTTTGGAGATCGAGGAAGGTCCGATGTATGAAGCAGGAATGACAGATTGAATAAATTTAAGCCTACAATATCATTTCATGACTTAGACTGCGAAAAACTTTACGTCAAACTTTAAACGCGTTTTTCTCGAAACTGTCTTTTTTAAAACTATACCCACGATTTCTCAGGTTCTACTGAACCGATTTACCTGAATTTTTTAGAGGGTCTTCTTTATAGACTTGTCTATGTCTGGAACTATCTCCATCCCCAAATTTTTATAACTTTTTTTTTAAATTCACAGTCAAAAAAAGTGCTACAAAAATTGTTTTTTTTTTCAGGCAGTCGCCATTTTCTGAAAAAAAAAAATATTTTCACTATTCCGTAGTATGGAACTACTTCATTATTTTAGATTAATAACCTTGTTTTTTCGGTTTCAGATTGCTAGGAGGGTTGAAATCATGGGTATGATTACGCGCCAATTTTTTGAGACCCCATCAACTGTTAATTTTTGAAATTTTCAACTTTTTTTATTTTTTGATTTTTTTTTTGTATTCTTGTTATGTTAATAAATAACTAATAAAAAACGGATAGAAAAAATATTAATTGCCTTTTTTTATGACACTTCAAAAATGACATAAAATTCCTGCCTCTAGACAAGAATACCCCCTTAAACAAGATCGGATTGAGGAGTCCTTCGTTAGTTTGCTAAACAAGAATCAGAGCAAAACTAACTATAGCCGTTATTTGCAAAAGCTTTAGCACTTTTCGAAAGGCTGATATATTTTCGACTTCCATGTTCTTTGCGCTGACGAGTTTTGCTTTTTTGAATATAATTATCTTTGCAAAAGACTAAGATTTTGTATATTGGAGCTATAGCATGGGTAAAATAGCTTCACCCTGTGACGAGCCACTTTATAAGCTTAACAGTATTCTCCGCAAGTTGTAAATTTAAGTACAAGTACATATTATATGGGACAGAATTTCTCATATTCTCGTAGTAATACCCACTTTGTCACAGTAATCTTTCCTGTCGTGGTTTTCTAGAAAAAAAATTTAATAAACGCCTTTATTAGCTTTCGAACGGTGATACTGTTTTGTCAAAGAAAATTGGTGATTCCAGAATCAAATAACTTCACACTGACAATGATGGCCATAAAAAACGTTCATCTCAAAAGTTCATTTTAGTGAACGAGATCCATCAGCCACTGCCTGCAGACTGTCAATTGCGTCTAAACTACGTTCGCGGTCTCTGGAGCCTCAAGGACACAGTGGAAAATGTTCGGGTGGAATTCTTCATGAGCAACTAGACCCTTTTGGTCAATCATAGTTGTGTGGACGCGCGAAAAATTCCAGATGTTGCTTCAGCCGCAAGACCAACAGATCTGCGGAAATTCAAATTAGATTCACAGATTTCTTCCGTTACTCAAAAAACCGCCCTTCATTCGCCCTACTCTGTACATACAAAAATCCAACAAACAGTCGCGGTTGCTAAACTTACGCTCACGTCTTTTGCATTCTATGGATAACTGTGAGCTTCACATATCCCGCTCTTTATTGTTTCATCGGCTTTTTGCGACCTCACGAAATCTACCAAGGTACACCCTGTACATTGGAAAGCAGCCATATACCTTCGAGAAAGCAAAGAGTGAAAAGAATGACAGGAAAATAAAACATTAAGGATCTTTATCCAAAAAAAAATACATCTCAGGGGCCATTGTAGTTGATTTAGTTTGTAAAATAAAAAATAAAAATGAATTGTTGGTGTTGGTGTTGCTTTAAAGCCAGGGCTTAGCTTCACTTTTTGTGTGTGCGTCTTACAATTTTCGCTAATGGCGGGGAATGGACCTACAATTTTTTTCCGACTCCGAATGAATCCAGCAAGTTTTTCGTCAAAGCTTTCTACCTATTGGAGTAATTGTCAGTCACTTGGGAGAAATAAGGACGCGAAAAAATTTCAGACAATCTTATCCGAATTTGAATCCGGGTACTCAAGCTCAGCAGCACTGAAGCACTTACCACTGAAACACGGACACTCACTTGAAACTCCTTTAGATTTAATAAGGAACTATATTTCCCCTGCGAAAGTCAGCCCTTGACTTAGGCCCCATCAAAATCTGCCAGAATGTCCCTTTGTTGTTTCTATCGGAAACATATCTTGACCACTTCATAAACCTTCAATTAAGGGGAATGGGTAATCGGCCTATTCTTTCTTATTACTGCATTATTTTCTATGCACTGAAGATTTTGAATTCAGATTGGGTTGCGCCTCAGACCTAAAGCATTTCGTTTTCGAACACTTTATTGATGTGTTGCTCGAGAATCGTTTTACCCGGTCGAAGTAGTGCTACTCCACCCGCTGCGCGCTCTTCATCGAGGATGTTGGTGTCACCTTGAAACATTTCCGAAAGTATGTCATTCCTTACCCAGTACTTAAGTGTAAGGTACAAAGTATCTCCGCGAAAACAAAAAACACCGACCGCTCATTGCCAATTGCTTTTCACTTTAAAAACATTATCTCGTCAACTGGAAGCATTGAAGCGTTCAGCATCATAATTGCCCCCAAAAGGCAAGCAGTCACTTTTCCTGAATACGCATAATCACACTCCAATGAGCCTCCGCAGGAATGTTCATAGCTTCCATCACCACAAGGCAATCCAATCAAATGGAAATCATGTTGCTAATCACTTAATGCCATTATTTGAATAAAGTCCTCCACAAAATCACACACACCCTCTCCGAGAAATGGCTCATGAAATCAGCCATCATCAAAACAAACCTCCTCTCGCCTCCAAGAAAAGTTATATTCCCAAATCATTGTAATCAAATCTTGCAAGATGATGCCCAAGATTGCCCCACAAATTCCGTACCCAGGTACACCTCGATTCGTCTCGCGTCCCAGCTCAGTCGCATTGGAAACCAATTTGAAATTATTTCGACGCAATTCTCTGCATTTGAAAGCCCATAATAACAGTTATTGACGCATTATTATTGCACACATACGAGCAAAGATTCGTACAGCACGTGGAATTCTGTTTATGGAATCATAAAAATAACTGTAACTGTATCCACAGCAATTTGCCACCACATTGAAATATGAAATACGGCAAATACGACGAATAACCCACCAATAACGCTTTTCATAGCATGTTTCTGCTCCTGCTGCTACTGCTACCCTCTCCTCACATCATTTGAGGATATTTACAGTATTTACACCATCCCCCCCGTCACCGAAATCATTATATACACGTTCTAAAAGAGCAAGACTACAACCCCCATTTAGCCATATCTACATTATTCCACTTTCGGTTAAGGACGATATGTCTATCCGCCGCCCCAAAAGTCAAACTAATCGTTCCAGAATCCAGCGAATCCACCCAAACATACATACACTCGTACACAAACTTATTGAATAGGAAATAGAGAGAAAGACAAAAACAAACAAAAAAACAAAAAATAAGAAGAGGAGAATCTCCTCAAGTAAATAAATAACCTGTGAAGAGCAAGTAAAAGAAAGTTCGTTCCTTTTTTGCGGACGGACGGTTGGGGGGCATATAATCCAATAAAGCGCGACAGCTGGTCGCCCACTTAGGATATTTTAACGCATCCTGTTTGCGTTGATGGCATAACTTATGAATTATTATTTAATCCACAGCCTCCGTCCTATTTAGGGGGATGAATCCTTGCCGATTGAGATGTCACGTGAAATAAGAGAAACCACTTGTATAAAAATATTTATGTTTAATTTAAATTACGTAAATTTTAACACATACAATTAAATACATATATATAAATACATTTTCTTTTTTTTATAAAATAACTGTACAATAGAAATGCAAAGAGACAACGATATTTAAATTTGAATGTGAATTCAAAAATGAATTCATATTTGCGCCCTCTGAAAACAAAAAACAATGCCCAATCAATGAGGCAGCTTTTCGTGAGCTTTTGTGTTTGTGTGCGAGCTTTTTTTTTAGCCATATCAAGCGAGCGCCATCTATTAGAATTGATGCATGGAATTGTGATAGTCGGGCCGATTGTATCGATGGTTCGGAGTTCGGCTGGAAAATTGTGAAATGCTGTCGTCGCCATTGTTCATGTGGTGTGGTGGAGCCACCAACAGAATCGGTTGCAAATTTAAGGATTTCCGTGAACCGGCCAAACTGACTGCATCCGTAATGTAGGCGTTGTTGATTTCACCTGGAATTCGAGTTCGAATAAACGGAAGGGGTAAAAAAAATGATTTAAAACAAATACCTTTGTAGAGAGAGTTCTGATAGAGTGGATCCGGTTGCAAGCGGACGTGACGTGTTGCGAGAATAAATGCAAGCGTGGATAGCACCAGACCATCGATGCAACCTGGAACAGAGAAAAGTAGGGAGTTAAGTAAAGATAAATAAATCAAGACAGTTGAAGTGATCAGAAGACCGATTGATATGTCAGCTTGTATAGCTGAGTTATGTTTATAGAAGATAAGTTTTATTTGATATTTTTTGTAATGCTTTCAATTTCATGCAGTGTATTCTTAGGTTAGTGTCAAGTTCACCCAGTTTCCATGTTCACCAAAAAAAACATTGCACCGAGTCGGGATTTGCAAGTGGATACCCAAAATGCCATAGCATCAATTTCACCTACACTGAAAGTGATGCAACGTTTGACAAGAGGATCGTTGCACTGGGCAGCGATAAGCAATCCTATGTCCAGTAGCATTACATTACACCGACCTACTTGCATGCGCATAAAAGGCAAGGCGAATCCGCGAGTATGCAAGTAGAGGTTTGTGGAAATGACTTTAACGCGAATGGCATGGATCGTAGCTGGTGTGCTATGTGGTGGGTATCTGATGACTCGGGTTGTCAAGGCATGGACGTGGCATCGAATGCTGACCACGCTCAATATATGGGATGGACTGGATTGAAGGAATCCGGCGACGGGCGGTGTTGACCTGGGGATTCATTTGGAATGAGGGATTTCCGAATCAATCGGGACCGCACTGGAGGTACGGTGATTCCGCTGACAAACGATATACGCCAAAAATTTAAAGTCATTCCGAGAGAAACAGCTTCTGATGAAATCATCCGATTTGTGGCAATACCGGAAAACTATCAAGTAAACAACGAAGATTACGCCCATGTGAAAGTGTTTTCCAAAAAATTATTAGGCACCTATGAATAGGAAAATGTTGGAAATGTAGGAAAATGGTGGTTGAGCCAACGAGCACCATTCAGCAGCGTAGTTGGTTACATCGGTTCCATTACCCATCCAGAAGTTGTCGTCAATTATCCAATTGCTTTCCTGACCTATGAGATGAGAATCAAGTTACACAATCTGCCGAAACTTGGAACTACCTTCTGTGTTAAACAGCTGATTCATAATGATGAAGACGACATCACAAGGACACAAACTTGTTTATATTTCTTTTTGCTAAGCGCACTTCTCTATTTCTTCAGAAGTAGATTCGTCTCTCACATGGGCATGGTGGGTCGAAGGTTTTCAATTATTTATTCTATTCTAAATCAAGTATCTGTGGTTCAGTGGCACAATACGATGTCGAATGATGCACACCAATAACGTTTGGGAGCCGAGCTATTGACGATTAGGTCAATAAAATTCGCTTAAGCATACACGTTTCGACTAGGAATTACGAAATCGAACTTTAGGAATGCGTCCGTTTTCCTTATGGTGATTTTCGAGAATGAACAGTTTGGAATCAATAAAATAAAAAACTACAACCAAAGTTCTGAGTCAGTGATTGCTTGTGCCGAACTTGTCAAGCTGTACGTAGGATAACAATGCTTCATTTCAAAGTGAGTCAGAGTAGTGGATTCCCTGCCAGCCACAGGAATCTTTCAGTCGACTTTGTGACGAACTTTATACAAAGGTCATACCCCCATTCTTGCAAGATTAAATTCACTCAAAATCTTAAAAAGAAAAATATCGCACTGTAGTAAGATTACAACTATCAGATTTGTTTGTGAAGTAAATAGATGCACAATACATGTCAACAAGACTTAGAATGCTTAACTCTTCAAAATCGCAAATTACTCGTCACTCAGTCAAACGATCCAACACTAAGGAGACTAAAAAGGCGCAGAAGGACTTTAGTGGCTAGTTCCGACAAGAATATCGCCGCTGTGACTGAAAATATGGCAGATGAGACGTCAACGTCATTCAGACGACGCACCACGTTCGTCTCTGTAGCGCATTTTAGTGAAAAAGTTGAAGAATTTTCCTTGACAAGTGAATATCAACTACTGCCTGCAAAGAGTCCATTCCCCATAATATTAAAGATGCCGTCGACGATTTCGGTCGAAATTCATCATGAGCATTGAGGCCATTTCCACCTGAACGGGTTCCTAAACACACATGGTTACTCTAACTGATGATACAGAATCTTGATCGGTCTGGATGGGATGTAGTCCCAATGAAACCGTGCAAGCGATATTTTGAAGTATGCATTACTGGGTTGCCCAATTTGAGCGCTCCAAACTTCCTTGTCAAAGATTTGTTAAAGTGTTGCATCTAGAACAAGCCAAAGTCTCTGGAAGCTATCAAAGAAAAAAAGGGTGAGAAGTAATCGACTGAAATTTTTGCCAAAACAAAAGAGCACAAATGATCAACAACAATGGCGACGTTCACTTGCCCAATATCATCTCCGAAAGTTATAAAATAAACATGAGAAAAAAAAATAAATTATGTCAATTTTGTATAACATTTTCGTCAATTTTACAGGAATCCACGCCATTAACTTATGACAATTTAAATGATGGCAAGGGGACATCCTGGAGGTATATTTAGGAACCCGAGCCATATTAAACTACCGGGAAAGTGTTATTAAGATCTGTCCGGAAATGACGACACAAGTGCCTGGTTTACAAACTAGTTCGGATGGACAATGGTCTTACAGGGTGGTAAAAGTGAACCTTCGACGGCAGGTACAAGTCGACAGGGACAATTTGGTCAAGAACCAGTTTCACCCGCACTCTAGCTCTCCTTTGTTTAAACTTACCTATCACAGCAAGTGGGTAAGCCCATCGTATACCGCAAAGTCCTAGTTCGAAACGATTCGCGTCTGGTCCGCATACTTTTCTAAACTCATCTGAATTCCAACCGAATGGGAATGCGACGCACCCTACAATCATGCAAAAAGCTGAAAATATAAAAAGGCATAAAATTAGTTTGAAAATTAATGTTCATTAAATTTAAATAAAAGCTGTGAGTGCTGGATTCCGGCAAGCAACTATCGATTTTTTAAGCCTTTATGTGTTTTGTAGAACAATAAGGGTTCCTCCATTCTTATGTTTGATTCTTGAGGTGCGAACTGATTAGAATTTTTGATGAATTTTATTGACAATGCAATAAAACCATCAACATTTCATTAAATACCCTTGTTTGTGTGATTTTAATTAATTAATTAATACCAATAAAATAATCAAAGAAAAGAAGATGCCATGATCTCGAAAGGTCTTTTACTTCGCACTTATGGTTGTTAGAAAATATGAAATTCTTTATTTACAATCCGACATTCTGTCTTTGAATTTTCTATCTAAATTAAATGAATAAATGAACAGGAAAATATTTAAACCTTAAAGATATTTCGCAAAATGTTGAAATGAGTGGTCGGGTTATGTACTTTGACAGGAAAAAGGTATTCGAAAACGGTCTTCTGTTTAAATTACCATCAATAATTATATATCGGATGTTTTCAAGTTCTTAAACTCTTCAGAACCAACCTTTCGAACGATGGTTTAATCCGACCTAAACTGTTTGACTAATTTTCATAAAGCTAATCTACTAATGAAAATAACAGATAGTCGAAAGGAACTCCCTAAAGGTGTTCATTTACTAGCACCCTGTTTGGGCTTAGATTAGGTTAGGTTCTGCAGGGTTAGAAGTGCTTCCTAAGACACTACGCACCATAGCGATCCCTGATAAGGAGCAACAGCCTAAACACTTTCCTCGAGATAGTTTATTTTCCTACAAAATTTCAAAATTTATTTGCAGTCCTACTTCCTATATGGTTTCAAAAGAGTAGTTGCCCAAACGATTTCTTCGGCTCCTGGCATTCACATAATAAATGAGTAATAGCGTCTTCCACACTCAAATCATCGCAGTATCTGCATTCGTCCGTGACCGGAAGACCCAGTCTCCTTGTATGTTTTCCTAAGAGGCAGTGCCCTGATAGTATGCCCACCGCTATCCTCAGTATTTCGTTTGTCTTCCTCTGGTCGAATTAAGGCCATAGGGCCTTTTTTACTTGACCAACTTTGGTCGGCTATTTTCATTGCCTTATCTAGCAGTGTTGCCTTAACGACATACGCAGGAGTTTTAATAGGAACACTATTGGCCGAAGGTAGTTTAACCCCTTTTCTGACTAATTCGTCCGCTTTTCGTTTCCTTCGATTTCGGAGTGTCCAGGCACCCAACATAGTTTCACCTGATTCTAGGTGCAGTTTCTGATTATTTCCGATTTCGTTTCACACGATTCTAGTGCCTTAAGCGCAGCTTGGCTATCGATGTAGATAGCGATATCTCCCGGCCGGATACCGAGTTCTGCTAGAACCTCTGTCTTAAAGAGACTCAAGGTCTTGGTTTGTGGAAAAGATTCTGTTATACTGCTTTTGCTTGCCCTGTTTGGGATTATAACACTCAATACCAGGGTTTTTTGTTGTGATCAAAAAAGTTGCGGCCAGGAACACAGTCGGATTCGTTTTGTAGATGTTAAAATATTGGCTTACAAAATTTCCTTTTTCTTAGCTGAGCAGGGCAAGAAGCGGATCAGAGCTACATTTCAATGTGTCGACCAGTTCAAAGTTCAGCGAGTTTTTGTCATTTCTCGAGTTGGTTATGTAGAAGAAGGTGAAGGATATTGCTATAGCTCAACAAGTCGGATGTGAGAAGAACGATTTGAACGAGCATGTCGATGTTGATGGCTGCCGGGAAAGTCGGTAAAGCATCCTCCATTCATATAAGTCATGTGAATGCAGATTAACTATAATCTGGTCACCAATATTATAAAATTGCGGGGTCAAAGACTGCAAGAGGCGATCGCCAAAAAAAAAATCATGGAGACAGCACGAATAAAAGCAAACAAAGGCTGAAAATATGAGCTGTTATAAATTCGACAATGACGTTCTGATGATGAAAATGTAGAGCATAGGATATGCGGTATTCCCTATGAAGGAAAAAGCGTTATCACTGTTTGAAGTATCAACAGCACACCACCAAATTGTCAAAAAAAAAAACTGATTGGTGATCATGTGAAGCCAAAGTAGTTATAAAAGGAACGAAAGCGGAATTCAAAGCTTGGTCAAAGTAAAGATAGACTCACATAAAAGACAAAGCTTTTGGAAAACAGACAGAGGGCCTGACTTATTGCTAAGGGCCAGCTTTTTGGTGATCTGGACAAAATTGTTGAAAGAAGGCGACGGTATTTTGAACGACTTTCAAATGAAAAGTAACTTCGGCTTGCATCCATCATAATCGAGGATCAACCTTCCTTGCAACGAGCACTAGGTGTACGGGTGGACGTTGTGGTGAAGAATGGGAATTGCATCAGTTGGAAACAAATATAATCTGTGATTAAGAACGGCCTATCCCAAACATTTTTGTGTATGGGAAAGTTCTTCTCAAGTGTGAAAAGTTAAAAAATCAGACATCAATGATCAATTGTGAAGCTATTTTTTTAATGACTTCTGTTATCACGCAAACGAAGAGTGGACGATTACACGAAGCCTTCAATCCATTTCGATGAAAAAGGAATAGTCCCGTTAAAGAGAGGTCAATGGTTATAAAGGTTTCAAGCCAATTGAGTAAAAGAGGAAGCCTTTAGCACATTTGGATCATATTAATAGAGCAACGAAACTGAGAGGTCCAAACGGATTAACCTCATAGGCAGACCAGTAGGGATGCAGTAAAGTGGGAGAACTATGGACCCTTAAGAAGTCTCGCAGTCAGCTTCCTATAATTATTCTTACCTGACAGTATCTGCATCCAACCGCATATGTGAAACACTCTGGTTGACTTCATGAAGATCATAAAAACTAGGAAACATATCGTCAGCAACGCTGTGATCACCGACACCGCCATAAATATCGTCGCCAACTATGAAAAAAAATCATTAAATTAATTCAAAAAGAATAACACCAAAAAAAAATCACTTGAAATGAAAAAGCTGGAACCGCAATGATGTCCTCCCATTTCCGCTGGCAATTATCGAACATATCCTCCTTCTGGCAAACCTGCCACAGTCCCAATCGACCAGCGCTCTCGTCATCCGGATCGCCAACCCATTCTAATAGCGAAAAAAAAAAATGGAAGCAAAATTAACAACCATCATCAATTCTAATGACTTGCAACTTACCGGGCGTGACAAACGCTACAATGCCAATTATTGCGTAACAGATCGTAAAGATGGCCCATAACACCGCTATGGCCTTTGAGTTCCTTATATACTTTGTCGCATACAATTGCGAGGTATCCACGTACTCGATTTTGGTGCCCATTCTCGCATCAAATTCTGCAAAACATAAAAACAAATATATTAGGATTAGATACTTTGTATCTGACTGCACTACCACAAGCCGTTTGGTAAGGATTCGTAAAACGTCCACTTAACGATCGCAGGAAATACATGTTTGCCACTGAAATTTCCCGCTTGCAGCCTACGACCTCTTTTGAGGGAATCTTTTTTTGTGACTGCACGAAGCTCGTTAATCGCATTACATACTCGTACGAGGCGATTTGGGCGATTATGCTTCTTCGGAGTAAACTAATTAAGACGGCTTCTAGGGCATAAGTATTTTGAAAAATGCTGACCTAATCGAGCGGAAAGTACAACGACCGCAAATTTACAAGAAATAAGCGTAAAGAGGCTTAATGTTTACGGTTAGAGATTGGCAGCTCTATTTTCGAGGAGTTTTAACCTCATTGTGAAGGTCTCCTTTTTCTGCTAACAGATACAAAGATACAAAAATACCGTAGCTAAGAGTAACAATGCTGGACGCGTGATTTTTTTTTATGCACGTATCTAAATATTGACAAGGTCGTGATAAAAAAAAAACAAGACATACAAACAATAAAAAAAAGTATCTATAGAGAGCTCACCAATCTAGTTTGCCGCTTTAAGCCTGGCTCAATGTCATTCAAGTTCAATACACACATAAAAATGTGTTTGGGTCTCGTTTTTTTTTTCGTATTTTCTGTAAGCATTTTGTGGGTACTTTTATGGCATTCCTCTTTTGATGCAGAATGCGTTCCGTTAGCGAAGAGGTATTCTAGCTGTACTAAGTATCTATGTTGCCGTATCTACAGTGTCACCATCACAGCCGTCCTCAATTGTTCCGCATCTATCAGCGCAATTCAAGCGGTGTTGTCGGTGAGATACTTGTTGGCTCGAGACCGACCTGAAAGATTTTTTCGCCATGAGTCAGAATAATAAATTTATTCGTTGTTGTTTTTTTTTTTTCACTTTTTGCTTTGAAAGCAGTTTTCCTTCAGTACAATGTAAGCCGTCAGTTAAGCCAGCGACCGGATTTAAGGTGGTCTCGGGAATTTTGAATTTAAATATTTTTTATTTTTAGCGGTATTTTTATATGCGTACTTGGCAGTTATTTTTATGTATATTTAACAGAAACACCTTCAGAGTATGGAAGACAGGCTTAAGTGCAGTTCTTGTATGGTGGATCAAGACCGGTGAAGGGCTCATGGGAGAATGGTGCGGAGTCACATACCAACATACTTTCAATTCTAAGTCTAAGTAAGTTGGCGTTTCATTTTTCGCACAAATGGCGGACTACGGACGGCCCAGAAGCTTTGCATGGCAGTTGCGAGTGGCAGAAAAAAAATATTTTACGAGGCTAGTCGAAGGCACTTTTTGCTTTAAAATAGTAACAATGGTAGTATGTTTGAGTATTTGTTTGACAGCCACCAATTATAAATGCTTTCAGTGAATGGAAAAGTTGTGATACAGTGCTTTCGCCCAACTGAGGTGACAACAAGAGAAGTGATGAAGAAAATCCACAAAATACATTTGGATGATCTGAGAAAGCACAGAGCCAGCAGAAGGATTTGGAGACGAATTGTAAAGTTGTTTGAAATTCAGATGAATTTTGTTTCGATAAGTCCATGGATGGAATCCGAATAGGGACGGAACATTTTACTATATATCGACTTTTTTAAATTCACTCAAGCCGCAGATTTTTTTTTGCTGCCTTTTCGCAGCATAGCAAATGACATCATCGTCAAAAACTATTATTTCGACGAAGTGAACTTGGAGCCTTAGCATGCTTTTCAACTAAGTTAATAAAACAGTACGGCCCCAGGCAAAATGTGACTGCACCAAAATTGATCCCGGGACCTATCAATTATTAGAATTGAAAGGAAAACGGCTTATCTTTGGCACCCTGCCATTATATAATGGGCAAAAGTAAGTGTGTAGCAAAGTTTCATAGCAATAAAGTAGTATTTTCGACTCGATTCACAACGATGGATAAAGCTTGGGATCACTTCATCACTCTAATGATTGGACTTAGAGGGGAAGACGGCGCCATCCGAAAATAAGGTCATGGCTTCCGGTTTTTTAGGATGTGAGTGGAAAATGTTGTTTACTTATCTTATGGCAAAGCAATCAAAGGCGATTGGCATTTGAACGTTTTATTAAATCAGGACAATGAATCAGTTCACTCATCCTTGAGTTAAGTATTTAGCACCTTGGACTATTTTCTGAACGTATAGTATATTCAAACTTGAAAAAATGTTTCGGTGGGAAACATTTCCCAGCAATGAAGAGGTGTAGTCAGCGGTTTTTCTTGTTTAGTTGAGGTGAAGTGTTTTCGGGACTACCCTCATATCTTTAGCAAAAATCATCTTCGTATTTTCAAATATCTCACATTTTATGGCTCAGGATAAACAAAAAGTCGAAGATTTGCACTTAAATTTCCAATGTCAGTAAATCGAGTCAGCAAATGTTATCAATTTCCCGCACTCAAATTCAACCTCTTTGAAGAAACCAACCTTTATGGTGGTTGTTCCGAAGAACTCATTATAATGATCCCACGAAATGTCGATTTTTGATGTCCTGTTAGACAACAGATGCAAGACTCTTTATTAATTTTTTTTAACCCTGCTACAGAATGACCTTCCTGAGTTAGTTATGTTCTTTTTGCTAATAGCTGAAAACTAAAACGGCTTCCATAAAGGTTCGGTAAGGCTTCCCAATTCTTCAGGAAATATAACTTGTAAAACTGCCTCGATAAAAGTTATTTCTAGGAAGCAACATGAAACTTGATTATCGAATAGGCAGGACCACTTTTTGAACATAGTCAATGCTTTTTTGGAAGGTCAAAAAATGTCAAAGACAAGTACCATTTCGACAGCTAGTTGGACAAATAACCCCGCTCGTCGTAGCTCGTTATGACTATGCACTGTCCTTGTATTGCTCTTGGCATTCTTTACCTTTATTCCTTGAAGCGCTCCTTAAATTGGTTATATCTGATCAAACATTTACGGTAATATCCAGTCGCTCTGATCCAAGCTTCAGTTTTTAAGACGTTTTGAAACTGGGCTCTAAATTCCTTTAGAGTCATGCTCAGGCAGACTAAGACATCAATAATGTTGTCAAATAATTCTTTAAATCCAAGAGCTTTAGCAAGACAGCAATATGACAGATCATCAGTGCAGCTAAGCAGCCAAGCAAAAGAAAACTTCACCTAAGCTTTTGTAATTACGACTCGAAATGATGGACGATGGAAACGTTTGAAGAAGCAAATTAAATAAAGGAAAACAGAAAAAAAAATAAACATGAAAAGATGAAAACAAGTGAGAAAGTGAAAAGAAAGCAAAAATTATACACATTAGCAATAAATAACGCGCTGAGTTATTGTACCGCCGGAGGTCTACAATAGAAGGATTACACGCTTCGGAATATAATGGAAGACACATGATGGAAGAAGATCCATTTGCAAAGGTTAGGAATGACTGGCAATAGTGAGTAGTATGAGAAAAATAAATAAAGCAACCCATAAAAGGTATGCAAAGTTCATTGCTATGAGAAAGAAAGTAGGCGTTGATCGCGGAGATGTCAATAATCAAGAAGAAACTTGGGGTGTTAATTATGGCCAATCACGTGCGGATTCGTGGAATTCAATTTTGCCTTGTTTGAGATAAAATTTGAGTTCATTTACCGTGGAAATACTCTACTATTAGTCTTCGAGACTGCTGAACAATCGTGACGGTCATCCTACATCAAATAGATAGTTAAAAATTTAGGAGATTGTGTAAAAGATACTGCAAAGAGCTTTAATGTTGACCGGAAGACATACCACGTAGTTGGCCATTTCCTGTTCGTCTCTGCAGCGATTTTTATTGAAGCATTAAAGATGATCCCTTATAAATCCGTTAACACCTGACATCGAAATTCATCATGAGCTTGAACGTAGCCCGTTTCCATCTATACGTACAAAATCTGAACTTCTGGCGCACTGAAAAACTGAAAATCCAGGTTAGATTCACGAGCCATAAGATCCACACAAAGCCGTTCCATGTTACGCCATGTACGTTGGAGTTGTCACGGCCTAATTTTTTCGAAGAGGCCGCGGCTAACATAATTACTGGGACTGGTTAGCGATGCAATACCATGATCAACATAATTATGACTGGAGGATATGTGGTTCTAACAGGATGATACAATTGCACAAACTGCTCTTACGATGATTGATGCGTTTCTAGGTTGCCTTGTTTTCACAATTTGTACTGATAATCAAGATTACCCTATTTCTTCGCAGACTTCCTTAATTCAGATTTTTTTAAGATTCTACAAGAACACGTCCCATACTCTGCAAGCTATAAAAGAGAGCGGTGATCAGTACCAGAATTAATTGCTCTACGCTCTTGCCAGAATAATTGAAAATACAGTAAACAGGGCTTAAATAATCCTCAACTTTTACGCGCCCATTTAATCGAAAACATCTTTCAAAATGTCAAAAAACGAAGACATAAAAACTATGAGAATGTTTTGGGAGATAAAACCCGATTCCTTTTTTAATTAACAAGTGTTCAAGCGATAATGAACACCAATCTTTTGTCCACTAACATTTCCTCTTGAACTTTTCACGCTGTTGGAAGAAATCAGGAGCGAAGAAATGAGAGGTAACGATTCTCCTTGTTTTTGAATTGCTTTAAAGAGCATACCATATTCGTAACAGTATGCCAGAAATAGAGCTTAAAGGTAAACTGATGAACAATATTAGTAAGTTGGGTATTACGATGAATTAGTTGAACTAGAAGACTGTTTGTAAAAAAGCGATAAAATAGCGACCAACAGGAGATTATTTTTTTTTAATTTTATAATTCACAACCGTTCAGGGTACTGCAGATACACTTATAGTAACTAGACCTCTTGAATACCTGTAAGTTATAAAGAACCGGAAATTTGAAATATTGAATCAAAGAGACCGTTCTACATTCCTGTTTAGTGGCAACAAAAAAAACTTAAATTGACTGTAAGTTCGAAATTAAACTTAAGTGTTAGCATTCCTGACAAGTCGTGTGTTAAGATGAAAATTTTGACGTGGAGGTATCGAATACGAATTGGCTTTTAAATTGGAGCACATGAGAGGAGCAATGAAAGTGACAGATGCATGAGGCATTGTCTTCCATAAGATTTATCGCACGATTTTTAACCATATCGAGAAAACACAGGATGGTCTTGAGAGCTTTTGCCATGGTATTGGAATTGTGTTCCAGTTTGGTGCGACATTGGTTATGGGTTCATTCAAACCTAGGCTGCAATTTTTTTTGGCCACATTTTAGATTATGACTGATGGTTCAAGTTTTGCTTTATGGACAGTACGCAGCGTGCTTTGAAGGTATTAAATCCCACTCTGTGTTTAGAACCCCATTTTTATATGCTCAACGTTAACTGACATTACACGGTCAAAGTTAAAAGATGTAAATTTGAATACGAAAGGCTGTTGTTTGAGTTGTCTTTCTGGTTAAGTGGATGCGATCATAGATTTCTCCGCAATCATACTCAAAAAGTTTGGTTGCATTACCGGAAACTGGGCAACAAATAAACACAGATAGCCTTGATGTTAATTTGATCTTAAATTACTACAAGCACAAAGTGTTACAAACGTGTTAAACTGCAGAAACACATGAAGGTCAAACTTAATCAGTGAGGCAAACAGAAATTGCAAGGTTTATTATTCTGCAAGTTCATGTTCATGAATGCATCTAAAAAGCACCAATGCACTTAGGGCCAATTGAAAAATTAAATAAGAAAACTATTCAACAAGTCGGAGTTTCTATTTTGAAGGCATTCAAAAGGTGTTTCTAATCAAAGTGGATTCTTAGCCAAAAGCACGAGTGAGGAAACAAAGCCTCTTTCGATTTTTACTTTGATTGATCAATCTACACATGGGACTTTAACAGTAGATTGCCCAATAACTAATCACATAAAAGATCCTCATGTCAAAAACTATTTTATGGACAAACTTACTTTCACATGAAAGGTCCTTGAAGGAGTTCAACTCATCGATCAGATGGTAGATGGCTAGATAACCTTTCGATTAGTTTCGAACAAAATTGTTCATGATTCAAGTGATTTCATAAGCTAACCATAGAAAGAAGGGACATAAGATAGTCAGACAGACAGATTGCCTTTATGAAAGCAGATTTGCTTTTTTTTATGGAAACAATGGTCCAGTTCCCATCTATACAGAAATAAAGCAGCAGTTGACTTTTGTTATATCATTGCAAACGAATATTGGGAAGGAAAACGAGGCACAATTTTTTATGATTTTCATGAAAGACCCAAACAGCTTGCTTAGCCAGGGACACTTTAACATATGCTACGCCAGTTTAAGTTTCTTTTAAAAACAAGTCACACGATGAATAGAAGCAACACATTCATTTCTGAATTCTATAGAATTATGAAGAGCCCATTCCAGAGTATGAAAGGTTATGACCTAGTAATGTATTTCTAGAATCATAGAATCTCAAAAACTCAATCATTCAAGCTCTTTTCATCTTTCTGCAATGAAATGTTTGAATTTCAAGTTTTTTCTTCAATTCAAGAAACAAATAAAAATACGTTGGCAAATGACTTTCTTTTTTTGTCAAATTAATCACTTGGTACCCATAAACTTTGAGACGAATAAAACCTCTACACAGATGGAAATGTAGATGAACATTTAACTAATTATAATATTTTCATAATAATTTAAAGCTGTACTGTTAAAATGCATTCACATTTGCATGCAGAATAATAATAACACTTTCTTTTAATTAAAAATACTAATTCCGTTTTGTTTTTTGTTTAAAAATGCTAAACGCAACATTTTTTTTTATTGTTTACTTTCTTCTCTCGATTTTGTTGTTCCAGAACTCGAGAAACAAATCACTTGCTAATAAAATTCCTCAATGGAAATTGAAAGGTATAAAAACGAGTTTTTGGCAGGTGCTAATTTATACCAATTTTTAAAAAAGATAAAATCAAAACGGAGAAATGACATTTTGGGTCTTTAGTGTGGTTTTTATTAATGGTGGTGATGTCAGAACTTGTGTATGATTTTTGTCGAAAATTGATTTTCAGTAAAGTCGTATTAACTTTGTTTCGACTTGAAAACGGCTATTTATTTTTTAACGCAATAAGAATTTAAAATTGTTAAAAATATAATAAAATTAGCAATGAAAAAGTGTCTTTCAGATGTTGTGCAAGTGAATTTTGGAAGAATTTAACAAGCAGATATGTTGGCAGACTTGTGTTTATAACGCGTGAATGAGAATTAACGTAGTTCTTAAACGTCATATCCAAAGAGACTGTACAGTACTATCTGAAGCTTCCTTCTACAGTTGGCTTCATAATTACAGAAAATTTCTCGTCTATAAGTTAATAACCACAGCTTTGGCAAGTATGCTTTACCCACTTTGAAATAGTCGCAAAACGGGAATGTATTACAAACGAATATTTTAGATTCAAAAAAAAAAAAGTTTAACCGCTGAACAATTAATTGAACTTGCAGCATTTCTTTAACTTCGTCGTAAGCTCAAAAGAACTTTTATAAAAATAAAGAAGAGAATTTGGGTTCAGTAATTATTAAGCAATTTGTATGGAAGCTTCAGGCTCCATTAATATTTTTACAGAAGCTCAACCGAAGTTTTTTTATACTCTATATATGCGATCAAATCACATTTTCTGAACAATACAAAAGGACACCAAATATAAACTTTCATAAAAAGTTAACCAAAAATTTTATAAGCTATTTGAACGCTGATCAATACTTATTTATATTTTCTTAATTATTTCTTCCTTCTGTCAATTTGAGTTCCAAGCATCTAGTGTAATATTGACGTCTTGTGTAATATTGAAAATATTTGAAATTATAAAATAATAACAAACGAACGGCAATATGGATTCCGATTTTAACACTGGAAGATGGAAGCCATCGAATAGTAGGAGCCATTGCCATAAACATCTCTTAAGATATCTATCAAGTCTGGCACATTAAGAGGACCAGTCACCAGAGCGGGCCAATTTGCGGAAGATGGTGTTGCTTCCAAAATATTTTCTATAAATACTGGAGAGCCTCAAGGTTCTTTAGTTAAACCAATCCTGTTTTACTATTATTACTTCACAGATCTACTTCAATCGACAAGTAACGAGGTTTTTAAATATTCTGAACACAGTACGTTCATGCGAATATAAAAATACCTGACATCATCAGAGATGAAACAAACACACTCGTTCAAAAAAGGTGCAGAAAAATAGTTGCTACTGCGAGCACCACTTAAGTCAACTTCAATGCGAAGTAAAGTGAAATCACCATCTTTTCCAGGAAGAAAAATACAATATCAAATGGACAAATGAACAATTAGGAGCATTGCCTCATCAATACCGTCAATATGATGTCTGAACAGCAGAACCAATGACATCATCTTCTTAGCCATTATTTTAACTACACAAACTTACACTTCAAGCATAACAAACCGATGGAGCAATCACTAGCATATCCATCTATTAGACGGACCTCTATGACTTATTAAAACTTGGTTAAATTTCATTAATGGACTCGAGTCTACTTCGCCACCCAGTGGCGGCATAACCACATCACAAAAACAATCAAATTGGCGTCCAACAAAATTAAGCTATCTGTTAAAAAAAATGAGGTGTTTTACCAGAAAAAGTAAAGGCAATATTTCTTATGATAAGGTCGCAAAAAAGCTGGGCAAAAGCTTTGAACGATTATATGTCTTCGAACCGAGAGTGACAGTTAGTTTTGGAACGGCACTATATATGAAGTCTCGCGTGGTGTCCGTGTGGTTTTTCGTCTGCAGCACAATCTCTTTCTATCCAGAAGGTGGTCTCTCTCACTATCAGGCATTTATGTCCAAAGGAGCGCGTCGTAAGAATTGTTGCATACATCGGATATTAGGGGGAACCTTGTTCAGCACGAGTTATTCATTTCGAGCAGAAGGGCCGTGGCATTCAGTACCTCTACCGTCTGGGCAAGGGGCATCCTCGGGGATGGATGGCAGAACGCACTCTGTAGCCGGTTGCTACTTCATTCGCGAAAGATGTTGACTTTGCCTACCATCCCCAAGGTCTAGTAGCTGTGGTTGTTGTTCGAGCTCTCTTTGATATTCGTTCATCCACCTTAAGGGGATTCGACGCGTCCCGACTACTTTGGGTGCTGGTAAGCTCAGAGTGTGAGTGGCATTTGAGGGTAGCCGGTGCCTGTTGAATAGCAACTAAGACTGCAGCTAATCTCTATTTTTTTGCCGAAAGCCCTGCTACTTATGTTACATAGGCTATCAAAATACTACTCAAGCCTGGGAAGTTTTTGCCAGATTGACTTAAACCTCATGTCTTCATGATGAAGATGACCCCCCTCATGAGATTTGACTACTCCTTGGTGACTTTCTCTATCGATTTCAGAAGCAGTAGCTTCTTTGCATCGGCCAAGGTAAATTGAGGTCCCTCTTCGAGAATTCGTGGGGCCTGCGCTGGCAACCGAATGGAATCGACGGCGGGATTTAACCTCATTGCCTTGGCTGCGAGGGGATAACTTTTTTTTTCTCATTCGTTATGACTGGTTTGTTCTTGTGGGTTTCTTTTCTTAAATAGTTTTAGGTTACGCTGGTAAACACTGTTGCACTGTCCACCACCTCAACAGTAACCAACCCGACACGAGAATTCTTTGACTAAATTCCATGAAAAATTCGTTTGTTCCCCGAATCCCCGATTGAATGTTGCTTAAGAGTTATATTATATTACATATTAATTGACTTTAGATGAAACTCTTCAATATTAGCTTTGATAATTTCGAAACATCCGTCCAAAGAGCCTACTTATGGAGGACCATTTTTCTTTATTCGAAGCTTTGTACCTTCTCTTCCCATTCAACTTGGATTGCATACTTTATGAGTTGACATAACACTGCTTGGGCCATTGTGTGTTATAACACTTGAGACTAAATCAAGATTGGTCAACGTCTACTGGTTATATGGTTTGCAATAATTTGCCGCACTCGCGACCCAGTACATTATGCACGAACGCTCCCCGAGTTGAATGCAGTCCTTTCCGCTTCCGGATTTCGGGCATGTAAAATATTTAAAAGTCTTTACGCTCAAGACCACTTGATTAAGTATCATTTAAATAGTTGCGAAACCGAATTACATATTTGACGGCAGCAAGAAGTGAACGTGCCCAAATAAGCAATGTCGTTTCGGATGATGGAGCAAGTGAAGAAATAAGCAAACATGGCACACTTTCAGTTGTCAAAATGAATGCAAAATATTTTGATTGTCATTAAAGACAATTTATTGACAAATGTAGAAAATGTAAATACGTTAAAATGCTTCAATTAGCTACTTTTGATGTCTTGAGCTTGAATTTTAATCTAAGATGAGATCAAGCTTAAGCAGCTTAGTTAAGGTTGACCAATCCAAATTTGAAACTTTCTTAATCGACGCAAAACTATCTTAAAGAGATCTTGTTTTCCGGGCGAACACAGGATCCGGGCGAACACTGGACTGACTCGGACTTTCAATAACTTTCAACCAAGTTTAGAGTGAGATAAAACAACTAACCTTGTTTTCAATGGGAAGTGGATATTCAGCCCTGCCTTCGCACTATACGTTATGGCCCTTTGTATGTCATAGTCGGATCTTGTAGACCTGTTCCCTAGTTATCAGCACGTTATCCTCAGAATGAGTTTCCATCGAAGACGGCAAGTTTCAATATGCCACACAAAGTCACTGTTGTGAAATAGCATTACTGCAGAGGAAATATTCTTTTTCACCGACAGCCAAGCTGCCATAAAATCCGTCGCTAGTGTAAACACTAAGATTCTCGAGAAATGTTCCTTACCGCGATAGCGCATTATTCCTCGGTTCACCATTACTAGCTGCAAAACTAAAGGGGACATTCTCGGAAACTGCAAAGCAGACGAGCTAGCACGTGCAGGTGCATTGTTCCCTGCAGACTAAGTATATATCCAACTTTAAAAAAAAAACAGGAAACTTCTCAACCTGAGTCGCAACACCTTAAGCGTTTTTATATCTAATGAGTAGTCTTCCAGCTTAAAGACTTCTGTAGAACATGCCGCTTAGAGGAAGAAAATGAAACCGAAACTCATCTACTCTGTGAATGCCCGGCCTAATAAAATCAAGGCACAGAAACCTTGGCTCTCCGTTCCTACAGCACTGCCTAAACTCGTTCGAGACAACCCAAAAGACCTCGCTCGGTTCATCAGAGATACAACTAAATATGAGAGGAGAATTTTGAACTCAAGCAGAAAGAGTCGAGACGATTACCCACTAAGTTAAATCAAATCACTGATCGACCACTCAAGTGATCCAGCGCCGATCATAAACGACTACATTGAGTTCGTAACTAATGATTCGAATGACGATTTCACCGCATCCAAGAAATATGAAAGAGACTCAAAAGCACTGGACTGCAATTGGACGAGAACTTTGTTGGTTGAGTATTTCCTTATAATATTTTCTAAGAGATCGTGTGCGCCCGAATGATGTGAAGAAGACCGTTGCCCACAGCGCTAGAGAGCTATGATAAACACCGCCTCGGGTATACTTAATATGACCCGGACAACACCAGGCTTGCAGCTAAACAGAAAGCAAACAAAACGGAGGAGAACTGTCCGCGAGCTCAACGATCAAAGAAAGAGCGGAGATTTGCTAGAAGGGACAGGAAAGAGATCAAGACGCAAAAGATCATGTCCAAAAATATAAATTACGTCTTTTTATTGCTTGGTCATATGCATATAGAATCATGTCCAACTCAGTAAGTCCGATAAGTAGATCTCTTGCATCGTTCAACCGGATCCAGCGAGGGATGTCTCACGTACAAGTAAATAAGACACGTCCTCATGTTGCCAAAAATGGACGTTAATCGATAGATTGGCACGAAAACGATAACTTGGGCGCCAAAAATTGATAACGGTTTTTTGTAGAGGTATCAAAAACAAGCATTTTTTACTATGGGAGGGGGTCTATCTCGCACCGTTTAGGAGGTAGGGACAATTTTTGAAAAAATGACTTAAAATGAAAAAAAAAAACGGCAACACTTACAATAAAGTACTATGTCGGCTTTGAAACATGTCCTTTAATCCTGGGTCTAAACTAAATAGTTAACATGCAAACTCAAAAACAATTGAAACCATTTAATGTTCCTCACTCATATAAAGAAGTTTAGTGAGAAAATGCATGAGGGAGACTTTTCAAGACGTTGCTGATGGTGTAGACGTCTCAGAGTCAGTAACACTCTGCGTCAATCTTTTCCACGTGTATGCTTATTTTTAGTAAATTAAATCTGTTCGCTTAGCGCTAAAAGCTTGACTTGTTCGAAACATCATTTCCACAAAAAAGTCACGTATTTTTTTTTTTCGTTTGACAATAACACAATTGAACAACTATTTTGATAAAATGTTTTTTTTAACACGTTGTGCTGACCGACGGTATTATTGTTTACAACTGTCGAATGCCAACTAGACAATGTCATACAATATTAAAAGGCGGTCAAGGAATATCGACCTGGAAGCACCATGTATTTCGGACCAAAAACTCATAGCTTATCTCTGGAATCAGGAGATGTAACCAGAGGTGGCATCGGGATTCTTTTTTTTTTCAAAAACGCACAAAGACTCAAAAAGTTCTCACAGAGAATAACTTGCAAGTTATAATGATATTGATACATTTTACCTCTAGAGTGAAGAATCATTTTAAGTCAGCATCAGAAGAAGTGCTTCGGGCTAAGAAAGCAGCACAGTTAAAAGTTTTCAAATCAAGGAATGAAGCAAACATTGTTCAAGCATTTTTTGTATTCTTTAGCGCTTGATGGTTGCACCTTTCACCATGAAAGGTAAGCACGTTTTTTCCACCTTAGACAGTTTTTTTTTATAGTCATGAGCTTCTAGACCCACACATATTTTACTTGCTGTCAAGGGATTATAAATATGGGCGCTACATTCCGGGGTGTACCTGGGCCTCAGTCAACATGCCTCTTCAACTAACACGGTGTTGAGCTTCACGCTTCAATTGAGGTCACAGCTAATTGAGGTCCCTTTCCAACTGGGCACGCCCTTGGAGGCGAGGAATCGAAGACTTTAAGTGCCCATTCGCCCTGCATGACTTAGCCATCTGAGTCCAAACATTCAAAATTCGTTTGACTAGGTCGATGTCGTTGTACAGCTCGTAGAGTTCGTCGTTCAATCTTCTCCTCCAAACTCTTTCTGCGCAGACGGGACCAAATATAATTCGAAGGATTTTCGTCTCGAAGCGAAGAACTGCGACAATCAAGGTCTTATAAAGAGAAAGGTAGATTCTTCGAGAGAGGCAGTTATTTTTCAATTGCCTCCAAAGTTCAAAGACACATCGATTGACAAGAGTTATCTTTCGTTTTATCTCCGCGGTCGTGTTAAGTGAGACAAAATTCTTTACTACCTCGAACAATGATAGCCAATTGAGTCCTTCCGATGATTTCAATGTCATCGGCATATCGCGCCTCTTGTGTTGAAGACTGTGATACGCACAATCTTCTCGAGATTTATATTAACTCTGTCGAATGACAGTGCATCATCAAGTCTTAATCCTTTTCATTATGAAGACACAAATATTGCATTTCATAGTTCGAAAAAATCGATTGAGAAGTATGAAGTATGAGATGGCAATAAAAGTTTACAGTATCCACCAGTATTCCATTGAAAGGCAGGTACTTAAATAAGATCGCCTCCTAGACCAGGTTTGTGTGCCAATAAAGGTAGCAGTTGAGCTTTATCTGGCAAGAGCGTCAGTTTTTTCACTATCGCGAATCATTTCATGTCCATAAATAGAAAAAAGATGTAAAGTACATCTCTACACATTGGAAGAGTAAACCTAATGGCATTTTATTTGCAAAAATCTCTGTGTATATATATAAATAAAGCAGGCATCTTTAGACAAAGCATCCCCTGCCTTGAAACTAGTCCAGTCAGCTGTACTCCATTTCGAGCAATTCGAAAAGAGACCCCGAAATCGGTGCTCAAAAAGGTATTTCAAGCTCACAGAAGCAAGTGCAGCGATGTTCCGAGAAGTCATTAAGAAGTTCCACCATACATCTGCCCCTCGCCGATCATGATCCGTCTTCGGAGTACTTCTCTTTTGTGTGCCCTATCGGTGCTGCAGGAAGTAAACAGCGATAGCCAGAGGATTTTGAGTACAACAACGCGCTCTATCCCAAATTAGCATCGAAGAAAAGAGGGACTCAACATTTGATAGGTGAGTTTCAAGTTGTCTGAATGAGTTTTGGTTTAGATCCTGCTTCAGTACGGACTACAGCGTCATCGAAGTCGGCTTTTAAAATAGTAGTTCTGAAATATACAAAAGTTTGCATAAAAATCGCGTTTCCGATGGAGAGTGAAAACGTAGTAAACAACTCTGCGGCCAAAGTCCAGCAGTTCCAAACCCATGAACAACGCCCTCATTATCATTGTGTGAATTTGATGACGATCACGACTTTCTTGTATTTGTCTCTTAATCATTTTATTTTCCCCATGTTGTTAAAAGATTAATTAACAACAACCTAATAACAAATAAGAACATCACTACGACTGCACTTCAAAGAGAGCAAACAAGTTCATTAAACAAAGTCATTCCTCGAAACCGAAACATTTCGTGTTCTTCGGTCATTGTACAACCTTAAGCGGTTTTATAGAGCAACTGCCATTAACCAAACTTGTATAAAAGACAAAAGCTCAAGTTTGAACGTAACAAGATTGGCCAACAACCATAATGTGTTGCACAATTGTTCGCTTGAAGAGATAATTGCTCTGCAGACGGTTCAATGATCACAAATCGGAGATCGCAGCCACCAGATGATCACTCAAGATCCATAGATGAATAACAAAATTATACTTAATCTCACGGTTTAATTAAAATCAGCCTCGAGTGTGATTTAACTGGGTAAATGTCCCATCAAAGTCCCACTTTCATATCGAGGCAACTCTGAGTGATCGAGTCGCATCTCAAGATCGATGCGAATACAGGTTCAAAATGTAAGTAGGTACGCGGATCGTCTGTTCCATATTTAATGTATATGAAGTGCGTAAGTTTCTCTTCCATCACACATAAGATACATAGATACTCGGTAAAGATTGTTTGACGAAGACGACAATAACGCGGTTTATCGTTAAAAATGGAAGTATGTTGAGGTTAAGGCATCCGCGATCGGCTACACGATCGGCAGTCTAATTGATAAAGAGAAATTCCCTTTCAGTACCTGTCTGGTGGAAATCAAGTCTCTTTGCCTTTTCATCCGCCTACCTGAGGAATTTCGTTTCGAAAGGAATCAATTCCATCTCCAGCTGGCAAGAAATTTTAGAAATGAAAACGATCCTCGAAAGTATGTCAGAGTGAATATACGCGCATAAGATTCAAAGTGCGAAAGAAAAAGGAAACCTAAACCTGGATAAGTTGTGTGGCTTCCCAAGGGACAGGCACATTTAATATTTGCATCTGGGATACAGTAATTACGATTGCGACTGCAAATGAAAGGTGATACTTCAACCGTTGGCATTCTCCCTCGAACGTGACTTGATTTGTGGATAGTTCTTGTTGTAGTTTTTTTTTTCGTTGTAATTTTGCAAAACCTTTTTTATGGGCACGTTCTCTGACAAATGAAATTCCGGTTTTCGAAAAAGGGAAACCAAAACACAAATTTACAAGCACAATTTCCGCTTAGTCAGACTTACCTATTGTTTGTGTAAATTTAGTTAGAAACAGCACGTAGGTAATCTGAGTGAAAGAAAGAAACTCGGGCGCAAAGTATCTCACGGAAACAATCCAAGTTAGACTTTTAATCCAAAGAAAATTTATGTATCTACGAAGCTTCACTCTGTTGGTGATCTAGTTTTTTTAGTTGAAACCATAAACAATTTAAGGTCTTCTTTGTTGCGGTTAAACTATATACACGAAGTAACTCTGTAACACTTTGGCATTTTGTTTTTCTTTTTTTAATTCACTTTAATGGATCACGACTTGCATGTCGCATGGGAATGTGAATTACGTGAAACCGAACGATCGCAGCGCGAATCCGAAATGTTCACAAACGAAAAACGATCGAATTCGCAAAATAAAAACAAAAGATACAGATACAGATACAATAGATCTCTCTTGGTTTGTGGGATGAACTTTAGATCGGAGCAAGTGGCATTTACCTAGTTGGACGGCAACGATGACGCTCGGAAACGAAAGTGTAAATAGTGAGCAATCTTGCTGGTATGATGTCGATGATGACGATCTCCACCCGACGGAACAACACTGACACTAGACTCAAGAGTTGAGACTTGGATTCGTTTACTAGACTGGGAGAGGAAAATCGGTTTTGTGCCACCTCATAAGTTTGTGGTTCTTGAACATAAAAAAAAAAAATAAACAACAATATGGAAAACCGTCCGGTATTGTGAAAGACCTCGAGAATACTGAAAAAACCAACTGAACCAAATGGTAAGATCACCTGGTCGAATCCACTCTGCCGTGGCCTCACTATTCGATTGTGTTGGTTACGGATGAAAGAAAAAGACGGAATTTGGTTTTCAGGTAAAGAGCGCAGGTACGAGTTTGCCTGTGTTTCTGTACTCATATTTGGGTTTGTTTTTTCTTAATTTTTTTCTGCGAATATTCATTTGAATGGGCTAAAGGAAGGTTGACAGTAGGTGCATAGTCTAGTATTGTACTTATGGACTCATATAATAGTGTTTCTCTTTTAAACGAAGACTGCGAGCGATTTGGTAGCACTTTTTTCAAAAGAAACGTAAAGCAGCAGATGAATCTTCAATTTGTTACGTTACGCTTGTCTTCGTTCATTGGTATCAGATTTAGGCATTACATAAAACAGAAATAAATGTTTAATTTAATGTGATCAAAACAAATTTGAAGGGTGGGTCATCTGCTTATTTCTTTCTTAAAACACATTAAAAAATAGTTGTGCAATATACACGTTTCTTTAATATTTTCAATACTTCCAGCCCTACTTCACAAGAAACTTAACATATATTGTTGTTTAGTGCATGAATCATCTTTGGGTTGTTTGTAAAACATCGGTCTTAAATTTCAACCCTTAAATACCCTGGTATGTTAAGTTACAGCACATTCGCGGCGAACAGCTTCATCAAAATAATCCGAGACCTTGGTGCAAAGTTCTCCTCAGGCTAGTGCTACTGATCAGTTGCTGATTCTCTCTAAGTTCTTCGGTCATTGTACTACCTTAAGCGGTTTTATAGAGCAACTGCCACTAACCAAACTTGTATAAAAAAAAGCTCGAGTTTGAAAGTAACATGATTGGCCAAAAACCTTGCTAAATACTTAACAAAACAGTTGAAGAAAATTGACTGTTTAAATAGCCATAAATAGTTAGAATAAATATGATGGGACCTTAATGACTTTATTGTGGAACTCCTGATGTGGGGATAGTATCGAATGATTTCTTTAGGACACTGCGGCATCGTCCACACTCCTAGTTGAATTTTAAGGGTTTCCAGGAGCAAAAACTTAATATTTCTTTAATTGAAAAGAAATCTTAAGAATTGAGTATGATGCTTTAAGCGTAGTTTCCTTTTCGTTGTATATGATTGCCTGTTTTGGATACATTTTAAAGACCTAGCTAGTATTCTATCTACTTAAGTAATTTATCTTTTTCCAGCCAAGTTAAAATTCTAGTGATAGTTTTATTCACTGTTCATTCAAAATCTCATTTTAATATCATGGTGTATTACTGTATTGGTAAGCTGATTAGTTTTCGAAAATCAATTCCCGATTCCTTAAAAACCGACGTGTTCAATGATCAAATTGGTGCACAAATTAGAAAATATTTGCTTATAAGAAAAATCTTTAATCACATATCACACGTGTTTTTCAAAAATAATCAGTTCAAAATAGAATTTCCATGAGGACTGCTAATGTTATCCATGAATTTTTAATATATTACAAAAACAGCCAACGCAACTCACCCGGGGAACGCATTCGCACAAAATGAACAACACAAATGAATTTGTTTTGACAGCTTGAAGAAAATGTGACAGTTGTGACAGTTGTATGTGATAAGATAACCTTCGCCCTGTTGCTACTTTTTTGTAGATACAATAGAATTAATTCACAAAACATTCTTTTATTTAGTTTATAGTAAACAAGTGTAAATAAATACAACAATGAATGACGAGCAGAAACTTGAAGTCATCAAAAAACATATTGGAGTGTTTCCAGACTTTCCCAAAAAAGGCATAGTCTTCCGGTAAAGTATACCCAGCTGCTACTTTGATTGCCACTTGATAACCTTATCAGCCGCTCCCTTGTTTTTATTCAGTGATATATTCGCTGCCCTAACTAACGCCGAAGTATGCACTTATGTGAAGGAATTGCTTGTTTCGCACATCAGAAGAACTCATCCCGATGTTGATCTTATCGTTGGGCTTGAGTCCAGAGGTTTCCTCTTTAATCTATTGATTGCCGCGGAATTGCATGTTGGCTGTGTTCCTATTCGAAAGAAAGGCAAACTACCAGGCGAGTGTATTTCAGTAGAATATGCTCTTGAATATGGAACTGTAAGTTGTGCATTTAAATTGCTTTGAAAGAAATATATTAATATTCCCATCCAATTCCAATGTAGGACATTTTTGAAATGCAAAATGCAGCTGTGAAGCCTGGACAAAAAGTCGTCATTGTGGATGATCTACTGGCGACTGGGGGTTCCTTGGATGCAGCAATAAAATTGCTAAGAAAAGCTGGCGCCGTGGTGCAAGAGGGCTTGGTTGTACTCGAGCTTGTAGGCTTGGATGGTCGTAAAAGATTGGACTGCAATATACATTCCTTAATTCAGTATGATTAGAACTAATCACGAAAACGAACTGTTCGATTATATTTCTTCAGTTTCGTTTTTAATATATGTAAGCTTTAAATTTACCGCGCAAATTTTTCATATTAAAAGCTATTTTTATGTAAATGGATTAACCAACTCAATTGTTTTCTTTTGGTGATTCTTTTTTGCTACTCCCGGGTTACTCGGCTGTACATAAATTCAACATACAGTCAGTTTAAACAACTCCACGACGCTGTGTGAGATTATCTATACAGCAGATCAGGGATTTCTGATCTTACTTAATTTACGTGTGAGAATATCGAGCCTTGGATCACCTGAGCCTGTAGCAAAGCAGCTTTTCATCCTTAATGGCGCCAGCGATTGCTCGGTCTCTGAACCGGTGATTCAGTTTTCTTTTTTCTCGGACACAAAGCAAATCTGGCCGCGGCTTTTTCTGTTGCTAACTCAATACTCCAAGCGTCAAATTTTCCAAAAATGCCATTGTCATTGCACCAGTTTGTCCCGGATTATCTTTTTAATCTATATAAAAGTTCGCTTCGTGGCTACATGGCTCGCCCTCACCTTCTGCCATGGAAATGGAGCAAAGGATGTTGAAATCATTAAATTTTTGCATGAGCAGCATATTATCACGAGGCTTTGTGATCAGAGTGTAATTCAATGTTTAAAAGACGCAACGCTGTCGACTGTCATTTAAACCAACTATAAAGCCTCAGCCATTATCCATGAATGGCATTTGAAGCTCAATATTCCAAAGATTTTTCCTCATAGAAATTCCCGTCAATAGAAATATTTATTATAGTGACTTGCTCCCATGTCCAAGTGGATTCTTAGCAGCCCATCCCGAGCATGCATTACAGAGCTCAAAAGAGGCAAGACTCACTTCATGACCCTTTTCTCGCTGGGTGCGGAATGATCGAAACATCAAAGTTCCACAGCATCTTAAATGTTTCAAAGCATGGATGTGTAAACTATGCCGTAGAAAAGATCATCAATATTTGAATTCCAACGACACCGGCTTTTGTTTATTTAGTAAGTCCATCTCAGGATATTGGGGCAAGTGTTCAAAGTCAACGTTTTGATCCCTAAACATCAAAATTTCATTAGCAACTTCCGATTTACGACTAACGGATGCATTCCTTAAGCTATCCCAAAATACCATAGAGCTCCAGTGGCAAATCATATTTATTCAAAACTGTTTTCCAAAAATATTTTTCAACTTCCGTTGAAATGTGAAAATAAATTGATTATAATTAAATGTGTCCGCGATTACATCAGAAGAATCGATATTACGCCACTTTTGCTGACCTTAACGCAACACAAATGCGTTTTCCCCATTATAGCTATAAAATTTATATTTTCTCTACCATCCCAAGTACTCCCTCAAAGTCCGACAAACCCATTTCAAGAGCACGAACACGCGTGAACACAACAAAGATCAATGGTAAGGTCGACATAATTAGCTTTAAAAAGTAAACCGAAGGCGTAAACCCCCCACACTATCCGTATCTGCAGTAGTTCATACGCCTTTTTGTTGACTGTTTTCCTCTCTAATGGGATCAGCATTTTCAAAGTAAAAAACATACATAACAATAAACCCAATGACACTACTGCTGACTAAGAATTCGACTCTGGCTCCTACTCCAATTCAAAATACAGAAATGTAGCCAACGAAGCAGGAAGACGTGAGGAAAAGGTTCCTACTTTAAATTAATTTTCCACAAGAGTTACAAATTTGTGTACTTAAGCACGACAAACATCTATGCGAAAGCTCTTTTTCATTCTAATCCGGCCGCATGCAAAAGTTCCCTTCCGAAGGTTTCCTGTTTCATTTGAGATATTCAAAACATCTTCTGGCACCGCAACCTGTCGAGGAACTCGTTACTTCTGTCAGACAATCAGGAGTCAGAATATTGGCACTGGTATCCATGCGCTTGGTATGCTCAAATACAGAAGCTCTCTTACTCTCGGATTCATCCGCGTTCAACATTGTGCTCATTCACCGGATACCACGTTGTGTATGAGTATGACAATCACCCCGAGATGAGTGCACTTGAAAAACTTGGTGCATTGCTGTAGGCCAAGACAGATAAAAAAAAGCTCAACTGGCTCTCTGTTTATAGGAGCAGGTGGTAGAAAACCACCCGCGCCCATCCACTAGATGCCAGAGAGTCAAATTCATGCTCTGGAAACATCAGGAAGCACAGTGCCGCATTTTCCGTAATGAAAGTGTGTGCGCCAAGTAAGCGCACGCTAAAATTTTGTGCCACATTTTTTCAAAGGTTCTGTTTAAGTTTATATGTTATTCTGAAGGCTTATGCATTTACGTGAATGGTTCCGTGGAGGTTGACTTTTACGAGTAAGTTGGGGCCAAGTTTTCAATGGCTGCTATATGATAATGACCAAGAGAGAGTGATAACCTTGAACATTTTACTGTACGGTTTGGGAGGATGAAATCATGCCCGACAACCGCAAAATCAGCTCCATCTGTCTAAGTGGAACATCTCTGCTCTCAAGACCCTTTCCTGTTCACCTATTGCGATTGTACGCAGAAAAGGGATTTTTCTCACTTGGATCCGACGTACATTCATCGTACGCAATCGGTCCTATTTTTTGTTATACAAATAACTCCCTCGAAGGACCAAAATCATACTTCATAAAGGACTTATCTTGCCATTTCTTCTAGATGGAATTGAATTGGACTTTTAGCAAAGCATCTCATCTGCAAGAAGGGTGATCTGTTCAATGATTTCAGTAAAGTCTGAAATCCTTCGACCAAAAATCCCACCTTGGAATTAATCCAAATAACCAGGTTCAAAACGAAGTACGACTGAAATCCGTTGGAAATTTCAAATTGACGCAGATGCCAAGAAGCGTTGTCTTACGTGGAAGAAGTGTACCCGGAATTGTTAAGAATGAAAAGTAGCTTTTGCTTATGCGCAGACCATCTAACGATTGATAGCCTGATTCGTAGTAAGAACGCACTTTCTTAAGAGATAATGGAGAAATCCTAAGGCGAGCGGAAATTATCAGGGAAATGTGGATTCGCTACGAAGTCATGGTACTTGATCCTCTACATTCACAGATTGGTTCAGTTCCATTGTTGCTAAGACTTGGTAATGACACATTAGCACATCAGCACATGTCAGTATAAAATCCGCAGAGTGCGGTTACATCGAAAACATAAACAAATATGCAAAGGCCGATCAGCCCAAGACACAATGGATTTCCCAATTTCTTTGCAGGCGACGTAAAGTGTGATGCAAAAAAAAAAACAGGCCTGAAAACTGATAATGCCCAATTACGATTATAAAATCGCATTCGACCAGCTTAATGCAGAGAGTGGTAAAGATGATTCCGAAGGTGTCCAAATAATTAACCATGATTTAAATTGCGAGAAGTAAACATACTTAAACGCAGTCTGGGTTAAAATGAGCACAATCCAGAATCCAAGAAAACTGAAAACCGCCATAACGATAGGCAATCGCAAAACATCGCCATTAACTTTCTGCAAGCAAAAAAGGATTGATGAAAATCGGTAATAACTGACAAATGCGTAGAGAGATACGAGAATTGTGTTCATAGTCAGGTAGCATCTAAAGGGGGGTATGTAAGTCTTCTTAACGTCGTCCATAAACATTTTTCAACCAAACTGTGCGAAAATACCCTGATTGATACCTGGCAGGCTCACAATCAATCAATTCTTCATACTTAAGGAAATCTTTCGAAGAACTCAGGAATCCAAAATAATTTGACAGACCATCTAGGTAAATACTCTTTCGTTTATTGAAAACGCTAGTTAAGAGGTGAAAAGATTTCATGGAATTTGTTTAACATAATTCTTGAAGGAATCATTAGAAACTCAAACGCCAACACTAAACAGACAATCCTCCAGATATCTGTCCAGTTGCCGCCATATGCAGAGGACATTAACATAAAATGACAAAAATGCAATGTTTTTTAAGACAGTTTATGCTGACGAACAAATAGGACACTCAACGTCAATACGGACAAAGTGTCACAATAGATAAATATAACTTCGAGCTATGTTTAGGACCTCGTTACTTTTTGTTCTGCAATGCACGTAGATACCGATGGTTAAACTGGTGAAGTGATGTTCATACTTGAATTTATTAATTTTCTAGCCTTAATCTGAAATCTTTGAGGAATACAACAACGAGTATTAACTATAAGGTCTGGATACAACCTGAGCCATAACGAATTTTGTTTTATATATTACTCAGCAACGGTGGACAGTGGCATTAAACCTTAATTGACGTTCCTTATCATTAATATAAATTCACAAAAAATTGTACGTAAGTTAAATCAAATCAGTCTATATACAAGATCATCAAGTCAAATCATCGTCGTGTTCGGTGTATGCACTTTAATTTTAACTAACAACAAGTTGTAATTAAATAAAGGTTCGATGGAATTAAAAAAAAAAATTAAATAATAGCAGTAACTGCACGGAAGCACAAGCACAACGTCGATAGAATCAATGTTATGCAATAGATTATCTTTTTTATTTTTTAATTATTATCTTTATATTTACAATTCTTCTGTTCTTCTGAAAGACCAATTTGGAAGATATTTTTTGGATGTTACAGTGGCTCCATGGATAGTTATGATTCACACACAAATATTACGTTAAGCCTTCTACATAGAAACAAATTCGAAAATCGAAAAACCCTTTCAGAACTCGCTAATAGCAGGCAAGCCAATAAAAGTGTGGACATGACAACGTCTATTGGGTCCGATAGTTTTTTAAGCTAATTTTAATTTTAAATGCTTTTTCGTAATGATTCTCATCGAATTTTGGTAAAAAGCTTTTGATTTCAATGTTTATTGGTTGCCATTGCAACAAGTTTTTTTTTCGACCACTCGATCCCCGGGAATCGGGCCGAAAATTTTCAAATTTAAATTGTATCGTTCGGCGTGTGAGTTTCGGATTTGCCAAAATTACTGGTCGTGAGCGCATCCCAGAGACCATTTTCGCCAGAATATGTTATCAAAATTATTAAGAAAAACCCAGCATACCGAGAACCTTGAACTTCCAGCAAGATTAAGGAAACTCCGAATTGAATTAGTTTTTGAATACGATGTTTCTAGATCATTTCACTACGGAGAACTAAAACACGGAAAGATTGTGATACTTAAAAAGTTAAACCAGTTTTTCGCCTTCCAATCTTGCATATGCCAAATACACCATAATGTGGTATAAGACGTCAACAACCATGAATCGGATGTCCCATGTTAAAACTGCACATTTTTACGCCGCAGGGGACACTCGTGATAAAAATATTTTTCTGCTAGAATATCCATGACAAGGAAAGAATTTTTTAAAGTAAACTGAGTGTTGTGGCCCAATCTCGTAAGTCTTTCGAAAACATTTTCAACCAGATATACTTGATGAAGGTCGTGACTTAAATTTTCTCCACTTGCGTGTTAATGCTCTTTAAACAATTAAGTATTTACAGAATTTTTTTGTGACTAAGAGGGTATACCACCTTAATCAAAAAGTTCACGGAATAACCACCGTGTGGCGTTCTGATTTGAGTTCTGTTTTTTTTTTTCAAGTTGGTGCATCTGTTATTGATATTCTCTCTAAATCATAGCTTGACATTTGCAAAAGTTACGTAGGCAAGAGTAAATCTATCTCTGTGTGTTTTGGCGATTTTTAACAATTTTAGAAATGGATTTAAATTTGCAACAACGAACTTGTATTACATTTAATTATGCGCGAACGTTGGAAATGTTCAAAAATTGTTTCGGCAACGATTCTCTAAAGAAAACGGTCGTTTACCAGTGGCACGAGCCAAATGTGTCGAGGTCAAAAAAACCCACGTCGTTTTCAGTCAAAAAAGAAGGCAATGCTCACGGTTTTCATGGATTATAGCGGTGTAGTGCATCATGAATTTTTACCAGAAGGCCAGACAGTAAAAAAAGAGTATTATTTGGGCGTTATGAGACGTTTGCGTGACGCAATTCGCCGAAAGAGACCATAAATGTGGGCAGGAAACTCGTGGATTTTGCAACATGATTACGCACCGTCGCACAGTGCCATCATTATTCGTACTTTTTTGACGAGAAATGCATCAATACCATCCAGCAGCCACCGATTTCACCCGATTTGGCTTGCTGAGACTTCTTTCTGTTCAATTGAGTTAAAAAAAAAACCATTACAAGGAACGCGTTTCAGCAGCCGAGAGGAAGCAATGGAAAATCGCAGGAAGCATTGATGGACATACCGAAAACCGAATGATTTGAAGATTGGATCAAGCGCTGGCATCAGTGGGTTGCGCTCGAAGTGGATTACTTTTAAAGAGAACAAAATAGGTTTAGATGAATTCACTTGTATTTTTAATTTTCTGAATAAATTCCGTAAATTTTTTGATCAAGGTGGTAAGCTACCTTTGCAAAAATTTAAGGATCACTACGAAATGAAACGCTCACCAATGTTAACTAATCCAAACTACCACTTTTCAGACTGTGCCGCTGACCATGTACATTTCCAACTCCAACCTGCTCGCCCCACTGTATACTACATCAACCACTTTTTCAATTCAAACACAAATGACAACCAAAAAAGAGCTTTTTTTATCGTTTAATTTTTGATGGGAGCACAACAACCCAACCGAACGGAGTGAGCAGAGCTCAGAGCACACAAACTGAAGCAGTGAAAAACCAAAATAAACTTTTCCTCTGCAGAATAAAATTCGAGGCATTTCGATTGATGTTCTCAGTTCAAATTCATCGTGATTCTGGAAACGATACGCACTGGCATTCTCCTTCGACAGAATTTCGTTTTTTTCCTATTTTATTTCCCTTTTTTTTCCATTCTCAAGACTTTTATCGATTTAGTTTACACAACAATCGAATGTATTACTGCATATTACGCGAAAGGGATTATAATTGTGCCATTCCAAGTGAACCGACACCAGTGCAGGAGCGTCTACGTAAAATGGCAAAAATTCGATAAAATCCTTTTTATCCTGCAGTCAGATAGCTTTTTTGGGCTTTACTCTGGTCGTGTTGTGCGAAATAATCGCATGGATTAAATACGTACGAGTACCTCCCGTCCGTGGATGCACCCTCGATATGCAATAGTTGCACTCTCTGCATTATTCAATTGTGTGTGATAGCATTGCATTTGTGTCTAGTGATTATATTCTGTGATTTAAAACGACAAAAAAAGGTTTAATCAATAACGAAAAAAATTAAAAAAAAAATAAAAGTAAACATTTATCCTTTCTGAAGTAATTACCAATGTGATTACCGCACAACATCATTCGTGTTAAGGAGTTTAGTTTTTTTCTTGCACCTGCTTGGATCAAAATTGAAAATATTCAAAAAATTCAAAAAAATAGAGAAGTTGCCAAATCGGTCTTTTTCAAAAAGAAAAACATAAACACTTTCTAACTTATTTTTGTTTTATTTTTTTTGTAAATTTGAAAATAATACAAATTCGACTTGCAACACAAATCCAAAATTCTAAATAAATTACATAATCTATTTTTAAGATCATGTTTTTTTTTGTTAATAGAATCATCGAGCGCAACGAATGAAATGTTTTGAAAAATAAATTATTGTTTCGACTCGTGCTGTAAATAACACACCTCTTAAAAAAAAATTGCAACGATTTGTTGTTAAAAATTCGTATGTAAAAACAACAAACAAAAAAAAAAACGTTTATTTTGTGTAAAAATTGACAGCGCGGCAAATTAAGAGTGCGACACGACCACAGCGGACGTTATTGACAGACAACGTGTGTTTTATTTTAATCAAAAAATTTAAATATTTCGGGTGCAGTTTGTGTTTAGATTGGCGAAGAAAACTCGAGGTGCTGAGCAATGCGATTGCAGCACTTCCATGAATTTTTGGAAAATTAAATGAAATCACCTAAAGCATATGGGCGCGCCATAAGGCGGTATTTTTTGTTATTCACTGCAATTGCATTGCTACCGTTAGCGTTGGTGTATCTCGTCACCAATGAGCAGCTATACAAAATCAAAGGATTCGAGGTAAGTGTTAAGGATGTGACTTCTTTTTATCTTCCAATGCAGGGCACACAATCAAAAGATAGACATTTTGGAGACACTAATTGTATTTATATGACAAACTTTTTTTAAGGCAATTCGATGATTGGATATCGCAGACCTAGTTTCTGTTTTTTTTATTATTTTATTTTTTCTTTTGTTATGTAGTGTGGCTGCTATTCTTTGGTTGAACTCTAAGGGCTTTATAAATATCTTCGAGATGCCTTGCCCCAATTAAAGAGTAGGGTGGCTTTTCTTTAAAGTTTTTTTTTTTCTGCACATCGCTGAAGGGACTAGTGTATAGCGATGCCAATGAAAATCTAGACTGTGCGGAAGTGTCATTTTTAGATATTGAATTTTATATTGTAAAGTTAAAAGGGATTCCATTGTAGTACATGTTGGATACTTGAATTGAGTTGCTGTCATAGTTATTGACACTTAATTAACAGATGCCAAACTCGCTGTGAGATTGGGGTGGATTGAATTGAATTCTTGTCAACATGGAGTTAGGGAAAATTTAAGATTATTGTCCCCAATAATAGTGCTTTCAAATCAATTTTTCCCCATAAATAAAAAAACTGGATTGGGTGCCATTAAATGGTAAAAAATATTATAACCTCTAGTGTATGGACTTCGTCACAAATGGGTTCATAGATTACAAGTGATGAGGACGGTTGTGCACTGATGTTGCAGATGCTGCAGAGAATGGCTGATCACGCAGGATGTTTCACCCGACAGATTTTTCGAATCTCGTGCTTAGTGAGAGTCGGACTCGCGGAACGAAGAGTCCGTACCAACTTGTAGATGGGTTGCAGACAAAAGAAATTTCTGTAATGTAAAAACAAATTTACGGCTTTCGGATTTTTTGCCTTTACATCTGTTTTAAGATTGCTTTTATTAAATGCTTCGATCTGATACAGATTTCAGTCAGTCATAAGTATTTGGTACTAATTTCAACTTGATACCTCCACGCGTTCCTGAGAAAAAGGGTCGTGACAGACTGCCTGGCGAGCAACTAAGTGATCCTATAAGGGTTCCGTTTTTCCTTTTGAGGTGCGGAACCTTAAAACACGTTCTACAATATAAGAATGGCAACCTACCCAACAACGGATGGACACCTTCAGAAAGCAAATCAAGTATATCAAGTAGTCTTTAACGTTTTTCTTCATTATCCAAGTCTGCCTTCATTTAACCTTTCCCTGTCTTACATAGTTCGCATAACTTGATATTAATGGCTATGAAAAGATCCACCCAGCTTGGAGAAGGAGAGCGCTGAGGAAAACCATCGCTATTTATTTATATTTTTGAATTATGATAGTTTATGAAATAGCTTTACGAATTAAAGAATGTCTGTCATCTTAGCTTGTTTTAACTCTGCTAGGGAATAAAATTGTCATTTCTCTAATGATGACTAAATAAAGTTGGAAGTCAGGCCTTTGGGATCAGCAATACATTTTTTTTCCAAATTCACTACTATCAGTTCAATTCCAAGGGTATAAACCTTATATACGAGTGTGTTAACACTGACCTTCTGGAACAAAAGAACGCTCGCATTTTATCCGACGTACGAGTAGTTCAATTTTAACGGACCATGAATTGCTGGTGATAGTGCAAACTCGATATGGTGTGAATTGGAATTTTTCTGATAACAAAATGGTCATGAAATCGACAAGGGCTATCTTGTAGAAAGCGTTTGGTTGTAGTATCTTTACGATTTTATCGACTGTAAAAAGTCATTAAAGTAATGAGACGACTCCCCTTTGAGAAATACTCGTATTGGTTCTCTTGAAGTTATGTACACATACCTCGCAGTTTCGATTTAAAAACACGGGCGTTCTATATGCCACCAATTTAGTAACAGAGCCTCATGTGCAAGCGTTCACTGTTGAGGCTGTAAGGCTCTTGGGCTCAGTGCAAGAGGCTTTATAAGGGGCAAGAAGCAGTCATTAAATTCGATCATGTCTAATATACATATCTAGACATACTATATTTTGGATATAGCAATTCACATAAGATTGGTTGTTCGGGATTGGACTTTATTATTGAGTTGCCTTCTTCATTTGATTTCTGCGTCGTTGTTCGAATTCACTGCTGATTGTAAGTAGACAAAATCCTGGTAGATCTTGAAGTCAAATCTATCTTTTGTGAGATTTAAGCCTGGACGGAGCACCAAGCATTCGCCATAGTTATCCTCAACAATTGACAGTCAAAGAGCTCGTTTCTTATATACTCTCATGGCATGCGACAAAATCAAAGAAGTAGTAGTGCGTATGCATTTGGCACTTCTGTGTTTTTTCCAAGATCTGCAGTTTTACGCACGTACCCACATCCATCGATCTGAAGAGGTCTTCTTCTACGAAAGTAAAACTCGCATGAGCTTTTCCATCTGTCCTTATCTTCTGGTCATTTTCCGGGAAGTTGGAAAACAGCATCTTTATAGCCTGTCCCCAAACTAAGCGAATCTTCAAAATTCTCAGTTGAGCTGTCAGTGTTAAAATTACATATGATTCAAAAAGAAACCAACAGACTTAGCACCCTATATTGCGTCTTTTAAGCCGTTGTCCTTATCCGTAACACCATTGCCGATATCATTTTCGAAGAAGTAGAATAGTAGAATAGAACTCACCAGAAGAATAAGTTGTGAATTTCTTCACTCCTAATTTGTCGATTTTGCTCACGTAAATAGTAATTGAGCCGACAAATGAGCTGAATTCTATGCTGACCTAAATCTTGGCCTATCAACTGACTTCTCAGCTAAATTGACAGTCTAATATTGTATAAGGGGCAAACTCGATGTACCGAATCCACGAATCTTCTTCAACACTGTTTCCAACTTCAACATTATCTTCTCCCGGACGCACTGTTATTGGTCTTTGAAGTGCCAGCAAATATCAATCAGAATAAATTGGGCTCGAAATTCGTTCAGTAACATGCTCAGATAGTCAATAGTTCAAGCCAAAAATGTAGCGAAGCTGACACTTATTTTTAAAGAATGCCACAATCATGTCGCATCATTGCTGCATTTAAAGGTTCCATCCTCTATATATATTTTTATGCCATATTTTCTACTCTTAAATATGAATTTTACCTCCAAGAGTTCTTTGTTCCTACTCTGGCGCACCGCAGTGTACATAACAATTCCATAATTATAACGTCACAAACAAAAAACAATTAAATCGACCATAATTTTGTTGTCATTCTTAACGTTTTAACGCCACATAAACACAATCGATAATCGCTTAAAGATAAGAAACCAAACTTCAGATAAAGTAGCTCTAGATGTAAGTACAAGAAATTTATAACTCAACATGCAATTATGACAGTTTTTACTGCCCAACTTTATCGAGTCATTTTAGTCTTCCAAATGCAAGCCACGCTAGAGAAAAATGCAGATGCACAAAATCGGAGCGTCTTGTTGAGGTTGAAATTTTGTTCTCTAGACTTCTTGGCGGGATTTTTTTCGGAAAGGATATTTTCCCGAAAGGCATTTTAAAGCTTCAAATCCTCAAATTGTAGTTCTCAATTGTGCACTGAAATAGTCTCGTAGTTCATCAGTTTTAGCGACCAGTAAGTAATTTCACTTCAAATGAATGATTTCATTTATATATGCGAAATGATAAAAAAATATAGGGTGAGCCATCTGTATAGGGTGAGCCATCTGTGGCTTTCTTTATGAATCATTTGTATTATAATATTGATACTGACGGAATATTGTAACTTTTGCGAAAATTGGGCACCAAGTCCCGAGAACATCAATGCGCAAAAGTTCTGAAAAACTGAATATCATTCGCACAAGCCTGAAGAGAAATTTTGATAATGATTTCGGATTATTCGCCAACACAGTCGAATTGATCCAGGGATTGAAGTTATTCCTTCTCTGTTTGGAGCACCTCAAAGTTGGACTCAATAATCTTATTTTCCGATGAGGCATATTAACATAACGGCGAGAAATTGTTGCAAAAAGACTACGCTACATGCCACATAGCGACCCTTGCAAACAATGTTCTGAAGGTGACGCCTTATTGCCCAAAAACAGACCTATTAATTGGCAAACGACATTGGAGCGTTGTTGCTGACATTCGGCCTCAAATGCTCGGTAAAGTGGTTGAACTGAATTGGTACATCAGTGGCAGCCGTGGTTTTGAGACCTTTGCGCAGAAAAAGTCATGCCATGTATTTGTTTATCGAGGCTAAATCATTTCGTGAAATATCATTCCCGATACAATAAATTGCATTCTAAGGCTCGTTCCTCTTAACGTTTCATAATAGAACCAGCTTCAGACATTTGCTTTAATATAAATATCGGGCAATTGATTCTTGGAAGATCTCAGCCCGAGTCGAAATCGCCTTTTTTCCTTCATGGTTAGAACAATCCTCGCAGCATACGCGATAGCTTAAGCCCTGAAACGTAGAATTTTCTCTTTTTTGTGACTGGAATTGAAAGCCCTCTTAGCTCAAGCATCATTGTCCCTTCGCTCGGATTTATAAAGTAAAGTGCGACGAACACTGGCCTTTGTAGTCTACGAATTCGTGGTTAGTGTCGTCTTGAGGCTCATTGGTCTTTTCCAGAGTTTGACACAGTCAACCGTTGCTTTCAGACTTTTTTTTTGTAGAAATTACGTGTTATATTCTTGTTCCAAGACCCGATTTGATAGACGGAATGTCGACATTATGACCTCTACGCAAATCCGCACCTGATCTTTCTGTGACAGAATACCCGTCATGCCGAGGCTTTAATTCACATTCAATTACACAAAAATTGTTTGAACTTTTATATATTATTAAAAGAGTTGAATTCGCTAACTCACCTCAAGATAGTCCTGTAAATTACTCTAAAATGTAGTCGACCGCATGATCAATTTGAACGATCATGTATGCGGTATCCTTTTTGGAATATTAAACATCTGTTGTCAGCCTCTAATGCTCTAGCATTTTAAGAATTTCTTGGTTTCTGAACACAAGATACCTAATCCAATTTTAATTCACAGAATCAGTTACTTCTAATAATTTGAACCTCGGTGTATTTCCCTATTTAGCCAACCATGAAAGCATTCTACAAGTTGCCTTGAATTTAAATCATCAAAAGTTCATACGAATAGTTGAATTTTCCAATCGTCGTAGTCAATATTTACGAGAGTTTACGAGTTCGTTCGACAACCCGAAAGTTTTTCGTTTTTTGTTTTTCTTTGAATTAAGTCTTCAGTAAAGTTTTCCACAAATCATTCATAAACCAAGTTGTACGACAGGATTTCAAAAGGAGCGGAGCTCTGTTTGAAGGAGGAATTATTTTGTGGACATTTTAATATGGAATGTCAGATACAATTTTGAGAAACAAGGAATGAATTCCGAAAACTGAGAAGTATTCCTCCCCGAACATGAAACAACTTTTCACTCCACAGTCGAGTTGAAAAGGGCGAATACAGCGGAAAAACAAAAGTTTATGTTATTTTTTTTATTTTGATTAATAATTTTCTACGTTCAGAGAAAAAAGTTTTCCAGGAAAAGGAGAAACGGAGAACAAATTGGACTTGAAAACTTTTTGTGAATAGCGTTACTTTAAGGAGCTTGACATTTTTTGAAAACGAGTAACAAAACAAGTTATAATTGAACAAAGAAATGTTCATTACGAGGATAAGATAACTCGAAATTTAGCCTTTTTATTGTATTGATGACACTTTGTAGGAAAAAGAACTTTCAAATGGGAATTACAAAATGATATCGGTCATATAAGCATCTCTCGAGGAGGTGCAAATCTGTGTTCCTTTCAACAAGTTGGTCAAAAAACATTTGGCTCAAAGTGTGTGATTTCTTTTCCTTAAAATGGGTTATTGGACTTTAAAGGTTTGTAATTTGTGATGGTTAAAGAGCGATTTTAAAAATCCCGCTTTTCATTCGGAAGAGAAATGAGCAATTTGAAGTATTACCCGGTTGCAAGGAATACGCTCGCATTCCATTTTTGTTCGAATTTCTCGATCTTACTGCACATTTTTATCGTCTTAATCCCTTTGGAGGTTATCGGCATCGATGTGGTTACAATTAACGTGAGTTAACTTCATGATCTGAATCGCTGGAAATCATCCTTTGTTGATGGTTGAATTAACACTTGTCGAATCTTTTCTTATATATTTTTAAAAAAAGGTTTAGTAAGGCTTTGTTGGAGTTGATGTCCAAAAAAGTTGAATGCGAGTTAATACAGAGGTCTAAATACTATGTAAATTCGTGGCATTTCTTTTAATGGAGCTCTTCAAATCTTTAGGTAAGACTTTTGTAAATGCCACGTTCGATTAGTAATTACTATAGTGCGATTTCCTGTCTGGGCATCGATGAAGACAGATAAAGTAAATACATAACTCATTGCTGCTTATAATTAATAGACTTCAGTCACAGGTATCGAGAAATTAGACAATCGTATCTAGAGATCCACGTCACTACACGCAGTGGTATTTACAGCGGGACACATGTCCATCACTTCTTTAGTGAAAGTCACAGATTTCTGAGGATCGTTCATAACAAACTTCACAACAAAGTCTTGGCGCTTTGATTGTTCTTTGGTATTCCTTTGGAGCTAAAGAAGAAACAATTTGGAATGTCCAGAGCAAAGAACTAACAGACTGACGCATGCAGTTGAGGTTGAGTTGATTGAAAACAGTGGACATGAACTGAATCCATTACTTTGATTCTGAACTGAAACAACAGGCGACGTTTTGGGATTGTAGCATCTTTCCATCTTCGATACATCAGTAAAGTTCTGTTTACAGCTCTGAATGAGTAGATTGAAATAAAGATGGATTATGTCGTCAAAACTATATGAGAATTAATGCTTGAAGGAAACCTTCTCAAAATGCGATTTGTTGAACGGATAACGTCCTTTGTCTGATGCATTTCTTCTTTTCTAGATCTTATAGCTCCTCTGATACTGAGGCTAGATTGACATTTTTTGCTGCCTTCTAAATTGCAAGAGGACCACACCCTCCCTTACCTCTTCTTTTTTTTCAACGGAATTTATCGAAAAAGTTGACTCTTTTCAGGTTTAACACAGGTAATTTTTGCTGACAACTTTGAATACGTGATCAGCATATGTGACTATTTCCCGTCCACTCTCTTTGAGACTGGTAAATATTTTGTATACCATATTACAAGGAGCCACAATAAGAGTGAAATGATTCCATCTTGTGGCATGCCTTCTGAAGAATTTTCCCTCCAATTCTACACTTGATTCTCTTGCAGTTTTTTTTTAGTTTAGTTGGGTAGCTATTTCTCCGAAGAAATATATTTTGAAAGTTTGACCTGCATCTAGTGAAGATGGTTAAGTGAAACTATTTTTTGTTTTTTTGACAGAGGATATTGCACGTTCATAGGTCGTGATGTTTCAACCATCATTTTTTATGCAACACTTAAGATCACACATGCATAAGCGATGATAAACTACTTTACTTGCTCGAAGCACATCGTAAAAAGTTTTGAATCTCAACAGTCTAGATTGGGTCATAAGAGGCGAGCAAGCAAGTGTTCCAAATAAACATCGCATAATAAACTCTCGGAAGTTTTATTGCATTCGACATTGTTTTATATTGTGTGCATCAAGAGGCAGTTTATTGCCACTTTTTGACCCACTGCGTATTTAATATGAATGAAAGCAACTATCAAGGGAGTTTATCTTTTTGCAATCAAATCGTGTTAATCACGAGCGCAGAGATACATTTTGATTTAAGTTTCAAATACTCGTAATCTGCGATTAGATGGAGGATGAGAATCGCAGTGAAGGAATGTGGGTTGAAAATGGGGTAAGAAAGTGTTCTGAAGGTCTTTCGAAGTATACGTATTTCAATTTGAAGTATTTATGTAATTAAAACAGCTGTTTTGGGTTTTTGAATGACTATGAGAATCGCTAAATCAATTAATTTCGTGGGTATCCTGGCCTTAGGTTGATTAAAGGATCATTTTGCTGTGTCAGTTTTGGCAATGGCTGGATTAACTGCTGATTGGATTTTCTTGCGAAGCTTTGCAGGTTTTTTTTTTATCAAGTTTGAGATATTTTCGAATAGATTGATTGCTATTTGGGACATAGAAGGAGTGAGGTCATTAGTACAAAAAATGAAAAAGTGAATTGAATAGTCTGTTCAGTTTTTTAAGGAAAGTACCATAATGAGGAACCGCAAAGTAGCGTAATTCATCCTCTTATTCTTAATCTTACTCTCAAATACTCCAAAACATAGCTGTAACTATAAAGGTCTTTGGACACTCTGGAGTCATTAGAGCTGTCATACCATTTTTTTTAACCTTATCAAACTCTAAGGAAATAAATAATTTTAAGCAGCTCGGTTGAATCTTCGAATTGCTCAAAAGAAAGTAACACATGGGTCACCATTATGGTTTAAGCAGAGATAATATTTGTTAATTCTAAAGTTGGCTTTCTGAATCTTTGAAGGATATTCAAAATCTACTCTATTGAGATTCTATTAAGCTCAAACTGAATGACCTATTCGAATGTATCAGACTAACAGTGTTATGCTCTAAAATATTCAAATCCTTGGAAGGGCAACTCCTTAGGTAACTCTTCCATACTTTTGGAGTTTTAAGTAAACAGATCTCCATGGAATAGAATGCCAATCAAGAATTTTACTTAGACTTTATGAACGTTATTGTAGACATGTGCAGATGCAGAAAAGATAATCAAAAAATTCATATCTCTATCGGCGGATCAAAATTCAAGTCAAGTTAATTTGAGTAATCAAAATGGCCCATACCAAAATCGAAATCCGCATGGTTGGTGTGCTAACCGATCACGCATCATTTGCAAAAAGACTGCAAAAAGACTTCACTAATCCAAAGTTTTGTAAAAGTTGAATCAATTCAGAGAACTGCAGTAAATCACATGAGGTCCTCTTCAAAGTCGGTGATGTTTTATAAAAAGTACCAGAACCAAGCTGAAGAAAATAGTCAACCATTTGAAATTAAAAGACGATCATAATGAACCTTTCAGACTCCCCGTCGTCTAATCTGTTAGGAATGCAATCATTCCAATGCTAAACGAATGCTTATTTCATGCAAAATCTTTGCCCATAGTTCTTCCCGATGAACCAAAACTTGTCTTTCGATATTGGATTCTGTTTTCGAACCTCAATTTCTCTATCAATTTCGTGCAATAGAAGCTCTTTTTTGGGGATTGGGCAGATGGACACGCAGCTTCATTTCGGTATCCATTTTTGTTTTTCTTGAACCACGTATCTTCGAAAAATCTTGGAACGAAAGGTGTATTCTTCTAATATATACATACTAGTCTATAGTTCTCCCTATTCAAGATTCAATCACTAAGGATGAGGTCTCCAACACCAACAAAAAACCGTTATGGAACAACCTCCAATCTTAACAGTTAGGACGAGATAGGTTGGAGACAACTATTTTTTATCATACTTAAAATGTCTGATTTGGGTATGAGCGGGTCAGGTTGTTTTGATGTTAATTTGAGCCGTTCGCTTCTTTTGTGCGAAATTTGTGCATTAAGGGCCCGGAAAATTAACATATAGTCATAGAGAAATTGATAAATCGTGAAAGTATTACCTTTTCATCACAGACGAAAGCATGATAACCCAATTTTTTGGCCACAAATTGAGGACTTGGTTGAGCTATGGTCTACGACACAGCTTCTTGCCATATGAGCGGCACAACAATCGATTAATTGCACAATAAATTCAATTATCGTATTTGGTGATGTTGCTTTCCCGCCACGAACTTGCATTTGACGTCGATGGACCTTTTTTTGTGGGGAGTCGTTCAAGAGCAATCCACACATTTCGAAAACTCAAGAACAAGAAAGGTCGAGCTAATCGAGAAATAGATGCAGAAACTATAAAAATCATGATGAAAAATTGGATGGACAGGATGGTCTTCTGTCAAGTCAGCTGAAGCAGTCAGGAACTTCGAATAGTGTTTTTTAAGAACAGATGGCTAAATATTTACTTTACACTGTCTTCATCGGAGTAAATATTCGAATTACTGTTCCAATTGAACAAATTGTATGTGGCACCAAAATATTTTTTTTTTTGTACGAGAATTGTTCATAGTCCAAAGCTTCGATTGTTTTCAATTAATAGGCCCACAGTCGTCTTGTCATATATTACACAATAGGGAGTGTTTGTTTACGGCAATTTTTTATTTGAGACTTGAAATATCAAAGCCCAGAAGAAGAAAGTTTTTTTTCGTAAATCCGTCATAATTGGAACTTAAATTTGACTTATGAAATAGCTAATATGTGCACAGTTATAACACTTTCCGTAAATATAGGACCAATATCTCTGATATCTTAGAATTATTCCAGCTTTGTAAATCATTCAATCTCTCAAGCTGTGTATATTTTACGTTCAAAACAGCTGTACTTGCATCACCAAAATTAAATACAATCTATTAATGGACAAATTTCAAACAAAAATTGATTGTTTAACTTGGAAATATGTTTTAAATGGAACGTCAATGCATTCGGAAATAAACATATGTGCACTCGGGGCTTTATTAGTTCGATGATCGTAAATGAGGTTGAAACAGAGTCGATAAGGTACATATTTTTAGTTTGTGAAATATGCACACAACCATTTCAACGTGGTCCTCCTTTTTACAGTGGATTTATGTTGAAGTTTTGTTTTTTTAAATCAGATAATAGGCAGTTATCCACATAAGTCTGCCTACTCTGAGAAAAAGAGGTTCACTCTCATTTGTTCTTTTATTCAGACATAGAGAAAGCCTTTCATATATATATTCGATTGATATTATTTTATTACCATTAGCATTTATTGCATTTATAAAATCCATTGATATTCTGGCAATTCAACGTTAAAGATCAACTACCAGAAATAAGAGTTCATTTTTTCTAAGACTCCATTATTTAGAGTTTCTTGGGATTTAAGGCAAATTTGCCGAAAATTATTGCTCATAGAACCGCGCCGGTAGCTATCAGCAAACCGAAGTTGGCTCTGACTCGGGAAAGTTTTATATTTAAACAAACACAGCCGATGCAGATTTTGATAAGACAAAATAACAAGAAGTCTTCTGCCTGTCATGCCAGTCAGTCCTTTTGAGTACCCATCTGGCTCAACATTGCACAGCAACTTCAAAAAAAAAAGTGTTTAAAAGCAATGTCTCAGGACATTGCACGCATTTACTAGGGCTTTATCATTTCAAACTCTGCAAAAGTACCAGAGCAGCGCAAATAACTTTAAAGGCTGGCTAGAAACTAAGGGAAAACTCTCGCATCGAAAGTGGTGCATATGTTTTTTTAAAAACCTAAGCTTCTCTCAAAATGAGGTAATCTACGGAAAATGCTGAAAGAGCTCGCTCCAGATAATCCAAACCCAATACCATTCAGCTGTCAGATGCCCTTTAAAAGCATTTAAGTCTTCCCAAGAAGTAATATGCTAACAGAAGCCTGTCTACCTTCAATTGAAGAAAGATTCAAATACCTGACATCAGAACTTTGTCGCAGAAAAAAGTGCCTAGCTTGCCATCTACAATTTTCAATTCCCCAACCTTCGCTAGAACTGTGGATTTCAGTACGGACTTTCAAGCCGTAAAACCGACAACTCATCCACCATGGTTACTGTGTGACTTCTCTTTCATCACCTGTCTTAGCATTCTTCGCAAGACGTCTACAGACAACCAAACCTATAAATCAACTTTCTCAGAAATACCCCAAAATTGTAAAGAATCAAACTGGAAACTCATCTTCACTGACGAATCCAAAACAGACACTTCCATCACATTTGCGGTCATTGACGATAACTTTAAAATTGTTAAGAAAGGACTACTCCCCGATGCATCATATGTTTTCTGTGCTGAAGCTCAAGCCCTTCACCAAGCTTCAACATTCTGTAATCTCAAAGATAATAATCTGCACAGATAGTTTATCTACAACCAACATGGGACCAACAACTTGCCACTTCTGTCATACTTCAGATCTTCTTACGATAGACCACCTTTTGTCGTGCCAGATTATTAAGAACACATCACACAAGCTCTTCCATACAACATTCTCCGAGTTGATCAAGACTATATCCGAGTTAAACATCCGAAGGACATACAAAGTCTTAACAACTTTAAATCTTTAAAACACTATATAGAATCCTACACTCCAGAATGTTAAAAAAAAAAATATTGTTGAATGTATGTTATGTACATATTTTTTTCTGTCTATTTTGATTTATTTAATAATAATACTACCGGTTGAAAATGTCGCTATTGCAGACAACTTCATATCTATTACTCTGAGGTGTATTTTGACCATGACAGCTGTCACATCAGAAACTTCATGTCATTGTCTAATTATTTCAGTCTAGGTTATTGGTCATTAGTGAAAACACACAAGTTTTTGTAAAGCCGTAAAATGTCTACATTCGTGCCATCAAAACAACATTTGCGGGAAGTTTTAATATGCTTCTTTCATTTAAAGAAAAAAGCAACCGAAGCGCATCAATTGCTTACCGAAGCTTTCCCGGGCTATACTATTGACGTTAGAATGTGTCAGCGGTGGTTAAAGCGGTTCAAAGATGGTGATTTCGACACCGAAGACAAAGAACGCCCCGGCCAGGTGAAAAGATTTGAAGACCATGGATTGGAGGGATTGCTCGATCAAGATCCGTCACAAACGCAAGAAGAACTTGCAAAATCACTTGGCGTCGCTCAGCAAACCATTTCCGATCGTTTGAATGCAATGGAAATGATCCGAAAGGTAAGACATTGGGTGCCGTATGAATTGAAGCCACGAGACGTCGAATGCCGATTTTGCGCGTCCGAAATGCTGCTTGAACGCCACAAGAAGAAGTCTTTTTTGCATCAAATCGTCACTAGTGATGAAAAATGGGTACATAACGATAATCAAAACGTCGGGCAACGTATGGATACCCCGGACATTCTCAACATCGACGGCCGTTCAGAATATTCATGGCCTGAAGGTTATGCTGTGTATTTGGTGGGACCAGTTTTGTATATTTTGAACTGCTTAAATCGAATGAAACAATCACAGGCGAGGTCTACCGATGACAATTGATGCGTTTGAGCCGAGCACTGAAGGAAAAACGGTCGGAAACGGTCGCAAGACACGAAGAAATTATTTTGCAACATGACAATGCTTGGCCACATGTTGCAAATGTCGTCAAAACTTACCTTGAAACGCTCAAATGGGATGTCCTACCCCACCCGCCGTATAGTCCAGACCTTGCGCCATCCGATTACTATCTCTTCCGATCGATGCAACATGGCCTGGCTGACCAGCACTTCCGTCATTTCGATAATGTCAAAAAATGGATCGAAACCGGTCGAATTTTTCAGAACGGGTATCCATGAATTGCGAGAAAAATGGGAAAATGTGTGGCTAGCGATGGGCAATACTTTGAATATTGAATTTATATCTATTTTTCCTCATTAAAGCATTGATTTTTGAAAAAAACGACATTTTCAACCGGTAGTCCTATTATATAAACTCTTTATGAAAATTATCTAGACGATAGCCTTGGTAACTTGTGCTAATACACATTATTATCAATTGTATTAATAACTTGATAATAAATAAATAATGATAATAATATATAGAGTTTAGTTTATTAAAAGGTACGAGTATTTTAAGGTCTTAGTAAATGTTTTACTTACATTCTTAAGTTATCATAAAATTTTCAAGCTTTCAATGGACTATGACTACCCTTATAATTCATTTTGCATAGAGAGAGTAAAGGGGCTTTAAATTCAGATATACTATATTTTTGCGATTGCATAATGGAACGAGTCCGAATAGGGAAGGAGATTTTTTTATGTTTTCCTTTGACTGTTTTCCCCTAAAATTTTTGGAAACTTGTTTTTAAAACCAACAAACCTTGGGGCAAATCACGATGCTTTCATTGTTCCCCATATTAAAAGCAAAAACGGAATCCTAAAAGGATCAGTTTGTTTTCCGTCTGCGTGTCGGTCACAGGAGCGCTGGAGGTATTAAGTTAAAATAAATACCAAATACTTAAGCGGGAAAAATCTTCACGACTCGATACCCGAGATGGACGAACTATTTATGCACCTACAAGTTTATACGGGACCTTCATTGCGCGAGTGCGAGTCTCTTTCACTGTTTTTTTTTATTAAGATTTTGGAGAAATATAATTTTCCTTCCACTGAACAAGTGTCGGATCCCGTCACATAACTTAAGTGGTGAGAAGTGTGAACCCGATGGCTCCTATATCTTTGAAACCTAAGGGGTATTTAATCAGGCCCAACCGTTTTTTTGTTACCACCCTTAAAACTTTATTGTAAGGTGAAGCTCCTCATATTTATCCATTCATCGTGTTAGGTTATTCATTATCGGCACTTAAAGCTTTATTATCAGCGGTAAAGCTAGTGAGCTTCTGTTTGTTCGAACCCCAGTACATCAAAAAAGTTTATCGATCTCCCAAACAAGGGCAAAAGTAATGTGAATTTGTCGTCAATTTTTCCTACGGCGTTTCATGTTGAAGTGAAGTGTAAACGAGAGTTTGTGCAACTTTTAAGCATTTAAAACCGTGCAATTTTGACAAAATACCGGAAACCTTGCAATTCACATTTTGAAACTCATTTTGTCCCACTCTATAATAGTCTATGATCTCACACTCTGTCAAAATGGTCATGTCTTTCCAAAATATCAAAGGTTTTCATAAGCATTTAATCACAGCAGGATAAACAAGCCTTTGATATTTATTCCCAGGCACTCCTTTTACATAAAAAAAAGGACATTTGCTATTTAAATCAATTTTATGCCGACGTAAGACTTCACTTCCACAAACAACTTAAATTTGTTTGTTATCCTTAAAAACGAAAGAATCCTTTACCATTGAAATCACTTTAAAAATCATTACAGCTCACAAGCACTCATGCATCGGCATTCGACATACAAACAAACATTTATCACTTCAATTTATTATGCATGATGACGTGCCATTTGTCTCCCGCCCGACATTACACCTCCCTCACAATCTCTATAAAGGTCTATCCCTCAAGTCGGAATACATCATCTCGAACGCATTCCATAATAATTTATTAAGGGCATTTTTATGGCACAGATAAATAACGACTTCATTGATTGCTATCAGAGAACACATTAGTTTTTCTGAGGATTGTTTGCCTCTGACGTTGACGCGCGACCTTCAACTGCTGTCGTTGTGGTTAACCCTTAATTGTATTTAATTAAGGCTCTTCCAACTAATGATCACACCCAGACTAGCTTGCCCTCTTATCTTTATGGGCAAAATGCACCCTAATAGTTGTGTGCATTAACCCACTCACGAATAGAAACGCGGATACTCGAACGTATCGATTTGACATTACTTATGGGGAATTCTTAAAGGCGATACGTTATGGATTGTGTCGTTTTCGATTTCTATTGAAAGTACTAGATTACAAAAATAACGGTTACATTCCAGATAATTATAGCATTGGCGTTGTGGTGGAAAGAAAATGCTAATGAGCTTTCGATTGACTGAGAATTGAATTGGGAATTCAAAGAGTCCCTCACCCCGCAGCAGGGTAGAAGACAATAAACACAAATGGAGTGAATATAATGGTCCTGAGTGGGTAATAACTGTCATTTGGTTTCGGATTGCCGCTCTAGAATGTGACACATGAACGAATTAAAATGGCGAAATCATTTTTAATTGATTCGCACCGATTGCTGAATGTTATTTGATTTATTTGTTATGAATGTCGGTGTATCTATTTTTTGTTTTGTTGTTGTTGGCACGATTTTGAACGACAAAAGATATTGTCCATTGATTGCCTGTTATGTTTTTTTATTTTACTATTTATCACGGTAATTTGCGCAATGGCCATTCAAATTTAAATGGAAGCGATCAAACTGAACAATCAAATTCAGATTCGTTGTGTGGGTACAACGCGGATTCAGTTACATCACCTTTTGACGGGAATTATGCAAATCGCATGCACTTTGTCCATTTGAAGTGGTCAACAGGCGGCGGGAATTCATCGGAGAATATGTGCTCAAGTGAATTAGAAGTAGAGACAATTTATTTTTTTCTTTGTTATTATTCTAAGAAGAAAAGCGCATCCGAAATGATTGTAGAATAGTGTGACTTAGTCGTTGTTCATGATTGTTAATTGCAATGGCAAGTTGTCAACTTGTCGGGGATTGTCTGTTTTGAGTGCTAGAAAATTTGATCCGATAAACTAACATACTATATGTACATCTGCTGGGGTTCGAAAATAATAAAAGATGCGAAATTTTTGAAGATTTCGGAATTTGAACCGCATATTTTAACGAGTTACATTGACTATCATATCCGCCTTTCGGAAGATGATTCAATTTCTATAAATGAAGGAACATATGCAAAAATTTCGTCTATAACCCATGGAACGCTTTACGCTTAAAGATATTCTTGTTTTTTCTTTTAAGAACTGATTTTCGGCTCAGATTTGCAGGCCATAGTAGGTACGCTTGCTGTTTACACAATAAGGCGTTTAGCCGCTTGCATCTGAGAGACTCCAGGACAGGAGAGTCCATCCTAATGCCTCGTTTTAATGATTTGCAGTGGTCCACAAGTTCGTCAGATTTGACACTTCGAGACTTCTTTCTATGTGATTAAGCCTGCGATTAAGCCAGAAACCCTGGGAGAGAGAGAGTCCTCGCCAAAATCATTAAAAATGCGAAAGATCCGAAATGAATGATTTATTAATAATGGCGGCGCTCACTACATCGATAAGCTTTTCAAAAACAAAATAAATAATAATGATAAAATAATAATAATAAAAAATAAAAATCTACTAAAGGGTCTAAGTAAGCATTCAAAGACAAATTTGAGAAATTATTTCTTTCATTTTGAAAATAGAGCAATACTACATCGAGTGAGTACTTTTGAGTCAACCTGTAGTACGACCTATCTTTATCGGAGAAAAAATCGAAGAAGGTGGTAACTGATAGCCTCATCTAAATTGAACATTTTTCAATTTAAGCGGTGTCAAAATGAACGAAACACGTAGAAATCCGATTTTGTGTCTCTTCTTCCATTTAAATAGTCTGCCGTACGTTATTTCTGCTTATATCTTTGTCATGTATTTCATGAAAGAAATTCCTTTTTAAATTTGCCACATTATTCGCATTTCCTTTCTTAAATATGGGAAAGTTAATAGTCCCTGAACAACTTTGCGCCACCTTTTCTTTATTACGCATACCTTAATCTTAGAGATAATGCGCTTAGAAGCATATGATGAAGCTCAAAGCTGTAATCTCGATGTCTAGACCGAAATCCTATAAACGGGATTCAGCTCTCGCAAAATGCTGATATCGTTTGCTTGGTAAGACCAAAAGAGTGGACCTCTTTTCCACGTTATCTTCTATGGAATTTTTTAGGTGTCGGCGAACCTTTATAGTACGTGAAGTAATAATAAGTTAAATACTGCAAACTAAGCGAATGGAAAAAATTCGTTATAAAATTATCTGTCCTTATTTGGACTACACTTAACGATCCGTTGAAACGAAGGAACAGCTGAGTCTCTTACCACTTCACAATGCCTCAAATCTCCTTCTAATCCATCTGCCCACTCTTCTATTATATTTTTTATGAGAAAAATGCCGACGCTTTGGATGGTCTTCCTTAATGCTGCTCGTCGTCCGAGAATGTCTTTCCCAACTAAAACTCCTTACACCGAGGTGCAACCGTAGAGCATGGATAAGGAAAGTCCCCAATATTTCTATCAAGTCGACGTGTGCTACTATTTTTTATAATAATATTTTAATATGAGTATGGAAGAAAAAAAAATATTTCAAATTTGGAAATATAATATTACCACAGAGTGTTCAAGTCTTTGTTTTGGATGTTGTATGGTTTCATAATTTTTTTCTTACTCGGTGATGCCTGTTTACGGTTTCTTCGAAAAATGCTGGTTAGTCCTTCTGTCGTTTAGCTGATTTGTGTGGTCCTTGGCGGTCTTCAAGTATTTCTGGAACAGTCCAACTATCTACATACTGGCTTATGTTGCTGACATGATAAATGTTTCTTTATCAAATAATATCGATTGACCGTGCCTAGTGATATAACCAAGAGGCATTCTCATTCTTCAAAACAACCCGTTTCTTAGCAATTCTCTGTGTAAACGACGAACAAATACTTGTTTGAAATTATTCTAAATTGAGTTTGTTTTGAATAAGCATCAGCAGCTCTTGGCATTTCGCAATTTCTTGGTAATAAGTCAATCATTCATAAAAATATTAATTGTTCACTTTGCGGCTACCTCAGAGAATTTTCAATGAATTTTCATCGTTGCCTTGATTTTGTTTTGTCTTTTTTTGCTTTCTTAATTCTGCTCAGTTTTGCTTATCAAATTAATAAACAGAAGAAAAATAAAACAATCGAAGCTCGAAAACATGTGTTTTAGTTATTTTCTATTTTTAGAAAATTCAAATTGCACATACATACATGAAAAAATTCAAAAATTGTTCTCACACTTGCTTAATAGTGAGTCACACCCGTAAATGCACTGATGAATTATTAATTAAATTAATGAAAACAAATGTTTCTATAAATATAAAGATTTATTAATATCGTTTGCGAGTAACACAAAAAAAAATATATGTATGATATTTTAGGGATACAAAAAGAAATCCTTCTCAGACAGCTCGTTTCGATATCCTTTAATGCTTGCTGGACCAATTAAGCAGCTGGGCGAGAGAACCATCGTAAATCATAGGAAACAATTCCCCAAGAAACAAGACGTAAATATATTAAATAATTTAAGCCCGTACATTGTTTTATTTAATTCCAGTGACTTTGTAATTTGCCTTTTAGTTACTCTTTTTTTTTATTAAAGCACCTTGTTTCGAGTTCTTTTATTGCCATTTTGTTTCGTTAAAAGTTTTCTTTTTATGTTTGCCTTGGAGTGCATCAGCATTGACCTTTATAACCACGTCCTTTTTTATGTGGTAACAAAAAAAATGCATACTAACTTATTTATTGGAATTGTCCTGGAAAAGGCTTTTTAATGGAATGCTTAAAGTAGTTGAGTTTTTGAATGAAGGAATTTTGATAAACATGATAAATGCTGAATGCTTGAATAAAATTGTTTATAATTATCAAAGACTGTTACGACGTCTTGAAAATTTTAAATATACTTTGAAGTACTTCATTTAGAAGCACGATTTGAACTGTTACTAAATTATTACTAAAATATTATAAGTTATTCAAATTCGAGAATCTAGGCCCGTGTCGGCATGTACAAAGCTTTGAGACGGTCTATACTATTGTCTCAGTTGTTAATTCTTCGACAGTTTTTTTAATATTTTGAAGATCGATCTTGTATCTTCTCTTTACCACCTCATGCTGTACATAAACTATTTGATCACGTACGGATCGGGACCGAAAATTGGGGTCCTCAGATTCAACGTTGTTGCGACGATTGAGAGTTAAAGATCAACAAAACAAAAAATTATTCTGTCAAAGACTTCATTGTCTAGGTATAAAAGAAAGCATTGGCGAAACTTCTGGATCGTGGGGCGGCAAACTGAAGTGTGGAAAGATTCCTTGGGCTCGAAATCTACCACTTTCTGTATTTCAAAAAATACATCATCTGCTATCTGGCCCTCGTCAGGCCTTTAATTACTTGTGGTTGCTATTGCTTCAAAGTCAGTTGGATATTTGGAGGAACTGATGAGCACTCCTGGCGAAGCGGGTCTTACGGCGAAAGTGATAATGAGGATGAAAACAGCTGGACGGCGTTCCGGCCTTTACACTCTGAACAACTTGTGACGGTACTGCTGTCATTTACGGCCCACGTGCCACTACGTATTTTTACATACGATCACTAATCGTTCTTGCAAAAAACCTTGCAACAATGAAATTTTCAGCACCCTGTCATTGCTAGTTTGACAGATACAGCGCCATGCAGTTAATAGCAACTCTGGCATAATGATCATTTTTGTATTAATAGCTTCTTCACAAGGTTTTCAAAAATGACCACATTTTTTTTATTCATTCACAAGACCGTAATCCTTTCAAAAAAAAATATATAAATTTAATATTTTCGAACCAGAAGCAGTTCGTATTTACCTTCAAAATTATATTTATAGCACCTGGAGAATCGTTTAAGTGGTCATCAAAAATTTATATTTCCGAACATCAAAAATTTAAGCACGAGATTAAATAATTGAGCAAACCAATTTATTTTCGGCTTCAGATAAATTCGAATGTCAACAATGTGGATATCAAAAGATTAGCGGGACACAGGATTTTGAGTGTAAATAAATTCGAAAATGTTTGTTTCGATTTTAGCTCGGAATTAATCATCAAATAAAAGGTGTTTTTTAATTCTTTTTAATCGAACGTTTGCTGATGTAAACATTTTGAAAAAAAAAATAAAAAAATTCTCTGTAAAACTATGATTTGTGGTGTGATTTTAGTACAGTATTTTTCAATTTCGCGCTTTTGTTGAGCTGTCAACATACAACTATCAAAGGATTGACTTTTGATAGTAAGAACTAGAATGTTATTATATGTGGATCGATGAATATATCAAAAAATGGTGTAAATGACTCCAAAAATTCGTACTGCCTTAGGTCATCATCAAGTGTTTTCTCTCACAGGTTGCATTGAATCGATAAGTTTGAGCGTACAAGACAGGTTAGTTAGGTCTCCAAATTCTATTATTCTGAAGCTGATAGCGTCAAGTACAACAATTGGGACGGGCCTATCTTCAAACACTTTGCACTGCATTTTGCAGAAATATCTCGGCCTTTCTTACTACCATCTGAACGAACTGAAATAGTGTGCATTGTGATCATAAATTTCGTTGGAAATAATGCAGCGGGTGTACGCAAGTTTGTGCAGACAGTTTGTGATACTAATTCGCTTCAGAACTGTTTTAAAAATTCGATTCCAACCAAGGTAAATATTTAGGAAATATTCCATAGAAAGTCGACGGGTCTTATCTCTTGTCAATAAACAAAAGTGTTGAAAAAGCCTTTTTGAAAAGTAACAGAAAGAGAAATAGAGCAGCAATCTCGCCTTGCTAATAATATTGCAGTAAATGGATTATGTTATGAACTATTTTGGCTAACCTTTGTTTGGCAGAAATTAACGTTAAGGTAATCCTGCTCTCTGGAAATAAGTAAAAATTGCAATTGCCGATTCGGTCAATCAGTTCACTATTCCTGCGTTTTTTGTTTTATTTTTTAATTGCTTTTTTATTTCCACTTTATTCAAATACATTTTTTTTAACCAAGAAACAAGATAAACACTCTAACACAATTTTAACATTATTGTTAATCAACCGAACGGATGGCATTGTGTCCCCTTTTATAATAAAGGTATTATGCTATAATTTCAGCTGCGAAACTTTCGTCAATTTGATATGTAGGTTCATAATTTTGAGAACATTTAAAAGCGTCATTTGAAACACTGACAATGCGTTAGCCTCCAATTTTTAAGACGTTCGTAATGACAATTGATTGAGTTGTGAAAAGAAAAGTTTTCAGATTTTTAAGTGAATAAAGTAAAGAATATATGCAATCTTTCCAAAATTCGACAGACCATTTTAACCGTGTTATTTGAAGTCAATGCTTTGCTTGCATTGAATTAAACAAGACGTAAAGTTCACGTTAAAATGATAACAAAAATGGATAATGGATCACAATAAAAAAACTAGATAAAAATATAAAAATTATTTTAAGAATCAACTCAATCAAAATCCATCACGATATCACTCATTCATAACACAATGAAGGCTTAAATTCTTCGTGTTGGGACCAATCTAAAATTATGTGATTTGAAAACAATGCAAATAAAAACTCTAGACTTACTTCAAGTAGTACGTTTCTGAGAAGTACGTGTATGCTTTTCCAAATTCAAATCACAGCGGTAACATCATTTTTTTTTTAACTATGCTTAAAAGTTGCTTGGATCTCTGACATAATATTCTATTATCCGAGAAATATCGATAGATATCCGCTTCCATAGAACTACGCAAAGTAATGTAAACGTGCAACTGGAACTGGAAAATCTAAAGTGAAAACAAGTCTTCCCTCGTAAGTGTCCATCATACAAAAACCAGCTCAATTTTAGGATCAAACAATGGTCAATTCACACTCAATTTCTCGCAAACTTCGAAATATTATTTACCTTCAACTGAAAAAAAGGATAAAAGAAAAAGTTTAAGACGAAGGAAAGAGAATTACACTGGTCCTATCCACAGGTATTTCAAACATAGTAATAAACATGCATTTACTCATCGTGGAAACAATGGGATGCACGACATTGGTGAAGCAGTTCAACCACAAGAAGAATGCGGAGCTTGATTATCGCAGAAAATGCTTTGAGTTTTTTCTCTCATTGATATAAGCACTAATTGCGGAATGTTTCCCCTCATTGTCCACTGACTTGAAACATCAGCACTTGATTAAACTTCATAAGTTACTGTTTGAGAGAAGACTGAGAATTACTCTGCTCCAACTGGCACGCTTTGATATCATCGGTAAACAATTGCTAAATGCCAATTTCAAAATATCATCAAAGTGCCTATTTCACTCCAATGAAAGTTATTCAAACGAAGAAGTCAATCCATTTTATCACAAAGTTAGGCAGCTTTTACTTGGTAAGAAACTTCCTCGAATCTGTGAATAGTTGATTTTTCGTGAACTTAGGGTATGGGATTCAAGGCTGAAACACGGAAAAGATCCATATCATTACACAGCTCGTAGAGAATGCAATTGTATATACGCCTCCATCCCTTCCACTCTCATATAAACGAAGGACTGGTTATTTAAAGCATGATTCGACTTAGGAGTGGGCAAAAGTTGGCAACACCGAAGAAGCTTTGATTTGATATCTGTCCAAAATCTAACTCCTTCTTCGATCGATATAAAATTGGCGAATGGCGAAATTATGATTTCAATATCGTCTGGGTATCCGAACAACTGAAAACGATATTGCCTTCCATGATGAAGCCTTCCCGTCTCATTATTTATTCAACCAATAAGGTTGAAGAAACCACATAACAGCTCATCCTCGTAATAAGATCAAGTCCCTTTCTGGAATAATACAGATGTTCTTTGCCAAAAACTTAACAGTCTATTGTGTGTTTTCGAGCGTTGGACGATCAGTCCAGTTTTCTCAGGACCCCGAAATCAACCATCGCTTGCTATGCGACATTAAAATCGATAAAGTGAGCTCAGATTTGAACTTCGCTGGTCTACTCTTAGATAAGGCGCAGTTTCCAAACTATATATATTTCCGATTTTCTCCTAAAGACTTGGCCATGGTCTTTTTATCTGTTTTTTAAAGTACAGTAGTATGTTCAAAACGGAGATTTTGGCAATTGAATCAGTCTGGGGCATCATGATACTTTATACAGCCAGGTAGCTATCAAATCTGGAATCTGTCTCAAACTACGGATTTCTGCTCATTTTGTACAGAGGCTATAGGCTACCTATTTGGGGAGCAAGTACATGAGTTTATTCATTCCACGAAAGTACAGGGTCACTGATCTTGCCTTTATATGTAAAACCTGTATATGTTAAAAAATAAATTACAATAGGAAAGTAATTGCGGATTTTTTTTAGAAAACAAAAGACATTTTTTTCATGGAACGAAATAACTTTATTCTGTAATGTATTGTCCATTTTGAGCAATGACCTTTTGCCATCTTTCAGGCAGCATCACAATTCCACGTTCCTAAAACTTCTGGTTTTTATCAGCAAAAAACGGAACCAGGATTTGAGATCATCATTATTATTGAAATTTTTACCATTCAAGGAGTTTTGCAAAGATCGAAATAGAAAGTAATCAGATGGTGCAAGGTCAGGTGGATGTGGCAAAACATCCCAACCAAGTTATCAATAGTTTTAAAAAATGGATCATTTTCATTACGTTAATGCGTTGTGTTAAATGATTTTCTTAAGTTCATGAAGAACCCATGAATCGAGTTTTCGTACATAGCAAAGTTGTTTTAAGCGATTTTCAAGGCATGTTTGCGATACATGAAGCTTCTCTTCAATCTCACGTGTTGTACTGTCACGATCAGAATTGATTATTGCTTTGATTTGGTAGTCATCAACTTCAGCTGCACGACCAGAGCGTTTTTCATTGAGTGAAAAATCACCGAACGAAATTTGGCAAACCACTTTTTACACTGCCGTTCTTTTAACGGTTGGTCACCATAAACAGCACATAACTTTTTTTGAGCCTGCGATGCGTTTTTTCCTTTCCGGAAATAAAAATGCAAAATATGACTTAAATGTTCGTTTTGATTTTCCATTTTTCAACAGACGCCAAATAAAAACTACACAACCGATCAAACATTTTTTTTACTACTTGACAGTTGAAATACCAACTATCAAATAACAAAATGTGTTTTACATTTCGATTACGTCAGCAAACCTCAAAATTCAACTAAAGCCATCTATCAGTGAAATCCGCAATTACTTAGTTGCCAACCCAATGTATAAAAATTATAGCTTTTGCCATTGTTTGACATAAATGACTTGTTTTATGGGGAAATTTCGTTAAAAAGTTGTATTTATGTGAAGAGGAATAACATTTATTGACCTGTTCATAAAAATAAGTTATTCCAATTTACATATGTAGATATGACCGCTTAAACTTCATGAGATCTCCAGAGATTTCTTATTACCATATTTGTTGTAAGACACGCAAATTCCTTGATTAAATGCGTTACACAGATTCCAGAGGGTAAATTTTTTTAACCTTATTCTCATTATTAAATTATACAAAAGATATTATAACGAGGCCATGTTCATGGAACCCACTGTAAGAAAAGTGAGTCCTTATCAGTAATGTCGTGATTTTCCTCCAATTATACCAACAAAAATACGATTCAACGATGATTTAAGGTTGGCCAACAGTTCTATGGTTGCATAAGTTACCTTGTAATATATGGGCTTTCAAATTAGGAAACGCTTAATGATGTCAAAGAAAATTCACTTTTGTTTTACTAATGCGGCCATAAATTAAGGCACGAATTTCGTCCTTATGGATACGAATGCACGCAATACCCTATCCCTGTTTTTTTTACACGTTTTCTGAGGTGCGTCCAGTGTACACTTTGCATTAAATATGAATCGCGGAGTTAGGTAATCATTTGTGTAGACCGGCAATGAATGGGTGACTTAATATTCTATTAAATTTGCACAAAAGCTATGAGAAATGTGTAGGGATTTAGTGCCTTGAAGAAAAATAGATCAGTTTGAAGATTTTATGATTTTGGTTGGTGAAAAGGACATCATGATGAACAAATTTACTACCAAAACACTTGGGTTCCCTTTTCTACTATACGGATTAATAAATCATCAGTTAACCTTTTGATAGCTTTTTTTGTCATAATGCGTTTTAATTCTGCTAAGAAAGAAGTAAGTATCGTCTAAGGATAATTTTTGGGAGTCAGGATCTTGCTTCACTTTTTGTGTCTGTGTTTTATATTTATCCACCATATGCGGGGATCGGACTTACAGCTTATTGTGTACTTCGAACGGTCACCATGGGTTTTTCGTAGCAGTAGTTTGGTCACATAAAAACGCCTGTTGATATTATCCTAGTCAAAACCCGGGAGCTCAGTAAACCGGCTTACGAGCCACAGAGAATTGAACTGATTCATTCAAGTATTTTTATAAGTAAATGAAGCAGATACAAAACATCTCTGAAGCTGCATCTAAACTCAGTTCCTAGTTATTTTATTTGATTGCATATTTTAGGACCTCGAAAATATTGTCCTTTTTCACGCCTCATGACTCTCGTTAATATTCAAGGTAGCTTCTTAAACTTGAATGGTTTACGTTGTTGAGAAATTTCCCCACGAACAACCTCTTTCTGGACGAATTGGTCGCTTTGCTGGCTATCCTGTGACAGTAATCTTAATTTTTTTTTTGTTTTTGATTTTAATCAGCATTATACCATGATTGAGCTCTTTTCCTTGATATTGGAATACTTAAGAGTTGGTTATCCCAATCCTTAAAATGTTCAAAACAATATAATCTCGAGACTAAAATATGGACGAGATCCAAAATGCTTTATTAATTTAAATGAAGCATTTTATTGAATAACACGGACATTTCTAAACTGAAAAAAGCTTAAATACTCGTGTATCCAAGATTATATTCATTTATATTATTTTACTTATCAAGCTCCAATGACTGTAGAAATACTATTTTATTTAAGACGCATTTATTTAGAAACACTTGTAAAACACTCAGACCCAATCTCCACTTAGATACCCATATTTAACACTTTAAACTTCTAGAATGTTTTAAGTCTTTTCATAAATTCACTAATTATATATTTTTGTATATATTTTTTATCACAGTTTGTCAATGATACAAAAATCCCAATTATTCCCGATGATTCCATACAAAGTTTATCACAAAGCGATAAGCTTATGGTGGAACAGCGTATGGAGAAGCGACGAAAACACTTGGCTGAGAAGTGTTCCGAGCATGGCTTGGATTCGGCGGGTAAGTTTAAAAAAAACAACACACCTCCCATACCAAATCATCATGGCTAAGATTATGCTCCTCCTCATTTGCAAATAGGTAACGACTCCTGGCACAAACCAAATCCATGGGAGTTCTTAGTGAATCGTAAACATCATATTATTTGGTATGTAAACAATAATTCGTAATATACTTTCCTCGTCCGGTGGTCATGGTCGTCTTCCTTTGTTCAAATCTTTTAACAGGTGTAATGTTTTTAAGGCGGCATCATCATCATGGATGTACAATTTCAACATCTTGGCGGGGTACACACCCGAGTTTCTTAAAAAAACAAATGAAGTGCCATTGATTCTGGCGAGGAAACGATACCCCAGGGTATCTCTGGAGGAGGTATGTACATATAGCTCTCTAGCTTCAAGTTTCCTTTTGTTTGTCTAAGAGGCTCTGTTTGTGTTCTTGAAATTGAAATTTATTTCCCGATAAGTTGACATTTTTATGTGTTTTAAGTTTTGGTTGTGAGTTAAATTGAATGATGGGCAATGGTTTTAATTGATGAATAATGAGTTTGTTTTCGTTTCTATTTTCAGTTACAAGATGCCCAGAATGATTCAATCACGTTTATAATAGCTAGACATCCTTTTGAGAGGCTGTTGAGTGCCTACAGGGACAAATTTGTGTATGCTGTTCCGCATTCGTTTCATGATAAACTAGGAAGCAAAATTGTTAGAACTTATAGGAAGAAAAATGTAAGTAAAGATTATTCTTGCAGATGAATGGGTGAATGGATGGAATTAAAAACCTTAAATGAATGAATGGAATTAAAAACCTTAAATGACAATTTTTACTAAAACTCTTAGTTCAAAAAATTGGAGATCTCTAATTTCAAAAATGTTATTGAAGACTTCCTTCAATATAAATAACTCTAAGCGACTGTGTTAACAATTGAATTTTGGAGTATAGCATCATGTCGATCCGTACAAAATCCTTCAATCTTAAGAATTGCTACCTTTTTCAAGAAACTAACTGATCCCAACCTGATGCTCTTAGTTAAACACAATGCTTGTTCAACGGCAGCAACTTCACGGTTGATTTAATGTTGTAGGTCTTGAATTGTTCGAACCCAGTAGTTTGACTAATTGGGCTACCGGGCTGTAGCGATAACTCTATCTGTTAATCAGACCGCTGGTCCCAGTTTGGTTCGTCAATATAATGCCGTGAAGGAATGAAACTGACATCAGAGTTATGACTTATTCCTCTTCGATAAATAAAATCGCACTTCCATGCATATCAGCAAATGCCGATTAAAATACTGCTCGCTCTGTTCAAAATACTTTATAATCGTTGTCAATAGAAAACGGGCAAATTATAAAATAATAACTTCAGCTAAATATTTAAACTTAAAAAATATTATATTTTGGAGAAAATTATTATCGTCTCCTGTGATTATTCTTACACTTAGGCTATTAATGTTTCGCTTTCTTGTTTTTCAGAAAACAGACCGTCATAATCCAAGATATCCACTATTTTCGGAATTCGTTACGTGGTTGCTAGAAGAGATCCATCGTAACAATTTCATTGACATGCATTTAGTGCCTGCCTCAAAATTTTGTACGCCTTGCTTAATTAACTTCGATTTCATAATTAAGTTCGAGACATTAGAACACGACCAGGTATATCTAATCGAAAAAGCCGGACTGCAACGCATTATCGCACCAGAATGGCGTAATTCCGGAAAAGGTCGTAACACATTAGAACTCCTGCAGACATTTTATTCGCAGCTTACTCGCAAGCAATTAGATGGCTTATATGAGTATTATAAGTAAGTTTTCAAATTTTAACAATTTTATTTAAATATTTAAAACACTGTTGTTTTTCTTTCAAAGGTACGATTTTGAAGTTTTCAATTACAATGCAGCGCCTTACTTTAACATTGCAAAGAAAAACGACGAAGAAGAAAAACCAGAGGCTTCATAGGTTGGCAGTACTTCCCTCCACCTCGCGACCAGCATGGATAGTAAAAAATAAATTAATAAATTAATAATTATCACTAGCTAATTTCTAAAAGTGAAACCGACTAGAGCAGCCATAATGTTTAAGAAAAACGAGGAGCATAGAAAAAAAAATTAAATGTTAATTTCTGTTTTATAAAACAAAATAGAAAATGTATTGAAGTTAATCTTGTAGATTAATAGATTTTTAAGTGCAAACACAAGGAAATAATGTTAATCTAATTAAATAAATATCAAAAAAGAAGGAATATATATTTATTCTTTTTTTTTAGAATTGTCTTTTTTTGTTAATGAAAAACTTTGTTACCAATATATTAGTATACACGTTATCAATACGATAATTTTTTTGTTATGAAGATAAAATAAAATTTGAAAAATTCAATTTGAACCGATTTTATTGTTTTACTTACGAAAATTAGTTGTAAAAGGCAATTTTACGTCCTGCAATCAACATTGCATTCATTGTCCAAGCATTCAATTGCAGGCATTCAATTCATGAATGAATTCCTTTGCATTCTTTTGCCTTTCGTGCATTCATTTAATTTGAACATATAATAGTTTTATGAGAATATAACGGAAGGATGACTTGACAAAAATGTTGCTAATTACTCGACAAACTTTATGTATTTCAAGCTATCGGAAACTGTAAACTTCAAATCACAACTCGATGTCGTGTAATAGGCTCCAAGTCCTGCCATATGTTCTGTTACACAATGTCTTGCAGTTATCGTTTTAGACTCTTTACGGGAATAGAATCTCAATCATTGGCGTTTAAAGAATCGAACCGCGGTAACAGCGTTTTGGAAGTTCTTAAATACATACCTCGAAATTATAGCTGACTACTGTGACTTTTTGTCCTATGTTGTGTCCTCTTCTGTTAACAGCATACTACATACTTGCAAACGCACCACAGTTCATTGTATTTACAATAATGTCCAAATCTTCTGCAGATGCAAGCGCCTGAAGAGTTTTCTCAAAGACCGTTCTGATGTTAAAAAATATTTACAACCTTGACGAAGCAACAAGTATTCTCTATCGTCATCTTAATTTTGCAGAAAAGGTCTAATAAGTTGTAGTTGACCACAGTAGTTGGCGCAGCTAAGAGGATCGCTTTTCTTAGGATTGGGAAAACGATGCTGTGCTGCCATCATTGGCTCATAATTCCATCTGACAATACTTTGGATATCAGTATTAACCTTGTTGGAATTGAGTTTGGCTCTCACTGCATGGCATTCTTGTTGGTCATCGCATGATGATGAATGAATGATGTGTTCTTCCCGTATGTTCCGTACCGACTTAAGAGATTTTGAAACCCTGTTCGTTGTGATTACATCCACAGCCGCTCTGTGTCTTGGTCTTAGTTACTCAATGAGTTGTGGAAGTCTGTATGATCAGAGTTCGCTGACTATGGAATACAGGCACACTTCGAATAACGACAGTTCCGCTTAAGTCATTTCGACTAACGACGTCTATGTAAGCGCAATTCCTGGTTAGAACACGGCTTGAAGTGCTTTCGCTGACTTTAAACTAATGTCTCTGTTAATGTATTATTCTTTGAACTCAATGGCTTTATAAAACATTGACAAAAATAGTCTTCCAGTGATATGAAGATCCAATAAAAAATCTTGGATAACTTCATCAATGTCAACTGATTGTTTCAAAAACGAATTTGGTTCAGGGGCTAAGGAATTCTGCTCTGAAAGGGTTCTTCTAATCTTGGACAATGCTCCCGACCATCCTCACTGTCCCGACGATATTGAGGATAAAGTTTTTCTTCCTCCTAAAACGCAAGTCTACTGTCCCTTGGAGCTGTGAAAAAATTAAACTTCTAGGCCAACGCAATCTCGCAAGGGAATCAAAACCTACAGGGTACTTCCCGTGAACTCAGAATCTTGAAATTTGGTACGAAGCAATCTCTGATAGCTCAGATAAAGGAAAAATTGCGAAAACCGTGAATTTTTATTTACATCATATAATAAAAATATTTTTAATTTTTAACTTACTGCCCCTTTCCTTATTAACGCGTAGAGGTATTATATTGAAGTTCATATCATATACTTAGGTCTATAATACCTTTAAGCTGTAACAAAATCAAATTTCTATGTCAACGCAATCAAAAGAAACAACAATTTAAGCCGCATATTTTCAAACTCTCAACTACTCGCAAGGGAATCAAAACCTAAAGGGTACTTCCAATCGACCTAGAATCTTGAAATTTGGGATGAAGGATTTTTTTTTTTTTATAGATTGTCGTGATAGGTGAACTTTTACTTATATTCCTTCAGGTGTGTCCGGCTCGCAATTGGCCTGTTTTTTCTGTTGCTTCAATTTCGACATGCAATCCATTTTCCGGTACGAATCAGCACCATAAGTCGCGGTATGTCGAGGTTTATGCGTCTGTGAAAACCGTCGAAGTTTTAACTCCAATTTTGTCAGGTTGACATCGTATATGCCGACAAGACGTCGCTTGTCGCAAGTGATTCTAGAAACTGTTTCCTGTAAAGTCAGACTAAAACGTTCATCGAAAAGAAAAAAAATCGATTTCCTTTGATTTCTTCTTTGTTTTCTTTAATTTTTACCTAATATTATTGAAATACAATTGTACATAACTTATAATTAAAACTTATGCAAACCACATTCGTTTCACAATTATAGTATATATATTTATACATATATATATATGCATACACATTTAATTTTTTTGTTTGTTTTTATATCCATACACATAAATATATATTTGTATAGATACATATCTACTTTCTTCATTCACTTAATAATTATTCTGCTTGTTTATTTTTTTGTTATATTCTTTTAATTTAACTTAATTAAAAAAAAAAATTATAATAATATTTCTCGCGAATAATAACAAAACTAATTTAAAATTATGTATTGTAATTTTATAGACTTTTATGTATATCCGTACTTCGGGTTTGTTTTTGTTAAATTTCTATTAATAAAAATGTGTCAACATTGTTGAGTTTATTCTTGTTTTGCTTATAATTTCATTTCACCTCATGTTTATTTGTTATGCTAACTGTCAATGGATATCTTAAATAGGTTACATGCTAGAGTTAAATGTTTATTTCCTTTAATGGGCTTTTATTGACCCCATCTTACCTACGCATTATCGGCGGTCCCCAATTTTTTAAATGATTCTTGTTTTTTTTTTTTTTGTATTTATATTAATTCTCTTTGATTTTCTGTTGTCAATTGATCATATTTATACAATTATTATGAAATTAGAAAATAACATTTGCTTTAGTATATTTAATTTAATATTATTATTTATGTATAAATTTTTTCCTTTTTTTTTGTTGCGGTTTAAAACCATTGAAACACTATAAAGTAATATACATATATATATACATATATATGTCTATACATGGTATCGATAAGAAATTATTGATATAAAAAAGGAAAGCATTAAAACAACTTGTTTATTTGTTAACTAAATAAAAAAATCTCTTCAAAGAAAATATTATATTGTTTAATTTAATTCTTTTCTTCTCTAAATCGAACTCTTCACGCATCTTTTTTTTTTAATTTATATTTGTTTTTGTTTTTCTTTATTAAATAAGAATTAATTTAAATACTTTGTTATAAGGCCATACATTACTATTATATTAATATATATATAAAAAAAAATATTAGCAAATATTCAAACAAACATTTAGAGCTTAGCGAACGTGTATTGTCTGCCTGTTGGACAAACCAATGTGCACATCATGAAGAGATTACAGAAGGGAATTATATAAAATTGTTGTTTGTTCATTTTTTTTAGTTATTTTTATTAATATTTTTAATGTTTAATTTGACATATTGACATGACTTCCCTTTCGTTCGCCACGAATATCGAGGATTTAAATGAGCCCATAAGCTAAAATCAACAAAATGTTTATATATATGTTACAACACATAACTCAATCGAAGGCGTGTGTTCACGTCTGCTTGTTTGCAGTGGAGAATTTGTTTAATTGCTTTTTTTAAGAATTTAGTTTTTAGTGCTGTTGGCTCTATCTCTCTCTCTCTCTCTCGTTTTCTAGACACAAAACTACTAGGGGACATGAGAATTGTAATGGAACAGGAAATAAGAATTAAATAAAATGAGCATTCATTCCAATGGTGAACTTTAGCATCTAATACAAAAAATTGGGCTCGTTTGGGAAATCAGTCAGAAAAAATAAACAATCAATCTTTGTATGTAAAAATAGGATAAAGGAAGAAAAAAAATATTGCGTGCGAGTAACTAAAGTCCCTAAATGGTTTGATGTTTGGAAATGATGTTAACAAGAAAACTATAGATCACTTAAGATATGCTTTGTACAGTGTTTGACTCCTACACGTTTCACGTTCTTGTTCCATGAAGAAGAGCATATCTCTTAGATTAACTCGTTTTATTCGCGGCCTTAATGGTGCCGGTGATGCACCAGTTGTACCGATCCCTGCATTTCCCGATTGCTTTAAAATAAAAGAAGAAATCATTACAGAATGTGTGTTAAAATAAATTTAAATTCTAAGTTCGACTTACTGCTCCCGTTGTGGCTACATCACCGTCGAGTTTGAGTTTTTTTCTTGGTCCGATAGCTTGCAACGCTGTCATATTGGCGTCTCGTTGTCGGAGCTCCTCCATTTCGGCTCGTTGCATCTCTTTTGCCTGTTAAAGAATTGTAATTTATTGACTTAGTATTTATGTGAAATAATGAAAAAAATGCAATGTTCTTTTATAATAACAGCTTCAGGCTGTACTCAGAGCAAGGGTTATGTGGTTAAACGTGTGACAATGAGGCCACCACTATGTGTCGTAAAAGAGACATCGTAGTCGAGAGACATATAGAATAGATCACTGCCCACAACACTATGGACGAGTATAAGTTAGAGATTGACATTGCAACTAGAGAATACATAAATGGTGTATGAATCTCGAGGTTATCCAGAAATGAAGAAAACAAGTAATTGAGGCCTAGATGCTTGGACTGCTTGTCCACACTAGCTATCAAATAGTGACAACTCTCGGAGCTGTCTTCCTTGCGCATCGCCGTCACCAGCTTTTAACCGGTACCATCGACTGAGGGCTTACAATGCCAACAAAGAGTACACCGTTACCATAAGAGTTCCAGACTAGTCTGCACGAAGTAGAATCATTCACTACTAGACAAACAGCAAGTTGCTGAGGGAAACGGGCGCACACTTATTAAATTGTTTATTTTATTTTAATTCTGATCCACATTCCTTCAGCTTGCGTTATTCTTCTTCTACATTGTATGGGAAGATAGCATGGTTCTTACGATTTCAGACATGAAGGAATCTCCTCAATTAGAAAAGACATTCAATTTCTCCACAATAACTTGAAGTATTGTATGATTGGCACAAAAAGATTGTTTCCATTAGCTCTTCACATACTACAATGGGACAAAAATTTAGAATTCATAAATAACTGACGGATTCTTCTTCAACAACAACAGTTGACTTTCGATGTACTTGTATCTTTGTAGTACGTCTGGAACTGAAACTGATCCTTGACTTCCAACAGACAGATTTATTTCCAAAAACAACAGTTAACAGAAAGTAAATGGAGAGCCATGTATTTTAAGTAAAATTGACATAAACTGATTTCTATGCCAAGGAAAAAGGAGATTTTTGTATTGAAATCAAAACGCCAGCCGTACACCCGCTCCTCTCCAAAGTCAGCTCGCAAACAGACCTAACTTTGGCACTATTTTCCAAACCAAGCCATGTCATCAGAATAAAGTTTGAGTCCCTTCTGTTCCAAACATAAATCGTGCATCTCTTATAAAATATAAGCATATAATTTTTATATATGATGCGGCTGATTGGAGAATTTAAAGGAAAAGTACTGCTTATCCTGTCAATGTATTGTGGAAGGGATGCAAGCTAAAAATTCTCATACATCCAACAGTTCAAGCATTTGTTTGGCTGCAGTAAGGCCTATTAAAAATGCAAGAAAAAGGCTTCGGATGATTTTATGACCTTCTACATAGTTGAAAAGTCTTCAAATCTACACGACAAGATCCAACCTTCTGTGTTACACACAAGGGACAAGAGACTTCAACGTTCTTCGGTTCCAGCTGGCTGGAGGAACTTTATGGTTGAAACCCAGGTTCACCAGATCTTTTAAAGAGAACAATTTCTTACCTTCGCTTTAAGCTTAGCCTGCTCAGGATCCTCAATTTTCGATCGAGACTTGGCTGCTCTCAACAGCATTTCTCTTTCCTGTTCTTCGTGTCGTTTTTGTTCAGCCTTGTCCAGTTCTTCCAGAAACTTTATTTGACCTCTTACATCTTTAGTTACTTCATACCTTGGATCCAGCTAAAAAAATATATCAAACGATTTAGAAATATGTTCAAGGCCCGATCCAGTAAGAACTCACTTTGATAATATCAATTCTGTGCTCCGCTATCACAGCCAACTTTTCAACAATGTTTTTCAGCCTTTCTTGACACGCATGAGATATTAACACGGCTACATCCTGGCTGGGTTCTTCGAGCCCCCGTTCAGCGACAATAGCGCGAATCCTATTTTGTAGCGCAGGCAAATGCAGGAACACCTCATCCTTACACGAACGAATCTGTGTGCCAATGTTTTCGGTTGAACCCAAAATACGCTGTGACTCTTCGGCCAAATTCACACCACCCATCGCAGCGACATCATTGATATCATCATCTCCATACATGGACGATGACATTGATATGGAGGGTTGTTGAAAAAACGACGATGCTGTTGTGGCGGCCTTCTCATCTTGCAGTTGCTTCTTTTTACTGGATGCTTTGCTAGAGGATTGCGACACTTGTGCTTTGACAGTGACTACTTTATTCGTCGTCGCATTCGCTACAATTGTGCCCGATGGTGTGGAATTGACCGTTGGTGTATTTAGAGGGCCACCACTGTTGTTCGTGGTACTTATCGTGGTTACATGACCCCCAATGGAATTCACTGAATTACAGTTTAAAACAGCTGCATTGGCGGCGTTGGCTGTGGCGGGAGCTGAGATGGACGCTGCTGTAAAATGGGAATTCGTTGAAGTTAACAATGATACGGCAGTGGTAGCCGTCACAGACGATGGTGCTAGGCTACTATTGTTTTGGGACATTGGTGTGGTAGTGATATTTGTTGATGCCATGGTAGGAGTTGCTTGTTGTTGCAGTGTTTGGGGCGTACCAATAGCTTTTATTTGCGTCTGACCAACTTTCACGTGCGTTACTCCGCCGCCAGCGTTTTTCGCTTTCGATAGTGGTGCCGAGGTACGGATCTGAACGGTGGCTGGTGAGCGATTAACATGCGGCCCCGGCGTCCGAATCTGAACGATGTTCTGACGGGCAGACAGAAATGAATTACTGTAAACGGATGGATTGGCTGCAGGTTGTTGTCTTACCGGTTGTGAGACAGGCTGCATTTGAGGTGAGTTCGCTTGCATAGTGGTAGTGTTGCCGGCGTTGACAGCACGTATTTGAGCGTTTACTAATCGTGGGCCGCTTGTTTGGATCGGCCCTTGAATGCGAATACCACCGGGCTGTTGTTTCGTTATTGTCGTATGGCCGACAGGCCTCGTGGCCGTCGGTGTAATCATTCTGACCTGAGTTTGTCCTATAGTTGTTGTTTGCTGGCTTATTGGACGGATCTGCGCTTGAATTTTCTAATAAAATAAAAAAAAACATTTTTTAATAAGTTTAATGCTAGAATTTAAAGATGTTTACCGGCAATTGTTGCGTCAGCGTTGTCGATCCAATCATTCCAACGACATGTTGCGGCGGCGGTTTAATTCCTTCGATGACAAGTTCTTTCGTAAACAGAGACTGCCGCAGAAGCGGTAGACTTTTCTATAAATGAAAGAAAACCAAATCGAGAGCTTTCGGGAGGAAAAATGAAGAAGCACCTGCTTACCTTAAGAAAACCAATTAAACAGGGTTGGGGACTTGCATTCAGTAAACGCTCTAGCCTATCACAAAATTCCTCGGGTTCAACATTGGCATCTACCAGCTCCTGAATAAGGGTTCGCACATTCTTCTCTACGGGCTTGGGCTCTCTCGTCGACAGTTCTATTAAATTTGCTAAAAATTTTCGACATTTTTCTTTGGTATTTCCCTGCAACAATAAAAGAACAGCCAAAAGTTAAAACCCAACTTATATCTGCTTGCTGATTAAAAGATTACCTGCGCAACTGTGTTTTGTGTTGTAGCCGTTGTAACTTGGTTGTTCGAGCCGCTATTGATAATTGTACTTTGCTGTTGCTGCTGTTGTTGTTGTTGTTGCTGCTGCTGCTGTTGTTGCTGCTGCTGTTGCTGAACTATTTGTGTTATCTGCTGTTGCGTTGTTTGTTGCTGCTGTTGTTGATGCTGTTGTTGTTGGATTTGGTGGTGTTGAATGGCAGTAATTGGAGCTACAGATGCACTTGATGTTTGATGTTGTTGCAATGAGATGTTCGCTTGGCTGGTAAAACACTGCGCAGCATTTGAGCCTGATACTGAATTAACAATTATATTGTTGGCCGACGTCGCCGCCATCGACTGAAGTTGCACAAAATTCAATAATTAAATGAGAATTGCTCTCTGGTAAATGTTTATACTACAAAAACAACGAACACCTTAACTTTTGAAACTAAGTTGCAAAATAAAAAGCAACAAAAGTATTTTACGCGTAATGTGTGCGTGGAAAGTTTGATTTGAAATAATTGAAAGAAATATTTAGGCTTGTCAGCTTTGGCATGGCCTAGTCGGTTAGAAAAAGTCATCCCCGATGAACGAGTAGAAAAGTTGTGAGCCATCGATTTTTTTTTATTTTGGCTTGTGAACCCGCTATTTTCCTACATGTCAATAAATTTGCTAACAATTTTTGACGTGCGACAATTAAAAAGGAGTTTAAAGCAGCTTGAAAATTATCATATTGCTCAGAAGTTTAATCAATGGCGATTAATTAGTTGTGCGGGAATGCAAGAACGTCAATATGCCACAAATCACAGGCATATCAATAGCAATTGGATCTAAAGCAAATCCCAGAACACATTCACCGAAAGGCTTCAACAATCATTGTAGTAAGAACTGAAGCCTACTGACTATCAGAAGCGTTCCGACTTTGACCATCGGCAAATGGAAGTGTACGTTTTTGACCCAGAATAACTTCAAAGAAACCAGATGAACGATAACTTCGACAAGGAAAAGTCTCTCAATCCACAACGTGCCACTGGTTTGTACTCTTTCATATTTTTAAGCAGAAGGCATGATTGGGACTTTTATCTTTTAAAATGTAGCCACGGGTATGGTTTCTGCTATCCAACTACGACCAAGCACTTTAAAGTTTGTGGGCGTATTTTCTTATAAAACAGGGCGTTAGTATGTGACATAAGAGGTGAAAGGGTTGGGTTTTCAAGAAGAAAAATAGCTCCAATCGCCCAAAAAACGTAATGGATAATTCATTAGCTTCGATTTGCAGCAGAAGTGAATTATTACTACGTACGTTTCAGTCGGCTTAGCGAACGGGCTGCAGGCTATTCAACAGTTCGGAACTTTGCCACTATTTCGTGAAATATGGAAGTAGTTGGCTTACAGAAAAAATTCAAGGTATGGAACGTTCTAAGGAGTTTTTTCATGAAAGACATATTCACGAAGGACTCAAAAGAATATCAAGAAGTTGACCCGAGAAAAATGATTGATATTACGAGCATATCCCGGAATTAAGGACCAATGTAGTAGTGCCCATACTACATGAAATGTACATTTGCTCACAAGATTAGCCGCAGGAAGAACTTACTACAGCAATAACGTCATTTTTTTAATAATAGCAATGTAAAAATGTATTGTTTTTGTATCCTATGAAGCAGTATTCGTCCTTGTCTTAAGCTTGTTTGAGACCGTGAAACATACCATGAGGCATACAGAATTTTGAAACATCTTTTTCTGTAGTTTAGATTAGATATGAAGTCAATTTGGAGGACATCCAATGAAAGGCATTTAGGCTGTAATCAAAGCAAAAGGTGGGTCAACAAATTATTGATAAACAATTCTCCCCATAAATTTGAATGTGTTTTTTTATAAGTTTCATGCTTATTAGTTTAGGCTTTTAAGTGACTTTAAGCTTTTTGTCCTTTGTACTACTTTATGACAATGAATTCAGTGTTAATATAGTTTCTAATTATTACATTTTAAATCTAAGGCCATGAAAATAATATATGAAGTTTTCCTTCATTTGTTGCATAAATTGCAAAGAGATTGAGAAGGCTCCCATGATTAAGCTTCAACAAATAACTCCCAAAAAAATGATAAGTTTGGGCAAAGGTATATTACAAGAGGCAGAAGTTAAGACACTTGAAAAGTGTCACAAAAATGAATAGCCTTCATTAAGAAAAAATTGTGAAAAATTATAAAAATAAACTCCTTACATAGACCGACTAGCCATATTTTTCAATAAGATTCAGATGTAAGTTACAAATTAGGAAATAAGAACACCTTCAGGTTTAAGCACATCAATTAAATACTCGAAAAAAGAAAAGGTAAAGGCAGCCACGAGAGCACAATTCGGGCGAAAGACAGGATATCAAAAGAATCGAAAGGATTTGGTATAGAAAATAAATAAGAATTTGCTCGTTAGCCAAAACTTTAAACACTGAAACCAATTGCGTAAATTTATTGTTTCCTTTTTTACGGATTAAATGGTAAAACTATTTCCAAACTTTCCACACAAGCTCAAATAAATAAATTATTAACTAAATAAAACTTAAATTTATAAAATAAATCTACCTACATATACATATATGTAAGAATAAGAAACAGTAAATCAAAATGTAACTGAAATGCTAGAGAAATAAATTCAATAAATGTTGTACACATTTTGCAGATTTATTTAAAAACAAAATAAAATATTCAATCAACCACATAACTTCGATTACCCAGGCAAAAAGATTATATCAGGCATGCAATCATCCTGAGAAGGCCATTTGAACTAAGACACACTAAAAAATTACTCAAAACAAAAGAAGTAAAATCGAAGAAATCGAATTTCCAAATAAATACAGTGCGGCGATAAATCCAAAAGCAAAATCAAATCGAAAAAAAAATGTCCTTTCTTTTCACAAAAATAACTTTCTCTGAATTAATTAAAAAAATAAAAAGAGAGAAATCATAGAAATTGAATCGAAAACGAGCCGAATAATGCAAAACGATTACGATTCATATCAAATTGGTTGCATATAAAAGTCTCCATATAGAGGAGCGCAAATAGAGGATAAATATCTATCAAAAAACAAAATGAAAATCAAAAACAAATTAACAGAGAAAGAGAGGAGACGAGAGAATATTGAAGTTAATAATGGAATGCTTGATTTATCGAATTACATTTTGTTTCTGTTTCTGATGCTGTGCTGAAGACCTTACAATCGTTTTACGTAGTGCTAAAGGTGGCCCTGTAAATCTACTTACAGCAGCTGGAACTGTTTGCAAGCGAATTGTGGGATTCGTTGAGTTTGCTCCCATAGTTTGATTAACTGGATTCGATGATGCCGTACCGACACGCAGCAACTGGAATCCATTTTCTGTTTTCAAAATTAAGGCTGGTCCTGACTGTCCCGGCGTCAAAGTACTTAACGTTATCTACAAACGAAAATATTATTAATATTAAAAGATAACAATTTATTTTTTTAATTGAAATTACCGCAGGACTACTTGGTCTTGTTCCCACCATATGCTGTCCGCCAATGACCATCCGTCCTATTGTGCCAGTACCAACATTCTTATGTTGATTCTGCCCTGGTGGACGCATCCCTACAACAACACTTGCTGGAATCATTGATGTGCCTAAAATATTCTGTTGGTTACCCTGTTTAAAGCATATCAAATCTCTCAATTAGTATATTTTACAATATTGTTGGATGCTAAATAAATCAACAACACGAATAGATTTATATATTTAAACATACAGCGCTAAAACCATATATATATATATTTAAAAAATACACATGCAGTCTGCAACCTCTACAGCGAAAGAGTCAAAAGTGCACACCTAATGGTTAACATATTTGAATTTCTAAAAAAAAAACAAATAAAGTATAAAGATAAGGACCGTCATGTTTACTCGTATTTGCAGTCAAAGTTGCTCATAGAGTCTAGAAGAAATTCGAACTTCATCGTTTTTTATAACTTAAACACATTATGCTACGACATGGAAGATGTCGGAACAGATTCCATAAATTCATCTACAAAACATTTCAAGGCTGATACTTGAGAATGGCAAAAAAAAAATCATCACTAGGAAACTGGAGTACTTGTTGAATTATCAAAAGAGCAGGGAAATTTTTCATAAAAACAGAAAAGAGTTAAGTAGAAGCGAATGGGAATCAAAACAGATCATAATCATAATCTCACTAAAATCAGAATTATTCCAAAAAGTACATGGAACCAGAGCTGGTTCAACAAGATCCGATCAAATCAAGGGAGATTGCTATACTTTTGAGCATGTTTAACCTAAGCGGAGTACATTCCCTTCCGTCTAGGATCCAACAATCCGTAGAATTGCCTTTTGTTTCCCTGGCAGAGATCTGGGGCGATCTTTTCATGTTAAATAAAATAGAAACAAGAGTAAACTTCTGTGGAATACTCCAGGAATATTTTCTTAGCTTCTAGACAGGGTATTTCAAATCACTTTTGTTCTATGAAGAGGGTCCTAATAATATAAAGTAGCAGTCCTTGCAAAACGTAGTAGTAAGACACATCGGTTCAAACCAGCTTACATGCATCTCCTGCAAATCTGGAAAACTCTTTTATAGATTTTTTTTTGGCAAGAGGTTAAAAAGAAAGGCTGTGAAGAACTTTCGGTTTATAACGAACCAATATTGATCATAAAGTCGTAACCATATTAAGGACATCCAACAAATCCAACAACAACCGACAAAAGTTTGAAAGAAATTACTGAGCCAATTTAAACATAGTCAAAAACGAAATAAAAGCGAGATCGAAAAGCAAGTCAAGAAGAGTTCGTCTACAAAAGTTTGATGCAAAAAATAAAATTTCGTTCTTATGGCGCAGTTTGGAAAATTTCGAATTTCTTTGGGAAAGATATTCGGACTCGGGAAAAATATTAACCATCTTGCAACTCATTGCAATGAAAATAAAGTATTTTGCCAAAATCAATCAATGATTTTATTGCAGCGAAGGATTGATTTTCGGAGCATCTATCTATTTGCTTTTGACCTACACGGTCACTCATCCCCGCAGGTTTAGTCAATTGAGAACATTTTAGAAGCATGAATTAGTGCTAAGTTGGTTTTTTTTTTTAAATTATGACAAAGAAAATTATGTATTTATTCCAATTAATCATCAAAGAAAGGACACAGAATCATTTGCGTATAATTGATTTATATACATTTGTGAATATTAAGTAATCCAAATCTAGAAAGCCAGTCTTTTCAGTAGACTCACCATCGCGAGTTGAATTCTGGTAATTTTGACAGAGATTGGACCAGACGCGTTTTCTAAAGCCCCCTTTGATGTCAGCAAACGAGTGAGGGTGAGGAAAAGAAAAATGTTGTCCCGTTTACTACAAATCAGTGTAAAAACAAAATAAAAACCCATAGTTGTCAAAATTAAGCGTCAGATACGAAATATCAATCGACAGATTAAATATAAGCTGCGAATAAAATGCATATGGATCAGAGGATAAATTTATTTACCACGGGCTGAAAAAAAAATCGAGCTTAACGATGGTAACCGCATGATTTCCCTCAACATTTTCAATGAACATGAACACAAAGTATTCTGTGTTAAAATGATCCAACATCGATTAAAGGCCCGATTTCAACGGGCAACGCGCAAAAGTTCGAAGATGTCGCGTTGGCAGATCGAAGAGTGACCATCGTATGGCAGTGTTCAAAGGAATTAAATATGGAGGACTCTACGCGTTGTTAACCGACGAGCAAAGGAGAAACGAGTCGACATTTCGAGGGTGTACCTCGAAAAGTGGGGTAGATCAAAAGAATTTGTTGTCACGTTTCTCGTGACGATGGACGAAACCTGGATCCACCATTTCGATTCAGAAACCAAACAGCAATCGATTACCTGGAAACGAACCACTTCACCAACGCCGACGAAATTCAAAGTGTCGAGCGGGAAGATCATCAGTCATCAGTCTGATGATTAAGCCGAAGGGATTATTATGGTGGAATATTTTGGATCCATTATATTGCTCGTACTATGAAGACCAAAAAAGGTTCCGTCCATTCGTTTGCAAGCTACAGCCCTTTGAGTGACGCTTCTTTCGCCATAAAAAAAAAACTAGAAAAAAAACAGCAGTATCGCATCTTTGTCAAACATTGTTTTTTATGGGAAAAACTTCCAAATAATCATCTGTTCTGTTCCTCCGAAACAACAATCTATCGGTAGTTTAATGATGGTCGTAGAAGCACTGGAGATGAATTTCACTCTGGAAGGCCGAAAGAGGCTACGGTTGCGGAAATCGTCAAGCAAGTGCTACGAAACATTGACCGTGATCGAAAAGTTGAATAACGCAAGTTGGTTGAGGCCGTGTATTTCAAACGAAGGGACGGGAAACATTTTGCACAATCTCTGGAAAGCCACGAAAACCGACTAAAGCAACCAAAGGCCAAACCTCAGCTGGAAAGGTTTCGGCCTCCATTTTCTGGATACTAAAAACATTATCTTGATTGATTATCCGCAGAATAGAGAATTACGCAGCGTTATTGGACATACTGAACGACGAAATAAAGAAAAAACGGACTCGTTTGGTGAAGAAAAAAAAGTTTGAACCATCATGATAACGCACCATCACACACGATTTAGAAATCGATGGCTAAATTAGAACATTAACGATTCGATGTAATTGCTCACACACCGTATTATCCAGACTTGGCCCCCAGCCACCATTAGCTCGACCCAAACCTCAAACGCTAGCCCTGCGAAAAGAGGTTATCGCGGAGTTAAAGGCTGCAGAAATAGCACAGAATGTTGACATTGCTCTCGAAGGCAACCATGTTGAGGGATAAATAAGGTATATCCAAGTGCAGAAAACGCGTCACGTAGGTTCTTAAAATGGTTAAAGTCGTAATAATTTACTACCTGAGTTGAGGACAGATTGTTTGAGTTACAAATTATTACAAGAGTCGAAGGATACGCAATTTCTTCAGCTGTTAATATTCTTTTACGTTCGAATCCTGAAATATATGAACATAATGAGTGTGGAGGAAGCACAATTAATTTAATTTTTAATAATTAAAAAAAATAAATAAAAATGTATACCGCATCCTTGTCTCCACCAAAAATATCAATTGTGTGTGTTGAAGCAATTCTATAAGCAACGTTATATTAAAAAAGATACTTAAAAAGCAAAGCGTTAAGCAAACGATTTTTATAAATATAAAAATAAATATAATAATTTAAAAATAAGCCTCAAGCGGAATGCAAGCAAAATTAATTTAAGTAAATGTGTAAAATTTGATAAATTTAGGGGCCGAAATCGAACTGTAATTTGAACAATCTTTAGCACAATATGTGCTCCAGAAATGAGACTCAATTACATCGAATTGTTACACAAATGGAAGTAATAAAATAAAATAAGTTTACACCAACCCTTGGAAGGGCAGGAAACAAAACAAATAATGAATGAAATCAAATGGGCGATAAAATATATTTGTGGTGGACTGGTTGCACAGCGGTGTAAATACTAGGAGCAACAAACTACACAGCGAGAAGACGACACCACTACGATTGTGTCCTACCAAGTGTTTTGGGCGGCTTACGCCACGTAAATAAGAAGGATAGTAGAATAAATGTATGAAGTTGCATCTAGCATTTTGATGGAATACCTGATTAATAGTTTTGGTCATAGTTACGATTCCTGGTGCACTAGAGACTAAGCCCGCCGGCAGGGAGACTGCGTGATTTTTAATTAACAAAGTTTGAGTGGTGGCACCTACTGTTTGGGCATTCTGCTGTTGTTGTTGCTGCTGCTGTTGCTGATGGTGTTGCGGTAATCCGCCGGCCGATGTTATTGTTTTGATTGTTGTTGTGTTTGGCAACTGAGCGGTGGACACAGCTTGTAGGATTGCTGCCTGACTCGATGAGGCGATATTTATTGTGCCATTTGGTAGCGACTGACTGGTAAACGTTATACGATTACCGCCAGTCGCCTGGTTGCTGGAGTTCATTGTAGTCGGTATTTTGGTGGTTGTTGTTACACCGCCCAAAGTTTGTGTCCTAATAAAACTATTATTTGACAATTGATATTGGGTGGTGGTATGCTGTTGCTGCTGCTGCTGTGGTTGTTGTGCTTGCTGCTGCTGCTGTTGTTGTTGCTGGTGCTGCTGCTGCTGCTGATGTGATGCTGAAAAAGCTATCTTAATCGGTTCATTGCTCTTTGGCATATTCCGCTGACTTGTATGATTTTCTCCGGCAGGTATATGTCCAGCTGTCTGGTGTGGTTGGTGGTCTGGCTGCTGCTCCACCTGTTGAAAGTGCAAAAAACCTCCACCAGCACTGGGACACACGTAATTTACACTTTTATTTCTTAAATCTTCAACACTGATGTTATTATTGAACTCATTGACCAGAGCAAATGCACTTTTTTTTAGGTCACTGCCGATGGGTATCGCTGACGGGCTCGACAACGGCAACGACGACGACGACGTTTGTGGGTCGCTAGCTGTAATTCCTTGTTCAATGCCAGCACAAGATTGTTGACCCTGTATAGCTGATTTCTGGACGTTTCTGCAATTATTAATATTTGCATTTGAATTTGACTTTGCTATGGAATTTGCAGAATTGCTGAGAGATTCACTAAAATTTTCCCCGCCATTCGAAATTGCTTTATTTTGATTCTGATCTATCAGAAAATTGGCAGTAGGAGACGCCATTTTGCTTTTACTTCAACACAATACGGCGGAGGGGAACACACATACACAAGAATGTACTAGATTATGGGCACACTGAACTGAAGTACAAGTGTAGTAGACAAAACGTCAGTAGTTGGAGTAAAAGAAACAGTTTCGCTGGCATACCAATGAACTTATACAAATTATGTGGTATTGCCAGATGCAAGGAACTTTTTTCTTGAAAAGAAAACAAAAACAAGGCTTATAACCACTGAAACCTTAACTAACTTAACTTTTACCGACAAAATCTAGCTTTGGATTCATCCAAAAGGAACTTATGACTAGAAGGCCCTTATGTCAACTTAGGAGCGCAAATATGTTTAATTTTGTAAAAGATCTATCGATGTAAGCTCAAGCATCGGGAAAGAGCAGTTTTTAAAAAGATAGGTCCATGCGGAAGCCCTTAAGATAAAACAGCAGCAACAGGATTGGATATCAATCCGATTTTGAAAGGGCGTTTTGAAATACCAAATATCAGTCTTATTTCGGCGGTGGTTCCTTAAGTATTTGGGGATAATTTTCTGCTGCCGGTGCTGCACCAAATATTTGTAGATAAAACCATATCGATCGGGGTGTAATTAATACGCCCTGAGTCTGCATAACTACATAATATTAAATCGAAATATTGTTTCAGATTTTGCGAGGATAACTTGATAAAGTGGAACAAAACGCAAAATTACTTTGAAAGCAACTTTACCGATTTTCGAAAATAATATCCACCAACGAAAGTCAAACTTCGGAAGCTCTTTCAAGTAGCTTGGAAGGAAATAACAATGATAGTTTATCGGGAATGTCTAGGTTGACTTTCAAATTGTTCGAAGTTTTAGAAAAAAACCTTCAACGGTCTTTATCATGAGGTGGGGATGACACATCGTGTTTTGCTGCTACTCGTACGACGTATTAAGAAGAATTAGTCCCTATAACATGTATTTAAAAAAAATAACCTCGTTTATAAATTCGATATGATTTCAGTGTAAGCTCGTGATTTTTACATATCGCAACCAGTTTAATCTTTCAGTTTCAGTATTCGCTTGAAATCATTTAAATGGTGAAATCATCAAAATCTGGCAGTGCTGCTAAATTGTGCGCAAGGTAATAGACGCCCCGCCGAACGTCAAGTGCAACAATCTGGTTGGTTTTCCGTCACAATAAATAATAAAATGTTCACTCTATTCCAAGACGGCTGCTGATTCCAATCAATTTAAAACTATTTCCATCTAAAAATTTCGTGAAAACTCAATCGCTACTCGTCGATCGAAAAGGGAAAAATGTGTAGAATTTCTTTTTTTTTCCCCGGCCTTCTAGTACATTCAAATACTCATACCACATTTCATGTGGGGAAGGAGATATCACAAAACACAAACACACAGACACGACACAGACACAGCAACAGACGGGGAGAAAAGGCGAAAAATCTCCCAGCATTTCGAGGCGACCTCTACCTTCGAATTGGTGAAAACCCTCTTTGATGGCATTATGGTAGACGGCGATTACCGCGTTACATACATCGCACCGAATTGATTTTACTGTAAAATATGAAAATCCATCCGCAGAATCAAATTTATAACCAAAACTGCACTCGATTCGATTGTCGTTTTATGTGGACGCACTTGAATTCACTTAATTTTTGGTAATTTTGGCTGGAAATTTACTTGCAGCGCGCTTTGACACTTGAGAATTTCGCAAAACGAAGGAAAACTAAGGAAAAAAAAAAACTGAATAGAAGAGACGAAGAGAATTTCGATGGGGGAAAAAACACTTTCGGTATTTTGCAAACGAGATTGGTGGCTCGAAACGCGATTTGCTTGTTGAATTTTATCGGCAATTGATGGGGGAGGGTTTCGCGTGCATTTTTATGTGCGATTTGTTTGATTTTGATTGGGAATTTACGTTAAAAACAGCGAAAAACTTGTTTACTAATTAGAGGCAGCGACCCGCACTTCGCATTGCAATCACACAAACTAATGTGTCGGTAAGGTGGTGCGCGGTGTAGCTGCCATTCCTGCCATCAAATCAAAATTGAGTGTCATTAATGCGAGTGTATTAGTGTGCTACATTACTGCCTCTGGTGTCGAATAGCTGCAAGTGGTAAGAGCTCTATAAAACACATAAAGGCCATGACACAATTTAATTATAACAATTTATTGTTTTTCTCCCTTATAACAATATATATATATATATAATGACAAATTATATCTAAATAATCACAATCCTATACGAACAAATGAAAAATGATGGAATGGAGTATGCCAGCCTTAACATCTAGGACTATCTCATGAGCATTAAATCTATTAAGGTTTCACTTGAGAACCTTGTCTTTGTCTTCAGGCTTTTTCCGCAAGGCTATGTAGAACAGTGTTGAGACCAGAGCAATAGCGGCACCAGAGCTTATGATCGACCATTGAATGATGTTCAGCTTGTTAAGGGAGTTTAAAAGCTTCGATTTGAACAGTTGAACTGATTCAGAGTTGAGTTGTATGCCCTGTAAAAGAAAAAATAAATATATAAAAGCTTTTGGTCGACGTTAAGAACATTTACAAACCTCATCGACCCAAATGGCTGGCATTAGAACTGTTGTTAGGTTCTCGGTTAGGGTGATTCTGTTTATACTCTTTAGGAACATGTTGAACTGGACCCTTTTACCGCCTTGAAGTGGTGTTCCTGTAAGCTGTTTTAAAAGTATATTATATCTTGTCACAGTAAAGCTGCCAAATATTTGCTTACATGCTGAACATCAACATAAGTTTGGTGTTTCTTTGCGTCTGGCTTAAGGCCGCGAATCATTTTCGTATACTCGTACGAGGCACCCAGCATGTGAGGAAGAGTCAGTATCACAGGAGCATCTGAAAAGCACAGAAAAATTAATATTTCATATATTTTCCAAAATCTTGTTACTTGTAAAAAGCTGAAAACTTCAAATTCAAAGCTGAAAGTGTAAAAGCGAAATAATCAAGTTGCTGAATGCCTTTCTTTTGTTGCGATATTTGCCTGAGAAGTGTTTCAGTCTTGCACCGCGAAAACCACTTGACGTGGTCAATGAAGGCATCTTGCGAACCCACTCGAAGAACTAATGTCAATCAATTTTCCATTGAAAGAAGAAATCCTGTGCTCTTGGGACGTAGATTTACAATTTATACGCATTATATTCTCTGCAAATGCTTGGAGCTGGACTTACAGTTTATTGCCAACGCCGGACGGCCCTAGAAACATTTTTATGAGCGCTTTTTCACTCGTGAGAGGTGCGGCCGTAAACAAATGAAATTCGGTACTCCTGACAAAATTCAAAGCCACAGTTAAATCGTGATTGAAAGGTGACTTCAAAAGACTTAACAGCTTTGTCGAAAATGAGTGTACTAGGAGGACTAAACCGACTATCGCATGTGCTCGTTGAGCGCACCCAATCGCTTACCATCTTCTTGTTAGCCATGTTAAATGACCGCGTCCAGCCACCAGCCAACTGAATTCCCAAAATGTAGGCAACAATCCTTCCACAACTATTCTTAATGTATCAATATCCCGAAAATAAAGCCACACATGTTCATTTGTCCCATGTTAACATGGTATATATTTTTTTTATATATAAATAAGTCTCCAGGACCAAAAGATATTCAAGTGAATCAAAATCTGAATAAGAACTACCACAATCTTTTCATTTTTATCGATTTCAAAAAGGCTGTTGATACGCTGAGGGGCGAGAAACTCCCCGAATTGATATCAGGGATTTCAATTTGGAATGGTTTAAAAGCTCTATCTCTAATAGAAAGATCAAAGTGAAGATATCCAACTCGTTTAACCAAGAAAAAGCACTGCAATACGGAGTCCCACAAGGATCAATTCTGGGGCCGCCGCCTTACAGAATTCATGCCAATTAAATTCTTGCTGTTTTAAAGAATAGCACCGGGTTTGCTGTTGTAGATGACATAGCAATTGTTGTTAGCCATAAGGAACTTTCAACTGCAACAAACTTAATGCAAAAAGAATTTGATTCAATTGTTAGATGGTGTCACGATTTTGGGCCAGACAGCATTTCAGGTACCTAGGAGTAGATCTTGATTGCTACTTCAAATGGGATCTGCACTTTGCTCAACTTGGTAATAAACTTAGGACAACAGTTTACGCTTTACACTATCTGAGTAAATATAGTAGTTTTAGCGTATTGAAGCAAGTACTTACTACTTTACTAGTAGCGTCCTTACTTACGTACGGTATACTAGCTTGGGGAAATACCACCCAAAGTTACCTGAGAAAGAAAATACAAAATCGAATCGTGAAAACACTTGCAAGCACCAACAAACAGTGAACCCTTGACGGATCAACTTAACGGGTACAAAACACTTGGCCTTTTAAATATAAAGCAACTATTCGAGTTGATTATTCTTAAAGAATACTCTGACAATCAGCACTACAAGCAACCAATCTAACATCAGTTCAATACCAGAAGGAGAGCGCAAAGATTCCTGCAAACAACAAGATTCAAAAACGAGTATCGAAAGCAACAAATATCTGTGATTATTCCGCTTATCTTCAACAAGATGCTAAGATCTGAACTTATCTTCCAAAGGCTTAAGAAAAAAATGTATAAGAAAACATATTTCAATGAACTCTTAAATATATTAAAAAAAAAAAACATTATTATTGATCTTTCAAGAATTGATTGAAACACTTATGTAACTAACCTTCCGCAGAAAAGCCTTTTAAGGCTACGCAGATTCTCTTTTGTAAATATTTTATTGGGAATTAATGTGAAAAAAAATTGAATTGAAAATTGAAAAATTGCCTGATGGGACTCGGAAAACCGTTGAAAAGTTTCATACAATCTATGTTTTAAGAATTCTGAAAAAAGTAAGTCTTATCATTTGAACCCTAGGTTCACGATACAGCACTTTCTATTTGGCGACATCAGACGTTCTAGTTATACATTCCAGTTCAAACTAAAGTGGCAAATTCTGATGGTTTACAGAGAGGGCTTGTCCAATGCAACTCCTAAACTTTTTGCATTCAAAACATTATTGTAGCCTTTAATAAAACCAGGATCCAACGTCATTGGGTGTCAGGAGTAAACTGTCTGCAAGCCCAATGTTTAAGAGAGGATTGAACCGTATTTTAAAATAATATATTATTTCTTCAGGAGAATGAGAACAGCGACTGTTCGAGAATGAGTGCATTCAAAAACTGAGTGTTGCTTTTACAGAATTCAGTTTCCATGTCTCGTGACTTAATAGTGCCCAACTTTTGCCGTTGCATGATAGAATTTAACCAAGCTTAATTTGAATAATTGTGCAGCTTTTCGTAGAAAAAGGTTGAAAAAGTTCAACTATTGTGAATGCGGTGAAGGTTTATGAAATGTGTCAGATGTGTCAAACCTCTAAACACCATAAATTTATGTTTCGTTGGCTGTCCCATAGACACGAACTTAGTTTTTTTTTCCAAAACTCGAGCATATAGACTGACACCATAATCAGTATGGCCCTAAGCATATTCCTGCCACAGAAAAACGAGCTCATCGATTCCAACTCTGCCAATCTTCTTCTCTTTGAACGGTTTGGTGATCTTGCCTTTACGGATATAAGGTAAGCAGTGATCTTCCTCCGACAATTCCTTCTGTCATATTGAAACCTAAGTCATAAGGTTCACAAAGAATAGGAAGGCCGAGCTTGCAGTCATGCGTTTCAAGGGTAGTTGACCTAAAAGGTAGTCTCGAAACTTGACTTGGCTTGAGTTGTAGATACCTCTACATATTGCACCGGTCTTATGAGTTTTTTTTTCCATAAAAACAAAAGCGGCACTTGTACAGATTTTCAAGGAAGAACTATTCAACGAGTGTTAATAAAATCCTTTCACTTTCAAACACCGTGTTTTATCATTGGTGTCCGAAAATCATTAAGGTTGTCTTTGCGGTATGATCGATTGATAACCACGGCACGTCTCTTGTCTTTGGCAAGCCAGTCAGGTATTTCTATCGTGGGAAGGTGAATAAATTGAATTGAACGTATGTCAGGGTAAATTCATTGCCGTTATGCAAGGCAGGTAATTTTTTGAAGAAGGTCACGGCCTTTATAGCGTCAAAATGCAAACTGAATTGTTATGAAGTCACCCAAATCAGATATAAAGGTTTTTTTTTTTATTTCTAGAACATTCACTTAGTAACGTTTTAGAAATATGACCTTTTACCCTTTTATGGATCTCAAGGCAGGCAAATATCCTTTTTGTTTAATCGCATTTCAAACAAGCTGTCCTCTCAAACTTCTGCAGTTTTGCGAAAAAGCGCGTTTGAATGGCTCCAAATAAAATGCTTGAAGTTATAATTCGAAACTTCAAATACGACCCCCTTTAAGTCTTCGTTGACTATAATGTCGGTGCTTCTTTACAGTTTACAGTGAATTTTTAAAAATAAAAACAGAAAAACGTTCATTTTTATTTTCTTCAGTTTACTGCTGCAAATATACTTTAACACATGAATCTGGTGAGGATCATAAAGTTAGTAGAGATTTTCTTCTTATAAACTTTACTAGAATTTTGGTTAACCATTTTCGATTTCAAGATAAATCTTTTTATCCCTGCATCAATTCTTATGCTTCTATTAAAGCTTTAAGAAGTGGTTTTCTTTAAAATCTCCTTGGGAACTAAAGAACTGAAACCAGATATCAAATCTGGCCACAGGGTTCAAGAAAGAGTGTCAGCATAAGAGCTTTATTTGTGTTCTCAAGATGCTATTTTTCTCGTTGCTCCACGTTTCTCTGGCCATGCACCTTGACAATGTAAACCGGTTGTGTTCTCCGAAATCATTTTAAGCCTCGATCAAGTTGGTTACCTCAACTATCCTTCGTCGTTGTGTATGTGGACCGTATTTAATGGCGAAGATAACTACATTCAATGCGAGCAGGACTTAGGTTTAGGTTTCCCGTATACATTGCAAAAGCAGAGGTTACCGAGTCCTTCCTTTCCTGCATATAGGAGCCATGATACTGGGTTCCGTATTAATATCTTCCAGGGCCTTCACTATCACCGAGGTCCACTAAGGCTATCATGGTAAACTCTTTGAAGTCCATGCTCTTTTCAATGACGCTGGTGTCCTCGTGAATTTTAGGGTGTTGTGTGTCACAAATGTTTTTCTCGTTAAGGGAACCACACACACATTGGTCTAGCAGTCTTTCCAGCGTAAATATTGATTGGTTAACAATATTTTGCAGCAAAGGAAAAAGGTTTTTGAGTGATATGTTTATGTCCCTCCAGCTTAAGTGGAAATATCTTGCTTTTAGAATGGAACGATAGATTTTGAGATGAACTGAAGCATAGCTCTGATAGTTCTGCCTGGATCTGATGGCAATCACTGTCGTATCGTTTTATTTTCCCTTCTTTTCTGTGTTCTGTAAAAATGTTAGTCTCCTCTCTATTCGAAATGACATCTAAGGACTCGCTGGAAAATTTGTTGAGGAACATCACCTATTGCATCTCAGTTTTCCTTTATTCTAAAACATGAATGTCCTCGATGGTACTACAATGAGATATGCGTACGAGTATGTAAAGCTAAAGGCATTTCACAACACAAAATTTACTTAATTTTTGGATAAGTCCACACCTAGACAATCACTATCCTTCGTAAAATAATTTTTCATTTTCCATTCGAGATGAAACTTTTAAGTGCTGTCCAAGAAATTGAATCTGCTTATCAATAACTCAAAGATACTGAAAAAGTACTTTGGCACTTAACTTTGCGAGTTTAGGTCTGAAGTATATTTACCAATTAAAAATGTTGGTACTTCAGAAAACTGACCTTCTTAACTTCATAGGTTTCGTTAAGTGTTATATTAATTTTGTGTTTTAGTTTTGAGTGTTTCAATAAACGACACAAGTTTTCTCCAAAACAAGCAGTCTAACTTTAAATGGAAGTGTTTAATGCCTACTTTTAATTGGAATACATTTCATCTTCGCGCTTAATTATGACCTCAATTTACATCGTACATGCCTTTGCCTACTTAATTGCTACTTTAACACTTCCAATCAGCTATGAGCATCTTTAATACCCTCTTGGAAACATGATCCACACCAAACGTTCAATTTGAAACTAGAAAAAAAACCCCTTCAAATTATTCTTCCGCATTTCAAGTGACCCTTGAAACTATTGTAAAGCAAATGTTATTGCTCATGACGAATCAATTAATAACCACACGCCTTGCACTCCATCATCTCTTCACGTCGAGGGCGGCTTTTCATAAATAATCCACTGAAGAATCTTAACAGATTTTTGAACAATAATATTTATTATTCTAGAAGCGGTGGGTTTGTCTTGAGCCAAAACTGTTATGATTGAAAAAAACATCAATTTATAAACAAAAAAAAATTTGAATAATTTATGCTATCCTCGGCGAGGAAACACCACCAAAACCACCTCAAGATTTGCTCAAAAAATGATCAACAAGCTTCGTTCTCGTTCTTTTGATGGCACGAAAGTTGCATACTTTAACTGTGAGATTTATTTTCTAGATTAATTTTTGTAAATATAGGGTGGGCCATCTGTTGGTTTCATTTTGAATTGTATGTTATTTGCAATATTGCAGCTGTTGCCGAAAGTTTGCGTCTCAGGATCTGAACATCAGTCGCACTTGCTATACAACATCTGGCAGAGTCTCTGGTTCTCGACAAACCAATATCTCTGTATAGGGATAGCCTTAAGTTTATTTTATGATCATAGTTGAGTTTGTTTTATGATTGAGTTGCTCAATAAAGTATTAAATAAGCCCATGATCCTTACACAGTCTGATGTTTATCCCCTATCCTTTGCTTTGTCCTGTCCGCAGTTCGATCAATACGAACCCTGCCCCCATTCAACGAGCTTAATCGTGCACCCACAATCCTGCAGGCTCCACGAATTGACAGACAACGGCTTCCGGTTCACAAAGTTTGTTGCACAAGATTCTCTCACAAAAAAAATCCACACAGCAACCTGGCTATCTCTAAATAGTCGAATTGCCTATAGGCTTACTGACGGAAGACACTCGTCAAACGCTCGAGATGCGCCCACGTTAAGAGGTCCCTATGCCGATCACTTTTTTATATCAGCCCGAATGTAAGAAAGCTGCTCCGCCAACAAAAGGGAAGCGTAGCATTGAACGCCTTAGCACACCATCGATTGCCAGAGACTTCAGACAGCGGCTGAGCGAAAGACTATCCAATTAGCCGTTGCCAACCAACAATATGTGGGAACTATGCTGCACTGTCATACAGGAAGTAGTCGAGACCACCTTAGGCTTTCAATCCGTGGTGTGATGACGAATGCGCGCAGTAAAAGAAGGTAACAGTTGAGGTTAAGAATAAATCACCGTGATGAAAAACGGGAGCAGCATTGGAAAGAGTACAGCGCCCGAAGGAGTGAAGAATAAACAACTATTTCGAAAAATGAATAAAACTCTTGCAGTCTACTAGAAGAGTCTAGAAATCGACATCTTGCCAGAAGCTATTATGAAAAACCCAAATATCTAGCTCAAGCTAAAGAACCATCACTCAGCTTCTTCGAAATTGTGATGGAAATCTTGTTACCGATCCACGGAGATTTGTACATGCAAGCAGCATTTTAAGCAGCTGTTAAACAGGTATGACCAAAAGTAAGCCACTGACGTTTGGTCCTACCCGCGAGCAAGGCGAATGGAGAACAAGGCATAACCGTGGACTCTACGAACTGTTCAAAAACGTGGATATAGTCCGGAAGTCGAAAATCTGTAAACTACACTGGTTCTACCATATCAAGAAAATGATCAATAATGCTCCATCCACGAGAGTTTTTAAACCCAAGCCAAGGTTAAAAAAGAACAGGAAGAGCGAACCTCCGGTTCAATGATCCAACAAACTTGAATTGTAGAAAGCTTTGTTTAGCCAACAGGAGGGAAGCTCCCTCTTAAATTAATAAATAAATTCAATGATCATGTAATCATTCGTTTTGGTAATGCAACTTGGCCATTTGACTTTTTTGGGAGAGATAGAATTCAGAGAAGATTCAGGCACCCAAGATGAATATTGATCAAGCTTTCTATGAAATAGGAGTCGGAGCCATCGAAATTGTATTGAAAAAAATAGTTTATAATATGACCTACTGTCAAGCCAGCCGGGGCAGTTTTTTGAATAAAATTACACTCCATTTTTTAGAACAAAACCAAGAGATATATATGAGCTTTAGCTTCTTTGAAGAAATGCTATCATCACATCTTATGAATATTTCCACTTGGAAGCCGAACTTTATTTTGGCGTGTCCTAGTTCTCGAACAAAAGCTCTTTTTTAGGAGAGTTGCTCTCTGCTCATATTCCAATGTCTATAAATGATATTTAAAAACAGTCTCAGATCGACTTTCTTTAGTTTATAGCATTTCCGGTTTTCAACAAATCAAGCCCGATTGCTTTTAATATCATCAAAAGTTGAACCTAATCTGTTAAACCAGATACCAAAACGCTTAATTCATTTAATTCCATTCACTCAGAAGCATGTTTTAGTTTCCTATAGCTTGTCTTCATGGCTCTTCCAAAGAACGTTCCTGTGTTTTATATGATTTCCTTACCAGATGCCTCATAGAAACATTCAGCATCGAATCATGTTTTGATTTTGATGAATCAATATGTTTAGCATAAACCTTGAGCCATGATTTTCATCTCTCGAATTTTCTCGTCACTTTGTCTGCTGCCACTTAAATCTATGCCGATTGACAAACTCATGCTTATTAATTTGCTTATAAATTGAGGCTTTGAATATCGACAAGACTTGAAGTGTGATGCGTTCAAAACAAGCTCGATACGTGTACTTTTTTTTATCTCACAATCAGTGATGTCAAAAGAGGATAAGAAAGTGAAAAGGTTAATTGGTCAATGCAAATTGATTGAAGGTGTTAGCGGGGATCTTGAATATTTTATGATTGCAATAGAACAGGAAATAGAAAGCCTCTTCATTGAAATTGAAAATCAAAAGATATTAAGTTTTCCGTTTCCTAGTTTTGTTGAACCCGGTTTGTTGGGTTTTCCCTCATAAGACTATTGCAGCCTCCAATGCAAACAACATTATGATGATTTTCTTTTTCTTTAAGAAAAGCCAAGCAACTTGTTTTCAAGCTCGGAATGCAGACTCTTCGAAACAGTAAAGGAACCTTTTTACCGAGAGAGTATTAGAGGTAGAAGCATCAAAAGAAGAGAAGAGAAGCCAAACCCGTTGAATATAATAATATCAACTCGAAATTCACTTTTTGTGATGGACCGGGTTCCGAACGGCCTCAGACACTTTCGCATGAGAGTTGTACTCACGAGAGTGGAGCCGTGAAAAAATCCAACACTGTTTCTGGTAAAAAAAATTGACAAAACTCTTTGTTTCGGACCATTTCATTACTGAGGCCAGGTGCTGTACTATTTTTCGTTGATGCGAAGCTTTTAAAAATTCATCTGCCTTCAACTTGTTAATTGCTCTTTGTGAAGTTGCGTTGTCCAACATTGTGAACCCCATGTGACCGGAAGCACAGCTGTAATATAAATCCTTCCTTTCAGTCAAGTGAACAGTTTATGGATCTGCGCGAGAGGAAATGGTGTCCGTTATTTGAACATTTTTCACTCAGAAATGATTTTTCCATTCAATACGAGGTATGAGCTGGATTGGATCAGAGAATGGATAAAACAGGTACTCAGTGGACTGGTGCGACACTTTTTCCCCTCCAAAATATTCATCAATGCATCGAGTGCTTGTTGTCAAAAATTTTAGTCTCCGCTATTGATGATTCAAGTTCAAGATTATCAACTAAAACAGTGAAGATATACATACGCACTTAAGACACTCCCCTGACGTACCCCATCTTTGATAAGGGAATTCGTCAGTGACTTTGACAATGAAGCAACTCAAGTCCCCCCGTACATGTCCACAAATTTGGAGACGAAAATCACAATCCATCTGCACCCGATGTCTCCCATCTTTTTCAGATTCCGAAGGCTATCTCGTCTGGCTCAACTATTCTTTCTTAACTTGAATCTTTGACCGTACTTAAGTAACGAAAATGCTCTTGGGAAGTTTCTCGTTGGAAACAGTTCATTTTAAAGTCTTTCAAGTAAATACTACTTCACTATCTGTGAAGAATTTTGTCATCATAGACAAGAAGCTCGTCTTGAACTTTTCCGAACAAATCTTCTTGAGTATTTCTCGTTCGCCGAGACGTTATTTTAAAGATGTTTGTTTATTTGTTTGTGCCCTCACTTTTTTTACGCAGGACCTTTACAGTGTCTTCAATCACTTCACTCACGCTTCACACTTTTCTGCTCCATTCCGAAAAATCCTGAAAGAGAAGTCGGTTTCGCAGGACGAGTTTAATATATTTATTTTCACTGCGGAAATAAGACAGTTGATAGAGTCTCGAACAAGAATTTTTCATGAAAAGATTCTCGCTTTAATTGTATTGAACGCGAGGAAATGGAAAAACAAAACAATGCGACAGGAGTTTCCAGCACACTTGTGTATCACCAAGCTAAGACCATGTAAGCCTAGATCGTAAATATAAACAAGAAGACCTCTGGCAGCGCTTAGTACACTACAAAATTAAAAAAAAAAACAGCGCTCGTTTGCATGTGTTTGGCGTAAAATGTATTCTTGTTATGCAAAAAAATGAATAAACGCCGCACAAATGTTGATGAATAAACATCAACAAACAATTTAGAATTGGACTTTTACTTTTTATCTGCCACGAAGCTCGAGGAGATAAAGATTGATGGTGTCGTTACGTGCGATGACGCATCTCATTGAAAAGGCAACGATGCTATAAAGTATAGATTGCCTATTTAAATTTCCGACCATTATTTAATGTTCGAATTTGTTTATTTAATTTTTGTTTGTTTTTGTTTTTTTTTGGCAAAAAGCCTAGGTATGCTCTGGAAGATACAGTGCCAACAAAGTGTGGCCTTAATTATTGTTTCCTGTTTACCGGCAAAGGGTAATGAGTTCTTAGAAAACGTGTACACGCGCTTCGATAAGTGTTGAACTGAGAATCAATTTATTCTGTGGCTTTTGCACAGGTGCACACCTAATGGTTTAAAAAAATGCCTGATGATCTTATTTCCACGAAGCCATATTTATGTTCAGGACATTCCACGAGCATGAGGATGCAAGGCAGTTCCAAGATCTATTTTCAGTTGTGACTCCACTTTGATTAAAAGGTCACTAAGTGTTTTTGAGGCTATAGTCTAAAATCTTTTTACTCGATGATTTACTGGGAAAAAATGCGAGCCTATTTCAAACATATTCATTTTTGAAGTCCTCATTGAGCTTGAAAGCTGATGCTCAACAGGAGCAATGGACTTGGAATTGTGCACTTGTAGAGACGTACATTTTAACAGAGTGCCGGTTAGTCATTTATAAAATATGAAGAAAAAATAGAATTGGCCACGTGGGACTCCAGTTAATGTGGGACTCCAGTTAATGTATTAAAAAAAAGGACAGACTCTTTGTCAGAATCGGTCATAAATTTTCCTAAGCACGAAATACGACCTTTTTAAAATCAATCTTACCTAAAGCCTTACCAAAATCAAGAACATTAAAATGTATTCTTATAATGTTTAAGACTGGCAGATAAACAGGTATTTCATGCTTGGTACTTGACCTTCTGTTTGCTGAACTATGATTGCTCTAAAACTTATGATATGCCAGAAAGAATGCTTAATAGGTGAGCACCTATAGCAGCAGTGGACGAATCAGTGCAGGAGTCAGCTTTGCATTTATTTAGGCAATAAGAAATATGGAATAAGAAATATGGATGGAAAGATGCTAAAAAAACAATAACGGGTTGCGTAAAGGCTCAAAGCTTAAAGCGGCACTTTAGGCACCGACCCATAATCGTGGCGGAAGAACGTCTTATTGAGCTCAATCAAGCTGAATGCTGATTTACCTATTGATCGATCGATAGTTATTTTCGAAAGGCATCTTTTCATATTTTTTTCTTTCAGCTTCGGGAACTTGAAACCGTGAGTTCAGTGTCGATTCCACAAGTTCTCTGAGAGTTGGGTGATGTTTCTAAGCCATAAGGCTCACTACATCGTCGGCGTACCCTTTTATTTTGATACTATGTGCCTTCTGAGCTTTGAGGATTTTATTCGTGACGATTACCCACACAAGGGAGGTGTGTACCTATTCGATAATCTTATTACCGTTTTCATGTCCTGAAAATTAACCTCTGGCTCGGTGAATTCTGTTTCAACATTTTTGAAAGTCAGCTAGATTTTTAATACTTTTATTTCAACGGACCCTGCTAAGGGGTATACAATGCGACGAAGCCCGTTTTGATTTTGTGAAAAAAATACCCTAAACAATGAATAATGGTCTCGTCAGATCTTCTGTCATAGTTTGTTGGTCCAATTCGCTAAAATCGCGGTTCGGGTCCACTGTGTCCTTATAAATATAAATGTAGATTTACTAAATAGGGTCTCGGTTATTCAAGATTTCCATTGAAGACTTAAGAGGTCCTCTGGTAGCTAGAAGAAGCTACTTCATCCTGGTGATTAGATTATTCCTTGAAGTCTCTAAGATTTCGAAGTTTTATAAAAATGGAAGTTTTATATAAATGAATGCAATCAAAAAACTAAATTCGTTAAAAAAATGCATTTCAAAATGATCACTCTATTCCAAGCTTCTTACTGTTGTTACATCTCCAGTTCAGTGGACTTTATTGCCAACCTCATCGCAAGCCACATATAAATATATACATGATCACTTCCAGTGTAAATTAATTGACCACTAAGGCTTACTATTTAACGGCTTTAGTATCAGGACAAAAGTCTTAATGAGCTTGACTCGCCTTAACTTAAACTTCCTTAATTCAAAGCTCATGCCATAAAACAAAGAAACATCCCTTAATAGCTTGGCTTGAAAGTCTCCTCGGATACAAACTTGATCTTCACGATCAGCTAGTTTGTCTGTTTATATCATAGCCTGATCTTGGATATTAAAATTTTTCGACACGCTACAATTAGTGAATCACCATAAAAGCCGATAACTGTCGACAATGGTTGTGCCCAAGTTGAATATACAATATTCACACTTTAATTGCTGAGGTCACTCGCAAAGCTTGACCCAACTTGCCTTGTCCAACGAGTGTTTTTTTTTTTTTTTTTTTTAATGCATTTTTATTTATTAAATTCATGAACTTACGTGCTAGACAGAAAAATGCTTAAAACTAGCTTAATTAACTTAACTATGTATAAACTAACTTACTGGCCCTATACGGGCGCTCTAAGCTAAAATTAACAAATTGAAAATGTGTCTTTCGACTTAATACTTATTTTATATATTAACTTTAACGACTAATTAGAAACTAAGAAAAATATTTAAATAGAGAAAAACTTAGTACATGGACTTTTATGTTTAAATTAAAACTAGACTTAAATACTAACTACAAACTACAAACTAATCTAAAAAGTAAAATATTAACCTAACTTATATTACAATAAAATTAAAACTACTTACACTACATTAAACATAAATAAGCCGGCCACGGCTGACAGTACATGCTATATTTGCCTGAAGGGCACCCAAGATATAAAACGACGACGAAGTTCATCCTCCGTCCAGCCACCAAAAGTGTCGATGTTGTCTTACGACATCAGCTCTGTCGCGGTCTGATACCGCCCTACTGAACCTGAGGGTCTCCGGTGAGCTACTTGCGACGTCTTGTTCGTAAGTGACTCGCCCGTCCACAGCTTTTCGACCAACGTGGAAGATTAACGGTACCGCTAATCTATCCTGGACCAGACCTTTTCTATCCAAATAGAGAAAAGCTTCAGGGGGAATAAGGCCGTTGAGGCGCACTGTCTCATGATGCAAATCATTGGGGTAAAAAGCCCCGGAGATCAAGTTGTTGGTCGAAGTCATTGCTCTTGCAATGTGACTTCGAATAAGTTTTATCAGAAAGTTGTCCACTCTGATCAGGTTGGCCCCGTTGTACAGGACCTCATTACTATAGAATTTTTTGTACTCAGACTCTCGAGTTCTATATAAATGGAGACAAGCCCTAAGGCATCGTCTCTCGAAAACCCGTATCTTTTCCATTAAGCTTGTTCCCACGTTAAACCAAACGGGACAGCCATAGGCAAGGACAGGCCGAATGAGGGCCGTGTAGCAGATCACCTTTACCTTGGCATCGAGTTGACTGCTGTGAAACAGTCTCTTTGTCAAGGCAAAGGCCGCTTTGGCTCTGGCCAGAGCAGCATCTATATGTTTGTTATAATATAGATATTGATCTAGCCAGATCCCAAGGTATCTGACAACACTTCGATTCGCTAATGGCTGTCCGTTTTGTCCAACAATAGAGAACATTCGCCACTTCTTTCTAGTATTTCTAGAAGCCCCAGACAACGGAGTCCTAAACAGAATGGTCTCGCACTTTTGAAAATTGATTTTCAACTTCCAATCATCGCAATATCCCTGAACTTTTTCGAAGTCACGCTGCAAAAGACTTACAATGACCTCGATCTTCGGACTCGACCTGTACGCGATCAAGTCATCTGCGTACGCTATGGATTGGCGGAGAGATCCTACAAGATCACTTGTGAAGATCGTAAATAAAATCGGCGAAATAACTACACCCTGTTGTAGACCATTTTTAATTTCAAAAGTCCCAGCAGACACCACATTGCCATTTTTCACAATAAACTGTCTGCTGGTGAGCATATCTAAGATTATGTACAGCAGCGGTTTGCTTATGCCGAGCTGGTCAAGCTTGAAAAAGAGCCCCTGCAACCATACAGTGTCAAAGGCCTTTTCCAAGTCAATCAACAAGGCACCCGTGCATTGTTTCTTACCTTTGTTCCATTGGATATCCGATACCAGTTTAGACGCGGCATGTATACAATCATGCCCCGCTCTGAAACCGAATTGGTTATCCGGAATAATATTTTTGTCCTCAACCCACTCGGTCAGGGCTCTATTGATTACTTTTTCAAACACTTTGCTGATGTTGGGAAGGAGACTTATCGACCGGAGATTTGCCGGATTGGACGTGTCTTTGTTCCGTTTAGGAATTGGTTGCACCACCGCTGTCTTCCAATGAGCTGGATAATGTGCATTATTCAGCAAATTGTTAAACAGGGTAGTGTAAATGTTTACCGCTTCTAGAGGAAGGTGTTTAAGAACAATGTTTGGTATTTCGTCGATTCCCACAGATTTCTTACTTCTAAGAGAACCGAAAATGACCAGGAGATCTTCCTGTGATATGAATGGAGGGTGAATCCCTTCATTGGCGATGACATCATTTGCCAAATTATCGTCATTGAACATGGTAATACCAGTGCTCTCCGATCGCCAGTGCTCAATGTCATATCGCAAGTAGAAGTTGTGCAATAGGACACGATTTTCCAAGATATGGTTCGGGCGAGTGCTAACATTCACCTTATACACATCCTGAAACGTCGCACCTATTACTTCAACCTTCTCCTGAGGATCTTCGATCACAAAAAAGTTGTCATCTTCGATCGCTTCTATTGGATCAATGCCTGCTGTCACAAGTACTTGTTCGTTTTCTGTAGTTCGGGGGAGCTTAAGACACGGAAGCTCATTCTGATTTTTTCTTCGAAAGATTTTATTAATTTCCGGGAACATACTAGGATTGCTATCTTTAACAGCCCGGATTTTGTTATTCCAATGCGAATTAATTACAGCACGGTAATTTTGCTGAATTAATTGCTGTAGGTTTTTTAACTGTGATTTCAGTGTCCTAACCTCCGAGTTTTGTGGGTCGGTGAAACGTCTGTACAGGAGTTTAAGTCTCGTCAGTAGCCTACTCTTTTGTCGGTGTAGAGCGTCGATCGTAGCATTGCGGTATATATTGACATTGTCAGTCAGTTGGTACTTAGGAATTGTTCTGTCCATTGTTTGTTTTATTGTGTCGTCCATCCGTTTGAGGTAAGTGTCGATCTCTTCGTTCGACAAATTCCTGTTGGATGGTGGGTTGAGCGAGTCCGAAGAGAGTGCTCTTGTCATTGTTCGGGAGAAGCGTGTCCACCGCGTCCTACTGTAATTGTAAGAATGCGTTTGAACATACTCCTCCAGTTCCGCAATTTCGTTGGGAATTGTTACTACGGCACTAAATCCGCAATGGTCACTGTCGTACACGAATGTGTGAAGACAGTTTATTGTTCGTCGGTCCATGTCAGTCAGCTGTATCCGTTCGTCAAACAGCATAAGATCTATATAGGAGCCTGATCTGGGATAAGACGGACTATCCGTCGCTTTTAAATCGAGTCGATACTCGACACTATTCTGACCCCACCAATTGAATAGTAGGTTCCCTCTAGTGTTTGGTGATTGATTTCTCCAATTACTATGTTTGGCATTTAGATCTCCGGCCATGAGGTAATAATTCTCCTCCGAACCCAGACGTAAGTATTGAAAAAGTGTCTCGAGCTCTGAGATAAAACAGGTTTGTTGAGTAGCTTCAGTTGCATAGGCTGCGATCATATGCAGCCTTTTCCCACTACGGAGGGGGATGCATATGATGCAAGCCTCTAGCACCTGGAATCTACGCACTTCACCGCTGTACACAACCTTAAAACGCAGATTTTTTCTAACAAAGATAGCGACGCCACCAGCTCCATTGGAGTTGGGTCTGTCTCTTCTTACAATATGGTACTGACTGTGCCTCAACTTGTGCCTCTGAGAGAGCTTGGTTTCGCTAACCAGAAGAACATCGGGACTTTGGTCTTCTAACAACTTGAAGAGTACAGCTCTTCGTTCGATATTTATTAGCGAATTTACATTCACTGAAAGGATCTTTAAGGGTTTCTCCACCAGCGAACACATTACGACTGGAGGCGCGTTAGACTCGGCAACAAAGTGTAGATACGATCTACGCGTGTCGCCTGTTCCTGAATTTGCTGTTGCAGCTGACTAATTTGCCCCTGAATAGAAAGCAAAATAGCCAGCAGATCAGCATCACCACTAGGTGCTCCAGGTCGTGAGGCCTGAGGAGCAACCTTTGGTGCTTGTTGTACCGTACTCCTCTGACCGGCCGCCATTTGGGCATAGGTCACGTTGGGAGTTACGGCTGGAGTTTTAGGAACAGGTGGGCGCTTCACCTCCACCTTCTGTTGACGAGCCAGGTTTATTTTCCTAGCATACTGGTACTTAGGACAACCCCGATAGTTAGCGGTGTGTCCCGAGTTACCACATAGAATGCACTTGAGAGTCGTGCTATCAGCAACCCTATCTTTCCCTAGCGGACATTCCTCTGCCTTGTGGTTCAATGCACACTTAACGCACCGAAACTGCATTTGACAGTTCGCAGCGGCGTGCCCGAACCTCTGACAGCGAACACATTGTAAAATGTTATCGCTGCGATTTAATTTTTCCCAACTAATGCATTGGTAGTCTAGGACTTTAATTTTCCTCAGACTATCTATTTTGCTGTTGGGAGTCAGCTGGACCAGGAAGAACGGTAATTTCCGGTTCTCCCTTCGGGCCTTTGCTGTAGTGAAAGGCTTAACACTGACGAACTTAAGATCGTCACATTCCTTCGCTTGAAGCTCCTGAAGGAGCTCCTCGGGATCGGTGGACGAATCTAAACCTCGAAGGAGCATTGTCTGCAAACGCTCTCCTTTGGGGGTGAATGAGAAGAACTCAGTCGTCGTTTTCTCTAACAGATTTTTAATTGTTTTGTGATGTTCCACTGTGAAGCAGTGGATAGCATGCCTGTCATTACTCAATCTTTTAATAATAAAATTTTCGCCAATGGCCGACTTACATATCTTAATCGTGTCCTTCAGCTCCATCTTATATGTGTTGATCGGGGGCACCTTCGGCCTCGCTGTCTTCTGCTGCTGCTGTTGTTTCTGCTGCTGTTGTTGTTTCTGCTGTTGCTGCTGTTTTTGCTGCTGCTGTTGTTTTTGCTGCTGCTGTTTTTGCTGCTTTGGCAGCTCTGAATGTTGCTGCTGCTTTGGCAACTCTTTTTTGTGCTGCTGCTTTGGCAGCTTTGGTTGTTGTTGTTGCTGCTTAGGCAGCTGTTGTTGTAGCTGGTTGTCAGCTTGTGCTGTAGTTTGGCTGGTATTAGCCGATTGTTGTTGTTGAATGGCTGCTTGCTGTTCTTTTGCGCGCCGAGCCAGTTGCTTTGCCTTCACGGCCTTCAACAATGCCTCTAGTTGGCAAATTTCATCGTCTTCATCGTCGGTCTCCGAGGCCGCCAACGACATGAAGGAGTTGCTGTCTCCAGTATAGCGGCCTTCGCCGCCGTCGGAGACATACGGAAAATCTTCAATTGTTGTTGTCGATTTTTCTGCTGCGACTTTTAATTCTGCAGCTGCTATTGCTGCTGCTGCTGCTGTTGTTGTTGTTGTTGTTACTGCTGCTACTGTTGTTGATGGCGCCCGATCCCCGGCTCCAGTCGGCAGCTTTTCAGCTGAAGCCGATAGGGACGGGCGCTTTACTAGATTTGGAGTCGGTCTTACCCTCCTCCTCCTCTTCCCAGAAGCTGATGAAGCCAATGGTGGTGGTGGCTGTGGGTCCGGCAATGCCCTCCCCGCTCCACTCCCGGGCTGGTGAGGCGACGACTGCCGCTCACTCATATTAGTGGTTTTGTTGTGATTAATTTAGCTTATACAAATTGATCACGAAAGAAATTAAATTAATGATTGCCCCTGCTGGGAATCGAACCCTAACGTGCGGATCAATGAGTCCGCGACACAACCACTGCACCGGCTGGTTATTTATCAGTGCAGCGGCAAAAAGACCACTTGAAAATAAACTCTGCACTTGTTTTCACTATTAAAATCAAAACACTTGTTCTTCCTATGGAGGTTCGTGAGCGAATGATCCAACGAGTGTGTCTTCTTAATTATGCACATTGCAGGCTAGCGCCTCGGTGTCCAATAAAATACAACCAATAATTACTTGCGCTTGCTCAGCTGAAGCTTCCAATCGGAATGTAAATTTGCGAAGCTGTAACTTAAATATTTGTCTTTATTCCATTGACGGATTGTTGCTTTGATGAAACAGCGACGTAACACCTATGACAAGTGACTTGTCCCGCTCTAAACGAGGAATCATGGATTTGTTTATTTTATTTTTTTTTTTTCAAAATGCCACAAGTCTGTGAGATATTTGAGAAATGTCTGTGGTCAGATAAGAAAGAAGCTTTTTTTTGTTTCCAGAACCTGATTGGGTTGGCTCTTTGGGTGATCATTCATCTGGTTTGAGGGGTCCGTCGTTAGACAGAGAGGAGCTCGACCACCGGCACCGGTCATACCTACCTCTGGGCAGATGAGCCGTATCGGCAAAAGCCTCAGTCAGTATTTAATCGCGAGCGCGAACGCAGGTCCGGTAAAAGAAAAGAGTATCTCAAATTGAAATTCAAATTCATTTATAGCTGTATTTATAGCGTCGCGTCTGAGGTGCATCATAATGAACCGGGCGGGCAGGTATTTAGTAAATGTCGGCGGCTCTGTGGCATTCGGTCGAGTCGTGGTCGTTGCGTTGTGCTTTACCGTTTGGCATAGTGCCAAAGTGACCGAGTCTAAGGTTTTCGAACGCTGCGAATTGGCGAAATTATTGAGGTATGGTCATGGCCTGAACGTGGACGACGTCGCTAATTGGGTGTGCATTGCGCAACACTCCAGTTCATTCAATACGTCGGCATTTGGTGGGAACGCGAAGAGCGGGTCTCATGGACTGTTTCAAATTAGTGATCAGTATTGGTGTTCCCCACCGGGGAAGGGGGTCGCTTGTGGTGTGCGTTGTGATAGACTTCGTGACGACAATATCGCCGATGATTTGGCGTGCGCTCGGGTGATCTATGACGAGCATCAGAGGTTGTCCGGTGATGGCTATAATGCTTGGGTTGCGTATCAGACGTTTTGTAAAGACAATCCGTATGAGTATATTCAGGACTGTCTGGGGAAGGAAGATGCGGGATATTTGTATAAGAAATCGGTGGCTGCGAATCAGATCGATGATGAAGCGGAGGATGATATTGAAATGTACTCGAAGAAGAGGGGCAAGGTTTATGGGCGATGTGAGCTGGCTAAGGAGTTGTATTTGAAGCACAAAATGCCAATGGAGGAGATTCCCACTTGGGTGTGTATAGCACAGCATGAGTCGAGCTATGACACATCGGCTGTGGGGCGCTTGAATGCCGACGGGAGTGCCGATCATGGGCTATTCCAGATCAGTGACCTATACTGGTGTTCTCATAAGGGTGGTCGTAGGAAGGCGTGTGGTCTGCCGTGTAGTAAATTTCTTGATGCGGATATCAGCGATGATGTAAAATGTGTTAAACAAATTCATAAGGAGCACACGAGGATATCTGGGAATGGTTTCACTGCGTGGACTGTTTACAATGCTTACTGTCATGGGCAGACTTCGAGCTATATTCGTGGCTGCTTCGATGGGATCGACGAAAAGGATGCCAGAGCTTCGGAGGAGTATCAAAATGCAATCAAGCCTGTTAAAGTAATGAAAAGTGGTAAGCAGAAACCCCATGGGAAGGTGTATGAGCCATGTGAATTGGCTGAAGAGTTGAGGACGAAGCATGGGTTGCCGGAGGATCAAATTGCCACTTGGGTGTGCATTGCAAAGCATGAATCGGAATATAACACCTCGGCGATTGGGTACGGAGACCATGGGTTGTTCCAGATCAGTGATATTTACTGGTGCTCACCGCCGGGTAAGGGCTGGGCCTGTGGATTATCTTGCGCCGATCTCGAGGACAGTGATATAACCGATGATGTGGAATGTATTCGAAAGATTTACGCAGAACATACGCGATTGTCTGGGGATGGTTTCAAAGCGTGGACGGTCTACCCACGTTATTGCAGTCAGGGACGTTCGGAAAAGTATATTTCTCATTGTTCCGCTTCTGGTAAACGACCACAGCCAGCTATCACTGCACCGCCTTTTGCTGAAACAGTCAACAAGGCTGTCGCGGTGAAAAAGGGAAAGGTTTATGGACGTTGTGAACTTGCCCAGGAGCTGCGGAATAAGCACGACATGTCTATGAATGAAATTCCAACTTGGGTTTGCATAGCTCATCATGAGTCGAATTATGACACCTCTGCCGTGGGTCGTCTAAACGCCGATGGGAGTGCCGACCACGGGCTCTTCCAAATTAGCGACTTGTACTGGTGTTCTCATAAGGAGGGACATCGCAAGGCATGTGGGCTTCCATGCAGTAAATTGCTGGACAACGACTTGTCGGATGACATAAATTGCATAAAGCAGATTCACGAAGAGCACACGAGGATTTCTGGAGACGGTTTTACTGCTTGGACTGTGTACAACCCATATTGCAGAGAACGGACTGAACAGTACATTCGAGGATGTTTCGATGGTAGTGCATCTCTCGAAGATTTCAAGCCCGCGCCTAGGATACAACCATTAAATTACAAGCCAAAGAACAAGCCTAAGGGCAAAGTCTACGAGGAATGTGAGCTTGCGAAGGAATTGCGCGATAAGCACCGCATTCCAAAGGAGCAGATCTCGACGTGGGTGTGCATTGCTAAGCATCAATCTGGTTTGAATACATCGTCAGCGTTTAGCGATGTCCATGGAATGTTTCACATAAGTGATCAATATTGGTGTTCTCCTCCTGGCAAGGGCGAAGAATGCGGACTGCATTGTTCGGATTTGGAAGACAGTGACATAAGCGACGATGTGGAGTGCATCAAAAAGATTCATTTGGAGCACCAGAAACTGTCTGGAAATGGATTCAGTGCTTGGATCGCGTATTCGCAGCATTGCAGCAATGGGCGGGCTGATGAATACTTGAGAAGTTGTTCCGGATTCGAGACGATATACCCTGGAAACCAACAGAATTTCTATTCATCTTCAATACAAGCAGCAAATAAACCCGTTTTCAATCATGCATTCAATGCGAATCCTTTCTTGAAACACGTTAAATTGGTAAACAGCGATGCGGCATCAAAATTTCTAACACAATTTGGTGGGGAATCGGCCAGCGCCAGCGAAGAGGTCAATGATGTGGTTCAAGCCAACCCGGATTATATTAAGAATCCATTTTTGAAGAACAAACAGCCGGAATATAACTCTAATCCATTCTTGAAACAAAAGGTGTCTGACTACAATTCGAATCCATTTTTGAAATCAAAGGAGAAAGACGAATACAGCTCGAATCCGTTTTTAAGGAATAAAATAAATGAATACAGTGCGAATCCATTTTTAAAGAAAGCAGACACCGAGTTCCTTTCAAATCCATTTTTGAACATTAAAAAGTCTCAAAACAAGCTTTCAATTGAGGCGAAAAAGGTGTTCGTAGAGAGCACCACGTCACACCCAAATTTCTTGTCAATTCCAATCACACCAACGCCAACCTTATCTCAATATGGTCAAACCTATCAACCAAAAAATGAGGAAAAAGCGAAATTTGAAGCTTTCAAGGCATTATTCACTCAATCCTTGCCTCTTACAACGCAGACACCAAGAGCTGACCGACTGCAGACCTATCAGCTTAAAGGACTTCAATATTTGAAGTCATCATCTGCATCGTTAAGCCCAACAATACAAACTGCAACGTCAACTTATCTTAAGCCAATACTAAACACTTTTACAAGCTTTACCACGACTTCAAGTCCAACGTCAACACATTCAAAACCAATCCTAAATACTTTTAAAAGCTTTACGACGACTTCAAGACCAACGACGCAGTCGATTAAGACTGCCATAACTTCCTTGAAACCAAACGTTCTTCCAACTCAGCCTACAATCCTGTCAAAGAGCTCAACGCAGGCATTTATAGCCTTTACGCCAACTCCAGTCACATCCATCCGGAAAGAATCTGGTCAGTATGATCCTGGGCGGTATGACTCAGGCCGATACGATTCTGGGCGCTACGATCCCGTAAAATACAATCAACCTAAGGTCCTTGCGACTTTAAAAAGTTCTTCCAGTGCAAAGTCGGACGCTCTCAGCGGTGCGCATTACCCTACAGCAACGCCAACACTCCAGTCTAAAGTTCCAAAGACCATTAAAATCACCTCATCCGGAGTAACAACAGCTTTTGCAACGAGCACTCATAAGCCGGCTTCAATTGGATTCTTTTCGACATCAACACATGCACCCTTTGGGTTCACATCGAGTACGAAGAAAGCTGTTTTTTATGGGGGAACACCGAGTCCCGCGAATATAATTAACCCAGTTAGGCCATTTGTAACTAACTCAGGATCTTATGGTTATTTGCCAAAGTCGGATTCAGGCGAGCAAATAAAAAGCAATGATTTTTATTTCGCATCAAGTTCAAACTCAAAAAGGAGCACAGCCAAAGAGGACACAAGAACAAGTTACACAACAAAGAGGGAGACTAAAACTAGCACGAGTTCAACGAGTTCTAAAAAACCTCCAACAACAAGCAAATCGACCGTTAGTAGCTCTTATTTACAAAAGTCCAATGGAACTAGCTCAATCATAGAAACAAAACCTGCAACCCGAACTACAACAAAGCCACAGATAGTTCCGACTACAAAGTTCACCACTAGAGTGACTCAGAGACCAACTGTGTCATCTTCAACAAAGTCGACAACAAAAAAGCCACAAATATCCGCGACTTCAAAGCTTCCTTTGAGACCAACTGTTCCAACGACTAAGTCCACAACTACCAGAACATCTCCGACTACACAATCGATAAGAGTATCCAGTACAATTAAGCCAACTTCAACGACAAAATCTAAAACACAGCCGTCATATTCTAGTCAGATAAAGACAACTTCGAAGACAACTTTTCCTATTCCTGGGGTCACCTCGAAGACAACACCCCGGCCTTATATCAGACCGACGACAACCAGATCAGCTTCAGGAATCACAACAAAGCCAACCAATAAGGCCAATTCTCCATACATTTCGTTACCAATAAAACCGACTACAAATTCTTCTCCAACGAGATTACTGACCGCCGCGTCTAGTCTCGTCAAAACCGTGGCAAATGTGACAACGTCAAGGTCAAGCTCAACCAGCAGACCCCAAGTGTCACTGAACCCAACCAAAGTGAGCAAAGTCACAACAAGTTCACCAATCAACTCAAAACTAACTTCCAAAAAGCCTCTCACCACAGCAATAAGACCAACAAAGGCCTCCAAGTCCCTGTTCACCACAAATATCAATCTTTTTGATCTCTACTTCAAGCTGTACGGAGTAACTCCCTCTGGTATATCCAGCACCAGCACGCAACAAATGACAAAGCCTACTCAACCAAGTCTTCGCGCTTCCCGAACGTCATAGCCTAGATATGACATCAACGATGGCAGTGGCTCTAAGTCTTTAAAAATTTAACAAAAAAAAAAAAAAAAACAGGTCAAGCCTAGATTTAAGTTCTGGACAACATGCCATGCACTCGCAATTGTTGTTCCAATTTCGTGCCAGTTTTTAGATCCTAAATGTGATTAGTTAGTATTTTCTTTCCTTTTGTTTAAATAAATTACTTAGAAGAATTGTGTTCAAGGATGTGTTAATAAAACTTGTCGAAACAATGTTTGTAGAGCTTTTTAAAAATTGACTCGTTTTCAGGTTGTGCTCCTGGTTCTGGTTATGGTGCTGGACTTGAACTTCTGGTTAGTAATGTTCCGTCATGTTGCTATATTTGGAATGTATGTCATAGATAAGAGCAACCATTTATCAAGGACGTTTAGAAAACATACAACACGATTTGTTTAGAAGTCTTCAACGAACAATGAACTGCGAGGCGGAACTTGTTTTAATTATTCAAATTCCGGCTTGCTATCAAATTTTGGAATAATTCTTCGCAATTTGAGGCTGTTAATGTCGAATTTGGTATTGTTTATGACTCTTTGAATTTTCCATGGGATCGGCACGATGGAAATTAAATCTGAAGGTTGTGCGTTAATGATATGAAAGAAGAGCCCGTAAATTTAGAAAAAATTGGCTTGTGGGAATATGCATAATTCGGACTTTGGTGTTTCATTGATGAAACTTAGGAAGTTGGTAGTTTTTTTTTGAAAAATAGTTGTAGTTCCATTTCTGTTCTAGATCAGAACAGATTTTCTAATGAGAATCGTTCTCTCAATTTTTTTCATCATCATGCGTTAACATACTAGGGGCTCTGACTACCCTTATGATGCAAGTACTTAGCACGTGTAAAAAAAATCAGGTATAAAAAAGTAAACCTGGCTTTTGGACATCTTCAATAAAGAATCCCTTTTGATTACATCTACATACGAAGGTATTTGAGCTTCTTAGTAAATTGATTACAGGAGACTTTCTTCAATAACAAAATTTAATTGAATTGATAAGTTTTATTGCATGATTTAGAAACCTATCGAGCAGGCTCAGGATAATTTTGGGAGGACCTGTCAATATATAAAAATAATTCGGTTGTCGGAAGTCATGATGAATTTTTAATTTTTTGTTCGACAGCTAGTCAACTCTCACTTGGAAACTCCTTTGTGGTGCGAAATATTGATGGACACAAGTGTTTATAAGCGAAGAAAATATTTTAAAATAAAAAAAACTTGACCTGAGTTTCGAAAAAAACAAAACGGTTTGTTATTTTATAAACCATCATAACGAATTTAAGTTATATGAATTTTTACGTAGTTAAATTATAATGGCTCGTGGAATGCCATTAACCGAAGAGGAGCAAGGGCGTATAGGAGTAAAGCTTGCAAACAACCATAGTTTTCTTAGACACCATTTCCATGGTCAATGCATTTGTATTTAATCGAAAAGCAAGACTTGAAGTTCACTCAACATATTTAATTTTTGAGGACGAAATAAAAATGTCCGGCGGAATATTGAAGTCCAAAGTTTTATTGAATATTGGAATAATTTGTGACTTAGCTGGGTTTAAGACAAGCCCGTTGGCAGATGAAAAATCCTCATAAAATCTACAATGCAGTTAAGTTGAGTTGCTCAAAGGCCTAGATAAGTACAATTGGACGTCCTCAGCATACAAGTGAACATTTACATGATAGCAGGACAATGGCAGGTCATTGATACAAATACAAAACAGTAATTGGCCAAGAACCGAGCCCTGCGGTACTCATTGCCTGATAAATTTAAAAGTCGAATATGATTTACCGAATCAAAGGCCTTTGAGAAGTCTAACAAACACCCTTATCACCATTCTGCCTGATGTCATCTATTATTTGGAGCAAAACCGTTGAGCAACTTGGTCCTGCTCTAAAACCAGACTTCAGTGGATATAGTAAAGAGTGACGCTCTAGATGACAGTTAATTTGTTTAGTTACAAGCTTCTCAAAAACCTTCGAAGGTCAAGGTAAAATGCTTATCGGTCTGTAGTCACTAGCTTAATTAGCTCTAGGACTTTTGGCAACTTTTATTACCCCTGCTAGTTTCCAGATTTGTGGAAACGTGAAGGACATTAAACATGAATTTATAATTTCAGTTAAGTCACCGACTATAAAGGGAATAATCAACGTTATAAGCCGTAGTGGAACTCCATCTTCACGAATGGCATTCGATTTAAAAAAAAAGATTTAGCATGCGTTACTGTACTAAAATCCGGCTCAGGCATTGAACTAATGGGGCTGCAGCGGTGAGGATCGAAACTTGTTGTTTGCAGCGCATTCGAAAGAAACTGATTGTTCACTAACAAAGCGTCACAAAGCGATCATGTTGATTTTTGCTGAAAAGTTTCAATTCTTCGACGAAGAGTTCTGTAAAGTGGTATTTTCTGATGATAAAAAAATTGAACGTAGATGGGCCAGACACTTGCCAAAAACATTGGCACGATAAGAGCACTGAAAGGCATCATAGGCAACGCTCGCAATTTTGGAGGAGGCACCATTTGTTTTATTTCTTGCCAAATGAAAAGCCTAAAAAACAGAGCTTTAAAACGCTGTTCTTACAGACCTTGGAGCTGAAATATTCTGTAGCGAATTTATATTTCTACTACTACTCACGAATCCGAGTTTTCAAAAGAGCTCTTTTAAGACTCAAAACATATTGTTTTTGGGCTGGCCTGCTTGCAACACTGATTTCAACCCCAACGAGAACGTTTGGGTTATTGTTTTATGCAATATTTTGAAAAGTGGGTATCAATTTCGTAATGTTAAAGATGTAAAAACAGCTTAAAAAGAAGAATAAAGAATAATCAAGCACTAAGTACTAAAAAATGATTTGGTTAGAAACCTTATATGTTTCCTTTATTTCGTTTTAATAAAATTTGAAAAATTGTATTAAAAATATGAAACTTGGTTTGATTTTTACGATTATTTTACTTTGAAATTGTTTAATAACAACAATTACTAAAACTAAGTTTTGATTTATGAAATTTGAAGAAGAAATTTAAAAATCATTATGTCAATGAAAAAGGAGTGAAAAAAGTGATTGATTGATTTTAAAAATGCCATAGTTTTTATCTCGCTGCTGTGAAAAATCCAATCCTGATTATCCGAGTGTACTCTTATAATTTTGAGTACAATCTCCTTAGTATTCCTTTTTCACATTATACATTGCTAATACCCCCACTGGTGGAGACTTAGCCACTTTTTAAGCATTACCATTGTTGTGTCAGACTACCAAACTGTAGGCTTTTGCGCCAACCCAAAGTAGAACTATAATATTTTACATACATATATTTCAGATCATAGCCTGTGAGTTAGTTTCTAGATGTTTTGAAACTACTAATACTTTCCTTATATTTACGACGAAGAATAAAAAAATACCGCCAAGCAACCCTGATAAAAGTTATGATTATATAGACGCTCCTCAACTACCTTATTACTTTAAAAAATACATTATCGCTTTCTCGAAAACCCAATATTCATGCTTGGAGTGAATGAAAACTAACCGAATGACGTGTATGTGCAATATCAGTTGTATGGTTAGTCCAACTGGGGTTGTTATTGGCATGCATTTTGAGGACGGAACGATAAGATTATGCTTCGCATTAGACACAATAGTCACCATTGGAAACATTAGGTTTCACTCTATTTTTGAAACAACTTTTGTATAAAAATTATATGGTTAATTGCAAATTTGAAAACGCGAGCAAAATTTCTCTGTTCAAAAAACAGACAGATAGAATGTCATTGATCACAAGAGTTTTAATGGAAAATAAGGCCAGACATTTTAAACGAACGGACGACGACGACGAACATCATGGAAGTCAATTATGATCGTTCAAAGAGCTCTCACATACTTATGGTATCTATTCAAATTGAATGAATAGGAGAAAGTGATGAAAGGATAGAATGCAAAAAAATTCATAAAATTGGAACAATGCTTATAATCCAATCGAGTGAATTCTAAATTGAAGCTTAATTGAAAGAATACAAACATTCTTAAATAATTGCAGTCAATTGAAACTATGAACGTATGAAACTATGACAGCACCAATATTGTTATTGGACATGAGCTTACAGACTTCTGAGCTTAAGACTTCGAGCTTAAGACCTCGGCAGGTTAGTTTTGCCTGGAAAGTAAAGTTTCCGAATGTTCCTTTTATGGTACAAGTACTTCGCAATGCTGGTGCTCTTCTAAATTTTTTTATAAGTCTGCATTGCGTCCCGAGAACTATTTATTTATTTCAAGGACATCGTCATAAGTACAGAAAACTAAATTTTCAATTGAGCCAATCGGTCTCCTAGGTTAATCTATGCAGCGGAAAATATCGCGGTCAAATCATTTATAAACAGGTAGAACAAATCATGACCTGAAATTGATCTCTAAATTACTCCAGCTGAGAGCTTCTTCGACAGTTAAATGTCTGCCCTTTGACTTTTGTCAATGAAGAGCCCAAGTGTTCTGCACAAAACGATCATCGAGGACTTTTAATATTGCTGTGGAAAAACTACGGTTCGCTCGAAAACCAAACTGCATCGATGATAAAATATTATATCAGTAAAGGTGATAGAAATCTTTCTTGCAAGATTCTTTACAAAAAATTTTCGACTTGCAGGACAGAACGATAGCGGTAATCGGCTATAGAAACAGGCTAGCCTCATAAGAAACGAGGATTAACATGGCCGATGATCCACACGAATGTTAATTTTGACAATGAAATTTATTATTTTTCAGCTCTTTTCGTCACAAATAAAGCATAATTACTAGATCGTCAAAATTTTTCGTCGTCGACTTAATTCGAGGAAGCACCTAAAAGGAAGAAAAGTCGATCTATCTTTCCGAGCCTTCGCTGTTTACACAGCTTAAGAGAGGCTATATTTTATTTAGACTAAGCTAAATTAACGAACGCTTAACAAAAATTAAAAGACTAATTATGTATGCACAAGGTGGTCCAAAAGGAGAGGAGGAAAGAAAGCTCTTGCCAAAGAAACAAGACAACACATAAGTCGTCTTATATTGTAGAATTAGTTTCTATTGATCCAAATACCAACTATGACCTCGAATCCGATCTTAGCAAGGTTTCTAGCTTTTACAGGTTTATAATTGAAACAGATGACATGTGGCATGATACGATTTAGGATGCTAAGATAAAATAATGAACAAAGTGTTGCTTAATTGGTTTCAATATTGAACAAGGCTCTAAGGTATATAATGGCCTTCAGCATTGTTTGCAGTCTTCTGACCTTATAAAAAATGTTTAAGAAAAACATTTCAAAACGTGGTCAACAAATGATAAAAGTGCTTGGCCCAGATTTCAATTGTCCTTGACGTGCCGTATCAGTTTATAATTGCGAACACTGGCATATCAAAAGGTTCAACCTTGACATTAAATTTATTGAATAAAAAATGTTTTGTTCTCATAAATTTGTTCTTTATGACTTCATAATTTGTTTTTAAAATGCAAAGTTATTCAAAAAATATAATAATCAGGCTTGTTATCATTTAAAATGATATTATTTGCGTCAGAACTTTTGAAAAGGAATTTGTGCATCTTTTATTTGCATTGCATCTCATTTTGACGAGTTTTTAAGGCTTTATTACACTTTGCAAGTCTAGTCAAAATTCCAGTGTTTCGATACGAGTTCTGGTGTGACTTCAGAATTTGATTTGCAAAACTTAAGAATGACTAATTCAGCTACTTTAGTTACGCATATTGTAAATTTTTGATTATTTTGATAGAATGACTGAGCTATGGCTCATTAGTTTATGCAAATGTTAAGTTTTACAAACTATGAGTCAGTTCAGGTTTCCTTCGGGGCATCAAAGAGAACTGTCAATCAAAAATTACAATTAAAATAGAAAACTGTTAAAAGACTGTGCTTAGTCATTATCACAAAACCAAGAGCTAGTCGGTATGCTTTTTTCTTAGGTGGTAGATGACTAAGTCTAAAAAATCTCAATTTTTACATATAATCCGCGCGTGATGGCATATTGCAGTTTTAAAAGGGTCGTGATTTGTAGGCACACCAGGTCTAAGACTAATTCGTGTTTGCATATAGATCTTTCAAGCTTGATGGAAAATATACGGGTTTTAGAAAAGACGCTGTCTAAGGGCTTGCATAAAGTCAGTTGGAAAGCTCTCAGATATTAGTCTCAGGCTTACCAGTCCTATTTTATGTACCGATTAACAGCATTAGCATCAGGTTAAATATGCGTTGCCGATTATAAATAAGATAAGATAAAAATTACACTCAGAGGAAAATCTTCGGTTCAATAGGGCGGCTTCAGGCCGCAATGAGTAACGTGTTGAGCAGCGGAATCATAAAGTTTGAGGAATAAAATATTAGGATCGAACTCAATTGTCATTTTCTCTCAGCCCGGTATCGCTATGTAGCTTGCTGTAGTGTCAATCAAAAATGTTCTGCACAACGTTCGTCTTTCGAAACTTTTTGGGCGATGATGTAGCGCGAAACGTCTCAAAAGGCGCTGGACGGTTTCGATTTGCCGAATATGGATTGTGAAGTTTACTCGAGGACAGGGCAATAAAAGTTATTTGAATGGACTTAGTTGAATAGGTGCCAAAGAGCTCCTAAGCTTAATGTAACCGAGTGCATTGTTGGGTCCGTTTATAATAGAGTTAATGTGGGTGTTGAAGCTTTCATAGTTATTGAAGAAGATGTCAGTTGAAGATGTACTATAGATAGGAGGTGAAGATTTGAAGAAGAACATAGCTAACTCTCAATCTTGCGTGTGCCATCAAACCTCTATCTTCGGCCGTAGCTCTGCAAAGACTAACCACTTAAATCGATGTATCCGAACTTTTCTGCCTAGGCCATACCATTGTAAGATTATGCATTGTTCGCAGTTACTTGGTTTTTGAAGTAGAGTTCGGTCACCTCTTTTTTCGTGAGCCTGGTTGCTGGGACTCGAAGTACACTCTATGCTTGAACATTGTTCCCCATTTTGACAGAAAGTCCGAAGAAGATTTCCTTGTTCGAAGGTCCTTCAAATCTGTTCTGTTGGATCGCTTATAGTGCAGGGTGCTTTAAAGAGCATTCGACTTGTTATCGCATCGATTGCCTAGGGGATCTTCGATGGCGCAGTTTGTAAAGTTGTTAGTCCATTCATAGATAAATCCATTTACACTTTCAATATTATAGCTGTCAACTGTAACATGAAGGCTTAAGCGGCGGTACATTGGGCGCAAAAGATGATGTCAATACTTCATAACTTCTGCGTCTCCTAATGCGGATCTTGTTAAAGAACCTAGTTGAACAAATCACCTGATAACCAGAGTTCGGGGTTGGTCCGATATAATTGGGAGCTTCGAATTCCATATTTACAGTATAGCTTCTATTTTGATCGTTGTGAATTCGACCATCACGGTGAATGCTGTCATTTGTGAGCCGTCTATTAGCTGTGTTAAAATGATCAGTTACATCTGCTTGGAATCAGCTGAAGTTGTAGCCTTATTGCAATCGATTCCCCGGGACGTGAAAAAAAAAAAACTGAAAAGTGAACAGCTTAGAATAAACCAAAAAAAAAAGTCAAAAATAGAACCTTAAAACCAAAATCTAACAAGAACGTCTTCTTTTCACCTTTTGGCATAATCGTCTTGCAGGTCGAGGCCAAAACGTGCTTCTTCCGCGCACATAAAACGTCACAAAATCAATATTTCCAAATTAATTACACTCAAAACATGTCATTAGCATGTCAAACGAGCTGTTCACTGATCAGTCATGTCTTCGCATTTGAATGATCGTTTTTAGCCTTAATTAGGAACTCAATTAATACACATTCTCTAGATTCGCGCCAAACTATTAATTATAAACAAAACAAAACAAAAAAATACATCCACTTCCCGAATGAGCAAGTCGAATAGATCAAAGCCGGAATTACATCTGGCTTAAGGGGATCTTAGTCGGCTTATCATATCGTTGATTGATGTTTAATTGTGATTAAATGATAACGCTTCATTTTGTTTATAGAAGATGAAGAATAAGCTCTTTGGGAAGATTTGTATGTTAATTCAAAAAACTGATTTAGTTTAATGGAGACAACGAAAAAAAGCAATTTTAATAATTTAAACAGCAAACGATACACTTTTGGGAAGTGTGGGCGTTAAAGTGTTGACCATTTCTTATCAACTTGGCTACTTTTGTTATTGGAAAATGTAAATTTGATTGGTGTTTATATATTATTTTATGGTTGATTTAAAAATTCTGTTTTATAGCCTCTCTATTGAGTGATCAAGATAGTGTGATGTGGGGTCCAACTAGTTCAGCTTGTGTTTTATTGTGTGTTTTATTTATGAAGATGATCAAATGCTGCTTGAGTGATGGCTTTGGGGTGGGACGGAGCTTAGAAGGTAAGCTTTCGCACTGTGAAGAAGGTATTACAAGAGGAACATATGAGTTTTCAACATCTTTCTGAAGTCGTTGAATTACAAAGAAGCTGCAAGTTACAAAACTGGCACAAAGTCTCTTAGTTGCGAAGGAAATTTTGTCACCCATTCGCATTCGGAGTTACGGATGCATTCAAGCAGCATTTTCAGCAGCTGATTAACAATAATGGCTAAATAGAGTGACATTGCAGGAAGAAATCCCAACTTCAGCTCTCCAACTTTCTTCAGAAGGAGAAATGCTGGTCACAAAAAAGCTAAAAGTTGCAGCTTAAAATAGTTCACAAGCTTAACTTTTTAAATTTCAAAAACTCGTACGTCTTTGCAGGATGGGGAGCGCCCGTTTCTCCGATAATGTTGGTAAGGATCTTGCCAAGAACTTTGATGTCAAAAAATAATAGCCTTGTTGAGGCACTTTCCTTGACCTTGTTAACATAATTCTCGAGAAGATCGTGCTTAACACACACAGACGTCTGTGCAACTGCTCGCATATGTCGATGACATAGACATCATCGGATGAACTGAACAGCCTGTCGATGGGGACTTTGTGAGCTTCGAGCAGGAGGTTATGATGAAAAACATGCTGTCTACAAAAAAAGGCCCATCCAGCAGTAAACTGGGGAAATAACACGTCAGCGCAGATAAAACGAAAGATAACTCTTGCCGATCGCTATGCTTCGGGGATTAGATGGTAATTGAAAAAATAAAGCCCTATCTCGAAAAACCAAGCTTTTTCTATAAAAGACCTTGATAGCCCCAGTCCTGCTGTATGGTTAGATATATGGTTGGAGAGGCATGTTGACGAAGGCCCAGGTCCACCCCGGACTGAAGCGCCTCTAAAGTAGAAGTAGAGGTCAAAAGTATTTGGTGCTTACTTCCACTTGACAGACAGATAGACGGACAAGGAAGTGATCCCAAAAGGGTTCCATTTTTTCTATTGAGGTACGGTAAAGGATAAAATCGTTGCACCAAGTTGAGCTGTAAAGAGGGTGTTAGATTGGCGGTTTAAGGGGGAAATCACAGTAGCACACAAAATTTTCGGGAATTAATTTTGGCTGAATAAAAGTATCAATCGAAAATCTGTAAAGTAGGTTTTAAACAATACTAAAAAAGTACAAAATGTAGTTTTTTCAATAAAAAATATTTAAAAATGGCGGCTGCGCAGCATATGCCGCAAGGCGCCTATTTTCGAAAGCGTGTCGATGGCCGAAGACGTAGACTTCTTAAATTTTGCCCTGGAAGAAAACACCAACTTTTTTTTAGTTTTCATATAACAACAGCTAGCGAGCTACGTAGGATTTTTTCGATATATTGATTTTTAACAAAATGGTGCATGTTTGAAAATATAGTTAAATTTCTAACAAAAAAAAAAAACGCCATAAAATCGTCGATAAAAAAAAACTTAGCCATATAAAATAAATAATCTTATGTAGCTCCTATGGAGAAAGATATTACGAAGATACTGTCAAAATTTCAAGTCGATCGGTAAAGATTTGCTCGAGTTATGTCTTCGGCGAGCTCAAATAAAGTGGTTTCGAGAAAAACGAGCTTAAAGTTTTAAGTACTGAGAAACCATATGAAAATATGTGAGCATACCGGAGAGGCGTTACCGCAGAGTGAAAAATTTGGTCACTCGGACACTTTTGCCGTATTCCATCATTTGATATTATTTTTAAGATCCTAAAGCATCATTTAAGCGATAACATTTTTTTTCGAAAAAATTTTAAATTTTACTGTGATTTCCCTCCTTAAAAAAGTACTACAAAATCTAAAATCTAAGCGTTGCTACTTTTCTTCGAGTGAAGCACGCCTTAATATTGAAGCAAAAATTGTAAGACAAGAAAGGCTTAAATTTAAGGTCTTATTAGGGAGGTCAATTATAGTTTTCTAAAATCCAAAAACGGGTCACTGCAAAAAAACGGAGAAGTTGAGTCGAACACGCACACGAAGGGTTCCGTTCTATTATACAAAGTCTACCTTTTTGCATACAATCGGGTTGTAATTAAAAAAAAATAAGATTTTATATAAATACCCAACTTTATTTTTAGCCTACCTGCTACGATATTAAGAACACATGCTCCCGTGACAGGCAAGAGTTTCGCTGGCACCCTTGGTTAGGACGATTAGACCAGGCAATAATATCCCAGAAAAAAAATTGTTTCTTTTGGGGTTTGCCTCAAATTTCACTGAACCACTCATCAAAAACTATAACGTAGATCAGCAGGGTTATGCAAAAAAGTGCGGAAAAATTAAAAAATAACCTGTTCTAAGGCGAGTGCATAAGAAGTTTGGAATACATTTTGCAAGAGAGCATGTCCTTCGAGTAGTTAATGGAAACGCATTGACTTATCGAATGAAAAACAAATTAATCTTGAGTGTACCGATTGAATCAACATTTATTCGCAAAACTTAAGATGAAAGGAACTTATTTTGTCAAGACATCATAGCCGTGCATCAGGTGTCATGCGGCGGAGAGCTATCGCATTCTCTGGCAAAATCCAATTCGAATTTCTTTCCATTTTTGTGGAAGCTACAAATTTTTTAACATTTTTTGACCTCCGAATTTCCGGAAAGACAATGCTACTGTTCATACTTCCCGGGTTGTTAAAAGCTTAATTCACTCAGAATACAGTTAACTTTTGCCATGACCGAACATCATCTAAAATGTTTGGTCACGTCTTTGTCGAAAAATGTATGAAAGCCATAAACAACTTGAAAACAATGAAATCTCAATGGAAGATATCCCGGAAACCCGGGACAAAATTTCACTTTATAAAATAACTTAATAACTGGTCGTCATCTGTAGATCACCCTCTTACAAATAATATTCAACCTTTGGAAATAATTATCAAAAAATAACTATTCAAAAAAACTTACCCAAGCACGTGGTCAGGTCCATAGCTCCCGAATGCAGGCAACCATTCTTCCGTTTAATCACATTCGTCAGTTTGTCCACACAGAAGCACTCATTCGAAAACTCCGGACCGATGTCGTTCAAAAAGTTATCGCCTATCGAATACCGAAATCCCGGTATACCCTTGTACTGTATATCACCCTGATAGAACAGCTCCACCGACCGGCAAATGTCCGCACTGAAAATGTACATGGATTCGCCACGTTTCCTGAATGGCGGATAGGCGGAAGCATCGGTGCCATTAATTAAATTGCAAATAGATGTTTCACTGTCACTGCTATTTAGCCAGACTTGCAATGTACTCGCCTCGTCGAGCTTTTGTATCTCCATCAGTTTCATAGCATTACCTCGACCCGTGTGAACCTCGTACACATCGTCCCCCGTTCGGTTTTTCTAGACAAAATAAAATGAAAATGATTGAATGAATGAAAATTAAAAAGAAAAATATCGCGTACATGGTAGAAGAATGAAAATGCCAGGCTTCCATCTTCGAGGGTACGGATTGTTTTTGAACCTTGCTCTTTGATTTGCTGGCAAATTGCTCGTGCCAGACCGGAGGGGTTAATGCAAAACCGCACTCCATCGAACAGATACTGACGCACTGTCGTCGTAACGAACATTGACTTGGGATCATTGAACACACCGCGAAGATTTAAATTCAAATGCATCAACAGTAACGATAGACCTGGATCGTTTTCGGCTATCTGCAGGAGAGACTAATATAAAGGGGGAAAGCGTTAAAAAGAGATAATTACGATGGAACGCTTACAGAGTTAGTTTACGTCTAAGGCAAGCGAGACAACCAAAACCGATATTTACATGCGAGCTATATTTGCATAAGTTTAGATATCTTTTTGATGAGTACGATAATGAAAATGAGGTAAGCGAGGAATAGATCTAGTTTCTTCGATTTTTGATGGGGGATTATGCGAAGGTGTTTGCGGGACCTAAGAAGGCACTCAATACAAATTTATTGTATTCTAAAACAAGGGCAATCGACCTGAGCTTACCACAAGCTGCGTAAAATCAAAAAAATGCTCTCCAGAATGTCAAACTGCCAACCAAATCGATTACGAGCTTCCAAAACCGAGATCCTGTACCAACTTGCCAAATTCAGAGCTCAACTTTCCAACGCAAAGGACATCCGAACCACCTAGAAAAACAAATTCAACGTTGGGAGGTCTTCGCACGAGAGTGCCTGGGCGTTAAACTCTGCTTTGTATTCACCATCCATTACAGCCAACAATATGTGGTAACAGAATCACTACATGATGAAAAGGTTACCGAGCCCAACATAGAATGGCAACAACGCCAACTTTGAACGAGAGAAGTCATTGAGCTAGAAGAGAGTTGAAAAAAGGAGAAAAGATCACCGCAGTCACGAACCTTAAGGTATCGAATATTCCAGCGGCAGTTATAACCTTCAAATTTCTTTTTTAAGAGAAGCAAAACAACTGACACCAAAGCACATGGAATCGAGGATGAGTTTAAGAAGCTTTCAGCTGCTACTTAGCAGGAGAGAGTCCGTATCCGTTGAATGTAGAAGCTATTCCCTCACCCAATTCAGAATTGTTTAGAACAACTATCAAAATCTGAAAAGCAATAATGCCGCCACCTTGCTCAGAACATCACAATCGATAAGTATAATACGGAGGTAGTAAGAGAGTTAATCTTTTTCTGATAGTAGTCTGATAACGTGGGAAGATGCTGAAGTGATAACTTCTTCGACTGGCAATGCTGTGTAGATGATTTTAAATAAAATGCTGATTCGTCATTGTGAAGGTACAACCCAAACAATTAGAACAGAGTGATGAGGAAATCTTACAAAATTCAGAAAATTGTACGTAAGGGTATTTAAACTTGTGGTAAATAAAATACTGCGAATTGAACGAATGCAAAAACTACAGACTCTATCGAATGTTCGAACTTCAAACTTTCAACGTGACGTGTGCTGACTGCTTTTCAGACAGCTCATAAGAGGTGTGCAAAGATGGGCAATAATAGTGCCTTGAGTGTTTCCGAATCCCATCCATCATGGTTATGGAAGCCATGTCTGTTAGGGGATATTTGTCCAACCCATCAGCTATAGCTCAAAGCTAAAGTCTCAAATCCTCAAAAGGTCGATCAATAAGTTACTTGCAGTTGTTAAACCAGCAAACACATTATGACAATCGTACCCGACCTTTCTTCTGATATCTTCGAACAGGACTAAGCTTGGACATTTAACTATATTAAGTTTTGACAGAACTAAGCTTTGACATTTGACATTGTGGCCAACTTTTTTGGTTTAATATGTTCTACTATCTCCTTGTAAGTAAACCTCGATGAAAGAATTTTTACCTGAAATTCACTCAACTTCGATGCAAAAATTATGCTCACAAACACGTCCAGTGCTACCAAATATCACGAACGGCTAAAATGGAAAAGATTTTCGCCGTAAAAAAAAAAAAAACAGGAATTTGACCAAAAAGTGAATTTTTGGATCGGTTTGAACAAGTTTTTATTCTTTTAAAATTAAATAAACTTAATCAAGGTGAAGGTCATAAATAAAGAAAATTCTCTATTATATACATGCTTGCAAAAGCGTGCCGGCATCAAAGCTCTAGAATCCAAATCCAGGCTTAAATATCCAGCTCTTTCATTATTCATAACAGATTTGGCAATCCTTGAAAATCAAGGAACGTCATAACTACCCGAAGATCAAGAACAAGAAGTTCTTTTGTTCAGCAAACAACCAGAATATGCCGGAAAGCAGAACCACATAAAAATAAATATAATAAAATGTGACCCCGTCTCGATTTGATGTTTCCGAATAGTTTTAATTGAAAAACTCGAATAGACCTACTCAAGTCTTATAAACTCGTACATCTTCTTTAACAAATAAATTCAAATTAAATTAAAAATGACGTAAAATCGCCTATTTATCTCCATAAAACAAAAATCCATTTCCATGAAATATCAACAAATCTCCACCGCAATCTACTTCACATCTAATAAAGCATAAAAACCCTATCAACTTATTCTAAGAAGCCAACAATAAAAAAAAAGATCTTAAATAAAATTAAAATAAATAATTCATAAACATACATAAGAGAAGCCATGCACGAGAAATAAATTAATGAATTCATAAATAAATATTCGAACAAGTTTTTTTGTCCAAAATCGGCACCCTAATTCATTTAGTTCGAATTTTGACAAAACCACTGCATTTTTTTATTTGTTTTTTTGAAAATTCATGAATAAATTAAAATTCCATTTTTTTGTGAACGGCTACAGTGACATTGTTGCTTCAAGAACTAATGAATCGGGCTGAGGTAAATCGCATCAAACCACCTCCAAACGCACAACTCATGCAAAAGCCATTCGGATGAGATCCATATTGCGAAAGTTATTAGTCAAAATTTGTTTTGTTTTAATTTTTTTATGATTTGTTTTTTTTTTGCTAAGAAAACCAAATTTAGTGACCAGCATTCTAAAATATTGGATATGATAAAATTACTTTACGTTTCCCTCGGATTCGTTCCATCAGTCGTTTGAGCAACCGAACGCCAGGCGTTCGATTCAGCGTTCTATTAAATCTATTTGCGACGGTCTGTAAGATTTCTGTAATTTCTCTTTCGAAAACTTGTAAAAATGCCTGAAAACGGTTTTTTTTTAATTTTAGAATCAGCTGGCTTTTGTAGGCCTGAGTTTTTTTTTAAAGATTGCAAACTTACGTTCATATGCATATTTAGCGCGACTATGGTGTCTGACTGGGAACGAGGAGCTGATGCCGCCTCATCGTATTCGAAGCGGTAGTCTTGGAGGTAGGTCACTTTCGAGCCGTCCCGCGAGAATTGTTTCACTCGTTTGCTTCTGTATTGTCTGGTAAGGTTACAAAAAATTAAGCTTAAATTAAGTAACGAAGAATAAAAAACAGGATTTATACTTGTAAACGTATGGACCGACTTCTTCGACTATTGGTATCGCTCCTTGTTGGATTTTGTGTACGTTGGTCACGTTGAAGATGTACACTTTGAACGATATTGGCTGGGGAAGCTTTACAAAGCGTTGATACTGTTCCGTGCCATCGGACAGCACAATTCCCTGGAATCAAAAGAATAAATATAGATATTTATAATTGTCTTGTAATCAAACATCAATTTGAAAAAATCGTGAGCGGTTAACAATGGGGATGAGGTACAAGAATAATGATTAACCGATCGAAGCCCTCAATCAGCAAATTTGTACATAATTACTAGACGATGAACAAGATTATTGTTGGTAGTCATTCATCATTTTATTCGAAAACTGTCTTGCAGGTGTTTTTACAGAGAAAACATTATCAATTCTTTTATTAACGTTTTTACACCAAGTCAAACGATTGAGATTTACTTTTATCTGGCTTGTAACTTGTGCTGGGTTTTTATACCATAATTTTAAGTAGTTCTGTTCAACATGCAACACGTTTGATTTTATACACAACATAATTTTATTGAAACTTAGTTCAATTTCAAAACACTATACACCCATTTTATGATCCAGAATTCTTCTATTGTTTTTTTTTTATATTTTGCAGGTCTTGTTTTACACAGCCTTGAAGAGCTTGTTAAATACATCGATTTCTCCCGTTTGCTATGAGCTTTGTCAACATATAAGCGTGCATTTGGCATTTATGTCTTGTAAGGTCATTGAACGCTTGACATAAATTGCGGAATTTCAAATATAAAAAAACAATAATAAGCCATTCTCTAAAAACAGCCATTGATGTCATGCAACGGTGAGCTGTGGCTCCATACTGTTGGAACCAAATGTTAAATTTTTCATTTTAACATTTTAAAGTCATTTTAAGACCGGTCTCAGAGAAATTTTATTGATGAGAAATATTCGTTTATAAAAATTTTGGTTCAAAGGAGTACCTAAGGGCTCAATACTTGGCCCAATTCTATTTTATATTTACATAAATGACATTGTCCATGTCTGTTACAACGAAAATTTGTATGTCAAGTCGTCTTGGTCTTATAGAAGATCTGTTTATCAGGCTCAATGAAGACTACGCTGAAATATATAATTGGTCGATTGAAAATCTTCTTACGCTTAATCCGCTTAAGTCCCAGGCTTTTTTGATATACTAAAATACCTATGAAAACAACTATCTATCGAAATTTCAAACTCAATTCGTTATTATTTTTAACAAATAAATTCAATTGAATTGAATAATCTTTTGCATCAACCGCGAGCTCATACTGTGCGTTCCAAAAAGACGCAGTTCTCAGTAACAAGGTGCCTGTCCGTTCACTAGTTGGAAAATTTTAAGGAAAGATTTCGACCTACTCCCATACAAGATCCAACAAAAGCAGTAATTAAATATCAATGGAACATCATTTGCGTCAAACATCAATAGGCTGAAAATCAACTGAACATTCGGTTTCGGTTTCGGCCAAAAAATAAGTTTCGGCCACAGTTTCGGTTTTGCCGGAAAACCGGCCGAAACTTCGGCAGCGCCGAGACTCAGTCTTCCACAAGGCACACAGCGATTTGGCCCATTGTGATACCGCGAGGGTTATGTGGATTAACGTATCTACCTATATTGAGGAGTAAGTGAGTATTGAGAGGTTTTTCTCCCGGACTGTAAAGAACTAATTTGCTTCTCAAATGAACCGAGCGTATCCTTAAGTGATACGCGGTGTTCCTTGACAAGCCTAGATGTAGATTTTATGGCAGCTTGGCTGTCGGTCGAAGTGAATATTTCAATAAATGTTACTATACAACAGCGATTTCGCGGTCGTGGTAAAACATGGAAGGAGAGTTCTAGACTAAGATTACTCGAAAAGATAAACTTCCAATTTTCGTTCGAGTTCTGACCCATCGGTTGTTACCGTGATGGAACCGGCCGATATCGGAAAATTTGTTTTTGAGAGTATATAGTCTTAAACTGTTGGAAAGAAATCTACTCCAAAGATTGTGGACCGATCAAAATCATCTCAGGTGCATGGCGAGATTGCATTAAGTCTTACCAACACAAACTTTGTTGTTTGACTAGCACTGTTCACGTGAGTTCTTGGTCTTTGAGCCGCATATTTGAATTTGTTTACTTTCTCGTGCTTATATGGCTAGGTAGGTGCTTGCGTGACGTGTCAGGTGACTTCGGACGAGATAACTTTCTGTATGTGTAAAAATAAATTAAATTTATTTAATAACAATTAAAATACGTAATCAATTTCAACTTGTCTAAAAAAGGTTCAGTTTCGGGCGAAACTTAGACCGAGGCCGAATGTTCGGTTACGGTTTCGGCTGAAAATCATGTTTCGGTCGGACACTAAATGTTTACCATTAAATCATCTTCTGTGATGTGGCACATTTCGAACTTAAACGGCAGTAAGCAAAATCCCCACTATATCCCGAAAATTCAAAAACACGTGGTCAACACGTTTATGGGACTCAAAATCCGAGGCCTCATAGCCAAAGTAAAGCTTTGATGGTGCAAAACTTAACCAACAAATGCCATCATTGATTAAAGATTTGAAATAATGGTTTCTTCTTTCTACATTGAAGAAAAAACCCATAAGATGTCACAGTTCTTTCATCTTCTCTTTGCGGTCTAACATGCAGTTAGGTAAGCCATGAATTTTAAGGGTTAGAGCGTTATTGACTTCAAAGCCATTTTACTTTTTTGTGAGAATTGATGAATTCATAGCCTTGTTACTATATAGTATGCCACCATCAACGAATAAAAATTTTCAAAATTTTGTAAGTCACTGCCGCCCTTATTACCATCATAAATTTAAAAATTTTAATTTTAATTGCATTTCGAAATGCTTGTTTTGAAAAATATAATCACTGAGCAATTTGCACTAAATAACGTCTGGTCGTTGACTTTCCTCATGAAAAACAAGTTCAATAAAATACTAAGTATAAAAATTACACGGGTTCTTATTCAGATAATAAAGTACAATAAAAATTTTAATTATTTATGCGCCATTCTAGTTAGGGTGTCGAATGGTTTAACACAAAAGCTAAAACAAGTTTCGCTGTCGAATTGATTGTTCATACACAATAAATTTATTATTCTTTGGAAATCAAGTATTTTTTCGCTTGATTTATATCAGAGAAGGGATATTTTTGAATTACAAGGGTGATGGCATTGAATCTATCAACGAATTGAGTTAACTTCTTTTATTGAAATCCTTGATCAAGTTTTAAGAAGCGCTGACATAATGATTGCCATTTTTTTTATTTAAGTGTTTTTTAAATAGTCAGAAAGTGTTAATATAATTTGAGTTGGATTAACTGATTGTTTGAATAATTTAGATCGATTATCATATTAATGATACATAATATGGCTACTATGTTAGACTATACCTCATAATTACAAAGAAGATTAAATTAATAATCAACTCCTAAATGAGTAAGAACTGACACAAATGTTTGCGAAAGAACTGCTCGCAGTCAATGGATTTCCTGAATCCAAAAATGGTAAATTAAAGCTAGTTCCCTTTATTTGAAGGATGAGTACCTTGAATTTATTGCATTTCCTTATATTTTAATATGAAGAAGATTGAGCAAAATTACATACCATGCTGCTTTAAATTTAGTGATCACCATCGCCTTTAAAGTGTGACAGTTTATTTACCTCTCACAACTTTTGTAAAGAGCCTGTAACCCTGGCAAATATAATTTGTTTCTTCCCAATGAAAATGTTCTCCAACAGCAACCTCAATATCCTTGATTTGCATGTTCACTTTTATAAAATTCACCTTACTCGGGAATTGCATCAAGCTGACCACGGAAGGCGTAGTACATACGCTGACCAGAAGCTTGAATATCAGCCCTTAGATGACAAATTTTTACACAATATTTTCTTCAGTGTAGAGGCTCACTTTTTTCTTCGGTTAATATGCGAAATTTTGGCACATGGGGGATTCGAAAATCTACAGTGCATCCACAAAATATCACTGCGAGGTACACACCATGTACCTTCGTGTACTGGTATCAAATGTCCAAACATATTCGTAAATAAGGTCATCGTGAAGCCTATCCGGTATAGCCAAACATTAACCATTTATTTCGGCTTAAAATCGAATAAAAGTAAATTGAGGGATTTGGTTTTCAAAGATAAGGTTTATTGCATTATTTTAAGCTTTATTGCAAGTCAAATTTCATAAACAAGTTAATTCGCTTGGGTGCAACTTGTCGTCATTGGATTGCTCGTTGTGCGGTAAAAAAAAAGTTCGCATTTGTACCCACAATCCGTAGTCTCTTGACGCTTTGAAACCAAATATTCACGAATGATGGCCGAGCTGTTGCTGCGGACGATAAGTTCTCATAATTTTGTCGAATATCTGTGTTTTGTCCTTATAGAATCTTCAAAATATCCGAAGAAAGAATCCTAGAGCGATCAAATCGGATTATTTTGCTAGCCTGTTCCAAATCTACTTTTCAGGTGCTTCAGAAACGAGTCATTCAAAATGTCTTTTGCGCAAGCATCAATCAAGGGCAATGATAACTCGTTGACCTCCGGCAGAAATATCGAACCCTTAGTTACTTATATTATGTCTCTTTAATAACATTTGAATTCTCAGTATCCTGGAAGATTATGATGAATTTTTACCAAAAATTGTTCACCTCGTCGTTGAGGTTCTGGAGAGATAGAGTGTAGATTACGCGCGAGTCACGTTTGCAGATTATAACTGGTGGATTATGCACTTTGTAAGGGAACATCTTCAACTCTTTCACTCATATGCTTTTCAGTGGTCAACGTCTAATGGCAAATTGCTTGACATGTTGTCTGGTCGATGGCTCATCCACATAAACCATAGCAACGGTAGATATGTCTTCACCGCGGCTCTATAGTATTCTTGTGTTCTCCACAAAAAACAAAAGCTCTGTTTGAAGTTTTGAAATTTTAGTTAGAATGCACTTTTGTCTTCGATAAAATCGATGTAGGAGAGCATATGCATTGACGGTATTTCACACCTCCTCTAGATTCACCATCTTGCGACACGTCAGACTTTCGCTGAATTTTGAAATAGTAAATACGCCATATCCTTTATTTTGACGTCCAAAGATTGTACCCGACTTCTCGTGATTAACAATTCATTTCTTCAATTCACACGCATAAGCCTTCCAATCCTTCAGAAAACTAAAGCCCAGTACTTCATGCAGAATTTACGAAAAGACCACGTCACTTTTAATCCACCTATGATTCAATCAAACACCCACTTTAATAATTAACATTGTTGTGGTATTGCATTCCAAACGTGTACACATTTTGGAACCTTTCCAAAGAGCTCATCATGCCTCGCATGCAGCACGAATGTCCTCGAAGCCATACCATTTATGTGGCGGGCGAATAGAAGCGTTAGCCAATAAAAAAAAAACCCAAACAAAAATCAATCAGAATCGAAAATCCCCAATTAAACTCATCGGTCTTTACAGCTCAACAAGGCCAAAGCGCACAGTCATAAAAAATTGTAAACAAAAACATTTGCACGCAATGACACTGGCCGACATTTAGACAGACTGTACGTACAGTTGCGAAAGACGTACATTAATTATATTTACATATATTTTTGTGGCCAATTCAGTTTCAGTGTTATTCTTACATTCGACGTGACCAAAATGTTTTTGTCTCAGGCCTTAACAATTAGATATGCATTTTATGGCACACCGCAAGAGAGGCAGAGCAGGCCTGATTTTATTCGCCTCAAAGGTCAGGCACACGAGTCGTACGTCATCCCATATCTTTCGTGGTAATTATGGTTGCTATTTTTTTTCCATTTCAAATTGGCGTGGTTATGACTTAATAATGATACTGTCAAGCAATGGTTGCCTGCTTTTGGAGCTCAAGTTCAGGCTATGAAATTTTGTACTTCTTGGACTCGTTGGAGCGAAGCATTGCCTTGCATTTTTTTTTTAGTTTTTTTGGTTTCGGTCGTGGCAAAACAAAATCAAAGTAATTATGACCAATTTTCGTTCACAAATTGAACGAAAAGTCTGCAAATCACTTACACTTTGGCCAACAAGCGGCAAAGAAGGCGAGGAGTAGTACGATAAATGGCAATGGTAGGGTAACCATGTGGTACATTTCTCTTTTTGTTTTCATTCGTATTCACTTTTGCTTTCATTAATCACCGTACGAAGCTTTTTTGGGGTTTAAAGAAAAATGTACAAAAATAAAACAAACTTTTGCAGGTCTTATAACACCTTCGAAAAAAAGCCTGCTATAATCATGTCGGCATAACGAAATGGAGAGAAAATTGGTGAATGTTGCAATGCACTTTGCCGCACGGTTGTTGAAACATCAGCGTCGGTCAATCACTCAATACGGATCATTTAAGACAAAAAGTATCTATATATTATGAAAATTACTTTGTAAATGTAGCCCAATAAGTTTCGTATTTAAATTGAAGGTTAGGCTGTGAAATACGAGTATATGTTTGTTGCCCGAACTTTTTAATCTGGCTTCAGGAAATGGTAGGTCAACTGCATTGTTTGCTAGTTTACATTTTCAGTCAACAAGTGCATTCAAGGCAAGGTCAATTGACTCTTACAAAACGAGTAAGGTTTGAATGATATCGAATTTGAATAATTCGACTTTGATTCGAGTCAATGAATGTGCCACCAACTGGAGTATTAGTCCATATGCTCCTCATTATTCTGCACAGGAGCATTTTTAAGACACATCACAAGCTCTTCCCCAAAGTTTTATGATCACAAATTATTGAGCGAAATTATAAGCAAATTCAAGTTTTCCGAAATATAGAATGGGCAAATTTTGAAGCTTTTACTAAATAATAAAATTTTGCCAAAAATACGTATTTTACGAATATTGAAAAAACGAAAGCATTCGCTTCGATTTGTTCTGAAAAATAACAATTTTTAAGAGGGCATTTTCAATAATTTTATCGACGCGAATTGAACAAAATTAAAAACATTCGGAATCTTTTTCTATTTAACAGTAAATTTTATGCACCAAACTGGCTTTTTTTCTTCCAGACACGAGACAATAATCATTTTGAAAAACAACAAAATCAGTGTGACTGGATCTAGTTGTCTGTGCTGGAATGTTTGTCTCGTTGACGTCCACATGATGTTTTGCGTGTGTGGTGGAATGGATTTAAATGCCAGTACTATGGTGTTAGACACTTAAGCCATGTGTATGGTCAAATTTAGGTCTAAGATGTAAACAATACACTAATTAGCAGATGCCCTTCAAGGTTAATAAAAAAAATCTTACTTGATATAAAGGGACAACAGGGACGCTACAAAAGTAGAGCGACAGGGACAGTAAACGACGGCATATTTCTTGCCGCTCTTTTGACGTTTCTCTTCAGTAAGGCTTGCCATTTCATGATGGAAAGATATACGAGCCAACAACGAGTGTTATTAAAATTTACTACCGAAATTGCGGATCAGTGGCCTCAACGTTAAGAGCGCTCCGTCCAATTTATGGCGGTCATAATCGTCCTAGCAGATCAATAATTGAGCGTCTAGTGGAAAAATTTGAATCCACAGGCCCAGTACAAAATGTTCCCGTGCCAGTGAGACAAAGAAGTGCCCGTAGTGTCGAGAATATTGCTGCTGCTGAGGCTTCAGTTGGCGAATTTTGCGAAAAGATCTTGGCCTACATCCTTACAAGATTAAATTGATGCAAGAACTGAAGCCGCTTGACCACCAGAAGCGTCGTATGTTCGTGAATTGAATTGGGCTGAGCGATGAGGCTCATTTCTGGCTGAATGGCTCCGTCTATAAACAAAATATGCGGTATCGGTCAGGCAGCAATCCACACGTACTCCATGAGTCATCATTGCATCCCGAAAAAATTACGGTTTGGTGTGGCTTATGGGCCGGCGGCGTCATTGGGCCGTACTTCTGCCGTGATGATCAAGTCCAGCACGTTATTGTGAATAGGGATCGCTACCGTTCAATGATAACCGAATATTTTTGGCCCCAATTGGATGATATAGATTTGGAGGACATGTGGTTTCAACAAGACGGCGCCACAAGCCACACAGCGAATGTCACAATCAATTTATTGGAATCCAAGTTTGGAGAACGTGTTATCTCACGAAATGGTCCAGTCGCTAGGCCGCCTCGGTCGTGCGATTTGGCGTCGTTAGACTATTTCCTGTGGGGCTACGTCAAGTCTATGGTCTATGCCAACAAGCCAGCGAGGATTGATGAACACCGTACGAATACCGAACGTAAAATTGCAGTAGTATCGGTATTTATGCTTGAAAACCGTCGAAAATTGGGTTCAGCGTCTGGACTTCTGCAAGCGGGCCCGTGGTGGCCATGCAAAAGAAATCGAGTTCCATACATAATGGCATCGAACGTACCTTCACAGGAATAAAAAATTTCATTGATATTCAAAACCGTTTTTGTTTTATTTAAAAACTTTTGTAGCGCTCTTATTCAAAAACCCGATAGAAAAGGCTTTCGATTCTGTGTGGCATATGAAAATTATTTCTTTAACTGTAACGCCTAATGTAAGTATGCCAATGTTCCGGTAATCATTTCATCACAGTTCTGCCTCAATATTGAGGCAAAGGTAAAGTATCATTTATGAACGTATAACGTATTAATAAAAAAATAAATAAAATTGTAAATTGATATTCATACGTAAACTTAACTTAAAACGCAAACAATTAAAAAAATAATAAAGCTATAAAACTACCGTAACTAATTAACAAGTGTTAACAGAATAATAAAGCACACACCCATTTTATAGTTGGTTCTATTGTACTGGTGTCCGGTTTGGGTGATTACACACATCAATAAGTCAAGCTCATGTTCACATAATTCCCAACGGAAATCACAAACTCAATGACACATTTAAAGTAAGGTGTTAAATTCCTGACAATTCCCTCGTAATTCAATTCGATTTGACATCAAATCGACTTTCAGTTTTGTTTTCAAATGTTTTGTTATCAGACATTTAGCGCCAGCCGTCCTGCTGAAACAAGGACTCAGCAAAAATGAATGAAATTACGATTGCGACGGTAATGTTTGCCCCACCTTCAGATTTGGAAAAATTTGTAAATACGCCTCCGGCATTCAAAATGCATTATGGAGCCTCGAAAGCATAGTGAAAGTAGTAACTACTCCCACAATTATGCTTGTGGAATAGACCCTTGTTTGGCATTCCCCTATTCGCTGAAGACGATTTGACGGTAAACTTTCAATGGACTTTTAGACTTTTAATCGAACAGCGACACAAATGATGGTCCATTGGAATCACTGCGTAAAAACTGCTAATATCGCTGACAGCTTTTTTGACAAATAACACTTTCGAAAATTCTTTATGTCAAAAACGTATGGCGCAGATGGTTAAGCTGGTCGAGTCAAATATGCGTTTGGAAGATTGTTTTAAACGGAAACTGCAAGAGTCATTTGTTCGAAAACACAATCACGAATTTGAACAACATATGTTCGAAACGTCGCCTGCATTGCGGATTTGCGGTGGAAAATCGAAGATGGATGAATAAATGAAATGTCATTAAATGATGCAATTATTCATTGTAGCTCTCGGAGAGATTTTCTAAAACGATTTTCCTGAAAATTTTTTTTAAGGGGTTCATTCTGTTTGTGCGTTGTTTCAAAACGTCAGATGATCTTGCTTAAAAAAAATCATTTGACGGAGACAAAAGCATGTGTGTAAACATACGACATACAACGACTGCAATTTCTGCATCAAAAAATGACGATCAATTTGACTATTTTGCTTACGTGTCCTTGCTGTAGCGGTAACTGTATCCACTACTGGAAAGTTTGTGGTTTGTGTAGATGATCTGTCAAAGTCTGTGGTGATGAACTAATCTTTGAAAAAACATAACTTTCTTGAATATTAACTAATGTCATCTACAAATTCTGTGAATAAAGCGAAGGCTGAAGTCGATATCGCATTCATCGGCTCAGTTTGGAGCAATTGAAACATATTAGTTTCCGAGTTTTAAACCACTACACAAGACTTTCAATTCTTCTTTATATCCTTCTGCTGGTTCTGTACGAAATTCGTTATTCGAAATCCCTTGAAACAAACAAATTATAATAAAAAAACAAAACTATTTTTCTTGATGACAGAACTTAATAAAATTTCAACAAAGCGCCAAGAAAATCTTAGCCCGGCACAATGACAACAAAAATGTTGTCTAATTAAAAGCATCTCCATGTGGGGAACAACTTCTTTATGATATAATCTTTGACAGGCAATGCATCTATATTATTATTATTCAATTTAAATGCAGATTCATGCAATAGTTAAAATTCAATACAGTGCAGTGCACTGCATTTCCGATCAATTATAACTGCGAACAGATGTAGGCAGACAAATGAATCACATTCCGGAACGTGTGATCGAAACACTTTCCAAGCAATTACAATGCGGTCTCGGTTGATTGTAGTTTTTATTTTTACTACCTGAAATTATTAATGGAAAACAATTGACACCAATGAGTCGGAGAAAAAGTGTTTTGATTTAATTATAACGACTGCTAATTTAATAGTAGAGGCCTGTGTGAATTAGATGTGTGTTTTTTAAATCGTGTACTATCGACTGCCGGTCGTATGCTATTTCTAGTTAAAAACAGGTATTTTTTTATATCTCAATTGAACACTTACAGTTTAATGTGTCTAAAAAATATGCACAACTTGTGAGTAACGAGTTTAATATAAGACACATTTTCTTATTACTCTTCAATGTTAAAGGTAATTGTTGGTACTTTCGCTCTTTAAGGCATGAGTTTTCTAAAATTTCTTCAGTCAGTTTACCCTTTTTCATGCAAAAAAAAACTTTCACTTATGAAGTCAGTAATCATCATAGTGAAATAAAAGGCATTTAAACATTGAGGTAATGAGAGTTCATTTTGTCGTTTTTCTCATTTAAAAATAAGAATATTTTTCTTCTTTTTTATAATTTTTTTTTCGTAGACAAAAACAAACGAAGATTACTAAAACCTCTTATTTGTACCAACTAGATCTTGAAACAGTTTCTGCTCGTTAAGAATTAAGGACAAATTGAAAACTAAATTTTTTGTAAATAAGGATAGTTAAGGTTCTTACAGGTTAATGAAGAAAGTCAGACCCACCGCTATCAAAAAAACAAGTTAATAATTAAATCTTCCAACAAGACGAGGCAGGCCGAATAGATTAAATAACTTTAATTTATTCGGCCTACCTCGTCTAGGTTCAGAAAAAGTATTTGCAATAGTAATTCCTGCGGCTATGTGCAATACCCTCGCATTAAAATAGTATCCTGCTAGTTCTAGTGCTATATCTATTATGATGCCAAGTTAACTGCAATCATTTTTTTCTAGAAGTGCTTGGACCTGACACCTATCAAAATTTTGAGTGCTTTCTTCTAAATTCATTCATGTCTCTAGTTCTTATGATGTTTAGTTGAGGCCATAAGGCTTTTGAAGCTAAATATGTTCCAATCAATGTAAAAGCGTCGCTGCTTCAATAGTTTGCTGGTGCTGATCAGAGCAGGTAATATAACAACAAAAAGAAGATCTGCATTTTACCACCAGCTAAGATTTAACAGGATATCCCTGCAGCCAGCTAGAAACTAGGCGTGAAAAACGCTAAATAATGCTCTTAAGAAGATACCGGAAGCCAAACCATTCAGTGAATTCCTTGCTGCGCGTGACTTTTTTGGTATCCCTATTTTCCCTCACTGGAACTCCACGGAAATGCAGTTAAGTGAGGATAAAATCCATTAGACTTTGGATATCGTAACCTCAAAACCTTAGATAAATTATGATGTAATAAATGCCCATAACCTGGAACGGATATCCAAATCCCACATCAGGATAATTATGAGGATCCTTCACAGCGAACTTAATATTAAAAAAGACGTCGGCGCGTTGGGTGTAAACAATGTCAACCGCCGGAAAAGAAACATTTAATGAGCAAATCTTTGGAACTGCTAAGTTAACGCGGACAGATTTGTAAGGCGATGTATAACGATAGATGAAACCTGAATGGCATAGACCAGTGATGGCACTTGGACCCTAACACGAAACAACAGTTAATGAAATTGCTGTCACCGACATCAAAGAAATTCAAAGCAGCAAATGTGCGCATAAGATAACGTCGTCCGTATTTTGGGATGCTGCGCTAGGGACAAATTTATAAGCTTCTGCGAAGCTATATAAGGGAGAACATTTCACGCTGAAGTGTTGTTTCACCAAGAGTGCATTCTACAAAGTGCATGTCACTCTAAGAATAGGCGGACTCGATTTGTTCGATATCCCAGCTTATTTTCGAGATCTACCCACAGCGATTTGAATTTATTTTCCAGCTTAAAGAGCAGCTAAGACTAGCGCTTTAACCTTCACTTGGAACAGTCCATTAGCGACTTGCCATTTAGACGACATTACAAGAGTGACACACAAAGTCGGAAAAAGTGGGTAGACAGTTGTAGTGATTTCTTAATCGGTTGGAGTTACAAGTTCGTGTTGTCAATATATCGGTCTACTCCGTTGTGAAGCATAATAACCTTTCGTTCTTAGTACTGAAGTAAGTCTGCCTTAGCCTCTTTAACCATGTTCAGATATTTCACCAAATTTCAATTTAATGATTAAAATTGATTAAAATTTCACAAAAAATGCTTCAACTATTGCTTAAGGCTGCCAGTCTTCTTAACTTCTTTGAAAACAACAACTGTGTAAGAACCTAGTCATATTTAGGATAAACTCATCCTTTTCTTATTAAGATCTTAATTTTTCTTTCCCTTAAGTCTGATTAAAAACGACATAAGTAAAGAAATAAAATTTCAATAAAAAAACCGGTTAAATACAACCAAACGTGAAAACCCGAACAATTTCCTTCCGCACATTGTTAACAAATCATAGCACATCCCCTAACTCACCTCTTCGACTTTTTGATGTACCACAGTTGGAAAGAGATACCATCCGAGGACGGCGCCACCTGTTGCCACCAGCACACCAATCGTGCCCACAATAATGGTCCAATGAACCATTTTTCATAAATCAAAATTTTATCACTTCACACAGAATCACTGGTTTTAATTGCCAACAATTTAACGGTTATGCTCATCACAATCGAGCGAGAAGCTCAATTTTTGAACTTCTATGAACTTTCTGCGAATTTTCAAAAGCTTAAAAGACTGTTGCAAAATTTAAGATTAACAAATAAACAACAACCAAAAAAATATGTATCTTTTCTTGTATTTTTTGTTGGGGGAACCCGAGAAAGATACACACTCGCTCGAAACCTGTTCCGATTGGACTAGAGTACCCGACGACGACGTAAAGTGAAAGTGAAATGCCAACAATAATTGGGCTCAAAGCTCCTCGCGCAAACAAAACATAAAAACGATGGCTCACCGAACCGTCCCGATCATGATTGAGCTCATGTCACTCTGAAAATTGTGAGTGTATCTATTGTACTATCAAACTAATTTGTATCTTTTCGGTAGCAGAAGCTATTTACTGATTACATATCCGTATCCAATGTCCCGGCGAGTTTGATTTGCACGAACGAAACGATGTCGTTTACCCTAGAATCAGACGCTATCTGCACGAGAATATCTCCACTCTGGAAATGGTAATTTACACGACATTAGGCCGATAGATTCGAGACCACAACTGACCCAACAATTGCATGCCAGATGAACAAAGATAGCGCAATTTATTATAACTATTCACATGCGAACTGAAATTGAATCCGTGCGGTAATTAGCAGAAACAGATCATATACACTATGGACACTCGATATTAATTAATCCAACTGCACTAGTACGACGACGACGACGACTTTTGCACCTCACTGCGTGACAATACGTTCGAAACTAGCAATGCCCTATTGGCAGACTGGCGGTTTTTTCCCGACGGACCAGGTACGTAAGGTTTCTTTAACGCGCGATCGCCTCGCCATAGTAATGACGATCTTGGCGCTTGCACTTGGATTGCTCCCGCTCTTTTAGTTTTGTTATTTTTTTTTTTTATGTTTTGTTTTGGGGGGATTGAGCTTTGGTGAACCTCATTGAAAAAGTTAGAAGGAGGTGGGGCGTCTTCGAGGCTGTTTTGTGCGCATAGTCTCGCTCGAGAATCACGAGGTTCGAGGGACATAGTATTTCAAAGACTTTAAGTCTATTGTTCCCCAAAAATAGCATGCTTTACAGCTAAGCTAAAAAACAATTAGAGTGGATGTCACGATTTAATCTGAAATTTTTATATTAATTGATGGAGGCGTTGCAAAATTTACAAGCGCCCATAGTCACAAGGGTCTTCCTTGGCATACAATTTTTTTTTTAAATCAATTTATTTCGAGTTGCTCAACTATGCAGTAGAAGTGAATTTATGGAGGCAAATTTTTTTTTTTTGTTTTTGACTGCTGGGTTAATGGATTCAATGAATGATGAATGTGGATTGCATTCAAATGTAGGTGAATCCATTAAACTTTGAAATGGTTGCATGGGGCGACATATTCCGACGAAATGTAAGAGGAGCTGGAGATGCGTGCAGGAATCCAAGAGAAATTTTACACATAGAAACAGATGTTCGAGTTAATATTCAAAATCTGTGCAGAAGAAAATTCTTCCATCGGTCGCAGATGATTTAGAGCCATTAAAATAAAACTCTGAGTATATAAGTGCCCGTTGTTTAAATTTAAAGGTCACTTTAATCCTAGAGTAGGATTTGAACTTAAATCTTGTTTTCGAATGCTGTCTAGAAGTCATTCGCCATTCTTGATTTGTTGGCCTTCGTAAGTGGTCTGACTTAGTGGCTCTAGCGACTTGTCATGCTAGAGTTCCAAGTTCCTTTTGCCAAAATAATGGCTTCTGAAGGTGATATTTAAAGTTATAACACTAACTTAACAGCAAAGTGACAATGTTATCTTTCAAAAAAAAAATTAAGTTGTTGCTGCCGTGTCTTATGATGGCGAAGAAAAATACTGCGAAGTGAACGAATGAAAATAAGTCAATATCAAAATTCTTCGTCCCTATATGGAGTCGATCTATGGATCTCATTTCAAACTAAAACGCAATCATTCTCGCTCTGTGCCAGAAGAATCAAAAGGGTAGTAATAAGCCTTTTAGGAGCCACCATGATCAAACGCATGGCTTATTTTAAGCAGAGCTAGATAGGATATTTGCTAAATATTTCCCTTCATCACCATGTTTATTTTTCTATTTTTTCTCTTCTACTATAAAAAAAGGTAACCAATTTTATAGGCCTTATATTTCGCCGATTCGGCAGGTCAAGAATAGTATAATGAATTTTAAAAATGAGAAAAAGAAGATTGTCGAATTCCTTAAAGATTTTTCCTTGCAATAAAAAAAATTATTTCTCAGTCGTCCGAACCCTTGATTTCGGTTTAAGCAATTCAACTTAAAAGTTTAAGTTTCACTGTTCTACCGATTTTTTAATTTTTTTTAAAGCAAGTTAGTTAGTTCCGCATAAATTTAGGGAGAACTTGGAGTCGAGTTAAACCTTGAAACAATAGGCATCTGGGAGAAGCTCCTCTCAACTATGGTTTGATAGAGAAGATTCAGCATATCGCGGTTCATAAAACGGCAGGGAACTAAAAGTTCGAAAAATTCATTAAGGTGAAGTATAAGTCTTGCCAAACTTTTATGTTCTGTATATGTTGACAAATTTTCATGCAAGGACTTAAGCCCAAATATCGGAAATTAATGAGTCCAACATAATCTGCCGTTCCCATTTCACGACCGAAGATGCGGAACGTGAATCAAAGGAAGAATTAACTTGAGGTACTGTGGGAGTGAATAAGAATAATTTCAATAAATCGTTTATGAAAATTAAAAAGAGCCGGTCACATAGTGGTGCCCTGCGGTACACCAGACTTTATATGGTGAATTGGAGAATTGAAACTACCTAACACAATTTATATTGAATAAAACGAAGTGAAGTTTGTAGTCCAACGAAGAAGACACTCGTCAATACCTTATGAACGCATTTTCAACAAAAGTGCCTGATGCCAAAGCCTGTCAAAATCTAGCTTTCTACGTTGTCAGAGCAGGATTTCAAAGATGACAGTGGTTCCATTTCATGGGGAGATACGCTATCAATTCACCGGTGGGCTTTTTTGTTACTAAACAAATACTGATGGTCATTACGAAATTTTCATGGCTCAAGATGTTTTATAAGCCGACGATTTATCAACTTTCTTAGAAAGAGGCATCGTTCGTTCCCATGGGCCGACAGTTGGATGGAAAAGAAAATTTTGTAGGGACAGGCTGCTGCAATGATGTTTTCCATTTACACGGGAAGAAAGAGACAGCGAGGATGCCTTGCAAATGTATGACTGCAATAAAGGACTCTATACCTCCCCTTTAAAGGAGGCAGTATGTGAAGAGGTTGAGAGTTATATATCCTGTTACCTGTTCAAAATCGCAGATGATGTTGTATTTGGCTTGTGTGTCTTTCTTTAAAAATTTCCTCTTGGTTATTTTCGTTCTCGCAAGTTTGTCAATGCATGTTGCCAATAGGTGGCGTTACGTCATTGGAATTTGCATAAAAAAAAAAAATCATCATAAAAAGAATAATTCTAAATGGAACCCCGCTGCTGTTGCTCCAAATGCTCAGCAGTTCAACATGATTGACAATTTTTATTAATGTTGATTTATTCAAATTATTAAGTCACAACAAAAGTTTGAATCAAAAGCGGCTTTGATTAAACTCTTTTGTGAATGGAAATATCTGATCTTCAAAAGATGAGTCCACGTCAGTGAAAGGAATTATAAATTAAAAAAATTGTGCGCTTGTATACCAACAAAAAAACGCATAATATTGATTTTATTTTTTCATATTATTGTGAGAAACACTAGAATCGTTTAAGTCTTTTATTATTTATGATATGCCAAATAAATGTCTGAAGTGCGCACGCGCTCATGGCTACCGACTCAGTATTGACTTAAAACACCGGAAAATGACTCGAACAAGCGACGGCACCACTGCTGAAGCTTACAACTAGAAAAAGAGTCGGCTTAAACTTATAAGTTTCAACTGAGTAAATCACACACTCAATCTCTTAAAATCATGTGACAATATTCTATTTGGGTCAGTCGACTAAAATAATCACCATCAAGCCCCTTGAAAGTCTCGCAGCTTTGAATTCAATGCTATCCACCTTGTTTGGACTCAACATCTGAATCATAAAATTTTTCGCAAATATGCAGATGAAAGCTGACCATAAAAAAAATAAAACCAATCCACTTGATATTCATAGTTTCACAATTTGTTATTTAATCGCGTTTGTTCGGAACCCCGTAGTATTTGCAATTTCATTAACAAAGCTTTAAATTTTTTCCAAAAATAACTGCGAACCGGCTCCCTCTGAAACGAATGAAATGCAATCGTCTCAAGCTGTCAAATGGTTACTAGTCTTCATTTCGAATTCAGAAAAGCTGGAAAAATCACCTGCATGAGGTTGATACTAAGATACGACTTAGGTTGTCATAAATTTGACATTAAAGTGTGTTGTGTGCTGTGTTTACAGGCTCATTAAATGTTTATGAACAATTTGCGCATACGCTCGGTAAACAGTTGTGCTTTTTTATGTGACCTTTTTGGTTAAATACTAAATATTTTATTACAAGGAAACTTGTGTTGTGTTAATTGGCTTTACATAAATGATGGATGGTTGTACGAGCATTACGAGGGCAGTAAACCTGCATCACTATTTGTTTAAACAAACAAAATGCAGTGAAGTACCATAAGGCGGTATTTTATGGCCCGCCCTTTTTACAAAAACAGTCTCATAATCATTTTTAAATGTTGTAAGGTGACTTAGGACATTTTACAGGGAAAAGGCAAAGCTATGATGCTGAAACACTGTATACTTGAGCTTTTTCATTTTGTGCAGAATGAGCGGAAGGATTAAATGATTTTGTATCGGTTGGAAACTCATATGCATTTTGCTTTCGATTACTCCCTAAGTACGGAACGGAAAATTCGATATCGACTTATTTGCATTCGCTCAATTCCAAGTATTTGATTCATCATTTAAAGCGAACATTGTTGTCAGTGTTTCAAAAACCATTGACATCACGCCCTTGGAATAAGCTGTATGAGTAATCACATCCATCCACTTTACCAGAATACTATAAATAGTTGATGCCGTAAGCTATTATGATAAATTGTAGATGAAAGGACTTAGAAGCATAGGAGGAAAGAGGAATTCCACGACCTCTTGAACTCCTCCGTGGGATTTCAGTTTCATCCGTCATATTTACAAAGTGGACGCAATGTTGGACGCCAGTGAAGTTGAAATAATAAAGGAATTGAGGTAGTAAACGAGATCCCAGTCAAGGTTCTACCTTTGGTTAACCAAATAACTAGCTCGAAGGACTTAAATCATGCTCTACAAAAATTGATCTTAAAATTTCTTCTACATAGATTCGGCTCCATGCACGATAAACAAAATACCAAAACAGACCACCAGAAGAAAGATGCTTTGTTGTACATAAGATCGTATTTGCGAAGTGAACGAATGGAGATGAAGATCTTCTGAGAGCTTGATTTGGATCTTGTTCGGATGGTAAAAATTCTCCGACTAAGACCCTATCACCCGGTCATTGCTTTTTCCTCGGAAAGACTGAACTTTGCCTTGAAGCTTGGTCTAACTCAATTGGACCGTGATGACGGAAGGTAGTTTAAGCTGAGGCTCAGGACCTAGAAGGGTCTATAAGTAAGTAAGTAAGTAGTCGAATGCAAAATTAGCATCCAGAGTTCCTTTGTCCTTTTAATCATCCTTATTCTAGGCTCCTTTTCCATTAATCAAGTTTTATGAACTTTCGCTAGGGAATAATTTGCGCTTGTATAACGGCGAATAGTTGAATCCATTTTTAGAGGATTTCCTGTGACATTTAGGCTGCGGCCCATTTAAAAAAATACAGCTCATCCAACTGTGTCAAAGCAGGGATGAGTATCCTCTACCTTTCGAATGCAATTACTCTGCGGAACCACAGGAAAGTAATGATGGTTTTTTTACCAACTCGGTTTCACTTCTGTCCTCATAAAAACTTTTTATTCAAATGAGTTCATTTCTGAAGTCATTTGACCCCAAAAATAAACTCAGGACATTTTTTGTGTCTTCTATTTTAATGCAATCCCATAAATTGATGGTTGCGGCATACAATCAGTTGGCATACCGAAGCGGTTGGCAAAGGAAAAAAAAGGCAACAAATGGACTATGATTGGAATCGCCTGCAACGACTCTTGGGCCACACTAATCCATTTGTTGCTTTGAGCTATTTTTTTTTCAGGAGTGGAATGGGGCTATTGAACCTAAAAACAATGAGTGCGGCGTGGACAGGAAGAATTTTATTGAATCACATTTGTTAGCCATAACCAATTTGTATTAATTTTTTTGGATGAATGGTTTAAATTTTGCCTTTATCATGACGTCATTAAAGGATTTTGATGGAAATAAATTGACACAATAAATTTGAATAAAATTAAAAGGGTAAACTTTTTCAGTCAAGTCCTAGCCAAGGCAATCTTCTTGCAGATATTGCAGTTAGAAATTGAGCCTTTAACTCTCAAACATTGAACGAGGACTATGTGGAAGGTTTTTAATAAAATTAAGTCTAGGATTTGAGTCGTGCACGCTGTTGTGAAATTGGTCCCCGATATCAGCTGTAATCTACAAGGGTTAGAGATGCCCACATGCCTAACTAGTGAATATCGAGAAACCCTTTTTCCTGGCTTGGATAATTTGAAAACTAATCAAATATGACTTTCTCAATGATGCGCGGCAATAAATTATAATGTCATCACTATTAGCGCAGGAACTTCTCAACACTCACGTTTCAAAGATGATTAGAGACTTGAATGACTCAATAGCGTGGCTCTAATATGCAAACAGATCTCCGAATTAATCTGGAAATGCTAGAGACATTTTGCTGAGTCTGCGCCATCCATATTGGAGTCATTTGTCTCTTCGACGATTGTTGCTGGCACTGTAGCTCTAACAATTTACGGTTATGTTGGCTCTATCTTCAGATTTGGATTTAAAAATTGGACCTTCATAGTAACTTTTTCGGGATTGTTGCTGGCTATTTTGGTGAAGATTAAGCACTTCAAAAACTTGCGCCAAAATGATGGTCCCTGGGCTCTAATTATTCCACCTGTCGGACTTTGTACGATTTTAGGCCAAGATAAAGCCTCAAAATCGTCCAATTATACGCTACTCCCAGCGTGACCATTCTTCAGTTTAATCATTCTGAATTAAATTATGATTTTGCAATTATATTTTCGTAAAATTGTATTTACCCTACGAAACGAATATCGCGAAAAGTATGCAATGAAAAGAACCTCAACTTCATTTCTTTGCACCGAAACATAGAAAAGTATGCAATAGAAATGAAAATATGTTTTGCTATGAGCAAAAGATTTGTATCTTTCACTAAACCTTAGCATATCTTAGGGATTGAAAAAAAAATGAATTTCAATTATTTCCAATTAAGTATCACTGTGATTCCCGATTCCTGATAACATCATTGAATACACACGAATTGTATACAAAAATTATTTACGTATCAGACTATTGATCCTTATAGTCGGATTCGAAAATGATCTTAGCTGGGACATTTTAGTCCATTTGCTCAGCAGGTAACCATTGAAGTTGAAGGATTTCAACCTTCCGAATGAGAATCTGCTCGAATCTGCTCGCTGCCTGGAATTCAATATTCGGTTCCATATCTAAGAGCTGGCAAGATAAGCCTTTGTCGGATCTGCTGGAATGTCGAGTTCTTTCTTTACATGTGGGCCTCCATACCCTTTCACTTACTCTTAATCGTTATTGCTTGGTTGCTGCCAATTCAATGGCACTCGAATTGAACTTCGTCAAAATCTGATGCGATTTCGATTCATACCTGCCAGCATTCGGTAGATTCTGCAAACACAATGGCAAGACGCTCCTGCCTTAAATAAAACAAATAAACACATAAACATTTAATTACATATATGAATGTAGCTTTTGTGAAAGAGTTGGTGTTGTGGTCGGCGGACATGATGCTATTCTCAAGCGTCCACAAGGTTAATGTAATCGACCACTTTCAGGAAGACTGGTATAGGATGCTTTTTACTCTATTTCAGCTCTTTTAAAATATTGGGTTGTTCTGCGGTTTTTTTAAGGGTTAAGATTCAACACACAGTTTAGGTTTATAAATTCCATCAGATACTGTCCATCAAGTTTTGTGAATTTCTTCCAAAGTCAAGGAAGGGATATAATTAATCTTTTTTATGATTCAGCAGAATTGTGGTAGGACAGATGGTAGTCCGAAGGCGCAATGTGTGGTGAGTACAATATGTGCTACGTAACTTCACAGCGAAGTAAATTCAAATTGATTAAAGCTGTTTGTAGACCGGCGTTCCTTCCTGTTCCCCAATCTTGGTTGTTTTTCTTCTCTCTGTCTAGCTTCAAACTATGTATTAAGCTGATTGCAATATAAATATTGACGTGGAAACAACTCGAAGTAAAGGACACCTCGCCAATACAACCAAATGCTCAATAAGACTGTTTTGAGATGCAAATTTCTTACTAACCGATTGCAATGCTTAACCGGAGAACACGATGACCTCTCACGCCGAATGTTATTTTAAACCATATAATCTGTATATCTTGAACGAAAGCTTATAAGCCCAAGCTGACAAATGTCAGCGCTTGCAGTCGAATTTCAAAACAAATGCACTTTCATATTCTCCATTTTCAAAAAAAAAAATGGCTCTAAAAACAAGCCTGCTCAAAACAAAGGATACCTTTCGGAATAAACAACAAACATGTTACAACACTACACAGTAAACACAAAGATTTTTCTAAGCGACAAACATAAAAATTATTGAATGACATATTTTTTCCCAAATTTAAAACGTTTTCCCTCTTCATGTGAAGATCCTTCAAGGTTTCACTTTTCTATAAAGTACTGAAAGTGTTCTTCTTATTATTTATGTATATCCTTATCCTTTCAATGCATCTATGTAATTTTAAACGAAATAAAATGGAAACAAATTAATTTATTAGAAATTCATTCTTCTTGCTTTTTTTTCTTTCCATATGCCTAAAGCAGTCTAAATAATTGGAATTCCTTTTGGCCTTGGGTCTAAACGTCAGCATATTATCTCTCTTAAAAAAATGCATCATTTACAATTAAACACTTTTCATTTAAAACATAGCTCAAAGCGGTCCAGTGAAATAGTTCCTGAAGGTTACCAAGCAACTCCTAAGCTTGCACGTCTCTCATTTGAAATGTAGCCTCCAGCCGGGCATCACCAAAGTGACAATAAGTATAATTGCTTACTACGTGCCATGCAGACATTTGCCACCCAAGGTCCTCAGTACCTCCCAGCAATAGAAAGTCCACTCAATCAGACTCTTCGTGTCGCAGTAAAACATCCAACTAATTGCTTCTCATCTCATCCGCCTGACAAAGCATTGCCAGCAACCTTGACTTTAATTGTTTGTAAAAATAAATTAATCCGGTGTGACAAAAATATTGTCCAAGCCCAAGCTCCTTGTCAATCTCTGCCACACTAATGAAATGTAAATATTTGAATCGCGTCCACTTCTGATTCTGACACGTCCAATTCACATTTATCCTCAAGGGTCTAGTTCCAGTTTTATTTGGATTTTAAAGCCACAAATCGAGAAAAAAAACGAAGTCTCTTTGCCTCTCAAATAAATTTAAGGACGAAGAAATGTGCTTTCCTCTTTGCATACAATACCACTTTACCAACAAAAGTGAATGGCAGAAAAATGTGTCAAGCCAATGTCCTCGTACTTTGGGGGCGATTAATGCAGCCGCCCCCATACGAGGAAGTTTGATGGACAACCATGACTGCATAATCATTCCTTTGTGTGGCCAAGCCAAACCACATTTCCTGAAATTGACTTTTTCAACCCAAAGATGGGATCATGTCCTCCATCACCGACGTCGTCGTTGTGCCTCTGGTGGGTTATACCAGATTACAATTCTCCAACAAATGTCCAAGTTTTTTTTTTTTTTTGTAAAGCATTCCTCTCGGGCTGCCTTTCCTCGATGTACGAGTGTGGGGTTGATGTGTTTCCGTTGTAACCTTTTTTCACAATTCTCACCGAGCAGTGCTGCCGTGTTCACAAATTGGAGGGAACAAAATGGAAGTCACTGACTACCTTTCGATTCACAGTGCTGTAGCCTACTTGTTGATAACCAACCGGACTTTTAAACTTTAAAGCACTAAACAAGAAAAAGAAAAAAGCAATATAATTATGCCGAAGGAGCTGAAGAGATTTTGCAAGGAATATTTGTATATAGCATTCGTCGGCTTGAGCTCTGCAAACGATGGCTGAATTCGAACGAGACCTTTTGGCAAAGATTTACGCAAGGAAACCGCTTCGATTTGGCGTAACAAATAGGTTCAAAGCTTCCAGCTCGAAAGACAAAATCTAAGCTCTATGGAACCGAATGTCTCATAATTGGCATAAATCGGAGCAATTACTGAACACTTCTTCGTCGGGTATTCTGACCCGAGAAAATACAACCGCAAACTATATGAGCTGCATGAAGATGCGGGCGTAGTCCAAAAAGCCTCGCTAGCATCCCAGATGGATCAAACATATTGTGATACACATAAGCAAACATTTACTGGTTCCTTAAGTCGAAGAAATTTTCTATGGATACATGTGGTCGGCGAAATAATAAAGTTACTAGAACCTCCTTCGGTTTGAGATGAACTGCAATTGTGAAAGTGCCCGGAGAATTAAAAAAGAGCAAGGATAAATCTGCTTCATACAAGTTTCAAGTTGGCTTCCGGAACAGGAGTTGGGTGTATCTTTCAGGACAATATCAAAGATACCCTGCAGTCTTCACCCGTGCTCGGCACATTACAACTAAGGATAGGATCATATGTAAGGAGCCAGTATTTTTGATAAATGAAGAACCAACAAAACTGAAAAATTAGGTAATCCGCCACCGAAGCCGGTAATTCGCTCATTTTAACTTTTGTTTAAGTACTAATCAGAAATCTCCACAGAGAAATCGATATCGAAATTGCAGCCCGAAATAAAATGAGGAGCAGTCGCTTCCGTACACTCAAACATAAAAGCAAACTGCAGTGGCCAACAATCGACAGAAACATCAAATGACTCGCATCAATCATAATTATCGTCCACTTTCCTGTTGGTATTCACGCGGAATGACTTGGAACCCAACCTTTAAAGGAGTTGCACAAGAGAAGATGAAAAAGAGCAGAGAAAGTCATCTGCTATTCGAATGTCCTGCACTAACCGTAAAAAGAAAAAAGCACTGGCCATAAGCTTCTTCCAGGGACTTAAGGGTCTACGAAACTCGTGGCTGCGATTCTTCTTAATTTTGGAATTTTACTGAATCTACGTATATTAAACAATTGATAGTTTAAATATGGATGAGGGCATTGTTGTTGAAATAATTCCATTGAATTACACTCGACAACACTGGCCACAATTACAACGGCAAGTACTCGTACGTACACTTTCTCGATTGTCTCTCTGTAAGAGAAACAAACACTCTTTCTCGTTCTCTCTCTTTCTCTTGTGGGTATTCCCAACTTGCCCTCAAAATTAATATGCAGCGCAGAATACAGGAAAGGATGCACGTCCTTTATTCCATTTTTTTTGTTTTGCTTCTTTCCTCCTGGTTGAACCAGTGGGTGGTTCCGTTCTTGTTGTGAACTTTAAGGAAATGCATTGCACCACAACTGCGCCTCTTCGCCACAGCCAAGGAGTTTCAGTTGGGTGCACCGAAACGAGAAAGCTTTCTCGTCATCGTCGTCCTGCCAAATTGGCAAACGGAGTTGTTTTCTCATTTTCAGTCATTCGAAGTCGTTCAAACTGAATAGTTGCATTGTCGTGTGTGCGCGTCCCCGGTATTAAATTTTCACTGATGAAATTGTTTAAGCCGTATTAGCAAAATAAAAAACATGTCAACACTACCGTTCTTGTTGAGTGTAGCCGATGAGTTGGATAACTTGAACTCGCAGACGTACATGGACGACTTTGGTTTGGGTTTCCACCCACACCGTCATTACTATCGGAATCCGAATCCTTCGATTCAACTATCGCTGCCAGCCAGCACCGATTGGATTGAGGAGAAGCAACGATGTCGCAGTCACAAATTCGTCGATGATTCACAGCAGATTGATTGCGATGACGAGGGCAATAATGACGACGCAGAAAGTGAAAATTACGGTGGTAACCACGCCTCGAACCGACGCATTGCAAACAACTCTAACGACCAGGACAACATTGACAACACAGTGCATATGTATAATTTGTCGAAAAAGTGTCAAAAATACAATCACGGAGCAATGGCATCCACTTCGGACAGCAATTCAATGAAATCATCGCACCAACAACAGCACCAGAACCTGCAGCAGCAGTCCTCGCCACCATCATCGTCCGATGAGAGTCTCCAAAAGACATCGACTCTATCGTCCCTCGCATCCATAGAGTTCTTGACTTGTTTTCCAGTGAAGAAGAACAAAACGCCAAAGTGCACTAGCAGCCGCAAAAAGTCATAGGGACCTTCCAGTCCTCCGACACAATCCTTGTGAGGTTGTTGCAACCTGCAATGCAACCTTGTTCTATTTGTACGAGGGGGCACGCGGCACAGACACACTTTGCCCTCTCACAAACTTTTCTATCGACAGTTGTTATATTTATTATTATTAAAATAATCAGATTACACATACTATAGTAAAATTTACTAAAAATTTATTGTGTATATTTACAAGAAGATCTCTTTACCCCCGTGTCCTTGCACCGAATTCTAACCTCAAACTGCACAAAACAAACAAAAATAGTAAAATTCGCACCAAAGCAGATGAGTGAGTGTTGCTATTGCTGTGCTACTACTATGCTTACAAACACACACGCATATAAATACATAGATATGTACGTATTGAGGCTATAAAGGATATCCCCATCAAATTATGGAGGGAAACTCCTCAAGGATTTGTATAATTTTAATACGAATAGGACGGGCCTCCAAGCCTGTGGCATGTGTTCAATGTTCTCGTTAAGTACTGTCGTGAGCTGCTTGCTCTTTCTCTCTCTCTTTCTCGTTTTGTCGCGCTACTAAGATTGTGTGTGCGCTCTTAAAATTCAGGACAACAATGGACATAACGTGTATGTGCACACATTTACTTACATATATATATAAATATACATAAACTTTATACATAAAAACTAAAATGTATAAAACTGGTGTGTTCCAAGTTGATGGGTGAAGGAGGAGAATAATAAGAAGACACAACGAAATTGAATAAACATAATCGCGTCTGCAATGCAGAATGGGGGCAAGGATATTATACATGATAAGGTAGATGAATTTTTGATTGTTGTTTGTATACAAAAAAATAGAAATAAAAGGATATGAAGAAAAAAAAATAGAAAGTGAAAATGAATTCAATAAAAGGTTCTTTCCATTAAATACAAAATGTACGAGTGGTGTTGTTATTTGGAATTTGTGCTCTGTTGTTCGGAAAAAAGATATAATTTTGTTCCTGTGCGGTTGGGTGTACATATTGTTTTGAACATTCCTCTGATGGCAACAAGGACGTCGGTATTGTTTTGTTCAGAAGAGGGATTAGATGGGAAAACCGTGTTGTGATAAATACTTAAGGCATCGAGTATTAATTCTTTTGTATGCGGCTCGAAGGACCAATTTTCGCACTTTATTTTCAATTTAAATTTAGTTAAAAGTAATTAGCAGAATAATGCTATGTTCAAGGCAGCTTCTTATGGGTGATGACAAAATTATTTTCAACAATATTGTGAAGACTTTATTTTGCAGAGCCACCACCAACAAAGGATAATAATCCATCTTAACAGTCTAAGGAGCGGTTGAGCCAAACGAGATAACCGTGAATTTTGGAAAAAATGGAAGTCTCATCAGAGGAATATTTAACAATGAATGCAAGAACTTAATGGTTATGAATGATAGTTTAAAACTTTTGCTACACACCATCATTAAGTGGCTGTCTTGTAACCGGCTGCTTAATATAACAACATTTTCTCATGATCAGTGTGATTCCTTCCCCGGCCAATGAGCCCAAGGTGTAAATTGATTCCTTTGGTGTCGATTGACTCTTAAATGAGTGCCCCTTGCCTCTTGGCTGCAGTATAGTTTTCAATTCTTTTAATGTATCTGTGTCATTATATTTGAATCTTCGTTTTCTAGACTAATATAGATCGACATCTTTGTAATGCCTGCAGTCATGAAACTTTTCCTTTTTTTCGAAAGTCTCCAAAATTGTTCAACATTCGGCTCCCTAGAGAAGAACTTACATGATGGCTGTTTTGCAGAGAATGACTTTAGTCTTTTAAGTAAGGAGTTTTGATCCTCGTTGTTTTAGAAAACAGGAACAGAATCAATTGCCCATGGCGAGTTGTTCTTGGAGTCAACCACCTCAATGTTAAAGCTGTCGATTGTGATTTTTTTTCTTACCTGTATTCCACGAATCGAATACACGCTAGTTCTTTTCCTGATAAGCTTCTCGATTTTCCAAAATTCTCTGATTTTTTTTTTTTTTTTTGTAAGGTTCGGTCAAAAAAGGTTACTGCAAAAAAAAGCTATCGCACCTAGAGTTCTTGTTTTGTTATTTTTAGACTTGAGTTGAATTTAAGGTTTTCAAGACTCAGTGCGGCTTTCTTCCATCTAAGCAAGATATTATTTACAGCCAATATGCATCAACTGAAACGTTCTTCTTTCGTGTGGATCGACGCATAAACAGTGCAGAAAATACTTTCAATGTTCTACTCTTCCTGCAATTTACAAAGACTATATGAGCTGTAATATAATGGAATTCAGAGAACTATTATGTAAGGTATTATGCAGTGGCTTAAAACTGAGATGCAGCGGGAAATTTATATCGACTTTAATGCACTCGCTTTGTTCGCAGTATTTTATTTGCCATACGTTGATATCCTAGCAAGAGTCAAAAAGATTGCGTCATGACTTAAACGGCTGTGCTTTGTTTACACAGCAGAACCAACGATATTTTCGTCGCAAATCAATTGTTAAATGACACGAACTTGCAACTCCAGCTGGACAAGCCGATCAAGTAATCTTTACAGCATGGCCATCCATTTTGTCCGGTGTATATAGCCGATCGGCCACTCCAGTGTTGGCGTTGTTAATTTGAACCCAACAAAAAATGGCGACTGAACCAGATTCGAAAATACGATTAAAGTTCAATATCCACTCCAGGATTATAAGTTCCAGCAAAAGTGTAAAATTTTCCTTTTTTTTTTTTAATTTTTGGCCTTGAGCACGAAGGCCAAGATTTTAGTGCAAAGCAGATGCGGACCGGCTCAATGTTCCATAAGTCTGTTCCGACCGACCAATTTTTCCTTAAGCTTGAGAGAGGTGAAAGGTCCATATTCCAAAGACCGCGAGACCACAATTTGTAAGTCCTCTTATGTGCTAAGACGACGGAAAGACTACTAAACTTACATGTGCAAAGGGGCGCTTGAAAATTTCAAAAAGGAATCTTCCAGGAATGTTCTGAAGACACGGCATCAATGCGTACATTATGAATTCACTTGAAAGTAATGCGATAAACTCACAGTTCGTTTCTTTTAATAAATAACATCCTAGTCCTGTCAAGGATAATAGTATTTGAAAAGTATCAGACGCTGGCGACTTAGTTTGCCGAAAGTGCATTTCTTTTTCAATATTTGACACATTCGTAAGAAACCAAATATCTTGGTGTCGCGCGAACTCGAGAAGAGTTTCCTCTGCAACAAGGCACTCTTCTCTCTCTAACAAAAAACAAACTCGGGTACTACTACGGGTGGATAAAACACATAGGTCCTTATCATCATCACGGTAGTATACATGGTACTTACCATTGCTAGACGGAACTCTAAAGCATCGCCATCCATCCATCAACTTTTTCAGCGTCATCAGTTGACCCTCAAGCCAAATCAATTATCTGCCTTATTTTCTTAAGTCGCTCAACAAGAACGTTCCAAGAATCTGCTTATAATTATAAATTTCAAAAGTTGTAATTTTTAATATGACAAAAGAGCACTCATGTGTGGGCGGTATTCTTTATTTATAGTCTAAATAAGGCCGCCTTATAAGGCGATCTTAAGCCACCGAAATAAATGGGGGAGTAAACATTTATAAGTTAACTTGATTGCCAGTCGGAGTGCCATATTTAGGCATGCAAGACGCGCGAATATTTTTGTTGAAAAAAACACCACTGGCATAATTTTTTAATGAAAATTTATTCAAATTAACTCCTTTTTGTTTCCTTGTTAAAAATTAGCATAAACTTAATCAATAAAAAAAACAAAACGAAAACATAAACGTCCATGTTTTAACGAAACCTTTTTTGCAACAACACTATCAATGTGTGATATTAGTCCTTAAAACACTCTTCGCCCTTCCCTCTGCCGGCTGCTTTGCATTCCATTGGAATGTGGAAAAGCAACAACAATGCCTCTCCACATATTTTTAGTATCCGTAAGTAAAGTGTCAATTTTTTATGCTCAAATAGGAGGGTCCAGTTTGTCGAACATAAACAATCCTTTCATGAGCGGCTGGTGGCGGTGCCTTAACCGTAAGTATTCCATCGGATGATAGTGACGATGACACATCATTTGGGTAATAGCCCCTCGGCAAAACGAATCGTTTGACAAGATGACGACCAACAAAGTTATCACCATCGCGACGTTTCTCGTGTTTAGCCTCAACCACAACCGTGTCGCCAACAGTCTTCACTGTCACCTCGTACGGCTTAAACTGATGCACATCCACATTGGCCTCGAAACCATCCTTTCCAACGGTGACACGACTCAAATCCGGCATCGATCGCATCCTTGCTATGCGTGACCACGAAGGCAAATCCCAATCGATTAAGTCCCAATCTCTCCACATTCGCCGACGATAATCCCATAAATCGTAGTCGGTATTATAAGCTGGAACCACAGCCATCCTTGCAAGGATTCACAAAAACCAAAAAGCTTTCTCTACAAAAAAATTAGCACACAAGCCTTTGAAGCCGCACGACGACGGTATGTTTAAAACACAAATAAGCTTTAGAAAAACCGTCACATGCTTTTATAGCTGACAAAACGAGGCGACGCACGACTCGTTCCGACTACCTACGTGCCGCTGTATGGGGAGCTGTGAAATGGTTCGAAATGGCAAACTGGGTTGAGTACAATGGCTGAATGGGAGATTTCCTCTACGAGGTGTGTTTATGCTTGGAACTGGCATGGTACCCAGCGCCAGCATAGACCTTGTCATCATTATGTCGGATGTCCATTTGGGACAACAAGACAAAAGCGAAGCCTCCCTTTTTTTTCTGTTAATCGTTTTTGGCTAATCACTGCCGCTATTTTTTTTTTTTTTTGGATTTGCATAAAAGTGGCCAGCGGAATTGACCCGCCTACGGAAGTTATGACGACAGAAACACATGCACGAGTTGTTGGCAGAATAGAACGCCATTTGATGAGTTCATGAATAATTGGACAAGTTGAGAGAGATTCCGCCGCCCATGTGCGAGGTGTTGTTGACAAACAAACGATTGTTGGCTGTCGTTTTACCATTTTAGGCGAATTCTTTGATAAATTTTTGATCAATTAAAACGAGTGCTGGGCTAAGGTTAGTTAATTGGAGTTCTAAGTATTGCGACTAAAAGAAAAATGGATGAAAAAATGTGTTTATGGGCCGTTTAACGACATCTCACTGGGGATCGTTTGACACCAAAATACTTGACATTGTTTAGATTTTATTTCTATTCGGGTGCATTTTCCGTGGCATTGGGAAACAATTTTCGAAAGGCACTGAAAGACTTTCGAGAGCTATATTTATGTATTTTTCTAATACCAAGAGAACATTCGACTGTGAATTTTTTTATGACGAATGAGGAGGTTGATTAATAGGGAGGTGAGAAGTGACACATATTTGCTGATCTTTCGCTTTGAGTAATAAAATGTCGAGAAAGTTTACCTTGGTGACATTTAATGAAGAATGACTCGAGTATATTTTTTTAATTAATCTTCACTCGGAAAACATTTGAAGTTGTCGCAAGTTTGGCGGCAACCAAAGACATTCTACACCCTCTTTTGTAGGCTTAACCACGTTTCACATTTTTTATCTATGCTAATATTATAAAGAGGTAATGTTTGTAAGTTTGTATGCATTCTTCGAAAGAAAATATCCGATTTCCAAAATTCTTTCAACAATCCTTTCAACGGACCTTCAAAATGAACATGGGCTAAAATTGTCTCACACAGCTCACAGCTGGGTAGCGAAGTTGACAGAGCGCCTGCCTTTCAATTGATTCAATTGATAGGTTCTAGGTTCGATTCCTAGTTTTTTGTATCTGGTCCAGTCACCGTTTTCCATTGGGATCAAGTTAATGGCACTATCACTGGATTGGTCGACCAGCGATAGTAGTCTGACTAAAGGGGTGGCGTTGCTGCAGTGGTTGTTGCATCGGCTTAATTCCTAGTTCGTGTTATCAAACATGTTAAGACGGCTCTGCTGTGAAGGCATAACACTGACGACGGAGTGTTAAGCTAAATCTCCCAAATCTTCTTAATCTTCTAAACTTTCAAAGTTCTTATATCAAACTTATGTCGAATAAAATCCTGCGAATTAAGTGAAAGCTAATAGGTTGATATCAAAATCATCCATCCCGTTTCGGACTCCACCCACCGAAGTGAGTTGAAACCAAATACAGCTGAGTTTCTCAAACCACACTGCATAATCTTTCATTCTTCTACTAATTCTTCCGCTCGCTATGTGCTACACGCATTATAAGAATATTAATATCCTCTTGAAGAGCGAACAAATAATAACAAAAAAAAATTTAATACGTTGAGCCCCGCCGATTTTTCTCTGTGTTGCATTGTGGGACATAATTTTTTTTTTTGTAGTGTATCATAATTGTAAGTATTTAACGACACCACGGTCTACTTCGGGGTTCAACGTGTTAAAAAAAGGGCTTTTCGTGGCGACTCACTATTTTAGTAAAGTTGTTGAAAAGCGGCAGTTTTTTTTTGCGAACGCTGTCGTTCCTGTAAGAATTATTTTCTTGCTTTCTAAAGAAAAGCCTTAGAACTAGAAGCTTCTATTAAAAAGTTCGCAATGAAATATCTCTTTATGTTAAGGTTAATACAGGAATTGGTAAAAAGGTTTGACAATTAAATTATTAACAATTTCAATCTGTCATATCAGGGTAGTAATAAGTAGGCATGCACTTTTTAAACATATTTTATTTTGGACAATCAGTTTGCTTTGGTGTCACCGGGCGGTGAGAAAACCTTTTTGAGTCCCACAACTTTTCTACTTACACGAAGCTTACGGGAAGATAGTCGCAGGACACGGCTAGTTAATAAATTAATAAGAAAAGTTTACTTACTACATTTTGTATAATACTTTTCTATCTTGTATGTATATATAAAACCTTTATACAGAATTTAGTTCTCCACCGTGGAAAAGGGCTATCTAATTTGGTTAAGAAAAGCCCTGACGGTTTTGAGTCTGCCACGACGCAAATATCATATGACAGCGACAACTTTATCAAGGGTTCCATGCCCTGTTTTCAGGCGCGATTGCATTGCTGTTAACATTAGCAACTTAACTTAACTTAAACCGCTCACTTTTATTAACTAGTTAATGAATCAGTGTTCATTTTGATGATTTGGATAGTCGCCGCCATCTTTGCTATGTCCTATATCATGAAGGCATAAGTGCTGATTGACCAGTCCCGGTGCAATTCAAGCTTACATAAAGACTACACGTTATGAACTAATGGTCAACTACTATTTATAAGTCATCCTGACGCACAATACGCAACCTGCCCTTTCTTATAAAAGAACAAGCTACCTAAAAACTTAAGCGACCCCTTCAATGAAGGCGGTATGAACACTTTACACCGCAGGAAACTATCCTCTTGCGGTTTAAGGTGGATATTTCTGCGATCCACGAAATACGTTGGATGGGATCGGGGACGAAGAAACAGCGATCACAAAAGGTTGCATATATGCAACCCGAACTCTTTATGAGAAAACGGCTCCTAATGAAGGTCAATGATAAGCGACCGCGTGACTGTGAAGCGCATCGTGGGAAATTATTTGTCAGGTTGCTAGCAGGCACCAGAAGCGGTTGAGGTTTCCAATAGCAGGCGTACTATCGATCACTTACTTTCAAAATATGTGGAATTCTCTTTTCATTTCACTTTAAAATATTATTATATATTTGATTATACGCGTATTAATTTCGCGGTTCCAAAAGGATCAATTTATGCTTGAACAACATTGGGAAATATTGTAAGGTTAACTCCAAAGTGCCATTTTGCCGAAATAATGCGATTTTTTTCAACGGCTACTGGTATAAGTAATTTGTGAAGAAACCTTGTTAGACTAGTTTGCAACATGCAAACTGAACCTATTACCATGTTCGTTCTTTGCGTTCAGGAGAAAACATTGCAGTTGATGCCAGTGGTACAGAAGAACCATAATACGCCAAAGATCTCAGCAACTGAACAGCATAGACACTATCTTAAGGATCGAGTATTGCTGGCTTACAGTTGACTCCGGTTCAATCCAGCGAGAGTTCAGACGACAAGCCCAGCCGAGGCAGTCGTTTTAATGAAGACAAAAGGTCTTTTTGAAAATAAACCAACATATGGTGCACTCTTTATAAAGTCTCTGTGCCCATGTCTACATCTATGTATAGACTCTATGTATCTAGGTTGGTCAATTGCCGCCCGTCCGGAATTTTCGCCAATTTTAGCTTGTTATCCAAAAGTGACCCTTAGAAATGGAGTCCTAAACAGAATTGTTTCCAATTCTTGGCATGGCAAAGAGAAACTATAAGATCCATCGTGGTCAGCTTGTAAAAGACAGCGTCTCACCAAAGACATTTTCCAAGTCAACTAGACAAGCACCCGTGCACATGGTCACAAACACAAGAATGTGCAATTCAACTCTTAACAGCGTCAAGATGTAGGACCTACAGAAACTCAATTGGAAGTGACCTGACCGTGTAGCCCTTGAACAGCATAAAGGTAAAAAACACTGATTGTAAGAGTTCAAAAGCCTCGTCACATGTTTCAAGGTTAAAACAACTTTCGATGGCAATTTCATTAATGTCGTTCATAAAAATTACATTTAACTTGATTCAGACTTCAAAACCAAACATAAAAAAACTTACAAAAAAGTAAGCAATACATTTTTTTTTAAATAAGACGCAACAAGCCCCCGCTTAGTCAACAAATTGACATTGACATTGAATTAAAAAAAAAAAAAAAGATTGCGAAGATTATCAAAATTGTATCTCCAGCCATAGACATTCGACACACGCCTATCCAACCGTTTCAAGTGACCGAAATGACATACACACGAGTACAAGTATCTAGATACTATTTGTTGTAATCGTCAATCCAAAAGCGAAAGATCTCTGCGTGGGTGAGGTTACAGAGGCACTGTGCGCCCCCATTTTAGGAATAAGAATGTTCGACTTCGAATGAACATTTATGGTTGAGTTACGGATAAATTGCGATGTTCTCGATGCGAACGTCGCGGCGGCGAGTGTAAAGATACTTGTACCGAGAATCGAATAGATCCAACTGTGTAACGCTGGCACATGTAAGTCGATTGTATTATCCAATAAATTGTTTGTTATTGTTTAAATAATTACGTTTGCAAATAAACAGGCGAATGTTTTCGTAGATTTCGCATTTGGTTAACAAAACAAACACACCTTAGTTTGAAAAACATCGATAAGAATGAGTAAACCTTCTATTTGAAGGGCTTCAGTTAATTAGAATTGACAAAATGGAGATATTTTTTCTCACTTTAAATGCCCCAAATTAAATTCCTTTCAAAAATAGTATCATTAAAATGCATACAGTGCGACTCAAAAGTAACGTGACATTTGTAAACCTATGCTCACACTAGGGACCGCATTTATTTTTGTTTAAAGTTTCAAATGACTTTTGACACAGCCTGTTGTAGTACCTTTGGGCTGGATTTGTAAGGGGGCTTTGTGAAGATGGAAGGCCAACTCCGTGAATGGCATGGCCTTAAATTTAGTAAACGATTTCGATTAATGGAAATAGAAGTGGAAATTGTTTTCTTTCGAGCTATTTTTAACCTCTAACTTGTGGTCGTGTGTTATAAATGAATCCCGGGGTTTTTCGATTCGATTGGAATTAGAGAAGATTCGGAAACGACTTGATTTATCGCAACAAATTGTCGCGTAGGGTATTAGAACGAAAGATAGATTTGTTGCATTTTTTTTATTCGTTATTTGATAAATTGTTTGTTAAGACAGCGGGCTTAGGATAACATTTGTGAAAAGAGGAACCAGTAATTGATGACGTTTTGATTTCTTTCAAAAACCGAAAGAGTCTGCTGAAGAAATTCATGTCGAATAGGATATTGATGAAAGATGGCGCCTTTTCAGTGTGATTTATGACAAAGAATTTTTTCGCCTTTTTTTATGATAGAACTTTATTTTGGCGTTCGAGGGAAAAATTCTTCATCGAAAATTCGGTGACGTTAGTGAGGGGAGTGGAGGATGGACAAGATGCACACGCAACGATTTACGGTGCTATGCACCTCATATCTACCGAACTTTTTTTCTTAACAATTTTAAGTTGACAACCAAAGTACTCGACCAGCGATTCTACTTTATGATTGTCCAGTATGGAGGAGCTGTGACAAAACACATATCTAAAGATTGCAAGTGTCTCGAAATTAGCTGTTTAAAATGATGCTAAATTTGATCTTCATCAGAAAAGGGAATATTGAGCTAATCTTCGAAAGTATCCTTAAGCTTTAGCATACATTTATGGTTGCCAGTGCATTCGCAGATAATATTTTGGTTAACAATTAGTCTAGTTGCCATTTAAGAAAACGCTTCAACGAAAAACAATACCAGAAGAAGAGAAGAGAAAAAACTTTTGCGACGAAATAAAAGTGCCTTCACTGTTAGCAGCTCAAGGTAATAAAAGAGTCTTGAAATCGACATCTTGCCAGAAGTTTTTATAAAACAAAAATCTAACCGCAGGCTATAAAACCGGCACGCAGGCTCTTCGAACAAGAGAGAATGATAGAACAAGAAGAGAACCCAAATCTGGTGATCGAAGTCGTTCCCTCACCCACCTTAGAAGAATTCGCGCGTGTATCAAAATGCTGAAGAACAATAGGGCCGCGGCTTCTGCCTCTATAAGTCCCAACTACAAAAAATTCGAACCTTACAATAACTTCCGAAGCGCTTCTCAATGTCGCCTATAAGATCCTATCCAGCGTACTGTGTGAAGGTTTGAATCCTTTTTGCTTCGGGATCTCGCGAAATCGAATCCGGTTGTGTCGTAAAAAGCTCAAAAACACACGATGCATCGTTCTGTTTGTAATCAAAACCAAAACGAGATACACTGTCGTAAGGAACTTCAACTACCTCGAAACTTATATTTCCTCCACAAACGACACAATATTGGAGATCCGATGGAGAATAAACCCAGGCAACCGCTGCTGCTTCGTTTTAATCAAACTTCTAACACGAACGAAAAAAATACTGCTCTCCAGATTTTGCAAGTCCTGCAAAGCAAGCAAATATTTAAATTATTCGAAAGAAAAAAATCCTTTCTCGGATATTTGGTCCCTCCCATGAGGCGGGCGAATGGAGGAGAAGGCATAAACACAAACTCTACGAGCTGTTCAAATATATGGTTATAATCCGGAATTGGTCGAAAATTCGTCAATTACGCTGGCTTGGTCTCATCGAGACAATACTGCTCGAGCCTTCGAAGCCAAGCCACCAGATTCAAGTAGAACAGGAAGAAAAACTGAAACTCCGGCTCATGGATCAAGTAATCGCGGACCTTATAAAGCTTGAACCGTCAGGGCTCGAGAGCAGCTCTGTCTCAGGATCGCTGGCCTCAAAAGTAAGTAATTCTTTAGTCGCAAGAAAAAAAAATTTAACGATATCCTTGTTAAACCCTTCGATTTCTTCTGAACTTTAAAAGAACCATGAGGGATTGATTTTAGACTAGACGCAATCTCGCTTTGGCAATTTGCACCGGTCCACATGATTACCACATTGACAGCTTGAGATTTTTTACTTTTTTTGAGCTCATTTTGTTTTTGAGAACGAGCCGGAGATTCTCTAAACTCTCAAGGGGAATCCCCGACAAAAATGTGGTAAGCTATTGAAAATGTAGTAAAAAGAGAGATTCCAAAGGTAAATATTTAAAAAAAAAATGAAATTATATGGGTTCATTTTCAGTGACATCTCATCCCTGAGTACAATACAATGTACATGACATGCAAATGCTTCGAATGCCCCCTTTGTATAGTTCTTGGTCAATCAGTCTTTATAGCTTTTTCCAGTTCAGGTCACATGGCAAAGTAATATGATTTTAGAAAATAAAAGACAATTTTTTCATTGAACGAAATAACTTTATTCTGTAATGTATTGCCCATTTTGAGCAATGACCGTGGCAAAACATCCCAACCAAGCTGCAATAATTTTTGCCCAGGGACCAAAGATGTGTGTGGCCTTGCATTGTCGTGATGGAAAACACCACCTTTTTCATTTGTCAATTCGGGCCGCATTTCTTCAACTGCATTGTTCAATTTTGTTAGTTATTCAATGTAGACATCTGAATTGATCGTTCGGTTGAGTAGTTAAAGTTTAAAATAGACAATTCCTTTTTAATCCCACCAAACTGATAACATAACTTTCTTTTGATGAATATCAGCTTTTGATGTTGTTTGAGCTGGTTCACCTGGCTAGCTCCACGATCTTTTCCGATTGACATTGTTGTAAACAACCCACTTTTCATCACCAGCTATTAATCGTTTTAAAATGGATCATTTTCATTACGTTTCTTTAAAAAATCGCGAATGTTAAATGATTTTCTTTCAATTCATGAGGAACCCATACATCTAGTTTTCGTACATGGCAAAGTTGTTATAAGGGATTTTCAATGCATGCATGTGATTCATGAAGCTTCTCTGCAATCTCACGTGTTGTACTGTGACGATCCGAATCGATTATTGCTTTGATTTGGTCGTCATCAACATCAACTGGATGACCAGAGCGTTTTTCATCTTTCAGTGAAAAATCACCAGAACGAAATTTGGCAAACCAATTTTGACACTGCCGTTCTTTTAAAGCTTCATCAACAAAATGAGTTTGACATTTCGATTACATCAGCAAACCTAAAAATTCAACTAAAGCCATCTATAAGTGAAATACGCAATTACTTAGTTGCCAACCCAATACAATGAGCTATTCCCAGTTTTGATTTAAAGTTTGTGAGCAAAAAAAAGTCTTAAGTGGAAAGCATACACGAGTGACTTGTCATTTACTCCGAAAAGTGTAGTCAGTTTTGAATGGCTTGTTCTATTGCGGATTTTCATTGCGTCAAATAATGTGCCGGATTTTCATTGCGTCGGATAATATGCCTTGTGAAACAGTATTCTTGAAAGGACTATAGCTTTTAGAGGAAGCTGTCGAAGTACAAATTTTGATATTATATTAATAACTAACATATTTTTTTCCTAAGTTATTGGCCCAAAGACCTACCTCCGATATGATCGGAGTACCTTTGTTTTCTGATAGCATATGGTGTATGTTATATTATTTCGTTGGAAGAATTTTTGGAAGAGGACGCAATATGCCCACCGTGCTCGGTGGGGCGCCGCAACATGTACGTAAACGACGAACGCGAATTAAATGCGTTGTAAGCTCAAAATTAATTGTATTTAACTTTTACTCGCCTGTTCCAGTGGCAAGTTCGTCTGCTGCTGAGTCTGAGGTTCAGGGAAGGAAATTTTCTCGGCCTAACATCTCGCGAATCATAACAGTCCTCCGAGGTGCACTGTGACCGTCCGAAGTCGGCAATTGACTTCAGATCCAGCTGCCGCCATTTTTACATAAATTATAATGCGTACACAAAAATAGTGAAGCTAGGAAGTGGCTCTCAAAAGTTTTTCAACGCTAAGATATCTTTTCAAATTCACATAGTCATAGACACAAATTTTGTTGACACTACATTTTTATCAGCTGTCTGTCCCCCACATGAAATGAGTCATGGAACGCCCCATTCTAACCAACAAACAGGAAAACATTTTGAAGATCATGTCAATTGGTTCGCTGTCATTTAAGTGGATTTGGAAAAAAATAATAAATCTATATGTTAAGTCCTGGCATGTCAAAGAACCCAACAAAGCCACCAAAACGACACATTTCGACTAGCCGTTCTGACCTGAAGTGTCCAAATTTTAATTTACCCGTCAACACTATGGCGTCAACAAATTTATGTGCAATATTTTTCATATTTCACTTCACAGTCTAAAGCTACAGTGTAGCGATATCTCCTTAGCCCCAAATCGTTTAAGCTTAACTCCTCGAAATTCCCTAAACTACATCTCCTAATTACAGAACTCTTAATACATATTTCCATCGTCCGTCGGTTGTTCTACCGATTTCACCTCTTTTATCACAATAAATTCACATAATGTGCGCCGGAAATTTATTCGCCGGATTGCTTAATGACGCGAACTGTTCAATTTGTGACAACAATGCTCGCTTCGACACACCATTCTCCTGTAGGTAAATATATCTAGGCAGTAAGTTAGTTTGACATTTGACTTTATCGAGCGTGCGGCAAGCTTTCCGAGTAGTCAATGTCTTATCGCCAGGAGCGAGATGACACTGTGTGGCGATAAACGCAATTTATGATGTTATGAGACAGTAAGATAAAGAGTCCCTTATACCCTTGGTTACGCACTGCAATACAAGAAACAACAACACGACGACGTGGAAAATATGTGTGGAAAACTCTTTCAATCTATATTTACACTTTTTCTTTTAATTTTTGTTTTTCTTGGTTCTCATAAGAAAAGATACATATCCCGGTGGCGGACGGAGGCGGACATTTAATAGAACAAAGTTAAATATAATGAAACGCTTCTTTCATTCGTGCCATGATCATGATGCTGCTGATCGTCGGTCGGTCGCCAGGCCAGCATCGTCAACTTCTCCAAAGAGCATCAGGAACACAAATCGGTGGCTGTGTGAACTTCTGTTTTAAGAATCTGTCATCTTCCGCCTTGGCGGTGCGCGTTGTGTCGTTATGGTACCTCTATATGTGTGTCTAGCTTGTATCTTTATGATGATGATGTCGCTTCTGTGTTCCTTATCGCTCAGATGTATCGGTCTAGTTTTTCATATAAATTGTTTTTCTTTTTTTTTCTCGCCTAGATTTTCATTTTGGATGACAGAGAATTTCCCTCGAAGATTGGTGAAAAATTTCAAATGGAAAACTATCTAGTCTTTTAGTGTCCATCGAATGGATAAGTCCAGGTAGCTTTTCAAAAAAAAAAAAAAATATTTTACTCTATTGTGACGTGCGATTGGCTAAGTTTGAAGATTTATTGTTCGATTAATAGAAATGTTGTAAGAATCAAAAAAATAGTGTTAATCCGTTTAACGAAAAATTAGCAAATTCTGTCAAATCGATTATAAGTTTCCTTTCTAAAAATCATCGTTTTTTTTAAAGTGATAAATTTATTTTATTTTTGTTTTTAGTGAATTTAATTAAATTATTTTATTTAAATTTGTGGGTGTATTTTTTATTTTTCTTTCATAATTAAAAATAAGGATACAACAATGACACATCGAATATTCTGGATTGTTGCACTATCGTTGATAAGTGGTAAGTCGTCTTGTCTTCTTTCTAATTTATTTCAGTTTTAAACGGATGAAATTTGAGGCTATTATAACGAGCTATCAATTTTGATTTTTTCTCTGCGTATATAAGTTCCTTGCAAATTTTTCTAGGCACATCCTTGTTTATACAGATCTAATCTATCGTTATTTTATTGAACTAAACGAAATTTGTCTTTATGGCTTCCGTTCGGCATGGTAAATGAGCCAACTTTTCACATAAATACACACCTGCAATAGTCGAATTAAGTCAACAAAGTTAAAATTAAAGTCAAGCAGTCATCGCTAGAGATTGGACGAGGGTAATACAGCATAAGCTTTGCTGGTCTCCTGGTTTAATCATGATTTAGCTATGCCACATGACATTGAAAAACACGCAGATTGCGATGCAATTTTTTGGCGTACTTCCAGATTTTCACCAGATTCACCAGGCTATGTCATCTTTAATCGTCTGAGTGCGTATTGCTGACTTTTATTTATGATCGACATAATAGTGTTGGCTTGGATTGCTTTGATGGAAGATTGCATGACTATTCAATCGTTTAATCGGCCAAAGTTTATTTAAGGCTTTTTAAAAGAACATTCGGCTAAGCTTTGGAAATTTTGTTTTGATGATAAGTTTTGCGAGCAAAATTTCCTGTGAGCGCCCTTTAGAAATGTCCTTGAAAAAGATTTCAATACTTTTCACGGATAACGTCTATTTTTTATAACTTTCTTCCTCTCAAGGGACTATCGCTATTATACAGAGCGAGAAGGAATTTTTTGATACCTTCATGAGTGGAGCTCGAATAATTTCGGTGGATAAACGTACGAATTATTTTATTCGCCAATTCTTGAAAAACTTGCCAGCGAATTTTTTTTTCACTCTTATCACTCTTTTCGCTCTGAAGGTTCCAATTGAAGCCGATCTTCTTAGTTGATTTCCAGCACGCACTAGGACGGTAAATGATGATAGGTTTCACTGCGGTTAAGACCAATTGAAAAATGTTTAGATGCTTATTGCTCTTCTATTTTCACCTAAACGTTCCGCTTCACATAAGTTTCGAATCAAGGATTCCAGTTAAATGTCTGGATTTGTTGGATACTTTGAGATGTTTGACGCTGGGCCTTTGCACAAGAGTATCAATTTTTTTCTTTTTCTTAAAAAATAAACGAGCTACGTTTTCTGGAAATTGCTTTCGAGGTCATTTGATTCCACGCTTTGCTGCTTCCATAAGATTCATCCGAGGAGAGAGAAACATTTCATTGATAGTCGATAGCGCGTTCGGTTTTAATTGGTGACAAAAAACAAAAAACACAACTTTTAGGGGTACCTCTGTATGCTTCATTCGTAGTAACACTCTCGCCATTCACTGCATTTATTTTTCTTTTGTGTTTCTCCCCATGACAGGTTGTTTTTTAAGCAGGATATAAATCAATTTATATACAACTATAGAGATGAATTGTGGTGACGGGTTAGTTCATTAGAAGCACCAAAGTCTCTTAGATGTATTCACTCCAAAATCCATCCTGGGGCAAGAACTACAGTATACGTTCACAATAATAAAGTTTTATCATTGATGCTCTCGTTGGATTCAATTCCCTTTCCTTTTTTTTTGTTTTATAAGATCCCTTCAGTAGGAGTTAAGTTTGCCTCTTAAGGTACTCCAATTTTCTTCTTCTTTTTAAGACATAGCATCATGGGTCATGTATCCATTCAAGATTTCTAGATGTCCAGCAAGCTTGTCTGATTTGAGTTCCTATGGAGGGAGGCTGAGCCAACAATATGCACAAAATTGCAAAACAGCAATATGTACAAAACACATGACTAGCAAAAATCAACGAATCACCGCTCTTTAAAAATTGTTCAGCATTAACCTTGTGATGAGATCCTGACGAGTGACTCCTTGGAGTGGAATGAAATCACGCGACTCGAACGATATCCTTTTAATTGAGATTTCGAGCAAGTTCAATGGACAACCTTTATAGCTACATTATAAACATGAAGGTGCTACTGTATTCCAAATAAAACTGGGCAAAAAAAAGCTTTACAATACATGATGTGCCCTTCAACATTCAGTTAAGCACCTGTCTTTCAATTGAATCAATTGATAGATCGCAGGTTTGAGTCCCATTTAATACTCGTATCTGTTTTATTCATCATTTGCGGTGCGAAGAAACTAAAAGTGCTTTTACTGAAGGTGTCGATCAGCGATAGAAGTCTAACTAAGGCTTGTCATGTTTCATTTACACAAATAAAAGTTTGTGCAGACGATCGACCAGTGGCTCTGGCCAGCAGAGTAATAGCGAAAAATACTGCGAACTGAGCGAATGCCAAAAAGTCGTAAAATTATTATTTCAAATACGAAATGACTTGTATTAACTTTGCGGACACTGAGTTACACTTAATTATCTTATGATTCGTCTAAATTAATATTTTTAGAACTACTATGACGAATTCGCCACACCACGTGTGCTTTAAATAGACCAAGAAAAATAACAAAAAAAAAACACCTTCTACAGGACACTAATTAAGTTGTTCCTTTCCAATTTGATTTACCCTCCAGAGAATTAATTATAAAATAAATTCTAAAAATAGGTTTCCGGCAAGTTCCCCGAAAAAATAAAATAAATCACAAATCATCTATTCGAATTAAGTGGCCATTCATTTTTAATAAAACAATTCTTCACCACCGAAGACGATCCTCCAGCCGAATACAATTCACTGTCACTTGTCAGATGTTACAAATAAATTGGCGTTTCAGACAGCCGGTGGTATTCTCGCTCGAAGCGTATCGTTCGAAAATGGCTCTGATTGTGGCACTGTGGGCGTTTGGCGTTGACGATTAATTCGGTTTTAATGAAGGTATTTCTCGGCACACGGAAGAAAGGAACATTAAATTTATTGTACTAAACAAAATACGGTGGTTCAGTGTTTTTGGGTCATATGTTTCGAAAATTATGCTGATGCACTGGTTGAAGGAGTCAATGCTTGGGTGTTCCGATTCGGTTCGAATTAAAAATCTAATAAAATCCAAATTTGATGCGATGAACGTGGCAATTGAACGTATGGGATTTTATTAGTGAATATGATTTTTTGAATTGTTGGCTGTCGTTTTCCATTCGAACAGACGGATTTATGGGATTTTTTTTAGATCGATTCAATCGAAATATATCCGAAGGTCATGCATGTTTTGGCGAGTAGTTTGGGCAATAAGTTTCCATGACGCAAAGAAAGAAAAAATCAAATTGGAAGATCTTTGCCGGCTTCTATCTACCTTTGTTGTTCTGCACCTGCAATTGGTATGAACCTTGTTATCCTTAAAAGTGATTTCTTCCAAATCCATGATGACTGTCAGCAAAAAAAAGGCTTGCAACCTAATAAAAATTTTACAAAATTAAGGGCATTTTGATAAAGGGTAGTCTGAAACTACAACAGTGCTTCAAAACAATTGGGTGTATTCCATTAATATAGATTAATAGTCCAGGGAAAGTTGTTTTAAATTTGGTATCGCGTTTATGAACTTTGACTACGAAGTCATCTTGTTATTGAGTGTGCATTTCCGTGTGTTTTCCAAGTGGATGAAGTCCAATAAGGAGGAAGAATGTCACCAGTACTCATCGTCATACATAAATACATGCAACGGATCAACAAGCAGAACAGGCGATACCAAAATCCATAGCAAGAAAAGGACGGCACATCCATACCCAATGGCCAAGTGTAAATATGCATAAATTTCAGGGAGGGCTTTATGTTCAAATCACCAAATAACTAGTTTAAAAGCAGCCCATTAGGCCAGTTATATCATACCATATAGGGTGAATTCGGAAATGTCAAACATTCGCGCGATACTAATGCGATGCACAGCTGATGCCCATTTTCTTTTGCATCAGAAATTTCTGTGATGTATCAGACGTAGCAACTTTGAGAAAATGAACGTTTGACCTTAAAAGTGATGCCAATTTTTGTGTTTTTGACCACGATGCTGAGCTGATGCTGCAGCACTACCGCAGTGATGCGTTTCTGAATTTACCCATAGCTGTCCAGTTAAGTGAGAGTATAGTCGTGAGACTAAACCACATGGAAGTAATTAACTACCACCATGTTATATGGAAACTCAATAGAGAGGAACATGCAACAATTGTAAATGAAATCCTACAAAGATTCAACTCCATCCATACCAAAGAATCAAGTCATTTATTGCGATAAGACAAGACGCCTCGCTGGCATAGTTGACGTTACCATTGGATCAATTAATAGGTCCCGGGGACAAATTACCTAAGCCTTGAACCTTCATCTAGTTTTCCAATCTAGTTCATTCACCACTCGTCTTTGGGAATGAATTCATCGCTCTTTCATTGGAGTGTTCAATAACCGATGGTAGTTTCATTAAGAGGGTATGACTTCAGAGTGTTGATGACATCTTTAAATAATTACGAATAAAATCCTGTGAAGTGAGCGAATGCAAAAAAGATTTAATATCATATTCTTTTCAACGCAATTTTTTAATCATTCTGCTCGCTGTGTACAAGATGCCTTGTAAAATACCTTGAAAGTGAACAAGTTGCAAGAAAAAATGTTAACCGACAAAGCAGATGGCCGATGGTTCATAATTTTTATCTTCAATTACAATTTTTTTGAATGTTTTGAAAATTGACTAAGATTCAGAAATTAAATTAAGTCTTCGATTGAAACAATATAAAACCGTCTGGACCTTTTCGTTAGCCATCAACAGTTAGTTTTAAGTCAGTTTGTCCACCGTGCACGTAAATATTTTCTTCCTTGTAACCTCGTCCCCTTGGAACTTTATTTACTTCATGATGGAATTTTGCATGAGTACAATGAGTCATCGCTTCTGTCATTTTTTTCATTTAAAACACTTTCATAACCTTAGCTAATCCACAAAGATTTGTATGCCACTAATCGTTTGGCTCATTTCATAATGTCAGTCCTGGACACAAATATAAATTTTTTGTTTCTTGATTTAATGAAATAAAATGACATAAAAAATATACCCGCGCGACCATAGAAAACTTAAAACAACAAAACAGAACATCGTTGTTAAAGCAAAATGGAAAAATAAAAATCAACAAAACTAGATCAAAAGCCGAAAGCCCCATAATCCCCGCCGTCAACAATTTTCCGTTCTAGTTCTTTTTCTCCAACTTTCCACAAATTTGTGTTGTTGTCTGTTTTGCTTTCTAACTTCCTGTACAATAAGGTCCAGCTGAAGTTTTGCCTCCTTCACGCAACGTTCCCATTCTCACACTTTGGAGAAATGACAAATCAGAGGATAAGACACGAAGAGACACTTTCTTAAACGGTCCAAACTCAAGACAATGAATCCATTTATCTTTCGACATCTGTTAAAACAAGCTCCTCTGTGGATAGATTAGTCAAACAAAACATGCCGCTTATCGCTTTCGTTTACATGACAGTCGTGTTAGCGCGATGCGGTATCCTCTGTCAAAAGCCTACGACACCTTCAAGTCGTCACTGAGGCGAGGAAGCCTCCAAATGGAGCGTGAGATATGCTTGGCGACAGTTGGTATCATTTATTTAAGAAAATATTAATAAATAAAATGTCATTTCTAACGCAATCCATCGTTAAATGGTGTTTCTTATAGTTTTCAAAAACTCAGTTTACGACTTAACACTTTTTAGTGCGGATAAATGTTTAACGACCACCTACTGAGTTGTTTTTCGGTTTTTTAAATCTTTTATTTTTTTTTTGTTGTTTATGAATCATCGAGTGAGACAAACTATTAATTTTTAAGATAATTAAACATTTTTTTATTATACTTTATTGGTGTCAGGTATTAATTTAACCTTTTTTATTTGTTGTTGTGTGTGTTTTTCAGGAGCGCTGTCACGGTATGAGGATTGCGAAGTGCCTCCCACGGTGAATTTTGCAAATGTTCGTATTGAAGATGAGGAGGATACTGTGAGGGCGATTTACGCCTGTCAAAGTGGATACACGCTGGAAGGCGAGACGGAAATTTTATGCGATTTGGATACGGACGAATGGAACGCCGACCCACCGACGTGTGTTAAGAGTAAGTGATGAAGCGTTTAAAGTCGAACGATTTATGGGAGTTTAAAATGTAGGGCTCGATTTGAAAAATTGTCGTCTGGCTTCGATGGAAGTGTCCCAAATTATAATTCATTTGCTTAAGTTGGGCAATTGAGGATATTTGATGGAAGTTGTGCCCACTTTAAACAAATATTTGTATTGACAAATCTACGGCGCTGTGCTTTTAAAAGATGCACAATTCGACATTTAATCATTATTTCAAATTCATCAGGCTAGCTGCCAATGTAGAACGCGGTGCCTGAGCATAAACTGGCTTCGATCAGTTGATGAATGCATTTTGAACAAAAGAGAGTGGCCAAAAAATATCCATCCGATATTGTTTGCTTATATTTTAAAAAAGAAACGACATAATTTCACAATTTTTTATATATATTCACTTTCTCAATTTGATGAGCAGACTGAAATAATGCCCAGTGATAAGGCTTAGTTCTGTCTTGCGGTCTTGCCATTTATATCCGTAGTGATGTTGCCTACCGAACTCTTCCACAATATGACAGATATATTCTCAGGTACTATTTTATTTACAGAATTCAAAACAGATAGCTTTTCTAGTTAAAATGAGATTGATTCTATTTAAGGAACTATTTCCCATAATCATCGTACTGAAATCGTTAGTTGTCTTCGACATTTTGGACAAGCAATGCTTTTATCCACCTTGTAAGTAAGCCCACAAAGATTCCAGACAATGAAAGTCGTGCTGTCATAAACTTGTATTTTACCCCTCACCCTAATTAATTCACGAACAAATTATTATCTTCTTGGCTCGTTGGATACCTGTATCATATCGACTTATTTTTCGTATCAAAATCCCAACGTTTTTGAACCAACTCCTTAAAGAGTAGTCTGACAATACGACAAAGTCAATCGGGACGGAAATTTCTTTGGGAGCAAGCAAAATTTATCTACGAACGAAAAATGAAGCAAAAAGTTCTACGATATCCCAAAGTCCGCATCAAGTCTCGATTACAATGACATTCCAGGTGTGGAAAAAGCAAGTTTACTCTCTAGCCATTCTGCCGCACAAAATCAGATCGGCCAAATTCTTCATGAGACTGATCTACTTTCACTTTGCTAGACAATTCAAGAGGTGCTCTTCTTTGTTGTTAAATCAATTGCGTGAGTCTTTCCATCTGTCCTTCTTCCAAGTAGATGGAAAACAGCATTCGTCAAGCCCTTCCCTAAAAAAGGCAAGGCTTTAAAGTTATAGAATCGCATAAAAATCGTCGGCTCATGGAATACCTCAAATTTCGGAAACATATTAACAACCAGCAAAAGTTCCACTGGTAAGTGGGACCAGCATCTTCATCTTCCTGGTAATTGCATGCATCGAGGGATATGTTCTTCTTTGAATAAGTTGAGTCGGATGATTCCAAGTCTGCAATTCACTTCATTGCTGATGTGCCGCAGGGCTCCGTATAATCTTCGACTCTCTTTTTAATTTTCAACAAACAACTTACCCGTTTCACTCCTTTTTACTGATGAAATCACATTCTTTAATTCGATCTCGAATTCGTGTCCCTCATCATCGCGCTGGGAAATGGAATGACAGCGTATAATAAACTTATTAAATTCCGTTCCCTGAGTATGGAAGATTTTTATACCTGAAGAAACAAATGTGTCCTGGGCATAATATAATCCCGGAACTATTATCCTTGAATCGCACTCGCGTCTGTAAGAGTCCATGAAATAGTTTACCACGCCTGATCTACTACTATTTATGAAGCTTACATTCGTCTCAAACTGGAGAATAACTCACATTGCACTGCAGGTGCACCAAAAACCATCGTTGGTCACTTCACATCACTGACGAAACGTCTCATGCTTTCACGGCTTTGTCGTCTATTTAATAAGGAGTGCTTCATATCCTCTCTGATCTCCTCTTACCTTGTTGTGTGTAAGCATTGTAAGGGTAGTCATAAACCCTTGAATGAATACCAAATGAATTGATATTTTTCCAGAAAGCATAATCCTCACGAGGCTTGAGGCAAGAAACCTCATTTTATCGCGAAAAAATCACTGTTTGATGCGGTATGCCTGCACGATGCTTTATTGGGCTATTCTTTTCAAATCTGAAGGCCATATTTCAGTCAAAAAAAAAGGAACCGTCTGAGATGTAGTAAGAAAGCGCAACATGTCAAACAGTGCGTCAAACCATCACTTTATTGGAGAAAGAAAATTGGTGAGCGAATCACCTCAAGAAAAGGACCTGTCTCTTGGCCGACTTGGACGAATATTTTTAAGAGTATTAGTGACCGAAAAACGTTGTCATGTCCGAACGTTGAATTAATCAGTTATTGGCACAATTCTTCGGACAACGTTAGTCTGATATGAAACTTATCAGATACATACTTTTGACTTCTTCCATTTTTTAAAGATTCTTTTTGAAATCTTAGTCTCATGTTGGTGACAAATAGCTGCATTTGAAGTACTATTGTACTATTAATAAAAAACAATATTTTTAAAGCAGGCTTAAGAAATTTTCGCAATAATAATCAAACTTTTACCGCCTCTGAAATCATATCCCAAAATTATAAAAGGCAAAATATCGTTCATTCAGTTTTTTTTTTAAATTTTCTAATACCCTAAAATGCACTCTAGACATAGATCCTTGTTAAGATCTGAGCGTGAGCTACATCTCATTTTAATTCTTAATGGTTACAAAAATATTGTGCCCAGTTTGATATACCAAGCTACCTTCAAACTACGAACTGACCTTTCGCAAAACTAAAAAAAGACATTTTTAAAGTATTTCAAAAGCCGTCAATCATCATAACAACTAAGAAAGCAAAAAAAAACTTAAAAACAAAACTTTTTTAATTGAGCTGAAGTTTTCTTCAAATACCTTTTTTAATTTCTCCACCAGTTAAGTCAGAAGAAGACGTCAGCGACAATGAAGAAAGTAACAACATCGACGACACTACCCCGCAGGCTTCATCTGGTCAACAAAAGAAAAAGAAACTTCAGGATATTCCCGAGGACGAAAGCGTTGCCGATGCATATGCCTCCGAACTGGATATGTCTTGCGTCACTGCCAGAGTAAAGGCTCCAGAAATCCGCAACGGTTTTGTGCTAAAATACGACAGGTTTGAATAACTTCCTTTCATTATATATTCTTAAAACGATTGTACCACACCAAAAAAAAAAAAAAAACCCTTCCCTAGGAGGCGCAAAGGCGAACACATTTTCATTGTCGCATTCTACTCGTGTAAGGAAAACTTTGACCTGGAGGACCCCGAACGTCATGCAGTCTATTGTAGGCAAAAGGAGTGGATTGGCCAGCTGCCAAATTGCATTGCCATGAATGACTACGAAGAAGAAGAAGGTAAGGCAAATTGAAATAAACTTTTAGGTTCGCCCACTTTATGGTTGAACCTTTCGAAACCTCTAAATAGATTACGATGGATACGATGAAGGTGGCGAGGATGAAGATGATGAGGAAGTTAAACCGTCGGTTGTTCAGAAGCCACCAGACACAGAAGCGGCGAACAGAGTGAGCGAGGAGGTGGTGGACGAGGTCAGTCCGACTTCGGAAACAGGAACTGACATCAATATTGTTATTCAGCCCACCAGCGATCCCTATACGCCACGAGTATTGAATCAAAGCTGTGGCCCGGATAAGGGTGGGTGTGATCATAATTGTGAGCTAGTTTTGTATCCTGGAGAGAATGAGCCACGAACTGTGTGTTCCTGTTACACAGGATTCTCACTGGATCCTTACGACTTCCGAAGGTGTCATGGTGAGTAGACGTGAAACTGTTTTCAGACTTACTTACTCTAATGTATTGTCCTTTGGCAGATATCGATGAATGCGACATCAATAATGGCGGCTGTGAACAGATTTGCAACAATGCCCCAGGCTCCTTCCAGTGTTCGTGCCAAGAGGGATTACAGATCAACACAGTCACCGGCAACACATGTGTTGGTAAGATTTATTCCCACAAATTTCATCTCGTTCCTAGAAAGTTGGTCTTAATCTGGTGGTAGTCGTAGAAGTTTAACTAATCTTCAACTCAACTGTTGTATAAAGTTTTCCTCTGTCTCTGTGCATGTCCTTGGTTTGGGGTAGCCCTTCTGTAAGCCACTATAAAAATCTTCATAGATTCATTCTCAATTACACATCAACCATGCAGATGTAAACGAATGTTTACTACGAAACGGACACGGTCCATGCCAGGATACTTGCCATAATACTTGGGGTAGCTACACCTGCTCTTGCGATGGTCTTCCTGGAACTAAATTAAGCCCTGATAGGATCTCCTGTGAGGACGATGGTGAATGTGCAATAAATAATGGTGGATGCTCGCATATTTGCTTAGCAACATTGGGACGAGTGTTCTGCTTGTGTCCAGGTGGTTTTGTGCTATCGAAAGATTGGAAGAGCTGTCAAGGTTTGTAATTTATCGACTCTCCTATAAATATTTCAGTGACAAGCGTGATGAACTTTACTCCTTTTAATCAAAGACTGGAATGGTTCATGGTAATTTAGGCGTCTTTGGGAATCTCTTCCTTTTGAAGAAATGTTAACATCATTTTATATAGAGACGAAAATTCACAAATTAACCGGAAGGCGTTTCTGCAAACAACTGATTAAATAAAAACACATTTTAATGAACTTTTTAGTCCATTAAGATAAGTGCAAGCCCTTCAGACAGTGCGTTGTTGTTACGAAACCACTGAGACATCGCGGTCACTGGTGAAAACTGAAGAGGTGCGAGCATTTTCTGTGAATGATTTCAAATTCGAAGAAATCTTCAATTCCTTGATTTATTGAGCGAGAGAAAGGCACGTGGACTGAATCGACTCACTCACCAGTAAGCTTACCTTCTCGGTCATATTGAATGCATTTCGATCCCACTTTATATTCGTGGGTGCACAAAATATAGAATGAGCCATCTGATGGTTTCTTTTCTTTACCTGATTATTTGATGTCACACGAAAGAATTTTTCAATCAATGGAGTGCGCAACTGAGTCATTACAATCGATATATTTATGGGCTCAGAATATTCCAAATTGGGCGAGCTATGGTAGCAGAAAAAGAGAGTTTTTTTATAGGATTGGCTCGCTCTTCAAGAGGATATGAATAGTCTTATAATGCGTCTAACACAGAGCGAGCGGAAGAATTAGGAGAAGAATGAAAGCTTATGCAGTGTGGTTTGAGAAACCCAGATGTATTTGGTTTCAACTCACTTCCGTGGGTGAAGCCCGAAACGAGACGGAGAATTTTTATATCAACCTATTAGCTTTCGCCTAATTCGCAGGATTTTATTCGACATTAGTTTGATATATGTACTTTGAAAGTTTGGTAGATTTAGCTAAACAACTCCACTGTCAGTGTTATGCATTCACAGCAGAGCCATCTACACACAATCTACACAAAATATTTTGACAACATGAACTAGGAATTAAGCCGATACAACAACCACTACAACAACGCCACCCATTTAGTCAGACTACTATAGCTCGTCGACCAATCCAGTGATAGTGCCATTAACTTTATGTGAATGGCAAATTGTGACTGGACCAGATTCGAAGAACTAGGAATCGAACCTGGGACCTATCAATTGAATCAATTGAAAGGCAAGCGCTCTACCAATTCCGCCACCTAGCTTTGTGCTGCATGCCACATAAGCCATCCAACGATGAAACTACTGGAATTTTATTATACGTCGTTTTGCAGGAACCTATCTTTAAAAAATCCAAAGATAATTAAGTCACTCAAGGACAGTATTGGTCAAGCCATTCGTGAAATAGGGACTGAAATCATTAAAACTGAATTAAAAAGTTGAATTGTGCAGTGTTTTTAAAGGACCTTTCTAAAAAGAATCCAACATACGACCCACCCTGTACTTTTGTAAATAAAAGTCTATGGAAACAGCACTGCAGATACTCATAGCTTCATTGAAAGGAGTCTTCTTTAAGGAATGGCAACCTCAAACGAGTGTCCTTTGTCCGCTTTGCCGCAGGGAGCATTCGCAGAGTTTCTGTTTTGTAGAGTTGAAGTCGAGCCGACAGTGAGTTAGTCCTTTTTTGGTAGGTGGTGTCGAAGTGATCAGAGCCCTGTTAAAAAAACAGTAAGGATTCTTTGACCTTTCTTATTAAGATAGGGTAAGTTTAAGAAGACTTTTTCAATTAGATAATCAAGGACAACAATGCTTAACAAAGGATTAAGGTAAACTTTTATGTGATTCCCGTGGGTAATCTTTGCCCCTCAAACATGTCCATGATCATTATGGAACTCCTCGTTTTCCTAGCGCCACAAATATTAAAGTTCTCGATTGTTTGTCGAATGTTTTTTTTTTTAAATTATCCACACTTTGTGTTAATCCTTTAAGGAGTTCTTCTTCTTTGGACGAAATGGTCCCTGAAGCTGGTCATCAAAGCTTAAAAACGATCCGTATCCAACTATATAAATCCGCAGAATGATCTCCATGATATGTGATATCAGCAAAATAGAACTGTACAGTTTCAGGTCTCCCTCCACTGATTCACTCATAAGTTTGGAAGTCTTTACCCTAAATTCGAAGGGTTTCGGACCGCCTTCCGAATATCTCCGACTCTTATGTCGTGTACTTCTTCATAGCAGGGGAAGGTTCTTGAGATGTAAAAGGAGGAAAACTATTCCACAGGATCCACAAGAAGCTGGCTTGGTACAGAAGATATTTCCTCCGTTTTCCATTAAATACCTTACGTCGCATGCCCTATATTTATCATTATGTTATTTTTAAAATAACGCGCAATTTTTATGTCTGAGTCCTTTAATTTTGGGGTCCTTATTCGGCTTATTCCAATCCAGCTTGACTGAAATAGCTGCATATGTACGCAGAACACGAGTTGCTGCCCATTCTTTCTCTTTGGACAGGTCTCTATTACTTTCTCTGTTCCCCACGTGGATAATATAAAAACTCTTGGGAGGACGCACATATAGCATGGCACACTTTGGAAGATCTTTCCTATTAGCCCCATTTAGTTCAAGCTCTCTCCAAAGGGAATCTTGGAACTTCTCTTTAATATTCTTATACTTGTCGACTCTCATCAGGCTTGTTTACAGATATTTTAGACGCCACCTTCGAACTTGCTCAAATGCGACCTTAAACTGGAACTCAGTGTTCTAAGTGGCCTATTTATCAAGCAGTTTTCGATTCACATCACTTAGCAATTGGGCCCATTTCTTGATGGATTTTGAGCCACCTTTTAACCCAATTACGAAGCTTCTTTAAGTTTTTCTAACCATGTTTCTTATTCTCCTTATTCCTCAGATATCAATGAATGTGAATCTACTGAGATTGCGCAGCGATGTCCCGGAGGATGTGAAAACACTCCCGGCTCATATGTTTGTTATCCACAGCCGCAAGAAGAAATTCGTAGTAACGAAGTCGATTCTGAAGTGGAGCCCGAACCAAGGCCCGTCGTTCCTCCACAAACTTTAGAATGTGAAGAAGGCTACCGATCCTCGGATGGAAACTGCGTCGATATCGATGAATGTGCTGAGGGGATCGCTCGTTGTGACAATTGCCGGAACACAGAAGGCAGCTATGAATGCTTATGTCCGCCAGGCTATGAGTTGGCCCAAGATGAAATATCCTGCGTCGACATAAATGAGTGTGAAGCCTACTCTAAAGGAGATTCGCCAGCGTTGTGCTCTCAGGACTGTGAGAACACCCAAGGCTCATTTGTGTGTAAATGCGACTTGAATTTCCACCTCGACGTAGACGGAAGGACGTGCATTCGTGATACTTGTGATGACTTGAATAATCCAGAACTGGGCAAACACCGGTGCTCATACTATTGCGAGGATACTACCGAGGGACCAATTTGTAAGTGCCCCGATCAACTGGAACTAGCGGCAGATAAATATAGTTGCGTACCTCGTGCCAGTAACGCGTGTGAAGAGAAGGGAGGACACGAGCGCTGCTCCCCAGGAAGTTGTGTCAATTTAAAACAAGATACCTACAAGTGCATCTGCCCGGATGGTTTTAAGTTTGACGCTTATGCATGCAAGGACATCGAGGAGTGCACAGAAGGCACTCATAACTGCTCGCATTTTTGCTTCAATACAATTGGGTCGTTTTTATGCTCGTGTCCGGCGGGATTCAGGGAACTCGTTCCAGGAGATCAGAGCAGATGTGAGGACATTGATGAGTGCGCTGAGAACCCAAATGCCTGCGAGGAAAAGCTGTGTCAAAACACAGAAGGCAGCTTTCTTTGTACGTGTCCAGACGGCCTGAATACCGATCCAGATGGTGCTTGTGGTAGCAACGATCCCTGCTCTAAGAACAACGGAGGATGCTCGTACGAGTGCTCTTCATATGAAAACCGCATTATTTGTAACTGTCCGCCAGCGATGTCACTCGCTTCCGACAACGTGAGCTGCGTGTATCGGGATGTCTGCAGATATGACAACAATGGCTGCTCTCAGATCTGCAATGGCCACCTCGATGGGACCTGCTCCTGTCAGGAGGGCTATGAACTTCAAGAAGATGGTAAAACATGTCGTGACTACGACGAATGCATCGACAATAATGGCGGCTGTCAGCACATTTGTGTCAACAAGCCTGGTGGGTATGATTGCTTATGCAAGCGAGGCTTTGCCTTGCTCAATGCGTCCTGCTTGGACATCGATGAGTGTGCTTTAGATTCGCATAACTGTGCGGAGGGCTTATTGTGTGAAAACCTCAATGGTTCGTATGCTTGTCATTGTCCGCGCGGCTTTGCTTTTGCGGAGGACTCCTCCACCGTGTGCTCTGACATCGATGAGTGCGCCACGAACAATGGTAACTGTTCGAATATTTGCATAAATTTACAAGGCAGCTTTCAGTGTTCCTGTCCGCCGGGGCAAGTTTTGACAGATGATGAAAAAACGTGCGATCATGTGGATGGCTGCCTTGTTGACAATGGCGGCTGTTCCCATACGTGCGTCTTTTCAAAACCGCTCACAACTTGTGCCTGCCCCTATGGCTATGCTTTGAGTGGCGACGAGAAGACCTGTATGGATGTGGATGAGTGTAGCATGGGCATTACCAAGTGCTCCCATTCGTGTGTCAACAATATTGGTAGCTTTTCGTGTGCTTGCCCAGAGGGGTATGCGCTTGCGGAGAATGGTCGCGACTGCTTTGACGTGGACGAGTGTGTTGAAAACAATGGGAACTGTTCCAACATTTGCATAAATCTTTTAGGTTCGTTTTCGTGTAGCTGCGATGCTGGATATGAATTGATGGAGGATCTGAGAACGTGTGTTGATGTAGACGAGTGTGCTCAGTCAATCCATCGTTGCTCGGATTACTGCGAAAATTTGGAAGGAGGCTATCAGTGCGCCTGCCCAGTGGGACAGGTCCTTGGAGCGAATAAGCTGACTTGCAGTGATATAGATGAATGTGCCGGGTATACCAGCTGCAGTCACATCTGCCGGAATACGTTTGGATCTTTCCAATGTGAATGCCCACCTGGAATGGTGCTTGACAGCGACCAGCTGACTTGCGTCGATGGAGACTTTTGCAATCGGTTGCACCCGCAATGCTCGCATTACTGTGAAAATGCTGAGAACGGATTCGTATGCGGATGCCCAAGCGGATTGACACTTGGAAGTGACAAGCTCACTTGCGTCGATGTCAACGAGTGTATTGTTAATAATGGCGGATGTTCACACACCTGCACAAACATGGAAGGTTCATATAGCTGCCTATGTCCAGCTGGCTCCAAACTCGGCGAGGATGGTAAGACTTGTCAGGACATCAACGAGTGCGATATCGACAATGGCGGATGTGCCCACTATTGTATCAATTCGAAAGGTGGCCACTCCTGTGAGTGCAGTGAAGGTTATGCTCTGGAGGCAGACGGCTTCAATTGCATCCCGAGTGATCCTTGTCGCCGGAATAATGGCGGCTGTGAGCAGTTGTGCATTGCAGCCGGGCTTGGAACCAAATGTGGCTGCCGACCCGGGTTCGTGCTCAATTCAATGGATAATTCCAGCTGTGCCGACATTGACGAGTGTCAGATTGAGAATATCTGTCAAAAGCAATTATGCGTGAATACCCCGGGCTCCTACGAATGCACCTGCGAAGAGGGTTTCGAAAAGAATCAATACGGCGAATGTTTGGACATCGACGAGTGCCAGAACGGAAACGGAGGATGTTCAGGTGAGTGTGTCAATTTGCCCGGAAGCTATCAATGCAAGTGCTCTGCCGGTGCCCGTTTGAGCGGTGACAGAAAGTCCTGCATCGAGGTTCGTGATCAATGTCAGCCATTCCGCCCGCCAAAGTATGGAGAAATGCATTGCACCAGGTCGCGTCACAAGACGCAGTTGTACTACAAGACCAAATGCACGGTTTGGTGTGTACCCGGCTACAAACTGGAAGGACCTGCGATAAGGCATTGCAGCGCATCAGGACAATGGGATAACTTTGAAAATCGTTGCATTCGTAAGTCTAATCCAAAAACACTTCTACCCTCTTCAAATAAAAATCAATAAACTTTTATTTCAGCTCAACTCTGTCCTCGACTGCCTCAGGCGGAACATGGAACAATTTTACCAGCCAACTGTTTGCTTGGCAAGACCTATGTGGGCGAACGATGCTTGTTGCACTGTAATCCTGGCTATGTGCCAGTTGGTAAGAAAGCCACCGTCTGTAATGCTAATCAAACGTGGTCGTACAATGGCACCTTTGATTGTGTTCCATTTGGAACGTCGACGTCGAGCGTTTTAAAGGGTCCCCTGTTGGGTGTCACCCATAATCGCCGCTTGGGTGGATTGCCAAACATGCAGGGAGCTCGTCCATACATTAAGTGTCCTCGCAATACGACTGTTCTTCTTCCAACTGGACATACGACCGCACATATTATTTTACAAAAACCAAAGACAAACTTGGACTTCCGGTATGTGGAATCGTATCCGGAATGGTCTAGAAATTTGCAGGCTCATTTGGGTGCCGGAGTGCATGTCATCACATTCCGTGGTAGGGATCCAAATGCTCGTCGTGGTGCCTCATGCAAGACTGTTATTACAGTGAAGAACACTGAACCGCCAAAGGTTGTATTTTGTACGCCATCGTTTGAAGTTAGCCTAGCGCCAAATCAGGAGAGACGATCGATTGTTTGGAAAGAACCTCAGTTCCAGAGCGACAGTCAAATTAAGAATATTCACAAATCGAATGTAAGTTACGTTTTCAGTTGCAATACAAAGGTGAACATATTTATTTGTATATTTAGATACCAGGACAGCTGTTTGGACAAGGTGTACACCGGATCTCCTATGAGGCATCCGATGTGGATGGCCTGACGGCAAGATGCGAGTTTAACATTGTGGTTAAAGGTAAGGGCTCTAAAAGGGCTTGAAAATCGGAACGTCTTGGAATGGAATGAGAGCCATAACACTCATTTGATTGGATTAAAGCTTACAAAAACTAACCTTAAAACTTATGAGGGTTTTTGAGGGTGTATCAAAGAAAAGCGTAAGAGGACTTTAGGTAGTTTTGACAGGCATCTTCGAGAAGAATGCGGACATAGATGAGATAAGGAGACTTATAGAGAAAAAGAGACTGCAGAACTCTTTCGAATCTTCTATCCAGCTTCTCACACAGGAGATCTGTGATTTTTAAATCTGTTGATTGCGGCTTTTTGTGGCCGCAGAAAGATTCCCGAAGAGCGAATTGCCGAAATTGCCCTAACCTTATTTAAAGGTCCTTATTATGGGAGAGTTTAATAATGAGCAAGAGTTACTTTCCATCGTTCACTTGCTTTCCAAGCTTCCTGGCATCGGCGATCGCTCGAATTTTCGTCAACCTAGTAGCTTGGATTCGAAATCACTCTACACTTAAATTCTCTAAATGTGGCCAAGTTTTGGTTTTTTCTCGGGATTAGATCCGTATCTGTATAGCTCGTAAAGTTTGCGTGATTTTTCCTTTTCTCCATTCGCCCTCCTCGCAGGACAGTTTAACTTTCTTTCAAAAGTCCCTTAAATCTGTTTTATTGCCTTGCTTATCCTGCAACATTCAGCTCCATATTGAAGAACTTGCTAGTTGATTGCAGGAATATGGGAGTTCTGATCCTAAGTAGCGCCGTTTGCAACAGATGAGTCTTTGTCTACCGAGGTTAATGAGGTTAACTTTGTGGAGTTAATATTAAGCACCTCTTAATATTTAATATTTAACCACATAACTTTGATACCATCAACTGAAATTCAATTCTGGAATTCCACTCACATTCACTCTTTTACAATTAAGTTAAAATTTGGTTTGAGAAGAATCTCGTTTGGCAGCTTTTGTCCTGTTAAAACCACTTCTAATCTTCCTTCCTTTTCTGGTAAGGATGTCTTCCATAAGAATTTTGGAGTTCAGACCATACAAACCCGAATGGAGGATATACTCGTACAGCTTGCTTCATCTGTTCCTTAATTTCCTGTTGTGAACCGGATGGCATTGCCCTGGTTCACCGGGATTGAGAGGATGCTGGCAAGGGATTCTGTTGTTTCATGTCTTTTTTAAAGAAATACCAGATCCGGCAACGAGATACAGAACTTCCGAGAGAGTTTTCTGTCAAACCTTTTAGGCTAGAAACGAGTTTTTTACGTAGGCTGCTAGATATATTTCTGGCCTAATAATGAAAATGCGAATATTTATCATCAAAAGTGGTTTTATTGTTTTTCAAAGTATTCTCTAGCATGATTTATACACTTTTGCATGCGCTCAAACCAATTGTCGAAACATTTTTTCCACTCCGATTGAGACACCTCCAAAACATGGTTTTTGAACGCTTCAACAGCATGTTCTGGCGACGAAAATCGTTGACCACGCATTTTTTTCTTGATGTGCGGGAATAAAGAGAAGGCACTGGGTGCCAAGCCAGGGCTGTACGGCGGATGGCTCATCAATTCGACGTTTTGGACGGTCAAAAAGGCGCTGGTTTGAGCCAATGTGTGAGAGCTCGCATTATCATGGTGAACAATGATTCCTCTTCTCTTGTTCATTTTTCGATTTTCCCCGAAGACTTCAGGCAAGCAAATCGTGGTGTTCCACTCAGAATTGGCCGTTCTACGTTGCTCAAAAGGTATGCAATATCGAATGTATGCTGGTGGGATAAATGCCGAGGGATGCTTCTATCTCACGGTATGTCACATGACGATCTTGCATTATCAGTTCACGCACGTCATCAATGTTCTCTGGCACAACGGCCGTTTTTGGACGATTTTCACGGAATGCGTCTTTGAGCGAGCGTCGGCCATGACTGAATTCAATAAACCAGTTTTTCACAGTGCTATAAGATGGTGCTCCATCGCCATACAAAGATTTAAGTTTATCAATGCACTCTTGTCGTGATAATCCACGTCGTAAGTTGGGAGAAATGATCGCACGAAAGTGTTCACGAGTTAATTCCATTTTTTTGCCGAGATGAATTTTTCAAGTCTATGCAAATTAAACAATTCACGATTAAATGACAACACGTTCTGAGTGATGTTATGCTAAAAAATGTCAAACTTTCGAATAGAAATGTCAGATTGCACCTGGCAACACTTATTGTTGCCTAGGCCAGTAATATATCTAGCAGCCTATGTACATATTGGCATATAATCATGCAAATAATTACATCCGAAAAACGTTTAGAAATCGTCCAAAAATAAAAATCGACCCATGCTTAACGGATGTAAGCAGGAATTCGTCTGATTGCCATCAGATTCAATTAAGCTTTGATTCATCTGAAAGTATGACCTTTTTCCTAATGTCATCAGTCCATTCCTGGTGTTATTAAGCCGATATCAATTAGTTTGCTTCATTCCTGTAGAGAGAAGTGGCATTTTTTTGAGGTCTACGTACTTGAAGACCAACTTAGAGAATCGGCTTTTTGCGCCTTATGCGCTCCAAAGTCCCACCTTGACGTTGTGTTGTTTATTTTTTGGTTCTTCCGCTTCTGGGTTGTCACTCGAGCTTACTTTCTTCAAAAATAGCCTCACAGTGCTTCCATGGGATACCACACCATCTGTTATCATTCGCCTATTTGAAGGTCGAACTGTTAACAAAACGCTGTTTTTTTTGTGTATCCGGGAAAAATGCAGTCTTGAAGCAAAACCATTTCGTTTGATATCATACAGTTTCTGAGCTGAGTAAGGTAGTCCTTGGTGTTGTTCAAAGATTTCTGGAACAATCCAACCGTGTGCTGGCTTTTATGTGTAAATCCAAATTCTAGAGCGTTTGGTGGGTGACGTGCTTCAGCTTTGTTTTGTTGAAGTACAGATTCGAATTTGACCATTGTGGATGCACTGATGACAGAACCATATTAAGGTATGGTTATGGTGTATTTGGGTTTTGTTGCAGATCTTCCTCTCTGTGAGTTGGTAGGCCTTCGGATGCACATCAGCTCCGTGTTCTTGTGATTGATGCAGAATCTCCAATCGTGGTTATAGTCCTGCAGTTTACTGACGTGGGTTTGAACTCTTCTGCCGATTATCAGGGGTGATAGTGAGCTCACGTATGTGAGGGAATCGTTTGTTTGTAGGTAGCATTTTGTTATGGTGTCCAGCCTGAGTTGGCTTGTATGGAACGCATCCGAAAGTCATTAAATCATAAAAAAGTCATAGTTCATATACAAAATACTTGCCTTCATTGATAAATTTTTTATAACATTGCTTTTTTAAGCTTGTCACAGTGCAATGAAATTAAAACACACCTCCCTTTAAATTTAAAATTCTTAAACCGCTAAACTCATTTTGTTTGCCTTCTAGCTCCACAGGTTCAAATGCTGCCATACACCTACGGCTATCCACAAGTTGGGGATAGAAGTGCCAAGCTTCTGGCTAACCATGATTCCTACATCATCTGCGGTAGTCAGGCGCCAGTAAAAATCTATGGCAATCACCCTGTAAGTATTCCGTATTGGGTGTTTAAAATGTTTGCTGTTCCTCTTTAATGTAAATTTCGTTTTATTTTATTTTTATGTAACACGTAATCAAATAAATATTTTTATATTGTTTGTCTCCTTTGTTTGTTTGTTTGTTTGATGGTTTGAAAGTGATGTTTTTTTTGTTTTATTTCTGTGTATCATTAACTTTTTTAAATACGTTTGCTTTCGACATGTAAGTATTTATTAACATTTTCTTTACTTTTTGATCCTGGCTTGTACAGGGTAAGAATTACATATGAGTGAACGTTTGACTACAAATTTGCCAATTTGTGCGCATGCGCCGCCGATTGGCGATATGAATGATTTAACTAAACACCTTATACGAGCTCATCGACAAGACCAAAGAGCAATGCCCGCAAAAAATATTGATAATGGTCAAAACGGCAGTCACTTGGGGTAATAGATTTTTGAACATGACCCAAAATGCATCGCCCTATTAGAATATGCTTTATTGTGCTAAAGTTCTCCAAACTGAATCTTTATCCACGGATATAAGGACCACTTAACAAAGCGATTTGTTTTCATATATCGATGTGGCCTTTTAGGTACAATGGACCCTAGTTATAAGATACCCATATGGAAAGTCAGAATCAATTTTCACGCGAATTTGTGCCATTCTTTACACTCTGATACATAAAGTCAGCTCAGAAAGTATTTCTACTGATTGCTTAATAATATTTAAGTCTAGAGACAATGCTGGTCAGTCTTGAAAAGATGATACGTTATTCCAGAATCCGTCATCTTAAGAGTCGTCGATCTACTCCTAGAAATGTGTTCGCAATTTTATACCTTTTCTGGCATATTCGAAGTAAACGGCTCGATCACTACCGTATGATGAAAACGAAAACTTCCATTGAACAAAAATTTAATTAGAAGCAAATGTCGAACGGTACGTTGGAGCTGAGCTTTTTCTTCTTCAAAGAAAATTGACAAGTCCGAAATTTTAAAGATCCAATTTTTGCAGCAATTTTCGGTACTGTGGTAAGAATTTGAAATCAACAGATTGTCTAACAAGTTTTTTTTTCTAAATTCGAATCCGGTTTATTTGATTAACGCGGAATAAAAAATTTCTAATTAATTCAAGCAACACAAGTGTCAAGAGATTCATCATTTTTGCGCTAAATGCGTGGTTCACAGTAAATAGCATCTTCTACGTTCTATTGCATTCTTTTATTTGCTTCATAGAAGTCTGATGAGAAGTGCCATGTTTTTTTTTGACAGGTGTTTTTTTTTCTCCCCAAATAACTTGTTTCAAAGCGTGATTGATGGCTATAATTAAATTACGTATTTCAGCTATAAATCGATATTTTTTTATCGCATTGACATTTACATGAATCTTTTGCTGAAATAAGGTGTAGGTGTACTTTGTTCTAATCAAAGATTTTGGAATGAAAATATTAGTCAGACTGAGTTAAGAATAATGACAATGTTCATCAGAAATGAAAAAATGGAAATCTTAGTCTTTCTTGTTTATGACCTAAACTTTTTAAGGTCTTTTTTATGAGCTGGTAGCTATTTATCTGGTACAAATCTATGTATTCAGTTTCGATGCTAAATTAACCTTAAAAATGAAGAGTTATTTAGTCTATCTCGTCGCAGAACTAAAACGGAATTACCATTGAAAAAGTTATTTCAAGACTTTCGTTGCTATAATTACCTTGACAAGAGTAGTCTAGCAATGCCCTATGACAACCGGTCCTTGGACCTGAGGGTCATATATGGTATGTTTCTGTCCCTTGTATTATTTGAATCGAGAAATTTCTGAGCCTAAATTTCAGGACCTAATTCATCTTTAATCAACCTGTTCCTAGTCTCTTCTCTCCGCGATTTGGGTATTATCTGCGATAGAGAACTCAATTTTCGCACACACATGGACTCCATCAAAGAATGGTCCAAAGAATTCTCAAGCCCCTATGTCACCATATGGACCACTACTAGAATATGCTTCTAAGTCACCTTACTATGTAACCCACATCCGGCGAATCGAGGATGTTCAGCATCGTTTTCTACGTTTCGCACTGCGTAGTCTCCACTCGACAGACAGCTTAAACCTATCACCCAATGCACATCGTTTGCAACTCATCAATCTCCAGTCCCTGGAGCAATGCCGTGACATAACCGACATTCTCTCATTCACCAGCTCAGATCCGGTATCATTGACTATCCAACGTTGCTTTTATCGATCTCTTTATTTACAAACCCTCGTAACCTCAGATCAGTTCATCTATTCCACTTAGACCCACACCGCACCAACTACGGTTCTCATGAACCTATGTCCCAAATGTTAAACCTAAACAGATCCACCCTTAAAAATATCTTCTCCTTTCACCTCTCTCATCCACCAAGTTCCTAGTTATAAGTTAGAAGAAGTTAAATCCGGGGTACACCCCGGGCATCAAATAAATTAAATTCAGAAGGACTATAAAAATAAATTTAGCTAACCCGATATTTTGAAAAGTAATTTAAACTAAAGCGCCATACAACTCGGCGTGTGCAAAACTTTCGCCTCCAACGTGAAAACGGCCTGCAGCATACAGCTTAAAGTGTGCCAAACAATTTTGTACGCCCCCACAATCAAGAAATCTTAATAGAGCCTCTTTGGCTGAAAGCAAATTTCGCAGACGAAAAATCGAAAGTTGTTGCTAAAGGGACAATGAAATTGGTTCCTTCTTTTCCAAAAAGACTTCGAAACGGAACCCTTTTACTAAGGGCAACCGTAAAAGGTAGACACTTTCAATTTTCAGAGATATTGCGATGATTGGAAGTTGAAGATCAATCTCCAAAAGTGCGAGACCATTCTATTCAGGACTCCGTTGTCTAGGGCCTCTAGAAGTACTAAAAAGACATGGCGAATGTTCTCCTTTGCCATGACTAAGAGGCTGTTTCACAGGAGTCAACTCGATGCCAAGGTAAAGGTGATCTGCTATACGGTTCTCATTCGGCCTGTCCTTGCCTATGGGTGTCCCGTTTGGTTCAACGTCGGAACAAGCTTAATGGAAATGATTCGGGTTTTCGAGAGACGATGCCTTAGGGCTTGTCTCCACCTACATATATAGAACTCCAGAGTCTGAGTAAAAAAAATTCTGTGGTAATGAAGTTCGGTACAAGGGTCATATTTCAAGAGCAATGACTTCGAAAAATAACTTGATATCCGGGGCTTTTTACCCCAATGATATGCACCACGAGACAGTGCACCTTAACGGCCTTATTCCCCCTGAAGCGTTTCTCTATTAACATAGAAAAGGTCTGGTCCAGGATAGATTGACGGTGCCGCTAATCTTCCACGTTGGTCGAAAAGCTGTGGACAGACGAGTCAACTACGACCAAGACGTCGCAAGTAGCCCACCAGGGACTCTTCGGTTCAGTAGGGCGGTGTCAGACCGCGACAGAGCTGATGACGAAACGCAAAACCGACACTATTGGTGGCTGGACGGGGATTGAACTCTGTCGTATGTTAAATTTTATTCCTGATTGCCCTTAAGGCAAAAACGATAGCATGTTCTGTTAGCCTTGGCCGGCTTACCAATATGGTGTAAGTTAGAACATAATAATGTTCAATGATGGTTAATTTTAGTGTTATTTTAAGCTAGGTTAAGATTTTATGTCTTAAATTAGTTTTAAGTTTAGTTTTAGGTTTAGTTTAAGTAAAATACAACCCGTCCATTCACTAAGTTTTTCAATTATATAAATAAATATTTTTCTTAGTTTTTTTTGTTTAATTTGATTCGAATATATAATATTAGATAGTATAAAATCGAAAGACATTATTTTAATTTGTAAGGCTTATCTTAGAGCGCCCGCAGAGGGCCAGTAAGTTATTTAAGACATAGTTAAGGTAGTTAAGCTAGATTTTAGCATTTTTGTCTAGCATTGCACACTTGCAGTTTTTACAGTGTGAACTACAATGCCTACTATAAAAAAAAACTTAATACAAAGTTAAAAAAAATGGGAGGACCCGATTCAAAAATGTGTTTTTAAAAGGCGCAACTCCATTTGATGCCAATTTTACGGCTAACGTTTTTCGCAATAACCAATTAACCACTGCTCTTCCGCACATAAAAAATTCACAGATGCACGCACTCATATATTGCCTCCAATATTCCAAATCGCCTACGTGCGGCTTATTCGAGTCTTAAAATCTTATCACTGAAACAACTTGAGAAATTGTGAAAGTCTGCTTGCATGAACTAGAACCAAGAGTCGCACAAATCAAATCTCTTTTCATTGTGAATGGAAACATTTTATTTCTTTAAATTGATAACGAGTGTCAACAAATTTTTATTTTTCTGAATGGGAACCACTAGCCGGGGGGTGTCCCATAACAACAAAAATAGCCCATTAAACTCTAAGTGATATTTTAACCTATGCTAACATACATAAATTGAATTGAATTGAATTGCTTATCAGGGGTGTGGCGATTATTTCACACTGGCCTTTAGATAGACCGTTTCTTTTTTTTCACATAATTAATTTCAGATTAAGTCCACATATGAACGTGCCCTTAAACACTTAATGATGAATTAATTTCTTTTACTTACAGATAAATCTTCCGCCGGGTTGTGTTATTAAAAACATTCGAGTTGGTCCGGTTCGACAATATATGAGACGAAGATTAATTACCCACCGATGGACGCCTTTTAGAAGCTTTTAAGTCATTTCGTATGATTTTAACGTTTCATCTCTTATTTAACTTTATTTCATCTCATTTAAATGTATTTTGTAAAAAGAGCGACACGATGAAACCACATTTCATCGCGTACAAGTATCAATTAATTTTAACTTGAATGTCTTAATTTTTTTTGTAGATGGTAATTTCGAGCCGTTGTCTTGGTTCATGATTTTTTTTTTAAATAAATAAAAATACATATGAATTGTAGAAATTGCATTCATAAAAATTATATTTGCAAACAAAGAGCAGTATCGTCGCATAGGAATGAGATTGCTCTAAATGATCTATCTTGAATTTAAGATGTTAAGGGGTAGTTCAAGTCTAGAGGCATGAATTTCATGTTATTTTTGACGTGTCGTAAAAAAAAGCAATTTATATTTTTACCATCCATTTTTTAATTAGTTATTTATTAACATAACAAGATTACAGAAAAAAGTCAAAAAATAAAAAAAGTTGAAATTTTCAAAAATTAACATTTGATGAAGTGGGGATCTCAAAAAATTGGCGCGTAACCATACCGACGATTTCAACCCTCCTAGCAATATGTAACCAAAAAAAAAAAACAGATTACTAATCTAGAATAATGTCGTAATGTCTGGAACTATGAAAAAGTTGGAAAGATTTTTTTTCACAAAATAGCGACTGCCTGAAAAAAAAATAATTTTTGTTCAACTTTTTTGACTGTTTCGAATTTAAGAAAAAAAGTAATAGAAATTTGGGGATGGGGACAGTTCCAGACATAGACAAGTCTATAAAGAAGACTCTCGGTAATAACTTCCTTTAAGAGCATGTAAATCGGTCCAGGAGAACCTGAGAAACCGTGGGTATTCTTTTGAAAAAGAAAGATACGAGAAAAACGCGTTTAAAGTTTCGTGTAAAGTTTTTTGCAGTCTAAGTTATGAAATGATATTGTAGACTAACATTTATTCAATCTGCTATTCCTGCTTCATACATCGGACCTTCCTCGACTTCGAAAAAACTATTTTCCGCGTTTCGCTCTTCATATCGAGCAGTTCTGGTCGTAATTTTCGATTTCAGGAAAAAAGTGCATTTTGAGATCATGGGCTATAGTCCAGCAGAATTTTGCAAAAAAGCCTCGGATCTCATATCTCTATATTTTTGTCAATAAAAGGTTCTCAGAGCTAAATTTTCAAATTTGTAACTAACTAGAGATACTCTTTATAATCAGTGCATCAGAAATCGTTATTCACGATTTCAGGAAAAAAGTGCATTTTGAAATCATGGGCTATAGTCCAGCAGAATTTTGCAAAAATGCCTCGGATTTCATATCTCTATATTTTTGTCAGTAAAAGGTTCTCAGAGCTAAATTATCATATTTGTAACTAACTAGAGATACTCTTTATAATCAGCGAAACAAAAATCGTTATTTTCGATTTGAGGAAAAAAGTTCATTTTGAAATCATGGGCTATAGTCCAGCAGAATTTTGCAAAAAAGCCTCGGATCTCTTATTCCTATATTTTTGTCAGTAAAATGTTCTCAGAGCTAAATTTTCAGATTTGTACTTAGTAAGAGATACTCTTTATTATCAATATCTCAGAAATCGTTATTTTCGATTTCAGGAAAAAAGTGCATTTTGAAATCATGGGCTATAGTCCAGGTGAATTTTGCAAAAAACCCTCGGATCTCATATCTCTATATTTTTGTCAGTAAAAGGTTCTCAGAGCCAAATTATCATATTTGTAACTAACTAGAGATACTCTTTATAATCAGCGAAACAAAAATCGTTATTTTCGATTTCAGGAAAAAAGTTCATTTTGAAATCATGGGCTATAGTCCAGCAGAATTTTGCAAAAAAGCCTCGGATCTCTTATTCCTATATTTTTGTCAGTAAAATGTTCTCAGAGCTAAATTTTCAGATTTGTACTAAGTAAGAGATACTCTTTATTATCAATATCTCAGAAATCGTTATTTTCGATTTCAGGAAAAAAGTTCATTTTGAAATCATGGGCTATAGTCCAGGTGAATTTTGCAAAAAAGCCTCGGATCTCATATCTCTATATTTTTGTCAGTAAAAGGTTCTCAGAGCCAAATTATCATATTTGTAACTAACTAGAGATACTCTTTATAATCAGCGAAACAAAAATCGTTATGTTCGATTTCAGGAAAAAAGTTCATTTTGAAATCATGGGCTATAGTCCAGCAGAATTTTGCAAAAAAGCCTCGGATCTCTTATTCCTATATTTTTGTCAGTAAAATGTTCTCAGAGCTAAATTTTCAGATTTGTACTAAGTAAGAGATACTCTTTATTATCAATATCTCAGAAATCGTTATTTTCGATTTCAGGAAAAAAGTTCATTTTGAAATCATGGGCTATAGTCCAGCAGAATTTTGCAAAAATGCCTCGGATTTCATATCTCTATATTTTTGTCAATAAAAGGTTCTCAGAGCTAAATTTTCAAATTTGTAACTAACTAGAGATACTCTTTATAATCAGCGCAACAAAAATCGTTATTTTCGATTTCAGGAAAAAAGTGCATTTTGAAATCATGGGTTATAGTCCAGCAGAATTTTGCGAACAAGCCTCGGATTTCATATCTCTATATTTTTGTCAGTAAAATGTTCTCAGAGCTAAATTATCATATTTGTAACTAACTAGAGATACTCTTTATAATCAGCGCAACAAAAATCGTTATTTTCGATTTCAGGAAAAAAGTTCATTTTGAAATCATGGGCTATAGTCCAGCAGAATTTTGCAAAAATGCCTCGGATTTCATATCTCTATATTTTTGTCAATAAAGGTTCTCAGAGCTAAATTTTCAAATTTGTAACTAACTAGAGATACTCTTTATGATCAGCGCAACAAAAATCGTTATTTTCGATTTCAGGAAAAAAGTGCATTTTGAAATCATGGGTTATAGTCCAGCAGAATTTTGCGAACAAGCCTCGGATTTCATATCTCTATATTTTTGTCAGTAAAAGGTTCTCAGAGCTAAATTATCATATTTGTAACTAACTAGAGATACTCTTTATAATCAGCGCAACAAAAATCGTTATTTTCGATTTCAGGAAAAAAGTTCATTTTGAAATCATGGGCTATAGTCCAGCAGAATTTTGCAAAAATGCCTCGGATTTCATATCTCTATATTTTTGTCAATAAAAGGTTCTCAGAGCTAAATTTTCAAATTTGTAACTAACTAGAGATACTCTTTATAATCAGCGCAACAAAAATCGTTATTTTCGATTTCAGGAAAAAAGTGCATTTTGAAATCATGGGTTATAGTCCAGCAGAATTTTGCGAACAAGCCTCGGATTTCATATCTCTATATTTTTGTCAGTAAAAGGTTCTCAGAGCTAAATTATCATATTTGTAACTAACTAGAGATACTCTTTATAATCAGCGCAACAAAAATCGTTATTTTCGATTTCAAGAAAAAAGTTCATATTGAAATCATGGGCTATAGTCCAGCAGAATTTTGCAAAAATGCCTCGGAATTCATATCTCTATATTTTTGTCAATAAAAGGTTCTCAGAGCTAAATTTTCAAATTTGTAACTAACTAGAGATACTCTTTATAATCAGCGCAACAAAAATCGTTATTTTCGATTTCAGGAAAAAAGTTCATTTTGAAATCATGGGCTATAGTCCAGCATAATTTTGCAAAAATTCCTCGGATTTCATATCTCTATATTTTTGTCAATAAAAGGTTCTCAGAGCTAAATTTTCAAATTTGTAACTAACTAGAGATACTCTTTATAATCAGCGCAACAGAAATCGTAATTTTCGATTTCAGGAAAAAAGTGCATTTTGAAATCATGGGCTATAGTCCAGCAGAATTTTGCAAAAAAGCCTCGGATTTCATATCTCTATATTTTTGTCAATAAAAGGTTTTTAGAGCTAAATTTTCAAATTTGTAACTTACGAGAGATACTCTTAGTAATCAGCGCATCAGAAATCGTAATTTTCGATTTCAGGAAAAAAGTGCATTTTGAAATCATGGGCTATAGTCCAGGTGAATTTTGCAAAAAAGCCTCGGATCTCATATCTCTATATTTTTGTCAATAAAAGGTTCTTAGAGCCAAATTTTCAAATTTGTACTTAGTTAGAGATACTCTTTATTATCAATATCTCAGAAATCGTAATTTTCGATTTCAGGGAAAAAGTGCATTTTGAAATCATGGGCTATAGTCCAGCAGAATTTTGCAAAAATGCCTCGGATTTCATATCTCTATATTTTTGTCAATAAAAGGTTCTTAGGGCTAAATTTTCAAATTTGTACTAAGAGATACTCTTTATTATCAATATCTCAGAAATCGTAATTTTCGATTTCAGGAAAAAAGTGCATTTTGAAATCATGGGCTATAGTCCAGGTGAATTTTGCAAAAAAGCCTCGGATTTCATATCTCTATATTTTTGTCAATAAAAGGTTCTTAGAGCCAAATTTTCAAATTTGTACTTAGTTAGAGATACTCTTTATTATCAATATCTCAGAAATCGTAATTTTCGATTTCAGGAAAAAAGTGCATTTTGAAATCATGGGCTATAGTCCAGCAGAATTTTGCAAAAATGCCTCGGATTTCATATCTCTATATTTTTGTCAATAAAAGGTTCTTAGGGCTAAATTTTCAAATTTGTACTAAGAGATACTCTTTATTATCAATATCTCAGAAATCGTAATTTTCGATTTCAGGAAAAAAGTGCATTTTGAAATCATGGGCTATAGTCCAGCAGAATTTTGCAAAAATGCCTCGGATTTCATATCTCTATATTTTTGTCAATAAAAGGTTCTCAGAGCTAAATTTTCAAATTTGTACTAAGAGATACTCTTTATTATTAATATCTCAGAAATCGTTATTTTCGATTTCAGGAAAAAAGTGCATTTTGAAATCATGGGCTAAAGTCCAGCAGAATTTTGCAACAATGCCTCGGATTTCATATCTCTATATTTTTGTCAATAAAAGGTTCTCAGAGATAAATTTTCAAATTTGTATTCAGTTACAGAAACTCTTAGTAATCAGCGCATCAGAAATCGTAATTTTCGATTTCAGGAAAAAAGTGAATTTTTCAATCATGGGCTATAGTCAAGCAGAATTTTGCAAAAAAGCCTCGGATCTCATATCTCTATATTTTTGTCAATAAAAGGTTCTCAGAGCTAAATTTTCAAATTTGTAACTTACTAGAGATTCTCTTAGTAATCAGCGCATCAGAAATCGTAATTTTCGATTTCAGGAAAAAAGTGCATTTTTCAATCATGGGCTATAGTCCAGCAGAATTTTGCAAAAAAGCCTCGGATCTCATATCTCTATATTTTTGTCAATAAAAGGTTCTCAGAGCTAAATTTTCAAATTTGTAACTAACTAGAGATTCTCTTAGTAATCAGCCCATCAGAAATCGTAATTTTCGATTTCAGGAAAAAAGTGCATTTTGAAATCATGGGCTATAGTCCAGCAGAATTTTGCAAAAAAGCCTCGGATCTCATATCTCTATATTTTTGTCAATAAAAGATTCTCAGAGCTAAATTTTCAAATTTGTACTTAGTTAGAGATACTCTTTATTATCAATATCTCAGAAATCGTAATTTTCGATTTCAGGAAAAAAGTGCATTTTTCAATCATGGGCTATAGTCCAGCAGAATTTTGCAAAAAAGCCTCGGATCTCATATCTCTATATTTTTGTCAATAAAAGGTTCTCAGAGATAAATTTTCAAATTTGTACTCAGTTACAGATACTCTTAGTAATCAGCGCATCAGAAATCGTAATTTTCGATTTCAGGAAAAAAGTGCATTTTTCAATCATGGGCTATAGTCCAGCAGAATTTTGCAAAAAAGCCTCGGTTCTCATATCTCTATATTTTTGTCAATAAAAGGTTCTCAGAGATAAATTTTCAAATTTGTACTCAGTTACAGATACTCTTAGTAATCAGCGCATCAGAAATCGTAATTTTCGATTTCAGGAAAAAAGTGCATTTTTCAATCATGGGCTATAGTCAAGCAGAATTTTGCAAAAAAGCCTCGGATCTCATATCTCTATATTTTTGTCAATAAAAGGTTCTCAGAGCTAAATTTTCAAATTTGTAACTTACTAGAGATTCTCTTTGTAATCAGCGCATCAGAAATCGTAATTTTCGATTTCAGGAAAAAAGTGCATTTTGAAATCATGGGCTATAGTCCAGCAGAATTTTGCAAAAAAGCCTCGGATCTCATATCTCTATATTTTTGTCAATAAAAGGTTCTCAGAGCTAAATTTTCAAATTTGTAACTTACTAGAGATTCTCTTAGTAATCAGCCCATCAGAAATCGTAATTTTCGATTTCAGGAAAAAAGTGCATTTTTCAATCATGGGCTATAGTCCAGCAGAATTTTGCAAAAAAGCCTCGGATCTCATATCTCTATATTTTTGTCAATAAAAGATTCTCAGAGCTAAATTTTCAAATTTGTACTTAGTTAGAGATACTCTTTATTATCAATATCTCAGAAATCGTAATTTTCGATTTCAGGAAAAAAGTGCATTTTGAAATCATGGGCTATAGTCCAGCAGAATTTTGCAAAAAAGCCTCGGATCTCATATCTCTATATTTTTGTCAATAAAAGGTTCTCAGAGATAAATTTTCAAATTTGTACTCAGTTACAGATACTCTTAGTAATCAGCGCATCAGAAATCGTAATTTTCGATTTCAGGAAAAAAGTGCATTTTTCAATCATGGGCTATAGTCCAGCAGAATTTTGCAAAAAAGCCTCGGATCTCATATCTCTATATTTTTGTCAATAAAAGGTTCTCAGAGCTAAATTTTCAAATTTGTAACTAACTAGAGATTCTCTTAGTAATCAGCCCATCAGAAATCGTAATTTTCGATTTCAGGAAAAAAGTGCATTTTGAAATCATGGGCTATAGTCCAGCAGAATTTTGCAAAAAAGCCTCGGATCTCATATCTCTATATTTTTGTCAATAAAAGGTTCTCAGAGCTAAATTTTCAAATTTGTACTTAGTTAGAGATACTCTTTATTATCAATATCTCAGAAATCGTAATTTTCGATTTCAGGCAAAAAGTGCATTTTTCAATCATGGGCTATAGTCCAGCAGAATTTTGCAAAAAAGCCTCGGATCTCATATCTCTATATTTTTGTCAATAAAAGGTTCTCAGAGCTAAATTTTCAAATTTGTACTTAGTTAGAGATACTCTTTATTATCAATATCTCAGAAATCGTAATTTTCGATTTCAGGCAAAAAGTGCATTTTTCAATCATGGGCTATAGTCCAGCAGAATTTTGCAAAAAAGCCTCGGATCTCATATCTCTATATTTTTGTCAATAAAAGGTTCTCAGAGCTAAATTTTCAAATTTGTACTTAGTTAGAGATACTCTTTATTATCAATATCTCAGAAATCGTAATTTTCGATTTCAGGCAAAAAGTGCATTTTTCAATCATGGGCTATAGTCCAGCAGAATTTTGCAAAAAAGCCTCGGATCTCATATCTCTATATTTTTGTCAATAAAAGGTTCTCAGAGATAAATTTTCAAATTTGTACTCAGTTACAGATACTCTTAGTAATCAGCGCATCAGAAATCGTAATTTTCGATTTCAGGAAAAAAGTGCATTTTTCAATCATGGGCTATAGTCCAGCAGAATTTTGCAAAAAAGCCTCGGATCTCATATCTCTATATTTTTGTCAATAAAAGGTTCTCAGAGCTAAATTTTCAAATTTGTACTTAGTTAGAGATACTCTTTATTATCAATATCTCAGAAATCGTAATTTTCGATTTCAGGCAAAAAGTGCATTTTTCAATCATGGGCTATAGTCCAGCAGAATTTTGCAAAAAAGCCTCGGATCTCATATCTCTATATTTTTGTCAATAAAAGGTTCTCAGAGATAAATTTTCAAATTTGTACTCAGTTACAGATACTCTTAGTAATCAGCGCATCAGAAATCGTAATTTTCGATTTCAGGCAAAAAGTGCATTTTTCAATCATGGGCTATAGTCCAGCAGAATTTTGCAAAAAAGCCTCGGATCTCATATCTCTATATTTTTGTCAATAAAAGGTTCTCAGAGATAAATTTTCAAATTTGTACTCAGTTACAGATACTCTTAGTAATCAGCGCATCAGAAATCGTAATTTTCGATTTCAGGAAAAAAGTGCATTTTTCAATCATGGGCTATAGTCCAGCAGAATTTTGCAAAAAAGCCTCGGATCTCATATCTCTATATTTTTGTCAATAAAAGGTTCTCAGAGCTAAATTTTCAAATTTGTAACTAACTAGAGATTCTCTTAGTAATCAGCCCATCAGAAATCGTAATTTTCGATTTCAGGAAAAAAGTGCATTTTGAAATCATGGGCTATAGTCCAGCAGAATTTTGCAAAAAAGCCTCGGATCTCATATCTCTATATTTTTGTCAATAAAAGATTCTCAGAGCTAAATTTTCAAATTTGTACTTAGTTAGAGATACTCTTTATTATCAATATCTCAGAAATCGTAATTTTCGATTTCAGGAAAAAAGTGCATTTTGAAATCATGGGCTATAGTCCAGCAGAATTTTGCAAAAAAGCCTCGGATCTCATATCTCTATATTTTTGTCAATAAAAGGTTCTCAGAGCTAAATTTTCAAATTTGTACTTAGTTAGAGATACTCTTTATTATCAATATCTCAGAAATCGTAATTTTCGATTTCAGGCAAAAAGTGCATTTTTCAATCATGGGCTATAGTCCAGCAGAATTTTGCAAAAAAGCCTCGGATCTCATATCTCTATATTTTTGTCAATAAAAGGTTCTCAGAGCTAAATTTTCAAATTTGTACTTAGTTAGAGATACTCTTTATTATCAATATCTCAGAAATCGTAATTTTCGATTTCAGGCAAAAAGTGCATTTTTCAATCATGGGCTATAGTCCAGCAGAATTTTGCAAAAAAGCCTCGGATCTCATATCTCTATATTTTTGTCAATAAAAGGTTCTCAGAGCTAAATTTTCAAATTTGTACTTAGTTAGAGATACTCTTTATTATCAATATCTCAGAAATCGTAATTTTCGATTTCAGGCAAAAAGTGCATTTTTCAATCATGGGCTATAGTCCAGCAGAATTTTGCAAAAAAGCCTCGGATCTCATATCTCTATATTTTTGTCAATAAAAGGTTCTCAGAGATAAATTTTCAAATTTGTACTCAGTTACAGATACTCTTAGTAATCAGCGCATCAGAAATCGTAATTTTCGATTTCAGGAAAAAAGTGCATTTTTCAATCATGGGCTATAGTCCAGCAGAATTTTGCAAAAAAGCCTCGGATCTCATATCTCTATATTTTTGTCAATAAAAGGTTCTCAGAGCTAAATTTTCAAATTTGTACTTAGTTAGAGATACTCTTTATTATCAATATCTCAGAAATCGTAATTTTCGATTTCAGGCAAAAAGTGCATTTTTCAATCATGGGCTATAGTCCAGCAGAATTTTGCAAAAAAGCCTCGGATCTCATATCTCTATATTTTTGTCAATAAAAGGTTCTCAGAGATAAATTTTCAAATTTGTACTCAGTTACAGATACTCTTAGTAATCAGCGCATCAGAAATCGTAATTTTCGATTTCAGGCAAAAAGTGCATTTTTCAATCATGGGCTATAGTCCAGCAGAATTTTGCAAAAAAGCCTCGGATCTCATATCTCTATATTTTTGTCAATAAAAGGTTCTCAGAGATAAATTTTCAAATTTGTACTCAGTTACAGATACTCTTAGTAATCAGCGCATCAGAAATCGTAATTTTCGATTTCAGGAAAAAAGTGCATTTTTCAATCATGGGCTATAGTCCAGCAGAATTTTGCAAAAAAGCCTCGGATCTCATATCTCTATATTTTTGTCAATAAAAGGTTCTCAGAGATAAATTTTCAAATTTGTACTCAGTTACAGATACTCTTAGTAATCAGCGCATCAGAAATCGTAATTTTCGATTTCAGGAAAAAAGTGAATTTTTCAATCATGGGCTATAGTCCAGCAGAATTTTGCAAAAAAGCCTCGGATCTCATATCTCTATATTTTTGTCAATAAAAGGTTCTCAGAGATAAATTTTCAAATTTGTACTCAGTTACAGATACTCTTAGTAATCAGCGCATCAGAAATCGTAATTTTCGATTTCAGGAAAAAAGTGAATTTTTCAATCATGGGCTATAGTCCAGCAGAATTTTGCAAAAAAGCCTCGGATCTCATATCTCTATATTTTTGTCAATAAAAGGTTCTCAGAGCTAAATTTTCAAATTTGTAACTTACTAGAGATTCTCTTAGTAATCAGCCCATCAGAAATCGTAATTTTCGATTTCAGGAAAAAAGTGCATTTTTCAATCATGGGCTATAGTCCAGCAGAATTTTGCAAAAAAGCCTCGGATCTCATATCTCTATATTTTTGTCAATAAAAGATTCTCAGAGCTAAATTTTCAAATTTGTACTTAGTTAGAGATACTCTTTATTATCAATATCTCAGAAATCGTAATTTTCGATTTCAGGAAAAAAGTGCATTTTGAAATCATGGGCTATAGTCCAGCAGAATTTTGCAAAAAAGCCTCGGATCTCATATCTCTATATTTTTGTCAATAAAAGGTTCTCAGAGATAAATTTTCAAATTTGTACTCAGTTACAGATACTCTTAGTAATCAGCGCATCAGAAATCGTAATTTTCGATTTCAGGAAAAAAGTGCATTTTTCAATCATGGGCTATAGTCCAGCAGAATTTTGCAAAAAAGCCTCGGATCTCATATCTCTATATTTTTGTCAATAAAAGGTTCTCAGAGCTAAATTTTCAAATTTGTAACTAACTAGAGATTCTCTTAGTAATCAGCCCATCAGAAATCGTAATTTTCGATTTCAGGAAAAAAGTGCATTTTGAAATCATGGGCTATAGTCCAGCAGAATTTTGCAAAAAAGCCTCGGATCTCATATCTCTATATTTTTGTCAATAAAAGGTTCTCAGAGCTAAATTTTCAAATTTGTACTTAGTTAGAGATACTCTTTATTATCAATATCTCAGAAATCGTAATTTTCGATTTCAGGCAAAAAGTGCATTTTTCAATCATGGGCTATAGTCCAGCAGAATTTTGCAAAAAAGCCTCGGATCTCATATCTCTATATTTTTGTCAATAAAAGGTTCTCAGAGCTAAATTTTCAAATTTGTACTTAGTTAGAGATACTCTTTATTATCAATATCTCAGAAATCGTAATTTTCGATTTCAGGCAAAAAGTGCATTTTTCAATCATGGGCTATAGTCCAGCAGAATTTTGCAAAAAAGCCTCGGATCTCATATCTCTATATTTTTGTCAATAAAAGGTTCTCAGAGCTAAATTTTCAAATTTGTACTTAGTTAGAGATACTCTTTATTATCAATATCTCAGAAATCGTAATTTTCGATTTCAGGCAAAAAGTGCATTTTTCAATCATGGGCTATAGTCCAGCAGAATTTTGCAAAAAAGCCTCGGATCTCATATCTCTATATTTTTGTCAATAAAAGGTTCTCAGAGATAAATTTTCAAATTTGTACTCAGTTACAGATACTCTTAGTAATCAGCGCATCAGAAATCGTAATTTTCGATTTCAGGAAAAAAGTGCATTTTTCAATCATGGGCTATAGTCCAGCAGAATTTTGCAAAAAAGCCTCGGATCTCATATCTCTATATTTTTGTCAATAAAAGGTTCTCAGAGCTAAATTTTCAAATTTGTACTTAGTTAGAGATACTCTTTATTATCAATATCTCAGAAATCGTAATTTTCGATTTCAGGCAAAAAGTGCATTTTTCAATCATGGGCTATAGTCCAGCAGAATTTTGCAAAAAAGCCTCGGATCTCATATCTCTATATTTTTGTCAATAAAAGGTTCTCAGAGATAAATTTTCAAATTTGTACTCAGTTACAGATACTCTTAGTAATCAGCGCATCAGAAATCGTAATTTTCGATTTCAGGAAAAAAGTGCATTTTTCAATCATGGGCTATAGTCCAGCAGAATTTTGCAAAAAAGCCTCGGATCTCATATCTCTATATTTTTGTCAATAAAAGGTTCTCAGAGATAAATTTTCAAATTTGTACTCAGTTACAGATACTCTTAGTAATCAGCGCATCAGAAATCGTAATTTTCGATTTCAGGAAAAAAGTGCATTTTTCAATCATGGGCTATAGTCCAGCAGAATTTTGCAAAAAAGCCTCGGATCTCATATCTCTATATTTTTGTCAATAAAAGGTTCTCAGAGATAAATTTTCAAATTTGTACTCAGTTACAGATACTCTTAGTAATCAGCGCATCAGAAATCGTAATTTTCGATTTCAGGAAAAAAGTGAATTTTTCAATCATGGGCTATAGTCCAGCAGAATTTTGCAAAAAAGCCTCGGATCTCATATCTCTATATTTTTGTCAATAAAAGGTTCTCAGAGCTAAATTTTCAAATTTGTGCTTAGTTAGAGATACTCTTTTTTATCAATATCTCAGAAATCGTAATTTTCGATTTCAGGAAAAAAGTGAATTTTTCAATCATGGGCTATAGTCCAGCAGAATTTTGCAAAAAAGCCTCGGATCTCATATCTCTATATTTTTGTCAATAAAAGGTTCTCAGAGATAAATTTTCAAATTTGTACTCAGTTACAGATACTCTTAGTAATCAGCGCATCAGAAATCGTAATTTTCGATTTCAGGAAAAAAGTGAATTTTTCAATCATGGGCTATAGTCCAGCAGAATTTTGCAAAAAAGCCTCGGATCTCATATCTCTATATTTTTGTCAATAAAAGGTTCTCAGAGCTAAATTTTCAAATTTGTAACTTACTAGAGATTCTCTTAGTAATCAGCCCATCAGAAATCGTAATTTTCGATTTCAGGAAAAAAGTGAATTTTTCAATCATGGGCTATAGTCCAGCAGAATTTTGCAAAAAAGCCTCGGATCTCATATCTCTATATTTTTGTCAATAAAAGATTCTCAGAGCTAAATTTTCAAATTTGTACTTAGTTAGAGATACTCTTTATTATCAATATCTCAGAAATCGTAATTTTCGATTTCAGGAAAAAAGTGCATTTTGAAATCATGGGCTATAGTCCAGCAGAATTTTGCAAAAAAGCCTCGGATCTCATATCTCTATATTTTTGTCAATAAAAGGTTCTCAGAGATAAATTTTCAAATTTGTACTCAGTTACAGATACTCTTAGTAATCAGCGCATCAGAAATCGTAATTTTCGATTTCAGGAAAAAAGTGCATTTTTCAATCATGGGCTATAGTCCAGCAGAATTTTGCAAAAAAGCCTCGGATCTCATATCTCTATATTTTTGTCAATAAAAGGTTCTCAGAGCTAAATTTTCAAATTTGTGCTTAGTTAGAGATACTCTTTTTTATCAATATCTCAGAAATCGTAATTTTCGATTTCAGGAAAAAAGTGAATTTTTCAATCATGGGCTATAGTCCAGCAGAATTTTGCAAAAAAGCCTCGGATCTCATATCTCTATATTTTTGTCAATAAAAGGTTCTCAGAGCTAAATTTTCAAATTTGTGCTTAGTTAGAGATACTCTTTTTTATCAATATCTCAGAAATCGTAATTTTCGATTTCAGGAAAAAAGTGAATTTTTCAATCATGGGCTATAGTCCAGCAGAATTTTGCAAAAAAAGCCTCGGATCTCATATCTCTATATTTTTGTCAATAAAAGGTTCTCAGAGATAAATTTTCAAATTTGTACTCAGTTACAGATACTCTTAGTAATCAGCGCATCAGAAATCGTAATTTTCGATTTCAGGCAAAAAGTGCATTTTTCAATCATGGGCTATAGTCCAGCAGAATTTTGCAAAAAAGCCTCGGATCTCATATCTCTATATTTTTGTCAATAAAAGGTTCTCAGAGATAAATTTTCAAATTTGTACTCAGTTACAGATACTCTTAGTAATCAGCGCATCAGAAATCGTAATTTTCGATTTCAGGAAAAAAGTGAATTTTTCAATCATGGGCTATAGTCCAGCAGAATTTTGCAAAAAAGCCTCGGATCTCATATCTCTATATTTTTGTCAATAAAAGGTTCTCAGAGCTAAATTTTCAAATTTGTGCTTAGTTAGAGATACTCTTTTTTATCAATATCTCAGAAATCGTAATTTTCGATTTCAGGAAAAAAGTGAATTTTTCAATCATGGGCTATAGTCCAGCAGAATTTTGCAAAAAAGCCTCGGATCTCATATCTCTATATTTTTGTCAATAAAAGGTTCTCAGAGATAAATTTTCAAATTTGTACTCAGTTACAGATACTCTTAGTAATCAGCGCATCAGAAATCGTAATTTTCGATTTCAGGAAAAAAGTGAATTTTTCAATCATGGGCTATAGTCCAGCAGAATTTTGCAAAAAAGCCTCGGATCTCATATCTCTATATTTTTGTCAATAAAAGGTTCTCAGAGCTAAATTTTCAAATTTGTAACTTACTAGAGATTCTCTTAGTAATCAGCCCATCAGAAATCGTAATTTTCGATTTCAGGAAAAAAGTGAATTTTTCAATCATGGGCTATAGTCCAGCAGAATTTTGCAAAAAAGCCTCGGATCTCATATCTCTATATTTTTGTCAATAAAAGATTCTCAGAGCTAAATTTTCAAATTTGTACTTAGTTAGAGATACTCTTTATTATCAATATCTCAGAAATCGTAATTTTCGATTTCAGGAAAAAAGTGCATTTTGAAATCATGGGCTATAGTCCAGCAGAATTTTGCAAAAAAGCCTCGGATCTCATATCTCTATATTTTTGTCAATAAAAGGTTCTCAGAGATAAATTTTCAAATTTGTACTCAGTTACAGATACTCTTAGTAATCAGCGCATCAGAAATCGTAATTTTCGATTTCAGGAAAAAAGTGCATTTTTCAATCATGGACTATAGTCCAGCAGAATTTTGCAAAAAAGCCTCGGATCTCATATCTCTATATTTTTGTCAATAAAAGGTTCTCAGAGCTAAATTTTCAAATTTGTGCTTAGTTAGAGATACTCTTTTTTATCAATATCTCAGAAATCGTAATTTTCGATTTCAGGAAAAAAGTGAATTTTTCAATCATGGGCTATAGTCCAGCAGAATTTTGCAAAAAAGCCTCGGATCTCATATCTCTATATTTTTGTCAATAAAAGGTTCTCAGAGCTAAATTTTCAAATTTGTGCTTAGTTAGAGATACTCTTTTTTATCAATATCTCAGAAATCGTAATTTTCGATTTCAGGAAAAAAGTGAATTTTTCAATCATGGGCTATAGTCCAGCAGAATTTTGCAAAAAAAGCCTCGGATCTCATATCTCTATATTTTTGTCAATAAAAGGTTCTCAGAGATAAATTTTCAAATTTGTACTCAGTTACAGATACTCTTAGTAATCAGCGCATCAGAAATCGTAATTTTCGATTTCAGGAAAAAAGTGAATTTTTCAATCATGTGCTATAGACCAGCAGAATTTTGCAAAAAAGCCTCGGATCTCATATCTCTATATTTTTGTCAATAAAAGGTTCTCAGAGCTAAATTTTCAAATTTGTGCTTAGTTAGAGATACTCTTTATTATCAATATCTCAGAAATCGTAATTTTCGATTTCAGGAAAAAAGTGCATTTTTCAATCATGGGCTATAGTCCAGCAGAATTTTGCAAAAAAGCCTCGGATCTCAGTTACAGATACTCTTAGTAATCAGCGCATCAGAAATCGTAATTTTCGATTTCAAGAAAAAAGTGAATTTTTCAATCATGGGCTATAGACCAGCAGAATTTTGCAAAAAAGCCTCGGATCTCATATCTCTATATTTTTGACAATAAAAGGTTGTCAGAGCTAAATTTTCAAATTTATATTCAGTTACAGATACTCTTAGTAATCAGTGCATCAGAAATCGTAATTTTCGATTTCAGGAAAAAAGTGCATTTTTCAATCATGGGCTATAGTCCAGCAGAATTTTGCAAAAAAGCCTCGGATCTCATATCTCTATATTTTTGACAATAAAAGGTCCTCAGAGCTAAATTTTCAAATTTATACTCAGTTACAGATACTCTTAGTAATCAGCGCATCAGAAATCGTAATTTTCGATTTCAGGAAAAAAGTGCATTTTTCAATCATGGGCTATAGTCCAGCAGAATTTTGCAAAAAAGCCTCGGATCTCATATCTCTATATTTTTGTCAGTAAAAGGCTCTCAGAGCTAAATTTTCATATTTGTAACTAACTAGAGATTCTCTTAGTAATCAGCCCATCAGAAATCGTAATTTTCGATTTCAGGAAAAAAGTGCATTTTGAAATCATGGGCTATAGTCCAGCAGAATTTTGCAAAAAAGCCTCGGATCTCATATCGCTATATTTTTGTTAGTAAAAGGTTCTCAGAGCTAAATTTTCATATTTGTACTAAGAGATACTCTTTATTTTCGATATCTCAGAAATCGTAATTTTCGATTTCAGGAAAAAAGTGCATTTTGAAATCATGGTCTATAGTCCAGCAGAATTTTGCAAAAAAGCCTCGGATCTCATATCTCTATATTTTTGTCAGTAAAAGGCTCTCAGAGCTAAATTTTCATATTTGTAACTAACTAGAGATTCTCTTAGTAATCAGCCCATCAGAAATCGTAATTTTCGATTTCAGGAAAAAAGTGCATTTTGAAATCATGGGCTATAGTCCAGCAGAATTTTGCAAAAAAGCCTCGGATCTCATATCTCTATATTTTTGTCAGTAAAAGGCTCTCAGAGCTAAATTTTCATATTTGTAACTAACTAGAGATTCTCTTAGTAATCAGCCCATCAGAAATCGTAATTTTCGATTTCAGGAAAAAAGTGCATTTTGAAATCATGGGCTATAGTCCAGCAGAATTTTTGCAAAAAAGCCTCGGATCTCATATCGCTATATTTTTGTTAGTAAAAGGTTCTCAGAGCTAAATTTTCATATTTTTACTAAGAGATACTCTTTATTTTCGATATCTCAGAAATCGTTATTTTCGATTTCAGGAAAAAAGTGCATTTTGAAATCATGGGCTATAGTCCAGCAGAATTTTTGCAAAAAAGCCTCGGATCTCATATCGCTATATTTTTGTTAGTAAAAGGTTCTCAGAGCTAACTTTTCAAATTTGTACTTAGAGAAATCGTATTTTTCGATTTCAGGAAAAAAGTGCATTTTGAAATCATGGGCTATAGTCCAGCAGAATTTTGCAAAAAAGCCTCGGATCTCATATCTCTATATTTTTGTCAGCAAAAGGTTCTCAGAGCTAAATTTTCATATTTGTACTAAGTAAGAGATACTCTTTATTTTCGATATCTCAGAAATCGTAATTTTCGATTTCAGGAAAAAAGTGCATTTTGAAATCATGGGCTATAGTCCAGCAGAATTTTGCAAAAATGCCTCGGATCTCATATCTCTATATTTTTGTCAATAAAAGGTTCTCAGAGCTAAATTTTCAAATTTGTGCTTAGTTAGAGATACTCTTTATTATCAGTATCTCAGAAATCGTATTTTTCGATTTCAGGAAAAAAGTGCATTTTGAAATCATGGGCTATAGTCCAGCAGAATTTTGCAAAAAAGCCTCGGATCTCGCTATATTTTTGTCAGTAAAAGGTTCTCAGAGCTAAATTTTCATATTTGTACTAAGTAAGAGATACTCTTTATTTTCGATATCTCAGAAATCGTAATTTTCGATTTCAGGAAAAAAGTGCATTTTGAAATCATGGGCTATAGTCCAGCAGAATTTTGCAAAAAAGCCTCGGATCTCGCTATATTTTTGTCAGTAAAAGGTTCTCAGAGCTAAATTTTCATATTTGTACTAAGAGATACTCTTTATTTTCGATATCTCAGAAATCGTAATTTTCGATTTCAGGAAAAAAGTGCATTTTGAAATCATGGGCTATAGTCCAGCAGAATTTTGCAAAAAAGCCTCGGATCTCATATTTCTATATTTTTGTCAGTAAAAGGTTCTCAGAGCTAAATTTTCATATTTGTACTAAGTAAGAGATACTCTTTATTTTCGATATCTCAGAAATCGTAATTTTCGATTTCAGGAAAAAAGTGCATTTTGAAATCATGGGCTATAGTCCAGCAGAATTTTGCAAAAAAGCCTCGGATCTCGCTATATTTTTGTCAGTAAAAGGTTCTCAGAGCTAAATTTTCATATTTGCACTAAGAGATACTCTTTATTTTCGATATCTCAGAAATCGTAATTTTCGATTTCAGGAAAAAAGTGCATTTTGAAATCATGGGCTATAGTCCAGCAGAATTTTGCAAAAAAGCCTCGGATCTCGCTATATTTTTGTCAGTAAAAGGTTCTCAGAGCTAAATTTTCATATTTGTACTAAGAGATACTCTTTATTTTCGATATCTCAGAAATCGTAATTTTCGATTTCAGGAAAAAAGTGCATTTTGAAATCATGGGCTATAGTCCAGCAGAATTTTGCAAAAATGCCTCGGATCTCATATCTCTATATTTTTGTCAATAAAAGGTTCTCAGAGCTAAATTTTCATATTTGTACTAAGTAAGAGATACTCTTTATTTTCGATATCTCAGAAATCGTAATTTTCGATTTCAGGAAAAAAGTGCATTTTGAAATCATGGGCTATAGTCCAGCAGAATTTTGCAAAAAAGCCTCGGATCTCGCTATATTTTTGTCAGTAAAAGGTTCTCAGAGCTAAATTTTCATATTTGTACTAAGAGATACTCTTTATTTTCGATATCTCAGAAATCGTTATTTTCGATTTCAGGAAAAAAGTGCATTTTGAAATCATGGGCTATAGTCCAGGTGAATTTTGCAAAAAAGCCTCGGATCTCATATCTCTATATTTTTGTCAGTAAAAGGTTCTCAGAGCTAAATTTTCAAATTTGTGCTTAGTTAGAGATACTCTTTATTATCAGTATCTCAGAAATCGTTATTTTCGATTTCAGGAAAAAAGTGCATTTTGAAATCATGGGCTATAGCCCAGCAGAATTTTGCAAAAAAGCCTCGGACCTCATATCCCTATATTTTTGTCAATAAAAGGTTCTCAGAGCTAAATTTTCATATTTGTAACTAACTAGAGATACTCTTTATAATCAGTGCATCAGAAATCGTGTTTTTCGATTTCAGGAAAAAAGTGCATTTTGAAATCATGGGCTATATTCCAGCAGAATTTTGCAAAAAAGCCTCGGATTTCATATCTCTATATTTTTGTCAGTAAAAGGTTCTCAGAGCTAAATTTTCATATTTGTACTAAGTAAGAGATACTCTTTATTTTCGATATCTCAGAAATCGTAATTTTCGATTTCAGGAAAAAAGTGCATTTTGAAATCATGGGCTATAGTCCAGCAGAATTTTCCAAAAAAGCCTCGGATTTCATATCTCTATATTTTTGTCAGTAAAATCTTCTCAGAGCTAAATTTTCATATTTGTAACTGACTAGAGATACTCTTTATAATCAGCGCAAAAGAAATCGTTATTTTCAATTTCAGGAAAAAAGTGCATTTTGAAATCATGGGCTATAGTCCAGCAGAATTTTCCAAAAAAGCCTCGGATTTCATATCTCTATATTTTTGTCAGTAAAATGTTCTCAGAGCTAAATTTTCATATTTGTACTAAGTAAGAGATACTCTTTATAATCAGTGCATCAGAAATCGTGTTTTTCGATTTCAGGAAAAAAGTGCATTTTGAAATCATGGGCTATATTCCAGCAGAATTTTGCAAAAAAGCCTCGGATTTCATATCTCTATATTTTTGTCAGTAAAAGGTTCTCAGAGCTAAATTTTCATATTTGTACTAAGTAAGAGATACTCTTTATTTTCGATATCTCAGAAATCGTAATTTTCGATTTCAGGAAAAAAGTGCATTTTGAAATCATGGGCTATAGTCCAGCAGAATTTTCCAAAAAAGCCTCGGATTTCATATCTCTATATTTTTGTCAGTAAAATCTTCTCAGAGCTAAATTTTCATATTTGTAACTGACTAGAGATACTCTTTATAATCAGCGCAAAAGAAATCGTTATTTTCAATTTCAGGAAAAAAGTGCATTTTGAAATCATGGGCTATAGTCCAGCAGAATTTTGCAAAAAAGCCTCGGATTTCATATCTCTATATTTTTGTCAATAAAAGGTTCTCAGAGCTAAATTTTCAAATTTGTGCTTAGTTAGAGATACTCTTTATTATCAGTATCTCAGAAATCGTAATTTACGATTTCAGGAAAAAAATGCATTTTGAAATCATGGGCTATAGTCCAGCAGAATTTTCCAAAAAAGCCTCGGATTTCATATCTCTATATTTTTGTCAATAAAAGGTTCTCAGAGCTAAATTTTCATATTTGTAACTAACTAGAGATACTCTTTATAATCAGTGCATCAGAAATCGTGTTTTTCGATTTCAGGAAAAAAGTGCATTTTGAAATCATGGGCTATATTCCAGCAGAATTTTGCAAAAAAGCCTCGGATTTCATATCTCTATATTTTTGTCAGTAAAAGGTTCTCAGAGCTAAATTTTCATATTTGTACTAAGTAAGAGATACTCTTTATTTTCGATATCTCAGAAATCGTAATTTTTGATTTCAGGAAAAAAGTGCATTTTGAAATCATGGGCTATAGTCCAGCAGAATTTTCCAAAAAAGCCTCGGATTTCATATCTCTATCTTTTTGTCAGTAAAAGGTTCTCAGAGCTAAATTTTCAAATTTGTAACTAACAAGAGATACTCTTTATAATCAGCGCAACAAAAATCGTAATTTTGGATTTCACGAAAAAAGTGCATTTTGAAATCATGGGCTATAGTCCAGCAGAATTTTCCAAAAAAGCCTCGGATTTCATATCTCTATATTTTTGTCAGTAAAATCTTCTCAGAGCTAAATTTTCATATTTGTAACTGACTAGAGATACTCTTTATAATCAGCGCAAAAGAAATCGTTATTTTCAATTTCAGGAGAAAAGTGCATTTTGAAATCATGGGCTATAGTCCAGCAGAATTTTGCAAAAAAGCCTCGGATTTCATATCTCTATATTTTTGTCAATAAAAGGTTCTCAGAGCTAAATTTTCAAATTTGTGCTTAGTTAGAGATACTCTTTATTATCAGTATCTCAGAAATCGTAATTTACGATTTCAGGAAAAAAATGAATTTTGAAATCATGGGCTATAGTCCAGCAGAATTTTCCAAAAAAGCCTCGGATTTCATATCTCTATATTTTTGTCAATAAAAGGTTCTCAGAGCTAAATTTTCATATTTGTAACTAACTAGAGATACTCTTTATAATCAGTGCATCAGAAATCGTGTTTTTCGATTTCAGGAAAAAAGTGCATTTTGAAATCATGGGCTATATTCCAGCAGAATTTTGCAAAAAAGCCTCGGATTTCATATCTCTATATTTTTGTCAGTAAAAGGTTCTCAGAGCTAAATTTTCATATTTGTACTAAGTAAGAGATACTCTTTATTTTCGATATCTCAGAAATCGTAATTTTCGATTTCAAGAAAAAAGTGCATTTTGAAATCATGGGCTATAGTCCAGCAGAATTTTCCAAAAAAGCCTCGGATTTCATATCTCTATCTTTTTGTCAGTAAAAGGTTCTCAGAGCTAAATTTTCAAATTTGTAACTAACAAGAGATACTCTTTATAATCAGCGCAACAAAAATCGTAATTTTGGATTTCACGAAAAAAGTGCATTTTGAAATCATGGGCTATAGTCCAGCAGAATTTTCCAAAAAAGCCTCGGATTTCATATCTCTATATTTTTGTCAGTAAAATCTTCTCAGAGCTAAATTTTCATATTTGTAACTGACTAGAGATACTCTTTATAATCAGCGCAAAAGAAATCGTTATTTTCAATTTCAGGAAAAAAGTGCATTTTGAAATCATGGGCTATAGTCCAGCAGAATTTTGCAAAAAAGCCTCGGATTTCATATCTCTATATTTTTGTCAATAAAAGGTTCTCAGAGCTAAATTTTCAAATTTGTGCTTAGTTAGAGATACTCTTTATTATCAGTATCTCAGAAATCGTAATTTACGATTTCAGGAAAAAAATGCATTTTGAAATCATGGGCTATAGTCCAGCAGAATTTTCCAAAAAAGCCTCGGATTTCATATCTCTATATTTTTGTCAGTAAAATCTTCTCAGAGCTAAATTTTCATATTTGTAACTAACTAGAGATACTCTTTATAATCAGCGCAACAAAAATCGTAATTTTCGATTTCACGAAAAAAGTGCATTTTGAAATCATGGGCTATAGTCCAGCAGAATTTTGCAAAAAAGCCTTCAAACTCCAAAAAATACTGTCATAAAAGTATTCAACGTAACTGGGCTACAACTGTTGTAGACCATCAATAATTTTTTAGATCGCGTAGCCCTATGCTTCTTACGATATGCTTTGCCAACAGCATCAAGAAATGTGGATAGCGCAGGTAACTTTACAGAAGGTGTATAATATGGTCCTGGAAAGAAAGCGAGAGCTATTGGCTGACGAGCAAACTATGAGGAATGAGCATGGGGCTCTTAAGAATAGAGCACGAAAAACATGCGATCAAAAAGACATATACCATAACAAGAATGGAGACCCAGAAAAGAAGCCTTAAAAAATAAAAACGTAAAAGTTACACTACAGACATATTTGATACTGAACACTCGATTACAATGAACTGAACTTATCATACTCAAGTCTAGTAAGGCTGCTGCGGCCGATAGACTTTCTTTCGAACTTTTCAGTCAGGTTCATACGCCGAATGATTCCTTGAATATGGTCGGATCCAACTATGTCCATTGAATGGGACCTCGCTATTTGCTACTACAAGATTTGAACGCCCAAAAAGCTCTTTCACAATCGATCAAGTCTTCACACAGGAGTCGATGCCATCGTTCATTGACTCCCGTTTGACGAGTATTTCAAGGATCAGTAGTAACAGTAGCGACACCGATGAAGTATAATTATTGGGCAATTTAGCAATAAACGCTTTTCTCGAAGGACCAAACTGACTTTTTATAAGACGCGGCAAATTCCACTGCCTTCGATCACAGACACGTACTAATGTGATCCTTAAAACTGATGTTTGAACCTTTTTACTGTAATTCGAAGATCCTCTTGAACAACGTAATTTTATGACGAAAATCTTAGTGAGCACTTTTGTTCATTCGCGTGCAGGATTTCATTAAAATATGCGAAGTTTGTCTATGTAGGACGATTTTAGTCTCACCATTCTGAGCTCAAATAAGTCAAGATTGTATGGATAAAAGCTTGGTAGTACGTGACCTTCGCATCGGATCCTAAACTGTTGGATGAGCGAGCTTTTAGAAACATTAATGCAGCTTTTGATTTGAATTTCTTGATTTTATCGTTTTATTTTATGATTGCCCTCATAATGCATTCTGTGAAGTCTGAGCGGAAGAGAGAATTTCGGTTTCAATTGGGTTGATTTTAAATTGGGACAAAGTGTTTGGCATCAACTTATTTGCATACGCTTAATTCACAGTATTTTATTTGAAATTAGTTGATACAATGGTATGTTTTTTTTTTGGTTTTTCTGTCAGTGTTATGCCTTCAAAACAGGTCAAATGGTAAATCATATTCCAAAACCATTATTTTGTATTTCAAACTACTCCAGTAACAACAGCCTTAATTTATTTCCAAAGGGATATGTTGGCTGTACAAGACTAATCAAAAGTGCAAGACTCAAGAATTCAAGCCGGGTAATAACTATCAACTGCTCCCATCACTTGATCTCTTTATTTGCAGTTCTGCGTCTTATTGGGTACTGGAAACAGTCATTATTGACGTGCGTCGTTTTTAAAAGTATTATGCGAAACTAAGGCGTCAACACCACAAGATCTTTCCGAAATCTTCCCAATACTTAACTGAAAGCAGCCAACAAAAAATCAAACTGCGTCACTTAAATAATACACGGGCGGAGCCCCTAACCAAATATGTATAAACAAAAATACATAAACAATTTATGCAACCATCTATGGTCGCCAAACGGCGACAAAGTCACCATGAATCATCATCAGATTATGAGCAAAAATTTCGAAGGACATGTGTTCTTTAAAATTCGAATAAACCTTACAACGCAGAAAAGCACTTTAAAAAGCAAAAAATAAATGTAAGAAAATATATACTTTATCTGTAACTAAGCTTATCGTACGCCGATGGCACAATCGCCAACAATGATGTGCAAAAATCCGGTTGCTCTCTTAAGCCAAGCACCTGCTTGCTGGTCCTATCGCCCACGAATTTCTCCAAAGACGCAAATACTTCAGATTTTAAATTTACATCCCTAATGATGCTCCAAAGTGCGTTGTTGGTAGGTACATTCTTATATTTTTTATCCAAGCAAACAATGGAACGATAAACAAAGTGCTTAGAATTTCATTATTTTTGCAAAAAAAAGGTTAACCTACGAATGTTCAATTAAGCTTCCATACAATATTCGTAAGCCGCTTATTAATTCCAAGCACTTTTTTCTTTAACTGAAAACGTGTGTCGGCGGATGAACATTGTGCCGAGTTATTGAATAATAATTCAATCTAAGAAGAACTGAAGAAATCAATCTTAAGCAAACATGCTTGCAGTAATTTCTAACCACAAGTGTGCCTCTTATTGAACCTGCCCACAAGGCTTAAGTAAGAAAAGAAACGTCTATCGTTACACCGAATGGCGCTACTTTACGAGGTAATATCAGCAGACCCGTATTTGTAGAGTGGGACATGGAAATGCTTCCGCAATCTTATTGTTTTGATTCAGTTCGGAAATGCTTTAATAAGTCGGATAATGATTTTCGAGACCTTTAGACGATTTGTAAAATTTCTACGACTTTGCATCATTCATTTTGAAAATTATGTCGTCGTCTGAACGTGACACTTAAATTGTTTATGCGGAACTTTATTTCCCAACAGATTCAATTATTGTGCGCTCTGATGAAACTTGTTGATCTGGTTTAGTTCGAAGCATTTACACTCGAGATATCTTTTACGACTTTTAATCTAAGGCTAGCTATGCACTGCACTTTTTTTTACTCTGTAATGTATGAGCTGCATTCAGGAGGGTTTTTCCGTTTAGCATAGAGATACAAAAATTGAAAAACATGAACATTAAAGACTTAAATTTAAAAACAATGTTTTACACTAATTCTTAATGCGTATCTTTTTATCAGCAGACGATACGGAACTCTAAATTAAATCATTTGAAAAATTATTGCCGTGAATCAATATTTAAAGATGGGTAGCAGAAAGTGTATAATGAGCACACCATATCATTTCCAATTTGTTGTAAGTCTCTTCATTATTGGAGATGCATACCTCGGCAACTAGCTTGTGAATCTTTGCTATCTATCTGTTTAACCCATACTGCAATAAGAAACTTCAAGAAGGGAAGGTTGATGTTCTTTAAACTTGATTGATTGAAAAACACTACCGTGATCTCGAGATATTTTTTTTGATCAGGCTTGGGAAGAAAGAATGAAACACAATTCAAAAACCCTTCTCTAGTTTAAAAGAGTATTTGGTTTGGTTTCTTAATAACTTAAAAAACCAGCAATGCATGAAGAACCTGCGCCTGGGATTGAGCTGCTTTCCATAATTTACGGCCTCGAGTTAACTTCTTTCAGTTGTTAAGATAAAGCTTCCAAACATTCGCGATTGCTTGACCTTAAGGCCGAAATGTTTGGCTTCATCCTCATTTTCACCTCACTTCAACCATTTAAAGTATTCTTGGAGTCAAGAATGATTCCGCAGTGGGTAAGCTCAGTAAACTCAGAAAATTGGTAATCCACGTTTAACTAACTCCTTGCCACTTTCGGACAAGGTTTCATTACAGCGAAGGTAGTACTCCAACTTTTATAACTTCCCAATTTTTTAATTTACATACTGACACTTTTTAACGTGTCGGGCAGTGTCGGATATTGACGTACAAACTTTGAAGGATACAGAGCTTCTCAATGAAGCCTTACGTCCTTCGGCATCAATGTAAACAAAATTAACTCTTTTTACGTTTATTTGAAAATAAAAGATCTTTCAAATTTTCTCTTCAAAATGAAGACTTGAATGATGAGCCAGTTGCTACGACTTAGATGTGAGACTTAACTTTTTCTTTGCTTCAAGTTAAGCGCATTTTATAATGAACTTGACGGGATAAATGGTTGTCAATTCATCTTATGTTTAAATACCTGTTACAAGAGACTTCCTTCTTATTCAACTAAGGAATTTTTTAAAAGGCTTTTCAGGGTAACTACAAAACTGCTGAACATATTACGAGCACTGTACCGAAGGACCCTTCTCCGACCGTCAATCAAAGCCTTTTTACGTGCCGTGAATGAGTGATTTTAATTGATAAAAACATTTAAGGAATTTTTAGGAATAATCATTTTGGTTGCATTTGGGATTTGAATGGGCCTTACCAACTTTTCAACATTTATGGGTTTCCTGCGTATATAAATGATTAAATTTAATTTGTGCACCGAGTTGGCAGATCCGGAAAAACAAACAAATTTTGCCTTTTACAATGAAATAGGACTGTAAGATATGTTTGGTTGTTTTGTTCAAACTAATTCATTACCATTTCGACCTACAAGAAGTTTCATTATAAATTTCTCGCCATTGTTGAACTGACAATATCCGACTCCTACTCGCCCAAGTTATTGAAAATTCCCTGTAAAAGTCAAAATCGACCTAAAGAGAAGACTTCAAACCGTGTTAGTTCGGCATGTCAGCTCAAAATATCTCGCTGCCGTACCTTGAACCAGGATCAAGGTTTTTACTAAGCGAATAAGAAATAATAAGACTGTTAAATCGGGACCCAAGCGAAATATTGGAGCAACCTCTGCGTCAACAACGAGTGACAGTGGGTGCGTTTTTTTTAGGTTTGTTGATTGATTCTCTTTGCCTGAAATTAATGCTATGTACGTGGCTCTAGCGGTTAAAACAAAATAACCAAGATTTAGCGGTAAGGCAGGGTGGAGTTCTCCACTCAAGTCGATGGAGAGCATGCCTGTCGAATGGAATAGTAAAACCAGTCATCTTATCTAGAAAAAGAGGCGAAACATTTTGCTGCTTAACGTGATCATAAGTCCATTCCATGCAGTTCAAAAAGAGACTCAGAAATCGGTAGTCAAAGATTTGTCTCGAGTTCATAGAACTTAGTGCAGCGCTTTACTACACCTTCAATTTTCAAAACTTGGCTGCAAGTTCAGATGAAACCATTTTCAAAAATTGTCCCTTTATGAATGTTTATTAAATTTAAAACTCAAACCAAACCGTCGATCAGTTTTGTTTTGGCAGCCTAAGGGGAAGAGAATTTCAATAGATTTTGGAAAAAGAGCAATGGAAGGGAAGTGCTCCTTCAATGAGACACATAAAAACGAATTACTTCGTGGCCGAACATCTTTTCTTGATAAGAATCTTCCTAAATCTCAAAAGAGCTCACAACTGTAAAAAACGTGAACAAAATCGATGATCTCGTTGTGGCAAATCGCCGGATGAAAGTGCACCAGTTAGTTCGATACATCATCAACTTCGAAAAATTGAGTACAAGAGCACATTCGTGAAACCACTTTAAAGCACGGAGTCCTGCTAAAGCTCAATTAGATTGAATTCATGCCCATTGATGAAAGCTTAGATCAGCTTACCATACCGGAGATTCAATAAAACGCGAAATCGAAGGGTTCGACAAGTCTTATTTTTTCAAAGGCTGTAAAATTGGGAACCCGCTTGGAGAATAATATCAAGGTTTGTGTAAACTCTTACGATCCGTTTTTCGAATTCTTCTGTAAACTAAGTAAAATCAAAAAGTAAAGAAATCTTACAACAAATAAAAACCCTCAAAAGTCACCTTAGCCACAAACAACTTAAATTTTACCGGCTTCTTTTTGCCTCTGCTGGTTGATTTGTTAACCGCCATTAAAGGTTGTTCTTTTACCGCAAATTGATATTATGCAACCTACTTGAGACTCAAAAACTCGTTGCAAAACGTGGTGTTTCAATACAAATATAAGTAAATAGTTAACAAGAACAAAGAAGATAATATTATTTTGAAGAGGTAAACAAAAACTCTCAACGGGCAAACTTGTTTTCAAAAAGGGGCACGTCCAACACGAAAAAAAAATGTTTCTTTAGGTGAAATTCAAATCGAATGTTGCTTATAATAGTGTGTAAACAGCTTCGGGATCCTGTTTAACAACCACATTGCATTTAAAGCCGCAAATGCCAGTAAAATGTAATTAAATAAAAATTACAGAATAATGCTCAGTGTTCGTTGTTAGACATGACGCCTTCGTCTTCTGACATAGCTTAAGTTTTGAATACACAAATTCTTAACTTCAGGTTAAAAAATCGTATGTCTGACGACTTAACTCAAAATAATAATTTTGGGTTTTCCTACATTTCTACGTAAATAAAAAAAAAACCTAGTCTCTCAAAACAGAAATATAATTCTTCACGTGTCGTTAAACCCGTTGTAGGTATAAGCCAATCATATAATTCGCATTATCTGGTTTGGATTACATACAGTGAGTGTTGTGATTGACCGGACACAAAGATACAAACCATTCGATATTAATTTTCTTTAAAACAAGTTTAAAAACTCATTTCGCACTTTTAAGACGGCAACGTCACTGAAATCTCGCCATGGTATTTACACATGGTAACTATAAACGTTTTTACATGATACAAGATCAAGCAGGAGAAGGATTTGATAAGGGATCATGGATACCCTTAAAATATGATCGAATGGCGTGATTGGAAAGGATCAGGCAAAAACTAAAGACGAATGCTGAAGGTTTTTGTCAAAAAGAAAGAGAGAGAAAGAATACTCGCGAATCTGAAATTGGGATTTTAGGGTAGATTATTCAGAACAGTGTTGTGTATACATTGTGAGGGGGACTTATGGAAATTATTTATTGACTGTCATTCTTTCAGCCCAACGATAGTATTTGAAGCACCTGTAAAGTCAAGGGAACAATACTCCTGTGAGGTGGGGAAGGTCGTCATTTATCTTAAAGCCAACCGCTGTTTCGTGTCGTCAAAAAATGGTATCTGAAGATGATGTCATTACCATTGACAGAAGTGAAGTCAAGGAATCTTCCAAAAATGATGTATCGAAGATATAAAAATGGCGACTAAAATACTGCGAATTGAACGAACGCAAATAAGACGATATCGAATTTTCCGTTCCTAATTGGACTCCACCCATAAAGCAATTGAAACCAAAAAATACATCTAATCTAAGAGTAATCATAATCCCCTAAGGAATCGAGTCAGCCAAGCCTGAACAACTTAAATTCTAAAAAGCGATGGCTTGCATCCTGGTGTCCGATTATTTTCTATAGCAACTGTTTGTACGATTAGCATCGATAGCCGCTGTTTGTAAATATGTATGATCATGATTAATCTCTCGATTGCATTATTCTTTTTTTAATTTATTCAGACAAATAAAGAAACACGTGATCAAGTAAAACTTCAGTATTATTGTGGTCAATATTTACACTTAAATCGCGCCAATAATAACCGTCATTTAATGGTCATGCCGATTGGTTGTGAGAAACAAAAACAACAAAAAAAAAACTTGTTGAGTTCTTGTTTGTAAGCTACTAGTGGAAAAATAATTTTGAAGAGAAGGCCTCAAGACTTCAACTGCTTCTGCTGCTGCTACTGGTGCAGACGCCCGCTCACTTATTCACTCAGTCAACAAACACAACAGGATTGGAGATAACTCACTCCGATAACCTAAGGCAAATCATAATCTCAATTATCTTGGAGAGTCTTGTGCTGGGTTTTTAGCCGAATCTATTTAAGTACCAGCAGCCTCCTAAGATACATTTAGTGTTTGATTTACTCGTATCGGTTCGTGTCAAAAAGTGTTGATCGCTGGTGATATATTTCGTGGAACTATTTTTTATAACAAAATTTATTTTTGAAAATAAAGTGAAGTACTAAAGTACAAATAATAATAAGGAGCATAATGATGATGCAAAGGGAAAAATCATTTGAAAAAGTAAGTTGAAAACTTTCTTATGCAACTTTAAACAAAATCTTGTAAGACGGAAATTTTTTTACACTTTAAGCTAAGATCGTTAACAAAAATGCAAATTGTTAAAGTGCCTTCGAAAGTAAAGGTTGAAAAGTAAAAAATCTGTGTTTCCTAGCTCGAGTAGTGAGTGTAATATTCGTTTTACGGAAGTGAAAAATTTACAATGATTTATTTTACAATAATGATACAAATGAATAAATATTTATAATAGTGGATTTAAACGATGGACTGAACAATGTTTAATTAATAATTTCATCTTATAACAGATTTTGTTAAAGTTTCCGACATTATTGTTTAAGTTCTTTTTTAATAAGCAACACATGTACTTTTTTGAAAGGTTGAATAAAGGGCCCCTAAATTCTTAAAAAAAATAATAGAAAAAATAAAAAAGGGTTTTCAGTACGGTTTCCTATATAGTCTAGTTGCTTTTTCATATGGTTTTCTCCTTTTTTTTGCAATCACTTAAACATGGGCAGTAAATTTATTCCACGTCGAAGTCTCGCTCTTCACTTTCGTTCAATAAATTATCTATCCTCTTTTGAGATCTTAAGGAAAATTAGTGTCTTCCAGAAACTTCCAGAAATCGTTTTGTCAGTTTTTTAGTCTCTAACTGGGACTTACTTTCCAAAGAACTTAACCATTTATCATCCAAATAATTAGTAGTGTTCAGTTTTTTTTTCCTTGGGATGTACGATACCTTCGTTTTGTCTTTTGCAAATCGGAATATAGAAGCAGCTTGTTCTGAAAAACCAACTCGACTCGTTCATTGAAAGAACAGTATTGAATATTCAGCAAATTGTATTTCATCATAAAATTAATTTTCCTATCTATACTTTTGTTTTATGTTGTTACTAACCTAGGGATGAAAAGTGAATGCGGAAAAGGGAAACCGGCCAAATGCGAGTCGGACTTGCGTAACGAAGGTTCCGCACAAACTTGTGGGTTCGTCCATCACGGACGATGGCTGATCCTATAATGGTTCCTATTTAGGAACGGAATCTTTTTAAAATCAGGAGGAGGTAAAGGAGGTATCTATTGACCACAAAGGCTTACGTATCTCCGCTCCTTATAAAATAAGAGTGACGCATGTCTGTCGCACCCCACGACATAATGTCCTGGGGTAACTTTAAACCCCCGATACCAGTCAATGCTAAAGGGTTCCTCATTCAAAGATCCCTTAAAAAATATCCCTAAAAAATTAAAAAATTAAATCTCCAACTTTTTGAGTGAAGCGAAAGCAGAAGATGGAGAGACATAATACAGAAGCGATAGCTCTCATTTAAGATCCCAAATATTAGTTCAAGGCTCAGAATATTTCGATAAGGCAAAAGCAATTTTCAGCTTCGATGCAATCAAGGATAAAACGAAAGACTTGCGCAGAATATGAGTGACGCAGATTTTCCTTATAGACAATTATATATGTTATAAAAAATTAAAACAACAATATAACTGCCCATTTTTGAAAGAGTCTCTTTTCACATCTCATCTGTAGTCTTCAGATCTTTTCTGAGATATTTCTCATTGTTTTTTTTTTTTGTGTATTGAGATTTTATACTAGATTATTAAATTCTTTAGATTTTTAAGTAATATCAATTAATTCCTTCGGATTTTCGGAATGTGGAGTCGGTACTAAAGATATCCGAGAGCTTAAAAAAAAAAACAAAATTACAATTAATCTTAACTCAGTTTTATTTATGGCTTAATATAAACATGATGGGACTATGAAATTGAGGCTCTGTAAGTTCACGACTCTATTTACCTATTAATCAGGCATCGATCCTTTTAATATCGAAGTTTAAAATATACCCACTTTATATCTTTTATGGTCACGGGAAAGTTGCTTCCAGTTCATTGTTTCAAGATACCTTTCCTTTACGGTAACCCTACCATTGAACCAGATGTTGGTTCTTCCATTTTTCCGCGATGCTGCATTGTAGTCGACGGTGTGCCTCTGTAACTTCTTCTTCAACTGTCCTCCTTTAAAACAAGACCAGATGACCAACGGAAAATTTTTCTTCTGAAAGTCCATAAAATAGCTTCTGTTATCTTTGCTTATCGTCCAACATTCGGCTTTATTTATTTTAGACGGTCGTTTCCGTAGAATCTCAAGCTAAGTGTCGATGCCGATTTTAATGTTTCGTCGCAGCTGATGTACTACGGATCGATTTCTATCCTCTTCTTCCGCAACCATTGGTGTCAATATCGTTTGCGTTTCCCGACAGATTGGCATTCTTGGAAAAAATTTTGCCTTCAATATTGACACCAGCTTGTGACATTGGCACCAGCTTCGCAGTAGTAAGGTTGACCAAATCACTTGATGGCACATCTATTTGCCGGAATACGGTTGAGGTCTAGAATAATGCCGGTGGTTTTTGGTCCAAACTGCACAGTACAATGCGTGCTTTCGAGGGGCCATCAATTCAACAAATCCGGCATCGACTTGAGATTCCTTGTTCTATTCCAGGATTTGGTCTATAACCGATTTGTTGGTTTGTAATCTAACTGGTATTCAGCGATTTGCATTCGTTCAAACAATAAACTGAAAAAGATCTTGTTAGAGACGTTACTCAGGCATTTGCCTCAATTATTGTAACAGAAAAAGGATCGCCCTTTTGAGTAGACAGTAAATCGGTCAGTCTTTGAGCCTACCATCATCTTTCGAAACCTGACACTAAGTTGACACATCCCTTCTACTTAAACATCTCCACCATATTAATTCGACTGAGTTCTTTCTTCTTTTCCTCTTATATATATAATATTAAATTAGCGCTAACGTTTGACATATCAAATAATAAATGACATAAGTTACAACCTCGATCAATTTGCCTACGGCGTAGTAAAACTGCTCCAGGCTTTTGATGTTTTAAACTGTAAACACTTAAGTACAAAAGTTTTAGTACACAACATTGATGACGAAGTAAAATTACGAATAGCTTTAAAACGTTACTCGATGTAACGACGCAATAAGATAGTGGGAACGAGAAATGTTTTTGAAACTAATTTGCAAATAAACAGATTGTTTAATGTATCAATTTGTTCAAATTTTCATTACCCGGTGATCTTTTGACCTCAACTAAATAAATCATAGCAATTAAATTCTAAAATGTTTATTTTGATAAGAGAAGAGGAACTCAATATAATAAACAAAGCCAAGTTGAGTGCAATGAGCAATAGACATAGTGACGAAACAATTTAAAAGAAAAAAAAAAGTTTTAAATGAACAGGCCCAATCGAAGATCAGTCTTTTTACTAGCCCAAGCCAATGTTGTACGACTTAAGTTCCCACGGTACTACAAATTGTTTCTATATTTCTTGGTTAAAAATGTAATACGCAAAAAAACAAAACAAGGTTCCCACTTAAGAAATCTATGTTTTTTAAAAACTTTTCTCAGGATAGCCGAACCCATATATTGCTCGAAATGTGAGCAGAATTTTTTTTGTAAAGTTCCTATCTCTCAATGGACTATGGCTGATTGGATAGAGCTAGAAGAAGGATTAGTTGAAGCACAGAAAGATTGTGTAGAGCTTTGACACTCAGGTGTATTTGCTTTCGATTTTTAGTTTATAGTTGGCGTTGGAATAAGTAAGTTTTGGAATTTTCACAACATTGCGAATAACATCCTTTTTTCAATTAAACGACATCGTCACCCATGTTGTCGTGATACTATAGCTGGTCAATTTTAATCCTAAAGCTTTCACTAGCTATTGATATTGGATCCTAACCATTGATTAAATGCGGTACCTAGCAGCATTAATCTAACTTTGAAGAGTCGTCCGTGTGAGTGCTAGATGGGAACAAAGTTTGGCGTGTCCTCAAATCATTCTTCCGGCTGCCATTATAGTAGTTATGAATTACAACATGGCCTAAAATGTATTACATCTTGAAAGATGTTACAACTTTTGTAAATGGCAGAAACTGATAGTTTTTTTTGTGATATTTCTAAATAAAAGACGTAGAATGCATCCCGACCAGCCATGGGACGTAATACTTCTTAACGTGAATTTTGGAGCAGATTCGGAAAATGTTGAATCACACCTACCGTGAATCGAGTCGGCACAGCCTGACACCGAAGTTTATACCTGGCATGAAAACGCCGTGTTTTCGAAAACGCGTGCGATAATATTGTTACTGCTGAGCAATACAGGACCATAATCAACAATTTTTTATAGCACCAATTATGGACACATTGATGCTGATTTGCACTGGCCGGCAGCTTTACCCAATTTGACCGATTCAGACTTCTTTCTTTAGTGTTTTTTGAAGTAACGCGCCAAGAACATACTATACTCTTGAAGCTTGAGACTAACGGAAAAGACAGCGAGAACTTATAGCACCAAGTTCCTGTTAAAATGCTTTTAAATGCCGCAAATAGGGCCCAAATAGTGACCAAAAGTGGCAGTGTCCGCCTGATCGATCAAATAAGAAAAAAGACTGCGAAATAAGTCCGCTTTATTTTGACATTAACAGCATTAGTTGAGTGATATTAGGCTACCCGAAATAAAAGTGCATTTCCTTTCAGCCTTCGACGATTCACAGTCACTCTGAGACTGTTTTTCTTCCATTGTGAGAGATTTATGATCGAATACACTACCTAGATTTTTGTCCGAACCTTTTTGTGCTTTTTCTAAAAACCATACATGTTTGGTTACAATGTCGCTAAGGTTTTCAAAAAAGTAGGCTTCGAAATGAAGTCGAATTTTTGAATAAACGTTGGGAATATTTTTCCTCGTCTTCATCCATACCGAACTGCGCGTTAGACAATAATGAGCTCCAAGCTATCTATGATTTACTCTCGTGATTATATATTTATTATCTTTTGAGAAAAATAAATTTGGAAACCTTAAATGACCTATTCAGTTAAAAAGGGTATTGCTGTTCACAGTCTGAACGCTAAAGGGTCCTTAAATCTCCAAGTAAGTCACATTTCCGAAATTAACGGCAAAATGAGGACACTCCTAAAAAGTAGCATATGAGACAGATAACAAGGATTTGAAAACTGCTAGGGATTGAAGACTTGATCTGAATCTTGGCTTGTACAACAGATGCACGTGTGCTGGTGTGAAGCTTGGATGTAAGTAAAAAGCTCCACTTGCTTTATACTAATTTGATAAGGTTAGAATGCTATATCGGAGGAGCTTGATGGTTGACGACAAAATTGCCCATAGGTTACAACTTGCTTGACTTCCCAAGAGCCGTTCTTATCTTTGAAGAATTGCCCGACGTGAGAGTCGATGAAGTTCGGATGGCGTTCAAGCTCTTCATTAAAAGCAAAGCGCTAGGGCCAGAGAGGATACCCTCAAACATGAGAACAATGTGAGAGACATAAGGTTCAGATATCTCATAATTATCATCCCCAAACTTATGCACGAAGATCCAATGTATAACAAGAGAAAGGAAAGGATTACCTTCTCCCTTTCCAATCGCTCAAAAAAAAGGAGAATACAGACTGCGGAACCTAACGCTCTATCTTTAAGCGGATTTCACTAACCATGAAGATCGTCAAGTCGGCTGCGAAAATTTAAACAGTGCAGGTGTGTCTTGGATAAATCAACTACAGATATGAATGCAATTCAAATCATAAGAACCTCGATGGTGAGAAATCGCGATCCATTCAGAATTAAGTTTTGGGAATAGATTAAGAGTTTTCCTTAGAAATTATAATGAATTCCTGGCACTGTAAGGTGACCTACGCTTAGATTTCGAGCCTCCTTATATAAGGTTCTTATTTTAATATAAAGCAGAGCATGAAATGAACTTCGTTGTTTTATCTTTTGAAGTAATTAAGCTAGGGAATAAACTGTAGATCCCATTTCTCTTAAAATAATTAAACGTCTTATATGGATTCACCATCCTGGCAGCACCTACAAAAGTCTGAAGTAGCTATTGCAAGGCTGTCGGCCATTGAACTCTTTAACCAGCGACTAACTTAGACATGAACATTGAAGCGGATTTATAAAATGGCAATGGCCTTGCGGAGAGTAGCTCCTTTTTCTTGCTTTGCTAACTAGTAGCAGTTATCTCTGGAAATTAAGGTCGATAACGATAAAGCTTCAATCAATCTAAAAACCCTTTTCAATATTCTATAGAATTGAAATATGAAATGAATATGTTCTTGTTTTTCGTTTAAAGCACACTCGTTTGGAAGGTTCATCATACATTGCCGAAGGGATTGAAGGACAAGAAGCTCGCAATACATCACTTCTTTTCTCGCCCAAAACTGAAGCCAGTGGAGCACTGGCTCAAATCTTGAAGATCTTCAAGAAGCATAACGTCAATTTGTTGCACATTGAATCACGTTCCTCAACTCGTGTGCCTGGCTATGAGTTCTATGTCGAATGTGACGGCAGGGTTGGATCCCTTGGAAAGGCCATTGAGGACCTACGCGAAAACTGCAGCTATTTCAATGTCATATCTCGGGACTATAAGGATAATACCTTAGCTGTGCCATGGTTTCCAAGAAGAATCCGTGACTTGGATCGCTTTGCTAATCAAATTTTGTCCTACGGATCTGAACTTGATGCTGACCATCCTGGATTCACTGACCCTGTGTACCGAGCAAGAAGGTTAGTTTAAACTAAAATCAGAAAATCTCAAAATAATAATAATAATTTCATATTTATATTTACACTTTTTTGTAATAGGAAGTACTTTGCAGACATTGCTTACAATTATAAGCATGGAGAACCTTTGCCAAGGGTCAATTACACCAAGGAAGAGATCGAAACTTGGGGAGTGATATTTCGGAACCTCACCAAGCTGTATAAAACTCACGCATGCAGGGAGTATAACCATGTCTTCCCACTGCTTGTGGATAATTGTGGATATAGAGATGACAACATCCCTCAACTGGAAGATGTATCGAATTTCTTAAGAGGTTCGCGAAGTTTTTTTGTGATTCTTTCAAACATTTTACTGGATTATAAATATTCATAGATTGTACTGGTTTTACTCTAAGACCGGTAGCAGGTCTTTTGTCATCTCGGGACTTCCTCGCTGGCCTAGCATTCCGTGTGTTCCACTCAACACAGTATATTCGGCATCCAAGTAAGCCAATGTATACGCCAGAGCCAGATGTATGCCACGAGCTCCTTGGACATGCACCTCTATTCGCCGATCCAGCTTTTGCCCAATTCAGCCAGGAAATTGGTTTGGCCTCGTTAGGCGCTCCCGATGATTATATAGAAAAACTTGCAACGGTAATTAAATAAAACCCCTCTCCTCGGTTTTTTTTTCTAAAAATATCTCTCTTAGATCTTCTGGTTTACGGTTGAATACGGTCTGTGCAGGCAAGAGAATGAGCTTAAAGCTTTTGGTGCCGGCCTTTTGTCATCCTACGCCGAGTTGGAATACTGTCTAACCGATAAGCCACAGCTGAAGGACTTTGATCCCGATGTTACGGGTGTAACAAAGTATCCGATCACCAAATTTCAGGACGTATACTACGTAGCAGATAGCTTTGAAAGTGCAAAGGAGAAGACAATGTAAGCTACCTTAAAGGTGACTCAAAAAATTGTAAACTAACGAACTATTTTGTCTTTTTTTTCAGAAAATTCGCAAATTCCATCCCCCGCCCATTTGGTGTGCGTTACAATCCTTATACCCAGAGCGTTGAGGTCCTAGACTCGAGACCGCAAATTAAGAACCTCATGAATATAATAAGTTCAGAGTTTCAGGTACTTCAGAATGCCGTTTCAAAATTGAAACTCTAAAAAAAAAAGTATTTTTTGGTTTATTTTATTATTTAAGAATTGTTGTTTAAATACTTCTATATTTTAACAAAAACAAAAGAATTGTGTAAAAAATATATTTTATTTTATGTGAGAAAAAAGATCTTCATTTATTTATTTTATTATTTTTTTCATTTGATGCTTCATGTCTTGATTTATGAAGTGATAGCGAAATATTCTCCCGCAAAAGGAGTAAACCAATTCGGCTCCGACAAGAGCTGATCCGACTTTTGTAGGGCCTCTGCCTGAGTCACATATCCTTTATTCTTTTCGAGATTGACCATCTTGCAGTCAATTTTCTACATCAACCATTTGGGCTTCCGCAATCCCTTGATATTTAAATTGGGCGTAAAGTCTCTTAGCTGAAGCATCTTTGTGCTCATAGATATCGCGGTTATATGTTGGGACTAAAAATCTGCTTAAGTGCGAGTGTACTTGTGTTTGTCTGCCTTTTTTTTTAATTTGCTCGTTCTCGGGGGACTATAAATACCCTTATAATGCATTTCGCACAGAGGAGCCAGAAAACTGGGAAAGTAAATCAAAGATTGTGTAGTTTTCAGAGGTTCAGAGAAATATTGGTTTCAACTGTTCCGTGGATGAAGGCCGAAAACGGACGGAGAATTTTATATTGACGTATTTGCATTCGCTCAACTCGCAGTATTTTTTATCACCTTAAGTTGATGTTCGGTATTTTTTATTATATTTTTGGAAGATTGCATCTTCACTCCGTTCTCAGTTTCATACAATGACATCATCTTGTGTCACCCACTAAGTCAGACCATTTTCGGTGGCCGAGTCAATGGTGACAGGACCTGATATCGATTGAGTCGTTTTTTACAAAGCCCATCGCAGAAATTTCCGACCAGCAACCGTCACTTTAAATGCCAAGCCTTGGAGCATATCGCATCCAAGAACATTCACGTTCCCCTCATCAAGGGGAAATATAACTTTTTGTAAAAGGATCTGAAAAACGAGCTGACGAAAAGTGAACCAACAGCGAAACCGGTGCGAAATATTGCTGGGCGCGATCGAACGAGACTGCTGCCAGCAAAATAATAGGCAAGTTCAATGGAAACAAAGGCATATAAAAGAATAATTGGGAGAGTACCTGAACTACGAAAGAAGGTAGGTAATTGCGTGCCCTTGCGGCTTTATGGCCGTGACTCACTAAGACCAATAGTTTGGGTCCATTGTGCCCTTGCTAGGGAGTGATACGCTACCGTGAGACCTATTATAGTCCTAAAACCAGTCAGAACCACATATGAATCTTAGAATGAATAAGTGCTTTAATAGGAACTGCCTTCTTTTCCTTGCCAGGGCTGGGCAATCACAGACCAAACGTTGGATAGTTCTTTTTATCTGGTATCTCATATCTCATATGCCAGAATGCCCAGTAAGGGCTTCTCTAATACCTATCAATGATGTTCTTGTTCAACGTCGGCCATAGACTGCTGTAGCTGCTGCAGCTCCAATACCCAGACCAAGCCATCGAGATCTGGTTTCGTCCAAGGCTTCGTCTTCTAGTTTTTTTTTGCTTATGGATTCTCGCAAATCCGAACCCTTTTCCTTGGATTCACGTATGCCCCGGTACCCAGCAGTTGGTTACCGAATTCAACGAGAATATCTCATTGATGCTCTGTCTACATAACCTAACCAGCTTCGATGTCAGTTCAGTTGTGGTCTTTCAATGTGAGTTCCGCCTCGTGTATCGCAGCCTCTTCGACTTGGACTGCAGTCATCTCTCAGTGCCAGTGATTTTTCGAAGAGGTCACCGAAGACCCCCGCGCTCGCTTTGGGCCGTCGTTGTATAGGACGATCTCCCCTTCTGGTATTACCGTTTGTTCTTGCCAGTGTTTTCGATCCGGAAATCGTTGATTAAAACCATTCTGCGGGGCTTGGAATGTTGTCCGTTTGTCTTATATTCTTAAGTATGGCAGTTAATCGTTTGATTTTTCCCCCAAACCCCCTCTCTGAGCATCAGGGCCGATGAGGTTGAACTGCTTCTGCAGAATAAATCGAGAGGAGAAAGGAAGAGGAAGAATGATGCCGTTGGTATTGTACTGGGACAACCTGTTATTTCTAGGCATCCCGAACTTTGGATCTTGGTTAGCTGTGTGAGGACATATTTCTTCTCCAAAGCTGTCCACCATTCCAGAAAGTCGTAAGTCAAGATAGCTCTTACCATCGTGGTGTAGAGAAAGAATATCACCCCTGGATTAAGAGCCCAGGTTTTACCGAAGGCACGTTTGCACGTTAATATGGTCCTCCGTGTTTTCCTTCCACATGAGTTTGGGATCGAGTATAATCGAGAGTTTGAGTTCAACTCCATTTAAATTTGGACAAATGAAGTCAGGAATGTTCCTCTTCTTAGTAAAAAGCAGCAATTCTGTTTAACTTAGGTTGACGTTCAGTCCTCGGGTCTATGTCCAGTTATTTACTTATGTTAGTCCTTGAATGAGACGTTCGCTAAGTTTTGAAGGAAACTTCCATGAAATGAGAATAGTCACATCGTCCGCGTATACGGCTTACTCTCCCTCACCAACGTTTTTTTGAATTCGTCACCCACTATGGCCGATTAGAGAGGTGAAAGGATTCCTCCTACGGGTGTCCCTCTGTTCCTCTTCCTGTTTGTACTGAAATTATGTAGCGCTGAGTTCAGCTAGACTTCACCAAAAACGAAAAGTCTATGAACATGTCAGCAGACATTGGATTGCTCTGAAAATGATACTGGACGCATACATTTATGCCGTAGTAGAAAGCATTGAGATCTAAACTTCCATATTTTGGCTGTTTCTTCAAAGATTAGGATACCACGACAACCTATATACGATGTGCTTTCTGAGCGGGAACGACTGCAGACGCTAAAAACACCTTTACTGGCACAAGGACTAGACAAAGTTTTTTCTCCAGGAAAGAACACCGTGGCAATTCAAAGTTAAATAAACTATATTTTGATAAAATGGTTGATTACAGATATATTACATAATACATAATTACAATTTGATTTATAAGACTTAAACGAGGATGTAACGTTAGACCTTGAACCGCACTTTATTTTGGACACACATTTCATGGGGAAACCAGATTTTACCACACTTTGAGTTGGTTCTCAGAGAGTTACAGTAATTATCAGTTGGGTCCCTGATTCGGACCCATCGGGTAGCCCTGTTGTGGTGGACCCACCTGTCCCATTTGTTGCATGGGCGAGTGCATCATTGGACCAGGACTAGAGCCCACCTGAACCGGTGACGGAACTATTGACTGAGATCCAGGCATCTGTGCGTTGGGTGGAGGCACGTCATTCGGAAGCGTGAGATTTGTCAGAAGGTCCCTCAGAGCTGGAAACAGCGAACATTCGCCTGGCTGGGTACCATATTCGGCAAAGCGTCTCAGCAGAGTTCCTGCTGCATTTGTGGCTTGTGATGGTGCTTGTTCCCTTCGTTCGGCTAATTGGGTGATATTCGAGCTAAGATCGTAGATCATTGGCAGCACCAACGATGGACTGCTACTGCGATCCATTCCTGGATAAGGAATGCGTGTGATTTGAAGCTGAAATAGAAGAAAATTAAGTGACGGTAGGAATGGCAATTTGATTTAACTTACGAAGAAGAGAATTTTAAGTCGACAGATGAGTACACCAGGACTCCCAACGGGGACAATTGGTGGAGCTGATGGTGGCACTCGCATGCACAGCTGCACGGTCCACTTGAGGCTGCCCTGAGCGAGTTCTGGCATCATTTCCAGCCTCATGATTTGAATGAAATCCTTGAGCACTTGAATGGGGCAGTTGAGTGCACGACAGAAGCCGTGCAGTGCATTCGGTCGGTATGGCGGTACAGCGATGCGAGTCTCAAAGAACTGCTCGATGACTTGCAGATCGTCGGGATTCCATTGGAACGTTGGTTTACCATCTGGTGATGGCGGTGCGGGTATCTGGGAAACCTTCAAATGCAATGATTGCATGTGAATTTGGTTGAGCACAACCTGGCACTGCAGGCCATCTACTTTGAAAAGAACCACTCCTGGTTCGTTTGAATTCAGTGCGGTCAGAGAATCCTCGGTTTGAATGTTGCGTTGCAATTGTCTCCGCATGTAAACGCAACCCAAAAAGCGTTCCAGTGGACATACTTCTGGTCCTCCGATGTCCTTGTTTGGATGCGGACATGGTCGACAGAGGGTTTCAAGTGCCTCGTGTGTCAGTAGTGTAGGAACTGCTCCAGCCCATGATCGATTTGGCAACACTCTGGATAGATGCGTTGTAGACACAGTTGACTGTGATTTGTGTTCAGGACTTTGACCGGGTCGCGGTGATGGTCTGGGCATGCTGGGTGATCCGGGCCAGTTAGATGTTGCCGGTGACATGGCAGTAAATGGACTTCCGTCGGTGTGGCTCTGCATGTACATACTTGGTCCTGGCGAGTGCGCCATTGGACTCGGTTGTGGATTTAATGGTGATGAAGGCATAAGGCCACTTGGAGATGGATGCGGCATGTGAGGTGCCGGTGGTGATGTCATGCTGAAGTTAGGATGGTTCTGGCCGCCAATTGGATGTGGACTCGCTGGAGTGTGTGGATTCGAGCTGGATGGAGGAGTTATTGGAGGCGCAAAGCGAAGTCCACCATCGCGGGGACTCTGAGGACCCCGTGTCCCACTACTAAGGAATGGTGACGATCCTCCAGCACCAGCACCATGAGTATCTTCCATGGCAATCGGCGACGGTGGATTGTCATCTTCGCTTTGAGACCGACGTCGGTACACCGCGTTTTCATCCACATATTTCGACAAGAAGCCCTACAAATGAGTATTTTAAAGTAATACAGGGTTTCTTTTTCTTTATTCTTACCTTGAGACCCTGTGTTGGGGTGAACTCGTCGATGACATTGCTGCGATCGAAGCGACTGTAGGCACCATCACGAATGGAGACCAAACCGCCGACTCTGAAACGAATCTCCAAGCAATACATGGCTTGATAGGCCAATCGAAGGAGTGTTGGAGATTGTGGAAGTATACAGAATGAGAGAACCGGTACTTGAGGACGCTGTAGTCGAAGAAAAATAAAATTTATATTTTGTTCAGCAGGGATTGTAACAGAGCTTACCGGAATTCCCAATTGTGGGATGATTGGCAGCTTCGAAACCGAGCTCAGAGGCTGGTATGTTTCATGTAAAATGTGCACAACGTGAGACAGATCCTGGTGACGATTCAGATGTGATTGTAGCTGCTCGCGCATCATTGAGTGTGCGTTTATGGCCGAAAGGCCACCCACAAACACCATGCGGAAGCTTTTCAATTGTGCTGACCAATAAACATTGCATGTGACCTCCTTTTTGGGACCATATCCGAGTAGGAGATTGACATAGCTGTACGACTTTACACTCACCATCGTATGGAGATTGAATTTTTCTAATAAACAAAAAAGAGAATCAAAAAAATGGTAATAGTCTTTGAATTTTTGCAAAGCATCTACCTGACTTGACATGCTCGGAAAAATTATAGACCAACGTATAGAGGTAGACAATCTTTGACCAGTCTTTCAGAAGCTCGTCCACAGTCTTACCGAAATCATTATGCGACTGTTCGTAAGTGAGGTACACAGTTCTGCGATTTCCCTGCTCCTTCTGATGTGTACTCTGCAGTGGAGTGCTGTAGAAGACGAACTCCACAACCCATGCACGACTCTGATTGTTTTTGTTCATCTGGGACCGAATCGACACCGAAAGAAGCCTCTTAAGCAGGTCATTCCAAACGTGCTTCTCAATTGTCGGAAGAGCTGTGTTGGACTGGAAAACAAATCGAATTGCATTTTAACGAGAAATCCAATCGGGTAACTCACTTTCTGATTTGGATCGACTGTGGAGCTTGGCATTGGTAGCGTCAGTAGCTTAAGAACCAACGAGGTGGCATTGGATTCCACTTGCAAGCCACTGTGCGGTATGTTATGCTTGGCGAATTCCTGTGCCAAATTGAGGAAAGGAATCTTCTCGTCGCACATGGCAACCACATGAGCCAATTCCGGTATGAAGTATGCGGGGAATATTGTCTTTTGCTGCTTCGATGGAGGTCCACCCATTTCCGACAGCGATTTGCGCTTGTGCGGAGGAATATCTAAAATAAAAAGCACAAAGTAAGTCCTAGTTTAAGCGTAAAAGAACTGAATATCTGCTTGCTTATATTGGGAGATAGGGGATGACATCGCACAGTGTGGGTATATACTTGCTCCTTACCGTCTACGTGCGTTCCAGGCCCATGCGTTGCCACAAACGTATCGAATTCAATTAAACGCAAAAGTTTTGTATACATTTTCGGCACATCGGGCGGTGGTTGATCGTCTGGATTTTCGTTCTCGATCGCCAAATGACTTACGAAACCTAAATGGAACGTGTATTCCATTTCACTCGGAGCGGAGGGCTTCTCTTTCAATTGAACCACCTAAAATCGAAGTGAAAGACTTATTTTCTTGTATTTTATCAAAATGACTTACTAGAATAACGTTTGGGTGGCGATTAAGCTTTACAAATATCTTGTGTCGTCCCGTAAGGAGAAGCGGATTGTCCGGGATACTTAAGAATGGAAGTGTCTCTGTCGCTGTAGCCGGCAGATGTTGCAGTGTCTTCTCACAGCGACGGTGAGTGATCCAGTACCTAATAAAAATCTCTCGTAGTTATTCAAATATGACACCGCCAATCCTCAAGCTTACCTCAACTCTGAGATCAACGGCTGCAATTTGCTTCGATCGCCATTCAAGTTCGTCTGCAATTCATTCATGATCGGGCAGTCCAAATGCTTTGGCACATGGCATTTTAGCATGCCGGTGTGTGTATCAATTGTAATGTGCACCTGTTCGGCTCGCAAACATGGATTGAGGACAGGCACTGTCAAAATAGCTGGGGTTCCCTGAAGATTGACTGCAAAAGCTGACAACTTGTATAAACTGAGATTTTATAAGCGTGTTTTCCAACTTACAATCCACGTCCTTTAGGAACGATTGAAACTCAAGTTTAAGGTCACTCAAGCGAGACACCGAACGTATGTAGACAGTGTGCACAATCAGTCGTTCCATGGAGAGATGATCTGTGCGGACAGCACGATCAGCAACTTCTGATGATTCTTTGGCGCCCAATGATGGAACATGTACCACGGCTAATGGGCGACCAATTTCGTTTGGATCGCTTTGTACGGTTAGACGATAACCAAGCTCAGATTTTGGATCCATTCTAGTCAGTTCGCGCCAGTAAGAGACTGTCACCTTAACACCGGGGACATACTCCTCGACACTTATGTTTTCATCCAAGCGCTCGTAGCTTAAGCGCAATGTTTGTGTGTACAGAACTTCCAATTGCAACGATTGACAGAAATAGTGTAGACAATTGTACACCTCACTCAGGGCGTTGGGGTTTTCCACGAGGCGTGCTTGGATCAGTTGATGAATGTAGTTGACTTGCAAAGTGTGGACCAGAGATTTACCATCTAAAAAAAATAAAGGATTTGTTTAACATAGTGTTATCGATCTGCTTATATTATAAAGCTAAAGTTTACGGTCGAAACTGAATTTATTTAGCTTAAAGACCTTTCACTTAAGTGTTTGCTAAATGTGGCGACAAAGTAAGCCTTAATGCGAGAGTTTTAAGTGCGAACAACGACTGACTGAGGGTAAAGCCGAAAGTGTTTAGTCGGGATGTAAAATTAGGGCTCTATGTATGCCGTTGCTTGAAATTGAATTAAAACTGAATGTATAACTTGAGTTGTACTATCTGCTTCCACTTGAAGTACATGGTAGTTTAAGAATTCATGTGCCTCCAAGTTGATATTAACTCCATTAACGACACATGAGTGTAGATCCTTTTAGGAGGAGAATAACCAATAGCCCTTAGTTAGTTATTTAATTAATGGGGCCCTTTGCCAGACGCAATCGGGGCTCCCGATGTCAAAGGCTCCGTCACGTTTATACGTAAGTCATGTTTCTCAAAAAAACTCCGGTTGAACCTCAACTGCGAATACCATTCTACCTTACACTTATTTATCACTACTGCTGCTGCGAGTGACGTTAAATCTACTGTTCGTTTCCATATGAAGGAGAGATGACTCAGCTCTTCGAGGTCTATACTTCAACTGCTTTTAGGACAAATGAAACACAAGGATGGCCGCTTACAGCATAACAATCATTGTGCAATGTGTTCAAAAAAGGATAAAGGGAGTGCGTCCTGGTTGACTGGGCATCTTCCGTAGAAACTTTCGTACTACGTCCTATAATCTGCTTTATAACCAAATCCAATAAAAGCATAAGCCCTCTAACGTGACTAAATAAAACAATAGATTGATTGAGAACCATTTCGTTGTCCGAATGGTGTAGATTCGAAGACTCTTCGAACCGGGTCATTGATATTCAGAAGCTCATAGTATTTGCGACCTGCTGCCTTAAACCATATCGCTGAACAGTCTGTAAAGCTTTTCGTTCAATCTTATTTCATATTCCATCATATTCTTTTCTGATTGTGTACACAAAAATGAGTCACCATCATGGTGAACTAATGAAGATCTTGCTTGAAACTCAATTATTGAATGCGAGGTTCATAAGCACACCTACACCGGTACAATTGGATTAGCTGCATGAGTCTTGTAATAACTAAGGCTAAGAATGCGACCTTGTACATCGGAGTGACGCATTGCCTCTCTGTATGTGACTGCAACGAACATTGGATGGTAAGAGCAGAGGCAGAGCAGAGTTCCACCGAAAATGTAATTAGCGGTTTAGGTAAGACCCAATTGGCCCCACGTCGTTTATAATTACAAAATTATAAACTGGTGAGACAAGAGACGAACACGTAAACGATCCGAGGATATTTTAAGTTATTTAATTAGTAGGTCAATAAAAGCGTTGTCCTTTTGTTGTTCGAATTCTTTGGATTCTTATGTGGCCTTCACTTCTTAGGTTATACGAAGAACCGTCGTTAATAATTAAATTCTAACTTATTTCGAACACTGTACTGTTCTTATACACCAAGTATAGTCCCTTGTCGCAGTCCAATTTTTGTTCGATGGCGTTTCACAAGAATGGTTTGCTCTGAAACCCGATTGATGAGTTTTTAAAATATTTTTGACTTTCAAGATGTTCTTGTAATTGAGGACAGCGAAATATTCATGATACGCACAAGCACAGGACCAATGACATCTGATACTGAAATTTTTTTTGTTTTTCTTATTAAAAAAGGCTTTTGCACTTTTATTATACTGAACATTGATAACACGAAATTTGAATTCTACTATACATTGCCTCTTTCAATTGTATTCACATATTCTGAAAATTTCACAAATTGGCTTAGTTCTTGTATACTTTGTAGAAAGAATTTATCAAATTCTTCACAAAATATTGCACCATCAATTGCACTTCAACATTGTCTTTCGTCCTTTTTAAGACATACTTTAATAATTGTCTCCGCATATCTTTTTGAGAGTTAGCATATTCAATTTTCAATCTAAGAAAGTGCGATTTTGCTTGTCTGATGTTTTGTTCACATATATTCATAAAATTACGATATTCAATCCAGTCATTCTCCGTATTACTTATCACAGACTTTCTATAAAGCTTTGTTTTTCTTGATTTTGCATGCATGCTCGAAGGGAGCACACTTCACTTCACCATAGAGTTGAAATGACCTTTTTAAGTTCAGTTTGGAAACAGTCACTTCCTGAGTTAAGACTACATATATGGTTGGTCCTCTTGAAATCTCATACATAACGAGCTCAGTCTAAGCTGGAGTGTAAGCATAAAAGTTTAAAAAATAGTGTTGAAGAAATTAATCAATCAATTAGAAATGTCCATTTCATCAATCGTGTCGCGGAAGCAAATCTAATCTTGGCATTCAATCTGTTCTTAGTGAGATGAAGAACAAAACTGATCTTATGGGTATATCAACGAAAATAGTACTTAGACCACTTCGATCTAATGGGCCCCTTAATACAATTGACTATATATAAATCTGTAGAAACACATACCTTTCCTGACGCGTGGAAAGAGTCTATGATGACCCCAATAGGAAAAGTTTTAAATGCAAAATTGTTTGAGCGTTTGAGACCATTGAAAGGGATAATTTAATTGACAAATTGAAAAAGTATGGAGTGAGGGATAAGGAAAAAAATAGAAGACAATGGTTACGAGTCGATGGGATAGTCATACTCGATATACGTTAGACTCGGCGTTCCTCAAGGATCAATTCTAGCAACCCTTTTACCCCTAATATTTATAAACGCTATACAATCTGTGATAAAAAATGGAAAGTTAGCACTATTTGCTGATGATGCCGTAATTTACATTACGGACAAAAACGTGGGTTCATGCCAAAGGAAGCTGCAAGAAGACTTACAAAATTTATCGAAGTGGTTGAAACGAAATAAACTCAAGCTGAACGTGAGCAAATCAAAACAACTCAAACAAACCAACAGGAGGAAGAATATTCAAGACTTGTGATTGATGGCAAATATATAGAGATGGTGGACGAAATTAAATACTTAAATAAAATAGGAATAATTTTAGACAAGAAACTAAACTTTGACTATGTATGTAAAAAAGCATATAAGAAAATATGATTCTTGAAGAAAATAAGGACTGAAATATCGTTAATTAGTGCAACGATCATTTATAATGTAATTATTAAGCCACATTTTGAGTATTGTTCAACTGTCGCTTTATATGGAGAGATGATTTGATCCAAAGGATGCCACTGCTCCAAAACAAATCAATGCGATGTATTTCAATGTGCAATAAATATGTTCCTTAACGTTGAATGTTAAATACCTTAAAAAGGGTTTCCATTAAACAAAGATGTGTTATGAATCTTATGTTTGTATTTAAGATAAAAAATAATTTAATGCCAAAATATTTATCAAAATATGTAAAATAAGACAGGCACAACCATACAAATGGGAATGACTGTCGTCTACCAAACTACTTAAAAGCAGGGTCACAAAATTCACTCATTTATCAAGGTTTTAAATTATATAATGATCTGCACAGTAAAACAAAAAATCATACAAATGTAATATGTAACGTTCAAATGTAATATGGTACGGTTCCAAAAATTTATCTAGAGCCCAGTAATAAGAAGTGCTATCAAAATTGAGAGTGCCACGCTCCTCATTTTGGCAGAAAGACATGACCGAAAGAATTTTGAATTTTTCCGTTGTGTTCGCAAGACTCAAGTTTAAAGATCAATTGTGTGACGAAATAAAACGTAGAATCTTAAACATTTTAATCAGCTCCTTCCGTTGATTTTCACTTACCTCCAGTTTCCTTGTCTTCTACGAGGATGTCTATATCCAGCAGCCGCCACGGTACTGTCGGCCCGTCACCCATTACAGTGAGAGACACATTAAATTCGTGCTTGACCTCAAAAGTCACACGTCCATGCTTTATCTGCAAGACAAGAACTATTATCTCATCCAAATTCAAACCAATGTCTGAGTCATACCCGAAAGTCTCTCATTTGAGGCAAAAGTTTTCCAGTGACCAAACGATGTTGTATGACCTGATTTAATCGCAGTAAAGTTTGCTTCTTTTCAATCGGCGTTATCGGGTCTGGAGGTACGATTCGCTCTCTTATACACGCAGGCAATCTATTATATGTGCCCGTAGTCAGAATCTCCACAGCTGCAGGGATATGGAAATTGGGTAACCTCGCTCTTATTAGCGTCTCTCGTGACATGCGAGCCAACATGTCGGCAGTTTCAATAAACAACATATTCTGTTTATCCAAAATGCTCATGATATGCTGGAAAAAATTGAAGCAAAGTCAGCCAACACTAGTAAAGGTCTAGTTTATAAGTACTCACTGCCGACTTGTCCACTTTGGACACGGAATTCGCCCACTTCACCAAAGCAATCAGCCGAATAAACAACTGTCTTGTTCTTGCTGAGAAATTGTAAATCTCAATCTTTCTTTCCATGTCAGTCTTACGGGGAAGCCTGCAAAAGAAAACCACCTTTTGATTGGGATTCACCAAAAGACGCTGATGCATCGCACAACTTACAATTCGGCCAAAACGGTGAGGTCGTGGTACGTCCGTTGAATTATGAAATCTATAAGCACAGCAAGGGAAATTGTATTCCTACAGGAACCTCCCTCCGGACCTGGTGGTAGGAATCCCGACATAGGGCCTTGCATTCCGTCCAGTGGCTGTGGTGCCATTTTCTTGCGATTTTCACTTTAGTTTCCACTTGACGATAAAAGTTTTGAAATTATGTATTTTTAATGAGCTAAGAAAATGTGTGGAAAATGAATTGTCGTTTTTCTAATTGTTTTTCATTTCATCACGCGCAATTGCAATTTATTTTGAAATTGAAAAATCACTTATTTTATTTGCTACGGTTGCATCGTAGTTTTTACGGCGGCATTGATTCAACGTGACAATCAACTGACAGCAAAGAAGTGCAGTTGGGGTTGGTTTACGAGAGGTGTTGTCAGTGATGCCGGTTAGGTAGTGTTGATAGTGTAAGTTTGCGTTGTTTGGCGTAAATAGGTGTTTGTAAAAATTCAATGTTCGTCAATAATACGAATAAGCTCATGTTTGGAAACATGATTGTCACAATGCAACGTTCTTGTGTAAAATGACAAAGGAAACTGATAAATTTGAATTTTGTATATTTTACATTAATGCAACAAAAAACTTTGTTGATATTTGTCGACATAGGTTTTATGTTCTATTGCCCGATGTATATTTTAAGTGTCTGAAATGTTCAAAATATGGAAAAAATTATGGCTCCCTTATAAGCTGAACCAACGTGATTCAACCTTTCTCTATAAGCTTCCAGGTTCAGCTGCTTCGTGTTGTTATCTCGCGATTCCTTGCGGAATTTGTCCATGTTACCTCAAGGTAAGAATTAGCTACATATTCATTGGGTGACGTTTCAAAAAGCGTCGAATAAGAAGGCCTGCAAGAGTAAAAGTTTTTGGATCCAGCTACAGAGTTTTGTTGTGCGCAACATAAAAAAAGTCATCAATATGGGTTTGACAGTGATTACAATTCGTGGTTTCATTTTCGAAGAAAAAAGAACCAATACGCCCTGAGTTATACATAACTGCTTCACAGAGTTAACGTTGCCGGGCTTGCTGCTCCCAGTTCGTTAAACTCGTCATTGCACCATCCGTGATTGCTTAGTTCTTAGACCGGAGGTGCGGGCTTCTCCTCCATAAGCCCACCTCGTACACATCACTGTATAGTCAGTGGATATTTTTTTTTTCTAAGGTCTCTAAAGCCTGTGCTGGCGTCTTGCTGAGCTAGGCTATTGCTGAGCTAGACTACTGCAGAGCAAGACTACTTGCCGAGCCTCTTCCGTCCAATCAGCCTGTGATATATTTGGTCGATAGTTTGACCTTCTGCGGATGGCGGATCTTGCGCAGTACAGTCGATAAATTTAAACTCAGCTTACCGCTCAGGGCAATGCTAGCCTCCTTTGTAATTAAGCTCTCGACCGGTTTGCTTAAGACCGACTGAACATAAGTCGCACTAGTCTGAGAAAAAATTTGCACCAAAAATATTGGATATTTAATGGTCCAATTGAGAAAGGAATTAAAGCTCATCCTCAAGGGATAATGACTTCCCTTATTATGCAATTTGCACAGAGCGAGAAGGAGAAACATATTTTAAGATTGAAATTTTGTTCGGAACACAATTTTTCAGATGAGGCTCATATCTATCTTGGCATGGGACCGAGGATTTGGACTTGGGCGAGCCCCAGAAGCCGTTCAACAGTAGATTTACGGAGCTGCGATTTGATGCCGTATGACTCCTAATCAAGCCTTCGTGAAATAAGGGCTGAAATCGCCGAAAATATATAGAAAAATTGTATTGACAGGATAGACTTCTGGCAAACCAACGAAGGCTTGCTCTTTTCATTTGGATCCTACAAATGCAGCAACACAAGCATTTTATTAGCCTCAGTGATTAAGTGGTCCAAAATCGAAAAGCTGATCGGTATTCTTAAAAGCCAAAAACGGGTCAAAATGGATGTTGAAGTGAAATAGAATTCGTTGAAGACCGGATGAGACATTCTCAATGAGAATGCAATCTGAATTCCGAAACCTCTGAGTCCAAGGAATATAGAACTCTCTCAAGTGGAGACCTACTCCATTTACACAGCAAAAAAATCTATTTTCGATTGATTTAAGAAAAAAAGAAAATTCCCGACACATTGTCCTCCTCAATGCCCATCGACAGTGACGATGTCCAATTTCGAGCCCGAATCGAATTCGCAAATCACATGGAGCGATAAATCTGCCACACGAGACACGACACTCGACGTAAAATAGCAAAACAAAGTCATTCCACAAAATCCCTACAAGAGGACATCAGACAACGCTCGGCTAGAGCTCGGTGCGGCACCATCCATCCATCCATCCCCTGGAGGTAATGAACTCGCTGCAATGTAAAGTCTATAAAAAGATAGAATCTATGGTATCTGCTGGCAGAGGCGCAGACTTACAAAAAGAAGTCATACCCGCATCTCGACCAAAAAGACGAAGAGGCTAAATGAGATTATTTTTGGCTCCGGTTCATTGCTGACGACTGACGTGCATTCCTCCGGCTCCGGACCGAACACCAAAGTGCTAAACAGATTTACGAAATGCCTGTGTGGCGTCGGTCGATTCAACTTGGCTGTGATGATGCTGAGGATGACTCTGGCTGGTGGCGGATCGGGGTTGGTACCGGGTCTTCCCTCCTGCTGCTGGCGACTTGTTCACTCGCGCTGTGCTGGTGGTTGCAACTGTGCGCCGCGCTCCCGGTGGTTGAATTGACATTGGGATTGCGTTTGAAATATGCGATGCTTTGGTTTGCTTTTATTTACATCTTTAAATGTAAATTTAGAACTTTACAACATCGTGGTAAGGAGTTCAACAAAGGAGAAGGAAGTCCAATAACAAAAAAAACTTCTTCTTTTCTTTAGAAAATTAATAGAGCTGGTTCCAATCTGAAAGAAAACGAGGAGGTAACACAATTTAACACAGGCTCATACGTCTTGGAATAGAAAATTCTTGTCTTGACTCTCCAAAAATGTTACCACACCGGTTATTGCCTCACTTTTAAAATTTTGTTGCCGCTGAGCAGCTTCTCAAGCCGGGGAAAGTCATTAAAGTCCCTTGGGGCCATATCTGAGAAAAAGGGTGGATATTCGAGCAATTCGAAATCAGCTTCCCAAGTGGTGCGTTGTCTTTTTGAAACAGCTCCAAGCTTTTAACGGCTCTTCTTGCATTCTTAAATTCCATCGCCAATCATACGATGATGAAAACCCTTCCTTTCTAAATCAATAGGACCTTTAAAGTGAATAATGCGACAAATTTGCCCAAGACTCTTTTAAGGCTACTGCGACTGATTTTAGGCGCGTTGAGGTTCTCGGTCTAGACGCACACTTTTGGCAGTAATTTAAAAATTATCTTTTCAACACCGATACCTACTTGTACCTTCACCGTTAAGCAGCAAGAAGAAGTAACAATGCCTTCCCGACAACACCAATTAAAAATATTCTCGTAGAAGCAGGGCAGAAAAAACTCGACCATTGATAAGGACAGTCTTGACGAAAGAATAACAACATTCTTGACATCGCCCAACAAACAAATCTGCCGAGAAGAAATACACACAATGCACTATTTATAAGACGCGAGTCCTTTTAAATGACTCTAGACAATACAAAAAACAAACGGCCAAGGACGGGTCAGACATGCACACGAAGGGTTCCGTAGCACCGCACAATGGCCTCGTTCCAAACATTCTTTGCTGAATTCAGCTACGGCTCTGCTACGTGGTATTTTGGAACTTACCTTCAATATATTTCGCACATTCTACTTCTTGTTGTAAAATTTATTGGGGATTTTTAAAAACCTGGACTCAGAAGACAATATTCCGTTTTTGAAGACTTTATCTGAATATTGGAAAACTTCCCGAATACGCATAAATGTTAACGAACAGTTCGGACATCAGATCAGTTTAAATCAACTATCAGAACAAGAACTCTTACAATATTTCCGAAGTATACAAATATAATTACAATCAAAATAAAGCTGATGTTGGTTCCTAGCCATGTCAATTAGCCTGCTTGGATCAGCTTAAAAGGCACCATTATACAATTTTAACGCATTTAGAAAACAAGGTCTATAATATCCCCATTATTACAAGAAAGTAGTTTCCGATAAATCTCACCCATCGTAAAAAAAACTGCTTCCCCCAGTGGATCGTAATATTCCCTTGGCAAAGTTTGGTTTTTCAGATATTATTCTAGTTAAAACTGGCACCAAATTTAGTTAGAGTCTTGATGTCCGTCCTTGTGTACCTAAAGGATTCGTTCTTGGGCCCTTAGTTTTTCAAAAATATATTAAATTTTTTTTGGTCTGTGTTCGAGAGGTAAACAAACTGCTTTTGCAGGTCATATTGCTTGCCGATGATCTTGAAACTCTAAGACACCGGTTTTCGACACATAATCTGATGTTGATTTCGTCTTTCACATTTGTGACTGTGTTTTAAAAAACATTTTTTTTTGAAGGGATGCCAAATTTAAAACTAGTAAACGGCAAAGAGGATGTTTATTTTGCTAAGGAAATAGGTACCGCCTAAACGTCAATGCAGATCCTCGCATAACTTTGACAGTTTCAAGTGTACTATAGTACTACGGGATATTGCATCCGCTGTGGTAAAATGTCTTGCAGCCTGTAAAAACATAACCATTAAAAACTGCAATTGTGCCATTGTTCCCCACGGGATGTGTATTTATAGGTGGACCCTTGCAATTGAAAAGATTCCCTACAACATGTGCTGATGCAGCAGCGACAAGATGCCTTGTGGCGTACAACTTTGTCGTAAAAAAAAGTCAACTCCGAAAGGATACAACAAAACAATAAAACAGAAATGTTTTTTTTTTTTTTTGTTATCCTCAGCTGCCCACAAGGTTAAGGCAAAGAATCTTATTCATGCCTCGAGAGAACTCGGCTAACCACTGCCGTAATGTCAACCACGACTTTTGCCATCTGTCACTTTTTTTTCGGAAAGGTCTTTTTTATTTTTCTTTGTTCTTGTTGGCATGTAAACAATTTTGGCAGCGAGCTTGAGTTGTTTGCCCTTTTTACGTCGGCTGTCATCATTAGCATTTTGTATTCTGTCAAATGGCATATGAGATGGAGTGTGAAATTGTCTTGCGTTAATTAATTTCATTTTCACCTGTCCATGTGGTGTTGTGAGGCCACAAGTGTTTATATAACTTTCCTTTGTTTTGATTTATCTATTTTATTCCAATCAATTTATGTTAATAAACAGAATTAATCGTCAAATACTCGAGCATTTGCTGAAACGTAAACAAGCATAACAATTGAGGACATCATGTCAAGGTGAAATCAAGACGACTTTAGAAAAAAAGCCCGCCGACACCTGGAGCGTAAATGGACGTTCAAGCTGTCAAAGTAAAGGCGACAATTGGAGGTGTTTACCCTTTATCGGCTCCAAGTTACCGTCTCTGCGTGAGCGTATTCCAATTCGCTACGGAATTCGTACTGAGATGGCAGCACTCTCGCGTGGCGTATAGACAAGGGGTTCGAGGTATTCACACATCATGTTCAAAAATATCTTGGACAGTGATCGCAAAGAGTGAGAGCACATTAAAGGGTTTGTTCCTAATGATGGGGCTATTCAACACCAGAGCAAAACTATGTAAAATTTATTATAAAGAATTAAATTTTCCATGTCTTAAGATATTTATATGTTGATTTATTATAATTAAGCACATAGTAAGAATATCTTTAGATATAAAATAAAAAAAGGTCTCAATTTAGGTGTCTGGAGTTAGAGCACTGTATGAAAATATAAAACAAAAGCTAAGGGAACCGAAAAAAGGGACTCATAATCATTTTGCATTCTTTAGCTTTTAAGACTATTTCAAGTCTTTTCAGCAAATATACCACAAGATGTCTCATTATTTCATCATCAAAATTGCACAACTCCTCTGTAAGTGCCTCGCTCTAGGCCGCCTTGGTTCAAATGTTCCCACAAGTGTTTAATAGGACTAGGTCCGATTGTAAAGAGTGCTTGCTTTTCATGAATAAAGAATGGCTTCCAAAGGAATTGTCATGTTAAGAATTTGAAAGTATTTTGTTTGTGGTTCTTAACTCGAAATCAGCGAACTTTGTCTAAAAAACATACATGGCGTCCTAAAAGACGCTCTTAAATATGTATCCACACAGTGCCGTCGGTACCTGCTTTGTGGGTAATGCTCATTTTATATGAAACCTAATCTTTGAACTCTTATATCATCTCGAAAACTTAGGTTTCACAGCACAAAAAAAAATTAAAATTACGATTAAAGCTTCCGTCACTTCACGTATTTCCGTAGGAACAGTGATTTGTTTAAAGGAACAGTTCTTCCCATCCAATTGAAGCCAATGGACCACTGATTAAGTTTTACGTTTGTCGAATGGGTCGAAAATCAGCTTGAAGTTTTAACAATTTTTCACCGTCAAATAATCTCAAAAGATGAGGATCATTTCTGGCATGATTGTCATTGTCAAAATTGTCATTTTTGGAGTTATCTTAAAACTTACAAATCCTTTGAGATCACATTATTATAAAAAAAAAACAATCCTAAGTGCGGCTTGCAAGCTAGATAATAGGACAATGTTTTTCAATTCAATTTGCCACCTAACTCATGTGATTTGACTCCTTGGGCTACATTTCGTGATGCTTTATCAAGTCAGTCGTGTAACTTATGCTGCTAAGCGAACCACTACGCTAAATTGTTTATTCTAAACAATTACTTTAAAGCCATACCCTTTTATATTTACTACATATTTAAGCCATGGAAAGCAACTGATCTTAAATTCTGTGCTGAACTTTCCAAGTATCCAATTTATCCTACAGTTGAAAAGTGTTGTGGAAAAGAATTCAAGTATTTTCAATTATTTTCAAAATATTTCAAAGTATTTCTTGGCTGTGATTATATTTTAACAGACTGATTTTTGTTTTAATATGAAGAATTTATTTGAGAAAAAAAGCTGTGTGTCCTCAACACTCATGGCAAATCTTTTTAAAAACTCTCAAGTATTGTATGGTTACTCCTCAAGGAATTATTTCTCACTTCACTGCATTAAGCCATGACATCTTTGTCGGAAACGCTTAGAATTTAAATGCAATGCACTCCCACCCACAATTAAGTGTATTTCCAAACCAAATACACATTTGAGAAGACATCTACAACCGTTTTGAGGCATCAGACACATGTTGAACACACTTAGCAATACGAGGCGAAACTTTCCAGGAATTCCAGAAGTTTTACACCATTTTTACGTTTCCAATGCAGCGTAAATAGAACACACTTTATGTGATTCAGTTTCCTTCGTTTAATTGCTACAGCTGTCTGCCCCTCGTAAGGTGGGTGGCTCCATCTGATCCGCTCTGATCTTCTCGTACCATGGATTTTGAACAGCAGCACGAAAATATATCATGTATCTCGGGAACTCTTCGTTTACCCAAAAACACTTACTTATTATGAAATCTCTTTAGGCTTGTGCACACACTTTTGAGTTTGCACTTGTGGACTATATAAAAATTATCGTGGGGAACGTCAGTCTAATCCAAATTAAAATTTAATATTTTACACTTAATTGCTGACAGGAAGGATGATCTGTACTGAAGAGCACGTGCTACGTGTAGCCAGTACCAGAGTTTCATATGGAAAGACGAATGATGTTACATGTGGCCAACACATGGCTATAAGAAAAAAAGAGTAACGGCTTAATGTCGTAAGGAGTCTCACCTTGTAATGGTCTATTTTAGGTGCGAGTGTTGCAAAAACATGCAAATTATCGTGGCAGATAATAAACAGAAACAAATTGGAGCATTTCCTTTCATTTAACAACTGTTTGTGCTCCACAGGACGTCTTTTCACATTGTATCATCAGCAGAGCTCTTTTGATTCAAGTTTAGTTTTTAAAGCATTTATTTTATTTAAATTAATGAAATTTTACAAGGTAAACAACAAATGGGTTACGTAATAATTATAATACATTGCCGTCTAAAAGTTTGAGGACAAACCATATTTAAAGGCTTTTGATCCGTCAAACCCTTAAATGAACAAATTTCCTTCGTAAGGTCGATAATACTTCTCAAAACAGTTAAACATTTTTCGGAAAAAGGAGTGGAATTAAACTGTGAACCGTTGAAGAGCATTGAGCACATATCCCATCCTTAAATGGAAATAATTTAAATATTTGTAGGAAATCTTTTCAAAATCTGCAATTAAGGAGCCTTAAAAATGAAAATTATTTTCTATTGAAATAAAACATTGTTCGTCCATTATGGAAATCAAGTCGCAAAGATTTTTCCCGCTTTTATTTGTACCCTTTAGATTTTCATTCCCAGTATCTTTTGACTGCTTCAATTTAGCAGCTTTAGATTTTCACAGCTTTAAGAAGCTGCAGTCATTAGTATTTGGTTTCAACTTGATTCCTCCACACGATCCTGAGAAAAAGTCGGAACCTTAAAAATGAAAGCAAGAAAAACAGTGATATTGAGTCAGCAGCAAAAAATACCTGACGTAACTTTCAAAAATTATCGACTCTTAAAACCTGGAAAGGATGAACCGATAGACCAAAAATGTTCCGTCTTAAAATACATTTATCTTAGTGCATCGAAAATAAATCAAATGAACCTCAATGCTAAAAGACCGAAAAACAACAAAGTTATTCAAATAAATTCAATCACTCATTTGTTTCAGATTTTCAGTGTTTCTTATAAGTTTCATACTTAAGTCCTTTATTGGGAACCAAGCTCTTCTTATTCAACTACTTCGATTGTTTCAAAACATGTGCTTGTGATTTTAACCCAATGGTGCGCCTCGGTTAGAAAGGACCACCAACGTTGTTGATGACGAAATAAAGGCAGGAAAGATTGCTGAAACACTCATCCATGGATCATTCACGCATTTATGGGGATCTTAAACATCCTTTGTTACTTAATTTTCAGGCCATCGATCCGAGATTTTTGGCATCCTTGAATGCTTGATGTTTAAGCAGGAGGCACGGTCTTCCTTTTTTTATGGGTTTGGTGGGCGGGGTTTGAAGCCACTCTTTGTTGGACACTTGTTTTCTATTCGTAGTACATTGCAGTTAAGAGAAATTTTAGTAAGTTACTGAATTTAGAAGGCATAGAAAACATGAAAATTGTCATTACTTTTCTGACAGCCCAAAAATACTAGTACATCCGATTATTAAAATAAAACAAAATAAAATACATTTCACTCAGAGACTACGGAGAAATTTCAAAAATGCATTTGCAACATTACGTCATGACGATTTGTAGATAGCAAATCTATACAAAGTTAATGACACTTTGGTTACTAACGAGACCAATGTACCAAAACGATATCTTTAAAATCTCGGCTAATAAAGATGAAGCTGAGTCTATCTGAAATCTAGTTCATCACGGCTCTTTAATGCACTAAGACTTGGGTCTTTTAAATTAATATCAGAGAGCAGAGGCAAGCAATCATGCCGGATGTTCTAAAACTCTTGAAGAGTACCAACATTATCCCCGACTACAGACATTTACAACTGGCTTAACTGACCTCCTAGTGGTTAAAGGCTGCCCCTTAAAAAAAAAACCAATAAAACATTGCCTTAAGAAACAAATTCTACTGTTGCAAAAGTCAAACGACAGTGACATGCAACACAATTAACAAAAACTGTCATGTTTCATGCAATCAACCGTTCGCATCGGTCCAAATGACAAATTGAGTTGTAAAAGTCTCCAGTGCAGCTGTTTCTCTTTAACAACACTTATTTTTACACCAAAGGGCGTTCTTATATTTCACAACTTGCTCATAATTTATGACGTTTCAACATATTGACAGACATAAATGATCAAAGGCAAAATGTGTTTGTTCTCTGTTCCCTTTTCTTTAAAATACTCGAGCAAAATTTCAAAAAACCCAAAACGCTCGCCAATCTTTAACTTTTAGAACACAAGTTTTCTATAAATTTGCCATCAATCGGTTTAATTAATTTCGCAAGCCTGCGATACCTCAATCTTTTACCTTCGCCTCCTTCAATGAATAAATGAACCACCAACACCACCTGACCTTTTATTTATTCTCATATCCTGTTGATCTGGCACAACAAGGTTATTGTACGAGTATTCATATTTTAAATGGCGTACAAACCAAAAAAAGAGTCTTCCTCCTCATTGGGAAAAAAAACAAAAAACAAAATAATACTCGCAAGAGATCGCCGGTCCGATATTGTTAGTTGTTGCGCACGATCTTGAGGCCAACAACAGGTGATCATCACTTGTCGGCTTTTCATGTCGAGCTACGAAATGAATTCGTATGAAAACTCTCGCCAGTGTGTTGTTTTTTTGGCAAATCATAATAATACCATCATTTCCCCCCTCATCAAAAATATATGAGCTAAATTTAGAAACCACCATTTCCAACACTTATGCTCGCGCGCCCACTTGTAAGAGTCCCCGCAAACAAACGACAAGGACTCCACTTTCGAAATTACAAAAAAAAAGCAAATATAAAGGAAATTCCGATGTGTGGTTATGTGACTTGTGTGAAAATTTATCTCACTTGTCACCCGGAAACTTGCGGCTGCAAATGGGGGTCACTTGCGACCACCTTCCTGTGTAAAGTTTGAGGCAAATGAGGAAAAAGAGTAGTCGGTCTTGAGACGAGTATATATAAAACTTAATTGCCGGCAGTTCCAACAATGGCGCCGTTTTTCAGAGTCGTGAAATTTGAATTTGTTGCATTTGTTGGGCGCGCTTAAATGTCGGTCATCGAGTAGGCGGAATGGATGGCTCATTCCAAAAATTCAACCACCAACGCCACAGCCGCCCGGAAAAAAAACCATACGTGCCACGAGGGAGACAATCTTCGAGAGGATGATCATCGTTCTTTATTTGTTTTCGAATGGATCAACAGAATGGCACGCGCTGAACTTATTTTTGTGGGCTCCACATCGTTTGAAGCGTGAAAACATCTGTCGCGGTCATGGAGACTCATTTTGTTTTCTAAATTGTTTTTCGTCTTCAAGAGACAACGTCATTGCGAAGGCATTTCTCAAGCGATTTTCGATGATAAGATTTTATATCTTTTTCGAATACACACATTCGATTCGGTGCCACTGTCTGATTACGCTTCTTAGAGTACGACTTTGAATAGACAATTTGCGGCCAGGTGCGGTTCAATTGATGTCCGATGAAGTAAGTTTACTTACTTTAACTGCATTTAATCCTTCTAACATTGGCAACCCAAAGTCAGTTAACTGTTTACCTTGAACTGTATGACAGTTGTCCATTCGTAGTCGAATGGATCTTTATAAGCTGGCTGAAGGTAACCAGTTAGTAGCACACTCTAGGGGTATCCATCAGGTAATTAGCTCTAGGTAGTCAGTTGGTAGCGAGTTCCAACAGCTTCACAAACTGAATCTATGTTGCTACCACCACGTCTCAATATCTGTTTAAGAATTGGTTTGAAGAGAGATTTCTAATCGAAGATCGAAGCAAGTCTGGAATAAAAGAAGACCGGACCAGTTTTCCTGGGTTCCCTTTTATTAGTCAATGTAAAAGTGGTGAATATTGACTTGAAATTCGTTAGTATTTTCCGGGATAAGGAGAAGTGTGAACATTTTGTGTTTTGTCGATTTGCCGAGCCGGAGACGACATATTGTTTGGCCGACTTGTCTGTTGCAAAAGGGCTTCAGACTTTAAGTGATAACTAGTATAGGATCTTTTAGTTGACATTAAGCAGCGATACGATTCAATAGTTGTTGCAGAGCAAATATTTAAAAAAAATATTTTCCAAATATGGCATCTTAGTCTTACTGGAAAATCCACTTCGGAAGTAATGAAGGGGTTTCAGAAAAGACTGAAACTCACACACCATGTTCTATTATTCACTGAAGCCGTCCTTTAAGTCAATCGCCGTATATTTTGAGCTCAAGCTGAAGTTCCTCATTTCGCCGGAGTCATTCAAACTCGGCTTCACTGTGAATAAGAAGCTTGTTTAAATTGAAGCAATTCTCAGAAGTAACCTTTGCAGGAGCATTATTTCAGTTGGAAATCGATGGATGATTGAAGTAACTGCGGGCCGGCGAAATACGTCGTATCGTTGGTACTTGACAAGTTGAGTAGGCAAAGAGGTAATGCGTCGGTAGTCATCGAAGATCATAGCGCTTCTAAAGTTGCTGCTCTTTGTCCCAATGTTGATGGAAGATTTGCGGTAGATTTGTATGTCGTTTGAGGCGAATAAGCATGAAGGCTTGTTTAGAGTTTTGAGTATTTGGAAAAAATAAATCGTCGAAAAAGACGTGGATCTAGTCCGGAAGACAAGAAACCATCGACTAGTATCGTTCGATCACATCGAGCATATTGACTTTGAATCTCAGCCTCCAAGTTTACAAAAAAAAAGGAAGACCGTACCTCCGATTCAACGATAAAGTTATCGCATATGCCGGCAATGGAATATATTTGTCTGAGAACATATGGCCCAAAATAAAAAGAAAGTGTCAAAATAAATTTAATAACAAGATAGATACTAAACTTCAGATTAATATTCGTGAGAATATTTTAATTTTTTTTTTTGGATTCCGTTTATAATAAAATATATTATGTAACTTGGTATATTAAAAAAATATGATAAAAAAAAAACAAAAGATAATAAATTTCACTTTTCTTACATGTTTTTTTTTAATGTTTATTAGGCCCCTGAGGTCTTTTTTTCCAAAACTTTTTGGATATGAATGTCTGCGCTGCTTTTATTATTGACCATTTGGGTTCTTTTTACTCCATTTCAAATAGTTTTGGCAAGTGGTTCGGGCGATGCGTTTTCGTACTTTTGTCAGGCATTCTCATTGAGTGCTTCAACAGTTTTTGGCGTTTTCTCATATCTCCATGCTTGAAAAACCCAAAAAAAAGTTTATAGCGGCCGGGAACAGAAGCGTCAAAACCTCCATTATTGTACGAGCTTTTGATGCGGATGCTCTTGCTAAAACAACATGCCCTTCAGTAGTCCTCGTAAAAATGAGGTTTGATGAAACCTCCGGCGGGAAAGGCGACCAAGATGGGACTCTGGGTGGATGTAATGGCTTTACGTGAATATCACGTGGAATTTCAGTTCAGCAACAGCACGGAATTTGATTCTGTTTCGCGTGAACGCTGTTTAGATGCGATCGAGAGTCTGCAGGACTTGTGAACTTTCTGGACCTTGTTAAGAAATATCCTGTAAAATGCGCGTCTGAGGCGAACGTGTAATGGCCGATTGCGTGGAACATCATCTGATCTGGCCGACGTTGAGGGCTCTTGCGATACATCTACAGCCACAATGGCGATATCTTATCGGAATGAACACAACGAGGTCTTCGGTGCCTCGTCTCTGAGCTGATCCTTCGATGCGTATGACTTGTAGTTCCTAGTTGACAAGTTGGCGTAGAGCTGCCAAGAATTATTTGGAGGAAAACAGTCAAGATTATTCCGCGATCTTGAGAACTACAGCATTTCACAAATGTTAAAAAAAAAACTGACAGTATAGCTCCTTCATCCAATTTGGACAAACTTTTCTCTATATATTGAAAAACACTTGTTAGAGTAGGCTATATGGATTATAAAGTTCTTGAAAAAGAAAACTGATTTGACTTCAATAGTGATTATGCAACTACGAGTCGAATAATATAAGTTTCGTTACCTAAAAATATTCGAGATCTTTCAAAAACAACGAAATCCAACAATGCGGTTCATAAAGCTTGGAGACATGTCAAAATTTAACATTCAGAAAATCGTATACATTACAGTTTTTCACAAAGTTTTAAGTCCAAAACTAGGTCGCACAATCATGCAATAGTCATTTGAAAAACATTTCGGTTTCAAAAACAAATCTATTTACATAGATTATCGGTCTTCGTCAGCGTGTTTCCCAAATGTCACACCGTAAAGACTTTGTTTCAAATAAACTGACAACAGGGCATTCCTCATTGTTTTCTTCTTAAATTTGTTGCTTTTGTTGTTGTTTTCGAAAATCCAAAATTTATTTATAATCTATTCCCGCTGAGTCACTAAAAGCGCAGTCACCCTCACCCTGTTTCACATATTTTCATTTCAATTTCCTCATTTCTATTTTCTCGGGAAGCTTTCCAAATGAACGTTACTCGTTGTTTTCGATTTTCGAAAATAACCTTACTCGCCGGCCGCATAAAGCACCTGTACATAGCCGAATCTTAAAAGTGGTTGAGTTCAATGGCCGTTCGAGAACGTTCCTGATTCCCTTATGTAAAACTATATTTTTCCGTAATGGGTAAATTTAAAAAAAATTCAATAAGAATTTTCAAAAACGTGCTAGAATAGTTTTCGAAATATGAAAAACAAAAAAAAAAAAAATCCAAAAACGGAAACTTTCGAGAACAACCACTGGGGGAACGGCTATTCCACCTGTAAATCGAGAGTGAGTTCATTGCCCGATCGCTAGCCAGTCGTTTGGTTTTTCTTTTGGAAATCTAAATTCCACCACCACCCATCAATCTCATTTCCTGTACTGTTTCAGAGCGCGAACGAATTTTGAAATATGCAGTCTTGACAAAGCTTTGAGGTCTCACGGGCTCACCAGAAGATGTCAAAAACCGTCAATTATGATGATGATAGTTTGAATAAGGGTAAAAATAGATCAATAGTCCTCTTGCAAGAGGCATTCATTGGAGGCTCCCTAGCTGAGGCAAGGACTTTAACACTCACTTGTTGTGTGTGTGTTTTTGTTTTGTGTTGCCACAGCAGTGATGCCACCACTCGCCGAATGTTTTTAGGATTCTATTAATAGCCTTTGACGGTTGTGTGAGTGTTTGTTAGATTCTCCTCAGATTCAGACAGGAGAACAAGAGCACACCGCGATTCAATGATTTCGAAGCGATCTCGCGCACGAACGACGTGTTTTAAAATTAGAGATGGCCTCTTCTCCACCCGAAGGGACACGATGACTGTATTTTGCTTGTCGTTTTTCAAAAACATTATGGAAGAACCAAGTACTGATCGGCATGGGGCTGCTTTGTTATTTCATGTTTGGCTCTCTGTGTGAGGGAATAACAATTCCTTGGGTACAAAATATCGGCTACTACCAATGCTGAGTTGCTGCGCGATAAACAGGAGCGCACTCTTTTCTTTTCTTTTAATATCTATATATATATATTTTTTTTAATTTTCTCTGAGGTGGTAGTGTATTATTTTTAAGTACACTTGCGCGGTGGGATCTTGGAGCACAACGAATATTAAATCTTATTTTCGAAAAACCGTTCAGTCCTTTGCGAGATCTTCAAGTGTTAAAACGTGTGCGCTTTGGTTTTTGAAAATTTACGAAGAAAAAGAAAAATTCCTATGTTTTCGGTACATAAACATTTCTAAACAAATTATTGTGCAATGAATTTAAATTTTAGTGACTAAGGAAAACCAGCAAAAAAAAGCATGCAAATTATGCATGGAACAATAATAAATGTGTGAGTGTTCATTGAAAAAATCGGAGTAAAGCACTTTTACTGTGAAATATCAAAACGTTGTTGAATCAGCGGGCTATAATTATTGGAATTCATATTGGTGAGTTGATTTTCAAATTTTTGTTTACACAAAAGAAACTGTTAGTACGCAGAAAACCACTTTTCAAATTGAGCTTAAGTGAAGATCTTTTAGATCATATTGACACTTATAAAATGTATAGGCGATGACGTGTGCTACTTGACGTCAGAAGAAATATGAATAGTTTAAATGTAAATTTATTTCTTATTTGTCATTTGTAACTTAATTTAAGGAAATATATTGGGCTTTTATTAAAACTAAATTTGAAACGTGACGAATGCTTTAAAGCGAAAATTGACGAAATGTTTTAACATCAAATATTTATTTTTATACAACGAAAAAATTAATGATTTCTCATTTTATGATTTTATTAAGTATATTTTTAGAAAGTTAATTGCAAAGAATGCGAAAAAAGGGTTTATAATAAGAAAGTGGTATTTTTATAATTATAATAGAAACAATCTTCTTTTAAATTGGATCAAGGACTAAAATTTTAATTTTTTTGTTTTTTGTTTATTATATTTAATTTCTTATTTATAAGAAATAAAATTGTTGAACATAACTTGCCCACAAAATCGAATGCAGTAGGTTTAGACTTAAAAATTCATTCAGCCAAGATAACCACGGTACATATGTAAGTCGCAACAATGTGTTGCATACTGAGTATTGACCTATTGGAATAATGCAGCAATCAGTCACGTCAAAAGTTTCGGAAACAGTTATTATAATGGTAAAACAATCACAAATCTTCATTAAAACATATTTAAGAAAGCCAACAAACTGTCCAACATTTTTGAGATGAACTTCTCGAAAGCGTTTGACAAAGTTAATCATTCAATGGTTTGCAAAAAAAAATCTTTGGTGTGCCACAAGGTTCTTTCCTTTTGTCGTTGTTATTTTCGTTATACTTCCAAAACTGGAATTTTCACAATAAGGCAAAAAATAATTAATAATAAATTATATCTGACGTAAGATCGCTTTAGCAAAGGTAGTGAGTAGATTCATGAAGATCTTCAAGTTAACTTGTAGCAATGAGCGCTCAAGCTCAACTTGTATCTTCACTAGGTGAAGTCAAGAACATTAGAATCAAAAAACTTAGAACAGCTAAAATATTCCTCCTTTTCAGTAAAGTAGGTCTAATATTCTTTAAGTCCATACTGCTAGGAACGTGGGGTTACTTTTCAACAATACCTAAACCTAGACTGATTATGCAGACTTGTACATACGTGTTAAATCTAAGTCGTTGCCGATTAAGGCCGCACACTTTTGTATGGTTGAAGACTTTTTCGCAGTGTTGACTACAACATGTGATTTTGACCATTATACTGAGTTTAACAAATCATCAAATTTAGGCCAATAATACAGCTGCATTAGACTGTCAGCAAACCGAAGTTTTTTGTCGGTGAAGGTTCGGTCTTTCCTTTTCTCGTGAACCTTGTGGCTCTGAATCGAAGACTGAATTCCTTTTAAAAGGCAAGATAAGTATTTTGTTGACCACGATTTGGGTCCATCAATTTTGAAGTCTTAAACCTACAAAACGAGGTGGAATCGGCTGTAAATCTAGAAAAATTTGGAGGATCTGGATCCAAATAATTCAATATATTCGAACGTAGTACGTCATAATTAGTTTGTATAGCGCTTTGAAGTCGATGGTGTAGTCGATGAGTATTGACTTAAAAATCAATTGATTTTCAGTAATATGAAAATCTGGCTTATTGTAAACTTGGAAGGCATACTGGTACTGACCGATTTGTGTACTGTTAAACGGCTTGGGATTCGTACCATGAATTCGCTGAAAAGGATCTTGTAAGGAAGCTTAAACTCGAATATGTTTCAAAAGTTGTTGAAAGACAAAGAACCGTCTTTTTTATATATTATGTGGATAGAGCTGGTATGCCGATAGTCGCGAGTTTTTCGACTAGAACACCTCCGTAATATTTAAAAAATTCAACGATAATGCTTATATTCTTTAGAAAAACATTGACGAATTATATATCAATACGTTTAAAAAACAAACTTGTGCATAAAATGATGTTGTATGAATCAAAATACTTTTGGCTTTTGGCTTTTTAAGTTGCCAAAATTTAAAAATTTGTTATTATAAAAATATACAAAATTAAAAACTATTTATGGCGAAAATTAATTTAAAGACCTTTTATTCTTCTATTTGCGTAGGTTTCGTTCCTAACAAATTAACTATTTATAAAGAAGACAACGAAAAAGATAACAAATATGCGGGAATGAACTGCAGCAAGTGTCTGATGGCCAGTGGTCGATTCAAGATAGATGGCACCTTAGGCCTTGAACCATTTATGAGGGAAATATACTGAATTGATTAGTATCGCAATTGACGTGTGACATTTTTACAAAAAACTTACTTATGACTTATGAAAAGACATTAGTTGACATTTACAACTATAGGCCCTACCACCTTTATCTTTTGTAAATGGCGGCCTCTGCCAGAGTTGTGTTCGGATATTTGTGAAGCAAAAGATGCAGAATAAAATCTGTTTTTCTTGCTTATTTCTTACGGCATCGGGAACAAAAAAAAATTCCCGATACTAGGAAAGAACATGAACGACTTATATTCTCAGTTAGAGGATATATCCTGATACCAACCAGGAGACCCGAGAGCTGCTTGAATATAAGAAGGACAAACGCTCTTTAAATACGTATCCCAAATTTCATAAGTAAAGCTCAAGTTGTGGATGCCGACTGAATGCTTCACAGCTGGAGTCAATATTGTGAAGTAAATTAAGAAAAATAGTTTTACCTGGAACACTCCTAAAAAGTGGCTAACGACGAAAAACTGCTGGAGATGACAGAGTAAGAAGCTTAAAAGGTGGTCAAATTTTGCAACAAAAGTGATGCAGACCAGATGGTCTTTCATTTTTATTGCACTTCTTGTTTATCAAATTGGAATCGATCGATTCTATCAAAGGTGCAGCCATTTCTAAACATTCAATGCTCATTGAACAGCTAATGCTGTTCACAGTCCCAGAAGTTTTTTCCAGTTGGTTTGACTAAACTTCGTGGCATCTCGAATAAATAATAAATAATAAATTAATAGATTAGACGATTCCTTAAAATTATTGTAGTAACAATCTCACTTCATACATCATTAATCAAATTCTTGCGCCCCTTAAAAATATTTTCGCCCTAGGCCTATGACTAAACTTCAATCCGTCGCTGCTGCCGGTAAAAGCGTTTGAGTGGTGAAATCATTGAATTAATATTCCTTCTCGAAGATTTTTTTAGAATTCAAAATTATAGCATGTGTCTGCTAATTCGTAGAAAAATAAAACAACAAAAATGGCACAGAAAATTCCACCCACTTGTTGGTAAAAGCCGCCCCAAGATTCTTGTTGTGTTGTTTTTTGTGTTTTTAGTCAACAACCCCCGCAGTCAAATGTAAACATTTTCCAATTTTCTTTTTCGAACAAAACACGAGCACAACGATGACGAGCAAATATATTATTTAAACACTCGCAAATCCCGATGGAATTGTAATTTATTTTTTTAATTGCTTGATCGGCACAAAGAAAACCCGAAATGAGAAACAACCTGCTCTAGATGCACAGCAAAAGAGTGCGTCATTATTCATTTCGATTCTTGAATTTGGGCCGAACAAACATTCTAAACAGATCTTGGCGAATTTCGAATATAAATTTAGATCTGCCGGTTAGAACGTTTTCGTATTGGAGGCAGGCGATATGCTTGATAGGCTTGATTGGTTGTAGGGTATTAATATGCCATACAAATGGCAGGAAACTTGTCTTCACTAATTTTCGGTCTTGATAAATACAAAGACCTTAATATTTTTGATTCATTCGTTCTTTCAAGTATGAATTCCGCGCATCAAACCGGTGATATTCAAATAATTCATTTCATTTTCGGTTGTCAACACTAATTAAAAATTGTGTTTCCACCTTTGACAATCAGTCATATTTTACATGTGTATGTGTTTTTGCTTAAATGTTCTCGCTCTCAATGGATTTTGATTACTCTAAAAATGCACCTTCGCGCACAGAGTGAGCTAAAGGATGAGGTGAAGAATTGAAAGATTTTGTAGTGGTTTGCATCTTAGGTGTTTTTTTTTTTTGGTTTAAATTGCCTCGTGGGTGGGTTCCGAACTGGAAGGGAGAATTTTACTATGACTAACTTGCATTCACTTGATTCGCAGAATTAAATTCGAAATAAGTTGCAAGGAAGATTGTTTCATCACTTTGCGCTCAGTGTTAGTAGGCTGAGTCAAGGACTTCATCTCCAAAAATCATTCTTTTGACGGCATGAACTTGGAATTCCAGAATGATAAGTACTTGCAGTTCTTACTGCAGCAAGAACGCACACCTAGTCAGACTTCTATGGCTTATCGACCACTCCTGTGTACAGTATGCAGACCTCGGGTCATTTGGAGTTGCTTACGATCTCAAGCCAATAGAGCTTCAACATCAAGAAACAAACTTTGAAAATCCCTTCAAGAAGCCTGGAGATTTGCATATATGAATGTTGGTCGATAGATTTGAGACCAAAGTGGTTGCGGTACGAGGTGGATTCACCCAAGTCTTTTTTTAAAAAACGCAAAAAGCTTTAGGGGGAATTGAATTCCAATCCCCAAAGAAAGACATGTGTGAATATACTATATATTGTTCTTTCGCCCTCTCTTTTAGTATCTTTTCCATTTTCTGTTGCCATTGCCAACTCCTTCAGCTGAAGGTTTCACTTCAGGCCTTTATATCGGAGTTGTCTGGCGTAACATTCACGGTTTAAATACTCATTGTGGAGAGCATGGTCATGATCTTTTTACAGGAACAGTGGATATGTATACCCCGGTGTCAATATCATAACAAAATGAAAATAGGATTGAACTCCATCACTGGTAGACTAATTGCTGATCCTCTCCGTCCTCCACCCGAGGAATTACTGTGTAGGAGTTCGTCTCTGTTATTCGCGTCTTAACTCTGCTCTTGTGCCATCAGACTTTTTACTATGTGACTAACGCACTTGCTCAGGTTGATTTTGTATCCAAGCAGATTAAGAGCGATTCATATTTCAGCTTGCTGTCCTTCATTTATAGTTGTCCTTATATCCATTACAATAAACCAACTGTGAACGGATTTATAATTTTCCAAACAACGCTCCGACAATTTGTTGTCTATAATATAATTTCTGGAAAGTCAATGCAGCAAACTAGAACTGATTGTAAATATTTACAATGGGCTTGCAACGAGAACTGTGATAAAGGATAATAAAATATCCTGTCGAACATGTAAATTCCACTTACTCGAACGCCTGTTGCTCGCACAAAACAATTTTTCCTTTCACTGGAAAACTGTGTTGTAAACAATCACTGATCGTGAATCCGATTGATGTTTTAAATATCCAATCGTTTGTTTGTCTATCCGCATCCGATAAATATAACCCCACAAAGACGTACTGTACCCGGCCGGCTAATAGCATAAACACTTTCGGTTTCCATTCCAAGAGATTACCAAGGAAGGAAGGGTTTAATTTTTTTGGATCTGTATTATATCAAACGAAATTCTTCCAATCCAGATACATGCACGGTTCACAACGCAATGATGGCACGCTTCCGTTTAGTCAGCGTACGCCGCCATTAGGAATGTTTTTTTTTTCTAAATTATTATTTTTAGATTTTTTTTTTGTTATTTGTTTCGAATGAGTGAGGTGTTTTTATGAACGAGTTCCGGTTTTTCGAAAATTTATTTGAATTTTCAAAACACAACGACCACCTTGTGCTGGTTTATTCCGTAAAAAGAAAATCAACAAAAAAACAAAAATATTTGAAGCATATATTTTCGTATGAATTGAAATTGAGGAATTGAAAAACAGAGAGTTTTGAAAAATTTAATTTTCACATAAGTAATTAAGTTTTCACGAGTTTTTCGTGTTAATTGTTTTTCTTTTAGTTCACTGTTCGTAAACTGATTGGCATATGGCCTTTGTTTTTATTTCTGAGCAAGACACTTGCTTTGTTTCGAAATTCGAAATGGACTTGTATGATTTTTGTTTTTAAAAAAAAAGACGTGGAAATGTGTATACATGTGGCAGGAAATTTAAATGAGTGGTTTCGCGAAATTGAATTGTCATGCTTATTTGTAAATTTTGTTAATAACTTACACTCACGTCTTGCAACCGCAATTAAGAATATTTAATGAATTAAACTGTCTTAAAGTTTTCATGCACAATAAGATACATGCGTATGCTATTGACTTACACTTCAATAGGCAAATTACGGGTAGGTTGGTTAATAACAGCGTCCAGTTATGCGTTGGGTGCGGGTTTGTTGTGAGAAAAGCTGCGGACGATGATCATCCATTTTAAGGCGATAAGCGGTCTTTTCCATGTGATCCGCATTGATGGAACATTCTAAAATGCAAGAGGAATTCAACGAGCACAAGATCTCCTCACAAAAATATAGGCACAGCAACCTGGCTATCCATTGATGGTCGAATTTGGCCACTTACTGATTGACACAAGACTCTTGACATTATGGACATGCTTACTCTCAGGGTGGATAAAGTCTACTTCGACTACTTTTGAGTAGCAGTCAAAAATAGAGAAAGCATTTTAGCGAAAGACTCTTAAATGAGCCATTGATTGCCACAAACGCCTACGATAAGTGGCCGCCCTACTTCAGGCTCCAGACTCGAAAAACTGTATCGGTTATGGATGGTGCAGAGGGGATGCAGGGGATGCAGGGGATGCAGGGGATGCAGGGGATGCGTACATAAGAATACGTTGCAAAAAAATTGTAAAGAGCCAGACTATGAGAAGACAAGCAGTCTTCCAGCTCTCTACAATCTTGACCAACGTGCCAGCGGGTTGCTGCACGCTTCAAAACCGCATACAGACTTCCGATCTGGTATCTCATACCCAAAAAAATGTTTATGTCTTTGAATAGCATTTCGATCAGCTGATTATCGAAAATTGAACCTGTCTCCAGCCAATAATGTACTTCCCCCAACCACTGAAGAAGGAGTAAGTGGGGAATTTAAAAGAAACTTAACATCAGTAAACTGCGAGTTGAAATTAAGCTGAGCGTCCCGCAAAATCTTGAGGTCTGCCAATATCAGTCTGATTTTCAGTTCAGTTTATCGACATATGACCGAAATTTCACACTGCGCTATGTCCTGAATAGGACCAATGAATTTTAAGTCGATTCTGACCGTCTGTTCAACATCTTCAATGATGATAAACTCCAAAGGTAAGAATCCGTCTTAGACAACAGCAAAAGGATGCTCTAAATATTACCGCTGCACCAGGATCTTTGCTTTATGAAGTTCTTGTCCAAAATTTTATTTTGGTTTGCAAAAAAAATCCCCGCTTTATTAAGTCCATGGAGAACATGATTACTCAAAAAATAAAAAAATAAAGCACATACTATATTTTACCAACGGAACCCTATTATTATTAGTCCACTGTCCGTTCGTCACAGGGGCTGTATCCTCTGAACCCAAACAGGTAGACTGAATGTGTACTACTGTCGTCACTATAAAATTAAATAATAAAAAAAATATTAAGTTAAAAAAAAAAAAACGTGCTTTGAATTGTCAAAATTCAATTTGACGCCTGAAGTAGATTTAAAAAAAAAAGATAGCGAAGAGTAGTACCTTTCTACGGGGAAATTAAAGTGATTTTCAACGAGAATTTCGATCCGCAAGAAAATATATCAAAAACCATTGCTTTTGCTTGTTTGATACATAATGTCATATTTTAAAACTCAACAAATTACGTTAAAGACGAATTTTCCCGGAGCGGCGCCTCACAAGAGTTTAGCACAGGATGCTCGAAACAAAGCCATTGTTTAGAAAAGTGGTCGAACCCTTCATGTGCGTATCCGACTCGCACTTGGTTTTTTTGGTAAAGATTTTATCGATTTTTGATTTCGACAAGCTTTCAGGAGTTATCCTTTAATTTCCAGAGATCTTACAATTTTTGACAAGAATCATTGGAGATGTTATAAAATGTCGAAAAAACTCTCATTACTCAACAGGACCACAGTTGTCCTTTCTGTCATTAGATTGATATTTCAGAGCTCTTAAATCAATCCATGCTCTCAATTAAAGTCAGAATGTATGTTTTACCTTCCAGAGGTTCGTATGAGTTGTTTAAATTAACATATGTTATCATTTTATGTGAAATGGGTAAACGTGTCGCAAATTACGTAACATTTTCTGTCCTATTTTATTTGAATGTTTTACTTCCTGTGTGGCCTTAAACTGCGAACCAAAACAAAATAAACTTGATTCAAAAACAATGCCTTTTTATCATTCAGGCGTGATCAATAAAATCGTATTTTAAATATCATTAAAGTCGGCCCGATTAGACTTTTATTTACATATCGAACTTTCGTGTACTTACAGTTCTCGACCAAACAAGCCCAAATCTCTTTGCATATATATATTTTCTTGACCAAGGTTTATTTTGTTTATATTATGTTTTCCTAATCAGATAGATTCGAAGACTCGACGTTGAACCCACTGAACCGAGGTTAATTAGACTACACAATTATCCGCCTATTTGCACCTCGCACTACGCTACTTAATTCGAGGTCAATAGCGAGGAATTTTCCAATCAAATCATTTGAAAGCAAAATAATCAATGCAAATCATTGTTCTTATTTTTTCCAGACTATAATCAGGTCTTATAGAAATGACAAAGGAACAGACAACAACCCCCTCGGGCACAATACCCGAGGAGCTCTACAACCTGACACAATTGGCGGAGGTGACACTTGCTGCGGGACGGCTAAGTACAACAAATATAACCGAAATCACGGATTACATAAACAAGGGACGCCACAAAAATGAAATCACCTTTGCGGAAGATGTGACGGGTGCCTTTGAAGAAATGCACAAGCCCCGAATGTCGCCATCACCTCTGCAACAGAAGCCATCTAACACATTCTTCTCATCATCTGACGATGACTCGAACTATTATAGTCACAAGATTTTTGATCGAAAGAAGTCTCGACGCTCGACTATTTCCGAACAGTCCCGCTACGATGAGTTGTCGTGCAGTAGCCTGCCCAGTAGTGGAGATGAACACTATTCCGGATTGGGACATTCCAGTAAGGTTTCCGAGAATTCAATGAGTGGCGATGACGATCATGTCTGTCCGGAGTGTGGTAAAAAGTATTCAACATCATCGAATTTAGCCCGACATCGTCAGACACATAGGTGAGTCTTTGTTGCTGAAAGCTTTTCAAAAGTCCACATCTGACTTCATTTTCCTTGGTCCACAGATCAATTTTGGATAAGAAAGCACGACGATGTCCGCACTGTGAAAAGGTTTACGTATCTATGCCAGCATTCTCGATGCACGTACGCACCCATAATCAGGGCTGCGAGTGTCACTACTGTGGCAAATGTTTCTCCCGTCCCTGGTTACTACAGGGTCATATTAGAACACACACAGGTTTGTCAAGTCTATCTCTCGCCATATGCGTCCTCTTAATGTAGATCCTTTATTTTTTAGGTGAAAAACCCTTCAAGTGTACCGTCTGCACAAAGGCCTTTGCGGACAAGTCCAATTTGAGGGCCCACATTCAGACTCATTCGAATACCAAACCACATTCTTGTGCCCGATGCGGCAAATCTTTCGCTCTCAAATCCTATCTATACAAACACGAGGAGTCCTCCTGCATGAAGAACCATCATCAAAAGCCCGAAAAGGAACGCCAGAGTAAGTCTTCGAAGTTTGATTCCACCAAATCAACACTAGCGTCAAAGATCCTCCAGAAGGAAGCAGCTGCAACAGGTGGTTGCATGAATTTGTCCAACATGGAACATCCGATTGAGGAGAGATCTGAAAAGTCCTACACAACCCTCACGAATCCTATGACCCAGGAGGAGTACGATCGTTTCCAGCGGATAAGTGTTATTCAGCAGCCAACGGCTGCAAATTCAAACTATGAAACCGTGCCGCCAATGCAAATGAACTTCTATCAGGACACTCCTGTGGACTTTTCACCCAAAAATAATTTCACACATTCGACGAAGACAAGTCCTTTCGAGTTGACAGGAAACTATGCAATAGTTGCATAAGGAATTTTTATGAAAATTATTAAGGACAATGTTTGTAAGCCATTTGGAGGGCGAAAACTGTAGAAGGGCCTAAATTTTGTCAAAAAATTCGAAAGCGGGAATTAAGATCTAATTCAATTTTTTTTTTGTCAAACGAAATTGGTATAATTTTTTTTGTTTTAGCGGTAATTTGGAGATTTCGTCAGATTCCTTGGATTTTGATTTCATGGTATCGTATTAGTCATGGTATCGCTCTTTCTTATCCATAGCGGGCAAAGAGGTGTATCAAGATGTTGAAAAAAATAAAAAACGAGCATTCTAATATATCATTGGCATTACTGTCAAAAGTCGAAACCATGGATCATTGAAGTCATTTACAAGCTCATCAAATATATTCTCATATATTCCCTCACCGAAACTTGCTTTTCGCTTCGCTAAAGCATCTGAAAATCACGACATTAAACTTGGGAACCAGACCCAACTTTGTTGTGGCTTAGGTCCCATGGCAGTTATACCGTCCAGGAAATTGTCATCCGCCTGCCAGAAATAGAAACAGCTGAACCACCCACTGATCCACTGATTCCCCCTCCAAGTATACCCGAAAATAGTTTTAAAGAAGTAGTTTATCCCTTCCTGAAGCCTTGCAAAATGTATTAAGGATTATTGATGAAGATTTTGGTCATTATATCTGACATTTTGATGAATATGCAATTTTCATTCATCAACTTTCTACATATGTATGTACCTTCCATCAAACCTGTATTTTCCTCGTAGTTTTTAAATCACATTTTCAAAAACAGATTGAAAGAAAGATTGAAAGATTAAATCCTTTAATTATAAAATAACTTCATTTGCTCAAACTTTATCGACTTTCCTAACATTGAATTTCCTACTCAACTCAAAGCTAAAATATTTACAAAAAAAAGGGATCAAAAGAGTGAATACTCATTCTATAAAAATAAAGGTTTTTTTAATAAAAATCATTTATGTCGATATCACTGAAGATTATGGTATTTCTGCTTTTCCTTTGGTACGGGTTACGAATGAGCCACTTAAATGATTCAGCACTCCTTTTTTTCGAAAAGTTGATGTTCCAGATTCGAAAACACTCTTAGCTGGAGCAGTGTGGTCCATTCATTGTGTCTTTGGATTATTGCATAGCTCCAAGACACTACAGTTTATTCCACATAGAATTGTTTATCATCCAGCATTCGGCACGATTTTGGTCCTTCGAGGTTTTTCAATTAAGGTTTGAATCAACTGGAAATCCGGTCAATTGTCAGTTTGACAGTCCGGCGCTTCAGACGTTCACACTTTAAAGACAGTATCATCTACTGTTGTGCCAATGTCTAGTCTTTTGAAATAAATCTTAGCTGTCTGGTGAATTGAATTAAATCTTGGATTTCCCAATTTAAATTAAAACAAAGGCCTTCAAATTTGCAAAAAAAAAGAAAAGCAAAGTCTTAATTCAAATAAAATTTATATATATATATATATATATTGTGATAAAAATAAATTAAGTAATTAGTTTCCAAAAGAAATAAAAAAACTGCACTGCTTAGTTCGTAGGATTTTATTTTTTTCTTATATGAATACATAAATTATAAATATGTGCAAAACATTCATAAAAAAAAATTAAATACAAATACACTTTTTTAATTGTTTTAAAAAATATAATATAAATCTTTTAAAAATCCATTCAGTATTGTATAAATTTTTTATTTACTTTAAGAATTGATTATTTGTTTTTTTTATATAAATTGTCGCATTAAGTTTTAAATGTAAAAGTATTTAAATCATTTGTTAGAGGAATCATCGGAAGATGAACTTTCTCCATAAACAATGGACGAGATTGTCTAGTCTTTAATATTATTAACAGAATATTATTTAATTGTTCATTTTTAAACTAAAGAAAAGTCAGTCACAGTTATTTGTTTGTTGTATAAAAATAAATCTCAATATGTAAAGGATTAAACGAATGAATTTCTGACTTTTTGAAAAATAAAACACGGCCGAATCTGGTGCAATAATTTCTTGACGTTAAGGTTAAAATTTAATTCTGTTTTTATGTGTAGTTTTTTTTTTATTACTTTAAGCATGAAATTTGATTTGTAAAATAAAATTATATTTAAGGTTTTTAGTAAGAATTATGGCATTTTGTATATTTTGTGCTTTTATATTATTTGATTTTAATGTCTTTTCTAAGTACAGCTAATAAACCAAAGATTAGAATAGTTATGACAAGACTTTCTTTCTTTTCAATATTTCATTTGTTAACACTTAATTGTAAAGCTGGAAAAGCTTAGTGGTGATTCCATTGATATTATTGAGTGCAGGTTGAAAGATAACAACTAAAGGAATTGCAAGTGGAAAAAAACGTGCCCGTCAAGCAAGCAAATGCGGATACTAGAAAACTCGATCGAACCAACTGAAAAAAACATGACCAATTCAAACAAATTTGAAAACATACAAAATAATTCGAAAATAAAAAAAATTAAAGCATAAAAAATAATATTTGCAAGAATAACAACAGTGCAATATAAAAAATATATATAAATAAATAAATAAATAAATATACTTTATGATAATACTGTGAGCCGTAAATAAGAAAATATTGGCAAATCACCACAATCAGGATGATTGTTTTATTTCGTTCACTCGTATTCGACTTTCGATTGATAAATTGATAAGTATTTTAATTGCAACATTAGTTTGTTTTTACTATTTTCGACTTGAAAGAAAAGGCGGGAGTTTTATCTAAACGAATCACAAGTTACTTAACGCTGGACCCTTAATAAAGAAAGAAGAGTAGAATGATAGAGCCTTCTTTTTCATTCAAAAGCTCTCCGTAGGGACGTATAATTATCCAAATGGCAGATATTGGCGAAGTCATTCTAACAAGTCAATCGGCAAGTGAGGGTCAAAGAACATAACAGAGCAATAACTCATTATGTCACACATTTTTGACAGATTTTTTTAAATATTAAAAAATATTACAGTTAATTTGCCTAAAGATAAATAAGGACTTTCTGTGTCGTTGACACAATATTAGTTTGGTTAGTCATGACTAACACATAATTTTTGATCATATTCCACACTTTGACCCGTACAGTCAATTCAGGTTATAGACCTGGCATGAACGTTTCTGTAGAAATGGAAATGGAGCTATTTTAGCCAATCTGGTAAAACTAACATTAAACACGGGCAAGTGCGAGTCGAACACACATACCCAAGGTTCCGGTCCTTCGTTCAATAGACTTTCTTGTATGTAGGCAGGCTTAAAGACTCTTTGTTTTTCACATGTTTATTTCCACAATAAGTTTAACGAATTTCTTAACGAGAACCAAGATAAACGCTTATATAATAAATTTACATTTTCGTAAATGGCCAGCTAGAAATCGACTCTCATTTGAAATATTTTACAATTTATTATTTTCTGTTCGAGAAGAAAAGGTGTAGGTTGGGATAAAATAAGCCCGATATAATTCCATTCTCATTAACATTAGCCGACCGCTCAAAGTGATTCCTCGCAGTCTTGGTTGACATTTTCAATTACACGCCGGAGGCATCAAGTAGTTTTTTGTTAGCGACGTAATGCCGAAAGTCGGACTGAGCGCTTGAACCTTGCTCACAGGCAAGGTGGGCTTATGATCCACCATGCATGGTGGATCTGACATGGTCTGATACTGACATGGTCAGTATAATACACGATTTTATTTAAGTAAACTCCTTAATACCTCACAGCACTACAACAGTTTTTGATTCTATTCCAAAGCCATTTGCGTCGGAAGTTCGAAATGCCTTGTCCTACTGGATTTCGCATTAAGAGTCCATTCCTGACAGAATTTTTCGAGGATATCAAATTTCAGTTCATTTTTGAACCATTTGCATACAGAATGACGTCGTCGGCGAATGCTATTGAGCCATCCAATTCCCTTAGCATTTTAGAAACGTTTATATTAAAGAGTGTTGGTGCCGATACTGTGCTTTGTAGCAGACCAATTAATGGCTTCAAAAATGTTTTCCGTCCTGTGCTTTCTATCTGTTACCGAATATCTTCTCGCGATTTATAGATATGATAACCACTATAAGATGATGGGGAAACTCATATCTGATAAAGCCCGTCAATCCAAACCGTGTCAAAGACTTTCTCGATACATTAGACAGGCAGCTGTACTTTTTCTGTCATAAGGGCTCCAGTTTTTTATCAGAAACTGGTTTTGTAACAGCGTGCTCTGCTGAGTGATTTCTTTCAAATCCAAACTGACTTGTCCTTTGTTTCGCACGCGAACAAAATTGATTTGGTAACAACTACCTCAAAAGCCTTAAAGACTCCCTTAAAGACAGCCCTTGATTGGATTCAGTAATTAAGTGACTGGAAACCCGTAAAAATTAAAGAGGCCAAACAAGCTGACCAGAATGATAACGTAGATCGGAAGGTTTTTGATACTCAGAAATCAGAGCAGAACCGCGTATTAGGATGGAAAAAATCAATGACATCACACACGTTGATATTTCAGGATTACAAAATATTGAAAGAACAAATATTCTAGTGAGTCCGATAGAAGCTTAAATTAGGTCCAGCCGTTTGCAAATAAAATAGAAAAATGAATACGAGACAAGCACGTCAGTCCTAATCTCATGTAATAGCCATGTTGTGACATTTTCCAATTAGAATATTGTCTGCAAAATCAATTACAAAACAGCTTACCAAGATAGAAATCTTTACTGAAGGCATTGCATGGCAAACGAATGACGGGAATGACGGTTTCTATTTAGAAGACTCTTGATGAAGACATCCAGAAGAATTGTTCGATAGCTCTTCGCTGATGCCCAATAGAGTGATGAAGCGAATGATCCAATTTTAGATGCATTCAACTGATAGACGAAAGTGTTAATGGGTGGAATAGGCGCGTAGAAAATGTGTACTTGTCTGGTACCAGCCTTTGTAAATGCAATACAATTACTGCTTGTGGCAATGGGATGGGCTGAGCAATGTGCAGTTTTCTTATCTATAAATGAATGAGAATACGCACTTCAACTTAATTAAAGTGTTACATATTCACCATATGGTTTTGCGCCTTTGAAGTTGTCCTAAAGGTCTTTATTTTATGCTTCTAATTATATGTTGCAAGAGAATACACTATAAAAAGTCGAAAAATTCTTGTCGGTCTTGGCTAATTGAAAGTCAATTTATTGCAAAATAACAAATGTAAGATTTCCATTGGGATTTTATATCGATTTTATTTTTCAAATTGGATATTGTTTTGTACTTAGAGGAACTAATTTTTTTTTCTTTTTTCCAGAACTTGTGTCATTTTGTCCATTCGTTGTTTTGCATTGGTTTTTAAGTGATAGTCAATTGGCGTTAGAATATATCTTACTTTGCTTATAAACAGACATTCAATGAAGGTGCATATGGCTTATTCTGTTCTTGTTTTCAATTTTCTTATTCAATAATGTCACGAGAATTGTTGATTTCAGAGTATGCCAGATACTCGAAACAGGAATGTGGTAAATTTAAAGGCTTAAAAAAAAGATTGAGAGTATTTGTCGTTGAAAAAACTAAGGTGCATGTGGTCCGCATCCAACGTCAATTCTCCTCATCAACTAAATGTGTTCACATGCACGAATATCCCGTAGAGGTTAAGGTGTAAGGAAATTTGATGGAAAAGATTCAGGTTTTTGGGTTACTATTATTTACGGCCTGCCTCTAATTAAATAGTTTATAAATGTTTTTCCTTATAAGGTCCTGTACAACGGGGTAAACCTTGTCAAAGTTGATAATTCTCTGATAAAGCTTATTCGAAAGTACATTAAAAGAAGAATGCCCGCGGATAAAAACCTATCATCTGGCGTCAACGAGAACTTTCCAAACTAAATGTATCACGAGAAAGTAGTGCCGAATTGCTTTATCTTACATGAGGTTGAGTAAATCTGTAATAGTCCGCACCAAGGATATTATAATTGCTTTATCTTATATGAGGTTGAGTAAAACTGTAATAGTCCGCACCAAGGATAGTATAAGGTAAGGTACCACTAACAGTTTTGATGGTTAAAATAAGAAGGGCAAGCTAGGGTCCACGAGTTATTTTTGTATTGTAATTGCGAGTTCGTTTAGACTGGCTGACTTTTATAGTTTAAGGTAGTCTTAGGCAATTAAGCTCTTAGCGTGGCCTAAAAAGACCAGCACAGAAGTAGCGCTCCATGGCTTGTATAAAGTGACTTTGCAAAAGTTTTAGCATCTTCATATATGGTGACACATTTTGGCCACAATTATTTTCCGACTTATTTTTTATAAAAACAATAAATAAATAAATAAGTTAGCGTTACATCCGTTAAGTCAGTAAAGAAAAGAGTTGCTTACTCACTAAGTAGTAGAGTATCAAAGTTATTATTCTTTCATTTCGAATTCAACCCTTTAAAGGTTCCCAAAATTTTAATGCGATACTAAATAAATTGGTGGCGCGACAGCTATGTATATTGAGGGACAGGGCCAAGCTTCACCATATGTATATGCAGGATAATTTTTTTCACAATTGGCGAGGTTAATGCGAGACTTGTTCCCATTTTATCGAGATTGTTATACTTTCTTTTCTTGGGCAATTGTGAACTGTTCGACGTTGGAACGTTCTATAAGTTTTTGGCTTTAATGCATTCTGAGTATTACCCGCATATGTATGTTCAATGCACGCTTAATATACCTCAAGGAATTTTTACTACCCTAAGTATGCAGAATTATTTGGTGAAGATTAAAAGGTTGCTTAGTTATTTAAAACTCAGATATATTTTTGGCTTAAATTCCAATATCGCTCCGAAAAGTGAGAACTAAATCTAGACTTGTTTGCATTCGCGCAGTTCGCAGTATTTTTCTACTTCACAATTTGAGTCTTCACAACAGAGCCAATGACATCATCTTCACAAATCAACATCAGTCGATTAAGTTAACATTGCGGAACGGCCACCCACTTTAACTATTGCAGGTCGACTTCTCCAGCACAACAGTGACTGCTCTAGATTTTAAAACTTGATAAACTTCTTCAAGACTTGTTCCAGGATTCAAACCTAAGGCATTTCAATTAATCCAAAAGAAGAGCAGATACATATGTACATTCTTTTTCACTTGGAGCTTCCGAAGACTCTTGCTAGTGAACCTATCCCAAATGTGCAGGTGTATGTTCGATGATCCACAATCATTCGAATTTAAACAGCGGTTACCAAGATTCCCCTAAAGCCCACAACAATTTAATCATTTAAGACTACAATTATGACATAGGAAAAAAAACTAACAATCCTCCAATACTATTGGCGAATCGTTGTAAAGACTCATAAATGTGCAAAAGAAAACGTTTGATAGAAGCCGAAGACTAGAATTTTTATTTAAAATGCCAACTAGGTCAGCCGGATCATAAAACACAAAACTACTTAAGCCCTACGGTCTCTTGAACAAAAAAAAAAAAAAGATGACAAATTCTCAAACAAAAACTCCTTCTGAGAAATCAATTAAGAGAACTCACTTCCGATTAGCCGGCCAGACACAAAGGCACTCCATTTAACGATCATATTTAACCGCACGACATCATCCATCAACCTCAATACAAATTTCCCGATATTACACAACGCAAACATATCAATTCAATTGATGACCTGCATTTCTCACTCAAATTGAAAACGAAATTAAAAGCGAAAGTGCCAACAGAACATGCCCTAACAGAATTGCCCAGTTGTCTCTCACGAGTCACCAATTACATACAATATTATTATCCAGCACACTCCATGTGACATCAAAGTGCCTTCCAAAATACGATCCGATCAAAAGGACCAGCAAGATACCCAAAGTCCCGCAAAGGCCCGCAAAGATCACATCAAATTGTGTAATTCCCGATTCCAAGGGGGTTGATGTTATGATAATTACTCGTCGTCGTCGTCGTTTTCGTCGTCGTTTCACATGATACCACCCTAGTCGAGGATGATACACCAGCCAAAAGCACACCAGTTCCAGCGATTGTTGCTCTTCTCAACACAATCGCGTTGCGTTGTCGCACACGCAATCAAACCACACCAAACCCATGCCCATACTACTGAAGTCATTGTAACGATCGATCCCTATCATGTTGCCGTATAGGGGCCGCGCGAGATACTATCAATGGGTGCACTGGTGTCTGTGTAGCCCCAACACTTCCTTAAAATGGGTCAAAAGTCTTCTGCTTCGTTTTATAAATAAGAGGGCCTCACTTTCTTGTCATTCTTGAACGGACAACGGCCCGTTCAGCTCTTCCGAGTCAACTTCAACTTTTCCATAGACGGATTGATTATTCGCAAGCCAGCAGTTGTCGCGATCGGTAGCAGAAAGATCGTTCGTTCGTTTGTTTCTTTCTATTCCTTACCCAATCTGACATCAGTGCGTTCGCTCCCCTTTTATGATTTGAATCTTTTTCATTCTTATCATCCTCAACCTTAAGCCAGACAACAACGTTCTTTTTGACTTAGCTTGTGTATGGTGTGCCTTCTGAATACTCCTCAATGTGGTATGAGATGTGAGAGAGAAGTGATGTAAATTCAAACACAGAATAAAAGTGAAAATTTGTGAAATAAAAAAAAAAAAAGTGTTCAAAAATCCAAAATACAAAAGAGTGAGTGTGTTAAAATTCGACAAGAAATAATTTTGAAACTAGTACGAAACGATAACGAAAGAGTTTTCTTCTCAATTGAAGACTGTACTCAGTTTTCCAAAGGATAACCTCGTTTGTAGAGGCCTGATTTTGGCGACGAGAATTGGTGTGATAGTAGTCAACAATGTTGCCCTTTCATTGGGCGGCATTCCTCGGGATTGTCATTGCTGTTGCCGCTGTAAATGGTGCTAGGATTACGGTAATTAAAACTTCTTTAAGTTTTTGTAATATAAAAAAATATATCCTTTTAAAGTTGTTTTCAAATTAAATGCTTAAACGCGTGCACATGTACCTACAATTTGAAGGGTTTGCAGAAACATTTCCGTTTTGAGGAGGTTTAGGAACAGAAAGATTAGTTTGAACTTTTCCAGTATTTTGTGCCCGCGTCTCAGTGGTTTGTTCAACGGTTTGAATATTTGTGCAATAGATGGTTTCGGTCCGTTTTTAACAAAAAGCTTGACCAAGATTGTTCTTGAATATATGAATTATATCTGCGGGACTATCCTGCGGCAGTTGCATGGCGCCAATCTGGGGATTTATTACACAACTTTCGAGTGAACTCGTTGACGCCGGGTTATACTTCAATTTCTCTCCTGGCCTTCCTGAAAGAATTTTTTGTTTTTACATTTTTAAACACTTCTTTCTAGTGAAGACTCTTTGTTGTGAAAACACTTAATGTCGCTTATATTAGACTGGGTTTAACTTTTGCGTTCGAATATTCTGTATCGCAGAAGCTTCAGTAGGCTTCTCAAATGTTCCCATTGTCTTTGGATGAAAAGAGGTGGAGAGTCTAGAATATTTTGTAGTATGCTGGATAATAGCTTGGATAATTTCGTTTGGTCCCGGATTTTTACCGTCGGAACTAACTTACTGCCAATTTAATTTTTAACTCAATAGTAATGTCAATCTTTTTATACTCATGGTCAAGTGTGGGAAGGTTTAACGGGATCTTCAATAAAAAAAACCGGTTAATGAGTTTTCAGAATGACTGTTAAGTAATCTAATCTTTGAATTTGATCATTTGTGTATATATGGATTGAATTTTGATGAGTACACTGGGAAACTTTTTTTTTCAAAATATTGTCCATACTTTAATGTTGCACATTATTTTCGTGCTGTAATGCTTAAATCAATTTTAAAAAAAAGTTAAGATATTGATTTAAAAAAGTTTGGTCGAGTAAAACCGACGAATTAATTTTGATATTGTCGGATGAAAATTTGGTCTCGAAATAAAATGTTTTGACATAATTTGCCTAGTTATGAAAAAAAAAATAGTGCAAACTAGATGTCAGATGTTTCGTTGCCAAAATTATGCCCTGAGGAGACGGTTTAAAAGAGCCTGCCGATACAAGAACTGAAGTCAATTGACTATGCAGAGAGCCTTACTTTCGCTTTGGGTGTTACGAATTGAAAAACTAAGATTATTATTAACTTAAGGATGCGGCTTACTTCCGTTTGCAATGCGACTTGAATTACAATGTCATCTGCAAAATATTTTATTAAGTCCGAAGAATTCATGCAAATCATTTATTTAAGATATGAGCTGATACGAGGTAGCCTTGATTGACACTTTATACTGTTTCAAACCTCTCCAATAGATCTTTCTCACTATTTTCGAAAATACTCCTTTTTCGTGAGGTTTTTGTATCAAACGTTTTCGCGAAACCGATTTGATTGCCATTTCGACTTTCGCGTTGCAATTCATGAAGGATATGCATCTCCTAAGAGACAAGCCTGTTCATAAAAATCTTGTGTATTCTCAGATATCTTTTTCGGTATGAATTAGTATCCATCTTAAAAATATCATTAGGAATTCTGTCTAAAATTGATTCTTTATTTATTTTTGTCTTTCTGCATTGGATTTAAAAGGTTATGCAAGTCGTTTTGAATTGTGATTTTTTTTTATTTCCTCATTCTTATTCAAAGGTAAGGCAAATTAGTAAGGATTTCCTCATCGCTTTAAAGAGGAAGAAATAAGCAGAAGAAGACTGAAGACCAGCAAGATCCAGCAGGATTATTCCGCCTATTTTTATGCTCTTGGCATACTTGTATAGTTAACCTTAGGGATCAACATATTTCATTTCAACTTGTAAAAGTTTATTTGGAGCTTTAAGTTTTCAATCATAAAGTTTCGCAAACGGGTGCGGCAATCAGTGCATCGCCAATGTCGATAATCATGTGGGTTGTTTTTATCGTATTATATTATCTATCTTATTGGCTCTGGACGATATGTTCACGCACATTTGTTCAAAAATTGTTTAAAATGAAATTATGAATAGAGTCGGAGAGAAAACGGAGCCCTGGGGCACGGCAGTATTCACAAGGTGATTTGCAGACAGAGTTCAACGGCTCGAGTGGTAAAAATCAAAAGCATACAGTTTCCACCAAAAGAACATTGTGCCCACCCAAAAAAAAGGCTATAAAATCTTGCTGTCACCTAAAAGATTCAGTGGTTTCACTTTTCGGTGTGATCAGATCTCAGCGAACTTTTTGCTACGAAAACTGTAGTGCCGGTCATTCAAAACTTTCCATGGTTTAAAATTTTGAAAAAGGAAATTCGTGCAATAGGTCGATAGTTGAAGCGGGAAGATGGTTCGCCTTTTTATGATTAGCTATTTTTTTGTTTTCTTTATTTTTGCGAAAATAAGAAAAACTATTATTTCCTGGACGTCGTCTTCCATACAAAGTTCGTTTATAAACATAATATCTTGGCATGTGACTATTTTTACCGCATAATTTGTCTCATTATCTCGTTTCAATAGAAATGTGCAATCAATTGACATGAATGAAAATGTTATAAAGTTTTTTTTTTTTATTTTTGTTACTCTTTGATTGAGCTCAAGGATGAAAACTAGCATGCCTGCTTGCGTCTTGTTTCTGAGATTATGACGAATCACCGATTAGTTTAGCTTCATGTCATAAATTAAAATTGGAACAGAGTTCAACTCTGAAGTCAGCATTATCAACAATCGCGAATCGCGTTGGGTTCTTCCAATGCTTCGGACACTAATATTTAGTTCTTTTGAGACATTGTTGAGCTATATTTTGAAAAAAACACAAATTTATAGTTAGATTGAGTTTATTTCCGGTGTGCTATGGTAGCCTCTAAGCATTTCTATTTTAAAATGTGACTGAAACGTCAAAGTTCGCAATGATCCCGCAGATGACGGAAAAATATAGTCCGTGAAAGTAGTCCATACTCTTCACGCTATGGGTGTATCTATTGGAACCGGATTATCAAAGGTCGATGGTGCTTTAAACTCCCAACCTGTCATCGTCCGCGAAAAAAAGAACAAAATGTTGCTTTTTGAATCTTGAGGAAGTATACCTTAGAAATAGTCTGCAATGAACCAGCAAAAGAAGAACTTTTAGCTGAATTGACTTGGTCATAATGCTATCCAAAACAAAATGTACTAGCGTCCAAAAAGTTTTTTAATCAAAAAAACTAAGGTGTTAAACTATTCGTTTCAATCTTATCTGGTACTTAAAAGGTAGGTAAGAGGCATAAGTCATCGAGGTCTCTGGGTTGATTCCTGGAAACTTAGGGATACAATGTTCTCATTTTTGATAAACATCGTCGGGCGAGTCGTGGTCTCTGAAACTGAAGCTACTCAATATATAGTAAATCTGATTTACCGATATTTAAAAGCTAGGCTCGTATGAGCACGATTTTACTTTGCAGAGAGAGATTTGAATACCTAGCTTATATGGTATATTGGAGAAATCATATATCAAATACTACAATTCCATTCCATTCAATTTGTGGTCTAAGAACGGCTTCGAGTATAGACTCGATTTTCCTTTGGTCCGAACGCTTAAAACTATCAGAAATTCACAGTCTCAGAGACTCATCTGCCGAACTTCGACGATAGCATTCCCCTGCTCAGCCTGCCAAGGACCCTGTCCAAGAACGAGATGACACCTTTCTTAAACAATGGAAATAGCTATGACGAATCAACTTAAGCAATCTTCCAAAATACAAAAATACACTTTTTACTTTAGGTGCTTATGTCGAATAAAATACTGCGAATCGATTGAATGAAAATAAGTAGCCAACAACATTCTCTATCAATATTCGGAATCCACCTGTAGTAAAAAATCGAAACCAAACGTACTCGAGTTTAAGACGACTTGCCATTAGCAGTTCTTCTCATTTTTTTTTTCTGCTCGCGGTGATATAGAAATGCAAATCCGGGTAATCTCTGACCGGAAATCAGCAACGTATCAAGTGATTCTTGGTTGCATCTACTATTGAGGATCTTGATACTTCGTAGGAAGTTAAGTTCCCTGATATGCGAGAGGGGACAGTGGACAAGCTAAACAGACATTCGCAGCGAAGAAATAACAAATAATACAGGTTTTGGTATATTTCCATTTTCTTAAAAATGATCGCATTTTATAACATATTTATGATTTATGTTAAAAAATGTTAAGCCGCTCAATTAAGACTGTCCTGCGTTCAAAGTCATTTTCAGTTCAGGCCGGTAGCCGTATGGCCAGCACTGCATTCTTCAAATATGAGTTATATTGCACAGTCGTGTGGGAAGCAACTTTGATTTGGGTGCTAGTAGATTGATGACTAAACATTTATTTGACGCCATGCATGTTACGCTTAAAATGTTATCGGATAAACCTTGCTTGCTTAACTTTTACGGGCCTATTGACACCGCATGATTCTTTTGCAAAGTGTGCAGCGTGACTGCGATATGATCAATACCATTACAATACTTCTGTGTTTAGTACACAACGTATTATCTCATATGAGAACTACTACGGCAACACTTTTATTACTAAAATAAAATAAACTCAGTTTTTTATCGATCATAGTCTGCAGCATATCTTTTCTCCAAAATCCAAACCCACAAAATTAGAAAACTTTTTGCTAAGGACGACAATGTATATATATTAAATATTTATATAAAAGAGAGGTAATGTTAGTAACTTTGTATAGTGACAGAGTGAGAGATCGTGGCGCAACAGCTCCTTGAGGGCCAAGGCCTAACATCACCATTTACATATGTGTGCGTCTTACTTTTTTTTGCGCGGTGTTGGATTGGACCTATAATTTATTGTCGACTTTTGCTTAACAGAGTGATTAACACGTTCTTATTCGAACCAGACGCGCTTACCACTGATAACAACGTAGGGCTCCCGAAGCTTTCTCAAGCCAGGAATGTTCCTTTCCGAATTTCATAAATGGACCTCACACCAAGAAGCCCTCACCCGGAGTGCATTAGATTTTGATCAACAAGTCTGACGTCGAGAATTGGGATTCAGCATTGGGCTTGAGCGAATCAAACATTCCAAGACTTCAATTTCTGTAAAATGAATTGAATTTAAAAATATGTCTTACAGTAAGCGGCTGATATGCAGGTGTGAAAGAGTTAACAGAAATGATGGGCACTTTTAAATAAACGGCTAAATATTTATAGATGTATTGGCCTGTGCATGCCTTCAGTAATAAGCGCACATGTGTCCTCGTACAACTTTGACAACGGAAACGCGACCCATTTTAAACCTGTCCAACCATTTTTCAAATCTTATCTATCAAGCTTTCCTTTTTTGAAGCACTTTGCTGGTATCATTTCAGGAAAAGCAAATAGTTGATGAAAATGACTTGATTGGGAGCCCGGAATATGCCGAAGCTGTTAAAGAACTTCACAGGCGTTCCAAGAGAAACAGGGGATAGTAAGTAGCCAAAAATTAAAAGCGAGACAGGCCTTAACACTTCTAACTCCATCAGTGGGCGAGGGCAAACTCAATCGCAGTACTTGAACTTTGGAAAACCAGAACAAGAGGGTAAGGCGGAGGCTGAAGCCAACGAATCAGGTTCCAGATCTACAGTGGGTAAGATTCTGTTCTTCTGGTGATACAAAGATGATGAAAATTTTTCCAAAATTTAGCGGGGACTCACGGCATGGGACAGGCTCAAAGTCAGTTCTCATTTGGAGACTGCGGCGACTGTTCCCCGTCTTCAGGAACCTATGGTAATTTGAAGACAAAGCTTTAGGAACTCTTAATAAAGTGGTCTTTTTTATATAAAGAGTACTCTCCTGATCCGTACAGAACACCCGGTGTTGGTATTGGCAAGCTTGTAACACCCGGAGGTATGAGCCTTGTTAATAGTCGACCAGGAGGCACAAGTGCAAGCGCTGGAGATAGAACAGGCCCATGGATGGGTACTGGCGTCGATGGTTCTCGTCCAGGGGTATCAGGTGGCATTAGAGCTGATGGTGTCGGTGGAATAGGTGGACTTGGATCCGGTGGAGTTGGTCCAAGTGGACCAAGTGGAGTCAGACTCGCTGGACCTGGAATTGGCGGACTTAGTCCAGGTGGTGTTGGCTTAGATGGAACAGGTGGCTTCAGTCCAGCCGGCTATGCAACTGATATTGGCGGTTCAGGTAGACCAGGCGTCGGTGCCGATGGTCGCCCATTACCTGGAGCATCTGGATACAGACCAGGAGAAGAAGGATACGGTCCAGTGCCACCAGGGCAACGTCCAGGGTACATCGATCGCTATGGTCCAGGGGCAACAGCATCTGGAATTGGACGCCCGGGTGTGACAGGGTATGGCTTCGGTCCAGACAGCACTGGAACTAGTGGCTCAGGGACCCCCGGTGTAGATGCTTACGGAAAATATGGAGAGCCTGGTGCTGGTGGCACTTCAGGTAGATACGACCAGCGACCTGGTGCCATTGACAGAACACAACCAGGTACAGTATATGAACGAGCTTGGCCGCGATAAGGTTTGCCTTCTTCTGTTATCGTGGGGTTTCAGCTTTGGGAAGGTTCCATTTAGCTCTCTCCCAAATTGCATACTGAAGATCGAAGTCATATAATAGGACATTAAGAAGCTAGATCCTATCAGTGCCACTCAAAACAAGATGGAAGAAAAATAAACTTTACTGGTTTTGATATATTTTTAGGCAGTCAAATTGGAGATGATCGAACACGACGTCCAAGTGTTAGTATTGACGGAACACCTAGCAGTGGCAGTCTTATTGGAGGACCTCAGGGAGGGTATGGCCCTGGAGGTGGAGCGCCTGGTGGCATTGAAATAAGATATAGCCCTGGAGGAGATATTAGCGGTACTGGTGACCAATATGGACCTGGAACAGGTGTTGATGGAACTGGAAGATTATATGGACCCGATGGTGGAATCAGAGGTGTTGACGGTACTATACGAGGTCCCGATGGGAGCGTCAGACGCCCTGATGGCAGCGTCGTTGGGCCTGACGGAAGCACCAGAGGCGCCGACGGTAGTATCAGAAGTCCTGATGGTAGTGTCGTCCTTCCCGATGGGAGCATAAGAGGTCCTGATGGTAGTATCAGGCGTCCTGATGGTAGTGTCGTTAGTACAGATGGTAGTATCAGAGGCGCCGATGGTAGTGTCAGGCGTCCTGATGGTAGTGTCGTTAGTCCAGATGGTAGTATCAGAGGCGCCGATGGTAGTGTCAGGCGTCCTGATGGTAGTGTCGTTCTTCCTGATGGGCGTATCAGAGGAACTGATGGTATTATAAGAGGTCCTGATAGTAGTGTCAGACGTCCTGATGGTAGCGTCGTTAGTCCAGATGGCAGTATCAGAGGTACTGACGGTAGCGTCAGACGTCCTGATGGCAGTGTCGTTCTTCCTGATGGACGTATTAGAGGTACTGATGGTAGTGTTGTTAGTCCTGATGGTACAATTAGAGGCGCCGATGGTAGCGTCAGGCGTCCTGATGGCAGTGTCGTTCTCCCTGATGGGCGTATCAGGGGTACTGATGGTATTATAAGAGGTGCTGATGGTAGTGTCAGACGACCTGACGGTAGTGTCGTTAGTCCAGATGGTAGTATCAGAGGCGCCGATGGTAGTGTCAGACGTCCTGACGGTAGTGTCGTTAGTCCAGATGGTAGTATCAGAGGCGCCGATGGTAGTGTCAGGCGACCTGATGGTAGTGTCGTTCTTCCTGATGGGCGTATCAGGGGCACTGATGGTATTATAAGAGGTGCTGATGGTAGTGTCAGGCGTCCTGATGGTAGTGTCGTTAGTCCAGATGGTAGTATCAGAGGCGCCGATGGTAGTGTCAGGCGTCCTGATGGTAGTGTCGTTCTTCCTGATGGGCGTATCAGAGGAACTGATGGTATTATAAGAGGTCCTGATAGTAGTGTCAGACGTCCTGATGGTAGCGTCGTTAGTCCAGATGGCAGTATCAGAGGCGCAGATGGTAGTGTCAGGCGACCTGATGGTAGTGTCGTTCTTCCTGATGGGCGTATCAGGGGCACTGATGGTATATTAAGAGGTCCTGACGGTAGTATTGGGCGTCCTGATGGTAGTGTTATAAGTCCAGACGGCAGTATCAGAGGTGCCGATGGTAGTGTCCGGCGTCCTGGTGGCAGTGTCGTTCTTCCTGATGGGCGTATCAGGGGCACTGATGGTATAATAAGAGGTCCTGGCGGTAGTATTGGGCGTCCTGATGGTAGTGTTATAAGTTCAGACGGCAGTATCAGAGGTGCCGATGGAAGTGTCCGGCGTCCTGACGGCAGTGTCGTTCTCCCTGATGGGCGTATCAGGGGCACTGATGGTATAATAAGAGGTCCTGGCGGTAGTATTGGCCGTCCTGATGGTAGTATCGTTAGTCCAGATGGCAGTTTCAGAGGTGCCGATGGAAGCGTCCGGCGTCCTGATGGTAGTGTCGTTCTTCCTGATGGGCGTATCAGAGGTACCGATGGTATAATAAGAGGTGCTGACGGTAGTATCGGGCGTCCTGATGGTAGTGTTATAAGTCCAGACGGCAGTATCAGAGGCGCCGATGGGAGCATCCTGCGTCCTGATGGCAGTGTCCTTCTTCCTGACGGACGTATAAGAGGAACTGATGGAAGTATTGTTAGTCCTGATGGTACAATTAGAAGCGTTGATGGTAGCGTCAGGCGTCCAGATGGTAGTGTCGTTCTTCCTGATGGGCGTATCAGGGGCACTGATGGTATTATTAGAGGTGCTGATGGTAGTTTCAGGCGTCCTGACGGTAGTGTCGTTAGTCCAGATGGTAGTATCAGAGGCGCCGATGGTAGTGTCAGGCGACCTGATGGTAGTGTCGTTCTTCCTGATGGGCGTATCAAGGGTACTGATGGTATTATAAGAGGTGCCGATGGTAGTATCAGGCGTCCTGACGGTAGTGTCGTTAGCCCAGATGGTAGTATCAGAGGTACTGACGGTAGTGTCAGACGTCCTGATGGTAGTGTCTTTAGTCCAGATGGTAGTATCAGAGGCGCCGATGGTAGTGTCAGACGTGCTGATGGCAGTATCATTGGTCCCAATGGAAGTATCGGAGGTGTTGAAGGAGGAGAAGGCAGAATCGACGGTATCGGTGGTGCTGGAAGCGGTGATTTGTATGTCCCTGGTACAGGCTACCGTCCCAGTGCAGGCGGTTTGTACGGTCCAGGAGCCAAAAGAGAAGATATTGGATTGTATGTTCCTTCGGACGTAGGTGGTGCAGGAATAGGTGGTGATTCGGGGCCATATAGCCCTGGTGCTGGCGGAACTGGGCCAAGTAGTATGTACCGTCCAGGAACTGGTGGTATCGGAGATGACTTGCGTTCTATAGCTGCTGACTTATTTGGTCCAGGAGGCGCTGGCGTTGGAAGCACGGCATTGGCGCCAAGCGGAGCAGGATTGTATGGTCCAGGTACCGGAATCGACAGAACAAGTCCTGGAAGCGGGGCTGGTGGAGCATTTAGCCCAAGTATCGGAAGTGTTGGTGTTCCGGGAGGTGGAGTGGAGCCATATAGCCCTGGTACTGGCGGAACAGGGCCAGGTAGTATGTACCGTCCAAGAACTGGTGGTATCGGAGATGACTTACGTTCTATAGCTGCTGACTTATTTGGTCCAGGAGGCGCTGGCGTTGGAAGCACGCCATTGGCGCCAAGCGGAGCAGGAGTGTATGGTCCAGGTACCGGAATCGACAGAACAAGTCCTGGAAGCGGAGCTGGTGGATCATTTAGTCCAAGTATCGGAAGTGTTGGTGTTCCGGGAGGTCGAGTGGAGCCATATAGCCCTGGTGCTGGCGGAACAGGGCCAAGTAGTATGTACCGTCCAAGAACTGGTGGTATCGGAGATGACTTACGTTCTATAGCTGCTGACTTATTTGGTCCAGGAGGCGCTGGCGTTGGAAGCACGCCATTGGCGCCAAGCGGAGCAGGAGTATATGGTCCAGGTACCGGCATCGACAGAACAAGTCCTGGGAGTGTTCCGGGAGGTGGAGGTGGAGTTTCCGGCTTTTATCCACCTGGTATGTCACATTTGAAATATTCTTACTTTCATAAATTCTATATTTGCATTTCAAGGTCCTACAAGCTTAACTACTGGCACTGGCGGTGTTGGTGGAGTTACCGGAGTTGGCGGTGTTGGAAGTGTTGGAGGAGTTGGAGGTGTTGGAGGTGTTGGAGGTATAGTAGTTTCTGGTCCTGACGATGCTTTCTCACAAGCCGAATCAACCGTGAAGGATGGTCAAGCTGCTGCTAGTGCCATGGGCAAAAAGAATGGTGGCACAGCCAAGACTCAAGTTTCCGGAACGTACACATCTTCCGGGACATTCAGTGCTAGCGCGATGACATCAGATGCGGATCGATCGGCAAACGCGCAAGTAAGCGGTGGCACCGAAGGTACTTTGACTCAAGCACAAGGGCAGGGAGGTGTTGCCCAATCACAGACACAAGTTCAAGTTAACTCAAAGACGGGTGAAACAAAAGCCTCATCACAAAGCGGAGGATTCGTTCACCAGAGTCAGAGCGAAGTAAGGTGTCATCCATTCAAAAAAGTTTCGTCAACTTAGTCTTTAACTATTTAGGTCCAAGCTACCGACAAGGGAGGCCTAGCTGATGCCCAATCAAGTGGTCCTGGTCAAACATCATCTCAAGCTCAAATTGGCTTCAGACCCAAACAAGACAACGAGAATAAATCACCATCTATTGGCGGTGGTCAAGCTTCAGCTCAGTCTTCCGGACATTCGGGTCAGTCTCAATCACAGATTCAAGGCAAATCAAGGTATTTAAAATTTTAAAGAAAATGGGACGGCTAACAAATAAGATTTTTTTTTAGGTACGGAATCTCATATCACGGAGCTGCACAGTCGGCATCAGGAACAAAAGAGCAGGTGGCCACCTATAGGGAACAAAATCGCCAGTTATTTAAGACCATCAGCAACTTTGGAAGCTCCGACAGGTTTGCCTCTTGAAAGCTTTGCTCGTTTCAATTTCTATTTCTGTTTTTCACGCAGTGTTATTGACAAGGTGGACAGCGCATATGGCCCTTCAGACAGCATTTCCAATAACGATTTACAACTCCGAGCCTCAAAATCTAGTGAAGGTAATTAAAAGAAAAAATACGCTGTTATTGCATGAATTTTTATTGTGTATTTTCTTTCTTTTTGTAGTCAAACCCATTCCACACCCATCGAGCAAGGATTCAGATGATCCTATCGAAGAAGAAGAAGAGGAATACGCTGAATATGATGAGGATGAGTACTACAATGAGAATCCTGTTAAAATGGAACAAAAATCTAGCAAACAATCCTCCACGACAACAACGACGACCGAGACGTCCAGTACTTCCCCCAAAATCTTTTCACAGAAAACGCCATCACAAAGCCAGCAGGCAGCTGTCGCAGATCCTAAAGAGAAGTTCACCCTCCTTCAAAAGCAAAACGGCCGAACTGTCAATTATATACCCAAAACGACCACAGAATCCATTCCCAGCGGTTTCCGAGGCACAGTCAATGTGGAAAAGAAATTCCATACTAAATCTCTGTCACCCACCAAAGATGAAACCAATGGTGATGAAAAGCCCAAAAAGAAGCTACCTGGTCCCGACAGCTACGTGACTGTCACAAAGTCCATCACAGGAAGCATGGACAATACACAAAATCCACCCGTCGAGAACAAGAACTTCCAGTCAACGTATTACACAAAGTCCTCAACATGTGGATACTTTACGTTCTCCTGCAACATCGTCTATGGAGCAAATGGCAGAAGCAAAATCTGTAGACCCAAGGCGCCGACGAATGGCAAATGCTAAAAACTTTATTATCCTTTTTTTTACTTATAATTATTACTACTTAGGACATTTAAGTTAATTCTCCTTATTTTTTGCAACAAGAACAGAAAATATCGTCTTATTACTTCGCACAATGCCATTTAAGACTCATCCAAAGCACTTGTATCTTTTTTTGTATCTCAAAGTCTGGAACTTATCGAATTACATTTTCAAGTGAAATTTATAGAAAGTAACGCCATAGATTGTAACAAAATGAAAATTGTATGTAAGTGGATGTTATTGTACAAATAAAATAAAAGTAAAATTTAATTTAAAAATTTAACAAATCTTTTTACTTACATGCCTACAGTCCGAGGATGAAGCACCTTGATTCGTTTATAGAGCATTGATTGAAGCAATCAAATTTTGCGATAGAGAGAAAAAATTGAGCACTGCATAAAATTGTGTGACACTATACAGTGTGACACACAAGTACTTACTCATTTACTTTGCTATAACCTTAAAATGAAACGCTGAACATTTTAAATTTAATAGCCCTTGAAAAAGGCTCATCCGCAATATCTCTAGCCACAGCGGGGATATATTCGTAGAAACGATTACTAGAAAGCATTCGGTGCCTCTTCTGTCACGTGAAATCTACGCCAAAGCTCACGTGATCCCAAAATCATATCGGGTTTTTCAATAAGAGCGCTACAAAATGAAATTCTTTATTCCTGTGAAAGTACGTTCGATGCCATTATGTATGAAACTCGATTTCTTATGCATGGGCACGCTTGCAGAAGTCCAGACGCTAAACCCAATTTTCGACGGTTTTCAAGCATAAATCGGCCGATACTGCTACAATTTCACGTTCGATATTCGAACGAAGTTCATCAATCGTCGCTGGCTTGTTGGCATAGACCATAATCGTTTGCTGTCCCTGTCGCTCTACTTTTGTAGCGTCCCTGTTGAAAAACCCGTTATAAAGGCCAAAGAAAGTTGTGAAATGAATACGCAACGTCAAACACCGAAGGACAAATAAAAGCTCTGCACTGTTTATTATGAGTCAAAGACCGAAAATGCAAAGATTCGACAAGGACTAATCCATTTAAATTTTCAGACTTTTTAAGGACGAAGAGGAAGGACCATCGCGCATATTTCTGCACTTTGTTTTATGAGGGAAAGGTTACTCCAACTACAGAGACACATGTTTAGTTATTCATTTGCGAACTTATTCCAGTTTACACTCACTCTGATGCTATATTGGACAACTGTAGGTCTTGAAAACGAGGATTCATCATATGCTTCAAACATTGTTATGTCTAACTTGGTCGTAACTGAAGATATTTTTGGTAAAGTGTATTTCAGATATGAAAGGATAGTTTGCTTACTACCCTGATGCAGTTTCTCTTGAAAAACACAGCGAGAAATTAATTATTCCCCTTTTAAAATTGTTCAATCCCTCCATAAGAACATCTTGTTTTTCTCTGGCTTGGAAATCATCGTATAATTTTCTGTGTTCTGTAAGAGATTCTCGTGGTTACTCTCAGTAAACTTATCTTATGGTTTGGGTAAATAAATAATTTTGAAATCATGGGCTATAGTCCAGCAGAATTTAAAAAAAAACTCGGTTTTCATTTCTCTGTTTTTTTTTTCGTCAAAAAAAGTATCTCGAAAGGTGAAAATATTCAAAGTAAACATTTTGTCGTTAGAAAGGTTCATGTGTATGGGTTTTTTTCTGCTGGATAATCAGAATTGTTCCTTCTCGTGGACCCCCGAACAGTCCTTGTAACATTAGAAAAATAATTATTGAACATAGTTGCAACTTCTTAACTTAACGAGGCAACGACATCCACGTTAGGTCTGGATTTGTTCAAAACTCCATATCGTTGACAAGCTGCCATATTTTTTTTCGAATTACCTATATTTTGAGCTAACTTATTTATATAATAAGTGTCTCTATGAAAGTGATTTTCAGGTTTTCAGCGCCTGAGCAATGTGCAAGTCATCCAGCGCTTAAAAGGCTTCAATTTTTTTAACTTTATAGTTAGCTTACTTGCCCGAAATAAGTGCAACTATTATTTATTAGGAAACTGATCAAATGCGATGGAAGAAGTCTGCCCTGTATAAACGTTTTCAAATTCACGTCCCTCATCTTCGGCCGTGGAAATGGAACGGCAGCGTATGATAAACTCATTAAATTCCGATATTAACAGCATACTATTATGGGGCTCTACGAATAGAGTGGAATTTAATGCCTCCAAAAACTCTATGCTGTCTTCTGTCACTAAAGCGAAACTAAAACCCTCAACCATCATCCATTAATGGCGCTTGCATTGGTGAAGCCGAAAAACTTTCAGTACTTTGTATGTGTATCAATAACAACATCGGTTGGAATGATCACATAACCGTTATCGCCAAAAATGCTGCGAAATGTTTAGGTTTTCTAAAGCGGTGCAAGAAATACTGTACCCCATCTGATCTGGCTGTCATATATAAAGCGTACATTCGCCCCAAACTGGAATACAACTCCCATTTATGAGCAGGCGCTCCAAAGACCATCTTGAGCCTGCTTGATAGAATTCAAAATCGGGCGATAAAACTCATAGGGGATACAAATATTACAAAGTCAATTGACTCCCTTCACCACCGTCGTAACGTCTCCTGTCTAACCATGTTTCATCGCTTCTACCATAAGCAGTGCTCTAGCGAATTAGCCAGCTGCATTCCACCCTCTTATCCCTTTCACCGTAACGTCCGGTTCGCCAGGAATGCTCATCAGTTCACCCTCACATGTACTTACATTTTACGGGTAGTCATAACCCCTTGTACGCGCGTGTTCGTTTAAAAACGAATTTAGGCTGATTTGAGGACTGTTAAATCTATATACCCCCTTAGTCTGGAAATCTTGAGGTCAAGCTAAATGGTGGGACTGTGGTTTGAGGTCAAATATAGCCGTTCTAAATTTTGAAGCATTATTTCTTTGTAACCTTATAAATAAATAAATAAACATATGATCCAAACAAGAGCTCGTATCATGAACCACAATAAGAGTTAGTACATCCTGCTTTAAGTGTGAAATTAGGTATGACATTATTGCAAACTTCATCATCAAAGATCGATATTTCGAAAAGAAATACGACATCCGGCAAGTGATCTAAAGACGCAAGAGGAGCTTAAGACGTATCAATTTTTTTTTCCTGGATGCTGCCATAAAAGCCTGTAGACGTACACTCATAAACTGGGATTTGATATTGTCAGCAATGATGATGAACAAGGATATGCCTCAATTTTCGTTGCAGGATATAGGATCGCCTTTTTGTAGTGTTCATATTTGAGCTCGTATCGAACATCTTCGCCTGTCTCTCAGATAGGTAATTATTTCTGTAGACTCTGCAACCATAGACAACAAAACACAAACTCTGCGAATTTCATTGGTATGGGCTCTGATTCACTAAATCTGACGATATGTCCAAGAATACAGATAAGTGAAATCAAAAGCATAAACTTAACAGTAGGAGGACACAATAGACCCATGGTGGGGCTGCACACGCAGAAAAGACCTACATTTTTGGAATATCAGAACGATTGCGTCGCGGTTCGAAACTCAAATGCATTTTGGTTTCAATTGCTCCATGGTTGAAGTCCGAATTGGGGCAGAAAATTCTTTATATTGACTTATTTGTATTCGTTTAGTTCACAGTAAAATGTTCGTCACTAGTTTTATGCCTTTACAGCAAAGCGAATGATGTCATCATCACAAACCATTGACAACACGAACTTGGAATTCTAGTATGATAAACCTATAGGGTTAACATTATCACCCATTTGAGTCAGACGTATGCCTCTTGTCGACAAACTTTAGTGTAGAACGTCTTTATTCATCGCAACGGTCAGTGAATTCGAGCCTGGAGCATATCAATAAGTCCAACTGAAAGGCATGGGCTTCACCGTCATTGAGAAATAAATAAAAACGAATGAATGATGCATTGATCTAATATTATTTGTTAATTTGTTTATTGGACACAGCGTCAATTTATTATTATTTTCGATTTGAAGTAATATTATATTACGACAATATGCATTGTATTACAGTTCTATTACAAGTTTTGGTTTTTGTCTGATGGTGTTCTTTCTACAGTTTATTTCTTTTGTTGTCTTTGAACAAAGTAAAGTAATTATTTATTTTGGTTTTGTTTTTTTTTTATTTTCACTTTCAAAAGATTAAGAGGTGTTTTCTTCTTCATTACTATTAAATGTTCTTATTATTGTATTACACTAAAATTATTTAAACAGCCATAAGTTAAATATCTTTTTTTAATTTATATTGTTAATATTTTTATTTTGTCTAAAAACACACATTACATTTAAAGGTACGGAAATATTTGTTGATGGTGATTTGTTTGTGTTTTTCTTCTTTTGTTTCGTATTCATTTTTTTTATTAATACATTCAAAAAATCAAAACAAAGTTATTGTTGGTCTTCTAATTAAATTGTTTTCGATTTAAACAAACGTTTTAAGCACGTTAAATCAGCAACAAATTGTTATTGACACATAAAAATGTTTTTTTTTTTGTATTTAGTTTTATTCGTTTTTGTAAGAATCTATGCGATATTATGTAAAATTGAAGATGTACTTTAGTTGTGTTACTGAGTTTTCATTAAAAATGTTTTACAATAAACTACGTAGATAGTAAATATTTAGACACATGTAGTAGACAATGTTATATTTGGTTTATAAAAGGAAAACACAATGAGTACATAGTAAGTAATAAGATGCTTGTTTGTTAATTTAAATACACGAAGAGAAATTTATTGAAATTTTGAAACACATAGTTTTTGTTTTGTTTGTGATTTAACATTTTGTTTTTGTTTACCAATCAATTTGTTGCTTTAAAAAGACATTAATTTGTGTTTTATGTATATAATTATTCTTTGTTTAATTAATTTGATTAACAACTTTACGAAAACAATTAGAATATTCCATCCGTACAATATACGAGTATATGATAGTATTTTTTTTTCTTTTAATAAATATGCATGTTTAATTTATTATTATTAATTATTTTTTTTTTGTATATGTGATAAGGTACCAAATATCCTTTTACATTTTCTGCTGTTCGTTTATTTTTTGTCTTTAACAAATCTATCGCGTTTTTGTTTATTTGTAAGATGTATTTTTGTGTTTTTTATTCTTAGTTTAATTAACTGGTATAGTATTTTGCCATATAAAAATATTTGTTAATATACAATTTATTCATAAAAAATATCTATTATTATTATAATTTATATTTTATTTTTTTTTTACATCTTTAAACGAAAGCTACAAGTTTCAACTATATACACTTTTTTATTTTTTTTTTATTTGTAAGATAAATCTTTTGCACTACGACGTTTTTTTTTAAATATTCATTTTATATGAATGCAAGATTATGTAACACATTGATATTTAAATTGTGTATTTTGAGGGGGGAAAGTTTGCATATATAAAATTTCAGTACATTTATAATTTGTTTTATTTATATTCTTATAAGTTTTAGCTTTTTTTAAGATTAATTGTACATTTTTTTTTCTGTTTGCTGCCCATTTAAAATTTATTTAAAAAGAGTTTATAATAATTATATACACGAGAAAAGACAGATACTAAACATTTTAATTGGTGGCGTTATTTCTTGATAAAGTTTTTGTTTTTTTGTGGTGTGAAATATTATTATGTAACTTTAAGTTTTGAATATATCCTATAGAATTATTTTTCCGTTTTCTGTTAATATTTAGTTTTTGGTTCAGCCTATTTTGCGTTTCACTATTTCTAACCGTGTAAGAGATAATTAACAAAAAACCAAAATGAATTAATTGTTTTTTTTAGTTCAGATGTTGGACTTATGATTGTTAATATTTGTTCAAATTGTTTTTTTTTTAATCTCTTTTGCATTTGATGCATTTCATCGTAAGATTTCTTCACATAACTTCTAGTACATATTGGACGGGTTTTCAATCTTGTTTATGTTGCTTTAGATATTTAATTATTTTTATATTGTTGTGTTGTTGTATTTAAATATAAATTAATGAAAAATTTAGAGAACAAAACAAAATATCGCCTAGATGTAGAGAAAACACGCAGTAAATATATTTGAAGCTCATAATTGCATTGTTGGTCTTGTAGAATTAATATTTCATTTTTAGTGTATACTTCGATGGCTCATGTTTTTGGAAATATAATTATATGATTTAAGTGTTATTTTTTCTTTTGCATTGCAATTGCACATGAATTTTTATGTTATCGAAACGATTGTATTTATTTAGAGTATAATAGTTGAACAATGAATATGATGGAGGAAAAAATAAGATTGGATTTTTCATATTCATATCAATGATTAAGAAAGGAATAAAGCGTACAATTTAAGCCAGATTTCAAATTTAGTCAAATAATCCAAAAGAGAAAAAAAAGGAAAAGAGCCGAAACGGTCTCCCAGCTTGAAGATATAAAAGAGTCTTAAAACAGAAATATAACACGTTATTTCTGTAATAAGAATATGGTCTTATTGAGCGATGTTCTGCTAAGGACTATGATCTGAGAGATTTGAGAGACCTAAAGAAAGTCCGACTGGCTTACGTTCGGCAGTTTGTCGAAAAATAGTTGCCCCCTTTCTTTGTGGTCTCAGCAGTCAAGCTTCCGCTCAGACAAATACATTAAAACTCAAACTACTTCCTGACATTCTTCATCATTTCAAACTTTATATGCAGAAAATTAAAGACAATGAATGGTTGAATAAGATTATGTGTTCGTTTTCTAATCTTTACAAGTTATTGAATGTTTTACCAGTTCAGTTATTAAAAAAAAACATATTACAAAGCCACTATGAATATCCAACTGGTTGTCTTTGTGTTCTGTTTTTGTAGTAGTTTCTTCTTTAAAAAAGCATGAATGTTTAATTTTTTATATATAATTTTTTTGATTTAATTCTGCAGATATTAAATGTATTTTTTGTTTAAAAAAAAATAAACTTTTACAATAATATCTACTTAGTATTGTAATTAATATTATTCATAGGTGGGAAAATATTTTATTTTGTTAATACCTACATTTGTCATATTTATTTATTTTTTATTTAATGATTTACATACAAACTGCTGTAAGGTACATTATTCATGGAAATTGATATACGAAATTCTATATAAACTTGTATCGTGCCTACAAAATCTTGTATATAATATATAACCTATGCTTAGAGACATCCTGAAGCAATGATAACCAGTGTATTTCTATTAATATCTACGCATGTATATATAACTAATATAATTATTATTATTATTATTTTCGACGACACAATACTCTACTGCATAATACAATGTTTTGTAGTTAGTATGATTACGAATACTATTTCCTTTGCCTTTTGTGAATATGTTGATCATTAAAGCGAATCGATTTGAATTGTATAAATTGTATTCTACATATAAATACGTATATAATTAATTAAAAAATATGTTAAATCATCTTACTTTAGTATTTTTTTTTTCTTGTTTTTTTTTTGTTAGTAAATTCGTGCAAAATGTAAGTACTAAATTGTATTGGGGCTTCTTTTTGATTTGATTTGTTAAATAGAAGTACGAATTTTTTTTTTAAAATATTTTTGTTTAAATAAATGTTGATTGTTTTCTTTTTAAGATAAATCTTGTGGAATTTTGTTTTAATTATTAAATTAACTAGATATAGAAAAAAGTCAATTGATCACCATCGTTAATAAATTTTTTTTTTAAGTTTTATATTCAGAATAAAACTCTACACACAATTAATAACACAAACACTGATTATACATTATATACAATAATTTAAAATACATAAGGATTATGTTTGAGTATATTTTTGTTTATGAGTGTTTGTAATATCTCGAACAGACAAATTTTAAAAGTGGTGATAGTCTACAAGTTTTAATATGGAGGCAATCATTAGAGAACTTATCGTCCATAAAAAGTGAATTATCAAACCATCAGCCCTAAGTATCTTAATAAATAACCTGAAAAAAACGTCACAGCAAGACTAAAGAGCACCAAAGTCGCGGGCCCAGACACATCACAATAAAACCCTTTCTTGACAATGTTTTTTTAAGCTTCGCACAAACACCAGATTATCTAACAATTTTTTACAATCGACGGTAAATGAAACGTCGACACGGCGCAAAGTCCTGAAGGTTTGAAAGCAAGACTTTCCAACCGTTCAATATGCAATTTCTGAAACTATGTCATGGTAATAGTCACCTTCCTCAGTAACTGGGATACGACGAAGGTGTTGGATTAAACACTCATTCCAACAATGACCTCAATGATGGGACAAATGCCAAAAAAGGTTATTTTTCGTGTAGTTGTGCATAAATGAAATTGAAATTGAAATGCTTGTCAGGATTCAGTCCTTGTCAAGTCTAGAATCTCGACTACACAGCTTTTATGAACTTTTGCTTTTGATGCAAGAATCCGACAATAAGCCTGAAAGATTTAAATACTCTCAAAATGTTAATAAACGAGGTGATTGGGCTTTGATGTGAACTGCAGATCATTCCTAGCCGCCAAGTGCCGAAATCTTTATAAAGTACACGATCAAAAAGGGAGAGGCCGGCAAGTCAATTGTGAGGTCTTGGGAGCACCCTTGCCAGCTATAAGAGTTAAACTCCAGCTGAGGAAACCTATAGATATTTAAACCGAATCGTTGGTCAAATGGATCATCTGCAACTATGTACGGCAGTATGTTTGGATTGCTCCGATTAAGTAAAATTTATAAGAATTTGAACGAGTATTACTGTCACACTTCAAAAAAGAATGTGTAAATCAAATCAGCTGAGATTTCTATCCATAGGACATTTCCTTTGATTTTGATATTTTGATTAGCCGTCCGAGAATTCACTCAAAGTACAAAATCTCACACTAAAGAGAGCTTCTATTTATACTATAAAGTTTCAGTAAAAAACATTTTGTTTATGTTAATATAAAATGCTGGGCTTGGGCGATTCATCTGCCTTCCCAATGACATAAATACATAAGTATTTCCAATCGCAAGAAGATTTTTTTATATATACTTGTGGGCAAAATAGAGAGGAACAATAACTCATTTATTAATGCGTTGAATCTATGCAAGAGCTTAAAGGAATTGTTATATTAATAAAAAATAATCTGCAAATTCGTTTTTTCTCATTTAACAATTATGCTCATATTTACATTTACTTAAATAAATATATTGATATATGTAATTTATTTATATACCTTTTATGCAAAAGTTAACCTCTTCTTTATTTTGTGTTTGTCTGGCATTAAATCTACTTTGTAAATTAATATTACATTATATTTAAAAATCACATTTATTTTTTTATTTTTTTTGTTAAACGGAACCATATGAAAATGGAACATTTTAATAATTCATAATAATATTTATCAATGTTTATTTTTGCAAATATTTTAATTAAATTGTTTGAACTTGTTTTGGTTTCTTTCCTTAAATATTTATTTAATTTATTGATTTATTTAATTATTAGTTTTTTTTTTGGTTAAGGCATTTGTAAATCTAATATTTCTACTTCTCTTTCGATTTTTTTTAAATACATAACTCGTTTCTACATAGAAGTTTTTTTTTTGCTTTTTATAAAGTGTTACTCAAAGATGTTTAATTAATTATTTTATGGGGGTCAACTTTAACTAAAATGCTAGCAAGACAGCCACAAAAAAAATGGTAATATTTTATTGATTATGTATTTGGTGTTATCTGTATTGCGTTTCAAAATTTAACTTGTAATTATGTTTAATATTTATATATATGAGGATATGTCAAGAAAATGTGTCGATAAATTATAATAAAATAAATTTATTGTAATCGAAACTGGGTATATGATTTTATGTTAATTTAAAACACCAAAAAATATATTTAATAATTAATTTCAGTTGAATTCCTTTAAGCTTTAAAATGTTTATCTGCTATTCTTACCGCGCTTAAATGATACTTTTTCTTAATACACCGGAATTAGTTAAAAAAAAAATCTGTAATAAATATGACACGGAATTGCAATTTTCTTTTTAAAGTTTTTACTTTCGTCCATATGTCGGTTTATTATTTGACTACAGCCTAGAGAAATAAATTTGATGGAAAATAATTTCAAAAGCAAGTCAAGCTGATGCAGGGTATCAAGAGTTAACACTTTAAAGTGGCGAAAATATTCCTGTGATTTTTGGCACAAATCCCGATGTAGGGCAGGCGAAAAAAGACTCTTACGGACCATAAAACTTCCAGTCGAAGGCTAGTTCTATCCAGGATTTGCGTTAATTTAGTAGTTAAAGACACAATTTAAAAAAAGAATTCTTTCTCGATCAACCAAACTTACATAATGCAGGGTGGGGCGTCACAATGTGAAAGCAAATTTGTTGTTCTTTTTTGTAACAAACAAGAGTTTTTAAAAAGCCTGAAGAGATGAAGTCAGTTCAGTTTTGCCAGTTTGGCAGATCACACGGCTCATGTATATTTGACGCCATTTGCTAGACATCCCGGAAGCATGGACGTTATCGGAGATGGATGAAAATGCTCTTGACCGCTTTTGGTGAAAATTCAAATGCCGGAATCATTTGAATTTTCACCGCGACTCAGGTGGCAATTAAGAGCAGATAGACTTCAAAGCGCCAGCCAAAGGAATCTCGAACCATCGAAAGACTGTGTAGAGTAAATCGGATAAATTTAAACTTACTCCAAAGCCACATTTAATAGCATTCATAGTCCTTATGGTAGATATATGTATTCCGACATTACTAATCCAGCTATGCTGCAATAGTTTCTCCCAATTTTTCGCCACGGAGAGGCACTATCATGTGCCTTCTTTCATTCTCGTGCTACACAGAAGGCACTTTCTTCATCAATTCGCTCCATTTTTTTAGGATGTGCGAACGACTTCGCAATTCGAGAAAAAAGGAGTTGGACTGAAGAAAATCGAATCGAATTTGCTCTTGAAAACTATTCAACCGAAAAAAATCCGAAATAATATGATATGTCGATGGTCGGGGAAATTTAAAAATTATTTGTACAACCAGGACGATTGCGTTTATGGTAAAATTTTTTTTTGTAGTTATCGAAGGCCATACATACTCTCGAATAATTTAATTTTAGAAGAAGGAAGATCTGAAAAGGACATCTTTGTGATGGTGGCGTTCATCAGATGAAGAGGAGATCCGAGAGGTTTGAGTTCTTGTGTTTTTCTTCAATCCATTCTATCTTCCAAATCACGGAGTGTTGGAGTCATGATGATTATGAGAATAGCAGTGAATGTAGAATGCATAGTATATGTTGCTATCAAAGATATTCAGAACGCACGAAGGTATCTCAAGGGATAGATATGTTGATGATTATACGCATCTTCTCAATTAGCTTATGGATGAAGTGGAAAAAAAAGACGAATACGAACTCGACCAACTTACGGCAGAAATTCCAATCCGAATTTTTTAACTGAATATTTCTATTTGGAGAATGCTGGCACACAAGTGTTGTTTGAAGAAACAAAAGACCAAATAATAAAATCGCAAAATAAAAGAAAATAAAAAAAATTAATTCCAAACGAAAATAAAAAACAACTCAAATAATATTTTTTTTTTTTTTCAATAATCATGTTTACAATTTATTAATCGATTTTCGTATCTTGTTTTTTTTGCTTTAGTAAGAAGATTTTTTTAAACAATAATCCATAAATTCCGGAGAAAAAATAAAATTATAATTATAGTTTATGTAAAATATGTGTACTAGTATATTTATATATTTATAAAGAAAGGCAGAAAGCAACTAACTAAAAATAATAATCATAAAAGTAATCATTTTGTTTTTTGTGTATGATAATATATATATTAAGTAAGATATAATATATTTAAATTGACAAATCCATATTTAGTACGCGTTAAATTATTTTGTATAAATTGTTTGTTTTGCCATTTCTTTAGTTAGTTCGTTTGTTTCTCTTAATTTCTTATAAAAGTTTTCAGTACATGCAAAATAATTATTTTAGTTTTAATTTTAATCGATTAAATGTATATTGATTTTTTTGTTTTTAGTTTCTTTACGGTATTTATATAATAATTATAATAATAAAACAGTATACAAATCCCTTTGATAGTTTTCTAAATTTTAATTGATATATAACACAATACAGACATATAATTGGTATTTATAATTATCGTAAGAAAAACAGATAAAATTTAAATAATTAAAATAAAAATTGGTATATCATGTATGCAGAATCAAAGTTTTTTTTTTATTTTTCTTCTTATAATAATAATAATAACTAGAATTTGTTTGTATTTAGTTTTTCTTTTGTTGTTTTAATTTCTACTAAAGCCTATAAAAAGTCACAAAAAGTTTTCTTATTCCTAACTAAAATTGAAACAAATTTATTTAATTTTCTGGTGTATTAATAAAAAAATAATAATTCTCGGTGTACAATAAAGTTTTAAGCAGTTTTTCAATAAAGTATTTTGTAAGTTATATGTATGCATAGGTATAAAGCAATCATCCATTGAAAGCAGGATATAAACGATAGTTCTGAGTTAACGCAGATATAAATTTAAAAATTATATGTTAAAATTGTGAATATTATTAAAGAACATATACAATTTAAAAAGCAATTAAAACAAGGGAACAAGATTTGTGTTTCTATTTCTAAATTCCACAAGCGATGAATATTTATTTATATTTGTTTTGCCGGTCACTCAACTTATGCTACAAAACTTTTATATATTTATTTTAAAGCCCTTCTATGTGTATATCTATATAAATATTTGTTTCGATTCTAAAATATAAGAAAAAATAATAAAACAATACTTCACTAAGGAAAAGTTGTCAACCCTATAGTTATGGTATATGTATTAAATATATTTTATATGTGGTCCATGAAACCATCTAACGCTTCGATTTAAAGATACACAAACTATTTTATTTAAATTTATTTCTAAAATTATTTTTCTTTTTTATTTGGGGGATGATAGAAAAGTGTCGGACCTTTTGTATTGTTGATCGTCATCGTAGATTTTTTCGGTTTGTTGGCTTTCCCTGTGCCAACTCAATGGGCGAATAGAGATAAAATAGATGCAAGAGATTGAATACGATATTCGTAGGAGCTGACAAAAAGAATGCTATTATAGCAAAAATAGCAATCGACCATGGGTTTTACTTTCAAATTTAAACAACCCAAAATGTTGTAAACTAAAATTTTTACAATCACTAAGTTGAGTAATACGTATGTCGAAGAAAGCGTTTAAAACAATACTACTTTTGGGCTAAAATAAAACAAGAAACTTAATTAATGCAACTATAGTACAAACTCGGAAACCACAAATCGAACCCAGAGTAAAATGTGATTTTTCAAATATTAATATTAATAAATAATTAATCATAAGAATAAAACAAAAAATAGGTCTTGTTTCCAAATGTTCTCAACACAAAAGCTCGCAAGTTGCATGAGACAATAAAAGGGACAACTTATAGAAGATATCCAATGAAAAACAAAAAAGATAGGACCTCCGCCACCTGAATCTATATTGGGCAGATGCTTTCCACAAAGTCAGCTTCTATCAACTCGTTTAGAAACGAAACTGATGAGCTTGATCCAATGAAGACCAGCACCAAATCAGTTTGAGTGCAGATGAAAGCGAAGCTGAACATAGAATATGTTTTAAGATAAGAGTTAATGGCTGTGTTATCATTTTACCCACGCCTTTAGTGACCTGAAGACCACTCTGCACTGCTGCTCGTCAAAGCTAGAACTGTGTTAAAGTACATACAGCATTTAAAATATTTAAAGAAATTAAACGTAAGCTATTGAAGAAGCATGTTTGTAATTAAGTACAGTGAATGCACTAATCATACTTCTTTTGCATTGCAATTACCGAGTTAGTACAGTATATGCAATAAAAACTCAACTTAAATATATTCCGAATTCGTTTCATACACATTTACACACTTCAATCTCTTTAGAAAACATGAAAGACAAAAATAATATGCACTCGTTATGAACAGTTTTCCATGATTTGTGTAGTTTTCTGAAACATCAACAATTTTTCGTCAAATTGTTTAGACGAGCCATTCAGTTAAACCATTTAAGAAAAATTAAGATTCGCTTTTGATAACAATAACTTGAATAAACATCTCCATAGGAATTGCCATCTAGGCATGGTAGTTCCTTGACAAGAAGACGATGTTACGAAATCGCTTTGCGCGATTACATGACAAATTTCCGAACAATTACATTCTAAAGAAGTATTTTTAACTGCAAATGCGATATAACATTCTTAAAACAAAATCCATCATTTCAAAGCAATTACTCTAGTCGACTTAATATTTTATGACATATTCTTATATGGAAAATGGTAAATTATTGTCAAATACAATCAGACACCGCAAAGAAAATAATAATTTAATTGTAAATTTCTGATCGGAAGAAAAATTTAAATAAGTAATTCTTTGTTAGCAATCTGTATTAATCATAACTATGTGCTGAAAAAAAACGCTGCACTTGATAAGAGAAGTTTTTAGGCCATTAAAGGCCATTTAATAATACTTGAAACGAAAGAGTCTGTGAAGTAAGTCAAGAGAAATATTGATTGCTTATTATCGAGGTAATCAAACGGAGCCTCTTTAAGAGTAAGTTCGTTGCATTCATTAATTGTTAATTTTTCTACTGATTCTGCTACGAGATCTTGGGATACCCCTTTAAAGCAAAGTTCTGCTTAAAACCGTCCTTTTTAAAAAAAATCGCAAAAGATTCGGGAATAGACGATGAAACTAATGTTGCTGCTGAGCAGGCTTTCAAAGGGAAATTTTGAAGCTAAGTTGCGAAATATCATCGACACTATTCTGTATTTTTTCCTGGCAAAAAATTTGCCAACAATTTAACAAATGAAAGAAGAATATATTTATTTATGGAATTTCGAGAAAAAAATACCAAATATCTGTTTGCCTTCATGTTTTTATTAAACAATTTTTTCTTTCATGTTATTATTAAATGGATAAAGTTTACCGGCAGCATACCTTATAAACTTTCAAATCAAATGTCTGGGCTTTCCTTTTATTATCAAGAAAGAAAGCAGTTTGAAGTTAAATAGCTGACTGAAAACGTTTTGCTTAGAATCAAGCAATTGAAATTGGAACATTTTATGAACAATGAATCTGATACTAAGCTTGCACATTTGTTTGTTGACTTAATAATTATGTCTGCATCAAAGCGTAATAAAGAATCACAAAAAAAACCCTCTAGTTTTTATCACTACACGAATTTTATTATTCTAATTTATATCGTAGAAATCTCGTATTTGTTTGTCATCTCTTACTTTAGGTCCGACAACTTTTCAAATCATCTGCATTTGCCTAACACAAAAAAAAAAATACCTACTTGTAAGAAATTTCAATATATTCCCATTCTTTTTTTAAACCTGCTTATGTTTTATTTTTTATGTTTTTAGATTCTTGCCTACGTTCTTGTTTTTCTAAAAAGAAACCCGAAAAATAATGCAGGGTTATTTATATATGATAGAATTTCGTTTAATATATATATATTTTTTTCTTTCTACTAAATAGCTTAAGTGTTTTTATTTTTATTTTGCAGATTTCGTTAGTATTTAATTAAATGTCTTGTATAAATGGTTAAAACGAATTTGCGTTTTTTTTTTCTTTTTCATAATAATAATTATTTTGTTGTTTGTTTGTTTGTTGTTATCGTGTTTACTCAGCGTTTTGCATCACCTTCTACTTCTTAAACTTTAAATATAGATATATATATATTTATTTGTTGTTTGTATATAATAATAAGTATTATTTAGACGATCATTATAAAACTACATCACATTAATATATTTCCATAATAGTTATTTAATTACAATTATTTAGTTATATATATATTTGTTTGTTTGCGTATATTAGTATAAAGTTGTATTTTCCTACACTCTTATGTTGTTGTGTTTTGTTTTTTTTTTTTACAATAAAATTCTAGTTTGTTCATCATATTTTATTTGACAAATACAATGTTTAGTATTTCTTTGATTGAAAATAAGAAGAGAAAAAAAACAAACAAAAAAACGCGATTTATTAATTTCTACTTGGTTATAATTTGTTTAAAAGAAAAACAAAATACACTAATTTCTATATTATTATAAAAGCATTTTTTTTTTCACTCCACAATCAACTATTGGATAATTCATAAATGTATACCACAATAAAAAGCTAACTAGTATATGTATATTCAAAGAACCATTATCCATGCCATTTGTTTACGTTTTGTAAGCGTAAATATCGATTATTTCTTTTCCTCTTTCCTCTACTCATAATGCGCCAGTATAAAGGTTTTGCTGGTCTTTTTTAATTTAATTCAAAATGTTTAACAAACTTTTGTTTTGCTCTTAAATTTGTTACATACAAAAAATTATTTTAATATTATACAATAAAAACCCTTAAACCCATTGTGCTCTACGACAAGTGTACCGTATTATTGTTTCGATTAGTTGAAAATAATTAATAATTAATAAGAAATAAATGTACTGTTATACTGTTATACGACGTCTTTTGCCAGTAGTGATTTCAATAATTCCTTAATTTATGAATTTACAATTTTTTTCTTTTGTTTTGTTTAAACTTATCATTTTAGAAGATATGAGTAATAAAAAAGAAATAATAATAATAGTAATATATTACAATTAAAAAAAAATGTGTATATATATAAGTATGTATATATATTTAACGAGAAGACAACATCGCACTACTTTTACACTCTATCGATATATTATTTGTATACGCATGTGTGTCTGTGTGTGTATTGTTTATAATTTTTTTTTATATATCCATTTAGAATATTTATACAATATATTCATGAATAATATATGCACTTTTTTTCGTTACTAAAAAAAAAAGAATTAAAATCTCTTTGCAGAGAGTTACAAATGTGTGAGAGATTGTTTACATGTTTACATGATGTGTAATTCCTACACAAGCGCACATTCCTTAAAAATAAAATATATATATATATAAAATTAAACGGGCTTTTTTTGATTGCCACTTAAAAAATAAACTAAAAAAAAAACACTATATTAATAATAATTTCATTAATAATTTTCCACATTTTTCACATTCGTCGTCTTCATCATTCTTCTAACAGCAAAGTTCAGTTTAATTTCCTTTCGGTATATTTTATTCGTTTCCTTTTACAGGGACGCGGCGTTGCAATCATTGCGGGGTTGCTATTGTCCGCACGCTGTTAGGGTTTTTTAAAATTAATCGTTTGTTGGAGCAACGTGAACCACCATTGAGTTATTTGCAGGTTGGTTTGGTTTTGTTCTCGCTGCTTCTGTAAATCCCGATGGTTATGTAGGAATTCACCAAAAAATTCTAAATCATTTGGAAACGATCTATGGGAATATAGAAACAAGACAACAATGCATTAAGAAATCAATTTGGCATGAGACAAATTGCATTTGTGAGGTAAAAAATGCGTTGTTGTTTAAACTCACTCGATTGTGTGTCATTTTATTCTCCATACCATATGTTCGCAGGTGCGTAATGGCCATGCTTGCTGGCTACCTGAGCTGGACTCAATGGGCCGAATTGACTGTACTGGGTTGGGAATTGAATGTGGGCCGGTAAAGGATGAGCTGGGAGTACCTAGAAAGATTCAAAAAATTATTTCATTAGCCATGGATTGGTGCCAGCATAAATTTAATTTTCAATCATGAAAATTCACTTGCAATTTCGAGCGACATTTTGACAGAGCGTGGATCTCTTCGCGAATGAATTCCACAACATTACAAATGTCTGTATCGGAGGAATGAAAGCCTCAATAACTAAGGCTTTTTAAACAAATTTTAAGACAGGCTACGAGGAAAATAAAACGCAACGAACTCTCGTGTCCCAGAACGAATTCTTAAGTTGTAAAAAATAGGGTGAAGAAATTGTTGTATAAGACACAATTTTTTAGCTTTATCTAGTTTGGTTTCCAGGAAGGTAATTCTGCCTAAGATGCCCTTTTCGAGTTTCGTTCCCAAATGGTTTTCGTGGTTTCAGGTTTGAGTGGTTCAAATCCTTCCTGGCGAATAGTTCACAGACGGTCAAAATGGAATGAAAAATTAATGGTATTAGTTATATAAATATGGAAGAGCCAAAGGGCTCTTTTATCGGACTTATACTTTTTTTAATTTATACCTTTCTTTGAAAATCAGACTCTTTTCAGTTCTTGTGAAAAAAAAGAATCTTTGAAGCTGTAATAAATTCCGACAGTCGGCAAAAGCTGTTTTCAGATAACATCCAAAAAGGACACCCAAGCAGCGACTCAGCGAGTGGACGACCAGACGAGTTCCAGGCAGAATTGGACTGGAGTCGTTAATATGCAAAAGCCTGCGTTGTCAGAGAAAACATAAAAGCCCGGTTAACATTTTGAAAGGAGCACGTTTTCGAACAGATTGGAAGGAATACTTTTGGCATCGCCCTCATGAGCGAGGATGTTTAAGTTGTTGGCATATTGGCCAAATGGTAAAAATAACGGATAATATGAAAAAGGGAAATCCTGCGAATAAATCTACTAGAATTTATGGATGGAGACATATCCAATTAATGGAATGGTGTTTCAACAGGAGAACATCAAGCTTAAATCGTAAAATAATGGCTTGAGGATAAGTATTTTCAGACAATGCTTTGGCCAGCCCAAAGCCTCGATTTGAACCCCATAGTGGGCTTTCGTGAATGTTATTATTATTGTTATTTCGGTTATTTTTTTTTGTACTAACATTTACAATTCTACAACACATTAAACACAATACCAATATAACTATCACTGTTTAGAACTTTTAGCGCTGGCGATAGGAATTCAAAGACGATATTTTGGCAAAATATGTTATCGCTGAGTTGAATACACAGAACCTCGTCAAGCGAGATCAAGTAGTGATGCTTGTGTGGAAAATGTATCCAAAAGAGAATCCGTTAAGCTTCCTGTTTCAAAATAAAAATGCGAAAAACAGTCGTGCTGTCCGGATGAGAAAGATCATAGCGAAGGAGCCTAAAAATTATCAGTATATCCAACTGGATAGCTGAGACTCTAGAAGTACTTATGGGCTTGCATTTTTCAAAAGATTAAACACACGATGTCCCACATCTATTCTATGCTAACAAAGTGCAATCATGTCGGCAAAACTGCGCTTTGAAGATTTTTGTCCGCCATCACAAAATGTGTGTGAGAAAATTCAGACTAACTGACATGCAGATGCTTCGCAAGGATACAAGATTCGATGTAAACCTTACACAAAAGGGAGCGATTGGTTCGGTTGGTTCTGTCAGGAGAAATCAAAACATGGGGTGCGACAATTAAAAAGAAGCTTGGGGTGCTGACTGCAATAGAAGCTTTCATAAAAAAGTGAGAAGCTTCCTGTTTTGTGTAAATCCAGTTTAGAACGCATTTTATAAAAAGAATATCGCTTACCTGTCGATTGGATGCATTGTGTGCTGGTGGTGGGACCACTCGATTATAGTTCTGATATGGTGCTTGCGACACAAACACAGTCGGCCTCCGGTACATGTCTCCTTGGGCGTAAATCTCTTGTTGTAAAATAGCCGCTGGTGAACCACCAATTGGCGTATTCGACTGGTGCTGCTGACGATAGATCGGTCCACCCCAAGATTGAGATGGTGCTGCGGCGACTGTATTGGCCGCCGCGACAACTGCCGCTGCAGCTGAATTCTTCGAATGCGCCATTGGTGGTGGGGCCACCTGCTGTGCCACCATATACGACGACGATGTCTCGCGCTTGTGGTGCGTATTGTGATGGGCTGGTGGAGCCCACGATGAACGCTTGTCGACCTGTGGATAATCGTAAAGTTCAACTGGCTCCTGCTTCGGCACATGCAGTTGTTGTTGCTGCTGTATTGGCTGTTGCATTTGTTGCTGCTGCAACTGCTGTTGTTGGTTGGATGAGGAGCTTGGTGCTGCAATGGCTGCGGCAGCTGCTGCTGCTGAATTCGATGACGATGGCGCCGAATTGTTTGCCGACGATAGGAAACACTCGTTCTGGGCCATTGCGAGGATGCGTTTCTTTTGCGACTGACCTGGCTCGTATTTGATGTTGGCATGCTGATACTTTGGACTGGTGGCGGCGCCACGGCGATGGTCCTCGTTGTCACTGTCACCTACGGTTACGCATGATATTACATTTTTGCGATGTTTACTCGAGGGAGCTGAGGAGGATGATGATGAAGATGAGGTATTATGATGCGTGATGGCACCTAGATTCGTGGCATTCACGTGATGCGTGATGCCAACGCCTCCAGATGAGGAGCAATGATTACTTAAACTATTGTTACTACTATTATTACCAGAACTATGCTGGTGTTGTTGCAATATTTGCTGTTGTTGTTGTTGTTGTGAGCTTGTTACATGAGAAACATGATTTAAATTTTGATTATTGTTATTACCGTTGTGGTAACTAGTGCTACTGGCCACGTGATGCTGCTGTTGCTGTGGTTGATGGTGTGGCTGCTGCTGCTGTGGTTGTTGCGGTTGGGCCTGATGGTGCTGGTGTTGTTGTTGCAGCTGAACTTGCTGTTGAACTTGTTGATGCGATTGGTGCTGCTGGTGTTGTTGTTGTTGCGGTTGCTGCTGGTGCTGTGTATGCTGTTGGTGTTGTTGATGCGGATTGTGGTGCTGTTGCTGTTGTTGATGCTGTTGTTGCTGCTGCTGTTGCTGATGTATCTGCTGCTGATACTGCGAATGATGCTGAACAATGTTCGATGCTGACGATGAACCCTGATGGGCGGGCTGATTGTTTGTTGGCATTGCAACGCCGTTGCTATTGCGACACGACAACGATGAGGACGAAGCCGATGTCTGAAGCATAGACGAAGTCGTTTGAGACTGAGCGTGGGCACGCTGAGTCGTCTTGTGATGGCCAGCGTGTGTCGTTGCCGGAACATCTGGCGATTCGTCTTCGCTATCGGAAATCGTAATCACTGCAGTCGGTGATGGTGTATCGTGAATTGTGATCGTTTGTTGCTTCACTATCGCACTGTGACCCATTGGATTGCCACCACCATTTCCACATGAAATCACGTGATGACCACCACCGTTGTTCGCTTGTCCGTAAGATGCTGATGGGTGGCCTCCGGCTATGAGCTGAACGTTGCCACCACTACTACTGCTACTACTGTGATGATGCTGTCCGCTAATGAGATCTAGAAAAAGAAAAATATTATACAACGAATTCGTTTGTAGACGAGAGACGAATTCTTACTGTTGGATGATGATCCGACAACGATAGCTGCACCACTGCCACTGTAGTAATTGCAGTTGTGCGAGCCGTGATTGTGATATTGTGGCGAAACATGTGCACGGTTGTAACGCTGCTGGTGTGGTGGAGAACTCTCCTTAACACGCTTCTTAACCGGCGACAATTGGTTGGCTTCCTTCTTCTCGTGCCGCGGAACTCTGTAAGAATTTCCTTTACTTTAGAAAGGATACGTAAAAGATTAAAATATGAATTACTGCCTGGCTGAAGACCAAATGGACACTAGCTACGAAAAAGACCTTTGAACAAATTATGTATAGACTTACACTAAATGGTGAACTGGAGACTCTTTCTTGAGCTCGTTCCGCGGTATGTTTAGGTGGTGTTTCGGGTAGATCTCCTCCACATTTAAGAACGGTGTAGAATCAACGATTAGCGAGTGGGCGGGTGCTTGTTGGGCCCACGATGGTACCAGCGCCATTTGACGACCCGTATTAGGCCATGCCACACCACTGGCTTGAACCCTGTTGGTGAGAAGCATTCGCTGTCCAGATGTTGGCTCAACCATTGACACTGGTACAGGCACATTCACGTACTGCTGAGGAGGAACCTATAAATGTTTATTATTGTATGAGGTTTTGCGCCGTCGCGAGACGTGATCCCTTTACTTACTTGTAAAGGAGGTTGCATTGCTGTACTGCCGACAACGACATGCTTGGTGGGACTCGGCATCGCTTGATAGGTGGGCGGGCAAAGTATATTTGAAACCAATTGATGTTGGAAGGTATCTGCTCGCCCTTGGGCATACTGACGACCAACATTTCGCCCGCCATAGATCTGATAGAGACTATCGTATGTGATGGGTCGATCGCGAACCAAACGCTGCACTTGGCTCGTCAGCTGATTGTTAATAGTGAACGTCATGTTCTCTGTTGTATTTGGAACAAAGTTTGTAACCAATGTGGACGTTGGTTGGACCCTAAAAAGCCAATTCAATACTCATTAAGAAAATGTATACAAAATATTTTGGTAGCAAACTTACGTATGGAAATCTCCACGCCGACACACCTCCATCATCTGTACAGACGCCTTGACATTGTTGCAATAGACATAATCCACCAAGTGGGTCAGCCTCACAAATGAATGATTAAGCGCTTCGGCAGGCGTTAACCGTCGCTCCTGATCAATCGTAAGCATGCGTTTAAGCAAATCTATAAACTCCCGACGATCGGTCTTCTCTGCGAGTAGCTGACCACCTTCCAAATCGGTGGGCACATTTACTTGACCGATGTCATCCAAACAATTGAAAATATATTTTCGAGCCTCTTTACTCTTTGTATTCGTTTCAGCCTCGTGCTCTTCAGTTGTTTTCAGTCTCCAGAAAGGGTAGGTTGAATCGACGTCGCGATAGAAAAACTTCGAGGTCTTCGATGCGCTGTTCAACATGTGCTCGGTGGGCAAACCTTGTGTCTGTGATATGTACCTACGATATAAAATTTATTATATGTATTCAAATGGTTAAACTTAAACTTCTATGTTTTATTACCTTATTTGATCAAATTCAGACGATCCCGGATACAAGGGCCATCCTAAAAACAGCTCAGCCACCACACATCCCAGCGACCACATATCAATCGCTTCGCAGAATGGCAGACCCAAAATGATCTCAGGTGCACGATAGTAGCGCGATTGTAAATATGTATTGCATACGGTCTTACTCACATGCGATGCACTTCCAAAATCAATCACTTTCACTCTAGAAATTACAAATTACCCATTTTTAGTTGATATTTCAGAAAAAGAAAGCATAACTCAAAACCTACCTGTATGGTTGCCGAACTGGATCAACCAACATGATGTTTTCGGGCTTCAAATCAGCATGAATTAATCCGAGTTGTTTCAACTTTAACAACGCCGTTAAGACCTTAAAAAAAAAGTTTTTTAGAAACGAAAGAAGCAGAACAAAAAATTATGTTATGCTCCTCATGGTGTGTTTGACCCAACGCGATTTGTTCTAAGGTTTTTTAGTTATGCAAGTTCAGATACTTCGTGGAATAAAGGGGATCCGATTTTTTTTTTCTTAAACTTAGAGGGTTCCGACATTCTCAGAGAATGTGAAGAACATTTTCCTCTGCAGAAATAAATTCATTGTACCAAGGAACGCCCACTTTTCATGCAAACAACGAATTCAAGAATTATATATATTAAGAACAGTCGTAAGAACAAAATTACTAGAAAAAATTGTGTCCAAACGACTTATATGGATAATGAAAAAAACAAATATAAAAACACCAAACCAATTCGTTGTTTCTGCAGTGTTATGTTATGTCACTTTACTTCGAAAACCAATTTGACATCATGGGCATTCATATAATTCTGAACAAGCTCAGAGAGTGGAAAATTTGTTCCGGCTTGTTTTTGTACATAAAATCATTTTAGTCTACAGAAAGTTTAGACTGAAAGCGAATAATTTCTATTTCAATATAAGTATAAAACTTATTTAATGGTATCCCACAGGGTTCGCCGAACCATCTAACAATCAGAACCAGCTTGAAAGTTTAAGCAACTACGCCAGTAAAAAACCTCTTCACTCAAGCTGGCCTACCTGCCATTGACCAAGACAGAGACCTCTTCACAGCACGTCTTGCCCAGAAAATATGATAGCCCAACTAATCGACAATAATCCAGGAGGCTTAAAAAATTCTACTTTGTAGAAAAATACCAAAATACCCTTTCTCCATGTACACCGCCATAAATACCTCAAGGAACATATGTAGATATCTCATACATTTAAACCCATTGTCACCTAGTAATACCACTCCATGGCAATTACCATTTGACGTGATCAACACCAAGTTACCAAAATTCAAAAAGGACTATACCACAAATGAAACCAAATCATAACTATTCCATGAAATTATTACCAATTTCAAAACAAACTCATGGAATATTCTCTACACAAATCAGACAGTGGTACTGGATTCGAAATAATCACGGAATGTGGCGACATTTTATGGGTTGAGCGATTTCCAGATTATTTCTCTGTTTATTCAACAGATGCTTATGCAATTATTAAATCACCACCCCAATCACCAAGATGCTTGACAACAACAACTTATGATCCTCTGGGTACCACGACACTGAGGTATAAGTGGGAAATGATTTTGCAGACCACTTCCACCTTAGAAAGGGTATTTTTTGATAGTAATAAAGGCCCTACAAAAGGAAAGGAGAATAGAAATGATACACACACCATTACTCCACCTCCAACCTTTGGCCGACTCAACTAAATAGTAAATAGTCTTTCTGAACCACTCTGTGATAAAAAAAATACTTATATAGCTTCTCTCAACACAGTCCGTTGAAAATATAAAAAAAACTGTTTACAAATCTTGTCAGAACCATTGTTATTGGAGGCGACCAATGGTAGACTGACTTACGAAAACGCAAAACTGTGAACTTCAGTTCGTCCTCTCGCCAAATCATATCTTCTTCTTCTTTAATTCCAGCCGAAAGCCACGTTAGCTTGCGCTCTCAAAATTTTTAAATTGTGATGTTAATTTATTTATTTCGAAATAAATAATGGTAAATATTTAAATCTCAATAATTTAAAAAAAGAGACTGCGACTTAGGAACTAGTCGAGCACTAGTCCCAGAAATTGAACTACATTTACGTTAAACTGATATCTGCAAAGCGGAGGATAAGCTCCTTGCAATTGTGTTTAGAATATTGCGGAAGAAATGCGAAGAAATTTTCTATGTTAAAAACTATCTTCGCAAATGTCAATTGACTTTCAATGCGATGTTACTCGCTGCACATGCATGTCTGTTGCTAAAGGAATCAAGTCCTCCGCCGAATTCGTGAAAGCAATCTTTAAGGAGGTTGAAGCATCTCCGATGGATGGTAAAAGAGTAGGGCAAAAACGAGATTGTCCCAGAGACCGTCGCGAAAATCCACGAAAATTTGCTAGTACACATGCTGGTTGTTGTTTCTTTATGTTGGTCAAATGATAAGACTATTCTTTTGGTGATTAAGCTTTTTCTCAGAACAAAGAGTAAAGAGCACGGAAGCAGAGCAAAGATGAAAGCTTAAAAAAGTGATGAGCAAAATGCACTAGCAAGGCGAAAAAAAGAAAAAAAAAATGAGGACTTAACTGAAAACCCTTTATTCCGACACATTGAAACAAAAGTGATGGAATTTATAAAACCAGCCACGGGGAATTTCGATCACTATTGGTCACCTCAGTATCAATTGAATCGATATGTAACCTCAGACACACTTCGCTAGAATATAAGGGCGTACATAGATCTTGCAGGCATATAAGACTGTTAAATACTTCCAACGTGATTTCCAAAACCCATTTTCACCCAATTTTTGTCCATACATACAAACCTACTGTGACATTCGGGATCTTTTCAAATTCCCAATATGGTTTCCTTTTAATTATTGAACGAATTAAATTCATATGCTTAAAAAACATTCGGCAACCATCCCAAATCTATTGAAACGGCAAAGCTATGAAAGCTGAGATATCAAACATTTTTAAAAACGCCGCTCGGTCATCTAGCGAGGCTGCACTCTTTGTGCTACTCTTTGATTACACGTGTTAGGTTTAATCTTTGCTCTTCTTCACTCTCAACTCTTACACTTAGATATATTCCATTAATTGTGAATTGATGTGTCCTTAGAACTTGCCAACGATAGTCCTCTTTGTCTGCTCGAGGGTCTTTCCGGTGCTTTGTTGTTTACGAGATAAGCGATCGAAACTAGCAGAGTATTCAACAAATCAACTTGGTAAGAATACTTTGGGTTAAGGTAGATCAGAGGACTTTTCAAATAATGCCGACCGCAGTTTGGCAGAGAAGTAAGTAAGGATGAGAACGCTATTACGACAAAAAAATTTTTGCTCCAAGCTTTTTAATTTTTTCTAGCTTGGAAACTTTATTTTCATACACAAGTTTCTTAAACATGAAATGTTTATAAGAAAAAAAAAAAACATAAACTATTTACAACAACGAGTTTAATCTAACGACGGTACGCTTAATTCTCTAGTAAAGATTTAAGAAGGAGTCGTCTTAAAATGTTTTTTTTTTTTTTTAATTTGATTGCTCATTTCATATAAGTTCATACTTTAAGAACAATACTTGATTATTTCGCGCACTTTAAAAACCATGTGTTCATGAGGAGTTAATTTAAAAAAAAAATATTTAAAAAATCATTTATATTTACCTGCTCCAGAATCGGTCGAATATATTTTAGCGGTAGAGGCGAAAACTTATTTTGCTTGAGGAAATCATACAGATTCTGCTCCAACATTTCGAAAACCAAACAAGTATGATTCTTGTGTTGGAAACATTCGAAAGCTCGAACGAAATTGAATTCGTCCGCATTCTCCTGACTGAGCCGTGACAAAATTGAGACTTCTATTTGACCCTGACGCGCATACGATGGATGATTCTTGAGAATCTTTATCGCAACAATATCTGAAGTGCCACGTTTCCAACATTTCACAACTTGTCCAAATGTGCCACGTCCCAAAAATTCTAAAACCTAGTGGAAAAAAGAACGGAATTGATTATAAATTTTTTTCTGTCAAGTGGCAAAAGCAGAATAATACTTTACCTCATATTCCGCCGAAAGGGAGTAAAGGACTTCATGTTGTACCAATTGATAATCACCATCAGCACCGCTACTTGACCTTTTACTGGGGGGCTGCGTATTAGCATGCCCCCCAGAGGTCACAACTTTCGTGTGCGCCGTCTTGGAGCTGTTGCTGGTGTTAGTCGTGCTTGCCGTTGAGGGTGCCGTCGTGCTGATTACACCGCCAGACGAGGAGTCAACACAACCACAATCACAGTCTGCAATAATGAGAAACAAAAATACCCAAATTAATGCTCATGTAAGCACGGCTTTAATTACGAAACAAAAGGAAACAATTTTAAACTCCAACAGCACCAATGCTCCTTTAATTAGCTAGCATCGTTATGGGAAATGTCAATTACATTTACCGGGAATTCATTACACTGATAATTAAAATGGAATATGTACATATATAAATGGCTAGTCACTTTGTTATTTACATGAGCTTAAAATATTCGTAGGATAATCCTGAACCTCCTGAACCTTCGATGGGGTTCTGGTGGAAGATTATGTTTCACATTGCCAAGTGATTTGATTTTGTTACATCTACAGACAATGCCTCGAGGCATGAGTGTGGGCAGAGACAGGAAGAGACAGAGTCGACTATTTAATCGTATTATGATTAATGCGTTGTTGATCTAATTATTGCGAAACAATGTCGGAGAATAGGTAACGCTCGTTATTATTAACTTAATTAACTAAAAGCGTACATTGTAGGATACTTGACGTTGGTCAATTTAAATATAAATAATTGCAGTTGGCTTGAATGGAATTTGATAACGTTTGTAATTGTTCATGTCGAGGACACGCCCAATGGTGCGATCAAAAATAGGGATGAAAAAACGTGTCGGTTTTCGGGAGCACAATTCTTGAAAATAATAAATTGCTCCTTTACTTTGATGTTCAAGGTTCTCCAATTACATGTTTGCAAAAGCATAATTTCAAAGAAGTACTTTTTTTTCTTATTGGTGATCCGAACTAGGGGGATCATAAAACTCTCGCTCTTCTGGACTACTTGTTGGGTTCTCCGATTAAGTGTTAAAAAATTGGGTTGTGTGCGGCTAGCCCTGCCTACACCATGAACTTCCCATTTGATACAACGTTAAAGAAAGGTGATAAAGAAGTCAGTACTTCAATGATCATACGAATGGTAATTTATCAAGGCCAAAAGGATGGATGAAGCAAATGGTTGACTTTATTCAAATTAGAAATTGGAGGTAAAAGATAGTTGTCTGCTTCTAAGACAGCCCTTGTCTTGCCAGTTTATCCTTTGTTTCTTTGTCTTCAATTTTGTCTTGTCTTAATATCATGAGTTTAGTCACATACTCATCAACACTCATATTGGTATGACATTTCAACATTTTCCCACGACGTTTATGGTAATATCGAATAGACAAGATAAATTTTTGAGATAACTTTTTCTACTTTTTCGATTGCACGAAAATTTCGTGTGAAAAACGCTGCTTGTGTTGAGTAATCTGATGAACTCAGACCCTTCCGATAAAGGCTCATAAAAAGTTTTCAGCCCTTCTTTTCAACCTCTCGTCTGCATTTTAGAGAAAAGAACCAATTTTAAACATGCCAATTTTTACAAAAGTTTTGCGCCAAAGGTAGTTTCAAGGCACATTGCTTCAATTGAAAAGTGGAAAATCTGCCTTTTGAGCTGAGGGACTGTTCAATATGGGATATTTATGGAATGTTCGGAATATTCATGTCTTTTAACAGAGAGGCCACTAAGATGTGGTCCACGAAGAGAAACCACAACAGCGATGAAATAAACACAATCGTAGGGTTCCACGGCCTTTCTTATTGAGTTTTTTTCATGTTTTTTAACCTTGTCATTTTCCTTTCTCTCGATATTTTATAGTTTTTTGTACAAAAAACAGACTTTACGTTCTGTGTCTAGCTGTCTAACCAATTAAGCATGAAGATGACTCTATATTTGCCTTATTGATAAGTATAAACTTTTAGGATTCACAATTCCGTTATATTATTCCAAGTGAAAGGGACACTTCAAAATATGAAATAGCTTCAACTCAATACAACTGTGAAGGGACGAACAGACAGTTCTTCACAAAAGTCTGCGTACAGTGATGCTTTGGGAAACGGAGTCGTTGTGGCCAAGAAGTAAATATTAGATCTTGCAAATTGACATATTTCAATAAATTCATTTTCCACAATATTTACATTTTTTTTTATAATTTTCTTGCGAAAAAATTAACAAAAACAAAAAAAGTCAAAAAAGTAAGAAGTAATTTTATCATTTTACTTGTATGGTTAATATTAAGTGGGATACCCTTTCATCATTCAAACGGTTTTGCAAAGAAAAAAATAATTTTTCTGTACTAACAATATTTTTCCATTCTGTTAGTCTTCTTTAAGTTGGATTTTATTCCGTATTTCGCGCGTCCAGATCCTGCGTTCTAATTCATCCCATAAGTGCTCAATGAGATTGAGATCTGAACTCTGCGGAGCCGTACGGAATATGTGAGGAGAACTGAAGAACAGAATGGGCCGAGGCTCCCAGCATTTCAGAACTCTCCTTTAGATTCCTGAAAATATCAATGTTGGTGTACTGATCCATGATTCCTTCTACTATTTCCAACTTCCCGAAACCCGATGCAGACAACCCCATACCATAAAACCTTCATCTATATAACTATGGTTGAGTGCATTGTTCCGACGTCACCAGATTCTCCAGCGGCCGTTTGAGCTAAAAATGTTATACTTTGACTCGTCCGAGAAAATAACATTGCGCCAAAATGTCTGGAGATTTATTGACATTTTCCTTTGCCAACATGAGACGTTTCCGTCTGTTTAACAAAAGTTGTTTTTAGGATGTGCACGACTTAAATCTTATACCGACGATGACCATTTGAACTGTGGTGTTATTGTGCATTTCGAGATGCGTACTAATCTTTTGAGCGCCAATGAAAGGCTCCTGATCCAAAATTCGCTTGATCGGGCGATCAATCCCTCACTGTTGCTGCGGTGCGATTCGACCCTCATCCCTAAAGCGACATATTGTTCTCTGAATCCTTGACCAGGGGTATTGATGTTATTTCGGATATTTGAGAGCATGACAAACAACTGAAATATTCAAATTTGAAAGATCTAATATTTCCTATTTTGTCACAACGGCTCTGTTTTCCAAAGTTTCAACAGTGTACGCAGATTTTTGTGAAAAAGTGTAAAATCAAGTGGTCTTGAGATCAAAACACTGGAAAACATCAAGAGTTGATCGATGGAATGACAAAATGACAACGAGGATTTTTTTTAACAAGTTTTTTAGTCATAAGGCTAACGTGATTTGGTCAGTTGGCAAAAAATGTTTAAAATCAAAAAGACAAAGAATTTCATCTGAATTTCTCCGACAGAATCTTTTGTCCGGAAACTTTTGAACGATTGTGTAGGTATAAATTTATGATAAATCTGTATTTTATAACGAATTTGAAAACTAAAAGTTAAATGGACTTTCAACTTTTTTCATTGGAAAATTAATTTGATTTTAATTTAAAAAGTAAAATATATACTTTTTTTTATAAAATGTAAGCCAACCTGCCAAATTTAACCAAACCCTTTTTAGGTGTTCATTCTGCAAATATGCTTTGAACGATAGTTTAATTTGGTGTCGAGATGAACGAGAAAAAACACAAACATCTTTTTAAAAACAATGGAATCCGACTCCTGTGGCCTCGAAACGTGGAGATATGTAAAAAATTTTACTCACAAAAATCAGACCGATTACAAGAACTTCCAGATGAACAGGACACTCTGTTTAGGACTTCTTCAATATTAAGGGCGATCAAATACAATTGTAATTGTATTCATTTGAACAAGGTTTACTAAGGCCTACTTTTTTATGCGACTGAGTCGGCCACACTCCACACGTTAACTGGTTGCTTAATTTAACTTAATGACTTCCTCGAATCTACGAATCTCTCTCGAAACATCTTTATTATTGAACGCGGGAAGTATGTCCAACTGCGCTGAAGGCTCAGCATTCTCTTTCAAACTAGGGTTTGGAGTAACAGACAGGATAGTACTTCCGCAACGATTGAAGTCGCTTTGCATGGTTCGCAGTTATTTGAATATTAAAAACGGCTCGCTGGCGTTTCAAGGATTTGAAAAAGCAAATCTTCTTTTCACGCAAACCATTGCAACAACGTTGTTTCTTTTTTGGGCCATGGAAACACTGATAACTCTTCAGCTTTTGAAATCTTGAATCACTAAAACTTCATAAACTTTTTTTTTTATAGGGAGAGGTCCTATGGTGATTTGTATTGGTATTCTGTACATCTTCGAAAAATAGGGTATCTTTTAACTGGAGTACAACTGCCATGTTTGAACGTGGACAGGTTCACCAAAGACACGAGTTTCACGGATTCAACAAGTGTTAAACGAATTCAACTGAAACATTCGCGAACGAAGGAATGCCTACCGATTCGATTCTACCTTGATTGGAGTGCTTTCATTCGCAGAATAGACTTCCACATGAGGTTTTTCCCCCAATCTTACATTTCTCAGCTGTGAAAAACTTGCCTCTACCATATCTTATCTGATACTTTAAACTCTCTAATAAATCATAATAAATGTAATCATCAGAAAGAGGAGTGTATCTAAAAATTAAAAACAAAAAAGAACGCCTTGATTATTATTAGTGGAATTCTCTATTGATTTATTTATGAACAATAAATAATATCATAGCATCTGCCGACGAATGATCAGCCTAAAAATCGAAGAAGTTTTCAAATTCAATTCAATGTGTGTTTCTAAAGTGGCTTTTAGGAATCAGAACATGCCAGATTTTGAAGGGTAATAAGTTCTTCTTTTTAACAATAAATCGTGCGTGATAAAAAGATCAGTAAGATCAGTGTTATATTTTTTTTACCAATTTTAACCAAACCGATTCTATAAAGTGAAAGTTATCGATTCACCATCTTCCGGGATTCATTCTATTTGTACTTTTTTTCAAGTCGAACTCAATTACTAAGAAAAGTGAAAAATAATTATTCGGGGACAGTCCTCATAACAACATAGCCTTAAATCATCATTTTAGCACGCTCTCATTCGAAAAGTGAATGCGAATAACTAAATGCGCCTTAAACCAGTTTAATGTTATTCTAATCGAAGCCAAGATGTAATTTTCCCATCGATCGGCACCTAGATATCCTCACAATCTCTGAAGATCGGAATTTCTCATGAAGCAACTTTAAACATGGGAAATAAATTGAGGAAACATATTTCTCGAAAGCGGAAGAATCATGAGCTGTTCAAGTGATCTAATCATTTTCCGCTCCGCCTGCCTTTCATTTTAATTCTTTTTATACATGTTGCTCTTCATGGTGGGGTTATTTTAGTGGCTCCATTAAAGTAGCCAAGTCAAGACAAATTGATTGTGGCCTAGATTAACTCTTCAGAGCTTGTTTTAATGGCCATCAGGTGTGTGGCTACAACGTGTCGTGCGTAAAAACGCGTATTCGGAAAGGCACCTCCAACATCTAAGAGAAAGTCGAAAATCGCCTCAAGGTAGCGCAGCGCCTCTAGCCCTCAAAACAAGCCATGTCGTCCGATCTGCACAATGCACTGGGACAAGCCTATGAGGCGTTAACAAATCAAAGAAACTCTAAAAAACTAAACAACACACTTAATATGGGATAAGGGTTTCTTTTTTATTATTATTATTATGAATATTATTATCCGTAAGACCCACGAGGCATGAGGCTTGTAGCTGGTTGTAAAACTAGTTTTGTAGTTTATAGAAAGTTGAAGGCCAGTTTGATGACACATTATTGTTTACGGTGACAGATTACACGGCTGAATTTTTGTAATTCAAAATAAAGGCCTAAATTATACGCGTTTTGTTATATAATTGATGCTAAGATTGAAAAATTATTTCGAAGATATATTTTTTTTTAAGCTGCCCGGAGCCAGTCTGGCGAATTATGTATGCAAACTTTTGACATTCGAATGCGGTGTCGTATGTCAGTTTTAAAGGATATTCGTGGTGACAGATGAGCCTGTCACAAAGGGTTCCATTGCGAATCTTGATAAACAGGAAGTTTGACGTTATTTTTTCCCCAAATGGCATACAAGTTATTAGTAAAGACTAAGGTCTGGTGTGTTTTTATGCGTAAGCAAAACATGAAGGCGTCAACAAATGTGACAGTGACAAATTTAAATTCAATATTCACAGTTTGACATTTGATACCCACAAAAATCATGCCGAATAGACAAATTTTTTATCGTCTTGAATAATTAATTCAACGCTTTGACAATGCTGAGTGATGTTTTGACATAACGCCTTAACTAGGGGTTTAAGTGCGGCATATACAATTTGACATATGCCCACTGTGATATCTTATTTACTCTTAAAATGGTGTGACTTAAGCTTTGTGTTGCTAAATAAGCATGAAAGTGGTTCATGACCACCTGAAAACTGGAAGATTGATTGCAGCTTGGAGACAGTAAAAATCCTTTATTCTCTGACCTCTGATCTTACAGTTTTTTTTTTATATACTACACATACATATATTCCTCGCTCATAAGGGATAAGATAACCCTTATTAGAAGAGTAATGGTTCTTAACTCGGATGTATTTTGTTTTCGCTTGCTTCATGGTTGAAGTCCGAATAGGGACGAAGAATTCAATATCGCTTTGTTTTTGGAAAATTACGTCAGCCTGACATCATCATTTGGGCTAAAACGGTTGGGCAATCTATGATATGTTGACAAAGTGTGACGATCGCTGGTCGAAGACACATTCACGTGAGCATTTTTGTCGATTTGTTAAATATGGCCGAGCAAGTAGTAGATTGATTTTCACCGGACTAGAACTCAACTCGTATAAATTTTTTCCTTGGAAGGACCCTAACATTTATTTTGCTGTCTTGCGTATCGTCCAACATTGGGTTTCATGTAGAAGAACTGGCAAGATAAGTTCTTTGTATAGCAGGATTTTGATCCTTCGAAAAAAAGTTTCGGATACTAGTTGGGCAAACCAAAGTGTGACCGATTGGCCATGATAAGTCTTCGTCGGATCTCCACAAATTCCTCCTCCAGACAGATAAGTTCCTTAAGTACCTGACCTCTTTCCAATCGCCGTGCAGCTTCAATGACGTCACGATGGGTGCGAGCGATGATGTCAATCTCGTCTGCATATATCAAAAATTTGATAGACCTTTAAATGGTATTGAAAGTGAAGGATAGGAAGCAGCTTTAAGTAACTGTTGGTGCGAAATCACAGTCGTCCTGCAGGTTAATGAATTCATTATAAGAGACAACACTCTCGACAATATCATTCAAACTGACAGGCAGGTGGTCATTAAGTATTTGTGGTTTATGCGGATAAAACCGAAGCCGTAAATATCAGTAAAAAAATCTTTCGGATTTTTCTCTCTACTTGTGCTACAAGACATTGGTTCGTGTCAAATCTCATGATTCCCAGTCAACGGGAAGTGCTTTTTAGGTTTCAAAATCAAAATATGGGGCATAAACAGCCGTATCTTTTGACTGCATCGATAAAGAAGCTTCACAGCTATCGCAGACCGTATTTGGTATAAATTTCAACGTTGATAACTCCATGTGTTCCTTATAAAAAAAAAAGACTCAAAAACTATGGAACATACAAAACAGGTAGCGGAAGGCCATTCAGCAATCTCTTCAGGGGACTCGGTATAGAAAATGTTCACAAGATATTCGGAAACAATATTTTTTTTTATAAATTTTTTAGCTTGCAACTGTTGAATCTATTCAAATGCGAAAACTGCGAGGAATTCGTGGTTCGTTGAAGCTTTTACATGAATTGATAAAAATAAATAAATAAACTTCTTACAAAAATGTACAAAATAAATTCAGGAATTCCTCACTTCATGTTCACGTCAGTAAAGCATCCAAATTGTCCGTAAAATAAAAAAATAAAAATACTACATCTGTGGTACAAGTACACCAATTATTTTCATATATTCACGGAATATATTTCGGGAGAGAAAGCGACAGTCGCAGGTACCATCGCCTCCTCCTCGCTACTCTCTGTCAACTTTAAAAATAGAATCTAGTAAACCGCTGGCAGCTCATAAATTTTTCCTTCTGTGAATCTTCCTCATTGCAATCATTACCATTGGACTCTAGCGCATTCCTTTGGTCGGAACGTCAAAATATCTTTTCCTCGAAGCGCCAGGCACATGACTACATTTTTTTTTTGTTATAAATTAACTTTACGATTTCGGGGAAGAAAAACAAACCAAGGCTGAAGAAATTGCGTTTATGAAGAATCAATAAGCCTGCAGACCAAAAGTCGAAATACCGGCTTATCGACCCACTTTATGGGTATTATTTTGGTATCATGACAAAAGGTATTGTGTTTTTTTTTTTTTTGTATTTTACTTATTGTTTTGAAAACTGCGAAAAGCCACGCAAAGCAATTTCCGCAGTTAAAGTGAGGGGATAAAAAAAAATATAGGCATTGATTTTGTTTTCCTGCCAACGACTTTTCTTTCCCTCTGACAAGTGTAACCGCCAGAAGATACCATTATAGTCATTCACGATAATCGAGTGCTTCCTGGTATCAACTATTGCAATGCAGACCACTGTCTTGGACTCGAGAGTGTTATGCTGGTCACAATTGTGCGTACAATGATTGATTATTTCCAGAGTTGAGAAGGCTTGCTTATATGATGTTCCGACGCCAAATGATAATAATTATTTGACGATGTGTGGAGTTTCAACGTTAACCGGAATTGATCAGCTTATTTTTCTTCCCCATTAAAATATAAATTGTGTTAAATGTGATGATTGCAATTTGTGTGTAGTTTAAATAAGATTCTTGTTATTAACCTTCCTCTGAACAGTAGAAACAAGGTAAACTGCAGCTTCATACTTGTGGACTGTAGTAGTTCCTGGAAATCATAGTTTTAATCTCCTTCCTCATATGTTAAACTATAATCAACCTTAAAACGAGACTATACCGCCAAACCAATCGTGAAAGCAATAATGCATTCTTGAGAATAAAAATTAATTTCGAGTGTCTTTTTGAGAACTATCAAACTTATCTGGACAGAAATTAAAGATGATTTTTAACCACTGACGAGACCGTGGTCCATCACTTTGACTCAGCTGAAACGGAAGCATTTAAACTGGAAAGGACCGTACAAACGGACAGCGAGAGTGGTTATGGCGTTCGAATCGTGGGTTACCGCCGAACTTTGATACGTTCTTATTGATGTTTCTCGATCATTCTTACTAAAGATATGATTTTATTTTAAAAATAATAAAGGTATCTACAAGAAGAAATAGATGAAAAAAAGTACATTTTCACAGTCCTCAACTTCTAAAAAGCTTCTGATTCTTCAGTCAACCGTGCACAGTGTGCCACAAGAATCCATATAAGACCCTTGATGTTTTATAATATTCTGTACACATCTATGAAGATGATGTACAACTTAACGTTTACTAACGTTGTAAGAGTTCTACAACTAAAACAACGCATTTGTGCTGAAACTTCAGAAGGATGTAAAATAAGCTAAGAACCTGCGCTAGCAAAACTAATGCGACTTGACAGATTAAGTTTTTCTCCGGATTATCGGGAGGCTGATAAAGCAATTGTGCATCTTATTTACTATAGTCAAGACTTGGCACACTTAAAAGACTGTACGATTTGCTTGAGCACAATTCTTAATTTATTTTGGAAACGAACCTCGGCATTGGCATGAGATTTTAGATCGTTATCGATAACAGAGTCTTAAACCGCAGGTAAATGATTAGGTACTACTCATGTTTTGTTAGGCTCGGCTTCTATAAAATATCGGTAAAGCTTCTGGCAGAAGTTTTCTCGTAAAACAAGGTATTACATACTCGTATAAATTTTAAGACATGGCAAATTATAGCTTCTGAACTATTCGTGACTGTTGCCATCAAAGAACTGCGTTATGCCGGTATGTGAGGTTAGAAATTTGTCAACAATATGACGAATAGCGAGCTCAGTTGGTAGATTATGAGGTCCAGAAATAACACATAACGTTCTAGTTAGTTCTTGAAATGAAAGGCGATTTTGAAATAGGTTTAAATGATATTTCAATTGTGAATCATTTGTTGGTTTCTTTTTAAAACAATAAAAAAAAACACTGTTCGATATTTTCCAATGATTATTACAAAAATATTTATTGGAAAGGCAATTTTTGAAATTAGTTATTTTTATTCGCCTGGCCAAGTCCTAAATTTCGGTGCAAAAAAAAATCTGTAGGGTTACCATTGACAGTTCAATCTTAGAAGAACGTTTAAATTTTCAGACTGAAATACAGCAATTTCGCTTGTTTTCAGAGCCGCAGAGACATCAATTCACCTTATCTGAAAAACTCATTTTTTGGGCAAAATTATCGTCGATTTCGAGTTGCTATCAAGATCTTAACAGAGGAGAGATATAAAAGGAGTGGCCGAAAGGACCTTGTTCGCATGGAATCAGAGAAAAATTCATGTAAGACTAGTGGGACTTATGTTCAGTTGCTGAGATATTTCAGCTCTCAATCAATGAACCAGTCTCACAAACTTGCGTACACCAGCTGCAGTCGGTGCAACATTTCACCCAAAATTTCTGTCTAAAATACTTTTTATTTCCGCCAACACACGTTCTACTTTTGATGTTACAATACTTCCCAACAATGAAGATATGTAAATGAATTCTGTCAAATTTTTCGAGTGCATAAAAACTGTCAATGTCAAAATATCATCTGACGAACTGTTTTGGTATGAAAAAATCATTAATTTTTTAGAATGATCAGTTACTGCATAATTTTTTTCCAAAATCTGTAATGAATTCGTGAACTGCAACCTTTAGCTGAATTCATTGATTGAATTCAAAATGACAGCATTCTTTCATAGATCTGCTTAATACGAAACTTTAAATATAGCGATTATGAATTCTCCTTTAATGCGAAGTCCATTTCATTATGATTGTGTTTGGTTCACTAAAAAAAAAACAATAGGCCACTTGGTGGTCCTACAACCTACAAGACAATAACTCGTAGTCCAGTTCCAATCACAAACAATCTCCGAAACTATTTGTTCAGCGTTCAACGACCAGTTCGAGAGTCTTATTCCGTAAAAGATACGGGGTTATAGTTTCGACAGTAATTCGATATTCCACTCGGGGGTTTTCAAAAAAAAAAAAAAAACTATTTTAAACGAAAGAAACAATCTACAACTCTTAGCCAATAACATGTCGGCCAACACTTTTGTGTTGCGCATTTGTGCCAAAAAGCAAGAATAAAAACAAAAACACTACAACAACTTGTCATCCAGCCTTTTTTTAAAAAAAAAAATTAGAGAAGAAGTAAAAAGATACGAAAAAACAAAAAAACGACTGCAGTGATCCGAACTTGTCAAATGGTAGATTTCTGTTATTGGCTAATAGTGCGCTCACTTAACCGCATCTCTAAATGTGCTAGATACTTTGAAGGCAATTGCGCAAATACTCGTACCTACCTGTTCACTGTTCACTTTGGTTAGCCTCACGGCTGATGGGGTTTCGAGGATGCAAAGGGGGGTACACCATGTTGCCACGCTTGTGATTCTCTTTTAGCTCACGGCAAGATGTCAATGAACGCACGGCGAACGCGCTTATGAAAAATAACAATAACAATAATAAAAAAACGACAGAATAAATTTATATAAACAAAGAAAGAAGAAGAAAACGACGAACATGACTGTTTATATATATAAGTTTATAAATAAATAGAAAACAAGTCAACAAGAATATTATTTTGCTCGTCAGTCCCATCCTACCTCTTTATTTATCTTCTTTATCAACGTTGCTGTTGCTTCTGTTTGTGTTTTCCTTTTGTACACTCGGTTTCTACAATTTCTACAGCGTCGCTTAGGCCTTTAGAACCAGCAAAACAAACGAGTGCACTGTCCCCCCGATGTATGGACTCGTATGTATGTACGCTTGTACAAGTATCCAAGACCTAAGATACATTTAAAAACCACTGGCACTGACAGACCATACAACCCCTCGTCCCGTACTCTATCAGCGGATAAGGTTGCATAACTTAATGGGTTTTTGCTTTGCTCGAAGTATATTGCACTCCAGTGTCGTTTAGGATGAGTAGAATAAAAAAAAAAAGAAAAACACAGCCCCTGTGGGCACATATTGGAAACCATGATGGGGTTCCCGGGTAGGCTCCACTTCAGCTCGAGGCACCGCATACTCCTTTTTCAAAAACAGGTAGCTGGTGAAATTCTTTAGCGACTTAGTGCCATATTTTAAAATAGATAAAACCACCTACAAGCCTCAAAACTATTTTCGTATTCAAGAGAACATGGACGAATGAAAGTGTCCTCTGAAGAATTTAAGGCGAATAATTACATTTTTCAGAGAAATGGAGGCAAATATTTACAGCTTTAATGGAAGAAAATATTTTTAGAACCATTAAGAAGGTCGACGAAGGAGATGGCGACGACGCGATGTTCGAATATACAAACAATACTCGCGCCTCGACGAGCAGTCGATTATTATTCAATTTTGAGACACATGGGGTTTTGCCTTTTTCCGAGCTCTCAATATGTGCGCCCCCTTTTTTATAATTTTGGGAATACGTATAAATTTTTACCATCTTTGTTGAGGATCGATAAAACTTTGGGAAATAAATGGAGGCGGCGCCATAAATTGTTTATTTTTTAATAGGGAGATGGTCGCACTGTAAAACTTACATAGAAAAGCAATAAATAAAGTTCTCACAAGGGATTATGATTACCCTCATTATGAATTCTACACAGCGAGCGAAAAAGGTTTGAAACTCGGATGTATTTTGGTTGCGTTTGCTTGATGGTTGGAGTCCGATAGTGGGCGGAGGATTCGCTATCGACTTTTTGCATAAGCTCTGAATTCACAGATTTTCACCATGGCTATGATAAATACAGGATCATCCATTTTGGGTTCAAAGCTGAATACTTGGGTAACACCCAAGTATTGTATTGCAGTGTATTGCAGTGTATTGCTCATTCAGTACTAGTCTGAACCAAGTGTTTTTAAAGATGTTTTCGTCATCAACGCTTCGTAACTTCGATTACATCCATCGTTCAGGTTAAATAGGAACTTCTAAATTCAAAACACACGACGAATTAATTGTTGCTAGGAAAGTCAGTAGGGCAGTTAGTTTTAAACAGCTGTTAGAAACAAAGAAACCGGCAAAGTGCGAGTTGGACTGCCACAACGAGAGTTCCGTATAAACCAATAGGTATATAAGTAAAAGTTCACCCACCACGACAATCGAGTCATAGTTATGGTATTTTTATTGCAAAATTTCAAGATTCTAGGTCAACTGCAAGTATCCTTTAGGTTTTGATTCCCTTGCGAGTAGTTGCGAGTTTGAAAATATGCGGCTAAAATTGCTGTATCTTTTGGTTGCGTTGACATGGAAGTTTGATTATGCTACAGCTTAAATGTATAGACCTGAGTATTTGATTTGAGTTTCAATTGAATGCCTCCTCGCGTTCATGAGGAATGGGGTTGTAAGTTAAAATTATTAAAAATATTTTTATTATATGATGTAACTAAAAATTAACGGTTTTCGAAATTTTTCCTTTATCTGTGCTATAAGACGTTCAAGATTTAAGGGTCACGGGAAGTACTCAGTTTTAACTACCTTGCGAGTGTCGAACATTTGCGGCATGAACGGATGTATCTTTTGATTGCGTTGGCTTACTAGTTTTTTTCACAGATCCAAGGGACAATAGACCTTAGTGTTTGATATAAATTCCAGCTTGATACCACCACGCGTTTCTGAGAGAAAGGGTCTTGAAAGACAGACAGACGGACAACAAAGTGATCCTATAAGGGTTCCGTTTATTCCTTTCGAGGTACGGTACCCTAAAAATCGAGAATTAATCGCTTCGGCACAGAAACATCATGGTAAAACTAAAGGTCAATTGAGTTCTTCAACTTATACGTTTGTCTATATAGAAATCAGAAGCTATAAAATTGTCGCACTTCGCGTAAAGACATTTTTCGAAGTCATACCGATCTTTTTTAAGATTTGATTTTAGGTGCAGACTCCTAAACGTTACGAAAAAAAAAACCGAAACAAAGATTTTAGCTGCAAGACAAATACAACATATTTCAGGCAGAGCTTCTGTCTTCAATCGCTGAAAACCTTACCAATTTCAAGGATGGCTCATATCACGCTTTGCCAAGAAAGCTCTATGGTATTACCATCAATTCTGACCAGGCTACAATGATCGTACAACGCTGTCGAGAGTGGGCTCTGGTTTTCTGATTGGTTTTACCTCCTGTCACTGTTTAATTCAAGTCCACGCTGCAAGGCTGGATTAAGTTATCGCACCGGAAATATGCAAAAATATTACGGAAAGTCTAGAGCAATTTCTGTCGATTGGTTATTTCTTGTCTAGTTCTAGACAAAAAATAATGCGATGAAGTAACCTTTATTTTTAGGGCACGGTCCTTATTTCTTGAAGACTTGACGGACAAGAACTATCTCCATGTCCGATTTAAGATTTTATCTTATCTAATGGTCTCTTTTTAAAAAGTCTATAAAATATACTCTTTTCAATATTTTCCATCGAATATTGCTCTGTTGAAAACAGTTCACTTTCCGATCAATAATGGAAAATGACTGTCTCGGCTGGCTTGAACCAAATTTTCAACTGATTTTCCATAGCTTTGACCAGTTTTGTTTCTCGATTGACTGAATCGTTCCTGGATTGTTCGCACGGTATCGACTTATTGATCGGCTTGTGTGACACTTAGCTCCATTTTGTAGCGTTATTTTCATTGTCAAAAACGCAACCATTTCAGTTTAAAATCGACCACCCGTTATTTTTTTTTTTTTTAAGTTAATGATCATTGAAATTTGTCGCATAAAAGTTCTACAAACTTATTTATTATTCAAAACCAATCAATTGAAATTCAATTTATTATGCACCTTCCATTAAAAACAGGGTGATCCAGAATGAATTTAAACAAAAAAAAATTCTATTGATTTTCTTTTATAGCTATTTCATTACTACAGCACTTTTCGTTGGCATTGCAATCACATGCCAGCTAAGTTCTATCCTTCGTATTCGGATGAATGATGAATAAAAAAAATTCAATAAAATCGATTCTCCCTGTATAAAGCTTAAAAGTGATCTAATTTAAAACTCGTTAAACTTACGAGGCTTGGATTTTGTTGGAATACGAGCTGAGTCGTCGTATACATTGGCGACAAGCGCTTATTCGTACATTTTGAAACCTCCATCGTTTTATTTCTATTTAATTAAGAGCAATTTTGTCTTTGTCACACTTGAAACCCAGTTAAATCCGAAGCTTCTAGGCTCTTCAGATACGTTTTCGTTGTCGTCTTGGTTTGGAGGTGCTCTGCTCTCGATTACACATACGAGTACTCTTCCAAAACAAAATAGAATCAATTAATTACAAAACGAACCAAGTTAAGTTTATTGCCTCCAAGCTTCAAGATACTCGTACTAGAGTATCTACAGCGCCTAGCGACGACGCCGAAGCTGAATCCGAACGCAAACTTTTCTATCTGCGGGCATATGTTTATACATGGTAGAAGAGAGAGTGTTAGTACGAAGGAGATGTTCATTCCATGGAATTATCGCGGTCGTTGTGCGGCTTTAGTGTACACTTGTAATCCGCACGTTGAGTGCGATGTGCACGCGGCATTAAACAGAAAAATACATATTGTAAGGCACATTTCAATTTGATGTAATTTAATGCCAACAATGGCAACGAACTACATTGAGGGGAATACAAATTCGAGTGGAAAAATCACTCCAGTTTTTCTGTGCTTCCATGGGGACGACGTACACACTTAAACATTTTTTTTTTTTATTGATTTATGCATATGTAGGGTTGTCCGGGGAAAATCAAAATGGTTTCGGTTTCTAGTTTGGACGCGGGACATTAGCGTGACTCTATTGGAATTGGACAGAGGGTATCAATTTTAATTGTGAGTGGGAAGAGCGAACAGCATAGATAATGGGGAATAAAACTATGATTGGAACGCCACACAAAAAAAAACTGGCGACAGTGTTTCGTGCGTGATGTCGCGGAAAGCCAATATTAAAATTGTTTTGGTGGGAAAAGGTTTCAAGTTGATAATTTCTAGTGGATATTTTATTATGGGCTGCAATTTAAAAAAAAAATGTAAAGCAATTAAAGGCACGACATTTTTTTATGTCGTCAAATCTCGATCTTGTCTTTCTGTCATAAACTGAATGCAGTTGAAGTCATCGTAGTAAAACGCAAGCATAAGATAGTTTCAATATTTTAATCCGCAAAGTAATTACATACATTTAATTTAAGTACAACATTGTATTTAATTTAAAATGTCATACACCAGTGCCAAGTTGGTACTTGTGCTTGGAATCGTTAAGTACCAGTACAAGGTCTTCTTCTTCTACATTCTTTCCTTTCCCAACTTTAAATTGCTTTTAAGGTAAAGTTCCAGTAAAAATGAACACTTTTTGTGGCATTGAAAATAATTGGTGACCGAGGACGGTTTCGCAGTTTTCACAGAGCTTGTCTTAAACATCATGCAGTTCAAATTCGGCGTTTTTCTCAGGAAGCTCTCCTAGTTCGGCATATGACACGAATTCCACAAAGGTGTCAAAAGCTATGATTGGTTTAGGTACGTCTGAAAATTTCTGTGATGGATATCAGGTCCATGTCAATGATACTACTTAGCGCCCAAGTGGAAAGTGACTACTGAGCCTTTTCTATCATGAAGTTTTTTTCTTATCTACAGGCACACGATTCCAAATCAGCTTGACAGAATAACTTCGTCATTATTGATTTAGATGGATGGCCTAGTTTCACAATTTGTGTGTGTGTCTTAAATTTTTCACAAATGGCGGGGGTTGGACCTACAGTTTATTGCCGATTGAATCCGAACGACCCCAGAAGCTTTTTTTGACAGTAGTACACTCACTGGAGTGATTTTCTGTACCTCGCTGGAGTTAGGGCCGTAAAAAACTCCAGATGTTCTGGGTCTCCACGCTCAGGGGCAGACGCTCTTATCACTGAGCGACGGCACTCACATTCTCAATAAGCTGAGACTCTCACGACTAAGCAAATGCTAACGTTTTTGCCATTGGTTTCTTGTTTTGTCTCCGACGTTGGAAACAGTCAAAGAGTGGTCTCGATGTCGCAAAATCGAGTGCTTCATCTCGACTTTTTTGTGAATCTTGATCATCTGTTCAAGACCAAAGAATTTCTCATGGACTTCGCCTAGTGGCCTTAATACCAGATGTAATTTCTCGAATTTGCACTCGAGATCCCATTCTCATCAGAACAACGTAATGGCCACTGAGACACAGGCGCGGCTTAGCAATGAATTTATATATTAGGGACTTAATCCCCATGTTTGACTTAACATCCTTGGGCAGAGCCAGAGTATAATTATTTCATTATTCGCTTTTTAGCTAGAAACTCGTTAGCTTAACCTTATAACACAGGAAGTAAGAAGACATGCCACAGATTAGTGTTATATGGCTTCACAGTGCCAAGCCACAATGATTGTTTGCGACCTCAAATGTGCTTACGTCGGGGCTCTATCGCTATCTTTCACTAAGATACAATTAAATGTGCTTCATCAGCGTTTTTGATTTAAGATATTGTAACCTACCCTTCCCTAGACATATTAAGAATTCGCTATGAGGAAAATGGGCACAAAGCACGCATCCCTGTGCAAACCTTTCATTGTCTTTCACAGTCATGGCATGGATTCTTATTGAAGATGTGGTTTTTTCTTTGACGTACTCCACTGCAGAAGATTCAAGCCTGTTCATATTAACGCAGTCCGGATAAAAGGAAGTGCTGTCAAATGCTTCTAAGAAGAACATGTTACTCCCATTCTTGAAGTATACTCTAACAATACCTTCTGGGAACACTAAGCGGTCTATTTTGCATAGAGCGAACAGAGGATTAGGGGAAAAAAATCAGACTGTCTAGTGGTTTGAAACTCAGATGTATTTTGCTTTCCACAACTCCATGGGTGGAGTCCGAACTGAAAAGCAGAATTGGATATCTACTTATTAGCATTCGCTTGATTCGCAGGATTTTGTTCGTTATTATTATTATATACAAAGTTGAGTTTTTGGGAGATTAGTTCACCTGATGTCACTGTTGTGCCTTTGAATATTATCTACAGAAACCATTATTTTGACAACGCGAATAGCTGATACAGTAATCACTACAGCGAGGACACCAACGAAGTCAGATTAGTATCGCTGATCGGCCATTAATTTGATCCTAATGGTAAATGGTGACTGGACCAGCATCGTAAACTAGATTTTTTTCAGGATTTAAACCTGGAAGCTATTAATTGATCAAAAATGATTTGTCAAATATGAATGATTCATACTCATAATTCTATAAGCATGGACTTTTTAACATTGTATCGATGCAATGAATACGACTTGAAGTAGTTGTCAATGAAGTTGCACTTGGCTTGCTTAATCCCCGGATAGTAAATCAGGGGAATCGTGAGGACATGCACAAAAACGACGCTAAATGCGAGGCAGACACGTACACGAAGGGTTCCGTACCACCGGGCAATATGCAACACTATTTGTTTTTATTTTAAATTGAGTTTCAGTTTTCAAAACACCCTTTTCGTATGGAACCCTAATATTATTTTTTGTTCCTAAATATAATTTTCATTATTTGTTGTAATAGAGGCTATAGTAGTACATCCTGTTACGGTTCAGGAGATGTAGCCCTGCGACAGGCAGACGGTCGGACACCGGAGCCTTTTAAATAGGTTTCCGTTCGTACCCTTCGAGTACGGAACCCTTAACACAAATTACGGCAAACAGTCCAAAGTGCATGGGAGACATGTAGTAGCTGTTGAGACATCTAATGGAAGCTGGCAAACTTATTCATTTTCTGTTTATTTGCTATCCAAACTTTTGGGCTTATCGTTATGTAGCCATGTAAATATGTATTAAAAAAAGAATGATTTATCATTTTGAGAATTTTCCTCCTGTAATAGGAAAATCCGTATGAATCGGAAAAGTAGGTAGCCTACGTATCAATTAAAGACTCAACTGCGACACCCTATTATTGTGACTTAAAGCATGTGCGCGTTCATCGAATTTACTAATGAAGTAGTTGCTATGATTAATACATTAATTACTGTTTTTGGGTGCCAAAAACTCCCATCAGATAAGGAAGTTATTTTGTTTATTTGTTGATGGCATGAGTAATTTTTTTCTTATCTGAAAGTGGATGTATCTTTATACATACCATTTGAATAATTAAGTTGACATTGCTTCCTACTTAACGAATCGAGAGTCGAATCTTTGAGGCGGAAACGTGCTTATACTCCCACAGGAGTATTTTTCTGAATTTGATTAAATAAGGTAGCTTTTGGCGATGTAAATTAAACTCGTATGATAAAAAGGAAGGAAAGTTGAACAAGGTTAAAATGTGACGAAAATAGCACATCCAATTTGGGCTTAGTTTTGCGCGGATGATTGCTGGATTCATAAATAAAACATTTTATTGAAATAGCCTTACCTATCTCATAGTTGTCAACCATGCGTGTTTTATAACATACCCAACCAAAGGCAAGAATAAGGTTAACTCGCATTAAATTTAGATTGACCATAAATCAATGGAAAGTTTCCAATTAGAGGTTTATTTTGTTTTCTTAAACTTTTATAAAGAAAACGTGTATTTGTGACTCTTATTGATTGAAGACCAATCATAAATTACAAAAAAGAATATCAGCCAAAAGACTTCCAAGAAGTCTTTTGAACATTCAGTCTCTTGCGAAGAAATTTTTCTTCATATTTCGAAATTTTTAGTTTTTGATCAAGCAAGTGGGGGTAGTTCCCTAATGGATGAGGATGAGTCCGGGTGTTTCTTTTCGGCCGGTGTTGTAGACTTCATCCGAAACGATGGAAGGACATAACTTTGCCGCGGATACTTGAACCAAGAAGAATAAACAGAAACACTAAAGAATATGAAATGCCAATCATCCGACCGCCAATAGAGCTGCTTTGTGACGTACTTGGAAGAGAGATTCGAAAAAGAGTATCGTTCTTTCAAGAAGCAATTGCATTTTTGACAATCAGGTTGGCAGAAGACTTTTCTTCATCTTCATAATTCCACGTTGGTAGAACTTTTGACCTTTATCGACTATAAACTGAATCAAATGCGAACAGCGTCATCGTCATTCAAAGCTTTACCATCCAAAGAGTATTGCAAGTTTGAAATAATTGGTAATCTAATGGATCAAGATCAGGGGTATATGGTGGATGTACTATAAAATCAATTCCCAAACAAGCTCCAATAATTTTCGGCACGTGACCAAAGATGTATTTGTCATTCCAAATGATGATTTGTTTCAGAAATGAATTTCTAAAATTTATAAAAGAATCTACTGTGCGGATACTTATAGACTGCAGTGTCATAGTAATTCCTTAACTCTTCAATATATTCAATTTGATGGACTTGTAACACCAAATTGGATACAACGTTACTGAACCTTAGTAAGGTTTTTAACAAGAGTCCTTTGGGAGCATTTAACTTAATTGATGTATTCAATTCTTGAGTCCGACATGGAATTGACACACATGGAGTTTCTTCATCACACGAGCAGTTGCAGCTACATTTCAATTGGAGCAATTGATCGGTCACAGGATCGAGTCTAAGAGTAAGTCTTGAACTTTTATCAAGTCCGACTTATGTTGGCATTCCGTTCGTCGTTAGCGGGCTAATATAATGTCATTGTCAAGGTGAAAGTAAAAAGCTAAACTTCTTTACTTTTTAAGTTTAATGTGATCAAGCGAAACCCCCTTTTTCTTTTTTGTGAAATAAAATTAGAGGAACATTATTTTTGAATTGTACTTTTATATAAAAGTAATAAAGAAAAGAGAATTTGAGGTTTTATCGAAAATCGAATGAAAAAAGTGACGAGGGATGGCCCATTTGGCCTAGAACCTCTTTCTACTGTGGAAGAAGCTCATTTGGTGATCTTGAGTGACACGAACATGTTTTTAACAGCCCCAAATTATTTTTGATTTGACATTTTATTTTTAGGGGAAAGAACTAACTGTGCGACTGAAAAATCATACAGATTTAATTTAATTCGCAACGTTTTTCTATTAAAACGAATCAGCTTAATTTTTTTTATTTTGTTCCTCGCTGCTGCTGTAAAAAATGTCAATACTCAAAATATTTTTATTTTCACAGCACTTAAACAAAGTTTTAATTTGTCATCTCTCATCACGTTTTTTAAGATAACATAATTTCCAGCCTCTAAAGCTGTATACACTAATTGGAAAAGCATGAACGAAGTTCTTTCCACTAACCCAGAAGTTTTTCTGATAATTTAAAATCGATTCTTCATAATCAAAGGGCTGAAACTAGTCGTGCTTAAAACAAATCAAAAATTTTGGTTGTTTTCTGGGAAGAAGTTTAACTATTTTTAAAAAATCGTGCCTTTGCGAGGCGGTGGCTTACATCCGGTAAGAACTAAATTAATTTTTGCACTAAGTAAAGTTAGCATTTTAAAACAAGTTGTTTGGCAAAGAGTTTTAATATTTTAAACATTATTCAACCATCTGTATCTTCATGTGTAATTATTGTTGAATTTCAAAATGGTTTTACTTGACGTTATAAACGACTTCTGAAAACAAAACACAAATAAACTAGCCCCACAATTTGAATTACAAATTTCAATTTAACAACAGAATCGATCAAAATATCTAAGCCATATGAACATACTTACATCGAATCGATTAGAAAAACTCGGATCGTTAACGGCTGCATTTTTCAAAAATTCACCATGTACAACGCTATCGTTGTGAAACAACATGTAATTGCACTGAATTAAATTTTTACATCAATAAGAAAGTTTCTCCATAGTTTTAAAATGAGTGTATCGGTTGAAGAATTGCAATTAACTGGGGTGTAGATTTAATTGATCTCCCATTGCAACATATAAACAATATTCTAACGTCATTAGCAATTCTATAAGTTTTCAGGCATCAGCGGTGGGTCTACTCAAATCCGTCACGGCGCCACCAACAAGAACATTAAAAATCCATCTTGCCATATTTCTCTTTAATTTTGTATACAAAATTTGACGCAAATAAAAATATACAAAAGGTTTCCAAAATGTTACTAACTAATGCCAGATACGAAAACTACGCCGCAACCCTAGGAACGTATTTTTTTTTGTTTCTATCTTCATGTCATAAATAGTATCTAGCAACAGCTCTAATAAAACAGACAAATATGGGAAGCTAACAAGAAGAAAACAACAACAAATTCTAGACTTGTCGTTGTACGAGTATGTGTACGAATAAAAGTATCTTTTGCGCGAGGAGATAGTGCGACGAAAATTTCATGCTCATGTTTGTTTTTTTTTTTTGTATTTGCTTGTTATTTTGCGCACAAGTGGGGAAATTGCCAACAGTACAAGTATCTGTATCTGAGATATATTAGATTCATACACACATATGGAAGTGGTTTTGGTTTGGTTATTTTTTGATGGATTGATGATACGTGCACGTATGTCTTAATTGACAAAGTTTCAGTCTGAGAAATTCTCTCTTATGTTGTTTTCAACTTTTTTTTCCAAAGCTTCATATTCGCAAAACACTTGAAGTAGATTATAAAAATGGGAAGGTAAATAAAAAAAAAATATCATAATAATTCCAAAGTAATCAAGTTGATTACATCCATTGAATTGAACCCGCCGCATTATCGCAGCTGGGCGTCTGACTTTCTTTCACGACGCTTAAAATCATAAGTTTTTTTTTTTTGTTTTTTTATTAGTAGAATTTATTTACTCATTTTGGTTTGTTTTTTTCCCCATTGATTTGTATGCTTATTAATGTGGACTAACGAATAAGAAGTATCTACAAGGGTTGTTTATGCTCTTGAATTGCGTATTTGTCTAATTTTAATCGCACATTTCGGGCGGATTTTTTGGATTGGATAATTACATATGTATATAGTCAGATCGTGAGACTACTAGAGTGGACGCCTTTGGGTAATAAACAACAAAATGCGCGTTCTAACAGATAAACATATAACGTGTTGGAAAACCAGAATTATTATAGCAAACTAACGAATGAATTTCCATGGGAAAATGTATCGTAAAATTTGCATACAGAGCTGGTTGGTTTGCATTCATCAAAATACTGGTCTCCGCTAAGGCAAGTTTTTAATTAAAATTTATGGAACTTCCAAAGACTGAGAAAAATTCAAATCTAGGTTAGATTAGATAAAATTGGAGGGGATGTACTACTGCCCTAAAAGAACTATTTATTATGATTCCTCATAAAATGCAAAAACTGATAAGTAAAATTTGCTAGAGTGTATGAATTCGAATTGAGTCAATTGATATATCCCAGGTATATCTACTTTCCCAAGACTTTAAATATCATCAATAGATTAGTCGACCAGCGGTAGTAGTGCCGTCATGTGAAACAAATCTTTTACAATATTGAACAGCACCGTATAAAAAAATTACTGCGAATTGAAAGAATACAAAAAGTCGATTGTAATAATCCTCCAACTCTACTCGGAAGAACTTTGGTAGACGCCGCATATAATGTGTGCCCCTTAAAACGAAAATTTCTTAAAACGAAAACTTCTTAAAACGAAACTATCTTTAGATAAGGGCATTCACGCAGAAAATGACATAGAGTTGGTTTTCGACATTTGGTATACCTAAATTCTTAAAAAAAGCCTCATCATCTTGTGAAGTTGCTTGATTCAAAATTTGAAAAAGAGCAATTTACAAACCATGGTCTAAACAAGTGATGTGAAGTTTTTTTCTGCCATTGAGTTAATGAGGATGCGTTAGTTTAGTTGATGACCTCCACTATCGTTGCCCTTGCTGTTTTTGAGGACAGTAGTTTAATGCAGTTGGCTACCGCCTTAGATTTCATAAGGTTAATCTATAATTCGACTGTAACTTCTTTTTGTGTCTCTTTTACCGCTATGTAACTCTGTTCAACATTTTTGAAAGATGGCACCCTAAAAAAAAAAAAAAAGCCGACAGTGTAGAAATGCAGCTCGTTGGTGCATCAAGTGAAGGATTAAATATTGGATAATGGTTCGAAACACTGGTGTATTTGACTCCGATTTCTTACTTTTCATTCTTTCGAATTCGCAGAATTCTTTTTCCCATGAGCTGCTAGCAGTTTTACGAGATTTTGTTTTAAAAATTCCTCATCATTCATCATTAGCTCTACGTTAGTTAGAAGGCATTCCAGAGTATATAGACTCAAGAGCATCTGAACTTCATTAAGTGGGAGGCATCTTGCGCTTACGACCCAGTTAAGAAAGTATGAACAGACTAAGCCGCGGCTAAAACTTCGTACCTCACCAAGGATATTAATGTCTTTGGAATCAAAAACAATTCTGAGCCCCAAAAATGTAATGGCCCCAACAATAATTTTTCAATTCCAAAATTAAATATACAAAAAAATTAAGAACAGCAAAGGATTTTCACGTAAACATGGGGATGAAATTGGTATGAAGAAATACTCAAAACATTTTGTTTTTGAAAGTCGCTCGTTAGATTACTCAAATTTGACTCTCTTATGGAAGCTGCCTAAGTGCAACCAACAAAATTTGTTTTAGGATTCACACATATCAATTGATTTCCATAATGAGCCTATTGGTGACTTAAGAAGGAAGAACTCGAAATTTTCATTCATAGAAAATCTTTTGTTTTCGAATTAGTTAAGGAAAAGTTTAGCCAAAGAAGTCAGTTAAACCCGCAAAAAGTGTCTAAAAATGTATTACCCGATAGGAAGATGCTGTAACTGTCAGTTTCACATACAAATTTCATTGCTATATTTTTTACTTTTCAATTTAAAACTCTACAATCCAGACTGCACCAAAAATGGTTCCAATTTGGAAAAACGCTATGTCAATTTGAACACGTTCGTTTTACTCAAACGCCAGTCGTACAAAGTTTCACATCAAAATTGCAAGTGTGTTCATTTAGATATGAAAAATGTAACGACACGGTGATAATTTAAAATGAATACATAAATGCACGCAAGTGAATTCGATTTAATAATATATTATTTCCACTCACATATCAGAGGTCACATGAGCCTGTGGCTTACCCCAGTTTGTCATTATACCACTTGTACTTGTTTATGTGGATGTTTGTATGAAAATTTAATTAAAATACTTGAAGCGATTAGCAAGTGCCATTAAAGCTTTTCAACTTTGTAGCATTGACCAGACTTTGGATACGTGTTTAGAATATCAACGCGCTCGTATTTCATTTAAAACTCACCCTGAAAACATTCCATCCCCCGCCCTCTATTTAACAAAATATCAGCAATTCGATTATTTTTTTCATTATTATACTGCTCGTATCTTTCATTTGTATTTCACGTATGCAATAAAATATGAATAAGAGTCGAGAATTAACAAAACCAACACATATCGCGGGCAAGCTTACTGTTAAACAAGTTCCCTTGCACTCGATTTTTAAAAGTTGGAACTAGGGATGGATAGGCAAACAATCAAGTTCCAGCCAAGAGTCGAACAGAATCGAAAAGTTTTAACCAATCAATTTCCGGAAATCTGTCATGCACAAAACGTTTAGAAAACCTCATCAATCTGCGAAGTAAACAGTAGATGATGGATTCGCATCTTTTTTCTCATCCTGATCGGGTATGGAATCAAGATAAATGCTTATATCAAATGGATTTGTTGTTCATTAATCCATTTCCATCGAGGAATGGTTATGCTGAGGGGGTCTTTATGCTTCCGATACTTGAACTGGTAAGGCCGGTGAAAATCCATAGAACTACCATGCAAACCATGCAAGTGAACAGCACTCCATAGCTAACGTAATTTGTGTGACCCTTTTCGTTTTTTTTTTTTTTTTAGTTTTCCGTCTTAGTCGTTCGTTGGCATTGCTGAGATTGTGCATTTCCGTGTAGCCAAGGGTTTTGCCCTTAATTAGTGCTTCAGCAGTTTCCTTTTGACATGAAAACCAGAGAAAGAGCTGTTGGAAGTGTATATTGAAGTTGCAAGCCAACAACGTGCCGGTGAACCCTTTTGAGTTTGTGTAATTGTTGTATGAAATTGCTGCGGTATAAGTATAGTGTTCTCTTTTTTTTATTGTTGTTGTGATGTCAGTGCTTTGTGGGGAGAAAATGCCAGGGCAATTTTGGATATCGTATCATGCATAATTTAATTTAAAGTAGCGAATGGGGTGAAAGTTTGAACTCTTTGACATATTCCTAGAAATTAGAAGGCTTTTTAGCTGCGAGATAAAAACGGAACCTACATGTCTGCAGAGCAAGGATAAAAAAATCACTGAAAGGCAATATGCTATGAAAGTAACTTGTATGGATGTCGCAATAATTAAAATACAAATCATGCAAGCAAATTCATCATTGAATATTTATCGGTAATCAAAAGCTCATCAGCCAGACCTTCTTTCCAACTGATCTTTGCTTCAAGAACTAGATAAGTTTTTAGGACAAAAAATGTGAAACTATTGGATGTATCTAGGACCACATCGACCACAGCAATCCGCGGATCTCTAAAAACTAGTCAACGTTTCAATGGAACACTGGAAAGGGCCAGAGTCTTCAAGGTATACAATGGTAAACCAGAGAAATAGGTTTTGATTTTATCCGAAAGAAGGAGTCTGAAAAGAAAGAGCGATATAAGACATACAATTATTTGCATTCACTCAATTCGCAGTATTTCAGCGCCAAATTAGAAACCGATAAGATGAGCTACTCTTGGGTATGCTAAGATGAGCTACTGTTGGATATGCTATTTAACATCGGTCAACCCGAATGTGAGAGGAGGATTCCCAGGGTAGAGAGTGAGATCGGTACGTCTGTATGCCTTCTTAAAAAATTGCAGGAAAGAAATTGTCGTTTGTATATAGACTCAATACTAAAAAGACATCATTAGAGATAATAAGATGCACGAAATTTGTTGTGGAATAACGAATAATAACCATTGTGCATGAACCTGAGAACGATCCAAGAACAGGAATGAGGCATATAGCCCTTAAAAGCTCTCCCTCTTACACAGATAGCGGAGGATCGAAAGAACGAGGCAAGGCATTACAGATATGAGTACGTTGGCAGTCTCATGTGGTGTCAGAAGAATTCTCTGTTGTTGCGGTTAGGGCCATGTGTGCATTTGTCATTAATGAAGATTTAAAAAAGAATTAGAGTCAAAACAGAGCCTTAAGGTACGCCACAATTTGCATGTTGATTCAAAGACTTGTCAACGTGCAATTCAACTTGAACTAAACGGTCCGATAGAAAAGTCCTTTGATTTTAAAATTCTGCTTAAGGATTCTTATGGATTTGATCGATCTGTTTTTTTTTTTAACTCGCAGTGTTGTTTTGTAGGTGCTGACGTGTACAAAATGCGAGCATGTTAATTTAATATTTCATCTACAAAACCTGTAACCCTGGGCTTCATTTAACGTATGCATGGAAGCCTTCAGGCTCAAGGAGCGGTTGCGGTTTTTTTTTCTTAACAAATATAACGAAACTTACGAGTATTTCTCAGCATCACTAAACTAAACAATAAACAAAAAATACCTCAAGTCGAACAACACTTGCGACAAATGTTGTTTTATTATCCAACCCCATCGGAAAGTATCGACAACTTTCAAATCGTGATATTTTAAATTAGATACATTTGTATCTGTTGTTTGTAAACAAAACCAGCAAAAAAAAAAAACAAATCACTCATGCACACACTTTAATTACCGTCATTGTACGAGTATATAGTACATTGATCAATATTTGCAAACAACTACGCCAATCGAAGCGTTCAAATTGTGTCATTTATTTTTTTGTTTCCAAATCGCAGTTTATAAATATACGTAAAACCAAACAGTGGTTGTCATGGAGGAATTAAAATGAAAAATCGAGTCGCAAAAAAAAAATTACTCCATTGGGCAATGATGGGAGATCATGTACCGAACAAGCATTGAGCGATTGCAAGTGCCGCCTGACCGCATGGAGGCCATACTTAATTCTACTGGATGACCTCTGCTTAATATAATAAAAATGACAAAAGCTAAAAAAAAAAAAAATCGCTCAATGCGAGCATCACTTTCGAAAGCAATAAAATAAAAAAAAAAAACATTGTGTTTCAGATTTATTGCATCAAATTTCCGGTAATTTTTTTTTATTTTGGATTTTTGCAATCAACTTTAATCTTGACTGATGTTGTGGGTTATTTTTTCATTAACAGAAATTTTCTCTCAAAACGAAGGAGAACCATGATAATGGAGTGAAACAGGGTGGCATGTTATGCGTGCTGGATAATGTCGTCTTTTATGACTTTCCTCGGAGCAAATGGAAGTGTAGATGTACTCACACTTAAGAGCTGGACAGCAAAGATTTTCCAACTTTAGGACAACAATCCGTTTTTCGACTCAGATTAATTTCAAGACAATTTCAAAAGAGATGCAAATGGAAGTAGGTCACGCTTTGCTAATACGATGAAAGGAAGACATACAAGATATGCCTACGTAAAGTTCTTCATGCCGATTTTCAAGCCGATTGTAAATTGAACAGCTTTTTCCGCAGCTAAGTTGATACAATCACTTTCGATTTGACCAAAAATGGTTTTTATATTCAAGAATTGATCGCATCGCATTTATTTTTAAGCTAAAAACTATTTTTTCTCAGTGATTTTCTTGAGGGAGTCCAGGGTCGTGAGAATAGGATCTGACACTGTGGACCTCAAAACGATCTTATAATGATTTTCAAAGTGCCGGCGAACCTGGTGATGTTCGAAATGAGGTAAACATTGTTCAGGTAAGAGGTAGTTTTTATCACGAAACTTCTTCAACACGACATTATACTACTGTGTCCAAAAAATAAGGTGACATATGAATTTAAACTGCGCGCGTCGAAGGATTTGGAAATTTTTCTTTCGTTTTAGGTTGGTAGTACTGTCAGTGACATCTATGTGAAATTTCATGTCAAAATATTTTCATAGTGTTTGAGATACGCGTCGTTTTGTGAGCTGCTAAAAGTGAGTTTTTCGTTTTTTGCGATGTCGAAATTTATTGAGCAAAGAATTTGCATCAAATTTTGTTTGCGGAATCAATTTTCTGCTGCGGATACGTTGAGGATGGTGCAGAAAGCCTTTGATGATGAGGCTATGTCTAAAAAAAATGTTTACAAGTGGTATAGTGATTTCCAAGCCGGCCGTCAACGTGTCGAAGACGAAGAGCGTTCTGGGCGACCATCAACCTCAACCGATGAAGCTCACGTCCAACAAATCAAAGATTTGGTGTTGAAAAACCATCGATTAACGATTAGAGACCTTGCTGATGAAGTTGGCTTATCAAAAGGCTCAGTCAATACCATTTTGAAAGATGCTTTGGGCCTCAAGCGCGTCAAATCTCGACTGGTACCGAAAACATTGAATTTTTTGGAAAAAAGGCGTCGCGTTGAAGTGTGTGAAACAATGCTTTCCGACTACCAGGATGTCATGAAACGCATTATAACTGGCGATGAGACTTGGATCTATGCTTACGACCCCGAAACAACCGATCGATCGTGCGAATATCGTGCCAAAGGAGAGCCGAGACCAAAAAAACCGCGCCAAAGTCGCTCAAAAATCAAGATCATGTTGACTGTTTTCTTCGATTATCGTGGTGTTGTGCTTTATGAATTCCTTCCAACCGGCCAAACAGTCAACAAGGAATATTGTTTGAACGTTATGCGTCGTTTGCGTAACGCTATCCGCCTAAAAAGGCCGGAATTGTGGAAAGACAATTCTTGGTTTTTACACCACGATAATGCACCATCCCATACCGCACTTGTAATTCGTGAACATTTCGCCAAAAACTCAACCCATATCGTTCCGCAACCACCGTATTCACCTGATCTGGCGCCGTGCGACTTCTGGTTGTTCAACAAGCTCAAAATACCGCTCCGGGGACACTGTTTTGATACGATAGAGGAGATTCAAGCCGCAGCGAAGACGGAACTAAAGGCCATCCCGGAAAGTGACTACAACCAGTGTTTCAAAGATTGGAAAATCCGTTGGAATAAGTGCATTGCATTGGGAGGGGATTACTTTGAAGGGGATGAAATTGATTTGGAAGAATAAATAAAGAATTTTCAAAATAAATACAATGTCACCTTATTTTTTGGACACAGTAGTAAGTTCGACGGCCTTTGCAATGAATTTTTAGACAGCAAATTTTCCTCGATAAGAGAGAAAAACAATTTTATTCATAGCCTCACACTGTTCATGAAAATCATCAAGAAGAGATTAAAGCAATATCCCTCAAGCTGATATCGTTTTTTATGCACAACTTTTTTTTAAACTGAAAACCCTGAATTAAACTAACTCAAACGAACGAATTTCGCTGACAAGCACGTCCGCAGCAGGCCGATTCTGTTTCCGACATCTGCGTTTGCAATCATGTGTAAATCGTCAATTCTTACCCCAAACAACTGTCATTCAAATATCCTTCAAAATAATCGCCTGTCATTACCTGAAAATAAACGAAAAAAAAAAGGAAGATCAATAAATGAATAAGTTCAACAAATTCAAATTATATATCACAATTAAATTACAAAGAACACACGCAAGGGTAGCAAATTCGTCGTCATCCCTATTTCGATATACACACACACACATTTACACACGTGTTAAGGACACATGACGTCTATAGAGATGCCTTTCAATAAAGTCGTTTTCTCACCAGGACATCCACCCACCCGCCACGAAGGCAACTTTCGCAACAAGTATACCACGAATCCGAATGGATGGCAAAACGTCAAGGGGACAAAAAAAACCCTGCCCCACACACAACATGGAAAAAAAAAACCAACCTCACATGGAGCTGCCACGTTCGATGTTCGTACATTTCTTGTTCGTCATTGGAAACTTTATAGAGGCATGACGACATCACGTTGACGGAACACTAACCGTTTTCTTGCTAAATCGAGGACGAACACACGAAAACCCAACAAAAAAAAGGCCAAATCGAAGGGTTAGGAAGTTATAAAACGCACGCGAAATCCAATCAATATTTAAATGGAAAACGGTGAAATTTCACCTCCAACTGTTGCTAATTCATTCGCGGAAAATGGAAAAGAGGAAAGCCACGAACTTACACAAAAAAAATAAAACAAAAAAAAATAATATAAATCGGTACGAATGACAGGAGAACATTACAAGTCCCGCGGTGAAATTTTATTATCTTTGGACGTGTACTTTCTCTTCCATCTCCTTTGAATGCGCATTCACCCGGACTCCGGCACCGTAGAAGAGGGTTACAGGCATCCGCTGCTCCGCACCTACACGCCCAATGGGATTACATTGAAGTCGGATTCACTCGCTGTGCTCTCGTCTACCAAACAATTTAAACGCCCGCATATAGAGCCTCACAACGTTTGTTAACAATCTGCCAGCCAAGTTCTGGTTTGGTTACCAATCATCCTTTGGCCCGCATTTGTAATGCAACCGCAGTCTCATCAATTTTAGTGTGCCTTTCTGTATTGTCTGCACATAAATCGTACCCCAGACCGAAGCCCATCAACACACAGAGACGACGCCTCATGGTTGATTCCCCAGTTGAATTTATCGATTTGGACAGATTTTCCAAATGAGTCATGCCGCCAAAACCGGCAACAAGCAGCAAACATTGTTAGTCGGAGTAGTGTTGCAGTCGCTAACGGGGTGTCCCGGAGACAGAAGAAGTCACGCTTTAGGAACGGTAGGCGCAGATAGATTGGAAAGAAAAGATGTGGCCGTTGCGACACAGAAAGTCAGCTCAACCACTCTCGAGTTGGCTTTATTTAATCGTATTCACTCCCAAACCGGAGTTCTTGTAGCCTCCTCGTCGTCCGTCGACCGTATAACGTTTTACCATGTTTGCTTGTTTTTTTTTTCGGTAGTATTTTTTTGTTTTTAGTTTAGTCTACTTTAGGACGGGTTGTTTTTTTTTTTTGGATTGGGTGCTGAATTTGGCAGAGTTGAAAATCTTCCATTAACTGGATATGGTAAGGTTGAGCTGGTTGCGTTTTGGTTTGCATCGTAGCTCACTCGTTAAAAATGAATTGGTTTGGCAACTGTTAAACCGTTGTTTATGTAGATGGTCCCGTTTTTAGTGTAACTTATTATTTTTTTTTTGGCAATTTATTCCGAGCGAGTCGTGCGAATACCTTGCGAATGAGGGCGGTTGTATGTTGTTGGATTGCTGCACAGCTGCAGTTTCATTTGAATACGCGAGGAGATTTAATTATTTCGATGTTGGTGTAAAAGGACGAGAGTTGGAGGGTGAAGGAGAAAACAAGCATTCAGATTGTGAGACGAAATTTACATTTTTATTCTTGACCATTAGCAAATTGTATGATTATTCATAACCAGGGCTGCCAAGTTGTTTGAGTGTTGGTACGAATAATTTGGAATATTAGTTCATGGTTTTCTTTAAAGCGTAATAAATGAATTCGAAGTTCAAGGAAGGAAGCATGCCGTGGAAAAAAATAACATTTTCAAATTTCGCAAGATGAAAACTGAATATACCATAAGGTTCTTTTCTTGGACCTTAACTGTTCAATTTATCAACTAACGATGTGAACAATTTCTATGAACAGCTTCAAATAGGGTGTTGATTTGCCTTCAATTGATACAATGATATTCATGACTTGTTAACAAACAAAATTTGTTCCTGGTCTGACACCTGATGAAAAATTTACGAGCACAAGGAATATTTGCGCTTACTTATGACCTCACTAAGTCACGCGTAAAAAATTATATAAAAGCAAGATCATTCTTCACTTGAATTTAAGAAGAGAAGACTGGCGTCATAGAGTGTATATTCGACATGTGGACGTTGGTGCAAAGAGTTTAAGTTGGGAACCAGTCAAATTTCTGGAACAACTTTTTCCAGCTCTTCCTACCCAGACCAAATCAGAAGATTGCCGGAAGCAAGGTTGTACCAGCTGTCTTCGAGAAACAAATAAATTTTGAATTGCTAGGAAACACCCACCGCGTGTCTCCATTCCTGGGCGCCAACGACTTCCTTCACTCTCTTCGACATAAGTATTATCTCGGGGAAGAAATTTGAAGACAACAGTAAGGTGATAACTCATATCCTAAGGGTCTGTTTCGTTGTTTCCGTCAAATCAACCACGATCATTAACGTCTGTCTAGTTCTGCGTTGCATAGCACGAATGGTAGTTTCATTTAAAATAAATGTTGAATGACGGTGTTAAAAAAAATTGCAGGAGACTCTAATTATCCTTAAGGAAGGAGCATGTCAGTTTTGTGTTCAACAAAAATTTGAATATGAGAAAGCTTCGTTCGAAATGGATTGGGAAGAACTTCTTACTGTCCATCGGATATGAGTGGCATGATGTTTGATGGTTAACACTGCATCATAATTGAATCAATTGAATGCTGAAATGAAGACAAAAACGAAAAAAAAAAAAAACAGATTTCATTTCGAAAAGACAATGCCCTCTGTCATCAGTCAATTAATTTTATGGTAAAATTGCTTTCATAAAAAAAATTGAATTGCTTCTTCTCAATTCATCGCACTCCCCAAATCTGGCCTCTAGCGATTATGATTTGTTTAAAGACCTCAATAAAAGCCTCCAGGAAAAGAGATTGGGCTAAGATCTTGAAGTCAAAGCGGAAACAAAAGCCAAACTTGAGGGCAAAAACACTGCGTTCAATAAGAAAGACAAAGCGATGCTGAAGAAGTGATTAACTGATTGTATCGCTCTTGAAGGAAACTATATTAATGAAAATAATAATAAAAAAAATATTTTAGTTAGATCGGGGAAGCTCTAAGCTCTAAGCACACTTTCCAAAAATGTAAACAAGGTCATGTATTTAATGTTTTTATAGATAAAGCCATGAATCTTGGCTTAATCTTTCCGATTGTGTTCACGGCTATCATTTTCTTTTAAATCATTTGGTTTTTGACACTGACAACTCGTAAGCGCTCGAAAGTCAGTATTATATTATCGCGTTACGAAATCAGTCGATTAATGCTTAAAGCAAATTCTCGTCCGAATTTCGAAATCAGCATACAAGGGACCCTGCTCTGGAATGTCGTATCCAAAAAAATAAAGAACTGAATCCTGCTTCATAATAATACCTTTTTCTTAACAGAACGATTTTTATATAAATTTAAAACAAAATTATATCCTTTCGATTGTGGAACTTAACGACTTCTTTTTTAATAATGACATTCCATGCACAAGGACAATTTCACCCTTATTTCCGTGCAGTAAAAACCGAAAGCATGCATAAAAGAAACTGATAATATTGCTGAACGAACCCTCTAATTTTCAAATGGTTTGAAAATGTAATTTTAAACTTAACATTATATGAGGGTTGCCTCGGTTAATATGCAATTCTATGAGAGGGAAGTCTGGGATGAAAAGACCCACATGGAACGACACATGTATACTCGTACATGTATTTCCCTTTGTTTCCATCATGTTACGGCCATCTGCCTTCGTGGTTTGTTGAATGAAACGTTCGCAGCTTTGCTGTTTGCCTTGCGCGTCCTTTGAAATGAGCAAAGTCAAGAAATTGCATTAAAACGTACGGATGAATAACTAAGAAATAATTTAATAGGCGAAGTCTTTGAATTGCAAGCCTTGCTTTGGACCATTTCCATTACAACGGGAAGTTAGTTTGAAATGGAATTAAACGTTGTCGTGGTAGTTGAAACCACAAAGGTAGAGACACTGTTAAGGGAGTTATTTTCAATCGAAGCTAAGCTTTATCTTTTTGACACGTTTTTGATGGTCCTTTTTGATTGAACATCTTAGAATACATGGAAGAAGAGGGAATACTCGATCTTTAAGATAAAACTTCAGGAGCTTCCGGAGTAGGTAAATAGAGATCATGCCATTAATCCAGGAATCCAGCAGACTGAAGCCAACGTTTATCAACAATATGCCAAGCTCGGCTCTATTCAGCGACAATTTTCCTATTCTTATCGATGAATATTTCCCGGCGGACGGAAGATCAGTCCCCATTGAAATTCAATTATGTTTTGCAAGTGGATTGCGCCGGGCAGTTGTTCCCCGACATAAGTCAATTTGAACTGTCTTTGAAGAACCAGAATAAAATGTGACTGGATTGACTTAAGACCCATATGCGAGAAGATCCTTTGCCGCTTTAGGGTTGTGCTCGAAATCACTTAAGGGCACTTTTCAATAAACTTCCAAGACATAATTAAGCTGCATTAGAGCTAGAAGACTCACTTCTATCAGATCAGACCTTCGGATCTCAAGCAAGAAGAGATTAGTAACTGCACGAAAAAAAAAGAGACACGACTTGAGAACTTCAGTAGATCCCGTGACGAGCTTCAGTCCTCTGAATAGTTTTCATATAAATGCGGGCATAAAAAGTTCAAATCCACGTGAAGACGAGAGAGAAAAGTCTGACTTCGCCCGCTGCGGTAACCTTAGGGCACCACCACCTCCTGTAGATTGGGTTGAACCGCTCACCCTACCGATACCGCATATGGGCATTGAAATCAACTTGTCAACTCATCTTTCCGCTTCTATTTGTGTGAGTTGTTTTGAGATCCAGAAATCGGTTCGGGAAAATATCAGTGCATTAATTACGTTACCAAAATAAGAAAAAAAAACTAGTCTAGAGGTTTCACAGCGTTATTGCCATTGGTTCGTCAAGTGTAAGAGAAGACAGGAAACGATTGGGTCCCATAGCTTGCGGTGATGTAAGACGGCCTCAAATTTTTGAAGTTAGGATACCAGATTTGAATATAACATTTTCGATGACACGCCCAAAGAAAGTTTTATTAGTTTGGATCAGAATTGGATTACAATGAAATCTGAAGGAACAAAAGGTACCAGTTGTTACTTATAATGGGTTTGCTCCCGTTTGTGAAGACTTTGAAAGACTGGAGTAGATATTTATGGCCTGCTATTTGCTAAACCTAAGAGCAAGACAGTTCTGCCTTCACAAAATTGGAAACCTGTTCACCTTGAGAGTCAGCAGGGAATGATAGGGGCACGAATATTTTTAGATGAAAATTATGTCACTGGTAACTGAAATGAAAATTTTGGGGCAAAGTCGCTACTTTGAGGGCCTTCTACAAAGGGACTGAAATTGGGTAATGTGGAAAGGCCATCATATTGGTTGACAAATTCACATCAAGGCACTTCTGTTTGTGAAACGTTGTCTTAAGAATGTGGAGGTTGATGAACAAAGTCATATTCTATCCTTTTATGGCAATAATGTGGGTTTGCCAAAGCAAAAACGTAGTTGATTAAAAGATTCCTTCTTGAAAGGCGACGAGATGTTAAGTGACTTTTAAAAACTTTACTCTCAGCCTGGTAACAGCATGAAAAAGATGTAAAAGAAGTCTATGGCAGTTATCTTCTAATATGTGAACGGAGTCTGCTTGAGCTTTTCCTACATCGCATAACAAATCGGCTCTATCCATTTTCATTATGAAACCGTTAACTTGGCAACCGTCTTTTTTGCAAATAAATCTTCTGCAATTCACAACAATTTCTAAGAACATCAAAATGATTCTCGTTTCGTTTTTTTTTTTTTTGGCATGTTCAACGTCAACACTTTAATGACCATCATTTGCATGCTCAACTCGAACTGCTTTTGTTTGCAACATTTGCAGTTTTCCCAAGAAAAAAAAAAAAAACAAGTGGAATGCGCCGAATGCACTTTTTCTCGCAAAGAAAAAAACCGAGGAAAATTCCCCGCTCCGTTGGCGTCAGAGTTAAACGCACTCATAAAAGGAAAAAACCAAAATTAAAAAACAATAAAATTGTCTACTTCGCGCCGATCGGGCGGGCGAATGCACTCGTCTGAATACAACACAATTTGTATCTAGCTAGGAATGTAGGATTTATAGCTGAAATTTTCACGGCATAATTAAGTGAGAAAAAAAAGTAATAATCATTAAAATTAAAAACAGTGATAGATGCAAATGCGACACAGTAAAGCACTAATGCAGCAGACGCAGACGGCGCGCAACGTCCAATTTACATTCATGGACCGAACCGAAGGAGATACGCAGTCGTGGTTTTATAGTTAGCTCTATAAATTGAATAGAGATTGCAAATTTTCACTTTGCGATAACAAAAAAAAAACAGAATTGAAATGGATTCATTGTACCGTCGAGGAGGCGAGAGAGCGGAACCAGCTAGAGCTGTGGAAAAACGCCACGCCACGCCGATGGAATATGGTAATGACATTTTGCGCGTCAAATGTAAAACGAACAAATGCGAACGGCCTATTATCAGTTGTTGCATACATACTCTTCCAAATGGACTTTATGCGAACGTTTGTACTGACAGGAGACAGCCGGTCAAGTAATGGGATTTATTTGTCTGTAGTTTTCCATTCGAAGATTTAAAACAAGGCAAGAGTCTGACACCAGGAAATGCCAAACGGAATGTTTATTGAAAAAGAAGATGGCTTTGAATCATTCCGTGTAGCGAAAAAAATTATGATCCTCAAATTGCACCCTTTTGAACCAGTTCAATGCAAGTGTGAAGACCAAGTTAGTTTGAAGTTCGTTGCGGTGATACCTTAACACAAAAACAGTATCCAGAAAGTCTTTGTAACTCCTTCGAAGATTTCAATTAGTCCGGAGTCGCCAGATTTTTCACGAGTCTTTTTTTTCTACAAGACTTGAAAGGTTTGACAGAAAAAACTAAAACAGTAGTTGAATAAAGTTTATGACAAAGAGTATGTTCGAAATGATCAGGTTGGCCGGAAAACCTTTTCGCAATCGCAAGATTGACAGTCTTACGAAAAGTACTTTTGGTGTTCCAACAGCTAAATTAAGACTTTATTGAGATTATGAAGCCAAGTCGAAGGGAGATTTTTTACTGTTATCGATAAATTCGATACTTCTCGGAGGACAATAGACCAGTGTCTATTGGAATTCGACTCATTCCTAGCGAGTTGGCAGCTGTTCTTCGACATTCTATTCGATCTTTGATGCCTCTTCATTAAGGGAGCGACAAGAGCCATTCTCTGTCATCCTGCAATAAAGCCCAACAGACCCAATGTTGCTTGGACGATTAATAAATATCGATGAAGACCGGAGGGAGAATGGAGTTAGGGCGTCTTGATAGACACTTTGGTGGATCGGTCTTATACCTAAGTTTTCAAAGCAGAGATCTTTAAATTCGATGTAGCCAAAAGGTTTTCAAAGCTTTGTTAAGCCGTGCGCGGATGGTAATCAAATTTGTTGAGGAAACGGTCGTTAGGCTTACGCAGATCTGCATGCTATTACTTAACGACGATTTAACGAAAGGTTTGATTCTCTTGCCATAAAAAAAGTTTCACGGTATCAGAGTTTATTTTTTTGCAATTGCAATTTAAAGTTAAGCAAATGGATTTCGTTTTGCAACATATCTGTTTGCATATTATGACAGATGTTTTCGAAAGGCTGTTACAAAGCCGTCAAAAGCCCGTCAAAGCATGACCGATCCAAAGCGGCATCGTGTTTTCGACATAAGAGTTCATGGCTTTTTCTTATTTCGGAATTATCATGTTGTCGATAACTTGAATTCTGACTCTTTCAGTTGTGAATTGGCGAAAATTTTTTATGACGCATTTGATGATGTCATGAAAGCAGAATTAGACATTGTTTTTGGAAAGTTCCATTTGAAGGACATTTAGAAACGTTCACAGAAATTGTCGACAATTGTTCAAGACCAAGAGCAGATGCGGACGCACTAAAATCGGTAAGAGGCTTGAGGATTTTAAAGTCATCCACACAAGCTCACCGTGATTTTCAAACGGCCATTTCGCCCCTTTTTTGAGACCTCCGAAATCAAAGATAAAAATAATAAAAATAAAATAGTCAAACTCTTTGTAAAAAGAAAAAATTGAATTTTGAATCATGGGGAAAGAACGTTTTTTTTGGATGCAATCATTGGCCTATATTTTTTTATGAAAAAAAGTTGGCTTCCATATTTTAAACACAAACACGGGTAAGTGTTCTTTAAATTTCGATTGACGAGAAATTCGGCACTAGTTTTTACTTATCAGCTAAAGTCAACTTTGATGTCAAAATGAAGACGTCTTCTACCAGGTAAAAATGTTTACGTTTACAAACAGTTGGTAGTTCATTGATAAACAAGCAGAACCAAAGTGGATCCACTATCGATCCCTGTGGAACTCCTTAATGAACTCGAGTGGAGAACATAAGCTGTCAATTACAAATGTTTATTGTGCATGCAATGTTATCTTATTAAATTTAAACAAACTTCCATTTTTTTTTAATATTTTAAGGGCACATTAAGTCTCGTCGACTGATCTTGAAAAAAATTTGGATGCAACGGCTTTCGAGACTGGTGATCAGATGGGGTAACAATTTTTAAACCAGAATTGCCAATTGTCATACTCCTTACTATTTTCTTTTAATATTTTTTTTTTTAAATTCATAAATTTATTTATTACACAATGCAATATTGAAAAAAAGGAATTTTGAATCGAATCGGATCAGCGGATCTTTATTGAATTTAAAACATAAATCTTTTTGGGTTAATGGTCACGATGAAAATGTGATCGAACTTTTAGTAATTGAAATTTATATCTTTGGTAAATATTTCGACGTCAAACACCATGATTATGATGTCAAGAATGTGTTTTTCAGTATTGACAACTCTTAAACCACAACTTTTAAGTCTTGTCAAAATCAATGAATAGAGGTTGGAATTTTAGTTGCATTTTACTTTTAATATTCTTTTGTAGATATAAGGGAACTAAAAAGTCATTTGAAATCACTGTGCATTGTAAGAAGCACTTAATTAAATAAATATCAACTTTCAAACAACATTATAAAAAATAATATTGAACAATTTCTTAAAACAAGCCTTAAAAGTTTCCAGCTATATACTCGCCGTAAGAAATGTGTCACTATAACTATATCCACCTGGTCTCTTCCACGCATGGTTTGACAAAGAATACCTCTCAAGATCTACAGCTTGAGGTGAATTGTTATTTTTTTTTATTATTCTCTTAAGTGTCACATCACGACAGAACTTAAGTTGACAGAAAAAAAAACATAAGGCGACAAATATGACGCAGATTGTACGCGAGTATCTGTCTACCGTTATCTCTTCATATTCCATGCAATTTCTTTTATTTTTATTATTATTTTTATTGTGTTACTATTTGTGGATATCATATTAAAAATAATTTCATTATTGTTGCTTTGGCGAACGTTTAACAAACTAAAGTGAATCGAAAGTCAACGCCAAAGCACGTATATGAAAAGAAAAAAATAGAGTATCTTTGTATCTATGTGATAATAACTGCTCCCACATGTGGTGTAAAATACCGTTATGAATTATAAATCGTGTTTCGCTCGTTGATGGTTGAGAGTATCTTAACTACTGCGTAGGCCTGCCTCACAGTCTGTCTGTCTGTCCATGTGGAAGAGATAGTATTTCACAGTATTAAGGCCGTCTTGAGTGTAGAAATAAAGAGCACAAAATTTCACGATTCCACCAGCAAGAAACGTATGAATAAAAACAAAAACAGCAGAGTAAAATTTATTGAGGAAAAAGAAGAAAGAGACGACGAGGAGGAGTACGCGGAGATACTGGGCCACATCATTATATTTTGATGATACTCGGCACTCGACACGGAGCACAGAGGAGTACTCGTACTTGGTACTTGTAGCTTGTTTACTCGGTTCGTAGTTGGTTGGTTTGTGGGTCCACATAATTCGAATGTTGTTTGACGGGTATTGAAGAGATGCATCCCGTGAATGGGAGCACACACCACTCGTGGAGCATCTCAAGAAATTGGGATACACGACCATAAGACAAGACAGTTCGCTGGTTCCATAGCTTGAGTGGGATTTTCCTTCTTTTTTTTTTGTTTTTTTTTTTAAGAAAAATTGTTCTGTGGAGCTATATCCCACTTTTTGGCATAGCACGATAGATGGGCGTGTATAATGCTGGAGATATGGATCAGTGTTCTGACTGCAATGTGGGTGAGGTCGTTCAGTGTGCACACTTGAAGAGAAAGTTTAATTGATTTGGCGTAGGGCAGCATTAAATTGAATGGGAAAAACAAAAACAAGAAAAAAAATAACGTATTATATTAAGGTTACAGGCGATTGGAAGCAAATAACAGAAGGTGCTGTCTGAAAATAGCGTTGGCCAGGAAACAAACGCACTCAGAGAAATTTAATAAGAAGTTTACTGCCGTGATGACCGAAAGCGGACCAACTCGAAAAAAAACATTATTTTCATTGTTTTTATTGAGCATCAAGCTAAATGGTTGGCACTATCTAGGCTTCCTGGAAAATTTAGCTCCAAAACTGCTAACTGGAAGATGACAAAGAAATTTGCGGCTTAATCTTGCAACAATATTTTTGGAACATTATTTCCCGTATTCCTTTCGGAGGATAAATAATCGAGTTTCGGATCGTTGGTTTCGAATTGACATGTTCATATTTTGGTTATAGGGTGTTTATACTATAACATAAAAATTAAATTGTATTCATAAAATTCATATGTTCGTGTAAATTACATAAAAATAAAAAGTTATGTAACATTATAAAATAAACACATAACAAACTAAAGAACGAAAATTTTATGTATACACTTTTTTTTTTGTTGATAAAAAAGAATTAAAAAGTTAAAAATACTTAATATTTGATAAAAACAAGAAAGAAACAAGAGGATATACTACTGTGTCCAAAAAATAAGGTGACATATGAATTTAAACTGCGCGCGTCGAAGGATTTGGAAATTTTTCTTTCGTTTTAGGTTGGTAGTACTGTCAGTGACATCTATGTGAAATTTCATGTCAAAATATTTTCATAGTGTTTGAGATACGCGTCGTTTTGTGAGCTGCTAAAAGTGAGTTTTTCGTTTTTTGCGATGTCGAAATTTATTGAGCAAAGAATTTGCATCAAATTTTGTTTGCGGAATCAATTTTCTGCTGCGGATACGTTGAGGATGGTGCAGAAAGCCTTTGATGATGAGGCTATGTCTAAAAAAAATGTTTACAAGTGGTATAGTGATTTCCAAGCCGGCCGTCAACGTGTCGAAGACGAAGAGCGTTCTGGGCGACCATCAACCTCAACCGATGAAGCTCACGTCCAACAAATCAAAGATTTGGTGTTGAAAAACCATCGATTAACGATTAGAGACCTTGCTGATGAAGTTGGCTTATCAAAAGGCTCAGTCAATACCATTTTGAAAGATGCTTTGGGCCTCAAGCGCGTCAAATCTCGACTGGTACCGAAAACATTGAATTTTTTGGAAAAAAGGCGTCGCGTTGAAGTGTGTGAAACAATGCTTTCCGACTACCAGGATGTCATGAAACGCATTATAACTGGCGATGAGACTTGGATCTATGCTTACGACCCCGAAACAACCGATCAATCGAGCGAATATCGTGCCAAAGGAGAACCGAGACCAAAAAAACCGCGACACAGTCGCTCTGTTTTCTTCGATTGTCGTGGTGTTGTGCTTTATGAATTCCTTCCAACCGGCCAAACAGTCAACAAGGAATATTATTTGAACGTTATGCGTCGTTTGCGTAACGCTATCCGCCTAAAAAGGCCGGAATTGTGGAAAGACAATTCTTGGTTTTTACACCACGAAAATGCACCATCCCATACCGCACTCGTAATTCGTGATCATTTCGTCAAAAACTCAACCCATATCGTTCCGCAACCACCGTATTCACCTGATCTGGCGCCGTGCGACTTCTGGCTGTTCAACAAGCTCAAAAGACCGATCCGGGGACACCGTTTTGATACGATAGAGGAGATTCAAGCCGCAGCGAAGACGGAACTGAAGGCCATCCCGGAAAGTGACTACAACCAGTGTTTCAAAGATTGCAAAATCCGTTGGCATAAGTGCATTGCATCGGGAGGGGATTTCTTTGAAGGGGATGAAATTGATTTGGAAGAATAAATAAAGAATTTTCAAAATAAATACAATGTCACCTTATTTTTTGGACACAGTAGTATTATGCTTTTATTTTTATTAAAAAAATAACTATTTTGTTTGTGTTTTTTTAAAAAAAAATGTTCGTTTATTTACTTTGCTCTTAGTCCATTGACATTAAATGCAACGTTTTTCAAATAAAACAAAAATACAATAAACCATGTAAAATGTTGATTAAGAATTTAAAATGTAAAAATATCAGGTTGGTAAATAGGTGATTGCGGATTTCTTATAATATAAGACAATTTTTCAAGGGAAAGAAATAACTTTATTCTGAAATGTATTGCCCATTTTGAGCAATGACCTTTTGCCATCTTTCAGGCAGCATCATAATTCCACGTTCATAAAACTTGTGGTTTTTATTAGCAAAAAAAATTGAACCAGGTACGATTTGACATCATCATTTTTATTGAAATTTTTACCATTCAAATTGTTTTACAAAGATCGAAATAAAAAGTAATCAGATGGTGCAAGGTCAGGATTATATGGTGGATATGGCAAAACATCCCAACCAAGCTCCAATAATTTTTGCCGAGTGACCAAAGATGTTAGGGTCGCTTTTCTTTAACTGCATTGTTAAATTTTGTTAGTTGTTCAATGTAGACATCTGAATTGATCGTTCGGTTGGGTGGTAAAAGTTCAAAGTAGACAATTTCTGTGTAATTCCACCAAACTGATAACATAACTTTCTTGAATATCAGCTTTTGATATTGTTTGAGCTGGTTCACCTGGCTTGCTCCACGATCATTTCCGATCGACAATGTTGTAACAACCCATTTTCCATCACCAGTTATCAATCGTTTTAAAAATGGACAATTTGCATTACGTTTCTTTAACAAATCGCAGATGTTAATGCGTTACGTTAAATGATTTTCTTTCAACTCATGAGGAACCCATATATCGAGTTTTCGTACAAAGCAAAGTTGTTTTAAGCGATTTCAATGCATGTTTGTGATAAATGAAGCTTTTCTTCAATCTCACGTGTTGTGCCGATCCGAATCGATTATTGCTTTGATTTGTTTGGACGACCAGAGCATTTTTCATCTTTGAGTGAAAAATCACCAGAACGATATTTGACAAACCTATTTTGACACAGCTGTTCTTTTAAAGCTTCGTCACCATAAACAGCACATAACTTTTTATGAGCTTGCGATGCGTTTTTTCCTTTTCTTTTTTTCCATTTTTCAACAGACGCCAAACAAAAACTATACAACCGATCAAAATTTTTTTTTTACTGATTGACAGTTGAAGTACCAACTGTCAAATAACAAAATGTATTTGACATCACGATAACGTCAGCAAATCTAAAAATTCAACTAGCCATCTATGAGTGAAATTCGCAATTATTTAGTTGCCATCCCAATAATTTAATTTCTGAGCCTGAGAAATAGCCGCTTGCCATCCAGGGACCTGCTGCTACTACTTGGCTAGACCAAGACTGGAAATCACGATTTGATGCATGGTTTATGATCGAGCGATATGAACGGTTAATTAAGATTTTAACTCGACCAAGAAAAGTAGATTTTAACCCGCACTAAGAAAGTAACACTTGTCGAAAGACGGGCTACTTTCGCACAAAGAACCAGTCGACTAATAAAAGTTGGTGTAAGAATTCGTTTTATTGCGGAGCTTTTTGGCTAAAAGTCTCGTGCCCTGCTCAAACGTACACCTCATATATTATATTTTACTCTAGGACTTTTGACTCATACCAGGGAGGATGACAATATCTCATGATAACGAGAAATTAAGAGTTCTAATTGAGGCAAGAACTTTTATTTTATGTCACATTTATAGAATTGAGTCTGCCATTAGTCTTTTGATGCCGCACATGCTCTGCCAGTGGACCGGAACACTGGCTGTGTCTTAAACGAATTGCTGCTTTAGGTTTTTAGACTTGAGTGAATCACTGCACTGGCTCACTTTCTATTGAAGGATATTTTTAATTCTCAGCATGTTGCTTCGAGCATCAAAATCAAGATGGTAAAACGGATAGTCTTCTTTAAGCTTCATCTAAGAGAGATATTTCCGGTCTGATGATTGCAGTCTGCGCTGGTAGCTGTAGATCTAGCGTGAGACTTTAAAGTTTGATGATTTCAACTGATTTTAGTCCAACTGAAGGAAGTCCAATTTCCAATCCAACTACCATGGTTTTCGAAGGGCTTGGTTTAAGTGTTATAAGTGCTAAAAAATAATCACAAAATTGACTAGTTTATCGCTTATTGCTGTGAAAATGTCTTTAAAAATTAAGTGAATAACAAATAACTCAAAACATCTGCTGTTATTGCTTCCAATGAATGAGGGCGACTAATAGTCAACCTCCGATTCAGGTATGCGTGTTTATATAAAATATTAAGATGTTTTTAAAGTGCAGTATAAAGTGACTTCAAGTGCGGGTTTCTTAAAACGAAGACGTGAAAAATGTATTTCTTAAGCCACTTTAGCAAAGGTCTTTCCACCAAGAAACCCTTCTTTTTACCATGTTCACGAATGTGAGCACACGAGTACGTATAACCCTGACTTCATTATTTATTGCACACCATTTGCCTTATTTTGTGTTTCCTTCAACTGCTCTACCATTATCTTCGTTGGAGTTGTTCTTCCCATTTGGGTTCAATTTAAATTGTAGGTATTCTTTTTTTGGTATTCCTTTTTTTTTTTTTTTAAAACATCCTTTTCATGTTCATGTTGTTTGTTTCTTTTCGCGGAACCATACAATAGCAATTCAGACGCATAAATTCTATAATGGAATCCATAAAATTGTTTTATACGTCTTTTCAGCGAGGAGGAAGGATGGCTTTCGTGACCTCAATGTTGTAGTATGGTTGCCTTCCAAATTGATAGCTGCTGATTTATTTTGTTTTGGTTTTCATATTTTGACCTTTGCCGGTTTCTCTGCGTTGTGATTGTTCTGACGAGAAAACTTAAATATGTTAATCAAACAATAACAAAAAATTAGCACAATGTAAGATAGACACAGCATCTTCCGATTAATGAATATAAAGGGTGGGCCATTTTGCTTTTTGACATTGACAGATACGCGCTCAAAAAATTGACAGAAACTCAGTGTAATATTTGCGCGGTGCGCAATGGATCAATTTACGCTAGAATAACCTCAAAAATGGATTCTGCGTTAACAATTCTGCGCATTTTTTAAATTAAATATTAGTCTATATAATGCAGCAAGTATATGACGAACATTTGTAAGGCTAGTTTAAAAAAAGAGCGGACTAAGTCCGAGAAGCTCAACGATCTCAGTAACAGAAAATCCGTCGCACTTTTCTGAGAAAAAAATTGCATAAGGCTCCGTATCGTATCGTTTGGTTATCGCTTTTCTGTTTAGAATTTAAAACTTAAGTGCGCTACCGAAGCGTGATAACCCAGGCACTTGGGCGAGCTACGGTTTTCAGCTACGTTCCCCGGAAGCCGTTCAGCAATTTATTTATTGCACACAAAGTTCAATAATCGTAACATCAGTTGATTTGCTGATTAAACTTGGTCGTCCGGAGTGCCATTAATTATTGAAAACCCTTTAACACTAGAACTACCATACCAGTCAAAAAGACTGGTAGCGCTGTTCTGTTTATTTTTGAAATTCCTTCGTACTGAACATTTTTTTTTTGGAATAGCATCATAACTTTTGTAGAAATAACGCAAGGAATGGTATAATGAATAAAATTTTTAATTGTACTCAATAGATTCCAAAATAATATTTTATTATACCTATTTCTACCAGCACCAGTCAAAATGACTGGTACCTTGCAATTTGCTTGCCGTGGACAAATTCACTGGAATTGCTGATCATCAAATGGGTTTTTTGGAATTGTCATTGGAACTTTTCATTCATTACAGTACAAATATTCTATTTTAGGCAATAAAAAGGTTCGATTATTATATTAGGTAGTAAAAATTAAGGGTTTTTTTTTATGTAAAAATGGGTTTTTGGGGAATTTGTAATTGTATAAAGGATAAGCGTGGGTGGATCCTTTCCAAACAAAAATTGAAAGCTTTTATTGGAGTTTTATATGGACGAGGCGCATATGAAGCGAAAAATTTTAATGTTTCATATTTATTCATATTCATTTTACGAAGCGATAAGTTTGCTTTAGTGTCAACAGTACGGGAAAGATTTATTGAAAATACCCAGAATTGCTACATACCAGGACAAAATATAATAGTAGATGAACCACTTTTACCAACAAAATCGAGATGCAGGTTCACACAGTATTTGCCAAATAAGTCTGATAAATTTGGTATAAAATTCTGGCTAGCATGTGATGTTGAGACAAAATATATTGCAAATGGGTTTCCTTATTTAGGAAAAGATGAGACACGAGCAAAATCACAGCCTTTAAGTGAACATGTTGTACTCAAACTTATCGAGCCATTCACTATGAAAGGAAGAAACGTAACCACTGAAACTTCTTGCGTCTAAATTGCTAGCCAAAAAAACAACATTGGTTGGTACTATACGTGGAAACAATAGGGAACTGCTAAATATTTGTAAAATAAAGAAGGATACTATGGCTACATTTTCATCAAAACTATACACATTATCTGGGTATGTTCTTACGATTTACAAAAGTAAGCCGAAGAAAAGAGTTTTTAGATTGAGTTCCAAACATAAATCTGTCAATGTTCTGAAAAGTAAAAAGCTCTTGCCTGAAACTGTGGAATTTTATTATAAAATTAAGTTTGGCGTTGACGTTTCAAACCAAATGGCAAAAAAGTATAGAGAAAAATCAGGATCAAGAAGATGGCCACTGCAAGTCTTTTTTAACATTTTAGATGGCATAAATGCGTGGATTTAATACAAAACCAAAACAGGTGAAAAAAATATCCAGAAGAGAGTTTCTTTTTCAATTGGCAGATGAACTTGCCTCCGAAAATTTAAGACCACGAGCAGCTGATGTACTTACAACTTCTAAGACCTTAGTTTCTACGATATATACTATGTAAAAAATATGTATGCGGAAAATGTACGACAAAGAAAAACAATATTTGTCGGGTTGGCGCCCAATTATAACTATTAATACCTTAAGAATAACTTAATTTTATGATTATTTTTCCCTATTATTTTTATTTATTATTCATTTATATGCTTTAATACGTTCTGCTAGATTTTTTTTTTCAATAAATACAAAAAAAATAATTTGTATGCTTTTTTTAACGACCAGTCATTTTGACTGGTTTTGCTAGAACCAGCATCTTAAACTTGACGGTAGTTCTAGTGTTAAGGTTGTCATCTCAGATGAAAACATTTTCACAAATGTATCCTTCCAAAAACACAAGAATCCATCCACGGAGTCATTAATATTATTTTCGAAAGGACCAAAAAAAACTTTCACAAAGTGTGTTATACGTAAATATAGAACGAATTTTGTGAACACTGTTTTGTTATATAATTTAAAGTAAAATTTTTCATCTGCCCACCCAAACAAATTCTGTAACATTTTTCAAAAGACAACACCATCGTTCCCGAATATAAAGAACATGCCAAGGGACAACCTTTTTCACTTATTTTCACCTTAATGAATCCAATTCATCCTCGAACAATCTGAATTATTCAACAGGGGAACAGTTATTATAAAATTTCATCCAATCAGATTCTGCTATCCAAAGGTGGGAGGACAAAGAAAGAAATCCAAAAATCGAGACAGATTTTGTCGGAAAACTTTAAACCTAAACACTCGAGGCATGCAACGTGATTTGAGTGCCCACCCACTGCCCACAGTTTCGCTAGATTCATTGACCCCCCAACATTAATCCACACAAAGGCAGGAAGAGTATGAAAATAGGAGGAAAGTAAAACAGCACAAAAAAAAACAGGAGAAAATAATCCTCTTTGATGACAGAGAACGAGAAGAAGTGTGGGTGGATTTTATGAACTGAAGTGTTCCATTAAAGTTGATGCACTCATTTTCTGGCCACGTTTCCCTTCCGTGTTCGGCTTCTAGTTCCAGCTATATAGATGCAATCGACTCGGATCAATTGACTCCATTGTCTACCCTTGCGGCTGCGTTGCAGCTCAGTGGGGCGATGTGAGATCCGTCTTCTGATAAGTCATTTAAATTTTAACCGAGGCCGTCATAGTTGAGGAAGAGACTTGACGCTGTGCTAAAACTTATGCAGAGTAAATGACAGCCTAATGAGGGGAATCGGTTTAAGAGCTGGCAAAGCCTTTTTGAACGACACCATCGGGAAAAGAGTTGGATGGATTGTGCTAATTTACTTTTTTTTTGTGGTTGCGGTGGTGTAGAAGGAAACTTAATCGCTATTGAGTGGGTTGGGGTGGCTATGTAGCTGTTCAGTTCCTAGAATGTGAAACGGGCAACAGGTTGAGGAATTGTGGATTAAGGGTTGTTGTGTATGCACTGACGTTGGTTTTGTTTTAACGTCATTTTGATTTAACCAAACGACGCAGGATATTTTCTAGCTGACGTCTGAATCTTTTCAATTGAACACTTTCGTAACACATCTGAGAATGGCATTCGAAATATGTTCGTTTAAAAACTGCTTTATTCGCAGAAGTTGGTTTTACGTCGATGAAAGTTTAGGTGCGTCAATATTTTTAAGTGCGTTGTTCTTGTTTATGATGTTGAATGACAGAATAAGTTTCTTAAAGGTCGGGACAAACGCAAACGAAGTTCAATGACAACTTTTCTGATTCAGTTATACTATGTTATTTTGTGTTCTGCTGAAGGCTGTATCAATGAAAGCCATGGATTATATACTTTCATTACGTCAACGACATTTGTAAACCAATATTGGTTGGCGGTCATAGCCTTCGATTTAGTCTCCTCTGCATCATGGCAGCTCTTTCACATGTAAGTCTGCCTGCCTCTGGTCCGGTTAATATCCGATCAACCATGATGTGGACGTCTTTTTGTTTTTTGTCTGCACCGGATTATTTATTTATTATTTAAGCATAAACTTCGAGAAGAACTTTACTTTAAACTATGGTGAGTAATTTGAAGTTTTTAAAAAATTACATTTAGTTTTGGAAATTGCAGTACGTCAGGGTTGATAGTTTTCAGAGAAAGATTATTCGAAAACACATTGGCCCCGAAAAATAAGCTTATCTGCCGTACATCAAGGCTTTTCTCTTTTTGGTTTGATCCAGGTCAATCTTCTATAACCTTCCAATAATCTTCCATGTCGTTTGAAAAGCTGTCACTAAAAAAGCACGCAAAACAGGCTCGGCTTCTCTATGACTACATAAATGTGGATTTTTCGAGCCCCAAATACGGCAATTGTTTGTTCGTCAAGATGTTAATGCGCCACATTCGAAAAGATATGATTTTTTTGAGCAATATGCTCGTCAATTTCGGGATGCCTCACTCTACTACATACAGCATGAATTAATTCGTGTGGGGAACTTGCCCATGAGACTCTTCAAACGCATAAAATTCCCCGTCTTTAAAGCCGATTGATGGCAACTTATGAAACATAAAACATGAAATCCGCCACTTAAATCTTATGTCGCAAAATCATGTGTTTACAATTTTTTTTTTGCTGAACTTAAATTTAAATTTTTCATGGCGAGTTGAATCTTATTCAACCCAACATGGTTTCCTGCAAAACACTAATGTGCAGCTGCTTAAATTTCAAGGAAGGCAAACGCTAGTTAATGGTTGAATGAGTCAAGGCAGCTCAGTTCAGGTGGGAGTGATGAACCGATTTAAATACATTTAACCATTATTTTGCGTACATTGACCCTTGAAGCCGGAAGGTATTGTCATTGAACATACCAACTGGGGAGTGGACGTACCGACGCCCTACAGAGAGCAATAAAGGAGGAAATGACCAGCTCGTTATTCGTTACAGAGGTGATGTGCCTTCGACTAGGGCGCTGAACATTACATCAATGTAATTTTCGAATGAGTGAGCTCAAATTGTTTGCACAAAATAGACTTTGGTTTGCAGTGGCGAAAAACTCGTTTGCCGTTGTGTTGCTACTTTGTTACTAATAGAACGTTAAACTAATTTTGATTTTTTATTATTTCTATTAAATTTGCAAAAAAAAGATAAGGCAGTTAAAAATGCTCGGTTACTCCACGTAAATCAAAAATACAAACGGCAAGTGGGAATCTAAGTTTGAATCTATTCAATCGAAGTTAAAAATGGCGGTGTAGAGAGCAACTGGTCTAGCAATTAAGGAATAACCTTAGTTCAATAGGACAGTCAACGATTTATGGAAACAGCGACTATCTTTCAATTCTGTTGCATATTCTATTTGGTATGAAAATGATTCAATTTTAATTAAGTTCTAAGAAACATTGGAGAAAATTTAATATAAATATAATCAGTCTAGAATTCGTTATTAAGTTAAGAAAGCGAGTAGTTCCAGAAACCGACGCACGGGTGATTATAAGTATGTAGGTGGGTGCAAAAGCAAGATACTGATGCCCTGCGGGAGTAAGTAAGTGTGCCGCAGGGTAGTGTAGTAAGACCTTTGCTTTTCATTTTCTTTAAATACATGTGATCAAATATTAACTGCGAAGCACCGCTGTCTTCTATGTCTGTCAACTTAAGGAATGTTCTACACTGCAATTGTACGACAACATATGGTTTACAATGTTGGACAAAATGTTCGAGAGGAAATCGACAACAAGGGAGATTAAGGTAATCCGCAAGATAACAAAAAATAATTAAACTTAAGCGACTAAGGAGTTTGAAAATTCGAGCCCCGTCAAAAAAGGCAATGCAATTCAACGCTCCACTGCGATTGCGTCATTGATGAGGCTTTGGGCAAATTAATGCAGCAACATCAATATATTATAAGTTATTGTAGCGAAGGCTTTGAACCAGTTAAAGATCGCTTTATTAGCGACAACAGACAGAGGCAATCTAGATCTATAAGCAAAACTTCTTAAGCCAAATGAGGTCGGCAGTGCTTAATACACGTCGCTTTTAAGAGTACTCAACTATTACCACCCACTTACATCAAGGAAACCAGAACGAATTCTTGACAGTCTTATGAACGGACGAGTCGCAATGTGAAGTTTTTGGACAAAAAAGTAGATGCTCCCTGGCTGCTTTGTCCCAATTGGAGAGCATGTCAAGGTCTGATTAAGTTTCTCTTCCGCCGGTATCGCATCTCGTAATGCATGTGGAGAAGGGAAAACAAATATAAGAAGAGGTACCTAACCATCGGAATTGCGTTTAAAAGTTTCTGAATTCCTTTTAATATGAGATGATGATCCGAATTATTCCTCAAAGTTTTGTCAATGGGGCATAGATCAAAAACGATTAACAAAAATACAGAGAAAAATAAAATACCCCGCCATTAATGCAATACGCCTTGGGAAGATCTTGACAAGGAGTTTCGAAAACAGTATCCAATCCTCGAGGCAAAAAAAAAAACCAAACTTTGTAGCGAATTCTCAAAGCGTCAAGAAGCTTCCCAATAACTGCACAATAAGTACACAAATGACTCAGCGTATCAAGATTTTTACCAGAAATGGAGTTACATTACTATAAGTTATAGACTTCCGATTAATCAGTTTAATGTTGTTTTTGTGTACAGTCATGGTAGAAATTACTAATCTGAATTTTACAGTTTTTGCTAAACTATTATTTTTAGAAAACTGTTTCTGAAAGAGTTGAACCAAAAATAACATCTGCCTTAACCGTCCGCTACAAATATTAAGGCCCCTCCTCCGACAACCCAAATTCAAAAGAATCAAATCTTTTCGACTTCGCTTTTAGATTTACTAACATTTTGCAATGGTGTCAACTGCCGTTGGGTTTTCTATATTTATTTTATCATGCGTCCTCCTACCCTCCTTATCATTTCCATTCAACAATCAACAAGTTGAGGTTTTATTCGGCCCTTGATATTCGCTCGAATTCATTCAACACACATCCCACCAAAAAACACAGATACTTATCAACCCTAAAATATAAACATTTATGCATGAAAAAAAAGAAAGAAAGTAAATTCATTTTTTATAAGTATGTAGATAAAAACCCAGCTGCAATTCGTCGAGGCGGCTTTCGTATTCAGCTCAAGGCAGGCTTCTCTGATAAGCTATCCAACAAATGTCTCGTTTATTTTAATTTGTTTTTTCTTGACTTTAGTTTTGTTAGTTTCTGAAAAAATCGAAATTTTTTTTTTGGGTCAATAAACAACATCAAAGTGTGCAGACGTACTCTCGAATTAAGAGAATTAGACGAATCCGAAGCAAATTAGCGAAACAAAAGTTTTGTTTCATCTCATTTTTTTTTTAACAAAACAATGGCAACCCTTGCCGTCAAGGTTTCGAGTTCGAGAAGGTCTACATTTCCATTGATTTAATTCTACCAAGTTGAATGGATATGAATGTGTGTCCGGGGATGTTTATTTCAGTCAAAAACTGAATTAAAATTGAAAAGTTTTGTTTTGCAAATTGTTTTGTTTTCGAGTGATTTATGAGATGATAAAGTCGGTCGGCTGCTTGCGGGCTCAAGATGATATTTTCTTTTTCAACGGTAATTTGGTTTTGGTTTTACGTACATATATAGTTTCTCATCTTTTTTTGTATTGAAATGTGGTGTTTTTGACAGAAAAAAGTGAGATGTTTGAATTAAATGAACGAAAACTTCATTTATTTTAACTTAAACCAGGTGACCCAAAAGAAATCACCCTATCAGAAGATGCTATAACTTTTGCAAATGCCGGAAACTGTCAAATTTGTTTTAATATTTGTTGAGTTAACAGTTGCAGAATAAACGTCGACAGGCCAGGCAAGATTGTGCTCTCCTGTACCTAAACGACGCGGTGGACGATTTTCGGCAAGTGAATAGGGTAATCAGACAGTCAGACTATTGACGACGGTCAACTCTACAGAACCACTTTGAAGAACTTTGACTTTTCTCAAGGCTTTTCGGAAAGTTGTTTTTTTTTTTACAATTTATTTCAGTTTGTTTCTGAATTTCTGAAAACGTATCGATTCAGTGTCAGCCTTAACCTTTTTTTATTTATCGTTTTCGATCATACTTGTAAGTATTTAGGTGAAATCATTCCCTGGCATAAGCTTTGGTGTCCCACAATACAAAATTGGGTGGAGTCAAATCCCGGTTAGACCCACTTGTTCTTTAGAAAATGCCCTTGTGATGGCTTTTGAGAAAAAACCGACTCAAACAGTAAATTTTTCATCGTTCAATTGCGTCTCGCTCCAAAAAATCCGACCCTACTTCGACAATTCAATTGGTCTAGACTAGATGGTGCACCCTGTACTTTCGTACATGTTAGGAACTTATATTAATTAACGATTCTTACGCTAAAGGCGCACCCGGGTTTTCAATGGGTACATACCAATTTTAAGGGGAGATTCTAGTCTAGAAATTAAAAGAAAAACAATTTTTTTTCTTTATTTTTATAGCTTTACTATTCAAGAATAAATCTACAAGAGGATTTTTCAAAATTCAAATTATTTTCGGAGATATCGGTATTTTGCTTACCCGGTATCCAAACTGGTTCGGCCGGAACTAATCGAACAGAAGACATTAGGGATTCTCCGTCTATCTGAATTTATATTTCTCAGTAAAACCTTTTATCCTTCGAATATATTGTAATACAAGAACCGAAGGTGACTTGTATCTTTTATATTTAGTCTTCGCTCACGTCCAGCTTCAAACAGTTGAATTCTAGCCTTCTACTGCTGTGAGTGAAATAAAAATATTGTGAAATATTTTTTGTTAATAGGCTTCAATCCTATTTTAAAAATGACGGAGCTTATGGAAAAGAAAATTGGCCCGGAAGCTCATTCATTTGCTGTGAAACGAGACAACGCCCGGATTGACCGCTCCGACACACGAGCATCCAACGCATCAAAGGAGGCCAGAGCTGCTCGATATGAAGACAGAAGGTCAGATGTATGAAGCACGAATGGCAGATTGAATTAATGTAAGTCTACAATATCATTTCATGACTTAGACTGCGAAAAACTTTATGCGAAACTTTAAACGTGTTTTTTTTTTTAATCTGTGATTTTCAAAACAATACCCACGATTTCTCAGGTTCTATTGGACCGATTTACTTGAAATTTTTAGAGAGTCTTCTTTATAGACTTGGTATGCCTGGAACTATCCCCATCCCCAAATTTCTATTACTTGTGGTGCAAAAATTGTTATAAAAAAATTAATGGTAAAAATATTGATTACCTTTTTTTATGACACTTCAAAAATTACAAGAAATTCATGCCTCTAGACTAGAATACCCCTTAATATCAAGACGTCACTGTTTTAAGTCTTTATAATTGCGAAGTTCATAAACTAGTTTGGAAATTATCAAAAATTGCTCTACCTGAAAAATTAGTATTTTTGGTTGTAAAAAACTGTCCCACCAGACAACACCTTATCCATTGTTGAATGTTCCGGAATCAGTGAGAAGAGGCACTGTTCGAAGTACTGAAAATCAATTGGGAATTTTTTCACACGAATTTTGCGTAAAGATCTTATCACACGCGAGTCCAAAATCAAAGCCTCTTGAAGCATTTGAAGCGCGCAAACTTGTTCAACTGAATTCTGAAAAAAAAGGTTGAAGAAATTCCTGGATTTCACCGAACAATCATTTTCAGCGATGAGCCTTATTTTCGACTCAAGATTTTGTCAATGCCAAGATGGTGTCATATGTCACACGGTTGGTCACGCATTTGGTCTTTTAAAGGGGCTATCGTGTAACCTCGAGAAATAACCCGGTCGAATGTTCATCTTAATTTATTTAAAGCCCTTGGAGACATTTTATGATAAGCATTCGATGATTAGGATCATTTATGATTACAATTGTTTTATATCAATAGGCAAACAACAAGAGTGGAGTTCAGGAATAATTTCGCGTGTTTACAAATTGACACCAAAAAATGCAAACATATTCGCGGCGGTCGTTTGAACAAGGACTTAAATATTCGTCGAATATATTCCAGTTGTGTCCTCATTGAAAAAAAACCCTTAGCTTCTTAGCTAAGATTTCAAATAATAGACAAGAATGCATATATTTAATCTTTGGAAAGTGAATATATTTGCGACACTTACTTTGTTAACAGGAAGCTTGCTATCTAATCTGCAAGTCATATGACGAGTGAGCATTGTTGCGTGCACAATACGTGTCAGATCTCGTGACCGATTTGCCAATATTATTAATTTACAATTTAATCTTTTACGCAAGCCAACAAACACACGAGTGCTCCTTGAATAAATTTGTGGCGTCGAAAATGTCTACAGTAATCTTGGCAGGCAAAAAGTATGTATATCTCGGAATAATAATTTCGAAATTCTATCGCGATAAGTTTATTGCTTTATAAGCAAACATTTTTTTTAAATAAAAAAGCCAGACCCTAAAGTAGAAATGTGTTAAATCTTGGTCCGCATGATTTTGCATACTAATCAACTAAAGGCTCAACTCACAAGATTTTCGCGTTGCAATTGAATTGAATTAGCGTTTACATTTTTAAAAAATTACACAAATACGTTTTTTAAGCTCTTATAAACCTCGTTGGTATTCGAAGTGTAATAGAGCTATTTAAGAATTATAAAGCAAAGAAGTTCTTTTTCGAGTCTACATATAGAGTTCCTCTGGGAACTAGGCCAGCAAGCTGACAAATCAGCTGGAATCATCTTTACGCAAAACTCAGAGATTCACGAAATACGAAGTGACGGAATTCCTTACTTTGCATATTCGAGTAAAGTGAAAGGATAACAACCAAAAGAGTTACCAGCGTTCCAGACATCCATTTTTTATTTTCATAAGACAATTTGGAGCTTCGTCTTATGAAGGCATAATGCACCGTACTGCTGAAATCGTTTTTCTCGGATCGCCATTAACCCTTATGTGTGCTCCATCTTAAAGTGCGTCAAATCTTAGATTTGTTCGTCGAATTTCATGTCGATACTCACGACATTAGATCCGCAACTGGCAGTATTCAAATTAATGCGTTTTGAAAATCCACAAAAAATAAATTGGTGGAGATCTTATGAAGACTAAACGATATTACTTCGGTTTATCCAAATAATCAAATCGAAATTTCCAATTCAAAGAACTTTGTCTGCTCTTCTATGAAGAAACGATAGCAGGACAGATTTTATGAACCTTCAAAAAAAAATTCTCCCCTGAACACGAGAACAGTACAGCAGGTACAACTGCCAACTCTACGAGCTTTGGATTTGTATGTATGTAGTTCGGATGAAAAAGTTCCTAGGACAAACAATTGTCCAGCCATTTTAAACGTATGGTCATAACTGCTCCACCAGAAGATATCTTCGAATTCCAGGCACCAGGTTCACGAAAAAAAAAGGCCGAATCTTTGTTCCGGTTAAAAAATCCAGCAATCAAGGATGCCAGGAAGCTTGGTCCAACCAACCAACCAATCCTTCAGCGACTGAACAGTCTGACAGGCGGGGCGTTTTTTAGAGCACGAATATGTGCGAAAGTCATTTATGAGATTTCAGTTATTCGTTATTGGAGTTTTATGTTAGTCGAGATATTAGTCTTATAACTATCGTCGAACTCAATCGGGAAGAGAGTGTGCAAAATGGGATCTCACGCTGTTATAAAATTTAAGAAATTTAATAACAGCTTGGGACTCCAAGAAATTCGGTTCAAACCATACTAGAACAAATGGCATCGGTTTAAGAGAACTCTTGTCGGGGTTAAACCATGATTGAAGTATTAATAAGTGGTCTTCACTTGAAGATTACCCACTACCAGGACGATTGCGACGAAATTCAGGTTCATCATTATAAACCGGAGTCAAAACAAGACAAGTGTCACAAAAATAGCACAACACCGTCCAAGAGCCTCAAACTTCTAGGTTTCACAGTTAGCTGAAATAGTATTGGCGATATACTTTTGGGACGCAGAAGGCATCCTATTAATAACTTAAAGAGATAAAGGTGATAAAGATAGTAGAATACCATGCTTCAAACCTAGGACGTTTGAAAGAAGCTATCACAGAAACAAAAAGGGGGAAAAAACAACCTTCTGACCTGGCTCCACCAACCATTATCTATTCCCAAGGTTAATAAAAGCAGAATTTATTTTTAAGCCATAAAACAAAGAAGGACGCATAAAAAAAAGCCTCTTCGTGTATCTTAAATTATATATGGGTCTTATTTAGATACCAAATACCACCTCACAATTAGATAAGCCTTTAAGCTAATTAAGCAATTCTTATAAAAGTTTATAAAAGTGACGAAAATCGTGAAGTTCGCTTCTGAACTTTCCACTAAAGTGCTATCATAACTTTTTCTAATTGACAAAAGACATAAAAGCCGATTGTTCCATTTCTGTGCCTGCTACTGGCGCTGCATTGTTCTTCATTTTTTCTTTTTTTTCGAATAACAAACCCATTATATTTGTTTATTTAATAAATTTGTGCAAAGCGCAAGTGGAACTTTCTTTCTGCTTATTCAATCGGATTGGCGTTGTGCATTTGTGGCAGTAGAGATACAACAAACTACTCACCAGTAGTAGCAGATACATTTTTGTTCCCGTTGGGTTGGCTCATGAAATAAAATAATCACAAAATGTTGGAAGGGAAAACAAAAACAAAAACAAAAAAAAAAAACAGACTAATAAATTTCAATGAAACCTGTTGGATAGACTCCAATGACCGACCATCAAAGTCACTGAACGTGGTTGTGAGTTTTTTTTATAGTTTCACTCGGAGTTGTCATAGTTGGTCGGTCGATGTGTTGTGTTTCGTTCGCGTCTCCCCGGTTGGTTTTCCTTTCCACATTTTCCGTCAATCTTTGTTATTCGATTGAAATGAATTTCAATATTCACAGCGACGACGACGGGGTTTTCTGATACAAATCATAAACAGAAACAAAGGCTAATTTAATATGCAGTAGTTTTTTTTTCTTCTTTTTATTCATTTTTTAATTTTTTGACATCCGGTTTATTTATTTTTTTTGTTGGTCGTTCCGCCCCTGTAAACTTAACCGTAAAAGGCTATCGTATCCGTACCTAACTTTGGCGGTGTATCTTTTAGTTTCATATGACAAAAGAAATTTCCATACGCATTTGCCAGATTTAAACATGCCTTTTTAGGGTTCCGTACCCAAAGGGTGCCAACGAAATCATTATACTTAGACTCCACTGTCCGCTCGTCCGTCCGTCAGTCACAAAGCTGAATCTGCTGAACCGAAATAGGTAGACGTTAGCAATTTTCGCAGAAAGAGAAGTACTATGACCGCTTTACCAGCAAATTAAATAAATTATAAAGAGTTCAAAATAAAGAGTGGTCCTCATTCAACATTAAAAGTTAATGTTTGAAAAATTTGAATTGGACGCTGGAATAGAATCGCACTTGTCGGCTGTTTTTTTTTTTTTTTTAAGTTCTACTGGCTCAAATATTTCTTTAACAATGCCGACGACGACGTACCGCATCAGTCGTCATGCTAATTGCAGTGTATAGTATAAGATTCATGGCTAACGCCTGTGCTAAAACTGGAAACCATAAAGCAGCTAGCAGTAAATATAAATTAGAAAAAAAAAAACAGAAATGGAACGTTATGCCTATTTCACCTCGAAGAGATACCATAGCTGGCTGCGTCTGCGATGGTTTGCGTTGGTATGTTACGAGTATTTCTGTTGTTGGACAGGCAAATTGACGGCACTAAATTCATTTGCTTCATTCGGCACCTTGAAGTGTTTTATTTCTCTTCGTGTTTAGTGTTTCTATCTAACATGTCTATGACTCAAGTGTTGAGAGGTGGTGGTGTTTACTATGACGCGCTCAGAAGCACTAATCTGGAGCACCAAAGCTATACGTAAAACTAAAAAAAAAACGTGTGCATGTTGCATATGTGTGCCTGCATTCGACCTCCTTTCGGAGTATTCTACTGAAAAGACAAAAAACTAGGTTGTTCGGGGGGTTACGAGTGGGGTTATTGCAGTGCAATGGCACCATGAAGGACGATGTGGTGTTGATGAGATTCTATTTTATTTTTATCTTTTATTCTTGCTTATGGGAAATTTAATGAATTTATTCCCAAAAGTAGTTTCATTTTCGTATTTGACATATATTTTGAATTAAGTATCTTTGAGGGTATATGCTAGATATAACTATATCTATCTATTAGATATAAAATTCTAATTTTTTAAAATTCCATATGAAAGGGGGCGAGATAAATATTCGAACCCGATCAGTGTTATTTTAGGAAAAGTGGGACACCCGCTTGACATTCTGTCATCAGGTTTTTTTTGTCAAAAATGTTTGCAGTAGATATCAACAAATTGCTTCTGCAACAACTAAGAAGATACTTTTAATTCCATTCGATTTGTGTATGAAAGGCAATTTACCATATAAAAAAGTGGGGTACCACAGGGTTTCGTTTTCTCACCGCTTCTTATTCTTATAATTATCAATGATGAAGCGTAAAGCTCACGATTTCGTGGCAAGTGCATCGGCTTCAAATCTGACAATTTCACGGCCCCAACTCTCGACTTGGAAATCGAGGTTTTGGATCCGTTCGTAGTCCGCATTAAACTGTAGCTTCAGCCCGAGTGGGGTTATTGCAGTGCAATGGCACCATGAAGGACGATGTGGTTTGATGAGATTCTATTTTTTTTATCTTTTTCACTTTTATTCTTGCTTATGGGAAATTTAATGAATTTATTCCCAAAAGTAGTTTCGTTTTCATATTTGACATATATTTTGAATAAAGTATCTTTGAGGGTATATGGTAGATATCTATCTATTAGATATTAAATTCAAATTTTTTAAAATTTCGTATCAAAGGGGGCGAGATAAACATTCGATCCAAATCAGTGTTATTTTAGGAAAAGTGGGACACCCGCTTGACAGTCTGTCATCAGGTTTTTCTTTGTCAAAAATGTTTGCAGTAGATGTCAACAAATTGCTTTTGCAACAACCAAGAAGCTACTTTTGATGACATTCGATTTATGTGTATGTTCGGCAATTTTCCATATAAAAAAGTGGAGTACCACAGGGCTCCGGTTTCTCTCCGCTTCTTATTCTTATAATAATCAATGATGATGATGATTTTGTATAAAGCGTAAGGCTTACGATTTCGTGGTAAGTGCATCGGCTTCAAATCCGACATTTTCACGGCCCCAACTCTCAACTTGGTTATCGAGCTTTTGGATCCGTTCGTAGTCCGCATTAAACTGTAGCTTAAGCCCGACCCATTTGTGCGTAAGGTCAGCAGAAAAACGACACCGAATTCTCATTCGTTGTGGATGGAGAAATTAATATTTAATATTGTGAGCATTACATGTGTCAAGCCATGCTTCATACCAAAGGTTCGAAATTGGCGAGCCGGTTTTTCAGTTAAGTTCTGAGTAACGACGGCGATGTTTTCAGCTCACAATCTTGATTGACCAATAGTTTAAGTCTTTTTGTCCGTGATGTTCAATTTTTGCGACTGAATTTACTTGAGCGAGGATGCGCTTGATGATGTACGCATTTGCAAACTAAATGAGACAAGTCTGCGATAACTTTTCAAAAACATGCAATGGCCTCACTGATAAAACGATCCAATACCAAAAGGCCTGTCGACGTTTCATGAGTCCATTCAAGATACACATCTCATCCCTGGCCATCAATTTGGTTTCAGTATAGAACATTCGACGAGTGACCAGGTTTAAGAACCAACATAAAAATATAAATGTTTAAGAGCCTTTCTTGACGTCTTACATGCCTTGTCGCATGAAGACTATAGGTATGTATAAGCTGCAACAAATTTTGCCGACGCTATTGTAAAGGATATTAGAATCCTATAGAATTCCAGCGAATAGAATCTAGTTTCTTAAATATGGAACTGATAACTACACGCTTAAAAATCGTGCAGATTTCCACAGGGAAGTAATCTTGGCCCGGTAATGTTCATATTATAAACGAGAGATATCGTTCGCAGAGCACGCACCATTATAGTCACGTTCACGGACGATACGGCTTATTTAGTTACCAATACAACAGTCGAGTCAGCAGCTAAAAAGACAGCAACTTTTGAATGAAGTGTGCGAATAGTCAAAGACTTGACGAATATTTCTAAATGAGTCAAAATCATGCGTGGTGCATTGATACTCAAACAAGTTAAAAACTTCTAATTCGGTACAAATAATAGTCACGAATGAAGTTGAGCATCTAGGATTTTGCTTAAATTGAATTTATAACAAAATGTTATTATAGAAGCAGTTGCTAAAGCCTATGGATAGTGACCGTCTTTACTGCCATTTCGACAATGTTTTTCTTAAAATTTTGGATAAGAAAGTACGCAGTTGCCTTTGCTAGAAGGTTGTACTACTTGACGAGGAATCTTAGTTCTTGTACCACATTTATGGGAGGAATCTCGAAATTATTTCAGTGTAAGTGTTAACAAAGTCAAAACTGAAGTATTCTTTTTTCTCAGTTTAATACTGCAAAAGAAGCAAACAAATTTTTATGCACAACATTGCGTCATTCATTGCACTCATTTTGACCGGGATAGCTTGGAATTCAACAGCCCAAATAAACAAATTCCAAAAATGCCAATTTAATTATAAACCAAGAAATAAGTTGCGTGCAAATATTTAAAAGAAAAATAATAACAAATCAAAACTGAAATAAATTACTAGAAAATAAAGGCTATAAATAAAGTCATTGCCTATGAAATGTCAGAGTATTGAGGAGGAGTGATGATTAACAACACTCGTGTTGAGGCGGCGTTCTATAAAATGAATCAGCAGTGACACATACTCGTAGGTTCATTACAATATTAATTATTGCTAAATTATCGTAACTTTATAAGCCTGGCTTGGGTAAACTCAAGACTGATTGATAAACTGAATGTGAGACCAGGTTTATGGGAGTTCACATCGTTGCACGCAGGTGAGATATTTTCTGATTGATGCGTCATTAAGTTGAACTTGATATTTCAGACAACTTTATAAATGACTTTATCGGGTTCGGTTTTGAACTTGATTGACATTCACTGCGTCGGTCACTTGGCGAGTTTATTGTTTATTTGAGATAAATCTGGATAATCGTCCATGACACAAATAGAACAGATGGAAAATAAACTAGTGAAATTAATTATGTGGCAAATCCTGTTCTGAACAAAAGATTGTTTTTCCAAGGTTGAGTTAAAACAAGGATAAACGAATTCGCACACAGCAGGCAGACGAATGGCTCGAAATTCATATTTATTTTGGTTTCGATTGCTTCCCTGCTTCGTTATAGTTTTTCTTTTTAGTTTTAGAGGAGCTCGAAATTTGCAAAACTTTTGGCCAACAGTCATATTCTCTGATCATGTTTTTATGCTCTATTGGAGCAGTATTCAGAGCAGGCTTTCTATACTGCAAGTTGTTTCCGCGTGCGCAGGAGACGAATATCCATCACACTAAGGTTGGAGGAGAACGTGAAATTTATGTAAATGGATCAGTTGTCCATTCCATGGAGAATCGGTCTTATTTTGGTGCAAGTCAATTCAATTCAGTGAATTTTACTTAGTTCATTGAAATTCAATTCCATAAATGCTAGACAAAAAAGGCTTGTATCTCGCTTAATTAGCTTAAGTAAGTATGACCTAACTTACTGGCCCTCTGCGGGCGCTCTAAGCTTAACTTTACCAATTAAAAAATAATGTCTTTCGACTTAATACTATTTTTTATATTTAAATAACGATGGCTAAATATGTGGAAAAACTAAGAAAAAATTATATTGAAGACATCTAAGAGGAAACAACTATTTCAATAATAGTGGCTAATCCACATGAGCCAAATGAAAAGTTATCGGGCCTTGTGAAAAATTGATCAATGGGTACTAAGGATGTTCATATTCTTGAGGATTTTGTGATGTTGGAATTTTTTAAGCTTCTTTCAGTGTGTTTTTTCCATCATTAATTGGCTAAAATTTGCTCCTCACTAACCGCTTTCCTTACAATTTCTTTTGTTTATCTTCCACAAATCTTAAAATAGTACACAAAGAATTGCTTTTTTTTTCCTTTTTTTCCTTAACAATTATGAAACCCTATAACGCCTTCAATCGAAATTCTTTCTCTATTTCGCATTCGCAATTCTCATTTTATTTACGAAGCCTTATCCTCACATTCGGCTTACGGACAAATGTAAGATAAACGAACAAATAAAAAATAAGCAAATGTTGTTCTACATTCAGGCTACCTGACAAAGGAAAAACGTTTATTTCAGTCAAAAATAAAACGAATTGTTTCCAAAAAAAAACATTAAGCTATGCGAGTATATTTTAATGTATGCGCACGAATTTCATGTCAATTCTGTTTACAGAACCCAACAGCAAACAGTGACAACCACAACCGAGTATAATATTGACTGTAACTGAACAAAACAGTGCATATTTTTGAAAAAAAAAAAAAACGAAAAAAAGAGCACCCCATTACAAAAGCCGTAAACAATTCACAGATACTGCGGGTGAGATTAAACAAGCCCGCATTTACACTACAGATACTTTTACAATTGTTGTTGTGAAAAACCTTCGGATGAAAATTTCAAAAAAATTTCAATGTGTATAATTTTTTTTTTTTAATATTTTCTTTTAATGGCTTTAGTTGATCGTACGAGTAAGAGAATTGTTTTTATTTTTTGCTGTTTCTGGGCTTTCGATTTGTTCCTTATGATGCCAATAAATGAGCTGTTTTTCAAATAAAAATTTCTCTCTTTGTGTGTTTTTCATTATGTGGAATAGAAAAAGAACATGACAAGAAAAGAAGAAAGGAAAATACACAAAAAGTTGTTTGAATTATTAATGAGCTTTAATGCGACTTTAGAGCGGAAGAAAGAAGCAACAATATGTTGAAAAGATGACACGACATGTCGATGGAAACAGTGGTTCAAAAGTGGAAAAAATAATCATTTACTGTGTGATGTCAGATATATCTTAATAAAAATATGTGCTGTTGTGATTCTTTTTTCGATTTGTATTGGTCTTTGTATATAAACTGGCAATAGGTCTCCTGTGAAGAAAAAAAATTAACATAGTGTTAAAGCAATGTTCGAAACTACTGAAAATTCAACTTCCAGGTATATTGACTCAAAACGAAAAAATCGTGCGAACTGAGCGAACGAATATAAGTGGAGATTAAATTTGGAACCCAATCAAAACCGAAATCCAAGTTTTAAACCACAACACAAGCTATTTCGTTTGCTCGGTCAATGCAAAAACAATTTCTATGAGTAGTCATTCTCCCTTAAACAAACTAATTTAACCTTTGTGAGTCGACATGCCTGGTAGGTCATTCGATTTTATTTCACCCGCAAAGGGTACATCCAATGCGAAAACCACAAAAGATTTCTCTCATCAGTTTCTAGCCACCAAAGCTTCTGATTCTTTTGCTCGACATCTGCTTTCTCGTGGTCGAAAACCGCACTGTACAGCTGTTGGCCTACGTGCGTTGTCTCGGTCGTAGCAGAGTCTCCCATTCACAGCTTCTCGTGAGGGAATAAGACTGTTAAGGCGGATTTTCTTGTGATACATGAAATAAGCCTATAAGTCCCGGAGATCAGGTTATTGTTAGAAGCAATTGCTCTTCCAATATGTCTCCGAATAAGCTTTTTCAGTAACTTGTTCAGTTTGATATTGGCCTTTTCTACACGACTTTATTAGCAAAGAATATATCTATTGAGACTCTGGAGTTCATGAATCCCAGAGTAGAAGTTCACAAAAAAATTTATCCTCCCTAGTTTTATAGTCCCAGGAGTCAAGCGTTGACTAAGAATTTATGCAAGAAAATTATCCGACATATCCTCTTAAGTTCTGCAAATGTAAGGTGGGTCAAGAAGAAGCAGCTCTGTTACGACTTTGCAGAGAATGAAGAAAACTTAGAAATATGTGAACACAGAGATTTATTATATTGAACCCTATTGATAGATTAATGTGTAGAATGTTGGCCAAAGAAAAAAACAGAGCTCTAATTCTGCTCCAACCTTTTTATAAGGCTAGATAAATATAATATCGGTAAAGCTTCAATAAATGCCTGCTTGAATTTTTTAAAATCAAGAAACAACTTTTACCAAAATCGACCCTCTCTACCGAGATTATGATTTTTTTGTCCACACTTCGCTTCAACCAGAACCACTGTGCACGGCGTGAAAATATTATTATTTCAAAACGAAAAACACACATACGACGATATTAAGAAAACAAAAAACAAAATTTAATCACAAAGTAAAGAAAGGCACGCTAATGGAGAAGGAGTACGCAGCTTCACCCAGCGCTAATGACAATGCAATAATGGATCCAATATGTCGATACAATAAAAAGCTGTCACTTTGAATATTTTTGTTTTTAATTTCAAATTGCAGTTGAATTTTTATGATTGCCAAAGAGGCTGTCATTAGTGATGAGGTGAGGTCTTGAGATGGTAAGAAATCTTCATGGCCGTAATTGAATTAAAATTAATGGCCCGGATGTCAGCATCGTTACCTTGCAGTATTGCTGTAATGGAAAACACACAGATTAAGTTAGATGGGGAAAAAGTTAATGGATTCTGCAGTTTTAGCACGTGAAGAAAAGGCACTTGAATGAGTTTTTTTTCTTATGAAATTCGACAATTTTTCACGATTTTTCCAAAAGTTCAATGTACTCGAGTAGGTAGGCTATTTTGATGTACAAATAGTTTAATTTATGTTTCACTATTTGTTTTGGTGAAAGTTTATGTACATAAATGTACACTTTTTATGTGCGATCTACCGGATATTTTCCAAAAATTATTTCAATTTATAACTTAATAATTTCAATCAAAAAAGTTCGCAGATCGCAAACGATTTTTAATCTAGAGGGCTATATTTATTTTTTGAAATCGAATGTGTTTGAATTTTTGAAGTTTGAAAAGGTTCATATTTCGACGAAAGTGCGGAGTAAAAAAAATTATTAAAAAATTATAACTACCCTTATAATATATTTTGCAAAGTGCGAGCAGAAGAATTAGGTGAAGAATATAAAAAATGTTTAGTAGATGAAAACAATTTTTGTTGTATTTATTTCTGTCGGTAGGTTTTCCATTGATTCTGAAAATTTTTCATCGAGTTATTTGTATTCACTTAATTCACCGTATTTTTCTCTGACCTTCTTTGATATACTAGAAAGTTATGTTTTGGAAGACTGATTCATTGGATAGCAAACGGTAGAAGACTTGAAGACTTGAAAGTTCAGGACTTACTCCAGCAATCGAATGTGTGACCTATCAATTCGTGTCTAATTTCTGATTAATAATATTGCTCCTGTTGCCCAAAATGTGCACATCTCAGCGGCATAACATCAATCGCACCAGGCTGAAGAGAATTTCGCAAAACGATTTCGAATTGAGCAATTGAGACAACGATTTTTTAATGTATATTGACCTTAAGGGATTATGATTATATTGAAATTTGCACAAGAAAGAATAAGCAGAAGAATAAAAATGTTGTTAAGTGGTTTGAGGCCGAATTCATCCTTAACAAATAATCTCTGGTTACTTCACAAAGATTGAAACAAACCCTACAGCTATCTTCACTGGGGAACACACGTGGGACCGTCTTATATAAAGGAACAAATCATACACCCGATTCTAGTCCATTTGTGGGAACATAAGCCCAAAAATGGGAGGTATATTCAAGCTAAGAGGGAAATCAGACGGTGTATAATTTTTTTTTTTTTAATTTTTGCACGAACTTCTATAGGCTCGAGGTTATGAATTAAAATTCAACTGTCATTTAAAGAGAAAAACTTTTTAACGCTCCTGAGGTAACTGACATGTAAGTGAATACAAAAAAAATATTAAGGATAAGTAACAGTTGACAGCTTCTTCTCAAAGCATCCTTTTCAGTGTCTTGGAATTTTTTTTCCTCTTCATTGTAAAAATTGTCAATATAATTTCATAAAATTCAAGGAAGACAGACTCATTAGCTCCCACACAAAAGACGGGACGGTTTCTCATCTCAAAGCGGAACTTGTCACTTTTAATAATAAATAAACCTTTACACACCGATGCAACAAATTACCATAACTTATTCACTATTATGTCTGATGGAGTAACTGTCAATGTCACGAACGCCTGAGCAACTTCCAACGTCTAGTCAAGTAGACTATGCAAATTTTTTGGCGCCGCCCAGATACACCTTTCTACGTCGCTAGTACATTAGTTTTGAGCTCAACCCGATTCTTGGTAATAAAAAGAAATATGAAAGAAAACAACGATAATGTATCCGGTATAATATTTTCTAATAAATAAAAAGGTGATTAAATGAACTAACTGTCTTCATGAATAAAAGCAACAGAAGAACCGAACAAATAAGGCCATCAGTAAATGGACAGAACAAGTCATTACATCTCACGGTTGCATTGGTTCCTTAGTGAGAAAAAAATTATACAAACGAACTGTCGAAAGTATCAGGAATATTCTAGAAATAAAAATGGAAACAAAAACAAGGCACACTGATGGAGATGCTAACCGTTATTCTTGTGGAGACTACAACATTTTATGCATTCCCATATTTGTGTTTATAAAGTTTACGGTAGTGGCTTATCAATCCCGCATCAAAACCCAAGCTTCAGCCGACAGTTAAGTTCCAATTTTTTAAATTCACACACCCGCGGTTTTAACAGGTTAGTAAAATTTTGAATCTGTCTTTCAAAACATCAAACAAAAAATCATTTTTTTTAATGCTTTCCTTAGAGATATTTAACAAGGTGTGGTCATAGTCTTTCTGCAACAACTCTTGACTGCACAATCTTTGTCGAGCTTTGCTATTGAGGATGGTGAAAAACAACGATGCTAAGGTTGAGCAGAATGTCCGACTATTAAAACCATATGCAAATCTGATTCGTCTTGTTAATCGCTGAATAAAAGAAGAAAAATCAAATCCATCGCAGTTCCGTTAATATCTGCGGAATAATATACCACAAACCCCCGACCAGGCTGTGGCACTTAAGAATGCTAATAGGTCGTTAAAAAAATCTTTTAATGAGTGTTTATATTTTTTTCCAACGGCGAATTAATGTACAGAAGAAAAATTATATTGTGCATGTAAAAAAATACAATACACTACACGTCAATGAAATTGACTGGGACCACTTAAAATGAAGAAGCAATAGCTTTAAACATTGGCTTAAACGATAAACTTGAATCCGTATCGAATAGATAATAAATAAGTATTCTCGAAATTTCCACCAAAATGTGTGTATTAATAATGAGTCATCCATTTTGTTGTTTCATAAAAACATGTAAACAAAACACCTTTTCTGATTCAGATTTCTTATTTCCATATACTAGTATTGTCTGGATCTTGTCGTTATAAATAAAACAAAATCTTTAAAATGTGCTTCTAATGTTACCTCGCCGTCCTGGCTTATGTGAGCCGAAAACGACAATTTGAAACCACAAACCTTGCAATCATTGGTAGCTAACATTGTAGAAAATATCTCTAAGCCAGATTGTTGCCGACAACAATGCCGTAAATCGAGCGCAGATGTGCATATGTCCAGTTTTTCAACTTGATGTTATAAATTATACATAGTCAAATAAAGTTTTCGCGGAAGTAGATCCGATTTTTTGCCTTTCAAACTAAATGCCAGCCGATTCGCACTATTACCACACCGTGTACTCATTGATAAGACGAATAATTTTACAGATACAAACTTATTCAAATGTCAAAAATCAGAGAAAACGTAAGAATTGTTGCAAGTCCCACAAGAACGATTCAAAGTTTCCAATAGTTGAAGCTAGAAAATACTTCCTTGATCAAAAACCTGATAAAAATTAATGGAGTGGCGCTTTCAGTTATTCGATTCGAAAATGTCAATGGAATCAACAAAATGCTAACTGAAAACCGCAAATTGACCATCAGAGAACATAGACGAATTGAAGATTGTATATAGAGCCGCCGTTCGAGTTAAGTAAATGCACTTGAGACTTGTCATCGCGAGGGACATGATTTCAACAGCCGTACGACGTGTATGTGCAACACGATTTTCCGACAAAATATGCAACAAAAGCCCAGACATGTAGATAAACCACTTGTGGATTAATCACCATGAATATGCGTTGTTAGTAAAATTTACTATTTCCGAAGATAATTTGAGTACCGCTTATTTGGTTCAAGGCCTTATCATCGTTATCAAGTTATCGCCAATAATGAAGGCAATACTTAAAATATTAAACAATTGAATTTAGTTTTTAAATTCTAAATTTCCTTCCTTCGTCAAAAAGAAACGTTTGTTCGTGATGATACTGATCTAGTTAATAGAACTCTAGACCTATTTTTGTGACGTGCAGTGTAAGTCTTGGCAGTTTGATGATTATGCAAGAGGCCGAACATACTATACGTACATATATATTCTTCAGATACTTAATGAAAGCACGATAACATGCGTGAAATTATGCTTAATTGCGTTTTAACTGTCAATGGAAGGATGTGTCTAATGTACAAATTATGTACATCGTTCTCGGATGCACATGGGAGGCTACATGAACATTTTCATCCGGCGTTGCAGCTGCAAGTTCGACTGTTCTTTTATTTAAATGAAAAAGAAAACAAGTCGCAGGAAATGAACCAATTTACCCCGAAGATATAAAAAGTAGCCTGTTTTTTATTCAGGATTTTTTTTTTTTTTTGCAACTGTCTGAATTTGTTTTATTTTATCGCAGCAATTTTAAAGGACCTACAGTCAGTTTACTCGTAGGATTTTGAAATTAAAAATAATGATAATGATCGAACTTGATAACTGTTAATATTGTAGCAAATGAAGAACATACAATTGAAAATTTAATGAATTTGAAATGACAAATCAATCTGGAGTACTTGGACATGTCTTTACTGTTGATTGAACCTCATCAGTAATGGTTAAAAAAAAAATCATCCAAGTACCGAACGAAAGAAGATATGGGTTGACATATTAAGAACAAATCTTGGTCGATGCGAACAAACTTTTAAGACCATTCAAAACCATGGAGGAGACTTGGATCCAAAAGACTATGGCCTGGAGAATACTGTCTTCACCGAACCCGCAAAATTTTCAAATCAGCGGAAAAGGATATGACGTTCGTACTCGTATTAAGGAACATGGAGACACAAGTACAGGCTCTTACTACGCAAACTGAATTCGGAACTATAAAATTTTGAAGGGCAAGATTACTTACATTGAGCCTTTTACAATTCAAGTACTTGTGTTTTAAGCTTGGTACGAATTTCAGCTGAAAACATTATTCCGGAACAGTACTATACGAACAGTCCTACTCGAACGATTCCATCTGCAGAGCTGAGCGTTTTTTTGCACCTGACAGTACTTGATTTAACTGACAAAAAAAAAATGGCAGTTGAGGAAAAAAATGGTCCATTCTCAATAAACATATGTAAGTGGAAAATAGGCTACAACCTTCCTCAAGATTTAAGGTTTTCGAAGTGGTTTCTCAAACTTAAAAATTAAGATATGGAGTAAGGAGCGGTGTCACGTCTTCCAAGTGAAAATGTCACCAATAAATGAAGCCTTCTCATAGCAAATTCACGACGCAAAATCAGTTAAGGATGTCATTTTATGATATCCGCAAATAATTAGACACAAATTTATCTACCAACTTTTGATTCAGAATAAATATAATTAACGATTAGATCTTACAATTTAATCGCAAGCCAGAAAAAAGGTACTTAACTTTATAGGAAGAACTATAAGTATCATGACGTAGACATTTTAAAATTACCTTAGAAAGCGTGTGTGTTCCATTGCACAATTAAACAAAAATCATACATATTATTCTTCATGACAGTAAAATTTACCTGTAAAGAAAAATAGAACAATTATTAGTTTTAATATTATTTGAGTGAATTTGAAACATAAATAAATGACAAATTCCAGAGTGGAAGGAAGAGTTCAAGAGAGTTCAAGGAAGCTTTATAAACATACTAAAAGCTTGTAGCTTATTTATAAATAATTGAAAAAAGTCGTGTACATATTTAACTGTATAAAAACGTTCAGATAGATAGATCTTTATTGTAGCGTAAACATATATTCTTTTACAAAAGATTTAACTATTGCACATTTTACAGTGATTTGGCATACATCTGAAATATTAATAATTAATAACTTGATGGTTATAAAACGCGCGTCTTATTCGAGGCCCCAACAGCCGGGGATGAGAGAGTTATATAAGGAGGGTCATATATTCCTAAGTGAGTGACTACCTTTCCGAGGGACTTTAAAGTCATTTATTAGTACTCCAACAAACGGTGGTATCATTCGGTTTAAAATGGAACAATCTTATAAGAAAATAAATAAATAGCTGGCTCGTTATGTTCATTTCAAGGCTAAATCAAAATTTCAGAGTCCAGAAAAAATTAAATAAATGATTGAAAAAGAACCCACTAACTAGGCTGCTGTGAGGAAAAGAATTGACCAGTCTAACTTTTTGGCTTCTTAAATAGGCGAACATTCACCGAAAATTTTATTTTCTAACAATAGAATTATTTCACTAAGGGTTAGCTTACTAAAGTGGCAGGTTTACAAAAATGTTCTTTCATTTCCATTTCTCAGAAACGAAAACCTACACCATTTGTTTTTTTTCCTTCAAGGCAATCATAGTGAATTCATTATGTAGTGACTAAGTTCGAAAATAACGTGACTACCTTTAATTGTCATGAGAAGTTTTTCTGATTAGTGTAAGAGATGTCAAAATTTAAAATAACAAAAACAAATTACAAAAAATACCGACCATGGCCATGGGCGAAGCATGTATTTTTTTCCAAAACATAGACGGCTGCGAATTCGGACTTTCTTGATTTTAGTCATTCAATCTTGGCTTTTCTCAAACTTTGTCCCCACTTTCCATGTTCTTTACATCTCGGTGAACCGATCGTTTTGACATTAAAAAAAAAATACCCATCTGCTGCTGACACTAAATACTGACAAATTGGTTGTCGAAAGCCACACCCCTCCACCACCCAACCACTCGTCGCATTCTCGCATCGTCAAGAGATAAACAACAGCCACTTGACACACTTTCGTTTGCGTGCTTCATATAAATGTACTCGTTCACATGCTACTTGGGATGGAAGTGTCAGGGGAGTACCATAAAAATTGCACTTATGTACATCAAAGTAAAAAACCTGATTTACAGCTAAAAGTTTACGTACGACTGCACAATAACCCCTAAAAAACATTGAAAAAAAGTATGTATCTGGGGATATGTATCTCCACACGCACAATTGAGTGCGATATCCGTGAGAGGTATCCTTGAATTAAAGTATCTTCATCGCTGTCGAACATAATGAGAAAGGCATACAGACGAACAGTGCTGTCGAATGTAATTCAATGGAAATGCCCCTTCATTCCTTTATTCTTACTTGAAATACTGGGTATTTGAATTTCTTTCTCCAACAAGAATTACTAATTTATTGAATTTATTATTTAAGTGAAATGGGATCAGAAATTTTAGTGGTTTACATATGTGCATATATTATACGTATTGATTTCAGAAAAAAAAATATTTCCATTATTTCATTTACCTATAAAACATTGTATTGTTTTTCTTGGGAAAAAAGCTTAAGCAAATGTACACTCATCGCATTTAGAGTTGAGTTTTTGCATACCTTTAAATAGTTCTTTCAGTTGTCATAAAATGAATGGGACACCCTTCGTGATGTTTTTTTTTATCCTTCTTAATTACTCCCTTTAATAATTTGCCTATTTTCTGAGAGTTTTAAAATAACCTTATGGCAAAAGTGTAGTAAAAGCGGTTTTACAGGGTCTAGAAGTAATAAATGTTTAGGGAGACGGGAGGTGTTCTTCGGCTCCAGACTCTCGTATTCAAACAATATTCATATTCCAAGCTTTGTTTATGCTGCCTTAGCCGTCTGTGTCAAGTTTCTAATTGTTTTTTTTTTTGTTGTTTATTGCATGATTTTTAAGACAATGGGTATTAAGGGTATTTGAATATACTTTTTACATCAAAAAATAGCTAGATAGTGCTGAGTGAATATGTACTTTCATACTTCCTATAAGTGGCAAATCTCTCCCTTTCACTCCAAATCATTTACGCTTTCTTTGTCGCCAAGTGAGAACTTGTGTACAACACAGAAGGATCAGACCCGACCTTCCAAATACAATGATTGCAGCGTGGTATCAAAATCATTTCAAGCATTTTTGTAAAATTTATGACAGCTAAATTTTTGCCTTAAGCTCATACCATTCGTTATATAAAAGCCATCCGTAAATCCCAATATGATTTTATTCAGAATGCTATAAACATGTTGAATTTTTTTCAATACGAACTAAGCAAACGACAAAGATGACTACTTGATAGGTCCAAGCTTCGAGCAAGCCCAGACGAAGCCTTGAACTTTACGCTACCACTGCAGTGGTCGACCAGCAATAGTAATCGTACTTAGGTGGTCGTGCTTTGATGATAATTTCTATCGGCTGGTCATGCTGGGGACCCAAGATTGTGTCATCAAAATAATTGTTTGTGCACCCGATGCAATTGGCCCTACTGTGTGCATTCACTTGTCAGAGAATTATACTCTGCGAAGTGAAAGAATGCAAATAAGTGATATCAAATTCTTTGTGAAGCTGATGTCATTGCCTCTACTGTGAAGGCATTCACTTGCCAGAGAATAAAATACTGCGAACTGAATGAATGCAAATAACGACTAATCCCTCAACATGGTTGGTTACAATAGGAATAATAAGGACAGTCATAATCCTCTAAGAGTGGATTATATAAAAGATTTACGGAAGCGCACTTCCTTCCAGCTATTTCATTTTCAACTCCATAAACGACAGTTTGTGAAAACTACTCATCAATTCTGTTTCTGCTCTTAGTAAGCATCTGATATTCGAACACAATAATTGATTTGGTTTTCCAAAAGGCTTTAATTTTCGTTTTTTTTTCCGAAAGTCAACTAGGACATAAAGTTCCAAACAGATGCTCTTCCATCCATTAGAGGACAATTTAAATCCATTCAACAGTTACAGAAATAAGCATGAACAATAATACAAGCTGGCAAAATGTTGATAATTTTTATGTCGTTCATTTTGTTTTAATTTATTTACTACAAAATAGAATGAACTTTTAAAAAATACCAAAAGTTTCTAATTCCCAAATTTTCAATCATAATTTCCCCTCAATTTCTCAGTATGACAACACTGCTGTCGAGTTGATGGTGGCGCAAAGAAACTCAACAAAGAAGACTCACAGAAACGTCTTTCGTCAGCCCTGCCCTACTGCAATCTGGGTACCAGCCTCTTACTTTCGACCTTTCATCCAAATACCAGACGTGGTTGACTAAGGCGCAGATAGAAGGTCGCGAAAAGCTTATAAACAAATTAAGACAAGCGGCAGAAAAACAAGCAATAAATAAATAATCAAGTAAACTTAATAAATTCACTTCGAAGATTAAATGTGAGTGGGCGACAAAGAAGCTTGTAACCTTCCAGAGCCTTTCTTTTTCTAAATTCGATTCATGGACTACGAATATCGAAACAAATAATGTAGAATAGAAAATAAGTAAAGCAAATTGCCAATTCGACCTAGATCCGCCCTTGATATCTGCGGTGTTTATTGCCCTCTGCTGAATAGGCACAATCCAGAAACGTACATCTAGATACATTTTGAGAAGGTTCTATTCCCAGCTGCGACGTACTGTTGACCCTCGTTTTATCGCCCGAACTTCCAAAGAATCGTCCAAAGAATAACTCGCTGTACGTACTCGTACGTATTTGGCTCTCCTTTTAGGTTACCATTATTTCATAATCGTAATTGCTTCACCGAAACTAGTTCGTTAGTTTGTGTCTGTAAAATCTACCGGGGGCGAGGTGAGGCTTGAATATACCCACGTCCCGCCGCGTCGCACTACAATCGTTACGCTAGCATGTTGGTTGGCTCTTTCGCTCGCTTTGATAGCCCCGCAAGCCAATGTATAGAGTAATTGAGGTAATATCAATTTTATTCCGCTTCATGTTTGCTCACCGAGCGCGCTCGATGGGCATAAAACACTGTAGAGTGTCTCGAGATACAATAGTAATGCCGTCCCCCAAATTGGAGGCTATAATTTCTGTGTACTTGAGGATAAGTCGTTAATTTTCCTTTCTATTTGGTTTTTCTGGTCGAAGCTTTGGTTAAAAACAACCGATGACTAATCAGATAGATGTACAAAAGATATAAAGATACATAGGGTGTGTAGACAATGATAGCACAGCAGCGTAATCCTCTGTAAAAACCATTTTACCTTGGTCGGAGGGGACAATGAGATATTCCCAACGCCAACACAAGGACATAGGGATACTTTGTGGCAAGATAAACAAACAAAAAAAGTTTACATTCCAACGTAAACAGGATTTATATCTTCGAGTATCTTTGGCTCGACCTTGCAGGGATATTCGAAACGCTTCACTCATTTGACGGAGTTGTGGCGCGAATTTATATTTTATTACAGACACTTACAATTAGGACGGAAATTTGTGTTTTATGCTTTGTTTTTGGTTACTTTATACGTAAAGAGCTTTGTTTTGCGACCTTTTTTTTTGAAAAGACGGATAATTACGCGAAATGGTGTGGATAATGATTTGACTGCGTAAAGAAGAATTGAATCTTTCCGGAAAGACCTTTGTAATCAAATAAGATCGCAAATGAAACCATTTCTCATTTAAATCATTATAAAAAATTGTTTGTTTTCTTTCCAGAATTTAAAATGCCATAATCTGCTGCAGTTTTATTGTTCGAGAAGACCCATAAAATACTCCTCTTTTGGCGAGAGGTTTGTGTTTGCTCTTTTTCGAATTGGAAAATAACCAAAGCGTTGATTTTGAAAAATATGCCCATTCTTTTCCATGTGAGTGAATAAAGAAAAAATGTCCATAATGCCGAGATATTTTAAGGCTGCCTGAAGTTGACGGAACCAAATACACCGGGGTAGTCCTTCACTTTTATTGAGATATCGTGTTATACGGTAAGGCATCATCGAATATTCGGAAGCCTTATTCTTATTAAGCTTCGCTATTCTTGCTGTCATGTCAAGCAATATTTTTTTTTTTGGACACAGCAGATTCTGAACATTTCCTTATATGAACGGATTTTTTGTAGACTGTTGTGCTCTTGTTCAAGTTGTTCTTTCGCAGCTCCTGAATAACCAACTTCGTATCAAAAGCCTATTTTTTTTTTGCTTCCTAATACTCTCGAAATAATCCTTCTACATCTTTGGCTTTAATTTGAGCAGACTCCTGTGGCCCAAAAAGACTCACCCAACTGTTTAGACACTGGATTTTCTTTTTTGTTCGTTGCTACTTGGAGATGACATCAGTGAAGTGAGCGCCAATATCTTCAACGAACGTATGTGCCCTTTTTACAGCATTTTCCATCGTTATGGTGAGAACTGAGGGCGATAAAAAGATGGGTCGGTAGCAGATGTGTTATCGCTACGTAGAAAAGGTGCTGCGAAACCACACAAGAAAAAGTTGCGAGAGTACACGCCATGAAAAAGGACAACTAATATGTTCTCCTCAACACTCAAAATGGCTCTGAGTATCAACGTCCACTGCAAGCAAAAGAATCACTGCCTACAACAAACGTCAACATGGCCGAGACCACTTTACGCCGGAGTACATGCATAATAAAACGTTGCAGAAAACGTCAAGAGAAGAGCATAAATGTTTGAAGCAAAGAAAAAATTCAAAGAAGAAAAGAGTTCACGCAGTCCTCTCGCTCCAGGATATTGAAGAGTCTTGCAACAGGAAAGTAAATGAAAATTGGTGGCGCAACAGATCTCTGGAATGACAATCAATTGCGGGAAGTGGGGCCGTTAAAAAATGCGAGATGTTCTTATCAGGATTTGAGCGCGGTTTTTAACGCTCACGAGCAGAACAGCAGGAACAGCAACATTACCATCAACTGCTAATGAAAATGGCCAATAGAGAGCGAAGTTTACAAGCTGACCTTTTTAAATACCACGGAGATGTTCTGGTAGAGATAAATGCACCAGATCTGTTTTAAAAGGACAAAATCATGCCCGATGACTGGAATATCACCTCTTTCCATCCCATCTACAAGAGTGAAGATCCTATGTCTTGCAGCAACCATCAAGGCACATTAGTTTAGAAAAAGGATTATCTTGGGACATATATCAACCCCACAAACCACACCTTAGAGGTAATCTTACGAAGGCTCATCGTGGACAATCGATGCTACTTCAGTTTAACCAAATAACTCTTTTTGCTTTTCCTGTACGGAGTCGATTGTTGAACGATAGGCGGAGTCTAGGGTATTTTGAAAGAAGAAGGAGGAGCCGATTGAACGTAAGGGCAAAAATTATGACAAAAATATGTCAACTGCAAAACTCAGCCACATCAAGCTTATAGGCAACAAAGAGTGAACTCGAGCTCACAAAAAAAAGGAAACTAGACTCAAGCAATCGCAGATGAACGGAAGTTTGGCCCGACCAATAAGAAGAACCAGAGAGCACAATCCGTAAAGGATAGGAAACAGGTGGCCTGATAAGAAAGCAAGTGGAGATAGGCTAGCACCAAATCCATGCTGAACATTTGACCAACAGTATTCGATTACGAAGTCAAAACCATTCAAAGAAAATAATTTTTTTATTTACTAATATATTTTTTACATTTCGTTTTCGTACTCTAAGCCTTAGTTTTTAACACATTCTCTCTTATTCTTGGTTTACAAAAGTCTTTTTTGATTTCCATATACGAGTTAAATTTCGTTTGACAATTATGATCATCAAGATCGTACGCCTCGATTGAAATTCCGTGTGAATCTCGTGCAAACACCCTGTATTCTATTTATAATGGACAAAATACTTCGAAATATGCCCAACAGTCATGCCGGGATAGCCCTGGAAATATTGGTGAGTTCAATGATTGCTGGAAAAAAACAAAAGCCGCCACATTAATTCCACTCAAATTCTCGAGTCGGTTCCGTGCATGTCCGTCTGCCCAGAAATTGCGTCCATATGGACAGTTTCAACTGAACGTGGTTCTCATTTATAAATTGTTTTAATATTTTCCCATTAAAAAATATTTGAATCTATTTTTGATGCCAAATACAGCAGCGTGCCAACTCCCGGTGCCCAGTGTATTTTCTTCATGAAAAAAAAAAGAAATAATCATCTACAAGGAAATATTATTTCGCTGAGGAAAATTAATTGAAAACGTTTTCTATAAATACATAGCCGCCATCGCGATCGCCACCTCCAACGCCACCAGTGCGCGGCAGCCGTTGCCTATTCTTTGTGCGCTCAGGTGAGCTTTTATGGGATTTTATTGATGCCAACGGCTTCCTTCTCAGCGCGTTCCATTTGACGTTCATAACTCACGTCCATTTTTAATAAAGATAAAATCTATTTGTCGTGGGTGTAGACGTATGTAACTGTATACACGTAAACTATGCAATGCAATACATGCACCCAATGAGGAACCAGTAAGGAACTAGGACGATACTAGCCGTGGCCAAGTATGAACACCATTTACGTCAAATGAGTGGGGAAAAGTACAAGTTAATTCTGTCCAGTCTTACGTGAGCAGATGGATACTAAATATAAAAAAAAATCAGCCCCCTAAGGGAACAGTTCCTGAACTATACAAGAAAAACTATGTTTTTTGTTTTTTGAAAAATGTTGTTTTTTTTTTCTTGTTCTCGAAAAGTGCGTTGGTGGTTTCGCATTTCTCTGCATTTATGATCTGGCGCCAGAGATACTCTCGGCCATTCATGTACATATTTGGCAATCTGTTGGCCTTTTATTTTCGGTTCAAGCTATTTAAAGATACTCTTCTTCGCAGTCGTTTATGTTTTTTGGTTGATTTTCGAATCTTGGAAGAAGGAAATGGCGGGTGCTTTCCCATGACAAAGCATTTTTTGATAACATTTACATACTCCTATGGACAGATGTCACTTTTGACATAATGAGTCCGTGTATCTGAAAGTTTGGCTATTTAAAAAAAAGCATACATGTATCTGTCAACAACATGGTTCGAAAGACTGGAATTTTAAGTGCGGTCGTCCTTGACGGCTTTTTAGGTTGTATGAACGCGAATTTGGAACACGTTTTCGGTTGCGATGTTATTGTTTATTGTTCTTTGTTTATAGTACAGAAAGCTTGTTTAGACCAGTAACAAGTAGGCGACAGGTCGCAAACAGACACGTAATCATATGAGCGATCGCATGCTGTATTCACGGTTACATTTGATGTTTTTGAAGGCATTCCTCGTGTGGTTAAGTGCGATCTGGTTTCGGTTTAGAACAGGCTTATTGTTTATCTAATGTTTTTGATGAAACTATTTCGTGTGTCAGTAATAATTAGCGTTGATTTCGCTGCCGTCAAAGTTGATGAATGAAAGAATTGGGTTGGTGTTCCCAATTAGAGTAAATCAGGTGATAATTTAAAAACGAGTACAGTTTTAAAAATCGGCCGGTGCTGGTATAACGTTTACCAATGTCAGTTTTGAATCTATTTTGACGAAATAACGCCATTAAGGGTCAATGTGATTTCAATACAGATTTCTTAGACGTCCTCTGCCGAAGTGTCAGACTCGAAGGCGTTAATCCGCTGGCCCTCGAAAAAACTGGAGCAACACATGACAAAGGAGGCGGAAATACAAGAAGCTCTTGTTCTGACGAACATATTGCCGTTGTCGTTGAAATGCCCTAACAGAGTGCCGACAGTCTATTAGTCACTATCACTGAGGGCCGTTTATCGCGTTCAGAAAACCCTCACACGCCAAACGACGCAGAGGACGATTTTCTGAGACCCTAGAAGTGTCAACGTATGGGATATTAATGCCGGATTTGTTATCGGGTTTCAAAATACTAAAGATTGTCAGCGTCAGGTCCTTTCTTCTTCGAAATTCATTTTTTTGGCCTCAAATCTGGAGAACAAGTGGCCATCGATAAGATGGTACCACATCTCAAAAGAGCATTTTATTTCGCTTCTTGGTGATGTGAACCGACCACCAAGCTCTTGTGATTTGTCGCCGTCGAATTTTATTTTGTATGGCTATCGTTCTCATGCACACTATACGCAAACCCTTGAAGATTTGAAAACGAATATTTGTCAAGTTTTTACCGATTTATGTGTCGAGACGTCATCCATCTCAGAATCGAGCCCTTTAACAATTCCTATGAGGACATGTGACGATGATTCAAGCAAACATAATAAAATGCAAATATGACCGAAATCTAAATCACAAATCCTTTGGACCATCATTTTGTGGATTATAGATGGTGCCGATTTTACTGACATCGCTGGTCTATAAAATTTACTGTGTTAAATAAAAATAGAACTCAATGTCAATAGCAGGCTCGCCAATGTTCAGACATGACAACGTCTTTCGGGTTCGCTAGTTTATTACAAATTTTCTCTTTTCACATAATTTTTAAAATTATTACTAAGATAATTGTCAGTAAAAGAAAAATGAAATACTGTACCAACGAAGGCAAACATGTTACCGGAACCGACCACAGCATTTGCAACCTAAACTCTACAAAATATCGCTCGATATGTTTAATGTTAACTTTGGTTAAAAACAATACGTCATCGCGATCTCTGCTTGATTAAATTCCTGTTTTTGAATGAAATGCCATTATTGCCTTTAATTGATTCCGTGTTTTTCATTCTGAATAGTTTTTGCTTAAGGTCATTGCTAAAGAAAAAATTGGCAGAGCTTTCAAAATTTCGAAAGTAACTTGATGATGAGGTCAAGTCGGAAAACGAATTGATTCCGTTCTTAAGATATAGATTAATCGTTTTTTTATAGAAATTGCAAAATAATTCATAAATTAAGGTTTATTGAAGTCAACGTGCACGAATATTCACAAAGGTTTCATTTTGGACGTCGTTGTTTCGTTTAAATGAAAGTCCAACAACGTATCTAGATCACATGTCGACAGCAATAAATTGAACATGAATTTATTGCCGTCCTCCTTTCAATTACAATGCAACTGCACTTTAATCCGCTTCAGAGTTGTCGAAGTAATAAATTGCATTCAGAGTCGAATAAGGTAAACCGTCATTCGTAGAGAATCGTGTCCAAGTGCAGTTTTGATAATTTTTTCCTAGAAAAATATGTATTCGTGTGGTTGCAGGGTCCAGACGGTAAAGTAACGAAGAAGTGAGAAAAACCTTTCACAAAAGAGCCCCAAGATCAAGTGATTTAAGGGAATTCACTCGCAGTATTGAGAAGTGAACACTTCACAGTGTGGTCAAAAAGAAAAATCAAATAATTGATATAATTGAAAGAGTCGAAGAGTCTTGCCAAAAAGTATTTCCAATGAAGGATGTTATTAGTTTTGCAAACGGCAAGTGTCATTGTAAATAAATACTATAAGATGTAAATTATAAAACTATAAGAACTAGCTGACTGGCTAAATTTCGAGTCAGTGGTGGCTGGACGACCTAGACAATGGAGTCAGAAAGAGGATAAATAGGTACTGACCTTTCTGAAGGAAAGAGACAATTGTTTAATATTGCGTCGAACTTTAAGAGGATTTCTTCGTCCTTCTACTGCTTTAGGAGTCAATATAAAAATTTGTTGACTAATTAGAAGATTATGTGGAAAAATAATTTCAACTTGTAAGAACATTACTTTTGGGTTGCCACTTATATTTAAGTCAACTTCTAACAACATTGGCGCAAATTCATAGTCAGATAAAGCCGACACTAAGAGAATTTATTTACCTACATAACTTAAAACCGACTTTTTGCTATTCATAGTCATCTTAAAGTCGACTTTAAAGTTATAGCCGGTTCTAAATTTAAAATGAGCCAAACGTCATTTTAAAAATATAATGTCGGCTCTAAGCGATTGTCAGGTTTGATTTCTAAAACTTGTTTTGTGTTTTCCGCGAAAGTTGTTTTCAGAATTATAATAATTATTATTATTGTGAGAAATAAATTTCACTTTAAATAAAAATAATTTGTTCAGTTACCTTTTTCGGTATTGATAAGAATATGTAACTATAATGAAAGTGAGTATCAACCATAACCTTAGCCGATTATACCTTCGCGTCTTTCGACAATTATGTACATATGTAAGTATGTTATGGAGCTTTGAAAATTTGAATCTGTCAAAACAATTACTGTACAATATACTCGTATAGCCCCAATTATTTAAGAAAAGTTAAAAAAATGTTTCCGGAACATCGAGATTTTGAATGATTTGAAGATTTTGAATTGATCTCACGAACGAAAATATACAGACCGCGCTCGAATCTATTTGAAGAGTTAGAGGAAGAAGAATTTTATTCTCGGCACAGGTTTGACAAAGTTTTCAAGTTTTTTCATTCGCAAGGAGTGCAGTTGTTTTCGATGCTCCAATTCTAAGGAATGAAGCTCAGACGCTCGAGATTTGGCATTGCCGTGTTGCCATTACATTATATTTGGAAATATTCGCTTTGGGCAATTGCCTTAATTTAGAAACAGCACTTTGCCTAGATCTTGAAGTGCTTGACTCGGCAGTGGTGATACTTACAGCAGCGTCCGAATTCCCAGCATATTTGGGACTAATTGTTGGACAGTCTGTGGAATATTTGGAAGGAGAAGGAAAAGCTTTTGACTCGACAGATGTCGACGGAACTTCGAGTATGGTGTTGCTGCCTATGAGGATGGTATCATCTTCCAATTCATCAGCTATCATAGCTTGGACAAGGGCATCAGATGAGTTGACAACTGGAATCGTAATACGATTTCCCATAGCCGTAACCGCTCTTTTTACAGCGGCAGCGGACTTGTTTGCGACCATTTTCATTCGCACCCATTGCCGCTTTAATTTGTCGACACTTCTTTGGTTACCAGCAGCACGCATACTCTCAGAAATTGAGTCCGAAGCAGCTTTTTTCCTCCGAATCATGTTGATGTCATTGCCTTTATTCTCGACCACTTCCAAATGCTGTTCCACAAACTACCGCAGCATTTCCCTTTCCAAAGGCTTCCAGTTGTGTTCTCTGTCTCGTTATATCTTAAAATATAAAGAGCTAGTTCTAATATACTTTTGAAAGAAAATTTATTCTGAATATTTGAAAATTTTTTCTCTGAATATTTGAAAATTCAAACAAAAACATTAAAATGTACTAGATTTTTCGCGGAAGATTTTGACGTTTGGGTTTGTTCGATAAAATCGCTTTTCAATAACACTCTTATGTCGATACTAGATATTCACAGGCATAAATGTGTCTATGAATAACGAAAAGTTAGAGCCGGCTTTTTGATTTAGAGCTGGCTTATAACTAAAGTCGACTACAAGCACTATTAATGGGCTGACTATGAATTTGCGCCATTACTTTTATAATCTAGAACATTATTTTTCAAACACACTGTACGAGTATGTTCGTACATACCCAGTCAAGTTATGGAAATTCGAGTTGACGCATTTTTATTATATTTGTTTTTCGTTATGTTTCCAAAAACGATCAAAAAGGCAAAAACAAAACCAAACAAATCGAAAAAACCCCGATCGAAATTCAAAATTACAAAATACTTTAGCATTGGGCACACAAAAAAAAAAACTCGTACGTGATTCGTGGTACTTGTCATGCATCAGAGTTGCATTAAAAATGAATCAAAGAGAAAATAAATAAAAACGAATAAATCAAGCGTTCCGTTTCCAGTGCTTCTCAATTTCGCCAAGGTGAATTTAAAGAGAAGACCCCTCGTCCTGTGCATCTAGATACATTTTTCTGTTGACGCCTTTGGGCTTGCATACAGATCAAAGATCAGACCGCGTCTGCTGCTTCTGAATTGTTTAGACTTGCGACTAAGGTTTCTTGTTTCCTTTCATCTTCCTTAAATATTTGTTGGTTGGGTTGTTTTTTTGATGGCATTCATGGTTGGTTGTATGCGAGTTAATTACACCACAAGACTGTGGCAAAAAAATAAAAAAAAAAAAATAAAAAAATCGTACAATGAACAACCGAAAAAGAAAACAAAAATTGAAGCCCTGTTTTTTTATTACGAGTACCTTCTTAAAATTGTGCAGTTGCTTCTCGTGACTGTACCTTTTAAAGACCATGAAAGGAAAGAACTAAGAAAATTTCTTTAAAATACTTGAGTGCTGAGTGGAGTAGTTTTTTGGAATTTTTTTTTTTTATTTTTTCGAAGTGAAAACGTATCCACTTAATAAAAAGGATTCGGTGAAATGCTTCACTTTTGAAAAATATAAATTAAAAAAAAATTCCAGGTAAGGAGAGAAACACTCTGAAGCACATTTCAAATATTTTTAGGGTTATTTTTAGTCATTTTTTTATAATAAATTTTTAACCCAGTTGCTTAAGTAGGGAAGGTTATCAGTGTGCGTTTCACGAAAGGCGCTTATATTCGTAATTTAACAACATTTTTTGACGCAGGCATTTTTAAAAAATAATAAATAAATATATACAAATAACAGAAGTATTGTGAATTGTTTTTTATGGGCTCAATCGATTAACATATTATAACCATTGACTGGATGGGCTTACCAAGGAGAACAGAGCCCGTTATTTTAATGCCAATGGCACGATTTTGTTTTGATGTTTTAGGGATCTACCAATCTTTTAATAAATTGGAACTATGAACATTTTCAGTAAATTCGACAGAAAATGCGGAAAGATTTTACTCGGAAAGGAGGCTTTAGGCATCCGATGTTACAATTTTTTTTTCTTCTTTCATCCAACAGAAGTTTCAGTTTAAATTGTTAATAAAATTATTCTCAGCCATGACGCTTGATTTCCTTTGGTATAAAAACGCTAATAACCATATGATTCATGTTGACTAATTTTTTGTTACTGAAGCTGATGATATAGGCGGGGTGACGTTTATTTTTAGCAGGATCAAATCATACTTTATGTCTCACAGCTGGTGAAACAATGGTTCTATTGCCTGACTTTCATCATGTGATTGACGATTTATGATGTTATAAGCTGGGGTACCGCAGGGCTCCATTTCAGGACCTATGTTATTTCGCCTTTTTATGAATGATTGCTTTCAGGTACTTAGTGAAGAGTTTTAAGTCAAAAGTTGATGCTGGCATTGTTATTTTGCTTAATGGAAACGTTGCGGACAGAAAAGTGAATTGGCTTTTTTTGGATGATGAGAGAGATATTTCTTTGAATGGAAATGCTCTTACTCTTAAGTGTAAAAAGTAAAGTCCGGTTTTATCTGAGTTCTTTGATCAATTGTAAAGAAGTTTGTGAAGACGACATCGATCAGGACATATGTAAGCATCGAATGGATGAGAAAGCCGAAATATTCTCCTTTTATTGTGACTGAAAAATAACACTTAAATGAAGTTAAGATAGAAACCTCGTCGAAAAAGTCATTTCAATCAATGTGGCGATGGGATCGCTGAGATGTCATATTAACACGTTTATCAATAAAATGGAGTTAATATAGAGGAAGTAGTAGATTAGGAAAATTTAGACCATAAACTCGGTGCCAAATTGCCGAATTTGGGCCTCGGGAGATCAACAAGTAATCATAGAGAAGCAAATTACTCTTGGGCAAGTGACTGTTGGTATGATTTTTGAAGTTAGAGGATTATCGGCCCATTTTTCGTCAAAGACAACCGAGATTTTATTTCCGTAAGTTGAGGATTTAAGGAAGGTTGGGTAACGTGTCAAAAAACCGTCCAAAAACTGATAAAATTCAATAATCGTGTAATCAGCCGTTGCTTGACCGCGACAGTGCTGCAATTTGACGTCTTTGAATTTTTGCTAGTTAGGTGCCACTAAAGATCGTTGTTAAGAAATCGATCCAGAGATGATTCAAGCACTCAAAAACCATTTTGGTCAGCCTATTCGCGGATTATGAACCGAAACAATCACAAATATATTGAAGCGTATAACATATTTGTTAAGTATCTTTAAAACCAGAAGAATAGATGGCCCATGAATCGTCTACAAATACACACAAAGGATATTATACTTCACCGACAGAATATCTAGTTTTTTTTCAAGAGTTTTATTTATCGACAGTTCACTGTGTTCCCGCAAAATTGTTTTGAGTTTATTTTCGTGAATGATTGCGACTGATCTTATAGTAATAACTTAAATGAAAACATCCAATTAATACCCAATTAGCTTATTTCGATTGAACCAAATCAAATAGGCGGAAATCTCTCGACTAGTTTAATCAACAAGCAACAATAAAAAAGAACTCATATCGTTGGCTTGTGTTGAAACAACACGGGTGAAAGGAAGTCATGTTCAATTTATTCCTTGAATTTCATACAGAAATTTAAAATTCGACAACTATCAACAACCATTGACGTGGGCCCTGGAAATTCTTACGAAATCGTGCGAATGTGTTTTTTTTATAGTTGTAAGAAAAAAAATCCCAGCCAAAATTTGTTTGACGCATTTATTTTTTGTTAGCGCCTTTCTAATCGTGCTTATCTGGTCTACGTGAAAAAATAAATAAAATGAGAACGACGAGTTAAAGTGGAAACAAATTCACACTAACCGCTGCCGCCGCCGCCATCGCCTGTGACCTTGCCAAACAATCAAATTGCCAGTTTCATTGAAATGAAATAAAACCAAATTCAATGAGTAAATATTTAACAAAAAATGTCTTTCTGTCCGTCTGTTTGATTAGTATTAAAGTAAATTCTATTCTATTTTCTCCATAATGGAGCTGGGAACGTGTTCCTCCGGCAACAGCAGCAGTTGTTGAGGGACTTCATCCAAGCCCAGTCGCCACTTGATAGCAATAAATTTTATTTTTGTTTACCGTAATTTTCTTTTTTCTGTATTTTTGAACCGCTAAAATGTGATTTATGACCAAAATACGACGCAATTGGCGGGGCATTTGAAATTAGAATGTTCGTTCTTTTTGCACCTTTTTTTGTTTCTCGAACTACCAACTCGATTTTGATTTAATGAATTTATTTGATAAACATAGGAATATATTATCTTTTTGTATTTATTTTATTGATATAATAAAAATAAAATATTTCAACGCGTTACAGTGTGTTTGGAAAGGATATCCACGCAATTTTTATGAATGAATTCAAGACTTAAAGCACGATGGAATTCATTATGACATCGAAGAGTCAAAAAAAAAAAAAAAAATCGAGTCCGAGTCACCCGCACGAAGTGTTCTGTACTTCTTGGCGTAAAATTGAGTTGTTCTTTTGTGAGTTGTAAAATTTACGGTGTTCGGATAATTCTTACTTACTTGCGTAATAAGACATTGCTTTTGGCCAAATTTCATGATTCTAGGTCAACGGGAAGAATCCTATAGTTTTTTATACGGCATAAACAGCCGTATCTTTTGACTGCGTCGATTTAAAAGCTTGAATTTTTTACAGCATTAAATCTGTGGTCATAAGAATTTGATATTATTTTCAACGTGTTCGTGGGAAAAAAGGTCTTGGCAGACAGACAGGCGGACAACAAAGCGATCCTTTTAAGTTGCGTTTTTCCTTTTGAGGTACGGAATCAGGAAAAATTGATTGGTAAGGCGGAAGTCTAAACCGGACGAACCTGAAGTCTAACAGCCCTTTTTAAAAGAATTCGCCTTATATAACAAGCAATATTAAGAGCAATCAGGTTTCGACCTCATCGATTAATTTTGAATGGACGGAAACTTTTCTTTCTAGTTCTCATCTTTGAGACGGGGTCGTACGACTTGCAACAATTTTGAAGCACATGCCTTCCCTGTTTTGACTTCGAATTCATATCTTTTCCGTGAGAATATCTGAAGTCGTTTTGAAGCACACAAATCGGACAGTATTAGATTGTCCTCCCGTCAGGCCAAACATAGAAAACAAGTTTAGAATCTCTAAGAGAGAAGAGTTTCGAGTCGGAACTCAACACCCGTTGAAGCCTGTTCCGCTCTGTACACCGCGATCGGCAATTTCGGTTGTGGGAAGCCTTTGACCAACTGGAAACCTACTGATATTCTCAATTTCAGCATAAAGATGCACTGTCATGTGATTGACTCAATTTAAATCAGAAAGAATTATTTTACTTTGAGTCTGTTCAGTTTTTCTGTGATGGAAATCCACATCATCGCAAACCGGAAAGCAAACAGCTGTCGGCCACGCGTTTAAAATGCAGTTACGTTTGAGCTTGGAGTCAGCCACCAGATTCCAAAACTCGTTAAAACAGTACGTCAAGTCAAACGACAACGCGTTTGCGGACAGCCTCAGCCGCTCAGAAGAACTTATCGGAAATTCGACTTTCAGATTTCGTGTCCACGAAATCCATATTTAAACTATTTTTTCACCAAAAGATTTCAAGACGATAAAAGCATATTTTTTTCTTTTTCATGTTTAATTAAAACAATCGAAATTCTGTTTAAAAGAAAATATGGAATAGTTGGAAGGTACCCGGCTTCTGGCAGTCTGTGGAACTACATACAAATGTACATATAGATATGTATATTCTGTCGAAATAGTTCTTTGATTTTCTGAATATCACTTCGTGAACTTCGGCGCAGTTTTCCTAACAGTCCTTCCTCAACAAGAGAAATATAACGACGTTTAGCCGCTCACCTCGAGGAGACATGAACAACTCGTGACAGCTGGGGCACCAGTAAGCCTCTTAATTCCAACGAGTGCCCTTGTAGCTGATGCAGAGTCCATCCACCATGTCAGCAGACAAAATCTGAGATTCCACATATCATTTTCGAAAAGTCCTCACATCGAATCAAAGTCACTGCATCGGACGTCATTAACGCGTAAGGTGTCATCGAACCTTATTTTAAGAGGACGCCGTGGTTTCAACAAAACGCGACAACCACGCGATTTGATCGAAATCTAAATCATAAATGTGTTTTATTTAAATTTACTTTCGAAACCACAAACACAATAACTGTACTTCGTTTTAAATGAAACCAAAATCATGTTCATGGAAAAGGATATGGTTCGAGGATCAAGCAATTAATGGTTGGCAACTATAGTTAGTTTGTATGAACTAGTTCCCGCAACTTTTCTGCTCTTTTCAAAGTGTTTGTTCTTTGTTCGAAATAAAACCGCAAAACTGATACACAACGGTTCACAACACACTGTATTCCGCAAAATTTGTTAATCAAAACAGACAAGAAATAAAAAAAAAATAAACTCGAAAATTTGGAAAGAGGTAAACACAAACAGCAGTAAGCGAATGGAAGGAAGCCGCAAAATGAAATTTTTTTTGTTTTGGCTCACCAACAAAAAGTCACCGTCTCAAGACACGACATTGTTAAAGCTCCACAAATGAAGACATGTAGGAAGAGAGATAGACAGATGTCTGTATGCATGCTAACAAATGTATCTGACGTGGATGGAACCACGCAATACACGAAAAGATACAAGCCGACCAAAGACAAAAAAAGTGCTGAAAATCTTTTGCCCCACTATTATTATGTTTGAGATTGTTTTCGAAGAAATTTTAACATGAGAAGATGTAAACAACGACGTTAAAGCATTTCTATGGAGCTTATGGCAACGCTATAGACCTCAGTACGTGGTTTACGTGTCGGTTGTGTCTTCTGGTTTAGCTTGTTCTACTTGTTGTGTGATTTTTGTGTCGTTTTTTTTTTGTTTCTGCTCTTGATTGAAATGAAACATAAAACTTGAAAGCATTTTCTACTTTGAGCGAAAAACTAAGAGAATTCTGTGGAAAGATATTTTTTTGGAGAGGAAACAATAGCCAGCCATATGGCATATCAATTAGTACACCAGACCGCAAGAATGTTTCCTACATAAAGTTCAACTTTGTTATCAGGAGAAGCACTCAAGGAACCGAACTGATGTAACCCGAGCAAGGTATACAGAGCAGCTTCTAGTTGTTTTATGCTGTGACATTTGGTAAGTGTTATGAAAATATTAAAAGTCCAGACCGAGGTAGGTTTGCTCGTAAATGAACGATCAAACAGAATCTTTGTATATTCAAGCTATAGGGTTATCCAGCGCGAGGTGTCAGTTTAAATCAATACCATATTTCTGTCTCGACTCTGCCTTCAAGCAGTCATTATCATAGAAACTTTGAGACTTTATCTTACTGTCATTATTATGGTGCCGAATTGAACTCGCTGGAAATTTGACACACAATAGAGTCACTTGAGTCAAATTCCTGTGATGTATTGGTGAAAATTCTTGATCATAAGACAAGATAGGCGGCCATTATCTATGTATACTGTGTCTTGTCAGATACCTAGGGCTTGGGCTCGACCAATAAATATATTTAAAAAAAAAAACATAAACAAGCAACTCTAGCCATGGCCAAAGCAGTTTTTTTCCATGAATAAGAGCCTGTTTTACAGTAGACGGTTCCCGGTTGAAGGTCATCTGCTACAGGGTCCTCGTCAGGCCATGAAGCAGATGACGTGACAAATTCGATGAAAAAGATTCGGGTTTTTAAGTGACAATGTTTCAGGGATTGATTGTGAATAGCCTTTTAATGTTTACACATAATGTTTACACATTTCTCAAAAACTAGAAGACATAAGACCATTCGGATTTTTGTGTTCTATTCATAATTAATACAAACATTGACTTCAAAAAGCATATTTAGCACTTCATTTCACAATTTTGAAAAAAATTGGTCTAAACTTGTTTTTTTGATTTTTTTTTTATCAAAATATTGAGTTTGCATGCGAATTTTTCAAAAACTATTAAAGTTAACTATATAATTTAAACGCAGGATTAAAGAGCATGTTTCTGGCTTTCAAAGCCGGTATAGTACTTTATTGTAAGTGTTGCCGTTGTTGTAGTTTTTATTTTTTTCATTTTAAGTCGTTTTTTTTTTAAATTGCCCCTACCTCCTAAACGGTGCCAGATAGACCCCCCTCCCATAGTAAAAAATGCTTGTTTTTAGCCCCCCTACAAGAAATCGTTATCAATTTTTGGCGCCCAAGTTATCGTACTCTCCCCTATACATGGGAGTTGTAATGCAGACACATATCTTTATTTTCATAAGTACTAAATTCTAAATGCATTCCCAATTGATGGACGATGTTTTGATGTACTGCAATTCACACTTCGAAAGGGTCGTTATAGTTCTTTCCTCGTAAAACACTCAAGCAGAAAAAAAATAGCCGTTCAAATTATTAAAAACAACTGCAGCATAATTTTTTACCTGGACCGATGGTTTCCCAGGTAGAAAAATAAAAAGATCTACATCGAAAAAAAAACAATAAAGTATTTTATATCTTAATATCGAACAATCACACAGTTAGGAGTAGTCTGAGAGACGCCTAAGTAAAATTATTAAGAAACATAGTTGAAGTTTGTGTTGATGTTGATAGACACAAAGAAATTATGTCTGACTCAAAGACATATAAAAGAAGGTTGACTTGTCTAATTTACAGACCAGAAATTGACATAGTGTAATTGAATTGAGCGTCGGAAAGTCCTGATGCTAGTGCAAAAGATTGATACAAATATCTACTACAAGACAACTTGAAAGGGTCTTAAATCGGGTTGGAATGCTTCAGAGTGTGACCGAAAATTGAGAGTTACAATAGAAGATGTGAAGCTACAATCAATTATAGCGAAGTTTGGACTCCTCTGGACAAATTATTTTTGTAAATTCAACAAACGGTGATGAAAGCGCTCTGTAAGAGGGGACTTATCGATTAAGAAATAACGAGTATGGAAAATTCAAACGATGAGGCTGTTAAGAGAGTCTGTCAAAAAGGCTTACATCGAATATTTCTTAAAAATTGGCTTGACAGGATGTCGTACGAGCAAACCAAGCGAGAAAGATATTTGATTGGTATAATATTCCAGAGCAATTCAAATGACTAACTCTTTCAAAACAAAATTGTATAGCCTTTAAAACAATCTTACAGTTTGCCCATCTCATACTTCTATAAAGAATTCGCTAGAAAGTGCTCCGAAAACAATGGTTAGATAGTTCACAACAAATTTTCCAAAAACATAATTCGTTGTTCAAAACCTTACTTTACGATATGATTCCGTTTAACATCATTTAACCATAAACACCCTACTCTACCTCATGTTAATGCATAACTCATGGAAACGAGCCTCATAAAAAAGTCATTCATCAATGTCAGCGCTGTAAAAGAGCACATCATGAAAACTTTAAGGCGTTTTCCAGCTCAGACCTTCGCGCCATACATGCGTTTATCCCGTCATCTGAGCCAAACAAATTAGTTAATTATGTTTCGAGGCAACATTTATCAGCAAAAGTTCATTGCCAAAGCAGTTGTTACACTTTCCTTAAGCCTCACCACGCCCCAGATGTTTACCAAAAAAAAATTATAATAATAATAATAATTCCCGACAAACAGGCTTGGCATACCTAGGTACCTTCCCTACTACAATCCATATCCTTGTTGATTTTAGATATTTTTCTATCACATTTTTATTCTGCCCATTCTGGCACCCTAGAAAGCTCTTTGGAAGCATATTGATGGAATTCAAATTCACAATCGTACTAAAATAGAGTTTCGAAACATAAAAATTTCTTCCATTCCCCTGGCAATGGTTGCGGTCGGTGGTGGTGAGAAAACAAATGACGTCCGCATTTAACCTCTTTTCTATTTTCACGACCATAATTTATGTGACCGTGGGCAATATTCCCACGTTCGTTCTCACCGTTGGCGCTGATGGCAGGATTCATTGGAATATAAAAGTATTTAAGTCATTTCGAATTTAAGGGGCGCGTAGTTGTCGCCATGTCCAACGATATCCTTCGATTTGCCGTGCCACAATTGCTACGAACGCGCGATTGGTATCTCTGAACACAGCGGTGGCAGCCTACTTGTTTGCGCTTTAGGGTGACTAAGAATCGAAAATATAACTTTCCCAGGTTCTAGTTTTATTTTTTATTTTTTGCTTTATATGAATTTCCCTGAATGAGATTGCAAATCGGTGATAATCGCAGTTTTATTGATTTTATTTTTTTTTTTTCGGAAAAACCCGTGTGTTGGTGTTGAGGGTGGCGCGGCGCTTTATGGTCCTGAATTGGGGTTGTTTAAGAAACGAGGTGCTGCGAGACCTTTACGGCAGGTATCTGGTTTACATATGTTTGTATGTATCTATTGAGCATAGGTCGTTTTGCGAAAAAAAAACTTTAACGGTGCCTTACCATCTGGATTTGAAGACGCATGCTAAATAATAATTAATGTAGCACTAGTGCTATAAAAGTTGTTTGGCCATTAATGTCTAGGTTTTACGAGTTGATTATGGTTTTTTACGACGCCGGGAGAGAATTAAATCTTCACAGGGTGCATCTAACTTATTTGGTGAGACCATAGTTGTTTTCAATACAGTCGAGCTTTTATTTACGTGGAATAAAGTTGAGAAAATTGGTTATAAATTTCACACCTACTCGCAGAAGGATGATATTCCATTTGACGGAAATAAAACCACTAATATTGTCTTTTAACATTTTGATTGTCATTTGCACAATTTTTGCATCACAATCTTGGCAGCCTTGACTTCTTGTTTGGTCGTGGGAATTGCAGACCATGGAAATGGTCCCCAAGGGCTTTTGATAGTTTGATTCAATCTTCAAGATTGCTGGAGAAAATGTTTGGATGACATGAATGGAAATATGCATTCAAAGTGGAGAAAATTAGTAAGCAATCCTAGACTTCAGAACATATATTTACAAAATAATTGTTTTTAAACCAAATCCAAGTGACAGAAAAAACGTGTGGTTGGCAGTACTGCAATTCTGCTATTGTTACAGTCTTCTGAGCAGACTCTACTTTAACTTGTATAAAATTTCGGTAAAGCTTCCAGCAGAAGCAAATATTTTATGAAAAGAAAATGAGTAGATACTGTTAAATTTGGAAGGTTTGGTAAGGTTTATTCCTATTTCTTTGAGTGACAACTCTTTTTTGTACCAAAACGAAGCTTGGTCAATTGTATATACACATTTCAACCAGGGGTTCTTTTATGGCTATCAGAATTTTGGCCACGATTAACGAGAGGTGAGGTGTTGAAAAAATGCCGAAGCCAGGAACCTTACGTTTAAAATTTCGACACTAACTAAAGGGTGATTTTTTAGCTATTATCTATTTGGAAACACTGGTTTAAACAGCTGACGCACGTTTCGTGTTTTGTTTCACTGTCAAACATCTTCAGTTTGGTCTATAATTTAACCATGAATCGTCTTACAAACGAACAACGCTTGCAAATTATTGAATTTTATTATCAAAATGCGTGCTCTGTTAAGAAAGTTCATCGCGGGCTTCTTCCATTTTATGGTCAGTTAAATCGACCCACTTAAGCGGCTATTCGGGCTATTGTGACTAAATTTCGCACCAAATTTACATTGTTGGACATTAAACCACCAACACGCTTACGTAGAGTGCGAATTGAAGAAAATATCGCAGCTGTATCGTCCAGTGCTAATGATGACCATCAATTATGGATCCGTCGCCGTTCGCAGCAATTGGGCCTCTGTTACTCAACAACATGGAAAATTTTGCGGAAGGATTTAGGATGTCTTTCAAAATACAGCTGGTGCAAGAATTGAAGCCGAACGACCTACCGCAACGTAAAATTTTTGGTGAATGGGCTCTTGGAAAGTTGGTCGAAGATCCACTTTTTTACCGAAAAATTGTGTTCAGCGTCGAAGCTAATTTTTGGCTCAATGGGTACGTAAATAAGCAGAATTGTCGATTTTGGAGTGAATATCAGCCAGAAGCATTGTAAGAGTTACCAATGCATTCAGAAAAGTCACAGTTTGCTGCGGTTTATGGGCTGGTGGCATCATTGGACCGTACTTCTTCCAAGATGATGCGAATCGTAACGTAACTGTGAATGATGAGCGCTACCGTGAGATGATATCCAACTTTTTTTTTGCCCAACATGTGACATGTGGTTTCAACAAGACGGTGCCACATGCCACGTAGCACGCGCAACAATGGACTTATTGAGAGGCGAGTTCGGTGAACATTTTATTTCACGTTCGGGACCTGTCAATTGGCCGCTTAGATCGTGCGATTTAACACCTTTTAGACTATTTTTTGTGGGGCTTTGTTAAAGCTCGTGTCTATACAGACAAGCCCGCTTCAATTGACGCATTGGAAGACAAAATTGAAGCATTTATTAGTGATATACCGGCCGAAATGTTGGAAAGAGTATGCCAAAATTGGACTTAGCGCATGGACTATTTGAGGCGCAGTCAAGGTCAACATTTGCATGAAATAATCTTCAAACATTAAATTATATGGACCGTACTATCGATTCAAATAAAGATTTCATGCATTTTTCTGAATTTTATGTGTTTTCATGTATACATGTCTTCATCGAACAAGTGTTATACCTTAGTGGCGTAGAAACGCAGCAGAATATATCAAGCTACAAGAGAACTGAAGCGACTGTCTAAATTTTTAATGCAAAAAAAAAAGAGGATAGAATAGAACTTCGATAAAACTTCCTTTTAAAAAATGGCAAAAGAAACAGGTGCCTTTATAGGACCAGTATAGTCTCTGTGCTGTAATTGTATCGTTTGTAGAAAAGATTACCTAAATAAAAGTAAACTGATTTATTTCTTCTCCTTCTACTATTTCACACTCAAAGACAGGTAGAATCATATATTGCATGTGACAATAAATGATAAATACGAAATAAAAATAAAAAAAAAACTTTAAACGTTTATCGAACAATTCTTTTTACAAAAATATTGTGGCTTTTCAAGGCGCAGAAATATAATTTAATTAAAAAACAAATTAAAAATATACTTTCCCGATAAGATTGTGGTTGTGTCGAGGCGCAAATACGATAAGTCATCGCAGGAAACCGAATTGGTAAACTTTTCTTCTTTTTTTTATCACAAATTTAATAATTTATTTTTCCGGATTCGTAATAATTCTTGAGAGAAAATATTTTAACTTAAGTTTTTCAACAAAAATTCAATGCTTCTAAATCAGTTACATAAGAAGCTGTTTATTAGGTTTACAATGGCTGGCTTCCAAATAACAAAAGTTTACTAAAGATTCGAAAGTGCCACAAAGTAGATTTGGAGAACGGAATTCATTTCAAAGGAACTTGCTTCTGGTAATATGTTTAAGATTTTAGAAATAGGTATGTATTAAGAAATAGGTAACAAAAGGATGGCATTCCACAACCCGAATATCCTTGCTCTTCCATATGTAGACTCAAATAAGAAAAAAATCAATAAGATTGTTGTAGTTTCAAAAAAGCGGGAAGAAATGCTGAAAGAACATGAAGATTTCGGTTTACAGAACATTTTCTGTTCGCACAAGCCTAAAAATAATTGCACCAACTGTCAAAGGGTTGTTATGCGTACCCTTTTTCTGTTTTACACAGCAGGAGGCATCGGTGATCATTGGTTTTGAATTGATGCTTAGTGTATTGTGGGGAAAAAATATGTAAGTGGATTTTGACGCACCTGCCCATGGGCCTTGTGAAGATGTAGTTGGAAACCCAAGCATTTCAAGATATTTCGAAATTAATTTCTGCTCTTTTCCCCATAAATAAAAATCCACGATCAAAGAGCTACTTTAAGAATCATATAAAAAATAGGGGGAACTATCTTCCACGAAGATTTATCAATTAACATATAAAGAATAAAAAGAATCAAAGACCAAAGTGAGCCTTAAGTAAAAACCAATGCTATAAAAAATTGTGTGTGATGATTAAAATCAAGTGTTTAAATAAAAACTATCGACGAAAACGCTTTTCTGTCAGTTAATGTGAACCAACGACTCAAAGTCAATTTTCGGCATTCATTCTGAAAAGACCACTTGAGCTAGTATTTCAAAAGTCCTTTGGGTTTAACATACCATCAGGACTATTTCCACATTCGCCCGAGGATGTGTAGAGCAAAGCAATCTATTGTATTTCGCAAGAATTTCACAAACAACCCCAAGAATTTACATAAAAACGACTTGATAGGGGTTGACATTGTTTCGAAACCGTACAGCCTTCAAGGACTTGTTCAGATATGATTACCATAATTCAAGAGAAAATGCCTTTTTGAATTGTTAAAAAATAAATTTAAGGACATGCAAATGTACCATTGGACTTATATTTAAAAAGGATTTAAAAGAAACAAAAAACTTGACTCACCTGTTTCACGTTTCCGTTTACTAGCTTTGTGCAGCTGCTGTTGTTGATGCTGTAGCTGTTGTTTGCTGGTTGGAGCGCGGATTTCTGTTTTCTCAACGGTTCCCACTGTTGTCGCAGATGACCTCAACAATTGACTATTCTCATACCTCAGAGACTTGTCGAGAAAAATAATTCCAGGACGCTGCTGCAACTGTTGTTGCTGATGACTAGTGCTACCTGTTGTAGCGCCACCACTGCTTCTGCTACTAGCGAGTTGAACGACGACTTGTTGCTGATGCTGCTTTTGTTGTTGGTTCGGTGTAGAGTCTGCTTTTAATGTGTTGACGTCGTTTTCATTCCAGTGACTGACCTTAATTTGACCAACAGCGATCTTGGAATGGCCTGTCGAGGACGAAATGTCTGTCGCTAGTTGCCCGGCGGAACTATGTTGATGATGATGATGACTGCTGCTGTTGGCAGCTGAGCCTTTCGTTGATGAGGAAAATTGATGAGCAGACTGCAGGTGAATTAATTCAGAACCGCCAACTTTGTATTGCTCGTTTAAATTATTCTGGAGATAGACACCGGCTTCGACCCCACTGTCTGATGAGTTCAGTTGTTGTTGATGCTGTTGAACGTGTTGGAGTTGCGCCTCTAATTGTTGCTGATGATTACTTTCATTTGGATAGGTTGCAGACGATGTTACTTGTTCAAATTTATTTTCTGGACAATTGTTGCTGTTAGTGCTGCTGCTGTGGCAACCGCCCTGTATATTGGGGCGACTAGGAAAGTCGTAGTTGGACGACAAAAAATGCGAAGTTTTCATTTGCGGTTCCAAATTCCAAGCGATCAAGTTATTTCTCGTGCTCTGCTCGAACTGTCCGTCGCGTCGTTTCACGTTTCATGCAAAATAATTTTTTTTTTCCAAAAAACCAATCACTTTTCAAAATTGAAAGAAAGAACTTTTATTGGTTCTTAATTTTTTTTTTCATTCACATTTATTGGGAGCACCAATTATTAAAAAAAGAAGATAAGCAACAGGATAACTGAAATGAAGATTTATTTTTTTTTGTTAAATAAAGACTTGAAGCACTTTTAAGGAAACACTTGTTCGAGACACTCTTGGAGGAAAACAGCTCTAGGTAGTCTGTAAGAAGACGCAGTTTTCTAGCTCCCGACCAGGCCGCTTCGGGATGTGGTTCGTAATTGGATTGGTATATGTGTGTCGCGCCGCATTAACGAAAACAAATACAAAGAAAGAATATTGCGTCGCAGGACTATCGCATGTATCCTGTTGAGAATGGTGTGCGCGTTGTGTGCCAAACTTGTGAATGGAAGATAGGGAATCCCTATGAATCCTTCGTGCCGTGTTGTTATGATTCATTTTGGGGACATGCGCATTGTGCGCATTCAGTTATGTAGGGAAATCCAACGTTGCCAGATATGATGAGAGATTTGTTGGTATACCCAAATGGGTGTTTGGCCAACGGAGAAGCTGAATGAAAAGTGTATCCAGAAGTGGGGTGCGAGTGGGTTGGTGTTTTTTTTTTTTGTTATCCATATTGTTGTTTCAAATAAAGTGGAATTCGATTCACAAGAGTGAAAGTCATGAGAATTTAAAATTGAACAACATTCCACTCGGGATGTGCCATACTGTCTTACAGAGCATAGCAGAGTTTTATTGTAAGCATAAGATATGAGTAGATTCACGCAGGAGGTCCCATGATTCAATGGTTATTTGTCAGAGCCGGCTTAGATTCCCAACTATTAACTCTTATTTTTAAACTCTTATTCTAATTTTAAACTCTCTCACTCCTGAAGAATTGATTGGATTTGAAATATCATTCCAAAAAATTGTTTATTAGTCGGCGTAGCACCCAAATGAAACTGCAACCAATCCTTTAATGAAAACGGTATCACCCATTACACAAATCAATAAGGCAGGCTGTAGGCCGCATGGACATTTTTGCTTTGCATAGGAACTTGAAATAGAAAGATCTGCAAGCGAAGTTCCACTTGAAGGATACAGAATAAAGAAACAAAATATGCCGATTTCCTCGAAATTTATATTTAGTATTTTGTATACGATTTCTCTGAACGGTTGTATGGCAAAAATTAACCCATATTTCACACTTAGTATTAAGAATGCAAGTATCATTTTCGTTGCGTGTTTTTAGTGGAAATCTGTTTAACTGAAACACATGCTCACATGTTTCTTTGCAAAAAGTCCATAAAAACAAAGCTCAATGTAATCTACACTCATAAAGAAAGAATGTATTGTTGACGCTGTGGAATTAAGTTGAGAGAATGACTATCTTCAGGCTCCATAGTTCCGTTCTATTGTCGTGCAATAATAAGGCAAATTGGAAACAATGAGTTTGGGAAAATATTCCATTCGAGTACCACAACTAAGGAATGAAACTGCAAATTTGACAGCGAAATTGTCGTTTAACTAATGAGTAATTTTGGTTTAACTAATGAGTAAATTTGAGACGGGTTCAATGGAGGTCTAGCCAGAAGATTCCGGGTGCAACAATCTAGTATTGAAGCATGTAGGCTTATACACTAGATGGACCAGATAACCTGTTTTACACCGACATCAGGTGTTTTAAAAAAAAGTTCGGAGGGAAAATTTTAGGCAGTTGTTTTATCTTATTTATGTTCAGGGAAAGTTATAAGTGAAACTAAGGTAAACCCAGATGTACCCTGATCTGACGTTCAGCAAATCATAGTTTGCAAACGACAATCCACAGTGCAAGTTTGTATATATGAAAAAAATTGGTTCTGGTTATGTTTCATTTCGTGGCCAAAAGTCCAACCAATATCAAAAAGGAACAAGATTCTACTCTGGGTGAGTTTGCTCTTTAAAGCATTTAACCTTGAATGAAGGTTTAAAAAGAAGCTTGATTGAAAGTAAAACAAGCTGCTACGACGATCTTCGCAATGGTCGATCAAATGAGGTGACCATCGTTTGATGTCTTAGAATTGAAAAAGCAATGCGCAGGATGAGTGGGCATGTCAATAAAGTTGTTGACGTAGTATCATAGCAATAAAGTCGAGTTTTTGCAACGATTCCCAACCAAGGGTGAAAAATGGGACCATCCTGCGATGTTGGATTATTCAAAACAAAAGACTGACTCCAAAGAAAACAAACGAGTCCGATCTTCAGTTTTATAGATTATCAAAAGGAAAAAACAAAAATTTGTCACATACATACAAACATATTTGTAACAGAAAATTTTCCTTCATCGAGACATCAAAATCAATTAATTAATCGACTTGCTTCCTCATGGTCTATATTCGCTAGATTTTGCCTGCTCGGATTTATCTTCTCTCTCAAAACTCAGTAATAAAAGATTTGCAAACGATTAACAAATGGTAACTGCACTACGTGACTTTCTGTTAACAATCCTTCTGATTCTCACTATTAACAGGCTATCAAAATACGAATCGAGCTAAAAGTTGACTTCTGTTTCAAGTTTTCTTCCTTAAATCGTGGACTTTTGGAACTACATACCATAACTCAACAAATCATTTTCGTCTATGAATGCATTAGATTACGAAACCAGTCAAAGTCAATCATGCTAAAAAATTCTGTCTGGACACCTTAATCATTCCTGCCATATGGAGAACCTGCACCCCCGGGAAAATGGATTTCTTTTCGTGTGATTGTGAAAGCATTCAGAACTGGCAACATTGGGCAGGATTGGAGGGAAAACCGTGGGCGCAATGGAGGATTTCCAATAATTGGTCCCTTCGTCGTAAGTAACATATTGAAAGGGATTGTGCTTTTCAAGGCCCCCAAAAAATGGCAGGCAAGCACACAGGCATCCAAAACGAATGTGTATGCGTGGCGTTAGGCAGATAACTTTCATGAAAATCCTCAATGAATCCATCGATCTAGCCATCGCCTTCGTCATGTTTTTGTTTTTTTAAACACATCGCCCTTCTAAAGAATCTAAGGGGATACATATGTATGTATGTATGAAATTAGGTAACAGGTGTGTCTCCATGTGGAAACTCTTATTCCAACTCTGACCGCTCCTGGTTGTCCTCCATCCTACCAAACGTCTGTCAGTGTTTTTATCTGAGTGTGTGTGTGTTAACGCGAGAAAGCCGGCTTGAGGCTGTAGCAGTGTACATGTATACCAGATGCGACGGTGTCAACCAGGTCATATCTGGGCAGCCAACTCACCTAGAATTTCAACATTCGCAGCATATTGCTGGTTTCTCACTTGTTTGTTTTTTTTTTTCTTTTTGTTTGTTCGTTTCGTTCTTAGCTATTTCTCATTCCCTTCATTCTATTTCTACCGTATGTTCGCTTTGTCATTGAGCAAAAATAAACTTTTTCTACTTCGCTTTAATTGAATTTCACCAAAAAGTCAAAAACAAACAAAAAACATTTATGCAACACGAAATTTATACATTTTTCTACACTACAACCACTGACAACGCACATTCGTCTGCCAAAAAAAAAAAAGAACTGAATGACAGCTGCCAGCTTTTTGAGGAAAGAAAGTCCGCCCGAAAAAAGAAAATATGCTACGACCGCTCCCGAAATCCAAACCGAAAAAAATAAAAGTATCCTCCTTCCTGACAGTTTCCAAACAAGGTATACACACACAGCCACACAATTTACACAACAAAAACCCACATCAGCAAAAAAAAAAAAAAACAAAAAATAACAAGAAAAATAATTTTCATTTAGAAAAACAAAAAATTTTTGAGTTTCTTCCCCCAGGAGTGTGCACGGACTAAGGGATTCCTTGGCTATTTTTGGGTGAACATTTTCTTCTAATGGGGAAAATCTAAGGTTTCGTTGTTTCTTTTTTTTTATCATTATTTTCGTTTCTCTTACGTGCACATAGTTGTAGAGCTTATTTGACTTTTCAATTTTCTTTATATATTTTCCCAATGAAACACACTTGCACACAAACAAACTTGCTTTTGCTGGCAGATTTCTATTTGATCACATACGGGAACGGGAACATCAAATAAATTGATTTCACCACACAAACGTATTCCGCGACTTTGAGTGGAAAATTTCTTTCGATAACTGAGAAAAGAAAGCACTGCAGGATCGAGACGTTGGGATAATTTAACAAAAAATTTCACTAATTTCTATTTTATTTATAAATTTATTGGGTTTAGACGTGAACGCTCGCCATATTTTTTATATTTTTTTTTCTTCTCACAACACACGGTTCTCGCGTAGTAGCGTACTTACACCGACGATGGTCTCAACAGTCCCGTCACTCATTCGTTTGTGTGGTGCATTTGGTGTTTGGTGTTTCATGGGTTCGTTTTTTTGTTCGTTGTCGCTAGTTTGGATTACTCTAGAGAGAGAGAGAGAGAGATGTGACACCGTGGTGGGAAAATGTGGAAAACCAAAATGGTGGGCTTAAGGGGAAAATGCAAACAACAACTGCACGAAAACAAGATGGTTGACGTGACAGTTGTATGGTGAAGTATGTGATTATTTATTTAGTACATTCTGTAGTTTGCATAAAAATTCTTTTTGGGTATTTTGGAGCCGTATTATTTTTAAAATGTTAAATTGTATTCAAATATTTAGAAACGTGAAATGAAATAAAAGAAAATTTAAACTAACAGCAAACCTTATATGACTTGCATGCCATCTAGCGATTATTTTTAATTTTCAAAAACGTAATCGACTCTATGACGTGAAGCTGGGGGCACTTTAGTTTGTTTAGCGTATGCAAGAGCCAAGTGAGCAACAAAGTTACAGTAACTTTGTGGGCAAAGGGTGTTCCACACAATGTTATTTTGAATTATTTTCAAACTGAAGCGAAATAATTTTATATGTGTTTTTAAGATGCTCATTTGTGTCCTTAATTTTTTTTACATGAACTCGTGGTAGGCGGTATCCAGTTGGACTTTCTTGTAACAAATGATGGACAGCTTTGAATTGGATTGGCTGAGCTCACAACGAAAAGCTTTTAATTTGTATAACGTGAAAACACGTTGAGATAGAACGTTGATTCGGGTGTCGTCATGAAGTGCCCTCGGAATACTAACAGGAGTCAAAGTGGCACATTCAAAATATTCGCAGGAATAAAAAGGAAATCAGAGGAAAGTTCGCATCGAAAGAATGTTATAAACGTTAAAAATCCAGTGCCGATCGAATGTGAGAGCTTCGACAGAGCCGAAAAAAGATCCCTTGTTATGTTATAATCCGAATGTTTTAAGGGAATATGTTTTTTTTTTTTATTAGCTTTTGAAGATGATATAGTTCAAGTTCTCTTATTCTTGTTAAATAGTCTGTGGTCTCAGGCTTTATATCGTAGACCCGTCACTTCAAAAAACCCCAACGAAAAAAGTCCAGATCGGCGAAATCGACAAAGGCGACCAGGAAACGCATCGAAAAATTGAAGCCGTGATACTTCATATGAATGCGATGGCATTTTATTTGTTCAGATAAAAATGTAACGTGTCGGTCATGATGAATTTCAGTTTTTCTCTGCGCTGCGCTGAGGTTCAGGAGAGCGTGAGCGTTGTTAAGATCTGATGAGCGATCTGTAGGCATTGGCCAATGAACTGTCTGTGCTCTGTAAGGAAACATCGTCAGCTCTTTCACAAAAATGCGCTTTAGAGACGAACTTTTAATGTAAAGACTTATGGCGCGGCATCTGATCGACATTGTCGGCTCATCTACAACATCTTCAGCCACAGTGACGTTATCCTCATCGGAACGCAAACTTCTGTCACTTGTCGTTCCAATCTCACCGAGCCGAGTATTTGTTTTTAATCAGTTAGCGTAGGACAGTCGTCCTATTCAATTGCATGGAAAGAATTTTCATTATTCATCATTGTTAACTAAAGCAAGGCTAGCACGTTGAGTGATATAAAACCACAGGTATGTTTTTGAGAGTATCCTCATGATTAATCCATTACCTTAGTGTTTTACGATGTCCATTCTTCTGTTTTTCTTAGCAACATTTAGCCTTTTTCTATTGTAGACTTCCTTAAAAAAAAGAAAGAAACTAATTCGAAAGCAAGTTAAATGATATATCACACCTTATAACTTTTTGAGTTCTCATTTCTGAGGTGATTATATTTGTTAAGACTATACTTCTTAGTGTCGTTGATGATGTCAGTAAATCCATTTGTTTTGCATCGAATAAAAGCGGTTAAATTTTTCATAACTAAGCGGCAAAGAGCAATGCTTCGTAAATGACAAGGAATCATCAGTTTCATGCTTGCTTGCAATGTAGAGTTCCCCTCCTTCTCGATTTAAAGGCGCTAAACCATTGTTGTACAATGTTTAGTTTGCTGTTGTTGCTTGCTGTCAAGGGATTTTGACTACCCTTACGATGCATCTTACACAGAGGAAGCAGATGAATAAGGAAGATTTTGCAGTGGTGTGAAACTCGGGCTCATTCTAATTGTTCCATAATTGGAGACCGAATTGGATAGAGAGCTTGATAGTTGTTTTTTTACATTCATTTAATTCACAGTTCTTTATTCGTTATAAGTCAACATACTAATAAATTGTGGTTTGGAAAATTGGTCCATCACCATTCTGCCAAAAATTTCCGTACTACGTGATCTAAGAAAAACAACATAAAAAGCCGATACAGCGCCACTCCAGTGACAGCGTTATAATTTTGATCCCAATGTTATATGGTTACTTGACCAGATTCAGAAACTTAATAAAAGTTTTATGCTTAACCCTTGGATACTGCTAAATGCCGTACATCCGTGTCATTTAAAGTAAATTCGGATATAGGATATATTGTACATCCGGAAGTCAATTTTCAACAAAAAATCACATTATTAAGGTTAATGGACGCCTTATATTTCTGCGATTCAAGGAGCTCTTGAAGTTCTAACGATGTAATGCAAATTAGCACTTGATGATCTCAAATGAAATTTTACAAGAGCAGAGCCAAGCTATTACTAAACATATATTTCACACTATAAGTTAACCTCTAAATTATAAATCGAATTGAGAAATTACTTAACTTAAACGATCATGTACATCAAACGTTTCCAGTAGCAAATATTGTGAAAGGTGTGATTCCAAGTTCAAACTTAAATATTGCAACAATTTTGTTGTTCGATCATTTAGCGGGAGATGTTTAAATTCTGCATAAATAAATCGCTATGATTGCTTCACTGGATTCATGACATATCGAATAAACATATAAATTGAACGTGGAAATTCCTTTTTACAGGGTGGTGCATAAACAAAATTATGGTTCAATAAGCTTTAAGAAATCTTGGGAGCTTTACGATGAAGAAACTCAGAACGAAAAGAAAGAAAAAAATGTATTCCATTAGCAGCATTCCAATATATTCGCACGATTTTCATGACTTAATTTCTTGAATAATAATATGCCGAGTGCATCAACAATTTATTGGGATGCCTGTTGTCTTCCGCCTCTCTGAAAACCTGATTCAATTTGAAGTGAAGTAAACAATGCTGGGGTACAAGCAAGTAATGAAGAAACCTCAACCAGCTCATGTTCTCAGTATTTGGTGATATCTAGATGGAATTTGCAAAGAATTATCCAACTTTTTTCCTCATCAGATGTACGAATCAACGTCATATCGTCTAACGGCTGGGTTGAGCACTTGATTTAGACTCTGCCTTTCAATAATATCAAATGGTCCCATGTTTGAGTCCTGAAAATAAAAATGTTTTCGAATTGGTTTCAGTCAGTATTTACCATTGATTTGATCGATTGATGAACCAACCTTCCAAACTTTGTAGTATGCCAACACATTCGATTTAAATCCTATGAATTAAGTGGGTGCAACTAAGTCGATCTCAAGTTCACCGTCTCAACTCGAACTTGAATCATGCAATAATTGAAACCACTGCACAATCCTGTGTCCTTCGATCGCCAGAGCTCAATGTCATTCCGGAGTTCGAACCTGTGCACCTGGACCCAATTTTCTAAGACATACTACTTTGTCCAAAATTTAAACTGCGCGCGTCGAAGGATTTGGAAATTTTTCTTTCTTTTTAGGTTGGTAGTACTGTCAGTGACATCTATGTGAAATTTCATGTCAAAATATATTCATAGTGTTTGAGATACGCGTCGTTTTGTGAGCTGCTAAAAGTGAGTTTTTCGTTTTTTGCGATGTCGAAATTTATTGAGCAAAGAATTTGCATTAAATTTTGTTTGCGGAATCAATTTTCTGCTGCGGATACGTTGAGGATGGTGCAGAAAGCCTTTGATGATGAGGCTATGTGTAAAAAAAAATGTTTACAAGTGGTATAGTGATTTCCAAGCCGGCCGTGAACGTGTCGAAGACGAAGAGCGTTCTGGGCGACCATCAACCTCAACCGATGAAGCTCACGTCCAACAAATCAAAGATTTGGTGTTGAAAAACTATCGATTAACGATTAGACCCTTTGCTGATGAAGTTGGCTTATCGAAAGGCTCAGTCAATACCGTTTTGAAGGATGCTTTGGGCCTCAAGCGCGTCAAATCTCGACTGGTACCGAAAACATTGAATTTTTTGGAAAAAAGGCGTCGCGTTGAAGTGTGTGAAACAATGCTTTCCGACTACCAGGATGTCATGAAACGCATTATAACTGGCGATGAGACTTGGATCTATGCTTACGACCCCGAAACAACCGATCGATCGAGCGAATATCGTGCCAAAGGAGAGCCGAGACCAAAAAAACCGCGCCAAAGTCGCTCAAAAATCAAGGTCATGTTGACTGTTTTCTTCGATTATCGTGGTGTTGTGCTTTATGAATTCCTTCCAACCGGCCAAACAGTCAAGAAGGAATATTATTTGAACGTTATGCGTCGTTTGCGTAACGCTATCCGCCTAAAAAGGCCGGAATTGTGGAAAGACAATTCTTGGTTATTACACCACGATAATGCACCATCCCATACCGCACTCGTAATTCGTGATCATTTCGCCAAAAACTCCACCCATATCGTTCCGCAACCACCGTATTCACCTGATCTGGCGCCGTGCGACTTCTGGCTGTTCAACAAGCTCAAAAGACCGCTCCGGGGACACCGTTTTGATACGATAGAAGAGATTCAAGCCGCAGCGAAGACGGAACTGAAGGCCATCCCGGAAAGTGACTACAACCAGTGTTTCAAAGATTGGAAAATCCGTTGGCATAAGTGCATTGCATCGGGAGGGGATTACTTTGAAGGGGATGAAATTGATTTGGAAGAATAAATAAAGAATTTTCAAAATAAATACAATGTCACCTTATTTTTTGGACACAGTAGTATATTTACATCTTGGAACATCGCTTATTTTACCCGAACTTTCTCCTGAGCATCTGCAAACTCCTCCAACTTAATGGTAACTTTTATGCACGAGTATGTGGGTGATAAGCAATAAAGCTTTTACTAGCCCATCTCTGTCAGTTTTAATCGTTCGTCGAACAGCATGAGACCGGGAAGAGACTGTCTATTCATCACTTTCAAATCGAGTCTATAAATGACGTTCCTCCGACACCTACCAATTCAACAGTTTCTTTCTAATGATTACTTCACTTTCTATGTTTGGCGTTGAATCTTCGACCATGAGGAAATTGTTCTCGTCCCTATACATATGTATATATTCAGCGACCATAAACATCATCTTGAAGACAATTGATACATTTGAATAATTGCATTCCTAAAAGTTTGTCAAACACAAGAATTCGGTGATCTATAACTTAAGCAGCTCGAGTCTGAAGCTAGTCTCTCACAAGGTCATCTTCGTACTAGCCCATCCAATATTTAAAAGCAATTTCATTAGTCAATCGGCTCAGACGATAGACTGTCGTCACCCTTTCATAAGTGTTTGGGCAAATAAATATTAATATCATAATTGATTACACAATTCCAACTCGACAAAAAAGAACCTTGATAGTGTTCTGTAAGTATTCTGTGGCCAGAAGACTACAAAATAGTAACAAAATTTCCTTGTTACGATCAAAGTTAATCCGAAGCCAGAAAACTGGTCGCTATCGTCTTTTCGCAAGCAATCCAACTTGAAGTCGCAATCGTAAACGATTAGCATGTTTTGTCTAAATTGTGGTGACAACGGTTGCAAATGTAGATTAAAACTAATAAATGCATAATTAATGATCATTGACAAACTGCCCGGCGTGCCGTCGCCGCCTACACGCGTCAACGAATCCATATAAAAACACAAGTCAGTGCACTATTGGACCAGGCACTCAAAAAAACTTACAATCACTAGAGCTTTGACCGCAAGCCGAACATGAACACTTTGGTACGGCCTTCCAAATCGTACGCATATCGAGTCTCTTCTTCATCTTGTTTTTGTTTTTGATTTCAGACGATAATAGGAGTCTTAATAGCGACCTGTTTGACAGCAGCCACTGAAGACAAACATGGAAATATACAAAGTTACGCAAGGGCTGTACACTTCTCCGTGCCATACCCCATCAATCATCAAAGTCGAAGTAGGAGTACGAGTATACGTAAGCGTGACGTTTCCGAACTAGGACTAGGTCAGACAACAGACACCACGACAGAGGATTATGACCTCGCAAGGATAAAGGCAGTAAACGCCTTGGCGGAAATCCCAGACCCGACAACAAGTATTGAAATTCAGTGAGAGTGAGCCTTGAGAGAATCTTCAACCCAATGATACGCTTTGTTATGACTAGAGGAACCCGTATTTCTTCGTGCCAAACTTATGTAAATATCGAGAGAGAGACTAGGACGCGTTCAAGTGGGGATCATCTACCAAAGACGACGCGGTGTTATGTATTAATATAATTATTAGCTATTATTTAATTTTTATTGTTTAACCGGTTTTTGACCTTAGAAAAACAAAGATAAACAAAACAAACAAGTTTAATTAAAACAAACATTTATGAGTTTATGTGGCGAACTTCTGAGAACGCCTTGATAATGAATAATTCGTAGATATTCAGATGCATCATAGTTTGTTTGAAAAACCAATAAAGGGACTTGAGAAATCGGTTTAAGGGGGGAAATCACAGTAAAATTTTAAATTTTTCGAAAAAAAAAATTTTCGCTTAAAAGGTGCTTTAGGGTCTTAAAAATAACATACCAAATGATGGAATACGCAAAAGTGTCCGATTGACCAAATTTTTCACTCTGCGGTTACGCCTCTCCGGTATGCTCATATATTTTCATATGGTTTCTCAGTACTCAAAACTTTAAACGCGTTTTTCTCGAAACCACTATTTTTGAGCTCGCCGAAAACATAACTCGAGCAAATCTTTACCGATCGACTTGAAATTTGACTGTAGCTTCGAAATATCTTTCTCCAAGGAGCTACGTAGGATTTTTTATTTTATATGGCTTAATTTTTTTTAACGTCGATTTTATTGCGTTTTTTTTTGTTAAAAATTTAACTTTATTTTCAAACATGCACCGTTTTGTAAAAAATCAATATATCGAAAAAATCCTACGTAGCTCTCTAGCTGTTGTTATATGAAAACTAAAAAAATTTGGTGTTTTCTTCCAGGTCAAAAATTAAGGATTCTACGTCTTCGGCCATCGACACGCTTTCAAAAATAGGCGCCTTGGGGCATATGCTGCTCAGCCGCCATTTTTGAATTTTTTTCATTGAAAAAATTAAATTTTGTACTTTTTTAGTATTGCTATTAAACCTACTTTACAGATTTTCGATTGATACTTTTATTCAGCCAAAATTAATTCCCGAAAATTTGCCTATTTTTTTCGTGCTACTGTGACTTCCCCCCTTAAACAAAATTGGGAGTCGCTTAAATTAATTTTACTTTGGTTAGATGAAGGTGCCAATTTTTCTGAAAACAAAAAAAAACCGAATATACATTTGACTCCGAATGTAGGGCATCGAGATAAGCTTTAAACATGTGAAAAAGACAAACTGTATTTGACGTCTTTTCAAGAGTGACTTCTCAAATCGCTCACTTATACTTTCGAAAACGCTCAATTTTTTAAGCTTGAAAGGCTTTCGTTTATTTTCATTAAGCGTTTTTGTTCGAAATTAGTTTCACTTTTAAGAGACCAGCGACTGTAATAAATAAAAGAGGACTTATGTACAAAATAGAATTCGATTCCATTTTCTTTAGAAAAATCCACCTCATAATTGCTCTAATTACTCCGTTACTCCCGGCATCCTACAGACAAGCTATCTCAAAAATTTAAAAAAATTCTTGGTCTCCGGGTTGCTTAAAATATCTCATATAGCTTGACTTTCAATGTTGAACAGTTCTATTTTGTTGAGGTGGGGTTATTTGGCAGGACATTCCATATACTCCATTGTTCCATTTTTTTTTTTTATGCGCGTGTCCACGTAAAAATTTTTAAGAATGTCATTATTAAGATGCACAGCATTGGTGGAGCATATCATGTCCATAATGTAACCACCCTCTTGCTTAACTTGTTGGGACAACATAGTTATGGAGCACATTTTCTTTATCAGACCTACGAGCTTAAACCATCCTTTTTGGTCCAAAATGTGCACATTTCGACTTGTGCGTCGTTCCAATGCTTTCCAATCCTGGTGCTCTCTTCGACCAATCTATCTGCTTGTCTTTGTTTTGGGCATTTCCTTCTTTATGACGCTATTATTTGGTTGTGAGCCGACACCTAATATGCCGTCATTGAAGCTTTCGCGTCGTTTGAAGAAGTGATTTGAAGATAAGTTGTTTGATGAGGACAAAAGACAAAACTAAATCCACGCACATGCTGTCGACAAGAAATTGATCCTCAAACATCAAGCATTCGCAAAAGCCCGTAAGCTAAGTCTGACAAAATGGAAGCATCGTGCAGCCGACTGAATTCTTTCTCATGTTACCTAATTTATTTGGCTTTAAAATTGAAATCTGCAAGCCTTAAAACGGTTTTTAACAAAATGTCCACCGTGAGATTATTAGTTTGATCTCACCTTCGAGTAAAATACGAGTGAAATACGTTTGATTAGGTGTAGAAAACTTATGCCCATGACATCTGCCAAGTTAAAAAGAGCCTAGTTAGGATCTACCATTTAAACAACCACCCAAAAAATCATAGTTTTCCACAAAAACAATACTAGGAAGGCAGTGTTTTTCTTATTTAATTCACCGTCCGCAACCGCAATAACAGGTGATGCCCCACAATGTGCTAAGTACCTACTGCTTACCTCCACCAAAAGCCTGACTCACTATAATTAACATGTACCGTCTAAATAATGATGACAATGGCACTGAGCATGGGCTAACAACGCCAATACCCATGGTTAGCCAAGTGATCGTTTTAGCCTCTACGCGTGAACATTTTGTGCGCAAAGTGAAAATCTATAAAAAGGCGATAAACGTGAACCCCTGGAATCAGAAACAACTTTGACTGTGAGCCGTTAACAAAATGCAGAAACTTGTAAGAGCAAACCTCATCTCAATGGTGTCACTCAATTAAAGGATTACTTTTGCATTTCAGATTATATTTGGAGCTTTGATTGCGTGTAGCTTAGCCGCTCCAATCGAGACTATCAAGGAGGATGCCACAGCTGGACATTTATCGAGACCAAGTCCTATTAATCCGGATATTCTCAGTGACCCGAAGCCTGCGGAAAAAGTGACTCTTATCACAGATCCCAAGGAACAAACCTTGTATCAGCCTAAAGCAATTTCAACACCAGAGAAGATTCCAGGTCCATTTGTTCCAATAGTAGCCCGTTCCAAGCGTGAAACCAAAATATCTGCCCAAAGTGAGGAGAATAGCAGCGAAGAAGACAAAAAGTCATCACCTCCATCAGTAGTTTTGCCAGGCAAGGAGCCAATCACAAGCACTACCGGTGTCACTAATTCTGGATTAAGTACTTCGTCTGAGAGAACAGTTCCACGAAGGCCATACTCCCCCCTGATTCACCAACACAATGAGCATCTTTTCAAGCCAACTACGGATGCGGCGGACATCAGTGCTTCATCGACATCCACGACCACAGCTGTCCCTTCTTCGGGCACCTCCAAAGATCATTTAAACGAAAAACGCGACATTCCAGTGCCACTGTCACGTAGCCATCAGCACGACGATGATGAAACCAAGAAAAATGAGGAACCTGCCACGGCCAAAGTGTCCAAAGAGGAAGTGAACAACGAAGAGAAGAAGGATGATGACCGCAAAGCAAAGACAACGCCGCACCCATTGACGATTTCGCGTCCCATTCCAGTCGCGGAACTCTTCGCCAAGTAAGTTACAATAATTACCGTTAATGTGACTCGACCTGATTGTGGTTTTTTCCTTTAGGAAACCTCCTACCGAATGAAGCAACAACGGGTCTCAAATTAAGGATTGATGATAACAGACGTTGACCAAACCCTCGATTGTTTTACGCTTGTATTGTTATTTATTGTTGAACTCTTTGTGTCTCGTTGCGCGGAGGAAAGGAATAGAGGGAAAACGTGTTAATAAATCGATTTCATGAAAAACAATCTAATTGAAGTTTACATTTGCACAAGAAATCGTGACAGTGAAGAGTTGAAGGTACTCTTTCGTATTTGTATTCACTTAAGTAGTTCGTTTATTTTTAGGGATCCGTACCCAGAGCGCGCCAACTCAGCCCAATTACTCAGGTTCCGCTGTGCGTTTGTCCGTCTATCACAGGGCTATCTCTTCTGAAACGTTATAAGTAGACACTTGAGACGGTATAGCAAAAAATTAATTGAATTATACGTGTTTTTTCGACATTCTTTTGCCGGCTTATTTATTTCCCATTTTAAGATCTTAGTGCGGTAGAGATGGGAGCATTCTGGCTATAATTTGATCTGTGTCCTTTTTGAAAGACAGAAATTTCCATCCGTTAATGGTTAATTGAAGCAAGGGGTTTCTTATGCGTTCCAACGCATTTTTTGGAAAAAATATATTATTTGTATTCTTAAAAAAAATGCTGTGGTAAATTTTGCGCTGTTGTTCGGAACCCTTCGTGCGCGTTGGCGACTCGCACTTGACCGCTTTATAAACTTTACTTAGTGCTTTGAATGTTAAGTTGTCATCGCTCATTAATACGTGCAATGCTTACTAGGCCAATGGCAATTCTGTCGATGGTGAAGGGAGAACTCACTAATCGCGTAACCTCGTCCAGCGAACTGAAGGGTGGGATCGATCATGGTTTCTGTATTTCCGTCATAACCTGTGATGGCTTAGTAGTTTAAAAGTTTTTGGTATTTAAAGAATATGTTTTGGAACATGCTGCTATAACAACAACGGCGAACGCAACAGGAAAAATGTATGCCTTCATCCAAGTTCTTCATTTAAACGTGGTTAAAGCCATAACAATAGGCAAATTACCCAACAAAAACGAAGGAATAAACTTCTTTTCAAATAGAAGCCGCTCGGATCTGAACATTTTAATTCTATCAATCCCAACACCATTCTTTAAATTGAGGTCTGATGATGTCTCTAGGAAAGGCTATGTTACCGAAAGGAGGGAGATCACAGAGTTCTTATTAGTTTTTCCAAAGTGCTCACACCTCCGTAGAATAAGACTAATCAACAGCGATTCTTGACAACTGTGCTATAAAGATCCACGGCTTTTGCTAATGTAGCGGAGTTGCAAAATTTCGAGTGAACAAAATAAATTGAGTGTATTATCACCTGCACTCAAAGAAGAAATTCACTATTCAAGAGATTTCAAGATTTTGTTAAACATCTGCGACAGCAAAATATGCCATATGGACCTCATATGTGGATTAATGAATGACCGAGCCAATAAGGCTTAGTTTGTACAGAACTGTCGAGTCTCGTTAAAAGAAAAAAAACATTAATCAATGGATGATCTGTCATTGACTTTTCATCGAAGGCATAATACTGACAGCAGTGATAATAAAATCTTCTTAACCTCCAAAAATTTCAGTTTCAAGTCTATCAGCTTATAGCGAATAAAAAACTTCGAATTGAGGTTATAAAAATGAGTCGATGTCAAATTGTTCGTCTCTATTCGGATTCCAGCCATTGAGTCAACCATAAAACATCTGAACTTACCATTCTTCGCTCCTATGTGCGAAATGTATTTGGGAACTCATAATCATTGAAAGAGAGCAAATCATTAAAAAAATGTCATCTTGGTTCAGCACAGCCTGTCACCGGTGTCCTCCAATTGGGGAGGAAAAGTCAGTTAAATAACGGACAGTGAAACAATTTTCTAAACAACTAAAAAAAATAAATTTGTTTCTTATAATTCTATCTATCATAAAAAAAAACAATCTTCACAGTTCACATTCTAATGCAAACAATTAAATTAAATCAAAGATTTGCGGTGACAGCCTTTTCCCGTCCAACTTGGAAACCACTATTCTTCCTTCTCATGTAAAATGGAAATCGATATATCACATTGAAGTTGAATTTCTGAACACGCTAAACTGGTCTACCGCAAACAACTTCACTTTTTTCATTTCTATCGTCAAATGTGACAGATAAATATTGTTTTGATAAAGTCTCTGACGTAGCCTAAAGTTGACTCCGGTTTATCTTAAATTTGCAGCCACTCGATTTACCATGGAAAATTACTTATTTATATTCGCTTGCATTCTTCTTACAAACATTGTAAGCTCTCTATAATCATCCTTAATTCCATATTAGTCTAATGTCTCGTTCAAGTTCCTCACAAATGCAGAATTTACAGCACAAGACTGTCGCGAATTGGGTTACATCAAGTCCCAATTGATGTGTTCCTCTTGCGAAAAACTGGACAACTTTGGACTGGAAAGTTTAAAGTAAAAATTTCAATAAATTTATTATAATTTAAAATTATTTGTAATTTAACTTCTGCACTAGACCGCATTGTTTGGAATGCTGCCAGGAGGATAAGAATGCACCGACAGAAAAACGCTACCCCAAAGCTATCCTCGAGGTTTGCACATGCAAATTTCGAGCGTATCCACAAATTCAAGCTTTCATCAAGAGTGAACGTCCGGCGAAATTCCCAAACCTACAGATAAAGTATGTCAGAGGACTTGATCCCATGGTTAAGCTGCTGGACCGTGATGGAAATGTTAAGGAAACGCTTTCAATTACCAAATGGAATACTGACACAGTGCAGGAGTTCTTCGAAACGCATTTGGAGAAAGTTGGCGGGAACAAAAATGATTATCTTAAAACAAATGAAGTTTAAACGAGGTTTAAATAAAATTCCTTTTCAACACAAGCGTGAATAATGAAGCATGACTTTTTTTTAAATATAAAGATTGAATGAGGTCTGTATTTAGATTAAGATAACATTGCTTATTAGTTTGGAAAACTAATTGATAAATTGTGCTGTTGCCATTTTACAGTCTCTTCGAAAGTTCTTTCAAGTTTATAGTTACTGAATCCAATTGCGTTATTTAATTGTCAAAAGCGTCTTTTTACAATGTAGCTCAGCACAGTTGAAGGATTGTTTACACATATTGTATTTCATATGTAGCCAGTTTTCAAAACAGTCTATAAACAGTGATGATGAAATTCAAAACCTGAAACTCTCAAAATTCGCGACAGTAAAAGACGATGTTGCGAAACAGCTCTATCAAAACGCAAAAATTTAATTGTAACTAAGGAACTTACTAATTTCAACCAGGGCTCAAATGTGTTTTTTGCAGAAACCAAGAGAATCAAAAACAGTGGCAAAGAAATTCAAAATCGTTGTACTTCAGGCGCAAGAGAGCGCTTGAATGTTTGGGACAGAGTTAACTTTAACTTTGCAAGACATCGGCTTATGCTGCCAGTAGAATTGCTGATGAGCAATTCGCCAATAATACTAAGTTAAATATCTTATAAATTGCTTGTACATACTCACTGACGCTATATTTAGATAATGGTTGACCACATATACCACATAAACATTGTTACGTTGGAATTTGATTCGAATTCTCAAAGTATGAGAAGATTTGTTTTTTGTTCTGTTCATCCTTTTAAGTTACCATAGAAGCTGGCTTAAATACTTTGTCCATCACACTCCTGCATCCGCTCTTGGCAACAGTATGAAGCTTCCGAACAAAATGTTGAACTTTTACGCTTCCATTGAAAGATAAAGATCATTTTGCGAGGTGGCAATCGGCTTTTCTTTGCCTCACCAATGTTCGTCAGCATCTTGGCAAATTAGTGGGTGTCTTCGCTGCCGCATCGATTCCGAAATGCTTTTCTTAAATGAAGACTCAACATTAGATTTTTACCGAGGAACTTTATTTTTTGGGACGCTGAAGCAATTATGGTGAAATATTTGAAAAGGGAGCCACTGTATCAAACGAAATAAGAAGATTTCGGGAGACTATTTAAGAAAAAAGACGCGGCAAACTGCGAACCGGAATGATGTTTCATTAAGACAAAACATCGGTTCACAAGGCTGCAGTTCAAGAAACAGATTTCGAACTGCTGAACACCAGCCATACTCGCCAGATGTAGCTCCAAGTGACTTCTACCAATTTCATCGGCTCAAGAAACAACTTCGGGGCAAGAAATTTGAAGATGTTAGCGCAGTGATGGCCGCTAATGAGGCGTTTTGGGAGAGCCAATTTCAAAGAACTCTTTTCCAAGGGTAACCTGGATGTGTTTAATATATTGACTTGATAAGAGACTATGTTGAAAAATAAATATTTTTTTTTATGCTTAATCAACTTGGTTTATATTCATTATACCCTGATAAAATGAAGACAATGATGGACATCATCGTTAGTATAGGAGGGCCCAGATTCAAGGTCGTTTCAAACTTGACTCGTTACAAAATTCCCACTTTGTTTCGATAAATGACGACTTTGTCCCGCACTTACATCACTTGGAAAAGCAAATTCAAAATTTCCAACGTTTATTTACCACTAATGAATGAATCATAACAAGTGTTTTCAACGGATATTCAACGTAGGCAAGATAGACCTCTTCTTCAAGCGAATACCATTAAGAACATTTCCATCCCAGAGTATAGAAGAGAAAATTTAATTTGGGTACAAATAAGCAAGTAATCAACTTACAATCCTTCTTGTATGGAATGCATCTGGAGAAGGGTTGACTTAGTAATTTTTCATGAGTGGGCAAAGACTTATTTTTGGTCAGCTCTCAAAGACAATTTATCACACATGGATTACTAGTTTATGATCATACGTCTTCACACCTAGTAAACTTTGACGATTTACAACCAAACGTGAAGGTTGTATTTTTGCCTCCAAATTCATTGCTTCTTATATATAAAGGGATAATAGCTTCCTTTAAGGCTTATTTCTTGCAGCGAGCATTTTCCCAGCTTATACGTGAAATAGATAAGGACTCAGTTTTTACTGAGCATGTCACAATTCGGGACGGGAAAAAAGTCTGGCCTGAATGTTTTCACACAAAGCATCCAATTGGCTTGCTTAATATGCAGTCAAATATTCTGAATTTGAATTGAAATCAAATTGGGTTTTTTATAGTGGGCGAAGATGATTTGGAAATAATACTCGAGTCCCACTTTGGAGACTTGTCTACAGAAGAACTCATCCAACTTTCTGAATCTCCTTTTGAGACTGCAGCTAAAACAGAAATTGAAAATATTTATCACATCTCGTCTTTGTTCTCGTTGTCCTTCCTCGATATCCCACAAATTGGCTGGAGCCAAGCATCTCCAAAAGAGGAGTGCACCACGGCGACGTATAGAAGTTTTTTTTTTACCAATTATCCAAATTAAAGTAAATGTGTACAAATAAATGAATTGCTTTAGATTTGAATTTCATAATACAAGCGGAAATATTTTTTTGTGTAAAGAAATTTTGTTGACTCGACATTTGTCGACATTTTCTGGAACGTAACCCTGTCGTAAATCGAGCCCTCCTTCGACATTCAAACAAAGCAGGGTCAATAAATTAAGCCATTTTTCGTCGAATGGATCGGACTGAAATAAACTGATGTCTGTGCTTGGGAGTGGCCATAGATCGGGGTTTTGATTTGAAGAAATGACAGTAAAACTCCACTTTCTTCTGCTATCATAAATGTCCCTAATCTAATAGACGGCATTTGAGATGCTTCGCTCGACATGAACTTGATCGAATAAGAAATTCAAATATTCAATATTTTTCGAATATGCTTGAATGTCTATAGCGCAAAACATTTTATTGTTCAAAAATGAAATGAATGTGTTTGCGCTTAAATAGGGTGAATAATAAAAAGCAGCGGTGCGAAAGCCCGTAGTCATTTCCATTTTCATATATTACTCTACTCATAGAATTATGAAAGATCATGCTAAAGATTAGATTGCTCCTCCACATGTTTTTTTCTCAACTCTTTCGTTAGATATTGCACTACGGTTATTGGCATAAGCGTTGGTATTAGATTGCCTGTCTCCTCTCAAAATCATTCTCGGACCTTCGATATCATTTAAGTGATAGCGGATCATTTAAATATTCAACTTTGTAGGTAGTCATGGCATAAAGACGTTCCATGAAATTCGGAGCCCAGTAAACTTTGTAGACTATCAACAACAACGCAACTACGTGCGTTCGTCGTATCCTCAGTTGTTTGATTAGTTCGTTTTAAGTAGACAAGAAAGCTCTGCAGATAGACATATGTACATATGTTTTGAAATAGCCTGTTAACACAGATGTTTTCAAAAGCTCGGGTAGCCAAATGCCGAACTTAAATATGTGTGTATAGGGCTTTCTCACAGTAAGTTAAGGACTCTTCTCTAACTGCGGAGATAAAAAGAAGCCTACTTCTTTGAAAAACATTGTTATCTGGAACGCCTAGATGTAGAAAAATACAAAAACGGTTCGAACTAGTAACAGAGGGTCTCTAGCGCAAGATGTTCAAAAATTGGTTGTTAGCTAACAGGATGAGGTAAGTGAGGAGTACATGCAGTGTGACGCGCAGATTTGATCAGTAGGAGTAAGTGATGACTCGAGCACACAGCATTAGTTAAGAAAATTCCTCCTCCAGGACCGTCAACGTAAGCGCCGACGCCAGAGCATGTAGCTCACTCTTCCAAAAAAAAAAACTTTCTAGAATATCAACAAATTTCGAATAAAATACTGTAAATCAAGCGAATGGAAATAAGTCGAGGTCAATTTGGGATTTCGGACAAAGTAATCTTTCTAAGCTGTTGCATCGACAACCCTAGTGAAAGCTATCACAAAAAAAAGTTGATGTTTTATACGGCCCTTATTTCTGTCTTGAGCTTGCACATAGATCTCCCGTGTAGTTAAAGGATTCGGGGTTTTGGGAGATTATGTCGACTTGTCTTCATTTATATTGAACTCCAGAGTATCAGCATAGGAAAAGATTAGCCCTATGAGTTCCTGTACAACGGAGCCAACCGATCAAAGTAGATAACTTTCTGATTAATCTTATTCGCAAAGGCAATGGCTTCGAACAATAACCTGTTCTCCGAGGCTTATTTTCCTCATCTTCCGTGTCATGAGAAATGTGCTTTTACGGCTTTATTCTTCCTCGGTCAATCCTAGATTCCGATCGTAGATGTTTGGTTCAAAATAAAGTCGCGGTACTGAAAGTCCTCCATGAAACCCGAAAAGGGCGGCAAAACAAAGCATTCTTGTAAACCTGTGCGCCGTATAAAGATAAATTTGAGACAATATCCTTATCCATATATCCTTTTATCCATGAAAGTATTGCCGGCAAACTCCTATGTATTTATCACTTTCCGTTCTCCCAGAATACACAATATTCGTTCGATCTTGACCTCCAACATAAACGTACAACACAATTCTTACGACATTCTTTATTAAATAAACAAAAAATTACTCCAAATATGTCAATAAAAATACTAAAAAAAAAATCCTGCCCCAATCTCGCATAATACAACTCACTGTGAAAGACTTGAAGTGTGTAATTCCCCCGCGCAAGTTCCGACAGCATTTCCGGAAACAACATTCCAATCCATTCCCAACGCCGAGAGCCCACACTCCCAAGCCAAACTCACGACCAAATTCGTGAAGCAAAAAAAAAAAAAAAAATTGTTCAAATATTGAAGAGCCAACAAAAAAAGGTAAACAAATCGATTTGGTTGTCTCATTTATGGCACACAAATACACAAATGAATCTCAGGACGTACTCGTCCGTCGTAGGCACGCACATGCGGATTAATCCATCTGTCATATAGCCATAACAACAGCAACTACAAAAGCGAGCGCTTCCTTATCTGAATCGTAAATCTCCAGCGCTTCCATGAATCACTGGTACTGACCCTCCTCCACTCTAGCGTCGCCGTCGTCGTTGCCATCTCATTTGTACACAGTGTTGTTGGTGTTCCACCTCTGGCCCTCAACAATCAGCTCCATCATGGAAGCACCCAATAGCAATAACAAAAGAGTTAATTGTGCTAACAAGTAACGCGTACGACCGAACTTTATCAGCTTAAGCTGTGAAACCCCGCGAAATTCGAATCCGAATCTGAATCGCAATTCAAATATCTGGAATGCATTTTTAATGCAAAAATTTTAATGATTTGTTTTTCTTCTAAATTTTTGTTGTTTTTGGAACTGAAAATATTGTCACGTATTTGGAGATTGTCTCAGAGGTTCTGGAGTTATGGTATTCAGCTGTGGACACGCCCTAGTGGGGCCATATAGCCCCTACTAAGCTAGCACTTTTGACTGATACGAGACACGAGTTTCACTTTCTATCGCATCAGAGATACGAGCAGTCGTATGTGTCTTTGGTGGCACTTCCTAAGCACTGCGGACAGATACAGACACAGATACAGATTGCAGATTGGAAAATCTAGAACTATGACGAAATGTTAATATATAATCGCAAACTCCATTGACGTCACGGAGAATAGTTAGTTTAATCTTGAATCGTGAACCCGATGTGGTGTTTCTGTGTGATCTTTGATGTGGTTAAGTCCAAGGCTCTTTGTTGTAGTAGTCGATCGTTGTATCAAGCTTTCCATGCGGCTTTTTTTTTTGTTAAGAAACATAAACATCTGCTGCCAGCTTCTGTTTTTTTTGTTTTGGTTTTTATAAGCCTCTGCGTGCGCGCGAGTTATTAAAACAGACTTGAGACTTGAGACCTAATAGCTGATTGGTTTATAGCGAGCTTAGGATTTTGTTGGTTTCGAATTATATTTAGCCGACGGGTATTTATTTAAATTACTCTTCTAGAAACCAGATTAATCAGACCTTGGACGGGATGTAATAAAAAAAAAACAAGTAAAGATTTGCATAGCCTTTTGAATCTCAAGATTTGGAGAGACTTGGGTTTTTGCGCGTCTCTAATGCATAAGTCCACGTGATAGTTGGTCACTTTGTTGTTCTTCAGAGATTGATTGATTAAGAGGGGCTTGTTGTTGTACGAGAATAGCGTTAAGGAGGCAATGGCCATCGGAAGCATGGGGAAGAGCAACGCAATTGCGCGGCAATCTCAAGCGAGCTATAGATTAACACAAGTTGGCTTCCAAGTAGGCTTGGTTGTTGTTTACTCTTTGCTCATCCCCTTGTTTACTATTTCTCGAATGGCCGAAGGAAGACTACAAAACGAATGAATGACTCGATGCGCATTGCGAAAATAAGTGAAAATAGATTACGTATTTAGAGCGAAGCTGTTTTTTCACATAGTAATCAACAAAAAACAGATGCATATCTGGGGGGTTGTCATAAACGAATCCGGATGCTTCCAGATAGTTCTGGAGACTTCGTTAGAGCTCTGAGAAGTTTCTCCAAACTTTACACGCATTTCCACCTATTTAATTCGCTTTTTTTAAACTTAAAACAAGAACTGGATATCTATTTGATGTCTTGCGATGAGAAAAGTTTTGCATCTGATTTCATGGTTTGGAATATATTAAACTCGACTAACCTTTTTGGATTCATGTTATTTTCATTTTTTTTTGGGACTTTAATTGTGCGTTTCGTTCTTTCCCATTTGCGTCACAGTTTCTTTCCACACCTGCTTCCTACATAATCCAAACTTATTGTTTCGTAGAATTTGAGAGTTTGGTTTAACCAAAACGAATGTAAGCGCGTTGCTAAGATTATCAAAATGAGAAAAATATGCAAAAATTGGTTGCTTAGACATTAGGTTTATTGTTAACTCCGAACGATCTAAACGTTTTTCAAAGCAGTTAAAACTCCTCGGTTGCCAACTTTGGTATATCTTAAGACGAGCTCTTGATATAATGAAGATGAAAATAACCCACACCCAGTTAATGAAGAAGCCATCCCCCTCCCAGTTTTGAAGAGTTTGGCTAAGCTATAAAAAATCTGAAGAGCAACAAGCCCACCGGTTTTGATGGTGCAAAGGAGATTCTTTCCAACGTACTATGTGAACGTCTGAAAAAATAAAACGGAACGTACCAGTATGGCTTCCACCCGGTCAGATTGAAGGTCGACTAAATTTGTACACTTAGGCTAATCCTCAAAAGGGCCAACGAATTTCAGGTAGAGATTTAAAACCTCCTCGACGGTTTGATAGCGAAAATGAAAGCGTTCATCGTCTTGGGCTCTGCAATTCAATGGACGAATAAGGGCTCCCAATTCATCGATTTACAGCAACAGGAACTCGTTTATCATGTTACCCACGGAGTCCTCAATGAGGCAAATGAGGAATGATGTAATGGCTCTTCGTGAAAGATTCGTGGATTTTAAGTGCTTCAGAAGCACACATATTGTTTGTGAATGTATCTGTGGATGGAAATGATCCTCATTGCTAATGATAAATTTTGCTTCACGTCCTTGAGGGACAGGAGACCGTGAGCATAGCTTTCACGTGATTGAGTGTCTCCTCTTTGTACTGGAATATCTTCAATTCTCTGACTAAAATACTAAGAGACGAATCTGTAATGGCTAATAACTTGGCACGACACATAAATATTGTTAACGTTGACAGATCATTCGGGACATCTTCAACCACAGCGACAATATTCGAAACGAACACTACGAGGCCTTCCGGCACCTTTTGTCATCTGTAATTCCGGACTCTTCGTGGCGGGCGGCAATATGACAAATTGATCACTTGAAAACAAGCGGAACAAATAGTGCTTTATTTTGGATAAGTCGTTTACAAAGGGAAAGAAAAACAGTGGACAAAGAATGGTGCCCTGTGGTACTCCACAGTTTATTGGGAGGAAACTGGAATGTTGTTCACACACTATAACTGTTTGGTTTCTCCTTTGTAAACGTATCGAGAACTTAGTTTCTTTCCTAAGTCTTGTACAAAGAATAGAATGGTTGAAAAAGTGGAGTAGAGCATAATTTTTATCGAGAGCCATTCTGATTTCATTAACGAATAGTGAAAGGTGTTCGAAATATGGGATATGAATGGCAATAATTGTCCAGAAACTCATCAATCCCATACTCTACTGTCATTTGTCCAAGAATCAGTAAGAACATGTGTAGGTGGGCTCTATTAAAGCTTTAGAACCTTTTCTTATCTGTAAAACAATAAACTTTTCGCCTTTAAATGCACCTGTTTTGTAAAACTTCATATTTAACAAATTCAAATGGAATATAGAATAAATTTAAAGTCAAATTTACCGTGTGATAACCGTAACCTGAACTAATTTTGTAAGTAATTAGTTTAGACTTTGATCAGATAAAATTAATTGTACAAATAAGCCTGCTCGATGCACATATTTTCTTTTTATATAATCGCTGAATCAAGAATTCAATAAATCTGTTAGAATAAGAATAAATAGTTGCAACACTTTATAGGGACAATTTCACAATCTGCAGCAGATACTCCGTTCAAATGGTCTTGCCCAAGCTACTGTGTCTATCATTTATCTTTCATTGATGAACCACATGCGGTATAAGATAGCCAGCCTTAAAATAGCATGTTCTTTTGTTTATGTATGTACGCGCCATTGATTAAATTCTACCCTAGATAACTCGAAAACTGATACTTTGGATACTTTTCCGTTCAAGTCACGTATCAAAATTAAGAAGTCAAATTAGGAAGTTTTTATGATCATTTTATATTTATGTGTCAAAAATAAAAGAGGGTGCTAGACAACAGACTGAAATTCACGCATTGAAAAGCTTTGGAAAACATTTACATTTAAATTTTAACATCGATTTTGTGAAGTGACATAAATTGTCCTTGAGGGACGAGTTAGATTTTTAGGAATGGAGTATTCCACAAATAATGTGCTGAACGATAACTTGCTCTTAATATCTCTCTCAGCATATCATGTGAGAGTTTAAAGTTACACGTAATGGAAACAACTTGGTCTTCCAGCTGAATTAGTCTACAACAGATCAAATTTTAAACAAGGCCGAACCCTGAAAAGGGCTAACTAGTTTTAAGTCGATATCATAACATAACTTACTTTGATGGTACAACAATCCTTGGTGGACTTGAAATTGCTGGTGTTGATACTTACTTATTGCAGCGCCTTCGTAGCTTTTCAGTCCAAAAACATGATATGGGTTTCAAAAATTTCCAAAGAATTTAACTTTATTAAATACAAGATTGTGAAAACTCAGAGAACAAAACTCAAGACACTTGCATATCTACTCAAAAAATGCAAGTAGCTTCACGAATGCTTCTAATGGTTTGCATTTTTGACTCTAGGGTCTGCACGTGAGCTACGAAATGCAGTTTGTCAGGGGTTTTGATTTTCACACAGCGTCACAGGGTCATCAATTTTACATTTTCGAAACTATGGAGCCGAATGAAAATTGTGACAAGACTGGTGTTACTCTATAAGTAATACTGTCAATTACTATGCTTGTTTTATAATCAGCACTGATAGCGTTTAACACAATAAGCGGATTGGAAGGGATTGGAGAAGAAATAAAAACAGGAGGCTTATTGTAATGAGGCTAATGATACTGCCTTCCATGTTATAACGAATCCCTTGACTTGACTGTAAAAATTTAACTGGTTTATCCACTGTTAAACGATGTTTAAAAAAACACAGTAGAAAACTTTTCAATATCTCAATATGATGTGCTAAGATCATCTGCCCAGAAGCTTACACAGGACAGCCGATTCGCAGACGATTTTGGTGATATCGATCATAACCGATGCAGTTACTGGCGGAAATCACGAGAACGAAGAGTCCATCGAGTCCAGCGAGTATTGTTTCAAGCATTTTAAAGATAACGCAAATTAATGAAAATAGCCGAAAGTAAAAGGGAGATAGTGGCCAGAGCTGTACGCTTGCACAAAAGTTTTATCGATGGTGAAGAACTGGAGAAGATACCATCTGGATCAGTGGAGCTGAAAAAGTGGATCCATCCCATTGAGTGCTCAAATAAGCTGGAAGTGCCATGCAAGGTTGACCATGAGCAGATTTGCTATGTCTAGAAAGCTGAAATCTGGAATGAAACTTGTTTTTATATACTACCGAAAATTCGGTCTTCCCCTACGATAATTTAACAATTTTTTTTCTGAAATTGTTGTTCACTAAGGATACAAGGTTCTCCTCGGATATATTATTTTCAAACTATGAAAACTCAGCTCTTACTCCTTTACAGCTCAAGGACCACCAGTCATTGGTAAGTTACTCTACTCCTTGCGGATGAAAGATGAGTTTTTAATTAGTACCACTTTGGCATCAACACTGCTGTCGTTGAAAAAAAGTGAAGATTTAATAATAAGTCGGTGCTCCGACGACGTAGATTTATTAATAGTTTAGAGTTTTAATAACAAAACAAAAATCGATCAATTTAATACATTCAAGCAGTCTTAAAAAAACTCATTTGATTTTTTAAATGCAAATAGAAAATCGCTTTTGTAAAGGTCGAAAAACTTCTTACTGACTTCAGATTTAATTGAACAGTTTTAAGTCCACAATTCAAATCATAGCCATAAGTATCGCTCAAGTCCGATTACTTATTGTTGAATAATTTCAACAAAACATTTCGCTTGTTCGAATAAAAACGATAAAAACTTACTATTAACAACAATCGCACGTCTATTGAGGTTATTGCACACGCTGGAAGGCGTTAGAGATATATCCAGTTTGTCTTGTTCTACCACAAGTTACCTAACGATATATGTATGGAGTTTACGTCATTTCGAAATTCACTTCTTAATAAATTTGGAATTTAGTTTAGAGATTCTATGATATACCAAAGTAGAGAATGTGAAACACGTTGCATCAGCTTGCTTACTAGAAAAAAAACACTTATTCAAAATCTGAACATTGATTTTCAATAACAATAAAATTATATCCTCAATTTATGTCTAACATTTTAGGCAGATGCCTAAGGGGAATGATGGCAAGAAAATTGTGTATTCTTTTTTAAGCTCAATTGTTGTTCAAATATTTCAACATTCAGTAGTGTACTCTGGAATTATTCATTTATTTGTCATCAGCAAGGAATAAACTTTTAAGATAATGCCATAAAATACAACTCCAGTATAGTCATGCGATGCGGAATATCGAAACGTCTAGATACAGACATAACCCTTGCTGCAGGCTATAAAAGAAGCACCCAGTCTTTCTGTTGTTGTGAAGAAGTATTTGGAACGGATACTAAGGGTTGTGGAAGTATTTGCAGGTGCAAAGTGATAATAACTCGCGTGCTAAGGTATGAACAAACTCTGAAGCAAACATTTTTGTTGCCATTTAAAAAAAGTTAAACACCAATGCTCAGAGCTTAGAAAATTCACGAGCTCAATTGCTAGAGCGCATATCCGACGATTGTATTACCAGCACTGACTCATACAAAGGGTTGGTGGAATTCAGGATACCGGGAAAACTGATCCCACGATGCCGCACATCGGTTGAGTTCGCAACAGTTTGGAACAAGAATATAAATTGCGATACGCAGTTGTCAACATGGAAGCAATATCTTTCTCAAGTCGCTCCAGCTGTTGGGAAACTTGGAACATGTCGATATCATCGTTCGCAACCATAGCGGTGTCATAGAAGCTTGTAAAGCCATTGAAGAAGATGCCAGAAAAATTGGATTTCAATGGATGAGGGTAAAAAACAAAATTGAACAAAACATTACAAAAGACAGGTCTTACATGCTCATCTATCTTGGGACAAATATTATCTACGACAAAGGATCATCCGAGGCAATCGAGATTTCTTCGGTCTTTTCAAAGCAACTAGGAATATTTTAAATCAGGAGTTTTTAATTGAAATTCTTTTTTTAATGAATGAGTTCTTCAAGGAGCAATTTTCTCTACACATCATCAATGACAATTTTAATGAACAAAATATAATTTTCAGCTTTGCTGGAGTCTATTCAATGTACTGAAGATTGAATCCTGAAATATCGCATCAGTGATGCAGCTTAAATAATTCTTAAGCGGACAAAAAAAGGAGGTTTAAATTAAGTTGCATTCACTTTGAATTGAAGCTTAGCTGTATAATACAAATTCACCAAAAACTGCTATAAGCTTCGGTTTTGAAACTGATAACACTAATCCCTGGAATAAGATACTGCCCAAAGTTATCTTTCTTCCTGTCTAAGGACAATTCATTCGAATAACATTTGACGGACAGATTCTATAGGTTCTTCGTCTTTGCAGCTTCCGGAAAAATATTTGTAGAGTATTTATAGTCGTTACGAATGGATGCCAATATTAAATTGACCGGTTATTATGCCTCGTACGAATCGGATACCTTTGTGACTAACCATTTCCAATTTTGCGATGATAGTTTACATGATTCCACTTCATATTACTCGTGGCTACTGTACCCATATCAATCTCTATGAAGATTCCTGATTGGTACTCAAACAATGACTGATTTTAGCAGCTTTTCTTTGATATACGACAAAAGACTAGAGCGAGTAGGTTTGGTCAAGACAAGAATATAATCATGAGAAGGGGAAGTCTGTCTTCACTCGTTAAATCAGAAGATGTTATTCCCTGAAAAATTGATTTAAAATGAAAAAAAAAACAAATTATTAAAATTCAACAAAAGCACGTACGATAAAGACAAACAAGCAAAATATGTTTTTTGGATTTTTTCCAAGTTTGGACTTAAAGGTCCATTATTAAATGAGAGAATTATCACATTTTTAGACTTTATCTTCCTGGTGCTAAGTGAGGGATTCCGTCATACTAATTATATCCAATGGTTCCCAAAGTTATTTGATCCAACAGATGAGCATTCTACCCTTTGATACTGTTCCCTAGGACAGATGTGAGGTCTTGCAAAAAAGTAACTGGTGCCTTAACGACTGCAACCATCAGATAAACCTTAGCAGTCGATTCCTCCCGAGAGTAACTTAAGCTTGCCATGGTTGTGTAGTGACAATTGAACATGCAAAATTAAAAAAAGTTTCCAATACAAATGTCCTTGCATATTAATTTGCATATGTTTTATGTACTCGTACACACACAAACTTTTTTTTTGCTTCAACATGTAGGCAGGACAATTTTATTAAATTGAACAAGTATTCCAAAAAAAGGTAAAATAAAGTAACTCCTTTCTTTGCTTTTCTTGGGAAAGAAATACCTTTAATTGTTTTTTAATTTTTCAAAAACCAGGATACGTTTTGGCACCACGTTTTTTGGATTTGACTTAAAATAAATAAAAGCATGATTTGTAAAAATTATAAAATTGAAATTGTATTACTCAAAAATCATGCACTTAAACAATTTGTGTTCTGTGTTAAATGAAAAAAATGGGATTTTGACTTTTGGATCATATGTGCTTTTCCGCAGTTTACGTAAATTTATCAGAATTTTTTTTTCTCTTGACCAAGCCTACTTGCTCTAGCTTTTTGTCGAATCTTATGCAAACCATGCAATGACAGAATCAACTTTTCTCCCTAGCAAGCCAATTAGCAGACTCGAATGTTAATCCTAAATTGAAAAAAAAAATTAACCAGAATTTGTCCCATATTAGAAGCAATATGGGACAAAGTTGGAACAAGATGGGTACATAACTTAATAATTAATAAAATAAATACCTACTGAGAAAACAGCTTAAAGGTAATCAAGAGCAGCACAAAAGGCTTATGGTTGCGGTACAAAAAATTATATAATTTCTGGAACAGAATTGCACAACGTTCTTCAATTCAGCGTCACTTTAAAAGCTTCTATCAAACAAAAATCATTTCCAAAATGTTCCATCTAAAACTGGATATCACGACTCATTTATCTGTCGGAAGCATTACTTATTCCAAGCAGCCGCGCCTCAACTCATAATCTACCCACTAAATGCATATGTGACCAAGCTGCTACTTGCGCCAAACATTCGCATGCCATTTGCATTCCCTGCACGCACGCGTGGAAAAAAGAACCACATGTCATGAAAGTCTTGAGAGCGGTGAAGAGTCTCCAAAGAATAACACCATCTGTGTATAGTACATATATATTATTTTTATTTAACGTTTTTTTTTTGTTTGTTTTTATTTTTGGCTAGGAATTATTTATTTATTTATTTCTGAAACAAATAACTGTGTTATTATCAGTTTTCTTTTTTCTTTATAATTACATTTACATATAGGTACATCGAAAATAAAAAATAATAAAAGAAAGAAAGAAGAATAGAATAACAAACGATTTTTCGTTTTGGTTTTTTTTTTTGTAAGTTTTACTTTAGTTTTGTTTTTGTTTATTTTTAAAAGTTAACTTCTTCTTGAATCGTCGCGTGTAATAATGAAGTATCTTCAAGTCTCTACTTCCCAGTTAGACTGTTTAAATATATATAATTTTTTGTTTCTAAGGATGATGCGGTTTTATCGAATTTAAGAGAAAAAAATTAGAAAATAAACGAATTTATTTGAATTTGAATTAAATTTAGTTCTCTTAAAGATAAGAAAAAAATCAAATTGAATTTTTCAATTTTTCAAATGTGTTTTTTTTTTGTTTGCTTGTTTTTTTTATTTATCGTTCGGATGTGAGTTTTGTTTTTTTTTGTGTGTGTTTGAAGCCGCATAACCTTGGATGTTGGTTTTGGTGACTCGCGCGTTTTCATATCATATCTTAAGGACTAATAATTGCTTCCAATTCAGCGGTGTCTCTCTCACGGATGAACAGACTCAAAATGACTACGACTATGTTGTGTGTTTTGTTTGTTTGTGTTAGGGACTCACCTCATCATCATCAGCATCAGCATCAGTTGAGATCTCTCCGAAAGCTGTCCTCGATGTTTGGGTCGGCGATCATTATTGTGCTGGGATCGGAGAGCATTTGGAGGCCGGCGACATCCATTTGGCCGAGGTCGAGGTCTAGGTTGTCGAAAATCTCCTTAGAGTAATCCGAGGTGACCGATGAGAAGTCGGAGAACACAATCGATGGGATGTTGGGCGTCGTTGGCGTCGATACGGAGTTGTTGTGCATGTTGGAACTGTTGTTGGAACTACTGCTACCGCTGCCGTCGTTCGTATGATGCGACTTTTGGTGATGCTGTTGCTGTTGCTGCGAAATCGATGCAATGTCATTGACCAGGTTCGAGTTGTTATTGCTGGGATTGTGTGGATTCGGACTGTGCGGGCTATGCGGACTATGGAGGGGCGAACAGTTTGCGCTTACCGTACCCGCCGTTGTTGTTGAGCCTGAACCAGATGATGTGTTGTTATTGTTGCTGCCGCCGCCGCTATTACCACTACTGCTGGAATTGGCACTAACACCTAAGCTACTTGTGCAGTTGATGAGTGTGTTGCGATTGCTCATGCTCATGTAGGGATCGCCCCCACTGCTTGAGGTCACACTGCCACTCACTCCTGTTAATTTAGATGTGAGGGCAGACATGTCATTGCGGCGACCAGCACCGTTACCATTCTCTTGACCAAACTGCTGCTGCTGATGGTGACCAAAGATGACATCGTCAAATTGCAGCGATTGCGGGTAGCTGTTGTGCGGTGAATGGTCTTGCTGCAGGCTAGTTGGGATGTATTGCGGGTCGCTTTGTGACGCCGAATCGCACAGCGAGAACTGCTCGAAGTTATTGTGAAACGATGGATTCAGATTGTTGCTGCTGTTGCTGTAGTCGCCGCTAGGTGAGAATCTATCGTAGGTCTGAATGTTTTTGTCGCTATACTGCTGCTGCTGCTGAACTTGCTGTTGCTGCTGCTGTTGGTGATGTCTGATTGGGCTGTTTGGCGCACTTATGTGCAAGTCGTGCGAATGACCGTGGTGTGGGGATGACGATACCATTAGTCCGGGACTCGCCGATCCTGCTGGCGATGGCGGATTGTGTTGTGGATTTCGATATTCTGTCAGATTTCCAGTGCTGGTGGCATTCGCTGAGATGCCACCAATCGATGGCAGATGACCATACGAGCTGTGCAACGTACTGCAATTGGCTGATATGTTGTTTGGCGAGGGATTCACCATCACCGGGAGGTTCGTAAAGGACAAATGCGCTTGGGCAGCTCCAAGGCCACCTCCAGAAGAATGCTGCTGCTGCTGTTGCTGTAATTGTTGTTGTTGCTGCTGCTGTTGTTGTTGTTGCTGTTGCTGGTGCTGTTGCTGTTGGTACGATTGACTGCTGAATGGACTTTGGGATTGTTCACGTTCGTTTCGAATATTGTGCGTGATTGCGGCTGGTGAAGGCGATGGCGCATTTGAGTAATGCACAGAGGTGAGGTCAGGTAGCGAGCCCGTATTGGCCATGGCCATGGCTTGCTCTTGAAGCGTTTTGAACATGCTATTGGTCGGAGCACTCGGATTAAATTGCTGCTGTGCCTTGGTCATCGACGAGTTCATTTGGTGCGGGTGCATGTGCACATGATGATTGTGGTTTAATTTGTGGTTATTCAGTTGATCTTGCAGCTGCAGCTGCTGCAAATTACTGCTGCTATGTGACTGTGTTACCATGTGTTGTGCTTTTCTCCTTTGTGCTGTCGGACTAAGGCCCACTGAGGCGGCAGGGGAATGAGATCTTTGATGCGGATGATACGGATGCTGAAGTTGCTGCTGCTGCTGTTGTTGCAGTTGCATATAGTGTTGCTGTTGTCCATATAATGGATTTTCCGTTTGCATAGTCAAGCTTTGATGTATGGCTGAATCGGAGTTGGAGCGTCGCCAATTCGAGTCAATTGGCGGCGATAAATACGCAACATTACTGCTGTATGGCGAACGATCGACTTTTCTATCCGACGGTCGTCGCATTGGACCCACACCAACACTGCGACCCCTTGACTCGCGGTACGCTGTCGGTGAACCGCTTCCACCACCATTATTACCATTATTGCCACCACCACCACCACCACCACCGTTTCCAGAATTTCCTCCACCTGGGATACCACCATTTCCACCGCCACCGCCACCACTGCCAGGAATTGGAATTCCACCGCCCGATTGCTCTGGACTAAGACAACAATCGGATATGCGCTGCTGACTGGCTGAGAGCGGCTCGTCCCTTCTGGTTGCGTAAACTTCCTTCATAATTTTCTCAAATTCGGCCGTGCCTTCGGCTTGTTTTTGTTTTTGCAGAGCAATTTTTTCACTAAATTTGCGCGGATTCGCCATACTGTCAAAATAATCTACCTCACAGCTCACACACTAAATTATATGGCAAGCTCCGTCGTGCTCAGTACGAAGTGCTCAGCTAGCTAGCTCCTCTCCCTTTTGTTCGTCGACGTCTTCGTCGTAGTCGCCGCCGTAGCCGTTGTCGTCGTTTCGTGTGTGTGCTCCTCTTTCTTTCCGCCGCAGCGCAGCGCACAAAAAAATGTCGCCTTCGCCTCCTCTCGTTACTGTTTTGCTGTTCTTCTTGGTGCCCTGCTGCTACTGCTGGTGCTACTTCTGTTGCTCTTGCTTTGATTTTCGTTCTCGTATTCTCTACGTCGTCTTTTTCGTCGTATCTAGCCTATTTTTGTTTTTGACTTTTCCTTACTTCCACGCCACCGTCCCGTCGTCGGAGGCTGGTCTCTTGGGTTTTTGCTTTTTTCCACTTTTCCTTTTTTTTTTGGTCTCTTGTTCCTATCGCGTTTTTCACCACTTCTTCTCCGGGGGGCTTTCCGCCTTCCTCGTAAAAATAAAAAAAAAATTATATATTTGACACACAAAACTAATGACACACACTTGGACTGCTGAGCTAACTGGCTAGATTGCAGCCCGATACCAGGCCAACACAAGAATTCTGCGTGTTTTTCTTGGTGATTGGCGAGAGGGAAAAAAATGTGAATTTTCTTATTTTTTTCGGTTCTTATTTTTTTTTTATTATTTCTTTCTGTCGTTTCGCTGGCCTGATGTGAGAGAGAATTATTCTTCTACTGACAGCAGTCTGTTTGACTGTTCTGCTGTGCTCTTTGAATTCTGATTGCAGATAGGGTTATCTCTTGCGCACTTGTGCGTTGAATGATGTTGGGGATATAGAAATATTGGAATACACTAGTGTTTTTATTTGTGATATATTTTTGTTCTGTCTGATTGGAAAAGAGAATCTGTCATTTCGACTTGTCAAGCAAAGTTGTGTGCGGTTGCTCTTGCGGTTTTCTTAGCCGATATATGTTGGGGGTGTTGCGAATTGTACGTTTTGCGCAGTAGAGCGTTGCAATACGCAATTGATAGGGTAAAGGTTCATTTCGTTATGAATAATTAAATTATTATGTTAATAATGGAGTGTTAATGAACAACACATTCGGTTTGTCTCATGAATTGAATATATTGCCTTTTGTTATTCAATTTATTCATTGAAAGTGAATTTGATTCAAATTTAAAATCGTCAACATTTTCTTTTTATTTTATAAAAAAGGGGGAAATGTGTGGAAATTTGTTCCTATTTCCGATACAGAAGTCATGGTGAAGTTTGAACAGAGGGAGTAGAATGATTAGAAGAAGGATTGAAAGGACGTGTATGGTTGGTTTTGAATACGCCATGGGTTAAAACTTATTTGCATTCGTCCGATTCGCAGTATTTTATTCCTAATATATTTACTATACATATGTATACCTTCGAGTGTAATTTGTCGTGCTTTTGGAAGACAACATTATCACTCAGCTGCCAAGTTTGTGACTTCAAAGGCAGTGCCAATGACACTTAACAACTTGGAACAGTATGACAAGATAAAGATCAATATAACATACCGAATTTTATCAGTGATAGCAGCGTTTGATCTCAGCCGCAAACAATGATTGGGTGAGATTCAAAAACAAGAAAAATAGATCGAAAGTGGGACTAGGCGCATGTTTCGTGTGAAGTGCCTGCAAAACTGCAGCTTGAAGTCTGAGTTTGATTTTCGATTATGTGGTAATAATACTAATACCATAAGTCGTTTTATGTAGTTTTCATGGTGTTTTAAAATGCTTACAAAAGCAATTCAGCTTCAGAATGGAATCAAGCTGAATTTTTTATTAAATGGGGAGACAGTTCTGGTAGGAAGCATACACCATACCATCAGTCAGGGTTGGAATTCTATGTCTACCAACAACTTACACCATTAACAAAATCCCATTCTATTTAAAAGTCGCATTTGTCAGAATTCATCGTACCGTAGTATAAAGAACGGGTTCCAAAACACTCCTCCACTCTCCAAATCATTCCAGGCTTTCTTCAAGAAGATGCATAATCATGTGATTTCTTCAACATGCTCAGGCTATGTTCCTTCAATGGTCAATGGCCGATGGCAATGAGAAGGATTGTTGTTAAGGAGTTAAGGTGTTTCATAAGTTTTGCAAAATAAAGATTTCACGTTGAGAAAAGTTGAACAAAGAAGTAATTAAATATTAAAATATTTGCTTATTGGCAAAGACCATTCTCTAAAGATATACCTAATGAAAAAAGCCCACAGGTATCCACAACCAGGAACTTCCCGTGCCATGAAATTATTGTAGCATTGGTCTTGTGGTAAACATTGACGTTGTGTTGGGGCCCACATTGGACCATAAAAATAAGTTGTCAAGTACGAGAGCGTTAATTTTTCAAAGCAAAGGAAAAAAATGGGTTTAGTTATTCCTTCAGTCCAATAACACACCAAACAGTGTAAAATTAAGGTCACATCTATTTCTGGACAATCTCCTCTGGGTTTTATATGCCCAACTATGAGAAGTATAAGTATTCGTTGAAATAACAGCTCGTAACAGACGATGACTGGTTGCTCGCATTTCCTTTCGTTTCTAATCCTTCGTTAGTTTGCATCCTTAAACCGTTTGATGTTATTTGATCTAATGGACAAACGAATATGCACGAATATTTCATATCTGGTACAGAACAAGCATACATAAATCCGTCCCCGGAACCCTGCAAAAGTCCTTATAGAAACCAAGTTAACTATAAAAATTCGATAAAGTTTCGTTATAAAGTTATGGAAGCTTTACCGAAACTGAAAACAATTTTTTTTAAAGTGAATTGTTGGGAATAAGATTTTAACTGGGCGATCAGGATCAAAACATATATTGAATTAAACATCAATTTCTTTCCTTCTAATGAGCTTGTAAGACAACATTCGGTAAATTGCATATCTTTGGTCATTTTGTATCTACTGTTTTGGTTGAGCCAACCCACTTGACATCTTCCAAGCTAAGAACCAGCTATCGACTTTTAAATTACTTTCACATAAGAGGAATCTCTTAAACTGTTTACAGAATCTGATCCTATTGGAAGATCATCACATGAAATGTGCTAATAGCTTTGGCAAGCGCCGCCGTCGTCCAATGCGACAATAAGCAAATGTCTTCCGCCTACTACCTGCCCAAGTTACTCGGGACTAAATTTTTATTTGAATTTTTGATCTGCGGTCTTTTATTAGCTTGTCAGGTACAAATGTATGTCTCATAAGTTACCGAAGCCCAAACTACGCGCCTAAACAAAGCACGTGCCATATTTATACATATATACACTAAGATAGAATACCTCGTTTCTGGCGTCTCAGGCCTCACCCTAGCTAAAAGTTGTATTATTTTTAATACGCGCTGACTTGGTTGACATGAATCATCCATTGGACGACAAGTGTTACGCAAAGCAATCTTAATTATTTTCGGTCTTCTATTGCCACGCTTCGAGCTGGAGATACTTAAGTTTTTTTCGTGTCTAGTTGTTTGGGAAGTGACTATACATTTTTGTGGTTGGAATTTTTTGGTTTTATAATCGTTCGTTGAGGTAAAAGTCATTCAGCTTTGTTTTGTTTATTTTTATGAAATTTCAGCTGGAAACCTGCTAAGCAGGCAAACGTCATATGCTAAAATGTAAACAATTGAAAAAACAAAGCACGAGCGCGAGCAGGGAGGTTGCAAATCAAAATTGTATTGTTGACACAGTCTGTATCTGTGGGCTTAGGTGTCTTTATCGATTAGATACGTTTAGTTACTTTTACATAAATAAGTTGAACGAGAAAATGGGAGGTGAATTTTCAGCATTTTCACAACTGATCTTGAAGGTTATCTTCACCATGCCATAGCGAATTGATTGGGTGCAAATAGGGATCGAATATTCAGGTCATCAGTTTGCACTTGGAGGATGACTTTGATCAGATTGTGATGGCATGAAGTAATAGATCTACAAACAGAAATGAGAAACTATTCTTTGTACGACTCCATTGCCTACGGCATCTTTTTTATTTCTATGAAAAGTCTTCAACTACATAATTTGATTTTCAATTGCATTCCCCATTCACGAACTATTTGAAGTAATCAAAAACTTTAAACTTTTAAGGCAAATGACTCCTTGGAGAGCCGTTTTGAAGATCCTTGTTTTTTTTGAGTCTTTAAACTACTTAGAACTATTAAGACTATTCATTGTGCTAGAATATGCCAATTGCTATTGATCTAATAGGACTACCGGTTTTTTTTTTTTTTTTTTTTTTTCAAAAATCAATGCTTTATTGAGGAAAAATAGATATAAGTTCAATATTCAAAGTATTGCCCATCGCTAACCACACATTTTTCCCATTTTTGTGGCAATTCATGGATACCCGTTCCATCATCGAAATGACGGAAGTGCTGGTCAGCCAGGCCATAATGCATCGATCGGAAGAGATAGTAATCGGATGGCGCAAGGTCTGGACTATACGGCGGGTAGGGTAGGACATTCCATTTTAGCGTTTCAAGGTAAGTTTTGACGACATTTGCAACATGTGGCAGCGCATTGTCATATTGCAAAATAACTTTATCTTGTGTCTTGCGACCGTTTCCGGCCGTTTTTCCTTCAGTGCTCGGCTCAAACGCATCAATTGTCGTCGGTAGACCTCGCCTATGATTGTTTCATTCGGTTTAAGCAGCTCATAATACACAACACCCTTCTGGACCCACCAAATGAACAGCATAACCTTCAGGACATGAATATTCTGAACGGCCGTCGATGTTGAGGCATGTCCGGGGTATCCATACGTTGCCCGACGTTTTGGGTTATCGTAATGTACCCATTTTCATCACCAGTGACGATTTCATGCAAAAAAGACTTCTTTTTGTGGCATTCAGGCAGCATTTCGGACATGCAAAATCGGCGTTCGACGTCTCGTGGCTTCAATTCATACGGCACTCAATGTCCTACCTTTCGGATCATTCCCATTGCTTTCAAACAATCGGAAATGGTTTGCAGAGCCAAGTGATTTTGCAAGTTCCTCTTGCGTTTGTGACGGATCTTGATCGAGCAATGCCTCCAATTCATGGTCTTCAAACTTTTTCACCTGGCCGGGGCGTTCTTTGCCTTCGGTATCGAAATCATCATCTTTGAACCGCTTAAACCACCGCTAATACATTCCAACGTCTATAGTATAGCCCGAGTAAGCTTCGGTAAGCGATTGATGCGCTTCGGTTGCTTTTTTCTTTAAATGAAAGAAGCATATTAAAACTTCCCACAAATGTTGTTTTGATGGCACGAATGTAGACATTTTACGGCTTTACAAAAGCTTGTGTGTTTTCACTAATGACCAATAACCTAGACTGAAATAATTAGGCAATGCCATGAAGTTTCTGATGTGACAGCTGTCATGGTCAAAATTCACCTCAGAGTAATAGATATGAACCCGTAGTCCTATTATTTATAAAGGGCTTCACAAATTTAGTAAAACTTTACATTCTTAAACGAACGAAGACATCTAATTAAAGGCTGTTTTTTTGGGATTCATAAAACTGCACATGCTTAAATGGAATTTTATTGTTCTGCTTGCGGTATCTTTCGAGACAATTTCATTATCTTTCTGTTATTAATGAATTTTTTTTTTGCAAGAATCCAAAACATTGATTTTAAAGTATTGAAATCAAAAGACTTTTGAATTCAATTGAATTCGTCGTCCACTACTCCACTTCAACATTTGACTGAGTTTCTCATGAGAACTTGGTCCACTAGTGATGTCCCAAGAAGTGTTAAATCAAACATCTTCTTTAGAAAAAAATTAAAAAAACATCCACTAGAGAAAGGCTTCAAACGACGCAAAAAATCGGCTCAAGGAAAATTCAGCCTCGACAGGTGATATTTAAGAAAATCCACTCAATATTTGTCTTTTTCCATTTGATCCTTTTAACTGCAGAAATATTAACAAACAGAACAGACTAACCAAAACTCTTTTATTGCATTTCCATTATCCAGACGCAGAGCAACCTTTCGCCTCCAAATAACTATTGAAAATAAATCTCAAAAATTGTTGAAATAAACTGACAGTAAAGTTGTAGAAATATTTTAAAAATTTCGATTTATTTTCATTCCTGTCACACAACGTCATGGGTTCTTACTCACGAGAATTCCTGTCAAGTTATTAATTTTCAAATCATTGAAATAACTTCATCCACACGACCGGCATCATAATTAGTGCAAAAAAAGAAGCAAAACAAAAATAATAATTACAATTTCATGTTACTGAAACGCCGGAGGGCTTTTTGACACTTTTCCATAGTTACAGTCCTTCAAATCGTTCCGCCAAACAATGAAAGCACTACACAAGCACACACAAGCCGAATTTAAAAAATTTCGAAACGATATTTGAAGGTACATATGTGTATGTGCGTTCTCCTCGAGTGCAGTCATCCTTGACCAAATTACGTGCCCTTCTGCATTCCTGCCAATCGCCCCGTACAATCTGCTAAACTTTATTGCATGTCAGATTGGCCTCGCAGCACACGAGGCCAACATGAAATCACCAAACTTCCTCCTCCTCGTAAACATCCATCCTTTCACGTCCACGTTCATGTTCACATCCATATCCTTCAGCAGCGCGCTGCTTCAATATCGATCTATTGGAACTTTTCAGACTTAAATCCGCTTAAAAAAAGGTTGTTGTGTTTTTTTTTTGTTTGTTGGTGTTTTTGATCCGTAGGTTGTCCATCGAATTGTAATTCTATTAACTCGGTGCAAACAAAACACCAAACTATAAACTACGAAACAGGACTTCACTGGAATTATGAACTCCAAAAAACAAAAAATAAAAACACATGCATCCATCTATTGAAAAGCCAACTATAAGTTTTTTGATCCCCCATCGGAATTTACACGATTTAATCCGACAGTGTTTTCCAAACGAACAGAGACTGGAAAAGGACACTCTGCCGAGGAGCAGCCACCGCTTGTTCACCTGCATGATGAACCATAAAACAACCCAACACTTCTTCCGCATTATGGTTTCGGCCATAATTGGAGTTGAATAAAAAAACGTTCTAGGCCGCCTGGCGGAGCAAAACAGAATTTCATAAGCGTTAGCCTAGCGGTATTATGGGAAATTATGTTGAATTTTCCACCTCAGCTTGATCGAATATGTCAAAGGTGACTTTTATTTTTTAAATGGAAATTCATTTTGAGCGGCAAATATGCTTCCTGGTTCAGGATAACGTTAAACAAGGACGCGCCTGTTTTGCCTGTCATGCAAAAAGGGATAATTTGGTGATTATTATCGCCGCTCTGCGCCAGCATTGTACCTGTGATCGACTGCCTGGAGGTGACAATGTCAATTAATGCGTAAGCAAACCAAACGGATTTGGTTGTTATGGTTTATTCTTGTTCCGAATATGGACCAATTATTTTTAATTGAACAAGAGTCTACTTAATTAAAAATGAAAACAAATATCGAACGAAACGCGTTGGAAAGATGAAAAAGTGCTCAATTGTATGCGGTTCGAAGGACCCAATGGTTGTGTTCAGTAGTACATATTTATTTGTTGAGTGAAAATAAATTAAAGTGCAGTTTGTTTGATGAGAGGCGAATGAACTTTGTTTCGATATAAGTAATTGCTTATTTTTTTTTATTTTCAGAAGTAAATTCACGGAGTAGCATCGAATGGCGGTCATCATTACTTACTTTATAAATTTTTTTGAAATTAATGTGCTCAAAATGGCCTTTAAATCGAGCTATTTATAATTGCTTAATTTCTTTTTCTTTGTTGTTTATTTAATTTACTTCTATCAGTGTCCTGGTATTGGTGAAAGGTTATATACTGATTCTTTCGTCGCGTTTTTCTAAGTTTTTCAAAAAATATTTTAAACCAGCGATATAATGCCAGTTTCGGTCGTGATTTGTTTTTTTCGTAAGGAGTATCTGTCTGTCCATAGAAGGACATGCCGGGTTTTAAGGGCAAGCGTTTATAATTAGTCTAGGAAAATTGATCCCTTTTTTAAGTAGTTTTTAAGGTAAATATATCTCGTTTTCCAAAACGGTTTTGGTATCTTGGAACAGGTTTGAAATCAGCGGCTTAAATATTTAGATGGTTTGGTTCTGAAACTGTGATTCCCGACATTTATGTTGCCATTTCATCCGCTGATTTTCCTTGAAAAACATAGATTGACTTAATGTTGGCCTTTGTTGCCGACTTTTCGCCATAGGCTTTGATTTTATTATGTACCATTGGACCAATTTTTTTGGGGACGTGCAGTATGCCAGCTGGAGTGCAATTGTAGACAGGAGTTTACATTTACATTTGTTTTATATTCCACAGAAAAATTGTCCCTGAAATTCCGAAAACTCGACTGGACAATCCTCTCTAGAGAGAGTAATCAATCCCTACCTCATACAAATTTATCAGTCGCTTTCAAAAAAGGATCGTTTTCCAAATGAATAAGTTCATGAGGAAATCAAATCTCGAGTTCTGCAGCTCTATTTCTCTAGTCGTTTAATGTCATGATTTCGACGTCATCAACAACAACAGTTCGTCTACCTGACACAAAGAGCCCCATCGTTGACACTGTCGTTTCGGTAGTGCACCATCAGCCTTTTAAAAATCATTGTGTAGATTTCTGAAAGATCAGAGTCAGTCGGTGAAAGCGTTACCGAGCTTAATAGTTAACGTTCGTCATCTTGGACAATAGGACGAGTTTGGAAATGTTTTACAGTTGTTGAGTATTCTTTTCTGGCCTAAAACCGATCTGATTTGAACCAATCAGCATGCCTCATGCAGAAAATATTGTGAATGCAAACATCGAGAAGACCAATTGTTTTATAGTTGGCGAGGTTAAAAGAGTCTCAATTCTTCGAAATCGGACTGGGATTTCATCCATCGAGCATACCTTATTAATGATTTGATGCAAGCACTGGACTAAGTCATCTCCAGTTTCTCGGTAGCAAGCTCTCAGGTAACCAATATTATTGGACTAAAATTTGGCTTAATAGTCGCTGTTGCTTTATTTCTGGGTCAAAAAACCTAGGCAATTCGTTGTATCGGCTGATCTTTTTTTGCCGCTTTGTAAGTCTCCTGTTTAGCTGCTTTTGCTTACTGCACTCTTCGTCAAACTCATAATTTTGCAGAGATGGCATCTTTGATTGCTCTCTCGCAATGGTTTCTATGGTATAGCATCTATTGAGAGGTATTGATAAAGTTATTGATGGCATCATGACACACCGGTTCCTCAGCTTCTCAGAGTCTAGGAAATCCTCATTAGAACCCTAACTGCAACTAAGTAGTCTTTCTTCGACTTGATTAGAATACTTGTAGAGCGTCTAGCGTCGATAGCAAATTCTTCAATAAGTTTTATCAAAGTTAACTTAAATTTGTCAGGTGTGGATTCGTATAAACAAGACGTATAAACAGAAGTCCTTTGTAAGGAAATAGAATCCATCTCTAGTGAAGTTTAAAAATTTTGAATTTCGGGAATCAGACCTATTACAAGAATTCAAAAAGATCACTCTTTAGTCTCTCCGTTTTGTGGTCGTTTAGATTTAACATGCTCCAGGCTGGATCACAATTTTGTATAATTATTTTTTAATTATATCAGTCCTGATAGCATATCAAATTCCTTTCTGACGCATTCAGAAGGACACAGATGCTGGGACAAACAGATGAATGGGAGGACATTCGCTTTAAAATAAGACTCGAATATTTTCGTGTGTAATCAAAGTTTGGGTTATTTCCATAACGTTCCCATCCTACAGAAGTCGGAAAGCTAAAACTAATTCAAATAAAGCATACAGTCGTCGGATAATTGAACATATGGGGCACTATCGTGTTTGTAGAGCGCCCCGTCCCCGACTGCATGTTTAAATTTCATCACTCACTCCATTATTCCCATTCCAGCCTGCACTATTCCATGGCAGGGTACTCGAAATAGTATCTACACCTTTTGTTTGCTTTGCTATCCAGTTGTGATATCAAAAGGTCGTTTTAGTAATTTTCACCTAATTATAGATACGAAATTATCTCTAATCAATATGCGTTGGCAAACATGAAACGCGGTCATGTGCAAAATCGTATTTTTGCGCGTTGAAAAATATTATTTATAAATATTTAAAGCCGTATTAGTAGGTCAGCTTGAGTAGCTTGACTATATATCTATGGCATTGATTGTAACCTATTGGAAGGATATGGATTGGTGAACAAATAAATAAACAAGGGCATCCTAAAAGAATAGCTTTTTTTATGTGCAAAGCAATTTTTTTTGTATTCAACTTGAAGAAGCTTCACTGTGCTTTGACAAATTAAGACTCGTGATGGGCCTTTAAAGATCAGAGTGACACAGCGCTTCTCTGGGTGAACATAAGTGTATTCTATATATTCACATGTATGTGCATAAGAAGCTGTTGAATTATTATTCCAGATATCTGCAAGTAATCCACAGAATGAATTTGCATCGAAAATGTAAACGACAAATGGAGGTAACGAGTTTGAGTTGGACGGGCACACGAAGGGTTCCGTACCAAGGTACAATCTTCAATACTACAGATTTTTTAGTTTTAGTTTCTCGTTGCCTATTTTTTGAGCTGCGTCTTTTAAAAACACGGACGAACAGCGGACCCGAAGTAAAAGGGTTCCATTGGCACCCTTTTGGTTAAAATCCTAGACAGGACAACGAACAATAGTAGGAAGACGAGGAATGTGGGGACCATCCGTAGGCCATTGGAAGACGATCAACTTCAAAAGATGTCATATCAGCTTTGATTTTTGTTTCACGGAGCAATTGTAGACTTAGGCAATAAAAATTTGTTCAAATAGTACTCGGCGACTTCAACGCAATGATTGGCACAGAAAGTAACTTTGGCACCGCGGACAACGGAATAAAACTGAAAGACTTCGCTGATGGACGGAATCTTATTTTAAGGAACTAACTTTTCAGACAAACCGTCTACCAATAATTTCGAGAACCAGCTTCGACCAGGATTAGTACTTACTTATGAAGTCAGAGGATAATCGAAAGCTTGGCTCTGACGAAGAGTGAACGAAGCTCAACACAAAGAAGCAGCGATGAGGGCTAATCGGAATAAAGAAGAAAGAGTACGAAAAGAAAGACGTGGAAGTATTATAGCCGAGCATAGGTACGAGTGAACTTTAGAAAGCGGCTGGACAGGCATGCATAAAATTATTTCTTAACTTAAGCGATTGCAGTGTTCTTGAAAGTACACAAATTTGGATTAACCGATTGGCGAAATCTCAAAATATAAAAATATTTTTCGTTTGCAGAAGCAACCTCAGCGAAGTGCAAGCATTTTGTTTTTAAAATACTCACAGATAAGCTCAATGGCGCCATAAACAAACCAAAAAAAACTTTTTTTTTTCTCCAACATAGAAAAACTCTGGACACAAACATTCGGTACAGGTTGGAGTTAAGGATAACACTTTTCAAAAAAAGCGGAGCAGAAGTGTAGCAGATGTAGTAAGGAAGTCTCTAGTCATTTGGTTGTACCGCTTCAAACAACATCTCATAGAGACTTTGATGATGTAATAATGAATATATAGTATTTTGGCGATAATGAGAGCATAGAAAACGAATCCTAGTTTTCTTCTTACGATTCACTGGGACCTTTTCGTGCCGTCTAAAGTTTACTTTTCTTCTGTTTATTGGTAAGGTAGAGAAATGTTAAGGGGACAAGAAGTACCCTGTAAAATGATCTAAACGGTGCAACTTTAAGATTGCCACCATCATCTTTACTTTCAAATAAGTTACCACTGTGGAAAGTACTTCCTTTTCCTTGGCTTGAGGATGCTCATAGGTGAAGTCTTGATTCCGACATTTATCAAATGTAAGCTCACATACTTAGAACTCAAGAATGAAAAGAGAACTCCTGCTCTCAGAAGGACGTTGTCCTTTTACTATCTGAATTTAAATGAGAACAAGCTTCTGATGAGGATCATATTACTGATAACGATCCCCCTTAATGAAATAAGAACTACGTTCTCCAAAAGGGTCCTGGTAAAACGACGTAGGTAGTTCAACGCTCTGGACAGAAGAGACTTCAAATCTTTGCGTTCACACAAGGGGAATATAACCTCAACCAACGTATTCAGAAATTTCTTGGTCGTGGCTAGTAGAATTCACTTCGAACGAAATAGAGTAGTAGATTGCCTAACCTTATTCAATATACTACAATTGCAAAACAGTGAGATCCCTGATACAAATATACCCGACATTCCACACCATCTACCACCCACAGTGCATTCCAATTTAAAGCAAAAAAGCCATCGTCTGTTACGTAGGTGACAAAATCAAGTGCTAGGAAACCATAAAAGGTGCAAAAAAAAAAAACAAGAAAAGAGAAACGCACGGCTTATCTTTCCCCAGAGGTGTATGGAATTCGCCAGTGCGCTCCTCCTCTGTTTGCCCGTTCCAGTGAAGCGATTGCAAAACATTTCCCTTTCCACCAGAATGCAAACAAACATAAATAAGGATCCTTATCGGGACGACAATTCTAAAAAAAAATAAAAAGGAAAAGGAAAATACTAAAAAGAGGTTGGAGGCGTCATGACCGAGTGATACAAAATTTTCCATGCGAATGTTGCAGCAAACCAAGCGTGGAGCACACGACACAATCCAATGAATGGAGTGTGGAGCGATTCGTAGCTTAAAACAGGATCCTCCAACGCCGGCGGCAACTTTGACAACGCCATTTCCGTTCGGAGTTTTGAATTTTAATTTTCATTGACATCGATGCGACTGCTAGGGTGTCATGTCCTGTCATATAAACAAAAGTTTCGCTGTTGGCTCATTCATATGAGGTTGTGTCCCGGAGCACCCTTCTCTGATCGTATTACATATGAAAAATATAATAATTATTTTTTGTAAATAAAAAAGTAAATTTTTAAAACGCATCAATGTTCTGTTTCACCCCAAATCCCATCTTCTTAAATCCTTTGGGAGGATAAACGTACGTTCCTCTTCCTGGAATTTTGTTCAAGTATGGATGTGTGTGAAAAAAATGTCTACTATGATGACGGATATATTTTTCGCAGGGAAGTGTCTGTTGATTTAGCTGGAGCTCGAGTGGGAAGCCGATGAAATTGTAAAAATAAAATGAGGGGAATTTTCTGTTGTAAAACAAACACTTGGCAAGGTATCATCCCGGATTCCGGAATACGGTCATAAAATGCGCAGCGGTGAATTACGAATGAAGCTCACATCTTACATAATTGTTTCATCACGTCACAGAACGTTCGCCGTTGAATTAAGACATTTGAAGGATAAGTGCTCCAAGAGCTTCACTTGTGGAATGAATTGTAAAAACATCTGTTTGCTCATTTTTGTAGGTTTGCTGCAGGATTTATGATTAAAAGATGATGGCAAGTGGGCGTTGTTTTCCAGATCACCCAACAATAAACTTGGATAATTTTTTTTTCCCATTTGTGTCACTAAAGTGTTTCATAAAAAGATCTGTAAAAAAGTGCTTTCGTTTGCTTGGTAAGCTTGTTCCAATTGATGTAGGTACGAGTATAGTATAGAGTAGGATGATGAATTACAGGGTGCGACTGACTGATTTTGCTGCATCTGTTAAATTAAACAACCAAGTTAATTATAACTTTTCATAAAATGTTTATTTGGACCTCTTATGCCTGGTTATAAAGTGAAAAATTAAACTCTGGTTTAGGTAAACTCACATGCAAGTTTAAACCCTTTGTGTCTTTGACTAGACCTTAACGAAAGTTTAGTTAAACTTCAATTGAACGCTTACCGTGTGTTTTTGAGGCCACTTTTAATATCAAACTCATTTGTATTAAAATTTTCTAAAAACCAGTAGTTAAGTCAGTCGTTTGCCCAGTTTTGAAGTTTAAAAATGAAAGCGTCACAAATCGAAATTTGTGAACGATTATAAAAAAATCATAATTATGATTTCCTGGAAAAACCACCATCAGTCAGAATAATTTTATCACCAGTTCCCCAGTGCACCAGTTCAATTCTTTCGCAGAGCCGCGATTGTGTGACTTCGTTTAAAGGTCCTTGGAACCAGCACACCATTTCGTTTTGGAAGTCGGTTAGAACTTGATCTATCGCTAAGCGGAGTTTAAAACTGCAAGTGTAAGGTCGGCCATGAGTTTTTTTCAACTCTTGTTTGAAAATATTATCTGTCAGTTCAAGGGAGCCGTCCTTGTTAAAGACTACTTGGGATCTTTTTAGCTCATTTTAGGTGTTTTCACTGTTGACGGTCATCAGCCCAATTCTCCACTAAAAAGCGAGTTGTGTGGGTAGTTGCGGAACCTTGAGTCCTTCAATTCCAACTCATTGACTTGCAATACAAAAAACTTATTGAGCATAGTTCTGTACCGTTCACCAGTCACAAAAACCGAGCCATCTTCGAAAAGAATTATGCTTTACAACTTTGAATGAACGTTATCGTGAACGTGGTTGCTATTGTCTCATTAGTTCACATTAGTTTAAAGGTAAGTGGGCATCGTAATTGAAGATTTCGACCAAAAATTATCCACTGCGTCAGAAGAGCGTAAGTGATATTAGACGCTTTTAATGCTCCACTCACAGCAGGTGTTGGACTGTCTGCGGATTGTAACGGGCATGTAAGTGTTGAAGGCTCATCATTTTTCAGGCTTAGTAGCCGGCTATGTAGGCAGCTGGCTGTAGGTACCCAATTGCTAGTTGGCTGTGGGTGGAAGCCCGTTTGTAGCTGGCTGTAGGGGCACCCAAACGACCAAGGGATGAAAGCTTGCCGACATACATAGAAATTATATACACTTAAAGGATGGAGCGTCTGTTGTTATTTGCTATTTTGACGTAACACAAACATTGCAGGTCAATTATATGAAAGTAACTTTCAATGTTAAAGCTATTTAAAAGTCAAAATAATTTCCGAAGTGCAGCGACTGGTTTGCTGATTGTTTACTTAAAAAATTTCCCGTGTTTATCATGTGCCCTCAACAGAAAATATTTTAACTGGTGCCGGAAATATACGTCTAAGGCCAAGAGCATCAACGCTCCAAAAATCTCGGCTCCTGAACATCAGTCCCATCAAATTCAGTAGAATTTGAAGAAATTTATATGATTATTTGCTTGCAAGGTCTAATTGAAGAATAAATGATAACCCGTTTCGTAGTCGTTTCTTACTTCGCGTCTTAAAGCGGTTCAACTACGCTCAAAAATCCTCTTTTTAAATACGGCGCATTAACTTCGTAGCATACGTTAACAAACAAAATTGTCTCAGTCAAATAGAGGACAATGAGTCCTGAGCGCGTGACTGTTTGAAATGGTTTTTGGAGTGGGGCATAATTGGCCCATTTTGCTTTCAAGACGAAAATTGAGAGCGCTCTCAAGGCATGATTTGCGCATTTCTATTACAAAGCGAGGATTTGTTCTGGGGCAAGCAATAGTGTGAAAAAAATGGTGCTACGTGAAACAAAAGCTTTCAACGATTGTACACTTGTTTGTTTCAAAAATCGTGTAGTCAGTCGTAATGCGTCGTTTTTCTTGTCTAAGGGTGCCCTTAAAGATCGATACTTAAGAAACATATTTATCAAGATATTCGTGGCATAGGGGCCGAAGCTTTAGAAAAAGCATTACAAATTTTCATTGACAGGATCGTATTCTTCGAAGCTAGCTGCAGCAGTCGTTTGAATGAAATTATATTCTATAGCACATCGGCAACACTCATTGAAGAACACTGCTATTTTAGGGTTCCGTACCCAAAGAGTGCCAACGGAAGATGATTAAGAGTATTTCCCATACAGAAAACCAATTCCAACCAAGATCCCAATTCAATTTCAACTCTGAAGTAGCCTATGAAAAAATAGATACAGAAAGGTAGTGAAGGGTAACATATTTCAGAGTGAATTTTAAGTTTATTGTTTTCGTTGCTCAAGAAAATCTGTCAAACTGTCCCGAATCCCAAAAGCCGAAAACACAAAATCATCCCAAAATTCCGAAAGAAACTTTGCCAAATTAGTAAAATTCTACAACTTGACGTTTTCAAAAACGAAATAAATACAATATGACCTTTTTCTTCCAACAAGTGTAAACAGTGATAACAAGCATGGGAGGTACAGAAGGACAGCATTCTCCTCCATACGTTGCATGAGCAACGCTTCTCGAAAACGCAATTCCGAAAAATTTTACAAAAATGAAAATTGCGCAAATTTTATATCTTAAATAATCTTTCTGGATTGCGTTTAAAAAAATCAAAAGGATTCTGAATTTTCGGAATTTTCGTTTTCGGGACTCTAGCCAAAATGTTTCCATTTGCTGGTTACATAAAAGCGTCATATTTTTACGCACAACAAATACGTTGCTGACCAATATCCCCGTAACCTTGTCTCGGCGCAGTTTAGCAAGGGATGCATGGAACGAGTCCAGTCTACGATGATACAGAACCCTTCGTCTGTGTGTACGACTCGCACTTGCCGTTTGTTTTTTGATTGAAAATACGAACAAATAATTTTAATTATTTGAAGTATATTTAAATGTCAAAATTCATGATCAGCCTACGAGTCAATTATAAAATGAACTTTATAAAAACTAAACTTCCTGATCTCGTGGCACATTTAGTTTATGCAATGACCTTTTGGAATTATCAAAAAAGAAAACGAAAAGATTTAAACAATTCAAGATGTCCTTAAACAGTTTTTGTATATTATGTTAATTGAGTAAGGAAAAACTTTTCCTGCTTTTCGGCCACGTGCCAGGGTATCCATCATCGGATGATTCAGCTACTAAAACAACGAAAATAAAATGACAAATTTCCAACATAATTACTGTACATCCATCAAGGTGTCACTGCCCGATACATTTGCAGCCTTGAGTCCATCTTGGAGCACATTAAGAGCCAATGTTCCACGAATTCCAAGTGTGCTGTTTAATTATTGACACTGTTTGTGATGGACAGTATTCGAGTATGGTCCATCTGTATCTGTCACGAAATTTATTTCACAGAATAGCCTTGCATGTATGCCTGATATAACCACCACCTTAATGGCGTTAACAATGAGCGAGTAGCCAGCTGGACTTATGTGTCATTTCTTAATCAAATCAAGCTCTTATCATTCGAGCAATGATGATTGCACTCATCTGACTATGACCATCAATTCGTCAGTCAATTTTTCAACTTACTTCGTGCACAGCCTTTGGAAAATAAGTGCGATCTAAATAAAATAAAATTAAACGATTCAGTTCATTTATCCTTGGCGTCGATAGCAATCCAGCTTTAACCAAGGACGAGCGAGACACTGGAGAATTATACGGCACAAGAAGTGCTCAACGCAAAATTAATTTAAGCGGATTTCCAACGAACCTTCCGACGAGATTTCTTCTCCTTAAGACTGCATTCGAGTATATTAATCTTCACTATCATCGAAAGACGAAATTTTACAGCAACAACAAAAAAAACCCTTCAACAAGGACGAAGAAAAAAAAAAGGAATTAGAATAAGAAACGAAGCCCTCGAAAGGGTTTCAAGTACAAAAGACTTTTCTTTTTTATGCATAGAATTTCCTTGGAAGCATCCTCGTGTCTGAAAGCTGGTATCCTTTGGAGATTGTCAGAGCGTCTTGTTTTGCATTTCCGTTTGTGTCATATTTGCATCGTCGTCGCCGTCGTTCACCTGGAATCCATTATCTTCTTCAGAAATAAAGAGTGCCTTTGTCGTTGTCCTGAAAGTGCCACAGATACCTACATCTATATGTATAAAGGACCTCACATTGTCTGCATTTAAAAGTCTCAAGAGATATCCTTAATGATAGAAGTGCTGCACTAAACAAATCGTCGACCGAAGACTGTCCGCGCTACAAGAAAATGAGGCTTATCAACAGAAGGATACCAGAAACTGGATATGACTTCCACCATAACCGATGGGGTGTTCAGAAACAGGTGCGACTGATAATTGTCCTCTTGGCATGTTTGTCCAATCACTTGGCATTGTTTCAATTGGTTGGAGCATCAACACAATCCTCATTATCCTTACAACTTGGCAATGGCAAAGCCAGAAGTCGAGGACAAGCTGTGATAGCTTCAGTTCCGAATAAAGGTGAGTATAAAGTGGTTTCTATATCAAATACGTTGCCTTTTGTCGGCCAAGTGTCCTTCGTAACCGTACGTTTTGAGATTGCGAAAAGGACTGTGTTGAGGACTTGTAAAAATAGTCGCACAAGGGTCAATTGATGATGCGAACTCCTTGGGCAGCACAAACATAAATACGAGTACGAGTACGAGTATACACATGACATGTTGCCTTGGCTTAGTTCCGGCTAAGGGAGGATATATGAGTTTTTATGGCACTTTTGTCGACACACAAGTACTCTGAATTCTTGAGTGGTTTGTTTTTATTTATTGTTCCAAGGAGGAGGAGTACGTGTGGAAGAGCCTAGCAATCTAATTAACTTGGAAACAGATGCGAGCGAGTAACAAGTGTGTAACACACTTCAGCCACATGGATAGGCTCTTATTAACTTTAATTAAGTTTTGGACTTAATCAAAGTGCAAGCTTAATCTAATTAGCTAGAATTTTTCAACAGCTCGCGGATGTAGGAAAATGTTTGCTTTAGACAAGGACCAATGCGAGTCTAAGGATGGCTTGAAAAAGTTACAAAGTGCACTCAAATGATTAAGTACATTACTTCTGTTTATTTTTAATTACTCATTAGGTTTGGCGCGACGGAGGCAACTTATTTCGAGTGAAAATTCTGTTTGCTAAGATAATTTTAATGGTCTTCGAAATATGACAGCGACTGATGAAATATAATGTCACTCGAAAACACTCTTGAGATAAGTGGTCAAAAACGTTGAATATTTTATGGGTTTTTGCGAACTAACTTCAAGTATTTACTTGAGACTTTGTGCGTATAGTTCTATCAAGTTTAATTGGTTGCTTGGAAAGATGTACTCTGGAATTGACTTCGTAAAAGAAACTAGCAACTTTTTATTTTGCTGACTTTGCTGATTCGTTTGAAATTGCCAAGTTAAAAGTAGGTTCTTAATTAAGTCGGTGCTTTAGTTTTTTTTTGGAAACTTCACAACTTAATTGGACATCCAATTCACTATGGAATTTAGTTTTTATGAAAGCCTTTAGTCATGCGTAGATTTCGTGTACGTGTAGAAAAGTTGTTGTTTTCCAAAAGGTGTATTCCTCGTCCACTGTTAGTCTGAACAAGCGTCCCGTCAAAAAATATATATATTTATTTTTGGTTCCTTCATTTTAGTAAATCGAAATCGAGAAATGCTTAACTTAAAGGCTAAGACAACTCGGAGTGGGAATAGAAGACTGGAATTCAAATAAAACTATATAAATTTTATTAATTGCCTTCGAGACTATGCCCGATGGTGGCAAAGGGCTCTGCTGTAAAATAAGTCAATTCAACCAACCAACATTTTATATTAAATAAATCAAATTGTTAGTGTAAAGGGTGATTCAGGCTCTAGTGTCATGTCTGTTTGGCCATTCTACAGCTCATGAAGACCTGATCGACTGAAATATCGAAGTCAGTGCATTGATGCCCTAGAGAATAATGATGATGCTACCAATGCAAACTATCTTTCTTAATTCTAAAGTCATTGATTCTTGTAGGATTTGAACCTTGGTTGGCTTCAAGTTGGTTAGTCCAAGCTGCGTTGCATCGACGATCATCTTTTAACCGGAGGTTCAGTTTTTCGTTTTTCGTGAACCTAGAAGCTGAGATTTGAATACACTCTTAGCTGCAAACAAGATCCACATCATTGTTAAGGCGGGAACGTTAGCGATTGTACATTGTCCTCCACTTGGCTCTGTAAAGGTTTACTTGCAAGATGAGTGTTTTGTAGCTAATGATTTTTGTCTTTTAAGTAAGGAGTCTTAGTCCTTCGTTGGATTTCCAAAAATGTGAAGATCATAACTTTTGGCCTCTACTTAAAACGTCTTGAAAACTTCAATGACGTCATGTTGGGTGTGAGCGATGAAGTCAGTATTGTGTGCGTATCCCAAAAGCTGGACAGGCTAGCAAAATGCTCGTCCTTTCATGTGGATATTTGCTGTTGTTATATCTGAACAGAAATTCAGTTAATAAAATCACATGACACCTCATGTTCTTGACCTGATTCCAGTTAAAGTGTCGTGTATACCGAGTCCTTTAGGACTTGACCGGATCAGGTTTCATGGCATTCTGTTTCCGGCCATCTTTCAACAAAGTTTAGTGCGAAGAATGCTACCACATAATAAAATAAGTCTACAAAGAGTTACTCGTCCAAAGATGAGTTGGAAACCGTTTTTCACTCCCTCTACGAATTCCTAGCCCTAGTTTAAGTTACACAAGTTTCGGATAGAATGAAGAGTATGAAGAAAATCCAACTCGAAGTTCTCTCGGCGACTGAAGATGAAGTTAGTGTAGCCAAAAAAAAGCTTTAAGAAGCAATGTTGCGGATTCAAAAAGTGACCTTGCACCTTTGCACTGACCAATTGGGTTATACTTTTCTACTATTTGTGCAATAGTTTCCCTATTTGACTGCAGTATCAATAAGACTATCGTCGTTTAGACTGATAGTGAATGGCCGTCTTCGAGAATGAATACAATTTTTAACCAAAGGCCGACTGTCTTTCAATTGGATCGAAAGATAGGTCCCACGGTCGAATCTTGTATTAAGTCTCTTATCTCGTTTTCGAATTTAAAGTTAACGGCGAGTTCAATGAAGTGGTTGACTAGTGATAGTAGTCGGACTATTAAGTTGACCTTGCCACAATTACTGTTTTGGCATGTCGTTGGCGTCTGCTGTGAGGCCATAACAGTGATAGCACGGACTTCTGCAGCACATTGTAGTAGATCAACTAATAGCGAATAAAATTCTGTGAATTAGGTGAATGCAAATAAGTTGATATCAGTCTTTGTCTCTACCCATGGTAAAAAGGAAAACAAAATACATGTGAGCTTCAAACCACTACAAAATCTTTGCTGGCTTTATGCGAAATGTAAAGGGCAATCGTTATCCCTTTAAAGTGTGCAAATAATAAAACAAAATTCCCACTTCAGTTTTTAAGAATTAGCTGAAGCCAGATGGATTTCCATGAGATCCTGCCTTGACCAAAAAAGAACAGTGTACGGAAAGATGTTGGGACTACTCGAAGGATCCTCAGTCTCTATGCCTTCAATCCTTTAAGATCTTAAAAAAAAAAAACAATTTTCGAATACTTGTATTTTCTAAAAAAATCTTTTTAATTGAATTAATCTGTTCAAAATTGAACCCAATTCTCAGAATCAAAACTGATGACAGTTCATTTGCAACCTGAGCTAGGTATTCTAAGCCTACTATTAATTAATTGATTGCGCAACCATCTGTGGCGATATCAGCAATTCAGCTGATTACATTTCAAACAAAAGCGAATGCGTTAAACCAAAATTTGATACAATTACATGATACATCATTCAGCTCAAGAATTAATCTTTCTTCACACGTTTATGGTATATTAGATCCTTACAGGATTCATGCTTCAATTGTCATGAATATGGACAAACGTCCTCTCGACACACCAAAAACCAACTATGAATCCAAACGCACCTTCCATCAGCAGCCACAAATACACGTATACTGACTCCATTGATTCACCATCTAATCCAATTGAATAAACTACTTAATCCTTGCCACCCAAACTTGGCCATAGCATGAGCAATCCTTCACACCATCGCCTCCTCCTTGATGATGATGATGATGAAAACCAAATCTCTAGTCGAAGCCAGTGCATAGATGGCAGCTTGGCATCAAGAAAATTATCGCCTACGATACACGTACTCGAACATATCGATCGGGCATGCTGTCAGGACTTAAAGTGTTAAAAGTATCTTCAGCCCTGCGCCATGCAAAAGGATATATCGTTCAGATTCCATTAAACTTCAAACTCGATGGTGGAATTAAATATTCAATGGAATATTGCCAAAAGCACACATCACGCAGGTATCCTTGTTTCACTCTTAGGCAGTTCACCGATCATTAGACTCGACTCCAATATGTGAACTGAGGGCAAATTCCCCTTTGAGATTTCTGTGGCAGACGTCCAGCGGCGGCCTCAATTTCACAAAACTATTTCAATTCAAGACACTTTTGCTTCAAGAGATAGGTAAATCTCTGACCTAGAAGGAGTACATTCCACTAGACAGGCACAATAGAGGTCGGTCTTGTGTGCAAACTTTCATTTGGCAACATTATCAAATGGCATCAAGTTCGGGACTGGAGAGTAATTTCGCCTGGTCAGGTGGGGATTTGACAGCAAAGCGCAAAGGTGGATACCGTTGCCATTGGGAGCCTGCCATTTCAATTTGCAAATAAACAGAGCACAGACGTTGTGTTAACTTTCAGTTGGTATATATATACAGGTCCTGTACGATGTGCTTTGTTGGCCAGGACCTTCATTGTTCGTTTAGGAGAGATAATCTATGTTTTGTGAATAACCTCAGCAGATTGATTGCTATTATTGATCTCTTGTCGAGTTGGATTTTCTAGGTGTTGGCAAAAATGAAAATTTTAATGTGTCCTTTTTCAGGATAAAAGTGTGCGAATGGCATATGGGACAATTAGCACAGGTTAGAAAGGTGAACAAATTTTTCAAAAGTGATCAAACGATTCGTGTGAATTTGCAACTTAAATGATGATGCGTTTTTTGGGCTCATCTTTGTGGAATATTTATTTTTAGTTTACAGTTGAGGGTACTCTTTTAAGGAACTTTTTAACTTCTCGTATTGCGATATGAAAACAACAAAAGAATTTGTTACTAGAATGTTTTTTTTTTCCTAGCTGAATAGTTTTCATCATACCGAGCACGCTTTAGTTCAACCAAGTTTGTGGAATACACGATACACGATATTGTGCCGAATGGGATCTTCTAAGCTTCCTTTAGCAGCAATAGGATCGCCTTTAGTGCTGATTCTCAATCCATCGGGCAATACTTCAATCTATGCTTTGAAGTTTTAAAGCTTTTTCATTACCTCCCCAACTTCTTCTCCAACCTGTAGAATCACTTCAACTTTTGGTCGTCAGTGTTTATTCACAGCGGATAAGCAACAAGTTTGACGTTACAATTACGGCGAGGGGGTACCTGGTTTGCGGCCTGCAATAAGGCTTTTGGCTTTCGAACTAGGGAACAATTGTTTATAATGGGTGCTTTCAAGTTATTTGTTTTTTCAATGTTCTACTTTTCGCAGCTCAATCATGATTCCTTGCATGTGTCAACGTCAAAGCCACCTACCCGTATGCCTAGAGTGTAGAGGTAGTGTGCAATGGAAAATATTGCTGCTTTTTCCGCCAGTTCTTATAAAGACCGTGGCTTGTTCATTCTTCGCCGTAAGGCTCTTAGACCTTACAAATACAACTTGTGCGGTGAGTGGGGCTAAAAAAAGCTCAAGGAAAGTCCGTCTTAAGTGGCGAAGCCTATTTTTGTAGATAAAGTTGCTGCCTTTGATCCAGTGAGCAAAACAAAAGTTAACAAGTTCTTGTCCCGGAAATGGCACTGCCGTAACCGTATATAAAGATCGCTAAAGATAGAGTTTCAAAGAAGGAGGACGAAGCAACTGATCAAACACAGTCATTGAGATTTTGAATCACCAATTTCCATGTGATTCTCCGTTTTGACAATCTGAACTGCCCGGCCATATTGCTTGATCTGACTGCCCCCGAATTCTTATTTTGGGGTTTTCGAGAGAACTAACCATTTCAGTGCCAGATTTTTTACTAGTAACAATTAAAAATTCCGTGAAACTTTTGCCCCAACTCATAAATTTAGTCATACAAAATACTAATTCAACTCTTGACGGAACCAGAGTCTTGGCCCAACATGTTGACTTATGAGTGTGGTTGGACCTTCAGTTTATTGCTGGCTCAAAACGGCATGCAAAAAAAAATTACTCATTGCAGTTGCACTCTTCGGAGGCTGGCCAATCACTCGCGTAAGGTAAAACATTAAAATAGAGTTACATTTTCCATTCCATTTTCGAGCCTGCGAACTTTCGCTCTGTCACGGAACCTGTTTAAAAATACGAAGTTTTGAAGTTTTATTATTTCCAGTTTTTATGTATATTTAAATACTAGCAAGCCCCCTGCATCTTCGTCCGCCGAAATTTGGTGTACGTAGAAAATTTGGAGAGCTCAAAAATAGAGAGTTTTCAGCTCTAAGACTTTTCTTAAGAAAGCAATTTATTATTTCTTGCCGTTCGCAAACTGCGGTTTTTTCAACAACAATACTTAAATTATTGATCGCCAAGAAAGACCATTTTATTTAAATGGGGTGTTTTATAGCCTATTTTCACTCCTAAGATCCATTAGTGGAAGAATTTTTGAAATCGAGTGGGTGGTGTTCAAAATTATCTCACATTTACAAACTAACAAATATTTCTTGTTTGAAATATTGGTAAAGATTCATCAATATCTATTTTGTATCCTTCAAGTTCATTCCGATCATTGTGCTGCGCTTTTCCCAATCCTCGAGGCACTTCTGATATGCGTTTGTGAACTTCTTCTTTATTTCTTCATTCGTGGCGAAATGCCAGTCTCATCAGTTTTGGGAACTGGGAAAAGCCGCAGGGAGTCAAGTCCGATGAACACGATACAGTTTCTGGCCGAAAAAGTCATGTCCATGCAAGCTTATATTTATGTTTATGATTATTGTAGGGAAAATATTTACATTGTTGATACTTAAATGTACCGCACCATAGAGATTTGGTATATATGACCTTACTACTAACAATTTTTCAATATTTTACCAAATATATCACAAAATTTATCAATAGATTTAGGGCGAAGGAAAAGCTATAGAAAAAAACCTTCATAATAATTTAAAGCAAAAGCTTGAAGTGGTTTAGGTATAGACTTTTAAAAATATGAAGGGAAAAGAAATTAGAAAAATAAATAAATTAGGGAACATAAATCAGTCCTTCAGTCCAAATAATATATACAAATACCATTTAAATAATTGTTTACAAAACATTGTGTTAACATTCAAATGTGCTTAACGTATAGAAAAATAAATTCATAAATAATAAATACATATATGCATACGTACATAAATAAATAAATACATAAATAAATAAATAATTTATTACATTTTAAACAAATAATGGTTAATAAATATGTGCATATATAAAATAAATAAGGAAATAAATAAATATATAGATAGATAAAAAAGTGTTAATATTTTGAGTGTTACTTTATAGGAACAAACTAGGCCAGGCTCAGTTAGCTAAGTTAGCGACCAGTACATAATCCGACGCACTGCATCTTGCCTTATATCTGTCAATTAGCTTATTTATCCTCGGAGCAACTTTCTCTATCTTCGACAGACAATGGAGCTCTTGTGTCGAAACGTGCCATGGAAGGTTCAGGATCATTTTAAGAACCTTGTTTTGAATCCGCTGCAATTTTAAGATGTGTCTTTTTGCACAAGTTCCCCAAACTGGACAGCCGTAAAAAATAATGACATGAAATATCGTGAGTTTATTTTCATTGCTCATTTTCGATTTCCGTCGACTCCGTATTGTTAGGTTCACTTTATTTAAGGTTTCCTGCACATGGTGTCCAAATGTCAGATGTTTATCGAGGTTCACCCAAAGGTATTTACCACTAGACTTCCACTCAATCTGTATGCCATTGATAGATAATCTGTTGTTTGATAAGAAAAAATCCATGTCAATTCAAGTGTTCTTTTGATAAAATTAAGCAACAAGTTTCTAGGCAAAAATAACGAAAAATCTACTTATTCAACGTTTTAATTGGTTGTTGACGTGTTTTGGCATTCCAAGGCGGCCGTCATAATTAACTTCTTCTCCACCTTCAGTAATGAGCTTGTACTACTTTTTTTTGTTCAAAGAAGATTCGCCAAATGCCACAGTAAATATTTCAAGCGCCTTGGAGCACTTAATTTAAATTTTAACACACAAAATTTTCTACAAATTTTTTGATCAATTTTTTTTGTAAACAAAACAGTCAAAACAAAACTAAAAACGAAAAAGTGTAGAAACAATAAGTTTTTAAATTTTGTCTTAAAAAACATTATTTATTAAAACAGGAGACTTCGACTTGTCTCGTTGAATTTGTTGTGAATTTATTTAACTTCAGTCTTTTCTTTGATGCAATTCGTCCATTCTGTTTCATTTTCTTTTCCAGATCGCGGTTTGTTTGTTATCTACCACTTGGCAAAGGCCCTCAACTTCTCCACTTCAAATCCAAGTGTCATTATGCAGCAACTGAAACTTGAACCAGAAACACCCCCAGAAAAATCTCAAAACTTTAAGGTATGTATGCAACTTTGAAGAGGATAAATGAACACAAAAAAAAAATCCTCTGGAAAAATATCCTTGCTCTGAATGTATTTCCTTTTACCTTGAATTTCATTTATCTGCGGCCAAATCCCGCAATAAAACAGGTGAAAAGAAAAAAAAAAACAACTTTGAAACGAAATTGCGTTCATGGCCGACTACCCCAATAGCAACGAAACTCCATTCCATTCTCGTACGTACCACCAACACAAGTGCGGTTGAGGCGGCCAAAACATCCCCGATAGTAGTTTTGGTTCAATAAATCTCTCATTAGCTATGCATGAAATGTGAATCGTGGCTGTGTCTGGAAATGCCTAGTGTCCTGCGTATATGCTGGCTGCCGGATTGGAACTGACAAATATAAGGATTCGGGGAGGAAATTAACTCGAAATTCAATCTCAGACAGACACACACAAGAAAAATGTCGTTTCCACCTTTAATAAGGGATAATTTAGAAAAGCTTGCTTTCACATAAAATCTAATTCATTCAAGGATACGTGCAAAAGTGCACTGCAAGGATGGTTAACCGGTACAAAAGGACGCGACGCTAAACTGGCGTCGTCGATATATATGATTTAGAGAAGTGCAACTTCTCGACTAGAATATTCCCTCGAGATACCAATTTCTATACCCACATGGATGAATAAAACTTTCGTCCTTTTTTTTATTTTATTTTATCCACTTCCCTGGAATGTATTTTGCAGCTCTCGCTATGTTTACCTTGTAGTGGTCGGCATACTTAATACCTCCCAAGTGGCATGTTTACGTTGCTCGTACTGGTATATCCTTAGGTAGTGTCCCAGTGGGTGGTGGACAGGACTATTAATGGAAAGAACGCAAAGAAAATATTGCTCCTATCTGGGCATCTTAATACGAAGTCGTCACAACACCATCTACAAATGAGATAACTCCGTTTATTTGCATCCAAAGTGGGCTGCCACATGGTTTCGGTAGAAATGTACACATACACCCACCTCTTCTCCACATCATTCAGGAGCAAAAAGTATAGAACTTATTTCAAACTCCAAAGAGCATGAAAATAAGAAATAAAAAAAAGCAAGTCTTATCGTAAAGTAAACGCCGCAAGTAAGAAATCTGTTAAACCAAGAACGATCCATGTCCTTGTCGTCCTTTTTTCACCATGTAAGTGGAATTGCAAAAATAATGTCGTGCCCAATGAAAGCATTAATATACTATTGTAGGCTTGTTTTGTGTACATGAGTTTGTTTGTCATTAAGGACCAAGAGCAACTCTCTATGTAGGATGAGAAATGAGAATTTTCAAATGAAATTCGAGATCCTTCCCATACACACACACAGTCTATCTAAAGACTGATGATGATGTTGATGGTGATGAATTCCTTTGCTCGATGTGATATTCTTGACCAGGACATTGCACGTGTAAATCCACTTGAATCCAGAGCGAAATTATTGGTTAGGGGGGCAGTCGATTTTTGGCATAGGACGTCTTTCGGCCGGATTCGGATCATGGCCGATACATTGATGACAGCGTTCCAGTGTCCGGTGTCCTGTGAAGTATGTCATCGGTAATTTATTGCGTAAATTAATTTTATTTTTTATTTTGAGAAGAGAAGAAATCCGATTGGAGCTGAGTGGTCGGGATGAAGTGGTTTCGTAGAATTTAATTAAAAAAAAAACTGACCTAAAGAGGGTTGCTAAGGATATTTGTGTATAGAAGCAGTTTTACTGCTCATCGAGGTGTGGAATGGTTGGTTTGAAGTAATTTTATGGGCTCATTAAATGCCAAGACTTACCTGCGGTTGATTATCTGATGGGTCAATTAGTAAGGATTTGGTATTATTTTTTTTTTTGTTCGAAGAAATCACTACAGTGGGGAGGCGGTTTTTCTTGGTAATTGCATCAATTTAAATTTTATGTTGTTCTATTGAAGCAAATCGGTGACTTTTCTCTCAATTAATTTAATGGCGAAAACTTTTCCGAAAATGCGTGCTTTAAAGTTATTATTTTTCGGTGTGCGAAAAATTTCGTTTCGTCATCTCACTTGAGACAACTCAGCTTTTTTTCAGTTACAACTATAACGAGGTATGAGTTTCTGCACCTCAGCTTGACACAGTGTGTGCCACTAGGATGAGGTCTTTGCGAATATTGCAATGCAAGAGCTTTAAGAAAGAAAAATAAATGCTTAAAAGTATCTCTCATGCCGAGAAATAGCAAGAGGCTAAATAACTTGAATAAAGATTGTGGTACACAGTAACCTAGGATTCCTAAAGATATGGGAAAAAACAAAAAGGAGGCATAGCCAAACCAACAACATTCAAAGTAAAGCCAGTAATTATGCAGCTTGCGTCGAATTCCACTCAACCAGCGACTTAAATCAAGTTCAAAAGTTGGCTATCAGTCAGCCTTACAACGCCTAGAAGGGTAATAAAAGGAGAAATACTGCCAAGCTTAGAAAAATTATAAAGAAATATTGCCTCTTATGAATTTCGTTGTAATTTTATCTTGACGGTCTCAATGATGGTAACTTTTATCTTCATGATTTAAGAAAAGAGGAGTTTATTACGCCAAGGCCTCACGGTCGTAATAAACTTCTATGGCCCAATCGAATTGGACTTTCTTCCCACAAAAATGAATGGAAATAGCTTAAAATGTTTGCTGGAACGTTCATATCCAAAAAAGAGAATGTTTTAGGACCTCTGCCATGGATATTCCAACAATACAACGCCTCAATCCATCCTTTTAGAATTAATTGATAAGCAAGAAATTATGTCCTTATCCTTTTGAATTGCAGTGTTTCTCGAAAGAATTTTTCAAGTTTGACTCTTTCTCTCCTCTCTTAGAATCCGCATCTGTATCCCCACACAAAATGGTTGGAATTGACGACACCAGATTGATAAGGCTTGACAAATGTTTTGTGTTAGATTTCATAAATTGCAAGAAGCAATATTATTTTTAAAGTTAACATTCACGCAACTTCCTCAAAATTCCTTGTTTTTTTTTTTTTATTAATTATTATTGTAAAGCACTCCGAATGACACAAGCAATCAAAAAGCGACAAGCAGTGTTATTTTTTGAGAAAATATTTTTTTTATGAGCCCGAATTTTTTATTCACACACTGTACATTGTGCAGTAAATTTGGGCTTGTAGGTTTAAATAACGTCGATCATCTTGTACCAAGTAAAATAAAGGCAATAAAATATTGTTATTCATCGCAGTCGTTCACTCTTCGCGTCAATTCAGGATAATTGTATTCGACGTCGCTAAAGGATACAACATAATGAAATTGTGACAAACAGCTCAGCTATAGTTCAGCTTCAATTGCATTCAGCGGAAATTGAAAATTTAACTCTCGAAAAGGCTAGATCCGGTTTGGTCCGCCATTGAAAGCCACTACACAAAAAAAAAATGAACACAGCAACATGGAAAGCAACCTCATGACAGGAATAGCCTCCTCTTACGGATGTGGTCGTTCGATTGCTGTCGGGGCGAGCATCCTGCAAAAGGAAATATTTTATCGTTGAAATATGCACCACTTTTGTTGTGCATATTTCCAAACTTGTTTTTCTCTTGTTGAATTTGCCTTTTGTTTGTTTCCTTTTTCAACATTCCCCCTTGCATCCTTTTCATAGAAAGAGACACTTTTTTTTTAAAGGTTTATTGAGTTATCACACAGTGTTGTACCTACAATTTAGGTCCTGTCGTATTTGTCAAAGAGGAAAAAAAAGAAAGAAATTAAAGCGACTCTTTGTTGTCCTGTTGCTTTGGTGGGAAACGTGATATTTAACGGCCACAATGGATTTTTATTGTTTCCAGGTGAAGTCAACCTAAATCACGTACGGTAGCTCGACAGGAAACTCTTTGGGTTTTGATTAACATTTTGTGAAGAGCTGATAATTTGACAATGAAAAAAAGGGATTTTTCCAATTAATATCATATATCACATATCGAAATAAATAAAGAAATGTTAGTGGAGATTTTTAGATGTTGATCCTAGAAATGGAGGATCTGTTGAGTCCTTGTGAAGTGTTTGTTAATTTTTAATTTGCTCAAGAGTTGGAGTTTTGTTGTAAAAATACGCCACTTTTTGTCTCAAAGAATTCTTTTAATGAACAAATTGAAGCATGGACAGGTGTTCCACAGGAATCAGTTCTTTGCCTTCTTCTTTTTACTATCAATATTGACATTAAATTGTTCATCAAATATATGTTAGTCTTCACTGATTGCTTAAACTATGTTTTATGACGATGAATTTGAATCGCATCAAATCAAATGACTTTGGTTATAAGCATAACTAAGCCTTGTAAAAAGGCAAAGAACCTCGATGTCTGGTTACATTCTAAGCTCTGATGGCATGATTATGTTATTTGGATAAAAGATCAAATATATGGCTATCTAAAGAATTGAAATCAACCAAGACCACTTTACTCAGAGATTCGCTTTCTTTAACCCTACTTAAAAAAATTATCTGTCAAATTATTCAATATACGCCTTTTTCTCGGTGTTAACCTTTTTGTTTGAGATCATTTTTGTGACTGCGTTCCTACCTCTTTTATGCAATTTCGAAGCGGTAAATCTGAATGAAAGTTCTGGTGATCTACTGTGCTGAAATAACACATTTTTCTTAGCCAAAAAGGGCTAACTGCAGGCTGATGATGATGCAAACACTTCTGAGAATTTCGGTTCGTCTGTTGTGCAATTCGCAGCACCCTTCGGACCGATAACTTCCTTTGAACTTGTATTTGTATTTATTGAATTGGAATTGCTTTTCACATTAAGATACTTCTTATAATCTAGCGAAAGCCTTAAAATGCATTAATACAAATTTGAAAATGCTATTATAAAACAAAAGAAATGTGTTTTGGAATATTGAAATTCGGCTTAAACTTTAATTTAAATATTACTTTTTTTGAAGAAAATAGAAAAGGTTATAGAGACTAATATTATATTTTTTTCGTTATCAATTATACTAACTGCCAAGTATCTCAAAAGTTCCTTTCATGCATCTTTGCAAGCGAAATAGATGTACGACATATTTAACATCGCTGAACCAATATCTCAAGATTGTCAAAGAAGATGAATAGTCTCCATTCTCGTTCGTTACTAAAGTTTAAATACTAGTATAAAGAAGTTCATGTAAAAATAGTAGAAATGTTTAAAATTTTTTGATTAATATAAATATAAATTTGAAAATTAAGATTGGAATTGCACCTTCATTTGTAATGCAAAGAATAATTTTATTTTTGCTGCAAATTTTGAAAAAAATCAAAAAATGCTTATCTTTCAAAATACCTCATGTAGAATCGGACTTGCAAAATCAGAGTTCCTCACCAGAATTTTCTCATAAGAAATTTTAATTTCTCTTTTTTTCCTTAAAGAAACCATAATCCAGTTCCTTATTGAGCGTGTGTAAACTTCATGGAAAGGCGTTCAACGTCTTCCTCGATTCTTATAAATGAGACAATGACAATGTTGTGCTTTCAATGTTACCTCAGGAATATGAAAATATTCCCAGGTTCTCGTGAGATGCATCGGGAGCGAAAACGTGATGAATGCGAGGATCTGTCAAATGATGTATAAAATCAAGGAGGCTTTTTTGAATGAACTTTAGGATTAATAGCAATGCAGTGCGTCTTTGGGTGTAACTAAACTGAACATTTGTAGGTACTAGCTGAACAGCTGTTTGCATTTATTTTGCTTCAATGGATATGTTTGTTCAGAAATGTTACGTTTTCTGTGAGTGAGGTTTAGAGAACTGCTGCCCTTAAGCTACCCAACATCTTTTTCCACCGAACTCCACTGATGACCATTGCTTCTACCAGTCCCTTGATCTGAAGATCTGAAAAAAAGGCTTCCGATCTTTGATGGTTCTGGGCGATTATTGTGCGTGATAGTCCAATCATCTTCCTCGCATACAAGATCATCTTCAGCATGTTAAAAAAGCTCTGCTTGTAGACCATCAGAGCCGGTGGAGTTGTTCTTGTTAAAAGCTGAACCAAATTCTTCATAATTGGAATGACGAATGGCTTCTTCATTCACCGGATGTGAAATATCTTTTTTACTTATAAATCTCTCTACCTTTACCCATAAAGTAGCTCCTTTAGCAAGTCAACTTATCTTCGGTGACATCGTTTGACCAAGATTTCTTTATACGCGGGATTTTACCTCCTTCCGGATAAATATTATTCTCCTACTGCTCTTAATTTGGTCTGCAGCATTATATGTAAGTGACTGCTTAGCTATGCCACAAATAACACCTTAATTAGCCCTGGTTTTCTTTCCTGTGTTTCCCCAACCACCTGGTCGCTTTCTCCAAATTTTTTCTACCCAAAATTCCTTACAAAAACGGGACGTCCTCAACTCCTGCGACAACCATTTCCGACAAAAATAAACATCTCGAATAACTCGAGCCAACGAATCTTACACAAAAACTCAATCGTTTTCTCAATTGCCAACATCTTACAAAACAGATTCGTTTACTTGTGTAGTTGATAAGAGAAAAACAAAAGGAAATTCCTGATTGTAAGGACATTCCTAATTAACGCTTCCCCAATATCAAGCAACAAGAAAAAACACAACCTCATTATGTTCTGTTCTCATCTTCATGGAAAAAACAAAACAAGAAGGACGAATTTCGAGGAAAGGAAAATAATACCTCTAAATCGTTAGCTAGCCGCTGCCACTATAAACGTCATCATCCCTTGATAGACAGCCATGCTAGCTGTCCTCACTAAGCGAAATGACAAACAATAGCGCAAAAACTCAAGACAAATGGCTTAGTAATTCAATCTTCCGACAAACGCTCCACAAAGACTCGTCAACAAAATAAAAGAAAACGCAAGAAATCTCTCATCTCATCTCCTTCTCAAGCCATTATTATCCTTTCCATAGTGGTTGTCCATCCATTCGTGCAACTCTCAAGAGAAAATCTCAGCGAAAGAAAAAGCACAGTGAAAAATCATCCTACGCCCAAAGTGATTCATCTTAGGAAATTTAACATCAACAACAAGGACCCTCACTTCGCGTCTACACTTTCGAAACGTAACTGCAAAAACTAACACAATACAGCGCCCACGTTAACGAAGCAAATTTATATCCTTTAGCATCAAATTGAATCTGTCATCACCTCCTTTCGACAAATCGCAAATGAAATCACTGTCGTGTCCTTTATAGGATATTTTTTGGATGGGGGCAGTGTGGGTATTTCTTGAAAACATTTCCTATGAATATAAATGGAGTCCATTTTAAATGTACTTACAGGATAACAAATTAAATGAAATGCTGAACACACCTAGCATATACTTCAATGGGTGCGCTGAGATAGAGATTAAACTTACTGTGTCCTGGACTAGGATTCGTAGGAGGAATGGTTTTCCTGGCTAAGCACCGTTCCTTGCGATAATATGAAATGCAAATAATAATTTGCGAAGTTAGCGAAACCTTAACGAATGCAGTTTCCGAGTTTTACAACTCAAAGACAGACAGACAGATAGCAGAGCCCAAGGATGTAGCACAAGGATACTCTCCTGCACACGTGAAGGGCAAAAAATACTTTGGGGCTTAGAGGTACGAAGTGAAACCAGTGGGGAGTGCTTATTAAGCTTGATATGTTGAATTAATTGGAAGTCAAACATCTGAGCTGAGTGTTGTTTGAAAAAGCAGAGATGGCTGTTCTGAATTAATTTGTTAGCATAGACAAGGCAAGGAATCCTTAAATATATACCGAAAGTTTTGCTGCACGTAGTCCAAATAGAATTTTGTTTTGGCTTCGACCTAAAGGCAGGTCCTTAAACCAAGAAACTAGATATTGAAGTCGTAAACTCAAGGAATCAGTTCAGTGTCTGGACAGACAGCATTTAAACTGACTTTAAGGGGGATGAAAAAACCATGCATATTCAAAAGGTCAGAAAGATGGCATTGATGGAAACATTGTCCTGAAGTATGAGCTTGAGCTCTGGTCCCCTATAGTCGCATTGGAAATTCAACTCTTACAACTTTGCAGTCAAGTAAAGGCTTGCTGACTGAATCGGACAATCGAATTAGTGTTTAAATGTTTCAAATTTTTTCAGTGTCCAGAATTTCATATTTCAGCAACTAATGTTTTTCAAAAAGGGTGTACCACAAGGCTCAGCATTTAACCTTCTGCTCTTTTAATGTTTAGAATCTAAATGAAACACTCACAGCCCTTAAAGGCATTAAAGCGCTTTCTTATCAGATACAGGATGGATACGAAGCAATCGCAGATACATCCGAAAACCTTGTTATCCTAAGGCTTCTTTTATCAGCAGATTCTTAAAAGTTTAAAAATATAAGGGTGGGTTTGAGTATTCAACTGTCGTTACGACATGGAAGATTTCAAACAGGGTTAAGTGCTGATTACTTTCAACCAAGCAGAAGCCAATCAATATCTTTGTCCCTGGCAATTGCATGTGTAACAACTTTCGAGTAGGTGTCCCTGGATATCGAACCAATCCGTCAAGAAGTAAAATGTCTTTTGTTTTGAGAGGATAAGTAATGCACCGATTCGTTAAATGAAAAGGCGCTAAAAGGGAGAACAATCTACGAATATCCCCCCGGAATGTTAGAGTTCTCTTCGGTCGAGGAAGAAGTCAAAATATGGAAACTAACCTCATGCAGTATTAGTGTCTGGCCACACTAGAATGGGATTGAAAGGCATGTCCATGAACAAAGTGGCTATACACCCAAAACTACGTCTTGGGCATGAAAATGATTTCTACTGATAGAGGAACAGTTAAATCTGAAACAAAACATTTGTTTTTTAGCAGTTAAAAGAATGCTTCATCATCATCTTCTGAAGATGACTCTCGGTAGATTTTCGGTGCAATCAACCCTTCCCTTTCCAACTCACTAAAAAGCTACCTGTTTCGCCCGACATGCCTTTCAAACCCATGCTCGTGTGGCCAGGTACTTAGGCCGATATTACGGTGGTCCAGGAAGAACGTGGAATAGGATCGGCAACGCAACAATAATGAGGAAAGAATGCAACATAAATTACAGCTGTCGCAAGAGGATGTGGATTCGTCTTTAAATAAAGTGGTCTAGAATGAAGATCATCGATTTCCAGTCAATTAGTGATCGCCTGACTGTGACCCGGTTTGAAGAAAGTACTGCTCTGTAAGTAAGACTCTACGACAGAGGAATGTTGGAAACTCTTTGAAAGGTTTAGTTTTTACTGACAAAATCGGCAAAGATTCCCTTTTAAAAAGATCCACACAACAAGTTGGTTATCCCTAGATGGACCAACCCCTTCAATCAACCACATGCTGAATGACAATCATTTAAAGCTTTGGATGTTCGAACATCAATTCTGGCATATATTTAGAGTACGACTGCCCAATGTAAGAAATCTGTACCATACAACAATAAGGAGGTTCGAACTTGGACGCCTCGGCACACGGATAAAGCCAGAGCCTACAGAGAGCATCTTAGAGAAAAAATCTCAAACGAGCCATTGCCTCCCATAAAATCATGATGTAGCCTTTACTATGCTTATAACCACCGAGTCTAGTTCGGACTACAATGGCTAGGCCATATTAAGGGAATGGACAACAATACTCTACCCATAAAGCTTGCGAAAAAAGCAAAGACCAAGGATCAAAAAACCACGGATGCAGGTAAACTAAACTGATCGAACTAACTTGAAGCAGGATGTCCCTTACAACTCATCATCAATCATGAAGAAGTAAGGAGAATTGACTATTTGCCTCTATTCAAGCTTGGGTTTGACTGGAAGTTCATTGCAGTAAAAACATTTAACTTATTGATTTAAAGTTCATGAAACCAATCCTCCATGAAACCAATGTCTCCCGTCAATGTTCTGCTCGAATAATGCATTTGGAACTCTTCCATCCAAACAGGAGTAATTAAAAGTTAAACAAATCCATCTGCTTCTCTGGCACTGGAAGTCTCTAAAGTTCTTGATTCTCAGAACCAAAAGCCACGCAACCGATAGTTGAATGTTCCGTAAATCATCTAGGCAACCAGAGCTCATCAGAATCAGTGCCTTCTCTATCATATGTATAACAGTAGTGCGGTTCGTAATGAACGTGTTCCCTATGAATACGAGTAGTTTCACCATGCCACCCTGAAAGGCTTCACTGGATCTAATGAGCTTCGTATCCTAGAGGATGAGTGTTTGTTGTTCCCGGTGTGTAATGTAAACGGTTTCCGTTTCGAGGGTTCATAGATAATGCTAATTAAGACAAATTTTGACACCACCACTTGACACTTGAAAACGTTGACGGTTGTTTAAGTTCGTTGATTTTGTGGCGCCAGGATATCCCGGCATATTATCATGCATGATAGGGACTCGAAATCTGTGAAATGCATATTTGCTTTTAACGATGATACGGGATGCGTATGTGTGGCATGGATTTGTAATTAGCAACAGTAGATCCTTGAAGAGGTTTTGATGATTTTTTAACTCGAAAATGACAACGCCGGATAAAATTTTGTATTTCAAAAATTCCCATCCGATTGATCGTTTCGCACTTCAGCTGAACTTTGAATTTGAAAGACCTCCCGACGCGGCGGAATAAATTAAACGTTTTGCTTCTGAGATTTTTTTTTGGATTCCTAGTTCAAGGAAAAATTGTTTTTTTTTAATTCAACAGCATCAGAGGATGGGTCATTGAATGTATAAACGAGACGCGCACAAAGAGTCAAAGCATCGTCTAATTGTTTGGAAACTACATTCAATTAAGTCCTTCAACATGATGTGCCGTCACCTCGGCCAGTTCGGTGATTGTCGGCACTAAAGTGGGCATTAAATGAAGATTGAAGTTTCTTTGCATACGTCAGGCATTTGACGCTCCTGCAAGTGCATTAAATTCAGCTTCATTCCTTGTGTCATAATTTGAGCACTCCACTTGTACGGTACGGGCTTGAATTAATGTCTTAATTGGGAAAATATTATGAACAGCCAAGAAAGTTTGCACGAGCAGTCGCCGACTGTGACTTTTCGTTTCCGGAGTGTGTTGTTTGTTAACGCGCTTTATTGTGCTGACTTCTTAATGAACTGGGGCAGGGGGGTAAAAGTTTCATTTCGAAAACTTTAAGAATTTTGAAAATGTGTGTTTTGGATGAAGATTCTGCTGGCTTGCTAGCTAGAGGATCTGAATGGAAAATAAATCAAATGAAAAAAAGAATGAACGAGCATAAATTCACAAAAATATGGAAACAGGGTGGCCCAAAAATACTCAACCTATAATAATTGTATAATTTGTCTATTTTGAAATTTATGTTTTTTCAAGTCGCCGCTGATGAGGTGAGGAACTTGTGTTTGAGAAATCAATACAATTTTTATTTTTCTCTTTGCAATAGGACTTAAAACCTCTTCAACTCTTTTCCCACACCTGAAAAATTTTGAACTGAACTATCAACATGAGTTCAAAATATCGAAACTGTAGCAGCTATGCGAATGTGTCGAAGTTCATAGGTTAGGATGACATTCCATTACGCCTTAGAAAACTTACCACGGATTGTCCCTCATAATTTACTAGAGCATATTAACCTCAAGTTTGCCTCAGACCTAGCAAGTTTCAAAAGTTTTCCATGCAGCTAAAAAAAAAAACAGCCCACATCTCCTGCTGTATTTTGAGCGATTGGCATTTTAAGTTGTCTGTCGAAGATCCTCGAGAAAATTATGGCAAAGTAAATAATTAAACGTTTATTATTAAATAATTGCTGTATGCTCAGCAATCTGTCTTCAGATGTTTCACAAGTATCCTTAATATACTAGATAGACAACGGACTTTGCTCAGATTCTCGAAGGTATTTGACGAGTTTAACCATAAAATCTCGGGTGTGAGACTTAGGAACAACTTCAAAGTATGTTAGAAGGTGGATTACTTTGTAAGTAGTTTTTATCTGGTATATCGCAAATGGGGGTTTTAGCTTTCTTAAACAAGGTGTTCTGCAAGGCTCAATTTTAGGACCCACACTTTTTTGGATGGTTATAAATGACTTACTAATATTCTTTGTATGATTTATATATATATATATGTATATGCAGATGATGTCCGATTTCACCGAGCGAATTTGACATTAAATAGCTCAAATGAACTTAGTCTTCGTATTGATGTAGAGCTGAAAAGCATTTGCATTGGTCAGAGTCATTTGGATTATTGCTAAGCCCGAATTAAGCGCAAATTAAACCCATTTCAATGATAAGTTTTAATTTGAATCTATTGTCCGTAACGAGTAACGAGTCTAGCTGAAATTGGTAAGCCGTCATACCGCAACTCTTTTCCTGATTGAGAGCCCTTACAAAGAAGAACACCATCAAAAGATAGTAAGCGTTTATTTATTCTTAAAGCCAGAAAAAACTTTACCCTCCGCCTTTGAAAAGGCTAATGGCTTTGCTTCGTGAAGCACCACCGGTACGTTTGGGGTCTCATCATGAGTCTAGTCGTTCGAGGTCAGGCCTTCTTAACCCAAAGATACATCAATTGGCAATATGATATCTGGGCTGGTCTCGTTAAGTGAATTTTATGTGTTTAATTATTTTTCATCCGGGCGTTGAACGATAGAAAAAGAATTAAAACGGCTTACTAGACTGCAATTTCGGGCAACTGCCAACCCCGATGTCTTCGAATCAAGGCCTCCCAAACAGTTCCTAATAGAAAGGATACGTTTCACTGAAACAGAGCCTAAAATGTCCATAGGCAGGCAAAGTCATATCGGCAGTTGAAATATACCTATAAATAAACGAAAGCGAAATATAATTTAATCCTGCCACACAAAAGATCGCATGATAGCACTGCTTTTCTAAAACCTTTTTGGCGTCAAGATTTTGTCGAGTATACCGCGATAGAGCTTGGTTCTATACAGGCTTTTCTCTTTACGCGCTGTCATACGCGTTCTTGAACACGATAAAGTACCAATGTGGAGCTCCTGAGCTATTTTTCAAAATTCTTTTGTAGTTTGAAGAAATAATTGATTTTGGACTTTCTTGGTCCGAAACGTCGCTAATATAAACCAATCATGTTACTGATTAACATGTGAGATAGCTGTGCGGGAGTCATTGGTTCAAAGTAATCGGCGTTGTCAATTGATCGAAAAAGTGTTTGGTAAGTTGGTTAGGGTGAGCTTGAGAAGATTGTTAAAGATGGTTAAAGTGGTAGAGTTGTAGTGGAAGAGGGGTAATGTCGGAGGGATAACTATGGAGTGTCTTGATTTGAATGGTCGGGAAATCTTTTTGTTCATTTTGCGAAATCCATGATCTCACCCATTCCAATTTCTTTGAAATGCGCAAAATCCAGTATCAGTGCTGAACCCAGTATTTTATGTCGCAGTCGCGCTGATGCTGGGCATTGGCAGAGGAAGTGCTCCAGACCTTCCTCCTCCTCCTCACAGGTTGGTGGCTGTTCCCTGCAACTTGCCTAGACAGTTCGTCCGCTTTTTAGTTTCCCGTTAGACTTTTGTAGCCCGGAACGTTGTTCACTGTTGCTAGTTTGTTAAGTTTGTGTTTGGACTTACTTACCATGTCGATACTGAAACACGGTTTGTGATAGCTTTGATATATTGAGTTCGGTGAGCTTTTCTACTCCAGTTAGTATTGCGTAAACTTCTGCTTGAAACACCGTGACGAATGGTTCAAGATGCATCGATACTTCTATCGGTGAGTTCGGGCAGTAGATCCCTGCCCCCCACCCAGAAGATATTTAAGAACCGTCCGTTTAAATTGTATTAACACCGGGGTCTCTTGTCGTGTTTCCGTCCGTGTAAGAAGCTCTAGTTGAAAAAATTGTCTTAAAATTGTTTTTGAAGGTGAACATTTTCTCATCTAGGTCTGTTTACAATTTTCCAGTATTTTTTCTGTCATCAAAATGACCCAGTGTCTTGAGTCTTATAGCCGCGAGTCCTGCTTGTCTTTTCACTTCCAGTTGTACTGGTGTTATGTTAAGAATTGCTTCGTTGGCAGTGGTCGGCGTGGAGTTTTATGCGCCTGTAATTCCTAGGCATGCCAACGGTTGCACTTACGTGAACCTGTCGGCTACATATTTTTTATCTATCGAGTTCCACCATACTATAATGCCGTAAAGAAGGGTTGGTTGTATGTATATCCAGTGGACTTGTTTTGGTTTCAGTCCCCAGGACTTCCCAAATGTCCTCCTGCATATCCAATATGTCCCCTCTTGGCTTTCATAGTGCGTTCCTCCAGGTTTTTCCTTCAGTTGAGTTTCTTGTCGATAATCACCCCCTAAGTACTTCTCGCTGTTTTTGATTTCAAGTTTAGTACCTCCAATCTCAGGGATGTGGAAGTCAATAATTTTGGTCTTTTTTGTTAAGAGGGCCAAAACCGTTTTGCTAGGGTTAACAAGTGTAAGTGTTGCTAAACATGAAGTGTTGATGTACTTCAACCTCCCGCCCCGAATAGTTTTTCTAGATTGAAAATTTACCGGACTTCGCGGTAAATTAAAACTTAACTTTGACGGAACACAGAAGTGGAAATGCACGTTACTCTGGTTAGAAACTACCCCACTTCCATTCATAGTAGATCTGGATCCAAATGTTCTTTGATAAACCTTTAAAATTTACAAACAATTGACATGTCAGATTAAACTTAAGTCTTTTATAACTTTTCGGGAACATGGATCAAGCTTTAATTATTAAAATAAAAGTATATACTCTGCCCAACTGGATAATTTGTAAATTGCCACACCTCACCAGAAAATAGAACGAAAATCTCCGAATTCCGAGATTCCGCTTTCAGTTCGTTTATATAAGTTAAAAAAAAGTTTGACAAACTTCTCCTGATGAATTTTCAAAAAAGTTTTCGAGCTCCTGTTCGAAAGTTATGGACTCTCCTGCCAATTTCCTCAAATCATTTCCAAAACACATCAGTGCCAACATAGTTCCACAACCACCGGCACTATCCAACTGATTATTATCAGCTACAGGATTTTAGATTTACAACTTAATCATTGCAATTCTTCTGATGGAATACCTTTCTATGGAAGGTAAAACCACGAACCAACCACAGGATTTATCCTTAAACCAAGTTTCATCCTATTTAAACCCAGAGGACATTACCTTACTGGTAAGGTGTACTGTTCTTTAGTCTGGACAATGGTAGTCCCACAGTCATGTGAGTCCTTGAACAAAAATTTACTTAAATCAACCAGCAAAGAGCGAACGTTGTTTGCAAAGAAAGAGTTCGTTGTAAAAAGGAAACCTTGAAAAATACTTTAAAAATTAACTCCAATTAGTTTAAGTTTACTTCTGCATGTGTTTGTTTGAAGAAATAATATCCTTCATCGATGTGATGCATAACAACCCCATCAACGAGATACTTATATCCTTAAGCACATCCATCCAATACAAATTTGACTTATTCAATTATATTTGTGTATCCTTTTGACAATCCTTATGTAAAAGAAAAGCGAATAGAGTTATTTTTATTCGTCATTCTCACTTCCTTTTTCATTCTATTTGCAGGACATTCGAACGTACGACACATTCTCGGCTGACTTATTGAAGTGGACAATGGGAGCCTTGGGATTGAGCCGAAACGATGTTTCTCATTCATTGATACGACGGCGCAGGGTGTTGTGCACGACCAAGGGATTGTGTTTCAATCCGAATGACATTGGCTCGATGTGCTGTCCATTTTGATGCTGCAGACCGACCCTGGAGACACTTTGCAACACATTTCGACAACCATTACCACTTTATTGGAGAGCTAGGATAAAAACCCAAAGGATATTTGCTTAATGACAATGATGAAAACTGACATGCGGTCCTATGGACCGTGAGAGTGTGGAAATGCATTTTTTTCTGAGATGTTTAACAAAGTGTTTATTGAATAAAGAGAAAGGTCTTAGAAGAAGAAGGCTGGTTGGTGCTTAAGGTGGTTTATGGGTTAAGCTGGTTCTTCGATTACCCTGTCGTCTTAAAGATGAGTTTTTAATTAGAATCTTGAGATCTCACAAGCATGTTCAAATGGCTTCTAATGTAGTTTTTTCATTAAAATAAGAAACGGTGTAGCTCATTGACTCTTTCCTCAGCATTCAAAATAGAGTTGGTCATCATATAGAACCCTGAGGGACTGCATTATATGATTTTATATTGCGTGGGATGTTACGGCATGGATCTAAACGTGAAAGATACTCTTTATCCTTTACTCTTTATCACAGTCGATCGAAAGTTTTTAGGCTGTTATCTGCACTGGCAGTTGATTCCCTGTGGTGTTCAATGGCTGTTATGATCTCGACTGCGATTTCTTTGGATAGCTTGTGCAAGAAAACAAGTTTTTTTGCTTTAATTTTTTTTATTTTTGAAGTCGATTTAACTTGTTTTTCAGCATTAATTTACTAGAAAAAATCGTCTGCAACTGGTTTAAGGTGTTCGTTGGGTAAAAATGCATTAAAACCTTCTTGTGGTACCGCTTGGATATGCTGAGCTAACGAAGAAGTTTGCTAAGTCTCTTATTCCAATGGATGTGTTAATTTTTAGCTTTGCGCTTGCACAGCTTGCTTAGATCCACTGGTATGAACCTTTAACATAAAAACCGGCGACCCGATTCTCTCAAGACGTTCAGGAGGCACACAATCAGCTTCTTATAGATGCTCTGCTTCCAAATCAAGCAATACTTGCATTACCGCTGGTACAGAAAAAGGACTGTAGTGCTTCCGATGCGATTCGTACCCGTCTGGTTTGTAAGCCAAACTCTCCAAGTTAAATATCTATCCTCCTGATCAGTATGACATCAGCAACTTTGTGCAAAAGCATAACCAACATTGAATAATCTAAATAACACGTATTTAATTCGTTTCCAATATCAAGTTTGAAAGAAAATAAGTAACTTTCTTTATTTTTTGTCGGATGCTTCGCTAATTTCAACTTAAACACTCTTAAAGCCGAGTGCTTTTTTAAAACGATTACTGTGCCGCCTCAACCCTCAAATATGTGCCTCGGAATACTTTCCCTTAAAAGCCTAAGCCATCACACATAATAACACCATCTCTTTATCTACTCTGTTAGCAATAAAAGGAAACAATCAAAAAGCATTTCTCGAACTTAACTGCCACCATCAGGCACCGACCCAAACTTTTCAATAACGACCGGTCATACCGCTGCAAGATTTATTTCCAAATAAAAAACAAAATGGAAAATGTTTTAGAATGTTTTAACGAAAATTCCAAGAAACACACCAAACCGCAAGGATCCAAACGTTGCCCGCCACCGAGCCGCAGCCAACCGTCGCACATCGACACCAGAGTAAACCTCTTAATAGCATCGTTTAGCGCTATTTATAACACACATAAATAGCGGTAATAAATTTTAAATCTGCTCCCAACACCATCGCCATTTTACAACTAAACGTCCGTGCTCCTAATACGAATACGAGCACTGGTAATGCACTATACAAAAAAGGGCAGTAGCAGCCCGCATCAGAAGACAAAACGACCGACGGTACTACGGTACCCATTATGGAACCGTAAACACTCATTAAACCCACCCAACAGAAACACACATAAACAGGACCAACACGAGCTGGAATATTCCATGAATATTTTTATCATAATCATTAAATGAATATTTCATCCTGCATCGATGAGAAGGAGTTTTATGTCCTGCCTGGTTGACTGGTTCTCATTTGGCCGTATACTGTATCCTTGACGAAGCAGCACTCCGTTGTGAACACACAAAACAATATTTACTTGAATTCCAACAACAAAACTATGAGAATCCTTTTCATCTTTGTTGTCCTGACGGACAGATGTACGGTTGAGAATATGCTGGTTTATGCTTTTTGTCATATTTTCAAGATGATATCGCTGTTGTCCTTGTAGTTTTGAAAATTTTGTCAACGACAAGTATAATATTCGGATTAAGAAAAATTAGTGAGTTAAGGATATTTGATGTGGGCGTTCAGGATATGTTTGTCTCCTTTGCTTGACTTACGTAGTGAAGGCGAAGCATTCATATGTGTAAGGATTTGGGAAATTTAGTAAATTGGATTTTGACATGCGATGACAATCAAGACTGATAGAGCCAACTGCTGTGTGTACAAATCGTAGGGCTCTTTGCTTTCCGATTATATTTTATGGGGAATGGGGGATAGCTAGAGATTGGTATGGGATCTTCTGTAAGGACGAACTAAGTCCCTTTTTAATGGGAATATTTAATATTAAGTCGTAGGTAAGGAAAATATGTTTTTTGGTCGTAGGGCTGTATCACTCGAAAAGGACCAAAGGATACACAAAAGAAATCGCTAGCAAGTAGTGACGACAACGATTGAATAGCAACAAGTTAGAAGCACGAGGAGGTACTGCGATTTGCAAAATTGTTGAAGATTTGACTAAGGGTTTAGTTTAAAGCTTAATCTTAATGAATTTATTAAATTATTCTTGTTGTCTTATTGAAAAGATTGAGCGAAAAATGAGTTCAAGAAAAACAAGAAGGAAGACCACATTGGCTACCATTTAGGTTGAGACTGGTTTTCCCTTCACCAGACTTTGAATTTGTATCTGCCTGTGCACAGTGCACTTATCTATGCAATTTTCACGTTTGTCGTTCAAGGCCATTTTATTTAAAAGATATAAGTGTATTCGAGATGTCTAGTTTCTTGCCACCTTGTGCCTTATATTCCATGATTAATTATTTTTTTAAAGAGGAAGATGAAAATTAGATTTAAACTTATAGAATTTCAATTTTGAAAACTTGAGTTGTAAACTTTATGTATGCCTTTTTTTTAACTATTTATAATTTATTAAATATTTGATTTTATTATTAAATGTCTATATGAACTTTGTTAATAATGGATTTTTAAATTGTTAATTTTAAATTTTGAGTTGTAAATTTTGATATTATTACTTTTTGTAATTAAAATATTATTTTATATTATTTTAATACTGAATTTTTAAATTTAAATTTGGTTTATTTGTTAAAATAATTATTTTTTTAATTCACTTATTCACCAGCTTAATCGATTTTTGAATATTTTTATCTGGATAAACTGTAGCATTTATTTAAAAGTTAATTTCTTGTAATGTAACATGCATGAAATATCTAAATTTAATCACATCGAATTAAAAAAAACCCTGGAAATTTTTTTTTAAGTTGAACCAAAGCTGATCGTTTGCCAAGTCTTAGTGTTTAATTGGGCGTCGATTATAAGAACTAGGCTGCTCTTTGAATAATTAAGACTCGGTGAACATCTCAAGGTAAAATAAAGCATTCTTTTAGGAATGCATACACGAAATTAAAGCCCAAGAATTCAATCTTTTGATTGATGCAATTGAACTAAAAAAAATTGAATTCACCATTCTTTTGAAGTTAATGACTGATTGGTTTTTTAACAATCATCGTTCGGAAAACATTTAAATTCACGCAAGCAAAGTTGAAGTCAGTAATGAATTCGTATGTTTCTTTGAAGTCATTGGGGAATTCACTTTGAATTGATTGAAGTCAGTGAATTCAACTAAAAGTATTTGAATAATTAATTGGATTGACAGTATCTAGTTTTGCAATTTGTTGCTTGTTTCTCATTTTATCGGTAAGGTTGTGATCGGGATAAGACTGATCACAATCTTTACACTTTGCTGCATCCTTACTGGTCCGCTGGTGTGTTTGACGGCTTGCTTGTTTTGCAGTGAGTATGACTGTGAAGAATTAACGATCGTTATTGAGAGTCTTTCCCATGGGTGTGTATTTTGGGCTACAGTTTAAAGGTTTCGTATTACATTTTTTACGTATTTAGCCAAGGGAATTTAAATGTACAAAGTGTGATTTAATTTATTGTATGTAAAGGACCATCGAACCGTACTGTACATCATGTTCGGCATCAGCTATTGCGAAACATGTACATTTTCGTACTAAAGTTGAATTCGTTGCACACCATTGAAATATCGGGACGAGAAAAAAAATAAATTCACTTGGCTCGTATTGCCAAGAAATTCATCTCCGCTACTCTGAGCTTAATTCATTTGGCTCGCACATCGTTCAACTCATTTTGTAAGCTTTCTAAAAACAAAATTGCCTTTTATTACATCACTACAATTCATGATAATTCAAATTGTTTCTATTGAATTCAGTGACTTCAGGTAATTGTATTTGAATTCAATGGAGACTTCGACTAACATTCAATTATGTAATTTAAACAAAATTTTTGGTTAAGATTGAATACACCAATTAAAAAAATCATAAGACTGGTGACTTGTTTTTTTTCAAATCTCAGTCTTTTTTTTACAAAATGACTTCAATAATTCTGGACGAATTTAAGTAGGTATTCTAGTTTAGACATTTAAAAAATCGATTTGCTTTTTTTATATTTTCAAAGTTTAACCATTCAAGAATAAATCTACAAGAGGATTTTTCAAAATTCAAATTATTTTCGGAGATGTCGGTATTCTGCTAACCCGTCATCCAAACTGATTCGGCCGGAACTAATCGAACAAAAGACATTAAAGATTCTCCGTCTACCGGAATCCATATTTCTCAGTAAAACCTTTTGTCCTTTGTATACATTGTAATACAAGAACCCAAGGTGACTTGTATCTTTTATATTTAGTGTTCACTTACGTCCAGCTGCTAACAGTTGAATACTAACCTTCAAATCACGTGGACGTGCTGTGAGTGAAATTAAAATATTGTGAAATATTTTTTTTTAATAAAATGGATAGAAAATCCTTTGCGCAAAGGATTACGCGTCCAGATCGACAGACAAAAAGGCGATTTCACGGCAATAGATTCACGGCACAGGAAGATACCAGTTTTACGAGTGCATCAAAGGAGGCCAGAACTGCTCGATATGAAGAGAGAAACGCGGAAAATAGTTTTTTCAAAGTCCAGGTAGGTCCGATGTATGAAGCAGGAATGGCAGATTGAATAAATGTAAGTCTACAATATCATTTTATGACTTAGACTGCGAAAAACTTTACGCGAAACTTGAAACGCGGTTTTCTCGACACTGTCCTTTTCAAAAGAATACCCACGATTTCTCAGGTTCTGCTGGACCGATTTACCTGAATTTTTTAGAGAGTCTTCTTTATAGACTTGTCATGTGTGGAACTATCCCCATCCCCAAATTTCCATTACTTTTTTTTTGTTTTAAATTCGAAAAATGTGGTAAAAAATTGTTTAGAAAAAATTTCAACTTTTCCGTTGTTCCAGACATTGCTACATTATTCTAGATTAATAATCTTTTTTTTTTGGTTTCAGATTGCTAGGAGGGTTGAAATCGTGAGAATTTTGAGACCATACTTCATCAACTGCTAATTTTTGAATTTTTCAACTTTTTTTATTTTTTTCTGTATTGTTGTGAATACATGAATACATGTAAATGCATAAATACATAAATGTAAATTATAAACTGCCTTTGTTTTTATGACACTTCAAAAATTACATGAAATTCATGCCTCTAGACTAGAATACCCCCTTAATAGAATAATCTTCCCAAAGATCTTCCTAAAAGATTTAATTCTCTCACTCTCTCTAACTCGTGCGACCTCGAAATGTGGAGATGTGTCAAAATTTTGAAGTGCGAAAACCGGACCCATTACAAGAACTCTACAGAAATATTTTTGCTGCATTCTCTTTTAAAAAAATAAACCCGCCACCGGATATCCTGAACAAATAAACTTTTATTTTCGAATTCAAATTAATCTCAAAATAACCAAAAAGCAAATATGTTTTTTTAATCCGAGTTCAGTATTCAATTTGTGGCGTCAATCAGGGAAACCAACACGAGTGGTCCTTCTGTTTACCAAATAGTCAATGTAAACAACAATAATGTTCGATTAATTAACACAAATTAAACTAATTGCGTGCCCCCCCTATGACCGTATATTTAAATATTCAAAATTAGCATACATAAAAAAAATATATATATATATTTACACATGTAAAAATTTACTGCAGTGTTTCACCTGACGAATTAGTCCTGACAGAGGACTCCTTAAACAAAAACAAGCAAAACACCAACAAAAATGAAACGAATTACAATTTACTGTTTACTGTGTTACCAGTTATTTTATTAATTCACTTGCCTGCGTGTGTGTGAGTGTGTTGATGGCTTTGTTTTGTTTTTAGTTGGTCAGCCTGATGGGAAAGACAATGTGTTACACCATGAGCCTTGGGCTTGCTCTGGCCAGGCTAATGGGCAAACGATTGGACTCAGTGGCCATCCGGAGTATCCTTGTTGTCATTTGGCAAGCAACTGAAAAATACTATGAGTGGACACATCGAATGTGAACAAGTGTACAAATGGCCTCATTCGCTGTTTTAATTGATCGTCAATAGAGTGGGCGAGGGTGTGAATGGCCGATAGGGATGTCGTCCGGTGCGATGGACAAGGATATTCATTCTCGTTTCTCTCAGTGTATCTGTTGATGGTTTTTATGTGATCCTGGGTTTGTGGTCTCCGAAATTGGCGGTTGATGTGTGGGGCGAAAATAAAAATCTCGTTCCCTGTGGCAGGACGGGGAAATTACAATTAATGGTCATCTGCGGAATGGGTTAGTTGTCAAATCAACTACGTTCAATTTGAAAAAATGTGTAAATTGGACGTATTTAGTGGGCTTATTTAAATTAAATAGATTTATTTTTTTTCGTTTCCCTCGAATGTAATGGAATTTTAATTGTATTTACATTGACCACAAAAAGAGGTGTTTGTTTTTAGGCGAAGGATAGATTGGAGTGAGTGTTGCCCCATCGCAGGAGCAGTCATAGTTTCGTCATATCACCATAAACGTTGGACTTACAGTGCAGTTCGAGGAATATCGGTCAATCTTTTTCTTACACTTTCAGATGACAGGTCTTGGAATTTATGACAGTAATGATGTCATTTGTGAAAACTTTCCAATATGAAATAAAATATTTTTTTTTTCCAAGACTTTAGTGGATATCAAAATCGATCTTTTTCGTGCTACGGGAAAAATAATTTCGGCAAGTAAAGGCTGGACTAAGATCAATCAAAAAAGTACTGTAATCTGATTTCCCAATACCTAAAACTTTTCAGATAAAAACGATTACTTTGAGCTCAGGACCATTTATTAGACTCAAAATATATGAAATGTTGTCTTATTCGATGAGTGCACGTTAAAGCTGCATGTTGGAGATGAGAGGATTCTTTCGCGAAGGGAACCGAAGGAATCTTACAGATGTTGATAATGGGAGATAATGGTATTTTTGAATGGAATTTTTCGAATTCAAAGGTACATGTACACTAGAACCACTTGCAGGTTAATTTTCCAATATGACAGTGCTCCTTGTCACGCAGACAAAATCGGGAGAATGAACTTGTATTTTGGAGACAGCAATGTCTAGATGCTCAAAAGACCTTCCCACAGCCCTGATCTCAATCCAATTGTCTGTCATGGAACTTAAGATGGTAACGATGGAACCTTGAATACCATACCTGGATTCACATAGAAAAACCTATCCAAGTCAAGGAATCGCAGGCTTGCAGGGGTAATATTTAAAAGCAAAAGGAGGCCCAACCATGTACTGACAGAATAGACTGCGTTTCTAGGGTGAAATCCAAATAAAATTCCGCACTGATCTAGTATTTTTCTGTAATACCTTATCAAGGGCCAGTTTCGCAAAAACCATATATTTTGGGGTAACAAATATTTGGGTGAACCCGAACAAATCATGAGGGGTCAGGAACCCCCAAATAAAGGACATCAGTGTCATCCCACAGAGATGATGGAAAGTTCGCACACAAAGAAGATGAAATCTTTTTCAGTTCACATTTGGATATGTATTCATGGTCAGCGGCAGACTTAAGCAGTCCGTATTAGGGCGAAGTTCGTCAGCATCAGTTGCATCAGTACCTGTCGCCCGAATCGTGATGTGTCTAGCTATAACTTCTCAAAACAGCTAGACATGACGTCGCCAAGTGCGTAGCCAATTTACCTTACAAGGTGTCGTCGGATAAAATCTAGTCCGGGATTTTAGGGCAGGATTATGTCCAATGTTCAAGCAGATACTCGCCACCTGTTGATCGGTTTGAAGAGCCCGTATATCAGCACGCATTTAGACGATCTTTATGGAATCATTAAGTATGTTTGGCATCTTGTTGTCTGAACGGCATCATGAAGTCCTGTCCGAGTTTAGACAACGCATCGTGCTATAATTCTTAAAAGATTCGTTCGAAACTAACACATTAACATCCAACGGTCCGAATCATTCCTCCAACTTTTGGCGATCAAAAAGATAAAAAGATAATCACCCGACGTCATCACAATATACCTGCAAAAAGTATCCTGCATCAAATGAAAGAATTGGGACGTCCTTCAAAGTATATCTTCCTCTTATTCCGAATGTCTGCCTAGTTGTTGGGAATCGCAGACACTCGCTGCCAACGTGGGCCGTCATTGAAGCAACAGTGAAGTCGGGATAGTAAAATTTATCAAGTTCACGAAAAGATGGTGGTCAAGCAATCGCGGATGCTAAAAAGCTTGATCATGGAGGATGGAAAGTAAAAATAGCGTAGACTTAGATCCTCAAATGACTCTGTCCTCAACTAAGAAGGACCATAAAAAAAGTCCTTTTTTCTGAAGAACAAAAGTAACCGTTTATTTCCGTGTTTCATATAAATGGTTTTTCAACAGGGACGCTACAAAAGTAGAGCGACAGGGACAGCAAATGACGCCATATTTCTTGCCGCTCTTTTGACATTTCTCTTCAGTAAGATTTGCAATTTCATGATGGAAAGATACACGAGCTAACAACGAGTCGAAATTATTTAAATTTACTACCGATCAACAATTGAGCGTCTAGTGGAAACATTTGAATCCACAGGCACAGTACAAAAGGTTCCCGTGCCAGTGAGACAAAGAAGTGCCCGTTGTGTCGAGAATATTGCTGCCGCTGAGGCTTCAGTTGCAGAAAGCCCAAATGTGTCTCGCACACGTCGTTCTCAAGCGTTGGGCGTCTCTGTGACGTCGTTGTGGCGAATTTTGCGAAAAGATCTTGACCTACATCCTTACAAGATTAAATTGACGCAAGAACTGAAGCCGCTTGACCACCAGAAGCGTCGTTTGTTCGTGAATTGGACTGAGCAACAACTTGAAAATGATTCGGATTTTCATCGAAATATCATCTTCAGCGATGAGGCTCATTACTGGCTGAATGGCTCCGTCAATTAACAAAATATGCGGAATTGGTCAGGCAGCAATCCACACGTACTCCATGAGTCATCATTGCATACCGAAAAAATTACGGTTTGGTGTGGTTTATGGGCCGGCGGCGTCATTGGCCCGTACTTCTTCCGTGATGATCAAGACCAGCACGTTACTGTGAATGGGGATCGCTACCGTTCTATGACAACCGAATATTTTTGACCCAAGTGGATGATATGGACTTGGAGGACACGTGGTTCCTAAATTGGGTTCAGTGTCTGGACTTCTGCAAGCGTGCCCTTTCTTTACTTTCACAGGAGTAAAGAATTATTTAAAAAAAACTTTTGTAGCGCTTTTATTGAAAAACTCTTTATGTTTATATCCTTGAATCTTCGAAGAAACTTTGCGACCTTAAATGTTATCAGATTTCGAGGGAGTCACACCCGTTTGGATATGTACTTGTTGGCATGTTGTGTTCCTCCAAAACACCAGTTTCCATTAGAGAATAGCTAGTTGAGTAACATGGCACACTAACACAACCGACCCACGCGACGACACGAGCCAAACACATTTTATCACGAATAAATTATTCAAGCCCATGTGCTGTGGCTTGAACAAAGAACTCCTTGTCTTTCATAATCTAAGGCCGTTCGAAGCTTAACTCCTCGTGTCCTCGCGGTACCTCACATGCACAACACACACAAATTGTACTCAAGTACAAGCGCGTTTGATACCAAAAGGACCCTTTTGTGTTTAAGTACACCTTTGTTAACTAACTGTAGCCAACCGCTCGAATGAAGTTAATTAAGGTTGGTGTGTTGTAAATTACATTCAAACGGCAATTTTTTTTTGCCCGTGTGTGCGGTCATAAAATTTCAAAGGATAACCAACTAACGGCGAAACTGAAAAATCCATAAAACAAATGCATAAAACGAACCAAAGAAAAAGTAATAAGCAGGAAAGGAAAAAACCCCTTCCATCCAAATGTCAAACAGGATGTGTAAGGTGAGTGTGGTTGTTAAATTTTCCAGATTACGTGTTGCTTTGCTGCTGCTCCTGGGCTCTTCTGCACTAAATTACCTTCAACACTTGAAGAATTCAAACTACATCACTCTTTGAATGTACGGTTTCGGGGAGGGTAACCAGGCTGACGAGGATGTGCCACATAAGTTGGTTGCCCAAGGGCAGGACAACTGTAATCCTTGTAACCTGATTGTGGACACACAGTTTAGAAATGCAGGATGTGTTGGAAGTGTTGTACTTCACTGTGGCTGATGAAGTTGGCACTGTTGCAATGGTGTTGGTGGTGGTAATTGCCGAGATAACCTGAAAGAATCCGAGTGTATCTGAAGAAATGAGGATTTTTCATCTTTTTATGGTTATTTGGGTTATGAAATCAGTTTATTTAAGTTTGAGAGTGATTCAAACCGAGGTTTTTTAAATTAAAGAGCTAAGCAAGAGTTGAGTCTTAGTTCTCTCGTGATTCATTATACATGTCCTTTAAAACCTTTCGGCGGATGGGTTTTTAAGAAATAAATCTCAGATGATCTTTTGAGGGAGGAAGGTCAACAATGAGGTTTCTTGTGAGTTAGAAATTGCTTAAAGAAGGACAAGAAGAATGCGGATTTTATTTTTTTAACTAATTAAACTAATATCCTTTTAGAGCGTACACTCGGCTAAGTGATGCAGCGAGGTTGATGGTGAATATTTCCCTTCAGCTTCATGACAGATTGAGGGTTGCAAGCATTCACTTTGCTGATGAGGTACCCCTAATGCTCCCATTGCATGGGGACTCCGCAAAACTGAGCAGATTTCATAGAAAAACTACAATAACTGAATGGAGGTTCTACCGGGTAGGCCCAGTTGCACCATCTTACTGAAACCACAAGATGGACGAATTTGGTAAGAAAAAAAAACAACTTAGTGCGAGACGAATACGCACACGAAGGGTTCCGTACCACAATATTATTTTTACTAATATTAATGCCCGTTAAAGCAAAAAGTTTCAATTGTCTTCCTGTTATGGTTGAGAAGAAAGTCCTGTGAGAAGTGGACAGTTGGACTGACAGCTCAGTAAAAGGTTTCCGTTGGCACCCTTTGAGGATGGATCCCTAAAAAAAATTTCCGATCGTGCGTTCAGAACTTTCGTTTGCGCAAATTTTGCCTTATTTCTTAGAATTTAAAACATAAAGGACTCAATCATTCCGTTCGTCAAAAGGATCGTGTCGTTCAGTCGCTGATAACATGAGTGTGCAGCTCCCTACCGACAATTTCGCTTTCTGACGTGCTTATTCAAAAAGAAATGATTTGAAAAGGATAACATTTTAAGCCTTTTTTTTAGAGTTTCATGACATTAAAATGAGTGGCAACGCAGTTTTCTTCAGCGACTTTGATTTTTATACAAGCTCCGTTGTACCACCAGAATTTTTTGCAATGTACTCGATGTTCTGATGGAATCTTACCGAGAGGGTTTTGAGTGCGCAAGAAGTTTTGCGGCATCGAAGCCTTCTGTAAAGCCTTCTCACCTATCCAACACGGTTTCCTTAAAAGCAGATCAACTACTACTTGTCTTAAGATTGTAGTGAAGTTGATATTGTTGCTACAGATTTTGGATGATCGGATTACCTTGATTACCTGGATAAACCATATATTTCTATCCTTTTTAGATCCTCTACAATTGTCTCAATTTAATCACATCCGACGCTCCTCAAGGTTACCACGTTGTGGTAAATTCGTTATCAAAAATACTCTTATTATTTCTATCTACGCTGCTTTCATGCCATTATAGCCTTCTCTCCATGGCTAGATAAATAGATTTTCAACCTGGTATAAAAAACATTATTACACTTCAATGTCTCTAACTTCTCAAGCCATTGCGTTCCTCAAAGAGCGTTTCCGTTCTTCCAATACGATTTACTTTATAAATATTGAGCGAATCCCCTCAGTGAATCCTTTATACGATTTTGAAATGATCTTTGACAAGGAACTACTTTTTCGTTCCCTACTCAAAATTCGAACCCAGATTCGCGCACCAAGGGTTCCGTACAAATCTGTAGGTACATAAATAAAAGTTCACCCATTACGACAATCAATAAAAAACAAAAAAAAAAACATTGCTTCATGCCTAATTTTAAGATTCTATGTCGAATGGAAGTAGCCTTTAGGTTTTGATTCCCTTGAGAGTAGTTGCGAGTTTGAAAATATGTGGCTTAAATTGCTGTTCATTTTGATTGCGTTGACATAGAAGTTTGATTTTTTTACAACTTCAAGTGACAGTAGACCTGAGTATTTGATATAAGTAAATTCTAGGTTGAAACCTCCACGCGTTCCTGAGAAAAAGGGTATTGACAGACATAAGGACGGACGGGCAACAAAGTAACCCAATAAGTGTTCCGTTTTTTCTTTTCGAGGTACGGAACCCTAGGCAGATAATACTGAAATGGGTGCATTGAAAAGACTTATCCCCCCCCCCGTTGTTGCGGCAAATAAAAATGCCTGCTTTGTGTTGGTGTGGGACGAACTCTATCTAAGCATGCTTTGGAGATGTTTTGGGGTACGCCCGAAGTCATGATATCTTCTTAAGGTGCTGTGAAAATTTCAGCAGAAAGTCCAACGACACCTGCATCCCTGACCTTGGTTATCGTTGCTTCCACCACAATTTTCTTGTGAGAAGCTGATGGTCGTCACCTCTTCTCGGATCGTAGAGCTCGCTAGCGATACTAATCTCAATTGCGCCGGGCGAAACCTAACATATCAAGGGTGGAATCTCTGACTGCTCCCTGACAGTGTCGCAAATATTATTCTGTGCTCTCTTGGGAGGTTTTGAGATACGCACCGGCTAAGTTATTCCTGCTCGGAGATCTTCTCGTAACGGTTTTGGCGTCTCCCTGGTTGCAACTCAGTAGTGAACCGAGACAATGTTCTCTTCTGATAAATTCTAGACATCCAGAATTCTCGAAAAGTGTCTTTCGTCAATCGGAATATGATTGGTTAACCTTCTTGATCTGGATGCTAAGGTGTGGGAAGAGTGTGACTTTGTCTTGCAGCGGAATCTATCAGCCTTACTCTGTTGTCGGAGGTGTCGTTTAATCGGCAAGCACATTTTTTTTTTGTGGTGACATTCTATTTTTCCGTTGGAGCAGATGAGGCTCTATGACTTATTTTTTCTGTGGCGTGATTAGTGCGAAAGTTGCTTTGTCTTTGTTTTGTGATTCTTGTGTTTACTCAAAAAAGGCGCTTTCATGGAAGCAAACGATTACAAGCTGTTCATTGGCACAGTCAATACGAGTATATTCCAACAGCAAACAAGCACTCAAATACAAGAGATAATTATGAAACCACCCAACTCAGATAAATGAATCCTGAAGTTTCCATCAAATTGCTTTTGCATGCGGGTATGTACTCACCCCAAAACAGGCTCTATTCCACAATTCGTTGGATATTTGGCCAAAGTAGAGAGCATTAGATGCGATGATTCACATGTGAGTCGTCGATCAATAATGGGAAAACAAAAATAATGATACGAGATACTTTGGCAGCACATCGATGCGATGCCCAGTCAACCACGAAAAGAAATAATAACGAGCAGAGAAGAGATTTTCGAAAATTGATTTCCACCAATTTTGGGGGGGTTGGTTCCATCTGGGAGGAGAACACATTTTCATAATTTCACTGTATACTCGGATATGAGACTGTACACCGAAGAAGGTCTTGAAAATTCGATGAATGAGATACTTTTTTGAGATTTGGTCATCAGTGTTTGGTTTGTTTCGAGAATAGTGGATCTGAAATCAATCATAGCGACAATCGACTTTAGGAACGTCATCAATCTCCTTTGATTAGGAGAGTATCTCTAGATAAGACTCTGTGATGAAAGATAAGAATTTTAGAATGCAAAAAACGAATTGAGATTGTGATGTGATTAATGTGAAGTTGATGTTGAGCCTTTGAGGGTTATGTTGAACAGTGGGAAGAATTTCGATGCATTTATGGAGATAGATGCTGTGTAGACAGCAAGCGTGTTATTTAGCTTGCAGAGTGAAGAAGAGTTAGAAAAAATGTCCATGTTCATGTGTTTTTTGCTTAAAGTTACTATTTTTAAAATAAGAACTTTTCTCGAACGGATCAATTTTTTTCGTGCATTTTAGGTTAATTTTTGATGAGCTTGATATACTTGCTTTTTTGCGGCGTGTCGTTTTCGTTTGGATGCATTGTTATCTGAGGCTTCTGTGTCTTATACATGCCAGCTATCCAGGTGGAATTGCTCAGGGACAGGGATCGTAACTGGCTTCTGTCAGGTTTAAAACCAATCAGTAAGCCCAGTCTTTCTTTTTCACACGCAGACGAGATCGACATCATCGCTCGTTCCAAGCATGGCGCTATGGAAGCATTCACGATTGGCGATTGAAGAACAGGCGAAACGGGTTGGTTTTATTACCAATGAGGACAAAACAAGATATATGCTGTCAACCAGAAATAGATTTTCGAAGAAGTTAATGAGTTCAACTACCTCGGAACTGATATATCCTCCACAAATAACATCACATTGGATATCCGACAGAGAGTAATCGTAGGCAATCCTGATAGTTCGGTTTGTTAAAAAAACTAGGATTCAAACTCCAAAAAGGAAGGCCAAAAAATTCATCTTCAGAGTCTTCGCAGCCAAGCCACCAGATTAAAGAACACCAAACTACCGGTTCAAAGATCCACGAGTCGTTTATCCAACGAATTGAAAGCAGCGAGCCCGGGACCGTGAAGTGCTTACATTTCGCTTTAGTGACAGTAGACCACATTGAGTTTTGGAGGCATTCAATTCCGCTCTGTTCATAGAGCCCCATGATACTATGCTGCTAATATCGGAATTAAATGAGTTAATCATACGCTGCCGTTCCATTTCCATGGTCACAGTTGAGGAATGAGAATTTTATAAAGAATATGTAAAATTGAGGATACTATCATCAGACCAAAGTTGAGGCCCTGGTCAATCCCGGATTGAAGTGGCATCTGTTGAGTAGTATGAACAGCGAATGATTGAATTGGATTAAATGTACCCGACAATGGATCGTTTATGAAGATTAACGAATGAGTCGGTGACAAAACGGATCCCTGCGGAACACCAGCATTCGTATGGTGGGTTGCAAACTTTATGCCATTCAATTCTACTTGAATTGATCGTTCCGAAAAGAAGAAAAATGTATAAGGATCGACGTTTCGTAACAATCTTACTTTCACCACAAAGATTGGTTCCATTTTTCGGTGAGATAAATAAGCAGTGGACCTTAGGCTACGAAAACATTGATCGGTCATGGAAGGCAAGATTCATCGAGCACATGTACCGGCTGAGAAACGTTATTGATATAATCAGTATGTTCCAGGTACAACGACTCAGGTAATTTAAGAGCGACCAAAGCGATTTTATAAAACGCAGTTGGAGGCAGCAAGCTAAAGGTAAAACTGATTGTAGAAGTTAGGTGGTTAAGGTCCATGATCAATCCAGACTGCAGAGCCTGTTAAGAATTTTATCCTCGAATTCAGTCCGTACATTCTGTTGTGTTATACAAAGTTATCATGAATATATCGTAGTGTCAATCGCCACCTTCGACAGATTCATTTGCATTTGTAAGTTCAACAAGTTCGAGAGAAGTCTGCTCAGCGCGTCCTTCTTTTATTGGAACATTACCACTCCTTCTTATTCCAAAGTCGGCGATAACCGTCATTTCGACACTTAGTCTGCAATGAGTGTTCCACAGAAGCAACTGTGGAGGAATTGAAGGCGCAGTTTGTAGGACTACACGGCACATATTCCCAAGGCGTGTTCCAACCGGAGCGTTGGTCTAACTGGTCGCGGTGGTAACTAATTAACTGTCCCTATGCGGGCTCTCTTAGTTAAACCTACTGCTTATTCAGTGTCTTCGACTTAACCTGACGGGTGTTTAATTTTTACATTGAAAACAACTTAAAACTTAGAAAATTAAGCTTAAAAAAACTTAGTTGCAAAGACTGTTATAATACCTACTTTAAAATAACTCAACTCTAAATTAAGGATCTTAACTAACGTAAGTTAAACGTAGCGGTACCCCTAATCTTTCCTGGATGAGACCTATTGAATCTAGGAGGAGAAAAGTCTCTGGGGGGATAAAGCCGCAACTTGAACCCGCTCTTAATATCTCTCATTGGGGAAGTAGGCACCGAAGATCAGATTGTTAGCAGAGTCCATTGCTCTTGCAACGTGATTTCGTGCCAGCTTTATTAGAAAATTGTCTATTCTCATTATTTTTGCTCTGTTATATAGGACCTCGTTGGGATAGAATTTTTTGTATTCAGACTCTGGAGTTCTGTATAAACCTAGGCAGGCCCTGAGACATTGCCTCTCAAACAACCGAATCCTTTCCATCAAGCTTACTCCGACGTTGAAACACACGGGGCATCCATAGACGAGCAGAGAATGGATGAGGGCCATGAAGCAGAGAACTTTTACCCTAGCATCGACGTCCTAACAATATAGTTTCGCATTTCCGAAAGTTAATCTTTAAATTCCAGTCATCGCAATAACGCTCAATCTCATCGAAGTCACGCTGCAAGAGATTTTTAATGTCTTCGATCTTCGGACCTGATCTGTACGCAATTCAGTCGTCTGAGTACGCTATGGCATGAGGAAGGGATTTTACAAGGTCACTGGTGAATATATTAAAGATCGGCGAAATGACAGCCCCCTGTTGCAGACCATTTATAAATTTAAATAGCCCATTAGAAGTTAAATTGCCATTTTTCACAATGAACTGTCTCCGCTTCCTTGCGAACGTACGATCAGAATCATTGGATTGCTGACCCGAGATGAATTGCAAAACGCCGAACGAGCCCCCCATAAGCAAGTGCAACGGGATGCATTTTAAGATGATATAGTCCATTTGTCATCAAAGGAGAAAGTTATCCGTCCCAGCCCTCTTGTTTCGCTGTGACCACACATAGACAAGAATGGCATTCTTCAATCTAGGAGCAGGATAGACAAGTACGAAGAAAGCAACATCCTATAACCAATCTGATAGAAGCGTAGTATCAAGAGCTGTATCAGCCTCAAAACTAGGAACTGTGCCAAAAATTGTATAATCCGCAACTCTGAGCTGTATTTGGGAAAACACGGAGTCAATATCAAAAGTGCAAAAACGATGCCGCAAAGCCGCTTCCACCGGTGATGGCAGAGCTTCCGGTAGTCAGGTTGGCTTCCGTTAGCCGCCCGTTCGCATTCGTGGGAAATGTTGTTTTTAGGCCGATGTCAGTAGTAAACTTAAGGAGAGTAGAAAAAAGGTGTGCAATTCAAATAACGCGCTATCCATAGAGAGATCGCACATTCCCTCATTATTGAATCATTCAAAATTTCATGGCGCGTCGATGAACACCAATCGAACTCTTTGGGGACAATGGAACGAATTTCCGTCGCACCGAAAGCGAGAGAGTCGTATAAAAATATTGACACCAGCAAATTTATGGGGGCGTTCACTACTGTCCCCACTCAATGGAACTTTATCCCTCCTGGATAACCACACATGGGTGAAAGATGGGAGAGACTCCTTCAAAACTGTCCTTTACGAGATCGATAAAGGCCGTCACCCATTGGATGAGTTGCTGTGGAGTATGCTAATGGCCATTGACTAACATCCCAATTAATGTGAATATCTACCAACAATAACGCGGCGTACCAAATGGTTTACACCCGTGACCCCGATAAAAAAAGGTGACACAGCCCTGATCGCAGATCGCAGCAACCCTCGCAACTGCTGGCCAAGAGGAGAATACTCGACACGAAACAGGCAACGAATGGACAAGTGAGAAGTGCCAACGACCTGCGGTTAATCTCAATAGCAGGTCCGCGAGTCATTGAGGAACTGCTTCAAGTTCCTTAAAGTGTCCAGTACCTCATTTTTCATCGACTATGGCGAAAGAGTTTTTCTTTGGAGGCTGCTTAAGAGGATATTAATAAGTATTTTGGAAGACTGTCCTATAAAGGGGCAATTATATATGATTGAGGATGTCTCCACTGACTCAAATAACAATGAAGAACTTAAAAATGTACGCAAAAAGGTAACACGACTTCAAATCCCTCACTCTCACTTCAAGTGTCCCTGAAAAGATATTTTTTTCAAGAGCTGATATCCCTTTTTTGAAATGGAAAATCCCCGTTCTTTTTTCCAAGAACCAGGAATCATAATCAAGCTAATGCACTGACAGCTCATTCGTATCTAATTACCCCTAATGTGGTCTTTTATTGATATTCATTGGTTTCGTACACGTATCGATCCATTGATGAAGAGCCCACTCGTTTCGACAACGTCAAGGAAAGCAAATAAAACTCGACCTATTCCTGGATTCAAAGCAACACATCCGGACAGGGTGTAGAATCCAACCACCTGACTTATAATGATGATATACCTAATGGGAAGCCATTGTTTAGTCGATGGAGTGGTGCGGCGATAACCACGAGCACCATCGACGAATTTTAAACGCGCTGTAGCTGATTGGATTAATTAAGTTAATTGCTAAATCAGCTTTTAGTGGGGATTAACAATGCATGGCTGAGTCAGCGACGGCGACAATGAGGATTTAAGGGTCTTAATGCAGTGATATTCCTTTGTCGTCTCCATTGACGATTTCCTATCGCCCCCAGACGATGCAGCCTTAGCCTCAAGTGACGCCACTAATAATCGAAGAACCTCTTGGTGACCTTGTAGACAAAATTTATTTCTACAAGTCTGCAAGTATCTTTTGCAAATTTAATCTCAGCAACAACGATTTGAATTTTAAGTGTGATTTTGTTTGTTTGTTAGATTTTTGTCGCACTCGTCTCAGACGTCACTGCATGGGACTGCCGATGGGAGCTAAGGCTTGCATACAGATGTTACAGTCACGTCGAGGTTTAAATCAGATTAGTTATGCTAATCACGACGCTGGAGGCTATGGCGACGCGACGCGTGGGCTTAAGTTCGTTTGCGAATTATCCAAGCAATGCGGGTGGAATATATTAATCCAGATAAGAGCGTTACGGGGAGCTAAGAGGCTATTTTGCAAATTAATATGGGATCATAGGCAGGGTGATTTATTGGATTTGTGGGTGAATGGGGCAAAAAAGGTTAAGTTTGTTGCTTAAGGGCGACAGGTGCGTCTCCTTTATTACTTGTGCGTGTGAATTTATTTATTTTTTTGTAAGGAGGTAATTTTAAACCCTTACAATTGAGGATGCCATCGGAGTAATCTTCAGGATATATATCCTCAGGATAAATCATATGTTGTGAACAACTTCAGGTAGGCCGGTGGCTTCATAAGTCTTCACTTACACAGTGACTTTTCTAATCCATTTGTTCGAATTTCTAGTTTCGAGTACATCAAAGTTCTTGACATCAGGAACGCCGACAGAAGCATGTCTTAAGGTATCACATTGGGTTTAAACGTCCAAAACCTTTATTTTAAAAGATTTATTCATTCTCAAGGAATAATGAGTCTTACAATACACCTGCACAGATCAAGCTGAAGTATAAGGAAACATTTTTTTTATGCAGTGGCTTAAAATTCAGAAGCATATTCGGTTTTGAATTAAAATAGGGACGGAGGATTCGATCTCGCCTCTTCTCAGTATTTTATTCAAAAACCATTTTTTTTTCACGGGACGTACTTGACCACCAAATAAGTGAAACTGCTAAGTAGGATAACGACGTTGACAAACCGCTAAAGGTGGGTGGACCAGTTTTGAAAAAAAAATTAATTGTACCTTAAGATTGATTAAATTATAAGGCAAGAACTAAACCAACCAGGGTAAAAAGGCTCAATATCCGTGGTTTGCCTTTGTCAAGTATATTCAGCTTGTAAGTACCTCTAAATCACACTACAGTATCTTTATAGTATCGTGGCTCACTCCAATTCCGAATTGATTATCTGAGATTAAACCTCTGTTCTCTACCAAATTTGTCAAAGCTCTATTGACAAAACCTTCACCAAAACATTGTTGATGGTCTGATAAGACTTATTGGGGTTGTTCATTCCCCTTTAAAAAAAGGGTTATTCTATTGCTATATTCCAGATCGGCGCACAAAATTTCGGTTCCTGTACGTTTTTGCGTCATTCGACGATCCTCTGCGACATCAATTGACCAATGAGGTCACCCGTCTTTATCATGGACGATTCTATATGTTTTCCACTACTTACTATTCACGGTACAAACCCAAGTCACGCGGGAATTGCGCGATAAGAAACGTGATTAGCCGTTTCCGAAAGCGTTCACAAAGTCAACACTTAATAACAATCACAAGAGATAGACTGTTGAAATTTATAAGATTTTTAAGGAATCTGCATTCTATTGCAACACTCAAGAAGAGCCTTTAGATTTTTTTAAAATTGTTTTTCGAGTAAAAAATTTGAGTACTATGCATGAATTTGTTACAGTGCATGGTCAATACTGTAAGCGCAGGCATAAAAAAACATTATTTGTGTGTTGAAAAGCGGGGCCTTAAGATTCCAAGATAATGACACAGATATGATTGGATCTGAATCACTAAATCGTTAATGAAGGCACAAATTTTGCCTTAAAAGCTTCGTGTTTATTTTATATTAGAATAAGTATCGGCCCATTCACAGAATCTTGCGGAACTCCTTTGGATTTCAACTTGTTGAATGGCTTAAGATAGATTTCATGCAAACCAGAAGATTGAGGGACTGAGGCCCTTTCTTTTACATTTATATCAGTTATCACTTAGGTAATTCGTTTTTGAAATTCGAATTCGCTTATAGACTTCGCTGCTCATAAGCGTGCATTTGGGCATCCGCGTTCGTAAGAAGACCTTCTTTCTGTAGACGTTAAGTGGCCTACAGACTTGTGCACGCAGCGGTGTCGGTGTACGGAAATGTGTGCTGTGTGTGGGTATGCGCGTGGACATTTACTATTCTGTTGAATCCAAATAGTTGTGCAGTGAAGACGGTCGAAATTTTTTAATAGTAAAATGGCAATTCTTGATTGCAAATTTTGGAGATCTTTAATTGATCTATACAGAGTCTCTGGAGCTCTGGCAAAGAAAATCGAATCGAAAAATGAAAAGAAGCATGGGCAGCCTTGTTTAATAAATATAAAGAAATTTACAATCAAAAGATTCCAACATATTGGTCACTTCATTGATCACATGTTTCTGTTTAAATAAAGGTACTAAATGGACGGAATTTGTACGCCATAATTAAATAAACACGCCTTTTATAGTATATGACAGAGTTAAAAATAATAAAATACGTTTCATATTTTTTGTTATTTTATCGCGCATTTAATGTGCAATTAATTTGTTCGTAGAGCGTGAGAAGTGAGAAACTTACGATCAATTTACAACAAATAACATTCAGGACGTCCTGAGCTAAGAAATCAGTCAACAAAACTAGGTATAATCAGATAGACCTACATTTAATTCACTATGGGCGATACTTCTTCCATCTTCTGCTACAGGAGTCACATACAGCATAGGGCATAAAATGGAGTTTATAACAGAAGATCCAGCAAAATCAACTAGTAAATCCGAATTAGCATCTTAATATTTAAGTGAAGTCAATTAAATTGATTAGGCCACTCCCCAATGCAAAACTGAGAAGTATATCTGCTCTTGAGCCGCCATCCAATCGTCAGATTCAGTTTCGCTCTCAACCGTATACCACAACCTTTTAGTTTCGTTCCGACTGTCGATCGTGCTGCATGTTTCGTCGATTCGTCATGAGAGCTCGTGTCGCAGTCGCTTTTCTGTCAGTTCTGTCAAAATTAGCATAAACGATCGCAAATGTAAATTACTTTCAGTTTCATTGTTAAACCTATCGTAAGGCACTTAAAGCCTTCTCGTGATCTCAAACCTGTCAGCTAATCTCCAAATGAATGTGTTTATGTTTTATGGTTCCTATTTTTTCTTAATTGTCGCGTGATTAAGGTCCATTTACGACTTAAAACAGTGACACAAGCCACTCTTTAAAAAAAAAACCGGTGTAGGTGTGAAGGTGTTATAAAAACCTCTCAAGCGAAATTGTTACAAATTCTAGCATATTGAATCTTTTAATTACCGCCCCTATGCCATTGATTATGAGAATATTAAACGACGGCAATTAAGATGAGAATAAAAAAATGAGGAATAAGGGAGACTGAATTCGAATCTGACAAACATAAATTGTTATAGATTGGTCGGCGATAAAAGTTGTGCGGATTTGTGTGCGGCCGACTTTATGGTGTACGTTGAGTTTCGAGCTGCTAATTCATCGTTATCTGAGAGGTTTATTACTTTCCGGGGTAAGCCAGCAGCTTATCAAGGCTGAAGATTGTGGATATTCAACAAAATATTGGGTGAGTAGGGGAATTCTTGAGAAAATTTGTCACTTGATAGGGAATCGGTTTGTTGACATTTGTGAGTAAGCAGCTGTGTGCAGCTGTTTGTGACCTCCTGGTTATTATGGTGTCAGGTTTCCATTTGTGCATTGTTATGAAAATGAATAGATGGATTAGTTCTTAAGAAGTCTGCGTTGATACTTTATGAATGCAATTCTGCTTATGGACTGCATGGGTTCAGAGAATTGTTGGAAAATAACCGTCTTATCTTCTGAAAAAAAAATTGTATTTGTTTTTTAACAAGAGTTGTATCTTACCTGAAAAAACATACACTACGGTTCACTTGAATGAAGGCAACACTTAAATTTCATTAAAAAGTGAGCTAAGACCAGGTTATTCAATAAACAACTTATATTCTTCAATGGAAACAAAGTAAAACGATGCGGTTTGGAAGTGAGTCGTACAAAGATTTTATGTAATTTTACAATATTTCGTTCCATGCAGATTCAATACCATGGAGATGTGATGCTGTATTGTCGCACTGCTTCCTTTCTTCGTGTACTTTGTTAGTTAACCTTCCCCAAGCATTATCTATAATATTCTAATTAGGTTAATATTGCGGCCAAATAATCATTATTTTCTTTTTGACAAAAAGGCAAATAAAGACTAAACTACTCGTGCAGTATGGTTTGGTGCGTTATGGTGTTGCAATATCCAAGGCATAGGTTTAAAAAATTCATTCAACCTGGAATAAGCTGACTCCAATATATTTTGTAACCGATTCCTGTTGCTTTAGCGTTCTGAACATGAAGGTCGATTGCCTTATAATAGTGGATCGCACCATAGACCATTATTACGAGCTTTCGTGATGTGATTGTGATCGTGATTTTTATCGTTAATCGTGAAAAAAGAAGTTACAGCTATCCGATGTATCTAAATATTTTTTTTCCGTGGAGACAACCATTCCAACCAGTCATTCTTAATTTGACTCTGGCATGTGGTCCAAGCCATCTGATTTTCCGGAATTTTTGTCGAGGCTTATAGTGCCTAGAATCAAACTCCCCTTTACTTTACCCCTTCTTCTGATTTAATCTTCGATATGGAATGGCCGATTGGCTTTACGTCTATCAGCTGATGAAATCACTGTTTATGTCCTTCCTTTATGTTGTTTTCTATAAACTTCAGGATATCTTTAATAAATGTCAACAGAAGTTAAGCTTGGCCCTTTATTTTATTTTTTGTTGCGGTCTTACAGTTGCTATAACCTTCCGAGTTGTAAACGTCTTTGTTCACTTTCTCGGTTATAGTAAAAAAATTTTCCTGTGCACTTTTTTGATCCCAATTCATCTATTTTACTTAACCCTTCATTAATCTATTAATTTTCACAAATTTCCCCGCCAAAAGTTTACGTATACAATTTATTTTATCAGTTCCTATATTCACGTAAACCGATTTTTCTGCTTAATTTTCTGAATCTCTTTACACAACTTTGGAAAAATCCCAATATTTTGTACAGCACACTGAATTTTTTAAGTTTATACTCTGGAAATATTCTGAAACTTTGTTTCCACTCAAGTATAAGAGTTTTGCACGGAACTAACGGAACATTGCATTCCATGTAAAATTGTTGACATTATGCAAGTGAACGAGTGTTTCTAAAATTTTTCAGGGTGGTCAAAAAATACTCACTTGATGTTGTTTTCCTATTTCTTAAAATGAAACGATAAAATTTTATATTTTTTTTCTACACGTTAACGTGAACCTTTATATTTTAGCTTTTTTATTTCCTTTTAAAAAATAACATTGGGTCGCCGCCTATTCGGGCTCTTTTGACCGCATTTTTAATTGTGTTTACGATACTAGGCAAAGTTTTCCAACTCTTATCGGATGTTCTCTGTCACAAAGCCAGAACTTTGAAAGGAGCAAATCAGACAATTTTGCGGGTCAGTACAAATTGCTAAAGTGAGGCATTACGGGCAATAGACAACGCCACTTACAAAATATTTATTGTCGCACGGGTTGAGTGTGTAGTTGTGGGGCGTTTTGAAACCACATATCCTCCCGTCCCAATTTGTAAATTTCTCGTTTATCGTTGGTTCTTTTACACTAAATATTTTTTCCAAATCTTCTCAATTATGACTAGCCTAGCGAGCAGGAGGATAAGGAGAAGAAAAATATGGTTTGATTCGAATCTAAGATGTATTTTAGATTTATATTTCTGATAATGTGTATTCACTCAATTCACAGTATTTGGTTGTCTGCAGAGCGATTAACCACATCATCAGACTACTATCGCTTGTCTACGATAGTACCATCAATTTGATCACAGACACTGGTCTAAATTCAAAAACTAGATAAACTTTCAAGACTAAGTCTAACTCTGGTATAAATGGATCTTTGTGAATGATAGGTCAATTTTGAGTGCAAACTATAGACGATAAGTCTTGTACAATCTGAATTGGGTTATTCGAGTAAGATCTAATTACCCAATTGCCACTTCAGCCCAAAAAGAACACAGTTTGTTAGAGTGATTTCTTGTTAGTTTTCTGCGCTGTCATTATTCAAATTTACCTCGGCTCTTAAGTGTACGAAATCCTTGACTCATTGGAAGTTATGTTTGTGTACTGTCACGTTTTGTTCTTTGTATGCAGCGCCTTTCCTTGTCGGAAATTACGAGTTTGGCTGGGATGGTAAAGAAAAGGCCTTAACATCACATCCATTTCAAAGCTTTTTTTTGAGTTGAAGATGTTCACATAGTAAGATAGAAATGTTCTTATAAGCGTTGAAAAACTTCCGGTTATAGTTGGCGCAGTTATAAGAGTCTCACTTCCTAAAGATTTGACAAATTTTGGTCAGACTTTATTTATGGAATCAATGCAACCCAGCAATACTTCGTCAACTTCAGATGCTTTAAAAAATTCTTCAGGAATATTGTCGGTACCAACCTTATTGGGCTTCAATTGGCTTTAGCTGCTCTCACTTCATTGTAGTCGGGTGCATAGCATTAGTGCCGGCCATCATGAATGTTGAATGAATCATCTCCATTGAACAGTTTACAGAAGTGCTATCTTATGGCTTCTCTGCAAGCACTATATCTCTACTTCAACGTTTTCGTCTTAATCCCTTCATGTCTCTGATGGGCTTAAAATCTTTGTTTCAGTCTTTTAACACGTCTCTACGCATTGGGTCGCGAACTTCTAGCGCTCTTTCTTCAACGGGCTGTAAAATCAGGATTTACCGCTCCTTGCTCATTCTTCTAATTGTGAGCTTGAAACTGGCGGCATAGGAAATTTTGAGGAGTATTGGAATCAGCGATCATTTCTGATTTCGACGTGATAGTTTTCGGGTTTCAACCTAGCTTCAACCAAGTATTGGTCTGAGACAATTGATCCGAACGATTGAACCACAGACCCCAGCTGTAAAAATAATTTAATTGTTTAAAACATGTGATCTAATTCAATCTCGTCATAAGCCTCTAGTCTTGGTGAGTCAGTATTGTTGCTACATCGACTTGCAGCATCGAAGTGATAAGCTCTTCTGGGACCTAAACATTGTGACTATGATTACTACTTTATCTGCAGAACTGAAGACAAATAAGAGTGTGAGTCACAGCTTCTGCAGTTTAACTTCTGACAGGCGAAACAAATTGCTTTATCACCCAGTGACCTAAAATACTCCACTTTGTGTCAATTATCACCAACTTGAGTCCCGTCATCGAAGATAATTTTTCACCATCTATTTCTAAAGTCAGCCAACCCAAACTCGGATTGTATAATAATTCAGTGCGAAAATTGGCGTCAAGTACTCTTAAAAAAAAATCCTTTGTATACAATTGGATGTCAGAGTTGTTGATTTGTTTCCAAAGCCAATTTGCCGCATGAATATTAAAAAAACAAGCCATAAAATTGAGCCGATTATTATGGACGTTTTTATTTAGTTGACGTTTTACCCCAACACTTTTTTTTTTTAATCGGCTCCTTCGTTTGGTTTTGTTGTACCGATGTAAGTGATAATTTCCAGCGGCTTATAGGTCTTTTCCGGCTTCATCTCATCCGATTCCATGTCAAGATGGAAAGAACACGTCGAATTGAGTGCAGCCTAAATACACACCAAAATCGTAAACACGTGTTTCCGAGAAACTAAAAAAAAAATCGTTTACCTTCTCCTGCCCATTTGGTGTGGCGGCACGTATCGCCTGTTCAGCTTTGTGCACCTCTTTATCGTACCTCTCCATCTTTTCAGCCTTAAAGAGGGCGACTATTGCTTTGGTTAAACCTGTTTCTGGATGCTCGCGTTGTGATGCCCTCAGGTCAATTGCCAATGTACTTGCCAGCTTGAGTTCATCCCGATGGGTCCTAAGATTTTATTTATTTTATTTAAAAAATTAACTTAAGGGAACCATGAAGAAAACAAAATAAATTTAGAATTTTGTGTGCTAGCAATATGCATCAAATAAAGGGTGGGCCCTCTGAAAGTTTCGTTTTAAGGAGAATATAAAAAAACAGATTTTTTTTCAATAAATTTCGGAGTCATTTTTAAAATCATGAGGATTTTCAGTGCATTAGTTATCTTTTGATTTTTCGCATATCATCGATCTTTAATGGTCTGACGGCATCGAATCGCAGCTCGATGGTCGCCAAGCGAAAATACAAAAGCGACTGATTGCACAGTTTTTGAATTTAGTGTGCATTAAAAGGGTTATTGGATGGCTAGTTTGGCTGAACATACTGGAACCATATCTAACCCAAGTTTAAGTTGTTTTTTTGACGACATAAAGTTGGTTATCATGGTGTAGTGTAGTGTAGATTTTCCTAGTCCCAACTATGGCAACTTCTCTTTTTAAGATATTCATCGAGATGGAAATGTGGCTCATCCAAAAAAATATGATTCTTTAAGGAAAATTTGTGTTAATTTGCAGGATTTCTTAAGCTCAAACAAAAAGTTTTTGAACACACATATTGTTTCGGCAACAAAAGAAATCAACCGCCCTCTCCTATCTAACGTTTGGAGATTCGAAAAAGACGCTTGTTAAACTGCAGCCCAGTGAGGCTTCATATTGATGACCGAAGCAATTTTTCAAGGCTTTCATGCGTTTATACCCTCAACCGATTCGTAGTGAAGATTTTATTATCCAGTTCTAAAAAGGCTTGTTCAAATTAGAAGTACAAAGATTCGCGGAAATCTGATTGACCTCAATGATGAAGTAGTCCAACCAAGAGTTTTTTTTCAGCGCAAATTGGCGAAGCCCGGAGGCGTATCAGTACGGATACATTGGAGTCAAGGGTAATGATGCTTTTGAAAATGCCTCCACTTCAAGGAAGAAGAAGAGTTATTCAATTTAAATCAGTCTGCCAAGCAAACCACCCCGATATGGATGCTTCAGAGAAAGGAAAACGGACCTCACAAAAATGAGTCCTTCATTCTGATATTGTTTTAGTCAAAGCATCTTCAGTTGTTAGATAATTCCGTAAAAAAAGGATATAAGAATACTTTGTTTATTTCCTGTCTAAGAACCGTTTTTAAAAAAACGGACATGGAACCAGTTACTCGTTCGTCCTAAAGTAGTTCCAGAATTTAAATGAATCAGTCCTGAGACAATTCTCACGTGATGCCTTTTGGTGGGTGGAGAAATTCAAATACCCCTCATCTTTGGACGTTGATTAACACACGATTTATAAGATTCCGTACCTCAAAAGAAAAAACGGAACTTTAAAGGATCACTTCGTCGTCCATCTTTGAATTTTGGAAATTTGTTCAAGAAAGACAACTTCAGCAGTTCCCTTGATACTTACCAAAAGTTCTCATCGTAAGGATTCGATTCTGATGGTTTGTCTTCATGCCCTTCTTCGACGCTGATCTTTTTTGGTGACGCTTTCTTTTTTGGACAAGTTTTCTTGCTTTTAACGGGATTTTCCTGCATCTCTTTCTCATACTGAATTCGTAACTCAAATGCTTCCAATAAGGTTAGTGGCACATCCTTGGGCTCAATTTTTTGTGGAATATTATTTATGTCAAAAACAGCATCGAAGGCGATTCGATTAAATTGAATGACACCATTTAACGAGTCTTCTATTGCACCCGGGTAATAGCCGTCTTTAACGAGCACATTAAATAATGGATGTCTAGTTGATAATTCTAAAAACAAGAATCAAGAATTGATGCTTTGCTCCTAGTTTATTCCAAATTACTAGGCTTACCATCGAATTTACTATTAATCAGATCACCACTTTGAAGAAACTGCTGCAAATCCCTTTGAGAGAGTTCAGGGCATTGTTGGGTTCGCTTTACGATATTCAATGAATCTGAAAGCCTTTTGAAATACTAAACAGGATATTTACCAGTGAACATGGTCGACGCTCTTCCTGAAATTCACAAATTGTTTTTTTTTTTCATAAAAGAGTGTGTGGATACGAATAAAAAATATACCTTTGCATTGGTTCGTATTTTGCACGTTTTTGTTTCGCATGGCTTCTGAAATGGTGACGAAATATATGGACATAAGGTGAAGTAAAAATAAGGACTAAAAAGAACAGCCTTATTTTAAGCAAAATAATAATTCCCTTATAATGGCTCATCTACAGACTAACCAACGTGTTGTCCCTTTACAATCAGAGTTAGATAGCTCTTAATTCTTTATGAGGTCCGAGTATGAGCTCAAGCTGCATTCTTTCATTAAGGTCGCGGCCAAGCTGTTTGCAGTTGGTTATTTTATCTGAAACTGAAGTGGCATTTCATGGTTTTCCAAAGTTATTTAATTTTCTAAAGAAAATTGAGTTGAATGTCTGCCATCATTCGCTTATATTTTTTTAAGATTTTGTGCCTTGTCATTTCTTTTCCAACACAGACTAAAAGTTTGGACATTTTTTGTACATAAAATATTCTTGGTACCTTAAAATAACCCCCGGGTACAAAACTGTGACCAAAAAAAAATTAACAACAAGAATACCTATTCAACTGACGCGCAGTGTTTAAACAAGGTTTAAATCTTGAATCAAGAAATTCAAATGTTTTCAAGCGTCTGCTTACCTCCAAGGCTTGCATTGATTCCCCTTCAGTTAAATTATTTTTGTAATTCGGGTATATGGTCCTGGGCACCTTTAAAAACTATCACGTTCAGGTTCAATTTTTCAAAAGTGTAAATGCACTTGCCTGTATGACCTGTGCACTTTGAGAAAATCTTTCCGGCGTTAAGGTTCGATTGGAACTTTCCGATGAAGGCTCAAAACAAAGTTCATATTTAGAATCTTTTAGTTGAAATGTGTTTTTTAAATAAAAACCTTATCTCTTCCCCTCTTCATAATGGCATATTCGAATGAATCCATACGTCTTCTCTTGTGCTCTTTGTTGTGATCCTCAGGTTCCTGTAAATTATCGTTGTAGTGTGACCCAAGCATGGAAGGGAAATTAGTTCCATTACCTGATAAGTTATTATGTTACTGCTGTTTTTTAAAGTTGAATTCGAAGACTGAAAAAATTAGATCGGAAGACTCTTTCACTTTCCATTTCTTGTTAAAATTTACCTGCTCAACATAGTCTGGAATAATGGAACTTTGCTGTGAATTTTGATGGGGATTTCGTGGTTGCTGACGAGTTAAAGAAGTAAATCTTTAATCGAGTATATTTCTTTGGACGATGACAAACTGAGACTTACTTGGTTGTTTTGGCCGCAGACGTCACCCGTGTAAGACAAATTTAAAGGACGACCACTAAACTTTTGAAAATAAGAAAAACACAAGTTAAGACGCAACTCAAAAAGTATAGCTCAATAGTACATTTCTACTGTCATCCATTAAATCCTCATTCTGATGAACGGGAAACTCTCTTTGAAAATTTACATGACGTAATACAGAGCTGCATGGATATTGAAAGTTTCTTTGGCAACATTGTAGCCTTATTGGGGTTTGTGCACGACTTCTGGCGAAGGAAGAAGCCAATTCGGAATCATGAAAATTCGGGTCAATATAGCGTGCCTAAAAAATGTGTACAAAAAAGACATCGATTACCAAAACAGAAATTTAGTCTACCCGAAGATTTGATCTTCTGACCACAGGCTGAGTGTCCTCATATATCTGAAAGTTTCGCTAAATGTAAAAAAGAAAAGAATGGAATCCGTGATCAACTTGATACATTTTTGATGGTACCTCTCGTGCCGGTACATTTTCGACAGAATATTGTGAGTAATTAACCAGATTTTGGTTAGTAGCCTTCAAAAGGAAAAACTATTGTAAAATTGACATTTGAGCTTTTTTCATTTGCAGTTTTACCTGTTTTCTGCAAGGAAACTGAACATTCCCGCCATTATGTTGGCTTCTCTGAAAAGGTCAACAGTAAGGTTTTCTTAAAACACCAAAAAGGAACTTACATTTCTTTCGATACGAGAACTTTTTGCATTCAGTGTTATTCTATTCAAATCTTGTTCCTATTTCGAAAATAACTTATCTTTTGTTTTCAACCGAACGACGTTTATAATGTACTTACAAATTCGTCAAATGAATCCATAACTTAAATTGCCTTAAAGTGAGAAGACCGAAAAATAACTACAACTTTGGACTGTCAAATAGTAAACAATAATCTTTTTGGACTCAAATCAATAAGAAAACCGAAAAAACAAACATTTAGACACAAAAAAAAATAAATCTACATATTTTTGAATGACAGAAATTTGATTTGACTTATCTGATTGATCAAGTTAACGATTGATTTCATTGAAGACTTGAAAAACACTATAAAGGATTAATTTTTGCTACATCATTTTTTCGCACTGACCTTTGACTGCAAAAATCTGGGAAATGGTAAAAAAAACACAAAGCCGAAACATAAGACGACTTGGAAACTCATCTTTAAAAATGTCCATTGTCACCCGGGCTGTGTGTGTTTGCCATTGCTGAAACCAAACGTCTCTCAACTTGCGGCAAGTCACTTCAAGCGGGTTACCTTAAGCGTCTCTCAGGGTATTGTGACTGCCTTTATTATGCAGAATGATTAGGACAAGAATTGAGAGACTGATTGGAAACTCCGATGTATTTTGATTTCTATTAGTTTGATAGTCAGGAATTCTTTTTCTTGTTTTTCAAAGTGCCTTAATTTTCTAAAGAAATTTGAGTTGAATGTCATTCGCTTATATTTTTTTAAATTTTGTGCCTTGTCATTTTCTTTTTCAAAGCAGACTAAAAGTTTGGAAATTTTTTGTACATAAAATATTCTTTCTACCATTAAATAAACCACAGCGACCAAACTGTGACCAAAAAAAAAAATTAACAACAAGAATAACTCTTCCGCAGTGTTTAAACAAGAAGCTCTTCCTATCACAAAAAGTTATTGCGTTTTCGAACTAGAATCAAGAAATTCAAATGTTTTCAAGCGTCTGCTTACCTCCAAGGCTTGCAATGATTCCCCTTCAGTTAAATTATTTTTGTAATTCGGGTATATGGTCCTGGGCACCTTTAAAAACTATCACGTTCAGGTTCAATTTTTCAAAAGTGTAAATGCACTTGCCTGTATGACCTGTGCACTTTGAGAAAATCTTTCCGGCGTTAAGGTTCGATTGGAACTTTCCGATGAAGGCTCAAAACAAAGTTCATATTTAGAATCTTTTAGTTGAAATGTGTTTTTTAAATAAAAACCTTATCTCTTCCCCTCTTCATAATGGCATATTCGAATGAATCCATACGTCTTCTCTTGTGCTCCTTGTTGTGATCCTCAGGTTTCTGTAAATTATCGTTGTAGTGTTATCCAAGTATGGAAGGGAAATTAGTTCCATTACCTGATAAGTTGTTATGTTACTGCTGTTTTTTAAAGTTGAATTCGAAGACTGAAAAAATTACATCGTAAGACTCTTTCACTTTCCATTTCTTGTTAAAATTTACCTGCTCAACATAGTCTGGAATAATGGAACTTTGCTGTGAATTTTGATGGGGACTTCGTGGTTGCTGTGGAGTTAAAGAAGTAAATCTTAAATCGAGTTAATTTCTTTGGATGATGACAAACTCAGACTTACTTGGTTGTTTTGGCCACAGACGTCACCCGTGTTAGACAAAACTAAAGGACGACCACTAAACTTTTGAAAATAAGAAAAACACAAGTTAAGACGCAACTCAAAAAGTATAGCTCAATAGTACATTTCTACTGTCATCCATTAAATCCTCATTCTGATGAACGAGAAACTCTCTTTGAAAATTCACATGACGTAATACAGAGCTGCATGGATGCTGAAAGTTTCTTTGGCAACATTGTAGCCTTATTGGGGTTTGTGCACGACTTCTGGCGAAGGAAGAAGCCAATTCGGAATCATGAAAATTCGGGTCAATATAGCGTGCCTAAAAAATGTGTTGCATAAAAATGACACCAATTACCAAAACAGAAATTTAGTCTACCCGAAGATTTGATTTTTTGACCACAGGCTGAGGAGTGTCCTCATATATCTGGAAGTTTCGCTAGATGTAAAAAAGAAAAGAATGGAATCCATGATCAACTTGATACATTTTTGAAGATACCTCTCGTGCCGGTACATTTTCGACAGAGTATTGTGAGTAATTAACCATATTTTGGTTATTAGCCTTCAAAAGAAAAAACTATTGTAAAACTGAAATTTTAGGGTTTTTTGATTTGAAGTTTTACCTGTTTTCTGCAAGGAAACTGAACATTCACGCCATTGTATTGGCTTCTCTGCAAATGTCAACAGTAAGGTTTTGTCAAAACACCAAAAAGAGACTTACATTTCTTGCGATACGAGAACTCTTTGCGTCCAATGGTATTCTATTCAAATCTTGTTCCTATTTCGAAAATAACTTAACTTTTGTTTTCAACCGAACGATGTTATTACAGTACTTACAAATTCGTCAAATGAATCCATTGCTTAAATTGCATTAAAGAGAGAAGACCGAAAAATAACTACAACTTTGGACTGTCAAAAAGTGAACAATTATCTTTTTGGCCTCAAATCAATAACAAAACCCAAAAAACAAACATTTAGAAAAAAAATAAATAAATCTACATATTTTTGAATGACAGAAATATGACTTATCTGATTGATCAATACACTAAAAAAGGTTAAATTTTTGCTACATCATGACCCTTGACGCAAAAATCTGGATAATGGTAAAAAAACACAAAGCCGAAAGATAAGACGACTTGGAAACTCATCTTTAAAAATGTCTAATGTCACCCGAGTTGTGTGTGTTTACCACTGCTGAAACCAAACGTCTCTCAACTTGCGACTAGTTACTTCAAGCGGGTTACCCTGAGCGTCTCTCGGGGCATTATGACTGCACTTATTATGCAGAATGATTAGAATAAGAATTGAGAGACTCGTTGGAAACTCCGATGTATTTTATTTTCTATTAGTCCATGTCTAAACGTAGATGGTTTATTTGATATCGCGTCGAAATCTTTGATATCGTCTTATTTTCATTCGCTCAATTCTCAGTATTTTATTCGTCAGTAGGTTATTTGAAGATTGCGTCAAAACGTTCCCTGTGATTGAATCAATTGTTACATTTATAAAGGAGAACTGCTAAGCGGGGCGCCGTGTTTCTTTCCTCTCGTTCTCAAAAATCCAAAAAATACGTTTTATCGCCTCTTGTCTCGACGGACCACTGTGTCGTATCAGCTTATTTCTCGTTCCATAGCTCCACATTCGAGGAACCCATTCCGTAAAAAGACGTTTGGCCTGCTTTCTGGAACTTCTTTGCATGAAATCGATGGAAAATTCGTGGTGCGACTTGACCAGTAAGCGGAATTAAAAAGTCAAGTTTTGGAAACTCTAAAAATATACAAAGAAGATGGAAATGCTGTCTCTGACAAAAATTGAAAAAAAGTATCACAATGTCCAAAAGGCAGCTAGAATCTTTGGTCGTTCATAAAAATTTTAAAAAACTTGCGACTCGTCCTCCATCTTAAGGTTTATGTTTAAAGCAAATCGAATAGTCCAAAAATCGCAGATAAAGCTTTACCTCCTCGTGATCTTTTTACGAACTCGTTAAGTAGAACACATTGCTCCTTATCTTCTGAAGAAGCGCTCTTCCTCACATCATTATGTTACCTTTTTTAACTTTCTTTGTCCTCTGGTCTGCACCCGAATAAATGGAAAAGAGGCTCTGTCTGCGTCCAGTCCTTCAGGCAAATATTCTTCTCCCTCCAACTACTGGCCCATGGCCCTAACGTTCCTTTTTACAAGGTCATAAAACATCTTATGAAATGTCTCGAATCAGCTTCCTTATGACCGCCAGTATAGTTTTCATAGTCATAGGTCCACACATCAATATTCTCAACCACTCGCTGCATCTCTCACGTGAAATTAGATTGTTGCGGTTGATATTTCAAAAGCAGTTAACAAAATCTGGCATCAGGCTCTGTTCTCGAAAGTAGGTGCATTGGGAATCGACGCATTTCGTCTAGAAGCTTCCTTCCCGACCGTTCAATTCAAGTTGTACTGGACGGTCTAAAAATTATGGTCTGCTCCGTTTTATCTCCGACTCTGTTTTTAATTTTTATTAATGAAGGCTTCTCTGCTTCATCGCTCGCATCCAACCTACCCCGTTGTCAGTTGAGAGATTCAGAGAGTGATCCATTTGCATGGGCAGGTGCTCTCAGAACCATCTTGAAATTGCTTGACAGATTTCGAGAAATGAAACCGTTGGGAGACAAAAAAATCATAATATTGATTGACTCGCTTCATCATTTCCCTATTTTGTTACATTCTTCAAAAACTCTGCTAAAAAGTCCGCTGCGTTCTTCCATCGTGTCACTTTCACTTTTAAACAATTTCATACTCAAGTCCAATTTCGGGCACTCAGTCAAATGAATGGATTGTTTTTTTTTTGACGTACAGCACAAATGTTTTACGTTCTTCTTGGCATTTGAATGAAAATTAAGAGGAGTTCAAAAACAATGCGCATCAGTATTTATTCACTCCCTGATCCTTTTCAACTGCTTTAAGTGCTTACTAATATTCTAATATACTAATACACTTCTATAATTAACCCCCAAAATGTTAATGAGGAAACTTGATCGCGATAAAAGGATAACTCGATCCAGTCTTAAGTGATCATATTAAAAAAATTGATAAGCTTTCTGATCACATTTCCGTTAGCTTAACAAGGAAAAAAAACCAATCAAACAGTCATATCCTGTAAAAGATTACACCTCGAAGGACACTCGCATTAAATAACTGTTGCTTATTTGTATGTAATCTTCCTAACACTTAATTAAAGCACCACCTCCAGTTCCAGTCTGCACACTTCAATCTGATTGAATCTCATACACAATCTCGTAAACACTCTCCACAGGAACATCTCGCTATTTCCTTTTTTTTTCTTCGTTCAGGACATTGCCAGCGTCTTCTGTTTATCTATTTGTCTCGTTAAGTAAAGAGTGCGATATTCTGCATTCCGGTGTAACCCTATGGGTGAACGGATAGGCAAATTTCCGGCGCTCAAGTGCCCTCCAAACGGAAATTGTATTCTGTTTTTTTTTTTTACTCTTACCAATTCCTGGATTGAACATATCGACGCCCAGCAACGGGGGAAAAACTTATCCAAGAGATTGACATTTATTTTGCAAAAAAAAAAAAGGATGAACATTCTAAAAGCATTATCCTCAGGAGAGAAGTCAAAAGACCATGATGATGCTGTGTGCTCCTCAACTTGAGGGGTTACACTACACATTTTCATTTCTTTCTCATTAAGTCCTTCGGCACATGCACACGCACATATACTCAAGGATCCTGCGTGTTGGGGGGTTGTGCAGTTTCAGGTGCATCTTTCGCATTCTGTTAACAGGAAAGTAATCACACTGCAATGAATGTAAATGGTAGATGGGCGAGGACAGATATCTTGAAGGTTCCCTCCAGATAGGACACGACTAATGCCAAACGAGTGGCAGGAAATTACGTTCAGTTTGCATTTGCATTTAGATTGTGAAGTCGTCTTGCTAGCAAGCGACACACTTCACAGCCCCGCTCTCTGCAGGATATCTGCACTTGCAATGGGGCGCTCTTCGTGCAGAGGGTGTGTTTGTTTGTGTGGGATTGCCGCCGCCGCCACCGCTAAAATTTAGGATCTTCTTATCTTTGCTAATGCAGAACACTTTCGCAATTACTGTGAAAGTGATGACACCCAAAACAGGGGGTGCTGTAGTAGTTGCCCGCTAATCAAAATGGTGAGTTTGCTTGTGAACCTAATAAAACGATCGCAAATAATAATGTAATCATTGAATTCATCGCAGGTGGTACTCAACAATCAATTTGTTGCGTTCGAGTGTTGTTTAATTTACGATTTAATTTGCTGATTGCTGTGATATCGAATGCGATATAAAATAAAATCGATGACATCGAAATGATTGATTTTGGTTTTATGATGGATAGATTTCGGTTTTATTGCCATAATGGCGGCCGGCATACGGTTTCATATAAATCTAGTGTAGTAAATTGTTGGTGAAAAAAAATTTTTCAAGTTTTGAAATGTGTTGGAGGGTGAATTTCAATTGACAAGCGTTTGTTTGCGCCCGAAAAACAAAGTTAATTTAATAGTTTCCAATGCTAATTGAAAAAGTGTTGCTATGGTGGTTGAAACGATTTTGAGATTGCGAAAAAACGTGCACATTTTCGAGCAATCTTAGTCCTTCTTTTATCGATCTAGATTAAGATAAGATTTTAGTCACAGTCAGAATTATGGTGGAATAAAAGTTAAGATGCCAAGAATGTGGCAAAAAACTAAGGCTTCCTAAACCGGTGCACGAAATACTTTACGCATTCTGTTTTGCTATTTGTTATTTTGTTGCTACTTTTACCACCAATGCTCCGTGGAAATAGCTAATTGCCTTCCGTTTCTTCAACAATTCATTCTCAACATCCGCACATCATCGAATCCTAATCAGTTTACTAAATTTTATATTACGACCAAAAGTAGGATCAATACATTCGATCGTAATGGGAAATTTAGAGATTCCTCTACAGGCCAAATTCTGCCTCACTCTTATTTTCCTTTGCACGGCAACCTGCAGCAATTTATCTAATATGCACTGAAACCTTCTTTCTCTTCCTTTCACTTTCTGTTCTGTGAAAGTAAAAACACTTTACGGGAGACTTTGTCCTGGGAGTGTCAGGTGTTTTTTTTTTTAAGTTTGTTTTTAAAAAAAACATGGCGGCCGTTGCAGCTTCACTTATTCATTTAGTACAAATTTCACCTAGTGAAATGTTCGCGCTTTTTTCGCATAAAAAGATAAATATTAAATTCAAAAATGTGTTCATGGAAAAAACGATTCTGTGAAGTCATATTTTGTGAGTAAGTATGCTCTCAAAATTTCAGAGGTCAGAAGAATGTCAGCCATTTTTAAAAATATGTTTTCGCGAAAAACGCGTTTGAAGTTTTGTAATGTGTTTACAAAAATGTGCTAATCGGCATCCCTCCTCATCTTCAAGCTGCTCATGTTGAGCCGCTTAAATCTCCCGCTGCTCAATCCGGGCCTTTTTTGCTGCGTGAGTCACCTGCCTCTCTGAGCGGTCGATCCTTGCTTTGTCCCGTGAATGGTTAGAGCGCGCGGACGGGAAACGCTTCGGCAGATTTACTTCTACCTAGATCTAGATAGTGAATCCGTAATAAAAAACAAATTGATTTTTTTGAAAATTGACAAAGTCCTTGAATTCATGTATTCCTCGAGCAATATTTAAAAACAAAAAAGGCGTGAGCTACTTATCTGTACGAATAGTTGCATGAAACTCAAAAATTAAATTTTTTTTTAATGCTTTATTTGTCAATTCAGAATAACTCCATCAGTAGAAAAAATTGCTCAAAACTAGCCTAAATAACTGGTCTGATCTTACTAACTTTATTTACGTACTACACAAAAAATAATATAACTTAAAAACTACCTCAATATTAGCCTTGTCTTAGACTGGTACCGCCCTACTGAGCCGGAGACTGTCCGCTGAGCTGCGCGTGACTTCCCCGTTATATACTAGTCGCCTGTCCACAAATTTCCGATCAACTTGGAATCATTACGTTAAGATCGAAGTGGAGAAAAGCCTCTGGCTGAATAAAGCCTTTAAGTCGCACTGCCTCGTGGTTCATGTAGTTGGGGTAATAAGCCGCAGAGATCTGGTTGTTGCCCGAGATCATTGCTTTTACAATGTGTCTCCGAATAAGTTTAATCGGAAAGTTATCTACTCTAATTAGGTTGGCCACATTCTACAGGATCTCATAAGGATAGAATTTGTTTGTACTGAGACTTTGGAGCTCTATATAAATGGAGACAAGGCCCTCTCTCGAAAGCCCGTATCTTTTCCATTAATCTTGTTCCCTCGTTGAAGCATCCTGGGCACCGATTTACACATAGGTACAGGCCGGATGAGGCCATGTAGCAGATCACCTTTACCCTGGCATTGAGTTTTCTGGTATGAAATAGTCTCGTTGTCAGGGCATAGGCCGCTTTGGCTCTGGCTAGAGCAGCGTCTTCATATTTGTTGAAATATTACAAGGTATCCAACTATACATCGATTCGCAAGAGCCAATTCTTTCTGGTATCTCTCGAGGCCGCAGACAATGGAGTCTTTCGCAGTAGATTCGTAGATTTTCAACTTCCAATTGTCGCAATAACGCTGAACCTTATTGAAATCGAATTGCAAAAGGTTTACAATGACCTCATTTTTTTGGATCTTACCTGAACGCGCTCAAGTCATCCCAGTTGAAGGGATTTTTCTACTTTTTACTGTTCAGCATATTAAAGAGCCTATGCAAACATACGATCTTTTCCAGTTTCTTGCGTTTGTTCAGTTTTGACGCGGCACAGATTTGCCGGATTGTATGTGTCTTTATTCCTTTACATCAAATTATTAAACAGGAGGGTATAAATGTATGTCTATCATCTGAGAACAATGTTTAGTATACCGTCAATTTCCTACAGATTTCTTACTTTTAAGTGACCCGAAAATAACCAAAAGATCTTCCTTCGAAATGTACAGAGGATGTTTCCTTTCATCGTTTGCCAAATTATCGTCACTGAGCTAGATTAAACCGGTATTCTCCTTTCGCCAGTACTCAATGTCGTTTTGAAGATCGGAGTTGTGTACTAGAACGCGATTTCCCAAGACAGGGTTTGGGCGATTGCTAAAATTCACTTTATACACATCTTGAAACGTCGCGCCAATTACTTCATCTTTCTCCTGAGTCGTCTTCGATTGCTTCTACTGGATGTATCGGATCGTTGTTTGTGGCTTGGCGAAGCTTTGTGTCCTCTTTCTCTGTTCATAGTGTCAACTTCTATTTTATTTATTGAAACTCCAACTGTTTTTCAAAGAGTTTGCTACGTTGATCGATTCCATCTTAAAAACTCTTTCCCTCCATGTACTGAAATATTCACAATTTTAAGGTGGCTTCAACATTCTCGACAGACAACATCCGAAGAAACTTCGTTTTAAGCTCTCAGATTAAGTTGTTAGACTTTTAAAGGTTACTCGTCCGAGGATAACAAAAAAAAAATTAGCAACAATGCGAATAACAAGAATTCTCTTCAATCACGACTCTCGTTTTTAAAGACATCGCAGCTGCCAGCTCCATGGACAAAACAAATCTGCTCATGAATTATTCACAATCCGCCAGCCTTTGAATGGATTCTGACAGTTCAATTCAAATTGCAATGATGGTGTACCTCAGCGTTTCGTTTTGTCTCCAACTCTCTTTTTAATTTTCATAAACGATCTCTTGTCTGCTTTTACTAATTAAGGTAGTGCAGAAAATCTTCATGGACAACTAGAAATTTGGAAATGGACGCAAGATGACCCAAATTAAAGAATCATGTCCATGCTTAAAACAATACAATTCTCTAGAAAAAGATTACTAATGCCATCAGAAATTTGAGCCTGATAAATGTTTCATTTCTGATGATGCTGAATGCGTTATGAATTTTTAGACTGTGTTTTTTTCGACTCGCTTTGAATTTTTGAACGAAATAAATTCCTGTATGTTTTAACGCTTTCTAAAGGTGTTGTGAAACTTTTAGTCTATAGTGTTCAATTTTACGGAATATTTTTCTGTTATGGCAAGCATTCATCATTTGTTTACTTATCTGCTCTCAAAGCACACCCTTGGGTAGTGTTATTCTAGTACATGTGTCCAATAGTTGGAGCACTCCACTCAGCCATCTCATGATAGTTTATCAATCTCGGCAAGCACAATGTTCAACCCGAACCACAAGCAGCCACATTGGCACTGCTGCCAGATAAGCTATCAAGTAGACAATTGTTGCTCAAAGACTACACATATTCTTACCAGTGAGTTGAGGTCTTGTTACGATTCCGCCGACAAACCACGCGCCAATCACTATCAACTAATTAAGCTCGTTTTTTGAACTTGAAATTTGAAAACAGTGCACCGCTTCGTTTTAGTTCGTACTTATTTAGTTTAGTTCAATTTGTTTTCATTTCATTATTTCGAGTCCACAAAAGATTAACGAGGAAAGTTTGCATTCGCAAATCGAATTCGGCAATCGCTGTATAGTCGCTATGTGAATAGTTCTGTTCCGGATTTGGATTAGATCCGACATTTTCGGAATCCATTAGATACAACCCTTCCTATCACCGTCTAGCCTTATCGTACTTCAAATTGCGCGTTTTTTTGTTTAATTAATACTCGTAGATCTTCAGATACCATTCCGAATAATCGAACCAGAAATGTTTTCAATTTCAGATAAGAAAAAAAACCTGAACAACGAGGGTCTGCTTATATCTTGACAGCTTGAGCTGTCCACAGTTAAAAATGAGTCGTCTACGAAGTTTGATTATTGTGCTCTGCGCGCTACTGGCGTGCATATCCGCGACACCACTCGATGAAATTCAGAACACTCACAACTCGAAGCGAGCTCTTCTTGAGAGCTACGGCCTTGGCCAGCCTGTGCTTATTCAGAGAGCCACTGCTGGACGCCCATCACTGGACGAGTATAGAAAGCTGAGGAGTGAATTTGTAAATAAGGAGGAATCACGTTTGCTTGGTTCAAGTCTTGAGCTCAACGATGACGAGAAAATGGCAAACGCCACGATTATGGCGGCTAAAACTAAAGAATTCCAAGAGGGCTTAGGTATACCGCATCTGTTCAATCCATCGCAGCATTTCTTCAGTGTCTTGGAGAAGATACGCCAATCGGATTTGTTCAAGTTGCTGGAGGCTATGCCAAAGGGAGCGGTGTTGCATTCGCACGATACAGCTCTTTGCAGTACGCAGTTCCTCGTCAATTTGACATACAAGGAAGACTTGTGGTTGTGTCTCGGTAGCAAAGGTGAAGCTATTGAGTTCCGCTTTTCGAAGGAGCAACCAAACCCGGAGGAGGACTGTACTTGGGAGATGACAGCGAAGGTGCGTTTCGACCGAGGTGCAGTGGAGTTTGACGAGTATTTGCGCGTCAGGATGTCATTGTATCCAACGCAGAAGTTCGCAGATAACAATGTTGCTTGGCAGGAGTTTATGAACATTTTCCGGCTTATCGATGGTTTGGTGACGTACGCTCCGGTTTGGGCCGAGTACTACTATCAGGCACTGACCGAGTTTTACGCAGATGGCGTGCAGTATTTGGAACTTCGAACAACACTTCCAGTGGTGAGTTGTCATGTTACTTTTTTTTTTTATTTATTTTGAAATGTGACTCATAGTACGGATTGAGTGCGGATAATAATTTAAAAATGATTTTTATCTCGTACAACTGATAATGTTAAAATAAATCAGTGATTTGGAACTCAATTAGATTGGCGGACGATAACGATTGTGTGGTTTCAAGTAGCTAAATAGCCAAGTGCTTACAGGAAGTGTAAAAGACACGTGTTCCTCTGTGTTTTTCAATTCTAGAATGTGACGAAATATTACAAATTTTAACGCTATTGAGAGCATCTAAAAATTATTCTTCGACACCTTAAGAATTAGTCCCATTTTTGTTGGAGGCCGAATTTGTTTCCCCAGAACTGATATCCTAAATCGAAATTAAACATTTTTTTATTATTTAATTTTTTCGTAAACAAAAGGAGCGTGGGTTTATTTTTTTGCAAAAAATGTTGAAATCGAGTCATTGTTCTCTAAGCCTATCCTTCAGTGGGTTGCAAGCATTATTTTTGAAGAACCCTAAAATCAAAATTTCGATGGGGGAAGATTTAATGATTTAGGTATCTCAAAGTCGCTCATCAGTTCTCGTGAAGAAAGTTCATGAATCGAGTTTATGGATATTCTGGTCGCGTTTTGCAGAAACAACGTATCCGACCAGTAACAAGGATGTGCTCTTCCGCTCTAAACGTTGATTAGAAGCAATTCGTACACTGCCTTAATTCAAATTGAGCATCAAATGAGCAGTGTTAACATTCCAGTGGAGATGTGCGTTCTAGTTCTAGATTCATTATTTCCGTTAGTGTTCATATTGCGCATCACTTTTCGCATCAAACTTGTTCTCGGATAATTATTGAAAGAGTTTTGTCACCGAACAACTTTAATATCATATATACACTCTCGTTGGTTCAATTCCCACGTCATCAACATAGATGTGAATATGGCAGTTATTGATAAAGAGGCAAAAGAGACTAGGGCCAAATAATGATCCCTGAGGCACACCAGTTGAGACCATCTTTTGCTCTGAAATGTTTTACCCCGCTGTTAAATGTTGGGCAAAAGAATGACTATGCCACCGAAATACAGTAAATTCGCACAGTATACCATTATTGACGCAGGTGAAAGCTTGCGAGAATTCGAAGAAGCGTTGGGAATTATCTGGATCAAGCACGTCACAATTTTTTTTTTTTTTCCAACTCAAATGAAGTGAAAAATGTGCCAAAGCTTCACATGACGCTTGAGTGTAGCACATTTCTAGATCGAAGTAAAATTGTTTGGCTTTACAGCTCACAAATGAAACATGATTACGAGCTCGACAATTACTTTCCGACATCGATTTTCTATCGCGTTCGATCGATAGTATCAAAATCTGTGTGTTACTACTAAATTAATGTTTAATTTTACAACGTCTCGCTCAACTTTATAACTTCCAGACTTATTTTCAAATTTTAACATATAAATGCACAGAAAATACGTGAGTGGATTGCAATGGATTCAAACGTATTTGCTTACCTTCGACTTAGGACTTGAGAGAAGTAAAAAGAGGTTTTTTTATTCAAGCAGATCGAAGCTAGGGTCAGAAGATTCCACAACATGAACCTCAATCTTGTGGTTGCAGTTAAGAAAGAATTTTGGACGGGTTACGGTGGGGGTCGTAATTTTTTCATTACTGACTGAAATATTTACGATAAATAGAACATTGAGTATGTTGATGAAAGAAGAGCTCAGACACCAGACAAGAGCCATGAATAGATGGCAAGCAATGTGAAAGAGATAGAGGCGGATAGTGGCGAAAGCAGGTGGTTTTAATGTCATATAAATAATGCCTTATATTTATTCGAATCTGGAGTCAACCGGGGGACTATCACGAAGATATGAAAGGAAAAGTTGTTAAATTACCTCGAAGAGCCTTCTTACTATTAAAATGGTCAACCATTCAAATAACAATAAATGAGACCAACTGCTGATCGAAACTGCGACCCGAAAAATTATTATGCTGCATTGGGTCACTGAATGTAATATACTGCACCGCTGAATAAACATCAAGGAACAGTTCAAGCATAAGATTGACGTAATAATTTATACACACAATTCTCAGGCCAAAAGTGGGCCAACGAAAAAGCATTCATCCCTTAGGATGTTCAAAAGTTAACCCAGCAACATTTTTGACAGCAAAAAAAAACGCAATGAGGAATAGCGAAAAGGTTGTAAGGACGGAAGAAGAATTCGCTATCCTCAGTCTCATCAACGGTGGGACATACGTTGTTTAATTTTCCTATTCAAATCTTTAGCAGCCTACGTCTACAGTGGTCCAGTGTCAAATTTTTGAGTCACTCATTTGAGCGTATTAGCTACTTTCTCGCTAAAAGCACGCGTAATGTTGTCTTCCAATGGTGCAATTGAAGTTGGCTTTTTGACATAGACGAGTGATTTGACGCGTCCTCGTAAAAATTTCTCTAAAGACATCAAAACACCCGATCTAGCAGGCCAAAACGAGAGAACTCGTTTCTTCGTTCGTCAATCAATTTATCAGTAACATTGTTCTCACTGATCCCGCACAAATATAAACCGCACCAAACAATGCGTTTTTTCGGGTCCGTTGGCAACTCTTCTATTGGCCGAGTTTGTCGACAGGACAAAGATGACAATTTTGGATATTAACAAACACATTCACCGTGAAATGTGCTTTGTTGCTAAAAAAAAGTTTTTCGATATAAAAAAAGCGGATCTTCTTCCAGCTTAGCTGAGGTGAGTGACCTCACCGAAAATTCATGACTGTGGCAAGACGTTCGACTTCAGCTTCAGCACAAGCTGTATCTTGCAAGGCTTAAGACCAAGATCCTTGCGTAAAACACCATTTGCTGCGAGCGGGTACGAATAGAAAAAACTAAGGTCCTCATTGACACTGACGGATATTTGTGTTAAACTTAAAGGGACTCCTGCAAAGTGGATAGGCCCTCAAGCTATTGATTTTGCAGATCACTGATCTTGCTTCTCATTTTCTCCTCATCCCTCATATTTGAGTTTACTTAAGAGCCCGATTACCTCTTTCTAAAGAAATGTTTGCATTTCTTCCGCATCTCTAACATGTCCATGAATTTTTGTTTTTTTCGTAATTGGAACAATACGGGGGGCTGTATTTTATTACCCAAGATAAGCTTTACTTTATGTGTCCCTATAGTTTTATATGGTGTCAAAAATCCCCCGTCAGAGCCAACGATTTATATCGGAACATCAATCAATAAAGTGTGCAGATCGAAGATTATTATCACTCGAATTTGAGCTCCATAAAGCTTGTCGATACCGATTTATTGCCTCGCTTTATGGCCTCTAATTTTATCTCTCTAAGTTAGCACTAGAACTCAACCGGAACGCACGATTTTGATTGAAGTAGAAATAGGAATAAGTCTTCTACACTCCAAGTGTTCTTTTTTGTAAGCTTCGCTTCTTGGAGTGTAAAAGTGTTCTTTTTTGTAAGCTTCGCTAAAGCTTCTTTTTTCACTAAAATCGTTATGCTTTTCTCCTTTCTAGCTCTACGACTTAAATGGCACAGTTTTCACGCAAATTGACACGGTCCGTGTCTACGAACAAACCTTGGGACTTTTCAAAGCCGCTAACCCCGATTTCATTGGATCGAAAATAATTTTCGCCCCCATAAGAAACGTGGACTCCATCAACGTGACCGAATACATTAAAACCGCCATCGAACTGAAGGTAAACAAATCACACCTTTTTTTCTTGCATCTTTTTTAAAACAATTGTTTTCGATTTCATGTAGAAACTGTTCCCTCACTTTGTGGCCGGCTTTGATTTGGTTGGCCAAGAGGAACTAGGCAAACCACTAATTGATTTCCTGCCCCAACTGCTCGACATTCCTGATGACATCAACTTCTATTTCCATGCAGGCGAAACAAACTGGTATGGCTCCACCACAGACGAGAATGTCATCGATGCAGTCCTCCTCGGGACGAAACGTGTCGGCCACGGCTATGCCCTCATCAAACATCCTGCGGTGCTGGACATAATCAAGCAGCAAGACATCGCCGTCGAGGTTAATCCAATTTCGAATCAAGTGCTTCAGTTGGTCAGCGATTTGAGGAACCATCCGTGCTCGCACTATTTTGCCGACAACTATCCTGTGGTTATATCTTCCGATGATCCGTCCTTCTGGAGGGCCACACCATTGTCGCATGACTTTTACGTGGCATTCCTGGGCATTGCATCGGCTCACGCCGACTTGCGGTTACTTAAACAATTGGCCATCAATTCGATTGCGTACAGTGCCATGGATGCAGCCGAGAAGGAGGAGGCCTTCCTCAAGTGGCAAGTGAAATGGGACGAGTACATCGATTGGGTACGAAACTCTGGAACGCCATTATCCAACCACATCATCGATTGACTAGCGGTGGCGGTGCGATTTGTACCGCCACTTGTTGTCGTCGCCTGGTCGAGGCTTTTTATCACTAAATAATGAAGCCGCCACGTCAGTGGTTGGTCTAGGAGGGTTTGGAGAGAGAACACGATTGATATTGTCCAATTTGAGGAGCGCTTAGTTGTAAGAATTTGAACAGACTTTATTTTTTTAAATGGAATAAAATACGAAATAAGCTTGAAAGGAGGTAAAGGACGATTTTGATTCTATTTTTTTTTTCTCGAAATCAGATTTGCATTTGTTAATGGAATCGTCAGGACCTTTGGGGGTAAGTGCAGTCGAAAGAGAGCGACATGTAATTGGGATGGCTTTGATCAAAGGACACGAATGTAATTAATTAGATTAAGGAATTCAATGCATCGATTGCCGGAGCCAGCAAGTAAATGGAAATTTAAATTGAAATTGAAGACTCGGGTCGCCGTCCTTAGTGTGAACATAATTAGATTGGAAATGAAGTAAATTGCCGAGATCGAATGATGAAAGTGGGTAATGGAAACGAAAGGACAGGATAAGTTGAATACTAAAAGGAAAGGAATTTATCGAAAAAAAAATCAAGGAGCTCAAATGTGTTTTAAAATGAGGAGATGAAAGCAAAGGTATCAATAGCTGGTTTTTTGTTCAATCTTTCAATCAAGGTACAACACAAGTAGGTTTCAATTGGCTTTCCACGACCAAACGGAATCCATGACAAGATTTAATTAATTTTTTGGAACTATCGGGTTGGTTGGTTGTTTTGGATCTTGTATGATTTATTTTGAACCGTATTTGAGTGTCTTGTGCCCATTTAAAGATTACGTTTCTTAATTTATATGAATATCAGAATAGAGAAGAGAGTTCTCAAGGACTCCAGAGGCTGCTGCCTAGAGTACTCTTTCTTGCGGCACGTGCAGGACATTTACAAAATAGACAGAGTTTTTTTCCTCTTCTACGAGAGTCTTTGTGCATTATTCAGAGCTATTTTACATTCATGCCATTATGAAAATGGACGGATTTTATACCTGACAAGAGTCGAATACATTTACAAATTAGATTCTCCTGATTGTTGGCTAAATTGGCCACTCTGACTGTGGTCTCACATATTGACACTGGCTACTGTTGCCATATCGATTTCGAAATGGAGATCAAGAAGTTCTTGTAATCGGTCCGTCTTTCGGAATGCGGATGTTTTCGTTTCGCATTACAGCGAAGCGCATGTGCAGAATGAACAACTGAAAAGATTTTAGTTAAACCTGACGGGGTTTTTTTTAACAAAAGAACTTTCAAAAAAGGGACAATTCCACTTGTTCGGTTAAAATCAAATTTGTTTTCTTATGAAAAAAGATCAAAATCCAAAAATTATAGCCGTCCACTTCTTTAAAAGGTATAAATATATATGTATGAATATATACACTGCCGTTAAAAAGTTTCTGGACAAATTTTTCAAATATTTTTTTTTGCTTAAAGGGGGTATTCTAGTCTTCAAATTTTAAAAAATGGATTTTTTTTACGTTTTCAAAGTTTAACTATTCAAGAATATATCTACAAGAGGATTTCTCAAAACAAAGGAGGCCAGACCTGCTCGATATGAAGAGAGAAACGCGGGAAATAGTTTTTTTCGAAGTCGAGAAAGGTCCGATGTATGAAGCTGGAATGGCAGATTCAATAAATGTAAGTCTATTCATGACTAAGATTGCGAAAAACTTTACACGAAACTTTAAACGCGTTTTTCTCGAAACTGTCTTTCTCAAAATAATACCCACGATTTCTCAGGTTCTGCTGGACCGATTTACCTGAAATTTGTAGAGTATTCTTGTCTATGTCTGGAACTATCCCCATCCCCAAATTTCTATTCATTTTTTTTAATTCGAAACAGTCAAAAAAAGTGGTACAAAGATTGTTTTATTTTTCAGGCAGTCGCCATTTTGTTGTAGAAAAAATCTTTCCAGCTTTTCCGTAGTTCCAGACATTGCGACATTATTTTAGAGTAACTGCTGTTGAGATTTTTTGAGACCCACACTTCATCAACTGCTAATTTTTGAAATTTTCAACTTTTTTTATTTTTTTTTTTTTTTCTATATTCTGGTTATGTTAATAAATTACTAATAAAAAATGGATACTAGAAATATTAATTGCCTTTTTTTGTGACAAAAAATTACATGAAATTTTTGCCTCCAGACTAGAATACCCCCTTAAATTTCTTAGTGGAATTAAATGCTTGATTACAAAAACACATTGCGTAACATATTATCGCCCAACATTCCATATAGTGTTACATGATATTCGATCTTCTTCTAAATAAAATGTTGGTATAAAATATTGCAAAATAAAACTCATGGGAGTTCAAAATTGCCTTACTCGTTCATTAAAAAATGCTTGCTTAAGAAATTAGCAACATCTGAAGATTAATTTACTTAACTACTGGTGTGGTTCATTGTAAATGAACCTAGTCCTAGACGTCTTAACAGAAAAGAGCATAGAGACATACTTATAACTTATATATTCCGATCACTACTTAATTTCTGCCAAAGATAAACAAGTCTGCAAACTAAACCGGTCTGATTGTGATCCCCTTGAAGCCGGAACTGCATCCCATGCTGATCACTTTCTCAGCTCGGAAGGATAGTTTTCTACCTCTCGACTGAAACTATGAGCTTATGAACCATTTTGATTCCAAACTCCAATTTTAAAAAGCGCTTTGGCTTTTGAACAATGCACCATATTAATCGACATCTGTGGAAGCTGCGCTAATGAATATGAAAATGGGACTATTCATCATTCCGTTTACCAGTAGCGTTGAGGCAAATTAGTCCTTAAGTTCCTCGGTTGCAAATGAGATCGATTTTAATTTTATCATTCACCAACTGTGCGTATTATTCCGCCCCCTGCTTTGAAAATCTTTCTTCGCATCTTGACAAGCTTCAACTCAATCTATACTAACCCAAGAGCCTTAATGGACGCCAACATTGATGGCAATGATGTTGTCAACAATATTGTCTTATGATAATTTTCTTACTCTGCATGATGGATGCTAAGATTACCTATTGAAAAACACTGGAATCGTTTCCTTTCTTAAAGGAGCACTTGAAAAAGTTGCTCTCGAAGAAGGCACTAACTTCTGTCTCCTGTTGGAGCAGACTACAATCTCATACCGATGCTTCCTTTCAGTAATTTTTTATGAAATTATCCGCCATTGTGATTAGAAAGACGCGTGCCCGATGTAGCTGTCCATCTATAAATTTGCACTTTAAAGTCTCAGTGCCGTCTCTTTTGCATTATTGCTGCAGCTGATGATGAACGGTGTAATATGCAGCATTAATTCCACCATTGCAGATCTCATCCCTATAGAGTGGAGTCCTTGCATCTTTGTATCACTTGCAAGATAGAATTTCTGCCCAAGTAGCTGCCACGAATCAGAGAAACCGAAATATCCATGGTCTATTTTAGTACTCAGAAACTATCTCCAGTGAAGATAGTCCAGAATGATGCAAAGGTATCTATCTAGCGCCGGCTTTTAGAAGCTGTTCCTTTCATTCCACTGTACTCCTACTAGACTAAGTCCAACTGCAGGGATTACGGTTTGGTGTCAAAAAATATCGACAGGACTTAAATGGAGGTTGAGCTGCGTTTGTCTTTATCAGGTGTTTTTAGCCCTGTCTTGTTTTTTCCAGATTTTGTTGGAATAATGGACCGGACGTGAGCATTTGATGTCTCAAAAAAAGTTCATACAAAAGTCAATTACTTAAACAAGATACGCGAACATTTCTGGCTATAATTAAGCTAGGCAGAAGGATCATAATTCTTTCATGTTGATTTTGCGAGCCTTTATGACGTTTTCTGCATCGAAAATGAAAATGAAAGACGATCACGACCTCATCTTTGTAGAGTCTTGCGAGTGTTACCTTATCAGACCACGCCTCTCTTTTATTTTCCTCGGCAGAGACTCCTATATACAGTCTTGAACTAAGTTCATTGACCGTCAATGCTTTGTTCCATTCTACTTAGTCTAACACGAAATGTTTGTCCCAATAAAGTACAGGTACTGAAATTTTGTATCTCCTTGACAATTGTCATTTAAAAACCGAATAAAAATCGAAAATCAGATGTCTGTAGCACTCGCCATTGAGGGTAATGTTGGTTTCCTCTTCATCTTCCGATTTAAAAAAAACAACCAATTATGCCTCCGAAATTCAAACTTATCAAAATACCTATTAAACTAGAAATGATCCTCATCGCTGAAGATGATTCAACGTTGAAATACCGGTTCAACTCCCAGTTGAATTTTAGAACACAAACCATAGCCTTTTGGCACCAACCGCTGCATCAATTAGATATACACAGGTGGACCTCCACATAGTGGACGGCCGGTATGTGTCTATGTCGGCACACAGAGTTTGAGCTCTTTTTTTATGAATATCGACCACAAGAGCATTGTCTAGTCCTCATTTGTCCTGGGAATCAAATTATCGGCACATCACTGAAATAGTCGATCAGCAAAAGCAGTCTTACTATAACGGCGTGTTATTCTGGAGATCACAATAACGCACAACGCTGACTCTGGCGTCCACTATACAAAAAATACACTCACTTTTATACCAGCTAATAACGAATAAAATACTGCGAATTAAATGAATGCAAATAATTCAATATAAAATTCGGACCCAAACTATGAGGCAGGCGGTACCCTTTAAATTGTCTACCTTATCATTCTGTTCAGTATAAAAAGCATGGTAAGGGTAGTCATAATCACTCGGACGAAATCTTGCATGTAAGCTGCTCAGATGGACGATTATGAGTTCCAAGAATTTTTGCTTGGTTAGTTGCCAAAGTACACTGAACATGAATAACAAGTGTACAACCTGAAAGAAGTTTTGGCAGCAAACGATTGCAGATACTCTGCACTGTAAGCTAGCTCTAAGCTCTAAGCTTAGTTTTACTGAATTGGGTATCCAAGAAGAAGTATGGTGAGATCTCCTTTTCTTGTTTTGGATAACATCATCATTGTCTTCGAATATTTTGAATAAAGAATTGATAAAAAGACACTGCTATGTTCTTTTACAACATCTTACATACAAATTAGTACGCTGCATTCAATTTGCAGTCTAAGGCTCGCTGCGTTTAATGTTATCAAAAGCCTGAAGAACGGTTCCAATTACTTTGCTTTACCACAAACACGCAAGTACTTAAAACCGAAAGCGTTAAAATTGCATTAATTTGTCAACTACAACAAAAAAATGGTATAATCCGCTTATCCTGTTTATCCAACATAGGCTTAGCCTCCTTGTTACCATGATCCTTCAGTACACCGCCTCCTGATACAAAAATAACCTTAATAAAATTACCTTGTTAAACTCATTAAAAACGCACAATGTCCATTTAAAGCGGGCACAACAAGGACTCTCACGTCCTCAACATGACCCTGCCTTAATTTGATTTTAATAAAACGAAAAAACCAGGACAGCTCTGCACAAACAAAAGCACACACACATGCACTGTGAGTGTGTGAAAAATAAAATGCTGACGTAATATGTTTGCTGACATCCTCTCATCATAAACCCTTAATGTCCCGCGTTAAAATTAAACTGGACACGCGAATATGTGCTGGCAGCAGCGCCAGTGTCAGCGCCAGTGCATATGTCAGTCAGGGTACATAAAGAAGAAGGAGCCTCGTGACCATGGCGGCGTTTGGAAATTGTGAAATTCGACTGCGTAATAAACCGCTTGACTTGGCCAAAATGGCGTATTTGATGCGCGGAATGCGAATTCATGTCCTTGGGCTATTAAAGCTTTATCACATCAAAGACCGAATAAGTCCCGATAAAGTTTACTGTTGTCGTTGCATTGAAAAGTCGTTTAAGTTTAAAATGTCCTTTGTTGAGGAGGACAAGAAAAGGTGCTTGAGTGCCGCACATTGACACTTTCAACACTGTGGAGGGAGATGAAAAGTTTTTGAAACTTTAAGTGGCAAACCGAGTGGATCAATAATTCAATCAGAGGTAACATCATTCCATTCACTGGTCCACTGGAAGCAAGGTGTAAAAGATTTTTTTGCTCGTTCTCGTCCTTTAAGCCCCCTGCTAGCTCGCGGTATGTACTCTTTAATCAGGGTAGGATGTGATTACATTGGGGTTGAGTGGACGAATATCCTTGTGCAAAGTTGCTAAAAGTTTTCACCTTTATTTCGAACACCAAAACTTCGCAAATCTTTGTGCAGAGTGTTGAAAATTTTATGATTCCTTTATAATTTGCTGGCTTTCAAGGGATTATGACGACCCTTGCGATAATTTTTGTGCAGAGCGAGAAGGAAGAGGATAAGAATCGAAAGAATTTTTTTGAATTGAATCCTGCATCGATTTTTTTCCAGATAATCCATATAAGCTTGATCAGTTTTGCAAGGATGCCGATTGCTGCCATAACCTTAAGGAAGATAAATTCAATCATATTTGGTTTTGAAGTAGATGAAATTCGTTGGTCAAGGGTTCCTCACCCAACCACACTTGGTGCATGAACTCTCCCGGGGCATCTTCACCTCCACCTTCAGCTTTTTGAAAGCTGAGCCAAATTCTCAAAATTGGAAGGGTGGATGGCTTCCTCAGTAGAATAATAACTTCCGAACTCTGAATGCTGCTGCAAAAATAAAACTAGTCAGAGTCGACGTTTGCTATGTAAAGTTTGTAAATGTCCGTTTCTCACCTTGACCCTTGAATTCCAACTGTGATTATATGCCGTTTACTTGGCCCAAAAACAGCCTTCATAACTCGGAAGGGTGACCTTATTGTGTGAAACGTGTGCTTTTGCCTTTTCCTCTTTTTTTCATTTAAAAAAAAAAACACTAAAGAGGCCATGCGGCAAACTGTGAAGTCAATTCAAAGCCCAAAAATTAACCATCAGCCGCCCGCCGCTAATGAAGTAGGACAATTGGACTCATCAGAGAAGCAATTAAATTTTCACAATTTGATTAGCATAATTAATAAATGCATTTTCTGGGAAGCCTACCCATGGAAATGGAAGATGGTTGGGCTGAAAATTAAGAGACGTGGTGAAAGAGATGGCGGAAAAGTTTTATGAATTCATTCCTCAGAAGTGATGTCCCCGAATTTAATTTTAAATTATGTGCCATATTTTTTGCTTGCTTTTATAATATGGGCCAACTTTCTATAAGAAGGCAAACATACTCGGTATGAAAAGGATATAATTGAAATAACCTTAAGTCCTTAAGTCTTCCTATTATAAATTAATGTTTTTAAAACAATAGCTTGTGCTCAGAGTTACTCAGTGATTCCAATTGCGTAGAGCTCTATGCTACCCTTGAGGGTCGCCAGAGTCAAATTTGGTAAAAATTTAAATGTTTAGGTAAATGTTTTTAGATTCAGATAGTATAACACTCTCGAAATAATAAGGGGAAACATCTGAACTACTTTGGAGATTCTGTGACAATGTTTAAGATTATTATTATGTTATCTGAATACTTCCCGCTTGCCTAGCTTCAGAATCGAAAATAAAAATAAGACCATAAACGGGGTTTTTTATACCCTTATAATGAGACAGTAGAGAGAAGTACTGACGCAGAAAATGCTAATTGTAGGACTGCGTTCCACACTGCCATAAACAGTTTTTTGACCTTAAGACCATAATTTGGCTTGAAGATAAACTGACAAGGTATTTTTGATAAAAACTATAAAATAGCTCAAACTCATGCCTGAGCTACATCAGCGATGCAGCAAGTTTTCTCCTTCGATTGAGCAGAGCCAGGATGGTGCTTGGAAAACCCGGGGGAGAAAGTTCGGACCGGATCTAGCGATTAGGATCCTTCATCAGTGAGAGGGTGCATTAAATTTTATGTGTGGAACAAGATGGGCTATAAAAATAAAAAAGAGTGTTGGAGATAAAACGAAGCCCTGTGGTGCACCATCATTTATATTTTGAATTTCACGATTGAAATCGAACAGTCGGACAAGAAGCTTTCAATATATAGTATTTTGTAGATACCTTATTATAACGCCCGAACTCTGGCAAATCCCTTTGAAATATCAAGCAAAATATTTTTACTTTTCCCTGAATGCATGAAACCATATTGCCGGACACTAAGAACATTTGATGAAGAGGCGACTTTCAAGCTGACAATTTATCAGCGTTTTTATGACCTTAGGAAGCAAGGGCGAAAGTGCAATAAGTTTTTAGTTGGAGGGAGTAGAAGTTTTTGAGAAAGATCATCTTAAGCTTGATTTCTTTGAGCTAACAGCAGGAATGGAACTTTTAAACGAAATTTAAGATGAAAGATAAGACCTTGATTTAAGGACATTGTTCGAGAAAACAATTTTTCACGACTGACTAAAGAACTTAATTGTTTGAATTTTTTCGGGTTTTCTCAGATCGGTTGTATTTTTAAGTTTAAAAATGTAGCTCTCTGAAGCTTATACATTGTAGTAGCTCAGTTTGTAAGACGAATAATCCTATTGGCCTTTGTGAAAAATTAAAACTCCGAAGGAAATTTTAAAGACCTTCTTATTTGCATATTAAAAATGTGGTTATGATACGAGAAAGAAACCAATATACTACAGAGATCCGGAACGATCTGATAGAGAGAAAAATTCTATAAGAATTTTGGCAGGGACCATATTGTGCTAGAATTTGATAGGCTACCTCTATACGGATATAACAAGTAACCCCTTGATGGAGAAAGAATAATGGCACACTGTTGCGTCCAGAAAGTTTTAAATCTCAAAAATCATTCTCTTCAGAAAAGTTTGCACTGCACTCTAGATAGGATCTTTAAAGCTACATTAAAGAGGAAACTGCCTTCTCAGTTCTTACAAGTCTGTGATAGATGATCTGGTGCATGCTTCCTTCCATAAAAAGCTCAGCATGTAATTTATCTGAACCCGCAGGTTACCCGATTTAAACGTTTTTTCTACTTATAAATATTTACAGTATGTGGGAGAACTACTTCATCGACAGGAGTTGAGTTTTATTCATACCATAACACTCACTCGTGGTCATGATCGTTTAGAAGCTGCTGGACATTGTACTTCTGACAACAGTAAAACAGTAAAATTAAAAAATATTTTAAATTCAAAAATGTTAATTCTTATGTATGTACGTGTGTATGTCACTGAACTCCTCCTAAACGGCTGAACCGATTTCAATGTAATTTTGTATGTGTATTTGGGAGGGATCCTGGATGGTTTTGATTGACTTGCAAATATTTCTCAATTAATAATTAACCTATTAAATTTCGAAAAATGTAGTAGTTGACCTTCAGCCAACGCTTGGGACCACGTCTCTCGGGTCCATTAGTATATTATATATTTTTTAATTTGTGGTTTTTAGAATGGTTTAATATTCGCTAGGATAATGAAGATTTAAGGAGATACCTTCTTCAATGTACCCCTTTCGCTCAAAGGATCTATAAATATATTAACATTAATTTTGCAGTACTCACTGTTTTTCCCAGTTCTGCTAATCCAAAATATTATCATTGATGTAAGGACTTTTAATTAAAAAAAACAGGTTTGTCATTTGTGCTTAAATCATTTTTCATATATTATTTTAAAATTACATACGAAATGTTTATTTTCTTTATACAATCTTATCTAAAGTGTATTTAAATATTTATGTTACATTTAAAAATTGTTTCATAAATATTTCTTTTCATATAATACCACCGTTTACACCTGAATACCATTTACATATGTTTCCGTGTTTTTTATATCTTAACGCGGTATTCGTATTTTATAAATTTTTACATTTAGAGAGAAGTCTTAAATTTTAAAAAAATTTACATAATATTTATGATTTTTTTTTCTTTATTTTTGTCGTTTTTGTTTTTCGTTTAAAAGTGCAAAATAGTCTGGTAAGTAAATAGGCAAGGTTCTTAAGTTCAGATTTCAGCTTTGTCGAGAAGAAAAAAGATTGCCAAAAAGTTTGAACGTCTTTCCAACTACATTTTTTTTATGTTCTTCAGGATTTAGTAGTATATCTGATGTCTACTGGGTCCTAGCTTAGACGAACCATTTTACTCCTCTTGATCAACTTAATTCATTTTAAGGTTGTTCATATTGATGTTAAACATGTCTTCGTAACTTCTTTGATTAGAAAAGGCGACCGACCCCAAAATGACTCAATAATTTTTTGCTGACAATGGAGTCATACTAAGCGAGGATCAAACTTTACTGCACTTCACTTCAACAAAGCGACAGTACCCGTGCTGGCCATTATCTGCGAACTCCGGCTTATTCCAGACATTTATTTGAATGAAAAATTAATCCCAAGTGTGAAAAGTTCAGATCTAGGTCAAATTTGAAGGAGTGGATATTTTCTTTGACAAAAAATTACGACCAAGCTGAATGAGCGGCAGTTGTACGTCAGAAGGTTATAAATTGTTAACAATTCTGGACTGTAGCAAAAGAATCAAACGAATTTCGACAACTTGTGAGATTATTGGTTCGCATGAGAGCAGCAAAGGTTGATCGAGTACGAAGATCAAAGGAAGACTACACGTCAAAGAACTCATCTAAATAAAAGTGGAGCATAACCGACTTAGTTTGAACCATCACGTTCAAAGAAGAGAATCTTCAAACCTCGTCAAATTGGCATAAAGGGTGCAGACTAGGGGACACTTGAATCACACAAATGCAGCAACACCGGCAGGACCACATTGACCTTAATGGTGAAGTTATCTGCAACCGCGGAGTCTGCCAATATTGCTTTATGTCAAACTGATGAACTTCATATAAAAGCCTTCATTTAATTTTCTATGGCAATACTGCGGGTAAGCAATCTTACAAAAACGAAACAGCAGCATGGCATATTTTCGTAATTTATTCCAGAGTGGATTTTTGATGCTTTATTGCTATGAGTATGCAATTTTTGATATCATATTAAATACTATCCTATGTCTCTTCAAAACGAATTGTGTAAATGTTTGAACAGTTGCTGCAATACTTGTTTATGTGTTGGCCGACAACAGTATGCCTTTCGTCCTGACAAACCGATTTTCCCACTTTTCCTTATGCTAGAAAATATCGACGAATTTCAAGTCAAATATATATATATATAAATATAAAAATATACAAAGTGTTGGCCGAGTTCGGAATAGATGCTTGATGCTCGAAAACACGCACCGTGGACCTCCGAATCTTTTAAATCTATCCAACATTTTTGATACCGACACGATATTGCCATAATCGTCATTGAAGCCTCATAAGCGATTGAAGAAGAGCAGCTAAGACTTTCGGGTTATTAATAAGTTCATCTATCGACAGACAAATATCAGAAGAATCTTGGTGGAGATCTGACAAAGATTCATCCTGAGAGCCGAATTTTTAACAGTAAGCAGGGCAGATTTTTGGAACCTTCGAAAGAAATGTTTTCCAATTCACTATTTATGAAGATATGTACGTTGACTGACGTTATATGCAACCACATTTATATCTCAAGAAGTCATATTATCAAGAGAACTTGGCCTACTTACTTTCCGAACGTATTTCATAAGAAAAAAAAAATACATAAAGTTTTTCCATTTCTTTCAAGAATAACACCAATTTTCGCGTTTGTTTTTTTTGTTTTCTTACAAACTATTTTCTTGCAACACATTATCTGTCATAACTTAATTTAATTATTTTTTTGTTTTGTTTATATTATATAACTAACTATCTGTCATCATCCATCGTTCAAAACTATTGATGTCCTTTTAGACAATTTTGACATCTAGATTTGTGCCTAATCTAATTGATGGATATCCTGTGTAATGTGTACTGCTTGTATATTGTGCCCCTCGAAAAAGGTGATGAAAAGGACTAAAGAGTCCTTTCTGTACAGATATGCTTATTGTAATTGTGATACTTTCCTGCGTGTGGGTGTGTTTTGCAAAGCTCGAGTATAAAAACATTCAAAAGGGAAAAAAGACCACACATCATTTTCAATTAAAAATCAAAGCTTACCAGGAAATCAATCAGTTTTCTGTTGAGTCCTTCGAACAAAAAAAAAATAGATGAGAAAAAACCTTAACCACAAAAACATCCCCGGCCAACCACTCCGGGATATCATCATCATCATCATTATCATCGTCGTCGTCGTCATCATCCTGGCAAGCTTATTGATGTCCTACTCGAGTGTCCGCCTCTAGAACGTCAGTGAAATTGGCTCATCCTTTTTCATAGCCACAAAAAGGACTCGCTCTCGAATATCTAATAAACCATAAAGTGTGTTACGAAGAGAACATCTATATCCATATCCATACATATTATATTTGAAATGAAAACATCGAAATGGTCAATAATGACCACTAACACCCAGACCGCAGAGCCGCAACCATCCCTGTGTAACACTGCCACGTTCGAAGGACGATGGGCGACGACGACGACGGACTACGGGGCCATTTCTGTAGCTTCATTTTGTGATCCTTAACCGAAATATCCTGGTTTTACTTTGCATTGATATTTTGCCGTTGTTATTGTTGATATTTTTGTTTCACCATAATATCTGCATATCTGCGTACTCGTATCTATATCCGACTGTCATTTCTGTGTCGATTGTTAAATATGCGGTGAATGGTCATGCCACAAATGCACCCGGGTGCTTATGGCCGACAACTACAAGCATAATCCTTCGCATTCTTCCTCCTCCTAAACGTCCAATGGGATTCGGGCAGATTGCGAATGGAAGCCATGGCTCCCTGCCCGATGCCGGCTATTGTGCTATGTTCGAGTATGAGTTCTTCGACGATTTGTGGTCGAATCCTGGTGTGAAAAGCTGGTTGTTGTGTGATTATTACTGCTCTGTTGGTCGCAGTACTCCGCCTGCAAATAGAGAAAGCCCCTGTGAATATGGCGTCGAGTTGCCAAAAAAAAAAAAAAAACGTAACAAAAATATTATAAATATTTATGAGATGTTTGTTTATTTTTATTATTATTATTCGCGACAATCGAATACTTTTATTATCTTAACACGATTTTTTGCTCGTTTTTCAGAGTTTCTTTTGATGACTATGAAATTTTAAATAAAAAAAAAAACGCCGCGAGGTGCCGCGATTTATGACGCAAACATCACGCTTCTTCTCATCGTTCCAGAAAAGACACACAACACTGTCGCTTCGTCACAGAGCGGAAACCAATCCAAAAATTTTGAGGTAAATATTTTCTGCTCAAATACAAAATTCACATATGTACGTATTTATGGGGGAGTCGAAAAGCACATTTCAATCGAAGATAATATTATTAATTATTTATTCGGGCTTGCCACTATTAGAACGGAATTGAATGATGATAGACTTGAAAATTTCGACAAAAATAATTAATCCTTAAAGGGTGTGAGCGTGAGCTTTTGATGCTTCGTTGTTGCATACAGGTTCGAGGATTAATTTTTCTATTTCTGTTGTCTTGCTTACCGTCTTACATCCATACCATCTTACTACATACATGTAGAGCATGATTTCGCTCTCTTGGTCACGAGTTTTGATCCCTGTTATTCGAAGAAGCATCGATTGGTTAGGATTTTTCTTCGTCAAAGAGGTGATGTTAAAGGAGTTGATATTTGTCCCGGTAATTGATATAAATAATGTCCTTTCCTACCCCAATTTAAGAGGTATCAGTTTGCCCCGACAGATATATTTGGATCTACCTATCCTCATTTATTTTAATACTGTTCTGGACACTTTTTCCCCAAGAGTTTCGGTATGAATCAATTAGGGCATGTTGGATACATTGGATTTCAATAGTCGAAAAGACTGTTCATCTAACAAGTGTGGAATTATTCAGAGGTTCATGGCCCATATTGAAAATTAATCGTATATTTCCGAGCCCTATGCAACATTATCTGGTCAATTCATTCAGATTAGTCGACTACAATTCCTTTGTCTTCCAAAAATTGACGTAGTGTGAATAAAAGTTCTATTGCCAGTTTGCAGGGCTTGAAGTCAGACTGGAATCGAGCAATTTGTGTGTTGCAAAAAGGATTTAGACATTATCACATCACACTGGAAGGGGTATAGATAATTAACAAATTACGTACATTTAGTTCACCTTGAATTCTTTTCAATTTAATACCTTACGCCCATTTCCACCCCCGACGAAGTTCTAAGTAATAGTAGTATCACACTTTTTACAAGGACATCTTGGCATTTATAGTCTCAAGCTACGGCTTTGGGCTACATCATAAAATGAAGTCTATGTAAAAACCGGTGATGGCAACGTTATTATCGATACGCCAAATTTTTTAACAAGTGAGACGTTATCACATTGAAACGAAAATGAATCACTAAATTAAGATAATTTAATCTTATCGCAAACTTTGACAATGTTTTGCAGAATGCTTCCGGTTCTGAATTAGAACAACAGGCACTTGGCTTTTGTGGTGCAAAATTATTGTTGGTGTTCTCCAGTGTATATTAAGAATTTGATAAGAAAAACAAATCTTTATTAATTTATATTTATCTTTAGGTTTTCTTATGATAGATTGAAGAAAGATATGAAAGAACGTGTAATCGAAGTTTTGGGATTCGATAACTCTTATAAATCGCTTATCTGGAAATTTTTCTTTTCAATTTAAAAAACATCAAGCGTTTGACCAAAGTTAGGAGCTAAGGTATATTTTTAGTAAGCACATGGTAGTTGGTACGATAAAAATCGTTGGTTAAACTATTTTAATAACATTTGTGGTCTATATTTCAGACAATAGATGACGCAGATAGATATTTCAACAGATTTGTAATCACAGACTTAAGACTAAACTTGATGCGATAATTCGTCATCTTAAATAACCTCAACGATTTTGGGTATTTCATCGAGTTTTTAAATAATGCTGGTACATAGGTGCATGATTTCCCTATTTCCTGATTCCATTCCAAGCATCCGGGAATGTTGACGAGCTAAGAGGTTAGTAAAATAAATAACAAATACAGCGGGCCAAACAATCCCAGCAATTCTTATATCTAGGATGACAATTACAATTTAAGATTTTTGATGACATCAATTACACGAGGATAAGACTTGATGTGGCAGAGTAATGTCTTTATACATTTTGTAGCATATTCTTTAATGATGTTATTAACCCAAATGATGTTAAAGGCCTTGTACAATTCTCCACTGTTAACATAGTGGTAAGAGTCCGTAATTCATAATAAATAGTTTATTAACCAAATTATTGCTTACTATAGAAGATTTGAATATCGTTTTAGTTCTCCAAGCCTTAAAAAGTTGTTTAAGATGTTTAAGCTGTTTATTTGCCTTACAATAAGTTAAACCATACCATTTTTGGTTGACCAGTTTAATATGCACTGAAGGTCTTCGCTTATCAGCATAGTGGAAAGCTTTGTTTGATCTGTGCCTCATCTGCGAGCAAGTGGATTGAACTTTGCTGTACAATATTGAGAAAGAACAGGAACGGACCAAGGTTCGAGCAGTATGATACTCGAGGTTAACTGGTAAGGGGTTTAGTTTCTAATTTGAAACCAGGTCTCTTTCTTAAGAGGTCCAGTAAGGCAAGGATTGCAGTATAATTTTTATCGAGAGCTATTCTGATTGCAACTCCGTTTTGGGTGAAAACCCGACTGGTTTTTGCTGAGTAGTTTTTTTCTTATCAGAAAAAAAACGGATGTTGTCAGTACGGATTTGAAAACATGGAGGCAGGAGTTTGACAAATTAAGGAGAATTTCGTCAAGGTCGACAACATTCGATTTTATGCCTACCTGTCTTCCGAGTTATCGTTGAGGGATAGAATTTGTTCGAGAAAGATTGCTTGGCGTTATGAAATTTTAGTTGAGCTCACTAAACAATCAATGTTTTTTGGAAGTTTTCATATTTGCTTTCCCAATCCTAATTTTCAAATTTGATGCCACACACTCAACTGATGAACAACTTATAAATTTTCTGTTACAGTAATTTCACTTTGCCGTTCTAATTTTATTAACTATGCCGTTCCATAATGACTGATATTTGTCAAAAAAGACGGTGTTGAAAAAAGTGCAAAGACCTCTATTTCTTATTCACTTTCATTTGGGGATCTCTTTTAAAAGTCATTGAATCAGCAAAAGAAGAATGTAAGCCATAAACCAAAGTTTCAGGCATTGACCAAAACCATTTCCCCCATAGTACTTTTGCTAGAGTTTAATAGAATTTGGGACAAGCTTTCTCATGTAAGACCGTAAATTTTTAAGTAGATAGGTAACATTATTTATAGTTTAGGCTCTTCTGCTAAACCGCTGCATTATGCTGTCTTTGTAAGTTAGGATTGTTGACTCAATGCGTTATACTCCTTAAAACAGGTCTATACCTTACAACTTACTTAGATTGGTCATCTCGTTTCTTTACCATAATACTACAAAGACCCCATCGAAAACAATCCAAACTGGAGTCAAGCATCACCATCAGACAGACTCGGTGAGATTTCATCTATTTGTGGAAGCTTTAAGATATTCAAGTTCTTGTATTTTCTCCATGACTATTACTGACTAATAAGTTGATTTGCAATCAATGTCAGCTAGTATAGCATGAGCTTTGTAGACTGATACAATTAATTCTACAAATAGCTGCGACATACCCATTCTTCAGTTCAATTATATTGAATAAGAAACAATTTCACGATTTTCCCTTCGTTTAAAAAGCACATATTTGAAGATAGTCCATTGAAGTGTGCTTTTTCGCAGAAGGCACACGTGAGGCTAAGTATAGAAACAAATTGTGAACTCTCGATAGTATAATCAACGCGTTCGGAACGTCTTACATTTCGATATTTCGCGGGTGAGTGACTTGGACAGTGCCACCGCAAAAAACGTCGCGATGGGGAAAGTGACTGCGAAAATAATTGTAATTGGTGCTGGTGCAGCGGGGATTGCGGCCGCTACAAGACTATTGAGTTCCGGATTCCAGAATGTTGTCATTCTGGAGGCAGAAGATAGAATTGGTGGACGGGTGCACACTGTGCCATTTAGCGACAACGTTGTCGACCTCGGCGCGCAATGGTGTCATGGAGAGAAGGGCAACGTCATCTTCGATATGGTGAAGGACCTGAACCTACTGGACTCAAATGGAACGATTTACGATGACTACACCAGTGTTCGTTCGAATGGAGAAGTTTTGAGTGAATCGGTTAATAATCGACTCAAATCCATAGCCTTCGATACAATTCCCAGTCGGCAGGCAGAACTGATTGGCTTTGACGGTTCCCTAGGCACGTATCTCACGGAGAAGATGTACCGCGAATTGGACAGACCAGATTGTGCTGACATTAACAGGGCTGTGGCAAAGGAGTTCTTCGACAATTACTTGAAATTCGAGAATTCCGTGGAAGCATCTGATAATTTGTTTGAAGTTTCCGGACGGGGGCATCTAGAGTATTGGCTTTGTGATGGAGAACTTCTGCTGAACTGGAAGGATAAAGGATTCGTTCAGTTGCTGCACCTGCTAATGAATTCAACGAATTCCAACGAATTGGGGATGCTTAATGATAGAGTGTTCCTCAACAAAAGAGTCGAACAAATTACGTGGGACCCGAGTGGAGAAGAGCAGGTCCTTGTCAGGAATTGGAATGGAGAAATAATCAAAGCAGACCACGTTATCTGTACCACTTCGCTGGGTATGCTCAAGGAGAAGCATTCACAAATGTTCGTGCCGCAATTGCCAAAAGCCAAATGCCGAGCTATTGAAGGCTTGAAATTAGGAACCGTAGACAAGTTCTTCTTGGAATTTGATAAGCCCTTCGAGCCGCTGGATTGGTCAGGATTCAGTCTGTTATGGACAGAAAAGGATCTGTCAGAATTACGCGACTCCCATCGTTTTTGGCTCGAGAGTGTTTTTGGATTCTTCAGGGTCTGCTATCAGCCGAGGATATTGGCCGGCTGGATAATTGGACCACATGCTCGTCACATGGAAACATTACCCAACGAAGAAGTTCTCGATGGAATTATGTGGCTCTTTGCGAAATTCCTCACCTTTCGCGTTCCGCAACCGAAGAGATTTCTCCGCACACAATGGCACGCAAATCCCAATTTCAGAGGATCGTACACCTTCCGAACCTTGCTGTCGGATGAGCTAAAGACAGGCGCCTGGGACTTGGCGGAACCTTTGACTTGCTCCAATGGTCGACCGATCTTACAATTCGCTGGCGAATCCACGAGCACGCATTTCTATTCCACTGTGCATGGAGCTGTCGAGAGTGGCTGGCGAGAGGCACAGAGGCTTATCACGTATTATTCAATGAAACCATCGCAGTTGTAGACTGGGTTAATGGCCGACCTAATTTGTTTCATAATCTTATCAATGTTGTAAATTGTTGCATTTCAAAAAAAAAAAATAAATAAATTAAGAAAATATACGACCTGCGTTTTCGAATTACGAGTATTTCAGTCTTAAGTGTCTAGAAGGATTACAAGTGGCAATTGGTGGTAAAAATTATATCTTTTATTTATTGCTGTTCAGTGAAATAGATTCAAGCAGAATGTTAAATGGACGTGTTCGCATGCGTTCTTGATTTTCACTGTTCACATTAAGAGTGTTTCTCCTGTTTTCTTTTTAAAGAAAAAGGCACCCGCTGATCAAACAAACAATAAGTCTTGGGCAGTCGATTGAAAGTTAGCCTCATCGACCCATAATAATGCCATTATTATTCAACAGAAGTTTATTCGTTTTTAATTTTATTCATTTTCTTGAAGATACTTGGTCCTTTAAAATCTTAAAAACTAAACATTTTTGAGTGCTAAAATGGGCGGAATTTTAATTTTTCATGCAACCATCATTCTATCGACTGATTGCTCTCGGTGGAGTTTGATGCCCTGCTGGACACTGATGCATTCGGGCTAATAATATAATTTTTAGCGACTGAAACCGTCATTGTCATTGTCATTTAACTTTGTCGGTAGTCTCTGCAATTTGCTTTTTATTCGTGAAGTTGAACTCTGGGGTTAGTTTCTGTCGCCAAATGCAAAGCTTTTTTGTTCTGTTCGCAAAAATTCTCGAAAAGAAAAGTTTTAAGTTCTTTCACTTTAATTACATATGCATTTATCATTTTTATTTAATTGTTTTATTTGTTGTTTAAACTCTACTATGCATGTATTTTGTTTCTGAAGATTGTTCAAGTCTTAAAAAATTCATAAGATTAACATAGTCTTCATTTGTAAGCTACTAGAAATAAATGAATAAAATTTATAATGTCGAATTTAATGTCGTTGAATGTTCTTAGTTCCCCAAAATATGCCTACTGGAGTAAACGTGAAAGACGTCGTAGACTCGATGACCACAATGCTTTGCCACTTAAGTCGTTCTTAGTTAAATCTTCTCGTGCCCAAAATTCTTCTCCCAAGACGATAGAGAAAATACTCATTCATCTTAGTAAAGCTACTTCTGTGCTTCGCTACTTATAACTTAACAGAGTCTTCAGGTCGATCCAAATGAGGGCCTGATTTGTTAATTTCCTCTTTGGTTTTTCTTACACCTTGTCTGACATAAAAAACTTAGCATACAGCTTGTCGCATACAATTTTAAACAAAGAAATTAAAGCTCATAAGGGGTGGTGATTATTGGTTCGGCATAACCTTACTTTGAGATCTGCCATCGTGTGCAGACGAACCATTGTGGATTTTCCTGGCCAACATCACACTGTCATATATGAACCAAACAGAATTTAGAGAAATTTCTTTAGCTTGGAAGAAAAACTTATAACTTTTCTCATCTTTATGCATCCTTAAGTAAAGAGGATTAAGAATTTCATGGGTCATTGAGACACGCGATCTGAATACCATTAGTAGTAGTTGCCTAATGTCCTTAGCAGAAATATCATCAATTGAATTAAAGAATGGTCCACCATTCATTCATTTCATTCATTTCTTTATTGAGACTTTTTTTTTTACATAACATAATTCTTGTTTTGATTCTCAAGAAAAACAATTGTGTAGTCGGCTTAAGAACTATGCCTGGCTAGAAAATTTAAAAATTGCAAATTATTTTTACAAACAAAAATAATATCTAGATAGATATGTTTTATATGAATCAGTGTACAATGTATGTTTGCTCCCGACATAATACTACTGTATCCAAAAAATAAGGTGACATATGAATTTAAACTGCGCGCGTCGAAGGATTTGGAAATTATTCTTTCTTTTTAGGTTGGTAGTACTGTCAGTGACATCTATGTGAAATTTCATGTCAAAATATATTCATAGTGTTTGAGATACGCGTCGTTTTGTGAGCTGCTAAAAGTGAGTTTTTCGTTTTTTGCGATGTCGAAATTTATTGAGCAATGAATTTGCATTAAATTTTGTTTGCGGAATCAATTTTCTGCTGCGAATACGTTGAGGATGGTGCAGAAAGCCTTTGATGATGAGGCTATGTCTAAAAAAAATGTTTACAAGTGGTATAGTGATTTCCAAGCCGGCCGTGAACGTGTCGAAGACGAAGAGCGTTCTGGGCGACCATCAACCTCAACCGATGAAGCTCACGTCCAACAAATCAAAGATTTGGTGTTGAAAAACCATCGATTAACGATTAGAGACCTTGCTGATAAAGTTGGCTTATCGAAAGGCTCAGTCAATACCATTTTGAAGGATGCTTTGGGCCTCAAGCGCGTCAAATCTCGACTGGTACCGAAAACATTGAATTTTTTGGAAAAAAGGCGTCGCGTTGAAGTGTGTGAAACAATGCTTTCCGACTACCAGGATCTCATGAAACGCATTATAACTGGCGATGAGACTTGGATCTATGCTTACGACCCCGAAACAACCGATCAATCGAGCGAATATCGTGCCAAAGGAGAGCCGAGACCAAAAAAACCGCGCCAAAGTCGCTCAAAAATCAAGGTCATTTTGACTGTTTTCTTCGATTATCGTGGTGTTGTGCTTTATGAATTCCTTCCAACCGGCCAAACAGTCAACAAGGAATATTGTTTGAACGTTATGCGTCGTTTGCGTAACGCTATCCGCCTAAAAAGGCCGGAATTGTGGAAAGACAATTCTTGGTTTTTACACCACGATAATGCACCATCCCATACCGCACTTGTAATTCGTGAACATTTCGCCAAAAACTCAACCCATATCGTTCCGCAACCACCGTATTCACCTGATCTGGCGCCGTGCGACTTCTGCCTGTTCAACAAGCTCAAAAGACCGCTCCGAGGACACTGTTTTGATACGATAGAGGAGATTCAAGCCGCAGCGAAGACGGAACTGAAGGCCATCCCGGAAAGTGACTACAACCAGTGTTTCAAAGATTGGAAAATCCGTTGGCATAAGTGCATTGCATCGGGAGGGGATTACTTTGAAGGGGATGAAATTGATTTGGCAGAATAAACAAAGAATTTTCAAAATAAATACAATGTCACCTTATTTTTTGGACACAGTAGTAGAATGGTCCACCAAGCGCTCGCTGTCTGCCTCTAGCAAGCGCCGGCCTGGCGCAAATTAAGTGTGTAAGGGTTTCACTCACATCTGTGTTTTTGCAGCTGCGATGGTTTGAATTGTGTAGGATGCCTAGTTTAGCGGCATGATCTCCTATCGGCCAGTGTCCTGTGCAGACCGCCACTAGTCTAGCAATATCATGACGAGTTCGCCAAAGGAGATCTTTTGTTTTTGATTGATTGTATACAGGCCATATTTTCCTTGATGTTGCACAGTTCGTCAGACTGGCCCATCTAATGTTTGCTGCTTCAAGGAAGTATGAGGATATAAAAGCCTTAACTGCAGTGCAGTGTAGTGAGACGAAAACATCCTCTTTAGGCGAGCACTGAAGGGTAGATCCCTGCCTAGCAAGTTCATTAGCAATCTCATTACGTAGGCAGTCACTGTGACCGGGAACCCATATAAGGGAAATGAGCTGACCTTCTAGCGAAGCTATTTCAGCTCGGCATTCCTGTACTAATTCTGAATGTAAAGTAAAGGAGGCAGTAGCTTTGATAGCTGCTTGGCTATCAATGCATATGGCAATCTTCTGGCTTGGTAGGATATTTGGATGTATTTTGATTTGTCGACATGCTTCCTGGATTGCAAAAAGCTCCGCTTGGAAAACGCTGGAATAGTCGGGCAATCTATAGGCTTTACTGATGTTCAGGGATTCTGAGAACACACCCGCACCGACTACGCCGCCCATCTTAGAGCCGTCAGTGTATATTATCCAGTTAAAATCCTTGCATAACTGCCCACTATTCCATTCCGCTCTTTCAAAGTTATTTGACGGATAAATTCTAAGGACCCTTTAGTCCGTCGGTGGTGATACCAAATCTCCAATGGTATAAGGTCAAGTATAGTGCTATGACAATAAGAACTATGGCGCTGTGTGCTGTAGTGTTTTTAATGTGTAGGCCCAAAGGTAGGAGATGCAGCATTACCGTCAGTGCATCTGAAAGAGTCGATCGCAGAGCGCCCGTGGTACCTATGCATGCTGTTCTCTGTAACTTATATTAACCCTGTACCGCAATTAGTGTAATTGTTAAGATTACTTTGAAGCTCGGCATGTCCCAGATATGTTCAGGAAACTGGGGGTCCAACCTAACAGCTTGTTAGCAAATCCTTGATTTTACATCACTTGAGAGCATCTCCGGGCATGGACTCTATTAAATTGTTCATAATATTATTTGGAATATTTTTACAAGCACATTTAATTTGCCTAAAGATGCATGTTGAACCCAGTTATGCCTTAACCTCAACAGAAATGAGGATTTCGGATTTTTCGGCTTAAAGGTACAATTAACTAACAAATTGACAGATGAATTGAAGAATGACCACCTGTTTTGTATACGCTCTTGTGTCCTGGGTTTTCCAGTTGCTCGAACTGATCACAATCTAGTCACGAAGAATATAATGGATTCTGAATATTTTACTGTTTGGTACTGTTTTCGAAGTGGCGTCATTATAGTCACATTTTTTTTTCATGGAACTCAAGGGTAATGACGGTCAGGTTTTAAGTGATACAGAGAGCGATACGATCAACAAATTACTAAGAAACTAGTTTGACAGGATGGCCTGCCCTCAAGCCAGATGAGTTAACATTTGCAGCAATATTTCAATACTAATTGAAAGGCTAAAACCTTTCAACCAAGCGACAGTAATTCAAAAATATTAAAGTGTTCTATTTTTATGCTATGAAAAAAAAAACAAAAAAACAGATGGCCAACCATTTACGTAATCGCAACGATCCTGTCTAGGCCAGTTGGTCTCCATCAGTAAACCCGACATTTCTCGGCTAGTGTCTTTTGATGTGGTATCAGACGTTTTGATGTATGTGAAGTGTGCCCCGTTTAGAGATCGGAATCAATGAACTCAAAAGTCTTGCACCAAGCTGACCTTGTCTTCTGGGTCGTGTGGAAGATCAATCTGATTACAAGAACTTCCAAATGCGATTTTAATGAATTGCATCGTTCTTAACTGACCATTTCCAAAAAGCATGTCAACCATTTTGATATTGCATCCTTCTCAAATAGTCTTCCCACGAAGAAGGCTCTCGATTCAAGTGCCATTTGCTTCAACGTGTCATTTGAAATCATTTCGAATTAATATGGCAAAATCTGCACTCAGGATGGTTGTAGCTGTCAAGCTTTCGGGCACATCTCCATCGCGCTGAATCAACGAAATTGATTATTATCACCGCTGTTCGCTGCTTGTCTCTCGTGATGACGTTCGTGCCAATGTGTCATACCACCGCACCGAGGAGCACATAGTTGCTGCACAACCTTTAACATTTAGCGGCCCATCCCCAGGTTCCCGTCATTATTAAATACTCGTAGATACGTTGCAGTATAAACAGTAATTAATGCGAGTCTATCTGCAACCAGCGGCCAGCGTTTCCTTGACCACAATTCCACTGCCCGGCTTTTATATAAATAATGATATATATGAAGTATCCTGAGAGCTTTCTAGTTTCTACTTCAGGACTCGCATCCATAGCAGCCAGCTTGAATAAAATATGAATTCGCTGTTGCATTTGTTATTTCTCGTCTATGTTTGTGTGGGTTCGGACGCGCGCTTCGTTCTTGCCCGTTGGTGAATCATTCTCGTAGACAAGTAATTTTGTGGTCATTTTGAGTGGGTGGGCGGGTGGTTTGCCGTTGATGGATGATGCAGTGCCTGGAGGGCTGATATCCTTGGAGTTTTGCCTTTGATGGTTTCGCGCGGGGCATTAGTTGGAGAACCGCTGTAGAAAGGAGTTATGATGAATGGAATTTAATGAGTTGCTTTAGGTGCACGTTTTGTGGTACTCGGTGTTGTTGCTGCCGCCGTTGTTTGTTCATTAAAAAGTCCCGAAGTGGAATTACACAAGGTGAAGCTGAATAATGCAACAAGAACACGTGATGTATCGACGACATTGTGCAGACTGGTTGGAATGTGTTTACGCGACACTTTGTGGCAATATTAATTGATTGTGCAACATTTTCCACAATTGGATAACAAATTTTTAATTTTTAAGCTTGTCCTTTGGTAAATAATTTGAAAATTGACGGAAGGAAAACTTCGGCGATTAATATTTTTTGAGAGACTCATAAGAAAGTGGATACTCAGCCTAATGAAGAAAAATTACTTAATATGAGCATTCACATATCAGAGATGTTAGGAAACCGGCAAGATCGGATTAATCTCATGTCGTACAGAAGTTCACTAGAAAACCTATGCTGGCAGTCTTAGCAAACGAATAAAACTTAAGCGAACTTTGGATTAGCACGTTGAATGTGAAGATCCCAAAGAAGGCGCGTACCTCACTGCCATCCAAGAGATCGTACACATTTGGATGATGGACTGATTTAGCTTTGCGTTTCTAACGCTATCGTTTCCAATCAATACAGATTTAGGTTGATTTCGACAAATCAGAGTTACCCGTTTGTTTGTTTGAACTGAAGAATGAGCTTTTCGACAAGCCGTACGAGCAACGTCCGAGTAATAATCTGGACGTTAATATCGTACTCGGCAGTTTCAAAGCGAAGTTTGGCAAAGAAAGTATCTTGAGTTTGGTATTCAAGCTTGATACACTAAAGAATGAAATCTTACAGCAGCAAGCACACATTTTCTACACCTCAACATCTTCAATGGGTATTCGAGAGGGTATCCACACCAACTTGGCCAAAGGTAAAAAAAGAGGACATGACGTTGGTAAAATTTTATGAAGAGGTAAAATGAACTTGCCATAGCTCAAGACTCAAAACGGAACCCTTTAGAGATGAGGACGGAAACGTTTTACTAGAGAGACAGTCGATGGAAAGATCACTTCTGCAGACTGTTAAAAAGCGATGAAAAGCAGCATAGAGTAAGACCCAATGCTGCAAGTGAGGCTAAGCTTCCTGGTATCCGCGATTTATTGATTTTTGACAACTGGTACATAAGTATCGACTTGAATTATTGTCGACATGCCGGGTCAAAAGCTATTTACCGTCCTGTGTGTGTAGCAAAATGACTGAAGGCGTTCACGCAATACACTTTATAATAGCTTGTAAGCGATGTCAAGTGTTGTAGGACATGCTTTAAGATGTCTTGTTGGTGGATTGGACGAATAGAGTAGTTCAGTAACATGTAATTCTTAAGTCCTCCCAAACTTGCCAGACAATCTGACGAATGATCCTTACAAAAACATCACCGAAATACTTAAAAATTTCAGTTTTTAGTTTAGTTTATTTCCTTTGCTTATGTTTTTTTTTTATAAGTAGTAAAAAAAATATCACTCTTTTTTATTTTTACCTTTTCTGCAAGTGGATCAAGAGATGACTAGAGTATTTAAGCATAATGTGATTGTAATGCAAAATGTATTCTAAGATTCTGAATAAAATGAGCTCTTCTCCCCGTTTTCGAAAAAAAACGACACGAATCTTCTGCCGGGGCCAACGAAAGTGACTGAACATCGTTAAATTTTGAAATACTGAAGTGATCCAATGAGATAACCTTATCCCTGTTTGTTTAAGGTTCAGTTCCTCGAAAGGGAAAAACACAACTTTATAGAATCACTTCGTTGTGGAAGTATCCAGTGGAAATCAAAACCAAATACTTATAAATCAAGAAATAAAACATAGTTATTTATGCTGCGTACTTCAGGACACGAGTTCTCGCACTCTTGTCAAATTTCGCTTTGAGAGTTAACTGCATTTGTAGCTTGTTTCTTTGATCTAAAGAAAAATTCACAAAGGGAGAAGTTTGGAGCAGTAAATCGCACGATCTCTCCGAGAGTGGTCTGAAAAGTTTCCGATCTCAACGTGAGGAAAGCATCTGTGATTAAATTTTTGTTTGGCAATACGCCTTCTCAAATCAAAGATAAGTTGCACTCTGTGTATTGGGACACCATCATTAACCACAGTGAAATTTTGGCCAGCTGAGTTTAATAGTGGCCGTAAGATTTGGGAGACGATGAACGTTCGGGACATCCAAAAACTGCAACTAGTGACGACAACATCGGTAAAGTTCACAGAATGGTGCTAAACGACCGCCGAATTAAAGTGACAGAGATAGGAGAAATTGTCACATATTGAATCAAGATTTAGGTACGAGAAAGCTGTCCGCGAGTTGGGTGTCGCGTTTTGTCACGTTAGACCAAAAACGTGTTCGAGTGAACATTTCCAACGCTCTTTTGGTGCAGCTTAATTGCAATAAATCCGAGTTTTGGTGACAAATAATTTCTTTAGATGAAACTCGGATACACCATTATACGCCCGTAACAAAAATACAGTCAAAACGGTGGACTGCAAAGGGGGAACCGACTCAAAAGAAAGCGAAAACATTTTTTTCGACTTAGTAAGAGGGCGACTATTATTTTTAATAGTCACGGAGTTATTTTAATCGGTTATCATCAAAAAGGAAAAAACATCACTGGAGCATACTACGCATCATTACTTCACAAGCTTAAGGTCGAAATTGCGAAAAAAACGGCCACGTTTGCAGAAAAAGAAAATCATGTGTCACCAAGACAACAGGCAGTCTCACACCTCACCGGTTACCGTGGCAAAAATCTACGAATTGCAGTTTGAACTGCTTGACCATCCGCCTTACTCACCAGATCTAGCCACATGCGTCTTCTTTTCTTTTCTTTTTTTGTTTTTTTTGTTTTCTTTTCTTTTTGTTCCCTTATTTAAAAACCGCGCTCGGAAGACAGAGATTTTCGTCAAATGAGGAGGCTACCACCTTCGTGAACAATTATTTGCATCATTTGACTGTAGAAAATTAAAAATAAAAAATAAGATAAACTGTCTTGTATCATTGTTAGGTCGGAAATTTTCCAGACCACCCTCTTAGCAAGTCGTAAATTGGACGTGGATTTTCTTTTGTACTTTTCCGAATTTCGCTTGAATATCGTTCACCGCATCATTGAGGCTTAGGAAAAAGTGAGCGTATTTTAGTTGCGATTGACGGTCTGAGGCCAGAAACTGATAGATTGTTGGCGCTTTGTAAACGAACATCTTCAACTTTTTCCCTAAAATGTGCTGCAAAAACGAGCGTCAATTGCTTAGTTGATGTGTAATTCGCCGCATTTACGGACAGAGCGTAAGCATTCTCATCGAAACGAGGACTAAGGGCGCTTCTTCTGACCTGCGTGTTTCCAGTCTCTTCCAGACGCCTTAGTGTCAGCGTTTGGTGTCGGATGCCCAGAAAATCGAAGACGAAATCATCGGTTAAAAAAAAGTCACTAGCTTGAATTTAAAGACTTCCTTAAAGTCGCTAATAGCTACCTACGCAAAACCCGAAGCACTGGGGAAGAATTTCTAAAGAAAACGTTCCTTCTGTAAAAGTGCTTAACTATTGAATTAAAGTCAATCCCAGACTACTTTACAACACAAACTTCAAAGCGCATGCCATGACATCTGTTATGACCAGCGAAAGCGTAGACTACAGCGTCTTTTTAAAAGTTAAGCTTTAAATCAACTCTGTTTAAAGACAAACTCAACCAGCTTATGAATTGCTAACCATTCAGCGAACAAGGACTGCTTTCAGGTCAACAGAAACAACAAAACAATAAGAGCTCCATACAATCATCCTCGTTTGCTTTCCCAACATCCTCACTTTAAAAATACAGAAATCCGCCTCGAAGAAGTGCAATTTTTCGCCTAACTGCAGATACAAAGCAAGCAAATGACTCTCGAGTAACACTAGCAGCAGCTCCTTCGAGAAATTTCCTGCGAGAAAAAAATTGCTACTCCGCCATTCTACGAAATTGCATATCAAAGGATAACACGGCTTTTTTGGGGGGATGCTTCGCGGGCAAAATGAAACGCAAGCGTGCACACAGCGCAGAAAACATAATTATTGCATCTAATGACTTTTAAATTGATATTTGCTGCTATCGTTTCACAGTCATCGTGCCACAATTTCGACCCGCGCATCATCCTCATAATCGTTGGGTTCCAGCTGATGCAGTGGCCGAAGCAAACTAAGACCATGAAGGACGACTGACTGTAATCCGAGCGGAAAGCTTGCAAAAGCAAACGAACACAAAAAGGACGGCAAACAGCAGCAGCAGCAGTTTCCACAAAATTGAATGATTTCGCCGAATCTGGAGGAAAGAAAAACAGTTTTTCTATCTCGAAAGCGAGGTTCTCTTTCCCTTTCATCCTGCGTCAGCAGTCAGCAGATGTTTCGTCGTCCATATGCTCGTGCAGCAGAGGAATGATTGCAAGGAGTGAGTATTTAAAAATGTCATACGATCCGAATGGGTACACACATCAACGTCAGTTGCAAAGTAATTGAAGGAATGAACAGGACCCCGCGTTTAGTCTTTTACTTACATTCGTTCTGCATTCACATTTAAGGATCCACTGAACTGCGATGAATTTGTTTTCGATTTGAATTTGACGGGACTGCAGCATTTCCTGGTCGATTGGCTCAAGCGAATCGCTGTCCCATAGATCCTGTCCGCTTTCAGCATAACTAAACGGATCGCCCGCTTTCAGAGGACATAAAACTTCAACCTACAAAAAAAAACCAACAAAAGAAGAAGATATTGAAAGTAATAAAAATCGAACCATTCAATCAATTTATTTATTTTGCTGACGAAAGGACTCACTTGTATTGTAGTTGACACAGAAGGCACACAACATTTGTTTGAATGATGACATCGTCCGCATGTCTTTGGACGATACAATTTCCTTGAGACACATGGCCCCAAGCGAATTCTCGCCGGACCCAGTCTCTGCATACTCCGGCACTCGTGTCCTTTCTGCACAGCAAGGAAAATCATGAAAAACAAAAAAAAAAAAAACAAAAAAAAAAACGGAAAATGAAAACCAAATAGAAAACTTCAAATTGATTTTTGGCATCGAATTTGCATATTTATTGCCATAGCGAGAAAATAATGAAAAAATAAGAAGGAAATACAGGAAAAACGAAAAACTGTAAACTATGTCAAGGATGAGATCCTTGCTATGTACCTAGGGATGAACTTACCCTTATTCTATGCTCGTGCGTTGGTGCAAAGCTACTATCGACTAAATTACTAAATTTATTGTCATCACATTTGCGGTTCTCGCAGAAGCGGACATTGCTCAACTTGTGACATCCGGCCGCTGTGCTGGTCACTCGCGTTGATATCCCAATGCCGCAGGACTCCGAACATGGCGTCCATGGGCTCGACGATGTATTGTGGCATGTGGCTGTGACTGGGAAGATAAAAAAATTCCATTATTTTATTATTCAAGCCATAAAAAAAGTAAAGTTATGAAGAGTGTATATGTCCTTGAAGTTCAAGAACCTCGGGGTGAATATCCACTGCGGTTTCAAGTGCGCAAAGGACCCAAAGTGCTTCTTAAGAAATTTCGCCAACTGCCGAGTGACAATACTTATAAGAAATTGCTGAACCACAAAAGTTGTCGAAAATTGATAACCTTTCAAGTTTTGAGTTATTGCACTCAAGAGCAAGCAGTAAACTGGGCTTGGATCTCGATAACACTCCCCCTTTAGTGCATTCCTACTGGTCCTTCTGTGGGGTTCGTCGGATTGGCCAAATGCTGGCGTTACTGGACTGGTCTTCTTTTCGTTGATCGCATTGGAACATTGATAGACATTGATGTCCATGAATCTCTACACCTCATATTTAATAAATCTTCCATTCTTAGCTCCTGTTCATCTTCAAAACTGTGAACCATTTGATTAAAATATCGGCATAACAATGCCGATGTTACCCAACACTGACTGACCCAATTCTCTTGCCTGTTATTTCCAACTTAATTTACTCCTTCGAGGATGACAGTACCCTCAGTTTTTCATAAGCGCTAAACGATCTTCATCCTTGCTCTTCAGCGGTGGAAAAAACCAGCAGAGTAAAATGCTCACAAGCCACAATATTTCTGTTTTGTCGTCTTCTTGGAGAAACCGCATATTCCATATTGCGAAAGCGAGTGCATACGTTGCCACGGATTTGAAAAAGATGCTTGATGGGATCAATGATGCACCACTATCCACCATCGTTCCACCTTGTACACCTTGTCGTGTTAAAACATAAAAGGTACAACTCCACGAGTACTTTCAGTAGATTTGAAAAAGCTACTTGATGGGATCATGGATCCCCGAAATTTAAATTACTCGTACTTATGAAGAACTTTTCCATCAAAATAAATGTCTTGAATAAGCCATCACTTTTTCTTCAAGCAGATGATTAAAGACAACAGTCAATAGCAAAGGGCCAAGACCACTCCCTTGGTGCTTCCCAATTGTGACAGGGAATTTTTCTGTCACTCCGGTGTAGCGTCTTACTATTGTCTTTTCGGGTGAATGCATGTCCACAATCAATTAAAGCTGTGTTCTTGCTACTCCTTGTTTTCTTTAAGGAATGAAGATGTTTTCCCGAACATCTTCAAAGGTCAAATTTTGAATCAAGCCGCATTTCCTGCATATCCAAGCACAGCAGCCGGTAAAGACTGAACTGAACCATGGGTTTAAACTAGGATTGGACGCTTCATCGGCACTTCTGTTATAGTCGGAGCTTCCTTAAAACCATAAACGTCAAAAATGCTGCACTGTAATGTAACAGTCAAGACCACTTTCGGCTACCAACCAATATAAGCCGAAGAGAAAATATTATTGCAAATAAGAAACGAGCTTTAGGAGACAGCCTATTTCAATGATATTGGAGAATCTGGAAGCCAAAATCTTATACATCATTTCTTCAGCAAACAAAAGAGCAAAAGTCCTTGTGTAAATGTGAAGGATAAAATTTCACCAATCTGCAGGGAATTGAAAGTGTATTCATGCAGAAAGTATTTTAAGAAATGAAGAAACCTCAACTCCAGCTAATAAAGCTGTTTTCACTCGGTCAACATGCAACGCAATATGCTTTTCAAGTCGTTGCTGCAGTTGGTCTATCCACAGACGATATTGACATCATCACTCATGCCCAGCGTACCCTTATCAGGGCTTTTACAGAAATTGAAGAAGAGGCTTCAAGTATTGATCTTCCAATTGAAGAGAATAAGTTCTTGAACAATCAAACATCTTTAATCAAATAAACTTACTCACTCGAACTTGAATTTGAAACGTCTTTCAAGCTTAAATAAGTGCGATTTATCAAACTGTTGGTAGTGTATTGTTTTACAAAAATTTATTTCCACAGACAGTGAAGCCAACATAAAATCCTTTTCCAGGAGCTCCAAATAACTCTTATCGAGATAGCGGATCAATTTACGGTTCACCTACATTGAGAGTCAAGACACAACGAAATCGATGGAAATTTAAAGGCACACGAGCGCGAAAACCAAGTCACATTGGCACTGCCATACCTACGTCTGGACAAGTTATCTAGTCAGAATGTATCCAAGAAAATAGCAACTTGGTCGACGATCATCTCAATCTTTAAAGACCATAGGCAATAGACATGCAATAAGTTTAAGCCTGCAGTAGCTGCCCCAACTCAACCCCAAAGGTTGACAACCTTCTCACGTTCAATCCGTTGCAGGTAAGCATTTCAAAAACAAATGGCCTAAGTGTGGTGGCTGCTAGACACCACATTTAATTAAACTTTACCTACGAAGCAATCATAATCGCACCTAGAGTAATGAGAGGGAGTTGATTGTCCGCAAGACCGCAATTTTCATGTTTACCCGTCATTAATTTGAGAAGCATTTTAAAATCTAAAAAAAGATCCTCTTTTGTTGCCAAAAATTACATTACGGAAGAGCTGGCGCTTCGTTATTAAATCCAGTTTTCCCCAAAAGCATCCAAACGAAACCCCAAAGTACTTTAAAGAGCAGAGCACAAAAAAATGACCAACAGCTGCCCATCAACTCAATCAAGTAAAATTGAATTCTGCTCTGAAAAAAAATGCAGTTTCCCATGTCAGGAATTCCCAACTCTCTCGTTGCACAAATATGATGTTGAGGTTAGGTAAATACCGAGTTCGCAACCTCATGTCGAATCATAAACTGCATGCCGTGCCAAAGCACTATTCCACCCGTCCTCATCATCCGCAACCACCCTTTAAGTATGTACGTTGTGCGCATCGTTTCATTCTTGCAAGGACCAAAACAAAAAAAACAAAAAAAAATGCTAAACACATACCATCAGCTGTTGGATTCTCGCACAGCCACATTTTACAGCAATGGCCAGGCACTTCGACAAGACGTGGCGCTCTGCATGAAATTGTATCTTCTGGCGCTGGCAGTTGCTCCTTTGGACACAGCGACGAGCAAGCGTGCCGTCCATTCTATGAAGAAAGCAAAAATTAAATCAAAACAACAAATATCAGCAAAGACAAACACAAGGCAAATAACTACAAAAAAAAGGATAACAAAATCGAAAAGGAAAAAGGAATTGAAGCTCACAGATAGTCAGACATTCAAAGCACCCAGGCATCCAGACACTTCTATGCACACTGCCCGCCAGGACATCTCGCTCCAACAGGATGCAATAAGATCCGAGAAAAGCTCATAAAAAACTGTAAAGTCAATCTATGGGGGCAAGCTGCTCGAGGATGATGTCCTGACGCGGAAGCAACGATTTCTGGATCGCCTGTGCTGGGTGGGCATTGTGAATGGGATACGGAAAGGACACATGGTTTGGGCACTGTCTACATGAGTTGGATGCATAAATCTTACCTCGCAGACACATTGTGTTTTACAATCCAATTTGAACGTCTGTCCGTGTGAATAGGTGATGCTTCCCACTGTACAGTTTGCTTTTGTTTTTTGTATTCACATTCATTCCGTGATGAGGGTCACCAGATAGCATATCCAACAATGAAAGACAAAAAAGAAATAAAACATTTATTACACCACATATGACAATAAAATGCAAATTTGTCCCTGCTACAGCTGCAAGGACTTGGCTTGGGGTAGTTGGTAGCTTAACGAACGAACGAACAACCAACAGCCATATTGGACCACTCTGCTGGCTAACAAGTGTCGCGTCGATGGCTGTTTTCTGGACTAGCAATTGAATGGAAAATTGGCCATTTTCATACATGGGTGCACTTAATGAGTTCTGTTAAATATTTAAAGTGAACTCGTGATATTCATAAATAAGTTAATGTTATATGAATGAAGTGAAAATGTGATGTTTACGCAAGCTTACTTAGAATCGACTGTGAAAAAAGAAAATTGACACCCTTTTCACATTAGAAAGAAAGAAAACACCTTCGAAGGGTGTTCAATGGCGGATTTATGTTTTCGAAAGTGAATAAAATAAATAACTTCAAACATGATGTTGTTCGAACTTTTTCAAATACCCAATTAGGCTTTTAAAATTTCGGAACATGCTTATGAATTATTTCTGGTTATCCAACGATGTACTTGCAATTGTAAGCTTTTACCCTAAAGTACAAAAATAAGGCTGACTCTCAATAGCGAGCCGAGAAACTAATAGAATTATTTACAGGTTGTGTAGTGGTTTAAAAAAAGCATTTTGGCTTGAATTGTTCAATTAGCTTGATTCGCAGTGTTTTGTTCGAAATTAATTGATAAACAAGAGAGTTTTGTATTTGATAATTAGTTCACCACCTTGCTCCCGGTGTTATGCCTTCACGGTAGAGCCAATCATCTGCTCAAACCATTACTTTAACAACCCGGACTTAGTCGAGAAACCACAGCAGAAAGAAAACCCTTTTCACCAGAAAAACGTTAAAATTATCAGAGGAATTTTCTTAACTCAGCTCTTAGATGAAGCGATAAAACTTTTAAGTGAAGATTTTCTTATCAAAGAGGTAGGCTCGCGAAACACTTGGCATGAGTCTTAAACAGCGATTCCTTAATAACAAAGCTTTATGTGGACATGAGGACATTTCTAACTTCATCCTTAAACTATAGCACAAGATGTAATCGATATTCTGAGTTATATTTTTAAAAAGATATTTGAAGTGAAGTTTTCACAGAAAAACAGAAAACGGAATGCCTCTCTTTAAAATGGGAAACAGACAGGATAATAAAAATTACAGGCCAATTTCATTACGATCAATGACCTTAAAGTCTGGATCTTTTTGATTTTCGTGACAGTTCACTCAAATCAAATCTGAAAGACAGAAAAGCTATCGAATTAACTTTAAATGTTGAAGGGCCTCCAAAATTTTTATTTCGGCATATTGTTGGGTCGAAACTCCTCACTCGAAGGTCCAAAAACATGCTCTACAAAACCCTTGCAGGATAACCAGTCGTGGCTTATGGAGTCGAAAGCTGGACGATGAGCATGACGGCAGAGCTGATTCTGGGTTCCTTCGACAGAAAAATCCTGCCTCGGATATTTGATCCTATCTGCGAATTTCTCCATTCTGCGAATGAAGGAGAAGACACAATCGCGTCCGGAAGGCAAAAATCCTTCAACTACGTTGGCTGGGCCACATCGAACAGAAAAACACCAACGCTCCAGCTAAAAGTGTTTTCGAATCCCAGCCTCATGGTTTGAGATGAAGAAAAAGACCGAACCTTGGGTACAAAGTAGCTGTAGATGCAAAACGACTTTGTCTTGGCAACTGTAAGTAGCGTGCCCGGGACCATCAAGGATGAAAGGCAGCCTAAGCTGCATTTACCCCGAAACTCCTTTTCAATTATAAAAAATTACTTCTTTTTACGAATCGCAAGTAGTGTGTACCTCAAAGGTCTGTCTTTGGTCTTGTTCTATGCGTAAAAAACCCAATGAAGGAATTGCTGAACCGTTTATAAAGGAAGAGTTGATCAAACTATTGTTCTTCATAGGTCAACAATTAGAAAGGTACTATATATGGACTAAAGCGCTTGACTCGCTCTTTCGTGCACCTTTTGGCGTGAATTCGAAGACAATCTCAGCTAAAGGATTGTTGTCAATGGAATTTTGCCTTCCATATTGGAAAAAAAATATTATTAATATTAATAATATTAAAATATTGGAAAAATAATCGCAGAAAGAGAGCCAAAGAGATATTGCCCTCCATCCCGACATTTGGGATGAATGACCTGCTAACAGGAGTCTCGTGCAAGTCTGGAAAAATTCCGAGATTCTAGCTAGCTTTTCGGAGTTCCAAAATTTGGCTATCGTTTCGTATTGTTCAGTTCGATCAACGCAGCCATATGTAATTTTGAAGTTGCTGTGATTGAGTGAGGTGGCGATTGTTAAAATTCATTGATCAGAAGTCAAAACCAATCCAATTTGAGCGTTTCAAAAAAGGTTTCAGACGCTCACATAATATACTGGATAAGATCTTGCCAGCGACGTTAAGCACGGATATGCCTCAATGGTTCTTGCAAGATATCATAGATGGGATGGAAAGAGCTGATAATCCAGTCTTCGAGACTACTTTTATCCTCCAAAACAGACGATCTTCTGGATGGATTTTAAACTATCTGAATCTCACCTTGCCGGTTTTTCAACTGTAGTTTACATCAACTGCTTCCACAGTCGATGGTTGAACTACTTTTGGCAATTATTGTTTGGCAGTTGCTAAAAATTGTAGAAATAAGACGTTAAATTTCTTTTTCAAGACTTTTCGATATCCTTGAATTTGGAGGGCTCTCCGTAGTTCACTCCGTAGTTTAGGCAACGCCGTACAAAAGACGAAACGGCTAAAAAAAATCCGCTTAATGGTTTCGGAAAAGCGTTGGCTGAAAGTTGATTTGTCACCCGGGGGTCAACCCCGGACATTTTAATTAGGTTAATACAAGCAATCAAACTTACAGCTATTAACAAAAATTGAACTTAATGCTATTCTTAACTAGAGGGAGAGGATAACTGGTTTAGGATTAGATACAAATGAAGGGCATTTTTAAGGGTGTATCTGTTGCAGTGGAAATTAAAAATGTTCTGCACCGCGTTGGCCTTACGCAACATTCTGGACATAGGTTCGTTGGTGCCATCGTTAGTGCGGTGAGGGATGAGACGGAAGAAGGAGACAGATCTATGCAGTCAATTTTTCCGGTTAGAAGCTGGTGAATGAAACGACATATTGACGATCTTCCATGTAGGATTTGATCCACGCGATAAAGCCCGCTAGAAAGCCGAGAGCCTAAAGTTTGAGGAGTATGATAGTCTTGGAGATTTTGTCAAAAGCTTTGCCGAAGTCAGTGGCTATAACATCGACTTCTTTACCTTTATCCAAGGCACAGAGGGTTCGAGATACGAATTCGGTTAAGTTGGTGGTTGTTGACCTACCTCTTAGAAATCCGTGTTCCAATAGAAATAGTGGGCATTTCAAAAGCAGCGTCGATCATTCCACGTGGGTCATCAAACAGTGATTATCCTAACAATCTTAACATATATTTTTATATACAATAATGTTCCAAACTTCAACTATATGTTACTTCAGTCAAACACATACAAGAAAATTGTCAAATAAAATTCGATTCGATTTCTACCCATCAATTCGAAATGTGTTTTGCCATCCTTGACTCCTTAATTGGCCAATTTCCAAATATTTCTTTGAATAAAACTGAATGGATACTTTACGCCGTCACTTCTCCGTGAAATCTTAAGTTGTATTTGAGTATCCTTCTATTATTTCCTCAATATCCAGCTAGTTCTCGTTACCATAACCAAGGAGCTGTATAAGGTTTATTTTTTTCTCAAAATGAAAAGTCCTTTTAATAAACGACTTTCTCCTCCCAAAAATTCGTTCATATGCTATTCGATCCGGAAATTGTCTCTTGCCAATAACTTCACAAACAAAAGGTTGGAACAAAAAAAAAGAAACAAGGACGAAGAGGAATATGTGCCTCCAGTTTGAGGATGTTGTCTCAAGAGTTTCCAATTATGTTCGAGAATATTGTTCGACATTGTATAGAATATTCGTTCCTTTTTCCGGAAGGCGTAACATGTACTTCTACCGTAAAGTGTGTTGAAACAAATACACAAACAGATTGGAGCAAGGATCTTTTGTGTGTGTAAGAGAATTACTTGAAGTAACGAGTAAGAAGACACTCGTTCTTGCCTGTTTATTGGGTGCAAGTTTGGGCGATGTACGAGTAAGTGATGCAGTTTTTTTCTTAAACTGTTTCTAAGGACTTCGAGCAATCTATTGTTGGAACTCATGAATATGAGAAAAAAGACTACAAGGATCGAAACTGAGGAACATCATGTTGATGTTGTGAATAATTTTCAATACAAAACACTTCTTATCCAGTTCAATTTGTCGTGCTTTTAGATTTACATACTCACCAGAAAAAAATCAATAAAGTTTTTGAAATGTTGTTTCAAAAACTCGTAAATATTTAATCGTGCTTCTGGGTCTGATTCATTTCGCATATGTTTTTTGGACAGAACATTTCAACGTAGGAATCTCGAGGGTAATTTTTGTGTTTTGTATTTTGACACGTTTTCTAAGAACAGAGTTGCAATTTGCGCCTTAATAGGGACTCAAGCAATCTTTGATAAAACGTCGTACAAAGCTATTAAGGAAGCCATCAGAGGAGATATAACCGCTGGTATAAGAGGATTTAACACAATGCTTGAAGGCAGAAAAATCAATCTAACTTATTAAGGCTCATAAAAAACTGAAATAGCCTTGCCAAGCTGTCCGCATTGATGTGTGATGTCTCGTTTGGGGACAATAGTATCAGATGAACTAAGATACACGAATTATGTTTTTCTTTCTGTCCAAATAGGCTTCAAGATATCGGACTCTAAGCAAAGGGTCCTAATTATAATAAAATAAAAGGACGCGAAATATCTAGGAAGAAGGCCATGGAGAATTAAGGTTAAGCCAAATAAAATGCAAGCAATTTTTTTCACACTAAAAAGGAACCTTGTTATATTCCCAATAACCAACTCAGAATTAATGGTGAGAATTCGAAAACTTGTTCATTCGTTTAGTATTCGCTGTGCATTCGCAGATAATATTCTCGTCAATCAATTGTATAATTAACAAACTATCAGTTAATATTACATGAAATGTTATTTATTATATAGATGTACGTGTTTTATTTATTTATTCTCTTACTTATGTATACATATGTTTATCATTGTTAACAGATACATTTTGTTTAAACTATTTTCGCGTTTGTTTGATTAATTTTTTCCTTATATTTATCTCATATTACTTCATGTTTCATAACATCTTTTTCTTCTGTGATATTTTATTTACATATTTATTTATTTATTTATTTTTCATCTATTAATTAATGAATAATCTTTAGTTTAAAAAAAATTTCTTTACTTATTGACTTCAATTTAGTCGATTTTTTTTGTTTTTTGTTTAAAACCATTATTTGACATCAAATTGTTTATGTAATATCATACCTATTTTTTTTTTTTTTTTTTGCTGTTTAAATTGGAGGTTTTTCTGGTATTTTTGTATATATAATAAATCGCTTTTCTTTATAAAATAAAATTAATATTTCATTAGAAAGATAAAATTTAAATTATCATATCATGTAAAATGTGCGGTAACAAACCTACTTGTAAAGTTTTGTGATACCAAATAAAATATCTATCTATCTATCAAAGCCACGCAAAAAACTTGCGTCTGCCAAATACTTTATGGTAAAACCAATGCACAATCTTAACCCCTGCAATGGGCAATGCCAGGGAAGAGGCCACAGTCACAAATTTTGGAATAGCAAGAGACAGCTCTCCCTCTCGACGGGGTAGCTATGCAAAATTGTCCATTACTTTTGGCCAAGACGACCTGTACAAGTAACAGTCTTTCTCTTTTTCCACGTGCTACAGTAGATAACCCAAAAACCATAGACTTGAGTTTGTAAGCAATCACGATCACAAACATGTGGTATATATCTGGTGCTTTCCCCATTGCAATAGCTTTTCGGAAACTGGGTACAAGGATTCCAAGACGAGTGTCACCATAACCAAATTTCGAAGCATAAGTATACCAGACATACTAAACTTATTATAATTTGAAGCTTCGTGAAGAAGTAGTTAGCATGATGTCAGATTTATCTTAGTTTCAATTGCTCTAGATGTGGAATTCGAAAAGTGATGGAAAATCGATAGATATGGACTTACTTGCATTCGCTTGATTCTCAGTATTTATACGTCACTGTATATTCATATTATTTTGAAGACTCCAATAAATAAGCATAGAATTACCATTACAACATGATCACTCATGTAGTCGGACTATTATCTTTGCTCGACCACTCCATTCGATTAATTTTTTTGACATGCTTTAGGACTCGAGTATGGGACCTGTCTAATGAATTGAATCAATAGAAGGACAGGCATAAAAACAACCGTACCTAACGATCCAAAGATTAATCTATGTGATCCATCGCAGGTGATTTAAAAATGCAGTAAGATGATACGACCTATTTCATCTTGGCTGAAAAGCTATATCAATTTTGCCAGCAGTGAGAACTTGATCCTTTCTATTCCAACAACTTATATGTACTTAAATGTGACCTGCGAAAAGTGTTTGACGCATTTGCTTCATCTTTTATGAGTGAACCGATCCCGTTTGAGAGTTCTCTTTTACAGAGAATTTTTGCCGCTGGGAGACCGTCAATCCTTTCAAAGTGCTTTTTCCAAATTTCCTGCTTAGATTTCCTCGAGAAGTTATTTGATTTTACGTAAGTTTTTTTTTTCAAAATCGATAGATCGATTCGAGATTAAGACTTCGGTAAGTTTAAGGTTTCTGAATGAAAGATTTATTTCAATTTCATCCTCAAATTTTCGTAATTTGTGGTAGCGATTTGTTATAATCTAACCAAATCAAGCAATTTACAAAAAAATAAACAACGGACGAAAAGGAAGAGCAGCATAAATAAAAAAAAAAACTGGAGCTCATACTTTCACGGTTATGGTATTTTCTAAGGTTCCGTACATCAAAAAGAAAAACGGAGCTTTCTGGAATCACTTTGTTGTCCGCCCGTCTGTTTGTCAAAACCATTTTTCTCAGGAATGCATCTAGGTATCAAATACTCATGAATACGGCTCCTGAAATCTGTACAAAAATCAAGATTCTAAATCGACGCAGTCAAAAACTACATCTATTTATGCAGCATATTTTGATACGCGTAAGGGAATCAAACTTCCCGTACTTTTCGTTAACCTGGAATCTTGAAATTTGCAAGCAACAATGTCTTATAGCACAAGTAAAGAAAAAAAAAAACGAAATCGACTCAACAATACGCTAAAAAGTAGGCTTTGAAATATTTAAAATTAGAAAAATACACATTGTGCGGTGGTACGGAACCCTTCTTGTACGTTCCCGACCCGAATTTGACGACTTTCTGTTTATATTTCCGTCATCAAACGTTGGCGTTTAATCGAATTCTAATTTTATAGCTTTTCATAAAGCTTCAAAATATCTCATGCAAAGCAAGGCTCGTAGATATAAGCAGGGGGTTATAAGGCAATGCTTCATCTGCTGATTGAAAAACTAGTTTTTCCAAAAGAAAAAACTCTCTCAAGAAAAGCATGTCGCTTGCTTGCCCGTGGCTCCTTACTTCATTCCCTTTCTTTATTCATGACGACCCTTCATTATTGGGAAGCTTCCTTTTAAGTACTTTAATTCCTGAAAAGCCACATTTATCGACTTGTTGAGGAACAATTCCTAAGCAATCTATTTACAACCAGATTCAAATGGTGTCATTCATCAACCAGATTTACTTTTAAGCCTTCCGGCCGATGTCAGTGTTGTTTTGCAATACCGCACCTCCTCAACTTCCATACCTTCCGGTGTCATTTTGTTTGACATTATTCTATAAAGAAACTCCAAGATGTTCCGCTGATAAATTAAACGCACAACTCATTTTCCTTTCACAAACAGCCTCCAGGCAACTGAAACAAAACGAACCGAAATCCAATATCCTTAACCCGTTCCATGATGCCAAAGCACCTCAAACTGTCATTGATTTTCCCATCGGTGTATTTAATCTTTTAGATAAATTGTTCATTTTATCATTTAACAAGATTTATCTCTCTCAGCAGCGATGCCAAAAAATACAACGATGACATAATTTATTCCCAGGAATATATTATTTCATCCTTAGGCGCACCACACCAAGAGCAGGAGAGTCCCCCCTAAATCAAAGCCTGACTATACTCCAGCCAAATTTAAACCATGTTTAAATCCACGTGCGTTCCATAAAATCCCACCGTTGAAAATAAATCAAAACTTCCGAGATAGTGTCGCGTTTGGAAGATAGTCCTTTATGTGTCTGCAGGATAAGAACTTCAAAGACCATCTGTTTGCCTTTGAGTCAGATCAAAGCCTCGTGCTTTCAATTTACACCTTAAATTTCGTTTTCATTTGACTCTCGAAGGATGGTTGGTGGCCTTTGTAAACGACCACTGCGAGCCTATGTAATTGTGTCGTATGTTTTAATCAAAGAGGACACTCAGCCCCAAAAGCCATTGAAAAGCTTCCACCTTTCCCATTTTGTCATCGAATGAGAAAAAATATCAGATTTTGTTTCCTTTGAAGAGGATACAGTGCTTTGGAGGAACGAAAACCTTGTTAGGCTCTGATTATTGGAGAATTGTAATAGACGAGATTCTTGGTCCTTTACGACCAAGGGTGAACAGAAAGTAGGTAAACTCAATCATATTGTAACCACTCTGACAGCGAGAGCCAAGCCCTTTTGTCCTGTGCACTTACAAAGGTGATGATGATGCTAATGGTGTGGTGACTGATAAGCCAAGAGGCCTCCGAGTGGGTGGATTGTTAAAGGGACTAACCTAAATTTACATACAAACATCTCCCTATATGGACACTAAGAGATGACTATGGTGAATGGATGGATGGATTTCAAATCACAGCTGAAAGGATCAACACCTTGCGTCGGTCGTAACAATTCGCTGTTTGCTTCCATTCCCATGTAGCATCAGATGAGGTCAGTGTGGGAAACTTTGTGCCTTCGTTCATAGGTATACATACAAGTGGTTAGAAAAGGATTCTCTTCTTCATGTCGGTTTTATGGTACTTTTTTTTTCTAATTCTCTCAAGGATTGAATGGGGTAAGGTTATGTTCTGCGCCACTCTTTTGGGATTTGATAAGAGATTTTTTTTCCATCATCTCATAGCTCATGAGGATGCAAAATGGACTCAAGTGCGGTAATGGTTTAAAAAGGACTTTAACGTTTGGGTTGAGCTGGATTAGAATTGTGTTTTGTTAAGTCAATACAAATAAGCAGGATGTTCGTCATTCTTGACAAGGATGGATCTCTTAAAGGAAAGGAATAAGTATTCTAATTTTAGGTTCTCAAGTCAAGTCGGATGGAATTTTGTAGTTTCAAGACCCTTGAACATTCATTCTTGACATCTTTCAGCGGCGTTTATGAAAGCTTTCATAAGAAATTCATTTTGGCAGAAGTAAAGTTTAATTCATATGGGAGAGAAGGATTTTTTTAATTTCCGTGTTTTCGTCTAAGCGGCTACTTTAGCAAGAGAATCGTCGAACTTGGACGCAGTCATTAAGGCTCTCATTCTTCAAACAGTCTGATTTTTTGGTGAGGTTTTTGAAGTGGCGGTATTATTGGTCAAATTTTCTTCAAAGGAGACAATGGAAAAAACTATTAACAGTCGTGAAAAGTGCTCCAGAGTCATGATAACCGATTTCCACTGCTCGATTAAAGCGGAATAATCGTTTTTAACCTCAATAATCTAGTTCTCGCTTTGGTGATGAAGCTTTTTTTAGGGGATTAATACTACCCTTATACCTAGTTAGCATGGAGCGAGCAGAAGGATTATTTATATGTGTTTTTAAATATGCTTGTGCATGAAGATACAATATCTTTTTTTATACATGTACAGCTTTGTGTAGAAAACACATTAAGAAAACAAATACAGAAGAAAAAGAAAAGAGTTTAAATTAAAATTGAATTGAATATTGAAATTAAAATTAATAATTAAATTACAATTAAATCAAAAATTGAAGAATGAAATGATAAAAGAGTAAGTTGAGTTAAAGGTCACACTATTAATGTTGAAAAAGCTTTTATTGTTGTTCCACTAAGAGGAGGAAAAACTGCAATTTTATGGAAACTCATTTACTGCCTATTTCTCTGATCTGATTCGGGAGACTATTCCACAACCAAGCGGCTTTTACGAAGAAATGTCGTTCAGATATCGGACTTGAGAACCTTGGCATAAGGAGATTGATTAGTCTTGGTGATGCTAAGATTTGAAACCTACTAAAGAGATACGAAGATTGGCCTGATTTTAGAATATTAAATAACAAATTAAGTGCTCTGTATTCCGCTCTGTACCGTATACATTTTTTTAAAAAACTAGACACGTTACCGAATTATTTGAAGAAAGCTTATGTAGTAGTTTGTTTCTCAGATGTTGTAAGGTTTTGGTTACTCCTTGCATTGAGTTCGAATGGGAGCGGAATACGATATCAACTTATTTGCATTCGCTCAATTCGCAGTATTTTATTCGCAATTAGTTAATAGGTCAGCAAATGAAGGTATTTTGATGATTTCGTCTGCCTTTAGAACAATGCAAGATCATTTACCCATCCATTGTATTTACAAGTAAATAAAGCTTGCAATCTAGAACGATGTTTCTGGCTGGTCGACGACGGTGCTGTAATAGTGCTGTTTATATAATCTCAAGGCAAATGGTAAACTGAACCTAATTCGGAAACTAAATAAACGTCGGGGCTGCGATATAACGCATTTGACATTCCAAAGACGACGAAGGCACTTACAAATTCGCTGGTCAAGCAATTCGTATTTCATTAACAGGATGGCATACGGCCGAACTGTCCGAGGCACAAGTATTGTTTTTTGCTTCTGTTTCATGAGGCTTGAGAAGTGTTTGTTAGAATTATCTTTAAAAAGCTTGAAAATTTTGTGACGGAAAGACTCAGCTAACTTTCTATTTGCCTACCACATGCAACTCTTGTAACGAAACGCATTTCGAATCCTGGCGAAAAATAATTTTTATATCTGCTTAATGGATTGAGTGCGGTGTTTTGAATTTCGACTAGCGTAGCTCTTGTAAATATTGTTGGAATTCAGGCCCCCTTACAAACATGGGTATTCAATTGCACGTCTTTGTCAAATGTCTTTAAAATATCAAGCGAAATGTCTGTTAAACATGACAATAAATCACCAATGGCACTGAAAGACCTTTTGCTATGAAAGCTTTATTGTCAGTATTTCATAAGCTGTAGATTTTTAAGTGATCCTATGCCATAAGAAAGAAGGAACGTTAATGCCGAATGTCGCCCTTTTGACGGAGAAGAAGATCCGTCTCCTCCAGACAAGTAGTTTGCTGCAAAAGCGTGAAAGAAAAATGGGCCGCAATTAACTTTTCTCTGTTCAGAAAACTGACAACTGGAGTACCGTTGTAAATGAGAATCGGCTAGGTATTTATCTTTACATTCTTTACCAAAGGCTGAAAATTCTTTCTACGCTTGGGACAAAGAAACACTTTCTTTGATTTTAATCTTTCGGGTTGTCCATGGAAAATATTAGCCTTGTCAGCGGGGGCATTCACATCACTGTCGAGGATAAAGAGCTTCCAGTAATATTTCGTAAGCACATTGTTAAAAAACTGCTAATTGGCCTTTTTTGGCAGTCGATGTACTAGCTTATTCACTGCACTGCACTGGTTTATTCACAAGTTGGGTAAAGGAGTTAAGCTCAACTCTAATCCCGAAATATAAACATATAATCGATAATTCGAAGGGGATAGTTTTTTTTTATGTTTCATACGTTTTCAATGCTTAACCTAGCGAAGCAGATCGAAAGGAATGTCAAAACTTTTCAAAAGCTTAAGGGGGCATTCTAGTCTAGAAATTAAAAAAAAAATGATTCTTTATTTTCAAAGTTTAACTATTCAAAATTATATCTACATAAGGATTTTTCAAAATTCAAATTATTTTCGGAGATATCGGTATTTTACTGACCCGGCATTCAACCTGGTTTGGCCGGAACTAATCGAACAAAAGACATTAGGGATTCTCCGTCTACCGGAATCCATATTTCTCAGTAAAACCTTTTTGTGATCCATTTGTCCAAAAAAAAGAGTGCGAAAGACACATCCAAAAAAGAATGGGTGCAAGGCTACGAAAAGCGAAAAGAGATAATAGAGGTATTGGAGGTATTGGAGGAAAAGGTGAAGGCAAATTAACTGATAAAGTAATTAATAAATTGTCTTTATATTTTCGTTTGGCGATTCGCCGGCACCCTGATTCTGTTGAAAATACAGTTTGGGCTATTTATTACCATAACAGGTCTACGAATGAAAATCCGCATCATATGTTTTGCCCACCTGGTGCGGAAAGTTGGTGTAAATGGCAAAAAGCTGCATCTGAGGATACGTTACAGGAGTTTGACCATGAAAATCCTCCTCTGTGTGATGAAGTTTTGAAAATTATAAAGCCAATTTACGAGAGTTTATCATCAGAGGAATTATTGACTCGATGTTTAGGTTCAGAAACTCCAAATAATTATCAGTCTCTTAACTCTTTGATTTGGACTTTCGATCCAAAACATATTCATTCCGGACCTAAGATGATTGAGATAACGACATTTATTGCTGTTTGTATTTTTAATGAAGGCTTCATTCCTATTTTAAAAATGATGATGGAGCTTATGGGAATGAGTATTGGCCCGAAAGCTCATTCATTTTCTGTGCAAAGAGACAACGCCCGGATTGACCGCTCCGAGATACGATCATCCTACGCATCAAAAGAGGCCAGAACTGCTCGATATGAAGAGAGAAATGCGGAAAATAGTTTTTTCGACGAGGAAGGTCTGATGTATGAAGCAGGAACGGCAGATTGAATAAATGTAAGTCTACATTATCATTTCATGACTTAGACTGCGAAAAACTTTTCGCGAAACTTTAAACGCGTTTTTCTCGAATTTCTCAGGTTCTACTGGACCGATTTCCCTGAAATTTTTGGAGAGTCGTCTTTTTTATAGACTTGTCTATGTCTGGAACTATCCCCATCCTCAAATTTCAATTACTTTTTTTTAAATTCGAAACAGTCAAAAAAAGTGGTACAAAAATTGTTTTTTTGTTCAGGCAATCGCCATTTTGTGAAAAAAAAACCTTTCCAACTTTTCCGTAGTTCCAGACATTGCGACATTATTCTAGATTAATAATCTTTTTTTTTTTTGGTTTCAGATTGCTAGGAGTGTTGAAATCGTGGGTATGGTTACGCGCCAATTTGAAACTCGTAAATTTTTCTTCAATCAGCCAGAGTCGAAATATTTAATAGATTGTATTCTTGCGTAGCCTTAAGCTGCATCAGCCTATTTTAAGAGTCCTCACTGAGTGCTAGTATTTTTGTGTGTTTTTTTTTTTTTTGAATTCGCTTGTGGCTTTTAGTCTCTTCTATACAAAAGAGGGACACACAAGTCCGTTTTGCTTAACATTACCTACTTTAATCCGAATAAGCGTGCGAAAAAAAACATTACCGCCCTTAGATGCCGTGATAAACTCCGCGCAAAAATTCCACCCCAGCCCAATTGAATTCGTTTTTCATGGAAACCATTTCCAACAAAAGCATCCTTAGGGTCGTAAACAAAATACGAAATTCTGTCAAGTTCATTGTCATAAAATAACAAAAAAATAACTTTTTCGCTTTGAAACTCCATTTTACTACCGAGCCACGCTCAAAGTTCTGTTCCGGAAAATTGCATATCCATTTACCCTTTTGTTGTCCAACAAACAGCGACAACGAACATAACAAAAGACACTCCCAATTGACAATCAAATCCTCCCCTTCAGCCTCTAACTTAAGCAATAAAACGTTGATTCCATCTTCTGATTTAATTATTAACTTTTCCTTAACAATTCATGAGCTAAGCTCTGATGGAAATCCCTTTACGCCACGTTGCCGCACAAATTAAACATTCAATTTGAAATGAAAATTCATGAATCCTTGGCAGCAATACGTAGATCCGGTGTGCATAGCTCCAGCCTTTAATCAAACTATTTAAGTGCAAAACAGAGTTTCACATAGGCACCGGTTACAATTGTCATTTTAAATTTCTTCCTCCGCAGGACTAAAAGGAATTTGTCCACCGGAATTTCTTAGTCGAATTGTTGTTTGCTCGTGTGAAGGGTCATAAAGCTAAATCCTCCTCCTTACCAGTCCATCAATCATAAAAAGTCCCACCACGAATTGCGCCAAGCTGATTCTTCCTTGCGTGCTATAGAAGTGTTGTTCTTTTTTTGGTGTGTGCGAAGGATTCAACTCGTCGAATAGAAAGCATGTAAATCTCCTTTCTGGTCATGTCTCTTGTCTCTTTATGTCATCATCATGTTAGTTTGATCTCGTTTGGGTGTTTTTCCTTCGCATTTGATATGCGGACGAGGTCATCACTTTACGAAAGTTTTTTACACCGACCAATACATACACACAGATCCCTCTGGTGTATCTAGATGTGCACCATGAGCAGAACACACACTGGCTGGGTGGGGACAAACTTAGAGAGAGAGCGAGTGATAAAAATTGACTGGCATCCGGTATTCAGGACATGCACAATGAATATGTTTCCAACATGACCAGGATGAATTCTATATTATTTTCTACACGAGGATACGATAGGCAATCCTTGGCCATATAATGTGTGTGCTTACATGAAAGCAAAGACATTCTTTGACTAACATCGAAGCGGAAGCCTTTTAGTGGTAAACAAGATCGAAAGCCTTACGACATAAGCACACCTATCTTAAAGGATACGCACAAACACACACATACACACTTGTGAAGACAAGTTGGATCCCTTTACAAGCCACCTTATCACATCCTGTGCATGCCTCGTTCCCATTTAAGACCGAAAGTACTTTTCCCCTCAAAATGTAACGACTTGGATACACTGAATCTAAAATAATCCAAGTGTTAAGCAGAATGAACAGGAAATTACGCATCAATTAGAAGAGAAGGTGGGATAAAAATCGCACACGAAAAGGCTGGCTAAGGATTGGAAATTCTTTAAAGTGGTTTTCGAGTGATATCCTTGGAAACAAAAGCAAGCAGCGATGCGAAAGAATATTCATTAAAATATTTCTCTACCATCGTCGTCGTCGTCGTCGTCGCGTCGTTCATCATTGGTCGTGCTCGTACGGTTCTGGTGACGCATGGATTCACATGGTGTCCTTGGTGTAAAAGAAGTCCACCCACGACGGTTAGATACATTTTTATTCACTTCGAACAATAAATCTAAAAGTTTTTTTTTTTTTTTTTTTCTTGCTGAAAGATTAAATCGAAAGATATGTGAAAGCTTGCAGACTCATATGAGGACAGGTAAAGTGGGGTTTGTGGTGAATGGATTCACGAGTCGTTAAATTTTAAGAGGCTCATTAAAGAGGTTTTGATGAGATTAACACGAGTGTTGGCAAGAGGCTCTAATTGTTGGGATTAAATCGAAGGAGAGCATGTTCTACGGAACTCAGATAGCATTTGACATTTTGAACATAAGGCGAACTTAATTTATTTCTAGATGTTTTTTTTTTTAATGAAATAAGATAAGAAGAGGAATGGGAAACACATTTGCGGAAATAAGATTAAATACAAAATTATGATGATGAAATATGAAGAAAAGATATTTTTTGTAGGCGGACCTCCCTTTATTTATATCAGTAGCACGCATTCTGTGAAAATTACAAGAGTCTATCTAGAACGCTTCAGGAGATGCAGCCCCTTGACCAACAGACTAACGGACAGCAGAGCCTTAGGGTTCCATTGGTACAAAGAACATGAGACACAGGCTCCAAGAATGATCAAGTGACAAAGACTGGCATGTAAAATGGAGTGGTAGAAAAAACGGAAACTGAACCTTTCTTCTTCAAAGGAATAATTCCTTTAAAGGGCAGTAAACTGCCGTTTCATTAATGGTTTTCAACTGTTTGGTTCGAAAACTGTTTCCTTGGTAGGTTTCAACATTTTGGTTCTGCAAGGGCTCTAACAGAAGAAAAACCTTGCTACAGAACGAAATGTTTTAAGAGTCTTGAGACCAATTTCTCTGAACTTGATAGAAATGGTGCGGTGATTGGTTTGCCTCTCTGACGATGCTCTGAGATCTCTGATCTGAATACAACAACCATAGCTGAATCGGTCGTGTTTCACATTTGTTGAATAGATTGTTTGACTTAAGGGTTGACGCAAGTAAGCATAAAGTTAAACAAGCTTGTCTTTGTCATATGGAACAGCTTTGAACCTTGCTAAAATATGGGATACTCCACTAGAAGGTCAATACAAAAAGGTGCTTGAAATTTCCTAAAATAAAGTTCGAATATTTTTACAAAATTCAAAACTCTCAAACGCATATGCTTGTGCTTTACAGTTTGGCGACTCGAGGGCAGTATTTACATGAGGCATATCAGCGTCCATCGTTCCTGGCAATTTGTAATAATCCGCGATCACTTGATCAGTCGATATTCGGCGCGAAAAATATTTAATTTAATACCAGGATTAATGGTTTGAATTCGTCTTCCAAATAAGGAGTTTTGAGCCCATTTGTTTCGACAAACCGAAGAAGAAGCGGTTTCCTAGAAGTTATGGAATTGATGTTTGTTTTCAGTACTCTTTCGAAGATATCGTTATCAACAGTTCCGTTTTCTCCCGGTTGGTGAACGAATCATTCTTTCTGGACCGCCTCCTTGCGCCTTGTCCCCAAAAGGCTTCTTTCTAAGCAAGCGCACTGTGAGCGACGAATGATATTACAGTCATCTGCATATCCACAGCTGGAAAGATTTGTGGAATGTAGTTCCGACACGAAAGAGAAGCAGTCACATAATGACGCATCTCCATACCTTAAGACGGTAAGTTTTCTGAATAGTTCGGAGGCGTATTAAGATCGATATCGCCGGAAACCCGAATTCATCCGTCAACTTATAGGGCTCAAGAGATGAATTCTTAATTCTTTTCGTGAGTCGCATCCAGTATTGGACGTAAATGTAGAAATCAGTAAAAACATCGATCTAACTCACAAAAAAGTTTAAAGCTTTCACACAGTACGTTGCATAGGGTCTTATATGCATTCAATGACGCAGTTAAATACATATACGGCATCCGAAGATATGATCATATCTCTATGTACGCCAGAGGCTTACTTGGTTGCACTCTATTTGACTTGATTAATGCCAGGAACTGTATATTTTTACACAAAATTATTTATAGTAAATGTCCGTCTTATCTGTATAACAGACTTAGTTTCACTCACTCCTCAAGAACGAAAAATATTATACCTGTCCGATATAAGTACCTTAATTCCTCACGTTTGTTTTTCATCCATTCTGTAAGACTTTGGAATTCTTTACCATATATATAAAAAATTTTTCAAATTCATCCGATTTCAAAGAGCAATCTTCCAACACTTCTCAAGCTTAATCCCAAATATTTTCACTGCTTTTTCTTCTTCTCACTATTTTACTAAACTCTCTGTGATCTTACCTCTCTAACCCTGCGTTTCCAATTAAGTTAAGATATGTTCATTTAAAATTGTAAGTTCGTTTTAGTTTTAAAAATTGTTGTTTTTTTCTGAAGCCAACATGCTAAGTACTATAAAAGATAATCATCTTTATATACAAACCTGTAAATTAAATAAATGAAATGAAACCTTAAGGCGCAGTTGGTTCAGCACAAGACCAAGGTTCTAATCCTTAAATAATTCTGTTTTATAAAGTTCAGTCACCATCTACTGTAGGGATCCAAATAGTGTTAATTTTATCGATGAAATGGGGTCAACATAACTTTCTTGTATAACACCTAATGTCGGATAAAATACTGTGAATTAGACGAATGTTAATAAATAATCATCCTATCCATTGAAAGTGAGTAAATTTTAAAAAAAAAAAAACATGGTCGTTGAAGTCATGGGGTCGCATTAAAGATGGGCCATAAAAACCGACATGACTTCATTTATTTATTGAAATATGTGCGAATTAGAACCAGCCTTATGATAACTAAATAAACCTCTTAAAAACTTGTGAAGTGGGCTTCTACATGGACTGTTTGCGTGTATTCTTCTAACCCTTTATCCCTCTCTAAGTAAATATTGCAAGAAATGCTACTTAAATATCTACACACTGCATTCAGCGCTTTGCATTCCGGTCTTGAAGGCAGCCGTAATTTGCTTTGATTTCCCAAAAAACAAAAACTGACAAGAGCTGCTTATTGGAATCATCAGTCTCTTAACTCTGTCCCAACATACAAAATCGTATCGTTGCCCCAGCAGTTATTTATATTTGCGATGCCAGAATAACGGATCTTGTATGTAATAGGTCTTAAATTCGATCATACAAATAAAAACTATCACTATCACTATCCCATGCCTTTGCTACATGCTAAGGATTCCTTCTTTATCCCATTAAAGGACACGAGAGACCAAAAAAAAAATTATTCTGGTTCCACGAGAGTACCTTCTTGGCAGACATCAGCTTAAACGTCGTTTTTACCTGCAAAATAAGAAAAACAACCCCAAAGCAAAGTCCCAAGACCATGATCCAAATCATCGTATTAACTTACCAGGGTAGTGTCCTCCGGCCGGATGCTGAAAGTAGAATTGATTAGAAGAAGCGAAACCAACCGAATATTTTTTTCTTAGTTTTTTTTTTCCTCGCAACACACAATAAAAATCCTTACCTTAATGTCCTTGCCACCTATCACATTTGCCTCGGCCCAATTCAGCAAACTGTTGAAAAGTATCCCAATCAGCGGCAGGAGTATAAACATTTTCTGAAATTACACAAACAACAAAAGGATCTCTTTTTATTAAAAATATATACGAAACGAAAGCGGAAATTTTTTCTGTTATCCTGCTGTCTTGGGACGAAAATAAACAAAAGAATAAAAAAAGAGAAAAAAAACCGATCCCCTTCTCCAAATATCCCTTCTCATATATTTATTATTGCAAACCGACAGGAACACAAAAAAAAAATAATGCAAAAGAAGAAATGAAAACCATCGAAGCTGGAGAACGTCTTCTAATGGAAAAAAAGGTAACTATCCCCGAGGGAAAACGAGGAGCAACTCACCCTAAGCGAAAAAAGAGAACTGAAATTCCAAAAGGAAATTGCTTACGTACAACGGTAATAGAAATGGTGAAGATATTCACTCGGTTTCTCGCAGGATTAAACCCGACGGAAACTCAACTTTTTCTCCACACACACGAAGGAGTTGGCTTTCGCCTTAAAGCCCTAAAATTCTTGCAGTAAAACTACATAAGGTCATGAATACCTTTAGAGACTTTGTGGAATGCGGAGCCTGGATGAACGAGGACTATTATGTTATTGGCTAAATTAACTTTGCTTTGGCCCATCAGCAAGAATTGCTGATAGGATAACTCAAGCGATGCCGGTGTGTTATGAATTTCATTATGGACCACTGTATTCCCCGACCATTAATGAAGCTGATAGGCTCGTGGTCGGATTGTACGTGGTATCCTTCGGAGCAAGTTGTTTCATATAAATACTCGCATTGATTCTTAAGGATCACTCAGAAAGGTGCCACGTTTCGTTGGTGAATTTTGATTGATTACTCTGGTGTGTGTGTGTGTACTCTTCTGGCAGAGGACATTCACTTGCCAACCGGGTGTGAGCAAATTAACAGTTAATTTCCAAGAAATTAATTACTCCTTTGTTACACTTGTATCGTGACGGCGGCGCACAGTCAAATGGCAGGTGAGTGCCTTTGATGTAACGTATTCGTCAAGTTAATGTGCCTGCGCCTTAAAATTAGCAAGCATCACTACGTACATTGAAAAGTTATAACGGCTCGTACCGTACAAATTGGTAAAGTTTGCCAGCTCCTTTTTTATTGGGCGAGCAATCCTGGTGGCAGTGTTGACATTTTACTGTAAATTATGTAATTAGGCGTGCAGCGAGTTGTTTATTGGTAACGAAAGTTTGCCATGGCAAAAAGGAGTTCCCATCAAATTGCTTTAATTTGAGTTAAGGTCTCGTTTTAATGACTACATAAAAGTTTTAATTAACAAACGGATTCGGTTATTATGAAGTTAAGGAAAAGTAACTCAACCCCTTTGAAGGAATGATGACTACGAGTCTACGAGTAGTTGATGTTGGCATTTGAAAAGTGAAGTAAACTCAAGAGCTGGCAAAAGTTAATCTTGAGTGTTCTTAGCATAACTTCGGTTGGTGGGGTTTGATCTAGGACTCTTATAATAAAGTATTTAAAGTTTACCGAGAGTATTTTATGGGGGAGAAGACGAATACGAGTAGGTATGTATCATCTATTCGCATTCCCAAAATATTCACTCTTCATGTTAGTTTACATTTCGATATGTTTGTATATGTAAATAAACAAAAACTTGAATTGAAATTTAATTGATCATTAATCCGAATACACGAGTCTAATATAGAAACAAATATTTTTGTCAGTTGCTGATGTCAGATGGCCCAAAATATATCATCCTATCGGTAGATGTTAAAAATTTTGTAAATTATGGCAAACGTTAGCTTTGTTTTGATATTTTTAAAGCTTACAAATGCAGAATAAATATCAGTAATCCATCATTGTGATATAGAGAAAAATTCATTATTTTGGAACAACAGAAATTTCAACTCAGATTTTCCGACTATCCTCCGTCAACTGATCAAACTCAAATGCGTAAATACAGCCATTTAAAAGAGACTGGAACCATTCGTTATAGAAAAGGTGCCTGAAGGTCTTGTAGTTCTCGTTCCATTCAGAATGTCGCAGCTGTGGCTAAAGATGTTGCAAATGAGCCATCAATTTATTTATATCGATCAGACGACGTGCAACACTATTCAAAGAACATCTCGACATTCATTATGAGCGACACTAACCTATTTGATTTGTATAACTCAAAGTAGCTGTATGGTGTGCCATTTATGTCTTTAATTCGAGAACGCCGAAAGAAGAAGGAGAAGAAAGATCAACGCCGCAAGCAGGTCTCAAGATAATGCTTGACCTCGCCAATATCTTCGAGTATCTGAAGAACACTGTAGCTAAGAGTGCCTTCAACGCCTTCTACGGGCATTCCTCAATTCTCAGATATTTCAGGATGATGATACAACTTCACCAAAAAGTTCTCCACCTTTGTCCCTAGCAGAAAGGATTAGGAATCAAGTTTCCTTACCGAAGCACGTGGTACTCAAATCTTCACCGATAGATCAAAAATTGAAGAATGGACTGGTGCTGGATGGAATCTTTTAAAATCCGCTGCCCATCAATAACAAGTGCAGACTTCCAAATGAATGTTGTGCCTTTCAGGCTGAAATCTTCGCAATCGAAATAGCTACTTCGACAGTACTAACAGAGAACCTCGCCTTTGCAAGAATGAACATTTTTGTGGACAGTCAAGCGGCATAAAAGCACTAAACATTGTTACCATAAAATTTAAGCAGCTGCATTACAGTTCTAAGGAATCTATGCGAGCTTTACAAGTTTACCATCATTACGGTTACGAAAAGGCAGATGAACTTGCTAAGAACGGATCATTTCTAGAGCTGGAAAGGATGGAATGGACAAACCATTGTGTGAGCTGAAGAAACAAAAAGACCTAGTGACTCGAGAACGTAGCAATAGATTATTGAACACTAGGGACGACTGTCTCGCAGGCTATAGCCGGAAGCCTTCATCAAGAAAGATTTACGCATTCTGACGGGACATTTCGCATTAAGCAAAATGGCCGTCATCTCCAACAGTTTTTGTAGGAGCTCCCACGACCAAGACGAAGTGGAGAGCATTAAGGATCTCCTTTGCTAAAGGCAAAATCTTCAATCGAGACTACTTCGGTTCATCGGCGACAAAACACACACGGAACTGGCAGCAATCGCAAAGCTACCACCCAAGAGCCTAATGAGTTTCATCAGGAGCACCAAATGGTTTCACTACCAGTCATGACAAAGTTCTAACAAGGACATAGTTTTTGATGGGGAATCATAATAGACCTTTTAGGCTCCCATGGTTAATGGTTACTTCCAACTTCAAGAAGTTCATCCCCTTCACCCTAACTTTACCAACCAAGTTATTGTGTCTGGTGAGGAATACAGAACAATGACCAACAAGTTTTTTTCTGCAGGAAATCGAAAATTGCGGCTGGAGGACATGTGGTTCCAAAAGAAGCAAAATCAACGAATAAGACCACTGTACACTATTTTCTCTGAAGTCACGGGTCTTCTGAAAAAAGACTCAGATCTTGCGAGCTTTCAAAAATAATATTCGACAAAAATTCGGGAACTTATCGCCCCTTGTTCTCAAAACGATCGAAAATGAGTATTTTTGGACATTGTAGCTTCCTTTTAAATCTTACCATGATGCATTTACCTTTTCAAATAATAATAGTTCTGCAAAATGGGACTTTACTATGCGATCACCTTCGCATCATCCCTTGCGGAGGCAAAAGCGTCTGATGACACAAATTTATCGATTCGATCCGGTTTGATGCGAGTTTTCCGATAAATTTTCCGGGGCGACAAATGACAAAAGAGTGGTGAAATCAACCGCTTCCAGAGATAACCTTGTTGAGACTAGAACTGACATTTTTTAGGGTTTTGGTGTTCAGCTGTAGCCGTGCAGTGTTGTTTATTGTACGAAGGTACGGAACCTTTTGTCTGAAACTCAAACTCACATTTCGTTGAAGTCTCTTAAGTTTCAAGTTTCTAGAATGAGCGAAGGTAACACTTCAAAGTCCCTCAACAGCACCATCCTTAAACCAAATTCTTTTGAATATACTGCAGACACTTTTTTGCCATGAGCCTCATACTCGGCATGAATCGAAGACTTCTCACGTCAAATGTCACTTTTGATTAAAATGAAGATAAATTTCGCACCCAACTTGGATATTACAGGCCATAATTACCAAAAGATGTCTCACATGTCGTTGGAGCCACCCCAAAATGTATAATCAATATGACAAGCTAATTAAGTGTCATGACGAATCACCGTCACACACATGCACACACAAACATAGGATTAGTTCCTTAAATAAATAAAGCACTTTGGCATCCTTGATGGGGACACCAACCTGATCCTGTTTATCCAGTAATTAACATGAAACTGTTCTGTGATGTTAACGTATTCTCGATGCACAACCGGAGGTGTATCCCAAACACCAGATAAGAAACGTGTCCTTCCCTCATTTTGATTTATTTCACCTCAGTTTGGCGTCTCTGTTCCCAAAGTCTCAGTGAACCTATAGATTTATAGCTCCCTATCGAGCAACTATTTACGTTGCCGCCAATGGACTGTGTAGGTGTCTCGGTCTCGGTCTCAATCTCGAATGGATGTGCCAAGGATTTATTTTTCGCAAGAAAGAAAATTCACATCCCATCAAAAGTAACACGAAAAAGTTAGTTATGCCCATGTAAGGACCTTATCGTGGCGTAACCATGACGAAAGCAAAACAAGATGGATACACGGAAACATCACTCATGCGACACACACGAGAAGGTCGTAAGCAAACAGATCATCAAACCGAAACAAGGGCAAGGATGGGAAATCGATTGAAAACACATTTTTCCAGATAAAGGATTCCAAAGATACATATGTTTGTGAGAGCGGGTTGAGAGAATGAAAACTGACTGTCGTCGGTCGGCTCGATCAAAAGGACGATGAAAAGTTAACAAAAAAAAACTTCACTTGCGGAAATGTTATCCTCCGCTTAAAAGGAACATCTTAACCGGAACCCATACGTCGTCTGCATCGGCGGTCGCCAGGATATGACTTTAAATAACTTTATAAAAATGCGATTAAAGTCGTGTTGGTAGAGGTCGGCCAAAGGAAGTCGGTTCCTCCTTTTCTTATATATTTTCTTTCGTTTTGAATGATGGCATCCTTGGATCCTTATGAAGCAATTTATTTTATCCAAAAACGAACGGAAAAAAGAAACCTATTCAATATCATCCGTATTGTGGCCGCAAAACGGGGTACATCCTCCTCCCAGGAATGGGGGCAACGTCAAAAGGGATTCTCTTGATACGCGCATTTTTGTTCACCGCCCGCTCAAACATGCTGCCAGGATTAACCGGCAAGTGGTGTATCTACCGTTTCGTCATCATGTAATCCTTCCATGCAGTTAACCCCGCTGACATATGCAAAGGAATGTGGGTGTCGCTCTGTTTGGGAAATCGATTAGATACCAATGAAGACGCCACCAAAGGAAACAGAAACTGATTTAGATTTACTCGTAGTTTCTGGGTGGTGTCTGTGTCGGTTCTGATGGTCGTCTTTTTATCCTTCTTTTGGGTTTTTGATTGATGTTGTTGGCCGTGCGTGTTGTTTGTTGTTGATTGAAAGGATGTTATGCGCAATTTGTTTTGTGTATCCATGCTGGATGATTTGGTTTGGATAAAAGGTAAACAATGGCTAAGCAACCAAGATTGATGATTACCTAACCGGGGTTCGGATTTCAGATTTCAGATTTCGGTCTTCCTTCCTGGTTGAGTTGCGATTTTCATTTGTTGGGATGGTATTCATTATGCGGTGTTTACGTTTTCTGTTTTCATCAGGCTTATCCATATCAAGCAGGATGAGGAAGTCGTAGGATTTTATTCTTTCTTTGCAATGATTGCTCTTTCTCCAGTTTTGTTTTTTTTTTTTTGTGCACAAGGAACTAGGGGATCAACTGTGGAGGGCAAAGCAATCAATTATTTATTGAGATGAAAATTGCAAATAGCGACAACTTGTTGTCCTTGCTTAAGGAAATTGGAATCCTTTTTTGTTTCCTCTTCTCTTTTTCATTTTACATTATGTTTTTCACTATTAAATTTTTATTCCAAATTTATGAATGTCCAGATATTCCTGAGCAAAAGTTTGGAAGCCGCTTTTGAACTCTTTTAATGGGACCTCATCCAAAGAAACCAATCCAAATCTATTCTTGGAGCGTCTGAGTTTGAGCTATATCGACTTTTCCTTATACCAAAACTGCCCGGTCCATGGCTTGTTTTAAGGCTTTCTGCGATGTCTCGCAATTCTCGGTTTCCAAGTTCGGGAAATAAAAATAATAAAATAAAATACATCGAATTCAGCGAACGAAAATTATTCCGCATCAAGTTACATGTGAGCTTTAAATCAATAAACAATCTTTCATTTCTTGTCATAAGCGTAGCATGATGAATGAGTGGTGACTTCCGACTTGACATTCATTGATCTTTACCAGGATGAAAATTGTATGTAGTCCGGACCGAAGCCACACTGGAATTGCCCGATTTGTGAGTTGCAATAAGGCTTAAGGTGTTAACGTTATACACTCGATATGATCTTTTTTACGACCGAGCTGTAGATTTAAGGTGTTTGGCGTCCATTTGGCAGTTAAATCGTAAAAAGGTAACCAGCTTGCTGTCTTATCTCATCTTATCTCATCTTCCATCGACAAACTCGTTTTCAATGACATTCCAGCTGTCAGCTCTGTAGACAAAGCAAATCTACTCGTGGCTCATTGTGCCTCCAGCTCAACATTCAGGTCTTGCTTTGCCTGCTCCTGTACTAAAGTGCGTCAACCATGGGACAAATCTATCTTCACATTCATACAGAAGCCAGAGTACTCTTCTTAACATCTTTAAATCTGCCAGTCCAGGTGGCATGCGTGCGTTTGGTATTGACGAATCTTTTCTTCGATGGGCCTTGCAATTCAAGTAGAATGCTGGTGTTCCGCAGAGCTCTGTTTTGTCGCCGACTCTCTTTACATTCTTCATAAACGATCCTTTGTCCGCTACATCTTATCGAATTGACTCCTTCGCTGATTATAGTGCTTAACTTCAGAGGGAGCTACAGTCCGGGGTGGAATAGCACCTCTAACCTTGTCTGATGATAGTACCCTTCTTAGATTCACGTCCCTAATCTTTGGCCGTGGAAATGGTACTACAGCGTATGATTTACTCATCAAATTCCGATAGTAATTGCATATTCTCACGGGGCTCTATGAATAGTCCATTGCACATGTCACTAAAGCGAAATGTAAACCCTCGACCAGTATCCATGAATGGCACTTACATTGCTGAAGCTGAAAAACATCCCCTAACTTGGAGTATATTCTTTGAAGCGATGCAAGAAATACTTTACCCCCGTCTGATCCGGCTGCCATATACAAAGTTTACATTCATGCTTAACTGGAGTACAACTCCCATACAAAGGCGGGTATTCTAAAGACCATCTCGAGCCTGCTCGACAGAGTCCAAAATCGTGCGATGAAACTCCAAAGAGTGAAAATATCACAAATTTATTAAGTTCTTTTCAACATCATCGTGACGTTTCCTGCCCTATCATATTTTATCGCTTTTTTCACTTCACTGTCACCGTGACACCCGCCTCGCAAGAAATGCCCCTTAAGACCAACTTCGGTCGTACACACAAGTAAAGAGATTCATTTTTTAGCCGCACAATACGTGCATCGAACGCTCTTCCATGCTCGGTATTTCCTTCTCATAACAACCTGCAGAAATTCAAAAACAATTAGCATCAGTACTTATTTCCTCCCTGATCCCTTTCATACGAGTTAAGTATAAATGCTATAAGGGTATTCAAACCCCTTTTGTACGCGTGGTTATAAAAAAAGCTTTTATAAAATGAACCTGACAAAAATGCGCTTTTAACCGATTGAGCCACGACGCTAACAGGCAAAAATTTTTAACAAGGCCGACGTTTTTTTCCATTTTCGAAATCATTGATCTCATCATTGGCACACAAATCCATCCAAAAAAAACACGAACTTGCTTCGGATTAAGACATGTTAAGGCCTTAATTCTGCGAAGGATATACATCCTTAATTCGAGCTTACCAGTGTGTGTGTAAAATCTTGCAAAATGCTTTTATGTTTCCTTTAAGAGAAACAGATTCAATTTGGAAAATACTGAAAAACCGACTGAAATGTGGTTTGAGTTGAGAGAAGAGTTGAAAATTGATCAAATTTTAAAAAGTTAGTCACTTTCATAACAGCTCTGTGTTGTCTTAGTTACAAAAAAAAACAATAAGCTGCCTTCTATGAAGTTAGATTTGACTTCTCTGACTCGACATGCGCCAGTTGAAGCACAGTTTGAATTGTCTCGTTATTCTGCCATAAGATCACCTCATCAAAAATAAAGATGAGTAAAACCACCTCACAAGTTAGGGTTTCAGTCTGTACCAGCACCATGAGACGACACTCATAGTTCTAAGTCACATCCCTTACTGCCCAATTCTGCGGTTGCTTAGTGAGCTTTTAGTTGAAACTGGAGGGCGAAAGTGCCATCTTAAAAAAGGTCGTAGTCTGGGAGTGAAAAAAATCGCGGAATTGGGACACACGTGCATATATTGAGGAATATCTGAGGTTTTCTGGAGATGAAGAGGTCCAAGTAACTCCAGTACGGATAAAAAGAAAAAAACAAGTCAAACCGTGTGCTATTTTGGCGAGGTTTTGGTGACATGGGTTACAAGCCATCAGCTAGTCCAGCAGAAGACTCTCTTTTCGTATCCTAGGCTGAGACTTGCTCCTTTCTGATTTGTTAATCTTTTTAATTTTTTTTCGGTTAATGAGTGGTCCCAGATATCTAGAAGATATTGGACAACGTCCACAACGCTTTTGGGTGTGGATTAAAAATCGCAGTTGATAATTGACGATGCGCGAACCTTCAAGGATCTCGGCCAGTCTTCCAGAAATGAATCTTTGGACAGTAAAATAAATCACGTGACTCCTATTTTCAACTCCTTCGCCTCACGAACTTCTTTCATTGAGCCCGTCGACCCAATTATTACAATTTTACAATTTAATCTTTATTGCTCAGATATATTTTTGATGTACAATTTTTTTTTTTCCAATAATTTTTGACTTATAACTAGTTTAAATAGATTTCTGCGAGCGCATAGGGCTCTGCGTTGGCCTAAAGGCTTAAAATAATTACATTTTTTCTAGAAATTAAATTTTTTTTGTGTATATATACGTATATACTGTCTTAATTAAACGCCGTGCGTGAGCAGCGCCGACGGTCTATGATGATGATGATGTTGAAGATGATGATGATGATGATGATGATGATGATGATGATGATGATGATGATGATGATGATTATGTTGATGATGGCGAGAATGCTTCTAGTTCCTTGGTGTCATCCCCGGTGATAGTTGGGGTGATTCTGCTTACTCTTGTCAAAGTCGTCTATGAATCCTTCTTCATTTGCTATTCTATACCCCGGGTCCATCATGGAAGGGACATTGAGATAGCGATTTTCAATACATGGGCTACCTGTAATTATATTAATAATATTGTTGGAGTGGGAAGGGATTTTGCGTAGCATCTTCGAGGACATTACGCATAGATACTTTTCTATAGGTGGCATGTTTGCCGTGCCGTATAGTATTTCATTACTATAGAAGTGACGGGTTTCTGGATTTCGGTGCAGACCTGTGCAGTAACGAAGTGCTTTTCGCTCGAAGATTTGAATTTTCTTCATTAGGCTTGGACTTATCGTGAACCATATTGGGAAACAATATGTCACGATGGGACGGATTAGTTGCTTGTATAGCAAGAGTTTGGTTCTTGTATCCAAACCTGAATCTTTCTTCGAAGTGAATTCCTAGGTATTTGACTTTTTGTTTTGGTCGAATGATCGAGTTATCTGGCATGGTCAAGGCAAGGTTTTTGCACTTGCTGGCTGAACCATTGTAAGAGGCAGTCCTGAAGCAGATAAGTTCAGTTTTGGTCGTGTTTATTTCAATTCCCCATTTTCGATAGTAGTCCCAGAGTTTAAGGATATGTTCCTCAACATTGCGGAGAGCTACAGAGGGCGTTCTGGAAGAAGAATACGTGACTGAGTCATCCGCGAATAGCAGTGTTGTTGTTTTCTCACAATTTCGTGGTTGGTCATGGGTATGGAAATTGAATAGGGGCGGACCAAGTTTTGTGCCTTGCGCTACTCCTGCTTGAGTTTCAAAGACCGGTGAAGTAGATGTTCCTACACGAACGTAGAATCTACGACCCGTAGAGCCCGTCGACCCTTATCGATGTAATGCATGCTTCATATAACTTAGCAAAACAATTCAATGTGTGTATGGAATTCCCCCACCCTCTTTTTACAACTTAAATATTAAGTCTGCAAAACTCTCGAAAATCAATAAATTATCACCCGCAATTAAGCTCAGTACGATTGAAGAATTCTATTCTCCCTCAATAATCGAAATGAAAAATAATCCCGAGAAGCCAGAAAACAATCCCCCAATTGCCAACACAATTATCCCAAATCCAGGAGCGTGAACATTTGAATCGGAACCATAATACGAATACAATTCCCACTTATCCTTCGACTGAACAGCAATTAATTGGCATCTAAATTGAACTTAATTCAATTTCATAATAGACACTCGTTAAATTTTAATTAAATCATCAGGCGGGCACACTAAAGTCAAACCCAAGGGATAATAAAAACCTCCGCCGAATATTATAATTCTATATAGTGAAGGAGTGGAAATAGGGATTCTATTTCGTGTGCCGCAGGACGCTAAATAATTTAATGAACACAGCGAAAAAAAAATTATCGTAAAGCAGTGAATCGCTATCGCGGCTAATGACTCAGAAAAAAAAATTGTTTGCTTAATAAATTTTCTTAATATTAGTATTTTTTTTTCTGTGTGAAGATGGATCAAACAGAGGCAAGGACGACTTGACGTTCGCAAGAGCTCGTAATGAATGTCAATCTGTCAGCCAAGCAAATAGTCACGCAACAGCGATTTAACGAAGTACACGTGGATTGAGTGGGAGTCGAAGGACACTCAATTGTACAAAATGTGGACACATTGCTGACAACAGCAATTGAATTCTGAAATTAAGTGTACTGTCTCGAACCCCGCCAGTAGACCTAGTGATGATTTGAAACAGCTTTCCACGCTGTTAAGATGGAAGAAGACGCAGCGTCGTGACAACAGACAAACATCCAGTCAAATGTCCATCCATTTCAAAAAGTAGTACTCGGACAAGCTGCAGGGAGAAGATACGGAAAAAGTACCAAAAGTTCCCAACCTAACGAACAAAGTAGCCAAGCGCGAGTCGGACACGCACACGAAGGGCTCCGCACCACCTTTCAATGCACCACATATTTTTCTTATTTTTAAGTTTCTCATTGCCATTGAAATTGAGTTGCCATTAAAAAACTATTTTTCGAAATGTAACTATAAATTTACGGATATTACTTCTTGCCAAAATTTCATGATTCTAGATCAACGAAAAGTATCCTTTAGGTTCTGATTCCCTTGCGTGTCAAAATATTCGGCATAAACAGGCTTTCCTTTGGACTGCGTCGATTTGGAAGCATTGTTTTTTAACAGCTTCAAGGGACCGCACTCATAAGAACTTGGTATTTAGGATCTTGACAGATTGACAAACGGACAACAACGTTTCTCCTTTTGAGGTACAGAACCTTAAAAAAAAATTATTTATTTCTAAAAGGACTACCGGTTGAAAATGTCGTATTTTTCAAAAATCAATGCTTTATTGAGGAAAAATAGATATAAATTCAATATTCAAAGTATTGCCCATCGCTAGCCACACATTTTTCCCATTTTTCTGCCAATTCATGGATACCCGTTCTGAAAAATTCGACCGGTTTGGCGCAATCCACGAATCGATCCATTTTTTGACATCATCGAAATGACGGAAGTGCTGGTCAGCCAGGCCAAGTTGCATCGATCGGAAGAGATAGTAATCGGATGGCGCAAGGTCTGGACTATACGGCGGGTGGGATAGGACATCCCATTTGAGCATTTCAAGGTAAGTTTTGAGGACATCTGCAACATGTGGCTCGGCTCAAACGCATCAATTGTCGTCGGTAGACCTCGCCTGTGATTGTTTCATTCGGTTTTAGCAGCTCATAATACACAACACCCTTCTGGTCCCACCAAATGTACAGCATAACCTTCAGGCCATGAAAATTCTGAACGGCCGTCGATGTTGAGGCATGTCCATACGTTGCCCGACGTTTTGGATTAAAGTAATGTACCCATTTTTCATCACCAGTAACTCGATGCAAAAAAAAACTTCTTTTTGTGGCGTTCAGGCAGCATCTCGGACATGCAAAATCGGCGTTCGACGTCTCGTGGCTTCAATTCATACGGCACCCAATGTCCTACCTTTCGGATCATTCCCATTGCTTTCAAACGATCGGAAATGGTTTGCTGAGCGACGCCAAGTGATTTTGCAAGTTCTTCTTGCGTTTGTGACGGATCTTGATCGAGCAATGCCTCCAATTCATGGTCTTCAAACTTTTTCACCTGGCCGGGGCGTTATTTGTATTCAGTGTCGAAATTACCATCTTTGAACCGCTTAAACCATCGCTGACAGATTCTAACGTCTATAGTATAGCCCGGGTAAGCTTCGGTAAGCGATTGATGCGCTTTGGTTGCTTTTTTCTTTAAATGAAAGAAGCATATTAAAACTTCCCGCAAATGTTGTTTTGATGGCACGAATGTAGACATTTTACGGCTTTACAAAAACTTGTGTGTTTTCACTAATGACCAATTTCCTAGACTGAAATAATAAGACGATGACATGAAGGCTCTGATGTGACAGCTGTCATGGTCAAAATTCACCTCAGGGTAATAGATATGAAGTTGTCTGCAATAACGACACTTTCAACCGGTAGTCCTATAATTTTATTATTTCACAATGCAGCGCGAGACCGAGACGAGAGCGAGGTGAGAAATCGCTGTCGTCATAAAATCGTTTCCCAGTACACAATTAAAGCCAAATTTATGACAGCGAGCTCATGAAGTCTATGTGACTACACGACCGAACACCTTCCTTCTCTTTCTGGCTACTCATACCGGTCTGTTGTCATGCTGTAACGCCGCGAGAGTTTCGCGTCATTTTGTATTGCTTCATACCTTGGCATGGATTGAATTTTTGTTGGCAACTCGCCTCGCTCTCACGCTGCGTTGTGAATCGGGCAATATCCTCGAGATGATTGAGACCCTAACATTACTGTGCAAACAGTTCGATGTTTTTCAAGAAAGCTTTTTGCCGCTCTATAGAAGCTTATTATCAATTCTTAATTTATGGATTGACCGATCCAAGAGAAAGGATGTCCTCGAAACTGCACCTCAAATAAACAGGAATAAGTATTTTTTGCGTTGCTATTTAGAACGATCAAATCTTCACAAGATACGCCTTCTTAACCAAATTAGAGCTGGACATTCACAAAGAATGTGTACAGCCGTTTCGTCGTCTTCAAAAAAGAGTCGGCATTCGGTGGTTGTACTGAGCCCTAGTTTGGTTAGATGTGAACTCAAGCGGCTACTTGCTGGGCTTAAGGATTTCTCGGTAAGAAAAAGGATTTATTAGTAGTTAAGATTGTCTGAGTCCAGGAAGATTTGTCCAGTGGGCAATTCTTAGCTTGTCAGACATGTGACCCTAGCCCAGCTTACGCCACAGAATGGTTCTGGACCAATGAACGTGGTTTTAGAACCAGCCCTGGCTAGTTCGTCCTCAATTTCATTGCCTGCGATTCCCTGATGATCTGGAACCCATCCTAACCTAACTTTGTTACGTCGAGCCAGGGACGAGATAGAAAGATTCGTATTCTCCTTGTCAAAATCCAGCACGTGTGTTTTCTCTTAAGGCTCTAGCCACTCGAATCTAACCTGAATGCATTTCTTCAGGTTTGATTCGAGTGGAGAGCACAAGGTTAAAGTGTATCCGTCCTTTTTTAAAAAGGCATTTACAAAAATTAATTTACTGGCCATCCAAACTAGGTGCTTAAAATTTAACTGAATGCTTATAGCTTTTCCTAGTAAGGGACTTTTATAATTATTCTGGCATTCCTCAAGGAATTCGGCATGGATCCATGCTTTTCATATTGTTCACAAATAAATAATGTTAAGATTATTACAAACAAAGGTGTCCTGCTCTGAAAACATTTCATGTTCCTTACATTTTTGTGAAAACTTATGAATATGTGTTAATTATTTTAGCTTAAAATTGCCCATATCTTTGTATCATCTCCTTCTCAATTTGCCGCGAACAAAACTTAGTTATCTAAATGAGATCCTATTTTGATTCAAGCTATAACCAGGACGGTTTTTATTAACGCTGACCCATTTAAAATCATCCTCTTTATAGTAGTTATATGCCATTTTATATTATATTATGACTTGTATAACGTATACTCATTAGAAAAGCGTCATTCTATGTGCTTTTAAAACGTCTCTTAAGCATCTTCCATTAAAACTTTTCATTATTCACTTTCATTCATGTCCTTGTCCTGCAAAATTTGTAAAAAGAAAAAACCGACAAAATCACAGACATTTCATTATTATTGAACCACCGACATCATGGTTATTCCTATTCATCAAAATTGTGATAAGTAAATCGTATTTTTTTTTTCCTCGTTTTTTCACCTTCAGTCCTCGTGATCCTTACAGAGCCATAACCTTTTTAACTTACCGTAAATAAAAGCGAAGCTGCACAGAGCAACCAACCAACGGACCAACGCAAGAGCCATTCAAAAGAATTTAACTAAGTGTCGAATCATTATTTTAAATGAGACTCTTCATACTGTTTAAAAGAAAATATGAAAGCCGAGGTGTATACGAGCGCAAAGCAAAAAGTCCTTAAAAAATATTAAAAAAAAGCATAACTTCTTTATTTGTGTGGTATGTCGTCTGGATGCAATTTTGAAGTGACATTATGAAAAGGAAAAATAAAAACAAAAGTGTTACGGATGAATGACACTTTTAAATAAAGGACTATTCAACAAAATATCCTTGGAACTGAATTCACAAGTGGAAAGAGTAGTGTTTTGTTTTGAAAGCATGAGTAACAAACCTCAATTAAAGGGCAACTCGTGTTAATTACCTGAAACTTTACAACCATCCAGGATCAGAATATCCGTAAATTAGTCCTTTACGATGTGGTATGCACACCTATTCTTATTAGTCTTCTGGAGACACAAGGCACCGAGTAATTACAAGAATGTTCAGAAAACAGCGGGTAATGAAGCCCATTGACCTGATCCTTTTAGCTGCAAGACAACCACTAAAAGCAACATGGACGATACATATTCGTATCGTAAGGACATTACCGTCATCCTCGTTGGATGTTGGAACTTAAATATGTAATTTTCGCAATGAGAGACAGTGACTGATGGCCGCCTTTCCATCGAGACCGCCGTCCTGTAATTTGTAAGTCTGCGGCACTAGGCTTATAGCCAACAATTATGGTGTAAGTTGCTTCAAAGAAGGACGAATGTTCCGAAATGTATTTTTAGCTTGGCAATATGTCAACTAAATTTTTTTTTTCCTATTTTGCTATGTTGGATTTTGCTCACTGTGGAGCTGGAATTGCAATTGGCAAATTTGGTTGTATATCCACCATCTGTGGCGGAAGAAAGTCAGCAGAATTTTTCCTTTTTTTGGCACACTGTTTCCCTAGTTGTAGTGCAGTCATTTTGTGACGTACGTTTTTCGGGCTTTTTTGAAAGTCTTTTGTAGGGTTCCATACGTAAAGTGTGCCAACGAAAGTTTCAATTTTTAATAATGAAAATAAAAGAGGAGGGGTCCCGATACTAAAAACGGTTTTTTTGAAATCACAACTCGATGTTACGCCAATAAGTAGACTTTGTGGAAGTTAAAATTTAAACAATGGATTACTCGCAGGTCCGATTCTATTATACCTGCCTTTACTTAGATGTAGGCTTTGAAAAGTCTGAAATTAAAAACAAAATATGTAGTGTTGCATATTTCACGGTGGTACGGAACCCTCCGTGTGCGTGTTCATCTCGCGCACGGAGGGTTCTGTTTTTTCAGATTAGAACCCACCTGGATGTTGTTTTAGTACTTTGTTCTTTTTGAAGCACATGCTTTTTGACACCGACATTCGTCTCCTTCCCAATATCAGCAGGTTATTTGAAAAAGTAATCAATAGAGCCCTGACCAAGTGGGTTGAGGACAAAAGTATTATTTCCGATAACCAATTCGATTTCAGAGCGGGGCATGATACCATTCATGCCTCCTCTAAACTGGTATCAGATGTCCAAGGAACAGAAGAAGGTGTAACTCCCTGATTGACTTGGAAAAGGCCTTTGACACTGTATGGTTGCAGGGGCTCTTTTACAAGTAAGACGGGCTGGGCATAAGCAAACCACTGCTGTATACACTCTTTAATATGCTTAACAGTAGAAAGTTTATTGTAAAAAATGGCAATGTTACCTCTGCTGGAATCTTTGAAGTTAACAATGGTCTACAACAGGGTTTAGTTAATTCACTGATTTTATTCACGTTTTTCATGAGATTTTGTAGGCTCTCTTCACCACTCCACAGCATACGCAGATAACTTGATCGCGTACAGGTCAGGTCCAAAGATTGAGGGAATTGTAAGACTTTTTCAGCGTGACTTCGATGAGATTAAGCGATATTGCAACGATTGGAAGTTGAAGATCTTCTTCCACAAGTGCGAATCCATATTGTTTAGGACGCCGCTATGTGGAGCCTCTAGGGATACCAGAAAGAATTGGCGAACGCTCTCTATCGTTGGTCACTACGGGCAGTTACTGGTCAGTCGGAGTGTAGTTAGATACCTTGGGATCTGGCTTGATCAGTATCTATATTTTTACAAACATATAGATGCTGCTCTAGGCAGGGTCAGAGTAGCCTATGCCATATTTCACTGCAGCCAACTCGATGCCAGGGTAAAGGTGATCTGCTACACGGCCCTTATTCGGCCTGTGCTTGCATATGGATGTGGCTCAACGTGGGAGCAAGCTTAATGAAAAAGAGTCGGGTTCTCGGGAGACGGTGTCTTAGGGTTTGTCTCCATTTGTTTAGTACTCCAGAGTCTCAGTACAAAAATTCTATTCTAATGAGGTCCTGTACAACGAGGCCAACCTTATCCGAGTGGATAACTTTCTTATTAAGCCGGGGCTTTCTACCCCAACTTCATGTACCATTAAACAGTGCGTCTTAACGGCTTTACTCCACGAGAGGCTTTCCTCTACTTAGACCTTAACGGACTAATCCAAGACCAACATGCGGTACCGTTAATCGTCCACGTTGCTCATAAAAATGTAGATAGGCGACCTGCCTACAAAAGAGATATCGTAAGCAGCACAGGGGTAAGCCTCCGGTTCAGTAGGGCGGTATCAGTTCGCGACAAGAAGGATGTTACTTGGCAGAACCAATATTTTTGGTGGTTAAAAGAAAGAGCGGAGGGTTTATGTTTATCATCGTGGTTCTTCTGCTGTTGAGATGGCTCAATAAGGGCCTAGCAATTTCTCTAAAGCCTGGCCGGCTTGCATAGTTTTTAAGATAAGTTAATCCCCTGTAGTGTTAGATTTAGTTAGGTAAGTAGCACAGCACAGCATATATTTTTTAGTTTCTTAATTTTAGTAGGTTAGGTATGCATGAAGTTAGATAAACGTACCTTTCAAATCTTATTTTGAGGTTAGTTTTAAGATCCAAACGAAACCGTCCTTTTACTAAGTTTTCTTTATACCTTCTTCCTAGTTCTAATATGTAATTTAGTTCTCATTTTTTTTCTTGTATGTTTAGTGCCTTTACGTCGAAAGACACAGTTAAGAATTAAGTTTAGCTTAGAGCGCCCGCATAGGGCCAGTAATTACTTGTTAATAAGGCTAGTTTTAAGCATTTTGGCTAGCATTTAAGGTTTTTGTGATTAATAATAATAAAAAGCAAAAAAAATTGATGAAATTGGTTTGGAATCTGATTCACAAGCAAGTTTTAAGCCACAACTACGAATCTTTTGAGTCCAGCGAGTAATAAGATCTAGTTCATGAGCCGATGTTAAAAATCGTATATTGTGGATTCGGGATCATGCATCGGGTTATTTTCACGCTCGGATTTCGGGAACTGGGTCATAAGCTGAATTTTGAATCACAAGCATTTTCGGAGCAAGATTATGAATATATTTTTCGTTACCGAACTGATTTCAAGCCACGAGTCTTTTGGGACTGTAGGACGATTATTTGAAAATCCGCAACGGGATCATGAACTTGATCTGGTACACGAACCGACAAAGAATATTTTGAACAGGTACTTGATCATGAACTGAAGCACGTTCGCAAACGCATTTTGAGCGTTTAAACCACTTGTTCTTTGTCATCCGGTGCCAGTACTATGTATACTGATTTCGAGTGTGCCAAGTGTTTGGAACTCACAATGCCGATTTTAAAGTTGCTTGAATGAGATCAATCAAAATTAAGCAAACCAAAATTAGCCATCTATGCTTCTACTTGCAACAAAACAAGTACTTCAGGCAACGCAAAACAATTCCGATCAAAGACACGACTTATTCAAGAAAGATCTAATATATCATTTGATGTAGGATACAGCACATAGCTCTCCTAAGCCGTCAATTCTTCCGCTAAGCACTAGGGATACCATTTCGAGCCCAACCGAAATCAATAGTTAAAGTTATCATCGGAGGATTCCTTGTTTCTTTGCCAGGAAAACATAAATCATTCTCTAAGGAAACGAGTATTCACTGGACCCCCTACTCCCTAAGAAAATCCTAATTGATACTTACCCTTCTAAAGGGCCAAGTGTTTCTAACCCAATTAAGCTAAATGCCTCTTTGGGTGTCATTTCCAAAATAAACCGAATAAGGTCCTTGGTGCTCGCTTATATACTCAAATCATACTATTTCCGATCTGATGTCATTGGTGGTATTTTAATCCCTTACTCAGCTAAAAGGATTTCTAGGTCAAATATCCCCAATGCGGATGATGTCCTAAATGGGGAGTATTTATCAATACCACCCACCCCATCAATCAAAGGGAATCTGTCGATCCCTTTACCCCAGCATCGCCTAATACAACGAGAATAAGATTCAATCTGTCACAAGGAGCAACTAGGAACTCCGTTAATGAATGCATAAAACCAAATGGCGGCGGGACTTTCATTTCGTATTCCAATCATGCTAGGGGGTGTGCATCCCTTCGGAAGTTAAAAACTCATATCACGTATCCCTGTATTTCAATAAGCCAATTTAGATGTAATTCTTCGTGGCCCTCTGGGTGCAAAGCTTTGTTTTTTCTTTTTTTTTTTCCACCCCCTTGTGTCCTGCTGCCACTGCAATCCGTGGCACTCTGCTTACGTGGCACAAAGAATTACACTAACCCCTTCGGTAAGCTGAGAGTGGGGTTCATTGCAACTGGAAGTATCACTTACATGGTCCGGTGGTGTTAAAACAACATGGTGCTTGTTTGTGGTGTCGTTTGGCGCATCGCAGCCCACCCTCGTACGCCCACTCGGTCTGTTACCGGAATGGAACAGGATCAATAGCAATATGGTGGCTTGTGGCAAATGGCTTTGTAAAGGTAAGCAAAAGTTCCTTTTCCAACTTTGCCATACAACGGATGATTAGAGTTGTGTTTGCTGCGCTTGGGACTCTGCTATCAGCTCTGCCAGATGGGCGGGATGGATCCTGGGATAGACTCCCTGGGTAAATGTGGTCACAGATATCAATGTTTAAAAATAGCTCGAATTGAACCGGTGTTCTGTGTCCTGTGTGTAGTGCATCTGACAAATAGCAGAATGGTGGCCATTGGCAGTGAAGATAAGTCAGGGGATTCGTCCTCCTCGCTGCAGGACGAGGAAAAATAAATCGATTGCTTTTGCTGGCGTTAGTAGCGTGGATTTTAAATTGGACAAGTTCACTGACGTAGAACTCATTTTCAAAGTGAAATTTTTATTTGAACGAGGGCGTCAAGAATTGATTGGGGGATGACCTCTGCTTCGTTTTTTTTTTTGGATCTCTGTTCGCTCTGACACAGTCGCAGTCACGAAGGATTACCAAGGATGCACATATCAAAGCGATGAGTTCGTTTTCCTCTCTTTTTTTATTCGATTGAGTGAGAATGTGAATACTTTTGGGGGAGCCAAAGAAGTTAAGCAATAAAAACGATGAATGGTTTGGTGGCTTAATGATGCTCTGTTGTAGTACCTTTGGGGGACTTTGGTTCGAATTGGGTCAGCGGTGGATGGGATAAGTTCAGATTGTCAACCCACATTGTCTGTTGTCCTGGGGGAGCAATTATTTACCATTTTGACCTGTTTTCCAATAACCTATTTTATGGACTGATGATTTTTGCACGCTCAACTAATTCAGGAGATTGTCATTTGTCTGGATGGAGGGCAAGATGTGCGTTAACATTTTAAAAATACATTTTTGAAAATTATCACGGTAAAACAGAAAAATATTCATTTATTTTGGCATTTGCGGAATTAAAAATCCATTATTATTTTTATATCTCATTATTTAATATTTTAATTTTAAAACATTTTTTAAAATATAACTTTGGCTACATTTTTTTTAAGAGTAACTTAAATATCATGTTTTGTATTGAAAAGTTCACAATCATTACGTAGTTTCCAAAGAAATTCGGAATAGATGCAACAGTTCATGATAGCATTCTTTTATGTTAACTCTAGTTGACTTCACATTTTAACAAGATAACGCTGCCGTTCTGACCTCAACCCGACCGAGAATTTGTGGAGAGCATTATCATTAGTATCCGATACTACCAATACTACTGTCCAAAATTTAATAGAATCCATGCCACACAAAAAATTTGAAACAATTACCAAAAATTACGCTTGTAATTAAATTACTAATTTTACGACAAATTGCGATTTTTTTATATTTTTAAAGTTAAACTATTCAAGAATATATCTACAAGAGGATTTTTCAAAATTCAAATTATTTTCGGAGATATCGGTATTTTGCTGACCCGACATCCAAACTGGTTCGGCCGGAACTAATCGAACAAAAGACATAAGGGATTCTTCGTCTACCTTTTTACCTCAGTAAAACCTTTTGTCCTTTGTATATTTTGTAATTCAAGAACCCAAGGTGACTTGTATCTTTGATATTTAGTGTTCACTTACGTCCAGCTGCTCACAGTTGAATTCTAACCTTCAAACCACGTGGACGTACATACGTAAAACATATTCATTCCGGATCTAAAATTATTGATATAGCGACATTTATTGCTGTTTGTATTTTTAATGAAGGCTTCATTCCTATTTTAAAAATGATGGAGCTTATGGGAATGAAAATTGGCCCGGAACCTCATTCTTTTGCTGTGAAACGAGACAACGCCCGGATTGACCGCTCCGAGATACGATCATCCTACGCATCAAAAGAGGCCAGAACTGCTCGATAGGAAGAGATATACGAGGAAAATATTTTTTTCGAAGTCGAGGAAGGTCCGATGTATGAAGCAGGAATGACAGATTGAATAAATGTAAATCTACAATATCATTTCATGACTTAGTCTATGAAAAACTTTGCGAGAAAAATTAAACGCGTTTTTCTCGAAACTGTCTTTTTCAAAACAATACCCACGATTTCTCAGGTTCTAGTAGCTTTATAGTCTGGAACTATCCCCATCCACAAAGTTTACTTTTCTTTTACTTTTGTTTTTTTTTTTTAAATAAGAAACAGTCAAAGCGGTATGAAAATTGTTTTTTTTTTCAGTCAGTCGCCATTTGGTGGGAAAAAAACTTCCAACTTGGTTGAAATCGTGGATATGGTGACGCGCCAATTTTTTGAGGCCTCCACTTCATCAATTGCTAAATTTTGAAATTTTCAACTTTTTTTTTTTGATTTTTTTCTGTATTCTTGTTATGTTAATAAATAACTAATAAAAGAATGGTTCGTAAAAATATTAATTGCTTTTTTTTATGACACTTCAAAAATTACATGAAATTCATTCCTCTAGACTAGAATACCCCCTTAAAGAAAACTTATAATTTTAAGTCGTTTGACAGGTCCATGTAATGACTATGCAAACAGGACTATTTTGATTCCATATGTATTCAGGACTCAGTGTTCGATCTTCCCTTCACCGCAAGGAAGCATTCGCAAAGTAAATGTTTCGTCGTCTCTGTAGAATTTTTGGTAAGCCGATAAGAATCTCTTTAAGGCAGTCCTATTATCGAGAGATAGTTAATTGAGATCATGTTACTTTTTTACTGTCCCCCGATGAGGTTTCCGGGCCCTTGCGTTCCTCGAATTAATTGATAGGTATTGATTAAAAATACGTTGATCTTTTCTAGGACATGTCGCAGTGCTATTGTAGTGTTACAAAACACTGGATAGGATACGATTGGATGGACCCCTTATTTGATTTTGAAATTAAAGAATTTCGGCAAACAATGCAGCTACAAAGTCCAACACCTACACTTAATTTTTTTCCAAAAGGACCTTCAAGTCCCGAGCTGCTAAAGCAGCAATCTCGTTCATTTAATCTAAATAATAGTGTAAGGATATTGCATAGTTCCTTTTTTTTTCTGCTGTCTTTCAATTCCAATTCTTAAATCTCCCCATGTTTCCAATCGCCTCCAAAACAATACAAATATCGAAAAATAATTCCCTCTTTCAATCAAAAACCGAACAAAAACTAATCTTAACACAAGATACAAATACAGGAAGCATATCCTTGTGAGGGGAGAATGAAAAATATAAAATAAAAACCAAAGCACATAAGTTTCAAGCGAAAATTTATTTCCGCTTGGCAAGCACAAGGATAACAGAATTACCCGAGGAAATTACCAGAACAAGTGGTAAAAGGGAGATTTCCCCGGGGCCTAATTTCTCACGAATGAAATTTTCAAATGAGTGCCTCTGCTGTGCACTCTACGTACACATACGACTATTCGTCCTCAATATGGCGGACGTCTAAGAAACAAAGGAAGGTCCTGGAATCAGCTGCCACATCTAATCCTGTTCCAAAGCACATCTTTCGAATCATTTCAAATCAACCATCCGTTGGCTGTTTCAGGGTTAAATTTATTTGCTAAGAGTCTGACAATCCTTTATGCCAAAACGTCTCACACACACCCTGGCATATATCCACTGTCGATGTCCTGGAGAACGTGTGCTCCCTTTAATTTCATTTGAATGTTAATGAACCACTCTGTTTTTATTAAGCTATACTTTTGATGACGGTTGCAAAATTAAATTGATAAGCGTGGGCTGTTGTGTTGTGGGCGTATGCCGCATTCGAACGAGTCCTGTGCACCTCCATTACTTATTAATCTTTGTTTCTTCGTCGTCGTCGTCGTCAATTCGAGGATCCCTTTTAATTTGGATGATTTCATTCGGTCGGCTATTTCGATTTTTCATAAGTTAATTACCCGCCTTTATGGAACGAAGGATAACCCCTGTGACTCATAATTGCCTGTATACACATGCGAATAAATATTTTAAGGATCTACATTGAAATTTTTTTCGCCTTAGAATGTTATCCTCGAACAAAAGCAGGACAAAGACGTCAATGCTCGTACATTTATTGTGCGCGAGGCAAAGGACATCCCGCATTTATTTGTTTTATCGTTAGTCATTCATTAATTTGCGGTTCGCTAGGGTGGCTCCCAAACAGAAAGGAGGATTTGAAAGGTGACTGGTCGTGTTTGGGGTTGGTTCTATTTTTGTTTTTTGTTTTTTTTTTGTGCACGACGGTGACGGGTGTGCTCTTTCCAATTGTTGATTCTAATGAAGGCATTTGGTAATCCATCCTTATTCATTCTCGTCCGCCAACAAAAAAATAAGGGATCCCGAATTACGTGACACTGTAAGCAAATGCCAATGGCAGCAGTCGGTGGGATTTTGGAAAATCCTCTTGCCAGGGATTTTAATGCCAGAATGGGATCCTTCTGTGGAAACGGAATGCATTGCCATTTGTTGTTTTCACAGGCGGTGGCGTCTCATTATTTTGAATGTAAACTCGGGTTTGGGAATGTTTCTTGTTTTGTTTTTTTTTTTTTTAGAATCTAGAACGAGCGGACGGATCAATGTTTTGGTTACACAGATTATGTTGTTCTAAGCGTGACACGCAGCCAAAGTGTTTTGGAGCCTTGAAAGCTGTTTCCTTTTACGCGTTGACGATGATAGGAATGGAAGTTGGGTAAGAGAAATGCGAACAGATTATCTATGTGCTTAGTTTGATGGAGGCGCATGCATCACATTAGCACAACAAAGTGTCGGGAGAATAGCCGGAATCAGGACCAAAATGAAAAACAAGGAATTCTGGGATATTGAAATGGCTGTTCCAGGTGGCTCATCTATTAAGAAATAGGGAAATTCTGCCATCCAAAGAAGCTCTCTTTCTCGGTTTCCATTCAAAATGCATGTCTTGCCGTACGTGCCGTAGGAGAGGGTTGAAAATTTGGTAGGCCTGTAGGTGTCAAATACGATAACTTGTGCCTAATTGAGTACCTACTTATGAGGATACTTTGTTATGACTTGTCAGTTACCACGCAATGGATAAGTCTTGAAAAGCTGAGTGAGCATTTTTCAACAGATTTTGTGGGTGGTTGTGGCGTGAAGCTAACACAATCGACTATGGAATTCTGGGCCATTTCTGGGATTTCTCAAATCATCGCACAGACTTTTCACTGACTCTTGATGTAAAATGAATGCTTAAGGTTGACAAGACTGTGCACTTACTCTTATTCTGCTCATAAAAAGTTCCCACATGTGCGATAGTTGTGCTTGTAAGCTGAGAGATCGAAAAAAATACATAATCAATCCAGTCTAAGATCTCCGAACGTAACAAGCAAAAAATTACAAAAGTTTTTTCTCGCTCGCTTTTAAGGGATTATGACTACCCTTATAATTAATTTTGTCATTAGCGTGCAGAAGGAGGAGGAGAAAAATTCAAAGCTTGTTGAGTGGCTTCCATTGCTCCTTTGTTTGAGGTTCTTACAGGGAATTTCATATCGAATCATTTGCATTCGCTCAATTCGCAGTATTTTATTCGAAAAAATTATATACAAGCAACAACAGTTTTCGTTTTTGGGAGATTGTTTTGTATTTCCGACTTTTAGATTGAAAATTGCAATCGTGTCATTTAAACTGCCTTAAGCAATTTTTTTAGTTTCCTTTTTTAGTTTTTAAGCAAAAGGTATTGTAATAAGACAAAAATGGAATATGAATTATTATATTTTTGTCCGGTGATAGCTTTAATCTTACTCTAGGTCATTATAAAGTTTTTGGCCTTTCCACGCCCTTTGAAATAAAAGGAAAAAGACAGAGAGAAGTTTAAAAAGCTTAAACGAGAAGGATTTTGTCAGCGGGGAAAAACCACTTCAAAAGATGAGGCAAAGCCATTTGCAACACCATATTATTTATTTTGAAGAACATTTGACGCTTTCAAGTTCAAATGGAGGCAAGGCATGATCCTGAACTACTGAGCAAGTAGAAAAATGGGCCGCCAATATATTCGCGTTGTTCAAAGAACTAGAAGCTGGACCGGCATCTGCTTCCTGCTAATCTGCGAAGGAACATGTGGCATTATTACGACCTCGTCCACCGCGATTGATTGACAATTCTCTAAAGTGCAGAGTGTCTAGATAAAGGTTCTCATCTCACTCTGAGTAACAATCAACTGTAGGTCAAAGCCACGTCCTATTTATGCGAATACCATAAAACGTTAACTTATCAAAAAATCACTTTTAGCAAATGTAGCTGAATTTTATAGACCCATGATCTCAAAGAGCCGCAAAGAAAGATAGCTAGAGGCTTTATAAAAATTTGCAGTTTGTGTTCTTTGCATAAGTGATGGCATCAACCAACAGGGTTATACATTTTCGGCCGCCTTGGATTGCCATTTATTAACATGATTGAATCCATATTTCTAGTTTTAAAAATGCTTTTCTATTAACGTCAAGCCACTGCTACTTGAGATAACATCACTTTAATTTGACAGCTGTTAAAGTACGTTTTTAAATCTTCCAAACATTTTACGATACATTTTTAAAATGATAATTTTTCGAAAAGCTAATTCAACCAGAAAAAACAGGGGTACGAGCATTTGATTTGGCTTGAAATTTCAAAACAGTTAGGGGATGATTTTATCATTCCTCTTTTGAATCATCATATATTTATACGACCTAATTTTATAAGGATACAATCCTTAAAAATGTACATTTGTAAGCTCATTAAGCTTTGTATAATTTTGATCTTTTCAGGCTTTCGAATTTGACCCTCGATATATGGTATGATGGTCGTAGACCTAGACCTTTTTATAAGAAACCCATTACCTATGCAGTCAAAAGTTGTATCCCAGGCAACTGTATCCGAAAAAACGGTTTTGCTATCTCATCGAAAGGCAACCCCTGTTACTTGTTTGCATCCCCTTGAAATCCATTGTCATTCCACCTCTACACCTGGTGAGAGGTAAAATATCCCAAATGAACCATTTTCAGTAATAATACATAACATTAAAAGTATTCTAAACAAATATAAGGATGTCCTTAGCTGAACCTTTTGTCCTTTGTGGAATAAAATCCAAGTCATACGGCATAATTTCTCATTGTCGAGCGGAATAATGGAACAACTTTTGTCGACGCTATTGACAGTTCCCCTGGGTGCTCAAAGAGGAAAACAGAAAACTGAAAAGCAAAAAAAAAATGTCCACAGGATTAGAGAGGATCCAGCAAAAAAGAGAACGGCCAAATCACCACGATACAAAGGTACAAGTACGAGTACAACCCCTCGGCAACGCTTTGACACAAATCGCTCATCCTGCGAATGGTGTAGGAGGCGCCACTAAGCCTACCTTCAACATCCGCGATTGCAAGTCTCACGAAATCCTGTCGAACGGCGCGGCAGTTTCCTCGTTTCCAGTTCCTGGATTCATCAGTCAGACTATGGCTACTGACATTAGACAAAGCAAAATCAAATGAAAAAGATTTTTTCTCGACTTCAATTCGTTTGTCTTCGTTTCGTCCTTTTGGCTCATCTTTCATCACTGTACACCTTATGACCTTGGGTTTTTCCAAATTCATTTTGTGTTCCTCTGAGGATATTAATACACCGTTTAAAAGGCGTCCTCGTCATCGTTATCCTTGTCGTGGGTCGGCAGGACTGGAGGAGGCGGAATGAATGAATGAACACATAGCTTACAAGTTATTAAATTGTTTGCACAAGGTGTTTGGTTTTTATTCTATTTTACGGGGTTCCTTTCTTTCTTTCATTTTTTTATTTTACTTTGAATGCGGTGCAGATAAGACACGAACTGTGGAATTGGTAATTGGATAATGAGCATGGTAAGACTGATTTTCTTTTTCTTTTTCCTTTTTGTTCGTCCTTGTAGCAAGGGATACAAGTATTCAATTTTCTATTCACACCTGGGGCTGGAGGCATGGGTAGTCAGCGGATTTATTAAGTAAATGGAATGAATTACCTTGTGACCCAAGGGCTGTTGGCGGTGGCGGGGGTTGATTGCTTTTGATGGAGATGATGTGATTTGAGTGCCAATTTAATTTTAGGCAAAAAAAAGAAAGTAGATTGGATCTTTGCCCGCTCAGTGCCATCGAGTAAAGGCATCAATGAGGATGAGTACTTGATTTGGAGGGTATTGTCCTTTGTGGCTCAAAGTATTTTCATGGTGTAACATGTTTTTTTATTTCTATTTTTGCTCCATTTTTATATTTCTTTATTTTAATTTACTTGCTCGCAAGAGGATAAGAATACTTTGAGAGACTCAGATGTATTTTGTGTCAGTTCAATTCCGTGGGTGGAGTCCGAAAATGAAACGGAGGATTTGGTATCGACTTATTAGAAACTTTTTATTCGACATTAGTTTGATATGTACCTTTGAAAATTTCGTTAGATTAAGCGCAACACCCTGCTTTCATTTTTATGCCTTCAGAGCCATCTTTACACAAATCTACACAAACTACAACACGAACTAAAAAATCTAGCCGATACAATAACCACTACAATATTATTTGTTTTAAGAAAAAAATTTGCCTCTATTGCGATGATCAATTACAACAGTGAAATTTCATTACGAGCGAACATCAATAATTAAATTTTTGAATAATATAGGGTGGGTCATTTGTAGGTTACGTTTGGAATCATATGTTTTGTTGACACTTACAGCTGTGATAACCTCAAATAGTTGACAGTTATTTTGTTTTGTGTTTTCGCTAGAACGAAGGCTGTATTGCTGAACAGTAAAAAAAAAAATATCGGTGCAAGTAATGCACCATCCGCAGCTGATTGGAGCTTGTGATAAAAGTTCGTGTGCCTGTTTTTTTTTATTGATTGATTACTGATTATATTCACGTGTCTTAACTGTGTCCTCAACAGAGAATATTTCCGTTGTTGCCGAAAGTCTATGCGTATGCCCGGGAACTTCAACGCGCCAAGGATCTAAATAACTAAACGTTAGTCGCACAAGACTCAGGCAAATTATTACGCTTTTAGATCTCGGAAAACAAGGGCGAATCGACTCAGGAATTGAAGCAAATGAGTCGTCTTTTGCTTAATCACTTCTTCAGCAAAGCGAAATTTAAAACTATCATATTTTGAGGATTTATTTTTAGCTAAGTGCGTGAAATAATCCATATTTTGCAATTAATCGTTTTGGTGGTACCGCCTGGACGCCAAGGAGCTGCGGTTTGAGCACTCGGCAACATTGTTGGTCAAGCTTTTCTTGAAAAAGGTACCGACACCATCAAAATTCTTCTTCTGATAATTAATTAATTCCATTAATAATCGGATATAAAAAAAAAAACAGTGTTAAAAAAATTTAACAGTATCTTTTGTTCACACTTTCAAGAAGACACAAACAGATAGCCCACTCTTAACTTATTTTCTGAAAGGCTTATCAGCATTTAAACTCAGAGTATCAGGACTAACAAACCTTACGCCACATATTCTTTTACCGAGGTTTTTTTACTACTCAACTAAACCGGAAAATCTCCAATGGTCTAGGTTCCATATTTTGGCTATAGTTGAGTCACCTAACAAAATCAAAGCCTACGAAATCCACTATGTTGGAGAGGATACAAACACGACAATTTTCCGGACAGCAATGACAAAACAGAATTCGAATATTATTGCTGCCGTTTCGGCTAAAATCTTGCTTCTGACTTTTGCCTTACCTAAGACTTTACTCTTCAAAAACCCAAACAGAAGTATAGTGAAGTCAGAACCGGCCTACTTTGACCAGAACTCGCTTTGACAATTTTCGCTGATTTTTTTTCTTTTACGATTTTTTCGCTCTCAAAGCGTAATGGATACCCTAATATAAGATTCTTCAAAGGGCGTACAAAATGATCAGACGAAAAATTAAAAAAAAATGTGTAGTGGTATTCGATATAAGATTGTCTCAATTTGCTCCCAAAAATTTCGTTCAGCTTTGATAATTTCAATGATGCTCTTCGTGTAGGCTCAGAAACGCATCTTAGCTGTTATCAACAATATTTGAGTACATACTGCTTTTTGTATGGGAAAACTTACGATCTTGACTTCCAGCTCCTTGTTGAACTTCTAAGTTTTGTTTGCAAGGAAAAAAGCTATTGAAGGGTATTCTCAGTTTGTGCTGCTTTCAATGAATAAAATAATGAAGGACCAAACGGCAGCACGTTCCGAGAACCCCAATTAAGAAAATATGAAACTAGGACCACTTTTGTCCGGTTCATTCGGCATCTAAGTCACGCATACAAAACAGTCATTTATTTTAGTGCCAAAATTGTCACGCCATAATTATAACATTAAATGCCGTCAACAATAGACCCCCCCAACAACAGGATAACGATCCAACATTCAAAACAAAGAACCAAACGCCTCCAACAACAGCTGCCTTCGATTCCACTTCCAAAGGACAACTAATTTCCAAAAATAACCCATTTTCAGACAATACCATCCAATCAATTAACGATTACATATTGCACAGGAGGAGGATTTCCGGATATCCGCTTAAAGGGCCAAATAAGGAATAAAAGATCTAAGGATCCACTGGGTCGTAACCTTTACCCCATAACATTGGTCGCACGCTCCCCCATGCCATTCAAACAGAAAAAGAAAGGAACTACTTTCATCCATTAGTTCCGATTAACGGCGATGCCATTCAATCGTTTCAGATAAAATTATTATCTCGCCTAAGTATGTATTATGGGCCCAATGGAAAGCAAGGACCAACCACCCGGTCGAAGGACAACAACACAGCGCACGCACATGCACACACACAGTTAATAAACGCTGAATGGGATACGCCAGATCAAATTGGAATAATCGTTTGACCAACTCTCTGCTCTGTCCATTTATGTTTTTCTTTCGTTCCTATATTTCGACGGAGCACAAGGACATTCCTCTTTCTGTTGTTTAGCTCATAATGGGATACACACAATGTTAATGCGTTAACATTCAGTCCCGGATAATTCTGTTATGGGATTTATTGGTCCTACATGCCACAATAACAATTCAGCTCACAGACGGCTTTGGCCTGAAAGTCCCTAACACCAACCCAGAGGGATGTAACAATTGCAATCTTGGAGGGAAACCCATTGCCAGCCGTAACAAGTATCTACGAGGATACCAAAGAGCAACAGCAAGGCAAAAGTGCCACCGAGAAAGTATTAAAAGAACCGAGTGACTGTTATGAGCCTCGCCCCGCACTTTTCGATTGAATAAAAAGGAACACAGACAAAGCATATGTCTCGACGTCCCTTTGTAACTCTCTCCCGTTCAGTGCTTTTATCCTTTGTCAATTGTGCAAGAAGGATGAAGAAAAATACTTTTGCATTACTCGCTGCCGCCGGAGTACTTTAGTATTCCGCAAAACAGGATTTCCAGTCATAGACTTTGAAAAAAAAAACAGAAAAAAACAGATGAACATGAACAGAAAGCGTATCTAGCGTGCCTTAAAAGATTTAATTTTGTTTTTTCTTCTGTTTTTCTGTTTCTGACTTGCTGTGAAGTCTATTAAAGGCCCACCCACAAGCGAAAGCCCACACTTGTGTGAAATACATTACCACAAGGATAATGGAGAATGGATCCTTTTATTTTTTAGCTTATTCGTGTACTCGTATTTATTTGTTTGTTGTGTGTTCATTTCACGTTCCACGTTCGTCGTCCCATGTTGGCCGCCTTATTGCCGGTGCATAAATCCGGATGTGAATAAATATTTAAAATTGTTTCTAACGAAATATAAATCATATTTCAAGGCTCCCTAATGGATTTATAGCGAGACGAATGATAATAAATCAGATTGGCAATTTAAATAACAAATGGTCATGTTCTACAGGAAAAGTTATTAAAAAAAAGAATAGAAACCAAGAAAACAAAGCCCACCAAATGTGAACGCGGTCTTAAAGTGAATGCGGGACATTCTTTGGGCAAAGTTTCCCCAAAAAGTTATTTTCTTGTTATTGTTTTATAAGGATGTCAGCTTTAGGAAATGCCTAGCTAACATATGAAGGTATATTTCCAACTGCGGGTGTAATGACACTTTATGACTGGAGGGTACATTCCCAAAGTTTAATGGCAAGGCCGCATCGTGGAGTGTTTCTTTTTTGTTTTTTTTTTTTAATGGTTTGCATACAAATTCTTTTTAATGCTAGGTATGGCATATTTTTTAGATTTGTTTAAGCTGAAGCTGGGGTCTGATGAACAGCGGCAGAACAGGGTCATAGTAAATCGATTAGAGGTACATTATCGGGAAAAAATTTGTAAAAAAAAGATGGGGTCCACATTTTTTGCAAAGTCTTTATTTGGGTTCGTTTGGGTTATTTAATAGAAGCTTGTTTGGGTATATTAAACTCAGTAAATCTATGACTTGAAAATAAGGGACCATTACCCTCCCACTCTACTGCTACATTATTGGTCTGCCTGTGAGGTTAACCAATTCGAACAACAGGCTTTTCAGTCTCCTACCCCTTTGAAGTTGGTTTTCTATACTTGCCTATTCTATACTTTCAACAATTCAATACCAACTGAGTCAAGAAAACTCCACTTTTATCGAGATGGGCTCCATGAGCCTTCCTTGAATCTTGAAATTTCGTTCTGATCGAGATTCGTTACTCCTGTTGTCATCTTCTTTTCAGCTCTCGTCAAGAGAGTAACACTTACATTTCGTTCGTTTTTTAGATGTGAGCGCAGGATATATAACTGCAGGGGAACGTCTTCAGAATTCGAGGATTCGTGGATCTGAGAATTCGCAGTACATGTACTCAGCTGTTACGTGGCACGCTTGAGTTACCATCTTAGCAACCCCTAAATTGTGAACCAGGGAATCAGTTGGCGGTTGTAAGTTGAGTTAACCTTATGATTTAAGAAGAAAGCCAAAAAGGATCAGGAACACAATAAAAAGGAAAAAAATGCGGAATATATCACAGCTGTCAAAAAAGTTTCAGCTATTAAGAAGCTGCATAGAAAAATATTCTACAATTTCAATACTGATGAAGCTGAAGACTGTATGAAAGACAAATTCCACAAAATTTTGGATAGAGCCTAAGTTGCCTAGCATAGGCCGTAGTACTACGTTAAAGTCTAGCTTGAAGACTTCAATGCTAAGAATAGTAAGGAAAATTTATTTGCGAGCTGTCGAGCAGAACAGCCCCATCCAATCGATAGCAGATATTGACATCCGATTCACAGACCTTGCGGCGACAAGAAATGCAGGGACAGGATTTCCTCAAATAAAGATCCAACCAGAAACCTGGCTTTCTTCAATACGTTCGAACTACCAACCAGCAAACAAGAGTCTAATCAAACCTGACCAGTTTTTAGTAGAGGCTCGATTCAGGGTCGAACTCTCCAATGCACATTTTTTCAGTCCTGTACAATTTGGTTTTCAGAAAGGTAGATCAATAGAGGATGCTCTTCTACATTTTTGCTCAGAGAAGTTTGACAATCTGGATAAAATGAAGTGTACAGCTGGATTATTTGCTGACATAACAAAAGCATTTGACACAGTTAATCATGACATACTGCTTAGGAAATTGGAAAACGCTGGCTTTCGGGAGTTTATTTGCAAGTGGTTTAGGTCCTACCTGGGGAATCGATCACAAAAAGTAAAAATTGATCGCATTAGAAGCAATGTAAAGTTTCTCAACATTGGAGTACCTCAAGGTTCAGTTTTGGGACCAATACTCTTCTTAATTTACATCAATTCCTCGTTCAGTTTACCGTTCAAAAAATTACTTACAGCATTTGCAGATGATATTGGTTTTGCCGATGGTGTAAGCAGTGTTTTAAAATCTTATTTCAAACATCAATGCTGATCTTAATTTATTAAGACTCTGGTTTGCTGAGCATAATTTAGTTATAAGCTCAAAAACTAAAGTTTTATTCTTCAATTTAGTGGCGCAAAACAGTTTTAATGCAGAGGTTTACCTTCATGGAACTGACTGCCTAAGGTTTAGCCTAGGTCTCTGCACTTGCAATACAAGTTTGTCCTCTTGTACTTCTAATAGCTGTCTCAGCTGTAGCGAAAATTGTTTTCAAATTGAAAATGTTAGCGAATTTAAGTATATGGGACTTGTCATTGACTCGAGGATAGCCATACGAGTAATTTAAAAAACTATTTTCATGGCAATATTGGCTCTACACAGCTTTTGTTAAAGATTTATTATGGAGTTTTTCATTCTTGATTGGAATATGGTATCACCTGTTGGGGAGGAGTTTACATCCTAGTTTTCCATTATGCAAAAAATTTGAAGTTTCTTCCAGTTCGACACTTGCACTGCTATAAAGTGCTGAACATTTTCTATGTGAGATTAGGTGATCTTAACTTTAGACTAGTCAATAGTTATGTTTTACGTAGCAATTCCTTGAATCAATTATCTGTACCCGCTTTTCGTACAAGCGCGTCCGTAATTTGTATAATGTGATTTTATGTCGTTTATTTAACAGTCTTCCGGATTCTATCAGAGCACTCAGACATCGTCATGCGTTTATAAAGCAACTAGAGGCGTTGAAGCTCTCTTTTACGTTTTACTTGGATTTGTGTATTTTTTATTATCTCAATCTTCTGTTGTACATTTTTGAAAAACTTGAATTTAAAATAGGTTAAGTCAATTTCTAATGGTCACCCCACCGATTTCTCTATTTAATATAAGAATTTGTTTATTTAGACATGAAGTGGCATTACCTCTATGATGAGCGCGCACAGAAGGTAACAGATGATGAGCATTAAACGTGGCTGCAAAGAAAAACTCGAGGAGCAGCCGAAAAATACGGACCTAAACGAAAGGAAGAAAAATATCAAAGAGCTAACGCAGTCTCTCAGCTCAAGGATATTGGAGAGTGTCGGAACTGAAATCTGACAACTAGGCAAAAACCATGCTGCAGGTAACAAAACATCCAGTTTGAGCGTAATTGTGAAGGAAATCTTGTCATCGATCCGCAAGAAATTATGGATCTATTCACGCAGCATGAGAGAGTAAAAGTGTGTTTAGAAAACCCAAGCAATGGTGCGGGCTCAGCAGTTTACGAGTTGGAAAATATGGTGGAGATATTCTGATTAAGGGCATGAACCAGATCATCTCCATGTTTTGGAAGGACAAATATGTAACTGGTGAATGGAATATCAGCTCTTTCTGTCTCATTCTTTTTCTTGCAACAGCAATCGATATTCCTGATTAACATCGTTTACATGACCATATCCAGCGAACTCTGTGAAGCGTTCTTGAAACACAACAATCGGTCAATTCAAGTGCAAATGTGGATCTATGTAGTTCGGAATGTAAACGCATGTCGACTGCAATGTCTCGGCTACAATGGGGACATTCAGGACATTAATGCCTAAACCAAGAGTTTATTGAAATTCCAGACACCGGATTCGTGAAAAATGGGAAGACCAAAACCCAAAGTTCAAGCTCCGCAATCGCTGTTGGCAGGAAGCATGTTATAATTAACTTAAAGTAACTTATCCAAGACAGTTTTAATCAGCTTCGAAGATTTGAGAAATAATGTTCTATTCTCTCTTCTGCTGCGAACAACCAAGATGGTTACTATAATTTTAAGGCACGGGAATTTCGATTTCAATTATTGTGGCACATTTTTTTCACTGATGACTTACAGTCATCATCATGGACTTGAAGTCCAGTGGCACAAGATCGGATGGGTATGGTGCATGTGTTAACACATAACAAGCTCCAGCGACTCTTGTTGAGTGATCAGATTTGTGTGTGTTCAAACAGTGCTTGGATGGATTATGGATTAGTTCGACCTACTCAGCTGTCGCCATCAGACTGGGTGAGCCTTCCTTGCCAAAGAGTGTCTCAGAGAGTAAGCAGCAAAATCATGATGCTTACATTAAAATCTCATTCCAAGAACAAAACTCATTTCATAAAATTCAATTTCGATGCACGAGTGAAGTACACTGTCTAGTTGGATCTAAAACTTTTTACCCTGAAGAGTTCGTATATTAAATCGTAGCAAGAGCATCCACCTGACACGAAACCTCCCTTCAAATGCATTGAAAATGGGTTCCAATTCGCCTTGAAATGAATGGGAAATGATAAAATCCTTCTCAAATGAAGTACTTCCATTAAAATTTCGAAAACTCACTTCATTGGAAACTAATTGTTCTGCTAAATGCACAGGCCATGGCCACTTCTCGCCCTACCCCTGCATTTATACCAACACCCACCTTCATATCCTTAATTTCTATCAAAGAAAAATTAACTAAAAAAAACGAATCCTTATGGTTATAAAGACATCAGATCCATTTGACTGCCATTCGAGCAAAATTATAAGAGGACTCCCGATTTAGAATTCGACAAGGATCCTTCTCATGCACAATACAAAGACAAATGTTCACCTGAAGGCATTCAGTTACAAATCGATAATCCTTAATGGGGCACAAATTGAAATCATCCAAAGATATTATTTCGTGTACTCGTATGGTAAACTTTTTGAACGATTCGTTATCGGCCAGGATCCGGTGCTTTCCAAGTCAACCCAATCGATTCCAAGCGGCGGAAGTTCCCTTGAAAATTTCTTCACATTACAAGTGATTTTTCCTGGGAGGATTAATATCCCTCTGCTATGCGACATGAATTCGGTTTTTCAATTTGAATTCAAGGGACGAAAATTACATGCTGCCGCCTGCTACCTGATTGCTTTGTGCACAAGGACATTCATATTTCATTTCGTATGATTACAACACAGCAATATGAAGGATAATTTTGAAGAAAAAGAAAAAATTCCACATACGCCTTGGTGTCCTCGAGGGAGCTCTTTGTGTAATTGGTTGAATTTGGGTGTTGTTCCTTGTCTTTAATGCCGAGACAATTCGAAAGGGTGTCTCGGTTGCCTTCGCATGAGATGAAAATGACTGGAAGATATTTATGAAAGCAACTGCATGAATTAATTATTATCCTTTGTTGATGATGGTGTTGTTGCTGAAATAATTGCGGTTTCGTATTTAATTGAAAACGTGATGATATGTTTTTCTTTTATGCCAAGTCGCAAATGAAAGACACTGATGTGATGGGGGTTCCTGTTTTAATTAACCATGTAGTTCGGCGATGTCCTTATTGTGCACGAAATCATTAACTGTTGCTTGGGATTAACAATACTGTCATAAGATATTTTATCGTCATTTTTGTTAACCTTATTCTTGGGATTGTGCGCTTGCAGTGAAGACCATCTACCACTAAGGAATAGTGGCCCATTCGATGTCCTGGTCCAGTTACAATAACAGCATGTCATCAAATGTTTACTTATATTGTCTTCAAGAAAACTTTTGGTTGGTCAGTACGACTTACTAAAATAACAAGTCGGATCCTTTGTGAACATATAAGGATTAACTTAGAGAAGATGTTCTCGGCAAATCGTAGTTCCATCCTGGTATATGTTGAAATCTCAGAAGATGGCACAGGTTGTACCTGGATGAAGCTATTGCCTAGAATATTCTTTGTTTAGCAAAAAGAAGCCGTGCACATACAAACCAGAATTAAAATGCAGGGTTTTTATAACTAATACTTGTCGGATATATTTCTTATCTAGATGGACGTTGATTTTTTCCAGTCAACAGCTGTCCACAGTAGTCTGACTTTGACAAATAAATCTAAAGCGCGTATTAATAAAGACTTAAGGTAAAGTAAGGTTTCAAGGCATAAATATTCGCATAGCAATCAATGTCGATGATTATGCAGTAAGGCTATTGTTTTTTCTTGAAAGATGTTGCAGGCATATCCTTGTAATAAAGCAGACTTCTTTGAAAATCTGAGCAAGATTGCCCCAATGAATACCTCATGGTGGAAATGTCCTACGGGTTGGACAGAATAATGCTCGGCATATTCTATAGGCTCAACAAGTCGATAAATTTTGATCCATTATTTTATGTTCTGGAGCAGTTATGTTGCATCATACCTAATATTGTACTCTGCGGTGATCTTAATTGTAACCTTTTGTGCAAAACTTAGGCCAAGTCATTATTAGATCGCATGAATGCAGTTTATCTGAGTCCAGTAAACCTTCAATCGCACCACTTTTCCGGTGACTCGAATAGCCTAATAGACTTATTCTTTGTGAGTAGCCTCGAAAAAGCTGTATTATATGGTCAGCTATCTGTCCCGTGATCTAATAAACATAACTTATAAATTTAGTAAGCTAGATGAGCAATCCAAAGTAAACTAAAGGGATTTAAAAAACATCGATTATCTCGCTCTCCAGTATGATGCTCAACGATTAAATTGGATTAATACTACATGCCGCATATAGACAACCAAGTTAATTTTCTCTAGGACCAAATACTACTCTTATATGATAAGCATATACCCATACAGAAAAAGGTGTTTAAGTATGACTCACCTGATTGGTTAACATATAAGAAATGGAAACAATTAAGGCTCAACATACATTTTGAAAACTATAGTAAACTCAGAAATCTTATCGTCTGACTTGGAAAACATACCCAAAAAATGTCTGAAGACATTGACTGCAATTTGCTTAACAAACACTTTGTAGTTCCATCATCTCCTCCTGCCGATACATCGACGGAAGATACTCCTTTTTCGCCATTCGATGATGGCATACGCAATGAAAATGTGGTGGCATCAATAATATCAATCAAATCAAATAGCGAAGGTCAGGAGGGAGTAAATATAAAATTTGTAAAAATTCTTTTGCCGACTATTCTGCCTTATATAACTTACTTGTTTAATACAATTTTAGCTACTTCAATTTTCCCTACGGAATGGAAAAAAGCAAAAATAATACCTGTCCCCAAAAAACCGAACCAAAGTGTAACTGACTATAGACTAATTGCTATGGTACCATACTTATCCAAAGTATTTGAAAAAACCATTTCATCCCAAATCGATTAGTTTCTGACTGATAAAAAACTATTTAATCTACACCAATCCGAGTTTCGAGCTAAGCGAAGTAGCAAAACGGCACTTCTCATAGTAGTTGATAAAATAAGGGAGGCTATGGACACAAACAACTTTTCTTAAACGATATGTACGCCCTAAAAATCAGTGGTTGCCCTATTAGGAATCTTATAAACCATCGGTGTCTATGTCTTCTCTAAGAAGTCATCCGAACGGGCCAACCTGATTATCTTTACCAAAAGCTGAAATTCCTACAATCACCAAGATTATTCATTAGTTAGTAGAGTTGAGGTACACCTGTCTTATTTCAAAGTGGCAGTTCTTTGTACACGTTGTCCGATTTTGGAACTCCCTGCCTACAAAGATAAGAAAAATTAGAAACACACACCATTTCAAAAAATTACTTCTAATTCACCTGGCTAATGAATATTTGTATAATAAACTGTTCTCTCTCCTTTATTTTATTTTTCTTTGTTTTATTCCTCTCCAAATTTTGTATACACATACATATGTATTTCATCTTTGAATTTAATCTCCCATTTTTAGATTTATTTTTATCTTTATCCCTTTTTATTTATGATTTATATTAATTTTGTTCTATTAAATTCCACCTAACAATTTTTTTTTAAGGCTTCACCTCTAATCATAAGATATAAGCAATTATATGTAAATAAATAAATTGAAATAAACAAATTGAAATTGAAAGAATAACATTCTATCTGCAACCATTACTGAAAAAGGGTAGCTCTGCATTTAATCAGACTGCATCTTTATACCATTTCTTTCTCCAAAACACATTTATGAAAAAATATCATATCAAAGTCCGGATTAGTCTGTCTTCTGTCAGCATCCTTGCGATAGTATAGACACTTTCTCTTGCGACTTTGTCTTAGCATTTATTTGCAGTTTTGATTTTGAGCCTCAATTTTTGATTTGTTTGTTCATTGCCCTAATCGGGAAAAGCAATTTCACCAGCGTCAAATACTTTTAAATCAAACTATAGGTTACAATTGGTGTTGAAAATTATAAGACGACTTTCAAAACCTCAACGAAACTCATGTACTAGTTTTGTTTTGGCAACCTTAAGAAGCGATTGTATCGGTGGATTTCATTAAAAAAGGTAAAAATATATGTTATCGTTCACTAATTTGATTCCTATTCTCGAAAGAGAAAAAACGTAGTAAAATTTTTGAGTCCTGGACGTTTTGTATTGTGACAGTCTCCCTTCGATAACAAGCGTCCAAACTAGGTTTAACGGGTTTCATCGTAAGTCAGGTAACTCTTTTTGATGACCGCCCGAGACGAATAATTTCGTAAATAGAAATGCGTGAGAAAGTTGGGATGGAAGTCATCTCGCTAAATAAGTGCAGAATATTCTGCGAAAGTACAAATCACTGGCGTTCGGTGATGAAACCTGAATCCACGTTTGACCTAGCAGCTTCTTTTGTTTACTTACCATAAATTATGACTCGGCAGAAAGAAGTTCGAAAAATCAGCTTATGTATGTCTGCCAAAAAAAAAGTCTTTTTTTGGAGGAGTTAGACAAACATACGTCAAATATTGTGTCGCGTCGGTTTCTCTTTTTTCATCGCTAAATATCAAGATGAGAAGTATAATAAGTTCTGCAATGTGTGCAACATTTTAACCACTATCAATGTAGTCACTGAAATAATTCTTCACGGAACATTCTCGGTGAAAAAAAAGTGCTGTACTATAGATATTTAATAGGCATTTGATAGAGTCTGAATCCAGGATGCCTTGTCCAAATGTTTGCTTTGGAATATATTAATTCCCTTATAGTATACGTTGGTAACTAACTTTCTAAATGTTTAATTCAAGTCTTTTAGGATGCCTTAAAATCTGATAGGTCCCATATTATTGCTGGTTTAACACAAGGATCAGTTTTGTGCCTTACACCTTTTTTGATTTTCATAAATGATTTTTTGTAAAGCACATCTGATTTATTCCTTCGCTACGCGCGACCCCAACATACTCATGCTCTTAAAGAAACTTGCAATTGTGCGCAGAATAGCATCAAACAATTAAGCACTTTTAAAGATTTCAGTTCCAAGCCAAGTACGGTTTGGGTAGATCTTCATGTTGAAGCCGTACTCATTCTGTTGAAGGCTTCTTCCATATTTGGGAAGGAATTCATAGTAATTTGAATAGACCATTGTTAACTGATCTGTCATCATGAATCATATTGTTTGATGGAATTTGGATAAGCATGTATCCTTAGTCAGGCCTCTGGGTAGTCGCATAAGCCTTTTCCTTCTTTAAGCATTGGGACCACTCTTTTCTTTTTCAAAAAGTTAAAACATAACTTAACCTTTAGCAAAGACTTCAGTCCACAATCAGAACCGAGAAAGGTACCATTTAAAAAAAGGAAAAACGAGTTGAATGCTCCATGGTATTTTGTCACCTCTATTTAAACCAGCGATGGTTTCGACTTTCATACCGTTATACAATTGGACGTTGGTTGGACTGGACCCAATTCTCTGTTTCAAGAGACTAGTTAAACATGGCAGTCCTACGAACATTATGGCAAGAAAGTCTTAGAAACCCTTTTTCTAATTCTAATTTATGTTGCAAAATTATTTTGGATACAAGCTTCATTGTTATAAGTATCTTGTTACGAAAATTACTCTTGATTACTTAAGCTGAAGTTTGCACAGCTGCACTTGCCCTACCATTCCTCTCTGCAATTCAAAATAGAGCATAATTTTCAATTGGGTATAATTTTATGAAAACAATTTTCCCCCCAAAGGATTGAATTACTTTTCTATTTTAAGGAGCAAAAAAAAACCCGAAACAAGTTAATCCTTTCAATCTCCCTTTAGGAATTTCCATTTACCGAAAGAAACAACAACTGTCAAAGTTTGACGTAAATATCTAAATGTATTTCCTGAACAGTTTATACATCAAACAATGTAAGCCCTCTAAAGCACCTTAAACCCTTTCGTCGCCGATGCGTTCCTCCTTTGCTTCTCAACTACAACATTTGCCAACCTCCATTTAAAGCTACGTGTGAAATCTACATGCTTCTTATCCTTAGCAGGTGGCTCCACATTAACCACCACCATCATCCTTGTTGTGTGCTCGATTTTGTGTGAAATTTTGCCAACGCGCTTCTGGCAGTTGTAATATTTTCTTTCGTGGAAAATCAACAAACTAAAATGGTTAACCGCTATGATGAACCGCCGCCGCCGCCGCCAAACAGGAACACAGACCTTCAGTGTTGGTTTTTCCACATTTTCCTTCCTACTTTTTTTTTGTTTTTGTTTTGTTTTCTTTTTTTTTTACTATCATACATCCAACTCCGGAGACCGGAGATATTATATAACAGGAAATATAAACATTCGTCTGAACAGATTCGCAGGGAAACGACAAACGAGACGAGTAGAGCTGAAAAATAAAACCCTGGGTTTTTCTAATATTTTACCCCTTAAGGCTGTCGAGTAAAACCACTCAACCGTTTAATTAAGAGATTTTCTGTATTTTTTCCGGTCTCTATGAATTTTTATCAGAAATTCCTTTTTATTTCCCGCTGCATCGGGATCCTGGTGCGTGCTTGCGGTTTAGTGTAGTAAATTTAGTGTTTTTATTTTTTCCCCCAATATTTTGCACCTATTTGGCTTCACTTTTTATGTGCGGATCAAGGGGTGGAGCAGACATGATATTTGATGTGCTTCAGGGATTTTGAAATTTATAAGACATTGATTGTGATGAGTGATGAATAAATTGGATTCATTTTGGTTATCCTTTTTTGTTTGTAGTATTAGTATGAGATTATGCAAGATGAGAGAACATTGGGACTTGTACGTTTAGTAAATTTATAGGAATGTGAAAACTACTTGTTCAATGTTACATTGTGAAATGAAAACTCCGATTTTTCCATCGCGGTCTACAACAGTATGGTCATAGTTCACATCCAAAATGCGGTGGAAGCTCAGTGTCCATAGGAAGATTATCTAAAACAGCTTTATTTAAAGAAGCTCCAAGTTATATAAACATATTACTTATAATGAGAATGATGCCTTAATAATGGTTTTCCTTAACCCAAGCAAGTTCAAAACACAAAATTTCGATTAGTTTTTGAGCAGAGAATACAACATTCGACAATATGTATTCGTTCCCAAAGGAGTGGTTTGGCATTTCGAAAGAACCAATTGGGACCACATAAAAAAATATTATGGAGTTTTAACTGGATGTCGTTAAGACCTTCAAAAACAATCCAAAGGAGGAAAAACCGAAACAGAAAAAACAAGTCAGAAAAGCAGTTTCCGTCTTCAAACTATCAACGCTTTCCAACCATCAATGCTAAGGTTGTTCAAAATAAATGTTAAAAGTTGTGCCTCATCTTTTATCCCCTTCAAATGCATACATCTGTTCTAATCCAGATCCATATATAATTTCCCTATTCTTCAGAAATTTCGCTCTTCCCTGCTGTGTTTTTTATTGTGAAAGAACCGCTGATAAATTCTTGACATGATGGCATATCTCAATGGAAATCGAAAAATCTCTGGTGCGCTGCAGGGCTTTATTTTGACTCCTGTTATCTTATTAACAACTATCTATGGATGACACCAGCATCAGTTAAGCCCGGTAACCTTCGATGCTGGGAAGGCGTGTCAGTAACAACCTCAGTTGGAATGAACACATTACCGGTATTCACGAAATTTTATGACTTTCTCAAGCGGTGCAGGAAATAATTTACCCAATTTGTATTTAATGTCCATTTGCGCGTCCATTGCGTACATTTGCGGAATAAAGATAGTTTCCATTTTTGGGCAAGTTTTTCCAAGAACATCCTGAGCCAATTTTATAGAGCTTTAAATGAAGCGTTAGGACTCCCAGATGGAAGAAACATAGGAGCGTCTGTCCCATGATGGGCAGATGGATGCAACTTCTAAGAAAAAGTTCAAAAATGTACGACCGTGAATAATGGAACGAAACTTTTACCAAAGGCGATAGACTCCCTATATGGGAATTCAAAATTTTGACATATCTGCACGATGCGAGATCCCAGGAGTCGGATTCCAATGGTTTTAGAAGAATGTCTGTGTGTGTGTGCGTACATTCGTTCGAATTTTTCCATTTACCTGTTTTCCCAGTCAATTCAACTGACAGTTTTAAGGTGCCTGAATACACCCTGCCTTCCCTAAGTTTTCGGACAAACCATTCTGTCAGAGAAATAAATATAATTTTGTTTGTCTATTTTGATTTTATTTTCAAAATTTTCGCAAATAAATTTTTCAATATTTCATATGACCAAATGAAATAGCATTGTTCATAAAAAAAAACTTGGGCAGTAAACGAAAATTCGGACTCTTTGTCGTCAAAAAATTCGCCCAATTTGGCTATTATCGAGAAATTGAATCGATAAACTGCTTGATATTTTCCTTTTTTCTCTAGACTACCTGAAGTATCTCCCAAAGTTCGCATTTCGACTTTGGGCAATCTTTTCGAAACTATCGTCAAGTCCGCCGATACGAATGAGGTTTTCAACACTGATGCGCACCAGAGTCATCCTCGTACTTGTCTATACGGCTTTAAACCAATCTTTTATTCATTTTAAAGCTTAAATCAAGGTTTTGGTATTGCTACTCCACCGTTCTCAAAGAGCCAAAATAAGAGAAACAGTGCTAGTTAGTTGGTAGTGGTGGTATTTTGAAAATTAAATTCTGCTTTGGTATATCAAAAAAAAATAAACAAAAAGACGATATGTCATTTTGAATCTTGCCCAGAAATGTTACACGATTTATTTATGTCACATCGTTTTGACTCTAATTAAATTTTCAAAATTTTTTTGATCCCGATCTTAATTTTCTAGATAAAAATAAATTCAACAAGAAATTTGAATACCTCCTTTTTAACTTTATTCAACCACAATCTTCGAATAGTTTCGTGTACTCGTGTACAAAGCATCACGTGATCGCTCAAAGATATTCAAGAAACCTTTTCAAAGAAAGTTAACTCAGAGTGCCCACTTGTGATGTAAAGAAATTTGTATTCATTTCCTTTTTTTCAAGCATTTCCTTGAACTCAATAACCATAGAAATATCTCATTCATCTGCGTGTCCTTAAGAATCCAAAATTTATCAAACCACTTCATGTTTGGAATTTTCATCAGTTAACCCAAATGTTTTTATCCAACGGGGCAGGACTCACAAATACACAAAGCAAAAAAAGGAGAAAAAAAATAAATGTATTATTTGTAGGACCATCGAGTTCATGTTGTCGTTAAAAGTTTATTGAAGTCCTTATGCCCCCAAGACGATATATACACTCGTATATAAACATGTGCTTCGCAAGCAAAGAAACTCTTCAAAGCACTTCAACTTCTCAGGCGAAACAGATGACAAGGCGGCAAAGTGATTTCAGTAAAACAAAAACACAAAAAAAGAAACAGGTCCATGAAAATAAAGCGTTCATCTCGTAAACTCTAGGCTCATTTGAAACGACCATGAAAAAACTCCTTCAACCACAACCAAACAGAATATACACCTAAGGAAAATCCAATAAAAATAAAACAGCAACAAGGAGTGAAAGCACAACAAATGTCGTGCAACAAAAGAATTCATAACTCATATCCTTGACACTTAAACTCCACTGTCTCAAAACCGTCACACTTGGAAAATCAACCTCCAGTAGCTGACTTCTGCTGAGTCCAGGAAACACAATAGTCATGAAAAATACACGTACTATTTCTTTCTGTTTTTTTTTTTTGACTCATCCTTGTGCTCCTAGTCGGTTATTTCCCCCGTGGCGAATGAGTTAGTGTGTGTATTCTCTGTTATGGCCATCGTTTGCCATGTTCACATCACCACTGTACCAATGCCACCTTGTACAGCAGCAAGGACTCAGACAGAGGCTTACCTACCTCTGCAAATGATGATGATGGTGCTCTGTTGCTAACGACTGGTTCGCTGTCGTAGGCGCATTGCACTTATAGTAATATGTGCATATACAAGGCTACAAGAGAAGAAGAAAACTTTAAGGACAATGCAGCAATCCTCACATTTGAATAATTCAAAATGAAACTCCATCCTGAACTCGATCCACGACACACCGGAACAAAAAAAAAACAAAAAAGCCACACAGCGAGAGGACTTACTCGAGACTAAGCGGATTGTAGAAATGGAAATCCCCCAACCTCTCTTTTGCATAACTTATAAGAAGCCCGCGTCCATAATGACGCACACTTCGTTTCCAACAAACCCAAGAGCACTTAACCAAAGGTACTTACATTAAATTTCCTAGTCGTGCTCTAGCTGTTATCCTTTTTTTTTTTTGTTGCTGTTGTTGGTGTTGTTGTCTTGCTTGCTTGATTTCGCCGGCAACACTTCAACTTGAACATTAAATTTCCATAGCGTTTTGAATATTAAAGGATCGACTAATAACTGTCAACATTGGCAGGAGCAAAGGAATGGTTACCGCGCCGCCGATGATGGCGAAACGAAAGGGCAAATCTATTTTTAACACTGATATATTGCTCTCAAGGACTTTGAATGTCCTTTGGATTGGTTGTACTAGTGACTTTCTGTTGTGCTGCGCTTCAGTTGGGTAGTTTTTGTTCACTTCACTTTTTTTCACAGAATCAAGCAAGAGAGTGACAGAGAAACAGGACGAGAATAAAAAAAAGAAACGAATTGTTGAAAAAAAAATTGTGTTAATTATTCATTGTATACATTTCCATTAAATGGAATACAATAAAGTGTAGTTTCCCACAAAAGGGAAATCCTGCAAGGCTAATGTTGTTTTTTTTTTAACGTTATAAACACGAAGGACTATGATTTTGTCCACATAATATAAGAATAATTAACTTTAACACTGCAGGCACTATTGCTTGTCACACGCACTCTATCACACCACACACGGCTAGGGATGAAGAAGGCTTTCGCCTTTCATGCACGTTTTAACACTGTTTTTTGGATCACCACCACTGTTCGATGTAAAAAGATATGTTTCGTAAAGAGCCGGTCGGTTGTTTAAGGGAATTCATTCACCTAAGAGGACAATTTCGTTCGCCTTCCGCTATGTCAAACCGTGAAATTTGAACTAAGTGCGGCGGAAGTTGAGAAGTCAGTTAAAATAGCAAGTTAAATGGTAAAGCTTTTTTCAGAAGAAATATCCTCCACAGCTAAAATGTCCTTTCTAAAAGCTGTCTCTCTCCGAAAAAACATTGTTATTTCTCTTACATTGCGGATAAAAGAGAGTGAGAACTTTTTTCGGAAAGGGAAATTCATAAAAGCTTGAAAGCTCTCTTAAAGAGAAGGAAAACAATGCAAATAATATAAATTTCAAAAAGAATCATGAGTAACAATTTCAATTTCTGTAAGTAGTTCTTCAGTTGGGAAAAGCTGCCGTCTGCTTACAGCCAACAGGTTCGACAAAAAGCAGCTTTCATTTTTTTTTAATCTATTATATTCTTCGAACCTATTAATTAAGCAAAACCTTTCGACTTGATATTGGAACTTTTATTTACAGATTAATATCATTTTCTTGCTTGTCTGAGCCTCAGTAAAAGCAGCTTTTCACGGTTCCGAAAATCCAGTTGATTTAAGCAAGCTTCCATGCATCTGCGATGGCTTGTCTTTAAAACGAGGTTTGGTCTTCGGTTTTTTTTTCGGCTGCAATTCGAAAACACTCTCGGCTGAAGCTTTGTTATCCGTGTGGACATATTTTTGTCTTCCGTACCATACTGCAGTTGTATATTCTTTCCCATTCGCCCACCTTACAGCCAAGACCGTTTCTCCGTTTACGATCACAATGTTAAATGTGATGTACGAGCTGCGGACAAAAATGTTACCGCGGACCTATGAACTTTTAAAAATTTCCTTTAAAAACCAACTTTATATCTCTTACAGTTAAGGCACCGTTCTCTAAAGATGCATTCGCTCGAGCGTTTTTTCGAATGAATAACCTATAATGAATCAAAAAAAGCAAAATCTTTAGCTTTGGATATGTTCTAGAAACGCAAAGACGTTGCTTTAACGATGAGACTATTTAATATCCAATTTGGCACCGCTCCGCAATAATGGGACGCCCCCTTCATTCACTGGAATCCTGGCATTTTAAACTATAGTTGGCCTATCTAAGACAAAGATCTTATTATCTACTCCGGATATTATGTTGACGCTCTTCTGGTCAGAGAATCTGCTGCTTTCCTAGCTTCGTAATTGCCATGTTAAGCCGATATCGTTAAGGGCATTTTTTAGACAATTCTCTAAGTTGCAGTGAAAACTGTCCTTAGGGCTTAGATGCCCGCGAAAATTTAAATTCAAATCGTTCTGGAATCCATAAAAGACTATCTTGGACAGTTTATATTTTTCGGCCTGCAGCACAGTACATATCACTTTTTATAAGCTTCATTGTTTTAAGTCCTTCACTGTAGATAAGTATGTCCTGTACTCTGGTGAAGGTTTAAGGGTCCTAAACTTGGTGTGGTGTAATATAATTTAAAAAACTTGCATATCGAATGATTGTGGGGAGGTTAAGCACATTTTGAGATGAGCCTTGCCTAAAGTGTCATTCCATGGCTCCGGTAATGAAATCGGAAGTGTGGTTATGTATGAGTTAAGCGCCTATCTTTTCATTGGATCAATTGGTAGGTCAAAGGTTCAAATCCTAAACTATGTTTTGCGATGCTTTTTCATTTTCTGTTTTTTCGCCTTTTGTCCAGTCCAGTGCCATCACTGAAATGGTCGACCAGCGGTAAGAGTCAGTCTGACTATGCTGTAGTGGTAACTTCATTGATATTTCATGCTGAAGTCCCAAGTTCGTAGATGGTGTGTGTAGATATTCTGTCAATGGCTCTGCAATAATACTGACAGCAGAGTGATGACTTCTTCCAATGACACACAAAATTACACTTGCACAATATTGATCTAGAGGCGAAAGAAAAAATACTGCGAACTGAACGAATAAAAAATCCCGGTTCAAAGTTCTCTGTTACTATTCAGATTCCACCGATTGAGCAATCGAACATCTGAGTATCGAACGACAGTCTTCCAATTCTGCTCCTAATCCTTCTACTCGCTTATAATCCCTTGAGAGCGAAAACTATTTAAAAAATGATCATGGAACGGCCTCAGAAACAGCGAATTGTGCTTTCAAATGAAGAGATTTATAGCTTCTTGTTGGGTTCAAGAGCTAAGTTCAAGTCATCCTTCTATTTGCGATAGCATCTCTATCATTCCCATTGAAGTTCATTGAAAAGCCCAAGAAGAATAAAGAAAAACCACAAATCAGATATCTTCATAACGTGGATGTCTAAGGTTACATAAACTACAGAGCTAATCAAAAACTTCATATCCTTGTAAATCTTTTTCCCTGCTGACGCAACTGCTGAGGTTACAGAAGTCATAAGCCGAAACGTCTTCATCATCACCATCAATATCTCCCAAGGAATCTCAGTCATTCAATTCCAAACGCAATCCTAATACACATCACGACATCCAACAGACGCTTGCCGCATTCATCAACCACTCTGTTGATTTTGAAACCAACCGACAAAGTCCAGCATCAGAGTGGCATTCCCGAATTGAAGTCTACTCCTTGCTGTTTATGTGTCAAATCGATTATGTGCTCAACGTTAACCACCACCACCCCTAAGCGAAAGCAAAAGGATATTGGACAAACATGACTCTCAGGATACCAATTCCCATCGTCGTAACTGAAACGTTTCTTAACCTCTCCTTCATATCCTTTTTCTTTGGCCGTTCCGGTTATGGAGGCATCGATGTTATGTCACAAGCAACGGACGGTAACTCGATAACCAATTTGAGAGAGGACCTCCATTTGATGTCCTTAACTTGAAGAACGAAAGTAGTTTAAGGATAATAACGTTTCGGTGACCATCCTCGGGTGAATTTATTTTAACACAGGAAATAGTTCACCGCCTTGTGACCAAAAAAGGAGGTCTCAATAACCAAAGGACTCTGCGAACATACTTTCGTTTGCTAAAAATAAAAGTTGCACCATCAACAAGTTTCCTTGTGGGGTTCACTATGTACATGCTGACCTGAAAGTGGTTATAAGAATGTGTCCTTGATGACTCCTACAGAATGTTATACTATAAAAGTAAACGAGCCTCGACAAGTGCGATTCTTTTGGGAACAAAATGTGGATGATGATGATGTTGTAAGGATTCAAAGTTGGCCAGAAATTTCCGCTTAAATTCTTGCCTGCAATTAAGTCCACAGACAAAATTAAATTGCCTGTAGTAGTATCTTCACTTTCTCTTGTTGTGAAACGTGAAGGAGAAGGAGAAGGATACACTCGTATAAGGCAAAGGTTATCCTAATTTTGCACAGGGCAATGGTCTGCGCACCTCATTAAACTGTTTAACTACCGAAAATTGACTATAACTTAAGTGGGTGTGGACGACCGATATTAACGGCAGGATAAACAAGCAATTATGACTCATCCTTTCGGGCTGGTGTCCTTCGGGCATCGCGGAAACAATACAATTTCACATTGTAGCTCTTTCCTTATGTTGACAATTATTGCGCGCTTCCGGTTGAACTTATCAATTTTTTTTTCGCAAGCCTTCGGGGAGTCAGAAATTAAATCTCAGTCAATATAATTAAGGACGTTTCGTGTATCTGCCATGACAACTGTTTTGTACATGTCCATTCCTTTGGGACAGATTCATCCTTGCAGGACTTGATAATGGTTAATATTTCACATCAATGATTCCCCCATCGACTAGAGCCTTATGAAAAATAAGGACACTTCCATTTGGCCCGTAAAATTATATATATATTTTTTTTTGTTTTGTCCTTCTTTATTTGTATCCTTTTCAATCCTTGTGCGTATTTTGATCTATAAAAATAAACCAAGTTGGAAAAGTTTTACCACCCATTCTCCAGTGTCTCGCTGCTGTAGGCTGGGCTGTTAACCTGGCCGACAAGAATAACCCTTAGCAAACCACTTGGCGGTAATTCAAAGTGGCAATTCTTAAGTACAATATGCTGGCAAAGCAAAAAGGACAAGAATAGGGTGTAATGGGGCGGACTTATTTTTGCTTGGGAAACATTATGACCAGAAAGGTGTTAGGTGAGAATGAAAGGCTATGGCAGAAAGTGCCACTTTAGTACTTTTGGGCAATGGACAAGAAATGCTGGCAATGTGAAGGAGGTGAAAAGTTTACCAAATAAATGAGACGTAGGGTCAAGGGGTTTTGTTGTTTTGCCAATCCTCAAGTGGGTAATGAACAGAGACAGATGTAAAGAGGCGGATAGAGGTTCAGATGTGGAGCATGTCTTCAATTGGGGAGTGCTTATTGTTGTTAATTTTTAAATGGATTATGAATTATTTGGTTATCGTTAGATTCCTATTCTCCTTCTTTTTGTGTGATCCCAAAATGGGACACAAGGGAGAGGAAAAGGTATACCATGTTTTTCTTTGTGCTCGGGGTTTGGTGAAAGATTTTATCTTAGTGTAGTGAGCCATCAGACGGTGGGTCTCTTAAATAATGATGGGGAATAATTTATGGATAATAAGGGATTAACGATGGTGATTTTCGAAAGCAGCTGTTTCAGCATTTTCTTCTACCTGTTATTTATTTGCGAAATGAAAATAGCATGGCAAAGTGGCTTGGAAATGATTAGACAAACGAAGACCTATGAGTAGTGATTAATCAATAAGATGAAGCTTTAACAAATTGGAAAGAAACAAGGAGCACATGAATGTGCTTTTGGTTCTTATTCTCAATTATATTGACAAATGAACATGCGAATCAGTTTTTCAGACTAATATCTTACAACAGGCCGAAAATTCCGATCTTCAACTGATCATTTTTAAACTAAACGGCAACGTCGTTTTCTTGAGAAGACGTGTCTCTAGTCATTGGCTTGGAACGTTCAGAAGAAGGCTCATTCTGAGTGAAATATCGCTGCTGTTGCTGAAGATTATGCAAGTGGGATATCAACGTAGCAATTACCTACTACACGCTTGTATCGTTAGCGTATTTTAGTAGTACAGTGAAATATGTTACCTTAAAAGTTGCAGACAATACATCAGCTCCTCAACGATTCAGTTAATGATTTCCAGTCGAAATTCATCATGAGCGTCGATGCATATTCCTTGGATGGGTAAACAGAGCGATTTCGTCAACTCAAAGTCTCTGCATGATGCACTATTTATGTCATCAGCCTATTGTCTATTTACTTGTGTCAACGAGAGAGAGTGTTCCACTAAATTTGTATTTTTTGTGTTCAGTTTATATAAAATAATAAACTCATGAATTGGGAATGGAGGAAAAAAAGGAACATAATTTCAAGAGCGATATTGTAAAACAGGGATTTGAAGAAACCGGCATACAAGCCACCTTAAAGAATGGAAGACTTGTTTTCTCGATATTCTCAACGCCGGTACTTGAGTGGATGATGCCCACCAAGATCTATTATAAGCAGATGCATCTAACAGCTTTACTACTAAAATCCCAGAATCCAGAGAAGAGATGGAAGTTGAATGAAAATAGACTTAAAACATCTAACAAATGCTTAGCTGCAGCGATTATTTTTGCTGGAGGAATTAAAACATATTCGGTTGCAGCAAAAAAAAAAGGAAAGGAAAAATTACATCGACGAATAACGAAGAGCTAAATATTCTCATAGCTTTACTAACATTATAAAAGATAGGAGGCTAAATTTTTAATATTGTAAAAAAAAATTTACAAATTAATCATTTTTTTTTAAGTTAAAAAATATATAAAAATAGCTAATTATTTGAATTTTTCTATTACTTATAGTAAATTTATTTAAAAAATTAAAAAATTACTTAATCTAAGCACATTAGATTCCATTCATTTGGCCTTATATTTGAATATGTAGAGAGGTGTTCAACAAATGTTCATTTTCACCAAGAGGTGTATTATTTTCTGTATCTTCAAAGGGTTGGAAAACTTCGTCGCCCTTTGCAACTTTGTACAAGACAAAGCGGGCTGCATTTAAATTTGGAACATTTTCTTAACTAAGCCATACGCAGTTTTGAAGAACTGGAAATCTTCTTTTTATTTAATTTTTCCAGGTATGCTTTTGCATTTTTAAAACGGGTCAGAAGCCACGGTGTAATTCCATAAGTGATTCAGCGGCACTATTTCTTCAAATTCTGGAATCATAAACTTACCTTGGCAACTGGCAATCTACGCTGCAAAATATTCCCATGATCACCGTTCCTAGTATACTTGAGTACAGTTAACATATATTAACTGTCATTCTGATGATGTAAACTTTTCTTTTCCAAATTTTGATTTATTTTGCGACATTGCTCATTTGAAAATCATTGCACTTTAAAACACTACGAAAAGCAAGCAAAAGTAAATGCTACAGAATTTTCGAGTTGGTTGAAAAAAAGTTTGTACTAGTTTTCATGCATTCCAAAAAAAAGATTTACTACAAAAATTCATCCGAAAAAAAGTATACGCTTTAGAACTTCAATAAAAGTATCTACCATCTTTTATGCATACCACCAAATTTCAAAGGATGCGTTTGCTGATCGATTAGTGCCTCGTATTGGCGATTCGTTTTGACATTTCCGGACTATAATTCAAGATGAAATATTCGATTGAATCGGTCGACTTGGAAAAAGGAGTTTGACACTATGATTAAATTGTAAGGACAGATAAGGACTTGAAATCAATGCCGTCACTTTACTCATACAACACGATTTTGATATGACTATGCTGAAGAATTCAGAAAGGATCAAATCAGTTTGCTTAGAGCTCCATTGTCTGGGCCGTCAGGGGAGAAAGTTCTCCATGGTTGGGCAACATGGGCAGTCACTAGTAAAACGAATTATAGTCATATATCTAGTGCTCTTGCTGTACCATTTTACAAACATAAGGATCGGTAATGATTATTCCGTGTGGTTCAACATGGGAGAGCGCTGTAAAGTAAGGAATCCGATTTTTGAAGGACAACGTTCTCTTCTATTAATTGTCATCTGCCATCAACCCGTTTTTTCTGTTACATACATCCAGCCCCTGTTATACTAAAAGTTTGACCAATATTGTTCTTGAGCGCCTGCATCGTCTCTTGATTGTTCACATAAAATTAATCTTTAATGGCATCTTTAAGAATCGCTTCCATTTTTGAAGGGAAAAAAGTGCGCCTCATCTGCGCCTTAGCAAAATAGTCAGCTCTAAAGATTAGAGTCCGAGTCTGAGCTCTTTTTGCGAAACTCAGCCAATCTTTGGGTGACTGAAGTTCAGTTGTCAGTGCAAAATTGACGTACAATTCATAAAGAAAACAAAAGACCAAAACCACTCTGTAAAAAAATAAATTTATTTAGTGAATTTAAGTAAGTAAGCCTTAAAGTAAGCTTCATTTTCATTTTTAACACCCAATGCAAAAGTTCAATAACTTTTACAAGTATATTTTCAACACCCAAGATCATAAGCCGCTTATGAGTGTCCTTTCCACGATAAATCGCAAAGTTATTTAATTAAGGATAGAGACACCCACCATCTGGAAAGAATATCCTTCACACTCCATTGACGGACATGTGTTTTCCCAAGTTTAACTTAATTTCATAATCAACGGTATATTCATGGAAATGAATTCAATGTGCGAGACGAAAAAAAAGGTAAACTTTTCTTTATCCTTGTGCGCCGTAAGAAAAGTCTTTAAGAAGGGTGAAGAAAAGAACTCCCTTTGTTTCTTGAAAACGAATAATTCTATTCGTGTGCTTTCTTCGTTACCATTGTTCAGAGGAATACCTAAAATAGCACCACAAACAATAGTGCTTGAAAGAAGCAAGTTCTGAAGGAAAAAACCAGAAAGAGTTGTCGTGGAGCCTGCCAAATGAACAATAAATGGTGGAGTCTTTTCAATCGTAAAGAAGAATTAGAAGAAACAAGTTTAACTCAAATTTTTCGGACACAAATATTTTTCTTAACTCTTATGAAACACCGCACTCCTCTAAGTCTGAATGGGGAAAATATTGCATTTTCAATAATCAAATAAAAATTTGCCCATGGCAACTCTGCAACCACTCAGCGATTGCACTATCAACCAAGCACATCTATTCCATCCTGGCTAATTCTATGGTATTGTTTAAAGGAACGATGGCAAATTGCAAAAGTAGTTTGGGAAGTTGTAAACTGCGTTGTCGTCCAAGTGTCCTGGACAAAGACTTAAGGCAAAATTTGCATTTCCTCGATTCAAATCTGATATTGTTTAAGGGAAAGTTCTCCTTTTCATTTCCTTTGCTGTCGGCTATAAGATGCTTTGTTGTCTTTTTCTTTTTCTTAATGTGCGGATAAATATTTTATTACGAATGTTTTTTTTTTTTTTTTAAGTTGAAATCTTGAGATGGTTTTTCTATTATTTATTTAGAGATTAAAATTGTGTTGTTTGTTTTGAAACAATAGCACACGGGCTTGGACTTTTTGTTTAAGTGTTTTTGAAACGGTCTTTGGAAGAGTGCCGGCGCGGCAGGTTGAGTGATAGCTGGAGAAAGGGGGAGGGTGGAAAGGATGAACCCTTGGAATTTCCTTTGGGTTGAAGTGCTTTTAATGAAGTGATGTCTGGGAGAGTGAAATGGTGTAAGAAAGAACTAAGCACAGATGGCTATCTTAAGTTTTAAAATTTTGGGGTAAATAACTTTTACTATGAATATTGGTGGAACTTCGAATATTTTTTCCGAAAAAAAAGTCTGTCTGGTTTTACCTGCGCTTTTTTTTCAAACAATTAAGACAGGTATTTTTGTAGGTATGAGTAAACACGAATCATTTGAAACGATACGGGCCCTTTTTAACCAGTACACCATTTCAGGTAAACGTTGAAACAAATTTTTCAAATGTCAGCATGCAATAAGTATCTTTAAAATGAGATGACAGCGAACACATAAAAAAAGCAACAAGATCCCACTAACTCGACATCATACAGGGGTCAGAATCCCATACGAAAGAACAATGCAGAAGGTTTCTTTGTTACCGATCTCCGCAGAGAAAAAACAGGGACAACGACCTTCAAATCTGCACGGGGAATAATGAATAAAAGAACCCTTAAAAGCCCCGGTCAGCCGAATGACCCGCGTTATCCCTAGACCGCTGTAGATCTGAATTAAAAAAAAAAATACCACACTTAATGGGGGAAATCACAGTAGCACACAATAAAATAGGCATATTTTCGGGAATTAATTTTGGCTGAATAAAAGTATCAATCGAAAATCTGAAGAGTAGGTTTTATAGCAATACTAAAAAAGTACAAAATGTAATTTTTTCAGTAAAAAATATTCAAAAATGGCGGCTGCGCAGCATATGCCCCAAGGCGCCTATTTATGAAAGCGTGTCGATGGCCGAAGACGTAGACTCCTTAATTTTTGACCTGGAAGAAAACACCAACATTTTTCGGTTTTCATATAACAAAAGCTAGCGAGCTATGTAGGATTTTTTCGATTTATTGATTTTTTACAAAATGTAGCATGTTTGAAAATAAAGTAAAATTTTTAACAAAAAAAAACGCCATAAAATCGTCGATAAAAAAAAACTAAGCCATATAAAATAAAAAATCCTACGTAGCTATTTATTAGATATTTCGAAGCTACTGTCAAAATTTCAAGTCGATCGGTAAAGATTTGCTCGAGTAATGTCTTCGGCGAGCTGAAAAAAAGTGGTTTGGAGAAAAACGCGTTTAAAGTTTTAAGTACTGAGAAACCATATGAAAATATATGAGCATACCGGAATGGTGTTACCGCAGAGTGAAAAATTTGGTCACTCGGACACTTTTGCAGTATTCTTCATTTGGTATATTATTTTTAAGACTCTAAAGCACCAAATTTTTTTCGAAAAATTGAAAATTTTACTTTGATTTCCCCCCTTAAATGCATGTTGAACAGGCTCACGAAATGTCCTGTTCCACCGTTTGATATTTAACACTAAATATTTTTTTATTTCTCATTGCAAACTTCTAGGTGGTTGGTTTTGGTTTTGTTTGTTGAACAGCTTTTGTTTTTAACTTTTTATTATATTTGTTATTTGCTTGTTCAGCAGCCATAGTAGTCTACATTCGGTGAAAATTGAAAGTGTCTCCATATAACGCCGGCACCCTCTAGAGACAGAACCCTAAAAAGATGAAAAATAAAAACATCTTCTATTTGGGCTACTACAAGGAGGAAAAAAATATCTCTGTAGGCAGAAACTCTTGAATTTCAGACACAAAAGCGAACGTATTACATCAATCCGCATTAAGGCTAAATTTACCAACATCACATCAAATCTGGGCGAACGCTTCATTCGTTCTTGGCGATTTCAATGCTAAAGTTGACAAAGAATATATCTGTTGAACACTTCGGGCCAAAATCTTAAAGGAGAAAGCAAACATTTCACACATCTCAACATCTACGACGGGACCTGACCTCAAACACACTTAGGGGCCAACATCAAGTCAGACCATTACTTATTTGGAGCCTGGACAACAAGAAACCCATTCACTGTCAACGTCGCTGGTACCCCAAAACGTCTCAAGAGAACATGTGCAGAAAGCATCAAGCGATTCCAGGCAGACTTATGTTTAAGAATACTCGAAGGTCCTTAACCCAAAACAGAGGTCTAAAGCAGAAGAGTCCCATCCGACGCTGCGGATATAAAAAGAAACTATCTGCAGAAAGAATGACGAAGACTTCTTGCCAAAAGCTGCTGGATATAATCGATTCAGCTGCTTACACCAAATTATTTCCAAAGTATGGTCGGGAGAAATGAAAAATTGAAACCTCAGCTTCGTTTGGCCGATTCTTAAGAAGGGAGAAAACCTTACCCTGAGCCAGCCAACTACAGAGGAAATATGAAAATGCTTACAACCCCTCACAAAGGCAGATATTGAAAAAGACCCACGAATCCCAAATCCAATCTGTTCATCGGTTGTATGACCGCGTCTGACAACTTTTATGGTATATGCTTTATACAGTCATGCTAAAGTTAGATATCCCTGCCCATATGGGGACAGGGCCAATATTGCATTTGCTAGCATCGAAACCGAAGTAGCAATAAGGGAAACACAGGGTCAATGCTTGGATACAATCAAATATAACTTCGATGCAGTCAAGGACCTCGTTAAGCTCTGATTTGCAGTGAGTTCGAACAATAAGAGTCACTCTTGCCAACTGCTGTTTCAATTGAGCACAAGAAAGCCTCCTTCTATCCTTACAGAGACTTTCGCTCCCCTTTGTGTTGAAAGTTCAGCTAAGACTGTGCAACCGAGGTGGCTAAAACATTCAGAGTGGATGCTCCCGCCCGAAAAGTTAGTAGTAGGGGGGCTGGAGCACGTAAAACACTTCTTGAAGTATTCACACAAGGAGCATTAGGAAATTTTATACTCTTTTGTGTGTGATCACTTTTAAGAAAAACTACGAAATCTGTCTCTACTTAACAGGATTTCGTAAGTTTTCGTTGAAATTCTTCAAAATTAGCTATTTCGCTAAAAATCATGGGAACCAATTTTATGCTACTTGAGAGGATTAAAATTCTATTCGATCGTCTTGCTTAAATAAAGTGCTTTCGTGGCACAGCCTCATCAGCATTTATAACAAAGTTGCAACTAAACATTTTTTTTTCGGAAGAGCTTCCGATCTTTCTATTTCGATTAACCTTTAACTTTTCAATCAACGTCACTTTAAGGGGCTGTCAAAAAAAGAACGAAGCACATTTGATAAGAAATTCTCAAGAAAATACCTTGGCTTGCTTTTACCAAAGGAAAAACCCCAAGTCCAAAGAAAGTAATCGCAATATCTCGCGGTTTTCCACCATTACTCACCCTTACTCCGCAACAGCTCGCCATCATATTTCTATTAAAATCCCATAACTCAACATGTTTCACTTGTGTGCGCATTTGGCTCCGTCAGGACCAAGAAACGCGTGGCAAAAACCGAAGCTGAATGCTAATTCCCATATCATTTTTCATCGCCAGATGCATTTCCTCCCAGAGACATCATACACGAGTACCCATCCGGCACTTGAAGTAAGCCATCTTCGCTAAACTCCAGCGCCATACATGTCATGCACTGCTGCTCCCACTCTATTAGAGATTGCCCGCAGATGAATATGGTTACGCTGGTTCGCTCGCGGGCACCTAGGCAACCTAAGGGACCTTTCCATCTATTTTCCAAAAAGAAAAATAATCTGTTGGAAAACTTGTAAATTGCACGATGATTTATTATTGAAAAAAGAACGTATGTTCTCGTATGAAGGATCAATCCCGACGAGTTCTCCGTCCAGAAATAAGCACGAGTATGGGGAAGAGATTCCCTATCTCAGTTGCGCTAGGCTATTTGTCAGATTCTATGCGTCTGCACTTTCCACGAGGGCGGAAATAAATGGACGTGTAAATGCCAAGAGTGATATCAAACATTATTCGGACTTTGTTGAGCTTAACTCCAACATAGACAATTTCATTTCCAGTCTGGCTATTACCTCTGATTATATTTGGAATCCTTAAGTCGTCTCTCGATTCTGGAGTCTCGCTCCACCCTGAATGACGTTATGAAATTTATTGTATCATCTGTCATTTTAATGTTCCTTCGTCACAAAAAAAAAAAAAAAAATAAATGATGCCGATGTTGGTACGCGTCCGTTTTTAATTTTCCTTCAAGGCATACTCCTGCTCCATCCTTAAAGCCCATCTAACACGGATGGTGCCGGTGTGACTGTCACGAAGGGATCAACTGGTCTTGGGACGGGATGAAGGTTTAGGTGGGCGTGGGAGATTCTTTGTTATATTGTTTGTTTGGGGGGTTGTTTGGACAGCTTTGTGTTGTGTTGTGCAGCTTTTCTTGGCGAAGGAGCTTAGAGGGCTTATTCGTTATGATTAACTTTTTTTCAAAACAAAGAGGTAGTTATGGGACTAGGGTAGACAATGGAGATGGCTATCTTCTATTTTTTGTTGTTTCTATACCATTTTTGTATTATTTTTAGTTTTAATTGTCCCGACTTTTGGATTGCTTAATTTATGCGATGTGCGTGACGGAAAAGGATGGAGTCCTTTTTTGTATTTTACTTTTTAATCAGAGGGTTATTTGCTCTCTTAGTTTTTGCATTTTTGATGTTGTGATTAGGATGACATGAATTGTTTAATTAATTTAGCAGTTAAACATCTTTAAATAGTTTAAGTTGACCTTTTTTCGATCCCATGGAAGACAGGGATCAACCCAAATTTTAAAGCATAATTTGAATTTATTCACGTGTAAAATGAATTGGATGGTCACAAGAGTCACTTCGAACAGTTTTGAAGTTTTAGATCTTCCATAGATGTCTTCCAGATTTCGCAATAGGTTACCTTCCGTTAAGGGAAGAATCAAGTCAAGCCTGGTAAAAGGATACGGTGACAGAAACGGCAGTGACAGCGATGGTTTCGAAAATTTGGCGCTCGTGATTTTGATCTCAAAAACGTTCCTCTGTCATGAAGGCCTACCGAGGTCGATGACGATGAAATAAAGGCGTCGATCAAGTCAAACGCACGTTTACAAGAGAAGAGATTTTATAAACATTGAACACTCATTCGTGATGCGAAATCAATCTCGATATTTGTGTTTCTCGTCGTTTCTTCGAACAAGAGTTATTTTAACGGTTGGAAATTGAGGATCAACTTCGAAAAGTGTGAAATTATTCTGTTTAGGACGCCGTTGTCGGTGGAATCCAGGGATACCAGAAAGAATTGGCGAAAGTTCTCTATTGTTGGACAAAGCGGGCAGCAGTCACTGGCGAGTCGGAGTGTCGTCAGATATCATGTATTCCAACTTGATCAGTTTCTTAATGTAAACAAACATAAAGTGTGCTTGCAATTTTGGGTTTCCCGGTGATTGAACGTAGGAGCGGGGTTTCGAGAGAGAGAGAGATGTTTTTGATCTTGGTTCTATATACTCTTTAATAGTTTCAGGACAAAAAACTCCACCCTAATGAAGTCCTGTGCAACGTTGTCAACCAAATCAGAGTGGATAACTTTGTTGATAAGCTTAGAACATGGCATCCGATTGAAACGCTTGGAACTTTGGCCCCATGGTAGTCGATTAAACTTATTTTATTTACTTAACGGTTTCCCGACCCGTGATGAGTCTCTGCCTGAGACACCGATCTGGCATCCGCGATCGCTTGATCCCGAAAACGAAAGTTCGGTCTTCCTTGTCGCCTTGAACCTGGGAGCTGTGTTTCGAAGATACTCGCTGGGAGCGACCGATAAAGTCGATATCGTCTACATATCCCAGCAATTTTTTCCGTATCCCGAATTTGGCCATCGCCTTTTAGAGTTCATGACGATGAATAGTGTGAATATTTGGTAGTCGATTTGCTGGCCTGGAAAACACACTGGTACTTGCCGATTTGTGTGTTTCAGAAAGGCTTCAAACGTTCGCACAGTACGTTGGATAGGATCTTATATGCCAAACCAAAAATATACCTCGAAAGTTCTTACCAGAAATAGTATCGCCTTTCTTGAAGATGTTGCATATAGAAAGTTGATAGGGCATGGCTTGATCCACCCATACTTGGTCGATAATTTGGTGCATGCACCCAACGATGCGGATTCTTTGCTTGTCCTATGACTCTCTCTACCTGATGCTCACTAAGCATCTGCTGGAAATACTGCTAATATTTTTTCCCTTGCCTCGGTGAATGGGTTTTCTTCACTGTTTCCAAGAGTCTGCGTCCTAGGCTTAAAGCCAGCGGCCAGCTGCTGGGTTTTCCTAAAAAAAACATCCGATTCCTTGAGCTGGGAGGTTGCGTAGGCTCTATTTTACACAGGATTTTCTTTAAGGGGCGTGTACACATATAATTCTTATGTTTTGGAATGCTGCATTGATGTGGATCACAGCCAGGCGATCGCCAATCGGATTAAAGTTCGCTTATCGGATTTAAGTCCAGTTTTTGTTTTATATTTTCCGCAGTCCATTTTCGAGAAGATTATTGCTCGGGTAATATTATTAAGACGGTTAGTATGACAAAAACTATTTTTTGCGATTAAATATTTGATAATGTTTGTCGTGGTACCTAATTTCTTTCTAAAGTTTACAAAATTTGCCTTATGCGATATTTTACATTTTTCGAGAAATTTTAGCGCCTGTAGACTTGTCGCAGGAGTTGGGTTTAGAACAGTAATATCCTTGCGTTTGGTAGGAACAATCATTGATATATAGGAAATGACTAATGTTTATAAATTTTTTAGAATTATTCTTATTTTGTTGAAAGCAATGATTAGCAGTGTAACCGAGAGCGGTGACCCTTACGAGTACCATTTTAAAGCGGATGGATGGAAAAGTAATGACCATTCCATATAACACGTAATTTTCTATTCGACCAAAAAGATTTGATAAAATTGAATATTTTAGGGCCAATCGAAGGTCTTTTCGAAATCAATTGACAAAATAGAAGCATGCTTTTTACTTACCAAGCCCGTGGATACAAAATGATCTACGTGCAGCAGAGTATCCACGGTAGATCGAACAAGGCTGAATGCTTTAATACGGATATTTATTTCTAAAAACAAACTAAGACGTTATGCCACAATGTTCTTCAATATTTAGCTTGAACTCTATATTCTCAGCTACGGGAAAAAACAGCAGATTTCCAAGTTTTACTGGGCAAGGTACACAATACAGACGACCGTTCCCATTGAACTAACCTTTTTAAATGTATATGCTACTTCTATTACTCTACTTGACACGATAAATTATTCAAAATTGATCGAAACGTTCATTGAAAAAGAATTAAAGTAAAATAACCATTTTTCAGTCTATCAAGCCATTCGTATATTTCACATGATATGATATCAGGTCTCGTGGATTTTTCTTAAAGTCGGCATCTTTAAGCAAAGCCTGCAGAGAATTTACACGATTTAGAAATTGCTTTTTCTTCTTCCTGATCTTCTCTTTGGTGTTCAATTTCTTTGAACTTTCAGATTCATCATTCACACCGGATTTCAAATTCTCCCGGCTCATCTTGAACAGTTCATCCAACGAAGGCAAAGCATCCTTGAGCTTCTTCATGTCACCTACTACTGCTGTTTTTTCTCGATTCTTCTTGGCGATCTCCTCCTTTCGTTGTTTCTTGACCAAAGCCACTTTGTTCAGCAAATTTTTATGTTTGAGTTTGAACTTTTCTCTCTTGTTGTTGCGTTTCTTGGGCGTAGCCGTTGGCGTCTGTTGCAGCAAACTGATTTTGTCTGAGGATTTGTTTTTAGCCTTGAATTGTACTTTAGACGCAATCGAAGTGACTTCCTTTTTAGTGGTTTCGATTCGTTTGGCCACTTTTTTTTTAATCGCTTTAGCCTTGTTCACTTTTCCCATGTTTGTAGTCTATCGTTATGAAGAAAGGAATTAAAATAAATGTCTTTTTTAAGTTTCGGAATATACTTACAATTAAATGTCTGAGCGGCAATTATTTGAAAAGATGGAAAAGAAAAACAAACCCAAGCAGAAAGACTGTTGAACCTTTTGTTTTTGTTTTCGTTTTTCGTAGCCTCGTGTCTGTTGATAAATGTCAGTTTGGATTCTTCGAGACTCGAATAAATTTTAAGGCATATACACAAGCCGTACACATTTTTAAATAAAAAGTACCAGCAATGCCACACAAGTTTAATAAGATCATATATATATAAAGTGTAAGAAAGTAGTAAAGTAAGAAGTGTTTCTTAGCGTTTATACCCGGACGAGATTCAAGTTTACATGTTTTAGCCGTTGCTGTGGTTGCGATAAGCAGATATGGTCCTTATCATTGAGATACCTGTATATCAAAATCAAAGGAAAATAATGAATCGATCTATCGAACTTCATACTGGATATGAAATGATCATTCACATCCCAATTTCGCAAATTTATCCTGATTAAATTCCTGGGTCAATACCCAAAGTCGTTGTTTAAATTCAAATATAAATTAGATTCAAATTTTCCAGCCTATACCATTTAGTTTTTTCAATTCAAGATATATGCTATACTTTTGCCGGAATTCTGATGTTAAGACCTACATTTGATTGCCGTTTCCAAACGTAAGACTGTCCAGATACCTTATTGATATACCGAGAGAAAATGTATCGGTGTTTTCCAATGCCTCTAATACAAGAGAAAATATTTTCATACTAGCAACATGACTACTTTGAAAACAACTCTACTCGCAGTTATATATTGATCGATATTACTATTCCCATTTCGTGTCAGCCCACACGACTGTAAATCATAGTTGCTATTCCCAGTTCCCACTATCAAGACAATTGACACAGGCATTCAAATCACTGAAGAAATGCAACCAGACGTGCTTTCACGCAAAACACTTGACGAATTGACTGAAATATTCAGGAAAGTACAAAAATTGAAATCATAACACGTTCTTCGAAAATTTGCTAAGCAATTTCTATTTGCAAAGCATCGGCATAATATCATCCTCATCCTACCGAGCGATGGCGTGCGCTCACAGTAAAACTCTTTTTCATGTGATTGAACGCGGCAGTAAAAGTGGAATCATCGATTTATTGAAGGATTAAATGTGCAATTGTAAATGTTTCTTGAAATGAACAGGAAATTGAACACGTAATTCGCGAACTAACGACATATGACCATACCGTAGTCTGTAATCAAATTGTTCGTCCTTTTTGTGCAATTTCACTTAGAGTTACACTACGGCTTGGGTGATGGTTTTTCTTTTTTTGCATATTTTTATTTATATTTATTCATTTTCAAAATATATTCAAAAGCACCAAATTATATACCGCACGTTCCAGCGAAAACTGTTAAACTGCCTGATACCCTTTAAACATAAACTCGTGGAATGTAAGCTCCAAGAACGCGAGATTTCGCGAGTGAAAGGCTGTAACCGGTATTGCACTCGTTCTTCTACAACTCCAGTGCGTAAGCTCCAATCTCGTGGTTAAACTGGGGTTACTTGCGAGGCTCTTCGTTTTGTCTTAATACAAAACATAGTAGGTACAAGTACGGATAGCCTGTTAGAATTTTAATTTCCTCTGCTCTTTCATTAACAGATACTTAAAATAAGGGAAGAAATAAGACTTGGAATAATCATTGAGAACTAATTTACCTTTTAAAGTTCGATTGAAGTAAAAATGAAGCAAGATTCTAGGTAACCGATGCTTTTACAGCTTGACTGAAGAACCACTGCCCACGCTTTGCAAATCAGCTGCAAACAAATTTGAGTATCGTTTCTAAAACCCGAATTTCACCCAAGATCGGAACATACGAAGAGTATACACATTTTTAAAGTTTAAAGCTTTATAATGAAATACAAAACACAAATTTCCTGCACAAAACACGAATTAAAAGGATCGTTTTGGGCACCAATAATCTTAAGTCTAACCTAATACCACTATTATTTCACATTTACAACTTTGATTTGGATTTCCTCTGGCTAAACTCCATGATTGCGTTAAAGAATTCATCCGTGTACCATCTTTTCATTAGTTCATCACATTCAGCTGTTAAAGCTGTTTCCAGTTCATTGCGGTAGGCTTTGGTCATCAATGATTTGCCAGCCATCAGAGCACCTTGAGGAAGCCGGGTGTATCCTAACACTTTTGGCCAAATTTTTGTGTCTAACTCTTCAGGTTTTACAACATCGGAAACAAATCCGTATCGCAGAGCTTCCTGAGCACTCAATTTCTCATTCAGAATAAGAACTTCCACAGCCTTAGACTTCCCAAAAATCTTTGGAAACGTATAGGAAGAACACCCTTCTGGACAGAGTCCGATTTTCGTGAATGGCGTCAAAAAGTAAGCCTGTAAGATATAAACGATGTCAGAAAGTAACAGAGAAATTCCATAGGACAATTTACAGTATCTGTGCAATAGACAACATCGCAAAGAGCTGCTGTAGTCATTCCAATGCCAATGCAAGGTCCATTTACAACGGCAACCAGTAGCTTTGGGAAATCATAAAATGCCCTAATCATGTTTTGAATGATGATATTTTGTTCTTGGAAAAACACTTCCAAATCCATTTCATCGTTCGTCTGGGTTAGATCATTGCCTGATGTGTAGAAATCGCCAACTCCTGTTATGGCCACAACTGCCACTGAATCATCGTTAGCTGCTGTCCGTAGAACATTTGTGATTTCACCGTATGTCAACGTGTTCAGCGAGTTCTTCTTCCGTGGATTATTTATCTTGATTATGAGAAGTTTCTCGCGTTTCTGCAAGAGAAGCCCTTTGATTTCCTCGTAGAGTTTACCTGGGTGCGACATAATTCTTCTTCTAGAATAAACAATTTTCAAAACTCTGGTCCAAAGTATATGTTTAATCAGATAAAATTGCGTAGCTACGCTTGATAACGGCGAGTGCTAAACTCAATAACACTTTTGACAGATGTTCAGAATCAAGTTTACATTTGGAGACATTCCTTTTGCAACAGCTGATATTGATAAGGGCCAAAATGACATTTGGATACAGTTGCGAAAAAGTTTACATACGTTTGTTTAATACGAATTTTTTTATAACCGTGCATTCTGCAACCATAATATGAAGACGTCGTTTTTTGAACTCAGAACTGGATGAAAATATCACATGAGTTAAAAAGATATCAAGCGCTCGATGTGGCGTAGCTAATGGAGTTGAGGGATTTTGTTCATTACAGATTAAATCCATATCGTTGTACAGAAACTTGAGTGCTTGTGAGCATTCGAGTTAGGAGTTTTGATTCTAGTTATTTGAAGAAACCGAAGGCGTGTCGGTTGCATAGGATGAGTCTTCGTGAGTTCTCCATCAAGGTGTCTTTTCAGGAGATACAATATTTACTGCCACAGTTGTACTAACACAATGATATATGTAATTGCCGATTCTGATATTTTGTTCAAGAATTCAAAAAAGTTTGCTACAAATGGGAACATGATAGTTTGAGCTAGGAACTTTAAAAAATAACTGTTCAGCACGTTTAGATTCCTGAAAACAGTGGAGAAAAATTCACCTTAGACTTGATTCAGTAGAATTTCTTGGAGAGAAGCTTCTGAACAAGATTAAACGATGGTAAAAAGATTTTTCCGTTGAAATATTCTTCAATTGAATTACTCTTTTCGGAATTGTATGCGTGATAATATGTCCAGGGGTCTGTCGTCTGAGAATCTGGCAACTTAAATTTACGAAAATATTGAGTACCCTCCCAATCTCATGTTTGTACACGAAAAATTGAACTTATGCATTCCTGAAAAATTTGGCAGGAATAGGAAGTGAGGACGAAACTTAATATATATTGTTAACCAAATTCGAAAGATTGCGTTAGATTTTGGTGTTGGTTTTGTTAAAAACAATGTTTTGCGGACCATTTTAAAATATAATAGACAAACTAGTTAACAAGGGCAAGACGGCATTAGAAGTCCTAAAATAAATTTTATAGGAACGAATATTTTTTAAAAACTAAAATTCTTTCTCCAACTGTTACTAGCGACTGTAGATGCATCAGGTGAAAATGAGATTGGAGAGTGCACCTTTAGAATGGAGAGCTGTCAAATGTTTTTTATTGCAATTTTGTTTATACACAAAACATTAATTGTGGATCGGAATTGGTGATAGTTTTGCAGAAATGACCGAGTTCTTAGCTGAAAATAATTTATGCGGGCAAAATCTTTTGCGGATTGTCTCAATGGGCAACTCGATAATTGCTGAGATATTGAGACTCAAGGACTACATTCCAGACGTTTTCAAGTATGGTACTACAACGAAATTGTTTCCATTTATTAATGAATTCTTGTTGGGTTTATTTAAGACTGGAATCAAAAGTCGACCAACAGAAGTATGGAGATATCATTTTGGACTTTAGTTACCTTCGTGTTGCCGAGGCACATGACAAAAAGATCGAAGATAACCCAGTAAGTGGAGGCCTGTTTGTATTTAAAATTTATTATAAATAATAAATCTTTCATAGGCACTTCAGGATCTTGATGAAGAACTTCGTGACAATTACATAGAACTACTTACCAGGTTCTACTTAGCTTTTGAAAGTACACACCAATATGCCTCTGATTTAAAGAACTTCGTCGACGAACTAAATCGTGGGTATTATATTCAGCAAACGGTCGAGTCAGTCTTGCAGGATGAAGAAGGCAAGCAGCTGATGGTAAGTTTTTGATTTATTCATTTGATCCAAATATAATACTTGCTCTGTGCCTAGTGTGAATCCTTATATCTTTTCGGAGTCATCCTTTTGGTTCTTGACCTTAATATCACAGGAATTGTTCGAGAACGCCTCCTTATATCTTATTACAGATACAGTGCGGCTCGAACACACGGCGACAGTAATATCGATGATGTTTGTACTCTGTTACGTTCGACCGGCTTTTCCACAGCACCCAACGCAAAAGCAGTACCCAACTATCCGGAAAGTTACTTTAGGTAAAACTAAAAGAATGCGCTCAATAGCAGAATAAGCTTTAATTTCTTTTATATATTTCAAGCCGCTTTACATTCGATCAAAACTTCATAGACATGGTTATAGGCCGTCTGCGGTCTGATGATATTTACAATCAAATCTCTATATATCCTCATCCGGACCACCGGTCCACGGCTCTCTCGAATCAAGCAGGAATGCTTTTTGTTTGTTTGTTTTTCTCTCCGAAAATCATCACCAGTCAGGTGGCACAAATGCGTGAAATTACTGACAAGTTCTTCTCTGACAACTGGGTTGTGCCGGTTTATATGGGAATCACAGTGAATTTGGTTGATGCATGGGAGCACTTCAAAGCAGCGAAAGCCGCTTTGAATCCGGTTGTTGAGAACAACTCCGTCAAAGGTTTCTGTTTACTTCAAAAAGACAAACTAAAAAAGGTTCTCGGGCAAACCTATGAAATCCTCAAGGAAGGCGTTCTCACGGAATGCTTCGCTCTGCAAACAATTACCAAAATCATCGCTTTAATTCGCGAATGCAATGTGATACTTCGATGGTACATCTTACATACCAGTGCACCTGTTCTCGAAATCAATGCAACAAGAAGACACAAACAGATTTGTGAGCTGATTCACACAGAAAGTGAGTATAACGAGTCGAAAATTTTCCAACTTCTTTTGAACTGCAGTCAATTGGAATTGATGGTGAAGGAGATTCTCAAGGATTTGATAACGGAGAAAGATAAGAGATGGGAGAACTTCAAGAAAGAAGCCCTTGACAGAGTCACTGAACTGAGTGAAGCCTTTTCTGGTAGCCGCCCGCTGTCGAAAATTGATAAGAACCCTAATCTAAAGCACTGGTTTGCAGAGATCGGTAAAGAAATACAAAATCTGAAAACAGATAATCCCAGCATGTCGGGGCGGACGATTATCCAATTGATTCAAGCTCTTGAGGAGGTTCAGGAGTTTCACAATCTTCAATCTAACATGCAAGTCAAGCAATATCTCTACGAGACTAAAGAGTATCTAACAAGCATGATTCAAGTAATCAATGTGAAAGAGGATATTTTAATCAATATTCAACTGATCAGTGACCTAAGTTATGCTTGGCGAACCATTGATTCGCATTACACCAAGATCATGCAGGAGAGTATAAAGAAGCAGCCCAAACTAGTGATCAAGTTAAGAGCAACCTTTCTTAAGTTGGCTAGTGCATTGGAGATTCCTCTTCTACGCATAAACCAGGCCAAGAGCGAGGATCTTGTTTCAGTATCGAAGTATTACAGCACAGAGCTGGCGAACTATATCCGAAAAGTCGTTCAAATCATTCCTCAAACAATTTTCAACATTCTGGCCGAAATCATCCAAATGCAAACTGCAACAATCAAGGAAATTCCAACTAGGTTGGAAAAAGATAAGCTGAAGGAATATGCGCAATATGACGAACGATATACAGTCGCCAAATTGACTTATTCGATTGCTGTTTACACCGAAGGCATACTCATGATGAAGAAAACTTTGGTTGGAGTCATTGAGCTAGATCCAAAACAGCTTCTCGAGGACGGAATTCGAAAAGAGTTGGTAAGAAACCTAGCTAACGCTCTTAATGTAGGCCTCATCTTTGATCCCAAAGGGAAAACCAGTGATCTCGAGGATAAACTTTTCCAACTGTCAAAAATCATGGACGGATATAGAAGGTCGTTTGAGTATATACAAGACTATTTGAATATTCATGGGCTTAAGATCCTTCAGCAGGAGATGTCACGGATAATCAACTACAATGTGGAACGCGAGTGTAATGCGTTTCTTCGAAATAAAGTCCTCGATTGGCAGTCATCCTATCAAAGCGCAACGATTCCCATTCCCATATTTGCCCCTGTTCAAGGCGACACGGCTTCCAACAATTTCATTGGACGTCTAGCAAGACAGATTCTCCAGTGCACGGATCCCAAGTCGACTATTTATTTGGACCTTAAAGCAACATGGTATGACAAAAAGACCCATAAAGAGGTACTGGACTCGAGGTTTTTCATCAAAGTTCGGGAAGCTATCGGTCCCGCTGGACTGGTTGGCCTTGATCGGTTATATTCCTATATGTTCATATCAGATCTAAAGGTGAATCTAGAAAAAATGCAAAAGAACATTGTAAATGATAAAATGTGGGTGGAGGCATTGGGCTTGCTTACCAAAGAGCTCGATGAACATCCAATTATTGAGAATCCTATAAAATTCTACACAAACTTCACAACAAGGTGGCTTAAGGTCTGGCCAATGATCCTGCATTGGGTACATCAGATCGGACATAAACAAATCCTAAGACAGCAAATCGCGTACGAACTCAATAAGAGCTGCAAATTTAATTCAAAGAACTTGGAGTCCTCCTTGGATACTCTCAATAAGTAAGATCTTTAAATCATTTTCATTTCACCATCTTCAGTGTATTCACTTGTAGGTCCCTTTTAATCGATCTTCAAGAATCGCAACAGAATGAAGGCAAACCTGAACCAGGGAGAGAAATTGTTTCAGAATTAAATGCCTATTTGGAGTTTAGCGGGAACTATGACCCACTGAAGCAGGTTTTTGTTCTCACCAGGAACTCTCACAACATATCACTGTTTTTGTTCTTGTTCACTATATCGCATACGATGAAATTCCAGTTTTCGAAAAATCTGAATCTTCTAACGGCGAAAAATAGCAAGGAACACGTTGATGGAGTAACGATGATTACTGGGGTTCTAACCATACTGAACCAATTCCATCGGGAAATCTTGTATTTGTATGTAAAGTATTTATGCCAGTATGTGACTTCACTCGTGGAAGCCAATTTAAGGTAAGGTATTTTTTAATCACTTCTAACTTATTTCTGATTATTCGTATTTCGTTCGCAGTGCGAAACAGGAAATATGCGTGGAATGTGCCACGACAATATATTTTTTGGAGGAATTCATTCGTGTTGGTAAACTGAGTCGAAATTTATTGGAAGAGCATACTCCATTAATTGTGCTGAATCAGTTTGAGTACCTTTCGAGCAACAAGTCTTAACACACTGCGGTGCAGCAATATATATATCACATAAAAGTTAACAAATCATAATGATCCAAGTATATATACCAAGCATTTAATGTTTAATCACAATACGTGTGCACTTTTTTTTAAAAAAGAAAGTACATTTGTATCCGTTTTGATGTTACTTTTCAACATAAAGAGATAAACTGTTTTCAAAGTGCGCTCATTGGTCAGATTTTATTTTATTTTATTTCAGAACTTAAAGACAATAAATAAAATAAGTATTACACTTTTCCCCCTCAGAACGTTTAACAATTCCGGCGATGATCATGATGAATTCTTCAATTTAGTTAATTTCGAAACAAAAATTACTAAAATTGAACACAGATTGCCGAATGTGAAAATTGAAGTTGTGACTAAATTGAAAGTCTCTTACACCTACTTAAGGGCTTCATTTAAAAAAAGGACTAGCTTTTTATGGGCTCTGCAAAGTTGATTCATTCACCAATTCTTTTCCATCTCCTTCACCAGTGAATATTGCACATGCTGGAGAACTTCCTCGGCAGATTTTGAACTGAAAGTATGACTAATTGATTCATTTTTCTTTTGCTCCTTTTCCTATTCCTGTTGCAGAATAGTTTAACATCGAATCTGTTTTGGTTTCGACCCTCAAAAAGGCTGATTTATATAACTCGTTTTTCAACCGTTTCAGATGATTTATAGCCCTTTTTCATTTGCACACCACACAATGGAACTAAAAATGTTTATCATGATCGATGCCTTTGTTCAGATGTTTACTTTGCTTGAGTTCTACTAATCTACTAGATATGACATCCCCATAATAGCCATAACGTTACCACATTAAATTCATTTGAAGACGGTTGAAATCACACTCCTCGTGGTAAATCTGCTATTGCCTATATTTGTTTGTTTTTCTCCGCTTTAGTAGAGCGTCTTCTCCAGCAGCAGGACCGTATCCGCGTGAACGAACATATAGATAATTATAAAAGAAATCATATGAGAACCAGGCAACGAACTTTATTTTCTTTGGAAATTTTCTACACCTTGAGGAACATCAAATACAAAAACGGGAGAAAACTAAAAACGAACAAAAAAAGCACAGTACCCTCAACGAAAACAATAATCTGAACAAAATTGATCTCCCAAAGAGGTAGTTTGGTATCATTACTTCATCGCTTATGTGATAACAGTTGGTGCGTTGCGTCCGGTGAACTTTGGTAGTTGTGAGATCTCCAGGGCTATATCAATGAGTGGCTTCAACATTTCGCTTGCTTTGCCGAGAACATTTTTCCTTTCGTACGAGTCAATATACAAACTATAAAAGAAAAACGGACACGATTCTTATAATCAATAACTACAAAATCCAAAAATGACACTCACCGAACGGTTGCTCCTGAGCTGCCAGTTCCGCTCAATCGCATTACAATTCGACTGCCATCTTCGAATACAATTCTCAGTCCTTGCTTAGTCGAAACGGACTTATCGACTGGGTCAGTATAACTGAAGTTGTCGGCAACTTTAACCTTGTAAGTCTTTCCGCCACTTGAATACTCCTTTCCAACGAAAGCCGGATTGGTTATTGTTGCCTCCATAGTTGCCATCATTTGGTTACATGGGTCCAAGTCGCATTCCTCATAATCATAGCGAGTGAAGTAGTTGCGGCCATAAATTGACCAGTGGTTCTTGAGAATCTCCTCGATTCCTTTTCCGGTGTGTTGCATCACTGAAAGCCAAGCCAAAACGGCCCAGATACCATCCTTTTCACGAATGTGATTCGAACCAGTACCAAAGCTCTCTTCACCGCACAAGCAGAGGCGGCCAGCGTCCATTAGATTGCCGAAATATTTCCAGCCAGTCGGCACTTCAAAGACCTCTTTACCAAGCTTTGCTCCGACTAAGTCAACTGCCGATGCCGTGGGCATACTACGGGCGAATCCTTGAACTCCATTCTTCTGGAAATATGGGATGCATTCCAAATAGTGAGCAATTACGGCAAGCGAGTCACTAGGTGTAACAAAGAACGCTTTGTGTCCAATGATCATGTTGCGGTCCTTAAATAAAGGAATTAGATTAATTTAGAAATAACAAACATTCACTTACACCATCCCCATCAAAGGCAGCACCGATATCATAGTCACCATTGGCAACATTTTCAACCAAGTCCTTAGCATAGGTGAGATTCGGATCTGGATGGAGACCACCAAAGTCTTCCAAAGGTGTTGTGTGCACAACACAATTTTCCGTAGCACCCAGATTTGTAAGGAAGATTTCTCGCACATAGGACCCTGTCACACCGTTCATCGAGTCGATTCGCATTTTCAACGGTTTTCCAGTTGTCTTGCCACTAACATAATCACGTAGCTTAGCGAAATCAAAGATTTCCTTCATATGATTCACATAATTTGCCACGGAATCAATAACGTCGACTACAAACGGCTTTCCATTGATCTGTGAAAAGGGAAAGGTTTCAGGGATTTTATTTAAAATGTTGTCATTCAGATCTCACATCGTAAGTATTGCTCCCAATTTTACTGATGTCGATTTGTAAGCCATTAACAGTTTTATACTCCTTAATAACGGTAGACAGCTCATAGATTTTGTTGGTAAAGGCATCTGGAGCTGGCCCGCCATTCTCACAGTTAAATTTGATGCCGAAGTCGTTGTTTGGACCACCGGGATTATGAGAGGCAGTAAGAACGATGCCACCTACAAAATTGTTAACATGTCTTATTATTATTTAGAAAATTGTTAGGATTGATGTAGGAGACGCTGAGAAACTAGCAGATAATGTGTTAGCCCGGAGTGGAAAGCAAAATAAGAAAAAAACTCGATTCTTTTTTAAAAATCTGTTATTTCCAAATCGTATAATTTTCGAACGAAACTTTACCATATTACCACTTGGTCTGCATAAAACACATAAACAGGTCACGATTCCAGGGAGCTACATCCCTCAAGACATCAAAATGCAGAAAACGAAATAATAGTTGCCATCAAGTACTCTGTTGGAAAAAATGTATACCAACGACATACACAGGCGGAAACATTTAGGAACTTTTTTCCTCAATATACCACCATGCATGCTTGGCCGAGGCGCTTAAGCAGGGAACATTCACTAAAGATGTACACTGCGAAGGAAGGCTTGCTAAGTCCCTCACTGAAGACAACGTGGAAAAAGTCGAAGATACCTTTTTTTTGTTTTTTGTTAAATCGAAGATTGGCAGGAATGCAGCTGATGTCACAGGTATGTCGTATGGCATATTATTATGGTGGAATATTTGGAAACGAAAAAGACCAAATAAGAAAATTGTTATATACTTTTAAGGAAAAAAAAACGAGGATAACTTAAAAAAAAAATTACATAATTGTAACTGATTGAATACCCGCCGTGTTCGTTGCAAGATCACCTTCGGGGCAAGAAATTTGAAAATGAAGACGCAGTGATGGACGCTGTTGAGACATTTTGGGCGAGTCAAACCAAAAATTTTTTTCTAAGGGTCATGACACCCTTTGTTTGGATAAAAGGTGGACTAAATGTAAAAACTTGTAAGGAGGTTAAGTTTAAATCTATTTTATTCAAGTTGGTTTATGTTCATTATCATTACTTTCGGATTCGTCTCGTGCATTGACATTTTACGCGTTTCTACTTTCTGCATTTGAGAGTTTATAAAATAAGTAGACTTGGTGAGACTATTTTACTTAGAGTTTTCCCACTCTGTTTTTTCTCCCAATTTGGGTTGGTTGATTGGTTAGAGTGAGCAGATTGCGGAAGCCAGGAAGTTTGGTCTAAAGATGTGGTTATAGCGAGTTTCTTAAAAATGTTTTCGAACGTTAGTGGTTTCATAATTAAAATCTTTTTAAATACAAGGCAGAAGAAATTGATCAAAGTTTCAAAATAATCCATGACATATAATAATTTATTCAGTCTATTAATAAACAAAAAGCCGAATGTGTAAACAACCGATCATGTGTGAGTCGGGCCCCCAAACAACTACTAAATTCTATTTCTGTTAAGAATCTCTACGAGAAAGTGTATATATTTTTATATATAATCGTCTTGATTTAATCAAAATTTACGTTGGTCATTCTGTGCTCTGATCAATCATATCAGTCAATTGATCAACAATAAAAAAGAATACTTTATTTCATAAGACCGCATCACTCCACTAACAAAACAAACGAGTAGATCTTGTCAACCTTAACCAAGCTATCTCAACTAGACTGACCTCTAAATGCTTTATTTTCGAATCCACAAAGATAACACAGTATGAAACACTTGTCAGTAAACTCAAATCAGGCCGTTACATTTGAACAACAAGTGTTTTGCAAGTCAGGGGGGCTTAAGCCTAAGCAAACAAATAATGCCAGCGATGCATACTTATTGCAAGTACTTACCTAAGGCTTTATTGTGGCGGATTAGACTGGAGACAGCAGGTGTTGACAGTATTCCATTCTGACCAACAAGCAACCTTGAAACCTAACGGAAAAGTCAAAGTTTTTATTTATAGCACTGCAAAAATTGATGTACACAAATTTTAACTTACTCCATTGGCAGCAGACATGCGAACAATTATCTCCACAGCTTGCTTGCAGTAGTAACGTCCATCGCCACCCACAACCAACAATGATCCAGCTATGGCGCTTCCATTCGCATCAAGGATGCATTGAATAAAATTCTCCGTGTAGTTGGCCTGAGTAAACACTTTCACCTAAATACAAGGAGACTTGAATTCCCAAATCTATGCACTATGATCGGAAATGTTCGAACCTTCTTACGAAGACCACTTGTGCCTGGCTTTTGACCCTCATACGGAGTAGTTTGAACACTTGACACACTTAGCGCCATTATTACTTATCACAACTTTGACAAAGCAATAGAAATGAACTGGAAATTCACAAAATCTGAATGCCTGACCTGAGATTATTATAGACCCAACCGCTCCCGAACAGTTCTCCAAGCAAACTCCCACTACTGCTGCTGATCAATTTTCCTCAATGTCGCTTTAAGGTCATTGTGCTGGTTGTCAAAGGCTTTGATTTACTGTGTGTCAAAATGTGCATTTGTGCCGGCTGAGAGAATGCTGCAGACCAAACGGACATGATCTGGAAGCATTTATTGCTACCTCTAGGCATTTGCAGTTTTTGTTTGCAGAATTGAAATATTGTAAAATAAAGTAAAATTCGTACCAAAATAAAACAAAAAACAGCATAAGTAAACAAATGAAGCAGATCTGTCAAAGTCTCCGAAGGTAGCGCAGTGCATGAAAGCTTCTCAAAGTGTTTTGATTGTGCTAATGAATGTAAAACTTTAGTTTTTTTTAATATTTGAGACATTGTGTAATCTATTCACTGGATCGGAACAACAGCTCAAGCGATCAATCTTAAAAGTCACAGCTTGTTAATGCGTTGTACTGGGAAACTTCTGGCTGCATCCATACCGTTGATTGAATTGTACAGCTTTTCATTCATTTCACTGAACCTTAACCTCTGCACTTTATTAACTAAAATGGGAAAATATTACAATCAATAAATTTTATTTCGTCGTGATCTAGATTATTTATGATTTTTGCTTCATTTCATTCATCAAAGTTTGCACCGTTCGTTCAATATAGATTGCATAAATTATTTCGTCGGTGTAAAATAAAGGCCTCATATTCTCCGATTCTTAATTCTTAATTACAACGCACATTCTCTTAAGACCAAAAATATCTTTGGATCTTTGATGTTGTTTCTTCGTTCGTCCAAATGAACTTTTTCAATTCCTTTTTTGTACCATGTTAATTTACTGATGAACCACTTGTTTGTTGTACCTGGTTCCGAACGAGTTGAAACGCTCAAAACTGTTTTATTGCAATGTTCATATTTTCCCCCTGGAACAATTACAAAACTCAGTGTCCATAGAAGGATAAAAACTGTGCTGTATTTTCCTGCCTCTAGACTGGGCTATTTACGGATTTATCTGCAGTCGGTTGTTATTTGGAACGCCGAACATATTCTTGCATAAAAAAACTTTTCGTGAAAACGATATATGATGTTTTAAACTTTTTCTCAAACTGTACGTGGATGTCTGTGTTTAAAATCTAGATGTCTCTGAAAAATGTTTGACAGTTTTCTTTCACGAAGTATACACGTCACGTCACAGTCAGCGAAGTGAACGGCAAGATTTTGGTTTTCCTTTTGTAATAAACTTCCACTCGGTTTGTAAAGTAGACGTCGTGTCACTATTGCAGATCGGCTTTAAAAATTTCTATTAAAAATACATCAGTTGCATTTATTACCCGTAAATAACATCAAGTAAGTTAGTCCGTCGTTGATTTCTTTTATATTTACTTTGGATCAAGAAGTTTTCATTAAAAAATTTAATCATGAATCTAACTTGCGTCTGTCCACGTCAACATGGAACTCTGATTTCTCCACTCTAACCAAGGTTTTCTCTTGCAGTATGTACAAATTTGGTCTTTTATGTGTCGCGCTCTTGGGCATGCTGAACTGCTGCCTGTCCTCCGATGATGAAACCAGCGCCAGGCTTCTGGTTTCGAAGCAGATCATGAACAAATATTTGGTGGAAAAAAGTGATTTAGTAGTCAAGTACACTGTGTACAATGTGGGCAATGGAGCTGCCGTCAATGTGAAACTGGTCGATAATGGATTCCACCCTGAAGCCTTCGATATTGTTGGTGGACAACTAATCGCTAGCATTGATCGGATTGCTCCTCAAACCAACTACACCCATGTGGTCGTAGTTCGTCCAAAATCCTACGGCTACTTTAACTTCACTGCCGCTGAGGTCAGTTACAAGCCAGTCGAGGAAGCCGAGAAGGTAAACATTTCCACCTCTTCATTTTTGAATAGTTTTTTCTTTATACTTTTTCACTTTCAGATTCAATTGGCAATTAGTTCCGAACCTGGTGAGGGTGGTATTGTTAATTTGACTGAATTCAACAAGCGTTTCTCATCGCATTTCTTCGATTGGGTTGCATTTGCCATCATGACTCTGCCTTCGTTGGCCATTCCATTGGCACTGTGGCACTCGTCAAAGAGCAAATATGAGAAGTACGGCAAGAACAAGAAGCATTAAGTGCTAGCCTGGAAGGACGTTTTGCTCTTTTTGCAAATTTATTACATAAGACTCATTTGCGAAGGTATTCTGCTTCCAGAGTGCCTCTTATATTTGTTTAGTAATTGTAGGGCAACATCTTAGAATCGTTTTAGATTTGTGCTAAGACGCTGCTTCGAGACAATATTTCAACATTCAAGTCATTGTTTCGTTAAGAGATTTTGTATTTAAAAGAAAAAAACAATAAACAAAAAGTACTTTGAATTCTTCAGTTTTATATTCTTTTGCCTAGATTTAAGGAGGCGGATTTTCATACTTTTGCGTTTATGATAATAAAAAATGAGAGCAGTGATGGCGGGACTCACGCAGCTTATATTACGAGACGCCGAAGAATCAGCAGAACTTTCTTTGGTTTCAACTATTTCACAGAAACCTTCCGTTACTTAAGCTATAGATGAATGTCTGAAACGCGTCATGATTTAAGTAATGAAGTTGTCCGAGACAAAAGGACATCGATCGAAATCGATATCGAAAAACCAAACTTTATTTACATACATGATTCTATCACCTTAGCGAAGATTTACTTTTTCTTCTCTTAGTTGCAGCTCCATCCTTTCAACTGTTCTACGTCTACATCTCAACCTTATCGTAAGCATGAGGATTCATACTATATATTCCTTCAACTGTGTTGTTTATCGTATGGAATTCAAATCACTGGCAATGATTTTGTTCAGACCCTAGTTGCTTCGAAAAACCGAAGTCGATAACGGTTGGTATTCGTGTCTTCAATATGATATCGTTTCCTGTTGATATGTTTGCCGTGACATAGTTTAACTTCTTTGCCCGACTCACATTGCATGATCGTTAATCCCATTGAAAACTTCAGGTAAAGGACACTGCGCGTGTTTGCCATTAGTTCAAAAATCGCACACAATAGCGAAGCTATGCCATGGTTCTCAAAAGAGCTAGCGCAAGAATTTGCATTTGAATAAGGCGAAGTGAAAGTACATAAAGCCACAAATTCTGTACACAAGCGATTCAGAGGGGTGGCCACGTAGTTCAATCGCTGATCATTCATATAGCGTAAGAGCGTTGTCATCTGGAAGATGACTTTGGTATGTAAAATTTTGTAAAATGAGTACTACAAGATGATGCTGTAAATTGGATTTTATCCAAATGGAAATAGCTGTATTTCCCCAGGACAGAATTCCGTATCTTATGCGTGACTCAGCTGGTGAGTAGTATGCCTGCGTTCGGGCTTCTAGATTTGAGCATCGTTTAAGATACACCATTGCGAAAATAGTGCTCTTAAGTTGAAGACGAAGGACATTTTTATGCTCATGCCGCAGAAAATGCTCATCGATGATTACTCCAAGGTATTTTATGCTTCTGACTTCTCAATCGCGTTGTTGCTAATTGATGATGATTGGTACATCTTTAGTTTGCTTGGATGGAGTTCGAATGTGCTTCACATAAGTTTTAGCCGCGATGAAAACGTCTTGCAATACATGCAAGAGTTTTTGTGTTTTGCAACAATCGTTTTATTCTTGGCCTATAACTTTCTGTTTTATATTTTTTATTGGTATCATCTATCGAGCAATTCCTTCTTCCAAGTAGTTCATCGATAACGTTCCACGATTTTCTCAGATCATTACGAGCTTTTGCAAATTGTTGTTTACAGTATTTTCTTTTTATAAGTTAAATGTTTTTATTTGCAACATTTCTATAATTCTTTTAATGGAAGCGATGGTAGTCTAGTTGACTTATTTTTGATGTAAGTTGTATGTTAGATGTAACTGCCCGTCCATGATGACCAAGTCAAAGTTGTTGACAAATCCGGAGCTCGAATTTGGTTCCAGCTTGTCTTCCTGACTCACCAATGCTGTTGGAGAATTGTAGCCATGAGTGAATGGGTATATGTCTCTTATTTCAATCTTGTGTTCTCTGTGGGACTAAGAACGACTATCTCAAAACTTTTATGAAAGACGGGATTCTGTGTCGGGTTGAGATCTCAATATTTATCAATTTTCCTTCTGCACTTCCGAAAAATTAAAACAATGGATTTCTCTTTTTTTTTAATTTTTTTTTGTGTGTATTAATTGCTTAAATTCCTTTATTATACAGAAATCAATTTGTTTTTGTTCATTTTTGCTTTAAATTTGCATTAAAACCATTTTCATCTTTTTCAAATTAGAATATATATAATTTAGATTTATTAGTACATATATATATATAATAATAATTCAAGAATGAATCTTCTTCCTTATAGTAAATTTTGTATCCCCAAGAACTCACTGCTAAAAGGTCAGTCCCTAGACCCTAAGAATATACATGTGTTTTATGTTTTTCTTTCTAAAAAAAAAATTAAACAAAACGAAACTTATCTGTGCAAGGTATTTATAAAATAAAGTCACCACTCGTACAAGATTAAATAAGATAAAACTCAAATTAACTAGAATAAAAGAGCGGTTTTTTTTTATAGATTATTTAACCCTAAGTCGAGTTGTACATGAAAAGAAAATAGACACACGCAATCTGGGTTGTCTTAATTTAATTAAAATCTTTCTATACGATAATTTGCTTTGTTAAAGTAAAAAAATAAACTAATAATATTAATTGGTCATTTGATAGCGACGCATTTGCTTCTATCATAATCACAAAATAAAAGTTTTTATGCATAAATAGATGTTAGCAGCCAAAATTGAAATTTGGTGCACAGAAATTGTTATAATTATATATTTATATATATATATACTTTTTTTTAAAGCGAATTTAAACTTATGTTCTAACACAAAAATTAAAGAATTGTATATATGTACATGTATTGGCTTGATTATGCATCAATCGTTCGTAAATTGATTGTTTTCGGTTACACGAAATTAAAAAAAATAAAAATAAATGTTATGAACACGCGCACACAAAGTTTATAATTATTGAATTTGTATTAAAAAATAATAATAATAATATATTTTGTACTACTTTTGAATATAGTAGTTGCAGAGCGCCGAATTGGCTCCGCCATCCTATGACATAAGAATTGCATGATGATCGCATTTTTAAATAATATTTTCAAAAATATTTCTCTTACTTTCGTGCCGAAAGTATTTCTCGTTTGATTTTTTTTTGAACTCGTCGCAATTCCATATCTTGTTTGCTCCAATGATCCCTTACAAGTTAATTTGTTTATATATATATATGTATATATGTATGTCTACCCGACTTAATCTAAATTGATTTTGTGTTTGTTCTTTAGATAAATGTTAATAGTTTTGAAATCGTGAAACGTTGTTTTTTTTTTTCTTTTTGTTTGTTTGCTTTATAAATATGATATTACTTTCGTCTCTGCATTTGCTTGTTAAATATTACTTATAATAGTTAGTAAAATTATGGAAATATCATTTGATTGAAATAATTTAACTATTCACAAGGATATATAAATAATTAGTTATTATAATTATTATTTTTCTCATCTTTTTAACTTAACTGTTCATATTTTAACTAATAATACAATTTTTGTTAGTTGTTCCTTATAGTTTTTTTGTCCCTATATTATTTAGAAAAAAATGTTTTTCAAATCACCAATGCAATCTTGTGCTGTGTTTGCTGTTGGAAAACCAAACAACTCGGCGACTTCTCAGCGCAGTTGATTTCTGTAAGAGGAGATGTTAGTGAGGAGAAAAATTAATACGGGGCTTTTTGTTTTATTTGCAGATCAGAATAGTATCGCTAGGATTTCGATGGATCTCTTCGGATTTGTTATTAGGGCTGTCAGTGATTTTCCACATCAACTTACTTGTTTATCTTTGCGAGACGCTTTCCTTAAACTAAGATTTGTGTGGTCGTTTTTAGCGATACAGCCAGACTGTTAATTCCTCGGTAACAAGCGGGCAATGTATCACTCAACATGCATGATTAGTTTTTCAACATCGCCCAAAGAATGGTTCATGCAAGAAATTGAACTGAACCTAATGTTTAAGAGAAACCTTGATGACAATCAAACCACATTGAGTATTTGATTCTGGAGTGCGTTGCCGCATGTTTCGTTTTGCTGAATTTCCATCAATAAACTAATTTTTCAGTCAAACAGCGCCATACAGTAGGCTGGATGAATATATATTTGGACCAAAAGCCTGACCAACTTAAGAGTTTAAATGCAGTAAAAACTTCTTGGATAGGAACTTCGTCTCTTTAATCAATAATATTTTCGCGCCAAAACTTTTGATTACGGCAGTTCATATCACTGGCTAGAGGTGGATTAAAATTGCGTAGCTGGCGCGCTTACCACGGACATGCACAAATAAATGCAATTTTGCGTGATGAATCATTATGCTCTTTTATTAAGTTATTCTTTAAGTTATTATTATTCAAGCCGATGTTCAGTATTGAGATCTGGCAGATTTACCTTAGCTGTCGTTGCCAATATGCAATGCCGCGATTTCTCGGTTTTCATGGAAGATTATTTCGTTTTTTTTTTGTCATTTTATACTTAAATCAATTTTGATTTCAATTCGTTGTTAAAAAACACGCGTTGCAGGACAAACATTGAGTTGATGGCCATGCGAAATGTATCAACATCGAAATCCCTGCGACAAAAAACTGATCTTAAATTTGTTGATTCATGATTCAAATGTAAATACAAAACATAAAAAAAACATTAATTTTGAAATATTGTATAGACTATCGAAATCCTCAAACGGGGAAGATAACGTTGCCTAACAAGATTATTCTACGATATAAATACACTTCTATATTATATTAAGAGCCAATTTTTTGTTGTTAATACTTTGGAAAATACGCAGAGAAATAAGGTGGTTAAGATTTGAAACAGAAAATACTAACTTTTGTAAATGGAAAACAATTTACGAATTTGTTTATGTTTTGTTTGAGTTTTTTTCGCGCAGTAAAACACGAGCACAATAAAAAGTAGAAGAACAACATCCTTATCAATATGGTCGTCCATTTATCTCGGTCTTTGTCTGTTGAATAGATTGTTGATTGATTTTAACGTTAAGAAATTGATTATACTATATGTTTGATATATGATTAAAATGTACAGAAAGGGATAGAATGAGAGAAAGATAGAGAGAGAGGATTAAAATAAAATAATTTACATTCGTCTTTTACAGTTGCAACAAATGGGAATACTATCCGATTGCTAAGTTAAACGTTTATGTTTAAGTTTCTAATGCCTTTGTAATTTGTAAAAGACTAACGACGACTAACCTAAGGATTGAGATATCAAAGTGCAAAATAATTTAAAGCGATAACTTCATAACTTATAACAAATGTAAGGTAGATTATATCGGAGATCATCGACGAGGGTTTCGTAAAAATTAGATTCTACAGTTGCAATTTTGCATTGTGTGTTCGCCTTGTCCCCGAAGCTGAAAAAGTTCGAAGCGTTTCACATTGTTCTGTCTTGGCGGACAATAATCGTCTGCATAAAAACATGGTCAGGCAAATATTTTTCATCATTTATATTTTCGATTTCAGTGAAATTGTTGTTACGAAATTTCAACAGTGATGATTTGCAAAAGTTACATATCCATAAGTGTATATGTTAAAAAGCTAGTAAGCGAGCATACAATTGTTGATCTTACGTGTCACATTTGAATTGTGTTTTGAGTTTAAGAATGCGCGCACACTGCATACTTCGTAGGGTTTGGCTGTTAGTGCGCACACAAGACAACAGTCGGCCGACTGCTCTCCAACGATTCGGCAGCTGATAAGTGGATCTTACATAAGGCGTTCGAAATATGAAAGCATCTTTCAGATATATTATTATTGCTTGAATAATACTACGGAGAAGAAGAATCAAGAAGAGAAACCGACAATTTTGGGAGCATCCAATCGACACGCATTTCAAATTACTTCAATTTGTTCCGTCAAATCTACGATGTCTGTTTCCCCAATCAGCGATGGAGGTGAACTTGATCTTTGAGCGTCAAAGTTCTGAGTAAATTGAGTTATCGGCCAAATCGGTAGTTTACGAGTGTTGCTATAGCATCATTCTTACTTAGTTGTCGGCGTGTACTTTATTTTGAAGGCAATCGTGCACCCTATCAAGTGTGTGGGCGCTATTAAAATTTCTGAAAATGAGTGTTGGGAAGGATAACAATGGAACGGCCGTGGCTAAACCAGTGAATGGATTGCGTTACTTTTAAGCACGGTTGAAGGCGATGTGTATTCCTAGCAAGACTATTACTAGCCGAGATTGTTGCTGAAACCAGGATCCATTTTGTTTTGTTTGGTGACAGTTTGCCTTCTATCAGTTAGTTGCCTCATTCATAGATCCACCAGGCTACGCAAATATGCAGTGTGTGCAGTGAATTGAAATTTTTTCCAGTTCTCAAGAAAAAGAAAAAGTTAAAGTCCGAGAGTTGACTTATTTTATTTCATTTGATAGATTGCCTTTATTCGTTATCATAATCCTCAACGGAGTTTGCTGACTGGAAAGCGTCCTTTGATATTAAAATCTTCCGCGCTAGATTTTTGGAACCATCGTTCAACCTAAAATTTTGCTAGTGCATCTTTATAACAAATGTTTCGCAACTTTTCACAAGCCGGTCTTTCACTGAATCCTTTACGGGAATAAGAGTAAAACTCGATGAAGATGCACAATTTAGTCTTCTATCTTTTTTGAAAAACTTAGTTCAAAATGTTAGGTTTAAGTTGTCAAGTTAAATAGAAATAATCAACGTCGTCTGTTCGACAAATGTGACCCGACTTTTCCGTCAACCCAATCAATTTTGTATTCTTCAATTTTCTTTGAAATGATTATTTCTGGCAGAAAGCGCCAGAAAACTATTGATTTATATAAAAAAAAAAAACACAGGAGCAACGATACTAATGTTTTGAATTCAGAAAATCTCCCCTCTTAAGAGTTAGTTTAAATTCATTTCCTCTCTCTTTTACGTATAAATTGGTTAAAATGTAATTTTTTAAGAGCATATTACCTGAAATACTGATCGTGCAGTGATTGGCGTTGAAATTCAGCCGCCTGTAAATACTGTATGTATGCAATTAATGACGTTAAAAATTTCAATTAAAAATTAAGAAACCTGAAGCTGATCAGCGTACGACATCCGAAGTAAAACATCCGAGTGTGGTTCCCTCGGCATAAGCATATTTGGTCTCGGATAAGGTCCAACATTCGCTACAGAAAAACAAAAAAACACAAAGCGAGAACATTTTTTTAATTTTTACTACATATTCCCATTCGCAGTCAAGTTTGGTGTTAATTTTGTGCGTTTTGTGTTTTTTTTCTAAATTGTCTTAAAACTAAAATATTGAATACAAACTCACGTGGTAGTTGAAATCCGGCCTCCTGTTGTTGCTGTGAAGGCAAAGGCAAATGTAAATGAGTATGAGAATGTGCATGATATTCTCGGGTCAATCGTATCTGAAAATTGTTTCAATAAAGCGAATTTTTTGTTCAGTTTTTCAGTGTATTTTTTTAGTTGTTGTTTTTTTCGATTTTACTATTTTTTTTCTTTGCTTTACATTCATTCGTTTCATTCAACAGACTGAAGCGCGCGAGGATTCTGAGAGTACGTGCTTGCGTACGTCGTAACAACAAAAAGCGTTAATAAGCCAAAAAAAATGGTAAAAGATTATTAATTAGCACACTGTATTCTTTTCTTCTTTTTTTTTTACTTTGTGTGTGTGTTATTTTTTAATGATATCGAAATGAAGTGTTGTGGAATGTTAAATGAATTCCCGCACCTTTATGTTCGTTGCAAAAGCAGAACTTGTCTGTTGATGATTTTTATTACAGAATAAATGTGGGTGTTGGTGTATAGTATGTATAATGTGGGAGTGTATTATGTTTAAAGAACAAACACAAGCAATTAACAATTGGGAGAGTAAGAGAGTAACAGAGTGGAGAGATTTGTGGTTATGGGTTATTTCGCAATTTTGATTTTCCAAATACGATTGATAAGTTAAGACTATCAAAAAAAAAAAAAAAATCGAGGTCGTTCACACTCCTTCCGAAGGGAATATAGTTTACTGTAGAACGTCTCATCTTACCATGTGCTCATTTGGGTCCATTCCAACGTGATGTGGTGGTGGTATTCCTAAGCGTTCTCTTTCCATTTGTGATATAGCTGCTGGATTCGCATATAGCGGGAATTGCGATGGATGCATACCTCTGTAAAGTTGATTTTATTTTAGAAAAAAATTAAAAATATATTTGATTATAAGTAAATAATAACCAATAATAAATGAGTTAACGACGCAATTATTCATTGAGGTGAGATAGGCATTAATTATTTGCACATACTGTTGGGGTAAAATTTACTCTTACTTTACACGACAAACAATTTAGGCTCGTAAAGTGGAGTAAACAGCCGTTTTCGGAATATACCAGTGCAGGTAAATTAAACTTTAAGCTCAGGTAATGGATCGATTTTTTTTTTAAAACAAAAATGACTATGTATATAAAAGTGGGCAAACAATAGTAGTAAAATGCACATTGTAGACCACGAAAAGTATATATGGCTTCATCGATTGTCCCCATATTTAATAATTTGAGGTTTTCTATAATGCCGTAGTATATAAACGCGGCTGTCTTTTGGAGAGCTAGCTTCTATTTAATTTAGTAAGATACTGAATAGGTGTTGTACTGAAAACGTTGTAGTCACAGAGTAGATGTTCTGCTGATCCAATGTTCAGTTTTAACCATTCAATAAATATCATCACGTTCATAAGCTCGTATGAAGATATTCAAGAATTCGTATGAAAAAGCAAAAGTTGAACCTCTTCAACAAATGGTACGGTGCTCATAAAACACCTGGCACCATTATTTTGAAATTTGTTTATGTTTTATGCGTCTTACTTCCTCTAGGTTTCCTAAAGAGTAAAGTAGTTGTCTTAACGTCAACGGCTTCTGGCTTTACCCTGATATTCTCATAATACATGAGAAAAATATTCTTGGGCACTCAAGTCACCATAAAATCTGCATTCGTCCGTATTCAAGAGACCTACCCATCTTGCATGTTTCCCTAAGAGGTACTTGCCAGACAGTACACGCACCGCTTTCTTCAGCTGTATCCTACTTAGATTACACGTTCGAATGCAAGCCATAAGACCTTTGATATCCTGTTTTTTCTTGAGTTTGATCATCTTTGGTTTGTATTTTTTATTGCCATATGTTTAAATTGTATAAGACAGGTGCGGACACTTTGCTGGTCCAAGTAAGCATTGTCTTCTATCTTTTTCATCTCTAATTATTTTACTTGTAGGCCAAATGTTTTAGTTTAACAAAATTGTTTTAAGTCGTGTCACCGAACGTAAACTGTGACCTTCGGTGCTCTTTTTACTCTTTTATTTTAGAACATGTAATTTGTAATTAAACATTTAAATCTTACCTCATTCTATAATACTCCATCCAGTGCGGATCCATTCGTGATTGGTTAGCAGCAGCAGCTGCTTGTGCGTTCTTCAAATCCTCTAGTTCCCTGTAATTACCAAAAAAGAAGCAAAGTTGTCTTCAATTAGTGTTTTTCTCTGATCAAATTCCACAGAAAGTTGTTTTCAAATGATTTGATGAGATGAGAGCGTCTTCTGGCAAAAAAATGTTATGTGTAGTTCTACAGAAAGAGCGTTTTAATGTACGGGGGTGGGTGTGAAAATGTTCTAGGCGTGCATGCATCTACTGTAAGCTCGAACCAAGCGAAAGCAAATTTTTTTTTTTTTAGCTATGAAGAGACGAAATTCCCCCGCGCACTGAGAAACATGCTGTGAAGGAGTGACTGGGTGAATTTGGATTTTTTTATGCATTTTACTGTGTGGAAAAAGTGTCGATGAGAAATTTGGTAAAGTGAAGAAATGATTTATTAAAGCTGGGTGAGGAACTAGGGTGTACAATTTGTTTAAGTGTGAATTAGCGTGTATGTGGAGAGGATAACTTTTTTATGCAGGCATTGTGGTGGGGATAAGATAAGAACTAGCGGTAGGAAGCGCTTTTGCTTTTCGTGAACGTTTCAATTTTCACTTAAAAACTTTTGTTTTTTGTAATTAAATATTAACTGTACCTCTCTCTACTATACATTGGCCCCATTGGGTGATGATATGGTGCTACCATCGGTTCAACAGGGCTGAAATATTTAAAAATAAGATTTTCAAAAATTATTTTTAAATAGTTTCAGGCAATAGAAATGGTTTTGGGATGTTTTTTTTTTTTTGCATTTATCATTTTCAATATTTACACAGAAAAGGGACATGACTCGTTTTTTTTTTGCATTTGACAATTGGAAATTTAGTTTCGTTGGGAAAATCGATATTTTAATTTTTTTTATTTTTCAAAATTTTGATTGCCAATAGAAAAGAATAGTAAGCTGTAGGGGTGAGTGTGTAACAAGAAAGAGGATTCAAAGAGAGGAAGGTTTGGGTTGTTGGAATGAAGTAAGTCAAAACCAATTACAAACCTGAAAGCAACATGTGGTCGTGCGTATTCGGATAACTGCCGCAGAGCAGGTGTGTCAGCGTACGGGGGCTTCAGTTCGGCTTTAAGTTTTGCCTGTTGAGCAGCTTGCTGAGCTGCTTGTGCTTGCTGTTGTTGTTGCTGTTGCTGCTGTTGTTGTTGCTAGAAAGAAGAGTAAAAGTCTGGTGAAGAATAAGTTTTTCTTAAACTTAAGATGGATTTTACCTGTCGTCGTTCCCTTTCTTTTTCGGCAATTTTCCTATCACGCTCCTCTCGCTTTCGAGCTAATTTAGAGTCTGCGACTGGTTTGAATATCAAATCAGTTCTTGTGCAGGAGTTGTAATCTCCTCTGTCAATGTGACGAACAAATCTATAAATGAATCAAAAGTATGAATATTCAATCATCTTTTAAGACAAACCGCGACTAACATTGCTGATTGCGACCGATGGCATTCGGTGTCATCTGGTTTTGCCTCAGGACTAGGTCCTCGGGGTATATTGTGCGTTGGGCTTGGAATCTCAGGCTCTGGATCCGGCTCAATATCAATTGGCACTGGAAATAATAGAATTTTTTTATTGTAATTGCAGTGTTAATGGATTTTCCACAACTCACAGGGTTCCGTTGAGTGATGGCTACCGAGGTTACTGCTCGCTGAATGTGCATGCGCCCGTAAGGCTTCCATATGACTTGTTGGCTTCACGAGAGTAGGTGAGTTGTCTTGGAACGCTGGATGCTGCTGTGATGGATACGCTGGATGAGAGCCCGGATACTGCGACTGCTGCACGACTCCGCCTCCAGCCCCACCTCCGGATCCTGGGCCGCCTGGTCCTCCACCACCAGTTGGTGTTGAACTAGAACTATTGCCACTGTTACTACCCTGTGGCGTCTTTGGTGTGGGTGGTTTAATTTTGTGCTGCATATTTTGCGAATTTTGCTTGTCTGCCGCTGAAGAATGTGAGTTCTCCTCGGGTCTTGTTGCTGTTGATTGCTGGTTCATACCCTGATGGTGAGCCATGACCGCCGCCGGATCCAATGGTCCTGAGGGTGGTGGAGGTTTCATGTAAGCTGTTGGGAAGCCAGGCCCATACGGATGATAGGGGTAGGGCGAATTGAATGGATTATGATGATGTGAATAAAACATTGATGGGTGCAGGAGATGGTGCGGATATGGCGCTTGTCCCGGATGAACACCTATTTGCGGCATTCCTGGACCGGGACCAATTAGAGGCAAAGGAAGTGGCATCTGTGGGTGACGTATCACTGGCGGTGAGGCACCGGGACGCAGGTGTGGTGGAGGTGATGTACCTAGACCGCGTTGGCCCTGAGGCCCATACATTTTACTAAGCGGACTAGCCATTAGAGCCGAAGCACTAGACACGGGTGGTGGTGTCATGTGGGGTGATTGCTGACGCAACAACGCATGACGATCGCGTTCGGCTACAGCCGCAGCAGCTGCAGAGAGGGCCGACGCCGATGGGTGATGACCGAGTGGACTCTGTGGCACTGGGTGGAGAGGAGATTGTCGACTTATACTGCCTCCACTCGGTGACGGTGATGGCGGGCGATGGGAGGAAGAGCCGGACGATGAATTGTGCATTGGCGGACCGGAAGATGGCGCTGAATTATTTTGAACACTAGGACTAGCTCGGCTAAATGCAGAAGATGGCACCGTTGTCGTAGTTTGCGATGATGGTGCGGATGACACCGACGATGGGATACCACTGATGGGGGGCGTCCGCCGACTAATGCCAGAGTCGGATAAGCCACTCATTGAGGTACCTATGAGGGAGAGCGGAGCACCAGGACCACCTGCGCTGCCCATACCTGGTCCTCCTAGCATATGCCCTGGATGATGCACCGGATGACCTTGCATATGCATGTGCGGATGTAGTGGCATTGGATGACCCAACATTCCTGGAGGAGGATTTGACAGTCCAGGCAGAGGCGATGTTCGGTGGGATTGTTGTTGATTTTGTTGCATTTGCTGCTCCCTGCTGTTGTTATTTTGTGAGTTGGGATTACTTTGTGATTCAATCGGCCGCTGTTGAGCTGGTGAGGGAGTACGCACGCCTTGTTGCTGACTGACTGGTGATGGTTGTTGCATTGATGAGGGATGGTGGCTCTGCGGAGGTGGTGGAATACCATGCCCTCCGTGTCCTTGGAGCGAAAGGGGTATACCCGGGTGATGCAATGACTGAGGGATATCTTGGTGTGGTCTATGCAGCGGCGGAAGGTGACCTGGACCGCCGGATTGCAAATGTTGCAAGGAGCTTGGTGGCATTAAAATATTTTGTCCTGAAGATGGTGGCATCAGCATACTCGCCGAAGATGTGGGGATGTTAGAAGGATTGGAATTTTGCGACTGTTGCTGTTGTTGTTGTTGCTGCTGCTGTTGTTGTTGTTGCTGCTGTTGCTGTTGTTGCTGCTGCTGTTGTTGCTGGTGAAGTTGCTGTTGCTGCAACTGCTGTTGTTGGAGTTGATGTTGTTGCAACTGTTGCTGTTGGGAAGCCAATGAGTTCAGCATACTCGGATGTGTCGGCGTCGGATGATGGAGGGACGAGTTGGTCGGCATTCCTGGATGCTGTGAAACCAAATTCTGTGGATGCATGCCGGCGGGCACTGCTGAAGGCATATGGGGTGAGGGATGCGGTGAATGGAATTGTTGTGACTGTTGTGAATTACTATTGCTACCCTGACTATCTTGGTTGGGTGTAGATCTAGATGACGCATCAACGGGACTCTCTGACGGTGGATATTTTCCTCCAGATCCACCACCCTGGGGATCGCCGAATGGGCTACTTTTGATAAGATTCTCCCCATGGTATGCTGATTTGATAGCTCCATCTGGCGGCGGATATTTCAAATCCTGCGGCTGCTGATGGCCAGGTGGCGGTCCAAGTCCATATTTAGCGGTCATTGGATCACCATACTTTAGCATTATACTAGAATCGTAAGGTGAACGTGACAATGGGTGTACATCAGCCTGATAGTGGGGCTTCGGCATTGCAACTGGACTCTGATTTGGATCACCACCCAGTTGAGGATACTTCATTTGATTCTCCTGCGGAGGCAGCTGCTGATATGCTTTGAGATCTGGGATTTTAATGGGTTCATTGAAAGACTTCGGTGGTAGGCCATGCTCCATGCCATATTTAAGTTCATATTTACCCGGCATCTCTTGAGTGTACTTCATTGGCTCGCACGGTGGCGGATATTTCATTTCATGTTGGAACTTTGGTACACCCTCATTCGGTGGATTGTACTTCATGGCATCGTTGTATTTTATATCAATATCTCCAGGATATTTTATTTCATTGCCAGGATTGCCGAATTTGATGTGTCCATCGAAAGGAGGCGGCTGGCTCTCATACTTGTGTTCTTGTGCGTCGTTGATGCATGGCTGCGAGTTGTGAGTCGATGGTGGGAGACCAACCGGCATTCCGGCTGGTGAGATATTTACATTTGGTTTGGCATCTTCGCTCTTGACTTCTATTTTGACCTTGAGGTCTTGGGGTTCATTGCTATTTTGATTGCAAGTGGCATCCATGGAAGACGAGTCTTCCAAAGGCTCTTTCTTAATGTACACCTCCTTCGGAGAGTATTCCATTTGAGGTTGAGGCATCCCCACAGGTGCTATTTGTGCCTGCGGTGGTGGAATACTTATCGGTGCTTGTTGCATAGAAATATTAGTTTCCTGCTTCATGTTGGCGATCTTCGAAAGTATCTCTTGTTCTTTGGGAACATAACCGCTGTTGTTAAGCAATTCTTCTGAAGGAGGAACAACAACAGGAAGCTGCATAGGCATTTCTTGCGATACATTATTTTCATTGAGTTGCTCCTCTGTCTGCTGCGAAAGTTTACCACCTGGATTACTGTCGTCTCCAATAACCTGTTTTTCGACCATTTGCTGTGGCTGTTGATTCACAATCGGTGCTTGCTGGTTAGTCTCTTCGTCCTGTTCAAGTTCTTTTTCCACCTTCACAACATTATCCACAATCGGAACGATCACTTTATCGTCAACTTTTTCATCGATATCCTTTTGTGTAACACTGTCAACACCGACAATTTGTGGCGGTTCCGGTGTATCATTGGTGTTATCACCCTCGTCCAGCACCGAATCCGGCCGACTGTCCGAGTTCATACTCTCAACCGGACTGTCTGACCTCTTTCGCTTCTCCTTGCTGTCATCGGTGATGTCACCGTCCGTGTCGGACCGCTTCTTCTTGTTAGGCGTATCCTGCTTCGCCTGCTTACGCTTATTATTGCTCTCCGTTTTGCTTGGTGTTTTTGGACTACCGCTATCAGTAACTTCAGGCGTTTCAGTTCCTCCTCGTTTTGGTCTCTTACCATTGGCCGCTTGTTCCTTATTATTGTTCTGCTGTTTGTTTCGTGTCCTCATTCTAGATGGTGATTCATCCCTTTTGTTTGTTAAGCTCGAATCACTATCACATTCGCTAACGTCGTCCTCGGTCAGTGAGCTGTTTTCTTCCTTCGAGACGGGCGATGGTCGTGATTCGGTGGTAGCCTGTGGCTCAGGTGTGTCCTCCTTTTTGGGTGGAGTATTACTGGCGCGCGTTACTCGATTGCGACGCAACGACGATTGTCGCCTGCGACGATGTGGGCGATTATTATTTGCGCCTGGGGTTTTCTTCCACAAATAGTAGAATTCAACCAGTTCGGGGGTTTCCTTATGTGGTAATAAATCTTTGTGAATGCGAAAGAAATTCTTGCCAAATTGTCGTAGACCTTTTATGAATTTCTTGGTTTCATCTTCTGTCCATTTCTTGTCAATTCCTTTAGAAACTGGACACTTAACTAAAGCTTGCAGTGCTGTTCCTGTATCGTAACCTGAATCGTGTAGCTGAAAAAAGAAAATGTTTTTACTTCAAGTGCTTTCAGTTGGAATACAAGGAAATTGATTTAATAATCAACAAGAAACATTGGTCTTAAACAATTGTAATAACCATTTACATTTGACAAATGTTAAATATTTGCTTGGACTTTAAATTATGAAATAAAAAAATTGTGAAGCCACTACTAATAAATATAATATTAATTAGAAATAGAAATGACTTGGGAAAAGGCCTCTATAAAAAGAAGACAAAGATCGAGCTTGTAAAAATGGACAAGCAAAAGAAAGCCGGTTCTAAACTGAGACTCTTCGAGTATGTAGAAAATTTATCCGCCGACATTTAAATTATAGCAAAACGAAGTTTTACCGAATAGGTAATGGAGGCAAACATTTATGAACTTTAGGTCCAAACTTATAGGCCTCCACTTCGTATTGCTGAAAAAGCTTTTTGTCATTGTACTCGGGAAAGTGCTGTAGAAACAGAAAAGGGCCAATTATTGCTCGGACATCGCCCTAGACAATGTAAACTGATGTTCTCCTTTTTCACATAGTAATCGATATGAAAATGTTCTTAATCAATAACCAGTGTTCATATATATAAGCTCTCGACAAAAGCATTGTAAAATGTATAAAAAATAGGAAATACTTGCTGCTTTTGCGATCAAATTTAGAGCGCGTTTATTGTAGCCATGTTGTTATTAAATTTTAGTTAATACTTACAACGTCGAGTGCATTTATTGTAGTATCATCACGACTTGCTGCTAAACAACCATCTTCTAAACCTCCATCACACATGCCTACAAAGAATATAAAATTGTTTTTTTTTTATATTAAATGTTAAAACATCTTGTTAACATCATCGTTAAATGTTTATTGTTTATGAAATTAACAATGATTACCTTGAAATGCTGCCATGGAACGTGCTGCACGTACAAACATAATTAAATCTCCATCGGCAACTATTCCAGGACTCCATCGTGGTTCTTCTAATTCACGCTCATCGATTTCTTTATCAACGGGAAAACTTGAAATTGGATTATAATCGGGCAGTTTTGCCTGTGTTCATCCCATCACAAGAGCGTTTTATTATTGATTTGTAAAATATCAATTGATTAGTTTTGAAATTGATTCAAGGACAGTTATTACAATTGTTTTTTTCTTTTTTTTACCAAAATATAGTATATACACAATCATATATACAAATATATTTACTAATTTTCTTATATAATATGCATGATGAATGATTAATGAGTGTAGGGGTTAAATTGCCTATTTACATTGGGCAGTAAGATCTCAGTGAATCATGCATGCTCGACTCAATAAGAAATATAATTGTATTATTCAATACAATTAAATAAGTACTACACAGTTTAAATAAAGCAATTAAATTAAAAAAAAATAAAGTTAACGTACTTAAAAAAATACTTTAGCCAATACTATTATGGGAATAAGGTTTACGTTGAATGAGGTTTGCACGATCAAACGCAACATTGATATTGAGTCGCACTCGCGCAACGAAGGTACCGTTCAAACTTGTAGATATGTTAAAAGTTCATGTTTTACGGAAACCTGGGTCAAGGGAAAGGACCTCAAAGGTTTTGATTCCGCTGGGAGAATCAAAATATGCGGCAGAAACAGACATATCTTTTGACTGCGTCGATTCAGAAGCTTGAGTTTATAACATTTTTAAGGGATCACAGTCAAAATTATGATATTTAATTCGACTTGATGCCACCACGCGAGAAAAAGGGTGCTGACAGACAGACGGACAACACAGTGATACTACAATAGTTCTACTTTCACCTTTTGACGAACGGAACCGTACAAAACGGGGCTTTGATTCAAATATTTTCATTTTTATGGCATGGATATGTATAATAAGATTTGCCAAAAGGGTTTATCCATAAAGCCGGAAGGGTCTCCTCCACAGTTTTGATTTTAATTATCGCTTTCGACGATCTCTCTTAGATTATTTGTAGTCTAAAGTTATTAGATCTGTGTGTTTATGCGGACAACACACGAGGGATGATCCAAAAGTATTAATAATTGAGTATTTCTGGTGGTCCTAAAATCATTTGAAACAGTCAAAGCCATTACACGAAAATGACGAAGAGCGACGCCAGAGCCAGAAACGAGTTGACACTTCAAAAGCAAATCTTAGAAGTTTTCTGATTTTTCATAAGTATATCGCAGTGTTGGGGAAGCTTATAACCGCGAGTTTCTGATGCACGGTGAAGCTATATGACGTTAAGCAGAGTATGTTTTATTGTCGTGACGGAAGAATTCCGAGACATGGATTTCCAGGAATGCCTAATAATTTTGTCTATGGCTGTATTATTAAGTTACAAAAAAAATTTATATTTTCAAATCGTCTACAACAAAACAGGTAAAATTATTCCAAGTACAAAAAGCAGTTCTAAGCAAGCCAAACTTATTTCCAATTTTTTCCTCATATTATTTACAGAACTAAACTTAAATCATATAAAAAGAAACTATGCATGATTCCACCTGAATACATTTGTAACATTATCACAAAATTGTCTATAGCTGCAATCAATTAAAAGCCAATTGTCTTTTCTTTTTAAATCAAACCAAATAGAGAAAGGAATTAAATACGAGGTAAACTAAGAACTCTGCAATTTACAGGAAAACGCATATGAGTCATTATTAACGTTTCACTTTAAGGACATATCAATTTTTTTTTTTAACTTTAAAATTTAAAATACGTTTTCATTTAGACTGCAGATGTTTTTCGTGTTTTGCGCAAACAGCAATAAAATCAAATATAAGCATCATTATAAAAAAATGTTCGCTAATTGACAAAAAGATAGAACAAGTTTTAAATTAAAAAAAAAATTAAGAGGAAAAATTTTGAATTTGAGTCAGAATTTGTTACCGTGAATTTTGTGAGTTATGTACGTACATAGACATCGTTTACCTGGTGGCCGGGACCCACTCGTATTTCTCCTTGAGTGGAGGCCGCCATTACCCTTTAAAAACACTCTTCACGTCCAGTGTTAAGCCTTTTGTTGCCCTTTGTTGTATTCAAAATTAAGTTCTGAAAATAGAAAGCACGGGAAAATTGGTAAGAAAGATAAAACAAAATAAGAATGATTGGTTAACTGGAATAAAGTTTTTGGTGGATCGGTTTTTTCTTAAATCATGCAACTTTCTTAAGCATATAAAATACGTTTTTCACTATGTATGGCCAAATGTAAGCTTCTTTCTTAAAGGAATCTTCGAAGTTGAACGCTTCAGCTTAGTTTGTAGTATTGCTTTTATTTTTTCAGTAAGAAAATTCCAAGGACTACTTCGCTTAAACGGATAGAATAAGTTAAATCGTCTGAATTGAACACTTTTCTTAGGAAATAATTTTCCTAAAAGAGGACGAATCTGTTTAGCGGACACGGGGAGCAATTTAAAATGCGAGTGGCAATGTCGCAATATCTGTTTAAGAATAATGTTGAAGAAATCACATGACAAAGCATCGCCTTGCCCGATTTCAGTGCTTTGACTTGCGTTTCGCTGCAGTTTGGAAGGCAAGGACGTTTTCTTGTATAACATGTTTGCGTATCTTTTAGACCAAGTTTAATTACTCCCACCTCTCCAAACGTATTTGAAAGGGCTTTTTGATTCAATAAGATGCCTAGAATAGTCCAGGGTTAATCAGAGTCTCAGTCGGCCTTTTTTGGAAAAATCCACTTTATTGTAAAGTACTCGGTGAGGGAAAGTTTGATCTAAGCTTATGCTGGCTTAATTGTCATCAAAAAATAACTAATGCGCTTTTGAGTCCATCACTTTTCTTTCAAGCAGTTAATCGAGGACAACAAAGGCGAAAGGAACTTGTCTAGCATGCAGTAGAAACGCGTGTCTGTTAGTACACAGACTTTTAATTTTAACTAATTCTCCTAAAAATAAATAGCTGGCTTCTAAGCGACAAAACAGAGAAAAAACTATGTGAAAGCGTTCAAAACATTGAGTTATTTTTTGAAACGCCAAGAAATTCGCAGACATCCCAACGTTATTGAATCGCAATTTTCACAATGAAATTTATTATATACACTGCTTTAGTGTTGAATAAAAACACAGTTGAGACTGATCATGAATTTCAATAGCCGATATACCCTTGGATTGTTTAAACAATTTCTCCTCGCCTACCAAACAAACCGATAGCTTCAAATAGACAGAGGGAACGGAATATGCAACGTGTGGTGATAATTCATTCAAGTAGTCCCAAATGAAGATGAGAAGTTGGGTGACTGCGAAGAAGAATGCAATAAGAATTTGAGCCTTTAAGGCTCGAAAAAAATGCCTTACCAATTTCATCCAAGCAAAGATCACACCATTTAATATATGGGTTTATTGCTGCCGAATTGGTTTTTTTTTATTTTGATTTGAAGTTTTTTGTAATCAACAGTTTGCAAACGCATCGTTTCATTTTTAGCTGTTATAATCTATCCATTGGCACGACAAAAATGTAACTTATTTATATAAAACGGCGTATTTTAAAGGGTATAAATATTTGTTTTAAATACTAAGAGATTCCACAAGCTTCACTCAAGCTTCACAAGCTGACTTCAAAAAGCTAGCGTAACCAAATTTGTGCATTCCTTCCTCCAAATTTGATTCACATCTAACCGCAAAGCTATGTGCTTGACCTTTTCTTCCATCATTTATCCGCAACTTCATCTTGGCACTTAAAATTCATGTCGAGACTTTCCTCGACTACAACTGACAAAATTTATTTATTTTTTTTTTTATTAGCTGAAAATGTTAACCAACTTAATGACACATCTCTTGGTCGCACCGCATTTTTTCAATCGATTTCGCCGAAGTTATAAACATTTAGCATATCTACGTGCTTTGACCGTCAAGTACACTGGAAGTCATACAAGAAATCTAACAAAAACTTAACACAACTCACGGCATATATTTCCTATTCTTACGATAAAAAATAAAACAAAATAAAGATGTATACGACCCAAAATCAAGTAGATTAGTCTCTTAATCACTCTCAATAAATAAGCAATAATACAATACATTTTATGAGACCTGATGTTAGTCAGTCTATTCCTCCAACTTGATTCCCCTCTGATGCTCTCAGTAGAGACTCATAATACATTTTAGCAATCAATAAATTAATAAAAGAAATAATAATAATAAAAGCACAAAGTGCCTTTAATTACGATTAAATTGATGGACGGCCCTGGTCCTTTTAAATGTGTTCAGTGTGGAAGCAACCAGTAGTAAGTACCTCTTGCCGTCGCCGCTGCCTAATATACTTTGAACATGTACATTCTCGAGTAGGGCATGTCACCATGGTGCCGTAATTATTATTTCACCCCCGTACGACGCTGTTACATAGCTCGTGTAGCTAGCGGCCACCAATATCACTTGGCTCTATGTAGCTTACCTCCTGCTCTTGATGTTTTGTGTACGCGCCTTGTCGAAATGATTCTTTTTTATTTCTGTCTAATTTCAAAGGAAATGGATTAAATTAAGATTTTCAACACTCTCTAAATATGTGGCGTTAGAGCCACTATAAAACAGAAATCATTTCAAAAGAAATATTTATTATTAGGCAGGCGATTAGAAGTACAATTTTAAGAGTCAACAATCCGATAGCTTGTCTACAGTGATTCACAGAGAAACTCAATTAATTTTGGAAGTGTTTCTTTTTTGTTTTTATGTTTATCTTTGTCATGATGTTTTAAAAAATTTAAGGAAAAGAGTCTTCAGTGTGGTGCTTTTATCCGCTTAATTTTACTCTTAGCTTCAGTAGAGAGAAGAATGAAAGTCAAGGTGGTGAGAAGTTGCGCAAAAATTACGCTTACTATGCTCTTTAGAAACGCAGTGTCAAGGATGGTGCCAAAAATGCTGTGCGGAAAATTTTAAGCTCAAGAACAATCCATGGTCCGGCATAATGAGGTTGGAGACTATGTAATAAAGGCTTATATCGAGCTTAAAAAGATGTACGTTAACAAGGTCGGTTTTTTGGGTTCCTTGTGACCTCAAGGCGGTTCATTCTGTTAAAGCAGCTCAGACGGAATCGAGGACAAAGAAAGATATACCGTCAGTATGTTGAAATTTTAAAGATAACTGTTGTTTTCATTACCAAGGCTTGTTTTAGCTAGTTTTTTGGCTACTTATCAGTAGCCAGTAGCTAGTTTGGAGGGTATGTGTTGCCACACAGCATCGCATATCCAATTGTTTTGGAAAAGGTTTCTGGTTCGAAAGTTTGTTCCCTTTAATCGGTTTGGGTCTGGATTTTTAAAGCTTTCTAACATACTCTGAACAATCGGTTGATGTCCCGCGACGATCCAATCGGAACTAAGTGGTTTTTAACTCACTGATTTTGACTATTGTTGAGCTTTTGGAACGCGGTTTTGTTTACCTGTTTATATACAGCAGCACCATGTTTTCCCTGCAAAGCTGATTGGAATGCCACTGATTGTCTTTCTGTCGAATTCAGTTTTTGTACTCTAATGAGAAGTGGGAAGAGAGAGAGAGAATAAGTCGCAGATCAACTTTAACTGAAACTGCTGCAAGTTGATCTGAGCAGCAAACCTAAAATATGTTTTCTTTCCCAGCACCTCTTTAATTTCGAGGCAGTAAAGAAGATACCCTAGACCTTTAAAGTTTATAACATTTGTATATTTTCCCTTAGGATGAAAGAATTCAGTTTCGTAAGTGTGAATAGCAGCCATTGTAGGGTAATGGTTTAACTTCGCAAACTGATAAAAATCGTGACCCGATCTAATCATAGATTCAGCGTTTATTTGCTTTCGTAACTTCCATCAGTGGGCAAACGATGACAAAATTGCTTAATTCATCATCATCAACCTGATGTGATGTTCTCACGCGTGCAATGGAATACTTAATATTACCTCCACAAGTTTCTTGACTTAATAAACGAGGAACGTCCGGAATATGACGAAAATAATTTCGTTAGCGATTTTTCCGGATAGATACGACTTTATCTTTAGTTTCACGGTATACGTACAACTTTTAACTCATGCTTATCGATTTTTGGCGAGGCAATTAACTTATCGCAATAAACACGCAATTGCTCCGCGTTAATTAATAGAGGAATCTAAACAACTAACAGTTTTGTCACTCGATTCTACCGCATAAGTACACATTTTTTTTTTCTTATTAAAATATATTTTAGACTTATTGGTGCTAAATCACGATTAATAAAAACGTGATGCAAGAAAATTTGCGATTCTATAGGAGAAGAAAAAAATTGACGTTGTTTTTAGGCGATTCTTCAGAGGATTGCAATTTGAATTATGAATAAGAAGTCCAGACCGATATCAAGAGCATAGACCTCACCGCAGAGTTTTCCTCGGCATGGGCTCAAATTCAACTTAAAGAATTAAAAGGGACCAATATTTTCATACAAATTGTGCTGCGAACTACTCTTATATTTCATTTGCACAGATCAAGCGGAAGAATTATGTGAACTTAAGATGTGTTTTGTTTGGTTTCTTATTTTGAGTATACCTATTAATCGCCATATATCGATTGACGTGATCATTATGATTATCTAGCAGAATAAATAGCATCACCTTCTTTAACATTTTTTTTAAAGCTCTGTTGGTGCTGAGCAGATGATGTAACAACTATGCCAGGTCTAACAAGTTGGCCAAACTGCTTTTATTGGTCAACCATTGTAGTGAACGCGTCCTAACGGATGATGAGGCATTTACCCAACTGAGCCACTGAATTAAAATATACAATAAAAAGAGGTGCTTTGGGAATATCTTGACATAAAAATTCAAATTAAGCTTCCAAAATCGGAAGAAACAAGAGCAAATTATCGAGGAGGATGGACACGATTTTCTCGTTAAATAGTGGCAAATATTCTGGAGTCCTTGATACCGTGAATGTATACGAAGACAAGTGCTCACATCTTCATCCTCTCTAGAAGCCAAACTGCTCCAAGTGTCCTCAGTCCGCATTATAAATTCAGCCTAATTTATTGACTGGACGAAGGAAATTATAATCGTTACTTAGACTTAAAAATAAGTCGTTATGCAAGCCAATGAAGTTGCGACGGTTGGTACAACGCGATCGCAACGTAAATGGGCATGTCGCACAGTTTCAATCCATACTGTGCTATTTTCGTAGCGACCACAGATCTAAAAAAACATTGTGGGGGAGTTTTGTGTTGTTTTCCGAAAAAATGGAAGTTGTGTAATTCATAACATCATTCGAACTGCTTGAACAACCGCCCTATTCGCCTGATCTAGCTCGGACCGACAATTACCTCTTTCGTCGGCTCAAGGAACACCAACGGAGCATGAAATTTTAAGATGAAAGGGAAGTGCTGGCCGCTGTTGAGGGGTTTTGGGCGAATTAAGACAAAGAAACCTGTTCTAAGGGTATCCTGGGTTTGAAAAATAAAATGGACTAAAGATTGAATGCTTACACCTTGGTTGACATTAATTTTAATTACTTTTTGATCTCCCCACGTATGTAGCGATATGGATCCAATTAAGCGGATGGATATCTACGCTTTGGATAAGAAAGACCTCACTGTACTTAGCGCACATAAGTGGTCAGAAATATCGGCAAAACGCAATTGGAGGCAACTAGTAAACGAGAAATAGGTTGGTTTATGCCCGTGTCGACCTCAAATGTGTACGGGAAACACAGGCTATCGCTTCGGGGTACAGATTCATGACGACCCCATCATTTGATCGTTGCCGCAACAAATTTTTAAGGTGATAACCTGGATTCCATGTTTTTTCGTGGTTCTTTTTCCTAAAAGGAATGAACAGCTATTTGAATTTCGAATTATGCTATAGGCTGTTTCAAGTGCAATCTTTAATAGAATATCACAACAGATTGTGTTGAACAAAGCTCAGAGTAAAGTAAAAATCAATTGTACGAGTGCAAACAAATTAATGCATTTAGAAAACGTGATGCTGCCACTCTCCACCATTGAAGCAAATCGCTTCCCTGACAAAAGCGTTGCAGCACAGCTTAGCTACAGATGCTATTCAATGAATTTCCCCTAAATCGCGACGAGAAATCGTTTATTCAAAATAAAGAAACACCATTCAAAAATTGAGTTCTTCCCCTTATCAAAAAACTGAATTGACTGCCTGTATACCTGCAGCATGTGTTCGCTTGGTTGTTCCTTCTACACGCCTGCTCAACCTTCCTACCGGCCGCCCGCCCGCCAGCACGACGGCACACAGTGTGTATTTCTTTCAACAACTCAATCGGAAGATAAGTGTAATAATTTTTGATTTTTCCTTTAAGACTACCGACAGCACAATTTGTTGTTTATTGCTGTTATTACTCAACTAAATAATTAGTTGTTTGACTTTGTAGATAAATTAGCACCGCGCTACAAATTGTTTAAATGCTGACTCTCTTCACCCACCCACTCGTCTATTTCTGAATCTGAGTTTTGTTTTTCCATTTTCGGATGTTGCTCTCGAGCGAGTCCTCCACAATTAAGGACCCTTTTTTTTATCCCTAATTATTCTAAAAATCATCCCTCATCTGAAAGCAATAAAGAAAAAAAATAAACACAGAAAGAAGCTTACATAATTCCACCAAAAAACAAAATATTCCATAAACAATTGAAAAGTTTAAAAATTAATTAACTAAAAAATAAAAAAATATATATATTTATATATATAATAAATATTACCATTAATCTATTTGTTAAGTATTCCGCTGGATGCTTGAAACAACAATAAGGGGGAAAAAGGAGAACAAAAAAAGGAAGTTGGAAATGCGCTTCCTTGCGAATAATATAAACGTGAAGAGGGCGACGAACGAGTGTGTGCAAAGTGTTGTGTAGTTAGCGCGCGCAAGAGAGATAGAATGAGCAACGACGACGACGACGACGACGATGAAGACGACGAAACGAAGATGATGATGATGATGATGAAAAGGCGATGATTGATTTGTTTGATAGGCGCACAAAAAAGGGGGGCGGCCGAGACTCCTCTTCCTCCTGATGCAGCGTATTTTGCTCTGCGGTTTCTGATCCACTAGTTTTTTTTTTTTTATTTTATTTTCTTCTCTTTATATTATTTTCCCACAAAAAATTGAAAATCTCAATTAAAAATACCAACTTGCGCGAGTCTAGTCGTCGTAGCAGCTAAAGCCTAATTATTATAGCCAGAGCAGCACTAGACTCCCTCACTACTTCGATAGCACTTGACAAACGAGAAAAATAATATTTATTCATTTCATTTTGGTATTTTTCTTTTTTCTTTTGTTAGTTGATTTTGATTTGATGGATTCTTTTTGCTTTTGCTTTTTTTTTTTTTTTTTTGTTAATTCATTTCCAGATGGAACACTGAGTTTTGGACACTTGAATTTGTTTTGCACATTCACTTGATCGCACTGTGGATGGGGATTTTAAGTGTTTTTGTATTGTTTGAGTGGGAAAATAGTTTGATTTGGAAAAGAAAAATAGAAAAAGTTTTCTTTCAGAGAGAACTATTAACAAAACAGGCGACCATTTTGATATTGGATGAAACGCTTAACGTTAATGTGAAGTTGGCTGCGATTTCATTGTGTTGGTGTTGTTGTGTGCGAGGGAGGTTTGTTGGTGATTTGTGCATCGGATAAATGTGACGGGGTTTGTTCGTAGAGTAGATAGGATTGAAATTACTTTCTATTGACAATATTTACAGTCGAAACTTGATTATCCGGGCTGTATTTCACGTAAATGCTCTTTACAGATAGAGATATACAAAAGTCCAACTGTGGTATGCTCAATATTTTTTTTAAAGAATAAATTAATTATCAGTTGATCATTTGACCATTTTTTCAGTTTTAAAATTAAAAATTTCTTTTATTTTTTTAGTTGTCTCTTTTGTATAAAGGAGCAAGATCTACTTATGCTGGAAAACATTTTGGTTGCTGTGAATCAATAATATGTCATAACACGAATTGTTTTAATAGAAAAAACTGAAAAAGCGTTGCTAGTCAGAATGGAGAAGTTTCATGATGTTGCAAATATTATATTTAACGTTATAGTATCAATATATAAACCAAAACTAATAAATTACTGATTTTTTTTTAAATCCATCAATAAATGACTGAGAAATAAACCATTGAAGCTTACGCATTTTTGCATTTTCCGATTCGCCTGTGACATCAGTTAGCCCGTCCGAGATCGTCGTTCCGCAATTATTCAAGTGTTTCGTTATTATTTGTTTCGTTTTCGCGCCAGGGTCCTCGCACCGTTTGCTGTTATAAAATTATAGTTCTATGCTTTTTTTTATTTCACTATAATGGAAGAAGGTTTCGCAAAAGGACAAAGTGATAATTTGCCAAGCATTGACATAGACACAGTGATGGACTTCGTTACATACTGCACACTTCACTTCCTTTTTTCACAAATCTGGTTTGGCCTGGGATAATTTCATCTTGGGTGTGCAGGCCTAATAGGTATATCAATCAGAAATAGGCAGCTAGTATGAAAAGATACATAGGAACTTACATCAAAATGATCTTCACACACATATCTAGTGCTTTTAGGTCCAATCAAATCACGCCTCATTAGTTTGTACCACTTTTTTTCTTTTTTTCACGTCATTTGGTACACGAAAAAATATTTTGTTTGCAGTTTTAACTGTCGAGCTTGGACACTTCGGTACTATACAATATTTGTACGTGTATTTTTTAATCTCAGCCATTGTCTATTAACAAAATATTTATCAAAAACGACACGAACGGCGCAAGTGACTACACACCAATGAATTTGCAGGTATTCAGCGAATACGAGCCGGCGTCGTTAGAGTCTTATGACGTCACAGCTTGGAGCGCTGTGTTACGAAATTTTTCTTGCAAGCGCAACTTCAAAGCCCCATAACTTTTTCATTTCTATAGATATTTTAACGATTCTTTCACACTTCTGTTGCATTTTACTTAAATTTCAATAATTGCTTAAGCTTCAAAGAAAGGAGAAGCTTAAGCAATTGGATGCCCCGATCTAGCTTTCAACGCTGATGAAACTGGACTGTTTTGGAAAAAAAATTCTCGCGCGAACTTACATCTCAAAGGCACGTGATTTTAAATCAGCAAAGGATATAGTAACATTCGTGCTTTTTAGCAAAGCATAAGGTGATGGAATACTAAAGTCCTTGCTCATTAATCGATCTCTTAGATCACGGGCACTAAAAGGAAAAGATTAAAAAAAAATGGCAATGCATTGGATGGCTTGTGTAACATCTGCTGTTTTCCATGACTAAACTCTGTTCAAAAAGTAGAATTTTATATGAAGCAGAAAAGCTCCATCTCACCAGCATAACGAACATTCAAATCTTCAGATACTGTTTCCTTCACCTAGTAATTCAATGAGCATTATTCAATCACCAGGTCAAGGAACATTACGCTTGAAAAATAAAATGTAAAACGTATTTCTTTATTTATGATATTTCGGAACAAATTGATAGTGAGTGAGCAACAGTTACCGTCGTTTTGAAAAGGTTTTCGATTTTAGACTGTATAAATCATGATACTTCTGCTATCAGTGAAATCAGAGGTCGAATTACGACATCAGTAGTCGAGCAATACGTGACTGAATTATACCCATTTGACATCTTACGATATCGAATGGTGAGTATCGAAATTTGACATTTTGTCATACCTGATCGTGCATTTTTTTACTCGGTATCATTATTGCTGACGGATGAAGTTGTTTTCCGGAGAAAAAACAATATGTAAAAATATTCCTTTTTGTTGTTATTTTTTGTGTTTTTGCTTATGAGCTTAAATATATTTAAGGTCGATGTTGAATAAAATTTACTCCCTGCAGAAGGAAATTTGGGGGAACTTTATGAGATGTCTATCAATGAAGATAAACTCCTGAGCCAGCATGTGGATTGCAGGTTGCGGTTGAAGGAATATATGCAATAACGTTCGGAGTAAAAACAATGTTTATTTACAAATAAACAAAAACTGTCCATAAATCAATGCGTTAGACACTTAACAACTGTCTCTACTCAGTGTAGTAGAATATTTCTTGTACTATTTTCAATGAGCATACGATATGTGAGCGTTCTTATGTGATTATCCCAATCTAGTTACTCGATCACACGATATCGTATGAATTTCACTTACTCGTTAACTGATGTCGTAATTCAACCACAGACGATCAACTTTAAATGCCTGCTGAAAAGCAGTTTGGTCTGAATGCGTTACAAAAGGGCACTGCAACTATTCGAACATACAAAAATTTCTACTGAAATGGCACATGCAATTTGTGGCGAAGGTTTTGAAACCCTTGACGAGATTATTGATAGAAAAACCAAGGTGATGATGGTATTTTTGAAGAAGAAGATAAGAATCCTTCCCCACTCACTGCTAAAATAGTTCGAGAAGATCTTCAAACTTGCAAAAAATTTTAAGCGTGCATTCAAATTCAAGCGTGAGCTGATTAACTGCATTTCTGAGTATCAGGAACTATACGAAAAATTTTATACTTTTATAAATTTGATTTGAATTAATTGAACACTTTGTACTCCACGTTTCTTCAAACAGTTTACATCGACTTTTCTATACGGAAACTTTGGAACATATCTCATAATAAACAATGTAAGTTATCTCTTTTTCTGTGCGATTTTTTAGTTTAATCCCTTAATGAAAATAAGGGAACTATTCACGTCATCTCACTTATTTTTATTGATGGATCATTCGAGTCCATCCATGACCTTATTTTGTTGATATTTATATTTTCTCTATAATTCATAGTTTCTGAAACCTCGCAAGTTTTAAATGAAATAAGAATTATCGATATGGTAATATTTTAAAACTTCTGCCTTTCCTTCTTCTCCATTTTCTCGACAAAGGAAACTGCACCGAACATTTTTCATAACGATAAAGTGATAAAGAAATTTCAGGAAATTTTAATTTCGAGCAACTGAGAAATCATTCTGCTTTTCTAAAGATACTAATTTTCAAGCTTCAACTACTATTTGAACAGTGTTTTTGTTAAACAATTTAAGGTAAAGAGTTTGGGTAATTCAAGCTTGATTTTTGGTTTGTTAATTACTGGAAACTGTTCAGGGTTTTATGTAACAAAGCTGCCTTCAACTAGTGTTCATATGTTCCTGCAGTCAGAACGATGGACCGTTCGACCTTTGACGTTAAACTCGTCAACTGAAACCTCGTCATTGCATCCCAACTCCAAGAAAAGACTGGCTTCAATAGGGGCATTTTAAATTTACTAATTTCTTTAGCTCTTTAGCTTTTTGATTGATTTTAATTCATGAATTCCATATCCGGAGGCTATGCTTAGTTTGGCATGACAAAATTTAGCCTTTTGTATTATCATCTTCTCTTAGCCGGAACTCCTCTAAATCCTTGATGACGAAACCATTCGTCAATATCTTGAGCAAAGTATTTTTGTTTCTTTTATGAATACTAGAATGAATGCCGTTTAAGAGTTAAAAATGGAGATAATCCCAGTTGAAAGGCTTTCTAAAAAAAATCTCGTAGATTCGAGTTTCAACTATTGTATAGTTGAAATTCGAATACATTTATCATGGAAAAAGTATGAAGATACATTGGACTGTGGTAAGGTTTTAATCTCGATGTGGAGCCCATTTTCGCTCATTTCGTATCGTATTGATTTTTTTATATTATTGGGTAAATTGTTGAATATTGTAAAGCACTTCGAGAGATCGACGAATTTTGGAGCTGATATTGTTGCGTATTTTTAAATTACCTTTCAAAGCTCACTTTTACTAGTAAGAGCTATAGTATTGATTTTATTCCTTAAAAGGTTGAAGAAACATATTTTTCTCAATTTTTTGCATATGCAGTCGTAAAATTTTAGGTCTCTAACGACTTTTGCTCTTGCTTATTTAATTCTTTCAACATTCTCATAGGTACGGACCTATGCGGTTTATTTCAAATCTACTCGAAGCTTCACAATTATTTCGAATTGTCATATCTGAGGTTTTCTGTTCTCTTTATTTAAGTTTGTTCATTTCAAACCAATTTCTCTTCCTCTTTTATTTGACATTTGACTAATGTCTTGCTCGGCGTAAATCAAGGTATCGTCTGCATGATCTGAACTTAATTCCCGGTAACCCAACCTTCGGCCTCGGTCTTAGGTTCGGCCGAAATTGAAGACAAAACTTAGTTATTTCGTTTGAAAAGCTCAATAACGGACTTAAAACTCGCACGAAGTTAACCTTGCGAGTCAAACAATAAACTAAGTTTGCGTAGGTAAGACTTAATGCAATCTCACCATGCTCCAGAGTTTATATTGGTCACTCCACAACTTTTGGAGAAAATATCCCCCTCCCAAAAGCTAAGGACTACAAGGTCTCAAAAACAAAATTCTACTCCAACTTCGAAAACCGAACGCCGTGGTGGTTGTCCGTGGCTTAGGGGAAAGTGCGACATCTGTTGAGCTTGAGGACCCAGGCTCAATTCCGGGTAAGACCATCCAGTATTTTGCCTCGGCACAACACCTTGCATGGGTACAACTATCAAGATAACGAAGCTGGGGTTTCGTCGATATCCACCGCCTCCATCACGATATCCACCGATGACTCAAAACTGGAACACAAAGTGGAAGTTTATCTTGGAATGGAAGTCTGAACTCTAGACCGCAAAGTGTCTGCTGTATAAAAGCATTTCAGCAAAGGAAATATTTATTTTCGCCGGCAGCCAATATGCCATAAAATCTCTCCCTAGGCTTGACACTACATCTAAGTCAAGGAACGCCGGGTATCGCTTAAGGAGATAGTGGACTTTCCCAAGATTCACCTCTTCGGGTTGTCAGGACATAGGGATATACACGGAAACTGCAGAGCCCAGATGCTCCTAAAAATATATTCACATCCCGTTAGCTACGGAGCGCGCAGTCAAATTATTTCTGCAGATACTGCATAAGGAGAATATCACTCACCGAATGCCCGGTCATTGCAAAATCAAGACGTAGAAATCTTCATATGTTCCCATTTCCTAACAGCTTTGCGCCAACTTGCAAAAGCAAACCCAAGAGACCTCGCCCTGTTCATTAGCGAAACAAACTAGTTCCCTCCATCTTCCCCTTCTTCACCAACCAGAAGGAAACCCTCTAAAAACCCATTTCCTCCCCACATAGGTAGATACGTTAATCCACATAACCTTCGTCGTATCACAATGGGCCAAAACGCTGTGTGCCTTTTGGAAGGCACTGTTACTTAACCTTACCTAACCTATAGCCGAACGACGCACTACAATGCACGGTTTCGGTGCCGCCGAAGTTTCGGCCGGTTTTTTGTCGGAACTGTGGCCGAATACAATTTTTGGGCGGAAACTGGCCGAAACCGAAATCGAAACTTCGGTCGGCCATTACTTCGTAGAGAACTATTTGCAGTTCTTTACGCACAGCGTCCTGATGTCACCTCCGGCATTAATGGTTAATAATGCAGTCTTAAGTGAATGTTATGGCCCTTTGTGATTTATGTATGGATCCAAATACGTTTTAAGATGAACACGGACCTAGTCACAGACACATGATACTCGATGTCTTCGCACCGTGGACGACCCACCTATTCTTTGCGTAACGTCTTGTTTGATTGCCTCGGCATTATTTGACGACTAGTTACTTACACTTACTTTATGGAATCTGTCCTTGATGCAATAAACTCAACAATACCATTTATAATTCAAAAACAAGCATTATGCAATAACTTTTATGACTAGTCGAACTGATATAAGGTCTTATATAAGGTTTAGTTTGGCAAGATGCAATTTAGTTGTGCAATAATTTAGATGCAATGAAGCTTATAACAGTCAGTTAGTTTTTCGTTTGTTAAAGTTTTCAAGCTAAAATTTGAGCTTCATTTTTTTTAGAGGGTTCTGGTTTTCGCGTTTGGCATCTACACGGCTTATGCCTTATGCAACACTTGTTCGGCAGTAACGGGTCTAGCGTGTGTTGCCAATGACCAATTCGAGGTTTGTGTAAATGGTAGGTCCCACGTGGAAAAAAAGCCAGACTTAAATTACTCAACTCAATTTTTGTTCTTAGGCATACCGACGGCACCTGCAATCCAATGTCCGACTGGAACTGTATGCTCGGCTGGATCGAGGGTTTGTAGTCCTCAAGGATCAGTTCGGCCTTCTTGTAGCAGATGCAGAACATGCAGTACTGTAAATTCATTCGCATGCTTAAGTAATAAGACCTACGCTATGTGCATTGGAAGCGTCGTTCTGGACTCGATAAATTTCACATGTTCCGGCTCACTAGTGTGCAACATTGATGCCACCGAGCTGTGTGTGGATCCGACTGTAACAGGAGTAAGGTTAACAATATCCAATTAGATCGTACGCAATGAGTTGCTTTCTATTCAAGATTGGGTCCTCTTGTCCATCAGTTTCAACAGGCGCATCTAATCCAGCTCCGACAACTCCCGATCCAGTTGTTGATCCACAAGCTTACTGTGCTAGTGTGTCGTCCTCTGGCCGCTACGAGATTACATCAGATCCAAATTGCAAGCAGTATGTCCTTGTTTTGCAAATCATAAATAATACGCTGCTATTTATTTTAGGTACATTTATTGCACAGTGTTCAATAGCACCTGGATAGGAAATTTATACGAGTGTGTTGGAACTACTTACTTCAACGCCACTTCAAGGCTATGCGGTGTTGAAGTACCAACAAGATGTGCCTGAAAATCATTTACTTCCTGAAAACAACATTTAATTATACGAATATCATTCAATCAAAAATATGTCCTTTTAATTTTTAAAAACTTAATGCTGGAATGCTTGTTCGACATTCCTAGGGAACAGACTAGCGAAGGTTTTTCGGGAATTTTTAACAAGTTTTCCATGAAATCCTTAGTTTTGATTTTTTGACTGAAACCAGTATTTCGAACGAAATGGGATTTAATTTTCCTACCGCAGCTTGTCAAACGATTTAATAAAATGACAAATCTTGAAGGAATTGACAAAGTGTGTGGTAAGCTTGGTAAGTGGAATGTAACCGATGCCGACGGGATAATTTTAGACACAACCATGCAATGACTGACCAAGTTGACTCATTCATGTCGCACCCCTTCCTTGATGCCTTTCAATTCTTTAACAAAGTGCAGCATTAAAACTTGAGGAATAAGCTACGCCACAAGTTTCTGACGCAATTGTCTAGAGTAATAGAAAGCTTTCTAGGAATTTTCCATCGAAGTTACACAAGGAAGTGTGCTTGTGCCGGTATTGTGTTTGATGTACACGAGAGAGTTCCGTCGAGAAGAAGTTACTACTTGTACTACTATTTGAGATATCGATGGATTGATTTGGCAACTTAAGAGATAGAAAAATCCTTGAACAAATTATGCGAATGGACAAACTCTTGGCCAATCGTTCTCAATGAGCCCAAGTCAAGGACATGTTAATTTTACACATGGTATTTTTTTCAAAGTTGGACTATTCCGTGAATACTGATTCTATCATACACAAGCAAGTGCCTAAAGCTATTGGGTAAGTAATTGCGGATTTCACTCATAGACGGCTTTAGTTGAATTTTAAGGTTTGCTGACGGAATCGAAATGTCAAACACATTTTGTTATTTGATAGTTGGTACTTCAACTGTCAATCAGTAAAAAAATGTTTTTGAAAATTATGTGCTGTTTATGGTGACGTCTTGGTTTGCCAAATTTCGTTCTTGTGTATTTTCACTCAAAGATGAAAAACACTCTGGTCGTCCAGTTGAAATTGATGACGACCAAATCAAAGTAATAATCGATTCGGATCATCACAGTACAACGCGAGAGATTGCAGAGAAGCTTCATGTATCACATACATGTATTGAAAATCGCTTGGTACGAAAACTCGGTACATGGGTTCGTCATGAACTGAAAGAAAATCATTTAACAAAACGCATTAACATCTGCGATTTGCTAAAGAAACGTAATGAAAATGATCCATTTTTAAAACGATTGATAACTGGTGATGAAAAATTGGTTGTTTACAACAATGTCAATCGGAAAAGATTGTGGAGCAAGCCAGGTGAACCAGCTCAAACAACATCAAAAGCTGAGATTCATCAAAAGAAAGTTATGTTATCAGTTTGGTGGGATAACACAGGGATTGTCTACTTTGAACTTTTACCAGCCAACGATCAATTCAGATGTTAACATTGAACAACTAACAAAATTGAACAATGCAGTTGAAGAAAAGCGGCCCGAATTGACAAATCGAAAAGGTGTTGTATTCCATCATGAAAATGCAAGGCCACACGCATCTTTGGTCACTCGGCAAAAATTATTTTGAGCTTGGTTGGAATGATGTGCCACATCCACCATATAGTCCTGACCTTGTACCATCTGATTAATTTTTATTTCGTTCTTTGCAAAACTCCTTGTATGGTAAAAATTTCAATAATTATGATGATGTCAAATCGTACCTGGTTCAGTTTTTTGCTGATAAAAACCAGAAGTTTTATGAGAATTATGATGCTGCTTGAAAGATGCCAAAAGGTCATTGCTCAAAATGGGCAATACATTACAGAATAAAGTTATTTCGTTCCATTAAAAAAATGTCTTTTATTTTCTAAAAAAATCCGCAGTTACTTAGTTGCCCACCTGATATATGGCCTTCAGTTGTTAAGTGTCATTCAATTTACTGTCCGGACTTAAAGTCCATGTTTCAATCACATCAATTATTAGAGAAATGAAAATAGGGCTAGAGAAGTATTATTTCCAGTCGCTTTTGTGTAAAGGGCAATAGCTTCTAAGCCCACTGAACAATTACTGCGTGAGTAGGAACTTTATGATCCTTGTGTTAGCGAATAATCTGATATTTTTTTGTACGACAGTCTTCTTCTTAAGCGACTGATCCCCACTCGTTGAGAACGTTCTAAAAAAAAGATAACCCAAATAATTTACTTGAAGCGTTCCTAATGACGGTAATGTTGGCTTTATCTGTAGAAAGTTTTATTGAAATACTATACTTTTAAAACGTCAACTCTTGGTAACATTCCCAGTGATATCAATAAAAACAAGCCTCATCACGATGCTGAGGCGATTAAAAATCGGTTCAACTTTCAGCTGTTTTTCAGCCCATTCCTGCCTTGGTATAAATGTCATAGATACGTGCCCAGTCTGAGAGTAGGTTTGACAGATGGTCCTGTTGAGAGTTCTAGACATTGATTACCGCTTGATTACCGAACATACAAGTGTTTGTGCAACTTCAACTGATCCTTCAAGAAAGTTATGTTGGCCTTAGATATATGTCACTACTTGTTGTTACCTTTCAATTGTTTTATGCTTCGCTCTGTGACGTCTGCACGATTGAAGGCAAGCAAAGTGACAGATGTCTATTTCTCTTAATAACGGGTTAGTTATGTATGAACTTGATTTTATTTCTCCAAAAAAATGACTGCCTTTCTAAACATAGAAAGGATATTAATTGTTTTTATGCACATCGCGATGGTACTTCAACACCGCATATCATTGATATGGGATTGAAGAGTGTACTCCCAGGACACATGTATACATTTCCTATCCAAGTGTTATTCATCCGCATGCAAAAAATGTACCTTAAATAAATATCAAAGAATTGTTCATATTTTATAATGTAAAAAAGGAACTCATACTTCTTGCATGTGGGATCCGATGTGACCTCGTATCGTCCAGAAGTTGCTACACTTGCGCAGTAAGCCTGTGGATTAATGGTTGGATCAGGGTTTGTCATACATTTTGTTCCCATTTCTATCGATGGACAGGTGAACCCGATCTAAAATGAGAAGAACCAAACCGATTTAGGGTACCTTTTGACTGGAATAGACCTGTTGTCAATCTTACTCCTGTTATGGTCGGATCAATACACAGCTCGATGGCGTCAATGTTGCACACTAATGAGCCGGAACATGTAAAACTATAAAAGTCCATAACCACGCTGCCCATGCACATAGCGTATGTATTATAACTTAAACATGCAAATGAATTGACAGTGCTGCATGCTCTGCATTTGTTACAAGAGGGTTGGACTGATCCTTCAGGACTGCAAACCCTCACGCCAGGCGAGCAAAAAGTTCCTTTTGGACATTGAACCGCAGGTGCCACCGGAATGCCTACGGCCAGAAATAGAGTAAAGTATATTCGCCTAAGTTTATTTTCACATGGAACATACCGTCTACACAAACCTGGAAGTGGTCATTGGCAACACACGCTAGACCTGTGACCGCCGAACAAGTGTTGCATAAGGCATAAGCCGCATGGATGGCAATCGCTAACACTAGAACACTCTGAAAAAATAAAGCTCAAATTTAAACCTGGAGCCCTGCACAAACGTTAAAATATAACTGACTGTAATAAGCTTCATTGTTTCCAAACTATTGTACAACTAAATTGGATCTTCGAAAACTAAGCCTAATATAAGTCTTCTAATCAGTTCGACTGATCAGCAAAATATTTTTTTTGTGTCAATATTTCAGATGGCAGATGGAATACTGATTGTTTTTAACTTCAAGATGCTTTCTAGACATTTTCAACAACAGTTGCTAAATCAGAAGCCTGTTGTCCAACATATGGTCTTATCTTTATTCGTATCTTTGTACTTTTTGTACTACTTTTTCAACTAAGTTCATGAAAGCAACCTCAAGCTATATGAAATCCAAAAGCCAAGGAAAATAGGAGTGGAGTGACTGCCGACGAGTTCATGCAAAAACATAGAACTTTTAAACAAAAACATGTTTTTTTTTTAGCTTTCGGCTTCTCTTAAATTTATATTTAGAAAAAAAAACGTTAAGAGATCTTTATAGTCCCAGTTTATAAGAACGTCTCTGCTTCTCTCCCGACCATTAGGCAATTTTTACAACTTTTTTGCAAACATCAAATCAACACTTAAGCACAACGACCGGTCGCTTCTGCGGCACACATTTGGGTGATTGTGTTGAAGAAAGTTCCTTTGGGACACTCATACACATTTCCTGTCCATTGATCATCCGAAACGATGCAGCTGATGTACCTTTAAAATTTATCGTTATGAAGTCAATTTATAAACCAAAATCGACTTCCTATCCTTACTTTTGACACCCTGGATCTGTAGAGACATCATAACGTCCTGGGTACACCTTGAGCTCGCAAAATTCATTAGACTGTGTCTCGGGATTAGGAGTTGTTGTCGTTGTTGTTTCTGGAGTCGAAGTTGTTGTAATCGGCTCTTCCCATGGACACGTAGCACCCAGCTACAAGGTAAACCATTTTTTACTAAGAATAAAAAAAAAATGTGCATCATTATCTTACCCCACTTTGAGCCCCATCAACGCACATATTCGGTGAATCAACATTGCAGACAAGTTCACCGGGACACACATATTCCATTGATTCATCTGGAACGTCTCCTCCATAACATAGTGTGAATGAATTGTAACTTGAGCACGAAAATGTTTTGGCAGGATTACATGTCTTACATCGAGCGCACGAGGAAGGCGCACTGCCTATAGGAACACAGACTTGAGCATTTGGCGTGCAGATATTCCCTTCAGGACAAACAATTGGAGCCGCCGACGGAATGCCTTTTCGACAAAAAAAAAAAATTCATAAGCCTTACTTGATTTGAAGGAAGGTATTTTAAAGAATAACTCACCATCCTTGCAGACCTTGAATTTATTCTCTGCAACACAAGCTAATCCAGAGGCTGCTGAGCAAGTGTTACACAGGCTATTTGCCATATAGATGGATCCAAAGATCACTAGAGCTACCTAAAAAAGGAGAGGATTTTAGGAATAGGAAAACTCGAACAATCTCCGCTCTATATTGACTCACAAAAACAATCTTCATGTTTGTTTTTTTTAACTCAAAAGACTTGATCTAAAGCGTATTTAAGGAAGTAAGAAAAACAACTGAGGGCGTCAATACCACCTTCAGTCTTATTTATATAATGTCTTATCGAAACCAATTTCATGCATCAGTGTCCTTCCGTTCTTCTACAATTGTATTTGAAAAACAGATGTTTTTGAAATAAAACAATCAGTTTAATGACTATTTTCTTGAGAGTTCCGTACAAGTTGTTCTGTTTTCTTGGAACAAATTTGAATTGCAGGCGATAAGGGTTAATGAACTGAAGCAGACTGTAGAATTTCGCCACCCTGAAAAGAATAAAATTTAGGTCAAATAAGTCATTTTTATAACAAGCAATTCATTTTTAACTTTTAAAAGTCACGCAAAAATAAACTTCACGTCACAGCTTCGCTTAGAAGCGTTCGTGTATGTTTCCTCGAAATTTTTAAGTGAAGACTGAGAAGTTACGAGTCGATGTATAGTACATGTTTTCTTGTTTGCTCACATTCAAGTGAGTCGGAGGATTTAACTCCCTCAAAGGCATGAAAGAGTTCAAAAATAGTAAAGTGGTGATTCGATACATCTTACAGCAGAAGCCTTTCACGGTCGTAAACCCTGCGAAGTTCAAGTTGTCACAAAGCCTCACCATGACACCGCTAAATGGTGAACTTATGTATGCAATGAACTTAGCTGTCGAGATGGCGGTTGTGCGTTGGATTAACATCCTAAAAACGTGTTAAAGACATTATGAGTTATGAGAGAGCAAGCTTCCTGCGTTACCACCAGACCCTTAAAATAAAGACGGCACAGCGTGAAAAGGGATTGTATATCCTGAAGCAGTATAAGGCGGATTTTATTGTTAACTAGAAAGTACGCTGGACAAGATCAGTTCTGTTGAAAAAGGTTGCCCTTATTTTGAAAACGTCGTGAAAACGGCGTACAGCGAAAGTCATCGACTTGACACCGATAAACTGTGATCCGCATCGAGGGATATTTCAATGATGTCAGTTTCATATATGCACATACCCCCAATGACAAAAGCCCTATTATAGAGGAATTTTACGAATATTTTGACGGATTGATGCAGTCCTATGCCCGACGTCAAAGTCTTAAAGGGAAAGCTCTTTTCTAAAATCTAACGTAAGATAACGACTCACAGACTTTGCGGCAGCTGGTAACATGGCAATAAGATCTACACAGTAACCTGCCTAACCACGCGCTCTCTTCCAGCGTCCTGAGTGTTCCAGGCATCAGATGAGCTAATATCGACTCCGACTCCAACTTTTTAGTAGAAGGTGAATTAAGAATCCGTCAATTTAGAATGTAAGAAAGCTGCGACAGACAGCAATATGGACGTTCAACTTAAAAACCAAAACTCCGGAAATAGCCAGAGCCTTCAGACAGCTTCCAAGCGAAAGCTTTTAAATGAGCCATTGCCTTTCGCAAACGTCAAAATTATGTGGTTGTAGTGTAGGAAGGCAATACATAAAGCGCATAAGAAGACAGTGAAGAAAAGCTCGAACAGCAAGGTAGAGAATAAGGCAAAACGAAGAAAATGGGGACAAAAATAGTGCAAAAAAAAGAGGCATTGAAGCGCTCAGAAATATCGAAGATGGGGGGACAAAAATTTGACACGTAATTTTTACAAAAAAACAAATTTGGTTGAAAAGTAGGCGTCCAATCTCTCCGTAGATGTAAAGAAAATTCTTGCACCGAAACGCATGGAAGTTTTATATGTATTCAAGCAGCCTTCTCAGATGACTACATAGCTCTCCTATCGCCCGTAAAAGAAGTTAGTGTTGCACTAGAAAAGCTTAGAACCAGTTAAGCAGTAAACAGTGGGTTCATATTATCTGCAAGCTGAACTTCGTTAATGTCGCGGAAATTTTCTAGAATGGACGATTGGAACATTAAATAAGGCCGTTTAAGGATTGCCTGCAGGGACTTTTCAGGAATGTCCTTTCTTTGCGCTACTTGGAAGATCTGATGTATGAGGGAGTATCAACGACTGAAGCGTTTTCCAAAATTTCACTGCAGAAATTCTTCGCAACGACCACGTCGGACGTCCGTTGGGCTCAGCTTGGACTTTTTGAACTCTCATTGTACGTGTTGTTGTTTTCCACGAATTTTAAATGTTTCATTCTGCTTCACGATATGCTAGATGGGTCGTCATCACCAAGCAAACAGTCTTCAGCAATGGCCTTGCTTTATGCATCGACTGTGTCCTTTTTCCTACATGCTTCTGTTTGGGTCTAAGACTGTGCTTGATAGCTCCCTCTACGTTCGTCCATTTTTGTTTTGCACGTTTAGCTTGCATCTAGCTCGGCGCCGTGATTACATGAAATCGGAAATTATCTTCATGTAAATAGCGCATTGTAAGACCGGCACAAAAATAGTTTAATATTGTTGACTTGTAAATGTAAATACAATAAATATGCTTACAACAATTAAGCCAAACAAATTGTTATAAACTTTTACAATGCTGTTATGAATGTTTAAGATAAGGCAACCAGTATTTAAGTAACAAAACAATGGGAGAGCGATTTAGTTCGAATTTAGATACTGATTATTCGGGCGGTTGTTTTTATTAGATAAACAATAATGAAGCTGCTTATGGTGAGTGTTTAGTTAATAACTAAACTTTTTGAGCTCGCGCAGTGACGATAGATCATATGAACGACGTTAACTGCAAGCCTTAGCTGTACAAGATCCCATTTTTTGGGCCTCTTCTTAATTGATTTTCATTGTTCTTAGTTACACAGCTTGTCAGAAACCTTTTCGACATCAAAATTGTTTAATCAATTTGATTTTACTTCAATTATAAATTGACTAAATACGTTTCTTTTTTTCCCCAACAGCTTTTATCGGTACTTGCCTCAGTAACCTTACAAGTTTACAGCTTGTGCAACACATGTTCGGCTATTTCCAATTTAGCATGTGTCGACACGGACAAGTTTAAAGTTTGCAACAATGGTAAGGCTCGACAAATCAATAACTTCAGACACTAAGTAAATCTTTGTTAAAGGTATTCCCCAAGCGCCGGCAATATCCTGTCCTGTTGGAACTGTTTGCACTCCCAATAAGCAAGCTTGCAGTCCAGCGGAGACTTCTGTTCCGGCTTGCAATATGTGCAACAAATGCAACGATGCGAAAACAATTGGCTGCACTGGCTACAATACTTTCGGGCTATGTTTAGGAAACGACGAGCCAGATTCAAGTGTAAGCTACACATGTCCTGAAGGATTGGTCTGCAATATTGATGCACCAACCATATGCGCCGATCAGAACACCACTGGGGTGAGAAGTTAAAGTTTTTAAGTACGATTATGAAGCCTTCAAAATATTCTTTTTTTTTTAAGATTGGTGCAACTTGTCCATGGTCGACGATAGTTACGACAACAGAGGTTCCATCGACAACGATTTCCACAACTACAACTGTCGATCCAGCGACAGATCCTGATGAATTCTGTATTTCGAAGGGAGTGCGTGGGCGTTTTGAAATCCTTGACGACACTACATGCAAGCAGTATGTTTGATTCATAGAATCCTTTGCCATAAAACCTTTTTATTTCTTTCAATTTTTCCAGATACGTAAATTGTTTCAATAGCAGTGGAGTTTGGTATGGAAGTATCTACATTTGCCCTGGATCGACATACTTTAACAAGGCAACACAAATGTGTGGCATGGCTGTTCCGGAAAGGTGTGCCGGTAGCGGTTAGCATATGAGATTTATGTTCTGGCAATCATGTTTTATGAAAATAAAAAGGAATACGTATTTTTAATCGATTTGTTTTCGGAAACAGGTCATTTACAAGGAAAAATTGAATATCAGAAGGCAAGAAAAATAGGATTGCTTGGACGTAATGAATACTAATCGTCACCGCCCCGTGGTGTCATGTCGTGATGATTCTAAAAAATGTCCAATTATGCAACGGTAAGTGGATACTCAGCCTTGCATCTGCGCAAACAACCTAACTCCACTCGGCTATCCCAACGTACACAGGAAAACGAACTTTGGGATACGCTGATAGAATGTTAAGGTCCTTACCGCTGCACAGGCAGCCGGACTAATTATGGAGGACTTAAGGCTTTTGATCAACTGGAATGTATATTAACCGAAGACCCTGTCCTGTGCACTAAGCTCAATATAATCGAAAACGACACTATTTTACTAAATAAAGAAGTCCTAATATCTATACGAAACGATTCTATAAGCAATGCGGTTCTGGATCCTTGGAAAGTCAAATAAATGCCTGAAGGTTGGGAATCGGAGAATGAAAAACGCGGGTACTCTGTCTATTTGATACTCATACGTTTCTTACGAGTTTGATGACTCCATTGTCAGCAAGGAATAACTGATTTGAACTTATGTCCGTAATTTTTGTTTTAAGTTGACAGTCAAGGACTACACTAAATTCGAACATCAGGCGTTTTTTAGACACGAATCCGTATTCCTCCAAAAGTTAGCCTCGGTTCATTTGGAGTTGCTTATAAACTAATATCAAGATAAGCCGTTGAATGCAAAAATGGTGTCCTGCCAAGAATTTATATTTTGCATTCCCATAAATAATCAAACCTACAATAATAAGAAAAAGGTATTCCCTCGCGTATACTGAATTCGATTGGAAACTCCAGGGGGGCATATTATTTTAATTTTTGCTTTCAAAAAAATATCGGGAGTTTTGATATTTCGTGAATTGCTTTATACAACATTCACGCCCAAAGAAACCTGTGTTTTACTTGAAATTCACCACAAACTCAAGTTTTTGGAGTAATTTTTCAGTGCTTTCGAAAACTTTATAAAAATATGTGAGGTTTAAGTTCATCTGTTTGATTGATTTGGCAGCACTATGCAAGTCGCCGGTGTGAACAAAATTCATTTGAGTATATATTTATTTTGACATCTCGGCGAATTCCAAAACCGCCTAACCAGATGAATGGCATTGTTCTCATATTCCTTTTGGTGTGATGGAATTTTTTGGCGGCAATGCCAAGAGTTCCGACTGTTAAAATCTTTTGTCATGTGTGGAAAACTTTGTAAAACATCAGCACTTTGAATAGTATTCAAACCTGCGACATATCAATTGCTTCAATTGAAAGGCAGGACATCCAGCTGTAGACAGAATATACAGTGGTATTCACGACCTCAGCACTTATCTTATTTAAGCTTCTCCCCCAGGTTGAGGGGTTGATCTGGGGTTGAACTCCTACCCATGCAAAACAAAGTTAATGATCTGCTTTTGAGCCCTTGTTTACGATTTAATTTAGACACAAAAAATATTATCAACATTTTTATTTTATAAAATCCTCACAGCTCCATTATAAGGTTCGAAACATTTATTTCTTGAGCCTCATTTACATTTTTTTAAAGCAATTGCATGCTTTTAAGAACAACGACTAGATTCTTCTATTCCACACATTTGGGTGACTGTGTTGAAGTAAGTTCCCTTAGGACATTCGTAAACGTTTCCTGTCCATTTGTTACCAAATTTTATGCAGCTAATGTACCTAAAAATTTGGCATGAGCAAGTTAATCAAATATTCAAAACCACTTCATCCTTACTTTTGACATGTTGAATCTGTTGTTACATCATAACGTCCTGGGAACGCCTTAAGTGCACAAAATTCATCCGACTGTGTCTCGGGGTTGGGAGTTGTTGTAGTAGTTGTTTCTGGTGTCGAAGTTGTTGTGACGGGCTCTTCCCATGGGCACGTAGCACCAAGCTACAAATTGAACCATTCTTAAACTAAGGATCACATTAATATACAAACGTTTTGTCTTACCCCAGTTTGAGCCACATTAACACATATATCTGATGCATCAACATTACAAACCAAATCTCCAGGGCATACATATTCCAGTGTTCCGTCTGGTGTGATTCCTCCATGGCATAGTGTGAATGAATTGTAACCTGTGCACGCAAATATCCTTGCAGAATTGCATGTGTTACAACGAGCACACGACGAGTGAGCATTGCCTTGAGGAACACAGACTTGAGCTTTGGGTGTGCAAATATTTCCGGTGGGGCAATCAATTGCAGATCCCGAGGGAAGGCCTTTTTGAAAAAAATAAATAAAATAAAAAACTTAGCCAAGGAAACGTTGGAGGAGGATTTTTAAAAACTCACCATCCTTGCAGACTTTAAATTTACTGTCTGCAACACAAGCTAAGCCAGTTGTTGCTGAGCAAGTGTTACACAGGCCATTTGTCATATAGATGGCTCCCAAAATCACAAGAGCTATCTGAAATGAGTAATAATAGCAAGGTTTTAGAAATGGGATTGCTTCATTAATTTGATTCCCACTTAAAAAATATGTTTACTCACATAAACGAGCTTCATGGTTTTTTTTTGCAACTGAATAGGTTTGATTCGAAGCTTGTTGATGTAAGAATGAAATTCAACTGGAATTGTAATTTTCATCTGCAGTCGTATTTATACAATTTGTTATCGCAACCAATGTGCTGTAAAGTTTAGCTATTTGCCTTCATGTTACATGTTAATCCAATAATTATTGTATTTGAAGTAGCACGTCTTAATGAATGAAAACAGACACTTTGGTTGAGAGTTCCGCATTTGTGATGAGGTTTAATGGGTTACTGAACGGAGGATATACTATAGAACTGAATTTCGATAGAGGATTTTTAAAACCTTCTTAATAAGACTAGCAAGGGATGAGTGTATGAAGAAGAAAATCCACCCGATGAAATACATAGATCTCCCTCCCTCACACTACAGAATAAGATAACAAGGCTATAAAAATCGTTTAAGTTAACCAAACTGCGGTTTAAGATAAAGCTAAAATTTTTAAATATGTCGGAGATGTTTTAGAAGAACTTTCCGATGTGACACTTTTAACGTCACGCTCGAAAAGATCGTGCGAAACTCGCAAGCTTATATTAGAGGCACATTTTGCCAGAAATACAGCATTGATTTGACAGAAACTTGCCAGCTGTGTACGGGACGTTTGTGAGAATAGAAGCCCATGCGGCAAAAGAAAGAGAAAAAGCAGGATATGCGTTAAAAGGGGAGTATGATGTGGTCATCTATATCAACTCACTTTGTCCCATCTACAAGCTGGAACAAAAATTATGTTTTAGAGCCAAATTTTTTTCCCAAAGGAGTAAAATGTCCATGGGGCCGTGGTTGCTTACAATTTGAATAGGTGTTCTGGCCATCCAAATAGCTAAATTGAGGGCGGCAGACTTATTTCTTTGTGTCTCTTCGCATTTACTATAACAACCATAATTGAACTATATCCCTGCTCAATGACGCTAACAAGATTGTGCGAACGTTTGAAGCCTAGCTACACGATTCCTGAAAAACTGATCCGCTTGTGTCGCAAAATGCTCAAGAACACTCGTTGAACTCTGCAATTTGAATCAAGAATCTCCGAATTACCTCTTCGAATTTGTTCTTGAATAGCTTTTCAAAGTTTGTACAGCATTTTAGACATCAACATCATCGCTTGCACCCAACATGTAGCTTTCATGGTGATTGCAGAGGGGGACAAAAAAATGGGATGAGTTTGAAACAAAATACATGCTGTCGATCTTGGACAAAACATCACAAATCCAGGATAGTTTCCTGCGACTAAGATAATGCTTTAGAAATCAATAAGCCCGCTGGTTCTTCTATGCTGCGAGTCATGTTGGACAATTGGCAAGTTGGAGATAGAATAGATTTCAAGAACCTCTGATAAAAAAAATGTCCGTGGGGATATGGTATGTTTCTTGTGAGGAGGGCTACACTAAAAAGACTTTGCGATATGCCAGCCGCAAGGCTCTAGAAAAATTTGTTGTCAGCTTGCTACAGGCCCCTGAGATTGGTATCGATTGGGGGGAAGGCGGCACGCCTGTGGTTGCTCGACTGAGCTCGTCAAACGGGGTAGTCCATGTCCTCCTTTTCTAATATCTTCCGTTCATCGGCACAGAAGGATAGTGTCATGAAGGGATAGAAAATAAAAATTTAATCAATAAATTCAGAGTTGAGTGGGCGGAACACTACTTTCCAGCAAAGTTACACTTTTTGCGTATGGCCTAAAGACAACGTATTTGGGTGGTACCAACTGTAGTTGGAATTTTTTGGAGTCGATTCTTCTCTTTCAATCAATTATCAGGTATAAAGAAATGGAGCCATGTATCATCCATAGTTATGAATTCTCAGTCAATCTATGATGTACTATTGAATTATATGCCAGTTTTCCGGTGAAGCGGAAGTCTATGACTTTTGCAGAGAGGAAGAAAAACTAGAGTTCGTCTAGGGGACATTTAAAATGCAACCACTTATATTCATACTTATATCTGGATAGGCCGCTTCCAAAACCAATCTTATCATCGATAGGAAACCCATGCCAATGCTGCTGGCCAAGTTGATGTGTCGCGTATTTGAATTCATTCTCAAAATTTGGGGCTCTGGTCCCAATCTTATGTGGTACTGGTTGATGGGAGTCATAGGTGAAGTATTATGGAGCTATACACATTTTCGCTGAGTTACCATGCATAGCTCTGTATTCCAAATGAATTTATGTTCTGATGAAAAAGACTTTGAGTATTGCACCCAAACCCTTTATGTGATGATTAACATCTGTGCGGAGTCCTAAATGTCTTAGATTATCTCTAAGCTCAAGTTAAGAAACTTCATTTGTTTGGCTTACTTTTGGATCTTAAAACGGAAACCTTTTTTATTAAAACAATGCATCGAATGCATATTCATCATTGTCGGCCTGTTAATGTAAATACAAAAGACGTGATAACAATACTTTGCTCAACTAAACAATTAGTAGTTAACTTTTACAATGCTTCAATAAATACAAGCAAAAGATAAGGCACTGAGTATTTAAGTAAGAAAACAAGCGAAGAATCACTTAGTTCAAATTCAGATACTCACTATTCGGACGGGTGATTCAATTAGATACACAATAATGAAGTTGCTTATTGTAATAAAAATATTTAATTTTTCTTGTAACTTTGGGATAAAAAGCTTAACAGAAGAAGATTATTCTTACATTTATTAGTTCCGCAACGAGTAGTACCGAGTCTTTATTTGTTTCTATTGCTTTGTGCATGGTTTAAATTAAAAATTTAACAAATCAAAATTGAATTCTTCAAATTCATTCCTCTTAAAATCTACAAATTGACTAAAATTGGAGCTCCATGTGTTCAGTCAGAGACGAGTAATCTCTTCCTTGTTTATTTCTTCACAGCTGTTATCTGTGCTTGTCTCAGTAACCTTAGAGGTTAACAGCTTGTGCAACACATGCTCAGCTGCATCCAATTTAGCATGTGTCGACATAGACAAGTTTAAAGTTTGTAGCGATGGTAAGTATACATAAATTTATAACTTTTTTCACTCAAATGAGGCTTCCTTAAGGTGTCCCACAGCCACCAGCTATATTATGTCCCACCGGAACTGTATGCACGCCTGATTCACAAGTTTGTGGCCCTGTAGAGACTTCTGTTCCGGCTTGTAATATGTGCAACACATGCAACGAGGCTAAAACATTTGGTTGCACTGGCTACAATGTTTTCGCGCTATGTTTAGGAAACGATCAACCAGATGCAAGTGTCAGCTACACATGTCCTGAAGGATTAGTCTGCAATATTGATGCACCAACAATTTGCACCGATAAGAATATTACTGGTGTAAGAAAACAAGTTTAAGTGTTCAAGTGCGATCAGAAGCCTTTTAAATATTCTATTTTCTTAAGATTGGTTCAACTTGTCCATGGTCGACAATAGTAACGACAACTGAGGCTCCATTGACAACAACGCCCACAACTACTACTGTCGATCCAGCGACGTATCCTGATGAATTCTGTATTTCGAAGGGAGTGCGTGGTCGTTTTGAAATCCTTAGCGACACTACATGCAAACAGTATGTTTCATTCGTAAAATTATACCTTACTATTTGTTTTAATTATTCCAGATACATACATTGTTTCAAAAGCAATGGGGTATGGTATGGAGGTATCTACATTTGCCTTGGAACGACTTACTTTAATGAGGCAACACAGATGTGCGGGACTGCTGTTCCGGATAGATGCATCATAAGCGGTTAAGCGAATAGTTTGAATAATTAAGCAAGTTGAACTGTGGCATTTTATAGACTACGTTGCATTTTTAAATTGTATTTCAATACCTTTAAATGGAAATAATTATTGTAACTTTCGAACTCAAAAGATTAAAGTCTTGTCCTCCTGTTTTTTGATGCCAATTTAGACATCCCACCCCATCCGAATATTAAAAGCTATGCAATAATTTTAGGCTTGTCGGCATTATCACACTTTGCGTATTATAAAGCCACAATGCCCGATTTCACTTCTATTTTTTGCTTGTTTCCGTTTGAGGCTTTTTCAGAATTTTAAATATTAAAGTTTTAGGACTTACAGGGGCGGTGGAAGAGTCCCAATATAATTTTTGATTTAAAAAAGGGAACTTAAGTGCAGTATTTTTTTTCCGGCTAAGGGTGACGTTTGCAGTTTTCTTTTATAACTCTCACTTATGCTTTAATGTAACTCTTATTTCTTAGAACTATTTGTCTATTCGTCTAAAATCAACCATATAGATACGAGAATTTTGTTGAATTTAGTTCTTAACAGATCGATAAATATCCAATTCTTGCGAAAATGATTTGTCTAGAAAATTATGAACTGAAGTGTATAATTTTAAAGTTTCTTAAGTATTTATAAAAGTAAGTGCATTTGTAATTATTTAATAATAATTAATTATTAAAGTATAAAATAAAAATTAGATTTATTTTTCACTATTATCATTTTTATAATTCCTACTAGAGAAAACTAACAAATGTATTTATTTACATTACACTTTATGGCTGGACTTTATAAAACAAATAGAAAGAGAAAACAAAAAAAAACTAAGTAAAAAGGAAGGAAAAGAGGATTTCAACTATTTTAACGATGGAAGGATTAGAAGGTAACCTAGAAGGATTGGTATTCCAACTTGTGGTGGATTGCTTCTTGTCTTTAGCGACTTTGATAAGCGCCTGATTCTCAAATGGATCTATGGATTACTTTCATGTCCATTTGCTAATTTAAGTCTTCAAATTTAATCAAGTTGACAAATGTGGTTCAGTCCCTATTTGCGGGTGGGATTAAATAAATATCGCTATCATTAAAGTGTTCACTAGTGATGTTAGTCAGACTTTATGGACGGTCGTACCGCAGTGAAGGAATAATATTAATTGCCGGCTTGCTCCACGACGAAGTTTTTTTTTGGGAATGAAAAACGATTTCGCTGCGTCCAGAAATCGTAACCACTAAAAGACAAACAACAACAAAATCTAAGTTAAGGCTTGAAAAAGGATATACGAAACTTAAAAAAATCTGAAAGATACTATAACATGCCTTAAAATAATCAGAAAGCAGAAAAGATGATACAACATAGAATTTACTAGAGATACAAAAACTCAAAATGAGGGCAGCTAAAATTTAAGCGATATTCAAAATATGGAGTTCAATACAACTTTATAAATTTTAGTTTAGTTTTGATTTTATTTCTTTATTAAAAACTTAAATGAAATAAAGGGTTTTTCAACAGGGACGCTACAAAAGTAGAGTGACAGGGACAGCAAACGACGCCATATTTCTTGCCGATCTTTTGACATTTCTCTTCAGTAAGGCTTGTCATTTCATGATGGAAAGACATACGAGCTAACAACGAGTCGAAATTATAAAAATTTACTACCGAAATTCGGAGTCAGTGGCCGCAACGTTAAGAGCGCTACGTCCAATTTATGGTCGAAAAATCATCTTCAGCGATGAGGCTCAATTCTGGCTGAATGGCTCCGTCAATAAACAAAATATGCGGTATTGGTCAGGCAGCAATCCACACGTACTCCATGAGTCATCATTGCATCCCGAAAAAATTACGGTTTGGTGTGGTTTATGAGCCGGCGGCGTCATTTGGCCGTACTTCTTCCGTGATGATCAAGACCAGCACGATACTGTGAGTGGGGATCGCTACCGTTCAATGATAACCGAATATTTTTGGCCCCAATTAGATGATATAGACTTGGAGGACATGTGGTTCCAACAGGACGGTGTCACAAGCCACACAGCGAATGTCACAATCAATTTATTGCAAACCAAGTTTGGAGAACGTGTTATCTCACGTAATGGTCCAGTCGCTTGGCCGCCTCGGTCGTTGCGATTTGACGCCGTTAGACTATTTCCTGTGGGGCTACGTCAAACCTATGGACTATGCCAACAAGCCAGCGACGATATCGACCGATTTATGCTTGAAAACCGTCGAAAATTGGGTTCAGCGTCTGGACTTCTGCAAGCGTGCCCGTGGTGGCCATGCAAAAGAAATCGAGTTCCATACATAATGGCATCAAACGTACTTTCACAGGAATAAAGAATTTCATTGATATCCAAACCCGTTTTTGTTTTATTTAAAAAAAAACTTTTGTAGCGCTCTTATTGAAAAACCCGATAGATAAAGGAATCTTATAGCAAACATTACCCTCGAAGCAAACATTTGTTGTGGTGTAACCAATCATGAACACTTTAAATTGCATGAAAGTGTCTTAAGTTATCACAAGATAAATATCACTACAGCACGATAATCACAGCACATTATAAAAAAATTGAGCGTCACTAATCTTATTAATACAAATGCACAATTCTATATAATACGTTTTTTTTTTTAAAAACCAAAAAAATAAGCTAGACTCACAAATATGCGCACTTCTCCCAAAAGAGCAAAATTGTGCAGCTATTTTTTTCCCGAAATAAAACACAATTACAAGTTTCTAAAAATATCAAATCTGGGGCTAAGAACATTAATAAATCTTCAACTTAAGGGAAAAAGCAACAATCACTGGAGAGTTGTCATAAGCTTTGGTCGCCAAAAACACAATAAAATACATCGTACAGCATTATATTATTTTCAGATTTAAAATCAACAATTTTCAGTCAATCTCATAGAAAAACGCACCATGCAAAGATTATTGATAATGTTTTTCAAACTTTTAAACTGAGCTTACAGAAACCCACAAATTTGCAATGTCGCTGTTGACAATTGGTTCGTTAGATTGACAGTTTATTATGTTTTTTATTATTATAATAAAAAAACGAGGTTTGTGCCATCTTTTATGGTTAAATACCCCGTTGAGTCGTGGTAAAGCGACTTCGTTGCCGGTAAAGCCTCAATTTATTTGCTCCATTTTCTTTTTTTTTTAAAAGTTCTTCGGATACAGTGGAACTACATGGATCCGGATACAATCGATTGTTCTTGAATACTGTGAAAAGAAATATTTCAGCATCAAAAATCTAAAAATTATTTTCACATTCCTCTTTAATGCCTAAATTAAACTCTAAGCTCTTGTAAGGATGCTTCATTTGTTTGACTTACAGTTGGAATTTAAAACAGAAACCTTTTTACTTACCGAAACAAAGCATCAAATGTTGGATGAGGTTCAAAACTCTCAGCTCGTAAATGTTAATAAAACAAATGAGTTCTTAACTCATTTACTTTGCTCAGCTAAACAATAAGTGGTAAACGTTAACAATGTTTCAATAAAAACAAGCAAAAGATAAGGCACTGAGTATTTAAGAAACAAAACAAGGCAAGAGTCACTTAGTTGGAATTCAGATACTCACTATTCAGACGGGTGATTCAATTAGAAACACAAAAATGAAGTTGCTTATTGTAAGTATAAAAAGATTTTATTTTTCTTGTAACTTCGGGATAATAAGCTTGACAGAAGTAGATTATTCTTGCATTTATTAGTTCCGCAACGAGTAGTACAGAGTCTTAATTTGTTTCTATAGCTTTGTGCATGGTTTTAAAAAAAAAAAATTAAAAATTTAACAAATTCATTCCTCTAAAAGACTAAAATCGGAGCTCTCAAATAATCCATGTGTTCAGTCAGAGACGAGTAATCTCTTTCTTGTTTATTTCTTCACAGCTGTTATCTGTGCTTGCCTCAGTAACCTTAGAGGTTAACAGCTTGTGCAACACTTGCTCAGCTGCATCCAATTTAGCATGTGTCGACAAGGATAAATTTAAAGTTTGTAACGATGGTAAGTTTACACAAATTAATAACTTCTGAAACTCAAGTGGGGTTTCGTAAAGGTGTTCCACAGCCGCCAGCTATATCATGTCCACCCGGAACTGTGTGCACGCCTGATTCACAAGTTTGTGGCCCTGTGGAGACTTCTGTTCCGGCTTGTAATATGTGCAACACATGCAATGAGGCAAAAACATTTGGTTGCACTGGCTACAATATTTTCGCGCTATGTTTAGGAAACGATCAACCAGATTCAAGTGTCAACTACACGTGTCCTGAAGGATTAGTCTGCAATATTGATGCACCAACAATTTGCACCGATAAGAATATCACTGATGTAAGAAAACAAGTTTAAGTGCTCTAGTGCGATCAGAAGCCTTTAAAATAAAAGTATTTTTTAGATTGATTCAACTTGTCCATGGTCAAATATAGTGACAACAATTGTGGCTCCGCCGACGACTACCCCCACAACTACTACTACTGTCGATCCATCGACAGATCCTTATCAATTTTGTACTTCAAAGGCAGTGCGTGGCCGTTTTGAAATCCTTAGAGACACTACATGCAAACAGTATGATTCACTTTTAAAATCTTAAGCCATTATACCTTTCTATTTGTTTCAATTATTCCAGATACATTTATTGTTTTAATAACAATGGAGCTTGGACTGGAGGTATCTATTTTTGCCTTGGATCGACATACTTTAACAAGGCAACACAGATGTGCGGGACTGCTGTTCCGGATAGATGCATCAGAAGCGGTTAAGCGAATAGTTTGAATAATTAAGCAAGTTGATCTGTGGTATATTTAGTCAATATTAACAACGTTGGCAGCAGGATAAGCCTTTTAATATACACTGGCGTACCCCTTTAAACGGAAACAATAAATTTCCTTTTCCAATTATTTTCCTAAAACTGCAATTCAGAAGCCATTGTGAAGCGCAACCTTGTCAGGAGTCTACGAGGTCTTCCGGTCACTTGTACTTTGGAATCTTAGGAAACAAAATGTTCTATTTTTTTTTTTTTTTTTAAATAGTGCACGTGCTCAAGGGATTGGTAGGACCCTTATAGTGAGTTTACACAGCACGAGCATTAGGAAAGTTAGAAGGGAGAGAAAGAAGGTAGCAGTGCACATTGGTCTATCCTATATCTTAGTGTATTGAGCAGCTGTTTACTTGGCAAATATTAAAACAAAGGTGGAAGTTGCCACTTGTTAAAGCTATGTCTTTTTCCGATATTCCGATAGGCTGATATATTTTGGGCCACTTTGTCTTTGAAACTAGCAATGAAGTAAACAATAAATTGTATCTGAACTTTATTTCAGCAAATTATACACAATACGAAGGCTTCTTGAGCACACACTGTAGAGTTATTCCACTAAAGTATGTTCCGGCAGGACATTGCTTTAAACTGCCATAAATCACACCCTTTTGCATATAACATGAAATATAGCTGGAAAAAAATGTATTAATCTCAAGCCTCATTAACGAATCAATTTGATTTTCTCACCTTAAACAGTCGACATCGCCAGGGATTTGATAGACGCCAATCCTTTTTTCAACGTCGCACACCAACTGAGGTGTTAGAGGAATTCCAGTCGAAGGTGTATTTTCTGTGGTTGTAGTTATTCCGGGTGTCTCAGGGTCTAGAATGTCACAAGTAATACTTTTGGCCGTTGCTGGCAAAACACATATGCTGTCCGAATTAGCATCACACACGCGACCCTCGGGACAGTAGCCTAAAATACTCTTAGGCTGCGCTGCTCCATAGCATAAACGGAAGGTACTTCGACTTGTGCAAGCAAACAAGTTATTCTTATTTGCACTACATATTCCACATTTGGACGTATCACCACAACTTGGTGTCACTCCCGCTATACTTTGGACGCAAATCGCAGTCTTCTCTGAACAATCTAGGCCAGCTTTACAGTGATAGAGCTTGTCATAGTTTGGAACTTGATCTGGTCGCGGATGGAGGATCTTTATGTACTTAAAGGCTATTAATCAATTTTATAACTTACTTCCATAGCACAGATAAAACGATGTTGAATTTATGCAAGCCGCCCCGTTTACTTGACAAACATTGCACACCGCGTAAGAACTTGGAATTGCTACGATTGCAAGCAGAAAAAAGATGCTAACATAAAAGGAATGACGAATTTGGGTCATTATGAAAACCAGCTGCAATTCAGTGAGCTTACATGACAGGCAATCATGTTAAGTAACTTGACTCTCTACGACTGCTGACTGAGCTTCCAAAGGCTGACTACGAATATCTTGAATTTTGTTTATCTGAAAACTTATCTGCAGGAAGGCTTATCTTTATGGTTGAAGCAGGTTAGCTTTGATTTTAATAGCAGCTTTCATTTCCTGTTGCCACTAATATTTTGGGTTATGAGATGTCTCGCCACGCAATTGAGGTAAACCTTGATGTTTTCACGAAGAAGAGAATCTTTAGACACGTGTATTAAATGAGTCAATGAATGGATGTCGCATAGGAAATGACAAACACCAACGACAAATAAACTCTTAGTCTTCGTTTGTATAATTTGTTAACCTGTTAGCATCTTATGATGTCTCAAATTATCGTCCCATTCCTAAAATCTCTTTCATTCTAATTTTTTTTTTTTTTGCAAGAATTGCCTCGGACTCACAATCAGTACAATTTCATTGTAATATAAGCCATATTTTTTCATAAAGGAGCAGGGATCTACAAAGGAAGGATATACAACTTCAAACATTATCGAACATACATCTAAGGCTGTGCAAATAATGCAAATAAAGATTTTGATAACGTCTCTGACTGAATTATCTGCCTTTCGTTTAAGGCTGCTTGGTTTCCGCCACTTCCACTTCCGTTCATCTCTTTGCAACCATTTCACTGCTACTCCAGGTGTACCCCAAAGTAGTCACTTAGGTCCCATTGTCTTCTTTTTGACGATTAACGATCTTGACAACATTTTAATCCATTCAGATCCGTCCATCTACTGCGATATAATGAGAATGAGCACGTACCTTCGAGGCCTCAGAACAACGTTTACATTTTCGAAATTTTTTATAAAGGGGTTTTCAATAAGGGCGCGACAAAAGTTTTTTTAAATAAAACAAAAACGGTTTTGGATATCAAAGAAATTCTTTATTCCTGTGAAAGTACGTTCGATGCCATTATGTATGGAACTCGATTTCTTTTGCATGGCCACCACGGCCACGCTTGCTTGTCCAGACGTTGAACCCAATTACCGACGGTTTTCAAGCATAAATCGGCCGATACTGCTGCAATTTCATGTTAAGATAGACCATAGACTTGACGTAGCCCCACAGGAAATAGTCTAATGGCGTCAAATCGCACGACCGAGGCGGCCAAGCGACTGGACCATTTCGTGAGATAACACGTTCTCAAAACTTGGTTTCCAATAAATTGATAGTGACATTCGCTGTGTGGCTTGTAGCTTCGTCCTGTTGGAACCACATGTCCTCCAAGTCCATATCATCCAATTGGGGCCAAAAATATTCGGTTGTCATTGAACGGTAGCGATCCCCATTCACAGTAACGTGCTGGTCTTGATCATCACGGAAGAAGTACGGCCCAATGACGCCGCCGGCCCATAAACGACACAAAACTGAAATTTTTTCGGGATGCAAGGATGACTCATGGAGTACGTGTGGATTGTTACCTGACCAATGCCGAATGTTTTGTTTATTGACGAAGCCATTCAGCCAGAAATAAGCCTCATCGCTGAAGATGATTTTTCCATGAAAATCCGAATCATTTTCAAGTTGTTGCTCAGCCCAATTCACGAAAATGCGACGCTTCTGTTGGTCAAGCGGCTTAAGTTCTTGCGTCAATTAAATCTTGGATGTAGGCCAAGATCTTTTCGCAAAATTCACCACAACGACGTCACAGAGATGCCCAACGCTTGAGAAAGACGTGTGAGAGACACATTTGGGCTTTCTGCAACTGAAGCCTCAGCGGCAGCAATATTCTTGACACAACGGGCACTTCTTTATCTCACTGCCACGGGAAGATTTTGTACTGTGCCTGTGGATTCAATTTTTTCCACTAGACGCTCAATTGTTGATCTGCTGGGACGATTATGACGACCATAAATTGGAAGTTGCGCTCTTAACGTTGTGGCTTCTGACTCCGAATTTCGGTAGTAAATTTTTATAATTTCGACTCGTTGTTAGCTCGTATGTCTTTCCATCATGAAATGGCAAACCTTACTGAAGAGAAATGTCAAAAAAGCGGCAAGAAATATGGCGGCGTTTGCTGTCCTTGTCGCTATACTTTTGTAGCGTCCCTGTTGAAAAATAATAATAATGAGAATGAGCACTTACCTTCGAGTCCTCAGATCAATGGTTACATTTTCGAAATTTTATATATTTACTCTATTAGACGATTTTGAAATGAACCATAAAATTGTTTTAATTATTCCAGCGATATCTCGTGGCAGATGCCAAAATGCGTTCAAGGATTTTTTTTAATATGATTTTTAAATTTTTTGAGGTTTTTTCCAAGGGAGTTGTTCGAATATGGTATATTCTACATCCTTGAAAATGAATGTTCAATACAAACTTTGTAGTTATTTGGGTTTTAATAAATTAAGTCAACGATGATATCACACTTCCTGTGAAACTGCTGACTCTCGATTACATGTAATTGCATGGACTTGCCACGGATTTTTGCATATGTGACTTCCTTCGGTGTCACATATGGTTGGATATGGACACGTTCCAACCACGGCCGTCACGAGTAATCCCGAACATAAAGCAAAACTTGTCCTACTTTTACAGGCGAAACTCCTACCGAGCTTGCAAATATCGCAATTCGACACACAGGCTGGACTGACACTTTCTTTGGGCGCACAAATTACATGCAATGCTGTGCAAAACTGGTCCTTTGGACATTTATATGAAGCGGTGTTAACAATTGTGCCATCACCTTTTAAAAACAATTTTGAGAAGGATGTCATAAAGGAATGTCATTTAAACTTACTCATACAGATTTTGAATTCAGTTTCACTGATACAAGCCACCCCATTCGCGTTGCATATATTGCAGAGTCCTTGCGTTTTTCCCACCCCAATGAGAACTGTCAAAAGTATCTAGTGCGGGAGATTATTTTTTTAAGTATCATTGATAGTTTGATAGAAATATTGGCTTACAAGGCTGGACCGCATGCTGACACCAACTTATTTACAGAACGAAAAAGACTTAATAATGAAATGGAAGTCAACCATATTGCTTTTTATTCAATTTTTCTTTCAGCAAAACACTTGATAACGTATCTTATTTATTTATTTATTTTCACTATCGCTGCCAAATTTAAAAGGGCTTGCTATCAACTATTGTATTCCAAATTCATAAAGGAACTATAAAAATTTGTCACATGCAGGTTATATGACCAACATTTGTTAACGGTGAGTCGTGATTCGTCATGTCATTATGGCATATTTAAGTAGACAACCCCTATCAATTTCCCAAAGGCTGGAACAGGGCGGAAGTCGGTCACAAACCTTGTTCTTGAACAATTCACGTGTACACACGTCTTACACGGAGCGTCCCTCTTAGTAAAGGGTGATTTTTTAAAAGCTATAGGAAAGTTTTAATTTAATGTTTGAAGATAATTTCATGCAAATGTTGACCTTGACTGCGCCTCAAATGGTCCATCCGCTTAGTCCAATTTTGGCATACCCTTTCCAACATTTCGGCCGGTATCACACGAATAAATCAATGTTCAATGTTGTCTTCCAATGCGTTAATTGAAGCGGGCTTGTCTGTATAGACATGAGCTTTAACATAGCCGCATAAAAAATAGTCTAAAGGCGTTAAATCGCACGATCTAGGCAGCCAATTGACCGGGCCCGAAATAAAATGTTCACCGAACTCGCCTCTCAATAAGTCCATTGTTGCGCGTGCTGTGTGGCATGTGGCACCGTCTTGTTGAAACCACATGTCATGCAAGTCAAGCTCTTGCATTTTGTGCAAAAAAAATTTGGATATCATCTCACGGTAGCGCTCACCATCCACAGTTACGTTACGATTCGCATCATCTTTGAAGAAGTACGGTCCAATGATGCCACCAGCCCATAAACCCCACCAAACTGTGACTTTTTCTGGATGCATTGGTAGCTCTTGCGATGCTTCTGGCTGATATTCACTCCAAAAGCGACAATTCTGCTTATATACGTACCCATTGAGCCAAAAATGAGCTTCGTCGCTGAACACAATTTTTCGGTAAAAAAGTGGATCTTCGTCCAACTTTCCAAGAGCCCATTCACCAAAAATTTTACGTTCCGGTAGGTCGTTCGGCTTCAATTCTTGCACCAGCTGTATTTTGAAAGGCATCACACCTAAATCCTTCCGCAAAATTTTTCACGTTGTTGAGTAACGGAGGCCCAATTGCTGCGAACGGCGACGAATCGATAATTGATGGTCATCATTAACACTGGCCGATACAGCTGCGATATTTTCTTCAGTTCGCACTCTACGTAAGCGTAGTGGTTGGTGGTTTAATGTCCAACAATGTAAATTTGGTGCGAAATTTAGTCACAATAGCCTGAATAGCCGCTTCAGTGGGTCGATTAAACTGACCACAAAATGGAAGAAGCGCGCGATGAACTTTCTTAAAAGAGCACGAGTTTTGATAATAAAATTCAATAATTTGCAAGCGATGTTTTTTTGTAAGACGATTCATGGTTAAATTATAGACCAAACTGAAGATGTTTGACAGTGAAACAAAACACGAAACGTGCTTCAGCTGTTTTAACTAGTGTTGCTAAAAAGATAATAGCTAAAAAATCACCCTTTAAATTTATAAATGGTGAAGCATATGTACATATGCAGCAAATCGAACGTCAAGATCGAAAGCTCAAGATTTCACCACAAACACAAACTTGTGCATCACCAAACTGTCTTGTTGACGACGAGAGACTTTGATGACGAGAGGCAACTGATGAGGTGCATAAGAAGACGCGGCAAAGGTATACAACAACGAAAAAAGAGTGTAGAAATTTTCCGGCAATCTCCCAGCTCGAGGATTTCTATAAAACAGGGCTCAGCCTCTTTGCAAATGTGAAAAAAAACTTGTCACCAATGACCAAGATAGAGTGAATGAGTATAAACCCAACTTCAGCAAATGAAGTCATTTTCCCACCCACTGTAGAAGAAGATGGTGTAGCCATAAAAAAGCTTAAAAATTATAGAGCACACGTTTCAGAAACTAGGATCAAAACTTTACAAAAGACTCGATTTGCCCGTTTTTTTATGTGGCATCGAATGTTAAGTGATAAGCAAAACAGTAGGACAGATTTCAATAGCGTCCTGTCTGCTAGAAGAGAGATTGGAAGGAAAGTACTCAAGGAGCTGTACCTACATAGAGTAAAACAATATCTCAGCCCATGGGCAACTATACTCCCGCTAAGAGTGTCTTCGAATCCCAGAGAACAGGTGCTTGAAAAAAGTGAAGACCGAACCACTGCTTCAAAAAGAGACGGTCACTGCTGACTTTAATTACTGAAAGATGGACGAGCTTTCTGTTCCGTACTATTTACTTTTCCTTGGTTGAAAAAGGGACCCAAATTTCAGCAAGACGAACTTTGGGCACCTCGTACATTGGACCTTACTCTACAAACCATTTCTTAATGGGATGCCTTGAGTCGAGAGCTTACATCAAAAGGTCCTCGAACAAGTCAGGCCCTACGAGAAAATATCGGCCATGAAGTTGTGTCACGAACTAAATGTTTGTTGTTAAGTAAAGAAGCTTTTTAATGATTGCATGGTTATTATTGAAATAATAAATTGAATAAAATAATCGCGATAAATTCATAAGAAAAAGATTTGGAATACTGGTATAGGATCTGTCTTAATGACTTAAATGCATCCTGCAGGCTTGACGTTCTCACAAAGTTGAGAGGCCTTATTGAAGAACATGCCAGCTGGACAGGAACTAGGTACAGCTGTCAGAGTTGTTCCTTGATAACGGCAATACACGTAACTAGAAAAATAAATAAATTTGAAAAGGGCTTAACTCAATGCGAAAATCCTTTGACTTACTTTACACAAGCAGTGTCATTGTCATATGGGAACCTTCCGGCGGTATTTTTTGCAGCGCAAATTTGTGATGCACTTCCGCCTGATGGCGGCGGTGTTTGTGTTGTTGTAGTAGTAGTAGTTGTTGTTGTTGTTGAGTTAGGACCTGAATTTGTTGATGGAGTGGTTGTGGTGGTAACTGGAGGGACATCCGGATCTGTAGCACGATCACATTGAATCTTTGCTACTTCACATTTGTCCTTGCACAGCGCACCTGTTCCAACATCGCAGTATAGGGAATCAGGGCATGTTCCAACGATCGATGTTTTTTCATTGTTAGAGCACAGCGCAAAAGTGGTTCGACTTGTGCATGTGAAGGTCTTCCCTACTTCACAAATGCCACATGTGTTTTGACAACTTGGAATCGCATTCGAAGTCGATTTAGGGACACAAACAACACCCAATCCTGTGCATATTTCACCAACTGGACAAGTGAATACTTTTGTGTCCATAATATTTTTTGCAACATCTTGAAAGAGAAAAAAAAATTAATAGTTTTAAAGTTTATATATGTGTATGCCAAAAGTAGTTTTGGTTAAAAATGTGTAAAAAATAATATCTCTGATTCATTAAGGATTTTGAGAGTGATACTTCAAGTGGGTCTTGGATGGTGACTTTTGGACATTGTCGGCAAAATAACATAAGTAATCAGATTTGTAAAAAAAACCTCATCGTATCCACTGGAGAGCTATTTTCAAGAGAGCTTATGATGGTCATACATCAAGTCCTAATACAAGTAATGAGACCATCGTTCCCCTTGTTGTCGTAAGGATAGACATTGTTTTGGATCTTTTTATAGACTAGGCAAAATATAAGCAAACTTATGGAGCCTCATCAATCTCAGTATCAGTGGTAAACAACTAAATGACAGTCATTTAGTGATGGATGAAAACTCAAATGAATTTTTTGATTTCTCCATGGCTTATTTGCATTCACTCAATTCGCAGAATCTAATTCGCCAAGTGCAAATGCAATTTTCTACGTTTTGGACGATTGCGTGATTTTCATTTTAATGCCATCACAGCAGAGTCAATGCGAAGTTGGAACCATTTTGTATGTTTGCCACTTGATTCGTAGATCGCATCCTGCATGTCAGGTCATTTATAACTCTCGTGAGAAATTAGTAAAAAACATGTGGTTTCAGTATGACGACGCCACATCTTAATAGACGTGAACTTTTTTGGCAAGAATAAATTCAACGATGAGTTATATCGAAATTTGGTGATTTTTGCGAGGTGCTGCAAAGGATCCTGTTTATGAATATGGAAGGCTTTATTCTTTGAAGACCGAAATTCAAAACCTCAAACTGGGTGTTTCTTTACCACGAAGACGAAACGTTTAAATAAACAGATATGTTTGTCTTTGAGGTCATGTTCATCAAATCACTTAAGCATGAACTAGAAAGGTTAAACTACAACGACTCATGCGAAATCTGAAAACCGTTTTGAAATGAATGTTCGAGCAAGTTTTCGAAGTGCTTACGCAAGAAAGGAATGCCTGAAGGCGTACAAGAGACTGAAAATACTTGTTAGTTGAGAAGGCGTTCATCTCGGTAAATATGTATTTCCTACTAAATTACCATGACAGTTTACTAATATGACCAATTTTATTTTATTTAACTTACCCGTGCACACACGAAATTCTGTTTCACTGACACACGCGACGCTATTTGTTTGGCATTTTAAGCATTGTCCACTGACATGAGCAATCCCAATGACAGCTACAAACAATGTCTATAAACGAAAAGGAAATGTTATATCACTATTTTGACAGATTAGCTTAAAGACTGTCCTTACAATGGAAAACCACATGTTGATGTTAATCTTTTGACAGCTGGCTCAGAACTAAACACTGTCATGGGAGACCTCGTACTTTTTATTTTATTTCTTTCGCAGTGATAAGTGATTCCCAAATATCGGTTATCATCTCTTTTAGTTCCACAAGAAGGTGGGAACATACATAAAGTTTGAGCTCGTAAATGAAATTCAGCTTAACCATAAATTTTGTCAATTGTACACACCTATGGTTCTAAATGGGATGATTTCAAAATCCAAGCCCCACCTTAACAAAAATTACGGAATAAGCAGTAATCACAATTTTGAGTCCGTTTTTTTTTCGATTGTTTGTTGAATTGAATATCATAGAACATGCGTGAAATAGAATCTTACGTAGAGAGTGCTAATGACCAGATGTCAAATTTCGCAAGTGACGGGTACATGAACTTTACTTTTCAGCTTAATAATTCGTTGATGTTATTTGTGTACTTAGAATACGCATATGCTAAATGGTTTCTGTAACATTGTTAGGGTGTCGTTACCAGCAGAAAATTCCCGACGGCCGCTCATATAACTAACTTTTAAGGTTCTAGATAGCCAGTCATCTACTTGTTGTCTTAAAATTCCATTTCATTGACTATAATTTGAAGTCATTATGTGACTTGACACAAATTTTTACTCAATAACTATACAGCACGCTTAACCGACTAACTGGCCTCTCGCAGGTCCCATAAACCAAACTTAGTGGTTACTAGCTATGCCTATATAAGTTGATCATGGCTTTTCTGATGGTCCAGTCTCTGCCGAAGTGCGAATGCTCTACTGTCCCAGAAGTTATCCAAACAAAGGTGTGCGGGGTCTCGATTATATTTCTGTATACTATACATCTGCCCTTAAAGTTCAGGTAGAGAAACGCTTCTGGAGCAACGCAAGTGTTAAGGACCACTCACTCGGTGTACATATCGATTTCGTAAAAAATCCTGAAAATCAGGTTTTTGGTCGACGATTCTTTTTTGTTTAAGTCCGCTGTATAGTACCGCTTTGGAATAGACTATTTCGTATTCAGACTATGGGGTTCTACGAGTATATAGTCAAAGATATTGTCTCAAAATATTCTATCGAACTTGCTCCCACGTTGAACCACACGGGGGCACCCAAAAGTGACCATCCCAGATGACTTTTACCCTGGCATCGAATTAAGTATTATAAAACTCACTCTTTGTGATCGCAAAGCTCGCAACATCTGTATGCTTAATTCTTCTATTCCCCCATATCGCCCCATATGTTAATGGCTCTTTTTTCACGAAAACTTCTTATTGATCAGCAATTCGGTTTCCTATATACTAGGTTGGGTAACCCATCGTCGCGCTCGATATTTCGATACCATGTGAACTTATTTGGCTCAAGCTCTTAAGTCGAAAAGTCGCGTTTAATATTTTAAAGAATCTCTTCTTTCTGGCCGCTCCATTCAAGTTTATTATACAAATTTGGTATACCGCAGGGTTTCGTTTTGTCACCGACTCTCTTTGCGGTTTTCATTTACGATCTCTTTCGATAGTACCTCATTTTTTCGTCCCTCTTCTACATCGATGAAAATGGAACCGAAGCGTAAGGTTTTTAAGGGCTCTAAATCACATTGCTCTTAACAGTATGTAAGCAAAATATAGACCCTCAGTAAGTATCCATGAATGGCACCTAGAACTCTGAATTTAAGAAGGAAGGTTAGAGTCATCGTGTCATGTCTTGAAAAGAGGAAGCTTTTATTTATGAAATGAGAACAGCTTGAGAATAGCCAGTGTTAAACCAAACCCTGAAGTTAATATAGAGGATGCGTTTGTTAAAAACTATTGATGCAAAATCTGAGAGGTCTCGTTAATATAAGTTTGCCAGTGAATCATACTTTTTTTCTAAATGTTTCTATTGAATAAACAGATGCTGAATTTTTCCATCTTTTCACCTGGCCAAGTGAGGATTATATCTCCTTACAGATGGTTGCTTTTAAGGGTTAAACCGCTCCTGGCTTGTTCGTCTGTTCACTTATTTCCTCATAAGTCCTCATACTATCTCTCGGAACTAGCTTGTTAACGTCGTACAGAATCCTTATGCATAAATTTACCAAAAGGCAGCAAATGGTGTTTGACCAGTGAGCTTTAATAGACGCCTGACTGCCAGAAGGGGTCTCGATTTAATCTTTTCAACTTTAATAGAACAACAAGCATTCTCCACGTCCATCCTTCACTATCGAAAGAGTTTTTAAGACATTCCAAAACTTAACAAGACCGTACACAGCTTAAGCTCGCCGTCTTGATATCAGTATGAATGTTTTGAATATTAATGCTACTGTGTTTTTCTTATATCTGAAGAAGTGTGAAGACTTGATTGATCCTGGAAAGGAACCGATGCTCATCCACTGATCAAACATCGTTGTGTTAATCGAGTAAAACAACCTCATGGGTCTGCAGCCCATCCTGTAGCTTGGATTTTATCTACCTTTGCTACCATTTGAGTTGATAGAATATGAGGAAGAAAAGAAAAATATTGATACAACCAAATGGTGCAGCAATGACCTCGCCTCTGCACGCTGAAAAGACTTTTTGATCGAGGTTCAAGCCCACTCTGGACTGTTGTCATAAGAATGTGGTTCAAGTTATTAGTAAGCTGAAAAATGCAGTTGATATTTTCATAAACAAAAATAATTAAATAGGTTTAAACAAACTTAATTCATTAACTCATCATTTAGAGTGAATAATAAAAGCAACCTCTTCTGCAATAACAACTTCCAATAAGTCTTTTCTTATAGATGTTTTATTGCATGGTCCGATAAAAAACTTTGTTGCCGCAAATCGAAATTGTTTATACGAGTAAATAATTTAGCTACACCCTAAATCGACACATGACAAAGCGCTCGTTAACAACAAATTTATTGCAAATGTACAATGTACCGCTATCTCAATTTATAAAGTTATATGACATGATCGAGACCTTGAATAGTTTTATATATAAAAAAAGATCAGTTTTGGGATATCCACAGTTCAATTTACAGCATTATACTAAACACTCTAAATATGCTCAGCAAATCTACTGTAGCTACGGTTTGTAATCACTTACTACTTTGTATGATTTCATTTTTTAAATTAATCTTTGCATCCCTAGGTATTGCTCTTAATTGTTGCTGCCCTTTCGGTCAATGCTTCGAAATGTAAACAGTGCTTGGAGAATGGAATCGCATGTTATAACGAGACGAGTTTCCAATTGTGTCTAGGAAGTTAGTTTTCTAACGGGTTCTATTTTCGAAATTATATTTCACGGTTTTTTTTTTTCTAGCTCACGCGAACATTCTTGATAGCTCGCATATTTACAACTGTCCACCCGATCAGGTGTGCACTGGACTATCCATAACATGTGTCCCAAAAAGCCAATACGAGCCCGTTTGTAGTCCATCTAAGGGCTGTGGAGTATGCGGAACTGGAGCATTTGCATGCACTAGCAGATCGACTTTTGGTCTTTGTTCAGGATCCGAGCTTACCGATATGCGCGGAAAATGTCCGAATGGCCTCATCTGTGATGTAAGCACAGCTTCTTCGTCTATCTGCGTTTCTTCATGCCAAGGAACTGTCACGTGTGACATCCCAGATCCTGTTCTTTAATAATTTAAATAAATATGTAATGAGAATAAACTTTTATTTTTTTGCTCAAGGTATTGGTATTGTGTGAGAATTGAGGCTGTGTTGATATCGAAGGTCCTTGGTTGATGGCAGATAAATAACATTTAAGAATGGTTTGCCCTCTTTATTTTAACCAATTTTAGCAAAGAGTTCAGGGCGTCAATGAACAAATGGCACCTTTGTGGAGATTAGACAAAGACTTCCTAATCAATCGACACTGTTTCAAACAACTTTTATCAGAACTCCGAACTCGAAGGACCAAAATTATATTCTACAAAGCATTTATCCTGCCTGTTCTTCTAAATAAAGCTGAATGTTGGACGAAAAGCAGTACATTAGAAGAAATTAAAGGGATCTTCTAAAAATTTCAGTCCTCTTTGAAGAAGAAGGTACAACCGAGAACTCTACGAGCCAATGGCTATAAAAGGAAAGACCGAACATCCATCATTATATGGGGTGTAAGAGATTCTAAAATGCATGAAGCTATTCATCCACCCCCTTAGTCCGTGCACCTACATGTTCGATAATCATATGATGCAGAACTTTATTATGTACAAATCGTATGACATCACCGTATTTGACCTATATACTTTATTGTATGTATTTAAACCTTTTTGAAAGCCGTCCGTGGCCAGTCTTAATAAAGCGTTCCAATCCTTACCACCGAGTTCTTTTTTCATTTGCTCTTCTCGTCGTACAGGGGCAAAGTCAACAATGTTCGAAGGCTTTTTTACAAAAAAGTATGAAGACAGTTGAGAGTCAGCACTGGGATTTGAAGGACTATTTTAGGATTTCAGATCAAGCTTATACTCGACTCAGAGATGAGATTAATATTTTATTGGCTCACGCATTTGACAAATATTAATTTCAGAGAAGCGTTCAAAAATTGGATACATTTTTGACTCGAGTTTTGTTTGATGTTTAAGAACTGTCATCACAAGATCAAAGAGATTCAATTAATTGATGGTTTTCGCTTGCCACCTACCTTTTCTGTGTGAGTTTTATTTTTCCTCTGACAGTGTCCTTGATTGTTCGGAAAATTGCATAATAATGCCATTCTAAATAAACATTGTGGGCCTTAAGAGTGTTCTATTGAATTCATCTCGAGAAATGTAGACTATCTATTTTGTTTTAAGACGTGTGAAACTCTAACTGGTGTAGTGGAAGAACTTTTCTGCCTTTGTCGGAGAACTCCTGTTTTTATAATTTTACAACACTCAAGGGATTATGACTACGCTCAAAATGTATTCGTACAAAGCGAACAGAGTAATTAAGGGAAGGAAGGGTGGAGTATAAACTTATTCGCGTTCGCTAAATTCGCAGTCTTTTATCCGCCAGTGTTTAGTGTTGATATTCTTAGTTGTTTTGGATTTTTTGAGTTTGTTTCACCACTCAATTGAGTCAATGGAATGGTATTTCCCAACTGCGTCATCCAGTTGCCATTGATTTTGTGGAAAACTGTCACTCTGCTGTCAGTGATATGTCATAGCAGCACTACGTCAGTCTCTCAATGACTGTTCGAAAACGATACAATATTCGAAAATTCGAAGCTCCACTGTACTAATCGCTGTAAGTTTTCTGACCGATGGGGTTTCTTCTAGTGATGTACTGATATAACAGTCCTCATCGCTGGGTGGATTCACTATAGTCTTCCATCGCTACAACTCACAAAGATTTACAATAAAAGTCAAGCTACTTTCACAGCACGTTTTGCTGTTATGATCATCCCTATAATTAAGAAGAAGGTGGTCGTTAATAAACTAAGCCTAACGACTTCATTCCCGAAGGTGTCCAGTTTTTATAGTAAGGAATGAGCTGACGCACTATGGAAGTTTTCATTGCCCCTAATATTGCTGCTCGCTAGTCCACAGAAGTTGGATGAGACGCTACGTCTTCAATACTCTGAAGTTCGGCGAGGCCTCGATATTTTGAGATAATGTAAGAATGATCTTAATAACTTACACAAAACGTATTTTGAAGCTATTTATTTATATCAAACATTATTTACACAGATATATCAAGTCTCACATAGCATCGATATCGCAAGCAATTGATGTAGCCTGAAAAAATAAAATTGGATTTATAATTTAACAAGTTGCCATTCATACGTCAAAACTTACCAAATCTTTCGGCACACATATGTCATTCGACGACAAATCGCAAACGTATCCAATTGGACAAGTGCCCTTGACATTACTAGCCGTCGGTGCACCAAAGCACAAGGCAAACGTTGTTCGGCTTGTGCATGCGAAAACATTTTTCACATTACAAATGCCACACTGTGACGTATCTTGACAACTCGGCGAATATGCGCCTCTTTGGAAGCAAATATTTGGCAAATCTGTACACTCAAGTCCGTCTAAACAGTCGAAAATTTGAAACGTATGCGGCTTACTATCTGCATCAGAAAAATGTACACAAATTGAAGAAATAATAACTTGAAGTTTTAACAAACCTCCGAAACACAGTTGAAATGACGTTTCGTTGACACATGCTGCACCATTTTTTTGACACTGATTGCACTTAGCTAATGTTTCATCGATTTGGATGACAAACAAGATCGAAAAAACTGACTAAATTTTTTTCCAAATAAGCCAATTAAAAGAGGTATTTTAAGATTCAATTTAAAAATTAAACTTTTACTAACCCGTAGAAACTGATGAGGAAGCATATTAAAGCTGGCGGCTCGCAAAAAATTTGATTCTAAAATAAAACAATCTTTTGCGGAATGTCTGCTTTGAGACTTTTTCTTATCTACTCTCATTTAAAGAACTTTATTACTTGGTTTAAGGATTAACGAAACTTGTGACTTTCAAATAATGACAACAAATGAAACCTAGCATCTATACGTATTTTCGTCACAATTTTTAAAAGACTGTGGCACCAATATAATTTTTATTTGGATGTGATAAGACTTGACGGATGGCTTTCTATGAACATCGACAAATAAAATGGATGACTTTTCTAACTGATGGATTTGTTGAAGCTCTCCAACTGCCAAAAGTTAATACGTGAGGAACCTTTGCTTTCGATCTAGTTTCATGCGCTTTATTACGTTCGAAGTACGACTTGTAAGAAGGCGTCTCAAAAATGGAACGTTTTTTTTTTACCTGCGAACCAACTCTTCTGACCTGTTCTTTAATAGCTGTGAAACTGTCCCAGAATTCGGTTGAATGAATTTCCGCACAGCGGATCTGCTGGTCGGAATTCAGTGCTTGCCTTAATTGACTTTCGCCTTGAAGTTCCTTGGTCTTTTGCAGGATGCGTTCCTATTTGAAGAACTCGATTAACTGTTGATTTGCCGGGCTGGAAGATAGACTGGATTCCTCGATTTGTGTGCTGCAAAAGATGATGAAACTTGAATGAAGTTGGGTTCAATTGTAACATGGGTGGAGTCCGGCAAGGGATGGAGAATTTGACATCGCCAAGTTTTCATTCGCGTAATTCGCAGTATTTTGTTCGTCGTATGTTGATATTCTTGAAAGTGGAGTTTCTATGATTATAAGAAGATTGTTTTATCACCCTTCTGACGGTTTTACGACTCTGCACAACAAAACTAATAACATATTAGTTTTCGCTGGTTGAGCTCTATCACAAGATTGCTTATTCAATTGAAGAGGTGTCATTTAACTTCGCCTTGTGAGCACATTTTGATCATACAAATGGAAGAGAGAACAGTTCACAGTCAGATTCCATAAACATTTATCTTTGGGAATATTTTTTTTACAGCATGAAAAAATAATTTTTAACCGAATTAAGAAAACCTAAAATAAGGGCATTTAAAATCGCAAATTATTCCAGTTTTCAAAGACTGTACGTACGGTGCTTGATTTTATTAGTACCGGCATAGCCTCAGTTCAGATCTTGAAGTGCTCGCGCAAAGATACTAAATTTGAAAATGTTCTGGAAGCTAGTAAGATCTCAAGGCTCAATATATAGTATATGACTTCTTAAAGCGTTAGCAATCTTTCCTTTTACAGGTTTTGGTTTTTGAACTCGTTTTGGTATCCGCGAATTGCTCAGACGAAAAAAATGAAACAGAAATTATTAAAACAGTCCTCGAAAACGTAACTGAAAGCTCATAGAAGATATCCTCGACGCAATTAAGGATCTAGACAGTAAAAGCGATAATGATAGTGATAGTGATAGTGATAGTCATAAAAGTCTTATTGAATCAATCCTCGACGCACTTGATAAGAAAGAAAGTTTTTTAGCTAAACTTTTCAAAAGCATTTTTGGTGATAGCGATGATGACGATGATGACGAGATGACGATCATGACGATGATGGTGATGATAGCGATGATAGCGATGATAGCGATGATAGCGATGACAGTGATGGTAGCGATGATAGCGATGTTAAAAAAAAAGTGCGAGAAATTTCCTACGAGGTGACTGATAATGTTGGTGAAATGGATGGTGGAGATTGCGGAGATGGTGGAGACGGTGGAATGGATGGCGGAGATGATGGTGAAATGGATGGTGGGTATAGTGATCAACGTGAGGAATACTATGACGACTACGGTGATGAATACGGTGATGATTATGATGATGATTATGGTGATGATTATAGCGATGAAGACGGTGATGATTGCGGTGGCGATTACGGTGATGATTATGGTAATGAAGACGGTGATGATTCCGGTGGCGACTACGATGCTGCTGATGGTGATGAATTTTAGGTGTTAATCAGCAATTCATAAAAACATGTTTATTCAGAAAACCTTTTTTTTTTCTTCAATAAAATCAAAGTTTGAATATGAACTTACACGTCAGTTTTTTTTTTTTTTTTTGAAACGGTTGGTGTAAAATCTTTATAAGTACAACATGGACCAGAAGCGCAAAATACGAGTATAACTAAGTTTTCTTATCAAGAAGAATATATGTATAACGAAGTTGTTATATCGTATTTTACCGCACATTTAATGATATAAATATAATATTTCTCTTAAATTTTTTAACTCAAAGATTGAAGCTTTAATGCAAGTATTTAAAAAAATTTAATTAAAATATTTAAATTACAGGGACCTATAGAAACTTAATTTAACTTGTCTTATTGTTTTTATAAAATAATTGAATGATGAAATCCAAATATTATTGCCACTAATGATAATAAATTAAAAAAACGCATAATAATAAATCTACAAAACAATATAAATTTAACTATAATATATTTGTAAAAAAAGCTAAAAAATTAACGAAAAATAAATAAATTACTAAAAGGAATTAACGCATTAAATGAAAAGTTAGTTAACAAGTCCATTATCTACAATTGCATAAAGAAATTGGTCATTTTAAATATACTCTCATCTACCATTAATACTTATTGACCAAATACTACAATAAAGTTCTATGTTTAATGTGCGATGTAAAACAACCTTGTTATAAAATTTTATAGACTTTTACACCATTTCTGACGCTGCCACATCTTGGCAGCTCTTAAATAAATGCTGTCGACAAGGGAATAGACTCGTACTCTTAACTGATTATTTGTCTGAAGATCGAAAAAAATAATTATATAAAAATACTTCATCATTTGCGGAAAAACCGAAGTCGGTTCCGTCTTCAAGTATCTCTGTCAACCAAAAACATGTAGACCGACTCGGGACAAACTTTTGTAGGCTCTTTTTTACTTGGAGGATAGTGCAAGGTAGTGAGGGACGACCATCGACATCCCACAGCGGATTGACGTCAGAGTCAAGTCTTTTGCACATTGGAAACCCAAATTGTTGATCGCCGAAACGAAATAAGAAACGTGTTCATATTTGAAGAGCATATCTTAAGAACTAACCAAGCAATAACATATTCTAAAGTTTTATTATCTGGAAAAGGGAGCCACTATTATTAACTCTTTCTATGCAGACCAAACAAGAGTATCATTATTTCGAACGGTCTGCGACATGTTGTTGGTCGGTTAGGGTGAGTCGCGGCCTCTACCGACTTTTTAGTGTATATCCCCATCCGAGTTTCATCGATTTTTGAACTTTTCACAAATTTATATTTTAATTCTCACTTGGTTGGGGACCTCCTCCCTGTTGCCAGGTACTGGCATGTTGTTTTTCATATGTGTTCGTTTGGCCCTGTAAGCCCTGCCAGCGCGATAAGGCGGACAGTTACGGAAAGGCGAGAGGTTGTCGTTGATTGCCGAGGCTTGCAGTGCTTCAAGAATCTAAGCCTTACATTTCCCAACATGCTGTATCGAAGAAATTTAATAGAACCATTTATTTATTTATTTATTATTATTTTTTATATCTTGGATGGTATAAACAATATATGTTTGCGTAAACACAGTGATATAAATACCTATATACTTCTAATGAAGTTGGTGCTGATAAAAAGTATTTTCTATAGCCCAATTTAAAAGTTTTATCGTCTTAACCGAAGAGACCACCATCTTTACCATCTTTGCCGTCTTTGCCGTCTTTACCATCTATACCATCTCGACCATCTTTACCATCTATACCATCTTTACCATCTTTACCATCTTTACCATCTCGACCATCTATACCATCTTTCCCATCTATGCCGTCTCTTCCATCTTTACCATCTTCACCATCTTTGCCATCTTTTCCATCTATACCATCTCTACCATCTTTACCATCTTTGCAATTACAAATATGTTTTTCAGAATCACTATAGGAATCATAATAACTATCGTCATCATCGTCATCATAGTACCAGTAATCCCAAAAATCGTAGTACCATGCGTCGACACTGGTTTCGACAATGAGCAAAAAAGCAAAAGTCAGAACCTTTAAGTGAAAAAATTTTAAATGTTTTTAAGTTATAGGGCAAAATAATAATCTTACTAGCTGGCGGAACATCATCAAATTAATCGAGTTCACGAAGAAAATATAGAACCTAGCAAGGCACAAATCGTGTCCACAGTCTAACAAGGGTAAAAATGCAATAACTTGCAAGCTTGCATTCCACTTGGTAGTTAGGTGTCAGAAAAATTTATTAAAATGAACTGAATTGATTTTTTACGTCGTTAATTATTGGTTTTGTAATGTTTTAGCGCGTTTTAAATCTATTTATCCATGCCTTCAAAAACCACAGATTGACAGGCGTCAGAAAATTTGTTTTTTTCTACCGATGAGGCTATCAGAAGGTGTTCATACATGATACACTATGGGCATGAAGAGTCGATAGCAAAATTATTTGCGTAGTTCAATCTATAAATCTACTCTTTTCATTTTTATATATAATATTTTACATATATATATTAATATTAAAATAAGATAAAGTTTGAAAGTTTGAAACAAAAAAAAAATGTCTGCTCGTGATCAAGTGAGACGGAGTGTATGAGCCAATCTTCGAATCTATTCATCCGATTTGTCTATCCTACGTCTTTACCTAACGCGTGAATAACGAATCTAATTGGATAAGAGCTGCCCTAAACAGGCATGAAATGAAGTAGTAACAATTGATGTTATTTTTTATCCAGCTGCAATTGTTCCATTTTGACGTGGACTTTGTGGATTGCCGACACGTTCTTAATTTAACAGGCAGACCTGAACGTCAAAAACCATTTTATATATCAAAGCTTACATCTCCGGCCTCTTGAAAATAATTTTTGAAAATGTTTTGGAAGCTGGTAAGATCCGTATTGTTGGCCGAAGGATTCGTTTACACGTTGAAAAAATTGTGTTTCAAAGGTTCTCGTTTTTGGAATATTAGTGGTGTTCGAAACCGCTGTCGTTGGTCAGTACGATGATGGGGGAACTGAGGACTTTGCTGATGGAGGTGGTTATGATAATTATGATGACTACGACGATGGTGAATATTCTGATGAGTTTGGTGGTGAATATTCTGATGAGTATGATGGTGTATATCTTGATGAGTATGGTGGTGAATATCCTGATGAGTATTTTGGTGAATATCCTGATGAGTATGATGGTGAATATTCTGATGAGTATGGTGGTGAATACCCTGATGAGTATGGTGGTGAATATCCTGATGAGTATGATGGATACTATGATGACGATTATGACGATGGAGAATATTATGATGATGATGAATATTATGATGATGATGAATATTATCATGATGATGAATATTATGATGATGATGAATATTACTATAATGATGATGAATATTATGATGATTATAACGATGGTGAGGCACACGAAACTGCTGTGATAGTTGAGGAACCACCCCACCATGATTATGAAAAAATATGTACACATGGACGTGGCTATTACAAGAACAAATACGATTCGAGTTGCAGGTCGTAAGTGCTTTAGTTTTTTTTAAGTACGAACTATTATATGAACCAATTTTATTTCAGATACATTTACTGTAAGCGGGTTGATGGTTCCCTGCAAGCGTATCTGTTCAATTGTAACAAAGGATTTTTTAAATTAAAACGCCGGAGGTGTGTTAAAAGAAAGCCGAGGTCATGTAAGTAAATGTTGCAACCAATAAAGTTATATGCCAAATTGTATTGAGTTTTAAGTGTGACGGACGAGTTATCTTGAGGAACTTAATCGTTATAGGGAAAATCAGACTGCTGCAACCTTCAAGAGCACATGCTGATTCCATTGCAAAGCTATTTTAGTAATCTGATCTTTCTTTCTTTTGTATGCCTTCAGAAAAAAGTTGAAAAAGTATACTTAAACTGCTTCCTTTCTACCCACGAAACTCTTTCTTTTTTGAAAATATTCGCTTGGCCACAGACGAAGATTGATCACGCATATTGCGAACAGGCACCGTTTTTGTGCAGAAGGATAACGCCTATGATCAACTTCTTATGGGTATGCAGGCAATTTTTTCTTCCATTCCATTCTAAGTGGTTACAGACTATCATCATAATTTTTTCAGCCGACTTTAACGTCCTTGGAATTGTGTGCCTCTTTTGTGACACTACATTGAGTTTTACCTTCACAGGCCCAAGTTTTGTCCCCGGTAGCAATTCGACTCAATACCCCCTCATTTCTTCACTAACAAAGGTCAAAAAATATATATTCCATTGGCACAAATGTTGACTGCAATTGTTAATAAAACGGGTCCCAGGTAAGTCACTCACCGGTACTCCAAATGTAGCATCAGTCGTTTGAGAGGCAATAATATAATTCTTGACAGGTTCGTTCCACTCAACAAAGAGCTAACAATTACTTACTAATTTATTTTGTCATGAAGCCCACAAGTACCAATTTATTTTTGCACTTCGAACAGGATCTTAACAACGGTTTATCGGTTTAAAATCGATAGCCTTCGTTCGCAGCAGTTGATTTCCCACATCGAAACCGTGTTCGTATATGTGAAATCTATTTTGAAAGTTGTTAAATTTGTCACGTGCATTCTTCTTCAATGTTTCCGATGCTATCCAGCGTACTTCCTAGATTGCAGTTATATCCAAGTTTAACTGCTTCAATATAGAAACTAAATTGAGTAGCTTCGGGAGTGAAAAGTTTTCTTATATTCCAGGACCATACTCGTATATCTTCACTTAAGGGGACCGTTTGACAAGTCTACAATGAAGAGTCGTTGGCGATGCATTGTTTTTACTGTACAAGAGAAATTATGATACGACGGCACCACCGAAGTCACAATTGCCGATACGATAAGGTCTTTTCAAAGCCTACAAAGGTGCTACCACCTGATAAGGGAACTAAGTTTTTAGTGAGTAAGAATCTTACACTAGTATGAGCACGCACTGCCGCTCCTCATAGTGTATATGAAGATATTTACCCACACACATAACGTGTGCGATAGTCTATATGTACGCTTATTGGTTTAAATCTCTATATGAGAAACGACCTTCCATTAACTGAGGAAAATGAAGTTTTAAGAAGGGTGATAAATAAATTTGCAAGGTACCAAGAAAAATTCACCTGCCCTTACCTGATGACAAGTACGTGCCCTATTTCATCATTCATTCCACTTTTTTCTTAAGCGTAAATAAATAAATAATAACCGCTTTAAAACAAGTGTTTTGCGTTTTGTTGAATGAACTGACACTTATAAATTAGATCACAAATTGTGTTTGCCTTGAAAAGACTAAGGATCCATCTTGACGTTACTACTAGATTTTCATATTTAAATCGTTCTTGGTTCTTAGCTTCTCGAAGAGTATATCCCGAGCTACTTGAAAAAATGTTTTGGAAGCTAGTAAGCATTTTTTAAATCCTGAATCACTACTTAAAACACAAATAATATTTCTTTTTAAAGGCTCTCGTTTTCCTTTTTGTAACAATGATGGAAACCGTTCTCAATGGTCAGGCTTATGGTGGAAGTGTTGATTACGGCGTTGCTTATGATTATGTTGCATAAGTACATCAATCAATTGTTTTGTTCAAACAATTTCAAACAATAAATTTATTTGAATTCTAGTCGAAGCGTTTTCTATATTTATTCGATGTATTACGAGGTATTTGCTCCGGTGGCACGAATAGTGGAACGAACCGAATATTGGCAAACTTTTTGCTGCCCAAATCGGCGTATTATAGGGGCCCGTGTCTTTATATATGTTTATTCAACCTTTTTCCCTTAAACTAAAAGTAAAACATGGTGTTTAAATTTACATCACTTTTGTGCATATTAAACGTCGTCCATGTCCATAAACGGAGCATAAATTTTGGACGAAAGAGAAGTCAAAATCGTGGCCGCACCATCTTTTTTTTCCAGCTTCAGTACCGCCGCAAACTGTCACTCGTTGTGGAAGCATATCTTGGATTCCCTAAGCATGTAAGTGAGAAACACTCTAAGTCGAAGTCAAAGTTCTTGTGTGTAACCCAAGCCTACGTAATCTTTTTAACATAATCTTCTCGGGGACGCGACAACTTTTTGTTTCTTTTTTTTTATTGTATTTGTAAGTATAACTAGGTAAAAACTATGTATTCGATGACGTACAGAGATATAGTATAACGCTACCTTACAACTGAAAAATTTTTATAAACGGGTTTTAAGAAATGTAAGAAATATTAGACTATAAGAACAATGTTGAAGGAAAACGACAATCAAAAACCTTCATGAAGCTAGTCTTAATATACTCTAGGAAGAGAGCGAGGAGAGGTTTGCATATAGTAGATGTTAGAACATCTTTACAGGTCTTGCATGTATTTTACAACTAAATATTGTATTTTATGTACATTAAACTAAAAAATCACCTTAAGAAACATTAAGGTAGAGAGGCAAGAAAATTTAGTAAATAAATAAATAGATATATAAAAAAATAAATAAGTAAATAAATAATTAAATAAAAAAAATTTAACAATTTATAAATAAATAAGTTGCATAATAAATTAAAATAACCAACTAAAAAGAAATTAAAACAAAAACAGAAATATATAAATAAATTAGTATTTAATATCAATAAGTTCTTTTAAGAAAAATAAATAAGTTAGTAATAAATAAATAAATTGCAGTTTAAACAGCTACTTCTGATATCAAGTTATTGTCGGATATACCACAAGTCCGACTGTATTTCTCGAATAGTTTAAGTATTCTTGTAGGCACTTTGTCAACATTTGCTAACGGACGGCGACGCAGCAACAAATATATTAGTAAACTGTGAAGTTCAACGTCTAAATACAGATGTTGTTGAAACACCTGCAAGTGCTTATGTATCTGAGGAAGGAATTAGAAACATTATCAGGAACCTAAAGACACGAAAAGCAGGTGGATTAGATCTAATAAAAAATCTATACGTTAAACATTTGCCGAGGTCGGCAGTAAAATACTTAACGTATATTATAAACGGATGTTTGAAATTGAAATATTTCCCTGACGCCTGGAAATTCGCAAAAGTAGTGCCAATTCTTAAAGCTGGAAAAACACCTAATAATGTGGACAGCTATAGGCCTGTTAGTTTGCTCAGTAGTTTAAGTAAAATCTATGAAAAAATACTTAAGGAGAAACTACTAAGATTTATAGATGAGCACGACATATTTCCCGACGAACAGTTCGGCTTTAGAAAATGGCACAGTACTTCCCACCAGGTGCTCAGAATTTGTAAGCATATTAAAACTTCACGTTCTCAAGGTAAATCCACCGGTATGATATTGTTCGATATAGAGAAGGCTTTCGACTCTGTTTGGCACGACGGTTTGATCTTTAAAATGATCAACTTCAATTTCCCCAAATATTTGTGTAAAATAGTCCAGAGCTTTTTGTCGTCCCGTCTTTTTCAAGTCCACGTTAACAATGGTATCTCGAATGATATGCCCGTCCCAATGGGTGCTCCTCAAGGTGCAGTACTGTCACCAATTTTGTACAATTTGTACACGTCAGATTTCCCGAACTTGCCTCAGTGTCAGGCCGCTATCTTTGCTGATGACACAGCAATATTTGCTTCTCATAAATTCGCTCTCAACATTGAGACGAATCTAAACCATGCGATTCAAATATTGGGAAAATATTTCAATAAATGGAAAATTAAATTAAATGGGGATAAAACGCAAGCTATCTTTTTCACCCGAAAAAGAAAAGCTTGTTTTCTACCCAGCACGCAAACGCCACTCCAGCTAAATGGAAAAAATATAGTTTGGGAAAAATCTGTGAAGTATCTGGGCATTTATCTAGACACAAGACTGACATTCAAAGAACATATTACAAGAACGCTGAACAAAGTTAAATTAGCAACTAACATAATGTACCCCTTTATTAACAGGAATTCGAAGCTAACGAAGGAAAATAAAATAATAATTCTGAAGGTGATCTTCCAAGCATTACTTCTATATGGTTGTCCAGTTTGGGGTAATAGCGCTAAATCCCACATTAAACGCTTGCAAGTGTCACAAAATAAAACACTTAAAATGATGCTAAATCTACCATGGCACCACTCAACGATTGATCTCCACGAAAGAGCGAATGTTGAATTGATTTCTGATAGAATTCAAAAGCTGAATACGAAATTTCTGTCGAGCTGTATCTTTGCTGATAATATCCTCGTAAACCAATTGAGCAGTTAAATTACATAGCAAAAAAATATAAAAAATCGTTGTATTCAATTACACACTTCTTTACATTTATTTATCTAATTATTTATTTATTAAGTAATTATTTAATTTATTTATTACTCATTTATTTATTTATTTATTAATTTATTTATATAATTTTTTACAAATTTATTTACTTATTCAAATATTTATTTATTTAATCATTTATATATTTATTTATTTATTTATTTATTTATTTATTTATTTATTTATTTATTTATTTATTTATTTATTTATTATTATTTACTTATTAATTTATTATTTTATTTATTTATTTATATATATATATATTTAATTATTCGTTTGTTAACTCTTTGATTCGTTATTAATATATACAATTGTTAATTTATCAGTTTGTCATTTTGTTTTCGTTTATGTACATATATTTATTTTTTCTTATTCGTTTATGCAAACGGATGTTTACTTACAATCTAGTCATATTTTTTTTGTTTTTTTTTTTTTTTTTTTATTTTATTTTTATATATTTATTCTTTTCTTTTTTTTTTTTTTGTATTTGCGAAGGGTTTTCACGAATTTCCCTTCCTAACATAACATAATATTTATATTCTAAATTAAAATTTTCCATAACACTTAGATAATATTTCAGTAGGAATATACGTTTGTATTGTATCTCTGAATTGTAAAATGTGCGGTAACTCCAGCTTTTTGTAATATTTATTTCGAATAAAATGAATCTATCTATCTATTTGCTAACGGATGTAAATCGTTCGTAGAAAAATGCCATGGTAAATTTTAAATCATTTTTAAAATTTTATTTTGTATGGTTTACAATCTACATCTATAAGCGCCGATTCTCCACACTGGTGAACCGTAAAATATGATTGCTTGAAAAAACATCTTAAATATTATTATTTTATTTTCTTGACACATTTTCGACCTTCGATTGAGTAATATCTATTTGGGAAACACTTTAGTTTCATTAATTGTGAGAACACTATTTCTTGAGATCATTAATATCTTTCCTTAGCAAATTGACCTCTTTTCATTTTTTTTTAATTTTGCTTTAACTATAAATTTTCAATCGCTAGCTTATTGCGTCCCTTGTTGTGAAACAACCAGTCTATTCTTTCTTCACTAGCAGGATAAGTTGCGAAGATCGGAATACTTCGTGGTACATTTCACATCTTATCTTTCACTTGGTTTAACACTGAACCTGAGCGAGGTTTGATGGATTATACGTTTCGCATTCTTCCCGAAAGCCCTCCTCATTTTCTTCTCTAGCTTTATGTATCCCTTAATGATGTCTATGTGTTCTGACGTGTTTGCTCCTTTGGGATGTTGTCAGATGATTTTTCCTTTCTTTAAAAAGTTTTTCAAGGAGGCCGATCAGTTTCTGGACCCACCGTTAACGTGAGTGCATGTGTGAAACTTGTAAGTCGTTATTAAATTTGTTCGTTTGCGGTCACATGCACTCAACAAGTTCACGTACGTATTTCATTTAAGCATATCGAATAATATGTACTTATTTAAAGATAACTTTTCGGAGGCATGAAAAACGTGCTGCACTATACAAGCGTGAAATAAAAAAATCATTTTCATTTCACTCTGAAGACCAGCTGGTTGAAAAAGCCTTGAGAGAGTAATACTATTAGCAACTATGATGCAGTAATTTAAGACTCTAAGCATATTTAAATGACGGACTTCAGTTACCGTCTGACATAAAAATGAAGTTAAGCATGGTTTCGTTCTCGACAACCACTGTCTGGCGAAATTCTTAACGGTCTTAAATTCTAAACACAAGGCTTAGAGTGGAGCATAATAAAAAAATCTTCACAGATATGGAAAAAGCCGTTTATAATAAGGTCTTCTTTAGACGACAATATTTCTCCTCCTTCTTCTAGTCAATAAAAGTGTTAAATCTGTTTTAGTAGATCTTCTTTCTGTGATGCGAACAACACATCGATTGGAGTTAAGTCTACCTATGCGGATAAAATGTAAGATTGCCGGTGCGTCTATTTTTTTCCGAATCAAACCTTTAAGAACAAAGTGAAAAATTGCATGAAATAAAAATAGTGAAATAAGGCCATTAAGGCAAACTGTCTAATAAGATTTATAAGCCTCGAAATTTCAATTGCGGATTTGGTAAAGCCTTACTGGAAATTTTCCACTGTGATTAGGTAAGTCTCTCTGTACAGGACCTCATTAGAATATATATGATGACAAGGCCTTTAACAAAGATACTGATCCAAGAAAATCATGAGGTATATTAAACTACATTTGAATTCGCTAATATCAGTCCGAATGGTCCCATGATCGAGAATTTTCTCCAGTTCATCCAGATATGCCTATAGAGGCTACCTACAATGTTATCCTTAACAGGATTCTTTCACAGTTCTGGAAGTCAATCTTAAACTACCAATAAACAATAACCTCGGGTTTTGTACCTGCTCCCTATATAATCAATTCGAAAAAGGGACCTTGTCTTTGTTCCATTAAAAATTTGACACTTTCACATCATGTCTCGCTCTCATGGTTACCCAAGATAAAAAAAAATTTTAAAGACTTGTAGCTCAGGACTTCTTGCCTTCTGACGATGAATGTGCACACTTATGAACGTGGACGCAGTTTATCAATTGTTTTTTTGCTTAAAAGAACCAACATTTTAAATTTTGATTGTTGTCATGATATCAGACACGTTTTGGCCGCGATAATATTTTATTCGGACCGGCAGATTTGAATATCTTCAAAGTCTGTTATCGTGCTTCTTTTATGATATTCATAAAAATATTTTATGCAAATCACAGAGGGTCGCGTAGATTTATAAATATACTATCAAGCTATTAATTTAGTTCAAAACTTGAACTGCTTGAGCCCAAAGCAAAGTTAAATTAAAATTTTGAAAATGTTTTTGAAGCTTGTAAGATTATTATTTTTCGAGTAAGGTTAAGGACTTTTTTTTAAGCCATATCATCTTTTAGGTACTCGTTTTTGAATTACTCTTGATGTACGAAACCACTGTTGACGCGAAGTGCAACGAATGTTCTGTTAAAAGCTACGCTGCATGTTTAAATGAAACCGCATTTCGAGTGTGCTACGATGGTTCGTTAAAAAACAAAAACGATCACTTAAAAAGAGTTAAATTTTATATCATATAGGAAAGACTGCATCGGATCAAATAATATCGTGTCCTAAGGATAAAGTTTGTACAAGTCTAGAGGGTGTCTGTAAGCCTAGGATGGATGTATCGCCCGACTGTGGCAATTGTAATGTCTGTTCGCTTGGCATCGCTTGTGTAAGTCAGACACAATTTGAATACTGTGTTGGAAATGTGCGGACGGGAATCATTGCCGAATGTCCAAAAGGACAATTTTGCAATTTATTAAATCTAGTCTTGAATGGAAATATTTGCTCCTTGTCATGTACGGTAAGTTTTGCGGGCATATTTAAATGATGTTGAATTTTAGATGACTGAATTTGCTTTACAGACTTCACCAACATGTTATGCTGATAATTTCATTTCCACGCCTCCGCCTGCGGCTGATTATAACTCATTGTGTACGGCTACAGTGGACCGAGGCTATTACGAAAACATCTACGATTCGAGTTGCAAAACGTATGTGCTGTAATTTTTTTTTTATTTATTCAAACTCGAATTTTGACAGATGATTATATAATTTAGATACATCTACTGCGAAATGTTTAATGGCATCATGCACTCAGTGCTATACAATTGTACGAGCGGATTTTTCAGTATAAACGATCAAAAGTGTGTGGATACAAAGCCGAATGGGTGTAAATAAATGGTTTACAATGGTCTTGTAAATAAAGCTAAATATAAATATAAACTGATTCCACGATTATTAAACTAATTGTGAAGTAAAACTATCGTTGAAAGGCTTTTGTAGAACATTAGCCCACCCAAATCCAAGTCCTGGCCATGAAAAATCGGTAATTATACGTCGATAGCACTCCGAAATGAAAATATGATTTCGAAACTCGTGGTGATTTTGAACGTTTCATTTAAGATAGAACGAATGATTTGCCTGAGACTTTGGCACTTTGGGGCTCTTGGGTTTGAACGAACACTTTCAACAACAACTGCTACATTCGCCTTTGAACAAACAGGATGAGTATGGGAAAATATTCGATAAATGTTGCACACACTATCTGAACTTAGTGTATACTATAAGGCTCGTGTTCGACATTCGTTCTGTACTCACTTCAATATTCGATGGAGGCCAAGATCGCGACTTATCGGCGTAGAGTTCAAAAGTTTAGACAAGAAAGGACAAAGTTTAATCGAAATTCCAATGGACATGTGGAATAAGTTCGAAATCTACAAAGCGAAATTCAAAGCAAATCACAAAATCTCATCACGAACGTGACTATTCCTTGCAGTTTCATGAAACTTTATCAACAACGATGCTGGGACGTTTTCGAAAAGTACGCGTGCTTGGAAAAAACTGTCAACCGACGAAACATATTTTCGTATCGATGTACCTTTACATACTAATAAACACAACATAAGATAATAGTGCCGCAATAAATCTAGGAAACGATATCAAACAATGAATGACAGTCACTTCTGACGTGTATTGCCGAATGATTGACGAGCTTCTGCTACTGAAAATGTCAACAACAAAAGAAGGTTCCAGTAAGATGGGGTAGCTCCCAAACAAACATAATTTTCCAATAATTTGATCAGACTTACTGAAACATACCCCCACCACCTCGATCAATGGATTTTATGGCGTGGATTTTATTGGGACGAGGCTACGTCGATGTTTTATGCAACAATCATGACTTTGCAAATATATTAAGCTACACATATTTGAAAGTAAAAAAACTAGTTTTACAATATTTACCAAAAAAGTACATAAGTACTGCAATGTTCCACAAGTTTGGGTACCAGATTTCTGACTTTGGGGGTATTTCGATATCTCGAAATCTCGCATGCAATATACATTATTTTTGCAGTATTATTTTTTTATTGTATCGTTTTCTCACTCACAAGAGATTATGACTAATAAGAGAAGTTATTTTGCCCGGAGCGTTTGAAACTCAGATGTAATTTGGAGAAAGAAATTTATATCGGCTTATTTGCGTTCTCTTAATTCGCAGTTTTGTATTCATCGTTAATCGAAAACCCAGCAAGTCCCGTATGTTTAAGAAGATTCTGTCATAACTCTGACGACATGAATTATTAATTCATCAGCTCCATCAACTCCAGTTACTATTTCTCCCTATATTATTATTGGGAAAAAAATCTCGAGACTCTCTTTTGACATAAACTACACTTAGTTATTGCCATAGGAATGTAGAAAATATCTTCTGAGTAGATATCTTCAGGCATGGGCATCAAACCCCGGATCGAGGTCGGCTAAGACCAAAATGCGAATTTAGTCAATAATTTAGCTTACTTGGGTTTATTTTTTTATTTTCGTATTTAATATGAGACAAACTCGAACTGTAAATTTAATAATCATACAAGTTATACAACTCCTTCCTTTTCTACAAACTGCAGTAGCTTGGTCTTGTTTCAACGCATTCATTCTTGACTTTATCAAAGTACTTGCGATTTAAAGGACATGTATACAAAATGGACACCACGTCACTGTCAACTAATTCACAAAAAACATATCTGAAAAAAAAACATTAAATTTTATAAATTTGGTCTCCATGAAATTTAAGTCTCAATCTTACGTCTTGCAGGAAGGATCACTTTTGTTAGGATATGGACCTGTGGGATTCGCGGCGTCGCATGACTTTATGTATTCCTTTTGTGGATCTGGCTTCTCAGCTATATCATTTGCGCATGATGGTTCACCCTTTAAATGAGAAAAACTAATTATTTTGAAAAAAATAACTATGAACAAATACTTACAACGCAAGACTTTATGCAAATTGATCCTACGCCTTTATTATACGATTTGATGTTGCAGTACTCATTTGGCGGGCATTTCATTGAAAAAGTGCCAGGTTTATTGTCAGCAGTACACATGGCATATTCAGTCTTACTAATGCAGGCGAATCTTAAGGCGCATAGTCCACACTCTTCTTCACAATCTGCGGCATTGTTTTGATCATCCTTAGGCCTACAAACGCCAATTTCTGATGTACACACCTCTCCGGGACCGCAATGTGCTATTACATCGGACTTCTTTATTCCTAATATATCATACGTATTTAAAAAAAAAACGTCTTTGTGTGTAAAATTATAAGGATAATTATATAACAGTGTCCCACCATCAAAGCATATTCTATAAGATGTTGTATTTATGCAGGCTGCGAAGTTTGTATTACTACATTCATTACAAACGGCTGTAGCTGTGCTTGCTAGAGCGAGAACCCCCAAGGCCAATAAAAAAATGTGCTGTAGAATAATTGTAGAATATTGTTTAATTCAAATTTGAAGCTGAAAGATCAACCTACCTTTACCATTTTCCAGTAAAATTTAAATAAAAGATCCTCGCACAATCGATTTTTCTTTCTGAGTCGGAATGTTTTTTAAACTTTGCTTTTATATTAAATTTTTATCTCAGGTTGTCTCTGTCATAAAAATATCTAAATCATATGCAAATTAGATAAAGTCTGTGTAGTATGCCGAATTTCATTGTTTGTCAATAAAAAGTCAAATCAGTAAGCCCACATAATAACTTTGTTTATTTTGCTTTTATAAATTTACATCATTGAAAAAAAGAAAACGATTTTATGAACCGAAATAAAGGGACTGCAGGAGGCCAGTCTCAGAAAATTAACAAAAAAGAAACTTTTATTTCAAATTTGTTGACATGACCTTTTACAAATTTGTAATTTCGTGTGGAATATTGACTACAAAAACAAAATGTTAGTTTATTCCCACCGTGCGGCGAAACTCCACCTCTAAGGCCCTTAGCAAAGTTATAAGGTCCTCCATCAATCTTAGGAAGCTCGTTCAAAGTTGGAATTACTTTGCAATGAATCACTTTACGCATACCCGTCAGATGGAATTCTGGGCTATGTTGGACTCGCCTCTTCAGAGGAATACCAGCTAAAACTTCATCTTTCGTTTGGTTGGTGTGACTTCACCCTTGGATGTTATGGTTCAGGTTACGTTAAGTGCGTACAAAACGCTGCTGTATTTCTGTTTTGTTAATTTTAATACTCCTAATACTCCAATTTTTTTTTTTTTTTTTTACTCAAAATTAAAATATTGATGTTTAAAACAAAAGCATTATATATAACCTAACATTGTAAAAATACGTTGGTTAAGATGAATTTTGAAACGAGTGTCTAAAACAACACACTTTAAACATTCTTCGTCGAGCTCTTCGCAAACGGGTTTTTCAGAGTACTGCCAGGAGGAAGGAATCAAACATACTTTAGTTACTTCTGGTGTTCCTTGTGGTAATGGACAAGTAGAACGCATGCATAGAAGTATTATTCCTGTCCTAACCAAATTATCCTCAGGCAAACCCGAAAATTGGTTCAAATTTGTAAGTAAAATGGTAGTTTAAACAGGAGCATTGGAAGAAGCCCTTTCGGGGTCATGTTTGGGGTTAAAATTATGAATAAGGAAGACGTGCACCGAGCTGATATCGTTGCTGAGGAATTGATCGATCGTGGCAGTGCAAGAAGAGAATCAACGAACTCACAACAGACGAAGGAAGCCTTCCTATCAGTACCAAACCGGAGACCTCGTGGCCATTCGCTAAACCCAATTTGGTAACGCTACAAAGATCTTAAACAAATTCTTGGATCCCTATAAAGTTTTCAAAGTCGGACCTAACGACCGTTATGAAGTTGAGAAAATCGGGGACGTAGAGCGACCGCGGAAAACCTCAACCAGCGCCGATAATATGAAGATGTGGTCGGATTTAATCAATAGTTCAGATGAAGAAGGTAATTACGAGGACGTCCCAGAATTGTTGGAGAAGCCGAACAATTAACTCATTTTGAACTTGATGAACTAACTTTATTATATACACTCCATCTATAATTTTATTCGAAACGATTGAAATACTTATACAAACTGTTTTATGCTCTTCAGATTACCTACTAAGATGTTTTAAGATGCCATGTTAGAGAAATTTAACGTAAAGGAAATGCTGCACCGGCCTGAGAAGATGTTCACAATTTTGATGAGACAAATGTTTATCCCGAGTCGGAGAAGTTTGACGCTAATTTAGATGATCCATTTGGGACGTTTATTTATACCGAGTTCGAAAAATCATATTTTCCTGAGATGTTGCTGATGCTGAAGTCCTTCCTAATATAAATAGCCTAGGATACCATTGCCACTGATGCATTCCTCAATACTTACCTCATCCAAGATTAGAAACTTATTTTACATTCTCTTAATTATTTATCTTATACAAGGCGAAAATTTAAATTACCATTTCACATACCTTAGATGCGTGATAGTTCACCGGGACGTTGAACCTTAGAATAGCCGAGCTGTAGGAGCGAAGAGTTGGCAGCACCGACCAACAAACAACAACAAAATTTTAATGTTTAACTAAATAAACCTAAAGGGCGTGGAAATATAGTTTTGCAGAAATCAATTTGGCTTTCGAAAACATTAGAGCATAAATAACCCGCTTGGAGATTTTTCGAACAAGATACACACAAGCCTGGAGAAAAACCGAACTGTGATAGAACTATAAACAAATTTTAAATTAGCTTTTAATAAGAGAAAATAGAAGTCTGTGATCATGTGCATGGTTGGAAATTTATCTGAAAAACGGAAAATTGAAAGGAAAAATAACAGTTCAAAACTGAGCTCGAAACTGGGTCCTCTTATTTGTATTATATAGTATACTATATGTATGCACATGGTCTCAGTCTTAAAGTAAATACATATGCGTAATACAATAATGCAAATACAGATGACACTGAAGGCCCAATTGTTGTATGCAAAAAGGGTTTAACTGCGCTCACTGAAAACGTCCCATTGTTAAAATATCTTGGAGTTTTTATGGACAAGTAGAGAGCTAGACAGTGGAGCTGTAAAATAAACGTACTCACGAACAAATTGCGGCAAGCAGGGCACGTCCATTTCCACCTTATTATTATTGAAAAAATTTAAATCATGTTCTTACTATTACCACAAAATACTGCCTCCATTGGTCTTTTTATTTTAATAAATAAATAATGCTTTTATTAAACTTAGAAGGTTTTATCATTTAAAACTGGGCTAAAGTTAAGCAGTCTTCCAGCATTGTAAGTACCCATGTTTTTATAAGTGAATTAATTATAATTGAAAATGAATTCAAACAGAAAGTCTTATTTTTAGTGCACATTCTGCATATATTGTTCAGCTTGTTTGCGATTGACGGAGTATAGTTCCAATGGCACATTGGCACAGTCGCGTCTGAAATTGTATCGGTAACGTTACACAGATACTACATCTAAATTTATTTATTTATTTATTTAATCCTTTTATTTCCTTATCATTCCATTAGATATTGCTATGTCCTGGGTTCCAAAAAAAATAAAAATTTGCCTTCATTGTCATGTATTGTTACGACATCTCATGGTCTCATTACAAAAGTGCGGAAATGTTACTAATGAACTCCAACAGATAATTTTTGTTTATTTTTCTGTCAAGATACACTTATTACCGACGTTTGCTCTTATAACAATAAGTAACATCAGCTTGTAATAAGTTCAAAGGCGTACTGCGGCGGAAATAGATAATCTCCAGTCATCGTTGAAAATTGTTTATTCTTCCTAGAATTTTTGGCAAACTTTATGAGTTTATTTGCCAGTCCAATAGAATTGGGTACACAAACAAAATATAATAAAAAAAAATATTACTTCCACGTTTTATTCTAACCAACCTTGATCTAATTTTTGCTTCCTTATCGCGGGGTAACAAGCTGCAAGAACGAAATGACAAATGCGGGTTCATATTGACCTTGAATACATTTTAATCTCGAAAACGATGATATAATTTTGATCATTTAGTATGATAGATAAATAAATAAAATCGCTGCATAAAGAACCCCGAAAAATAATGGTATTTTGGTTGTTTGCAATTAGGCCCGGAACCCAAATTTCAATTTCAGTTGAAACAATTTTAAATAAAATCTCCCTGGAGTGATAAAACTTTTGCGATTCAATTGTCTTCATGCTTCAAAAATACTTGACTTTTTATGTTGTTTTGAAAAATCACAAGAAAAGGAACGTTTAACATTTCGTCTCCGGATAGCACAGGGAATTGAAAGGCTGTAAAATAGATGTTCACCAAATTGGTAGGAGTACGAAGACCGGGAACAATGAAATTGAATTTATTCGAAAATTGGCTGGTCGACATCCTATGACTCACTTTTCACCTTGATGCGGTTCCAAAGTGCCCATAAAAGATTGGCTATGGAAACTACCTGAAAAGAGAAGTGAGCTCTCGGCACTATAGGCCCAAGACTATTTTACGAAAAAACACATGATTTTTGATTTCATATTTTTATATGTTTTGAGTGTTTTTTTATTTCGACTACAAACTAGTTAAATTGCATTTTTGTAAACACAAGTAGGTCAGTTGAGGTGAAAATCAGTTGTCGGAAAAACTGGTCTGAAAATCAAAATCATAGCGTTCGCAAATATTGCGAAAAACATAAGATTTTTGATTTTGTATTTTGGTAGTTTATATTTTGAATTAAAACCAGCATAAGTTCATATTTTGAACAAAAAAAGGTCATCTGAGGTCAAAATCAGTTTGTGGAAAAACGGGCTTTACGATCATGGCTCCTAAAAATTTTGCGACGAAAAATTGAAGAAATTGAACGAGCTGTAAAGTATTGATTTATGATCTCCAAAAAGTAGAAAAACGTGTTGCATTTTTCAACAATCCAATATCTAAAATGCAGTTCTGAAATTTCTGTTTAATCTGGCACTATTCGGGTTCTTTTGACGAAGTACCTATGCTATTTTTCATCTTTTTTAAGACCGTTTAACAGCAGATTTCTGCTTCATATGCTTGCACCACTTTGCAAACTGCTTGAAGGAAATACCACTTATTTGCATCACAAGGATCGCCCATCAGTTTTTCCAAAATCAAAGTTTCGGACGACCAATTAAGTTAATGGTTGCTTTTGGAATGCTGGCTGCTCGTTGACGTTCTGGAGGGTTACGCCTTTTCTTAAAAATTTTTCCAACTATACCTTAACGAAGTTTAAATGTTTTGCAAATACTGCGAATAATGTCCACAAGAATACAATTCAACAAACTCTTGCTCGAGTATTAAATAATAAAAAAAACTTAAAATATGATTTCAACAACACGTAATTTATTAAAAGAATTTTCTGGGTAGTTGTTTAACAATTGCTTGGTCGATCTTGCACGCAATCCTTCGAACTTGAATCAAAAAATGTTGAGTTGGGACAAACATGTTCAGTGCCGTAAAATATACCAGAGTATTCCACACAAAAGAAATACCTTCAAAAGCAAAAAAAAAAAAAAAATAATAATACTTTAGACTAAATATGAAAGTTTGATAACGAACTTGGTGCAAGTGCTATCCCCTTCCGCCCTAAAATATCCAGACGTCATTATTTGGGAACAAAAAGTTGTTGCATCTCGCGGGGCAGAAGTCGTTGTTTCCAATGGTTTCTCTGTGGTAGAAGATGAAACAGCATTTGTTGGCGTTGGATCCTGACTCGTAGAAGAACTCATTGTCGTGGTTGTTGGCTCAGTTGGGTCACTTGATGTTATGATTGTATTCTCTGTCGGCATGAAGGGATCATTATCACATGATGGCTTGCTCGATGTAGCTGGAACACAAATTTCTCGACTACTTAATTCGCACACATAGCCATCCAAGCAGGTTCCTTTCGAAGAACCAAATGGTTCAACTTCACCAAAACAAAAGGCGAACTCTGTTCTACTCAAGCATGCAAAAACATTTCTATACGATCCACATGTGTTACAACCAGTCACACAGCCGGGTCTTACAGACTCGTCAATTTTTGGTACACATACCCTAGAGCTATCAGTACAGACGCTGCCATCAGGACAACTTACAATGGAATCTGTTGGCACTCCTTAAAAGCAAAAAGGTTTATCATCAAGTAAAAATGGATGGCAGAAAAATACATGTTTGTGATACCTTCTACACAGAGAGAGAATGTGGTTTCAGAATGACATGCTACGAAATTAGTCTGACAAATGCCGCAACTTCCAAAAGCCTTATCTACGAAGATCAATATGACCTATACGTAAAAACTTTCTTATTACTTTATGGAAATACAACCTTGTGTACATGCTTACCAGGAAAATGATTTTCAAAAACATTGTTTGTCTAACAAAAGCTTGGCTCTGACTAAACTGATTTGGACTATGCTTTACTATTTAAGGCACACTAGTCTTGATTTTAATTGATTTAGGCAATGAAGGAAGTAAATACATGTTATCCATGTAAGGGTGTGTCCATGTTGTATTACTTATTTTTGGAATTTTTTTTATAACTTATACTGATAAAGAGTGCGTTTTGGTACACCTGCTGGGAACTTTTTTTTTAGTTCAAGAATGACAAATGTTATCAAGCCCGTAAAAACTTTGAATTCTGTTTAATTGCGATTTATAGATCGAAAAAATAACAATATTTTTATCTTTTTGGAGGAGCATTTTTTACGCTTAGTTCAATTCGAAAGTCGAAAGATACTCGAAACAGATTCTGACTCCTTCGTACACCTTCGCGAAGATGCCTCGAAGGGAGATGTGACGACAGTGAAGATTTAGACCGATACCTGAGCGCTTGGATATATAGACTGACGAAAAGTAAAATAAGATTAAAGTTATTCTGAAAAATCGGCGAGTCACTTGCAGAGAAGTTGCTGATTTTGTGAATAAATTAATTGGATAATGCCAATATTTTTGTTTGCTAAAAAACGTTACGTAATCTGGGAGAAAAAAACACATTCCAAAAATTCTGAACTTTTACGTAATGTAGTTATTAAATATATTTTATCATATACAGAGGTTTGGGAGGTAACTGCATTGTGGACCATTTTGGACGGCGTCATCATTGCACTGCTTTCACAATGCCAAATCTTTTACAGTGACATATGACCGACATCACATTCCGTACGAAAGAACAGCGGTCCGAAACAAAACTATCATTCTGAATTAAGCTTACAATTACCCCTAACTCCAGATCATCCCTGGCTAGCTCGACAGAGTTCCAAATCAAGCAATACGACTAACAGTCCAATTTAGATCGTAAGGTAAAAGGGTATTCATAAACCTTTGAACTCATGACTATGAAATACCCAAAAATATATAGGAAACGAAAACCAAAATAAACTTCAAAACATTATTTATTTGTTTTTATTAAACTTAAGTCAAGATTTATTGACAACTTGCTGGTTTTTCCAATTCACACATTCCCGTAACCTCACTGAAGTATTCGTCATCGTAGCAAGTAAACTTCATTGCCAAATATTCCCCCGACATGACGTAACAAAAGATGAACCTTTAAATATAATAAAAGTATAAATTTTCAAAAACGATGTATTGTGAAATGAAGTGGAATTTCTCGTCACAACCCTTATACTAGATTTGTACTGGGCCAGAAGAAGAAATGAACTGCTTGTGCAGTGGGTTCGAACTCAGAATGATTTTGATTTCGATGACTCCATTGACAATTTTCGATTAAATAAATAAATTTGAATTCATTAACGCATGTCATGGACTTAACATCGGAATGTACGAAACAATATCGACAAGTGCCTCGCTTTCGGGCCACCGATTACAGCTCAGATTTAAGCCTAAATGAAACTTCTTTGGCTGAGGCTTTCTGATCTCGTTGTTGTCCGTTCAAGATATTTCTAAATACTCCAGTCCAAATGCTGTGCTATTGAAGAGTGTAATATGTTTATACTTACTGCTTGCATGTAGAATCACTTTCGTCCTTAAAGAATCCTTCTACTTGGTTTTCTCTGCAAAAATCATGTTCATCCTTGGGTCTTGAAGTCGTCGAAATAGTTTGACTTGATTCAGACGTTGAAGTCTGACTACTAGTCGTGGTTTCGAAATCTGTACTTGTTACTGTTGGGCTCGATGAAGTAGAAGTTGTAGTAGGATTTGAATTGGATGTACTAGAATCTTTAGTTGAAGAACTTATTTGCTCTGTGGTAGCATCAGAAGAAGTTGTGCTGACACTCTGGGTGGTCGTGCTAAGTTCTTCAGGTGTGGAGCTGATTTGCGGTGTGGTTGCATCGGATGAACTTGTGCTGGAAATTTCGGTGGTTGACTTCTCAGTCGACGAAGAGGAACTTGTTGTGGTAACATCGGTAGTAGAAGACGAAGGGTTTGTATAACATGACTATTTTAAAAACGAAATTCCTTCAAGCAACTATTTTACAAGAAAAATCGACGAAAATAAACTCACTGAACCCTCTGAAGCTGGTGTACAAATTTGCAAGCTATTAAAATTGCACACAAATCCGTTTGGACAGATACCCTGCGCTCTATAATCCGGCTCCAATTCCCCAAAGCAGTAAGCATAGACACTTTCACTTAAACAAGTGAATAAATTTTCGGGCGACTCGCATAGACCGCACATTGTGCCACATGCTGGCTGCACTGAATTCGTTGCAGACCTCTTGGAACATATTTCGGGTTCACTAGTGCAGACGTATCCAATGGGACACGTTCGTACCTCACTTTGAGATGTTCCTTTTAAAATTCAACGTTGAATTGAAAAATGTACACGGAAAGAAAGTATCTTACCATCCAAGCACAAGCTGAAGCTCCTCTCATCGCGGCACATTACAAAGTTTGCCTGGCAAGTATCACAGGAACCTCTTACTCTCGCCAAGGAGCACAGTAGCGTCTAAAAGTAAATGCTTACTTATAATAAGAAAGTAAATTCATAGAAAAGAGTTACAAAAATTGCGAGTTGAAGTATCATTGCGCTTATGTTTTAGGACCAACGTAGACTAACTAAATAAATAAACGGCATGGTTTGTACTTTTATTTTCCGAACTTATCAGAAGAAGCATAAAATTTATGATTTGCACTGATTTATCAGGCAATTAAGTTCTGATAGTGGTCTTTGTAAAAACTTCGCTTTACAGCGGAAATAGCAAGCGCCAAAAACGAATAAACAAAAGATTTTGATTTCACGATAAGATTACAAATGAAGATTAAAAGAGTAATTTTTGGGCCAACATATTTACTAGAATCCTTACATATTCGGAAGAAGAGCTGAATTTGATTTGCATCCGAAGATCTAAGAGAAGAAAAGATTTTTGGCAACATTTTATAATTTTTAATTTAGCCTATCTGCGAAACGTTTAAAAAAATCTACATAGACTGTTTAGAAGCCCGTTCTATTTAAGCCAGAAATGCTGTGAGACGGTCGTATAGATGAGAGAAACGAATCCAATATTCTGTATTTCAGAGGGACAAAAATAGACTCTAACCGAGAGGCGCTAAAGCTATCTTGTTTTTTATTTGTTAATAATTTGTTTAATCTTGAGGGATCAAGGAAATACTTATGTACCTCATGACAATCCAAACTTGGTAACAATAGTAACAATACCACCCAATTCGGGGGGTGGCTTGAATCTAGCTATTCATTAAATTTACTTATTTACATGCACATCATTAAGCTTTTATTAGTACGACTGTTGAATACCAAAAGGACATTGGAATAGGTGCCAAACAGCTCCACAACATTTACAAAAAAAAAATTAATCTTTTCACAAATTTTTTTAATAAATGTGTTTTTTGTATTATTTCTTATATCAAATATATTAGCGTAACACAGTTTAAGTATTTTATACATATGTTTATATAAATATCTAGAGAAATTTATAAATTTAAATAAATACACAACAATTTTATTTTATTTGTTTTTTTTTTTTTTTTGGTTTTATGTTAATTACTAATAAATATATATTATCAACTCTACTACATTGATCTATCAAAATGGTTCCATATTCTGAATGGTTATGTAAAAATTGTTTGTTTATCTTACAATGAAGCAACTTTAGTTTAAAAAAAAAATAAAATTTTATAGAAGCACGAAAAGCACACGTTACAAGATGTCAGCTGATATGATATGATTTAGAAGTGGATTGAAAAAAAAGAAAAAGCTTTCGACAATAAAATAAATTAAAAACAAAAATTCAAGTAAAAATTACTTCATTTTATTTCAATATAATATTTAAAAAAATGTATGCTGACTACAGGCCACAAGTTTGAGTCCTACCTTGACGAGTCCTACATACTGGGTATTAAACGCCATCTGATCTATTTGCCATACATTCACCTCAAGCAGGAAAACAACTTCCATGTCTGGAACGTGCTCCAAACTCCATCTTTCACCTATTTGACATGCTTGAAAATCGAACGATAGAGCTGATACGAGACAAAAATCGACTCACTTCAACACCGACGTAACGTCTACTGTCTTTCAATATTTTTTTTTTTTTGTTGAGCACTGTTTCTTGTGCTAAATGAATAAGCTAGTTGTGTTCCTCACGCTCATTTCACAGAACACTCGCCTCGCTAAGGATTCTAATAAGTTCCCTGTCAAGCCTTATTTCGTGCCTACAGTCAAGTGTATAGTTTCTTTATCCGCAGGAATGAGAAGAGCTGGTATTTTCTATTCATATCAATACTTGACTCTTTCTTCTCCCTGATCCTTTCTTACCCCACAGTGTATCAGCATTTAAAGCGAATGTTTTATTATAAAGGAAAAAAGGAAAGCTCCTGAAAAATGGGAAACGTTGCGGTGAATCCGTTCGCAAAAGTTCACAAGAGATATAGAAGGCCACCTTCTTGTGGATGCCGATAAAGGCGATTGAATTTAACTGCAAAGAAGTATGGAACAAGACATTTGAAGAGGAACGTCAGTGAACAAAATCAGAGGCAAGATAACTGCTGCCAAAGTACTAACGTTGGTGTCCAACAGGGGAGTGCCTTGAGTTCTGTACTATTTATTGTTGTCCTTGATGAAAAACGGATGGGTCTGCATTTTTGACATCCCTGCAACGAACATAGGACTGTGAAAAGACTTATAAAGAGTGGCATGCGTACTTTATCAGTTAACAACAGACCGAGTGCCTGTACGAACTATACATGATCCACTCCCGTATATTCCTGAAATTTATTTGAGTGGAAACTTTTTTCCCCTATGTGAACATTTCAAATATGTAAAATACATGATCAATTGTGAAGCATGAATAAAATCGTTTTGTAACGCTGTGTACCCGGGTCACCAACTTTGTCCAACCAGAAATAAGTCACACGAAGTCATGACATATTTTTTGTATTATGAGCTTAAAGTTACACCAAAGAACATCAAGTTCTAAGCTGCATTTATCCTAAGAATTGTTTTTTGGAGAGGCAACAGCTGGTCCAAAAAAAAAAAACAAGGTTCTTCAAGCATTAAGCTCATTAAGAAGCTAGAACTTAACAATTATTGATGTTTTTCTTTTCGACTATTCCCAACGGGCAACTCAAAAAGTTTAACAATTTATACAACAAAAATTAATTCCTCAGTCAAAAAATAAAACGATATAAATTAAAACACTATATATATATATTTTTTATGATCACATATACAAATAATTTTAATGTTTTGCTTTCATAGTTAAATTGAAATCTTCTCTTTTTTTTTATTAAATTCAATAAATAACAAAAATATAATTTAAAAATAATAATACAACTAAAATAAGTGATAAAATCGTGATATATCCACACAAAGTTTCTATTTTTACTTTAAATCATAAAAATAATATAAAATGTAACAGAAATAATTAAACAAAAAAGAAAAGAAGAAGGAAAAAATGTTTATAAAACTTATAAATAAAAGGAAAATATGAATTTCAAAGATGAATGCATTCAAAGTCTGGCGATAGATAGATCATTTCTTCGTCTTTTCCCTTTCATTTCCATTTTTTTTGTCGGTTATGAAAAATGATATTTCTCTGATAACATAAATATAATAATTTCACAATAATTGTTTTTGTATTCCTTGTTCTGTTTTTACGTATGACAATATTTGTTTCTATTTTTACTTCTAAATCGTTCTTTCTTTTATAGTTAAGTGCTCCGAGTGTTATAATTTTTCTTTTACATTCGTCTACTAAATTATATAAACTAAACGAAAAAATTATAATTCCAAAAAGGTTAAATAAAAAAAGAAAACATAAAAGAACGATTTTTTTCTAATATAAATAGGTAATCAATAGTTAAGTTTAACATGTATTTTTGTTGTTGTAACGTGGTTTTGTTTTTACTAACGTCTAAAAGCTATTTATTTATTTTTTTTTGTTTCTTCTTTTTTCACTTTTCTTATTTAATAAACTATAACATAGACATATATATTTAATAATATTTTTTCTCTGTATTATAGTTCCTTTATAATTATATAGAATTAACAATTTTTTTTTTTAACAAATTTTGAAGACAAAAATTAAAATAAAATTAATTTAATATTCGTACACAAATTATATAATCATATCAAGTAAAATGCTTTCTTGCTGTTCAATGCTCATGTTTAACAAATGAAATGTTTTATAAAATTGTTGTAAAATAAATTTAAACAAAAAATGTATAAAAAAAAAAGTATAGAAGAAGAAGAAGGAAATTATGTATACTTGTTGTTTAGAGAAATGACAGTTTTTGTTTTATATATTTCATTTGCTTAGTTTACTAATTACTCTAATTAGCGCTCCATTCTCTTCTTTAAGGCGTTGATTTTCCGTTTTGAAAACTTCCAATTGCTGTAAAATTAAAGAGAAACAAGAGGCGTATTAAGTTAAAAAATTTAAATGGAAATGATTTTGTAAGAAACATCGGGAAAGGAATTGAATCACTTTTGATAGACAAAAAAATTACATGAACAAAATTTCATCTTGCAAAGTTTAGCAAGAGCTTGTTAAGAATATTTTGATAAGGATTTTATTTAAAAAAAAAAAAACACAACATCAACAGGTGCAAGTGCGGCAAATCAAAAACAAAAACAAGGAGAATGTCTCAAAACAGTGCGATTAGAAAGCATTTGAGAGTGAAGGCAAACAATGAAAATTTGCTATCTTTCAGAACAGGTCCCTTTCAGTGGATTGCTTTTGAGAGATGGCCCACAGGCTTTAAAATAAAAAAACACTATAAAAAAGTTACACCATCCTACTAAATAAAAAGAGCAATGAGACAATAAACGATTGATGATTCAACTAGAAGATTAACTATTTCGTTTTTGAATTTTTTTTTTTTTTCAATTCATTCGAATTTAAAGAAATCGAAAACGTTGCTTAAAAAATACAGTCAGAAAGAATTAAGGTAATAAAGTCAATTCGTACAGTGCAACCAGCGTCCCTCAACCTATGCTAATCAGTCAGTTGGATAATTTAATAATAAAAAAAATCCAATTTGGGACAACGGGCCCTTCGGAGGCCAAGGTGACGAGCAATAAAGCTCATCTTAACCAACTTGTGAAACGGCCTCAATGTGTGACGATACATAAATTGGATCGTGCAATGACCAGATGTTGCCGAGAAAGGACGCTTTTTTGCACACATGCGAATTTTTTCCAGCTTTTTGTTTTGTTATATATTTTGATTCTGGTGGTCAAGCACCACCAGATAATTCACAATTATACAAAATTAGCTTTCAAACTTGATTTCATAGTATTCGTCAAAGATAAACGTAAACTTTCAATAAAAGAAGCAAGAAGAAAATTATTTTATGTTTTCTGTTTAGGGAGTCAGTATTTTTGGTAACTTAAAAACTCCTTTCAAATATTATAATTTTCTTGAATTCTGGAAATTCATTGCTGTTAAGGAAATTGAGAGGTTAATAAAAGCAATGCATAAACCTCTTTTTTATGAGAAGGCATGTTTAAGATTAAACTGATTTATTGTCAAATACTCGCTTATATTTTTTTAAAAAACTTCAGTGTAATTTGTCAAACTAACTATAAGACTGGACTGGTCGAGAGTTATGTGCAGTACACTTCAGCACTTCGCATACACTCTAACCATGTTTCTAAACATGTGGAATTTTTTTTTTTCCAAAAATTTCAATACTTGTAGATCAATATGCCCGATCAAAGGTGCTCATAATCCTCCATCTGAGCATCTTAAACGTGATATGGATCGATTTGTCTAATAAAACACTTATAGATAAGTTTACTCCAACATGAGCTTAAGACAATTTTTGTGTCAAGTCAAGTCATTCGTACTGAGTGAAAGTTCGAGGTTCAATTCGTAGCGCAAGTCTTGAACTTTGAAAAATGTTTAAATATGTTCTGGTCACAGTTTTAGATTGAGTGTGGTGGACAAGCGACCTAACAAAATAAGTGGGTCGACATGCTGAAATAATTTCTTGTCATGTTGGAGTTCGAAATTCCTGCCGCAAAAATGATGGACTCTGAAAATTATGTCGATGACTTTGGTTTGAAGGCACAATACCGACAGCAGAGTGATTGTGCAATCTCACAAAAATCTAAATAAAAATTACATTTTCTAGAACATCTAATAATGACAAATAGAATTCTGTGAATTGAGCGAATGCATATTATCCCCAAGGAGCAATCGAAAACAAAAAATCTAAACCATACTACGAGTAACTTGTAACATTTTTATTTTTAGATATACCACTAGGAATCGATTGATATTTTTAATAACACATAACCCTTAATTTTGCATAAAAAAATAATATATTTATTTTTTTCAAAAAAAGAATCAAGCCAAATACGATAAATGCATGCAATTAAATTTTATTTTTAACATAATTTAACATAAAGCGTGTACCGATGTCATAGTGCAACGCCATGACAAACTTTAATGTCAATGAACTGATTATGACTTAACAAAAAAGAACATGATTCAGATGTGATTCATTTTATCTTTGTTAAATTAAATTCGATATACGGTTGTAAGGTTAATACTTCTGACCTAGACGGTTCGACAAAATGTTTATTTATTGAGTTATTTGTAAGCGAATGCAGAGAAAATGCGACAGGTATTATAATACTGTTTTTGGACATTACTTGAAAATACTAGATGGTGCAAGGCATTATAGCACGTGCCATTTCCCGCTGACATTCATTTCAAAATAACATATTTTTTTTTAGTAAATCACACCAGACATTGCACACATTTTCATGTATTTTTTTTACAATTTTTTTATTTATTTACAATTATATGTTGCTCTCTTTAATAAACTTTTCCACATTCCACATTGAGTATTCAAAGTTGTTTTGGGAAAGAAATCGATAATCACTATTTTTTTTTTGTTTACTTAACTGAAACCGAAGGACCAATTCGATCGCAATAAATGTAAGGAAATCTGAAGATGTTAATTCGATACTTATTCTCTTTAAAGATTCTTGCGACACAGTTCAATTTTAAAAGACGTCCTTATCCACATTTTAGGACGATTCTAGCGTTTGCACAATATAGGAGTTCTGATATGTTCTCCGTAATCTAATATCTAATAAAAAGAGTGTATATTAGGCTGACACTTGTAACGTGTATTTAAAGTCTGCAGAACTACAGACATTAAAATCGGTAAAGAATATCGGGTGTCAAACCACATTAAATTAGGTGATGAGAGTTTGGATATTGTCGAATGTTGAAGACTCGGTGGTGGAAGATGGAGGCAACATACCATTTCGCATTATGTAAGCCAGTTACCTTCATTAACATATTTTCAATATGACTGCAAAGTAAGTACGTATTCAAGAAAATTCATCTTTCTTAGACTACGTCTAATGGACTTAGTTTTTGGTAAAAACGAAAAAACAATCAACACTTTACTTATATGTACGTAGGCTGCTAGATATATTTCTGGCCTAGGCAACTCTAAGTGTTGCCAGGTTCAATCTGACGTTTCCATTAGAAAGTTAGACATCTCTCAGAACGTGTTGTCATTTAATCGTGAATTGTTTTATTTACAGAGACTTGAATAATTCATCTCGCCAAAAAAAAAAAAAAAAAATGGAATTAACTCGTGAACACTTTCGTGCGATCATTTTTCACAACTTTCGACGTGGATTATCACGGCAAGAGTGCATTGATGAACTTAAATCTTTATATGGCGATGAAGCACCATCCTATAGCACTGTGAAAAACTGGTTTAATGAATTTAGTCATGGCCAACGCTCGCTCAAAGACGAATTCCGTTAAGGTCGTCCAAAAACGGCCGTTGTGCCAGAGAACATTGATGCCGTGCGTGAACTTATAATGCAAAATCGTCATGTGACATACCGTGAGATAGAGGCATCCCTGGGCATTTCTCCCAACAGCATACATTCGATATTGCATGAACACCTGGCTGTAAAAAAGTTTTGTTCTCGTTGGATCCCTTACAATTTGACAATCGCTCAAAAAAAGACTCGTGTCGATTGGTGCAAGGAAATGTTAAAAAAATACGATCGCGGTGCTTCAAAAGACGTTTATAAGATTGTCACAGGTGACGAATCATGGATCTATGCGTATGTTCACCATGACAATGCGAGCTCTCACACATCGGCTTAAACCAGCGCCTTTTTGACCGGCCACAACATCGAATGGATGATTCATCCGCCATACAGCCCTGACTTGGCACCCAATGACTTCTTTTTATTCCCGCAAATCAAGAAAAAAATGCGTGGTCAACGATTTTCGTCGCCAGAACATGCTGTTGAAGCGTTCAAAAACCATGTTTTGGAGGTGTCTCAATCGGAGTGGAAAAAGTGTTTCGACAATTGGTTTGAGCGCATCCAAAAGTGTATAAATCATGCTGGAGAATACGTTTAAAAGCAATAAAACCCCTTTTGATGACAAATATTCGCATTTTCATTATTAGGCCAGAAATATATCTAGCAGCCTACGTATTAATGGTTGCATTAATTTTCTACGATTCATTTGAAAGTATTCAATTCAACGAAATTGTTAAAACTTTATTTTCGGAAAAATTTACGCAATCTCTATTCATACAGCATTTTTAACGGCAATTATTTGTGACTCCAAGAATTCTTTAACATTGATTGTACTCGTTTGCATTGCTTGGATACTGTCCAGAAGGAAAAAGAATAAAATGAATGTACCAGAAACAATTTTTCATCCGGTACGCCTGAGATTCTTTGATTCGATTCTTGGCTTCACATTCGGAAACTTTTTATGACAACGTTATTGACTTTTTCGGACCATATCGTTTTGCACTGCTGTCAATATTATTGAAATTTACGCTGTTTGAGAAACTATTTTTTCAATGCAGTTCAATTCATAAGAAATGCTGGTAGGTTAATCACTTAATAAAACGATGGTCACTTTTTTCCGTGACACTCTTTTAAGTTTATGGGATGATCTTGGCGCAAATTGGTCCTTCGTATCCCTATGTTAAAAGTTATTTAAAAGTCCGTTCGATTTATAGTTAATAATAACTTTAAATTGTAATCAGCAAATCACAAGCCCTGTTTTCCCACATTTTAAACAATCCTTCATATATTTATCACTTAAATCAAATATTAAAAAAAAAAATCAATTTGATAATGTTTATATAAAAAAAACGGGACAATTAAAGACTCATGCTTATTCAACAAGAAATTTATCGATTATAATTCTTTCAAACAACAATCATCAAATCAATGAGACACTTGATGGAAAATCAATAAGTTCTCTTTTTACAATTAAGCATTAATTGACATATTTAACACGGTTAAACATGTGAATCATCAAAACACGAAAAAAAAACGTATATTAAATTCTTAATCGTTAACAATACAAGTAGAAAAATATATAACAATAAAAATCTGTCATCATACCGGAAAATGCGTGACCATATTTATTTATTCATTGTTAAGCCCTGCTCTAGTCGGCACACGAAAACGACGACGAAATAATTTTCACATTATTTTTCGTAGAAGTTAATTTCCACATCCACAGCAAAACTACTTAAACAAAACAACAACAAAAAAAAAAAAACGCAACCCAAAAAAAAGTCATAGTTTTTTTTTGTCCATTATTCTTGCACTAAACTGACAGTTTAGCGGTATAATTTCCTTATAGCGCGTTGACATTTCGGTTTAATTGTAATTTTAACTTTATCAATTATCATATTTTTATATTTTCATTTTTATTAAATATAAGTATGAAGTTAAAATATATTATTTAGTTTTAATATTTTTTTTTACTTTGATTACGAGTACGATTCTTTTTTTTGGTTTATTGTGATTTTGTTTGGATTTTTGATTTTTAAATTTTTTTCTGAAGTTGAGTTTGTGCAGATGTCGTTAGTTTCGACACGACACGAGTGAGTGCGCGATTTTCGGCGCGTAAACGTTCGTTCTCAGTCTTAAACTTCTGCAATAGCTGTATAAAACAATGAATAGAGGAGAATAATATGTTAATTTTTATTGAGTTTGTTTACATTTTTTTGTTTTGGTTATTTTGTTTGGTTTTCTTTTAATTTTCTTTACATTTTGTTGTTTAAGTGGAGTTTTTTTTTGAAAAAAAAAAAAAAACAGAAAATTAGTTTTGTGTGGAATGTTTTATTTTGAATTTGGTTTTTTGTTAAAAAAAATGAGACTGTTCTTCTTAAACGCAAAACATTTGTAACTAAAAATAACACTTTGGCACCTTTTACGAAAGTCTTTTGAAATAAATGGATTTTGGAAAAAGAAGTACATTTGTGAAATCATTTAAAGAGCTACTTGGATATGCCTTAGTGATATCGAGTGGACTTCATGTCTTAGTTTGTAGCACAAGTGATAAATTATGTAGTCCGTACTGTACACCGACCAGGCCACTGCTGCATTTAGGGAAATGCTAAAGCCGGGCTTGAATATGCTGAATTATCGAGCTGATTCATTACGGAATTGAAGAGACAACTCAGTTGCCTAAACCATCAATGCCTACAGATGAAGTAGAGCAGACAAGGCCTCATTATCAACAATAGAAAAATGTTATGCTGCTGAGGTGAGATATACTAGATTGTCTCTGGCATCGTAGACGAACAAGATTAACTTCAACATATTTCCAGAACGTTGGCTGACGCATTCGTGGAAATATAATAGATTTGTCCAAAAAACAAGGATGCTCTTCGAAGCAGACCCGGAGGTTGGACGCTAAGCAAAACCGCACAACAGAATTTGTTAACCTTAGGGAGAAAACTCTCCGTCAGATATTCGCACAGCAAACTGGCTTACAAAAAAAGGAAACACCAAACTTTCGGAACAAGCAATCCCAGAAGCCAGAAGGTTTGGTCTCACCAACTCAAAGCAGCGGGCCCAGGACCGTGAAGGATGAAAGTAACAACATCAAGGTTTGCTATGTTTCCAAGGTTTTCCAAGAAATAGGTTACGTGGTAGAGGTTTGCTCTTAAGGATGGAACACTGATGTGCGAAGTTTTCCTCTGAATTTTCAAAATCTCTCTTGAAAAATGTTTCTGCACTCTGGAAGAGGGAAGAAGAGGTTAAGGCTCATTTTGCCAGATAAAAAAAATCCTCCGAATTCACCTTTGAATTTGAGCCACTTGTGTGAAAATGGATGGACTCTTCGAGTTCCACAGAGGAACTTATTGAAAAAGAAGAAATGGCTTTTGGCTGGAAATAAGAATTTGTTGGCCCCCAACTCGGGAACCAACCGTATATTCGGTTTTTTAGAGCGTTTATAAGTTTGCTTGCAAAATTTTCTATTTAAAATTGATTAGAATTTCGCATGGTTAAAAGGATTAATTACGGTTATTACCGTGCGGAGACCCATTATTCTTTTGTAAGATAGGTTTGGTTATAATGAGATTAGGATTTATAGACAGGATGTCAATGACTTTGTCTAAACGACATGAAGCATGAAAAATCTGTATGTAGGTACACAACAAGGTGGCTCTTGTACTTTCCAATCCGTAAATCAAAGTCAAGTGCATAGTTACAAAGTTTTAAACGTAAAAAAAGAACTAAAATATAAATTATGAAAAGAGTAATGCTTTTGAAAATGAAGATGATCATTATGAGGCGGATCGGAAGATGATTGTTGGTGATGATGACGGTTCGCTTATGTTATTTTTAACATATGTATTAGTGTGACATTTATCAGAACAACATAAAACTGTCAAAAAGGGCAAACTTTAAATATTGCAGTGTTCAAAATTAAATCGAAAAAAATTACAATAAAAATATGAACAAAAATTTCACAATTATTATTTTAAATGCAATAATCACCAAAAAAAAATGTGTGCAAAAATTTATTTTTTTTTCTTTTTCTTTGGTCGTGTTCTGGGGCAGTGTAATTGTTTTGTTTTATTTTTCTAAAAACAAAATAAAAGTCCGGTAAAATAAAACTCGGATTACAAATTGTCCAAAATGTTTGCTTTTGATTTTCAAATTTTTTTGATAAAAGGTCTGTTTGCGTAACCTCCCATTAAAGACCAAATTTTAACGAAAACAAACGAAATCCTGTGAGGCTAAGAATTTTTACTAAGGGGTAAAACGAGAAGACAACCAAAAAGTATTTTTTTAAAAAAATTAACGAAACAAGAAAAACCGCAATCGACTTCATATAGAGAACTTTTCGTGGCTGAGAGTGATGAAGCAGAAAGAAGTGACGTATTCTGATGAAATTTTGCTGTCCTGAAACAAAGTGGTTACTTCATGCGGCGAGAAGAAGCTATGGCTGTATGGCCAACATTTATAAAAACTATATTTTGGGGCCAGTTATGATTTTACCATAGCAGTAAATGTGATGATAAGATCGGAGCAATAAACTGAATTTTTGAGAGACGAATGATTCCTAAACTAAAAACTGTATTGTCATCGAACGATTTGTCCAAATGTTTAGCTTTCCCAATCCGCAACGTGTCAAATACCTCAGTCGCGCTAGTCTTTAAAAATGTTTTCTATTAACAACTCGGAATATTCCCTTACAAGGTGCAACTGACTCAGGAGATAAAGCTAAACGACCACCGCTTCTTTGTCGTTCCGCAGTTTGTCTAATTACAAACTCAATATTCACGACAATTTTTCTCAAAAATGCAACTTTTCAGATGAGGCGCATTTTGAATTCGGCGGCTACGTGAACAAGAGAATTTGGGTTTTAAATGAGTCGGAAAATCCAAACGTAGTCATGGAGAACTCAATGCATCCTGAATGTGTGAGTGGGTGTCATTTTTGAAGTAGCGGAAAGTTTATATAAAAGACAAGAATGGAAGGAACGGATCCGAAATCAGAACCTTAGGATTTGGACTTGAACAAACTATGGTTCGAGAAAGAGCGCCAACCTCAATTATCATGTCATCGGTGGATGCGTTTAATTTGAGCTTAGCCGCCATGGAGCTCCGATTTAACGCCGTCGGTGAGCTTTAATTTGTGGGATTCAATGAAATATCGAAGCAATACAAACAATCCAGAGACGATTCAGGCACTAAAGAACAGAATGGCCTACAGCCCAGCCAGCCGGTTAAATGAAATATTAATCAATAAAAATCGGAAGGATTCTCCTTTTCAATATACTACTGTGTCCAAAAAATAAGGTGACATATGAATTTAAACTGCGCGCGTCGAAGGATTTGGAAATATTTCTTTCTTTTTAGGTTGGTAGTACTGTCAGTGACATCTATGTGAAATTTCATGTCAAAATATATTCATAGTGTTTGAGATACGCGTCGTTTTGTGAGCTGCTAAAAGTGAGTTTTTCGTTTTTTGCGATGTCGAAATTTATTGAGCAAAGAATTTGCAGTAAATTTTGTTTGCGGAATCAATTTTCTGCTGCGGATACGTTGAGGATGGTGCAGAAAGCCTTTGATGATGAGGCTATGTCTAAAAAAAAAATTTTACAAGTGGTATAGTGATTTCCAAGCCGGCCGTGAACGTGTCGAAGACGAAGAGCGTTCTGGGCGACCATCAACCTCAACCGATGAAGCTCACGTCCAACAAATCAAAGATTTGGTGTTGAAAAACCATCGATTAACGATTAGAGACTTTGCTGATGAAGTTTGGCTTATCGAAAGGCTCAGTCAATATTATTTTGAAGGATGCTTTGGGCCTCAAGCGCGGCAAATCTCGACTTGTACCCAAAACATTGAATTTTTTGGAAAAAAGGCGTCGCGTTGAAGTGTGTGAAACAATGCTTTCCGACTACCAGGATGTCATGAAACGCATTATTACTGGCGATGAGACTTCGATCTATGCTTACGACCCTGAAACAATCGATCAATCGAGCGAATATCGTGCCAAAGGAGAGCCGAGACCAAAAAAACCGCGCCAAAGTCGCTCAAAAATCAAGGTCATGTTGACTGTTTTCTTCGATTATCGTGGTGTTGTGCTTTATGAATTCCTTCCAACCGGCCAAACAGTCAACAAGGAATATTATTTGAACGTTATGCGTCGTTTGCGGAACTCTATCCGCCTAAAAAGGCCGGAATTGTGGAAAGACAGTTCTTGATACGATAATGCACCATCCCATACCGCACTCGTAATTCGTGATCATTTCGCCAAAAACTCAACCCATATCGTTCTGCAACCACCGTATTCACCTGATCTGGCGCCGTGCGACTTCTGGCTGTTCAACAAGCTCAAAAGACCGCTCCGGGGACACCGTTTTGATACGATAGAGAAGATTCAAGCCGCAGCGAAGACGGAACTGAAGGCCATCCCGGAAAGTGACTACAACCAGTGTTTCAAAGATTGGAAAATCCGTTGGCATAAGTGCATTGCATCGGGAGGGGATTACTTTGAACGGGATGAAATTGATTTCGAAGAATAAATAAAGAATTTTCAAAATAAATACAATGTCACCTAATTTTTTGGACACTGTAGTAGCAACAATCGATAAAAATTGATAAGTATTTTTTACAGCCTTTGTTTGGGAAAATCAATCAGCTGCAGAGACTGATTCTTGCCAATCAATGGGCGTCATTTCATCCAAAGCACTAATTCGAAACGCCTATGGTGAAGGAAAAATGGCAGAACCTAAAAAACCTCAACTTATCAGTTCTTCTATAAAGTGCACAATTTTTCCAAATTCCTACCTTCGAGAAGGGGGCGAATGAAAAGAAGGTACAACTGCGAGCAGTAAAAAGATGTGGATCGAGTTCGGAAGGCAAAAACTCATCGTCCACAATGGCTCGGCCATATTGAGCAAATGGGACCACAATACTTCAGCTACAGTGTCTTCGAAGCCCAACCACAAGATTCATGAAAAAGGGAAGACTGAGCCTCTGACTTAGTAATTAAGCAATCGCGGATGTCATGAAGCTTGGTTTAACCAATTCGAAGCAGCTTATCCCGTCAGGGATGGAAAGCAAATGGCCAATTAAATAAGTATGCAAATAATGTGTTAAAGACGCTGACGTTTAAATGTGGACAACTTTTTTTCAAAAATTAGACTTGTTCCCGAAAAATTTTACTCCACTCTTCGAAATAAATCAAACTATGAACTTTGGTACAGTGTACGCGAACAGACCCACCTCAATCTTATCAAGCAAACTTTTATGGCTTTTTAAAAAGAAATTGAGTTTAGAAAAAAAAATATATTTTTCAAAAACAAATTTAAGCCGCAGAATGTCAAAATTTTAACAAAAGCGCATTCAGTTTTTCGGCTTTTTTTAAATGATGGACAATGATTTGGGGTTTGGGAGGACTTAAAAAAAAAAAATTCAAAACATATTTTTTTTGCAAAAATTTGAAATGCGATAAAAAAAAACTTGCTGTTAATATGACTATATTTTGGTTTTGTTTTTGTTGGTTGCAAAGTTTTGTGATTGCTTTGGGATAGGTTATATTGGTATAAATATTCAAATTTATATATAAAAAAAAGAATTATTGTTATAGTGGCACGAAATAAAATTTGCTGAGCAGGAGTTTAGTTGTTTTTGTTTATTTTTTAATTTAAGGATTTGAGAATAAAAAATAAATTTTTTCGTTTTTTTTTATGCGAATTGCAGCAAACAAACATTTTGTTTTTGTTTTTATTTTATAATTTACCTTCAACTCTTCTTCCATTTCGGAAAGTTTACGTTCCATTGCTCTTCTTTCACGTTTTTCAATCTCTGAGAGTGAATTTTTAGTAGTCTGGAAGAACAGATATTTTTTGTTTGTTTGGTTTTTTTTTTCTTTTCTTTTTTGATTTCGGTTTTGTTTGCTTTCAAAACAGAGCCCTACTTTAAGTTAAAATATTTGTTATAGTTTTGTTATTTGTTTGAGGAGTTGTGCCTTTTATTTATTTAAATCTTTGCAGTGTGATCGCGTAAGAATAAAATATTTTTTTATTTGAGTTCTTTTTTTTTGCAAATAATGTATAAACATTTGGCTTTGACTTCGATAAGATTGAATTTTAAGTGTTTTGGAGGTGTTTTTTTTATTTTTATTGGTGAAGGGTAAGATAAGAAGTTATCGGATACTTACTGCGTTGGTAAAGCGTTCAACTGTTGCACGGGCTTGGGAGACCTCATCGTCCTTTCTTTTGAGTTGTAGTTTTAATTTTTCATTTTCTAACCTAAATTCGATATACAAATATTTTAAAATTAAAAGCATTCAAAATTTTATTTGTAGTTAACTTACTTTACGGCTTCCCAAAGGGCTTTGTAGTCGATTTCACCATTTTCTGCTCTATCCCTACTCTTAGTATCACCAATATCTGCGTCCGTTGTCACGCTTACCGTACTGCCAAGTCTGGAGCGTGATGACCTTTCGGTTCCACTCTAAAAAATTAAACAAACAAAAAAAAAAGGTTTGAATATGTTGAAAACTTACTAATTGGAGAGCATATATTGTAAGGTCTTGCAAATTTCCATCTTACTTCATAGCCTTCGCTCTTTTCGGAAGACGCACTCAGCGAACGCTGGGCTATACTCCTCGAACGACTGCGATTGCGACTCTTTCGCTCATGTTCCCTTAGTGAATTACTGCGTGGAACAATTACCGCTGCCGAAGCCGCTGATGAGATGCTATTCAATCCATTTGTGGAGGAACTTGTATGAGAACTGAGTGGATACGAGTTCAAACTATTACTTGACGAGGACAACGATTTGGCCTTCAGCATAGCTGTTGAGCGCGATGTCGGGGTATTCGTATAGCTATTGCTCGTTGTCTTAGACTTTGGAGGGCTCTGGTAGTTTCTTCCACCTGGCATCGAAAGATTTAGGCCAGCTGTAGTAACACCATTGTCATAACTCATGTATGGGCTTATGTAACGCTCGGAATTGTAGGGGTTCGATGTGTATCTGGATTCGTAGCCGCCATTTCCACCTGATGACATAGATTTCGGAGATGATTTTGGAGAATTATTATTGTAATTGCTTGTGTAGGATTTATTTGCGGAATTTTGTCTTGATAGTCCCTGATTACCGTTTGTGTAGTAGCTACTGTTGCGATTCGATGCCGAGGAATTGCTGTAGAGATTATCTCTGGAGCTGTAGATGTTGGCATATGGACTCTGATATGTGCTGGATGGATTTTGGTAGTAGCCTGTGCTTAAGGGACGCGAAGATGAAGAGTAACTTGAGGTTCCACCAGCGGAATTGCCGTTGTATGAATAAAGTGAACTAGAACTCGAGGGAACGCGAGAGCTCGATAATGATCGCCGATTTGACCCAACCGGCTGCGTCGTGCGTGACCGTGAACGAAACGACATCGCAGATAGATAAGATTAAGCCTCTTATTTTTATTATGCCGCTATTTCTTCTTCTAATAGTGAGTTTGTATCTAAAATTTATAGCTGGGATTAAACTTTTGACAAGGTTAAACAGTCACTCTGACAACTGAAGATCATAAGCAGCCTAATAATAATTTGACAATTTTATTGAAAATCAGTGGACTTTATGACATCAATTCAAATATTTTAGAAAAGTATTACGAAAAAATCCAAAATTAAAGAGCGATATATCAAGCGAACCAAAAATCTCTTAAAAATTGTGATAGCTTGCTTATACCCTCACTAGTAGGAGGTAAGCAAAAAATTTATCAGTAAAACCCCAGGAAACTATATATATTTGAATAGCCAGAGCAATATCTGTGTCTGAAAAAAATGTCTAGCTGATAGGAAAGGAAGTCCCCCGATTTGACTCTCCTTTTCAAAATCATACAGTTGCACGCTGTTGCAAGGACAGAGTTTTAGCTGGAATGACGGCTATCCAAGTCCCACAGCAGCAAAAAATGTAAAAAAAAAATCGATTGAGATGATCCTTCATAAAGAATTTAACATGAAAAAGGCGTCGACTCGTTGGGCACCAATGAAAAAAAGAAGTAGTGAATATTTTAAGCTGACTGGTTTGATTGCTTCGATTTATAACCATGGACGGGATCACATTGATCGTGAGACGAAACAACACTCTATGGCCCGACCTACAACCTTGAGTGCTGGTTCACTAAGACCAGCGGGTTTCGAATTGCTCAACCCATATTTTTTTTTTTTTTGGTTATGGTTAAAATATTTACAAAAGCAAATATCGACCGACTGCGTTTTTATCCAAATAATTATAAGCAAGCCTCGAATAAATAAATAACGTTTAACTGAAAGCAAGACTCCTTGCAGTTTAATCTACAAGATTCGTGATTTGAATTGGTACTGGAACATGTTCGAATCGTTTAAAGTTTAGACAAATAAGCAAGCCTCATGAGACCGTACACCTTTTGCATGTAACTTAGCTCTTCCTCCTTTAAAAACTCAAGTCAGACCGAGGCTTGTGCATCGCTACAAACGGTTTATAGCTCAAGAAATGTTTGCACAGCTAAACCATTTAAACAGATATTAACTGACTGGTTATCGAAGACTTATGCAAGGACGATTTGATAGTTTCTGGATAAAATAGAAAAGTTTATATTCGGCAGTCTGGTGAAGTAATGAGCAGTCAAGCATGACGATTGTTCCATAATGGTCTGAAGATGATTCTCTTCCGCCGCCAGTTTTGAAGACCTCAGCCGCATCGATTGAATCATGAATCGAAGAAATATAGATAAATATTAGTAAGACTCGGAAAGACATTTATGCAAGATTATGTTCTAAAACATTCCCTCCAGTTTTGTCGAGGATACCGGTAAATATGGATAAATATGAAATGGCTTCCAAATCATCCGACCTCAACTTAATGTAGTTTTTAGACGAAGTTAAAAAAGGTTCGAACATCGAAAGGCAAGCAGTCAGGAGATAAAACATAAGAAACGACCAAAGTCGTCCAAGGATTTTTCCACGATTTTTTTTTACTTTAATTTTTTTTTCCTTATTTTCACTTATGATACAGCAGTGTACTCGTATATGGCACCGAAAGCCGGAAAGAAAAGCTCTGTGGACCTCAAGATTTACTATATATATAGCTTCCGATCGCAGCATACAGGTTCGACGCGATAAACAAGATTGTACCTCCGGTTCAAAGGTCAAATGATCGCAAATGGCAGGATGTTTGTTCTAATAAATTGACCGAAGGAAACATATGGCTCTTATGTCTTTGGCTGGGATTCTCCACAGGTCACGCGCCATTAAAACAAAACGTAAGTGGATGCTGATTCAATGACTAATGCTTTACCGATGGACTAAAAACTTGAGAAACTTTCTCTTATTTATTTCATAAACACACAAATTATCTCCGAAAACAAAGACGCGTCTGCTGCAAGATCATATGACAATTTAAAGAAAAAAAGAGCACGGTTTTTTTTATGCGTCAACCCAACTTAAATTAGGAAGACTTCATCTTATGGAACTTTTTGTTAAGTCATTCGTTTTCCACAATAATTTCCGGGATCTACAAAAATCCGTGCATGTTCCAAATAGCAGATTTCAAAATAATATTCATTTTCATTTTTAGTTTTGTCTTGCTCGAAATTAATTGAAATTTGTGCAAATTACCGCACTAATTGGTAACAAGCCATCTGAATAAATATATTCATATGAGCATCATCGCATCTCATCCATCCAACTAACGTAAGAGACTTCCTTGTATACTATTTATAGATAATTCCATCCATCGTGTCCAGTACAAGATCTTTGCATTTAAAAAAAAAAATAACACAAAAAGGGGCTTGTGCCATTTTAATGCAAATTTTAAATGCAAAATTTATTATTCACCACGAATTTTGAAAACCGAATGATATGCGGAACAGTGGATGCAGCCACCCCGTAATTTGGTCAGGATTCTTGACTAACAGTTTGGTCATAATTTATTTCGGCACATGTCAATATCTGGTACGCATAATAGCTTGTCTTGACGTAGAAACAATCGACATGACTCCGTTCGTCAATGTCTTGAAAATAATAAATACTTGTATCTCGAAGATACTTGAGTATAAATAAACATCAATTTATTTTAATGGCTTTTCTCTTTAAAAGCTTTAGAAGAAACAGTACCTAGTTAGCCATTATTGATCGCATTCGTATTTACTTGGGCGATTTATTTCGTGGCACTAAGAACATGAACGCCTCCGCTAGAGAAAATGCATAAATTTTCGAAAAATAAAACGTTTAGTAAATCTTTTGCGCAGGGATCCAAGACAATACAAGATTGAGTAGTCGTGCCAAACATTATAGGCAGATGGCCTCACCTCAGCCACAAACGTGCGAAATGGAAGACGCTTGTTTATTTATTTATTTCGGCATTTGCCGTGTGGGAGATTGAACGCTTACGTCAATTGGCGGGTTGTTGCTCGAATAAAAAACAAAAAAAAGGAATTATTTGTCAATCAGTTGATGACAGATCCAGTTGTTGTCGTTAAGTCAAACATTGTCTTTTGTCTTAAATTTTGTTTCGCTTTGTTCTGACGTTTTAATTGGTTTTGGTTGGACATTTCGTTTTCCCCCAGTTGATTGGCAAGAGCATGGCATTAAACTTATGCAAGTTCGTTTTTTTTATTAATGTAAACAAAATCAATTTTAAAGGAATGCAGATTAAAGTAAATGGAGCAACTGGTGTTGACATTGCGGCATAATTGGGAAGATGTAATTTTATGGACACTGGAGGTTACGTAAGCATACTTTCTTGTCTAGATTCTTAACAGAAAGAATTTTTATGCTCTCCGAAATATTGGAAATACAATAAGGCCATACGCTAGGAATCATCTGTGGCACTATGAATTCCGTTGGTAGAATTAATAACACCTGCTCGAGCAAAGACCGACTTTGAGTATCGGGTGAATCAAGCCGTCTCTGCAATTAATCACTTCTCACTTCTTCTTATGCTCTAAGGGGGCAAACCATCTGTTGGTTTCTATAAAAAAAACACTGCTCAATATTTTTCAACGATAGTTGCTTTGAAAAGAGTAAGCCTTCCAGTTAATTGAGGAATATGGAAGGAGTGCCTCAGCTTGCTTGGCAGAAAGCCTTCTTGTCAACCCAATTTTTCATAGTTTTGACCAAAATTTCACGAATAGCCTGACCAATCCATACAAAAAGAGGTGCTTTACTCCAATTTCAATTGGAGCTCGTAAGATTTATTCTCCCCTCTCTCCTCTGATATTTAATTATTGAGATCTTCGGCTTTTGGTGCACACGTTTGACAATAGCTGCAATATTCTCCGTCGACCGCACAGGACGAACACTGAATTATCGCAAGCCACAAAACTCGTAAAGAATACAATTGCGGTAAAACCAGTACCTGATTGGCCTTAGTGATGAAGCTTGGAAGTTTATATTACTAAACTTTATTTAGCTTGCTTCATGTACCTGTACTGTGCGCTTTCCGCATTACCGACTTATTATTCTCAGCATATGTGAAACAGACAATCCACAGTCTCGATTGTTGGTGAGTCGCCTATTTGCTCTACAAGCTGTTTGCGTATACTATGCAGTGAAATTAAATTCTTACGCTGAGTCTGTTCAGCTTTGTGAAAAAACGTATTTAACAACATGATGTTGAAGGCTTTTACCAAATTGACAAGAAAAGCGGCCGTGCATTGATTTTTTTTTCAATTTTTTTCCCTTGGACACTAGTTTAGACGCAGCCTTTATGGTCATTATTAAACCGAGTTTAAAATACTACTTATATATTTTTATGTTCACGACCAACATTAAAGTTCAGAGAATACCATTAAGACTTTCCATGTGAAGGCCGAAAAACGTTCAAGGTCAGACAAGGAAGACCAACATAAGTTTTAAAGATCAAGTGATCGCGGATGACAGAGCGCTTGGTCTAGAAAACTGGAGTCAGTGCGAGTGGAAGGCTGCCGTTTCTCAGACAGAGAGCCCCCTAAGTAAGTCAGTAAATGACAAACGTTGGAAAAATGGGTAAAACAAACCGCAAAAGCATTAGACGTGAAGCCTTACTGAAAGGAAACCCCCATTGAGGAAAAATAGGTTGCTGCAAGGTCGAGCTTTCAGTTTTACATCCTGGAGGAGACTGCGGTAATGAGAAAGCTACTTCATCAACAGCATGAATGAAGCACAGAAGAGGAAATCTTTAAAATTTATCGAATTTTTCTCAGTTAAAAACGCAGTTGCCTCATTATTCCACCTATACTATAAAATCGGTGAAGAAACTCGGATTGGAACTTAAATCAAAAACAATGCAAAGCATTCTGACTTAACGCTGCTACAAAACACTTTCATTCAACTAAGTTCACATCAAGGTTAAGAAGCCGTTCAAAATACATTTATTTATATGTCTCATCTTTTAATGTGTTCATAAAAAAGCGCTAAAATAATGTCATGATTTAGCGGAACACCTCAACACTCATCAAAACAGTCTGAACAAAAAAAAAAAATTATGAATACAAAACACCACCAAAATTCAAATGGATCAAAAAAATAATCTTGTCAAAAGTATAATCCCGAACTTTAAGTAACAAAACAATCTACACAGTTCACTTCAAAGTACATCACATCACTAAAATAAAACAAGCCACAGAATCTGTCTTTCAAATGAATCTTCTAACGAACTAATCCAAGCTACATTGATCCTCTTACCGTGATGTTAACTCACTTATGAAATATGTTAACTGAATAAATATAATCAAATCAAGAAACTTGTAACTACCAAATAAGGAGCCTTAACATTGAACGCGAATACTATTCTTTTTTTTTTTTTTTTAACAAACGATCGAAAGTGCTCAAAAAGGTAATGACAATTCAAACGGACGACAGCAAAACACTAGAATCTCTGTTTTTCGAAATCAAATCGTGAGGTGACACAAGGCACAACAAAGCAATCGTCTTGAACGTTCGTACGCTTTTGGTGAACTGAATTTTATTTATACTTTAGGATGAGGGAGCACAGGTTTTGTCTCTTTTTTTTCGTTTAGTGAGATCTAGAGGGAGTCTACACTCGCAGATGAGAGTCGAGCGTTTCAAACATTTAGTTTTGAAAATAAATTCATGTTGTTTTCGAAAAAAATTTCCTACTCTTTGATCAATGACGTGTGCGGGGGTTTTCTCTTAAAAAATATCAATCATCAGCATGTAAACTGATTTTCAAGACAAGAGTCCTGCTGCCTGCTGTCTTTTATATTTTTTCTCAAAATTTATCTTTAAGTTGATTTGTTATTTATTTATTTACTACAAAAAAAAGAAAAAAAAAATAATTTGAACTCTTTGAGGCTGTGACTTCAGCACAAAGTGCAGAGATATCAAAGAAGAGAATCTCATTATAAATATTAATTTTAGTACACGTATTTTCGGAGCACACACATGGTGTCTAAAATGGGCCTATTTTTAGACAATATTTAGTACGCAACCTTATGGCGTGCAGACTGGGTATGTGTATATGTTTGGTTTTGGGGGTGGAGGGAAGAAAAACGAAAGAGAAACACAAAGTTTTTCTAGGAAAAAAGGTAAATTGAATGCCAAAAATAGATTTGTAGATATTCCTTTGTTAGATTAAAGGAACGTTAATCTACTTGGAATGCGTCGATTAAAATTTAAGGTGTATGCCACATGTGTGAATTAAAAAAAAAAAAAAGCTTGAATGGTGGCGATTTATTGCAAAATAGGTGCTAAACAAAACAAGCGTATAAGATACTCCATTGGCAATTTGCCGAGTTCTGGTTTGAACCAAAGGTTATTAAACGTCGATTACAATCTGTCAAAAGTAATGCTGTGCCATTTGTCTCGCCTGAACAGATGGCGGGCTACACAAATTTAATTTATCTATTTTATTTTTCGTTTTAATAAATATGAAATTGCAAAAAGACTGATCTTTCGAGCTTGCCAAGGATATTTGTAGGGAGTGTTTAAAATATACAACGCATTTGAAAGAAAATAAAAACATGACAGAAAACAACAACGAAGTTCAAGTTATGAGTTCTAAAGCGTTCGATTTAAGTACAAATTTAGCAAATAGACTTTGTTCTTGACATAAATAGAAGTATGGGTATCAGCTTTCGAAACATCTCAAGTTTGCTCAATCAGCATCAATTGTCTTTACTGAAACGTCTTTAACTATGTCAGTCTGTCCAAATGTAAAATGTTGTTTTTTTTGCATGATGAATAATACTTATAATTATAGCGTGAAGATTAAAAAGAATATGCGGATTTGAGTCAAGGTGCAGCACAACCGATCAAGTGTTCAAACTACACTTAAATTTATAAGGAGATTCAGAGCTACTAAAACAAACTCCGGATAAGAAGTAAGTCGCTTGTTACCGAAAAAACAAGACGGTCAATGGCCGAGAGTCGTTGAAAACCCGGATTTTGAAATCTTCGAAAAAACTGCAATTCTTGTCGAGCTTGATGGGCTACCGGTGTCTTGAAGAACGTGAGGTCCATATTGAGAAAATCGAGACTAAAAAGATGCAAAACCAGACAAAGGTCCTGAAACAGACGACGATAAGTTTCATTATCATGCCGTGTATTCAAATAAGAAGTTTTCTTCAATACACACATTTCAGATCTTGGGATTGCATTCGTGAGGAACAGGACCGATGAAGCTTATCAATAACTCAGGTTAAAAAAATCCTACAGTTAAGCATGGTGGTGGAGGCGTAATTTCATACAATTGCAGATTTATTTCAGTGTTGGGCCTAAAGTCTTCGCACGAAAAAATATCTGAAACAGATGACATGGCAGCAGAACTCTACAACTCTACATAACACACAAAATAAAAAATTAAGAAACAGGGATTTGTTCGAAAATGACGGAATTCCACTTTTGATGTGGCCAGTTGATCTCCGAGAGACTTATGTACGCTTGTGAAGAAGAGAAGGAACGAAATCAAATCATCCGCAGTAGGTTTAAGGACAGCATTGAGATAAAAATTGCTTAACCTTGATCATGGAAAAGGCAGAGAAATACAGTCCAAATCTGATTACCAAATGTGGACAAACAACATTTCGAAAAACAAAATAAAACTACAGCATTGGGTCATTCTCTTAGTTTGTGTTTTTTTCTGTTTGCTTAAATAACCAATATTTTTTTAGATCGCCTTATGCGTATTGACCATTTATAAATTAAGTAAGAAATTATTAAGTAAGAAATTAAGTAAGTTATTGCTCTGCAAAGAAACTGATATGAGTAATTATTTGTTTATTACTCGTGTACCCCAAGCGTATATGCTTGGACCTATACACTTTTTAATATCTATGCATCCTATTATTAAAATTTTCAATTGTTACACTTTTCCATTGAACTTAATACGTGACGCAAAAAGAGTCAAAGATATCATAAGGAAATGGTTCGCAACCAATGATGGGTTTGAGTACTCAAACAAAATGAACGTACTTCAATGATGCGGGTTTCCAAATTTAAGATGATTGTAAAAAGTTGGTTAACCTATTTTTATACGAATGATTAAGAAACCAAAAACAGATCTAAAAATCCTTAACCTTTCTCCACCTTCCGAAGTACACAGTAACACGTGCTGAGCATAACAGCTATGAAATCTGTTCTCTTACAAAGATGACATAGCAAGAATTGGAAGAAATTGTAGAACCGATAATCTTGCTAGTCCAGGTCGAAGGACAGAGACTCTATCCGTAGAGGAATAGAAAATCTGCACATTTTAAAACAACACCTAGGTTCATGTTGAAGATATATCGTGTGTCAGAACCTGAAGCACTCCAAAGAATTTATTGCTACTTGGATTAAAGTAATCGTTGAACCATAAATAATCATATTTAAAAATCCACAGCGTGTACGTTGAAACTTGGATCCAAGGCCTTGGAGAACAAACAAAAAACTCTCTTTTGACTGAAAAATCGTTTCGTTAACCTCAGAATCACAATCTTTAATGACTCTGTCGTTAATCTCTCAGTAAAGAGTTCCCTATATCCTTACAAGCCGCTGAGTGACATCCACCCACTGTAAGCTCAATACACAATTAGCCTTTCTAGAATATAATAAGGAAATGTTACGGTGGGTTGCATTCCTTGCAATTTTATTTACGATTCATGTGACTACGTCCAATCTACGCACGGTCCATATGCCGCACTAATAATGTACAACGGATCGTTCCACAGCATTGTCGAGGCACACACGCCCGCTGACAGGGTGACGCTCATTCACTCACCAATTTCTTGATTTAAATTTAAAAATAACAAATAAATGAATTCGAAATAATGGCCTATTTACCGTGCACAAAGAAGCTCTCTTTACCTTGCACCTTATGGCAAGAAGACACGTGATATAACCACCAGCAAATCACATCCCCCCGTAAAAATAATTACTCCTCTTCAGTCGCATTTGGCTCTAAGTTGGAATGAATGAGATCATTTATGATCTGAGCGAGATGATTCCATAAAAGCGTTCCTAATTTTCTAAGACAAGCACACAGTCGAGATTTTGGTTTAGTTTTCGTCCTCGCGTTTGTTTATGTTCGATTTTAAAAATACCCTACGCGACTTATGCAGAGGTTAGAGCTGCTCAGTATTGGGCAACATCAAAATGCGTTTCTTTTTTTAGCCTTTTTTAAATTGGCGGCCGGTCTTCACATTCATTCTTCCTGATGTGCATTGTGCGCATCTGAGAACTATGAAGAGAAGGGGTGGAGTTGAACGCGTATGCCTTTGACGAGGCGTTGACCCATTCAACTTTTGTTCTGCAGAATTATTGGAAGGCGTATGAGAGCTATTAGCGTGATAAATAGGTGAGATCGCATTCCGGGAATACTGTTCGAAGGAGAATATTTTCGTGACGAGAATAGAGTTGTTTGATTTGTTGTCAAATGTGTGCGCTTAAAGGGCGGCAAGATACTGCTCGCTAATGGGAAGGTGACCCATATTTTTTTACAGAGGTCTTTCGACGTTAAACGGGGACCAAGATAAAAGCGCGAGAGCATAATTAATATTTATTTAATGATCAGAATTTTATGGGGTAAATTGTTTAGATGACCTGAGAGCTTTTTTTGTAATTTATGTTTAGTGATTTTGAGATGAAATTTAAAATTTACGATATGAATTCTTGTCGAATCAAATGAATGCGTTTTTCAGACGAAATGGATAAAATCGTTTCTTTCAATATTATTCTTTGCGAATATATTGAAGGGGTCATCAATACCCTTGTTTTTATTATTTTGTTTTTTTTTTGTAATTATTTTGCATTTTAAGTTTGTTTTGGCAAATATGAAGGTTAGAAGTGTTGTTGGTGTGTTTCTCCTATTCTTAGACGACGAATTTTCGGAGAAGAATTGACGACTAAGAATAGGAGAAACTATAATAAAATATCTAGGCTAAGGAAAAAGTGTGCAATAAATAGACGACTTAGGAGTAAAATAGAATCGACGATAATAAATACAACTGACGATAACAGGCCATATGCAAAAGTTAGGATAGAGGACGAAGAGATAGTAGGCCTGTTAGATAGTGGAGCTTCGATCAGCTGTTTAGGCAAGGGAGGACTTGATTTTATAGAACGACAAAAACTTGAGGTAATAAAAATGAAGACCGACATAAAGACAGCTGACGGAAACCAACAACGTATTCAGGGACGTTTTCGCACGATGGTTTCATGGGGTCAGAAGTCACACGAAATGGAGTTGTATATTGTCTCTGGCAACCTGGCAAGAACAGGCTGTGCCTCGATTCACGAAAGGTTAATGCTGTCACAAAGAAGGATGCTTACCCCCTTCCTCACATTGAAGGTCTCCTGAGCAGACTACAGGAGACAAGGTTCATCTCAGGCATCGACCTTAAGGATGCGTTTTGGCAGATTCCACTGGAGGTCAAATCAAGGGAGAAGACAGCTTTCACAGTCCCTGGGAGGCCGTTATACCAATTCACGGTGATGCCTTTCGGGTTGTGTAACGCCACTCAGAGAATGTGTCGGCTGATGGATAAAGCGATCCCGGCAAAACTTAAGGATAACGTTTTCATCTATCTTGATGACCTCTTGGTTTGCTCTCCAGACTTCGACACACACCTGGAACTGCTGAAAGAGGTGGCCAGATGTCTCACAGTAGCCAGGTTGACAATCAATGTGGAGAAAAGTAAGTTCTGCTATAAGGAAATAAAGTACCTCGGAAACATCGTCGGTGATGGGTGCTTAAGAATGGACAAGGACAAAGTTTCTGCAGTCGAAAACTTCCCAGAACCCAAGACTCCCAAGCAACTTCGCCGATTCCTAGGGATGACAGGTTGGTACAGGCGTTTCATCCCGAATTTCGCTTCCATAACAGCACCAATGACTGACTGCCTTAAGAAGGGAAAAACATTCAACATGACGGACGACGCTCTTAAGGCATTTGATCAACTGAAGAACTCACTGACAACGGCCCAATACTGACGAACCCGAACTTTAACAGACGGTTTTACATACAATGCGACGCTTCGACTTCGGGTGTAGGAAGTGTGCTCTTCCAGCTGGACGACGAGAAGAACGAGCGACCGATAGCTTTCATGTCTCAGTAACTGAATGCCGCGCAGCGGAATTACAGTGTCACCGAGCTTGAATGCTATGCGGCCGTTCTGTCAGTGAAGAAGTTCAGGGCCTACGTGGAAGGAATGCCGTTCACTATAATCACCGATCACGCTAGTCTGAAGTGGCTGATGACGCAAGAAGATTTATCCGGCCGATTAGCGCGGTGGAGCCTCAAGCTTCAAGCGTTCGACTTCGTGATCGAACATAGGAAAGGCATCCAAAACGTCATCCCTGATACTCTCTCGCGAGTCCATATGGAAGAGCTCAATGTCCAACAAGAGCCACTTGAAATCGATCTTAGTTCTCTATACTTTTCGTCAGATTTTCGAAAAAAAGTAATGTATCAAAGGATCTGTATAAATAAGTTTGGTGTGCTTTGGCATCCGACGAGTCTGTTACATTGTGAAAACTTTGAAGCAGTAAAGAAAAATAGTCAAATCTCCGTCGGAGGGGATGCTGCGAATGTCGGCACATCTTTCAAGCCGTGCAATTCATATTGCATGAAGCAACGAAGCTTATTCCTACAATGCTAAATGGATATTTAAAACCGTACGTCGCATGAGCAACACTTTTTAACCAACGTATTCAACGGACCGGGCCCCCTGCGACTTTTCCTTTGTCAAAACTGAAAAGACCAATGAAAAGATGGCATTTTACCACGTTTGAAGATATAAAGACCACATTGCTGTTGAGTTCAATACAATGAGAAAAAGCAGAAACAGAAGTGCTTCCTTAATTAGAAATAACTCTGGGATAAGTGGGCTATATCTTTAAATTTATTTTTTGATAATAGGACTACCGGTTGAAAATGTCGTTATTGCAGATAACTTTATATCTATTACTCTGAGGTGAATTTTGACCATGACAGCTGTCACATCAGAAACTTCATGTCATTGTCTTATTATTTCAGAATAGGTCATTGGTCATTAGTGAAAACACACGAGTTTTTATATGCTTCTTTCATTTAAAGAAAAAAGCAACCGAAGCCCATCAATTGCTTACCGAAGCTTACCCGGGCTATAGTAAAGACGTTAAAATGTGTCAGCGATGGTTTAAGCGGTTCAAAGATGGTGATTTCGACACCGAAGACTAAGAACGCCCCGGCCAGATGAAAAAGTTTGAAGACCATGAATTGGAGGCATTGCTCGATCAAGATCCGTCACAAACGCAAGAAGAACTTGCAAAATCACTTGGCGTCGCTCAGAAAAACCATTTCCGATCGTTTGAAAGCAATGGGAATGATCCGAAAGCTAGGACATTGGGTGCCGTATGAGTTGAAGCCACGAGACGTCGAACGCCGATTTTGCTTGTCCGAAATGCTGCTTGAACGCCGAAAAAGAAGTCTTTTTTGCATCGAATCGTCACTGGTGATGAAAAATGGGTACATTACGATAATCCAAAACGTCGGGCAACGTATGGATACCCCGGACATGCCTCAACATCGACGTCCCTTCAGAATATTCATGGCCTGAAGGTTATCCTGTGCATTTAGTTGGACCAGAAGGGTGTTGTGTATTATGAGCTGGTAAAACCGAATGAAACAATCACAGGCGAGTTCTACCGACGACAATTTATGCGTTTGAGCCGAGCACAGAAGGAAAATCTGCCGGAAAGGGTCGCAATACACGATAAAGCTATTTTGCAACATGACAATGCTCGGCCACATGTTGCAAATGTCGTCAAAACTTACCTTGAAACGCTCAAATGGGATGTCCTACCCCACCCGCCGTATAGTCCAGACCTTGCGCCATCTGATTACTATCTCATCTGATCGATGCAATATGGCCTGGCTGACCAGCACTTCTGTCATTTCGATGATGTCAAAAAATAGATCGATTCGTGGATTGCGGCCAAGCCGGTCGAATTTTTCAGAACGGGTATCCATGAATTGCCAGAAAAATGGGAAAAATGTGTGGCTAGCGATGGGCAATACTTTGAATATTGAATTTATATCCATTTTTCCTCAACAAAGCATTGATTTTGACGATTTTCAACCGGTAGTCCTTAAAAAAAATATTCCTTTCTTAACAAACCTCGTATACCATTTCAAATTCTCGATTTCTTTTTTTATGGAAGCACACAGAAGGATAAAAAAGAAGGAAGGACAAGATTGTGTTCAAATAAAATTGAGAAACCTTTGTTTAGTAAGCATTAATTCATAAATGAATAATGTCTACAGGTGTGTGCGGGGACCAAAATATATCGATCCACTACGTGGAAGATATTGAAAGCTCTTGGCCTAGATCCATTTGCGTGTTCGGTGAAAACCTCAAATTCAGCGTGAGTTATAGGTTGTTTTCTTGCTTAATGAGATTGTGGAGAGGCAAAAGTGTCGTTTTTGGAATTTCCACAATCTCCACGAGAATCTCGAATTATTACCCAAAAAAGTCACTGCTTGGCGCGGTTTATGTGTCGGTGACTTGAGGGAGACATACAAGGGTGACTTAACCCGCACCATTTAAGATGTACGACGAAAATCGGCTGTGTTACTGTCTAGGCTATGCCGTAAGTGACTTAAATCGAAAGTTCCAAAATAGACTAACACCTCAGTTTTGGCGTGCGTTGACAAGCCAAATGCGTAAGGTGAGTGAGACCTTAAAATTGCTCAGTCGCAGGCGATCGCTTGCTGCGAAAATTTTCTTTGCATTGTCGAAACAATGAATAAAAATAATAATATTCACCTGCCATTTTTATCGACATGTGTAAATGAGTTGGCGATTTGATTTTTACATGCAATTCTACTAGTGACTTGCCCATGTTACAGTTCAGTCGAACATGTTAATTGTTCGTCTAGGTCATGTGATGTGATTTTGTGGGAGTTTATCCATTCACTCATGAAAGCTGACCAACTGGCTACAATTGAAGTCGAAGTGTGCAAAATTTGGATCATTTTTTCCGAAACAAGGCTTTTTAAAAAAACCAATCGAACCAATATGATCGAAACACTAAATGCCATATTCTTCTTAAATTTTTCTACTTCTGATTAAATGCCTTGCCTTTAAACACAAAAAAAAACACCAATTGTTGATCAAGGTCCATGTTAAAAGGTATTAAAACCGATTAGTTTAATTCAGTTCGAAGGTTTTTCAAAATCACAAATCAAATTCCAATCCTTCTCGCCAATTTATTCAGCCGACAATTTCGCAAATTTATCAATTTATCAAACGAGAAAAACACACCATAACCCAACAACAATGACCATACAACCTTATAAGGTGACAACGTCTAAATTGTTCATTTGAGGCGCTCGAAAAAGACATTCCCCCAAAAAAAATTCCCAAAAATTAATTGACCAATTCAGAAATGATTAATCGCCTTCCGTTCGGCTCGTACAGGGTTCATTATCTAAAAAGACCATCTGCTATGGCCAATCACACTAGTATGCAACACTTCTACCAGCCTCCGCAATAATATATCAAATTTATGGCCAACCCAACTGCTATGAGTCACGAAATTAAATTCACTACATTTGCTTACTGCCAGGATCATTGAAACAATACAAACAAATTTTGTTTTAAATTTAGAAAAGCGCTCTTCTTTTCATTGTTAGAATGGTTTAGGCCAAATTATTGTTCTAACACTTTCGGGCATGTGTCTCTTATCCATCACAGCAGTCACCGGTTAAGCTCTGCGCCAAAAGTTTATTGTTCTTTCAATAACTTGAAAACCATAAAAACCGGTCTATCGTTTTTCAACTGTAGACAGCAATTTGCGAATTGTAAATCAGCACTCTAACCTTGGTCTGTGTGTTCGCGCTGACGAGCGGTTCAGTACTCGCAGATTAATTCTCCTTTCGATTAATTTATTCCCCCCGAAATGCCCACGATTATTTATTTTTCTTTTTTCTTTTTCTCACACTTCTAGCAATTGAAGGTGTTGATGGCTGGCCAAATGTTCGGAAATCATTTTTCGGGTCAGTTCTTCACTTTCTATGGCGCGTCAATCTATCGCGCCCGGCTATCGGCTGACTTTATGAGTTGACAGACGACGAGGTAGATTTTTTCTTTTTTGACAAATAGCCAAATGATGATCCTTATGATGATGATGACGCGAGGAGACTTGTCGTATTGGAAATTTGCGTAGGTAGCTTACCTAGTTTTCTTTAGGGGAAATTTTTTGAAAAGAAAATCGACACTCACCTCCTTTTCTTCGTTGTCACCGGCTGAATCTTGTCGTTCTGGATCAAGGTCCTAAAAAGATTTAATAAATAGATTAGAACATTTTCGAAGGTTTTTTGTGTGTGAAAATACGCAATGAGCCTGATTTTAATGAGTGCAGACATACGAATAGGACGGTAGAGATTTAATTTTGTTAATAAGCATGCAGTGAGTCAAACAATTTCGGGACGCATCTTTTCGAATTATAGTATAAAGATAAAGAAAACAAGATAAAGACGCATTCCGAAATGAATGCGCTTTTGAAGAGTCGATTTGACAGTAGTATTGATTTTTCATTTAACTTTCGGTTAGGTTATTTTATCTACAATAAATTCAAAATTGTACTTGTTAATATTACGAGGTAGAAAACAAATGTGTCGGAAATCTTTTCAGTCAAATAGAATTATTACTGCTGTGGCGCAATATCGTTGACTTGGTCAGGGTAAAGTGCCACTGACTGGTAAACCAGCATAGGTTCATGTGAACTTTTGTGAGGTGTGTAGAAGAATTGAATCAATATACAAAACAGCTATAGAAAAATGACTATGAACGGCGACGAAATTTCAGGCCTTGAGTTAAACAGTTCGATATAGACGACCACCATTTTAAGCAAAAATATCTTTATGATGAAAGAATCCCACTTTTTATTGGATTTTTTCGTTAATAAAGAGAAAAGACACATTTAAAGCGCCGAAAACCCTCAATTGAAACAGCAAAGCACCCTTAACCTGCTTTGTTTGAAGCAATACACTAACAGTAACTGATTACCGCTATCGGGACTTGTTGGTAAACTTTCTTTTAATCTTGTCACAGATTATTCGCCACTATGAGTGGTCTTGTAAAAAAATTTCGTCTTGTGTCAGATATTTGGAGTTTCGCTTTACCGCTCTACTCGCTTAATAATGCTGAAGTCTTCTTACTTATTCTAACATTTCCCACTTTTTTAGCGCGGGTTGTCGAAAAGCAACGTGCCAACAAAGTTTAGAAAATCGTTATCGTGAGACCGTTATCAAGGAAAGCCGTTTATTCCGTATAAGATTAAGTCACGTAATCTGTATTGCATGTGCTGTTTTTTCGTCCACTACATTTATTTGTTATGACTAAAAGCCTATTCTGAGGACGATTTTTCCTCAATACGTCCAGTTAAATCACGTAGTTCAACTGAGAAACACTTTGGTGGATTGAGGGTGATGATTGAAAATCGATTCTATATAACAGCATTTTGTTCATTTTAAACGAGTTGTGTAATCCATAACCATCTTGGACGACAAAATTTCAAATCATCTCAAAAAACCAAAACACTTAGTATATGTTGAGGTAGGAAATCCCGGTATCTTAAACGAAGATAATACTTAATACTCCATTTACATTTATGCTCATACAATGTCTTGTGTCACCAGATCCGTCCTCAGCTTCACTTATTTTGTATAGGACGTTTTTGACTGTAGCCTTCGTGAGGCTATATAATAGCAACATTGCCTACGTTTGGTAAATACCACGTGCTTCTAAATACAAAAATCGTCTAGATAATGCGTGCTGTTCTGATAAAACATGCGCGTTAAATGATCACTTCAAGGATGTCATTTTAAATCCAATAGGCGACGAGGGCATTCATGAGTGGTTTGTAAGAGTTATGCCGAATGTCGCAATGTGTGCGTATTAAAGCAGCATTATTATATATGAGTCAGTCCTTCACTTGCTTAACTCTGTTTGCCATATTCTCTTTCTTTTAATTTTTGACAAATAAGAAGACAAGATTCAACCTTCTAAAATATCTGGCCAATGGAAAAAAGACAACTTTTTACAAATTCAGTCATTAAAAAAGAAAATTTTTTTATATTTTAAAGTGTGGCCCATCTACGAGCTTCTTAATAAAAAAGACTTTAAAATAAACAGCATGCCTTCCGATTGATTGTAGACAGTCCTATAAATCCAATTTGTCAATACATTTTTGATGGTTTCGGCTTCTATTTCATGAAAGGGCTGACCTATTGGTTCTGGAGTGCCCAATATGGCGCTGGATTGTTCTTAAAGTATCGCACTTTAATGTTTCTAAATATGAGCCAAAAATGCGACCACTCGAGAACCACACCAAATAATCACACGTTCGGGACGAATAAACATCTCTATGACTTCGCACGGATTTTGCAACGCACAATTACGACAACTAAGCTTGTTTATTGAGTTTTTGAGCCAAACTGTCATAAATTTGGAGATGATCAAAAGCTCATAGAAGTCATAATAAAGCGGGCGGTTATTTTGGGTCGATTCCTGAGTCAAGTGGACCTTGAAAACAAATAACCAGAGATTCTCATGCAAAATTCGTCTCACGAAAAATTCACTAAAATTGGTGAGATATTTGGCGCTTTATGGTAATCTGGCTAATCACGCACATTCCGCAACCACATCAAAATTTTTCGCTGAACGCGAACATTAGACTTTATACTATCATCAATAAGAAAGAATCCTTAAATTTTGCGCTAAATCCTGTTAGAGTCAAAATAACATATAATTTATATAAACTAAAAGTTTATCCACCCTATACACAATTTTTGCAGATGCTTAAATCATCTTTAAATACGTTTAAGACTTGAAGAACTCATGAGGTATGTACTCGCATTTATATCTTCTATAGTAAACAAAATGTCTGGCCAATTATTTAAGAATCATGTGTAAGGGGGTCTATCCCGACAGATAGACGTTTTAAAGAATTAGTGTCGTTAAAAAAATATTTTACACTTACGTCCATATCAATGTGAACGACTCCAGTTGACCTCCGCTTTGGTTTCCTCCTCCTCTGAATAACCGCTTGTGTTGCGAGAGCACTTCTATTATCGTTCTCCTTGTCATTTTCTTGAATCGAAATAAAAAAAAAATTGTTCCTTTCAATTTGCAGACAACTTAAAATATTTCTATATTCACCTTTATCTTCACCATTATTAGTCCTTCTCTCACTGTTATTTGTAGTCGAGTCTCTGCTCCTTTCATTGGATTCATTTGGATTTATTGAATTCGAGCTAACCATAGAGCCAACTGGTGCCGACACCGGCCTTATCAGCGATGGCTGCTGAAGATTCGTTGTGTTCACTTAGAAAAATAAAAATAAAAAATTATATATTATTAGACAAAAAAATTCTCAAGACATTTAAGACTTACTTGCGTTAGTCGTATTGATCCTTCTTTGTGCGATAGATGATGACAAATTGGCGGCAGCGATTACCGCTGGTGCACTCGGTATTATTGTACTATTATTGGGCGGAAATGTGGTCGCACTAGATGCATCCTCCAATTTGAACTGTAATTATGTACGCATAATATTAAGAAATTGAAAAAACAAAAAACATTAAATCACAATTGTTTGAATTGAAATTAATCTTTTAAAGGATACTGTTTTTGATTAAGAGTAAATTTTGTATTTTAAAAAAATGTTAAATTGTAGATTGTTAAAATGAAAGGATGTGCAAAGCTCCAAAGCAATTGGAGTTTACTCAAATGACTTCTACCAGAAGCGAAAAAAATTAATAAAAAAAAAAACTAAAATTAAACCGTAAACCAAAATAATTATTTCTTGTTTTATTGGAGGGAATGGGCTTCTTCCATGCGAATTATTTACATGTTTAATTAGGTATGTATATATTTACATCTTTCTAAATTGGAAGATTTTTTTTTAAATAAGGTTTGATGTTGATAAGAAGCAACTTTACACTCGCTAATATCGATAAACCAGAAAGAGAATAAATCTACAAAGAGCTTTAAAGCCAGATTCTTGTAGGGGCCACTGACAACCACAAACATGAATATGTGGTCAAAAAGGTGCACTCGAATTTAGGAAAGACCCAATGTCACATTAGGCTACAAACCGGCTAGGACCACAAGTGTGTGGAATAACGACGCGTTCAGAAGAAAAAAGCCACATACGAGACACAGAATAGAAGAAGCTTGACGAGGAGAGGACTAAAAAAGAAACCTGCCAATAAAGAAAAGGACCTACGCAGTCTCCCAACCCAAGGTTGTCGAAGAGTCCAGAAACAGAAATACAGCATGAAATATTTTCACACAAGAAAGCTTAAAACCATGCTGCAGGTTACTAACTAAACTGGCAACCTGATGCTTCGTAATTTTGAAAGAAATTTTGTGATCGATCCTCAGGTAACTTCAGATGTAAAATATCCGGTAGCTGCTTAACGATAATAATCAAAAACAACATTAGGATATGAAGAAACCCCAACTCTAGTCCTTTTCTCACACCCACTGCAGGATTTGTTGTCGAGATCGAGAAAAAGTACAGTAGTTCAATTTCTGCATACCTGCTCAGTGACCGCGTATATATTTATAGACGAGATCAAAAAACCTTCTCAAATAGGATCTATGGAAAATACACATTGCTCAACAAGTAACTACCGATGTCACAGGCACCTTTGATGTCTGTTTCGTGGAAGCTACGCATCGACGACCATTCAGAAATCTATCTTATCTATTCAAATTTGATGTTGAATAGCTTCCATAAAAGCCACCAACGCAGACACTGTTCAGAGAACTACTCTAACCGATCGCTGTTTCTTCGGGATATTTTCCTTAGCCTTTTTCAGGCTTTAACGAACGACTTAACTTAATTCGTACAATCTCTGTATTGTCCTGGCGTCCCAAACTAAACAGAACCTTTGCACTGAACAAAGAGAAATAACGATCTTACCCGAGTTTTTGGTAAAAATACCTGAAAACATGTGGAGACAATGGACATAAAACTTCAGATCCGAAGACCAACTAAATGAGGGGAGTAGAATTTGTTAAGGATCGAGCTAGCTGAAAAGTCTTATTAATTGGGCCCGGATCCTTTCCAAACCGCCCGATTACCATAAAAAGTGTCGTTCTATTGATTGATAATTGAGGATTGATACTGAGGCGCTGCATGAATTTTGTTTCAAGCAATCAAATATGATGCATGAAAAATATAACGAATTGATCTCCCCAGTCAGTGCCTTCAAAGTCATTGGGTACCCTTTCTACTTTACGATTTAGGGCAAGGATCTCTGGAACAAGAGGAAGCGAAGCACGATCAATAAGTGTTTGGCTGCCGGAAAATCTGCTGCGCGCAAGTATTTGTAGTCCAGAAAAATGATAGCTGGAAAATTTGTGGGGAATGCGTTGGACAGCTAACCGTGAGGTACCGGGTTTAAACCCGGAAAATAAGATCTAGAATTTTTTTTCAACGAACGAACATCAATCTTCCGAGGAAAACTGACACGGGAAAATTTAAGGAACCGTTTGGCCAAGGTAATAAGTGAAAAGTTAGTTATCTTAACGCGTACAGAAGAGTACAAAATATTCTGCGCGATGAATTGGGTATGAATTGGTACTTCAAAACAGTGTTGGGGCTTCTGTACTTAAGTGCAATCAGGTGAATTTCATTCGTCATAATCGTTGATGACATGTGGATCAACAGTGGAAAGAAAGCAATAGTGGAAACTCTGTATTTAATCGGCCGAACTCCCTGGAAGTGAAGATCGCAAAGATCGGCCAGAAAGGTGATCAGATGAAGGTGTTTTTTTATTTCTTTTCTGTAAGGATTCGCAATACACGATTCTGATCGAGTTCTACGGAGATGGGGCAATAATCATGAAAAATTGAAGAAAATGCGACGAAAAAGACAGTCCTTTTCACAGTTGCCAAATTGGTACTGTCTATATTTGTCGCATACAATTTGTAGTAATTTCACAAATATTAAAACATGCCCCGCAAGAAAGAGATTCCGGTCGAAAAAGGTAAGAACACCGCTGTGAAAAATGCATACAGCTCAAAGGGACTGAATTAAAAAATATACCGAAATTGTGGGCTGTTCAACTCTCGTAGTTATTTGTTCTTTTTTGTCCAGCTGGGCTGTTATCAAATGATCGACAACTCAACTCTCTCAGCTTGATGGCTTCTCTAAGCCTTCAGTCGCACCATGAATTTATTCTCGAGTTGATAATTTTCAAGATATGGCTTTTGGGAATTCAAAGAACTATCCGCAATTACTTTAAGCAATTACAATTTAAGAATCCCAAGGCATTTTCTCTTGGCACACGCTGAAAAAGAAGGACAATGCCACAAGTTTCGTATGTTCTTGAAACTCACAAAATTGAGAAAGAAATAATCAAAGGATTTAAAATCGTTGAACTTTAAAAATCAATATCAAGTCGTACTTTAAAGCATCTTATGTTTTTTTGAAAAACATTGTTTTACTAAATAGAAAATATCACCAATCAAAAATCAATATTATTGTATAAAATGGGAAAATTTGTGTTCCAAAACCCAATAAAAAAAAATAAATATATACACGACTTAAATGGCGAACTATTTTCTAACAACAACTTGCTACGTTTTCATGCAAAATTAATAAATAAATAAATTCTTATTAATATTACCCACCTAAAGCTGAATATATACGCAAATATTATTATTAAAATAAAATACACCGTATTAGTAAAAAAAAAATATCTTGGATAAAAAATTCTTTATTATCAAAATTAATAGAAAAAAAAATAATATTTACAATAAGTGTTGATTTTTGGATTAAGAAAACCAAAAAACTTTAAATCACCATTAAGCGTAAGTGTTAGGAATAAATTAATAAATTATAATAATATACAACTGTAGAATGAAAGAATGTGTTTTCTTGCAAGTATAGCGCGCGCACTCCCTAGCTCTTAGCTTGTTCTTTTGCTTCCTTTTTTTTATGTATGTATTATTAAGGCTTACATGCCAATGGCAAGGCGTATAAAAGAGGCAGGCAACGATAATGCATTTAGATTTTTTACACTGATTGTTCTTTTTTTTTTTAAATAAATTGAAAGAAAAAATTACAATAAATTAATTTTGATGCATATAGAGAGAAAATTGAGGTATTAAAAAGTAGTAGGTGTAAAGTAAAAAAAAAAATAAATAAAACAGTGTTGTTGAAATACTTTTAATTGAATTTTTGTTTGTTGTTGAACTATTTTTTTTTTTGGTTATTGGCGGCCTACCTTGGATCCACTATCGAATTTCAGACGCCAAGACGGTCGACGATCTGCCGCCGAGGTCGCGTGATGCGGTGACGAGGGTGTGGATTCACTTTTTCGCATGACAACACTTTCACGGTCACTGTTGTCACTGTCGTGAGACGACGAGGAAATTGGTTTTGTTGTAGTTGTTGTGTTGTTAGTGGTGCTTGGTGGTACGGTTGGTGTAGTGTTGGTGGGTTTTGTTGTTTTACCAATTTCTAACATCTCCTCGTGGCTATATTTATTGGCTTCGTTGCGAAGCTTTTCAGCCAGCGATAGGGAAGTCGCATTATCAATATCAAATAAGGAACGTTTTTCGCGTAATCTCGTTGGCGAATCTGTTGGTGACGCTGTTGTTGTTGTTGTTGATCTCATTCTTGGTGAGTGCATTGGTGATGTTGTTTGCTGGGAACGTTGGCTATCTTTTGGTTCTTCATCGATAATAACTGTTGCGGTTGCAGTTGCAGTTGCTTCATCGAATATCGTCGTATCCTGAGGTTCTTCAGTCTTTTCGTTGAGATTTATTGTTGGTAGTGTTATTGTTGAACTTGTTATTTGTCCTTCTTCGTCTCCTTCCTCGGCGCTTGATTCCTTTTCTTCTTCTACATCGATTTTCTGCACAACGGTTTCATCTGTACCACCGGTTTTATCGACACTTTCAATTACTTCCGGACTCTCTGGAACCTCAGTTTCACCAACTGTGACCGGCAATATTGTATCGTTACCTTCTTTTACTTCTTCCTCGTCCTCCTCCTCCTCCTCCTCATCTTCTTCATCCGCTTCATCCTCTTCCTCCACATTTTCGTGTTCTTCAACATCTTTGTGCTCTTCGATTGTTATTGCAGGTGGAGGTTGTGTTTGCGCTGGTGATCTTATCGACGGAGGCGGCGGTGTCGAAGGTGGCGTTGGCGACCACGAGTGTATCTGTTCCGCTATTTTGTCATCCGTCAGATGTGTCGGTTTCGTTCGATTAAACGATAAAGTTAGCGTGGCACTGATCTCTTCTTCCTCATTATCGTCGTTCGTTGATTGTTTCAGTGTTGGCTGCGGGTTCTGTACAGGTTCCGAATCGACATCCATCGTTGTTGATGGTACTCGATCGTTTATTGGTGATATTGGTGACGTTGGTGTTGTTGTTACTGTTGACAAATCTAATGGTATTGCGGAGGCGACTGGTGTTGCCGTTAATACAATGGCAGCCGAAGTAGCTGATGTTGGTGGTAATTGTTGTGGTGTTGTTGTTGTAGTACTAGTAGTAGTTGTTGTTGTTGATGATGGTGGTGGTGGTGTTGGTGTATTTTGGGATTCGCTCTGTTAAATTTATTGGTTAACATAGACATTTTTTTATGTATCACAATTTTTTGTCTTGTCTGCTTCTTTTGCAAAGAAATTTTGATTCTTCTTTATATGAATTTTATAACAAAAAAAAATTAACCAAATACATAAAAATTCAATTCACAATAGACTAAGTATGGGATGTGTTTAGAATTAAATAAAAGAGAAAAGTAGAAGTAGAAACATAAATTATAAAAAAGGTCTGCCATACAGCATAAAAGGCTACATTGAAAAATCCATGCCACAGATAGAAAGACTTGTTTTTTAATAAATATTTACCTGAATGCTAGGTTGATAGCGAGATTATTATCTCAGATGTAAAATATAATGAAACACGCGTGCTTTCGAACATGTAGGCAATTCAATATTATAAGATACATAAAAAGTTAAGAGCCATAAAATAAAACAACAGACTTGAATAACACACATGGAGTATTAAGAAGATTGGCATGCCCTAAATCAAAGCTAAACAGATCACGTGTAATGTTGTCTGTTGGCCTGGCAAAAATCAGAAATGCTTTTTCATAATTTTCATATCCAAACCCTGCACTAAAAAAACGTTTAAAAAGATTTTAATTTAAAACTTATAATTATTAAAATCCTCATAAACTTATTTCAATGATGCATTAATGACGGGGAACTAACATTAACGTTCGTTACTGACCGCCTTGACACTTTTTTTAAAATGCTGCGTGTATATTCATCTGTAGCAAAAAGAGTGAAATGATTTCATTAACTCGTCCAATGCGAACAAGACTTTTGTTCTAAATTTTATCTCTTTTCTGTTATTATGACTTTAATGAACGAATTTGAAAAATTTTGCTCATGACTACGTTGTTGCGTAAAGCCGATTTAGACTGCAATTTCAAGGCTGTAGATTGGTACCCTTACGTTATTTGGGGAGAGCGGCTACCCTGCACAAAGCGTCTTAAGTAACCAAACGAAATCTTCACACTTCTTGTCGACTTTAGGGCTGCGCATAATATATTTTATAGAAATAATTTATAGACCGTAAGTCGAGCATACTAGTGGCTTCAACTCCTCTAACGATCACCGATTCTTTTGATCCGAAATTGGTCTTAGACAAGGCGAATTGGCAAACATCAATTTAAACAACTTTCATTAAAGCCTCTGAAATTTAGCCTACCAGAAGTCAACTGAACCTGATGGAATATCGATTTTGGTTTACGAAACTTATGGGACTAATTTGTCACCAATTTTCTTGCGACTTTTTTTTTTTGAGTTTCTAAAACAGCAATTTATTCCAAATGGACAAAAATCAACCTTAGGTAAATTTGCCGCTTTTTTAAGAGCGTGTAGACATTTCGCGTTGTTATTCCAGCGTACCACTTGCTCTGAAAAAATTAGAAACATTTTTAAGGTTGAAGAAAACGGAAAATTTTAAATAACTATTGGAATTTTAGAGCGCTTCAAATAAGTCAATGATTTTCTAGTTCAACATGGCTTAATCAATTCGGATGGATGTCTTAAGGCCTGTTGTAAAAATTTGAAAATGAACGAATATGACTAGTAACACGAAATGAATGTATAACGAACCCTACTTTAAGCTTCTCCTAAGCGTTTAGTTGCGATACTCAGCATTAGTAACGCACTTGCATAAAAAAATAATTAGGAAAAATAACATTAACGAAATTAATAAGCATCTTCATCGCTTTTTCAAAATTTCGTTTTAGTACAATCAACAAAACCTCTCATCAAAATGCATCTTAGTCTTTTGTGAATTTCATTAATATCTGGTTCTTTTTAAAAAATAAAAATTTAATTCAAAAAATAAACAAAATAATTACTTAAATATCAAAAATAAAAAATAAATAAATAAGAAAAACCACCCAAAATAATAAGTGTGTATTGCTAAGGTGTACGAAACCTTTTCCACATATTTTTTTTTCTCTGGGTTAAAATATTTAACAAAAAAAAAAATTAAAATAAATAAAATATGAAAACCTCCTCCAAGCGAATCTTGTGTGGGGGTTGGTGGCAGGGGCTGATATAAATTATTTTTATTTTTATTAAATGTTAAACAAGAACATTTTTACGTTATATTTCGTTACAAAAGTTAATTATTAAAATAAATACATATATTCATTTTGTACTTACACTTGTATTGTTATTGTTATTTATTGTTGAGTTCTTCTTTTTAACAAGTTCTTCGGCACTTTTGATTTCGTCTAGGGTGACGCCCTGAGTTGAGCGGCGTGTTTCACGTACTCGTTTGGCATGTGCCTTGCGTTGAGTTTCACTCTCTTCGTCACGAACTGGTGGCACAAATGATCTAAATGACAATAGAACAGAGTGTCATGAAAATTTGTTTCGTAAAAGGGAAATGTTTTATTAAACATTAAAAACAAGCTTTAATGAGGCGAATATTAGACGAAAGTGAAAAATCTGAGTGCAATTGCTGTTAGTAGTTCTTTAATAAATCAAGTTGCTGCCAAACAAATACTTTAACAACGTCCAACCATATGTGAAATTTGTAAGACTTATGGGCTATAACGTCTAAGAACGATGAGACGCCGTTTAGTACTCGAATAACTGAACTTTGAAGCCTCATTTTTACAGGAAAAGAGTTCATGCTTCAACGTTTCTTCGTAGCCTATTTATGCAAGGATTTATGTTTTTGATTGGTTGCTTCGTTAGAAATTACGACTGCATAAAAACAAAGATGTTAGTCGCTTATTGCAGACATTTAGTAAACGTGGGCCAGGATTAAACTAATTGCTATCACAAAAATTGTTAAAAATAAAAACAAGTAAAAATATTTATGCATTTTGTTAAAATTGTCTATGAATTTGCCAATCGTCATCTCTTTTATATTCGTTTAACCATCCACATGGCGGTCCACAATCTATCACACTATCGAAAGGCGGTATAACTTATCCATATTTGTGCAGTAAACAGACGCACAATAAAAGTCGACAGGCCATGGAACACTATATTCCTGTAGATCGCGGAATTCGTCAGTGATTATGGCGCGATGTGAATTCCGCCTCAGGTCAATACTAAGGGTTATTCCTGGAAGAGACTGGAATAACGGGAGAAGACCTCTGAGTTTTCGTTGTGACGAGAATATCGCAGCTCTGGCTGAAGATATTGTGGATAAACTGTATGCCGTGTTATTTTACGACAGCGGTGTCATCGGGCTTAAGTTTTTCGAGGCCGTCGAGAACCTCTAGTTCCAATAGGATGGTGCGGCCGCATGTATAGCTTGTGAGACAATGGAAAAGGTTAACAGTCTGGATATTCATGCAAATTTATCCTGAAAGTATTTTTTTAACTTCGATTGTGCTGCAGCATCAAGAATTTCGGTAGAGTTGCCGCGCTTTAGCAAGATGAATATAACTTGGTGGACCCTAGTGTCTAGTAAAATGGCATTTAATGCAACATTCATGTTTTCAGATTGAATCAGACTCCAAACGTGCAAGCAGTCTTCCATCTGCAGTCCGATTTGTGTGTAGAGAAGAAGCTGCGTTGTTGTTTTTCTTCTTTGTAGAAAGGTATCGTTTTTGTGTGGATTTTTGTGTGAGGAAATATGTATTTTGTTATTCATGACTGAATTACAAGCTAACGCAAAGCTTGTCAATCGGAAACCAATTTCTGTAGTCGTGTCGTGTCGTGGAGCCCCTTCTTTCTGAACAGACCATAAAAGATTTTAGCGCCTTACTTCGGACAGGCTCCTTCTAAGAGTTTGTAAATTTCTTTTTTCATAGTCTCCAATTTCATCTGCGGTCTATTTCACTGGACGAGCTTTATGGTAGTACTTGAATTCACACCACTCATATCTTCACAGTTTTCATTGTGCTTATTTTTCAAGGGTTTACGTTTGCCATGGTCTTAACCTGTCTCTTTAATAATTCTGACTTTTTTTTACAGCTCCTTAACTCTTATTGCACTTCTCTAGATAAAGAAGTTGTAAGAGCATAAATCAAAGCTCTAGATACTTCACATTTCTTCACGTTGTCGTGTTTCCTAAGATACTTCCAAAAATGTAAAGCCCTCACAATTTTCTTTTATAGAAAATGTCATTGTCCTTTTTTACATCTTTAGTGAAGATGAATTCATACACAAAATCACATAGTTTTGCCAGCAAAAAAAAAAACTAAAATCTCATTCAATGGGTTATTGCTAAAGTTAAAACAGTTATAAGATATAATTTCAAAAAACAAAAAAATTCTTGTAAAACCGTCTTCACGCAGGAAAGATAAAGCCACACTTATCAAACATTCGTATTTACTTGAAAAAGTTTTTGAAAATCGTTCCCGGGGACATTTTTTGTTTTGTGTCGCTTTTATTTTGGACTTCACCATTATTGTTGTTGGTGTTACTATTATTATTATTGTAAACTTGAATTTGTTTTGCCGGAGGATTTGTCGTGCTATAATAATGTTTATTTGAAATGTAGGTGGCGATTCATAACTCAATATGTACGAGGATATGATTGCGAACACACAGTGGGGAGAATTTGGCAAGAGATTGATCCGAATGGTATAATTTTGATTATTATAAAGAACGAGAAGATAAACGCGAATAGAAATTGTACCTAAACTTTTGAATATTTGGATAATAATGATACTTTAAAGCTTTGAAGGACAGACCCAAGGGTGAAGATGTTTAGAATAACAGCAGGAGTAACAAAACTTACTCCTATAAAAAGATCAAAGATTCAAGGAGACATTCAAGTCAAACAACCAAACTCAAATCAACTCTGTCCAAAGGATCGATCCTACGAAATTCGTAAAAAAGACATGTCAATAAATGTCCCAATCGCGTTTAAGAGGCAGGCCTTAGCCCATATAGATCATATTACTGATTCTACAAAGCAGAAATAAGTGTGAGGGCTATGATACCTTAATTTCAGTTTGTTAACTCGCCTTATAGGAAAACGAAGATCATGATGATGCACTTATCAAGGACAACAATAAATAGCAATGGACTCTGGACACTCAATTGCAGAATAGCGGAACAGCGGATATAAAAGAAGTTCAACATCTCGCCCTGAATCTTAAGAACGCACACACAAATGAAAATACACTTCAGACATCATTGTAAACGCAATGAGATACAGCTTATAAAGGAACAAGTGGGCTTAAGACTGTAAATGCAATGAATTTACTTAGAATACTCCACCGTTGCCTAGTCCCGAAGCATGAGTAAAGTTAGGTTGCCATCTAAGCCCTCTTCTGGTGCTTAACTTCCTTTGTGACTTGCGCGTATCTTCTGGGAGGAATGAAATTTTAAGACCTAATTCTATAATTCTTGTTTTATGATGATGATTTTGATAAAAGTGGAAACTCGAAACATGCAGCAGCAGACATTATTATTGCTGCAGTCTTTCAAATCTGCGACTAAATACTTAAAAAAAGTAAAAGAATAAGAGGAAACACCCGGTTCCGGTTTTAAAAACACGTTCAAGCAATCTGAGAGCATCCGAAAATGAAATAAAATATAGTTCAGAAGGTGTCCTAAGGAAAGAAGATTTAGCATCGAGAAAAAATCAGGTCCTACACGTAAATTTAAAAGTGAACAAGCACAGAAGACGCACCTCGGTCCGGAAGGCAAAAAGAGGCTACGAATGCGGAAAACGTCAGGCAAGTACATCGAATCGTTTTGAGTGATCAAAAAGTGAAGTCGTTAGTTTGAGGCCGTGGATATCTCAAAAGAACGGGCGCGATACATTTTGCACGATGTCTTGGAGATGCAAAAGCTATTGGCGCGATAGGCCGTAGTCGAAGGGCTGCGGCTGAAAGGTCACGAAAGCCGTTCAAAGCGACTCCGTTTTTTGCGATGCACATGACATAATCCTCATCGAATATTATCTGCAGAACAGTCACAGGAGAGTATGCAGCGTTATTGCACAAACTGAACGAACGGCATCATATAACAAAGAAAAAAATTCTGTAACAAAATGATAATGCATCGGCACGGGAAGAGATTCGGATCGTAGGAGGAAGTCATCGCGAAAACCGAAGGCAACTATGCTTAGGATTAAATTTAACTTTGCCTACAAAACTCTTTATTTTCATTAAAAATCATGAGACTCTAAACGAAAGGCAATATAGCTGAGCAGATTTAAGGGGCTTTCTTTATCATATAAACGATGCTGCTTCCGGGGAAGGCGAGTTAAAATTAACTGGGAAATATTTGAACTATTGTAAATTTGTGGCGCTACAGCTCTTTAGAGAGCCAGGGCTTAGCTTTACCATCACATCGGCTGGATTGTCAGTCGCTCGCGAGAGTTGAGGCTTCACACTCAGTAACAACAATTTGAACTATTTATAAGTCAAATTAAATTGCAACTCTAACGCACTTTAATTTGAGATTATTCTTATGGAATTTCTTCTCCATCCTTGCCAAATTCTCTCATGAAAACACTGTGCAATTTCAAAGAAAATATAAACAATTGTTAATATACTAAACTTACCTTCGAATTGGTGTCGTATTTGGAGTCGTAGGAGTCGTTGGCGTGGTAGTATTTGTTGCTGCAACTGGTACATTCGGACTAGCCGGTGGCGACGTTACAGGTTTCCTTTAAAAATCAATTTGATTACATTAAGGCAAAATAGTTTTGAACTTTCTCAATAACTCTACAAATCCTAAATATAAGTCACCAAATAAATATCTACTTCAATAATGGTTGATTACATGCAAAGATCCAAAAACAAAATTTGTGATTGTTGGAACACATTCGGTTAGTACTAGCGTGTTTTATTTTTAATTTGTATTAAATATTAATAAAGCAAATATTATGTACAAGTGAATAGAAAAAAAAACATCATGTGTATATTTAAAACAAACAAAAAAACAAAACAAACCTGAAGTATCTATGATCTTTGAGTGAGGCCGATCTTTGTACTGAATAATTTTGAATGGTTGTGTTAACTGTTCCTAGTACGTTTGGATTTTGTGTTGCCGGTAATATTGGACACGAATTGGCCTTTATTCTGGCTCGTAGTTCATTGTATTTTTGATAGAATCTTGATTAACGATTTTATGTGGTAAATGAAATGAGTATTTGCAAACAACAAAGAACACAATTAGTTAAAAAAATAAATAAAATACAAAACAATATTTTGTATAATTTGATTTTTTTTTTTTAATCAAGCTCAAGCATAATTTTGTTTTTATTATTTTTATTTCCACCGATCAATCATATATGCGTGAGAGTTTTTTTACTGATTATTTTGCTCTGCGTGTTTCAGTTTCTTAATGTTTGCGTGAATTATTTTGGCGGCAGCAATGAAAACGAGCGCATTTCAATTTAACCCAAAAGCACATCACTTATACACGATCTTCAACAAGGAATGACTGCAACTAGAGTAAGAATCTATTTTCAATGTTAAGCCATTCCTATGGTCTGAATGTGTACAAATGACTAACCATATAGCCTAACGTTAGACGCTTTGTATTCGTTCTCTAATCTAATCAGTTGGCATTCTTTATACTGCAGACATTCTGATTTGATCAACACCAATTGGATCGTGCTTTTCTGTTTTATATCAATGTGAATAAATTGAAATGTGCTCTGGCGGTAAATAAATGAACAACCATTTAGTAGATAAAAATAAATTAAAAAATAACATCAGGCGCTTGTTTTTCAAAGAATTGAAAATTTCCAAAATTTAAACAAAAAAAAAATGCATGAACAAAAATGATTAAAAAAAATAATAATTCAATGGTAGAGGTTTACATACTTTTCGTCATTTTCGAAGCTCTGGGTACGTCTTAGGATAACATCGGATTCTGTCGATTTGACCTCTTTTTCAGGAACTTCTGCAAAAATAAAGAAAGCGTGAATTTTTTATTTCTCTTCAATTGAGTCTTATCATGTGCAAGCACGGTAGCCTCGATAATCTAATCGAATACCACATTTTCTTAGAATATTGCTTTATTTTTTGTCCCATGACATAATTTCCATTGAAAAGAATTGGATATTCATATCTCGACAATCGAAGACTACTTGGCTTTAGAATTAGTAGCTCTATATGCAATTACTCTTCATAAAAACTTACGATTTTTATGCGGACTCTCGGGTTGATTACGTGTTCTTGCCGCACTATTGCGTCGCCAGGGTGCCTCCTCGTCGATGGCAGTTTCTGTATGCATTGTTATAGATTCTCTCACGGGTATTGTTTCGTCTAAACAAATGAAATAGTAAAGGTAAAAAAGGATTACAATTAAAAAAAAAAACAATTCGAATAAGAAATTTCTTTCAAGTCGCAAACATTTAATAACTCAATAAATATTTAACGAACCAATTTTCTCAAAAGGAAATATAAATTAAAATAAAAGCTGTGAGAAAAACATAAAATAAATTAAAAAATGCAATAAGGGAAGAGTGATTTTGAAGAAGAATTTTCAAAAAGTTTTTCTTAATTTATATGAATTGCTTCTTTTTCTCTTAAATTCAATTGAAAGATTCGCCGTCTACAAGGAAAAGCATGGATACGCGAGGTATCGTTCTTATTGCTCATCTTAACTGTCTCTAGGCAATTTCAAATCATTTCTTCACACAACAGCGAGGATGTTAGTCTTGAGTGCATTAGGATCACTGTATTACATCACACAATGTCGGGGCAAATTTTGATTTTAATTTGTAGAAATGATTCGGCCATTAAACTTTTCTCGTAACATAGCGACGGTTTCTTCACTTCCCTGTTTGCAACAGTGCCATCTTATCCAAGTTCCGGTCCTAAGATTTTATTTGACACATTTCGAAACGAAATCCATTCACAATAACACGTCCACTTTAGCCTACAATTCTTACATCTACGAAACCGTATAGTCTTCGTGGCTAGAGCCTTCATTTATTTTGGCGAATTGTTTTTAATATTCACGATTCCAGAAAAAGGCGCCGACACACTAAGAAGCAATATTTTAACGTACATTGGAACACAAGAGATCGGTTCCGTACATCCTTAGTTTGGTTCAATAGATCAGAGTTCTGGACGGCGATTAGTTGCTTGGCTTTACCAAGAAAATTTTCAATTTTCTGAACTTGCGGAAGTTTCGACACTTAATGGAAAAAGTGAAAGAATTTGATGTGAATCGTGTCGCAAATTGTTTGAAGCAGTTATTATTATATTCAAAAACAATGTGTAAAAAGTGTTCAAGTGAATTGTCGTGACGATGAAACTGGAGAAATAAGAGCCATTGGAAATAAGCTGGAAAAGGAGGACCGCATTAAGAGTAACTTATCTCAAATTCAAAACGCTTGTTAACGCAATTTGGATCCCTTTGAGGAATGATTGAGAATCTATCTCTATAAGGAAATTACTGCATATGCTCGTACAGATCTAGGAACTGGTGCGGATTAACGAGTCATACAGACTTCTGTGCAGAATGCAGCTTTGAACAATCTAAACTTCTTTGGAACTTTTTTTTAAAGCACATCCAACAAGTCACCATCATAGACTTTCCCAAACATAACAATATCGAATCCAACAACAAAAGCTGATTTTAATCGAGGCCACAAAGAAAAGATGACACGTTAGTTTACCTTCTGTTCTCTTTAACTAAATATTACGAAATTATTTTATTTGAAGTGCTAAGGACATTAAAAAAAACCGAACTTTAATATACGGAATTGAACGAACAATGTTCGAAAAAGAACTTTGCGTGGTGAAGACAGACCTTACCTCCGATGGCGCACACAATTGGAAAGGGACCTCCACCAATTGAAGGCAGAAGTCCTTGAATCGTGTTGACTGGAAATATTTGGGCCAAAGCAAGTCCACTGGTAATACAATTGTATAAAAAAAACAACTGTCTCCCGTGGGATCATAGACAGCTCGTCAAAAATGACATGCTTGGGAATCATAGGCGCGCAAAATTCAACCCTGACCACAGGTTTTAAAATTATGCTAAAAATTACACTAGTTTACATAGAGGCGAAGTATCTCGGGGGTTTTTCAGTCACAAGCCAAAGAACACTGTGCCATTCGACAATAGGAGATATACCGGACACAGTTCAGCTCAACAAATTGTAAAAAAAACATGACATCACTTCCCCCGAAACAAATTTTTACGAGTAACGACTGGATACGAAACCTCGACGAAATCAAGATCTACAAGGGGGGCATACGAACGCTTACTCTAACCAACTAACCAAGAATTTATGCAGCAATGAGTCGAGTTGATTCTCCACCACTTAAAGAGCAAATAAAATACGGCAGCAGTTGTCAGCTGCAACACTGGAAGGTGTGCCACCACCACCACTTTGGAAAACATATAGGTTGATTTACTGCTGGAATGGTCCAAACAAAAATCTAGGTTCATAATTTCAAAAACTTTAATCCTTCGACAGTTCTGCTCGAGTTATGTCGAAACACTATTCTGTGTGATTTGTAAAGGTGTGAAGTTTTATTCTGGAAAACGCGTCTTCCTCACTTGTCTGTAACGATAGTCCAGCCATGTTCTGTGATGACTGCAATTTTTTTTCTAGTGGGTTTAATTAACCAATTTTTGATTGCTGGGAATTGATTTAACAAAAATCAAATTGGAAGCTACGCTTCGTGAAAACTTCATATGATTTTCATCACTAACCCGTATTATTGTAGTGTCTTATTGGTCGTTGATTTTGGTGATGTTGGTGATGTTGGCAACGAAACTCCCACCATATGAAAAAAAGTTTACACTTTCAACTACTTTTTTTCAGGCCTTCTTAATGTTTTGTTTTGTTTTCATAATGAGGATACATTAAGAGACCCAAAGATTTATATTTGGTATGGACCAAGTACATGAGAGTTTTTTTCTCGAGGCATAATAAGTAAAAGTTGAACAATGATTTTTAAAATTATTCATCAATTAGTAAAGAGAATGGGACACCAGAAATAAAGTCAATTTTGTGGCTACTGCATTCTACAATGTGGTAAGAAAATGAATTTCTCGTCAAATTGATTAGATCGTTCGTGGTAAAGAAACAAAAATAAATAAATATAATAAGTTCAAAAACAAACGACTAAATTTGTCTAACCAAATAACACGTTATATGTTGAAAAAAAAAACAAGTCGAACTAAATCAAATCCAAGCTTTGTAAATATAAACAGAACAACGCGTGCCAGAAACGAAACAAAAAGATAGTATAATTAATAATAAACAAGAACAACAAGATTACAAAAATCTAAACAAGAAAAAAGACGGAACTAACATAACGTAAGGTTTACACCATCAAAACTTCTAGTACCTTCGGCTTCTGATATACTTGTTGAGTGGGAACTCTCTGTGGAATCGGTTAGTTCAGAATCGGTTTCGTCCGATTCTGTAATCCTTTCTAAATTGTTTAAACCATCCTCTTCGAGATGCTCTAAAAGAATTGTTTTTGTTTTGATTTTTAGGGTTGGGTTAAGGTAAAGTTAATAATCGATTGGGAATGGGGTTTATGTGCACAATCATTGAGGGGGTAATGATCAAGGAGGACGGATATGATGATGTTTTTTTATGTTATAATTTAGTAGAAATTTGACAATTAAAACAAACAAAATATGAATTTAACGCGAATGAGAACCTAATCGATAGTGTGGCAAAATAAAAACTTTATAAATAAAGACCGGAAGAGATAAAAAAATTAGCTTACCATTCACAGGATCCTTCTCAGGTTTCACTTCAACGCGAATGAACTTTGTCGGTGTGTTCTCGATGTGATTTTCAATTGTATCCGAGATTCTACTGCTGCAATTGGAACATAAGTCAGGGGATATGATAAGAGGGATAATTTTGAGCTATACCTGATTTGACTAGATGGTCTTCGTTTCATTCTCTTGTTGTTCGCTCGAAGATCTTCAAGGAATTTCACCATTTTTCTTTCGGCCACATCTATGCACGTTTGACCGGCATAATTCCGAATGTCCATGTCTGCCATTGCATCCACCAGCATTTCGGCGGATTCTTTTTGGCCCCAATGTGCTGCCGCATGCAATGGCGTCCATCCGTCATTATCCTGTTTATCTACATTTGCCCGACCGGCCAAGAGTAGGCTTAGAACCTACATCAAAACAAAACACATTCTATTGTCAAAAGGCTGAAGACTCATGAACAAAACAACCTTTTTGTATCCCTTCGCTGCGGCAACATGTAACGCGGTGGCACCTGTCTTCGGATGAGGATTATCCGCCTCAGAGGCATCACTTCGCAGCCATCGCTTTGCATCGCTTAGCATAATTTCTTCCTCGGCACGGCGAGCTTTATCACAATCGATGTTATTTTCTGCTACCAGTTTTTGCATGTATTCAATCATCGGGCTCAGGTGAGCTATATCGACGGCCAAGTCCACCGCCAATTCGCCATCACTGTTAACCGCTGAAATATCCGCTCCATGCTCAACTAAATATCTAGCTATGCTTACAAACCTGTCAAGAGAGAATAATTGTTAGCACATCGGTTTTGAATGAATGATTTGAACTCATAATTTACCCGCATGATGCTGTCGCATGTAGGGGTGTCCAACCTTCGTTGTCCTGTCTGTTTATATCCGCTCCATGCTCCACAAGGAATTCAACCATTTCCAAGTTATCGTCGATGCAGGCCTGTGAAATAAAAGAAAGCAGAACTTGTATTCCAAAGTCGATTTCAATATAAACAGATTTGAAAGGAAAAAAAAAACGACGAATGTAAACACAAAACCGCTGGTGCTGGATTTCCGTTGATGATATCATCGTCGTCATAGTGGGCATAATCTGGAGCACCGCGTTGTTTAGCGCATAAGGCACGTACTTTCAGATAATAAATTCAATTCGATAAGACAGTGTGAGGTTTTTTTCCTCACTCTATTTGAATTGAAACATTTAAGATTGTGTAACAAACAGAACAAATAAATAGACAAAGTTGTGTTTCCTTGGACGAGAGTTAACTTTGTGTAATCTTGAATGTGTCTGAGGGGCAGCACGAGGCACAGAGCAAAGCTCAATCAGCTTGATAGAAGAAAAATGTCAGGTTGTTGATCTCCCAAAAAAAAAAAAAAAGAATACAGAGCTAGGCGAGGTACGATTATAAACAAACAAGTACCGAATTTTATCATGGCGTATGTTTACTTTTGGAGATACTATGTTTGGCATAAAACACGATGGTTTGTGTGTGATTTGATGAGCGGAAGCGATAAGCTCAATTCGAGGATCATACAGTTGCTTTTCCATTTGTTGCAGGTTAATCTTTGAATAAAAACGGATTGAATCGACTGAATACTATATGAAAAGTTATATACGAAAATAAGTGCAAGTTTTCCTTTCTTAACAAGGAAAATTCGAATCCGTTGGATTCTCGGGATGCTTAAAATAAACACATCACAGTGAAGACAAATCTTATTTAAGTTGAATTGGTGCACTTCCTTGGCATAGTTCAGCAGAGTGGTATCATTTAGCATAGACAAGGTGGCCCAACATTTTATAAAGAAAATACCGGTAACAGTATTAAGTTCCTTTTAGGACCGCAGTGTCCGACTCTTTTGTATAATATTTATAATGATTTGAGAATCAAACACATCTCTTCATCTAGCGATTACTACTACAAAACGCCTTGAACTGGCTTTTCACATAGTGCAATAAAAACCTTTTAGAAATCAAAATTGGCGATTGCAAATGTATTGAGCTTTTGTCGCAAGCGCCTTACACAGCCTTGTCGTACTTATTTTTTCAACAGATATCCTGTACCACTTGTCTATTCGACGTGCGATATTGGTGTCCTTTACGAAAAAGAGCTCATTTTTCAATCGCAGTGCGAACTCGATCCTCGAATGTGCTTGCTTACTTTACGCGTCCTACCTTAGGTTGGCCATAATTACCTGCCTCCTTACGAGAACGCCAATTTATCAATTTGCAAGTCCTTGTTTAATGTTGCCGATATGCTTTTCATACATCAAATGCTTGATGTAAAAATCTATTCTCCTACTTCACATATGACCTTTCTTCACACCATTAAGTGGAACCCAGTCGCTCTCCACCGCACAAACTACGACTACTCTGAGCCTATGTCAAGAATGCTTCGCTCAGATAATAGTCCCCTTGATTTCCTTTTCTCTTAAACCTCTCTTTACACACCGAGCAATTTTCCTCTCTCCTCTTAAGATAAATTCAGTTTAAATTAACTTTCCTGTAAGATTTAAGATATTTACTGCTTGATTTAAGCTTAATAAACAGTCCGGAGTATATCCCTCGTCATATTAAATTAATTAAAGAGTCTATGGCTTTTTCCCATAGACCCCCGACTAAAAAAAAGGGCAAAATATACTCAAAGAAAGAAATCTGACGATCTAGCCGGCCAGTGTAAATGCAGTAAAGTACCTTTCTGTCTGTCACTAAAGAAAATTTGCTGCTGACACGAACGTGTCCATTTACGTGACACATCGTCTGGTCGGTGTTGAAGGCTTATGGATTATCGCTCCATGGCCTTTCAACTTATATTCTGCATCTGTTTATATTCACAGTTATTAAAAAAAAAAAACTGAAAATTTCCGACGTTTGCAAAATTTAAAGCATATTCGGATGGGGTGATAAATTTTGAACCATCTTGTACCTTTATAAAACCTTTATAACTTAAGCCTCCTTGTGAGGATCTAAATTCAGAACAAAATTGTCATCTTCAACTGCTATGAGTGTCCTTTCATTGGTCGAATTTCAATGAAGCTGTCAAAATTCGGAGCACGCAAAGTGGAAAAGTTTCAGCATCGAACACTCTTTTGGACCTTAAGCTACCAACTAAGGAGAGATTGGTGCGAAATGAAGAAAACAGCCGCGGGAGCGTCCATTATCGAAGAAAACCCTGAAATGTAGATTCGGCGCCGTTCAGCTGAATTTGGCATCGCCAGAGAGTAAACCCGGTTTATATTGGGGTTAAATTTTGCCCTACATCCTTTTAATATTATGCTTACGCAAGAATTGAAAATGTACGACCATAGACAAAACCGTGTATTGGCAAAATTGGTACAAAAAATGTTGCCCAAAAATCATTTTCTCGGATGAGGGCCATTTTTGGCTCAGTGGCTTTGTCAACAGACAAAATTGTTGTTATAGGTCACGGTAACATGTCACGCACTTTGGACGAGCTCGAGGCCAACAAGGCCGTTAATAACGCCGTACTTATTGAGAGCAATCAAAACTTTGATTGACCGCTTGAAGCACCCCATTCCACACATAATGCCATGTAGCTTGAAAAAATATTGAAATCAATTTTAAATCCCACACCGTTGTTGCTTTGTTTAATATTTTTTTTTTTCATATTATTCTTATCTTGTCACATTCTCCAGTTATTGAACTTAAAAAAAAAAATTGGTTTTCTTCAAAGATACAGAAAATTGCACTTGCTGGTATATCTACTAATGGCGAAAAAAATACTGCGAACTGAGCGAATGCAAATAAAATATCATACACACCGTCCCTATTCGATCTCCGCTCATGAAACTGTTTTAGTCCAGTTCAAATCATTTCAGTTCTTTTCATAATACTTCTTTTCATACTGTGCAAAAATGCATAAGGGTAATAAGAATCCCTTCTAATGAAGCAAATTTGATAACATGTACATGTAGTATATTGTTTTTTACCAAGACGCGTTCCAAAGTTCAAATCGAAGTTCCTCTTCTAAAAATGTACATAAAAGGTTCTAATGCTCACTTGCATTCCCTTAGAGACTCTACAAGTTGTTTGATAAACCATTTAATCAATACAAATGAAAACATCTTTTTTAAGACTTGGCTATTCAGTCGATAATGCCTTCGTTCTTGGTCAACAATGACATTAAGTTCGCTGCCCAGAGATCAACAACAATCAATTAATTTGCATTTTACTCCATATTAAGTTGCAACTTGGCATGTGCAACAATATTTTTATACTCATTAACCCCAGTAGAGTAGGCTTCTCCATCGTAGCTGTAGAATACAAAAAAAAAGCCGATTACAACAAAATACGCGATACCCTTGTACCCGGGCGTTAAAAAACCGATGCCACAATCAATTACGAGAGTGCAACGCTGACTGCGACGCGGCTGCTTTGGATTTTTTTTATGGCATGAAAACTTATAAAGTACATATGTAACGAGACTTGTAGCAATTTGATATCATCGTAAAGTGGGGTAGCAGCCAAAGCTTCCCCTGAATAATGATGACTCATTGTCTCAACAGTTCAAACAACAAGTACATCTCTAGACAGTTTTCGATTTTTTTTTTTGTTCAATTTTGCTACTTTTGTTATTTTCGGAATGAGAAAAAGATTAGCTTTCATTAAGTCATATAGATGCAAATATTGCACCAATGGTGTTTCTAACTATCATCCGGGGAGGTTTTTTTTTTGTTGGTGACGTAACATTCACTTGGCAGTGTCCCGGAGCAATTCAATCTGGGACAAGGGTTGTTCCCATTTTCCAACTCTCATTGATAAAATGAAAACTTGGCAACGAATTCTATTCTACAAATGGAAATCCTTTGAACTGCGTAAAAATGGATATGGCACATCCTGCGGTCATTGTGGCATGTGTACCGCCAATTTATTATTATGGAGCAAGGTCATCAGACTTAGTGGCATTTCATGGCGCTGCTGGCGTTTATTCTCCTCACACATGCCAAGTGGCAATAATTTATGTTTATGAGACTGAAATGTTCTTCTTCATAATAAATTATTGGCCGTGTCCTATCGCCAGAATCGTGTAATTGACAAAAATAAAAATGAGAAACGAACAACAAAAAAATAAAAAAAAATTAAATTAAATTAAGTGCTCTCAACACACAAAAGTATTTCTGGATGCCTGCCAATTAATTAATTAAGCGTAGCTGTTGGCGATTTTTCTTCACCTAAAGTGACCTTCTCTTGAATCGATTAGGCAAACACTCTAACATTTTTACTTGATTGAATCTATTGCAAAATAAAACACATTTTAATTGTTTTTCGTTTCGGTAAGTGAAGCCAAATAACATGGAAGGAAGGAACTACGCTTATGAACCCGAAAGCTAATCTGCGAACGTAGATCTTTATGCTTCTAAGAAAACGTATAATTTATAGGATGAACTTTTGGTAGGAAATCTTTGTTATTTTTTCTGGCAATGCGCCAGTTCATTGAACCCTAAAATATGGCGAAACTATTTAAATTTTTCTACAGATCCTTTAACTATCCTTCTACACAATTTACTTTTATAAAAATACTAAGTGAAGCACAGTGTGTTCAAGAAGAGCAATTACATAGTTTTTTTATTACTCTTGTGACAAATAGACAGTGTACTGATCTACGTAGGACTTAAACGAAAAGAATGCTTTCATATCCTTTAAGAACCGACATCAAAGCAAAGAGAAAGGAACTTAATCAAGTCATATACCGATGTAGAGATGAACGAAACAAAACGGCAAACGTCATTTACAGAACCATCCTAAGGCGGGAAAGCCAAGTGCGATTCGGACATGCACACGAAGGGTAGTGTATCACTGTACATTATAAATACTTCATATTTCTCATAGCTGACTCCCTTTACAAAGTCCTGTGACAGGTTTCCGTTTCGTTTACAAAATTCTTCTAAAAATTGTCGTTTAGATATTTTTTTTGTTTTTGAAGCAACGTTTTTTTTTTTAACTATAAAAGTATGTAGGTCTTAACAACGGCTAGGTAGCGAAGTGGGTCTTACAATTTCAGCTATACTTGCTAAGGAAGTACTTTACCCCTTCGGATTTAGACACAATTTATTAAGTTTTTATTCACCCTAAGAGGGAGAACAACACTCACATCTGTGCAGGTGAACCGAAGACCACCTTGCAACTACAAGATATAATTCAAAAGCGAGCAATAAAACTCATAGACGATGACAACTTATCGAAAGCAATTCATTCGCTGGAACACCGTCGAAATGTGTCTTGCTTGACTTTGTTTTATCGGTATTTCTACCACCAATGCTCCGACGAAATTGCCGATTGCATTCACGCAACACCCGCACATCATCGAATGCTCATCAGTTTACCTTTAAGCCTTCTTTCGGGCACACTGTGAAATTTAAAGATTCTTTTAAAGACCACCCGATGCGCATGTGGAATTCGTTACCTCCCTCTACTTTTCCTTTGCACTGTAACCTACAACAATTTAAAACCAATGTGCACTGGTACCTCCTTTCTATCCCTTCCACTTCTGATCGTGCTGTGTTAAAAACCACTTTGAGGGTACTTCAAATCCCTTGAGCACTATTTCAAAAAAAAAAAAAATAAGGCGAAATTGTATGATAACTTTAAGTGGTGTAACGAATTTTATGCATTCTATCGCAGATACGGTGGACCGATGGCTTACAGCTCTAGAAATCCGTGAAGAGCTTGACCGTTCGTACTTAAGGCCAAGCTCTGTGTCAGACCTTAACGATCCAGAAGCCAAGCGCGAACTCTTGCTACAAACTCAAAAAAATGTCAAGCAACATGATTGAATCTCACCCAAATATTTGAAATATGAAGTCTTTTGAAAACAAAAAATCGTTTATGTTCGCCGGTATTCTGAAGAAAAGTTCCTCACAAGCTGTAAGACATGGATGTCTATGGATGTTTCTCTTCTGTCAATTTGGAGACAGATGTTTGGAGAGTTTGCATCTGGATCGATGCAGAAGAACAAGAAAAAAAGAAGATATTACACACCTTACGTTGGAAATGGTGAAATGGGCAGTCTCCAGAACGTAAAAACATCCTTCAAGTAGTCTGCAGATCAATTATATTGGAAACAAGTAAAAATTTGACCTCTATGGCAATAGTAGTGCAAGTACGAGTTAGCTTTTTAAAATAAAAATAAAGTTTACACTTTTCAACTTGACTTGACAGATGCCCGCCGCCATACGTGTTCAGAAATGTTGTTTAAAAAAATGTTGTCTATTATCGATTTCCCTGTCCTGAAGCCATGCTCGTATTGGCCGATTTGTTTATTTCAAAAACATGTTACAATACAGTGGGTAGGACCCTGTAAGCGAGGTTAACCATGTATATACCTGGATTACCTTTGCGCGACCTAGAGTCGGTTTTATGTTTGTATTTCATGTATCGGGCAAACGAAACAACAGTTGACCCATTTTACAAGTTTGTAGTTTCCTTCGAAGCTTTGGTACAATTCATTTTTTATACTTTACAACTTAAATCATTTCCCTTTCCAAATCAGTTAGTCGCCGAGAAGGTCACTCTGTTCCAAACCCGATATCCTAACTAAGTCTCTGTTTTCATTCTAATTCGATACCACAATCCGCCTGGTGGAGATACCGTGTCAGAGGTACAACATTTCAAACACCCCGCGTAATATAATAGTTCCACAAATAAAAAAAAAAAAAACATGCATATATTTATTTGTAAGTTTCTTTTTTTTACTGTAGTATCTTAAGTCATGTTAAACGTCAGTGGTAACCACAGAGTGTATGTCATAATCAATCAGAAACGCAATTACCCTTAATACTCTTTATCATGTTTCCAAGAATAAACAATAGGGTGGCGTTCAAGTTTTGTGTTTTATTTTAATTATTTTTATTTTTTTTGTCGTTCGTTTCAGTCGAACCCATCGGTATTTGGTCACTAAAATTCACCTACTCCCAAATTCATATTTGAAATTTTCATATGGCACCATGGCAGACATTTGAAAATTATTAACGAATTTCACGAGTATAAAAATATTTCTAGTCACGTCATTTGACACGACATTCCGACGACTAAGGCGATAGACAAAACTAAACATTTTCGACCATTTGCAGATTTCATTCAGCCGCTTGGCTGCTGTTGCTACCTTTGAAAAATTAATTAAATTTGATTTTTTCTTTTGTTTGTGAATGTTTCATCTGTCGCGTATGCTGTCGTCGAGAATGAATTTTTCTTCTGTTGTATCATACAATTCATTCAGATGAAAGAGTGAATTCGGAAATGCTGCAAATTATTTCGCTCTGATCACGTGCCACCGCCAAAACGATGCAGAACTCAATTTTTACGCAGGGTTATTTTTTGATTTTTTTTTTCAAGCATTAAAACAGAGAATCTGTACCAGGTTTTCGTGTCAATTTCGAATAATTCTGTTGAAAGCAACAACAAGAGGTGATATTTTAAACCAGTAGAATTCATATCTATACTTGGACCAAACAGATAGATCTAAAGCTTTTCACTACTGAATATATAAGTTCAATAATCATACGTTGTGGTGTTTTTGAGTTGCGAATTGAAGCGTCAAATATGTGCATGGATGCTTTGCGAATAATCCTTAAACGATTGATGCACTCAAAAACAATACTTCCCAATTTATTCATGAAATAGCGGCCGAAACCATCGAAAATGTATTAGAAAATTACGTTGGCCAGCCAACAGATGGCACACTCTATGTGTTCTATTTTCAAACGAAATATCTCTGAAGCTTGCCGGGTCTACAAATCTACATCAATGTTGTTTGAATTGTTTCTGGAATTGTTCTTTTCTCTTGTATCTTATTTAATACGAATACCTACATCTTGACATGCTTCATATCCCCCTGCACAGTTTCGTACATCAAAATTTAAGAAGCTTCCTTCAGCAAAGTTATAAAAACTATTGAAAACAACTACTGACCCCAAAACCATCTTTTCAGCCAGCTTGAACAGCCTAATTACACAGTCATCAAGTGCTCTGTGCCTTTTAAAATCCATACACTATAAGTTAAGGCCATAATACAATTTTATTTGTAACAAGCGCACACCATAAAGCTTAATGAAGAAACAACAATCAAAGCGAAAATGAATTTTGCACATGGCCGCGCGCATCTAGATCGTAAATAGCTACCAACCTAAACAGAACACAAATCGGTCTTTCATCATAGGTCTCTATTTTAGACGAACTCCTCGTTACATTTGTGGCCCGGCACTGTACGGCCAACACACCAGAACCATATTACACAAAACGGCTAAATGAAATATGAAGAAAAGAAAAAGATCTAAAAATAGAAAGCGGAACACTATGGGCAGTCATCGGTGTAGAAAGAAGGCAAAATGCGCGAAAGAAAGTGATAGGAGGTAGCGACGTCATCACCAGATAGGTTGCACATAAAAACGCGCCAAAGACAGTGTGCCTGCCTGGCGGTCAAACGCAACTTGGGCGGTGCAGTGCCCAACGCACACAATCGATTTGTATCGTCGATCTGTTAATAGCACTCCCCAGTTCAGGCTGTGTTAGAATAGATACAGAAGTATCTAGTGCCACTGGTGGCGATCGATCCTGCCGCAGCCAGCTAGCTCCCTTAGATCACATCACATTGCGCGTTCCTCTGACTTGTTGCCAAATTATCAGGATAGGCTGGGGCGGATGGCTGCGGCGGCGTTGGCGCGCGGATTATGTGAAATTCGCGCTCGTCTGTTTATTGACACGAGGATATTTATAGAGTTTTACATGAATTTAATTTCCATCGAATCGCTGCAATAAATCTGTTTAAGGCCGCGTAACATGGTAGCCATTTGGGCGAATCGTTTTCGGTCCGCATTAAGTATTCATTGGCAATAATGTGATTTTTTTATTTTGTTAATGGATATTAGGTAATCGCAATGATATTTTACAGGCAAAAAAAAAAAAATTAAAACGAATTCGTTAGAACTTCTCTACTGGTCGCTAATAAGCAATAATATCTTATCCAATTATAAACCCGATTAGTAAAATTCACATTGGGAGCTTGTTAGTAGCAATTAGAGTCACTGTGATGAGTTTTTCTTTTAAAAGTCGATGGACGTGTCCGACAGATGTGTACTTCTGACCAAACCAAACAAAGGGTCTAAAACTAGAATAATGCAATCATGGAAAACGTTTCTATGACTGTTTGTTTAAAACATATCCGATGATGCTCGGAAGCTCTCCAAAGCCCTCAATACCTGTGTCAAGAAAATCTTCCCAAGATCTGTGGGAATCGGCAGATTCCTACTTCAATTGAGTTAAAATTTTTTTATTTTCGCTAACACTTAAGGTATGACAATTACGCTTATAATGAACTTTCAAAGAGCGAGCAGAAGAATGAAACGATTATATAGTGGTTTGAAGCTCAGGTGTACTTGGTTTCGAAATATGCTTGAACATGGATAAAGAAAATGTTATCGACTTATTTGCATTCACTTAAAATTCACACAATCTTATTCACCATAGAAATGATAATTATAATTTTTTTTTTTTACTGTTTGGAATACGAATCTGAACCTTATGCAAGAGAAGTCTAAAGTGTTACCAATACGTCACGGCCATCGAAGAAACAAAACTGAAATGGATTCGAAAATTTAATACAACAAGGTTTCAAAACATTCACTACGTTTCAAAAACTGGACCTTTCATTTGATTTAATTGAAGTCACTCAAATTTAGGTAGCCCTAATTCCTTAACTAGTTTGAAGCAGCAAAAAACTGAACCATTTACGATCATTATTATTGAAATTTTTACCATTCAAGGAGTTTTGCAAAGATCGAAATAAAAAGTAATCAGATGGTGCAAGGTCAGGACTATATGGTGGATGTGGCACATCATTCCAACCAAGCTCCAATCATTTTTGCCGAGTGACCAAAGATGTATGTGGCCTTGCATTGTCATGATAGAATACAACACCTTTTCGATTTGTCAATTCGGGCGCTTTTCTTCAACTGCATTGTTCAATTTTGTTATTTGTTCAAAGTAGACATCTGAATTGATCGTTCGGTTGGGCGGTAAAAGTTCAAAGTAGACAATTCCCACCAAACTGATACCATAACTTTCTTTTGACGATTATCAGCTTTTAATGTTGTTTGAGGTGGTTCTCCTGGCTTGCTCCACAATCTCTTTCGATTGACTTTGTTGTAAACAACCCATTTTACATCATCAGTTATCAATCGTTTTAAAAATGGATCATTTTCATTACGTTTCTTTAACAAATCGCAGATGTTAATGCGTTGTGTTAAATGATTTTCTTTCAGTTCATAAGGAACCCATATATCGAGTTTTCGTACATAGTAAAGTTGTTTGACACTGCCGTTCTTTTAAAGCTTCTTCACCATAAACAGCACATAACTTTTTGTGAGCTTGCGATGCTGTTCCTTTTGATTTTCCATTTTTCAACAGACGCCAAACAAAAACTTCACAGCCGATCAAAAACAATTCTTTTACTGATTGACAGTTGAAGTACCAACTATCAAATAATAAATGTGTTTGACATTTCGATTTCGTCAGCAAACCTAAAATTCAACTAAAGCCATCTATGAGTGGAATCCGCAATTACTTAGTTGCCAACCCAATACTTTGTTTTGTCTTTACCCATCTAAGGTTTTATCTTTACCGATCTTGTGTCGTTATTTGCAAACGCTTCATTGACTTCTCGTCCTGTTCCTCCACTATTTTGTCATTATTGTCCACATACTCAAGTTGCTACACGGATTTATGAAATGTCGATTCTTTCGAAAACATTTTTTCCAATTCGGCACATCAATCCCATCCTCATTTCAACAATTAGTGTTGTCATCAACTCAAATTTGATTTTTATGGGTAAAAAATTACAGTTTACGTTCAGCGGTCTGCCATAGGACCGCAGATGCCTCTCTGTTTGGTTCAATAATGGGGTTTGGGACCTCTTCGATGGAATCATGAATAAGGAGAAGTGTAGACCCATATTATAGCAGTATACCTTGCTACCAGAATTGCGATTAATAAACGCTGAATTCATATCAATAGAAGTTGATGATCCGAAACATTATTCAAAGCTTTACCGACAAAACCTGAACACTGTAGTCGAAGGATAAGTTCGAAAACAGAGCTCAACATCGAAAGAAAAGTTTTGGGTGACATTGGAAATTATCGGGAAGTTTATCCAAAGAATGCATAGATTTATGTCGAAAACATTACGAGGTGGATTTTCCGACGAAATTTGCTTATGTAGCAAAACTTTTTACCATCACTGTAATAAAAAATAAAAAAAAATAATTATAAAAATCCCATCATTTCATTTTTCATACGCAATTCGAAAGCCATCGTCAACTTCATTGGCAAAAATCATCGCCTGATTCATGTGAAGCACCATTATCGTCGCCGCCGTCACCCCAGGGACCATCGCCTCCACCACTCTGCACCTCCCCGCTTCCATTCAAATATCACCCCATTTTCCAAGTTGATAATGTGAATGATTGTGTTTGCTCCAAAGTTTGTCTGTTGCGCACGAAAGCGACTTCTGGCCAACTCCCTTGGAATGCTTCATAATTGCGCTGCTGGCGAAGTGTAATATTTTTATCGTGATTTGTTTAGAAAATGCAACTCTATGGGCTTTGCCACCCTTTCTTTTATCGTATTTCATTTCCACTTTAATCCCATTTCTTTGGGGTCTGATTTTGGAGTTCGGCATTGTTTTTGGATGAGGGCAAAGTACTCGCATATCGTAGAACACAATTCCTTTCACTGGCGCGATACAAATGTTTGGGGGGTTTTTTTTTTTTTGGATTGTTTATGTTTCGGGGAGTTTTTCCTTTTGGTGTTTTTTTTTATTATTATAATTGCAACGATGAAAGCTTCACAAAAATAAAGTGTGCATTTGCGAGTGTATGTTTTGTATACAAAGTTAAATAAATTAAATGAAAATTATGTTTGGAGAACGATTTACTTGGAAGAAGCCAATGGATGGAGGTATTTCGTTTTTCAATTACGTTTTCTTTATTTAATGTTAAGGGATTACGTACCCGTATTTGCTTTTGGGGTTCTGGCGAATGACATGAATAGATGATTTGTTTTTCTCTTTAATTGACTTTATGTTGAGAATTCAAAAGTGGTTGTCTTTATGGAATAAAATGGGGGCTAAGTAATTACAAACTCTTTTATCGCTTTACAATAATCCGAAAAGTGGTAATCAGAGTTTGATTTACTAACTTGACATCATTTCAAATTAAGAATATGAGCAGCAGCTTGATGGTTTTGATGATCCTCTAAATCAAATTATTCGTCATTTTATCACCCAGTTACTGAAAAAGTTGTTTGGACTCAAAATAAATAATAATTTTGCGGCGACAAACTATAATTGTGAAATCAATCGAAAAATAGTAAAAAAAAAAAAGTCAAAAAATAAAAAAAAGAGGACGATGCTTTGTTTGCGCAGTGATTTTGCATTTATTAACATAAAAATGTTGAAAAAAAGTAGCAAAGAAGAACGTAATGAGGGTGGTACCAGGTTAGGTGCCCCATGAATGTAAGGACGATGGAGTAAAAACGTTAAGTACATCTGCCAAAAAAAATTAAATTGAACGCGTGCGTAGAAATGAAGGAAAATCTTAAATAACACTCTAGAATTAAAGATTTTCTTCTTGTTTTTTCAAAAATTGCAACATTAGTGAAGTGTAATACGTGTGAGAGTTAAATATTTTTTCAATCCTGCAAAAAATACACTCTTTGCTTTAACATAGAAGTTAGATGTAAATTGCCTGAGTATGTTCCATCCAGTGAAAAAATTTAAGATAACACATACGAGGTAAAAAGAAAGATTTGCATTTGTAAAGCGAGTTTTAGACCTTGGACTTGCTGGGTGTGACAAATTTTGTCGATTGATGGATGGATCGACCCGGCTGGTACATTTATGTACCACCAAAAGTATAAACATACCAGAAAGTCACATTGAAACAATATATGCCTATGAAGCCAGTAAAACGAGAAATTAAGATTTGGTTACTCTGTGATGCTCTCTCTGGATAAACCTATGACTTCAATATTTATATTGGAAAAGAAATTGCGCAAAGTGAAGGTACATTAGGTGAACGAGTGGTACAAGAACTGGATGGATCTTTAAAAAAACCGATGTCACATTATGTTTTGACCGCTTCTTTACATTCGTAAATTTGCTAAGTACAATTTCCTTCCCTACTGTTGGCACAGTCATGAGCAACAGAAAATATTTACCTTAATTTGAAATGAAACTTTCACGCGGAGAATCGGAATTCAAAAGCACTACGTCTGGCTTTTTGTGTTCAAAATGGCTAGACACAAAAGAAGTCTTGGTTCTAAATTATTTTCACTATCCAAAAAGTGTGGAAGAAATCTGGTCAAAAAATTGAAGTATCTTGTCCAGAAGCTATTAAGTTCTATCGAGAAATTATGGGCGGCTTAGATTTGGCAGACCAGATGTGCAGCCTCTTTGAGTATGATAGGAAATCCGATAAGTGGTGAAAGAAAAAATTCTATAGACTTATAATGAAGACAGCAGTTAACGCTTGGGTAATTCACAGTGATCTCAACCGAAAAAAGATGCCATTCAAAAAGTTCCTAGCAGAGCTTCTTGTAGAGGAAAGTCTGCAATCGGTTCCGGTTCGTAGGTCCTTGAGGCCTGGACGTAGACCACGGAAGGTTAGTGGCGTAACACATTTGGCAATAGAAGGAACGACTAGACGTCGTTGCGTGAGTTGTAGTCAAGCAAAAAAACAATCGCGCACCAAAATACTATGTAAAGAATGGAGAATACCGCTATGTAAAAAATGTTTCACTCCCTATCATACTATATATAAATATTTGTTTATTTTCCGTTTTTTTTCTTAATTGCTTTTTCTGCTAATGTAATTTCTTTTGTTAAATATCGCTTGTCTTATTTTTTTTAAGTTTTCTGTTGAAATAAATGAAGTTCTTAAATGTAGAAATGATTTTTCAATATAGTCTAAAGGATACGGTTGGTACAATATTGTACCACATAACATCCCGGATGGTACATATTTTTACCACCACCCACCGCGTGGCCACCGTCTAACTTAATGAATTATGTTTGTGCTGGATCATTTCTTTTGAAGGTTTTGATAAGATGTAAATGACAAAATTTGTTCGGAATTGTTCCCCCGAAAGCCAGGTCGAAAGGTATATAAGAACTATATGAAAAAAATGAGCACTAAAGTACAAAATGTTGCAAATCAATATTTTGCCTCTGCCATTCAAAAAGAAGAAAATTGTTAGCAAAATAATCAAGATACTACAAAATTAACAGTATCGGGCGATAGAGCTTGGAAAAAAAGAGATAATTTCATCGTCTTTGATTGGCTATTGGACGGGAAAAGTTGTCGATATATTTGTCAAAAGTGCGTACTGACATCAAGGTGCAACTTGGAGTAATAAACTAAATACTGCAGAATATGAAAAGTGATACATCGAGAACGTAGAAAAAGGACAATGTCTTTCAAATCACAGTGGGCCGTCAGGTAACATGGAAGTCGAAGCAATCGTGAAAATGTTTCAACGCTCGATGCACTTATTCAAAGTTAAATACAGTAATTATATTGACGCCGGTGACTCGAAGACTTACACTGGCATTATTAATGCTTAGATGGAGTGCATTGGTCACGTGCAGAAGAGGATGGGCAAACATCTGTGTGACTTGGTAAAATCGTGTGTAGTTGATAAAGAAACTAAAAAAATTATAGCAAAAACCATTTCTGGAAAAGGTAAACTTACTGGAACTATGATAGATAAGTTAACAATATATTATGGGCTTGCTAATCGAAGAAACCATGATTCTGTGGAAAAAATGAAGAAAGCTATATGAGCGACTTTTTACCATTATTTTTCGACTGACGCAAACCCTCACCACGAATAGTGTCATGAATAATGGTGCGAATGGATCTTTTAAACGCAGTTACTCTGCACTTCCAAATGAGGTTTTTGAAGCCATAGAGCCTTTATACGAAGTTTTGACTAAAGACACACTACTGGAATATTGTCTAGTTGCTTTCACCCATAACAACAACGAGAGTTACAACCAACTTATATGGAAAATTCAACTCAACTATCTTCGAAGTTGCAGCGCTTTTCTGAAGTCTAGAGAACGCAGAATCCAGCCTAGACGGAAGTAAAAAGATGCGTAAGGCGTCTTGGATGATAGTGACATACTATATTGACCTGGTCTAGATGATTCTATGCAAGTATTTTTTTAGAAAATAAAATGCTTTTAAAGATATTTTCGATTTTCCTGTGTACAAAACTTTAAATCGATTTTACCAAACATGAAATTTTTTAAGTCGGTGACGGAAAAAACTACTGAACCGATCATTTTTAAAATCTGTAGACTATTTTAGGTACAAATAACTATCAAATGGAGTCGAGTGTTTTTAAATTGTTCTTACAATATCAAATAGGTGGATTTTATTGTCAAAAAATCAACATTCAACTTAACATACTAATTTTCAAAATAAATCTATAATTAATTAAAAATTCTTGGAAATCACCTTTTTTAACAAACAAACTCAAAGAGTCACAAAAAAAATGCAAGATCGCTTACCGTTATCGAGTAAAATTTTTAAATATCTTTTGTTGGCTCGACAGAAAAATAAATACAAGTGCCGAAACTGATGTGTTTTAAGTAAAAATAGAAAAAGATGGCATTTGATTACAGTTTAAGAGTGAAAATGTGTGTTTTTCTGTTAAAAGAAAAATTAATCGGATAAGAAGAGGGAGAAAATAAAGAAAATGAAATGCGACGGATATTCTTACAGGAATATAGTGAAAATACTAGACTGCACTAAAGGAGTGCAAAGTGCATTTAGAACAACACCAGCTGAAGAAAACCGAACAACAAGCAAGAAAACCAACCCTTTAGTAGCGTGAGAGGCAAAAACGGACCCTTTTATCTATTCCAGCAAGATTTTGAAAGCCAATAAGTTCAACATCGGCGCAAGAACAATCAGAAGAAGACTTGTTGAATCCAAGCTTCCAATATTTATTAAGAAAAATATAAAGCGCAGAAAACGATCCGAAGCGTATCACTTGAACAACAAAAAAATGGTTCACCAACTTTGGTATTGCATGTACGCTCCATCAACTACTGTCAGTAGATCGTCAATAGCGACTAAACTAGGCTCAGGCTTTCCTGAACCACAACGAAGGATTGGATAAATTTCAGTCAAAATTCATCATGTGACGAGGCCCATTTCGATCTTAACTGATACTAGAACCAAAGAAAAATTCGCTTCTGATGCACTGAAAATCTTGATTTCATTCACAAAGAGCCATTACACCCATGCAAAGTCACACTGAAACACGGTTTTTTATTTCCAAAGATATCTCTCCTCTGTTGACATTTTTTCTGAATGAATGAAAATGGTCAACTTAAAACAAAAGTGTTCAATATAAAGAATTTAATCTAATAATTAATGTCTTTCTTTCACATATATAATCATTTTTTTTATTTCGTATTATTTGTCAAGTTTAAAGTACATTACAATTTAGTTTTACTTAAAGTAAACTCTCAAAGGGCTAAGTTATACTTAAAATAAAATGTAAAAAAGAAAAGGCTCTCTCGACAGTTACTTGTGTTGCCGGCGACGCCAAAGAAAACAAATGCCAATTCAAACTAGCCAAATAACTAACTAGCTCTTATTTAATCAAATAATATTGATAAAATTAAGATGAACTCGAAGAAAATGTAACTTTAGCTTTGCAATGACCTAGTTAGACGTTTCTTCCGAGGACGATATTTCTTTGCCACAAATGTCCACAAATGTGAATAATATTTACACATTTCTGCTGGCGATCACTTAAGGTTCGTAAAATGTATGCCATGCATTGAAAAAGAAAGGATCGGCATGGCGGAAACAAGAGTAAAATCAACCCATACCCCTAGATATCTACCGGTACGATTTCCAGTGGTGCCCTTCGGTTAAGAAATTTCGTGAATTCTTTCTGATATCCTAAGGGAACCTGGACAATGGAGACCTCAGTAGAATGGTTTCTGAATTTTAGTAGTTGATCTTCAACTGAATTTTATCAAAGTCACATTTCAAGAGCGTAGCTGCTTGATTGACCTCCGATTCCAACTCTGTCGAAGTCCTAAATGCAACAGGAGAGTGGCTAAGGTGGTTTCTTTATCGAAATGTCTTGATATACTTATCTTGTTTAACAGCACTGAAAAACTGAACTTAGATTCTATTTGTGCAATTCTCCAACATCCGTTTTGCAAATAAACAATGCATCTAAAAAAACACATCAATGTGCCACTAAAACGTCTATCCAGATTTCTGTAGGCTATTCTTTTTTTTTTTTTTGTTACATTCAATAAATCTGTGTCAAATGAGCCGTACTAAAAAGATTCTATCTTTCCATTTGGCTCAAGAAAAAAAAAACAAACGAAAAGTGTTTATGACGTTCGCTTAGCGCCTACACCGAACCATCATAATTTCCAATGGAATGCTATTATTTCTTTCAAATTTACTTTTGTTGTTTCTTTTTTTTTTTTTTTTTTTTAAATTTCAACACAATTCCTTGTTGCGATTACTCGCCGCAGCATGAGTTAATAGATTATTTTTAACAAACCGAGAATGAGTCCCCCTCGCCCAGGATTGTTCTACTAGCGCCATGAAACAAGGGCGGCCAAGCCATTTCAGTTGTCATCCGCTGGCATACTCGTACGTACAAATTTCGATAAGAATATTATTTTCTGAATGCTGACTTTGTTGTAAACGATTTAAACATTTTTTTTTGCTTATTGATTTTGTTTTTGTATTCATTTTATTTTCATATCGTTTTCAGTCGTCGTAGTTGCCATTTGCCGATTGAATGAGTTTCGATTTATCAGCGGGATAGATACTTTTGCAAACAAACTAAAACTGTTTTGGATGAATGGTTGGTTGTGTTGTTTGGTGGCACGATTTTGGGTCGGCGATGAATGAAATATTAAAAAAAAAAAAATATCTTGAGCCGAGGCTTTTTTCACATAGTCGGATGGTTCGATGAACGATTCCAACGAATTTTGATATAAATATCAGATTCATCATCGAAGAGCGCCGAGGGAGTTAGGAAAATATGCGATTTCGAGGATTAGTTCCGTCAGATGTTTTCCGTGGTTTATGGTTGTGCGAAGAGGATTTGAAAAATGTTGCTGACAATGAAGTATTGTTTTTGTGCTGTGACGTAAGGCGAGCATAATAAATTTCAAACGAAAATTAAAAGTGACGAATTATGATAATAATTTGCTGGCGAAGTCGCACATGGAACGCCCACAGTCATGGTAGAATTTTAAATAGGTTTAATATTATCCACGTGGTAACTGAGGCGAATGATAATGAAAATTTAAATAATAATACTAACGTCCAACTACATTGCTTATTAAATGTGGGGGCCTTTCAAGACCACATTTATCGATAAGATGAGATAAGCTCGAGCGTTGTCTTTGGGCTCTTCTATGGTCTAAAGATTGTTAGCATAAACTGAACCTTTCAAAAGTCAAATCCGGTGATCATGGTGTTCAGACAATATCAAAAATGTAGTCCAATGTTGAGCGCGCAGAGTGGCATGCCGCGCCTCGCCGTCTTATTGACAACAAAAGTCTATGTCGGTTAGACTCGTATTTGCAGAAACCGAAAGACTCCATACCATATCGCTGAAGGGTTTAAATATGTTGAGAAATTTAGAAGCGGCATATTCTCGAGCAAGCTCGTTTTTTGAATTCGTGATCACTGCACCATTTATAAGGCCAACAATTGGCTGTGATGTAGAATCGTTGACATACGTTAGTAGGAGCTTCTCATTTTTCTGACATTCGAGCCTCCATAAAATTCCTACTTATATATACTTGCCCATGAATGGCGCCTATCTATTAAAAGTATGGTGAATTCAGTTGTTCACTTATTTAAGGGGCAAGAAAACGGGAACCATGTCAGCTGCAAGCCGAATTGCCAAAGGGTATTTTTCAAGAGGCTAAGACCTTTCGAAGGGGTTATCTGTCAAACCCACTGACTGATTGGGCAAGTCTCCTCCATTTACGCACGACCAAGGTTTAGAAATAGTGATTTATTTTTTCTCTTTTTGGGATCACGAGAGTCTAGGAGGATTTATTTCACAACAAACGTCAATACTTGGAATGGTCTGTTTGCCGAAGGCATTCTAGATTCCTTTTTTCCAATGTGAAGAAAGAGCCAGTAAATTGTTGCTTGCGAATACTACACGCATACGATTCACGCCAATTTGATTCTGCGTCAACAGTTTTGGACTACTTTTTCAGGCAAACCACTAGTGTACACTGAAAAACAAGTTACAGTTCACGACAAAGCAGCCAACAATGAGTTCATCATTGTCGAAAAAAGGCCGCCTGACATCCCCTTGGCTACAATCAAATGGCAAAAAATATATGGGATAGTGAACCAACATGCACCATCTACAGATAAACTTGGTCTCCAACAATTTGTTAAAATAGGTATGACCAAGAAATCTATTTCAAAATAAATTTCAGTCTTTCAGGGGTATTAATAATAAGTTATCGTAAATATTATCATTAGAATTTAACTTATCACCGAGGAAACATTATGAAGATAATAATTTCCTTTTTCACAACATTTTTGTAAGTTTTAGCGTCAGCGGGCGGCAAATGGACTTTTTGAATTCTACAACTTTTCTTCGTACATGAAATCAACGCAGAAGCCTTTAATCGAAGTCATTTAGACGCATTCTTACAAAGTACAGTCGTATCTAGCTTTCAAGAATGCAGTCGCAGTCGCAGTCGCTGACGTAAATTGTCTGCAGACTTTCTTTTATGTCCCCAGTATAAAACCCTTGTCAGAAAAATGTAAGTACTCGAAATGTAAGTATTCGAAGAAAACGGAAAGCTGAGCTCCGAACGGCTTACGGAGATACTGCTCTAAGTGAAACAACGTGCCATGATGGATTCCGTCGTTTGTTAGACGTCGATTTCAAGACCTACATCACTTGAAGACGCTGAATTATAATAGAAGCATTGCTTCTTGCACCATCTACAGATAAACTTGGTCTCTTCTCATTCTGCAAAGAACTAAAAAGCTGTTAAATCTAAACCGTAGTCCCAGTGTTTTAGTCTCCGAGCTATCTGAACGTTATCCTTCAGACCTGACCATTTCTCTACCTTTAAACAACCAAAAGCTACTGAGCCATGGTGACATGAGAATGTCGTATAATGCCTTAAAAAAACCTTGGCCACTTTTCAGCCTTCAAAGAACCAAGTAGATCCTTCCTCAAGTGTTCTTGTAGTGCATGAAGATTATGTCTTCAATCAAACGGTTTCTGCAGAAGCTGTGAGAAAAAAGAAGACGAAGAAGGCGTTCTTCGCTTCCTTTTTTTTAAATAACGATCAAAATCATCGGATCTTCTTCAACGAAACTTATATTTTTCAGAAGACTCTATTCTCTATTGCAATCATGAGTAGTCAAAATAAATCAATTCAATTGAGTAATTAAATAAATTGAAAGCTATCAAGACTGCGTCTTTTGCCCCTTTTCCAACCCATCCCCTCAAAAACGAAAAAAAAAATACCTTCTTCAGTAAATAATTGTCTGCGTTTTCAACCTCGCAAATAATTTTAAAAAAATCAAAAGCAAAACAGGCGGCCATCAAAACCAAAAAAAAAAACGCCAATGCTTTTTTTCGTATGATGGTTGTGTCTATTTTTGGTTTTTCCCGCAAATAAAAGGATTTCTATTTTCATAGAGATGAAAAGTCTCAAAAAGAAACAAAAATCCAGAATTTCCCTAGAGAACTCTCTAGTAGCGTGGACCGTCGCTAATGTTGCAAAGCAAGGAAAATCGAATGGACCAGAGCGTGCGTTCACATTTGTTTTTGCGTACCAAAATGAGCCCACACTCGTTTCAAGGGGGGGCCTTATGGCATAGCTAAATGGTCCGTTCGTTCGCTGGCTGGCTGGCTGGCTTTTAGAATTTCATTTCCGAAATTAATGTCTTGCTTAATCGCTTTTCCAGTACTCCCGACGAGGAACTGTATAACGTTCGCGCAGTAGTAAAAGTTGCCCTAGATATGATCCACAAAAATAATATATATGTATGTACATATATACAACGTTTTCTTTTACCTATTTTTGTTCTGCTTTTATATTTTCTTGTTACTCTGCGCTTTTCCACGTATCGTTTTTTATTTAGTGCTGCGCCAATAGCGTTCAAAGTTATCGGATTTACGTAAAGTATCGATTTCACGCGATGGATTATATTTGTTGTATGGCTCAGGTCCAAGTATAATTATATTTATTTATTTTTTCGAAAATTTCATCACAAAACAAATAAATTTAATCACAATGCTTTAACAGTTTGTGCAGCAGTGCAGCCCATACAAAAAGGTTTATAAACTGTGTGCGGCGTCGGGAGGGACGGTTCGAGAGATGAAAGTTAGACTCAGCTGGAAAAGTTATAAATATTGAATAAACAAATAAAAATGTGAATAGTTCACAGAACGTTGTAGGAAAAAGTTTAAACGAGCCTTTGTTCTATAATGGAGTGATTTTTCTTCTCTTCAGTGCGCCATAGGCTTTACACGACAGCCGTCTGGACTCTGAAAGTGATAACGTTGTATTCCAGAAAGTTGATGTCGAAACTTTTTTTTTGTACAAATGCATTTAGAAGTTTATTTCGCAGTTGTTTTATGCACAGGAATTTTCAATTAAATAGTACTCTTAAAATGTCGGTTGTTAAACTCAGAGGACGGCACATGCATCATCGATCGGACGTTTGGGTTTGATATTCTCGTTCGTTTGTTGAAATAGAAACCCTATACTTGCGGTTAATATATAAATTATTGCAGCGGGTGGAATAAATTCTCGCTGGATACTAGTAAAACAATTGTTTTGAACACGTTATTCAAACTATGTTAGAAGGTGGCTTAAAAATGTTTCGCCTTTATTCCCATCAAATTTTTAAATGCTCCTTCAGTAAAAGAGAGTATTTGAAGGTCTTTCTTGCTTCTCGACAATTTCATGTTACTACTTTTGGGAATGTAATGTTGTGAGCTATGAAAAAGTCTGCTATTCTCTCAAGGATTTTTAACAGGAACGACGAGAGACATATTCCTTCATCATTTAATGATCAAGTGTGTAGGCTTTTGGGACTAATCCTAACCTAAAACTCTTTTTTAAATAAATTTCCAAGTATGTTTCCGTATCCTTTTTAAGCTTTCATAAGTATAATTGGCAGAGTCTATTGAGATGCGAAAGTCTTAAATGCCCACTGGACAACTTCTACCTTCTAGCAAGTTGATAACTCTATGAAGCATTGGTTAAGACTAACTTCAAACTTTGAAATGTGAGTCTGTATGAAGTTCAATCTCTGTTCTTTACGTTAATTGTGACCGAAAACTCTATAGGATGGGTCATTTATAGTTTATTTTTAAAAAGCCAAAAAATACTATTTCATAATTGACGAAGATTGTTGCTTTATTGAAATGAATAAACTTTTTGATTAAGGAGGTATTCTAGTCTACAAATTATATTTTCAAAGTTTAACTATTCAAGAATATATCTACAAGAGGATTTTTCAAAATTCAAATTATTTTCGGAGATATCGGTTTTTTGCTGACCCAGCATCCAAACTGGTTCGACCGGAACTAATCGAACAAAAGATATAAGGGATTCTCAATCTACCTAAATCCATATTTCTCAGTAAAACCTTTTGTCCTTTATTTATATTGTAATACAAGAACCAAGGTGACTTGTATCTTTTATATTAAGTGTTCACTTACGTCCAGCTGCAAACAGTTGAATTCTAACCTTCAAATTACGTGGACGTACCTATGTGCTGTGAGTGAAATAAAAGTATTGTGAAATATTTTTAATGAAGGCTTCATTCTCGGAAGCTCATTCATTTGAAAGCTCATTTGTGAAACGAGACAACGCCCGGATTGAACGCTCCGAGAAACGAGCATCCAACGCATCAAATGAGGCCAGAACTGCTCGATATGAAGAGAGAAACGCGGAAAATAGTTTTTTCGAAGTCGAGGAAGGTCCGATGTTGAAGCAGGAATGGCGAATTGAATTAATGTAAGTCTACAATATGATTTCATGACTTATACTACGAAAAACTTTACTCGAAACTTTAAACGCGTTTTTCTCGAAACTGTCTTTTTCAAAACAATACCCACGATTTCTCAGGTTCTATTGGACCGATTTACCTGAAATTTTTAGAGCGTCTTCTTTATAGACATGTCTATGTCTGGAACTCCCCCCCCCCCCCCCCCCCCATCACCAAATTTCTATTACTGTTTTTTTAAAAATTCAAAACAGTCAAAAAAGTGGTACGAAAATTGTTTTTTTTTCTTCAGACAGTCGCCGTGAAAAAATCTTTCCAACTTTTCCGTAGTTCCAGACATTGCGACATTATTCTAGATAAGTAATCTTGGAGGAGGGTTGAAATCGTGGGTATGGTTACGCGCTAATTTTTTGAGACCCCCACTTCATCAACTGCTAATTTTTGAAATTTTTAACTTATTTTTATTTTATTTTTTGCTATATTCTTGTTCAAAAATTACATCAAATTCATACCCCTAGACTAGAATACCCCCTTAATTAATTTTTCATAATTTAGGGAATATTATTTTATACCAAATGATTCTCTTTCCTCATGATTGTTCGCGTAGCATCGATCTTGTGTGATTGCGTTTCAGCAAAATCAAAACCAAAGAGATACCAGAAACCCTTGCAGAAAGATGGTTTTGCCCCACGGAATCAATAAACTGGATTGTAAGTTACTGGAACTTACCCAATATGCCTGCAACCGAGATAAAAATCAGCTACACTTCTTTTTAAAAAAGAAACATTTGGTCAATTCCGTTTTCCAATGCCCTTATTGAAAGGCCCCTCCAAGAACAACGGAACATCTTCTGGACGGATGAAAGTACACTGAGCGAAATTCTTAGTTCTTCTTTGAGTTCTCCTACGGTGTGGAATTGTGGTCCATTTGCGTATACCAAGCGATATAATGTTCGCCACAAGTTTTCTATTGGATTAAAGTCGGGAATTCTTGCCGGCCAATCAAAAACCTCAATATTTATTATAGAAAACCACTCCTTGACTATTTTTGCGGAGTGAACGGCAGCATTATCTTTTCGCTCTTCAGCTTTTCCACCATTACGTCCTCCAGAAGCTCAATGTATTTCTGCGAGTTTATTTTGGTTGGAACAAAGCCAATCTGCGTCCTTTCAGCAGCACAAAATCCAGCCCAAATCATGCCACTACCATCCCCAAAATTGCGGCTAAACTTTACTTCTTCCTTCATTCTTTGATCATGCCAATACATTGAAAAACCATCGGGTCCATCCAGGTTGAATTTCTTTTCATCGCTAAACAAAACATTTTTCCATTCTTCAGTCCATTTGCGAAATCCAATCTGGCCAATTTGTGTCGTTTAGAAAGTTGAGGCTTTTCGCAGGTTTCTTATAGGCAATATTCTTACTGGACCTGAGTATTTGTTGAACCCGAAGTTTTCCAATTGAAGGATCATATTTTCTCACAATTTTTGAATCAATCTGTTTGTTGCTGGATCCCTTCAAATTTCTCGAAATATGAGGGATTTTTGGCGGGCGGTAAGTTTCGTATTGAAATCATGTCGACGTATGGTCCCATATTTGACACCCAAATTCAAAAAATTTCGTAAAACTGTTTGCGACCGACTTATTTTTTCCGCAATTTGTCGCAAAGAAAGTCCAGATTCCTTATGCGCAATCATCATACCCTTTTCCTTGTCCGTTAAAACTTTTCCCCGTGGCATTTCAGAATATTTTTCTAAAAATTGCGAATTTGTAAAGGCAAAACTTATTCAACGTTTTACATTGATCGTCTTATTTTTACTTCTTACCGTATTTCTGCAAAAAAATGTTAAGTAATAAATCCAATCAACAAATGTTACACGAAACACTTGGTTGTTTTGAAAAGAACTTCGCGCACAATCTGCCCTATTTGAGATACCACTACGAAATTAATCGTTACAACGCCCTGCATTTGGGATTAACATGCTTAACGCATCAAAATTATTATGCTTTTATAATAATTTTGTTCACTGTAGTATCGTCCACGTGGTGGCTCTGGTTCACGTGAACGCCCAGCCTACGCTGAATGCGTTCTAAAGGATATACACAAAACAGTAAGAGGTTGTGTAGGCCGCATAAACGTTGTAATAGATCAGCATCTTTACAATGACAAACTTCAGGAAACTTGCTCCCGTTCTCAGAGGATAAAATGCAAATTAGATAGGCTTTTCATCATGGCAACAACTCGAAATAAACCAGCAAAAAGATAAGAAATTATTTCAGTTCGGTTATGTAATAGCCTCTTGGCTATTACATAACCATTGAAAAAAAAGATATCAGGCTTTGGTGGACTCCATTAAACGACGATCTGAAGCCGTAATAAAAAGGTCTACATCAAAATGCTAAATGCTTTTCCATCTTTTACTTCAAAATTCTGTTCGGTTTAACAACTTATTTTAAAATCATTACGAATGCTGTTAATTTTTTGACTGAGCTTAAACCGTACCTAGAAGAGTTTTTTTTTAATCAAAACAATTTTGCCATAATTTGAATTTGAAATAATTTGGTTTGGCAAAATAAGTTTTTCAGCAAGATTTATAAATGATACGAGCTCTGCCCGTTCCCATTGAAAGGGTTAGCTCTTCGATTTTTGTATAGACCGCCTCTAGTTGTTAAGTAGAGAGGAAAATGCAATTACTAAGGTTGAAAGAAAAAACCGAACCGCTTTATTCTTGGACATTTAATAGCCCGAAAGGTCGTCTAGAATAATTCTCCTCTTCCGATTCATAAACATCAACGTTTCTTCAATTACCAAAAAAAATGCAGCACCAAAAAGATACAGCACACGGTTCCAAGCTTTCATGTTTAGAGCTAACCCCTTGTTATCTATTGCTCTTGTTTGAGTCAACAACCGAAGGAATCAAGTCACGACTTAACATTTAAAATTCTTCAAAATGCTTCTTGTAAGTGATGTGAAGAGTGTCAACCTCATCATAAGAATATTTGTTAAATACTAAGCAAAGAGAACTTCAATATGAAAAACACTACCGAAGCCAATAAACAAAAGGTCAATTAATTAAGAGCGTTACAATAGTTTGCTCGCTGGCGTCACAGTTCAGGGTTGATATGGAATTCAATTAACAAGTCTATTTAGTTAATTTGGTTTATTCAAAGACCGTTCACAACGTTTGTGTCATGCAAACATACTTGATTCTTATCGCATATGATGATGCCCACGTTTCCACATGATCAAATAAATGACGAAATATAAGAGCCTAATTAAAGGTCTCCTAATAAGTCGATGAAAGACTTTGATTAACAGAATTGTCAACACGATTTCGATGAACAAAAAAATGGATTAGTCAATCAAAAGATGGTTTATACTCGTTGCGATTGTTCGACTAACTGAAAGTTTCAAATCTGTCATAATTCGAGGTTCTCAGGAATTTGAAGTCGTGCTCATAACTTACCTGATGGACGACTAGTTGAATAGCATCTATTAAGTATACAATAAACTGTGTGCCATAAACTTGATAACGCTGTAAGTAATTGAGCACTAAACGTACAAGGTCTAAGTCATCATCACTCTAGTAAACGAAACTGGAACAATGCGGAGTCATGAAATGAATGGGAAAAAATGGCAAAAGATACTCTAGAAGGAATGTCTGCAGTGAATGCAGAATCTTGACTAACGTCTGACACGTTTAAAAAATGGACAAAACTAACCCAATTAGTGCCACGGAAGACGAAACAAGTTGGGCTACCCACAATATGCCTAAAAAACAGAGTAGGTTCTATTTTTGTAAGAAAAGACCCCGCTTCTTATTACGCCCTTCAAGTAATGTGTTGTAGGTCAATGGAATTACATGAAAATTTTATTTTTTATTTTTATTTCAATTATTCATTGGTTTCTATTGAACTAGACTCAGAACTGATAAGCCGCTCGCCGCACTTTCATATCGGAGTCTGTCCTTTTCCGGTGCTTTTTACTCAGCGCTCTCGATACCATAAGGGCATGCGTACATATGATCATGAACCCACAGTTTCAAGGAATGGTCTCAATTCCAGTCCACATATTCAAGTTCGACCAAAACCAGACACATGGGAAAACGAACGCTTTGGGTCTTACCCCCAGATGCTCACATTAAAAATGCAGCAAAGTTATACTATTTCTTCCTTGCCGTTTCAAAAGTTCTGGTACAATAGATTTTTAAAAATCTGTTGTTTGATTTATCGTCGTTTTATCACAACGAGCCTCGGTAACTGTTAACGATGGTCAATAAGCCTTTAGATTGCACGTGGAAATGTCGGACCCTTGACAGGCCAAAAACAACCGAACGATTTGAGGGGCTTCTGATAGCTACAACGAGGAAAAGCACGACATTTGGATTTGGAGCAGAAGTGTAGGCAGAAGTGAATTGAAAGGTTGTTAAGTCGTTTGAATCTCAGATTCTTGAGTGACGTCCCAATAGTGACGGAGCGATTAATACCGACTTTTTTGCATTCGTTCAGTTCACAGTTCTTGTGTTTTGTAACTCAGATTACAAGCATGGAACTTAGAGACAGATTCAAATGTTTAAGATACGAATCCTGCGTTATTTAGGTGAGAATGAAATTCACCTCAGCACATTACTCCTCAAATCTAGCTCTGTGTAATTTTTAACGAAAATAAATAAAACAAAATATATGTATTCGAAAGATGAATGCCGCCAAATTCGAAATCGAAAAGTACCAGAAACAAAATTGTACAAGCAGTTTTGGAGGCTGCATCTATCGATTGAAAAATATTAAATGGAGAAAAACTATTTGACTCTTTATATTATTAATAATACTTTCTGTTCGTTAGTATATCACATGTGATCAAAGTAAGCCACAAGCTAAAAATAGATATTCACTTAAAGAACTCATTTCAAGAATAAATTCCAATCGATTTAAACTATTAAAAGGAAATCGTTAGAATTTTATAGGTTTCCTTTACTTTTATAGATTTTCCTAGACGGTCGCCTCCAATTTGTTTACCATTTCGTTTGGTGGAAAACGAAATATTTTTGGAATTCCCACTGACGACAATTTTCTCATTTTAAATGAAAACATTAAAAAAAATTAAATAAATATAAAACGTTGGCACATGTCAATGGATATTTATTTATCTAAACAGCTCTGGTATCTTTTTCTCGCCCAAAATAATCACAAATTGGTTTTAGTATCTCAAGGTTGACCTGGTTTATTCTGTGTTGTTTCTTTTTACATGAGTTATTTGTGTGAAAGAATTGGAAAACTGCTCCAAGTATGAAGACAAAAGAAGAACAGGAAATACTCAAAACTAGGACAACGAAGGATATGAACGCATGAGATGCGATACGATGCCAAGCAACAAAGCAAAACCATAGATATACAAAAAAAAATCGAATGACCTTTCCCAACAAAAGTGAGAAGAGAGCAGTATTTTAAATTGGACTATACATATACGGCTTATTTGATACGAAGTTTCGTATGAGAAAAATAGGACAAAGACATTTCAAGTAGGATACCGGGAGGAACTGAGTTTGCTGAATAATAAGGGTTCTTTTATTATAGATCGCTGAACTGGCTTTGTTTATTTAGGAAAGAAGGAGCAAAAAACTGCGGATAAATTATGCAAGGGTGCGTTGTACGATTAACGTAACAATGGAAGGAGATCAGAACGGAGGTGAACACTTAAAGCAAATTGTGTTTGTTAACATCAAGAAAACCTACGATAAACGAGGTCTATGACTGCAAAACAGAGGCGAAGAACTACTTATGTACATACTCCTTGCTGGCATATATTTCTACTCTGCTAAGAAATCGAAGGTATTTATATCATTGTTATTTTACTTGAAAATATCTTTAACAGATAATTAATCCATACGTTGAAAAATATAATATTATAGTACAGTTTGAAGTTTTTAGACGATTTAAGCCTGGAAAAATTTTAGAAAAAAAATAAAAATTCTTATTTTTTTCATGTGAAGATAAGCTGAACATTGAAAGTTCTCAATCTGCTTTTAGTACTTAGTCGTACCACCTTTGTTTTTTATTACTGCGTCACATCTTCGCTTCATAGACTGAACTACTGAGGAACAGGTGCGTGAAGGAATGGACTGCCATGATTCATGTATTTTGGACCACAATTCTTCTTTATTTCTGGCTTTACATTCAACAATCTTGCGTTTTAGAACGCCCCACAAGTGTTCTATCTGATTAAGATCGGGTGCTGTGAAGTCCATTCCATAACAGCAATTTTGTTCTTTGGAACCATTGCTTTGCTAGTTTCGAGGAGTGCTTGGGATGATTATCCTGCATAAACTCCCATTTAAGCGACATGTCCTCTTCACCGTATTCAGGATGCTAACGTAGTCCACATCACACATCTTGTTCCTTATCCAGAAAATTGGTCCGACACCAGATGCTGAGAAGCGGGCCCCAAATCATAAGGTTACCTCCACCGTGCTTTACAGTCTTTTTTGTGTATTTTGGGTCGAATTCGAAATTTTTTGGTCGTCTCACGTGCACTTTTCCATCAGATCCAAACAAATTGATCTTTGTTTCATTCGACCACAAGACATTGCTTCAGTTTTCACGATAGAGGTGCCTGTTGGCAAAAGTAAGTCTTTGTTGCGCATTTTTCTTACTAAGAAAAGGGACTCTTCTTGGGCTCATTGCCATCAATCCTGCTTCACTTAACCTGTTTCTAATTGTTTGACTCGTAACAGGTGCATGAAACTCATTTTTAAGTTCCTCCGAACTTAGTCTTGCAATGACGTTCAAGAAGATGGTCGAACCGAGATGTTGTTCTTCGTCTCCTGTCTCTCGTTTCTTCTTTGGGAGACGAATGGATGGCAGTAAATACCTTCTTTTTAGAGCACTTTATTATTTGCGCTATCCTGTCCATTGTATACCCGTCATTTCTTAAATTTTTAATTAATTTCCTTTCAGAATCAGTACAGAGGACTCCTCGACCCATTTTCATAGAAATTTCTGTTTGACAACTTATTTTTTTTCGAATTACACTTAAACAAAAGATTAAACGTATTTCGGTTGTTTCCAGTAAAATTAACTTGTCTTTCTCTAAAGAATCACTAACAAGAAATGCCACAATCCTTTGTTTCTATTATTTTTTCCAACACTGTACATAAGGTGGCGCTACAGTCCGGGGTGGACCTGAGCCTCAACCAACATGCGCCTCCAGCCAGCTTGGTCTTTAGCTAGCTGCCTCCAGTTTCGAAACGTTGTTTTTGGTTCAAATTCAAAATTGTATAAACTAATGGCCAAGGTACTTGTAAAACGTCAAGCTTTTCTTCACCATTTGTGAAGGGGTTGGGCTAACAGTTTGTTACTGACTCCCAACGGCTCTAGAAGCCTTATATTGACAGTTGTACTTTTCCGAGGATTGTCAAACAGTCGCTAGAATTGGAGTCGCAAAAAATGGAAGATATTCCTTCTGGAAATTGAACTGAGACCTAACGCAGTCGACAAACTTACCACTGAGCCACAGGCACCAAGATTTTGCATCTATGCTCGACTTAACCAGAACGTGGAGTGCCACCCAATTGCTTAAGAAGCGCTTCTGTTGTTGTTTCAGGGAAATTGTTGCAGTGAAATTGTTGTGAGACGAAAATATTCTTGGTGCTTCATATGTTCTATTCAACCGTGAAACGAAGAAATCGAAACTTTATATTAAGTCATACAGACAGAAGGTATTTGAGTGTCTCATTTGGTGTGTTCGGTTCAAATTCCAAATGAACCTAACGTCGCCGAAACTATCAAGCTTCGATCAGAAATTCGTAGGTTTTCTAAACATGAGTCAAGCAGGAGGGGCTTCACCCGCACTTAACTTTAAAAAACAAAAAAAAAACTATTAACTTTTTAGATATAACACCAGACTACAGTTTCTGCAATTGGTGAATCAAGCAGTCTTCAGATCAACAATCTTGACATGTAAACCCATCACCAGCCAGCCAGCATCGAGCCACTTGAGTTTCAGCAATTGTTTGAACGAGGATTTTGTGAGCTCCAAGAACCCAATTGCAATAGATTGACAATCAATTTCAATTCCAACACATGTGCTCATATGCCAAATATGTTTAATATCTTCGAGCTCTTTTGGGTTGTTTCAAAACTTATAGCTCCTATAAAATCTCAAGGCTCTTCCCATTGTTTTTACCCATGACTGTACAACGATAATCATTTCCAATTGAATTTTCAACATCTATAAATCCTCTGCTGCTTATGTTGAGTTCTTTTCTGCAACAAGCTGATATCAATAAATCATTTTCCAAAAGACATTTTCGAAAGAATAATCTTTATGATTCAGCACCGTGTAAGGTCATGCAAAAATCATGTCCATCATTTGTAAACCCAAGGATTACAAAAGACAAACAAAAAACGAAAATTTTCGAAATTCTCATCCCAATTTAAATCTTTCTTATCCATTCGAAAAACAAAAATAAGAATAAGAGCAGGCAGGAGTTCAAGAACTCTGGCCAAGACACATCGGGCATCGAGAGCACAACAAGATTCGCCTTGTGAAAGACACTAACCCCGCGCAATGACATAGCCAGAGTGGATTCGTTTTCAAGGAGAGCTTTCTTGTTGTCTCATGAGGATTATTTAATTAATGGCTTTTGTTTATGATGATTTTTTTTTTAATAATAATTTAAGTCTTGAGATAATTTTTGTTTTTATTTTTTCTACAAATTTTTGCAATTCATTTATCTATTCATAGATCCAAGGCTACATCGACAAGTGGTTGTGCGATATAGGAATTTGGACTTTTGGTCAGTCTTCGGAGAAAATGAGATGTTCTGTGCCATAGTGCACATAACAGTGACTAGGAACGTCTCTGAATGTAGCTGCAACGAACCTCGTGAAATTCCTTTTAGATACAATTCTGACCGCGAAGCGGTTCTGTTAAAAAATTTGAGCCAAAATTAAATAACGTTTCCGACTACTGCTCGGGAACAGACAGGGTTTTGGTCAACATTTCTCAAATTCCAAGAAGCCAAATAGTTACTCTCCAAAGGGAACTTATCTCTTCAGTTACAAAAGCAGAGAACAGTAAGCAAATTTGACGAAGAGTACAGGCGATCGCGTGCTACTTCACAGGAGGCGTACATAAGTAGTACATAAGCTGCTCGCGAGCCTTTAGCTGAAGAAGGTCATATAGGTATGAAGTAAAGCCTGTGAAAGTCAAATCAATACACGACGGCCTGAGAAGTTGCAAATAACACATCATTTCTTGGATATGAGCGAAAAATGGAACCTTAGCATCATCTGTCCGATTCTAATGAAGGAAAACCACCTTAACTGCGCTAACTATAGAAAGATTCGTATACAAACGCAAAAAAAAATAATTAAGTAAAAACGAGAACATCACGAGAAGTCGATGGTGTGTTCGCCTATGACAGAACGTCAATATGATGTAGTATCGAGGATAAGATAAAGATAGCCCGAAGGTATCGAACAACATCAACATTCTGGACTGATTCCTTGAGATCGAGACTAGTTTAACAAGGAAGACTTCTCCTTCGATGGCACATGCAATTGCTGGAGGGATTTGTTAGTAAATCCGTCACGGATTGTAGCTCCAATTTGTTGACCAGTCAAGATGTTGTAGACTATATATAAAAAATCTATGACTCCGAAAAAAAAAATTGAATTTCGATAGATCTTACCGACTAAGCCTCAACAACACTCATCCAATTATTCCAAATTTTGTTGCCTTCTTTTGTTCAAGCGGAAGTCAGTGCAATTTGTGAATCATCTTCCATCACGGTAATTTCCCAGAAGGGCAGCTATTTTGCTAATTCACTTGACTATGAAGGTGAAAGTAGACCTGGTTGGCCGGTCGACTAATTATTCTTTGGTGAAAAGCGAAAATGTATTCTTTTCTTTTTTTGTTCTCTCACAATCCATCAAGATGTAAATGGAGCTGCCTAAGGCGAACTAATAAGGAACACAGCTGTTTTCAAATGACTTGAACAATCAGCTGTAGAGCGGTCAAACATGCGTAACAGTTTATGTACATCGAATGATCGCTCTTTGGTCAGTCGCAAAATATGCTCCTTATCTTCGTCTTTGAAAGATAACCTCAATTTTGACATGCTGACATTTTACCCAAAAAGTTGCCTATATAAGCATGCGGAAAAAACTAGAAGATTGAAGGAACGATATGGTCTACCTGGCTATATCAAATAAGTGCTGACATTCTGCTTAAACGAATGTTTAGAGGGGCTTATGTCGACTCTTACTGCCGTTTAGTGGCAGCTGGATGATACAAAGAGGCTGCATAAAACTAGAAAACTTCGCCACAAAACAAGATGACAAACTAATTATTTTGCTAAAAGAAAAAAAGCCTAGACTATCTCACAGCTCAAAGACGTTATTCGCTTCAAATCGCGCATCCAGTCTCTTCGTAATTGTTAGCCTATAAGCAGTTAGTGTACAAAGCGGAACCCTGCGGTACACCAACATTAAAATCGTGAATAGTTTATAAATTGAACGACCTGATTTGTTAATTTTGATTCATTGAAAAAGGGATGGTGCCTTGTAAATATAAAGCGCAACAATATTACTTTCGACTTAAAACTGCGTATTTTGGGAAGAAAACCCATACTACAGGTCGTATACATGATATTTTATAGGCTGATGAATAATACAATTTCCCAAGGTTAAATGAGTGAATAGTTGAAGAACAAAAAATGTCCTTCTATTGTTGGAACTGACTGAACTAATACTGTTGCCCATCTACTCGAGAAACAATTAAGAAAGTACGTCAGAAAAGAGGGTCATTTACGAATGGGATTCGCCAACAAAGAAGAACATATAAATGGGGAGGTCTATCAACATCATGATCTATGCAGGGTGTTATTTTTTCAGCACTCGACTTCGTGAAATGCTGGTCAAAAGAATTCTAGAACTCTTACATAACTTTATTCCTTTACCGAGTTCTGTCCTTTAATACGCAAGTCAAGCTATTTCTTAAGAATAAAAGCCTCTGCAGTGAAAATTTTTTACATTTCACATCTTTAAAATTAAATTAAATTATAAGGCACGTTTTTGATTATGTGAGCTGAGTTCGGCGACTAGACTATGAAAACCTTGTGCTACGAAATCTTCTATGTTTCGCGAATTCAAGATCGAATGGCAAAATAAGTTTAAATCATACGGAAGGTTGACAACTTTTCAAACAATACTCATCAAGAGTGTCATAAATTACAGCACAATTTTGAAAGTTTAGAGTATTTAGCTCAGTTAAAGCGAAAAACACGCTTTATATTCGAGTTGAAAGAAGCAAGGAAAGTCTCACACCGCTCTGTCAGACTGTTTTAAGATCAAGGGGCTTTAGGCAGTGACACATAATATGAACATGGCTAAGAAACAATAATGTTATCTTGCAACACACTTGACAGATGACAATGCGAACCAAAACCTTGCGCTAACAATATCAAAACCAGTGACACAAGTGCACGATAAACAGATGTCAAGGCATGAGAACATACTTCAGGCCTGCAAAAAACGATTGGAGGAAAAAAAAAAGTTCGTTTTAAAATTCAATACAACCAACCACCATCCCGGGAGCACGATGTCCATTTCGTCAATTAAAATAATTGCATGTACGAGTAAATGCGACAAAGGCTATGAGGAGCGTGGTGGCGATGTACATATTTCTTCTTTTCTTTTTTTTTTGCAAATAAAAAAGCCGCCAAACACGAGCGTTTATAATCACTCTTGACATCGGAAAATTAGTTCTAGTGTCGAAACAAATTACCAACATCGCACGATACGTCAAGGAATACAAAACGGCCAACAAATAAGCCAATTCGAATTGAAAAATTTAACAACAAAAAAAGTGTATATGTTTATATAATTCACTTTGATCTCTAATTATAGACGAGGGGACCGTAAAACAGTAGCTGAACCTGTACTAGCCTATAAATACTGATTCCTCTCGTCTTTTTGCGAATCTCGAGCTGAAAAGTCATCGACATTCGGATTCCGATTCTGATTCACACGCAAATAGAATGCGTGGTGGACGACGAAGACGCGAATTAGATACTTCAATCAAAAACAAAAGACGACAAGGATACCAGCAAAATAGAATTTGAGAAAAAAAAGAACTATCTGGCAACATCTCGACCTAGAGTTTGACTAATTGATGCCAGGAAAGACAAAAATAGCACTGAATATGAGATCTATGAAACGCTTGCATTGCAGTTCAGTTGATCTAAAAAGGCTGCTCTCCACAGAAATCTATCCGTGATCTGCGAGTACCTTCCTAACCATGAACACGATAATACAGCGAAACAGAGAAGCTAGCTAAATGAACTTTTGTGATGTAAGCAAAAACAAAAAAAAATAATAAGAAGATGCAGATACAAATACAGAAGAAAAGGTTAAGGGACAGACAGTGCGTGCCTGTAGTTAGATGTCATGAATGTGCCAGAGCTCTCGACAACGTCGACTGGCTATGCAACTTTAAAGAAACAATTAAACAAGTGAGGTCAATTCACTCGCCTCGTAGACGTCTTTCTTCGATTCAATTATTTGAAAAATCTTGTAACATTATCGCGAATTTTTGGATACACTGTGCAAGATGCACATAGAACGTCCTGGAGAGGCGACGTCAATTTCTATAAGTATATAAGAGATGTGGTTTCCGAGTAGGGCCACAGAATTTTACTTTCTACTGTTTTTGCGTTCGTTCGAATTCGCAGTATTTTATTTTTGGGCCATTAATATCAAGATAATTCTGTTTGCTAGTGTATTGCTTGAAAGCAGAGCTTATTGCAGAACTTTCAAAGCCAACGAGTTGAGTAAAAATGGGGTTGAGTATGAATGGTCTCACTTGTTCTGGTGAAACGATGATTGAGTCGTTCATTTGCACACCTGAAAACATTGCTTTATGAGTTACTTGAAGCATGTACATGTGTCCTTTGCTCATCACAATACGTAGGTACTTACGTAGATCTTGTAGGCCTAACTGATTTAATATGCATCTCAAATCTCAAAATCGAACAACTCGGGGAAATTTAACGTCCGCATGCCGCAAAAAGCCGTTTAGTCACAAAAAAAAAATAAAATATTATTTGTACGTGTTTTTATTTTTTTCGCACAAATGGCGGGATTTCGACCCAGTTTACGTCTGCTGAAGACTTTTCATGACAGTTCAACTCTTCGGATATCCAAGTGAGAATTAAGGGCACAAAAATCCCGAATCGGGCATAAGAAGCAAAAGCATTTGAGGAAACTTTCTGTTTAGGGGCAGCCTTAGGCAAGAAGTCTTGATCTGGTCTTGATGGTTAGCCCAAGATCACCCGAACTGAAAATCAGAAAAGGACTTAGACTTAGACATGTGTCCACATTCAATTCAAGAGAATGGATGACCTGTACTTGAAGGAAATATCCTCTTCAGCTGCTTATACAAATAAGGCTTCCCATCTTCAACAGAGTAATGATAGATGAAGCAATGCCTTTTTAGTGGCGGGAGAGCCCTCTTTATTTAAGAAGTTTTGGGAAATATTGAAGTCGTTAATACGAATAATTAATATGACGACGTTTCTTATGACTACCTTGAAGTACCCAGGGAAAATAGGGACACTTCGGATCTAAAACGACCCAGATTCTTTCGATTTTCAAAATAATATTTGGTCCAAGAGATAAAGGAGGCAGAAAATCCAAGAGCCTTAAAATTGAGGGAAATGGTTTAATGATATATTTTATCGAAGGTCTAGCTGAGCTCAGTGATTGAACCAACAAAATTTTTATCTTTCATTTGTGCTCGCAGAGCAGAAAGCAGAATCCATGCTGTTCATGATTTGTCACCGGTGAAGAAGCGGTGCTCCTTGTGGACAGAAATAGTATAAGGTCCATATTCAAGGAAAGACAAATTTGAAAACGGATTGCTGAAGTCGGCTTATAAAAGGCGAAGATAACTTTTGATAACAGTTAAGAAATCAATTGAAAATTAGAAATTGTGTAAGCAGTTTTTTATTCAAAGGAAATAGTTCAAATAAGGACGAATCGGAACGTGGGAGATTATATTCAATGTCGCAAAGCAAGACTCACGAGGCCTGGCGATATTTATTGTATTGCAAGTTCACAGTAAGACAACCGCACCGAGATGACAGTTCTCGAGGTTAGCAAAAGATAGAGAAGGGTACTCTTTTAGCAGATTTTTCTTAGCTTTGAATATTTCCTGACAAAATCAATGGAACAGAGCTTATATACCTACGATAAGGACGCAATAGAGCAAGAGGCTTATGATCCCTTCAATTCGGATCATAGTCTTGACTTCAAAGAACATCTGTATATAAGAATATGTAAATAATATAGTTACTCACTTGGTGTAGCGCTGTTAGTCCATCCACATTAGCTGTGTTTATATCGGCGCCGTTTTCCAGCAATTTTACAACCTCTTCTTTGTCGCCGGCCAAACAGGCGGCCAGGAATACGCATCCCGATGAGAATTTGATTTTACGACCTTTCTCACTCTTCGGCACCGATGGCTCGCGATTCGTTTCCGATTCCTCCCAGCGTTTAAGCTGTTCGGCCCGCTTCATCATCGCCGAATCGTTTCGCGTGTCGAACGACATTTTTCAAAAATATAAATATTTTCTTTTGGTGTAGCCTTTTTGAATGTTGATTTTTTTTTTTTTATTATTTATTTATGTTTCACGCACTTGTTGGACAAATATGAGAAACTACACGAATAAACGAGTACGCGCACACATTGAAAGAGTGCCCGATTATTCTGTGTGTGTGTAGAGCGAGTAAGGAAAGTGGAGATTAATAGTAAAAGCAAAATGTAGAAAACAAAATCACTAGTGTCCTTTTTGTGTTTCGTGGTTCAATTCTAATAAATTCCACTCGTGTCACTTGTCAAAATTAACACGGCAAATTGAAAGAATTTGTAATTGTTTTTTTTTTTTTCTACAACCGACCGATATAATTGCCATTAACTCCACACATATGTAAAGGACACACACACACGTAAAGAAAATTAGAGCGAGGCAAAGGTATAAAGTGTGGAATTCCTTTACACGAAGCTACGTCTGCTTGGCTCTCGATTTCCCTCTTGTTGCATGTGGGGGCAAATGGGATGAGAATAAAATCACGCAAAAAAACACAATAGTTCGTTCTCCTTTTCTCCTCTTCGATTCGTAGTAGTAGTTTAGTGTAGTAGTACGTATTCCTTTTTATTTCACTTCTTTTCTTTTTCTCGCCTGCTTTGTTTCTTTTTTTTTTTTTGTTTTATTTTTTTTTTTATTCAGGATTAAAATTATTTTCTTGACATAAATTCAACAGCCGCGCAAAATTTAACGCCGAGAATCCTTCTTTAAACGACGACGTTACACAAAATTTCTGCGACGCGTTGCATTTTTTGCTGTTTTCGCCTGCCTTTTTAGCGCACTTTACTCACGCACTCAGGCACGAAAGAAAATAAAGAAAGCATTCGAATTGAAAAATGGAATTTTGAATTGTTGCATTACAAAAAAAAAAAAAAAAACGCAACTTCATGCCACTTTACGCGAGATTCTTTATGCACACTCCGCTCGAATTTCCTTTGCACACTTTCCACGGGGGGGAAGAAGAAATGATATGATTATTTTTTTCTTTTTTGCCTTTGATTCTTCTTCTTTTCATATATTTTTAGAAAATGTGTTTCGTTTTTATTTTTATTGAATATTTTATTTTCCAAATGGATTTTCCCAACTCGCACTGTGCGCGTCGAAAACGTATCACATAACTCCACTTGAACACTTTTCGCGCTGGTTCCTTAATTTTTTTTTTGTTTTTTTTTTTAAATTCTCCTTTTTTTCACCTCACATATTGTTGCATTAATTTCGTTTTCGAAAAAGAAAAGTGGATCTCTTTTGGGAGTTTAAGGTTTTTTGTGGGAGCGGTCACCCTTTTTCGTTTTGTTGTAAAAATAAGGAAACACTTCAACTTTGTTTTGGATTGATTTTTTAAAGATTTTTTTGGGAAATCTTTCGTCACGTTTTTGAATGGATTTAGCTTTAAGTTTTTCTATTAAATTAAAATTTGTACGAGAACGCGAATTCGTTTTTCCATATTATGCTCTGCCTGCACGCACACTGAGAAGGAGAGAGAGTACGTTTACGTTGTCGAAATTCTCCTCGCATTCCTCGGTCTGCCATCAAAATACAATAATTTTTTTTTCTACCCGAATTCGGTGTGTTTTGCTTTGTGCGGATTTTTCATCCACACGAGATGGAAATCAATTTTTGTGGATCGTGGATGAACAAATGCAGGGCTGACAATGTCGAAGTGTTGTAAGTTAAGTTTTTGTTCAGCTATGAGGTGGTAGATGCCGCCAGTGTAGCGTCTTATGTAGACCATACACGATTCACGAATCATGCTCGTTCTTCCCCGATTTGATTAGCAAATCTTTCAACTGAATTGAACGGTTTGGGTCATTCGGCCAGCTGTCAAATTAAAGAAATTTTGTTGCTGTTTTGATTCCTTCTGTGTTTTCTGCGTTCTTTTTCAGGTAGAAAAAAAATTAATTCTGAATTGAAACTATGGAAGAAAATGGCTAATACCAAAGAAAAAAACCCAAGCGTGAGAAGTGTTGCCGGTTAAATGAAGAGAAGCCACCATGAGAGGGCACCGGAAGGCGGAGGAGGTAGTCTTGTTGTAGTAATAGCTCTTTCGCCTTGTCATGCTAGTGTTCCAAGTTGTTGTCGTCGATCTATTATTGTCTCTCCGGTGCAGGAAAAACACTGAAAGCAGGGTGTTGAACCAATCATCCAATGCACAAGTTTCTAGAATATAAGCGAATGCAAATAGGTCGATGTCAAATTTTTCGTTGCGATTTGTACTCCACCTAGGAGTATTTTGAAACCATCACACATTCTTTCAATTCTTCTCCTTATCATTCCTATTAAGAAGGTCCTTTGAAAATGTTATCAATGCGGAAGAGGAATGACAAAAACTGAAGCACTTCCAATTGGCACGATTGAAGACGATAAAGCTTTTGTGTATCCTAAGTCTTGGACATATTCTTTTCGAAAAGTGGATAGTGGACCGAAGCTTTATGCCAAGAATTCAAATTGAAGAAATGTAAACAACTGTGTCGTTAACACACCATCATCGACTAACTAGACATCACATGTCCTTTCTGCAACCATCGATGTAAGCGAGGTGAACTGGATCATTTCCTATAATTTTTTTTTTTAATTATTTGCTTCGCTCTTCAAGAGGATTTTAAGACTCTTATAATGCGTTTAGCACAGAGCGAGCGGAAGAATTAGGATAAGAATGAAAGATTGTGTAGTGGTTTGAGAAACTTAGGTGTAATTGGTTTCAACTCACTTCCGTGGGTGGAGCCCCGGGATAGAGGATTTTGATATCGACCTATTTGCTTTAACCTAATTTGCAGGATTTTATTCGACATTAGTTTTGATCTATGAACTTTGAAAGTTTGGAAGCTTTAGCTTAAATACCCCGCTGTCAGTGTTATGCCTTCACAGCAGAGCTACACACAATCTACACAAACTGCGTTCTTGAAAACACGAATTAGGAACTAAGCCGATACAACAACCACTACAAAAACGCCACTCATTGGTCAGACTACTGTCATTGGTTGACCAACCCAGTGATAGTGCCATTAACTTGTTTGTTTGTTTTCGAAATTTTGGTTGAACGATAAAAAAGCTTTTAGCTACCGCACGCATATACGGTCGAGGGGCAACAGCAACAGCTGTTGGATTAAGCAAAATGTCAGAAGGGGCCGAATTACCACACTCGATAACGAGTGAATGAGTGGGAATCTTTATCGCATGATCGAGTAACCTCATTGCTCACGTATTGAATGGAAATAAAAGTGTACAAGACAAATTCTATTACAACTCAAAAAGGGACGTTTCTCCGGTTATGATACGATAGATAAAAAAATTGTACTGTAGTAAAATTGATATAGAATGGATTTGTTTTTGTATTGCAGTAAGCAGTGGTGGGCCATTAACTCGGCCGGAATATTTTTCTACAACAAAAAATATTTGTTGAGATTCGATCGCAATACAAAAAAACAACATTATATTAGTAAAATATTAGCATTAAGTAAAATACTAAAAACAAAAATATCCTCATCTTTAACATTCGTTGTTTTGCTCGACAGCTCAAGAAATTGTCTTTGAATGAAGTGACTAACGATAACGAGTGCAGTCCTCTCAAATTTCGATACACGATACCAGATAGACGAGGGCCGTAATGCCAAATACACACATTTCGATCACGAGTTACTCGTTATCGAGAGTGGTAATTCGGTCCTAGGGTTTGACATCAACCGACCTGTCGAAAGTCTAATGTACGGACCAGTCGAATTTTGAGATTTTTGGACGAAAAAAGGAAAACCTACGTTCGCCTTCTTATTAAAGTGAAGATGCTTTATAGCTGTTTTCATACAGTCAAATATGGCGGTGGCTCTGCTGATCTAAAAATGTTTCTCGGCCGCCAGTTTTGCAGAACTCACCCGTTTCGACGAAATCATGAATAAGGAAAATAAAGGCAATTAGAGTTCAAATTTTTGCAAGATAATGATCTGAAGTATTCCTCCAAGCTTTGCCGTGGAAACGTTGACCATGAAGAAGAAAAGAGAGACGTTGCAAAATATGCTATAGTCTGCCCTCAGATCAATGGAACTGTTTCGGGAGGAACTTGACAGAAAGGCTTGACCTAAGTGTCTATCATTTAAGAATAAGCTCAAGGAGAAAGTTCAAGTGTCCCGGTTAGGTCAATTTAATATTGATGAAGCTATTTAAAATAAATTTTGATTTCGGACAATATTGGTTCAAAAATAAGATCAAAGAAATTACGTTACAATGAATCTTTTTTTTTTTCTGAATACTGTGCGAGTCTGGAATACGTCCGAAGTTCTAAGTCCAATCGGTACAACGCATCGTGAGCTTTCGGTACTTGTGCGACATTACTGGACCAGTTTTTCTGGGATCCCGAATTTAGTCACACAAAACGTTTTACACGAATTTCCATGGCAGAATGCACTGTCCAAAAATATATATGAAAATTTGGAATAATAGTCTGAGTACTTACCACGTACCAACGCTGCCATAATACCGACACTCGGGATCAATAGTTTGAATCACGGATACGGTTCTTAGCTAATCAGTCTCACGCTGTTGATAAAATGGATCGAAAGGAAAGAAAGAAATTAAAAGCATAAGCATGAGTGTTTGTCATATTTTTTTTACAATTTGCCCACTCCATAGAGGTTATGAAAACTCTTATTTTGCTTGTTGTACAAAGCGAGCAGAAGGATAAGCAGAAGAGTGGAATGTTTGTTTAGTTTGAAACTCATTGGCAGATGGATGAAGAATTCAATATCGACTTATTTGTATACCCTTGATTCACAGTATTTTAATCGCAATAATTTTGAATGATTAGGTCTTCACCCTGCTCTCAGCGGAACCAACGACAATTAAGCTACACAAACACTGACTAAGAATTCCATCAGCTGATACAGTTGCCACAACAGCACGGGTACGCTCTTAGTCAGACTTCTATCGCTGTGCAGGTCGAATTGATTCAATTGACAACCAGCCGCTTAACCAACTGCGACACCTACGCGTGTAGATCTTGTTTATTTTCCGACTTGAGGAAATGAAAATTCCCTTATTACATGCCACAAAATAAAAACCCCCCGAGCCAACAACCAGAGAGTCGGATCCCATTCATTCAAGCCATATAAATCTTAGGAATGCAGCAGTCTTACATTACCCACCAATACCAGCAAGGTCAATGCGAAATCATAAAACTTGTAACACCTCAATAAATCACCGACAAACCACTTTTACCACACATAAAACTGTCTGCCTCCACCTCAGCTACATCAGAAAAAAAAAACAAACAAAAAAAAACACTCTCCTCTCACACAACAATGAATTGCATGTTGTAATCATGTAACTACAAAATTGCATCTCAGCGCAACTCTAGTGCATTGCATTTGAATTGTGCATCTTTTATACAATCCAACAAAAAAAAACTAAAACGCAAAATGTGCACTATCTCTGCTGAGCTGAACGCTCTAATATCCCAAAGGTAACCGATCTTATGTAAGTTGCATTGTTTTCTAGTTTACAAGCAACAACAAACATTTCACTACAGTCTCCTCGCATACACATGGACCGCCCAAGGTGGGCTACCCAAACGTCGCGCGTCGTCGTCATCATCCAAATCTTCATCATCGCACTACCACTCTAGTAGATCTACGAGTGCCTACGTTCAGGAAAATCATTTGTTTTTCTCACACAGATTTTTCATCCACCCATCCCCTCCCCAACGGAACGTGCCAACAAACAACAAGACACAAAAACCCAGCTGAATGGCCGCAATGCCAGTTCCACCACTATCAGTCTACTACACAACGGCCTAACTATTAGTCGACTTTACAACCGACTCTGTCTGTGAAAGAGTGGGACAAACAAACGTAATAAACAAATAGAAAAACTATCAAAGAGTGCATATAAATATATTTATAACGTTCAAAATTAGACAATTTTGATGTGGAAAATTTTCGAAAAAATCTTTTTCTCTTTCATTGACAAAAAAGTTACGCGCTTATCCTTGTTGTGTGTGGAACGTCATCCCTTTACTTTTACTGCATGGATATTTACACATTACAATCAAAATGGTAAGTTGTAAAAAATAGAAAAAAAAAATTGTACTATCCTTACGAAGGAAGCTAGAGCATCCTTTGAGTTTGACAGGGATGACATATAACAGTTGAAACAGGATAGACAGAGCTAGCTATATTTTTGGCAAAGAAAAGGATATAAAAAAATGGAATTATAAAAATACTATACTTGTTGAGAATCTCCTTCTTTGAAGCGGCGCGTCGACAGTTCATTCACATTTCTGCGCGGCGCTTATCCTAGGCTGTGTCGCAAGGCACATTCATTGTTCGTCGTTCTCACACATATCCCTTAATTCCCACAGTGTTACTGGAGAAGGCCTCCTCGTTCGTGTTCCCTTCTTTGATGTGGCGTTCATCTACTGTGAAAAGTAATCAGAGAAACCAGGAAGACAACCAAAGGACTCCTCACCATCATCACACGCATGTGTTTTTTTTTTTTTACATAAACATCATCATCATCCGTCTCTTTTGCTCCTTGTGTGTAGGAAAATCCTTGTCTTGAATGTAATATAGCGTAATCACAGGCTCTCACACCCTGTCAATGTCCTTTCTCACGAGAATACAGGTATCTGCATCGCTCGGTATTGGTGAGGCAAATAAATATTCAGTAGGCTCGGTCCTGGGTGTTAAAATATAAGGTTCTCATGGGAAAATACTTGCTCTTGGTTGTCTTGCTTCCATCATAATCACACACAGTGCAATGAATTTTAGAGAAGGAAAAGAAAAAACCGTTCTTTTTCTGCTCCTTAAGTGCATCCATATCCTTCCTTTGCAGACATTTGACGACCGACGTTCATTATATACATTCATGCACTCTGTATTTTTGTAAGGACTTTTCCGAGCCACATACGAGTACGTATGAGCTGAGATACTTTTGCATTCTTCAAGGAGGGCCAAATGTGCATTTTGTTCTCATCTCTATAGAGGGCGGAAGATGAGGGCTGAGGGACGAAGGCTTTTTTCATTGAGAAGATGATCCTTTAGAAGGAAATACGTTCATATATGTAGTCGTGTGTGTACCTACGTTTGGGGGTAGATGAAACGTTTTAAATTTTCCCATGAGCTATTCGGTTTTGTATATCTGGAAGTTTCGGGAATATTCCTCATTTTCCCACAGGGGTGCATTTTCATTCTTGTTTAACGGAAAAAGTGGTTACATAACATGTGGAAGGGGACAAAACGTGAATATTGTGATTGTCGCTAATTGCACGTTAATTGGATTGTTGTTGCGCGGTCCATATGGACGATGACACAACCCCTGTTGCGTAGGCTTACTAGGGGGTGGGACTATTGCAAGCTCTTGCGAAATTGCATTACATTGGCTTGGGATTCGTTTTTTACCATGTAGAGGACAATTGAAGTCGTGATCCAAGGAGTTTTATTTGAATTTCAGGAACAAATATTAGGGCCACAGTGTTGGGTGTTTGAATGGGGAATTCTTTTTTTCAAAAATTCCAAAAAAAGGGAAAATATAAATATATAGGAGAACCGGGAACACTAACACGATTTTTCAAAACAAAAATATACTCTAAGACAAACATATTTATTTAATTTTTAATTTTTGGTTTCTTTATCTTGAGTAAAAAAATTGTGACAAATAATTGCTCCGGCATACTCTTGTGGTTCCATTTCGATCTTCAGGCGACAGGGATTTTTTTATCATTTTGAGCACACGATTTTGACTATCGTTCAGGTGAAGGAGAACACTATGTTAAATTTTTGTTAAAGAAGAACAATTAACTTAAAATAAAATGAATCATCAGTTTCGGAAACTAATCTTGGCGCCCCAATAATTATATAAATATTATAATATTATAAAACTAAGATTAGGTTAACATTTTAAGTGCTTTCTTATCTCTGTAGCGAGTCGAAGTGTTGTTAGATTCCTTGGGAACTGGCAAGATCAGTATCTATATTTTAACAAACATATAGATACTGCTCTCTCCAGAACCAAAGCGGCCTTTGCATTGACAAAGAGACTGTCGGCCTGTCCTTGCCTGCCGTTGTCCCGTTTGGTTCAACGTCGGAACAAGCTTAATGAAAAAGATTCGGGTTTTTGAGAGACGATACCTTAGGGCTCGTTTCCATCTATATAGAACTCCAGAGTCTGGGTACAAAAAATGTTATAACAATGAAGTCCTATACAACGGGGCCAATCTGATCAGAGTGGATAACTTTCTAATAAAACTTATTCGAAATAACGTTGCACGAGCAATGACTTCGAAAAAAACTTGATCTCCGGGGCTTTTTACCACAATGATAGGCACGACGAGACAGTGCCTTTTAGCGGCCTGATTCCCCCTGAAGCGTTTCTGTATTTAGATAGAAAAGTTCTGGTCCAGGATAGATTGGCGACGCCGCTACTATTCCAAGACGTCACAAGTAGCTCACCAGGGACTCTTCAGTGCAGTAGGGCGGTGTCACACAGCTACAGAGCTGATGTCGAAAGGCAATACCGACACTATTGGTGGCTGGACAGAGATTGAACTCTGTCGTATGTTAAATTTTATTCCTGAGTGCCCTTAAGGCAAAAATGATAGTATGTTCTTTTAGCCTTGGCCGGCTTACGAATGTGGTGTAAGCTATTATTATTGCTCTATGGTGGTTAGTTTTAATGTGATTTTAAGTTAGGTTAAAATTTAATGTTTTAGATTAGTCTTAAGTTTAGTTTTAGGTTAAGTTCAAGTAAAATACAACCTGTCCATATACTAAGTTTTTCAAATATAAAAATAAATATTTTTCTTAGTTTTTTTTTGTTTAATTTTATTTAATAATCAATAGTATTAAGTCGAAAGACATTATTTAACTTTGTTAGGCTTAACTTAGAGCGCCCGCAGAGGGCCAGTAACTAATTTAAGACATAGTAAAGTTAGTTAAGCTAGATTTAAGCATTTTTTTCTAGAAATCTGTCCACGCCTATATTTCTTTGCCTTGTCTTTTAAATGTAAGTCGATAAGGGTCACTTGCACGTTTAGCGGTGATATCAATCTTCCTTGGCAGTTATCTTAGTCTTCGTTAGACTTCTCGACTTGTCCATTCAAGTGACCAACAAAGAAAAGCTTTTCGGTTGGGGTGTTCTTGATGATGTGCATATTTCCCACCAAGTAGGAAGACGGAGAAGTCCATAAATCGTTTCCAAATCCGGTGTTTCGGCATTTTATTTGCATTTTTAACCGACTTGATATTCAAACACCTAGGCATCATACCTTTAAGACCAACATTTGTGGTCCTAAGTTTTTGCATAATTTTTCACGTTTTTGTTCTAGCCCTTGGAAGCATTACTGATGATCAAAATTAAGCTTCGTTTTAGTAGTGTCTGACCAGTTAATGCATTCTCTTTTCTCCTACTTTGCATTTTTGCTGACTTAAGTTTGTTTTCTCATGCTGCACTTATTGAACTACAATTTCGTGACACCACACCGGAGATATCTAGTCCTTCCGACCTATTTACCATCATAAGCTTAAAGATGTCGCTTGTGAAGCTAACCGGATGTTTAAATTGCGTCGCTATGATTTCTTCCTTAGTCGCTTCTTTTTTTGTTAATCATTAAGACATTTTACCAAATTCTACCACGATTAACTTCCTACCGATGCAGTATGTTTCCACAAATTTGATCCTTTCAAGATATGCTCATTTCGCAGTTGCTGGGAGGTCTAACGTGTCAAAGGTTCATATTTAAAATAATATTCTTTTGGAACTCGTTGGGATGTAAAGCCATGACACTGTTAACTCTTCATGATCACGACGCTGTTAACCACAGCATGGTTATTTAATCGGACGTAGTCCAACCAGAACCATTATTGAATTATTTTTTGGCTTCGAAACAAATAAAACGGTTTTGAAATTTTATAGTCCTGCTAATTGCTTTGGATGCTTGTGACAGATCAGTTCTAAAAATTCTAGCTCGAACACCGTTTTACCGCACATGAAGCTGTTTAAATTGCATGAGTTTTACTTAATGGCTTAATTGTGATAACGAACCATTCTGACATTGATTCCGCTGGATAACCGACGCATCTGTCTGCTCCAAGCTTCATAGTCTATCAATTGGAAATCAAACCGTTTTAAAACTGAAGCAGACCAATTCCATCAGTAAAGCAATTAGCACCTTTCAAGTCACGAATTTATTGTTTCTCACGGTATAAAGTTTTTCATTCACTTTTGATACCTCACGATGGTTAAGATCCGTGAGACCTACAGCCGACTTGGGTTTAGTTTGAACTGAAGAACTCACAAAGTCGACTTTTGAGACTCGTACTTTTTAACCTAATATGATTATAATTTCAAGGCGCAGAACAGGCATTTTCTGTTACGACCTTTGGAACTCATGTTCGGTATTTCAGTGTGAGATACTATTCCAAAGATGCCATCATCTGACTAGCTTATCAGTCATCTATCTCGTACTCATTCAGATTTTACGTTTTCTGCAAAATTTCATAAAACAGCAATTTGTATTCGAATTAACGAGGTGAAACAAATTGCCTTGCCGGGGTTAGAATTTGCATAAAAGATTTTATTTAACGGACCATAAATTAAATAAACTACGAGTGGATAGATGTTCTAGTTAATTACTGAGGCATTGCATTCGATTGCGTCAGGCGGAAGTTCCGCTGTCGTCAGGAAGAAGCAATTACGCATGCAGTACTCAAATTGACTTCTATCCAAAACCCCATATTGCGAGTGTTTTTGAAAAAATAAACATGACGTGGCCTTGAAAGTCATTCAATTAATATTGTTTCCATGAAGAGTATTTTTCAACCCCTTTTCTAGTTGTGTGTGCTTTCCCCTTCAATGAATTCTCTTTTTTTTCAATTGCGGAAGCTTGGAATGATATCATCAACCCTCTGGAAATTTCAAATAGCTGCGAAATAGTTTCAACAGATGTAATGCGTTTCAGTGAAATGAAGAATAAATAAAAAAAAAACAAATCAAGAGATACAGGGTTGCGCAGTCAGCCTTTTTGTTGGGAATCACATTATTACGCAGTAGAATGAACCATACGTGTATGTCATTTTAACTCTTAGTTCCACTTAGCTCGAGCTTCCTAGATAGAAGACTTTAGGGCGAAGAAGTTTTAATCTCTTTTGGACATAATATCGTGAACTTGCGCGCCACTACTTGCTAGCTCTTTATAACCAGGTGAAATTTTGTGGGACAAATATTTGGAGCCACAAGTGCTCAATGAGGTTTGATGTAGTTTTTGTTGCCCCTCAATCTTGCAAACTTCAGCCCTTAATTCCCCACAAGGTTAACTGCCTGTTTTTAAAATCCCTGAGCCTCTCTTCCTTTCTTCTTTCTTTAAGAAATGATGGCACGAACATACTCTATCAATTCATAAGTGCAAATGAATTGAATTGGCTTTTGCGGAAAAGAAAAAGACCGGCAGGTCCTCCGCGCTTCAAGGCAAGTCTTATGAAGCCATGAAGGAAAGAACATTAAGAAAATGTATTGCTGGTCCTATCATAAACTGTATTCTGACCATTTTGAAAGCGGAAGAACAACATTCTTTTGAGGGTCACATAATTTTGTTAAAGCCCCAGGCAGAGTCTTCCAAATAGTCGTCTTAGTCTTTCAATAACTTTAAATTTCTGTTTTAAGGAAACAATGAGGGGATTTCGTGTCTCAGAAGTTGTTGCCTCAGGGAAATGGTATCCAGCTTCTTTCATATCGTTCTTTTTTGTTAATGCTAAGGGTCTTAAACAAGAGCTACAATTGGTGCCAAGACATAAGACTTACTATCTACCCATTATTTGAAGTTCGCGTACCATAAAAGAAACAACATGTTAAAAAAATCAAATGTAAAATGAGCTTTATAAAAAAAACTCGCCCGAAATCCACAATTTCAAGATGTCATTAAAAGAAGTACAAGAACAATGCTCCATGTGCCAATAGCTTCATTTGGAAACTTTTAGTCTTAATCCCAATATGCTAGTTAAACCAATTGTCACCTATGCATCATTAGCATCGGGGATGAAGTACAAAAGGACAAAACGTACAAACTACTACTTAATAAGCTTTGTTTTGTCTTAATTCAGGCCAAGTCTTCAAGAGGTTGTTGTGTGTACCGTCGCAAAATGTTTACACAGTGCAATAAAACGAATTATGTATATCGATGAGCACCGCCGTCAGGCGTCCCAACCTCCATAAATCACACCATTCTTTAATAAAGCAAGCTACTCTTAGAGCTCTCAGGCTTCCAAATACGAATCTTTTTATACATATAACTTGAATAAACGAAAGCAATCTCACTGGACATCATGATTCAATACCCAATGCCGTGGTCAAAACATTACAACTTCAAAGGAAGTTTCAAGTAATCATTTGCAAGCGACAAGGATGCGAAATTAATATTGTCAAAAAACCATGACGGTACGGGATCGGGGACTTGATAATGGTCACACCATCGCTATAGTCCTTCCGCACAATTCTAAATTATTCTCACCTCAATGGATTATAACTACATTTTGCATAGAACGATCAAAAGCGTAAGAGCAAAAGTTCAAAGATTGTTTAGTGGTTTTAAGACTCATAATAGAATAGGAACTGAAGATTTGCAGTCGATTTATTAGCATTCGCTTAATTCGCAGTATTTTATTCGCCGTAAGTTGATACATCAGTGAGGGCAAGTTTTTATATTTTCGAAGATTGTGTCATGATGTTTGAACTGAACCAATGGCAAATGTTTTTCGCAAACCACTATTTTGAACGAATGAACTTGGAACTTGAGTGTGACAAGTCGATAGCATGGCTTCCCACTCAACCAAACTACTATAGCTGATCGACCACGTTTTATTGGTAACTGGACCGGATCCGAAGAGTAGATAGTTTAAACTCCAGGATTCGAATCAGCAGAGTTTCTGGTGTTGTGACCCTTCTTATTGTTTATTGTGATCTGAAACAGCCCTACTGAACCAGAGATTATGCGCTCTGTTGGGCGTTATTTCGCTCATAATTAAGTCACCTGCCCATAGCTCCCGGAACGGCTGATATATCTTGAACTCAACATTTGTGGTCGAATGAGAAAAAAGTTTCTGGAGGAACGAAGCTGTCGGATCTTCGAAGCAATTGGAGCCATAAGCTCTGAATATCAATCAATTGCTGCAAATCAATGTAATCAGAGTGTTATTCACTACGATTTTGTTAGCCCTATCGTTCACGGGCTCATATGTTATTATGTTGACGGAAACCTGAATCTTTTCCATTAAGCTTAATCGCTGAACAGAGTGGAATATTCATATGCTACGATAGGGCCAGACGAGGGCCGTATAGCAGACCATGTCAACGCCGTCATCAAGTTGGCAACTGTCTCGCTGTCATCTTACGACACCCTGTGTGTGCATAAATGCATGCACTGTAATTTTAATTGAAGAAAACAATTTCACATTAGGAGCTCGTGCTCGAGGGAAAATTTACCAAATCTTTAGCAATCATTTATTTATATTTATTTTGCATTCATTTAAATGAGTTCAACTGTTTGGAAATTTAATTAAAAATTATTTGGATAACAATTGGGGGCGTTTTCTTGATGGTAGATAAGAATTTGTTTATTAGTTTTATCGAATACATTCGAGCATTCGTTTATAATTTTGAAAGTTTTCAAAGACCTTGAACTTTCAGTGTTATTGTTGAGAAAGCGTTTTAATATTCAGGCATAATTATCTCCACCTGTCGCTTTGAAAACAAAAACAAAAGTGAGTAGGTACATAGCAAAGTGCGTCGCAATGATTCAATTGTACCAATATGCAAATTGCACTTGACTGTTGGTTGCGGTGCGCCAAAAAGGAAGCTTAACCGATTGAGACGTGCAAAATATTTCAAGCCATAAAGCCCTGGAAATCGTTACCACGGGTATGCATTTTAAAATTGCTAAACGTTTTATTACTTCAAGCGGTGCTTTGCAAAGGAAACTGGAATACAAATCGAATTTACATAAGGTTATAGAAAAAGTTAATCAGTACTCATTTGTCGGGTACTTCAAAGTAAGATTTAAAGACAGAAATGTTTTTCAGATTGCACAAAACAGGGCACCCTTTGTTTGTGTTATTACCAATGTGAAGATATTGAAGGTTTTTTTAAAGATTTGTGATAAAAAAATGTTGCAAAACGAAAACGAAATGGACATCATAGCTTACACTTAACGTGCTGTCATTTAAGCTTTCACGGCGATTGAAGAAGAGGCCAGAAGAGTTTGTCTTCATATATCATAAATGCGGATAAAACTATAATATCTCGGGATAAATATCAACACCATAAGTTGCACTTGATTGAGATCTGTCGAAGATTCATCTATGCAAATTCCTTTGGTTTTGCCGGATAACTAAGACTTAAAGTCCTTACTCGAAGGACCAAAGTCATGCTCTACAAAACATTCGTCATACCAGTTCTTCGATGTTTGAAGCCGAATATTTGAACATACAAAAACCAAATGTTAGATCTTTTGGAAGAAAAATGTGTAAAAAGGGCGAATAGAGCAGAAGGTAAAACCTTTATGGATGTAGATCTAAATCGGGAGAGAACAATCTGTCGAATATAGCGGAGCGATTGGACAAAAATGCTCCAGCTAAAAGTGTTTTCATTTTCCACCAATCAGCAGAACGAAGAAGGCCGAACTGCAACATTTAAATCCAATGGGCTAAGTCATGTCTCAGAGAAGGCATATGCAGCAGTAACATACTGACACATACCTGGCCCATCGAACAAGGTCCACATGCACCTCTTGATTATCAGCTTAAGTATATCAAGAAAGGATCAGATCCTCAAAGTTATTAAGAGAAAAAGCAATATCAAGACCAATTTTAATGTTTAAAAAATATCTTAAAATTTACGATATAGATTTAATCATGGCTGAAAAATAAATTGCACCGCGGTTTCACACCAAACAATGCTTAATGATTTCCCAATCTCATATCAGGCCATCGATTGGTGGAGGATATGACTTTGGACTATAGGTCCATTCATGATCTCGGACTCGGAGGCGTTGTTTTACTGTGATTACCGTCTTATTTTCACGAGGCACGAGTTTGCCGTATGTTAGCTCGAATTTTCCAAAAATAGGGTATGGAGACTGCCTATCAACTGGTTGTAAGCAATCAGAATTATATTTACCTAGATAATATCCTTCTATGCCATTCTAAGATATGAATCCTCCCGCCGGACGGAAAGATTCTTGAAGTTTAATGCAGCTGATAAATTTTCATATTATTTAAAAGTGTTTAAGCCAGAGATTTGTTTTTTTAAGTGCATTTTGGAGCATAGAAACTGGTCAATAAAATAATTCATATTGGGGCACAACAAATTTACGTGTAATCTTCTGCGATTTGAACTGAAATCTCCCGTTTTCCAAATCAATCTTGCAGTTCCGACTTAAGTTCCGACTATCAAATATGTATCACACTTTTTACGTTAACATGCTAGACCAGACCTTGTAAGAGTGAAACTTTAAATGTGTCACATCCAGCGAGACTATGTTTCGTCTTTTTTTGCACTAAGGTAGCGCTAGCGTGTGGCTTACCCAAATGAGGCAAAGACGCACTTATTACTGTCACCTCAAAGGCATTCAAAAGCCAACAGATAACATCAACCTGTAAACAGCAAGATGAAGGTAGAAAAAACCACTTGAAAGACAGAGTGTTTCAACAGCTTAGCCGGCACTCAGTCCTATCATTTATCTTTTCTTAAAGGGTGATGATAACGCAAGAGGGAATGGCGTTAATGAGCTCATTTAAAATAAAAAAAAACCCGCACTTAGATACAATATCATGTCCTGCGTCTCCCATCACCAACAAACATCTTGATTTTGTCTGCGTTGTCATCAAGCCAAACAATCACCAGCGTCACATCGTAATTTCCCGATTTTCTTCAGTCCATTTGTTTTGGTTGAAGTACTCGCTAGTTGGCACTTATCTAAGCCTCAGACGCACAGAATAATTGATCCGAAAGCTTTGAAGACATACCGCTTGATGTCGCTGCTGGTAAGAAAAACAATTTCAGAAAGAATGCGTATCATTATGTTGGCATTTAAGCAGGTTTTTTTTTTCTGTTTTGAACAAGTTCAGAATCCAGTGAGTTTATTTTTGAAAAGGATATGAAACACGAAACGCATTTGCGACGACATCAGCTACATTGACAGCTGGCGGCACACTTATACGAACCGAAAGCATGACAATGATTCATCCAGAAAAGATACAAAGAAAACAAAGGTTTGCGCGGTCTTTGGTATTCTGGATGAAGATCCTTTATTGTTGTCTTCCTTTATTTGGGAATTATTATTTTTTTTTTTTTTTGTAATTTTGTCCTGTTCTTGGAACATCTGCAACGCGGTGAGGCGTAGCCTTGTGCCACAGGTTCGTGCTAGCGCACATGTTCGATTCGATAAATTGGTAGGCGGTGCAGATTTTTTTTTTTTCATAAAATTCCATTCGATTGAATCTTTGGATTTTGGATTACGTTTTTGAAGACTGCTACAGCAGCTGCCGCAGGTGATTTCGTTTACGTTCCCTTTTTTTGGGAAGGTGTATAAAAAAAGTGGTGTCAAAGGATAATGTAAGTAAGAAGGAAGCCTCCAACACAGTTAGCACAGTTCTCATTCATAGCCTTACAAGGTTTTTAGTTATGAACAGCTTAGAAGGGTAACTTTCATAGTTGTATATCGGAAAAAATAATGTCCATGAATTTGTTTTTTTTTATATAAAAACAAAACATCTCTTCATTGCAGCTTCGAAATTTTTGATTTTTTCTAATGTTTCGGTAAAGCCTAAAAATAAGCATCAGCAAGCAAAAAAAGAGGCATTAACCACACCATAGTCATTTTTAATCGAATGAATATTGCAGATAAGTTTTACACGTCTTACGGAGGCCTTAATTTCGATTGCTCATTTAAGAGAAGCTTTCTATTTATGCAAAAAATAAAAGAAAAATCTTATAAAGGATGATGAACTCAGTCTGGTTACCAAAAAAGATAACGTTAAGTGTGTAGTAGGTAGGTAGGTAGGTGTAATTGTCACATCTGAAACAGTTGTGACCCACTTAGATCCTGTTTGGATCCATTGTGTTATCACTTACCGGTGATTTATACACCGATTCCTCATTGGCCAGGGGACTAACTGATACCTTAGAAATACCTGATTGGTATCCAAGTGGTCTCTGTAGAGGTTGTCCAATTTATTACTGGGTATAACCAGTTTGTTTTCTTAATGAATTTTGCTATGTTCTGAATCTTTATATCTGACATTTCTTCTAGGTTGCCGAATGAGTAGCTTCCTAACGTGCTTTACCTCGTTTTTGCGAGGGCGGGACAGGTGCCCAGGTAGTGTAGTACGCTTTCCACTACTTCCTCGTCCTTGCAGCTACTGCAAAAGTCGTAACGGGGTGCTCCCATTCTTAATGCGACCGCCTATGACGATAGATAACCCGTCTATCGGAATCATTGACAGTAAGCGGACAGCCCCTTGGAGATCTCCGGCGAGATCGCAGATAATACGGTGCCTTCGTTCGTTCGTTTTCGAACCGTCCGTATAAACTTCCAGATTGACAGATTTTCTGACTATATCTTTCGACCAGTCATCCCTATCTGGGGTCAGTATTTTGTATCCCGATTCGAAGTCTAGGATAGGTGTGATATAGTCTGTATGTCTCGGAATTCCCGCATTCTTTATTATTTTCGTATGACCTGGGCTATGTGTTCTGCTCCAGTGGTTACACTCAGTCAAGTGTGTAGAAAGATTATTAAATCTTTCGTTTGATTTTTAACGAGCTATGCATCTTGTTAAGCCAGCGTATGAGTAGTCGCCAGACGTAAATGCATCTCAAATTATTCAAGCTCAAAACTGATAAGAGCTTTATAGAGGAGAACAAAGATGAAATGACGTGAATGACACGTGGAATCTCAGTGTAAAAAAAATCTATGAGTCGGAGTTGCACAAGTTCCTCTTCGTGCAACAGATATGAAAAATTGTTCCATTTGCCTGTTTCTCTGTATTGCGCGGAGTTGCAAACAGTTTCGAGAATGAATTTTCAAAAGCAGTTGCTGATAAATGCATGAATGTGAATTGCTACGCATGAAAAGCAGATCGCCTGATCGTCGGAACCTGCCCAACGAAGCCTTTCGAGGCCTCTTCTGTCACATGTTGTTCCATTCCATTGCTTTGCAACTGCCTTCAGCCCTTTGTAAAAGTTCTAGATTCTTCTTATAGAATGATGCATATTGAAGCGCCTAGTTTATCTTAGGTATCCGATTGCGATCTTGGTTTCAGCTCACAATTAAAATCCGAATCACCAACAAAATATTATAAAAAAATGACTGCAAACAATTGTGTCCAAGACAACGCCTGCTAAAAACACCACGTGAATAAAAACTCCGAAGATAGCACTAAGACTCAAATTACCCATATTCCTTTTCCACTGTTTACACTGCCAACAACAATGAACCAAATCTAAATCAAACTGTTCCGTATTCAAAGAACCTTCTATGACTCAGACCTGCACACTTACTTATATCGGCGGCATTTTGATGGACCCCCGCAAGTCATTACACCGGATAGCTTATCGGTCAGCCAAAGACGTCCCGCTCCTATCGGGCATTGACCTACCCCACATCTTTTTTCTGTTTATACCCAATTTGTTTACATTCCTCAATCGGTATTTACTTTTATTATGACTGACAGAGTCTGCAAAACAAAGGAATATTCCTTCAACATCACTCACCCCCCGAGTAAGCGTCAGTCGCTTTGCTGCTTTGGGGCTAAAGTCCGATAAAGTGGTTTATGATGTTGCATCCCCCCTACTACTGTGCTATCTTGTTGTGTCTGTTTGTGTCCACTTTGTGTGTGTTTGATTCGAATGGCAGGTGTTTGCTATAAAGGCCTTGCAAGGTCGTTCGATTTACTATTATTGTTGTTGGAACACAGCTCGCTCTCCACCACTCCTTAGTATTCGCGTGATTTATCCAACGGATGCAAAGCTCGCGACACTCAAGTTTTGTTGTTGTTCTTATTGTTCAGATATTGTAATGTCATACACGCGTGTACACAAAGCCAATTAAGAGCCCGAAAAAATTGGATACAAAGCATTCGGGTTCACACTCACGTGTGACGAGTGGGTAGTGGGCAGTGCTAACTTATTGTTGCGAGTTGTTTTGTGCCAATTAAAGAGATTGTCATATGGAATCTAGGGCAGCACTTGGCTGTGTACTTTTAAGATGATTTATAATTGGGTTGGACTCTTATTCCCAAAGAGGCATTCGTTAGTAGCAAAACTTCTCACTTAAAAGTGTATTGCAAATTTATTGCAGGCGGAATAAGATCTCGTTCTGAAACATCTCTCCTTATAAGTGATGATTCAATTCTAATAAATCTTGTGGATACATTTAAAGGCATACTGTTATTTCTGACAGTAATAGAATTACGTGGGAGAGCACTTCCGCATCATTCAAACTTATTTTGAACCGATCTTCAATTCGCATTTTCTCTTCCCTATAATTGATTAAACAATTTGCATTTGTAAGTTAATTCCAACACGAAGAACTTGTGAGACCTATGATTACTTATGGCTTCCCAGTGTAATTCAACGTGACGGCATATTCAATAAAAGAATGTCTTGGGGTTTCTATACCACTTTGAGAAGGTACACTATCGGAGGCAAAGGTTGTAGACTCATCCTAGTGATGCGCACTGACAAATATGATTTGCTGATTGGTTGTCTTTGGACACAATTGAACGAGAAGTTTTATTCACTAGGTTTATCATGATTGGAATTAGACATATATTTTTCTCTCATTGGTTATTTGTAGCGCATGAATCTCTATAAGCCCCGAATGCGATTTGCACATCGACTTCTTTCTTATAGTTTCACTGAGTTTTCGAATGCACACTTTGCTTTTTTGGATTCTATCATAACTAACCCCAAAGCATTTATGGTCATCTAAAGTGCAATAAACATTATTACGGTATTGCCGATAGTGTTAATTGAAAACCGGCTTTAATTTCGTCTTAAAGTCGATTGCCTGGTCTGAAGGCACAATATTGCCAGTAGAGTGATGTTACAGTTAACCAAAACACAAAAAAACTACACTTGCTAGTTCATCAGCAAAGGGCGAAAAAATACTGCGAATTGAACAAATGCAAGTAATAAGATACCAAGTTCTTTGTCCGAGGTGCAGGTGAAACAAGATTCCAATCCACTGTACAAACTTTTTATTCTACTCTAGTACGAAATGACGGAATTCATAATCTCTTATGAGCAAACAAACTACAAAAAAAAAACCTTTTGCCCAGATTACCAATTCAAAACTTCTATCGCGGTCGTTAACAATTATCAGGAGATCATAGGGATAAATTTTTAATCAGCAAAACGTATCCGCACATTGCAAGGGCAATTACAACAACCAACAATTGATCTTTTGAATTTTCTGCCTCAATGATATGTAGCAGGCTGTTCATTTTGTTCGATTCCCACACTGTATTCAATCCGAAGATTGTCCCCACTGCGACCATATCTTGACAAATACGCTTCTCGAATGGCAGTCGTCGCACTCCTTGAAAGTTTGCCGCATCCTTCTGACTTCTGCGTAGCAAGGGCCTGTTATGGTGGGTTCATCTTCCGACTCATCTTGCGGCTTTTAATTTCTTTCTTCGCTGTCAGTAAAGACGGGTTTTTCCAGGGTACAGACTGCTGTTGCGCCTCAAGTTGAAAGTTTTTTTACGAAGATCAATAACATTGTAAAACAATCCGATGGTATTCATCTCCGGGAGACTCGAAAATTCTCAAAAGGTCCTTTTTCGACGTTAGAAACTGTTTTCCAACTTTTCTGTCATGTTCAATTAATCCAACATTGTTTCGCTAATTGTGAAAAATTTCACTTTCTTACTCATACATTTTGGAGGCTCTGAGGCAAAGCTTAGGTTACTTGTCGTCCTTTCTGTTGGTATAATTTTTTTTCGAACCATCCGCGATTACTTTTTTTCCTAACTGGAGATTCATCTATAACTATTTCCGTGAATCTGGTGGCGAGGATTCGAAGACACTTTCAAGGACATATATTTATTTCCGCCAACCTAGATCCTTAGCTATGCTCCGAGTGCAGAGAACTTTCACTTTCACAGATTCTTCAGGAACATCGGTCGGTTGGGGCCTTTGCATCCATAAAACTGCGTTCGAATTTTCGGCTGGACATCGTTGCCATCTTCACAAATATCCTTATGTAAGAATGTAGGTCAGAAAGTGTCCATTTTCCGATTAGCTCTTGTAATTTAGAATAGCGCTGCGTCTTCGTTTTTTAGGGTGCATTGATATCCGAGGCAGCTTGATATCTCACCACAACGAATGTTTTGAGTGGTTGTTAGCCAAAGAAGCGGATCTACACTCGTTGGAAAGATGAAAATTGCATGGTGACATTTGCCTTGTAACCTTTCTGTAGATAATCTATGATCACATTGAACGTTAGAGAAATGAGGCAATTATGGAAGTAGCGGGACAGCATATTTGACGTCACAAGACGATATAATTGACGATATTTTAATTATAATTTAATAACTTCAAGATCATATTATGCCCCATCAAATGGGAAGTGGATGGCGTGGGCCGATCGAATTGCACCTGCTTAGTGAAAAACTATCACCGCCAATGGCAATTGAAATTGCTTACATTCAGCTAAAAGAACCCGCATTAGTCTAGATTGAAATACGATTATGATCTAAGTGTGGTACTAATCAGTTCAAGTAAAGGACTCTAAAAATTTGCACCAAGTCATTTAAATTGAACAGATATTTGTGCAGTCTGAGCGTGCTGCCGGTTTAAAACCATTCATTTGTTCCACGACTCTGAATAAACAAGCAGGTGAAACTCATACAAAACAGGCGTATGGCAGCTACAGCAAATATGGGCAACTGAGCGCGATCAACTCGTCTCTTTCTTTTAATTTTTTCAAATGGAAAACATCTGAATTGAATCATTCCGGATGTTTGCGAGTAGTCGCTCTCATACGCAGTAAGGTTGGAACTTGCGGGTGTATGTACTCGTATCCGAATCTCAATTCATTTAGAGTATCCAACTGGTATTTCCATATTACTCTGTTCAATAAGTTTTGTTTGTTGACCGAAGCGTACGTAATATAGTATCGAATGGATACTGAATCTGAATCTGAATCGGAATCACTAAAAAAAAGAAGCGCGCATTTTTGAATTTTTAACTTAACAACACCGTGATTTTATATTTTCGGCGGAGAATTATCCGGTTTTCTTCTCTTTTTTTATTTTTGTTTACAAACAAGGGAAGTACCTACACTTTAACTCAAGTCAATACATTTTGAGAGAATCTTTAATTGCGTTTTTTGTTATTGTTTTTCTTTTTTGGTTTTGAATAATCACACCCTTTTTGTTTGTGTAAACAGAAATGTTCGTTTAATTAGCTGGTGCGAAGGTCAACGTAATTAAGGAGAAAAACTCGTGTTAGAAGAAATACAAACCAACCTAATTCGCAAGTTCGTTTTTAGTGTCATTATTGCTTTATACCCGGGGTGAGTTGTTTTTTAGTCATCTTTATTCTTCAAGCTAACATATATTTATTTACAAGCGATTTGGTTTTATTTCTGTGTAACTAAATTTGGAGCTGACGTCAGTCGGTCGAACATAAAAATCAAAAAACAAAACTTTGCTTCGTATGAAGTCGTAGAGTTGCCAAATAGACTGAAAGTCGCGCGAGGTTACTTGAATAAATTTTGTTTACGTGTGTGTCTTAAGCGGAATAAAAAATGACTCAGTTCAGCTATTTGAGTTCTCACAAATAAGCTAAGTGATATTTGTAGTAATGGCATACCCTAACTTTCGAAAGATTCCAGAAACAACATTTCATATAAAACTTTTTTTTTTATTTTAATCATCGAAATTTATTTAAAATTGGTTCAGTTTTATGTGTGCTTAGCCAACTCTGACCAAATTAATATAAGTAAAGAAAAATGGTTGCGTTGGACCTTTTTCGTTTTTTCATCACTCTTTGCATTTTATCGATCAACTTCGAATGTTATTGATCTCTTGAATTATCTTCATCTTTAAATGTTCGACAAATTTTGAACGTCTCTGTCAAAATCATCCGAAAGAAACCGAAACGTATCGTCAGTTAAGCTTGGAATAATGTTTTGGATCATTATTTGGCTTAAATTTAATCCAGTGTCTATGAATCGCAAGTGGATGAGGTTTAGAAAATCGGCGGAGGAGAGACATCCCCGGACCATAATGGATTCACTGCTACAATTGAAATAAACGTAAACTGTCCTGCGTTCAGGCTAGCTTATTAAGTCAATGCTCAGGATCACTTTTTCCAAGTTTCCTTAAATCTCAGGCTTATTTTCTTCTATGGGTTAACATTCAATATTGAAGTGTCAGGGCCAATTATCTCTGTCTTAGCTTAACGAGCAATTTTTATTCAAATTTCAAAATTATCCGCTGGACTCTCATCACCATGACACAATCCATTCATGATAACAATTACATAAATGCTGGCTTATTGACAAACTTTTGACAAACACAAAATTTGATAAAGTGTTCATTTCGTGAAACCGAACAAACTTTGCTATCGATCACAACTCGATCTAGAGACTTATGGGGTTGGTTTCTTTTCGCGGCACGAATTTGTCGATTAACGCTTGAAAAACCGTTCAAAATGTTGCAAAAATCTTTGCCGAAATTGCGCGCTTTAGATCTCAGTCGCATTAACCAAAGGAGCTTCGTTTTCGCTTCTCTGTTTCTGGTTTGCTGAAAATTGACAACAGTTTTACTCAAAAGAACATCATATTATATGAGGTGCTTCGTAATTTCATAACCGATTTTTGTCCGCCCAGACCGCTTGGACTCGGGCAAGCTTCAGTTCCAGGAAAATGGGGCTACGTGCCACACGAGAAGTAACCTTCGAAAATGTATTAAAAACTGGGGTTGACAGGAAGCCAGTCAACGAAGAAATTTGAATGAAATAATATACATAAATTGGAAGGCTCGCTCTTTCAATAAAGCAACAACCGATAAGTATTGAAAAATTTTTTTTTTATATAGACTTAGGCTCGGCATAATCACTATCTTGTACCCTTGGTATCTTCGTAGGTCTAGAAGAATTAAAAGCTAGTACAATTAAATTCGGTGAATGTGCAAAAGTTTTTCTATAATTATCTTGTTTTGTTTTTCAGTTTTGGCAATATTTCAAGCAATTATAAAATTGCCAAATCAAGAAATGAAAACCTACTTCCTGCTCACTCACCAATCGTTTCTATTTCAACATCAGATCACTGGGTCATTGTTATAGAGGCTTTATGAGTCGCTTATATCGTAAAAGAAATTTCTCAATCGACCACTTTTCGCGCCATTCGTAAATAGGTGTATTGTTCTTCTTTCCGCTTTGTCTGAAATTTCAAAACCTCCGAGTTCAATGTCGCTTATATTTTTCGCCTGATTACAATAAGAGTTACGCCAGGCATATCTTATCCAAGGGCTTATTAAAATTGGCAATAAGCAAAGATAGTAGAAAATAAAGCATGTCAAATATTAATCAGCCTTTGTTTTCGTTTATGACATTTATGGCTTAACCCCCAAGATAAAGTCTCGTTATTATCAAGACAAGATTATTCTATCTCTTTTTTGTACTTCAAACGACATTTAACGTAAGTCGCATATTTCGAAAATATTTTTCAACAATTCGATCAATCGGTATTTGAAATATTCGAAATATGTTTCTTTCTTACAAATCGAAAGGGAATATGAAATGTTTACTCAAGATTTTTATCATTTATTGACACAAGTAAGGCGAACACTTCCGGCAAAGGCCCCCATTGAAAAGAACGCTAGGAGCGGAAGTATTAAAATGCCATAATCTCGTCCGTCATGGGGAAAGTCAGAATGCCACTGAGAAAGAGTAAACAATGACATTCCCACATGATACTGTTGCACTTGCGTCTGGAGTATGAGTGCCATAAAAAAGGGTCTCAAACGAAAGTTATTAATAATCTGGCAGAGGAAATGGTTCCATGAAATTGCCTTAAAATATTATTGTGCCGAGTAGTTAACCAGATAATGATTTTCATTCACAGGTTTTGAGATTCATTCATGTCTGATGTGATTCACATAGAAAGAAAGGGGAACGTAAGGAGCTGTAGTCGTTAAATGCAAATCCTACTGCTCTTCGTAGATGTGCATGTATTCGCAGTGGCCAAGAAACGCAAATTTGGTTAAATCATCCGTTCAGATGGAAAAGGTCCTCTTTGCTCATTTCCACCTAAAATCAACATCTATGTCGCGTCGTTGCGGTTCTTTGTTTTGACGCGGATGAAGATCTGAAGGCAATAGAAGAGAATGGCTTGATGTTGAGTATGTAATCTTTCAAAGTCTCTTATTTCAAGTCTCTTCAAGTAGAGACGTTTAGCCGCCTGAGTTTTAAACCAATTAGCGTAGAGCGGCCAGAAAATCGACACCGAAATCGTTTTTGAAATAATTCATAAGAAAATAGTCACCAGTATCCGGCGATCTTGAAGAGTATAGCCTTCATTGGCTTCTCAACTGACTGAAAGCTGGGAGGTTACAGGAGCTCCACTATGAGTCGCCTCAAAGCGTGAGCAGATTCTTGCTTGTTGTTTCTTTTAAGTACGAATATTGATTGGTAAATGCCAAGAACCCATTAAGCATGGCTAAGATTCTGTAAAGAATACTCTACGATCTTAGACTGTACACATTTTAGTTTGATGAATAAATGTATTTCGTGTTTTTTTAGGTTATGTTTTTGAACTAGCTTACTTAATCAAGTTCTAGCGTTAAATTTTTAAAAAACTTAATTATTTTCCCTCAGGTTTTCAGTCATCCATTAAAACAGTCTTATGGGTGAGAGTACCGGGAGCGTTGCTTCCAATTGAAGTTTTAGCATTATTATGCCAAATTATATCTTGAAAAAACAGTCATAAATTGAAACTCCAACCCGTCTTCAGCGAAAAGAGAACTGCAACTTTTGATGATGGTCATCCATCGTCTAAGCCCACGCACCAGTCTGTTCTTTTGGTAATATACCCGCAGTCTGACTGCAGTGATAGTCCATATTTTATAAATCAACTGCATCCGGTGGTGTCTCATCTGGTGACCAAAATAAATGTGCGCATTCTCACTTTTTTTTTATCTTTTTGCTGAACCTCCCACCAGTTTAACGACCCCTTAATTGCATTTTGACCAAATCAAGAATTAGTGCCAGCCCGATTGTTGTTTGGTATCTCTTCACTAAAACTCCCCATAAGGATCTCTCTGGCAATTACGCTCGATATTCCAATTTCCGCAACATTCCTCATTCCGCTGACATCCTTTCCCATGTCTGGCTTTGCCATGCAGCAAACAGCTGCTCCAGGTGTAGTCCCAACAACAAAAGGAAAAGGAAAACAAACGACCACGACCAACTGGCTGCTGTTGGCTCGTCTTTATCGACTCTATCGGTTCTGGATAATCGGAAAACGCTCGAATTGTCTATCCCTGTACATACATACTTATGTTCATATGTATTTGTCGTCCTCGCGGTGTTCGTCCTTCTGCGATGTCAACCAACTTGTTCGGTAGTCCTCGCTGTGGTTCCCCTGTCGCCTCAGTTGCCCGAACCTTAATCGGGTTCTTCACCTCTCTACCACCATATGACTGTGTTCCATTTGGCATGCGCCAACACCATTCCTATCGACGTTCGTCGGGTTCCTAGCGCTGCCGCCATAGTCGTATCGCTGTGTAATCATTATGCTGCTGCTGCCTCAGCTTTAGGCACTCATACAAGTAACACAACAACAAAAACGAAGACGTTCAAGACTGAAAACTGAAGACAGCTATTAGGCCCCCCACACACCATTAAGTCACTCAGCGTTGCATGGCATATCCGCTGCTGTGTGTGCAATGTGCATCCGAGAGGATCCTTTTGTGGCGCAACTGTTTGCCAGTGTATTGACGCATACTTGCCGTGGTATTTGTGTGTGTATACTACAAAAATTGTGTTGTAGTATAGTATTCGTATTTGGTGTAGAACCGTCGTGTGATATAAATGAAACCGAGGCGTACGCAAGATACACGTAGTGGGTGAGAGGATGTTTTTTTTCCACGGCTTTAACCATTTTTACGTTCCACTCGAGGTGAATGAAAAATTGTGTGTATTTGTATTTGTATTTGGGGTGGAATTCGGTGCAGTGGCGTAGATGCGCTTCTCCAAAAGAGTGCGATTGTTTGTTTCACGTACGTGAACCTGAAACGTTTTTATGATGATGTTTAAGAAAATTAAGATGACATATGATACTTAACATGCCAATGTTTCTTGAGTTAAATAAAAATATTGGTTTAAATATCCATCCCAAGAGACAATGTCATCTTAAAGCTTCGCATGAACATAAGCATAATGATTGAATGAGTGGTTTTCTACAAGATAAGGAAATGGGAGTTTGTAAATTTTGGATGTCAAAGCGTTTTGAGGAGTTTTATCTTGGAAAGCAGGTTAAAAAAGTTTCATAATTCACTGAGAATTGAATTGATTTGTTATCGCAATATGAAGACTTACCTAGATATCTCGCAGATTTTTACGGTTGGCGCAACTTGCACAAATAAGTAGTCGCCAGGGTAAGACCTTAAGTTAAATGTCGTCTTCGATCGGCCCTCGAAACTTTATTATGGCAGTTGAATACTTGGTAGGATTGCTTGTGGGGCCGTTAAAAAATTATAAACATATTAAAGTTCCAAACTACGATCGGCCTCATTCTGCAAGTTCGCAACGTTTTGTGGCGATAAGGCCGTTATCCACTATGGCTTAAAAATAGATGCTGTATATGACCAATCGGAAAAAAAATAATGAAGAAAAGCAGTCTTTCCATCATGGACTTCAACAAGGGTTTTTGCTTCAAAATTAAGTCCGCTGCATAAAACGGCCTAAATCGTAGGCATTTCTCAAGTCATTTTGATTTAAAACATTTAAACTTAACAAAACAGATGACTTGTTATATCATTGCCTTGAACACCTACTATTCTGTGTGGCTGAAGAGATAATCTAAAACAGATCTATAATATGCTTCTTCTTTTTATTACATTAGGACATTTTGGGTCCTGTTTCAGCAATTTGAGGATTTGTAAGCCATGCTGAAAGTAATGACTAATTCAAATATTAAAAATTTTAGCGATGATAATACGATATGTACAAGTTCATGCATTCAAACTATTTCGACCTTTATTAAGAGCTACAATTTAGAAAAATATTCGTCTAACAACTCAATGCGGGCGTATGTATGGTTTTGCCTTTATAATAAGGCTGACAACTTAAGTTATTTTAATTGTCTAGAATTCAAAATCACTGGCTTTGACATAAAAAAGATTTTCCCTCTTTTATCTTTTATATACGAGTATAAAGAACCACTTTAACCCCAAAATTATAATTTAAATAAAAGAAAAAGAAAACCATGTGTGACCATGAAAAACTTTGAAAACCCATAAATGTTATTTATTGTCACTGGTTATCATTTCCGCTGCTTAGAAGATAAACCTCTGACATTTGTTTGCTGATAAAACAAATTGTGACTAGCATTAGTCATCATTCTTCGAGCAAAAAATGACATAAGAACAGTGTCAAACTAAATATTTTTATTAATTTGAAAATTAACATTTATTTAAAAAAAAAATTCTGTAGCAACCCTTAACACTTAAAATCGTCATAATTTTTTTTAAAATTTTTCATAATTCAAATACCCATTTCTCAGAAGCAAGATTTGTTCCAACAGGAGCGGAGATACCTCGTAGATTTTTAACTTTTTTTATTTTCATTGATAGCATGTGACTGTAGCTTATGAGAGCTGGTACTACTGTAAGAAGCATAAACTTATTTTGAATTAACCATCATGACTGGCTATTCTTTCAAATCTAAACCAATTTAAGGAATATCGGTTCCCTACGAATTCAATCTGAAAAGATAAGCGTCATCATGTTAAATTTAATGCAATTTAATAATCCACATGACAAAGCGTTTCCGAACTTGCGTCATACTTTTTTAACGACAGTTGATAATGTTAGTTTTCAGTTCTTCGTATTTTTAACCTCAGCACATACGAGAAAATAATCATAATCTCAAGTTCTTCAGTTCTCTTAATCTTAATGACATGCTACCCATACTTTATTTTTAATCCGGCAGTATGAACTGGGAAAATCGCACTCACCAATGAACATAGAGTATTTGGATTCAAACCAAATGGATGATACATTATACCAGAATATGTGTGGTGTCTCAACGAGTAGCTAGTTCGTGTTCAATAAATCGTTGGTTTCAGCTAACTAGTATTTAAATGAAATCAACCTAATCAGTTCTTGACTTTTATTTTTGTTTGGAAATTCTTTTTACATCCTCGCAAGACCGAAAAAGCATGTGGATTGATGCACAACTTTGGCCGAGACTAGGACTATTTTTTTTTTATTAATGCAATAGTTTGAGTTTGCATTGATGTATCACTTTTGAATTGTTTGAATTGGAAAAGACTGCATCCGATTTGTTCACTCGACATTAGCTTAATTTCTTTGCTTGTTTTAAATATTGAAAACCACTAGCAAGAGCTTGAATCATCTGACTTCACTTCGGTTCAAAAGCAACCGCCTGTTACAGAATAGCCTCGTTGTTTATCTTCAGTTTCCAGTCGTGCCAATATTTCATTATCATAACAAAGTCAAATGCAATAAACGCTGAAGTAATCTCAATTTTCTGTCGTGAACTGAACGGGATCAAGTCGTCCTTCTTAATTTTTGCTTGGCAAAGAGAATCCATATGAGCAAACAGTTAAATAGACTATTTCTTAACGAATTAACAGCATCTTTTTGAGGATAGAAGTCACTTTTCTTAAAACTTATTTTAGTTTTCATATAGAATGTTACCTAGTTAGTTTCTTATGCTTATCTCATTGAGCTTTTAAACAAAGCTTCTAAATGTTCTAAATGTCTTCTAATCGTGTCTCATATCCTTTCGTGAGTATTTTTTAATCATATCCCAAAACTTAAATCACTTATAAAAAAAATTTGAAATAATTAAAAACAAATGCAGATCTTCAGTTCCCCCATAAGCATATTTTGCAATTTTGTGCAAATTTTCAATTCTGTTACTCTTACGAAGCACATTGCATTTGTTGCACCCTTAATTTAAGTAGTCCCCATATTTCAAGGCTGTTGACTACGCTACTGATGTTGCATGGCGCTGGCGCATATCAGTTGTATTGCATTTTTCTGTCTGGCACAAAAAATGCAAGCAGTGTGACCAGATCAATTGATTCATTAGGAGGAAATAAGAATAATTTAAATAAGCTTACTCATTATGTTCCAGTTGAAATTTATAACATAGAGCTCAGCTGTTAAATTTAGTGAAGTTAGGAGTCGTTCATTTCAAAATAATAATTTGTTTCTTTGCTGATGATGGAGCCATTTTTTAGAGTGAATTGGAAACCGTCTATCAGTCCACAAAAACTTAGTGTTGGGGCTTTCCTTTTGCATAGAAATTATTTCCTTTTTTTCCTATTTCTAACAAGAGAAAATTATCAGTTGTCTATGTCTATGTTGATAACCTTATCCTGGAAAGAAAAAAAATATATAATTTTTAAATATAAAAGTCATTAGAACTATTTACCCCCATTATTTATAAAATATTAAAAAAAATGTTTTGTTTGTCTAACAATTAATTGCTAACAAGAATTCCCTCTGCATTTGAAAAGCCAGCTCATTTAAACATCTTACGACTTTGGAGTGCTGGAGTACTGGAGTACCTACAAAGTTATAGCATGAAGTCTGAAGTGTGACTTTTTTTTAAATAAAATGGTTGAGCATCCTAAACGTATATAAAATTGAAAATTTAAATAATATAAGAAACTTAATTTTTTTGAAATTTTTTTTTTTTCTATCATATTTCAATCATTTTCAAATGATTTCGTATCTGTAGACTTGTTTTTAAGTGTTCATCTTTCGCTTAATTGATGAGTCTGCTGAGGATTATATTTGAAAAAAAAAACATCAAATATTTCCACTACTCTTAACTATCTACACTATCTTAATATCACAAGAAAGCAAAAGACTTTGACCTCCATAGTTTGTGCGAAAAATTTAGGGTGCAACTTGCGACCTGTCTGTCACCCAAAAGTGCTAATCTACCACGATTTTATATTTTTTTTTGAGACTTTGTTAAGACGCATTTTGCCATGTGTTGAATGACATCAAATGCAGCATCAAATTTATATAATTCTATTCTCAAAGGCGATACCAAAATTCAGGGTACTGATTTCTTTTCTTATGAAAGATTTTAACATCCCTCTGCTGTCAGTGTTATGCGTTCAGAGCAGTAGGCAAAGTAAATTTTAATGAAAATGAAGAAGGCATATCAACAATCGTTGAAGAACATTGAAAGATTTTTTTAAGGTTTTTTTTTAAATAAACCGACGGATGGCCCACTAAATATGTATAATTATATCTGTGCCTGACAATTGCTTATTTTTTGGGACGGAAACACAAAGTTTCAAAATCATCACCTGGTCACACTATTCGCGGTATACAATTCAGTTTTTACTTCATTCAACCCAATGACCAGGGCGCATATACGCTCGCACACAACGAAAACCAACCCAAAAATGCCATATCCGAACAGATTCAGTTATGATGGGAAGACAAGGCGGCTGGCTGCCCTCTTAAAATTCCCCTCCCTCCGTAAATACATCAACTCATTCGCACAAACACAAATCCAACATCACACTGCGTTCGCGTAAACAACAAAACACACATTCACTGTATGTGAAGCCATCAGCGCGTACAACGTCCACAATACACTGAAAAAACTACCTATTTTCAGAGAGACTGAAGCCCGAACGATTCAAGGCAACTTTCAGTTCGATTTGCACTCTTCTCAGATAGTGGTGTCTCGTGCTCCCTCTCTTTGTATATTTATTATAAATTAAGTTATTTAAAACAAAAATTTAGATGAACTCTTAATTAATTTGTTACAGCGTGTGTGACGGTTAATTATTAGAAATATCAATCAATCGAATGGAACTATTATTTCTTTGAAGTGAAGTTCTCTGTGTAAATATAAAAAAAAAAAACCTTCACAAACTACTACTACAAAAAAAATCCCCCCGGATGTCTCGCAACAATGAATCTCAGCACAATCATCAATTAACTAACATCGAGTGGAATTAAAATCCTGACAAACTTCAATATCTAAATGCATTTTTAAGGTACGTTTACACTTATAATTTTTTCCATTTTCATCTGGGAAAAGAATTCCAAAATTTGGCGTACAAAAGAATGAACAAAAAAAAACATTTAAAAGGAAATGTATATTTGTCCATTGAGAGTGCGATAATAAAATGTACGTGCACATACTACGAAAGATTGTTTGTGTGTTTGTGTTAGTGGGACCGTTTAGTGTAAAAAACATGGCTGCCTTTTGCCCGTTTCATCGTCGTTTGTAAGCCTCGCGAATGGGGAAACTACACCAGAAAAAATCAATATTCGCCATCTATAATGTAATGTGGCTTTCTCTCTCTGTAACACTTGGAAAATATTTCTTAATGCTGGAAAGTTTTCCATCAAAAGAAAATTGGAAAATAATTTGAAGTACTCGATTACAATGCATCAAATGAACGGGGGTATCTGTGGGAAAATTATTTGTCCCCTAAGCGGTTTTGTTCAGCTTTCTCTGTCGTTCGTTCCACTGTTTGAATTTGGTAAAAACATGCACACTTACTCTGTTTCCCTTCCCTCATATCTAGGCTTTTTCGTTTTGCGTTTTTCCATTCTCCCGTCCATGTACATACAAATACTATGTATTTGTATTTATGTATTGCACATAGAGAAATTGAGTAGGGAAAATTTCTTCTCTATACTATTTTTTACGAACCACAATTCGTTGTGTGCCACAAAACTTAAAAACAAAACAAAAAACTATAAAGTTAATTTTTTGCACAGTAGTTCACAACGTACATATGTTTTCATTGTTCATTGTTTGGAAAATTGTATTGAATTTCATTTTTGAAACAAATATGTTGTTTTTAAAAAAGCATGAGAGATGTCAACACTGGCAACGATTTATATATGTAACTTTAATACCAGTGTTGTCGATTGGCATTCGCAAAAGTAATGGCCGACTTACCATATTTAGACTAAGATAAAAGCTTGAATATCTGTAAATATTAAAAGATCTTTAAAGGCAGCCCACCACCAATGCCATCAAACTGCAGTCCTGTGGTGATCAAGTAACATCATCAAAACGAATGATTTAACGATTAGTAAACTTAGTGTGGAATGAATCGATCAATCAATCATGACTTGTTTAGTACGTAGCCTCATTTTGCTGAAACCATAGCCAGCTCAAGTCCAAATCTTCACAGAGAATCCATTATCATACTTCGGTAACGCTCTCCGTTTGCTGTATTGTTTCTTCTTTTGTCATCTTTGGTGGAAAGATAATGATACCACACCAAACAGTCCAAGGTTCAGGATGCATTGGCTTTTCTATGACTATACCTACATGCGGATTCTCTTCGCCACAAATAAATACTACAATTTTGATGGGGATTTGTTGAGCGAAGTTGTTGTCAATATCAATTTACTCATCAGGCCAAACAGAGAAGGGACAACGATGCTAGAAGTCATTTTGCTTCCAATTCTGGATCAAATTATGGACACCTTTCCTCAAAAAATGTTGCTCTTTACTCATCAATCTGATAGACTTTTTACCCATCCATTGCGACGATCATTCTTTTTTGGTGGGAAAGGCTAAACACAAACGTATTTGTTCCAGAAACAAACAAAAAAGCAAGCAGTGGTTGTATAGCGGGTTATCGTAAATGAAATACTGCGAATTTTGAGCGAATGCAAAAGAAGTAAATGACAAACTCGCCCGCAAAATTTGTCCATAAAAGCTTCAACGGAATGTTCCATATTTTGGAAAACGTACAAGCTCATAGAAAAATAAGCTTACGTGCAACAAAAGTTTGATCAAACCAGCAGTTCGAAGATCCGCAGAACACTTCAGCTTCAAACCACGTCCATAAAAGAAGAAAAATAATTTCTCATTGGCTCACGTCTCAATCATTAACCAACAAATTCCTCCTGCAAAAGGAGATCTGTCTGAAGCATTGATATTCAAACGCTAAACTTTCTTCAGCCACCTGTGTTGTGGCAAATGGAACCTTCTGTCGTCGCTTAGCTTAGTTACATCTCTTCCGACTCTGTTTAATAACTTGAAATCGCATTGATTCATTTGCGTTGAGCTCTTTTCTATTTATCTCATTGTCAGTATTATGTCGTACTCTTCAAGCTTCCGAGTTTACCAGCATGGTAAAGATACCTTCACTTCATTCAAAAGACCCAAATATGCGGATTCATTTTGCTGGTTTTAAAAGGATACAGCTTTGAAGATGAGCATTTATAATGAAATTTATTGGGAAAGTTTTATTGACCTGTCGGAAAAATAATCGTCTCTCTTAAAAGCTTTATTATTCTTTCATTTTTATTATAAAGGCAAAACGTGTACCTTAGACACGGCATAGAGCTATCTTATCTCTCTACTCGTGCTTCAGTAGAGAGTTCTTTCATGTCGTAAAGACATTATCAATAAATAGAATTAAATTTTATTATTGAGGGCATATTTGCGGCGGCACACTTGGCTTGATAACGATACTTAACCAATTTCAAATTTAAACAATGAACTATGAACAAACTTTTGTTAGTATTGTTAGGGTGTATTTTGTAGCACGCTGGTGGTCACAAAATTTGGACTCTGATCTGGAGTCTTCTAAATGGAATTCCCAGAACCAATAAGAATCTCTTCAGTCAATTTTCGAAATAACATGAGGAAAAGAGAAAGCATGGAACAAAAAAATAAATCATCTGATATTCGACCTTAACATAATTCATAGACGCGGATAGAGCCCTAAAATGTGAGTGCATATTCCCCCTCTGTCTGGAACGCCCGCACAAATGTGTGTCCCTACAAAGATGCTCATTAATGGTCCAGCCGCCGGATTAGAGATGCCTATTCCAGATAATGCCACACACATACACTAAGAAAAAAAAAATAATTGAAGACATTCCTCGAGGCAGGGTGTCGAAGAAGAAGAACAAATCTTTACCAATTTTTTTTTCTCAATGTTTTTCTTTTTCCAATCGATTGAACTTTGCCGATATAGAGATACTCTAAAGAAGTCTGGTTGTGTGCCTCCAGCCCACCACATACCGAATTGAATGCAGTGCAATGCATTGGTACCGGAGATAATATGTTTTTCTTGGAACCAAAGACCAGAACTCTCGTCTTTCATTGTTGGGTCGGTGGTGGTCATACTCTTATAGAATCTCGATTCCTATCTCGCCCGCATTCCATTCTCACAGTAAGCGCGATGTTGTGCACAAGAACCCGTCTTGTAGCGCTGCAGCAAGAGAATGGGAAAAAAAGTTGAAAATCACGCTGCTGTTGGTTGTTGTTGTTCGTTTTTTCTATCAACCAATTCTCAAGAGTGTACTTCTTGTACTTCTTTTGAAGTTGAACCCACCACATAAAGTGGAAGAACTGCATTCCGAAGAGTCTTTTTTTGTTGTTGTTTCTTTTCGTAGTCTTCTGTAGTTGGTGCTCTTTTGTGTATGTTGGACCTGGTTGGTAGGTCTCTGTCTGGCGAATGGCCTATGGACCGAAATCTGTACCATGGATGCCAGTCAGCCAGAGCCAGTCTGTGTTAAAGTTTTTTTCTCAACCAATTCTGTATCCATTGATGGTTTTTTGTATCCCGCCGTCGTCGTCGTCCTCTGTGGTTTAGCGCTGGATGATTTGTGTTGGTTTTCTCATGGATTTAGCTGCAGCGGCACCAGTTTGACTGCATTCCATTCTAACTTTCTCACAGTATGCTCGATGGTGGTGCATAGTTGGTCGGGGCGAAGGGAAAATCCCCCTGGCAAGACTCTCTCACGGTAGAGTTGTGGATATAAATCGGGCCGCGCGAAGGGCTTAGCGGCTATTTTACTGTGCTGTTGCCTAGTGCCTCCACAATTATTGTCCGCTTGCGCCTTCATACTGCTTGGCTTCATCAATGATACCAATCTAGTTGCGCTTGAACACGACTGTTGTTGTTGTTTTTTTTTTGTGTGTTTATTTCGCCGACGTCGACAACGACGACGACCAAAGGTATGCGGTCATGCAGCTTTAGATGGGGGGTAAAATCGTGAAAAAAAGATTAACAACTCAGGAGGAGCTGTGTGAGGAGAAGACCACCACAGTTCACAGAGGCAAATAGCCAGTGTCGGTCGTCGGCTTTGGCTTGGTGACGGAGGAACGGCGGCATAAAACGAGTAACATTCGAAATGCCTTGTGAGGTCTTTTCGTGCTCTTCGTATTCTTCACCGGGGCGATATTATGATGGAACTGACTTGAATGTATCATATAGCTATATGTTGGGTACAATGTCCAATTCAATTGATCGCTTGAATGTGAATTCCAAGAAATTCAAGAATTGCCAGATGTACTCTGCCAAGATGCGAATTCGATTGATGCTCTGCTGTTTGCGTCTTTCTAGGGTTGTTTCAATGGAATTGCGTCAGAAATAGAAGCAAAAACTTTCCAAACGATAAGCGGGACCGGAAATCAATTGTTGTCAGCTGTGCTGTGCCCCATAAACAAGCAAAATATGTGGTCGATAAGGTCTTATTAAATCGGGAAATATGAGTGTTGTTTGTAACTGGAATTGTTTGATTCTAGTGAACTTGGGCTTGGTGGTTCCATTGTAACGTGACTTTGCACGAATAAAACATACTGAGTATAATACAGTAATTTCTCAGAAGTCAATAGAGATTAGAAAGTATATGTACATTAAGCTATCTAAACGGAAGTTGCATGTGCAATTCATTTTCAGCATGAACTTTTTGCTCTTCGTGCCCAGAAAAAGATTCAATTGGAGGTAAAAAAAAATTCAAATCAATGCATCTTTCCTTAACACTTAAGGTGCTTTGGAACTGAAAAGCGATATAAACTGCAACCCGAAAAAGCTGTACAATAATTCTAAGAGAGATATGGTCTTATAAAGGAAACTGCTTCGCACAGGAATAAGAGCTCTTTTATTCCCTGAGTCCTCAGATAGTGCAAGCTTTATTCTTGTGTTTCACGAAAGTGGAATGTCAGCGGATTCCAACAAAGGCTGTTATCCCTTGTTTAAGTCTTATCTTATCACTCATGGCAACAATCATAAAATACCTACAATTTGGCCCAACAAACTGTTTAAACAAATTCAAAGTTTTGTTTTTAATTTGATTCTTTAAAAATCCACATTCGTTTCAAACTTTTAAAAGAAATAGAAATTCATAAAGCCGTTCGTTGTAAACAAAAAAAAAATCGTTTATTAAACCTAAAAAAAAAACAAACATACATACATATAACACTATCAACCTCATTTTCCAAAATGAAACTCTTATCTCTACTGTTCGTTATTTCCATCGGTATCGGTCTCGTCCAACTCATTCTTGCTCCTTCGTCGTTCGTAGATTAATATAATCGTGCACAAAATCAGAACTTCAGCACATATTCCCAAAAACGGCCACATAGCAGCTAGTTTTCCCTTAACCCGAACATAAGTTACATCACTTGCGACCTCGGATAAATCCAAATCCGTTGCAATATTACGACCCAAACACTTGTACTCGCCCCTGTCGTCCAAACCAACATTCTCTATGGTCAAAATTGAATTCCTCACATCATTCGAATCAGCCCTGAGAATATGCCGCCCCGTCGAGTTGTAGATTGTAAGATTTCCAGTCTCCCAATAGACCTTTGGTTCAGTCCCAACAACCACACAATGAATCGTTAGTTTTTCACCTTCCACGACACCCGTGTTAGATGGTACCCGAACAACAACATTGGCCACGACTCTGATGTCCTTTTTGATTTCATTCACACGACAACTATAAATGCCAGCATCCTTTTCTTCGGTCTTCTCAATGATGAACTTTCTTTCCGATTTGATGATCTTGTAACGACCTTCGAGTGCACTGACTTGCGATACTTCTGTGCCATTTTTTTCCCAAATCAGATCTACGTCTCCAGGAATGGTTGTGTTGCAGTAGAGCACCAGTGGTAATCTGATGGAGTAGCGCTTTAATTGGTATTCCACATTGTCGTAATTCGGAATTAATTCCTCCGTTTGGCAATTCACCAACACAACAACCAGCGAGATAAATGCCACCCAAAAATATGACATCTTTTTGGATCCTGTGTTATATAAGCGAGCAGTGATAGGCAGCTGACTGTCGACTGGCTAAATAACGCACTAACGAGCACGATATTCGGAATTACAATGAAATAAACCCGAGATAAGCAGAAAATTAAATACGTACTTGTAGGACTAGAAGAAACAGCGTTAGAGATAAGCCAGATATAGAGACGTGTTGGTTGGTTCGGATATCACTTTAATCTTCGTCAACCCAGCTGAGGGATTCCAAATTCCATCTTATTCAAGTGTGCTAATAAAAGCCTTACATAAAACCGGCCGAATCGAGGTTCTGTCCTTAAGAATGAGTTTTTTTTGTTTTTTTATCTACTGAGTCAATATAACTACTCTGATAAGAAAAACCGATGAAGAGCGTATGTATTGTCGCAGATAAAGAGAGTACTTACATGTTTTAATCATTAAAATAAATATAAATATTTTCGTACAAAATATCTTATCTCCTTTCTGAGAGTAATTAACTGATAAGATGATAAGAATGTTTTCGAGGCTTATTGAAGTCAAATTTGTATGTTTAAACAACTTCTTAAAGTTGTGCTTCGAACTGAATGTTCAACTCATCAGAGTTTCTAAACGAGACAGCTTAAATCAACGCTGGGTTTGAGTGGAACTTTGAAAAATTCAGTCCGATTCCAATTGTGCTAATGGCTTTTGCTAAGCTTCCTGACTGTCAAGTTCCGACTTTCATTATCTCTGCGCTGAAAGTATTGATGAATTAAAAAGAACATATCAAAACTTTTTACCTAAAAAAACGCATAAAAAACCCTCTTTTATGAGCCCGTGTGCTGGCAAAGATTCCACCAATTTAGAAAAAATGTAAGGAACTGCAAGTTGAGGTGAAAGTTCTTAAAATACAAACGTACAAACAACTAGAGAGTTTGCCTCATAATTCTTAGGAAGTTGTAAGACGTTAAATTTGCGAATAGTCCCACATTGGGCGTCAGTTATTCATTCAGAAGTGGTAAACTGCAACATTTTTCAGAGTTTATCAACGTTGTCGTATTGTTCTTTTATTTTAAGATTACTGCGAAATTATTACTACCATAATCTTATCTGGTTGAGTATAAATGTTTGAAGGAATAGATACCGCCGCCAGTACTAGGCTGTTTCGCCAGTCGTGTGTTACTCGGTCGTTAGAATTGAAACTTTACTTTCCGATAAACAAATAAGTAACCTTTTAAAAGTGCAAAGAAAATTACTGACAAGCATTTATCTATAAGCTGAAATAAGTGTGAGCAATTCGATAAATAGTCATGTGAGTAGAAAAAAGACCTTCACTCATCCCTTTGATGTGAACGAGTCAGTTTCTGAGAATGAATCGTCAAAAATTTTGTAAAAACATTTTAACGCAATTGTTTATTTAATTTAAATAAAGCTAAAAAAAAACCTTGACTAATTAAAATTTTTTGTTCTTTTTTTATCTCTTTGCAGAACATTTATTTAACATCAGAACGTTTAGATAAGCATCGTTTGCAATATTTAAATACGTTCATCTTAACCAACAACCTGTACGATAAGACAACCGATTCATTTAACGATAACAAAGAAGCCCTAGAAATAATAATTATAAGTAAAAATGTCTTCAACACAAACGATAACTTTGTACAAGGGCTATGGTTTGCCTACTAGTGCATTCAATAACCCCATAAAAATTTCACACCATAACTTTAATCGATCTCTTTTCGATGAGACCGATAACAAAACCAACGATTGGCCCATTGTAACCAATGAAAGATTTGCCATGAGCGATAATTATCGCAGCGAGTTTGAACGTCTGAAGACTTTTGAAAAGTGGCCGCTCAGTTTTATTGATAAGAATGTGTTAGCCCAGACGGGCATGTTCTTCACACATGATAGCGACAAAGTGAAATGCTATTTTTGTGAGGTAGAAATTGGCCGATGGGAAATAACCGATCATCCAGTGAATGAGCACATAAAATGGTCGCCCAATTGTCCATTGTTGAGGCGACGAACGACAAATAACATTCCGATAAACGTTGATGCACTGGAACGTATCCTGCCGCCTGTGAGCTACGATGTTTGCGGAAGTAATGAAGCGGTTGAGGTACGGCCCACTGCGTACGCTGAGGGCACGATATCATCATCATCATCATCACCATTCAGCGTTGGATCGCCCATGCCTGGCTCGTCTGTTTCAAACGGCTATACAATGGAATATCCTGAGTATGCGATTGAATCGGCACGCTGCCGATCGTTTGCCGAATGGCCACGCACGATGAGACAGAAACCAAAGGAACTTGCCGAGGCGGGATTCTTTTACGCTGGCATTGGTGATCGTGTGAATTGCTTCAGTTGTGGCGGTGGTCTTAAGGATTGGGATGAAAATGACGAGCCATGGGAACAACACGCACTGTGGCTTAGCAAGTGTCGTTATTTGAAACTAATCAAGGGTCAGGCATATGTTGATGCGGTTATAGCTAAGAATAAGATGGCAGCTGAAAAATCTCAAGAGGCTTTAAACGGCGGTACTAGTGATGTAGAAGTTCAAGAATGTGGAACCCAAACAGAAGGACAACAACAAAATAGCTGTTTAGCAACAAAAACACCAGCAACAAAAGCAACAACAACAACAACAGCAGCAGAAACAACAGAAGCGAAGACAACAACAGCGACAGGCTTTGAAAAAGATCTTTTACAGCGAAGTGATAGTTCGTCGTCAGATAAAAAAATCATTCCAGAAGAGAAACTCTGTAAAATCTGCTATGCTGCTGAATACAACACGGCGTTCTTACCTTGCGGTCATGTAGTGGCATGTGCCAAGTGTGCGTCTTCAGTTACCAAATGTCCAATGTGTAGAAAACCATTTAGAGATGTAATGCGTGTATATTTTTCGTAAAAATTAATTATATTCTAACTTTAACAATTATGATTACAACAACAAGAAAACAAAAAATATATTTAGATGTACCATATAATAATATTATTGTTTCACTAAACCAAACAAAAAAAACAAGGACTTTTAACATTCTAGGATTGAAAAAGCATTTGCTGCTTATCGCGTGAAGCTCAAATGGCTCATGTCTTTGCCAACATTTGCAGAAACTTGAATTTTTTCAGTATAAAGAAAGGTAAACACAGCTAGCAGTTTCGTTCGACATACAACAAGGATGCTATTAAAATTACCTGGCCTAAAATGAAAACTAAGCTTTTACTAGTTGCCTTCCAGATACCTTCGGGCTCTTGCGAAGTAGCTATTTATGCCGTAGTCTTCTTTTGGGGTTTGTGAAAAAAAGTTACATGTGGACAAATCTAGAGGATACGGTGAGTGTGGCAGGATTTTTTTTTACCAATTTGGCCATGGTGACTGGAAGGAAGTGAGTCGGCGAAATGAAAGAACTTTGTTCCTTCCTTGTACCCGATCATCTGTCTTGTAACTACGACTTCATAGATAAAGGGAGAAGTAAACAGCAGACTAGTCATTTGTGGGAGCTCTAGGCAATTACTTAAACATTTTTTCTACTATTTTCTCAAATTCTTTCCATAACTAAAAAAAAAACACTTGTTAGCCGGCGAAGCGGAAGATTTATTTTTTTTCCCTTTTATTTTTTTTGGAGCTTTTAGTTGATGAGAGGATGACAAGGACACTTAAAGAAAGGGTTTGATTTCGTTTACGTTGTATTCTTTTGTCCCTTACGGATGTAATAGAATCAATTCACTTCTTCCACCGTTTGGGGATACCTTGAAATTTCGCTGCTTCTTAGCGACGTCTGTTATTTGGTCAAAAGAACTGTTTTCACCGAAATTAAATGAGTTTAAATTGTGCACAAAAAAATGCAACCCAAAAAGCAAAATCTATTCACACACCCAAGAACGGATGGTTAAACAAAACAACCTGTTCAATTTCAAACAAATGCAGAAGTGGATAACAAAGTCAATCCCACCCAATGCAGGTCACTACCAATCAGCAAATTTCTCGAACTCAAGTCACTCAAATAACAGTGGTACAACTGCTTCAAGTACTATTTACTCTCCCATAACTTTAATGTCTTTCTTTATAATTTCTTTTATTAATTTTGATGAGTTACAAATCTTACTCTCTTCAAGACACCCTCTGTTTTTAATAATACAAAGCGGTTGTCCCAAAACCTTATGTAGGATATTTTAAAAGCATTTAGAATATTTTGAAAACATTCCACGCAACACCACATCAGAGGAAGGAATCGCTTGAATTGCTCCAAATCAATTTTAATAGGAAAAAACATACATCCGAACCGTGATATAAATAAAATAGGCCTGTACAACATGAGTCTGATCAATACACCCATAAATTTGTGGGGAGGCAAATGCATGGATCGTTTTGTCTGAATCCTCGAAGACAAACAAAAAAGCTCGCATTTTTCACTCATTTTGCTCCCATCACATTTATTTTCACCATAACTTTGTAAGAAGCTAACATACCAAACACAAACCGTAGTGTAGAATATTTCGAAGATCAACCTTTCAGCCTGGTGGAACTCGAAGCATGTCTAAACATACTAAAGGGTACCACAACGGGAAGGGATATACTTTGCTTTCCTATGCTTAGAACTTACCACTTCAAGCCAAAATTACTCTACTCAATATGTACAATTGTAGGTTTAATTCCACAAAGCTGGAAGACGGCTACTGCAATCGAAAAACCGATCAGGACAAACTCCTTGGAGCTCTGCGTATCGAAACCTTTCGAGAAAATGGTTATCAACCGTTCAACAACAGGTTGCTTTTAAACGAAAATCTGGTTGTGTTGACGCGCCCAATATGTTTCAAACGCGAAACCTGCGAGAAAACCATGTATCCATTCTGTCTTTGGAATTTGAAAAAGCCTTCGAAAAAACTGGTATACACATAGTGATGAACAAATTAAGGCCCAAAAAATTTCAATTTAAAACCAGTTTATCATCAAGCAGTAAGTTGATCGATCTTTGCCTTTCCAACAAAGCCAATTAGAAACATCCTGGCCGAGTCAGGTCTCCCATCACTGGAAAAACGATGCGTAGAGGCCAAACTGAAATTTGGAATAAAACTACTGTTTCCAACGAGATCGATCACGCTGAGCAAATCTGGCAAAGAACTTCGCTCTAAACGCCAAAAGAGACTTCGGTCATCTTTATCTTGCAATTATAAATTTCGTCAATCCGCCAAACAAATAGGAATCTTTTGTGATGCAGATTTATCGATCCACTTTTCAAAACGATTGAGGAAGGATTAAAAGCAAAACATTGGAAATTCATTTCATTTTTGGATGGATCAAAAACAGCACATCACACAGACAGTGACAACACACGATGATACAATAATACCACAGAGTTTCCTTTTCGAATATGCTTCAATATTAACTCCAGAAGCCCACACTCTTTTTCAAGCAATGACATACGCATAAGACCCAAGGATCGTTGGGTCATTTACACGGATAGAAGCAGCCCAAATAACAGCTCCCATTTCGTATCGAGATTGAGAGACATTGTTGAACGGAGTTGCGTATCATTTGGATACGAAAATGCCGACAAAGCAGCAAGCAATTACCCCTAATTGACTCTCAACCCTTATAACGACCTTTTGAAGCTCATTCAACACAAATTACATCAGGTGGAGTCAAACAATTGGCAAACGTACAACATCCGACTTTTGTATCCAAAAGCACCTTAAATGATGATTACAAACTTTGTCGACTGAGCTTGGATCACACTAGCCTGACAACAGTTCCTGATAAAAAAAGAGAAAATACCCCAAAATGCCGCAAATGGCTTGCAATCTTGTCCTAAATATGCAACATCTTAACTAAGGACTTCAAAATCTATCGGCGTTATTCTAAAGAATTATAATATCGACAACATTAAACGCATCCACGAAGTGATCCTCGCTTTGAAGCACATTTGATCCTAAGCTGAAAGCCCTTGTTGCTATTGCTCCACACCACACCTAATCAAGTAAATTGTAATAGCTAAGTTAGATTAAATAATTAAAAAGTAAACTAATTAATTACGAGATTTTGCAGGCAGAAGATTATTTATAGAATATTAAAAAGATAGTAGGAGACAAAAAGGAGCCCTGAGGCATACCAGCAGTTATGTGGTGAAATGCAGAATAAATATTATCCAATAGCATTTCGATTTAAGTAAAACAATAAAAGTCTCGTTGATTGTCAATGCACGCATTTTCGAAAAAAAGTCAGTTGCCAACTTTTCAGAAATTAAAGAGTTTCAAAATTTTTCTCAAGATGACGATTTATTAGCTTTTGCTTGAATATGCTGTTTTCGTGAGAAGAAACTATCTGCATCAGTGGATTTGTAAACGTCTATTTGTGCCCTGGAGGATTTCTGACTATGCTTAAGGAATTCGTGACCATCTGTTAGATTTCAGGATCTATGTTAATAAGATTTTATAATAATTAATAATAAACGGAATCACAACAAAGTCATTCAAATTGATAGGGAATTGTTCAGTTTTTAATGTTGATAAAAAAAAGTGTTAAAAAAATTGATAGTATCAATAAAAAAAATTGATTTGCGCAATTTTGTAAATTTATTTCCCTTTCTAAACGTTTCAGATAACTTTCTTAATCTTTAAACTTAATTAAGTTTAATCCCACGTTGAATAATGATGGATTAAATTTCATAGAACAATATATTTCCAAAATACGTGATAGAAATAAAAGGTGGCAAAAGTAAATGCCAAATTATTTCATTGGAATGATTTTGTTTTCTTTTATGAAAAAGCTATCAAATCCTAGCCTCATTTGCCAAGGAACGGTTGTGAAAAAAATGTGTGATCTGATTTCTCAGATTTGAGAGCGGAACTTCGTCACAGAGTTGTCATCAAGTTGTTAATGTTTTTTGGACACCTTCAGAACATGTTCAAATATTTAGTTTAGCTCTCGGTCACACCTTCATGCAAGTATAGGGAACACGAAGGGAATTTTCACATCATCCGACCCAGATGTACACCACATCTTAAAATGTCAAGTCTCAAAATTAAAGATCGCCTGACTCAAAGCTCAAATACAATCATCTTTTACTTATTGAAACAACAGCTTGCTGCGGAGGTCGTTGTGTACATAAATGTTTTTATTGATTAATTTTTTGTTGCCTATTAAAATTATATTGTGTCTATTTAGATAAAAATATTAAATGCGAAGTAACCTTGTGCTATATGCGTTTTGTTTATTGTTGTTATTGTTTAGTCGAAGCGCAGTTCCAAATTTTCTTTGTTCCAACTTTTTTGACATATTAAGGACACTGCGACGAATGATAAAGGGCTGAGAGGGTTGCCTAGTCAATATGCGGGTAGATAAGCTAAATCTGACCATTCTTCAAGAGTGATTCAACTTCTCAATCGACATTCCAAATGTTTTGCAGATAGCACAATGCAGACTTGAGAATGAAATCTGGGAAAGACCAATTTTTCTTCATGACGTTACGGAGGCTCTGATGCTCTTAGGATTATAAAACTGCATTGGTATATCATTTGAATTTTTTTTTCTGAATGGAGGACTGATTCCGTAATTGCATTGAATTGTGATTCTTTAATTAAGGCAATACAAAGTTTATGATTCTAATCTAACTGCATGAGTATCGAGTCGTACTCTTAATCAGATTGTGTAGAAATGTGTAATTTCTAATTTTCTTATACGACTACAAAAGAGGAAGACCGAACTTACATTTCAGTCTTTATAATTGCCACGATTCGAAAGTTATGGAAGGAAGGGAAAATATTTCGGAAAATCGGACAATCAGTTAAAAGAACTCACTCGGAGGCCTTAATAGGTTTCAGTCAAGTTCTTTGCGCCAATCTTAGTTAATGCAAAATGACAAACCCTTCAAACTGTGCAGCAGAATCCTGCTAAGGATTTGAAAGAAAAATTAAAAAAAACTATTTGTCCAAAATAGTTTGTGAACAAGGTATTTTGTTTCCAAAAGCTATGGTCTGATACGGTGGCAGCTATTTGGGGATGCATTATTGGACAGCTGGAATTAATTGCGTCTGTCATAGTCAAGAGATACTTTTATTTTGTTGACACAAAGCACAACAAATATAAGTGGAATCCTTGGGAAACTTCAGTAGAAGATTTCACTAAAACCCTAAACTCTGCCAGCGAGAAAAGTTTCAAAATTTAATTTCAAATTCTTTTTTTCTGCTTCAACGTTGATGAATTTGACAAGGCTTCTGCGAATATGCTGGCATTTTTAGATCAATGACGCCATCTACCTTCAAAAGGAAATACACCTTCAACATGGGCAGACAAAAAGTATAAAAATATTGGACACATACTACCCAAATTGGTAAATTATTTTTTTGTTTTATTTTTTCGCAATTACTTATGCTGTTACGGGTAAAACATCCAGTTGCACAGCTTAGGTTCCTTCCAATCGACATCATGTGTGTGTCAATCAGATTCTTCGGTTTTTTATATCCAAAACAACCTACGCCGCCGTCTTTTCAGCTTTAGCGTGTGTCAACCTACCATATTTGGCAATGCAGTTTTAATGCATTTTAATTTATTACTTAGAAGTTGAGATTTAAGTCTGACGTTGTTTGTTGATCGTATTTTTCGCTGACTGTAGGCGGTTACTTAATTTGACTAACTAAACATATGTGCGTGTAGGTGTAGGTTTTCTACGAAAGTTGCGCAATAATAGTGACCTTGAAATGAAACGAAGCGATTCTTGGAAAAATTAATTAATCTTGAGCCAGAGAATGAGTAAGAAAATACAATAATGAGGAAATAGCTTAAAGCTATGGAGTGTAACCAAAAAGCATGCGCTCTATTTCTATTTCAATTATCAGTTTATTTCAAAATTACAAAAAGTAGATGTAAGCCTCAAGTCTCTCATAGTAGATTAAAGTTTTGTCAATAATTACAACATTTATATTAAAAAAAAGTAAGAACAAAGAAGAAAAAGAAATAAATAAAAGTGAACTATGATATGAGCTAGACTTTTATCACACTCGTGTCTTGAGTTCATTATTGATTGAGTTTTGGCAGCATTACGCCAAAGACGATTATTCGCAGACCACGAATAAGATCCTTAACTAAACTAATCGGCCTCGCCAGGTAAATCTGCACTTCATCAGCTTAGAAATGAACGGATACATGGGAATACCGAGGGTAAGTCATTTTTGAACAGGCACAACAAAATAGGGCCTAAGATTGATCCATTACATTACATAACATTTTTCAGAAAGCATTGAAATTACGTGTTTTCTTTTCTTTTCAGGGAACCATTAAAACACACCCCCCGAAATATCGTATTTTTGTAGATACGTATACAAAAAAAAATTCAAAATATGTCCTTTTAAGTTGGAGGTGGAACCTCAGATGTGACAGTGATTTTTTTAATAAGTTTTGCCTGTGAAAACTAGCTTCCTGATCCAAAAAATAATAATTCTTCTTATTCGAGTGATATGCCCCCTAGAAATATTCTTGTCTGTTGGTCAAACGCTGTAAAAAATCTTCTTATTAAAAAAAGGAAAATTTGTAAACAATTTTATGTTTATGTGTTGACACACTTTTTTTTAGGAATAAACTTATTGAATATTTCAGATTTATTTATAGTGCTGCTAAACATAATAGTTGACTCACATATCGTAATCTACATTGTGGGATACAAAGACACTTTAACCTGGAGCGATGTTATCCATTCGCTCTCTGTAGCCTTATGATTCTTACCTTCTGACTAGGTCCTCATCTCATTAGTAGTTCGTAGAGTTCGCGGTGTGTTATATATCAGGCACTGGAGAAGGCTTGGCTGGAAGGCTGATATATTATTTTTCTTCCTTGACATGTCTATATCCACGTTATGTGTTGTAAATGAATGCAAACGTGTGCTTGCAACTATAAGATTACTCTTATACGAGGATCGTTGTCGACATTTCACTCAGTTCTATCACAAGGGATTGTTGGAACCCCTACTATGTGGGGTAAATCGGGTCATGTCGATCGCTCTATCACTTGCTGACACATATTTCAGCCGATAAGGAGCTGGTACAATTACAGCCGTGCAGGTTTAAGACTGTGTTTCCATCTTCCATTGAATAATTTGACCTCTCAAACGATAGTTCACTTAGAAAACAAACTACCCAGTGGCCAACATTTCTAACCACCCTTAAGCTTCCTTAAGATAACTTGTTTATTGTTTTTGCGGATGTGAAATCTTATCTTCTTTGCAGCGTTTACTTATGAATGTGTCCAGACATGGCTTTCGATATGAAATGCTATTTATATTCATCTGTGACGTGCCATAAGCCATGCTATGCCTCATAATTGATATTTTTGAGACGTTTGGCATTACAATTTCGAATGGCTTGCATAATCTGGAAGAAAAAAACTTCCCCGTTAACCAATGTAAGTATGTGTCATGCAACAACCACAAATGTCATTACGCACTCATTTGCAATGGGCAGCATTATGTCAATAAACTTACTCGTACTTACAATGCAAAGTTCAACTTTGTTTTTCATTGCTCCCTGCCAATCCCTCGTATGCATTCCAACAAGTAAGCACTTTGCCACGATAACACTAACGTCAGCAAAATTCCATTCATCTGCTCGTTTTCAACGTTCAACTAATGTCAACCACTTCGACCACAGTCTAGTGTAATGCACATAGAATCCCATAAAGCCACTCCGCCAACCCAACTACGCCGAAACATCTGAAGGTCGCATTCTTTTCATGGACGTCTCGGTATAAATTGAGCTTACTCACCAAGTAAGCTGCCCCATACTGATAGATCAATGCAGTCAGCCTCTGAAATCACGCAAATTATCTCATTTCAACGAGATGAATTCGCCAGCTTTTATCGCAAACGACTTGGCAACAGGCGTAGAGGCGGTGGCGGCGGCTGCGGCTCAAGCTTTGTAAAATGCAAAAACCCGTCGTTATGAATCATATTCAAAACGTTGCTAGGCTATGTCGGGGCGCAACCAGTTGGACTTGTCGATTGACCAACACACAGCGGCAAGAGATTGCAATTAAATTCAATAAAATACTTCTACGAGCTGTCATTCGTTTGAGTTTGAGTGAGGGTTTGAAGTACTCGTACGTCCCCGGTATTGGTACGCCTTGACAAGTCGGGCATCATGACGGCTTGTAGTTAGGTTTACTTTTAATCAGCTGTTAATGGTACGCTGATATTTGATCTGAAAAATTGAAAAGTCAAAGACGTTTTGCAGTGCTAATTGTGTCAGCTGACATTTCGCTTTTGAGTGGTAATAAATTAAGCAAATTAATTTAAACGAAGGCGGGTTGTACTCGGAGTCATATTTTTATCATGACTGTCAACGAGATGTAAATGTCACTGCAAGTGCAATTCTTGACTTCCTGACTTCTTTTCTTTAGCTCATTTAAGGGTCGTTGGTTACTCGAAGTCCAATGAAACTAGGCAAAAAGAAAAATAAGAGCGACTTCAAATAGGAGTTGGTTCTCAATCCGATTGCATTGTTTTTATTGAGTCTGTTTAGCGATGTCCGTGCCGAGAGTGAAGCGATATTCATAATTGTTCTTTTATTTAATAGGCTTTACCTTAATGTTGGAGCCATTCAAATTTAAAGCAATTTCATCACCTCTAAGGCTAAAAAAAAATGAGGAGCCATCCCATGCACTAAATTTCACCCAATAACCACAACTTAATTTCTTTGGATCCGTCATTCGTTTCCGCCACTATTGTATACGTGGTTGCAAACAATGAGATCTTCTCGATGGCGGATTCGGCCATTATTTCACCAATAATTTGGCGACCAGTTACACGATAATTGTACAAAGTGTGCAGAAATCGATTGTTGGATGGCTTGTTTGGAACAATCTTGCTGGAACCATAGCTCGTCCAAATCAAAGTCTGCAATTTCTTCCTATAAAATATCGGTTATCATGCTTCGGTAGAGCTCTTCATATCCTGCAAAGTTTCTCTCGTTTTGGAAGAAAGATGAGCCAACTATGCCGTCGACCCGATAAACATACCAAAAATATACTACTGTGTCCAAAAAATAAGGTGACATATGAATTTAAACTGCGCGCGTCAAAGGATTTGGAAATTTTTCTTTCTTTTTAGGTTGGTAGTACTGTCAGTGACATCTATGTGAAATTTCATGTCAAAATAATTCATAGTGTTTGAGATAGGCGTCGTTTTGTGAGCTGCTAAAAGTGAGTTTTTCGTTTTTTGCGATGTCGAAATTTATTGAGCAAAGAATTTGCATTAAATTTTGTTTGCGGAATCAATTTTCTGCTGCGGATACGTTGAGGATGGTGCAGAAAGCCTTAGATGATGAGGCTTTGTCTAAAATAAATGTTTACAAGTGGTATAGTGATTTCCAAGCCGGCCGTGAACGTGTCGAAGACGAAGAGCGTTCTGGGCGACCATCAACCTCAACCGATGAAGCTCACGTCCAACAAATCAAAGATTTGGTGTTGAAAAACCATCGATTAACGATTAGAGGCCTTGCTGATGAAGTTGGCTTATCGAAAGGCTCAGTCAATACCATTTTGATGGATGCTTTGGGCCTCAAGCGCGTCAAATCTCGACTGGTACCGAAAACATTGATTTTTTTTGGAAAAAAGGCGTCGCGTTGAAGTGTGTGAAACAATGCTTTCCGACTACCAGAATGTCATGAAATGCATTATAACTGGCGATGAGACTTGGATCTATGCTTACGACCCCGAAACAACCGATCAATCGAGCGAATATCGTGCCAAAGGAAAGCCGAGACCAAAAAAAACAGCGCCAAAGTCGCTCAAAAATCAAGGTCATATTGACTGTTTTCTTCGATTATCGTGGTGTTGTGCTTTATGAATTCCTTCCAATCGGCCAAACAGTCAACAAGGAATATTATTAGAACGTTATGCGTCGTTTGCGTAACGCTATCCGCCTAAAAAGGCCGGAATTGTGGAAAGACAATTCTTGGTTTTTCCACCACGATAATGCACCATCCCATACCGCACTCGTAATTCGTGATCATTTCGCCAAAAACTCAACCCATATCGTTCCGCAACCACCGTATTCACCTGATCTGGCACCGTGCGACTTCTGGCTGTTCAACAAGCTCAAAAGACCGCTCCGGGGACACCGTTTTGATACGATAGAGGAGATTCAAGCCGCAGCGACGACGGAACTGAAGGCCATCCCGTAAATTGACTACAACCAGTGTTTCAAAGATTGGAAAATCCGTTGGCATAAGTGCATTGCATCGGGAGGGGATTACTTTCAAGGGGATGAAATTGATTTGGAAGAATAAATAAAGAATTTTCAAAATAAATACAATGTCACCTTATTTTTTGGACACAGTAGTATATCAGCCTTGGCTACTCTTTGACTACGTGTGAATTCTCTGAATTCCAAGTACGGCAACCTTTTTTACGTAGATGTCGAGATAGAAATGAGCCACATCGAGAAAAATTTTCGCCAATTTCGAGTTGTAGTTAGTTGTAGAGGTAACGACATTTCTTTATTTCGGTAAGATCTTTCTTACCTTTTTTTTATTTAAAAACTTATTTCAATTTAAATCAGGAAATGCTATGCTTTTAAGATTGCCAAATTCTTATTTTCTTTGAAGGTTTGTTTCCTAGAAGTACAGCCACGGCAAAGGTGGAGATGAGCTGTAGAATTCTGCGATTGATATCTCGTAATGAAATGTTGTACTAACAGGTGATATTGCTGCGCAACAATCTCAACATAACTTGCAATTCACATTCACAGTTTTAAGTCTTCATAATTCTGACATTTTCACTTGTCATATTTTCATTACATACGACGGAAGTTGGATCCGTAGTTTATTGTCGACTCCGAAGGCCTCTAAAATCTTTGTTGTGGCAGTTACACTCTTTGGACAGTAGTAAAAAGCCGCGAGAGGACGGGCCATGAAAAAATGTCAGATGTTCCTCATGGATTTGAACCCGCGGGTTCATGAAGTAACTCCAGCTAAGTAATCTAAACCTTCTTGTATAGTCAAGTCGGAAAAACGTTTTCCCTTCGTTTCCGTTTAACAAATGTTCGCGAATCAAACAGATATAGTTTTCTGAGCTCTAAATAAGTCGAAAAAAATCGGATGCTCTCTCTTGAGAATTTCCCTTAAGTCACCTGATCATCATTGTTGTTATCAATTTTTTACGACGATCGTTTCGTGCATCACCTTTTTTATTCAAACAGTACAGTCGCATGTGAACAGCAATTTTAAAAAGGCAATAGTTCAACAGTAATATAACCTTTTAGAAAAAAAACCCGACCGATGTTTTACCTACAAACTTATAAAACTGATTTTTGTGGTATAAATCACCTTCTTGACAGTTTCCGATGTTTTTGAATTAAAGGTTATTAAGAAGTCTATAAATGGAATGTCTATACTTCCAAATACATGATTCCATTGATAAGGATGAAGTCCAACCATACCATTCTCGATTTGTCGGTGAAAGAAAATTGTCCTCTTGTGTCCAAAAACTTCAAATTTTGATTTTGGACTAGATTACTAGATTTCCGCGAATCGACTATGCCAGCTGTATTTTTTCGTGGTATCATTTCGATCAGAGTTCTAATCCAGCTTTGTCCTCGTTTACTCTTATTAGCTGTTGATATATAGTTGAGTATATAGATACACCATAGTCAAATCAACGAAGGCTGGTACTAACAGCTTCCTGAAAAAGATTTGTTATCAAGGGTTAAAAGCCTCGTGTAGCTGAAGGCCCCTTTTATCGTTCTTGCTGATATCTGCTTTGAGTGTGAACGATCGAACTCTGTGAAAATATCAGAACCTCTAAGTTTATGTCGATTTGGGTCTTTCGGGTTTTTAAAGCGACGCTGATTTCGTGCACCTTTCGACTTTGATAGCACGCAAGGCATACCTCCCTTCAAACAGAGTTTCATTTCACTCTTTGTGGGAAGCTTCAAGTTAATGTTGAATTGAAGTTTCAGGCCTAACAAGCGAATGAAGAGTAGTCAGAAAAATGCCTAGCAAAATAGATGTATAAAAGTGGAGGAAAATGTATTGTCCTGAAATTTGTGGACGTGTGTGTAAAATTTCTCCCTGATAACAACTCACTGACTCAAAACCTTTGGCTGTCAGTGTCATATAATTTGTTAGTCAAATTTATTTAACCAGGTGAACAGCAGAAGTACGTAATCCAGTGATATCGCCTGTACAGGTCAAGTTGACTTCATAAAATAAATATCTGCTTTTGGTTGCTCACGAAATGAGTCAGTCGGAGCTGGAGTCAAACACCGCATTAAATTCTTTTCAGAACTCCTTTTATCTTTATGGACAAAAGCCACACTGAATGTGCATTGCCGAAAATCCACGTGCCTCGAATAATGTGGTCAAATCTGGAATTATTATTTGCATATACATATGCATATATTTATCATGATTTGTATACAAACATTACAAACAGAAAAACGCAAAAAAGTAATATTTGCGCATCGTTGACTGATTTGTCAGCAATGCAAACGCGTTTAAAAAAAAAAAAATTGAGCATGCAATGAGTATTAATTTATATTTACAAAAGGTAGGAAATATTCCAGATACATTGTGGCTTTAAAGGGGAACCATGCAGGCAAATGAGACTGTCCCATTATGGTATGATGTGGTTTCTTTTTTTAACTGAGAAATCACTCAACTACATATACGAACATCTTTAACATTTGCAGCTTATTTATACTACATAATCTTGGGTATGGAATTTGGAAATTAACCGCACAATATTTAACACTACACAGTGTTTAAAAATACTTAAGTAAAAAATATCCAAAAAACACGTTCTTTTGATGAGACCCCATTTACTTTCAACTCTCTTATATTTTTATTAATTGTTGTTACAGCACTCTGTGAAAGTTGCAAGTGACTATATATCATTTCTTTCTGACGGGTGGACAGGGGGACAACGGAACCGTGAATTCTTTAGTCAAAAGCTTACACCAAAGGAAACCATAGTAGGCCGTCATTGAAACCATGCTTTTTTTTCTTTTTCGCACTTGTCTCGAGCTACACAAACCAATTGGTTTACGAACATGAACAATTACTAAGAATAATCACCCTCTTTGGTTTAGCATAATTGTCCATTCGTTCGATGTGGCTGAGCAAGTGCAGCTTTGTCTTTGTGGGCTACATTCAGATCTTGGTACAGCTCATAGAGTTCGCGATTCTTCATTTGCGCGTCTTACAAACAGGACCGAATATTCCAATAAAAATGTTTGCTTCGAAAGTGGTCAATATATTTTCTGATATCGTCCAACAATCGGCTTTAAATAACAGAACTGACACAATCAATGTTTTTTAGAGCATTCATTACGTCTGTCGAGTAACGAGTTTTGAATCTAATTGTTTCGCCAAAGCTTGGCAAACTTTTTAATAACGCAGTGAAATTTTGTCCTAGGCGGTGGACGGATGTTTTTTTCTGTTAACTGACAACATTTTTTTTTCAAATTCACGTCCCTCATCTTCGGCCGTGGAAACGAAACGGCAGCGCATGATTATCTCACTCACTATCATGCGGCTCTACGAATAGAGTGGAATTTAATGCCTCAAAAACTTTATGCTGTCTTCTGTCACTAAAGCGGAACGAAAACCCTCGACAATTATCCATGAATGGCGCTTGCATTGCTGAAGCCGAAAAATTTTCAGTACTTGGTATTTGTATCAATAACAACCTCGGTTGGAAAGATCACATAACCGTTATCGCCAAAAATGCTGCGAAATGTTTAGGTTTCCCGAAACAGTGCAAGAAATACTTTACCCCATGCGTTCTGGCTGCCATATATAAAGCGTACATTCACCCCAAACTGGAATACAACTCCCATTTATGGGTAGGCGCTCCAAAGACCATCTTGAGCCTGCTTGATAAAATTCAAAATCGAGCGATAAAACTCATAGGGGTCAAAAATATTTCAAATTCGTAACGTCTCCTGTCCAACCATGTTTTCTCGCTTCTACCATAAGCATTGCTCCAGCGAATTAGCCAGCTGCATTCCACCATCTTATCACTTTCACCGTAACACCCGTCTCGCCAGGAATGCTCATAAGTTCACCCTCAAGCCCAACTTCAGTCGTACAGTCAAGTATAGAGACCGTTTATTAGCCGCACAACACGAATGTGGAACGCTCTACCACGCTCGGTATTTCTCACTCATTACAATCTGCAGAAATTCAAAAACAATGTGCATCAGTACTTATCCCTATATCCTCCTTGATCCCTTCCACTCGCGTTATGAACTAACATTTTAAGGGTAGTCATAACCCTTTATACGCGCGTGTTCGTTAAAAAAAAATATTATTGGTTGCCTTCATTTACTTCAAGGCCTACTTTTTTCTCTTGCTTCTCAATAACCTCGATGATTTCCGCTGGGAGCGACCGATTGAATTGATCTCGTCTCCGTTTTTCAGCACCTAGATAGATTTATTGCAGAAAGGTTCTTTCGAATAAACTTCTGCCACACGCACAATCTGTAACTCGCATGAACCTGCGTTTCTTGTCGAAATTCAGACATTATTGGAAGAGTTCGGAGACTCTATTTAACGTGCAAAATTTTGTTCTTACTAGGCATAGGATCACCCTCGTGAGAATGGGGTCCATAGTCATCGGGCAGGACTTTGTCTACCCGAATTTCATTGGATGGATCCAGAAAATCTCCACCAAATTTGAAAAACTCCGGAAGTAGAAAATCCGAGCCTGTGTCCATGTTGTTCTTAAGCTTTTCATAGTTTAGCCAACCTCTTTAAAACTAAAACTGGCTGTAGGCGAGTCTTTTAACATGAATCGATGGCGCTTTTCTCCTTTCCATCTTTCCATTCAAATAACTTCTGGAAACAACTATTATTCCCTACGCTCTGGTGACCTGGTTTCCTGCACTTTCTTTGGCAGGGCATGTGCTTCTGACTTGAAGTCAGCTGCCCATGGCCTGTCAAAAAAAAATATCAGGGTGCTGTTGCAATTGCGCGGCTCATCGATGTTTATAAATGGCTCACATGAACTAAGTAGATCGATTTTAAGTATGGAAATATCATAGTTGGGGTAAATTGGATTATAACTACATCTACATTTTTGTCACTTCATCGTCGCGCAATCTATTTTTTGTTGTAGTGTCTATTAGTAAAACAACGAACCGCAAATGATAAACAAAAGATAATTACTACCATCAAACCAGAACATTTAATAAATGAAGCAACATGTTTGCATAACCTTTGTTTTTATTGTCATACTTTTCATAAGCTTTCTCCATGGATCACAATGCAGGAAGTCTTTCTACATTTAGTTAGCGATTTCCACACGCGTCAGATTCTGGTTCGCCAATATGAAAGCTTTATGCATGTTTACATAAATCGCCTCGTCAATGATATTAGTATTCGTGAAGTAATCAACAGCCACAACGTTTGCCGTCCAACTCCAGGGGCCACCCAGCCAACTACACAGCTTTGGATTTATAATGCTAGCCCGTTCCTCGGTTGTCTGTGCCTTGCTGTTGGCATTCTACAGAAGACACATAGTTGTACATAAAAAAAAAGTCATATATCTCAAGCAGAAAACATAATATGTACAAGAATTTGTATCCATAATTGGATGTTGTTGTTGCTCAGTGTTTTCACATCAAACACAATGGGGTTAGATACAACAATCTACCCGGAATCTAGAGTGGCAATCCAAGGTGAACAAATTCAGTTAATTACGTTATATCGCGCTCATAAAAGTACGAATACAATTCTTGTTATTTTTTTTTTGCGTTTTTGACAAATACATTTTCATAACAAACAAAGCGCCACCACCGTCATCATCTATTAACAGAAATCAAAAACAAAAAAAGGGATAACAATTGGAAGGGACATACCAGTGCCTGTTCGAGCCCAAGTACAGCATTGAATATCCAGCCTTCATCCTGGACTGGCGAATCGCTCTTCCTTGCAAACAAAAGTCTCATAAAGTCCAATGATGCGGATACATTCATGTCACCCAGCGCAAAAGTCTTCCATGTGGGACAGAGTATCTCCGATTCTGTGCACAAAAGATTTGCAAAGTTAAACAACAACAGAGTGAAATCAAATTGAGTAGAAATCACGCCTTAAGCGTTGTCATCATTGTGGTGGCCCCTAGAGTGACGGGGTACCCTCTTGTCCACTTTCGAGTTGACGCTGACTTCAGCAATTGTACGAGTAAAGCTAACCACGTTGGTACGTGCAGATATGTCAATTATTGGCATAAGTGTAACAGCAGACTGTGGGCGCCGTTGGTCTTATCTTCTTGACTGAAAGTGTTTTTCTTCGAACGTTTCGTAATCAGTTCCCGGTAATAACCAGATGAGTAAGCGGCCATGAATAAAGTTTTGCTATTCTAGTGACTAAAAGTACTCACCACTGTCTGGATATGGCAACTCTTCTATAGGGTAGAGTAGCAGCAAGTGTTTGCCGGTGACTCGAATGTCATTCACTGACAGTTCGTAACATTTGGATTTTGACTTTGGCTCGTCGGTGGATGTGGTGTTGGGCTTGTAGGCGAGACTTCCGATTTCACTCTCGATTAGGCGGAGCAATTGACTATGCCGATCGGGACGCTTGTAGAAACCTTAAATAATATACAGTATACAATTATAAGCATTTAAGTCCCGATTGGCCAAAAAAAATTAAAGCAGTATTCAAAGCTTGGTCAAAAGGATCTTTGAATAAATGAGAAGAAGAAAAGGAAAAAAAACATATTCGGATGCTGATCAAAACCTGGATATCCAGAAATTGTTAAAAAGCAACTAAAACATGGGCATAAATATGACCGCTCAACTTTGTTCGCTAAAATTCTATGTCAATGCTTATTAGGTAATTTTCCAAAGTGACGACAATTTACTGAAGGGCTGTTGAATAGATGCCTTCCTTGGCTTAATTTTCAAGAGCCGCTCCCAATTAAAAAAAACATAAACATAAAATAAATAAAATAAATAAAAATAAATAAATTTACCAGAGTGGTAAATAAAAAGCCGTTTTCGAATTGCGGCAAGAAGAGCTAGATGAAGTGAGTGTGGGAATAAAAAAAACTTTCAAACAGCAAAGCTACCGTTTTAGATAGGCTGCAAGCTGAACTTTCAAAATATTGAGCTGATGTTCCTTTAAGAACACCACGAACAGATCATCTGTCAGTTTTGTTAAAACGGAAGCATGCCCGACAACTTGAATATCAGCTCTATCCGTCCCATTTACAAAAAAGGAGATCGTATGTTTGGCAACAACTTACCGACGCATATACACTTTCTTAACTTCGTTTAGAAGAATCTTTCTAGTGTCTTGTTGAACGTCTGAAGCCTTTTTGCCACACACAAATCGGTCAATGCCTATGTGGCTTCTGACCCGGAACACTGCGCAACATTCTGGAACACATCAACGAATTTCGAAGCTTTTTTAGATGCGTATATGACAGCATTTATCGCGCTGAACTATATAAAGCGATGGCCGAATTCGGGATCCCGGGGAAAGTGATCCGGTAACTTTGCAGTTTGGATCACTGTGCAAGTGGTAAGTTTCAACATGGAAGGTCAAGTCTTTCTAGCTGTTTGGAAGGTATGCGATATTGACATCATCCCAAGATTTAGCGAATACCCCATAAGAAATCGGTATTACTTCGGTTTATCTTAAATACTAGGATTAAAACTCTTAGCTCGAAGTCATGCTCTAATGTCATGTCAGCCATAATGATCCATCTAAGAGTAAAGTCGAACCCCTAGAACCAGGCTAGCGAACAGCACCCTCTGGATCAAACAAACAGTCTAATCAATTGGATGGATATACAAGGATCGTTGACCTGATAAATATGTAAATAATTAAGTTTCCAACACGGACTAGATAAGCTTCAAGAAAGTTGACTGAAATTCGAGCTAACACGAATATTTCCATGGTGCTTTGATAAGCCGTGAACTTTCTATTCTTGCGGTTTTCATGACTCAAAAAAAGAATGTGATTCGAAACACGCAACTTGGAGCTAAAGACGTCCAGTGAACTTCTATTTTCGATCAACTCTCAACGGTTTTTGTACGACAACCCTCCAAAGGGCATCGTCATCAAATGTATTCTCCTGTTTTTTTTTAAACTTAATCAAATGCAAATCTTCGGACATTTATGACAGATTAATGAACTGACATTGATCCCTAACAAAATATAAGCAAAATATGAATAAATAAAGAAACAATAAATTATGAAAAAAGTTACCAATTGGAAACGAACTGAAGTTGACAATAACCACCTCGTCGGATTTATCAACGAATCGCCTTATATCTGAAAGAACAGACGTCAATTTCGCCACAAGCATGTTTTCGTTGACAATAAAAAAATTATCACTTTCCAAATGACTTTTATTCTTTTTCAAATTCATTCTGTAATCAAAGTGAAAGGATTTAAAAACAAAAAAATTTAACATACTCAAGGAACTTTACCCAATACTGATGTCAAGGAATCGAATTCCAAATACTAGCTGCGACCAAACATCCAGATGCTGTGAGAATGCATAATCCTTGATGAGATTCGATTTTTGATTAGTACTAAAAGCACCAGATGCATGAGTACCTAGAATGAAAAATATATTAATTAAAATGAGGTCCTGTTTTTTGATTGTTTCACTTTAAAAAAGTTTTGAAAATGATGCATAAGGAGATTAAATTTGAGAAGGGAGAAGGCTTATTACAAATTTCCGTGCCAATACTAAAGATGAAGATTTTTTTTTACTTTAAGAAGTCAGAAATATTTTCTTGGTTTAAAAGCATCCGCCAGAAGCCTTCCTCCCACAACGTCAGGATAAGACAACACAACGTTATATAAGGTTTGATGAAGAGTGAATGCAAGCGCATGCGTCTTGACAGCGAAGGTTAGATGATTATCGAAAGTTAGATCAGTCATCAGTTATCGTGACCAGAGGTAACCTTTATATGAACATGAATTTAGTAATCAGAAACTGAGGAAACCCGCATATCCTTCAAGTTACAAAAAGACCAAGGTTGGTTTGTTAGGGTGAGCTTTGTTAGCTCTTCACTTAAGCTGGTTGCGTTGTGTTCTCAAATTACCTGTGTGGAGAAGATTTTGGTTAAAGTGGGGGAGTTTTAGTGGAAAGAAGGTGGGTGATGTCAGAGGGATTACTATGGATAGACCAAAGTTTCGATGTTCTTAAAGTGTGCTAAACTAAGCTATTTCAGATGCACATGTTGAGGCACAATTTCTACAAAATCTAAGAAGAGACCAACAAAAGTCAGATCGTACTGGGATTTCGCTATTTCCATATCAAAAATAGTCTGAAAAGTAGGTTGGTTCCAAGTAGAATAGGCTTGCAACATCGGCAATACAGTCCATAGTTCTAGGCGAATGTATGAGAGTTGTTTCAAAAGTACCCGACTTAACAATGAAACCGAAAATATTCGGAAAAAATATTTCTGTTCATAGTAACCATTTAGTTAAATATTTTTTTCCTGTGATGCTTAAGGCTTTTCAATGGAAATCAAAAGCAGACTTCACTTCTGCGTCGTTGGCAAACCTTATACCATCGATCTATTTTTTCAAGTATGAAAATAAAATAATCCGAAGGTTTATGTAAGCTGTCTTGATGAAACAAAACTATTTATTTTTTTTTGGACAAATTAATGAAAATAATTGTGCACCGGTTGCAAATTCGGCCGTCATGAGCTTCTCTGCATAAGGAACTTTTTTGGTCTTCTTAAGCTAATCGTTCCCGTCCAGTCCATTGCTCTGACTCTTTGAATCCGCGAAAAAACTCGGCTTAATCCTCACTCGCCACCTTATATCTGACTTTTAAAAGAAGGAGCAGACTTCCGCAGAGTTAACCTTCTTCGGTTTCTTCGACATCTTTGAGAGCAAGCCAAAAACTCAGGAAACACTTGAAAATGCAATAAAAGAGCCGCAAGAATCAACGACCGATATCATCCTCAAAAAGTAATGGGAATTTAACACTAAGATCAAAATAAACATTGAAGAGAAAATGTTGGTGAGTGTTTTAAACCGATAAACATAAACATGGTTGTGGTTTGTTGAAACTCGGATCAAGTTCTTATGTGATCCTGGATAAAGTGAAGATTTTGATCTCGTATTCGAAAAAAATATGTACGCCAATATCGTGTTAATATTGTGGAATAGAATTTTATCGTTTTCATCTGACAAATAACACCTGCGCTATAAAACACAACAAAATCAAGGACGGATTGAAATGGGTTATCAAATGTTGCATGAACTAATCGACATTAAACTAAAATGATACCATGTGCCAATGAGTTCTTATAACAAAAGTTATTCTTTTGTTTTCGAAATTTTCACTCAAAACAATCAACAAAGATCAACTCATTCTTTGATATTCAACTCGTAAATCAGAATCGCTTCTGACAGGCAAAATCCATTTCACTTTTATTTAGTCTATTTTATTCAATTCTGTATATTTTATGGCATCTCTTAAGGTAATACGATTTCAAAAAAAAAACAATGACTTCGAATTGAAATACAAAATGTAATTTTCCAGAAAACGAAACAGAGGAAAATCGCCAGTGCCAGGCGTGTCTGGATAAGAATGTTCCGCAAGGGATTGCAGAGGAAACTATTTTTGAAAAGGAACTTCAACCTCCTCTCAAAATGTGCCAAAAGGCCTAAGAAACCCTAAACTTCATAAACATGTCTTCTTCATTTCGTTCAAAAGAAAAAACATATTTTTTGAAGTAAAAAATAAAAACATTGCGCTCACCTGGAATGAAGAGACTTTTCAGCGGAACAGCAGCCACACCGCTCAACTTTCCCAACCAATTGGGTTGGATCTTCAAGCATTCAATCTCCAGCAGCTCCATATGACGGAAACTCGCTATGTAATAGTCTAAGCACTTTCCAAAGGGATACTGGGTCGGCACTGAATTCACATCGTCGCGATTCCAACCTTTTGGAAATTTCAATTTGCCAAATTTCACATTTGTGATGAATTTTCCTGTCGAATTTGTGAAATCGCTGACCTTGGCAAGCGGCTGCGTACTAAGCACGGACGGGTCATCTCGAAATAAACCAATCCATTCGGGTTTGTCGCGACAATCCGGTCCCCAGTTGATTTCCAAGAAGGAATCTTCCACAGGTTTCCCATTAAGGGAGACGGTCAAATGAACGTGACATGCTGTTTTGAGAGAAGAGCCCAATTGGAATGCAGTGCAGTCTTGACTTTAATTAGAAATATAATTAATCGTACCTTGAAGTGCGCCGATCGAGGCGACGATAGCAAGGAGCAGCGTCGCTGCTGACGTTGCCCCCTTGTATCTTTTGGACATGTGAAATAAATGGAATCTCCTTGTTGACTGTGAACTTGATATTGTGGATTAGAATTGAGAGTGCGTCTGGCAGTAAACGAAAAAGAAGTCAAAATAAAATTCAATTTGCGTACCGTAAAAGCGCGACAGTGTGATTATAGTGAGTTTATGGCATGACACTCGAAGAAGACGTTCCGCGACACACTACTGAGGATGGGGGCAGCTTTGTGACACTAGACGGCTGAAAGCCCTCCCTCATCCGTAGAGGCATTCTAATAGAGTCATTTCCTCATTAAGAGGTTCGTTTCTTATTCAGTGAAGCTCGTCACTTCTGGATTATGCCATCGGTAAGATTGAAAATTCGGTGCCTTCTCGTGACCCGGAATATGATGATATTGACACGCAATTCATTCTCACACGTGCCACCAAGTGGACTGGACTATATCGAGTTGACTTTTTAGTCGAAATTTAAAAAAAAAAAACGTTGAAAACGTTTGAGTAAAGGGTGTGCCATTAGGCATTAAATTGCATGCGTCCCTATGTGAACGTACACTGCAGGTCAAAAGTTTTGTGTGACTATAATATATACTTTCGTTTCGTCATAATTGAATTAATAAAAATAGTTTAATAAAAAATGTATAAAATCTACTAAACTCCACTCGTAGACAACTGCGGTTTCCACAGGCTACTATAAATACGTTCTAGAGCACTATTGCCATCTTTAGTGCATAAAATGTTGAGTTGAGCCTTATTCCAAGGATTGGGGTTCGCTCGAAATCTCGCTCGTGTTTTTATTTTGGACGATGAATGACAAATATCAGGCAGAATGAAGCCAGCAGCTGAGCTTAGTTGCATAAAGTGCTAGGCAAGTACGGTTTCACCGCATATTTAATTTAACAAAAGTCAATCGCAAAAAATATTTAACTAATTTATTTGATTTGCTGACGCTCTACCTTACAAGCAACTACAACTAAATAGTTGTCTGTGCTACAAGATGGTATCCTGCGATTAAATCCGTGTCTCGATTGAATGTGAGGCGCATAGACCAAACACGGAAGGAAACCCCGGAAATCGGTTTGTTGACCGAGGACAATGCAGTTGTAATATTCTTGCGAAAAAGCTTATTAAGGTGAATAATGAAAGAAGTTATCCATCATGGTAACAGTTGAAGGTTATCCGTCTACAAATGCTCATTAACAAGATGACAGGTGGATGGTATGAAAATTAATTTTAACTTACTAAATGGAATATTAAAAAAATTGCAACTGTCAAATCAACCAATCAAAACGCTCCAGCTATTTCGGACAAACGAAGGACGCAAGTCAAGCTTGTAAAAAGTTGCGTAAGGCTTATGGTGAATATGTTCTACAGAAGCGCCAGTGTCAACTATGGTTCCAAAAATGTGTAAGTTCGTAGGTCAGGAGCTCCCTCATAGGTCGATGATAGTAAAATTTAACCATTGATCGAGAGAAACCCACACGAAAGATAACATACAAATTGAACACCTATTTTTCAAAAATTAGGGACCAGGTTCATCTTGAACCCAACAAAGTTAATTTGACGAAATGAAGAAAATGGTCCCCTTTTGATGCGTCTGATGCCTAATGATTATAATCCGTGATGTTAATTGAATTGTGGAACACAGGTGGCCTTTGTCCCAACTTTAAGCGCGTAAGATGATGTAAAAAACAAAGAAAGAAACGGCTTCACAACTTTATGGCTAAATTTTTGTTCAGATGAGACTGTAAATCAGGACTGTCCTCAGTGGTTCACCGATGAAGAATGACCCTTTTTAGAACGAGTTTTTACGCTAGATACTCAGAAATCAGCACAAAACTAAATAAAATAAACCAAATGAGTTGATTTAAAGATTTTTCGTTAAATTAATTATGAATATTTATTCTTTTAGCCTAAAATTAACACCTATGATATATAAACAATTAAACAAATTAAATATTACAACTAATTACAGAATTCGTCTAATCTTGATCAATATTTACAAAAATATATTTATTATTTACAATTAAATAACTTACAATTATTTTTAGGACTTTTTAAATGTATTTTTATCAATTGCTATTCGAGCTGCTTGATTTTTGTAGCGATAAAAATGAAAAAAAATACTTTTACGACGGAATGTTATATTTCTCATACATAAACTTTTTTCCAGGTACTCTATAATTTATTTTTTAATGCTTTTTCGTTTTGATTATTAAGTGTTCGCTATTTAGTTGAGGTAGTATATTTTTTTTTTAAATATGTGAAATTTAAATGGAAAAGGGCACAGAACAAATATATTATTTCAATTTAACACTAGACTTAAGGACTAATTCAATAAATAATAATTATTACAAAAAAACAGTCTTGTGGTTGCATTTGTGTATGATTATTGGCATATATTTACGTTTAAGTACTTAAGCTTTTTATTTATTTCACTTGTGGAATGATCTGTAATCGGATCATAATGATTTAATATTATTATTGTTATTCAAAGGTTTTTTTTTAAGATGCATATTATTTTGTTTGCTTTTGTAACTGGGTAAAAATCTTTTTAGATTTATATACAATAATTATTTTTCGAGATTTATTTTACAATATTTACAAGCTTTGTGTGTTAATATACAAGAAATTTACAATATATTCGTAATTGTACTTCAATAGGCAGTTTAGGATTGTTCGAAGAAAGTAAACTATAAATAAAAAAATAAAAACATTATCCTTAAACTAATTGCAAGGAATATGCATATGAAGAGAGTGAGTCTATGAAAAATTCGAGAATGTCACACTGTAGGGCTGTAAATTGAAATTTTTGATGTCGACTTTTTAATTTCAGTCATTAGGGACGTTATCAGCTTATATCAAAGTAATTGTTAGTTTAAGAGAGGCTTTGCTTTGATGAATTTATTTATGTAAGATTAATAAGATTATAGAGTTTTTGAATAGCAACCCGACGAACACCGGTGTAAGGAAAGAGATTTGAGTTCTCAAGCATAGGCAGAAAGAAGGTCAAAATTTGAGACAATTCTAAGCAGTTTCATACCGTATTTTCTGAAACACTATTTTATTTGCAATTGCAGATAATGTCAACCAAAAAAAATTTAGCATGACGCAATGTAGGCCTGCGCCGTTGACGCATGTCGAAACAATACCTAGTAAAGATAGGCTGAGATACTTTTGTTTGAAAGTGGCGGTTGCTGGGAGAGATATAAGTCATTCAGCATGATTAGCGAGAAATATTGACGTAAGAGGTCATTGTCTTTTATCGAAACCATGTGCTATCTGAAGTTGAACAAGGGAAAAAATGCTTGCTGCTTTTTCCAATCTTAGAGGCATAAAAATGTACATTTTTTTTCAAAGATGAAAGAGCGAACCACAAAAATTATAAAGATTCTTGTCGAAATAGTTCTTTCTCATGACAGTAAAAATCTTACAGGGATTGACAATGATTGGCTAAAGGTGGGGTCATTAAACGTGCCTGAAAAATTTGAACTTAATAAATATGGAATGATAGACGTCAATTGTTCTGAAAAAGTCAATTGCTCTGTTATACCATTGGCCGGCGAGAAGAATCTTCATGTCAAAAAATTTGTATTATTCAAGCATACAAATTTTTTTTAAATGTGACTTTTATATTCTTAATTCTCATGAGTGTCAAGAACTGGGCATTCATATCATAAATCACAATTCACTTAATCCTTGCATAAATCCTCTAAGGTCCAGTTGACCGAAGAAGCTCAGCTTGGCGACCATCAACAGCGTTGATTTCCGCTAATGAATTACGCCGAAAATCAATTCAAATGTTAGAGACACATTTCAACATCCAAAACTTTCTTGTAGATTAATAATCTCGAAACCTACGTAGCCACGATGCAGCTTCTTCTAAGTCTCGATTTGTCATTTAATACTATGTTTTGGAAGCTTTTCTTACCAAGAGCAAATTGAATGAATATGAACACATAAATCCTTCAGGAAATCGTCTGAAAGATATTCCAGTTTCGTTAAAACTTCGGTAAAACAATTGAATTCGATGCCTCTATTAGACTTGTATACAAAACAAGTAAATATATTTGGCAAAGATTTTTCCGGTATTTTGAAAAATACTTAGATCCCATGTAAACAGAAGAGAAAATTCGATAACGTTAACAAGAAAGCGAAGTCTAAGCTTGGCAACGGTGTGCTTGAAAGAAGACTAAATAAGTGTTCAAAAAAATTCAGATGAACTATTACATATTCTTTACATAATTTTACAGCACACTTCAAGGTAAGGCAACATTTCGGTTCACTGTTTACTCTCTAAACAGTTTTCTGTTTATTCAATTAATGGTAACGTTTTCCAAAGGATATGCTCAATCAAAGGAGCCCAACAAATGACTTAGGTTATCAAACAAACTATAAACATCTATTCAGTTACTGCCTGTTAATTCATCATTTGTCTGAGCAATTGTGCCTTCACACCTCATTTCCTTCCTGGCACAAATCTACCCTCTTATCCACCTGTTCAGTGTGACAATTCTCTTCTAGAGATTCATTACAAAAATAAATTCCTATAGTACGCCTGCATTGTTCCCATCAACGTTCAACTGACTTGCTGTGTGAGTAGATTCACAAGTTCTGTGCGGTCCATGTTGCTCAGTGTCTGCATGTCAACGCCAAGAGCTGTAGCCACCGTTTCGATATCAAGTCCAAATGATGTTAACAACTCCAAGAACCTCATTTCTTCACCAGTCAGAGGATTTGTCAGCGTTGGACATGAGTGATTGCACTGTGGCCAGCTACACCGTTCCAAGTACCTTAGATTACACTTTTCCCGGGGACCGTCTTCATTTGATCGCTGACTTTTCGTGACTGGCCTGGCCGGTTGCTCCTTTTGGACTTGCTGCTTTCTTCGTCGTTTCTTTATACCACTGTTATTGTTGTGTTTATGACCGTTTCTCTGCTCAGCGTTGTCCTTGTCGTTCCGTCTTCGATTTTTATGTGGACGGTTCTCGTGGGTAACATTCTCGGGGACATTGCCAAATCGATTCGGATTCGGCGTGGTCGTCCTTAATCTTCGAGGACTTTTATTGTTGTTCTGATTGCGTCGGTTTTGTTGATTATGCCTACGGCGTTGTTCACGCTCTTCCTTAGTCAGCCGATGATTGCGTCTCGTCTTGTCGGTCTTCTCCGAGTGCTTATGACGTTGGTTGTGCTTCTTTTGCTTTTCCGTGGGAATAATGCTGGTTTCGGTAGCTCGACGCAGTTTATTGGCCCTCTTTCGACGGGTCGATTGTTCCCAGCAACGAAGAGCTTTTGGCAGAGAAACGTCGTCAATCTTAATGTTAACCCAGTCGCGCTTTGAGAGAACAGCGTGTCCGATGCAGGACGGAGCAAACACAGCTGAAACGTTCTCCAGAGACGAACGTAGAGCTCCTCCCATTTCATGGATGTAGTTCCATTGTTGTGGGGTCACTGGCGCTCCAACATTATCTGCCCTCATCTGTGCTTCATCGAAAAGCCATTGAAATACAAAAAGAGGAGCTAAAAAATAAAAAAATAAAAAAATAAAAAATAAAAATTCATTGTTTAAAAAAAAAACTGTGATAACTTACATTCCATGGTTGGATAAAGCCGGTAGCCAAAATAGCACCTCCACGGCTCAATGGTGTGTTGCTTTACACAAGCCTCAGGCAATTGCCCTTCCCACAGCTTCCAACCTTGCCGCACAGACTCACTGGATCCAATTGCCGCCGGAGTATATGGCTCTCTATCCAAAAACCACCCGGAATCGCTGACTCCACGAACCAAGACTTTCAAGTTCTTCTCGTGATGCAAAAAATTATTGATTCGATCCAAATTGAGCATCACACCCAAGCCTCCAGCTGAGGAGCCCACTAACAGTAATTCCGAGCCCGAAGTTCTGCCCAAACCAAGTGGGATCAGGTCCGCAATGACCTGCCGTATAATGGACGAACCCATAAAACGCCATCCATCCCTGTTATCCGCCTGGGCCTTTGTGCCAGACCACGAATCACTGCTGCAGTATGGCACCAGAACATGGTTCGCATTGTACCAAAATGGATTCTCATCCGGAAGACCCGATAGGATACCTCCAACTAGAAAGCACAAACATGGAAATTAGTACTCCGGCGAAATAGATTAACTCAGATTGAACTCACCATCTCTGGTTTCCGGCCATTGGGCGGATGTCATCAAATGCCGCAACTTCATCCATCTCGCTCGGCAAGATTTCGTATCGTAACAATGCCAGCCTCCTTCCAAGAACACAACCCACTTTTTCGCTCCAGCCGATTTGCGAAGATAGAAACCCGCTTGAGAGCCATCGTTGCAAGTCACTGTACGATTTGACAGAAATACCCGTTTCAAGGAACGGTTCTGGTCGCTGCTAGTTTGAACTTCTTCTATTTGCCGCTGAATGGAATTTGTTTCGATGAGCAGCCGCTGTTTCGTTATGTTTGTGATTGCTGTATTGGATGAAGCAAACGCACGGCATTCGACTTGGTTTATGCTCGAGATTATAACAGATAAAATTAAACATACGCATGTGGTTGTTGTCGATGATATTTTTATCTGAAAAGGGAAACGAAGATATTTGTTTTAAATATTATTTGAAAAAGAAAGATATTAACAAAGGAAAAATAATGTTATTGGGCATGTTTAAAATAATCGAAGCAATCTGCAGACGTCCTGAAAGGGACATTTATGATGTACACAGAAAAGCGATCGTGCTGATTGCATTGGACCTCAAATTTCAAATTGTGAAGATAAAGAAGATGTGGTATGACTTCGAGTTGACTTTTGTATCAAGCTCGAAGCTGAGCTCATGGTAAAGAAATACATATTCCGATCGTTCCATATTGCACACTACTGGTCAATCCCATAATCTCGAGAAATGATCGGCTCTAACAACCACCTCACTCCTGCGCATAAAAGCCGGTGGCTCAATGTGTTGGCTTGTGCCAACAATTCAACAGCGGTTGAAATGACAACTATGTTGATGTGGAAGAGTAATGGGAAATTGGTTCCAAGGAATCGGCGCGGCAGAAGTGATCATGGTAGTCGTATGGACAATATCAAATTCCATACGTTTGTGTTTTTAAACTTCTCTTTTTTTTCTATTTTAACGAGGTTAAGTTTGAAAATTTTTATGTATGAGGTAATCTCCGAAACTTCTCATCCAATTTCAAAAACTCTTTAACCAGTATTTCGAATGGGCCTTCAGGATGAGCAAAGGCATTATATTATCCCGTTAAAAAAAAAAGCGCGAATAATTATGTAACTTAAGAAAGATCAAGCGATTGCATTTTTTGTGAATGCTGTTTTAACGGTTATAGGTATTTAACTTGTGTCTATAGAAAAGTTTAAGAACTCAACAACTTTTATTTAAAAGTTCGCGAAGACATATTTTTATATTTTCATGTCAATACTCAAATTGTTAAAATATGATTAAACCCGTATTTAAAATTAAGTTCAATCTGTCTGCGTTATTAAAGTAGAAAAATGGTCAATTCGTTTCGAATAAATTTTGCTTATCGATTATATCGAAATTCTATTGAGATAAAAATTGCCTTTTACACAACTTTGTTTGGACAAAGAGTACTCTTTGGTGACAGAGGATGGCTGTTCTTCTACATAAAATCTACGCGAATGAAGTCGAGGGGGACTACTAGTCTCTTTTGAAAACAATGTGCAGAATGTCCCATTGCACAAATCATTCACCGCAGCAATTACACGCTGGAATGCGCCCAAGAATTTTTTGTTTGCCTTAAAAGAAATAAATAAAAGTGTTAAAAACAATTCTTCCACCTTCCCCTTGCCAAGTATCTATATACATATGTATTTCTATATGTAGATACAATTCTCTTACAAAATAGCAACATCTCTAAAACAACATTAAAACATTCATCAGCGATGCTTACTCCTAGTTTTCAATTTTTTTTTTTTTTTGGATAAACTATGCTTGCTTGACTTAGAAAAAAAGAAGTATCTATCTAGCTAAAGAGTTTGCCGCGGGTAACAAGCCGCAATTACACACAGAATTAGAGAACAGAGTGCATAGTCGCATGACAAGGGCCTTTGCTGCGTCAATCTCAGCCTCAACCTCGACCATCACCATCATCATCGCGTGCCGCCAGGCGCTATAAAGGGAATCAAATACCAGAAAGAAAAAAATAAAAAAAAAAACAAAAAAAAAACCGAAAACATACTTCGTACTTACGCGTAACAAACATCTAGATACTTGTATCAATTGGTGAGGTGTATTTGAAACAAACAAACACACACATTTTATTTGGCTCACACTATGACAAGAGAAAACGAGAAAACGTGCAGCGCGACAGACATTCGTACAATAATTCTAAATTCCATTGCTTTGATTTGTGCCTGATGCCGACGGTAAGTACGCGCGGCGTCATTAGACTGGCATCACCTCGCAACGATATAGGACGGAACCAGCTAAACAAGCTTCCACTCTCGCCATCCCATTCACCCCTCTCGAATGCCTCGCTAGACGCGCTTAAGAGCGAATCTCACTTAATTGTATCAATTAATTAAAACAGTGCCACATAAAACTGTTCACTTATTGTCATTTGCCAAGGATCATCAGGAGATTGATCTCGGGTACAAGTGATCGCGGTCGGTTTAAGCGAGCCGACAAGCACTAGCGGCTTGTGGAGGGTCAAAGAAGATTGCGCCGCGACGTACCATGGAGGCAGCACGCGTATCAGCGGTTCTCTTTGGCCTCTCACCAACCATCTAGCTCTCTTCGGGAAATCTGTTTTGGATCTTTGTGAATGAATCTGCATTTCCTCAAGATGCCCCACCTTAAGCGGGCCACTGACAATTGCATTTTAAATGGCCTGCATCCGCTTTTGGATGGACTGATGGCGGCATCGACGGAATGCCACAGGGTGGAGTGCGCATTGTTATTATGTTAAATTGTAATTAATATTTTTCTTTTAAATTACACATTGTATCGGTGTCTCCCTAGAGAATATGTTTATCGCTTTCTGCGTGTAGTTTTTTTTTCTTTCTTGTTTTTCAAGTCTTGAACGAACGTAAACACACTGTTTTGGCGGAAACGCTTTGATCAGAATGCGAGCAAAGAGCTCTGCGATAAGATCAAAGGGATTCACCGCGCCGCCAGAGGAACAGATACAAAAAAAAAAAAAACAAAAAATACCAAACTCAACGGCACACATATATGTAACAGCAACAAAAACAACAACAATAGTAATAATGCAAACAACAACAAGATCACAACAAACACCGCCAACACCAAGAAACCGATCATCATTACGACACAACGACGCGGTGATCATGATGATGATGATGACGATGTCGGACGTTGGAGCGTTTTAATCAGATTCACTACCACAACGATGCAACAGCTGGATAGACCGAAAACTGTAGATACGAACAAGGTGAAGAAGAAGAGCGAGAACCGTCCTCGACCTGGCAAAAAGCTCTTGATGACCATCATTCGACTTGTTTGAGGTTTGGCTCGATGATGCAGCGTGCGATAACACACAACCTTGTTGCCGAATGCAACAAAAGAGAGCGAAAGAGATCTGAAGCTGATCTATTTTGAAAGCATTGTAGGTTGAGTGTGATGAAGATTCCGCACGGAGGAGACCATATTTCTGACGTGTTTTTTACGTATTCCTCTTTGAAGGCGCGCGGCTGGCTTTTGGCGGCACCACAAACATTTGTGCCCTGATAACGCGTATCGCTAACGCATCATACATCTGGCGGGATGTTACCACGTGTTCGGCATACCAAGAGCTCGCCTGGAATATGAAGGTGGTACGGACTATAGTTTGAACGTGTTCTGAATATATAGAGTGGGTCATCTGTTGGTTTATTTTGTTGTGTTGTTATTTTGAAACTGATCTCGGAAATATACGCTGTGTCCAAGCTTTGCAGAATAAACTGATGTGCGAGAGATAAACCACTGGACTAACCTGACTTACCTGAGGCATCAGGTTCATATTCATATCTGGACATGATGAGTCGGATAAGTTTTTTTTTCTAGGAGTTTTCCATTTAACTTCTTACTATGCGGACACAATGAATCCGAATGGTGGTCTAGTCGTGAGTGATAATCCGAACATAATTGAGCAAGACTCAGTGTATTTTGAGAGCCTAAATAATTAGTCTTAGTTAAATTGTTGGGCACGAATAGTTCCGGAAATAATCAAAGAAGACTTTGCTAACCCTTGAGGCATTTAACGTCGGACCAAGGTAAATTTTATTCGGCCCTGAGGGGAAAAGTTGGGCGAAACTTATTCAGTACTGCAAACTCCTCAGCAATATTCATAGGAGACATAAAAATGCATCATTTCATGACCCAATTCGTAAAATAACTGAGGGAAATGAGCTAAATTCGCGCAAAAATATTTGTAAATATTTGTTAGGCTCAATTCTATCTCATATGTGGCAGGTTTAAAAGCAAAAATGTTTTAAAAATGACATAGCAACGTCCCCACTTTGCCCAAGTGCTACTGTTTGGCTCGCCATCAACAGTTCCGCGCACACCACAAGGGGCTTATAAATTTGTTTCATGAACTTCCCCACGAAAACTGATCAGTGACTTTTGTGACGTTCCGAACTCACCGAGGTGCATGGATTTTTTTCTGTAGTGTGCCTCAAGATTACAAAAATTATTGAATAAACCTTAAAACTTAACATTATCCTTTTTGACACTTAATGATCATCGATGTCATCATTTCATCTGTTGAGGTTTTGCCATCGGTGGACATCCTGTGTTTTCCAATTAAATCCTAGTCATCTGAAGAAAATTTTCTTCATTCAGTGTGCCAGCAAGACTATTTCCTGGTCTTGATCAAACACTTCCATTTCTTGAATTTAATGATTTGTTCAAGGGAATACCTGGCGGTGTCCTCAGTGAGTAGGGAAAAAGAAGCCTCAAAGGTGGATTTCTTTTTTGTTCGCCACAATATCAAGATCAAATAATATGCCGCTAATAATAGCGACGTTCGCATTCGATAGATATGCGTGGAATTATAACCGTTGAAGTCTATGATGATTGGAGGATGAGGACGACGATGGTACTGGGAATCTGTTTAAAGAATTCATTCACTTTCAGCCGATAACGATCAGCAGTGACCCGGTCAGTCAAACGTCCAAACGTTAGGGTGGTTATTTAAATCCAATAAATCTACATACCGGCACTTTTTATTTGACCAGTCGTTCATCATCGACGTGCCTATGTTTGTACCGATCGCTGACGATCGATTGAAGATCGCAGCTCAGCTGCTGCAATAAAAACTTCAAATCAGTTTGGATAAGTGACAAGCAATTGGTGACCGAGAAAATGACGCATGAGTGACGTGTGTCTATACGGACAACAGCAACACTCCATCGATCACGATTGATCGTCGTCATGCCTTATCCGATGACGAACAGACATGTTGTGCCGATCATGACGATGATAATCAGAATGTGTATGAATGCGGCACAACTTAGCGCTTAGCTAAGCGTTTAGCGCGCGTCTCCGACGAGTTGAGTAAACAATAATATTTCAACGACCTTAAATAAAGAGATGGAGTACACGCGGCAGCCTCAAAGGCCCCTAGGAGCGCTAATAATCATAATAATACTCTCTTGGAGATAATCATTGATTGTGTGGCGCACAGAGCGTACTACAGCGCGCACAGAGTAGCGTGTGTTTTGTGTGTTTGGAGGAGATATTAGGCGCCAAAGGGGCGTTTTACTTTGTGTTGTATTTTGTGGGAACGGAAAAGAAAAACCGAGAGACGAGAACATTGGAGCTCTGTAGCTCCTCCGGGGAAAGCGCCATCGAATAAAATTTCTTAATTACCTTCCCCCCGGTTGGTCTGGCGGACGTTTGGCATGGCACGCCGAATGGCGACGGATTTTCACGCTCGTTCGCATTGATTTAAACGGAAAACTAATATTAGGCGAGATATGATTGTGGGCTGCTGGTTGCTTTGGCTAAACTGCTGGCAATTGGGTCTGCTGTTGTCCCGTTTGATGGTTCAACAGAGTGCCGCAGAGGACGTCGCATTCGCTTCGACTCGTTGCAGACCTCCATCTATGGACGCGCTGGCTGGCGGACTCCATAATTTCTTGGATTTTACTGTGTCGCTGTGTGTGGAAATTAAATTGTCACCTGAAATTAATTGGTGGTGTGCCGCCATTTGATGTACATACATACAAATTCAGTTTTTTCTGTGCCTGAGGCTGTGTGTGCTTGTGTTCGGCTAGCAAGTGCAATGTAAAACTGACATTTTGACGTTAGCTGGCGCCCAAGGGGTGGCGGTTGTGGTGGCGGCAAATAAGTGTTTTTAGTTCTAGGCGTGCTTTTTGATTGACTTGACAGGTTTTTGGCATAATTAACGTAGATTAGGTTGATGCTTTTTGGATTGACATTGGAATTTGGGCCGCAAATGGTTTGATGGTGTGACTGTAAATTTTAATTGGAATGTTTTAAGTGGATATGGAGCCAGTGTCGTAGACGGCCTATCAAACAGACGCCGCAGTCGATTCAAATGGGGCCACAAGAATCTTTTAAGTTTTTGTTTTCTACTGAGATTTTGTTTTGGAAAATAATTATTGTAGTAATTGAGTCGTGAAAAAAAAATAATTTCCATGTTAGGCAATCCAGGATTAGGAACAGTATGCAGGGACAATCCCTAAAATGGCTGGATTGTGTCAATTGTTTGTCGGAACGTTATGAGCTGCGATTGAACGTTTGCTTCCAATGATTTGGAGTATAAACTTTGTTTGTACAGGAAGTCAGTCTGCACTTGATCGCTTGGGTGAACAGATATCTTTGGTGAGTAGATAGCGGTTACTTTCAGCTTAGACTTTTTGAAAATTTGTATCTCCCGTGTTATCTATTTTGATTTAGATTTCAGTGAAAACTGAAGCGTGTTGCCGGCCTTGTTTTTGATCAGCTTTTCTATCGGAAATGTTTCGAGACAATGAAACACTGCTTGTCTTTATATTGGCCTCTGGTGTTAAGAAAAAAATATGAATATCAAATATTAACTAACAGGGTTAATGAAAAAGCGGCTTCGTCCAAGCGGGCTGCAATGCGTCGACGGTTTTTGTCTGTATCTGTATCTCCAATGCAACACGAACAGATATACAGAAGGTTGCTGGAACCTTAGAGCCAGCTTCCGTTCAGAAGATTGTGCGAGTCGGCCCTTTGCCGATAGGTTGTGTTAAGTAAAATATTTATCCCTCTTTGAGGACACGCTAGGTGACTGAACCAGAGAAAAAAGGCTTGTTAATGTAGAATCTTCGGTGATGTAGCAGGCGTCACCTGTTTCTTCTCTGATAGACGCAATCTTTGCTCAAGTTTAACCTGAAATAAACAAGCTGGGAATTTCTTCTAACTTTGACACATCAGGAAATGTTTGTCACTTGTCACTAATCAAAAAGAATAATTCTTCCGATAAATCGATTAAATGCGACCTCAGATTCCTGTTAAATTATTAACCATCCAACCTACGAGTACATTCATGCCGCTGCCTCCACACCCCTTAACATCAGACATCGCTACTGGCGTCGCCACCGTAGTGAGCCTCTTGAGGGAATTCATGGCATTTTTGAGATATCTATCAATGAGAGATCTTTCACTTTGCTGTCACATCCAAAGCATGAGTAATTACACAGCTTCACTATGCACACTACCAACTTGTCTGTTGCGCCGCCGAGCCGAGCCGCCATCATTACACCGATAGCGTATGAAGTTGTCTTATTAACAAGTGACAGCAGTCGTCAGTTGTTGTTTGTTGATTGTGCCGCCATGTTTGTCGGCAAATAATTAGATGTTGGTTATGTTTTCCTTTCATTCTTTGCTCGGTGACAAACGTGTCGTCTGTTTACAGTAATTCGAAAGGAATCATCACAACAACAAAAACAACGTACTTGGTATGGCGCCCCCTGTCGATGACTGAAGTAAACTTATTTCCCAAAACCAGCGGCCATAGGCAACAAAAGCAAAGAAAAGCAAACCAACACCAACACAATTCCTCTGACAACTTGAAGCCAAAAGAAAACGTTAAAACACAAGCACCGACGAGCAAGGCGGCGCGCGATCAGTACAACGGCGCGGTGACCACGGAAAAGAGGCCACAAGAGAATAAGAGATGTCCATGCACACACAATAATTATATCATGATTGGACTGACGGATGCCATGTCGGTGAAACACTTTGAGGAATCCGGTAATTTATTGATGATCGCTATGATCAAAAGAATGCAACCGGAGCGTGCGTGCCGCAAGTTACCAGTCTCGAGTGCGACGGACGGTCTGTTCGACCGACCGACTTGTGCGCCTGCGCCGCGCCACGACCAGCCATGCCACCACACCGTTGGACGAGTTGTGCTACCTCCGCGTCTGCCTCTGGATCAAAATGCTCATTCGTGAGCAACTTTTTTCTGTTTGTTGTGCTGTGGTGGTTCTGGTGGAAACAACGGCACCAATAATAATAATAACACAGGAACTAACCTGGTGCGGTAGCAAAAAGGTTGCAGCGGCACAGTGGTTTGGAAAAGGAAACATTTGAAGCAGCCAAGGAAACTTCATTCCCGGGACGATAAAATGCCGTTTGCCGCATTTCCTATTGTGCGTATGGCATGGAGCGTTCCTGGCAGCACTAATGATGACGACGATTATGATGATGGGCAGTGCAACAACACACCGCATCATGCCAAATGTTTTGAACTTGACGTGTGATGATGAGAATGACGGTAACGAGGCAAATGCCGCAAGATCTGATGAACCAGCAAAGGATGTGTCCTGGGAGTGTGCTTGGCAGAGGAGTATCACTCTTCAGATCAACACACTTCATAATTGTAATTCAAGCGAATTGAATTTGATCGTGTTGTCGTCGTCATGTGCCTCACTGACGAGACAAGCTGAGAGTGCGTCCAGATACACCGAAGGCTCAGTCAAATAGATCGCACTATGCACACGCACAAGGGATGCGGAAGTAGTTTGTCGTGGCGGACGCGACACAAGAAGTTTTCATAATCACTAAAGAAGTTCCAGAAGTGACGTTTGACGTTTTGAGCGAGCAAAGCGTATCTAGAGACGATGGAAGTGACAGAAGTTACTTTGTATTCATAAGTATAGTGAGACAGTAAAAAAAATCTTATCTGTGAGGTCAATACTGAACTCAAGATAAAAATTGGTAAGTACTTGGTGCTTTTTTGCATTACTTTGCGAATGTGTTTTAAAAACTTCTGGTTTTGGATTTCAGACCATTAAATGAGCATTTATGCTGTAAGGAGTTTTGCACTGTCTTTTTTTATATCAATAATTTCTCCCTCTTTAAACAACACATTTTGTCAAAAAGCGAGATCATGCTCAGTCGGCAAGTCAATGTCGAGAAAAAGTTTCAAAACTTCGAAGGAATTTGGAAGTATTCCTCAATAACGCCTGAAGCTTTGAAAGCTCAATATCAAGAGATTCGCGACAAAGTGATTTTCGGAAAGTGTCTCGAAGAAGATAATAAAAGAAATCCAAGCCCAACTTCCATGTTCACCAAACATTGCTCGGTTCTGATCGATCGAAGGCACGGAAAAGTCGAAAGCCCCAGAGGAAGTTGCTATAAAGAAAGAAAAAAAATGTTGGCTAGCGACAAATATGAAGCGCGAATTAATTCTAGCCCCCGAAAATTGGAAAGCTAGCGGTGATTCGATCGACTCATGAAACCTGATAAAAAAACACCTTTTCACGGTTTTTCAAAACTTCATTGCGATTGAACTACGATCGTTTCTATAAATTTAGCGGCTTCATATCAATGAAACCTCAATCGCTCTATTGAGCCCTTTAAAGCTAAAAGTAAATTTATGTTGATGAAATTTATTCTCAAATAATATAAGTGATCGATGCTGATCTTTTGTGTGCGGCCTTTATTCCGCCTTAATTACAAACAACTCATTCCGGAAAGGATTACGGTCTTAAATCAATCTTTCCACTTACAGTATAGCCATAAGTACCATAGTAGATTTTTATTGAAAAAGAACAAAAAAAAAACTCCTTACCACATGATCCCCTCGATCACTGATCAGAAAAATAAAATGAAACAACAGAAATTAAAAAAAAAAAAACATCAACAACTTCTCAAGCTGAAAGAATCGCTAATTTGTCGGCGAAAAAGGTTGTATCACTCCCCAATGATACCGCCGTACACCGCTGCCGTGCACAGTAGTTCTGAGTTCTGAGTACGTATCGTGCCACATAATCGCGTTGAGGGTCCTGCGGCTACTGTGGCTGTTGTTTTTGTTACACGCCCCTCTTCTTCGTTTTCATGTTTATTGCCTGTTGTTTCCATTAGGCAAGCATCACTACTCCGCCTGCTACCACCTGAACAACATCCACAGAATCATATTAGATTCATTCTGGGATCCTATCTCCTTCTTGATTTTATCGTTTCTCCTGTATTCTTTAACAAATAGGCCAGCAGTGTAAAAGAGACCCAAATAAAAATGAAAAAGACAAAAAGGAACAAAATGAAAAAAAACATACTTGTACTTCATCCAACTTCAAGTCCAGCCGACCAAAGTGGATCAATGGATGCCGACATCATTCAGAGGTACAAATGCTCTCAAATGAGCCGAAAAGTGAGTTAACTTGGCTCGGAATACCCCCGCTACTGATCGTAGCAGCACGGCTGTGGTAACAGCCAACCACCGCCGCCGCCACAAGGCTTTGTAGTGACCGCAGGGCTTCAGAAAATAAAAAAATGAAAAAAAAACCGAGACGAAAAATAATAATAAGAAAATGAAATAAAACTTGAAACACAAAAACCAAAATCGGCATCATGCATCGTGCACCTGTTCGGCTTCCAGTTCAGGCGGAGATAATTCCTGGTCTGATTACTGCTGGGCTGCTCCTTGTCTTGACTGCTTCGCGCGATCTTCAGATGCAGTTTCGCTTACGCCGGCCAACGGCTATTTTGGCTTCTGTTCTTCGTCTGCTTGTTGTTGTGTTTTCGGATCCCATTGCAATTTTTTTTTTGGGCTTCCTCTTTTGACATGGTATTTTGGTTTTGCTGTTCGTTTTTTGTCCTGGTGCCGAAAGACACTTGGACGATGTTGTTTCTCGGTCGGTCTTTTGGGCAACAGATCTGGAGGTGTATTTCGGAAGCTGTGTGCGCAACGTGCAACAATGTGACACATTTTTGTGAGAATGGAATGCAGAGGGCATCTCTGGGGGAGAACTTCCGTTTGGTGTTTGGAAAGAACAAAGGCTACTCGGGTCGCTGTGTGTTATTTCATTATTTTATTACGGACGTCAAATTCTTCAGTAGAAAACTATAAATGTTCTATATCACAGGCAATTTCTGCTGTTGCAGAATAAATTGAATTTGTTATGAGCAAATATCCTTTTCCAGAGGGCTTCAATTCAAAAAAAAAATTGTTTATACATTACTAGGTACTAGGCTAAGCTTAATGTAAGATCTTCTTTTCAAACACAAATTTAATTCTTATTTCGGCAACTCATCTGAGAGCCAAGACCTTGAGCTTCTTTAATACAGTGTCTCCGGCGGCAGATTTATGCTCTGAAATGCTCATATTTCAAAGAGATACAAAGGGTATGAGATGAAATTAATATCATTCGAATTACTAAACGTCAGTAACTCACAATGCGGCAGCGGTCAGGAGAGCCTTTGTAATTGACCATTCTTTAATTAGAGCACACTGAAAACTTTGCTCAAATTAATATAGTCGGCGATGGAGATTCGGTCATGTGTGCAAAATGTTGGACGAAAACATCTCTCACATGATATCAACTAACACCAAAAACAATCAGGGGATGGAACAAATCCTTCTCAAACAAAATTGCTCATAAAATTTTAAAGAAAGAACTCAAAGTTAAATCCTTTAAGTTTTGAATTCTTGTTTTTTTAGAAAATTCCAAAAAACAAGATGTAAATGTTTACAGTGAAAATTATAGATGCATGATCACCGATTTGTTCCTACACAAATTTGCGAGTACATTCATTTTACTCGGCACACGCGTAGTTTTAGGAAGATAATATGACGCCGCATTAAGGAAGAGCTTGGGGATGTTCCGTAACCTCTGAGGTCGCCGGAAGTTAGTGAATAAAGTCTATGCTAAACACCTGTGAAATGTCAGGGAACCAAAGGAAAATATAATTTCAAGACATCCAACTAAGCATGCGAACCGTTTTCATCAGTATGCGCAGCTCAATTTCAAATTTGTTTATGACAAACTTCGTTCTATTCTTTTTTGGAAAAACAAATTCGTCAACGGACACCATGTCCTTCAGTTCAGAATCTCGAAGAAACTATGCTTAACTTACTTCCGGAACTCATAAACATAATATCAAAATAGCAGAGGTCCCTAAATGTAGCCATATGTAATACCATTAAAAACTTCGAGACACTGAAGATTTGCACCCTTTAACTAATAATTGTTTCCTTCCCCTAAAGTGCGATGGTTTTTTCACAGATTGCTACATCACACTGTTGTCAGAACAAAGACCTTGTTTTTTAGGATGTAAACGTAGAACGCTGACACAGCTTAAGTGGACTTTAAGACTTTTATTGTGTGTCGACCACACTTAAAAAAGTGCATTGGATTCGATAACTAGATAAAAATAAAGGTTTTCTTTACGAATTGAACCCGGTACTCTAAATTAATCCAGTTGAAAACCAGGCTCTTAACAAAGTGTTCCAACAGACTCTCGTGACGTATTTCGAATCAGCCAACGTTTATTTTTTTTTTTATTTATTAGCATTTCGAAGTGCAGTTAATGAATTGGAATTAGAAAAAGGCTTGAGTTATCATTTGCAAAACATTATAGCATTTGAATCTGGTAATATATTATTTTATTCTTCTTTTTTGACGCAAAATGTTCACAAAATATTTTGCCAGGTAGTTTTTCGTCAATCTACACTTCCTGGACATTATCTTTTACAACTCTATTTTCCTAAGTGCACTTCCTTCGAGTACTGATAATGTGGTATCGAATGAAGGCGTAAATGCCTTAAATTTTATGACACTCGCCCATTCAATTAAGCCATCTGCTTTAGGGTACTTAATACATTACCTACTTTTCAAAGAGACCCAAACTCTCTCTCTTTCTCTCTCTCTATCTCACACTTTAGAATTCTTTTCAAATTGATCAGAGCTCATCGTGAATTTTACGACTTAACAGGTAAATCTGCATACGCATGTACTCGAATAAAAATTTCCACAAGAAGGACTTGATTCTTACACCTCCTTGAACCTTCAACGCACGCGCATAAAATATTCTGTGTCCTCGTTTCTTTTGTCGGCATCGTTTCATCTTTATTATCTTTTAAGAACCTCGATTTTATCAGAGCTCTGAAAAAGGAGTGATGCATCTTCAGATAGGTCAACTCAAGTGAAAGATATATTAATACAAAGAAAAAAAACCCAAACTCGCGCGGTTTCACTTGAAAGGGGTACAATCCTTTTTGCATTTGTGAAGAAACACTCTACTGCAAGGCAGAGTCCACTAGTTTATTGGCCACGCAAAAATATCAAAAAGCCGAAAAGTCGTAAAATGTTTTCCGATGGTTAGCTTTGCTTTTTTTTTTTATTTATATTTTTGTTTATTCCATTGAATGGAACGCGGTCGGTGAAATCAAATAAAACTACAGAAAACGAGATACATTTATGCGATCATCGATTGAACCAGGCGCGCACTAAGTCAGCATTGCTGCTGAAGATCTTCGGTCCTTATATATAACAAAAAAAACGATACAACCACAACATCCAACGAACAAGAATCCACTTGACTTTATTTAAATGGCGCCCTTTATCCTTTTGTCGGTGGCGGCGGCACTTTGTGTTAATTCACCTCGTTTGTTTCCCGTTGCCGGTGCCGCACCATGGCCTGGTGAAATTGCAATTTTATGTGCCCATTATGCGTGCCAACATACGTACACCATACTTCTTGCTGAACTGTAAAGAAGGTGAAAAATACCGCGAAGGTAAAGATTGGGCCCACCGATAGGTGGATAGGTATTTGTTTTCAAACAAGCCGACCACTGCAACCGAACCCTGGGCTTGTAGATACTGGTGTTCGCCTTGTGGAAAATTCTGGAAGTAATACCAACTTTGGTTTTGGTAGTGTTATCAGGAACACTGATGGTTTGAATAAGGCTTAAATAAATTTTGTTTTACAAAAAAGACATTGAAGACAGAATGGAAGCTAGTTCAAGGACATACGGTTAAGATAGTGGTTGAGCATCTACAGTTTAAGATTTTGTTCTTGGAATAAGGATTGTGTAGTTCTCGAACAAACTATGATAGTTCATAAAATAGAACTGGTTCACAATATTATTTTATTTTGACTCATCTAGATCAACGTTTACCGGATTTGATACTCTTCTTGGAATAAGGATTGCTTAGATCGCCAATGAACTAACTTTAAAAAAAAGGACTCCGACAAGGGAAGTTCTAAGTACAATACTACTTAGAAGGATGCCAAGCAGTGGATATCATAGGCCCCGTTCCAGCAAGCCTTTGCTAGACTGGTGTACTGCTCTGCTACGGGGAAATTTCTCTTGAACGCATTTGGAGTAACAGATAATATGACGTCACGTTTACCAGCAAAAAATGGGGCTTAACAGCTTTCCTTGCGTAGCGAAGAATTCTTTGCTAAATTTCCCGCAAATATCACTTAAATTTCCCCGTAGCGAATCGCTTCCCTTCGCTACCTTTCGCTACGGGAAGAACTGTCATCTCAGTACGTTTTTCGCGTAGGTGATCTGCGCAACGGCGTGCTGGAACGGGGCCAGAGATAATGCGATCTCAAAATCTGTGCACTATGAACTAGAAAAACGAAATGGAGAAGTCCCATAAAAACGCATTACAACTTGGTAGGGGTGAGGAAACGGGACCAAGCTGCGTATTTATTTATTTCATTCCAAGTTTCAAAATTCTGGAATCTTTTGATTCTGTGAGCAGAAATGCGTTTCTCCTCGCCAAGTCTCCCAGCGGAAATTCTATACGACTTATCAACTGACTATATAAGTGCTACTACTATTACATGTGCCAATAATTAAAAATATAAGTCAGAAAGTCACCCTAAACCATAAAAGGCCAAGTATATCCTTATATACGATAGTTATGCTTGAAGGCCCCCTAAACTTTGAGTTAAATGAGAACAGCATATTTGTGTACAAAGTTATACGAATGGTGGCGTTTAATCACAAAGACTTCGATTTTTTCCTAGTGGCTAGTTTTTGTGAATAGGATTTTTTGTTTCACCTGTATTCTTCAACCAATAGGCCAGCAGTGTAAGAAAGACCCAAATAGAAATGAAAAAGTTCCTGTATGTCTTTACTTGTATAGTACTTCATCCAATTTCAAGTCCAGCCGACCAAAGTGGATCAATGGATGCCGACATCATTCAGAGGTACAAATGCTCTCAAATGAGCATTTACCAATAATCTTGGGAAAACATTAAGCTTAAGAAATTGATGATTTTTGAATGATTCGCCGTTAACTTAATGTAATGAAGTTCTTAATTTATTCTTAGGGTACATCAGTTAATTAGTATGACGCAAATACTTTTAAGAGCGGGTGCATTTGGTGACAGGGCAACAAGCCTCTGTTAAATATGTAGGTGTCTGTCTTACGTTCAACAAAATAGAAAACAAATTTGGTGGTTTTCTCCGTTTTACTTAAATAATTTTAAAAGTGAACAAACAAAGTTGATCATCACATTAAAAAGAGCAGCATAACGTTTCAATAAATTTAAGAAGAAATTTATTTTGCAATCGTTTAAAATCAGAATAGAAAATTGAACCCCCTTAATTTATAATTTTTGACCAAAACAGATTGACTATTTTTTCTATTTTGAGAAGGTGAATATGAAAAAAATGAAAACTAATAAACTATATAAATAAAAAATAACTTAACATTAAGAAAATAATTGTATTCGTGATTCTAATATAAAAAAAACAATAAAAATCATTAAATAAGAAATATATAAATGAAGAAAATTAAATAATGTGAACGCATGAAAGATGATAGACCTACACATACAGTGATTCATGGATGTGACAGGACAGCTGACATAATTGATCCTTGGATTACACCATATTCGATTTTATCGAGGAACTCCTATCGAAGGCGTAAGGTTTTCGATATTTCTAGATTCGAGAAAATCAACATCTTGATATTTACATAGTTTGTTCAGACTTAGAGCTTTTAAGCTGAAGGATCCGTAGGCACGTCCTATCTATAAATTGGTGCTCTTTGGATCGATCTTCAAAGAAGTAGACAGTTGAATAACTTTTTTTTAAACATGGAATATAAATAAAAAGGCAGGTCACAATCATATTCCATTGTTAACTATGAGTCTAGCGGTGGCTGCCTTCTTACAGAAATTACACAAATTTAGCTTTAATAAGACAAGCCAATGCTCGACACTAAGAGCAATGAAAAAACGATTCTAAAAGTAAATTGTACATTAAATACGAGCAAATACGAGTATGTATGTTATCTTTGCAACATTTTAATGTAGTGGGTTGTTAGTAAACCAATATAGACAAATCAAGTAGTGCAATTATTCACCCCATGCGGAACGTCAACGTTTATATGGAGAGCAAAATATAGTTGGGAGTTAATTACCACGATTTGTCTGCGGCTAGACTTATGTATTAATTTTAATTTGAAAAAGACAATATTTGCGCCTTTCGTGAATGTGCTTCAAAGCCTCTGTCACACAAATGTTCCCTTTTCTAAAACTAGATTCCAGATGTAATAGAAGTGTTTCTCCCTCGATGTAGAGCGTTGCAATGGGCCTGTACCCTTCTAATAATTGGAACTATTTTTCATAATTTCTATCTTAGACGCGCAAAGGGGTCAGGGACTTCTTACATTACTAATTTGCATCTGCTGGATGTAAGAGATTTCTTTGGGTAACTAAGATCAATTTCCAAGATCTTTCTTCGCATATTATTTTTAATTTGAAACCATACAGAGAACCAGGAGGATTAGGAGAAGAATTGAATGTACACATTTTGATTTCGTTTGCTCACTAATTGGGACCCAAAGACGGATAGAGAGTTTGATTTCTATTTATTTGCATTTGCTTAGTTCGCAGTATTAATTTCAGCATGTGCAGTTATTGGGTTTTTATTACCAATTCAAGACCTCAATATTGAATTTATTTTCTAGCTATTGCCGATTGAAAGATAAAGACTTTTCTAATAAATATGTAAAGCAAAATTGATAACATGTGGAATGTAAATTCTAGGCTTTTCCGTTTAAATAAGTTTTGGTGCAGTCAAAGGAAGACTAAATCTAAGCGTTTATGTATTTAAAATCAGATGTTGATATTTGACGTAACGCATATAAAATCATGTAATTTTAGCAATATTAAGATTCTTCTTTTGCTCTAACATTAAAGAATAAATTGATTTGCTTTACTTCTCAGCCTTTTATATCATTTGCAGAGGAAACAGTTTAATATCAATTTTTAAGTCTTTAGAGAAATGTATTTGCTGCTTTTTGAAACAGTTCTCTTTGCTTACATTTTTTTTCAGATATGTTTTTTTTTTAACTCAGTGCAAACTTACCTTATGAAAATAATTGTTAATCCTCATTTTGGCGTTAGTCTGTGGTGTTTTTGATGATGATACTGATGACATTATTTTTTTTGTTTTTTAAATCATAAGATTAATATATTCACTCAAAAGTAAATCTTTTTTCCTCTTTTTAAATTGATTTTGAAAACACCCTTGGCGATTAAGTATTCATTATTTATTATTTATCTTACACTTGAGACACATCTTTATTTATTTTTTTAAATTGACACTTTTTTGGAAATTAAAAGATTTCTGGAAATCCACTTAAATGATGTCTGGATGAATTTTGATTTCTCATAACAATTTTTATTTTTGTACCGATCGTTATCAGCCACCGACAATTCGATAAACAAATTTATCAACGTGTAAAAATGAAACTAAAAATATAAAAACGTTTTTGTTTACACGATCGGAGAGGTGCACAACTATACCGATTCGACGATCGTTTCGGAATGAAAGAAAAAGTCTGGAGTAACCTTGTGTTTACCTCTCAAGAAGTCGTGGAGCTGCTTAATACCGGACCGAAGCAAGTGATCATACAGAAGAGATGAGAGTGAGGCAAGTTGGCGGCAAGGTAAGATCGAGATGTACAGCTAGGAAGGATGTGGCGTGTATCCGAAGGTGAATTGTAAGGTGGATTGCCGCAGAGGTCGCCTGAGAGAGAAATATGTCACACTAAAGATCGGAACGGTGTGGGAAGCGTAGTCGGCAATGATCATGATCATGATGATAATGAGACAGAGAGAGAGAGAGAGAGTGAGAGAAAATTTACTTTGGCGCTTCGTTTTAAAAATTTCTGTTTAGAAAATGAATGGAAGGTAAAATGATAATTATTTGTATGCAGTAGAGTAGTAAAGAGTAGAGGAAGGGAATGGAAAAGAAGATGTAAGGAAATACTACTTAAGAGAATCGGTGCTTCTCTTTAGTCGATTTGTTATGCTGGCGGCATACATTAAAGAAAAAGATAATTGCTGATTATGTAGGTGAACGGCAATGATAAGGAAGTAAATTGGATATCCAAAACGATTTTGTTCTAAATTGAGAAAGGTAACGCTTGCAGACGATATTTTTTGATTTGCCAAAGAAAATCTAACTTTTTTTTTTTAAAGTCCCGAATACCTACATTCACTTGCATTCGAATGCCTTACATTTATGTACATCAGTTAGAATTTTCAAAAAAAGAAAAAGGAAAAATAAGTTTTGAGTGTTTTTGATTCAATGAATATTTGATGGAATCATGAATAAGGAGAAGCAAAGAAACACCTTACAATCGAGCTTGCGATTTATATTGCTTTCAAAAACTCTTCTAAGCTTCTCGAGGTATTTGTGGGTCACGAAGAATCAAAATCACACCGAGCTGAATCCAGTAGAGCTGCCTTGAAATGTTGACAAGGTGTTTTATGTATAAAGTTCACATGTGTCGATTATTTAGCTTAATAGAAAGACATTGGCCAACCTGATGCTCGTGGTTTGCAAGAAGTTACAAGAGCCAACGTCCTTCACAAGCTTTCAGCTTAGTTCGATCTAAAACACGCTGAAAGTCGTCGGCAACTTCTAACTATTCTATTAACTTAATTTCCTCTAGATTAATTTAAATGTTGTCGCACACAAACATTAGCCCCCCACGCACTAGAATTACACCAAAGAGGCCAAGCAAACAATAACAAAATCTTTAACGTAAACAAAAGAAAATTGTGCCTGAACACACACGCATCCAAACATCCCGAGTGCGTACGGATGTGAATTAAAAAATTAGTAAACCCATAATCGTAAAGTTAGCACTCAGACAATGAGACAATGGACCCGCGAAGTAGGGCGGGCAGGGTAGAAAACAAAGTGGAGACCCAAGCCAAGAAGCATGTGAGCCCCATGTACAAGTCTAATGTCTCAATGGCCCACAGACCAGCCGAGCAGATAACAGAAGCGGCGCACGGCAAAGTGTACCCAACAAGCGCTATTTTTTTGATTGTTTATTGTCATCGTCGAACAGTGGTCAACAAATGTAATTTTTCGATGCTTATTTTTTTTTTTTATGGACCGCTTGTTTACACTCAATGCAATTATAAAACCATATATTTATTTATATAGAGGTTCCGATATTCCTAAACTCATAGAAAGGATTCAACATGACTGGGCTTCAAACTCGAGAGAACAAGGTTTTATTCGGCGCACCATTTAACGAAAATTGCAGCGATAAAGGCTGCGCGCTGCTCGCAAATTCAACGGGTAAAGAAAAAGGAATGAACATTTGTTTTTCAGGAAAAATAAGAAAGAGGGCCAGAAGCGGTGCATCGAACGTATTTTGAGGTTCTGCAACATCGTTTGCGATGTTTTTCAAAAAAAGTGCTAAGGCCGCATCGGCCGGTAGATCTAAGAGAAAACAGAGGATACTTCTCACCTGTTTATATTTTTAAGGCTAGAACTCATAGTGTCGAGGTGTATGGAGCCAAGGGGCCATGATGGGGATTGTTTGCCGCTGCGTTAAGGTCGGTCACTGATATCTTTGATGCCATAATAACATCATACTCGAAAGAATCGTTCGAACATCATTCGGTAATACGCGAGATGCGAACTTTTAGAAATCTGCCCAGTTCCTAACGTACGCAAGCTAAATTTAAATAATTGGAAGAATGCAATGAGCAGTCAATGTTGATTCTAAGTGAAAGAAGGTACAAATAAGTGTATGCTGTTCATAAAAAAGGACAAACAACCTCATGAGGCATGAGACAAAACGTCACAATAGACAAACATGACTGTGTATTCCAGAATATGAATTCGAAAAACGTTATCAGCGCAGAAATCAAATGAAGCATTAATCTTCCTGCCGCTGTATCTTCTGGCTAAGAAGAAATGTGATTAATAGGTTCCGGTGTTAATGCGAGGATTGAACATATAATGATCCGACCTAAGGATTGAGCTGGCTCAACTGAATTGAAGGTTTATTTCCAATTCTGCCCAAGACTGTAGCCACCTTGAAACTATCGGAAATACAAATCCCGACCCGAGAATAATTATTAAAATCTTTTTTAACATTTTTTTGCAAGTCTGCAGCTATCTTCACGAATATATTCTTTAAACGAAGCTCCTGATCAGAAGTTGTTCGCACAGTAACCTAACAATACTTAGGGCGAATTCTACTCTGCGATTTTTATTGAAAGTCCTCAAACACTGATTTTATTTTTAAATTTCCACTCTTTGTCTCAAAAGCCAAGGTTCGCATGTATTCCTAAATATGAGTTGAAGTTTCCTATCTCTGCGTGTCATTCATATTTTTTTCATCCCTTAGAGAAGGGAGAATTGAAATGGACGGTATATTGAAAACCATATGTCGAAAATTAATGCAGTCAAAAATATTAAGAACTTATAAATGGTAGCACACAAAACAAAGGCTTCATATTAAAAAACTGGCTGACACTGATTTCACTCAAGCTAAATTGTGTTATTGGAACACTTCATGGAAAACTTTTGCGCCAAAAAAACATTCAACTAGTCCACTGTGCGATGTGCGGCTGCACTTTCAAGACCAGATAGCTCCAGGTTACGGCATGGAAAAAGAAATTACTGCGCTGCCTCCGAAATGCAATTTGTAAGTACGGCAGGCAACATTGGACCCTATTTGCCGCGGTACATTTGTGTGTACACACAAAAGACAAGGCACATAGATCGAACAACAAACGTACTTTGGTGTTACCTTGCGGCATGGACTGGTGGCATGGCATGGCGTGGACGCATGCGGACGGGACCTGGTTTTAATACTACGACCGAAAGCGCGAAGATTGGTTTATTTGCTCGGTGAGGTAGGACGGGGAAAACTTTATCTTTGGACATCTAGGAAGAAAATATTTACATATATTTGTAAGCACGAGTATGCTTTTGGTGGACTTAGGCGGAAGTCGGAAGATGTCGTACAAACACTGGTGCAATATTATAATTAAGTATAATTAATTGCTTTAAGGAATTAATTGAACCGTTTTTTTTATTCAGAGAGCTAGTTTAGTTCCATTGGAACAGATCTAATTGAAAACAGCTATTTGAAGCTGTTGACTAAGTGCGTTGACTCTCAATTAAATCAATTGATGTTCGAGGGTCCTAGTCTAAGTCTTGCACTTTTGAACAAGTTATATTTGCTGATGTTATCATTATTTGACGTTGGAATAAAATTTAGAATTCAATCAAGGGTCATAACTCTGTCGGCTTGTCATGCTGGAGTCCTAGGTTTGTCCTAAGTTGCAATTATATCAAATATATTACGTTGAATTTTGAGGCAATGCAAACAGGTTGATACAATGGTAAGATATGTACATCTGAGTTTGAAGCCCCGGGTAGTTACAATCTCTTGATAGCAAAAACATTACACAAGGAATGTTTGCAATAATTACGTTCTATTATGTGATGTCTAAGAAAGCTGAATGAAGAGTGTCATCATGTTCTCAGTTAGCATGGGTCTGGCAATCTTTCCTGGACCAAAAGCTGTTGATTTTTTCGTTTTTTTTTTATTGGGCGCAGGCCAGATGCATGCTTGAGTCCAATAGGCAGTCCACAGAATGACTTGAAAGCCACAAAAGCCGAAAGAAGCGACCAAAAGACCAAAGTTCGGTCAGGAAGGTTTTGGCCTCATTTTTTGGGATTATCTGCTGAAGAAAAGATCACTCACAGGACAGTCTTATACAGTTTTATTGGACAAACTGAACCATGAAATCCAGACGAAACGGATTTATATGATGAAGCAAAAAGTTCTGTACCATCATGCACCGGTACACACGTCTGCCATAGTGATGGGCAAATTGAACCGAATTGGTTGCTCATCCATCGCATTCTCCAGACTTTGCACACAGCGCAAATTCGTTCCCATGAGTATTAATTTTAAAAGCGTCAAGAGTTTGCGATTTGTGTGCATAAACACGATCCAAGTCATGAGATGTTGGTGGCTAGTTCACATCACGGAATCGCGAAGCAACTCGTATCCAGAAAATTATTCTTTCAGTAAAACCTTGTCTTTTTGAAACCTTATGTCTTCCTTATCCATATCTAAGATTCGAAGTAAAAAAAAGAGGTTATCATCTGGCTATGGCGATGAGAATTGACTGAAGTTTGCACCTTCCTTATTTTCGAAGACGTATGGACCAAAGTCCTTACCGTTCAGAAAACTTTCTGTGGACGGGGTTTCGATATTTACATGTGGGTTTTAACTAGACCAATGGGACTATTTTGTTTATTCACCGAGTTGTGGATGAGGCACATCGCTGGAAAAGAATATTGAAAGGTGGTCATCCCAATGTTCAAGCACCTATTAGACGTACATATGCTCTCCGCATTCCGTTGATGAATAGGCCTTAAGACATCAGTAACATAGCCAGTTGCTTCGGTCTTCGAAAAACTAAAAATATAGTCTCGGGTTTGACGTATGTGATTAAAACAGGGATGTCCGACTCATAATTATTCTGGAAATTGTTTTGCTATGGAATTTAAATCGGAATTAAACGAATACTATTTCAGGTGTTCATTATTAATATTAATAATAACTTTTCAAAATTCATGATTTTCCAAGTTACAGTCTTTAGTTCTTGACCAGGTCACGATTCGTCACGACTCATCGATATGTCATGCAAAAACCTGCAGCCAATTGTGGTTCGTCTTCTTTAACTTAACAACGGCAAAGGCTTCCCTGAACCTTTAATCTTTTTGCCATCAAAGGCAGCCATAAATAATCGATCGACCTGATTTCAGCACCTATCGCACACGATGTGCATGCAGCATACAGTTTCACAGATATATAGATAATGCGTGAAATTCAATTATCCTTTGCCCAGGAGGATATCCTCATTATCATCATCATTATCCACATCAGGCTCATAAAGAAACAAGTCCTTCGTAAATCAGGTGAGATTGCCGAGCACACCTTGCAGCGGACGGGATTCCCAAAGTCACCAAACGAGGACACACAATGCCGCCTTCTCTCTCTGAGCTCAGTGAAAAAAGATCCTTCCCCGGTGCCTCGTTCTTTCATGTTCCTCCTCTACGGCACAGATGTACCTACTCGTAATTATTTCCCAGTTCATCAACGAATAATAAATAAATAAATGATAATGAAGTGCCAGAGGCATACAAAACGCAACGCACCGATACAGACTGGAAGATCAAAAGCAGAGATCATTGAAGCGAGCTTGCAACAAATTGAACTGGATTCCTCCAGCCGCAATCGCTGCCGCAACCATTCATCTGATTCAGAGAGCCGCACGTCCAGCGGTAGAATGATTCGTTCGGTCTTTGGCGCGCTGGCTGGCTTGCTGGCTGTTCGGATGATGCGCGCTTCAAGAGTGTGCGCTGGATCTTAAGTGTTCGTCGGAGAGATTTTATTGTTTTTTTTTTGCTTTGTAGCCAGTTCCCAGGGCATGTTGTCTTGGTTCGGATGCATTGTTTGGGGGATTTGTACTGAGAGCCCGACCCGTACAGAGATCAGTATTACGAAGGTGACCGAGAGCGAGCGAGCGCGAGGGAGAATGAAGCCCAACAGCGCGGCACCCTTTGATGCGGTGGAGATCTAAAGCGCCGACTGTTTACATAATAGTGGACTTTTGATACCGAAACAATAGAACGTCGAGATGAAAGGTACCGCGTTTGCAGCTCACAAGTTCCTTACACGCCTGATGCAACAGCTGTTGATGTCTGTTATTGTAGTTGTTATTGTTGTTGGCTTCAATACAAGAAAAATTCTTGTTTTACTTGTTTAGTTGTGATTTCGATTTTCTCGCCATCACGTTGCTTAAATTTTTGCATTTTCTTCTTCGCAGATGGTGTTAAACATATTGAAGACAAAGGAACGGCAATAAAATGCTATTAATCGACTTCCTTTGGTATAAGGAAGCGTCTTCCTATTGGCGCTCCTTTTTGTCATGCCTCAAAAAATGTACTGTCAAATTTTGACAGACGACAAGTGAAAACGAACGCAAATAAAAAGAAGAATGTGTTTTCTGCACTAAAAATCGCAGCTGAGCGGGACTTAAGTTCTCTCTCAGAGGATAAAATTGTGAAAAATAGCGAAAAAGTCCAAACACATTTTATGTTCGGTGTCAGTGCTGCCAGATTCAGTGCTACATTTGAAGTAACATTTCGTTACCGTAATTTCACATGAGATTTCAGGTGATAAGAAGATGTTAAAAGATAATGTAATGCACACCATCATTTGCACTAGGGCAACATAAGGGTCATTGTTACAGTTCAAATTCACGAACTAATTCGTTATTTGATTGTTTCTCCTCTCTGCCCACACCATACTGTGAGGCTTACATATGCAGCTCCAATGGTACAGTGTCATATTATAACTGCAATGAGACCAAAGTTGTTTTTGTTCTTTTTCTTTATATTGGGTTGGCAACTAAGAAATTGCGGATTTCACTCAAAGATGGTTTTAGTTGAATTTTTAAGTTTGCTGACTTAATCGCAATGTCAAACACATTTTGTTATTTGATAGTTGGTACTTCAACCGTCAGTAAAAAATTCTTTTTGATCGGTTGTGTAGTTTTTGTTTGGCGTCTGTTGAAAAATGGAAAATCAAAACGAAGATTTTCATAAAGTTATGCGCAGTTTATGGTGACGAAGCTTAAAAAAACGGCAGTGTCAAAATTGGTTTGCCAAATTTCGTTCTGGTGATTTTTCACTCAAAGATGAAAAACGCTCTGGTTGTCCAGTTGAAGTTGATGACGGCCAAATCAAAGCAGTAATCAATTCGGATCGTCAGAGTACAACACGTGAGATTGCAGAGAAGCTTCATGTATCACATAGATGCATTGAAAATGGCTTAAAACAACTTTGCTATGTGATTTGTTAAAAAGACGTGATGAAAATGAACCATTTTTAAAACGATCGATAACTGGTGATGACAAATCGGCTATTAACCACAATGTCAATCGGATAAGATCGTGGAGCAAGCAAGGTGAATCAGCTTAAACAACATCAAAAGCTGATATTCATCAAAAGAAAGTTATGTTATCAGCTGGTAGGAATACTAAGGAATTGTCTACTTTGAACTCTTACCACCCAACCGAACGATCAATTCAGATGTCTGCATTGAACAACTGACAAAATTGAACAATACAGTTGAAGGAAAGCGGCCCGAATTGACAAATCGAAAAGCTGTTGTATTCCATCATGTCAATGCAAGGCTACACACATCTTTGGTCACTCGGCAAAAATTTTTGGAGCTTGGTTGGGATGATTTGCCACATACACCATATAGCCCTGACCTTGTACCATCTGATTGCTTTTTATTTCGATCTTAGCAAAGCTCCTTGAATGGTAAAAACTTCAATGATGATGTCAAATCGTTCCTGGTTCAGTTTTTTGCTGATAAAACCAGAAGTTTTATGAACGTGGAATTATGACCCTGTCTGAAAGATGGCAAAAGGTCATTGCTCTTAATCGGCAATACATTACAGAAAAAAGTTATTTCGTTTTATGAAAAAATTGTCTTTTATTTTTTAAAAAAAATCCGCAATTACTTAGTTGCCAACCTGATATTAAAGGCATAGTGTATGAGAAGTGGGACAATCGATTCTGGAACGCTTTTGTGTATTGGCCTAATTTTTCGATCACCTTCAATAACGTTCTGTCAACTTAACTTCGTTATTTGTGTTTTAATCAATTTAAGAGTGGTTTTTGGCCTTCAAGAAAGGAAATATTAGAAATCGATTTTTCTGATTGTAGAAACTTGTGCTTCCGTTGAAGAATTTTAGGCTCAACTCCTCCTGAAAGTTTTTTTCAACTTGTGATCTGGGATTTCAAAATTTTTTCATATTTCCATGTTTCAAATTGCCACGAGTCGGATTCAATATATTTAAATATGTAAGTACGTACGTACATACGAACGTTTGTGCATATCTAAACAACAACTAAAGTACGCCGTCGTTTTTAACTTCATTCATATAAGATTTTTTTTTCTATATTTGCCCAGGTCAAGGTGCCTGAAAGTGTCTTTACAATAAATTGAAGCCCGGTCGGCTTGCATAGTTTTTAAGCTAGTTTTTAAGGTATTTTGTGTTTTTTGTTAAGGTATGTTAAGCTCTTAGTTGAGAAAGTATACTTATATATAAATAGCACAGCACAGGTTTAGAGATAGATTAAGTTAGGTTAGCACAAAGGTTTATATTTAGGTAGTTTTTAAGTTAAATTTAGTTTTTATTTTTTTTTCACAATTATTAACTTAGGTACTAAGTTTTCTTGCACTTTTTTTTCTTAGTTATGTTAGTAATATATTTTTCGGTTAATATTTTCAATAACACAAAAAGGTCGATTACGTCGAAAGACAATGTATAAAAATAAGGTAAAGCTTAGAGCGCCCGTATAGGGTCAGTAAGTAAATAAAGTAATTAAGATAACTCCAGTTATTTAAGCTAGTGTTAAGCATTTTTGTCTACCCATTAAGATATTCTGAATAATAAAAAACCATAAAAAAAAAACTAAAGCACTGACAGTTTTCAGGTTCCTTATGAGATAACACATGGCGTTCATAAGTTTTCGGACAATAGATTCTGTCTGTTTCATTATCAAATGTGTCTCTCCACTACCCGTAGTACCTCGCAATGTTAGTATTTCAATTTCGGGTACTTTTTTCGGAACTTTCGTCAAGTTCGCCGATACATCCTAAGACAATAATGCAGTCACCCCTTGCTTCTATGTTTGAAACGGTAGTAATTTTTTTATTATCAAATCGGAAGTTGATGGTGGGCAAGGCAGACGCACACAAACCAATTTTTTACATTTCCATTCTGCATCCCTGTTATCTGATAGTTTGACAAGATTTTGACAGTTGTTCTTCTGAGCTTAAGTAGGGTGAAAAAGTCGTCCCTATACTTGCTTGACTTAAAGCGGGAAATAGGGTTTCAGATGAGCGAGAAGGCAAGTGTTACGGTGAAAGTGATGAGGGCAAGGAAAGCAACTGGATTTTGCACTGGAGCCCTTACTATCACTGCGGGGTATGCCAGACGTCAAAAAGCTTGTCCTTTGGCTCCAAGGATAAGTTATAATAGAAACACTTTTTTTACTAAATTCGGACTTAAGAATTTTCGACTACTGTTTCTGTTTCTCTGTTCGTTTCTTGTTTTTTGTGTGAAACTGGTAATGCTTGACGCTTAATCCAAAACATTTTCAAAATGGTCAACCAGATACAGCATTTTTGCAAAATCCGGGTAATATACAGGTTATTCATAAAAATCTTTCAAAAAAAAGCCCTATAGATAAGGCTTGCACCACGAGAAAATCTATATGTTGTAAGGTACTGACTTTCATTACTCAGTAGTACACAATATTAACCACTTTGAAATGGCTTATTAATGGTTTATGAGAGCTGGAATATCTCTTAGCTCAGTCGTCTATTGCATTTGCATCTAATACTAACGCCATTAAAAATCATGCTCCAAAATGAAACTTGTTTGCACGATGTTAAATTGAAATCCCTTATAATGTCTGTCGCAACGGCGTGGACCCACAATACCAATTTAATAATAAAACCTCACAAACTGCACACATGCATCGATTCAATCACACGCGCTGACACAAAGAACAAAAAAAAACAATTCACAACAACAGAAAAAAGGAAAACATTAAAGAAATCAATTAATGACATGACATTAAGAGATTTCCTTTCATTTGTGCCGACAGAATGATCGCCAGCTCAGTGTAACTAACTAATTTGCCTTGCATCACTTCACTGACGCCGCACAGTGGTCAAACCTGATTTTTTTTTTTAAGAAAAGAAACATGTATATTTTTGTATATATTCTTTTAAATATGCGATTGGATATTATAAAGTCTTAATGTATCGAGGAGTTAATACCTGCCGCCTCTCACGATTAGCGATCATCCAAGAGTTTAACTGAAAAGAGAAAGCTTCTTAGATCGTAGGCTCAAATCGCAGCATTTGTGCGAAAGTTGACATTGCAAAGTTGTTTCAAAAGAATTTAAAATCGGTGACTTCAGCGACCAAGCCTTAGCGGATTTTGTTGATAGCTTCAACACCCTTTACAACGAAAGCGATGAAAAGGCATTGCTATACATTTTTAAAATACATTCCCCCTAATAAGAATTACTGCCTTACATTTTCGGCCACTCCAGTCTTTTTCTCCGCATTTATTTGCTGGCTCTCAAGGGACTATGAAACAGGAGAATGTTGTCCAAGAAGAGAAAAATTGTTTCCTTTTTGTCCACAAGCGACGTTCGAATAAAGATGGATGACTTTGCTATTCGTTTCGACTTTTTGCATTCACTCAATTCACAGTATTTTATGCGCCATTAGTGCATTTTTAACTTCCCATCAGGAAGTTTTTGTAATCTGTCTGATTTTCGGAATTAAACATTTTTACATATCTCCACGCTTCGAGTTGCCACTAGTCGGATTCCATTGTTTTTAGAAAGATGTCTGTGTGTGTACGTACGTAAGTTTGTGCCGATTTTTTCGTTAATTGCAGTGGCTAAAATTTTGACCCTTCTATATTTTTTCGCAGTATAAATTCTAGTCATCAGGTTCAAAAAAAATAATAATAACTAAACAAAAGAAAATCTCTTTAATTTTTTTTGTTCAAAATTTCGATTCACCGGACCACTGTATCACGGCATCTGGACGCAACAAATGAGTTGAAAATTATTAACCAATCGAAGAGAAAAGAAACAAAAAGACATCTGAACAAAAAGAAAAGCATTAAAACATCAACGAACAACATATAAAGAGATTTTAAACAATAAAAATTAATAACGATCGGTTCTTTAATACTTAGACTGGATTAAGTATTATTTTTATGGCCGCAAGGGTCAAACGATCGTTAATGGCCCGATGGAAGAATTAAAAACCACATAACAACAAATAATCGATTTAAAAATACAAAAATGCAGACTAATTCTGTTATTCAGTGGTGATGCTTGGGGGAATTATCGGGTAAGTAGCGTCAGATAAAACGATAAGACCGACCACCGACATGACAGGCGAATTAGACACCAATGCAGGAGGCCAGATACATGTGTATCTGGTGTGGATTTTCAATAGGGAATTTTTGTTTTAAATTGTTATCGAGATTCAATTGATGACCCATGAACTTTTGTGCGTTTTTTTATTGCTGCAGACTGCTCTAAAACTTGGGTTCATTGAGAATGCATTTGACGTCAACATCATGATGATTCTGAAATTCTATATTTCCAAAATGCGAACCGTACTTTTTTAAGTGTCAACCACACCAGGGTAACCTTCGGGTGGATTGAATAATGCAGCTCCTCTTCTAGCATGAGTAAGATCTGTCCAATGTACTATGTGAACTTATGAAGGCATCGTGCAATACAGGATTCGGTGCGGCTTCCGGCCCTGCATATTGACGATCGACAAAATTTCAATTTGCGACTCACAAACTCTTTACAGGATGGTAAGAGTTATAATCATCAGCGATGGGCGAATTCAGAATACCGACAAAATTGATCAAGCTGTGTCTCGTGGAACTGGGAAGCCTCCGGGCCATTTCTGGGATATTCGGACGCAATAGATATCTTCGATCTCTTACACCGCATCGTTGTTGAGACTACGACAATTGAAGAACAAATGAAAGGAGTTGGCCGAATGTGTCAGCGTCTACGTCAATTTTGATGCCAGTAACTTCGATGTGGTTAAGGAGTTAATATTCCCCGAAGTTAACTTCCATTTCACGATGAAAACTAAGTGAAAATTCAACCAAACCTGACCCAAGCTGATTCTTTACGTTACGGTCGAGCAAATATGTTCAAAACACCTGCCTCTAGTTCGTGTATACAGAACACAAGTTGTCCCCGTATGTGAAATGGGCGAATGGAGAAGAAGAAACAGCCGTGAACTATATGAGCTGTATCAATATGTGGGTGCAGTGCTAAAAGCCAAGACCTCTGATTGAAAAAACTCTTTCACACGATCGAATAGAAAAAAGTCTCCAGCAAAGATGATCCGCGAATCGAGGCGACAAAGAGGGCCAATCCTCCGTTCGCAATTTAAGCAATCTCGGATGCTAGAAGATTTCACTCCTTTCATTGATTTATTTTTCTCTAAACAAGATGATCATGATCATAATCATGATTCATGATCAATCAAAGAATATTTCACAACAAGACGTTCATAAAAGTTCCACTTTGTAAATGAAAAGCCCATCCAAATTGAAGGCACTAAACATCCTTAATTCGAATCCAAATCCGATCCGATCCATAAAAGAAAATAATAGAAAGTAATTATTCCCAAATGAAAGAATCACCGCCGAAAACGAATTATATTCTATTAGAGTGCCATTATGAGTCTCAAAGGCTTGCTTGCATTATCCACACTGCTCGCAGTCCACTTCAATTCACTCACGATAGCTTCTTCAAAAAAGATCTCAATTCATATCCACCAGATACAAGGCGCACAACAAATACCGCCGATTAGAAAAGAACACAAGTCTTTCGGCTTCGGCTGTCGTGCGCTGGCAAGTGGTCTTGTCTCGTCTCGGTGACTTGGCCATGATGGTTAACAACAGCATCGCACACAAAGCAGCAGCCAAATGGACCACGAAGACGGTCGCGGAGAGTCAGAAGTGGTCTATTATTTCCACACCAGGCAGACCGAGCAACCGACCGATCGACCGATCGGTGTAATCAAACAATAATCTCTGCATTAAGGCACACGCCATTTCGAAGATCAAACGGTGCCGACAGAAATTTTCTGCGGTTGCGCGCGCGGAAGAAATCACAAGAAATCAGGGAGTTGTTGCTCCTTTGCTGGTCCGCCTAACATCATCATCATCGTCGTCGTCATCGTCGTCAACATCATTTGGTTCTCTTGGATGTGGCTGAGGAGGACCGCGGCCACTCAATGCATTCTTCCGCAGTGAGGTTCTCTTTAAAGTTACCGTTGAGGTATTCGCGCCGCCGCGCCGCGCCTTCATCTTTATGGGACGAGTTATAAGAGTACCTACACGGGCTGCATTCTAAAGAGATTTATTGACGAAAGCTTTAGGGGAACGGATTTAAATGGAAGTATTTATGTGGAGCACGGGAGATAAAGTAAACAAACAAAACGGATGGAAGACACATGGTATCATAACATGCCAGCCCATCGGTTAGATCCCCGACATCGGAATGGTGATGAAGATGACCGCAACGAGGGTCACCATTGACATGTATGAATTTGCTGGAAATAGATGATTGGAGATCAAGTTTTCTATTAAGGAACTGTAAAAATGCAAGATCAATGAGGACTTTCTTATATATGCGTCTAAAAAAGAATGGAGGACTTTGCTTATCGTTTTTGCATTCACACACTTCGCAGTATTTTATACGCCATTAGTCGCCAAAGTAGCAAGTGCAATTTGGCATTTAAAAAGATTGCAATAGAAAATTAAAAGTCACTTCCTCAAACCTTATTTTGATTCTTTTTGGAATGCGAAAGAATGACAGTTTGACAAGTCGATTGTGCCACCACTGTACCGGATCGAAAGGCTTGACAACAGTTGAAGACTTACAACAGGATTCAATGAGGAAGTAAGCTTGCCAATACCACGTTTATGTCTCCAGCAGATTTCCAGAACATTTCTTTTTCTGTCATTCGATTGTGTCTCAAGACATTCAAGGGAAACTTAAGAAACTGTGAAGAGGTTAAGCACGATCTTAATACTTTAAAAATCTCCCTTAGGATTGAGAATAAGAAGCAAAATTTTGGCATTAAGAAGAAAAAAAGGATCTGACTCTAATCAGAATTTTAGGCCCTTGTAAGCCAATGAAATTTTAACTGATAGGCATCCACGTGGAGGCTGTATATAAGCTTGAATTTTTCAGCTACACGGCATCGTTATCGTCCCGGAGAAACAGCCTTGTACAGGTCGTGAACGACTTACCTTCATGGGATCATCCAAATGATCGCTCATGCGGCCTCCAACATCTTGAAATTTCCAAAAGCTGTAATGAGGAAGTCGAAGCTCGTGTGCCTCTTTAACAAATATGTACATAGTCGCTTACTGACAATTTTTCGGCGAATCTTTTTTGGGCTTAAATTTCTTCAGTGAAACAAGCGGGCTTATATCTACATATGTACGTATGTCGTATCTTTAAATAATTTGAATGAACTTTTGTCAATTATTTGACTAAGGAAGCACAGGGCTTATTTTGTTGTTGTTTTGCCAAACTCGAATCTTCTTTATTTGCCTATGACTTAGTAAACGAATTTAAAGCTTAGATTATCACACCAGTGATAAAAAAAATAGATAACAACTTTATAAAAGTGGCCTTAAACGGTTGGAGCAGTTTAGAACAAGACTATTGTGCGGGATCATCACTTTAAAAAAAAAATTCTAGTAAAATGTCTATATTGAAAGTTAGTGAAATAAATTCTTAATTGTTTGATGTGTAATTAATTTGTTCCTTTTAAAGGTCCTTTTTTGTGTCGGGCTTGGATACCTTTTGCTCGCTAATCGTGTTGAAGCTTTGTGCGATGCTTGCTCGAAGACAAACTATGCTGCGTGCGTGAATTCTACTGCATACGCAATCTGTTTCGATGGTTGAAAAATATTGCTTTATTTAATTTAAAATTTTGTGATTCAAAAACATCTTTTAAGGTATAACCCAATCGAAGCAAGTGAAAGTCTGTCCAGAGGGACAGGTTTGTACTGCGAATCAGGGGATTTGTGAAAAGACTGCGAATGGGGCTTTACCTATCTGTACAAAAAATTCGGGATGCGGAGTTTGCTCAAACATTTTCGCTTGTGTTAGTCAAACAGAATTTGCCTTCTGCGATACGGCAGGAGTGCTCGGACAAGTTGGCTCATGTGACCCTGGAAAAGTATGCAATATAGAGCAGTTTGAAATAACAGGATCTATTTGTTCATTCGGTTGTGCTGTAAGTGAAATATGTTTTTTTATTAATTTTATTAATTAGTTCTGAATTCGAGGACTTTTGCCTTAAGAAATTAAAATTTGAAGCCTAGAGCCACATATTTTTAAAGAACAAATCGCCACGTGTCCAGTCGTCATCCAAAATTTTATTTTTACTTTAAGTACGTTCGGTCCATAGTATAGAAGCTCATAGGAAGGAATATAGGAACGACGATAAGCCTTAAGAATCATATCTCGAAAACCCAAACAATTCATGAATTTGCCCTCATGGTAAATGACACGTGGAGCCTGCAAAATTCAAGGTTATGTAGTCCTTTTTCTTGCTCCAAAAGTCCTACGGAATGTACGAACAACCTGGGTTACAGATTGCTAAAAAGTCTAATTAACCTGAAGCACACTTCGAAGAGCATATGCGTACAAAGCGTTAGTATGGAATCAAGGCAAACTCGGGAAAAATCGAGCTCGTTTCACCAGGAAACTAAAATTTTGCAAACTCTCCAAACTCGAGGGTGTTGATCACGACGAGATCCCAAATACGAGTTCTTGAATTTTGCCTACTTGCAAAGCATTGTTTTTTTTTAAATAGAATCTCAACTTTATCCAGCTTTCTCGATTACGATGATTCCATTATGAGTCAAAATACCTTATGCACTTTGGAGTCCATCACTTTACAAAAATAATTTAATGTATAATAAGAAACTTTTCCGTGATTCTTTTGCCTTTCTAGAAGTTCTTATTTATTAATCACTAATCATATTTTACTGCTTTGAAATAATTTTCAAAATTGACATTACTTTGGTTTTTGTCTTGCTAACCAAAAATTTGTGACACGCGAACCAACATTCCAATGTCTGAGCTTCGTCATTTATGCTACCAGTGTCTATGAGAATAAAATTGGGCTAGGTATGGAATCCTGCGGTACACCATCGTAAATTGATTTTTTAGTTTCTTAATTGTAAATGATTGAAACCATTTATGCATAAGTTCGTACAAACATGCGCTTTTTAATTTTGAATTATGCTACGCGAATCAGCGAACATTATTATCCTTTTTCAAGCCTCTTTGAAGCAAAGAAAAGAACAATCAAGAAGAGGTCTTAAACTGGATTGCCTAATTCTTTTTTCTTCAACAACGAAAAATTGGTCCAAAGTATTTTATGTCCTTCCTATTAAGGAGTCATGATTGAATATTTTAATCTTACGGGAAATGAAACGCGACACTAAAAGATATCTTATCAAGATCTTTTAAGAGTTTTTCATAATACTATAAATTTATGTGAATAAACTGCTCCTGAAAGTTATTATTGTGCTTAGTCTAAGAGATAAGAATTACGTGTAAGCTGTCGTTAATCAAACACACCTTGCTACGTAATCATCTGCATTATTTTTTATTAATGTTTACCAGCGTTTTAAACGAAAATGATCTTATCACAACTTTAAGTATATTACTCATTGTACAAAATTAATTTGTTTTCAGTTAAAAATTCGTATTTTTAAAGTTCTTACCCAGTGATCTATTCGTAGACAATTTTTTCAGCGACATTTTTGTTAGCTCCTTGCTCGTTCTTGGGGTTCATTTGCCTGAAAATTGGTCTCCTGCAAAGATCTGTGAGCTGTAGTATCATGATGATGAGACAACATTTTTATATTTTATATATGAAGTTACAAAAATGTTTGCCACCTTTTGTCGTCCTTTGGTCTTCAATATTTCTGAGGATAAAAAGCTAGCTAAGTGACCTGGTACTTTGCTCAATCAAGAAAATCAGTTCCGAATTTTTAGCTTTATCTAAATAATTAGGTTATAAGTCACAAAATAAATTAAGTTATATTTCATGAGCTTAAGGCTTTAATGAAAATCCTATTTGCATTTTTCAGTATCAGCCGACATGTTCAAATACCGAAGTCGTCACTGTTCCGCCACCAGTTTTGGATTGGAAGAAATCCTGCGTTGTAGGAACATCAACGGGATACTACCCAAATATCTATGATCCTACTTGCAAAACGTAAGCCAATTAATAAAAGGATATTTAGGATTCAAACAGTTGGAATTCTTTTTTACAGATACGCTTATTGCGAGTACTCAAACGGAATTATGAATGCAGTCCTTTATAATTGCACAAATAGTTATTTTAATAGTGCAACAAAGAAGTGTGAGACAGCAAAGCCGACGAATTGCAAGTAACAACTTCAAGATTGTTGTGGGCCTTTAAGCCTTGAAACTTTATATATTTTATTCACTATTGTTCATTACATAAATATTTATACACAAAGATTTCTTTTATTTTTTTTTCGAAAGACTCTTTTCTTTTAGCTGGGCTTTTTTGAGGTGTCAGATTCTGCAAAATTTATCGTGACGCGATAACTTTATCGGCTTATCGTGCAAAAGTTTAAAGGTCATGTCATCAAATGAATGGTTTGTGAAGACAAGGTCATTCGCTCTGTGAAGATAGAATAATTGTTTTCTTCTTTCTTCCAAAACACAAACAAAAAAATCACAAATGATGCTGAATAAAATACTGCGAACTGAGCGAACGCAAATCAATAAAAAAAATCGAGTTTCAAACGGCAAGCTTGAGAGGCATGTATCATTAAATGTGTTGCGGGCCCCATTTAGACGTTAATAAAAGGGGGTACCTTGATGCGTGAGCACCATGGAATGTATCTTGAATCGTAGGCAACCACTTTTATTCCTCATCTACTCTGTCGTTGCTTCAAATTTACAGGCAAAGGAAGCCAACCCGGTTTTTAGCAGCTGATAGTATTACGGCAGGAAAGTCTTTAGGTATAATTCCAAATTTGAGGCGCCTTACTCAGCAGTCTCAATGGCTGTTGCATTTCTATTAGGAGAATTGTTGTATGGGTGGTATATTGTAACTTTTATCGTTTGGCTTTAGGCAAACTTTTAAGCTTTCCAATTTCCGAGGTTCAGGAGCGATTTTCGAAGTCATTTGCGTCCGACTCGCAAAAGAAAAGTAAATTTTTTGCTTCTTCTGTTTCGATACGGTGCCAGATGATAATATACTATAGGTGCTTCTTCCATTTTTTGTTGTGGATGTAAGTAAGGATAAGAGAGGAGACCTAAGAAGACCTAAGGAGAATGCCTAGTATCCAAGGTACATCATAAGAAGACAATCAAATGCCTCAGGCAGGATCAACTCTAACAGAATGTGTTTCTTCATCAGGTATATGCAGTCTTAACAAAGAGCCATTTCGCCTCACTCTCTCCCCCTTTACAAATTGCATCAATGGGGCTACCAAAGGATGAACAAGAGTGTAACTATCGGCATACCTATCTTATCACAAATTAATTGATTCTAATATCACACAAGGTCAGCTACCGAATCCGAAATAACATCACATATATGAAAGCCACTAACGCATTCCAAAAGCAACCATTTGACGTCATATAAAAAGGGTGCGGTACGAGTATGTCCAGCATTCGTAACCTTGTCCCGCAAAAAGCTAAAAATGTTTCGCCGCATTCATCGCTGTAAATTACCCATTGAATAATCTATTCGCATCATTTATTGATACCCACCGTCAATCGGCGTTCCTCTTCAGTCGTAAAATGAACTTCAAACTTCAAATTAACATCCTGCAACTAATTAGTGAAATTATCGCCCAAAAAAATAACAGACAAAAAAAAAAATATGTAAAAACAACAATGTCCAATTTAACCGCCAATTTCATAGTAAATGAATTTTACGATCACTTCCAGCCGCAAATCAAGTTTCCAAGATTTGATCTTGGCTTCGAGCGGATCTGTCACCGCTGCGGTTGGCCCCAAATTAAAAGTTAAAAGCTCGTAAAATCGTAAAACCCGATGAACCACGCTCTTGGCTTTCGTATCTTTCGGCACGCATCCATTGATCTTCCCAATCCGAAATCTAATTTCTTCGATCTTCGTACTTTGCCTAGATTCGGGTGGCTGTGTCTTTAGCTAGTGTGCGTGCGGCACAACAAATCAAAAATAAAAAACGAAGAAAAAATTTTTAAAGAGAGAATAAAAAATTCAAAAACGAAAGAAAAAAAAAACAGAAAATTGTGTCACTATCGGCAAAGATCAAAGCGGCCAAAAGTATCTGAAACCAAAAATGATCAAAAGGACCGCGAGCGCGAACACTTCGCAAAGCAGATTCGGCAAGAACTAGTCAAAAGAGAGTAGCACCATCACTACTACCACCACAATCCACATCCAGCACCAGCATTAACATCGAGGCGGACAACTTGACGGCTTAAATGAGTTTTTTTTTTTTGTTGTGTTGCTTTGACGTCTTTCATATTTGCTTGGGAAACCTAATCAGCCAAATCGCAATTTGTACACGCAACTCTCAATGGGATTGGGCTTCTGTATCTGTAAATTGAATCTCACTAGCTCCGAGCTGCTTCGCATCTGTATCTGCTGTGTATCTTCGAATTCGAATCCTTTGCATGCTCCAATTCGGTTTGGTTTATCCATTTGGAATTATACGAGACGACAATTGTGTCGATTATTCACGCAGTCAGTGTCCCGAAAATGAAAGGTATGCGCCGCCGCCACCGCTGCCGCACCGACTTTGTGCAACGAAATTGGCGTGTAATTTCGGAACCGCCACCTGCTCTCTGGTATAGCATGATTAGTTCCTACTTCATGACAACAACGAAGACGACGACGACGACAGGAGGATCCTTTTGTGAGTTATCTCCCTTCTCTCCCTTCCCTCTCTTTCTGTATATTACTTACACAGGTGGAACGAAATGAAATCCTTTAGATTCTTCCGACAGGGTCGCAAATCGATTGGTACCGCTTCTCGCTTAAGTAAATTTTCGGCGGCAAATGAATAATGGCTCCTTGGCTCAATAGCCAGATGCTGCGCGATGGTTTTTTCCCCGCGAATGCTGTGGTTATGATTCAGCCTTGTTGCGTTTAGGAATTTATTGGTGGGCGCGCAATCCTTTACGATTCCAAATGCTTTTACGAGATGGTTCCGATGACTCAAGCTCCCTGCAGGATATCGTGACTCCTAACAGAGTTTCTCCATTTCAATCGATTTCTGTGTGACATTGGTCAGAAATCGACGACCCCCGAGAGTTTTGAAAACCGAGTTGCAAACCGCAAACTGATCAAAAGTGGTCAGTCCCAGATTTGGCTTGGATTTGGTAAATATTTACTCGGGGTATGTGCGGCAGCGGTTGCGGTTGTCCCCCAAATGGATTCCTTTAAATTTGCTTATTGATTTTAATCTTTGGTAGGTTTTGTGTTCGCCTAATCGACGCCAATGAGGAATAATAAAAAGCTTATTCGATTGTTGGACGGGAATCCAATTGATTATTCATAAGTGATTCAGGAGACAAAGGTCCAATTTGCAATGATGTCAACAGATTTAAATTTAAAATGAAATAATAGGAGTGGGGACTAAGCATTTTTGATGTATTATTCCAATACTCAGTTCAAAGCATACCCTCGACGAGGACAACTAGTATTTTTGAGTCCTTTATTGTGTAGAGCCAAAAAATTCTACAATCTGACATACAATCGGGAAGAGCCCCGATACCATGAAATAGGGAAGTAAGTTAAAGTGGTCGAGGAACTACACTGCCATCCGGACACACCATTTGTCTCCATATGTGGGACTTTATTGAAGTCCATTGTTAAACACCCTATTAGCATCGAAACCCTATGACCAACTGAGCTATTCTCCCTTATTTGTCGAAAGTCTTTGAATACCTGTGCTCTATTCGATCAGGCTTTCGACCGAAGAGAAGCTGCAAAACTGCTTACAGTCCATGGACATTGACTGTCGAGTATTTAAAGGCTTAATTCTCGTTGCACTGTACGCCCATGGTAATTCGATATTGTATAACACACAAGTACTCTGTTAACGCAGATCATGAAAGGGTTTTTCATTTGATTTTTTTGTTAGTCATAAATGCTTCAGATAATCGAAAATTTCTCGACGTCCCGAGACATTCGCAACATTCAAGGTTATCAAATGTCCAAAAGCGTGGTTAGAAACCTTGGTTTGATACTAAATTGTTCATCATCTTGGAATCCGCATATAGTTAATAAGGTTTATGTTGGGCCACGTACTCTTTTGGGCTTCGCAGCATTTCGTACCTAGAAATACAAAGTTGACGTTGATGAAAACATTTCTTCTTCCAGAGCTAAACAACAAATGTGCCAATTCTTCTTCCACGTTCCTCAAATGTGGAATTCTCTACCAACTAACCCAAGGAAAATCGGAAACACGAATGCCACTAAATCCTTGTATAACGTTCTGTTGAAAAATATTGCCTTCAACGTCGCTGATGCACTTGCAAATGTTTTTAACAAATTTAAACATTGTTGTGGTATTCTGATACCTATTTTTTAAACGGGTAGCCAGAAAAGGGAAAAGTAATTGCAGACCATTTATTCTGCTGTCCTTCAACTCAAAGGTTTTCGAAAAAACAGGGTTTCGGAAATACACAATTTTTAATTTCAATGCAGCTTACGTTCAGAGTGGGTCTTTCTACAGAAGATGCTCTTTTAGACTTCTGTTTCCTCATTCACAAAGAACTACTATATAGTATATAGTAGAAAATGTTACATGGATCTTTTCGTTGATATAACGAAAATCTTTGACATGGTTAATCAATGTATTCTCCTAAACAAAATGTACAGTTCTCTGAACAATTCCAGAGTAATGAGTATAGGTGTACCCCTAGGTTCAGTTCTTGGTCCTATATTATTTCTTATATGCATCTATTAATTCTTTATTCGCTCAAACATTCATGGAAGAAATTATGGCCTTTGCAGATGATCTCGGAATTGTTTGTGATTATGTTAGTCCCTTGACTTAAGTTGCCGAAATAAATCATAATGTACAAGTACTAAGGTCCTGGTTCGCGGCACAGATGCTAGTTTTTAGCAAGAGTTCTTCAGCCAAAGATGAGTTTGATATATTTTTTTCATGCTCCTAACTGCAATAGACTTAAAATGGATTAAAATATGTGTCTAGCTCTAGGTTCTGAAGTTTTCTTAAGTTCAGATAAAGTCTGCCAATTTAAAGTGTCGACCAAAATTTGAATTGGAAACAACACATGAAACTTTGTTTGATTCGTTATTTCTATCGTCTCAGAAAATTCTGCTCTGATAATACTTTGAAAGCAACCTTATGGCATATTTCATTCTAAATTAAAGACTGGAATAAGACGTTTTAGAGGGGCTTATCTTAATTAAAGACAGCAATTAATTGTCCTTTAAGAAAGATGTGCTTCTCCACCCGCGTAGATCTTTCTATGGATTTAATTAGACGTATAAGGGTACAGTTTCCAATACTCTACTTGGTTAACTTTAAAGTCTTAAACGTTTTTTTTTCTGAGAGGTTTCTATATGAAGGGTTCTATCCTTGATAGCTTGATAGTATTCGAAGTAACTCAAGATCTGTTGTTGCCTTACTGCCTCAGCAGCGCGCTTTTAGAGATACCTTCACAGTTTTATCTTGCAAGTTGTTCAATAGAGTGCATGAGAAAATACGAATTATTAGAACTTTATACGTATTTAAAAAAACTATATATTCTGGTTTCTTGATTGTGATCTCCATGACGTTAAAGTTTTGCTGCTCTCCTTTTTAAGTATAATGTGCGATGTGCTCTCTTCCGATTTAAAAGTTAATCTAAAAGGAGACAAAAAAAAACTTTAGATTCGGAAGAACGCAGAAAAAATGAATATAAGTTTAGGTATCCCGGCGTATCCTGAAGAAACGAAGCTCCCTAGCTATGTGGTCTGTGGAGGAATCTCATCCGTCGTGGTTGAAGACCCCGTGCTTGTGTTTGGAACCGCGAGTTCAGCGATTCGGGCTTACATTTGATAGGTTTTGGCTTCAGACTTATGCAAGATAATGATCCAAAAAATTCTTCCAATCATTGCCGAGGATACATGGAACAGGCAGGCTATTAAGAACCATTGGAAAACATAATTTTGGATAAAACAAAATGTCCAACTCTACTTTATTAACCAAATTTTTTATTTGTAAAGTTCCCTTAATTCTGCTGGACTATAGCCCATGATTTCAAAATGCACTTTTTTGGCGACATCGCAAATATGGTTTTCTGAGGTATTAATAACCCTTAGTATCATAAACTGAGTGCGTATTTCAAATTTCAAGTCTGAGGTCGTTTTAATACCAAAAATATTGAAATACGAAATCCGATGTTTTTTTGCAAAATTCTGCTGGACTATAGCCCATGATTTCAAAATGCACTTTTTTGGCGAAATCGAAAATATGGTTCTCTGAGGTATTAATAACCCTCAGTATCATAAACTGAGTGCGTATTTCAAATTTCAGACCTTAGGTCGTTTTAATAACAAAAATATTGAAATACGAAATCCGAGTTTTTTTTGCAAAATTCTGCTGGACTATAGCCCATGATTTCAAAATGCACTTTTTTGGCGAAATCGAAAATATGGTTCTCTGAGGTATTAATAACCCTCAGTATCATAAACTGAGTGCGTATTTCAAATTTCAGACCTGAGGTCGTTTTAATAACAAAAATATTGAAATACGAAATCCGAGTTTTTTTTGCAAAATTCTGCTGGACTAAAGCCCATGATTTCAAAATGCACTTTTTTGGCGAAATTGCAAATATGGTTTTCTGAGGTACTAATAACCCTCAGTATCATAAACTGAGTGCGTATTTCAAAATTCAGGTCTGAGGTCGTTTTAATAACAAAAATATTGAAATACGAATTCCGAGGTTTTTTTTTGCAAAATTCTGCTGGACTATAGCCCATGATTTCAAAATGCACTTTTTTGGCGAAATCGCAAATATGGTTTTCTGAGGTATTAATAATCACGAGTATCACAAACTCAGTGCGTATTTTAAATTTCAGCTCTGAGGTCCTTTTGTTAACAAAAATATTGAAATACGAAATCCGAGGTTTTTTTGCAAAATTCTGCTGGACTATAGCCCATGATTTCAAAATGCACTTTTTTGGCGTGGTTATTAATAACCACGAGTATCACAGACTGAGTGCGTATTTCAAATTTCAGACCTGTGTTCCTTTTAATAACAAAAATATTGAAATACGAAATCCGAGTTTTTTTTTTGCAAAATTCAGCTGGACTATAGCCCATGATTTCAAAATGCACTTTTTTGGCGATATCGCAAATATTGTTTTCTGTGGTATTAATAACCATCAGTATCATAAACTGAGTGCGTATTTCAAATTTCAGGACTGATGTCGTTTTAATAACAAAAATATTGAAATACGAATTCCGAGGATTTTTTGCAAAATTCTGCTGGACTATAGCCCATGATTTCAAAATGCACTTTTTTGGCGTGGTTATTAATAACCACGAGTATCACAGACTGAGTGCGTATTTCAAATTTCAGACCTGTGTTCCTTTTAATAACAAAAATATTGAAATACGAAATCCGAGTTTTTTTTTGCAAAATTCAGCTGGACTATAGCCCATGATTTCAAAATGCACTTTTTTGGCGAAATCGCAAATATTGTTTTCTGTGGTATTAATAACCATCAGTATCATAAACTGAGTGCGTATTTCAAATTTCAGGACTGATGTCGTTTTAATAACAAAAATATTGAAATACGAATTCCGAGGATTTTTTGCAAAATTCTGCTGGACTATAGCCCGTGATTTCAAAATGCACTTTTTTGGCGAAATCGCAAATATGGTTTTTTGAGAAGCCGATACCCACGAGTATCCCAAACTTAGTGCGGATTTCTAATTTCAGCTCTGAGCTGCTTTTAATAATAAAAATATTGAAATACCAAATCCGAGGTTTTTTTGCAAAATTCTGCTGGACTATAGCCCGTGATTTCAAAATGCACTTTTTTGGCGAAATCGCAAATATTGTTTTCTGTGGTATTAATAACCCTCAGTATCATAAACTGAGTGCGTATTTCAAATTTCAGGACTGAGGTCGTTTTAATAACAAAAATATTGAAATACGAATTCCGAGGATTTTTTGCAAAATTCTGCTGGACTATAGCCCGTGATTTCAAAATGCACTTTTTTGGCGAAATCGCAAATATGGTTTTTTGAGAAGCCGATACCCACGAGTATCCCAAACTTAGTGCGGATTTAAAATTTCAGCTCTGAGCTCCTTTTAATAATAAAAATATTAAAATACCAAATCCGAGGTTTTTTTGCAAAATTCTGCTGGACTATAGCCCATGATTTCAAAATGCACTTTTTTGGCGAAATTGCAAATATGGTTTTCTGAGGTATTAATAACCCTCAGTATCATAAACTGAGTGCGTATTTCAAAATTCAGGTCAGAGGTCGTTTTAATAACAAAAATATTGAAATACGAATTCCGAGGTTTTTTTTGCAAAATTCTGCTGGACTATAGCCCATGATTTCAAAATGCACTTTTTTGGCGAAATCGCAAATATGGTTTTCTGAGGTATTAATAATCACGAGTATCACAAACTCAGTGCGTATTTTAAATTTCAGCTCTGAGGTCCTTTTGTTAACAAAAATATTGAAATACGAAATCCGAGGTTTTTTTGCAAAATTCTGCTGGACTATAGCCCATGATTTCAAAATGCACTTTTTTGGCGTGGTTATTAATAACCACGAGTATCACAGACTGAGTGCGTATTTCAAATTTCAGACCTGTGTTCCTTTTAATAACAAAAATATTGAAATACGAAATCCGAGTTTTTTTTTGCAAAATTCAGCTGGACTATAGCCCATGATTTCAAAATGCACTTTTTTGGCGAAATCGCAAATATGGTTTTTTGAGAAGCCGATACCCACGAGTATCCCAAACTTAGTGCGGATTTCAAATTTCAGCTCTGAGCTCCTTTTAATAATAAAAATATTGAAATACCAAATCCGAGGTTTTTTTGCAAAATTCTGCTGGACTATAGCCCATGATTTCAAAATGCACTTTTTTGGCGAAATTGCAAATATGGTTTTCTGAGGTATTAATAACCCTCAGTATCATAAACTGAGTGCGTATTTCAAAATTCAGGTCTGAGGTCGTTTTAATAACAAAAATATTGAAATACGAATTCCGAGGATTTTTTGCAAAATTCTGCTGGACTATAGCCCATGATTTCAAAATGCACTTTTTTGGCGAAATCGCAAATATGGTTTTTTGAGAAGCCGATACCCACGAGTATCCCAAACTTAGTGCGGATTTCAAATTTCAGCTCTGAGCTCCTTTTAATAATAAAAATATTGAAATACCAAATCCGAGGTTTTTTTGCAAAATTCTGCTGGACTATAGCCCATGATTTCAAAATGCACTTTTTTGGCGAAATTGCAAATATGGTTTTCTGAGGTATTAATAACCCTCAGTATCATAAACTGAGTGCGTATTTCAAAATTCAGGTCTGAGGTCGTTTTAATAACAAAAATATTGAAATACGAATTCCGAGGTTTTTTTTGCCAAATTCTGCTGGACTATAGCCCATGATTTCAAAATGCACTTTTTTGGCGAAATCGCAAATATGGTATTCTGAGGTATAAATAACCCTCAGCATCATAAACTGCGTGCGTATTTCAAATTTCAGGTCTGAGGTCGTTTTAATAACAAAAATATTGAAACACGAAATCCGAGGTTTTTTTTGCAAAATTCTGCTGGACTATAGCCCATGATTTCAAAATGCACTTTTTTGGCGAAATCGTAAATATGGTTTTCTGAGGTATTAATAACCCTCAGTATCATAAACTGCGTGCGTATTTCAAATTTCAGGTCTGAGGTCGTTTTAATAACAAAAATATTGAAACACGAAATCCGAGGTTTTTTTTGCAAAATTCTGCTGGACTATAGCCCATGATTTCAAAATGCACTTTTTTGGCGACATCGCAAATATGGTTTTTTGAGAAGCCGATACCCACGAGTATCCCAAACTGAGTGCGTATTTCAAATTTCAGGTCTGAGTTCCTTTTAATAACAAAAATATTGAAATACGAAATCCGAGGTTTTTTTGCCAAATTCTGCTGGACTATAGCCCATGATTTCAAAATGCACTTTTTAGGCGAAATCGCAAATATGGTATTCTGAGGTATTAATAACCCTCAGCATCATAAACTGCGTGCGTATTTCAAATTTCAGGTCTGAGGTCGTTTTAATAACAAAAATATTGAAACACGAAATCCGAGGTTTTTTTTGCAAAATTCTGCTGGACTATAGCCCATGATTTCAAAATGCACTTTTTAGGCGAAATCGCAAATATTGTTTTCTGAGGTATTAATAATCACGAGTATCACAAACTGAGTGCGTATTTTAAATTTCAGCTCTGAGGTCCTTTAAATAACAAAAATATTGAAATACGAAATCCGAGTTTTTTTTGCAAAATTCTGCTGGACTATAGCCCATGATTTCAAAATGCACTTTTTTGGCGACATCGCAAATATGGTTTTCTGAGGTATTAATAACCCTCAGTATCATAAACTGCGTGCGTATTTCAAATTTCAGGTCTGAGGTCGTTTTAATAACAAAAATATTGAAATACGAAATCCGAGGTTTTTTTGCAAAATTCTGCTGGACTATAGCCCATGATTTCAAAATGCACTTTTTTGAGGAAATCGCAAATATGATTTTCTGAGGTATTAATAACCACGAGTATCACAGACTGAGTGCGTATTTCAAATTTCAGGTCTGAGTTCCTTTTAATAACAAAAATATTGAAACACGAAATCCGAGGTTTTTTTGCAAAATTCTACTGGACTATAGCCCATGATTTCAAAATGCACTTTTTTGGCGACATCGCAAATATGGTTTTTTGAGAAGCCGATACCCACGAGTATCCCAAACTGAGTGCGTATTTCAAATTTCAGCTCTGAGGTCGTTTTAATAACAAAAATATTGAAACACGAAATCCGAGGTTTTTTTGCAAAATTCTACTGGACTATAGCCCATGATTTCAAAATGCACTTTTTTGGCGACATCGCAAATATGGTTTTTTGAGAAGCCGATACCCACGAGTATCCCAAACTGAGTGCGTATTTCAAATTTCAGCTCTGAGGTCGTTTTAATAACAAAAATATTGAAATACGAAATCCGAGGTTTTTTTGCAAAATTCTGCTGGACTATAGCCCATGATTTAAAAATGCACTTTTTTGGCGAAATCGCAAATATGGTTTTCTGAGGTATTAATAACCCTCAGTATCATAAACTGAGTGCGTATTTCAAATTTCAGCTCTGAGGTCGTTTTAATAACAAAAATATTGAAATACGAAATCCGAGGTTTTTTTGCAAAATTCTGCTGGACTATAGCCCATGATTTCAAAATGCACTTTTTTGATGAAATCGCAAATATGATTTTCTGAGGTATTAATAACCACGAGTATCACAGACTGAGTGCGTATTTCAAATTTCAGGTCTGAGTTCCTTTTAATAACAAAAATATTGAAACACGAAATCCGAGGTTTTTTGCAAAATTCTACTGGACTATAGCCCATGATTTCAAAATGCACTTTTTTGGTGACATCGCAAATATGGTTTTTTGAGAAGCCGATACCCACGAGTATCCCAAACTGAGTGCGTATTTCAAATTTCAGCTCTGAGGTCGTTTTAATAACAAAAATATTGAAATACGAAATCCGAGGTTTTTTTGCAAAATTCTGCTGGACTATAGCCCATGATTTAAAAATGCACTTTTTTGGCGAAATCGCAAATATGGTTTTCTGAGGTATTAATAACCCTCAGTATCATAAACTGAGTGCGGATTTCAAATTTCAGACCTGAGTTCCTTTTAATAACAAAATTATTGAAAAACGAAATCCGAGGTTTTTTTGCAAAATTCTACTGGACTATAGCCCATGATTTCAAAATGCACTTTTTTGGCGACATCGCAAATATGGTTTTTTGAGATGCCGATACCCACGAGTATCCCAAACTAAGTGCGGATTTCAAATTTCAGCTCTGAGCTCCTTTTGATTGATCATATGACAAAATAAACTGAACATTCTTTTGATGAGGACTTTTAAAATTAATTCGTATTTATAAAATGATAAAGACAAACAGTTTAATACTCACATTATACTTTTATCGAGACGGAAAGGCTACGTGTGCATTTGAGCTTTATTTTCACAATTTCGTTTTAAATCGTCCAGCATTGTAGGCCATATTTGAGCGTGTACTACTTCAGTGTAGAGATTTTCTTCCACTTTTGGGGACATTTTTCATAAACAAAATATTTCCCAACATTTCATCTGTTTTGCGCTTTTTATTTTTTGTCTGTCACTTTTCCATCAAGGACGATAATGTAAGACTCAGGACATTCCCCCGGCATACATCAATTTTAATTCTTCTGTTTGATAACTCAAGGTAATTGGGCTTTTAGATTTCTTCTAGAAATTAATTGTTCGATTTCTGCTGTGGACACTTTAATACCCTTCAGCTTAAATTTTTGTGCTTCTGCTCTCTTAGCTCTGCACTCTTTTCTTCGTGCTCAAGTTTTTCTTTGCATTTTCTTTGCCTTCTTCTGTTTGTTCGGTTAGGTTGGTATCCTTCTCAGATAAATAAATAAAAAGTCAATGACCCTTGTTGAGAATCATATGCTTTAGAGTTTATGGAAAAATGATGCACATGGTCACCTCACTTTAGTATTTTTTAAAACATTTTAAAACTCATCCAATATCATCTTCAATCAAAGGCTCTGCTAAAATGCACTAAAATTATTAATACTTGTAAGCCTGGCACTTTATGAGCTTCACAAGCAGTCCAGAGTTCTCCTACTTAATTCTGCTGGCTAAAGCTTGAAAGGCCTGTTAACTGTCTTGTAGAGATACTTCACATTTTCGTTTCTTTAATGCCTAGTATATTTTACAAACCTTACATGCCAAATAATACTCAAGTCGCTCACGACTTTCGGTGGTCAAAAGATTACGATACGAAGGGGTGAAGATTCTCGCATACCGCACTCGTTTCCAAAAAACTATCTTTCTATGAGATTGTATCTTTGTCTTAAAGAAACCTCTTTTGAATCTTAGTAGCGATACATTAACTGCGTCGACAGCTAAAGATCATTCTTAGATAATAATATTGTAGATAACCCATCCGTGCGCTACCATTTCAAGCGGTTTTTCCACGAATCCATTGAATCTATTAATTCCTTGACTCCAAACTTAACTAAGATAAAACCATAAACAACTTCTGATTAGCTTAGATACATTTTGCACGGGTCTTTTACATATTCAACTTAAAAGATACATTCATTTCTGGGCGCCGGCAAACATTTGAATTTCAAAATAACAAAAACACAAAAGAAAAAAAAAGTTGGAGAATTTTAAAAGAACGCATTATTGGCGGGACGCGATTGAGCTCTGTTCCGACAAAGGCTATTAATTAAACAAATCTCTCTCTAAAAGCATTGCAACATTAAATGTTCCTCAAATAAATATAAAAATTTAATTCCAGTAGTCGCGTCCAGTATAAATTTGAATTCGTTTCAGCGGTTTTTTGTGAATTTTTTTTTTAATTTTTCGCCGATACCAAATGGCGGTTGATTTTTGATTTAATTTCGAATTTCAAGTTAATCCGGTCTTGATTATCGCCATAGATTTATTTATCGTTTTTGGATGGACCAGCAGAAGAGGCAGATATGTTAACAATATGCCCAAATGGCCAAAACAAATTTGGGACGATCGGTATTTTAACTACGGTTGTATTTTAATATTTCACTTAAGTCTGAAACATGTTACGTTTTAACGACCGAACGATTTTGATTTTTTTTCCCAATAAAAACACCAAAATAAAAATGTATCTGAAACGCTGGCTGTTTCGAAAACAGAAGCTTAGTGGAGCACATCTCGATTGGGTTTTAATTCATCGTATAAATTACGTTCTACTTCGACCAAAAGAGATATCGGCGGAAGCTTGCGGGGTTTTGTTTTTTTATTTTATTGCGGTTTTGTGCTTTATCGTATCGGTGAAGGTTTAATGGAACCGCTTTATATGATAGGAATAGAGCAGCAGGGCTTTGGTTGCGGTAAATTTAAAAGGGCAACTGTGGAGGTTTTGTTCTTTGTATTTCAAACCATGGAAAATGTTTGATGAACTACTGATAGATACTTTAGCAATATTCATTTACATGTGTGTATGTAAAGAAATAGATTTATTGATGTCATTTTTTCTGTGGGAAGTTATTGGTTTTTAAAGTTCAAAGATCTAAAGATTCAAGAAGCCGCTGGGTTAGAAAAAAAAATGTGAAGCTATAATCACCTTTTGGTTATTTTTGAATGTTCATGTATTAAAACTCTATGCCCAATTCGTAAGAGGCAGACATATGCAGTATCAAACTCAAGGTTGGCCTCCTGTAGAAATAAATAAGAAATCAACAAATCAGAGTCTCGATTAAGAAACTATTCATGACGTCACGAGTATCAATACCGTCAATGTTGTTCCAAGAAGAAATGTTTGAAACTGGGGAAGGGACAATAAGTTCGACTTACCTTAAACGGTAAAACTAACTTAAACGATGAAACTATTTGCTATCAATGTCTTTAGCTATGTTCAATACCAGGCAAGGGCGCGGCTAGAAAGAAAGTTCTACGATAAACCTTCGGATTGTCCTTCTGTTCAAAACCATGAAACACAAAACCTTTTCGGCAACCTGCAAATCAGCTTCATATATTGGATAACTCAATAGCATGGCAATACACTGCAAAATATTAAAGCCAACCTTTAAGGAACACAAGTCGCAGGTTCTCAAGAAAGTGAGCATTGCTACATAAATATTAAACCCTTTTATTAACAGAAAGTCCTTTCTTTCCACTTAAAAAAAATAATATTTCTAGCAATTCTATTAAACGGGTGCCAAGCTTGAAGACAGTGTAGGAAATGTTATGTTAGAAAGCTTCAAATTGCACAGAACAAGATACTCAAGATGATGCTAAGTCTTCCTTGGCATCACTCTACCTTTGACTTGCATCATAAGGCAAATGTTGATTTGATCTGCAACAGAATACAAAAACTTTCTGAATCTTTCAAAATCAGATGTAGCATCCCAGAAAATCCTTTCATAACCTACATTTATGGTACTCGTTTGCCTAGGCATTACATATTTGTAAATCTTATATCTTTATATATGTTCTTATTTATGTTCATTCTTGTATTTGTCTTATATATTTAAATAATTTAATTATTTTAGCTTATTTCACTGATCTAATTTATTAAATTCTTTTTAATTTATGTAGTTTATGTAATTTATTTATTTACCTACCAATTTATTAATTTTTAAATTATTTAGTTATTTATTACGTAATGTAATTTTTTTATTTTTTGTTTATTTTTTTTATATAAATATATTTATTTTATTTATTTATTTTACTCATTATATTTGTTAATTTATTTATTTATACATTAATCTATTTATTATTTTGTTTTTTTATTGTTATGTTGGGTTTTCGTATTTTTCCTAAAACTAAAAATGTTAAAATTTAATATCCATCAATTATGTTAAAAATTGTTTTTCAGTAGAAAGATTTATAAATTGTACGGCAACAACGAAATAAAGCAATAAAATTTCAAAAAACCTGTTCGGCATGCAGATCGGTAGAAAGTAATCAGTATGACCGAAAAATCCTTTAATGTCTAAAATAAACAATTATTGGGTCTCTTTATTGGTGTTTTAATAAAGTGATAAAGTGTTGAAGTAATTTCTAAGCCATTCTCAATCGGTGATAAGCACAACAGATGCAATATCAACTTTCTGAAATAAGTACCAAAAAGACAACTTATAAATAAAACAAGCCAATTCTACCGTTCTGATACCATATGGGTATCAGGCAGCCTTCTAACGAAGATTGTGACAATCTCGAATATTTGTGTCATTTTTGGAATCTGAACCCACCAAATCTGTGACGAATTGTGACGCAAGTTGGTTAAGAACAAATTCCTCTCATGTTCGTCCTGTGCGCTCAACGGAGCGTTGTTGCCCCTCGAACTCAACGCGCCTAAGATCTCAGCAACTGAATGTCAATTGCAGTTGCCTGAGGAGATTTTGCATATAAGGTCCAAATGACTCAGAATATGAAGCCGACTGACCTAAATGCTTCCGTGTTTGAGTTTAAGAGCAGCTCAAATGTGACGAGAATTTTTCTTAAAAAATTGTCCATCAATCGAATTATTGTACCTACTTTAAATGCAACAATGATGTCCAACACTTTTTTGGAGGGATCATTAATGACATATGCGATACGACAAATCCAGATATTCCACATCAGCTATCAGCTCTCAGATATCAGCGGCTTCATTTAAGAACTTTATGACTCAAAAATCTAGCACCATGAGTTTCTTTTCACCAATTTGCTTAAACTTTTGAACTGGTAAAACCAATCTTGTAAACATTTCAATCTTCTCGCTTGAGCTTAATTGGAAAGCCTTTTCGACTGGAGTTAAACGAAAATCATCTAATGCGTCGAATGACACCCTCTTAAAGTAGTGCAATTCAACTCTGGACACCTCAAAATATTTTGAATTCAAAAAATAAGCCTCATGATAAGGTCGTCTTTCAACTTCAAAGCACAAATAATTATATTATTATAGTATTATTGTCTCAGCCCAAAGCATGGATTCGGGACAGAATAGTACAACCCAGCTAAACGGAAAATAAACCGAAAAATGCCCTTCGTATTGTTAGACTAGATTGAAGAAGGGAATATCAACATACGTTCCAATCCAATTCTGAGTAAGTAACTCAATTTGTACAATTTATTTCCACAAACAACATCAAAACTGCATGAATCTTAACCGCAAGTCCAAATTAACATCCTGTGGCCTAAGCCAACATCTTGAGCGGCATTTCTTCAAAGACTGACTTAAAAAAAAAACATAAAATAACGCAAGGTGATTGATGGAATGTTTTAAAGATAGAACAGTTTCTCAGGTTTCACTAATTCGATATTAAAATTCCATTAAGAGTGATTTGCGAAGAGCTTCTGTTCACAAATGGCAGTCATAAATTCACTTTGCGTTATCGCACTTCATTTGCATTTAGAGCTATTTTGGCATTATTTTTTGTCCATAAATGATAAGGTGAGCGCCAGTGTGAGATATCAATTTGTAAATTGAGACATCAGACGCCATAGGTCACGAGGCGTGCACAGTAGCAGTGGGAAAAAGTGGCTTTTTAAAATTTTATTTACCAATTTATCAGAACTTGGTTCTCTAAAAAGACCGAACTTTCTTCGGAACAACGTAAAAATCCATTCTCTTCGGAGTTATTTATCATCTCGCGCCAGCTGAAAATTTTACAGGATTGCCATAATGCATTCGGAATCAATGCGGCATCTTTTGTTGTTGTTTCAAAGTGGTTTTGGAGATTCCAAGATAGGAGGAATCCCGCCATGGTCGTCTGTAAGGTCCACGAATGTTACAAATGAAGTTTTGGTGAAGATTCAAATCGACCAAGATCTATTGATGACAAAGCAGATGATGCGGACAGACGAAGCTTGAATATCAAGGTTGTGCTACGAGTTTTAAGTCATCACATGCAACATTCGAAAACATCATCTCGATAAGTTTCAGAAATTTTGTCGGTCGGCTCAATGTTTCCTTAAGAATTTGATTATAACGAATCAAGGTTCATTAAGATAGTAACAGAAGATGGTACGACCGGAAACTAAACAGCATTCTATTACATCGTCCAGAGAAGGGACAAATCCTCCAGCAAAGACTAAATAACAAAAGTCAGCAGTAACAACCATTTAATTGGCCATGATTAAACGCGCTGATCCTTTTGGAAGCTGCTTATTGGTACACTGAAATATGTTTACCACAAGTGGCGCCGGCCGACTTTCAAATTATCATAACTATAGTATATTTTCCATGCCATGTAAATGCTACAGAAAGCCACAACTTGTCGTATTGTCTAGAGATTCAATGTACTTCGCCAAAAAAATATTAGAGAAAGGTCTAGAATAGCTTAACTAATATTTTGAATGAGTTCCTGGACTGGTTGCAAAGCTTTGGCTTTAAATGGTCAAGTCAGAGTTGAACGCGTTCACGAAAGGTTCTGCTTCTCGCTGCAAATTGAGATGCGTTTTAAAATAAAATGTTGGGCCTACTTTTTTTGTTTAGGGACATACTTTATTATGTTAGAGTTTATATAATTTTTATTAGTTATTGTTAACAACATGCTCTGTGAAAATTCCAAGAGAGATAATAAGAGATGATGATAGGCTTCCGTTGGCACCTTTTGGTTACAGTCCCCTTAAAGAATCGAACGGCATCAAAACGCAGTTCCGTGTCGATCTAAAACCTAAAAAGAGTCTATCTTTATTAAATTATCATTAAAACTACTTAACAATTCAAAAAATTCTACTTTTAGTACCATTTACACATGAAAGCCGGCCAGGGCTAACAGGACATATAATGAAATTGCTTTAAGGACTCATGATTAAAAATACACAAACGACAGAGTTAATTTTCCGTCTAGCCGTCAATAGAGTCGGTTTTGCCTTTTGACATCGGCTCTGTCGTAGTCTGATTCCGCCCTACTAAACTGAAGAGTCTCCGATGAGCTACTCGCGAAGTTTTAGTCATAGTTGACTCGCCCGTCCACAGCTTTTCGACCACCGTAGAAGATTAACAGCACAGCTAATCTATCCTGGACCAGTCTTTATCTATATAAAAAGAGGAACTCTTCAGTGGAAATAAGTCCATTAAGTCGTACTGTCTCACGGTGCATATTATTTGGGTTAAAAGCCCCGGAGATCAAGTTATCAGAAAGCTATCCACTCTGATGAGGTTTGAATCGTTGTACTGGATTGCATTGCTATAGAATTTTTTTACTCAGACTGTGGAGTTCTATATAAGTGGAGACAAGCTCTGAGGCATAGTCTACCGAAAACCCGAATCTTTTCCATTAAGTTTGTTCCCACGTTGAACCACACGGGATATCCATAGGAAAGAACAGGGCGAATGCCGCTTTGGCTCTGGCCCGTTTTGTTCAAGGATAGATTACATTCGCCACTTCTTTCTTTTATTTCTAGAGGCTCCAGAAAACGGAGTCTCGCAGTTTTTTTTAAATAAATCTACAACTTCCAAACGTTTCAATATCCCTGAAACTTTTCGATCGATCTTCGGACTTTACCTGTACGCGCTCAAGTCATATACGTACGCTCTGGTGTGGTGGAGACATCCTACATTGATTGGGAAGGCGTACGAAATAATGTGTTGCCTAAACTAAGACCGCTCGCTGAATGTTATCCACATGTATTTCGTGTTGAGTTGAGGGGCAATATCTTTTCCATCTGGCAGCGTTATCCTTGAGCCGTCGCTTAAGCTTTCCTACTCCTTGTTGCTGTGGGCGGTGGTCGGAAGCAAATGAGCTCTGTCTTGCTGCTGTTGATCCTCAGTCCACATTTCATGTTGTAGTCCCATGGCTTCGCTAAGTGTTGTTCTAACCTTGCGGTTGTTATTTCTGGGGCTAATGATGTAGCGTATGTGATGGAGTCATATACCTAGAGGAGTGTTTTTGGTTTGTGCGTCGTTGGACAGCTGATCCGCTGTCAGGATGTTGAAAAGGATGGCTGAAACCTTGTGGAACTCCTGCAAGTAGTCTTCTTAATGTTGACAATTTGTCCTGTATCCGAACGAAAAAGAATCTTTCTGTTAATGAATTAAAGACGATTTTTTCCAGATGCTGCGGAAATCCTATTGTCTTCATTTTGTAGTTGAGGCCCTTAATCCAATCTTCCAATGAGCTGGTTGATGTGAATTATTCAACCAATTGTTAAACAGAGTAGTGTAAATGTTTACCGCTTCTAGAGGAAGGTGTTCAAAAAGTACGTTTGGTATTTCGTAGTTGCTCACAGATTTCTAACTTCTTCCTTTGAGATGAACGGATGTTGAACCGCCTCACTGGCGATGACGCCATTTGCCAAAATGCGGACGGGTGCTAACATTCACCTTGTATACATCTCGAAACGTCGCATCTATTACTTCAACTTCTTCCTGAGGATCTTCGATCACAAAAATTTTGTCATCTTCGATCGATTCTTCTGGATCTATATGCCTGCTCTCAAAAGTAGCTTATGACACGGAAGCTCATTCTGGTTTTTTCTTAGAAAAAAATGTATTAATTTTCGGGAACATACCAAACTAGGGTTGCAAGCTTTAACAGTCCGAATTTTGGTGTTCCAATGCGAGTTTATTGCAGCACGGTAATTTTGCTGAATTAATTGCTCTATGTTTTCAAATTGGGACTTCAATGTCCTAACGTCCTCTTTTGTCGATGTTAGTTGAGCGAGTTCGAGGAGAGTACACGCCTGTAATGGTTCTTCCATTGTCATGTCATGCCATGTAACGTTTGTTTTAACAAATCTATCACATCAAAAGTTCAATATTTTAATTTCAAAAAGCATCCCTGCACCTTGTGACGCGTTCTCCTCCAATAGCGAACATAAAATTTAACTAATTTCTATTCGAATAAATCCAGTCTGGATCAGGTCATCATTCACGCTCCTCCATCATCATGTTTAAATAAAACGCTCTGCGGGAGCAGATTGCACAGACCTTAAGAATAGGCCACCGTCTTCTTGTAGCCTCTTTAATATATGTTTGACCATTATACTTACGATACGCTCTATTAGGAGCTAATACATTTAGGTGCTCTAAAGGGGACGGAAGATTACCCTCAAAGAAATACATACAAAAACGTCGGCTTCGATAAAAGGATTTAGAATGAGCGGTGCAACAAAGGCGGCCACCACGCACCGATTCAATGTGGTGGCCAAAGCAGTAGCCAGCGTATCACGGTAGCACTTCAAACGTAAATTGCTTTTAACATGATTCTCACTCGGTTTTCCAGTCCCGGGAGATAAGTTTTGTGCGTACCGAGTGTGTGTGTGTGTGTGTGCGTGGATACGGTGAGTTAGCCCAATCCTTAGGGTATTAGTTCCACTCTGGAGTAATATTGAGCGGCAAGGCATTGATTGAGAATGATGCATACGAGTAGGAATACAGACACAGACGTAGGGTAAATTAATCTTTTTGATAGTCGTAAGGTTGAGTGAAAGGATACGTATTTGGGGAGTTAATGTGTTTTATTAGGACGACGATGTGAATAAGAAGACATTAGAGACTATAAAGGGTGAATAATGACGATGACTACTGTCAAGTTATTGCATGAAAGTCCGGTTTTGGTAGAGTCTTAGAGAAGGAACTGCTATTTAAAAGGAACATCGGTAGACAGACCGAACACAGCCTCTTATTTATCGTGAAAGGTTAGAAAAAGTGATATCTGACTGAAAAGAGGACTTTGAATAGCTAAGGTACTTAAAGCGGATATATAACGTCACAAGCAATCATTATATTTTGGTCCTTTGATTTGGTCTTGACTACAAATAATAACAGCGTCGTTATAGGAAATTTAGACCTGCAACGATTGGTTTTTAAAGCTAATCAAATATTTTAAAATTTAAAATGTACTGCACGGCACAAGCCTTACGCAACATACAGGACATTGGATGGTTCATGGCCACCACAGATGGCGCGTTGCGTGCCTAGACGAAAAAAAGGCACCGATATGAGGCAACGAAGTTTGGTGTGAATAGAGAACGATCAAAGTTTTGCATCACAGTCAATGATACCGAATGACAGCTTGTGAGTTAAAGTTTTATCGGACAATGAAACAGCGGTGTTAAATTAATGCATATGCGATGTGTGAGTAATGGTAGACCTTGGCTCAAGCAGATAACATGAGTACAACTAAGCTAGACAATAGTAAAACACTCGTCTCGTCGAAAAAGCTGGGCCTGTAAATACGTTGCTTATGGTGGGCGTTAACTATGATCAAAATGATTCAACATTGGTGAGAAGAAGCTGCCCCCAAGTCAGTCACATATTCCCTGTGAATGACTGCTCAACATCTGGAAGAGTGCGAATATATGTATTTGCTCAATTCTATTCTAATTGATGTCGTACTCTTGTCCTCGATCATGCCTCGCGACTGCCCACTTAAAGGAGCAGTTAGCATTGTCGTGATGCACGACAAGGGTACTAGAAATGGGTTAAGGGGGTATTCTAGTTTAGAGGCATGAATTTCATGTAATTTTTGAAGTGTCATAAAAAAAAGGCAATTAATACTTTTACTACACATTTTTTTATTAGTTGTTTATTAAAATAACAAGAATACAGAAAAAAATCAAAAACTAAAAAAAGTTGAATTTCAAAAATTAGCAGTTGATGAAGTGGGGATCTCAAAAAATTGGCGCGTAACCATACCCACGATTTCAACCCTCCTAGCAATCTGAAACCAAAAAAAAAGATTATTAATCTAGAAAAATGTCGCAATGTCTGGAACTACGGGAAAAGTTGGAAAGATTTCTTTTTCACAAAATGGCGACTGCCTGAAAAAAAACAATTTTTGTGACACTTTTTTTACTGTTTCGAATTAAAAAAAAAAAAGTTATAGAAATTTGGGGATAGGGATAGTTCCAGACATAGACAAGTCTATTAAGAAGACTCTCTCAAAAGTTCAGGTAAATCGGTTCAGTAGAACCTGAGAAATCGTGGATATTGTTTTGAAAAAGGCAGTTTCGAGAAAAACGCGTTTAAAGTTTCGCGTAAAGATTTTCGCAGTCTAAGTCATGAAATAATATTGTCGACTTACATTTATTCAATCTGCCATTCCTGCTTCATACATTGGACCTTGCTCGACCTCGAAAAAACTATTTTTCGCGTTTCTCTCTTCTCCTCATTTGATGCGTTTAATGCTCGTATCTCGGAGTGGTCAATCGTTTCACAGCTAATGAATGAGCTTCCCAACTTTCAGTCCCATAATCCTTCATTAGAAATACAAACAGCAATAAATGTCGCTATCTCATCATCATCTAAGGACCGGAATGAATATGTTTTGGATCTAAAGTCCAAATCCAAGAGTTAAGAGACTCATTATTATTTTGAGTTTCTGAACCTAAACATCAAATCAATAATTCCTCTGATGATAAACTCTCGTAAATTAGCTTTATATTTTTCAAAACTTCATCATACAGGGGAGGATTTTCGTGGTCAAACTCCTGTAATGTACCTTCAGATGCAGCATTTTGCCATTTACACCAACTCTCCGCACCAGGTGGGCAATACATACATATGTTGCGGATTTTCATTCGTAGAAATAGATTTTTTTAAATTTCTGAACTAGAATACCCCCCTAAGGTGAACACTCTTAAATCTGAATTTCTTTTTCGAGCGAACGGCTACCTTGCAGTTTTCCCCAGAAGCCAAGTGCTTTCTCGTGATCCCAGATAGAACTTGCCAACTTGATAGTGTGTTCGTTATTAGACCTAAGCGCGTCCTATGATGAGGCATACGAGTTTGCAAAGTTTATCTTGTGGACAAAGCTTTATCAGACATTAAAAAAAGGGTTAGTTTTGGATGATCCTCTCGAATTCATAACCCAAACTTGATATTCCACGATTAAATGTTTTCTCGATTGGTAAGCTCAACTATGTAATGGTTCTTTGTGTTGAAATTGTAAGCAAATACATCTTTCATGAACTCACGAAGTTAAGTTGGACACAAAAACTCGTCATCGGTAATCAATAATACTTCGGTCTATCCAAGCAGCAAGGGTCAAAGCGTCGAAGCACTAAACTAAGCCCTTTAAAACGCTTCCATAAAAGACCGAATCTCCACAGAGAAGGGAAATCGCGAGTGTCACGAAACAGGGCCTGAAGAGACGGAGATCACTTAAGGCTTAGGCTCGGAAATTAGTAAATAGGTTTTTCTTGAAAACACTTCCTGAGTTCTTGACATTTCAGAGGCTTTCCCTTGATCTTTGCTATCACCAGCGTACTCAGCTTGTGACTTGTCAAATTACATTTGCGCCAAACGTGGTCAGGTACTTTAGTTTAGCGAATGTGATGATTCCGTGGAGCATTTTCTATTCAACTGTTGAGTCTCTGCCCGTTATTACAGGAGAGAATGATTCATTTTAATCGAAGCACAAAAAAAATGCATTTAAATAGGAACCTTATGGTAATCCAATGGACAAGTGTGGATCTCAGTGCTTAACTTTTATGCACTCCTTGAAAAATTGGTCTGTATTTTTTGAAGATTGATCCAATGATGCAAATGACTGATGTCGAAAGTATACTGACCCCTTGACTTTTTAAAACACAGGAGCAACATAAGTTCAGGACCTTATTTTCCATCATTTCCAATTCACAACTCTGTTATGATGAAGTCGAATCAACCCTCAACGTCAAATATTTAGAGATAAACGTGTGCTCTTCATCTTACTTCTCAGAATACCTCACAACTAGTTAACTATTCTATTAAAGGGAAAACTAATAATGTTGCGACAGCAGCCTTCCCAACAATTCCATTCAAAAATCTCAGCCCAACTTCTAGGTGGTCCAATTGTTGCGGCGGTGGTAAATTCTCCAACAATCGAAACTCTTACGAATTATCGTTTCCATTTAATTGGCTCTGAATAAATGTAAACAAATCCCCGCAGGACACCACTGGAATGCAAGTCGGAAACAATAAATCCCAGCCCCTATAGCACCGGAAAACTAATGATGTGAGCCTGAGCTCAACTGTTTGAAGAACACCGATCCAAGCGGCCGGGCGGCGCGGCGTGGCGATTCCAATGTCTCTTCTTGAACTTCATATGAACTGTCGAAATCGAAATGAATACCATTATCTGCGGGTGACCCATTGTTGTAAGCTTCCATCCGGCCAAGCTGACTGACTGACAAGATCTCCTTTGCAAGGCATTTTTTTTCCAGAATAGAGTCAGCGAGGCAGTTAACATGATGCAGTCTTCGCAACAGCATCATCATCATCATCATCATCTGGTTTGTCGGAAAAAGTATTCAAGGAATTCTCTTGAAACAGTAAGTGGGGTCTCGTATCTTGTATCTCGTTCCCGTCGGCGTTGGATGTTTTGACAGAACGACACTCTTTTAGTGATATTTCACCTTTATGTGGTTCGCAGCATGACATCGTCGCGTCGCAGTCGGTCGCCTGTTGTTCGCCGTTCGGTCGGTCCTTTTAGTCTCGATCACTTTATTTATAACACCGTTGTGTTTCGTCTTGATCTTGTTTCCCTGTTTTTGGTTTTGCTTTGGACCTCCTCCTGATTGTTTGTTATTAAGCGCATAAAAGTGGCAGTACGCGGTTCGTTTGATGGCAGCACACACAAAATTAAGTTCCTCGAATGTGACTTCACAGCTAGGTGTCTCATGAGGCCTAGGTTTGACATTGCAATTATGTCTCTTCGAACTTTGGAACTCACGCAGTGCTGCAGCGGCATAATTGATATAGAATTCATGATAAATTAGCGTAGACGCTTGGGGTTGCTTTTTCCGGCGCCGACATTGAAATATTTTCAAATTTGAACTTTAGCAATTCGACAGGAAATAAAATTCTTTCTCCCATAAAATGTCCTTATTGTCAGAAGGACGAGTTCGAAGCCTCCACGATGTTTAAAAATGTGCATGGGCAAAAAACGGTTGATTGCACTAACTCGACTAAGGAAATTCAATGAACACAAAGACTCCGAAACGAATGATCTTACCAACAGTGGGGTGTTGAACACCCCACCCTGTTAAAAGCACCCTGCTAAAAGCATGTCTAGGTGGGGCATTGATTCTATGCAGCCTTTGGAGTGAAACTCCTTTCCTTACAGCAAACATCAGCGAAACGTAGATAGATCATTCAATAGTGATAGTTTTCAAAGCTTTGATACATTTGACGATTCTTTAAAATTTAAATTAGCCTTAGTGACTAGACTTGCAAGAGAACAAAAGCTAATTTTCGCTGCATAAGTATCCTTTCGTCTTTATCAAAACTCTTTGAAACAATCCTCAGAGATCAAGATTAGACCTGAGGTTTTTTTGTTGGTTCATAAACCATCCGACCAAATGTTTGTTAAAAACATTCATATGCTTGTCATATCCATGCGAATTTTATGCAACAATATCTGTCTACTCCACTAGGACTTATTGCGTACTGAGCGAAGACCTTACACGAGTGTATGATTGGTACACTTAGCCCACAAAGAACCCAATATATAGACTCTTCTCGTGTATATTTTGTTCACGTTGCGTTGCCAGACTACGGAATTTACTTCCTAAACGGGTTAAAATGGCATAAAGATGCTGCAGCCAAATACTTTAAAAAATTAAAAAGCTCTTTTCCCTCCCCTTCCCCTATGATCCCTTTCTTACAACTAGCTCACTTGCTATTGAATTTAATTATTGTTCTTCGAAAGAATAAGTTTTATGCGTTCACCATATGAATAAAAATTGAATTGATTTGAATCCTTATGGTCGACCTGAACTTTTTGGTGATTGTATTTTGTATCACTCATAAACATATGCAAAACAGGTAACAATTTTGTACAACGTGTACCTTTGCAACTTACAAGTATATTTTTTGAGCAATACATAATTAAAGTTTAATTGGCGCCCGAGCTTGAACCGTAATAGTGGCGTGCCTAAATGAAATTTATACTGACTGACTTGGCACCGACAAGCGAAGAAAATCATCAAATCGCAACCCTCGGGACGAGATGACAAGAAAATCCCAGAGCACTAAGTCTAGACAAGTAAGTATTTGTAGGTAGTAAGAAAATGTTATAATGTCTATGCATAACAATAAGGTTAAGAATTTCTGCAATGCATACCTTTCAATACTGTTCCAAGCTATTTCGAGTAAAGTGATAAATGATCTTAAACAAACCCCGTCATATTGTTAAAAAAAATCATTATACGGAGTGTTTAAACAGAGCATGAAAACTATGGGCACGTGCAGCATACCCTCCTCAAACTCAAGTGGCGGACCTTTCCTCTTTCAGCACAATTTTCGGCGGTACAATCAAAAGGACCACGACGACTGGAAAAAGAAATCAGTCCAACGAAACCAATAAACTGCGCTGACAGATCAAACGTAGATATTTGTCAAAGATTTCACTTAACGTCCAGTCCACCACATTGCTTCCATCAAAAACAAATCAAGTCAACTTCAATTTGCGGGCCCCATCATATGATGTTAGCACGCAATGAACACACGGCCGAATGGAAAGAGACAAAGAGTAAAACTGACCAGCTCGCCACACACGGACACTCAAAAAAAAATAAAAATATCTATACTAGCCAGAGAGGCCGGTCGTCTAATCTCTGATAGTCACCCTCTTATGTGCCCAATCCACAACCAAAAAAAAAAAAAAAACAAGTTGCGTTGCGGCGGCAAACCTTTGTCCGTTCTGGCAACGGTGATGGCGGCTTACATGCAAAACCATCGTGAATTAATCGAATTGGTTTATAATTCAAGTTCAGAAGACACAACAACAACGACGACAGTCAGAAACAGCATAACAAGAGCCTCCAGATCAGAGTTTCGACATTGGCCCAAAACAGCAGCAGCAGCAGTGAACTCACCAAACAACAACAGCTCAAAAGTTCCGAGCGGCAGCCAAGAATTAACAAATCGCGGTCTGGTTGGTTGCTCCACGGATTGGAAGCAGTCGTGCTACAGGAAAACCAGTGCGTAAATTCCCCCCAACGAACGGGAGGCCACGTGTATGTCGGCTCGAGTCGGGACTGCGCTGCTTTATCAGAGAACACGACCTATAATTGATTATCATTTACATAAAAATTTACTGCCTTGGCGGTACGCAAAAAGGGCGCGCACACCGCTAAAACAAATATCCCGGATTATCTGGCGAGCCCGGGAGAGGCTGTATGCAGATTTAGTGGTTTCGAATTGTTTACTTATTGCTTTGGTTTTCTTGCGCTTTGTATTCGGATTTTCCGACTGTCAGATAGTATTTTTGGTTCAGTTGAGACGCTACTCGAATTGGGAACAGATTTTAAGAAACTCTCAGGCGTAAGCAAATTTTAGTTCCTTTGCTTGGTATATCGATGGGAAGAGGTCCTAAATAGCCCATATTTGTTGCAACATGTGCTCTCTTTTGAAATGTTCTTGATCTTAAAAAAAATACGGCTAAGTCAACACACACACGAAGGGTTCCGTACACTTTTTAAAACTTCTTGTTTCATTAAAATACATTTGTAAACAAATTTTGAAAAAAAACACGCTCTTTGTATGGAGACCCCCCATCATATTCAAGTTTATTCATATTAATTATTTTCTGTTTAAGTAAATAGTTAAATGTGAAAATTGCAAGTGTGTATATATCACGGTTCAGAAGACACAGCCTGTGACAGAAGTGGACGGACGGACAACGGAGTCTTTGTAAAAGGTGATCGTTGTCACGTTTAGGGTACGGAAACCTTAAGAACTGTGACATTTTTGCGTCAAGACCTGAAAACCACACCGAGATCAACAAAAAAAAATGTCCAACAATGAAGGATCAATTTTTTCGTTAAATTTTTGCAAGAATTAAAAAATATCTTCGACCATAATGGTAACTTCATGTTTTGGAGACCATTTGGATAAGTCAAGTTAAATTTTTTTAGATCGGTATTCCGGGTGAAAGAGACAAACTTTTGGTAGAAACATTGCAAGACTCTGCTGCTCCATATTTTACGGTTGCTTACAGCTCCCCAAAGAGTAACCATCAGACATCTTGTCGAATTCACAGGAACCTTATACAGCAGCTGACATAGAATCCTTTATAACGAACTTTGCATGAACAAGGTGAAGAATCGAGTTTACATTCCATGAGTAAGTCCTGAGATCAAGCTAATGCAGACAAATTATCGAGACTCGGATACTCAGTCAATGACCTGGAAAAGACAGTCGTCAGCGACACCGAAGAAATTCAAAGTCCCAAGTTGTGCACTAAGGGTTGTTCCTAACGCCGGAGTATTGTTTTTTTTAATTGAATTGAATTTTTCATCGACACCCAAAGCAAATGTTGCGATAAGACGGTTTTGAATCCCTCAAACATCGAAACCCAAGCCTATTCTCGAGATCTGTCAATCAGAATGTGCTTCAGGAGCACTGTTGACTCCTGTTAATTTATTGAGGGACAGTCAAACTGAATAAAAGGGCCAAGTTCGAGCCGGACTCGCGCACCGAGGGTTCCATACAAAAACCTGTATGTATATATATAAAAGTTTACCCATCACGACAATCTATAAAAAAAAGAAAAAAAACATTGCTTCGTGCCAAATTTTAAGATTCTAGGTCGACTAGAAGTACCCTTTAGGATTTGTTGCGAGTTTGCAAATATGCGCCTTAAATTTTTTGTTTCTTTTGTTTGCGTTGACATAGAAGTTTGATTTTGTCCTATAAGGGTTCCGTTTTTTTCTTTCGAGGTACGGAACCCTTAAAAGAGAAGAGATTTTTTTGTTTATAATTTACTTGGTTTCAAAGGATAAACCCTATGCGTTTGTACATGGCAGGCAGGAATATAAGGAGAGGAATTGAATATGTAGTGATTTGAATCTGAGATGTATTTGATGGGGTCTGAATAGGAATTATTCGCTTAATTCGCAGTAATTTATTCGCCATTATTTTGTGTTTTACTGTACTCACTTACACATTTGACACATTTGTACAGTGTTAATAGAAATAGCAATAAAATGTACTTTGTTACTTTGGATGCGTAGACTTTGGGAGTGTTTGCGGCGACATCGGTTGGGGCTGTTATCCGAGGATGGAAAGTTGCCCGACTTCTGCCACGTTTCTGGCATTCGTGGATAATGACTGACTTAATTATATTAGCATTCAGTTTTGGAGGCATTCAATCCGTCTCTGTTTTACTTTGCCCAGAATGCTATGCTATTAATATCGAGCTGTCGCGGATCCGAGAACAAATATGTTAAATAAAGAGTGTTTCCATTTTCTTAGTAGATGTGCAGTTTTACATATAAAGACCTGTGGTAGAAGATCAACTTTATGGAATAAGATTGGGCAGTTCTTTTTATTAAGGCTGCGCCATCTCTTATTATTGAGTTCCTGAATCGCCTTTGGATTGTTCATATATGTAGCTACGGTCTTTAACGGTAACCCACAAAACAAAAGCTTGGCGTCAAACTGCAGTTCCGTATTGGCCAAGCAGAACCACCAAAAAGGATGATTACACAATTATTGAACTACGGGCGTAATAAATTGATTGCTTGATGGCTTGTGTGGTGCTTAGTCCAATTTTACCTGAATCACGATTCGATCAATTTTCAATTTCTGGCCATAAAAAATCGGGTTTACTAATTCTTGCCATTGTGTGTAACCTTGGGTACAATATGGCCACCAATCCAAAAACCAATATTAACAGTCACAAGTCCAGAGTGCATTTGCTTCTCCATGACCGGGTTTCGATTTTCCGCGCCTGAAATATGGCAATTTTGCTTGTTAAAAAAGTCGAGGAAATGAAAATAACCCTCTTTGTAAAACATGGTCGTCAATTTCGAGCTGTTCAGTTGCTAAGATCTCCGACGGGTTGAGGCTCTGTGGTTAGGCGGATTCTTTCGACTTTGCAACATTCTCTGTTGACTACACTGGACAGTCCTCAATCTAGCTCTACACTAAATGTGTTGCTCTGTCTTAGCTTGAAATGTCTGCGAATTATTATTTCTGCTGTAATATTAGTTTAATATGAAATGGTTTTTGTCATTATGAAGGATTCATTTAAGATCCAAATGATTGTTTACCCCCCAACATAAAGAACCTTCACAAAACATCCTTTTAAGTATTTCGATTGTATCTATTACAATTAATTTTCATCTCACAGATCCTTCCGACAATTTCCCCAGCAAAACATAGTTTTTGTCACTTAACAGCCATAAAATTTGTTCAAAACCACTCCAATGAAAAAAAAAAACGTCCAACGTTCCTCCAAGGCTGGCTTACAATGCGGGCCTAAGGAACCAAAATAGACAAAACAACAGATTATAAAAAAAAATTCATTGAAATCATAGACCAACAAGACAATTCATTCTCAAGAGACTGCGTTTCTCTGCCGATATGCCTGTGATAGGCACCGCTTCCACCGCCAGAGTTGAAGCGCAAATAGGAATCATCTCCGCCGCACTCTCGTCGTATGTATATTCCCTTGAGTTGTCCACAAAGATTTACAACAAATGCCATTTTATTCTTAACCATATTTTGTTCTTTTAATTCCCATTGCCATTGATATCACCCGGCTGAAGCTTGAAACCGTTCCTCTTACTCTACCCTCAATCTTCTTGAAGACTCTCACTCTCTCTCTCTCTCTCTTGGCCGACCTGTTAGGTTTTTATGATTTTTACGATTTTACCTGGTTTGTAATCTCATCTTAGCGTGTAGCGGCAAGAGCCTACCTACATCACTATACAAGAAAAAAAAAAAAAAAAAAAACAATCCAACAACGATGCCGACAAAGTAATAAACCAATTAGGACATCAAAGGTTGCCGCCCGCTTTACGATGCTATTTAGAGAGGCCTTTGGAAAAACAGCGAGAGTAGTCTTGCTTTACAATATTTCAAAAACCGACCGTAATATGTCCTTCTTCCTATTCATTATCACAAAAGCAAAAGAAAAATATACAATTCCCAACATTTGAATAAATAGGACAATGGAGTTGAATGTATGCCTCGCATGTGACAGAGGTTACAGATACATATCCATACAGGTATCGCTTAGAGTTTAAGGCGTAATACGCGTCTGTGGTTACAAAAACCTCCAATAATCCTTGGGATTAGGTTTAAAGGTCTAAATTTAGGACGCTCTTTCATTTCCAGGAAGCTGGTCGAAGGTGTTGGAGTTGATTTTAACCGCATCAGATTGTCACTGGACCTACGAGTAAATTTTGTGATTCCATGGCAACATTTTTAAATAAATCATTAATCATGTTAAGTGGTGGAAAAGGGGCTTGAATGTGGCTCAATGCCAATGCCATAAGATCATTAATTAATTTTTAATTTTTATTTTTGAAAAAAAAGGACAGCTTACGTTGAATCTGCAACCGATACAATCTTAGATCTGCTGCAGAACATCGAGGAGGGTGATGCCATAAATTTCCATGAACAACTTAATACAGACTCATTTGCATAAGAATAGAGGAAACTCGCCGCCAAGGATGGATGTCATGTGTGAGAGTTTAACTCATTTGGAATTTGTGAGGTAGTAATTTTGTTCGAAGCGTGCATGCTCGCTCACCTTCGGTTTCAACAGGATGTAGAAAATATATTGGAATGAAATGTTTTATTAAAAAAAAATTTAAAAATCTAGGACAAAAAAAGCATATAGTATTTTTGATATTTTGGTCTATGCAAGGACGAAAGAGCCACAGCCTTATAAGCTTATAACAAGTGACATTTTGAAGGAACTGCCTAAAATAGCGTTAGTTAAACTTTTCTATATTATTCATTGGGAATTTTATAAGTTTCAAGGCAATGGGAAGTCGTCAAATGTTTATGGTTATGAAGACCGGAAACAAATGATAATCTTATCTTACCTCAAAAACCGACTTTTTGGTGTTAAATTCTGGAAAAAATGCTCGGAATTCAAAGAAATTCACGCCTATATTCCTCAAGGTTCGATTCTATTCCTAGCTTACACGAACAAAATCAATTTGGGTTCAAACAAGCCCACTCAACTTTTCACCCGTTGTATAAACTTCATACATAGGCCTTAACAAAATAAAAATAACAATCGCCTGCCTTCTTGACATAGAAAAGACGTTCGATTCATTATGGATCAATGGTTTGTTATCCAAACTAAAGAGACTGAATTTCCCCCTTACAACTGTTAAAATCACAGTTTTCTCACGAGTCATAAATTCTAGGTTCGTATAGGAACATCTTCTTCATCACTCTTCGCAACTCATGCAGGAGTACCGCAGGGAACAACGCTTTCGACCCCGAAATCGTGAGAAAACAATAACTCTGTTATTCGCGGATGGTTCAGTCACATATTCTCCTTCAAGAATTCCCTCTGTAGCTCTCCGCAATATCAAAGAGCAGATCCTTTAACTCTTGGAGTACTATCATCAAACTATCAAAAACCGAACTAATTTGCTTCAGGACAGCCTCATACAATGGTTCAGCCACTAAGTGCAAGAACCTTTCCTTGACCAAGCCCGATAATTCGTTTATTCGACCATAACAATAAAATACAGTCAAAAACTTAGGAATTCACTTCGAGGAAAGAATCAGGTTCAATTCCCATGCGACAGCCACTCTTAAAAAGGCCAACCATGCGCTATCCCTTATCCTCCCACCGAAACATGATTTTCAGTCGAAACCGAAACCGTAACCGAACCTTCGGCCTCGGTCTAAGTTTCGGCCAAAACCGAAACCAAAACCGAACCTTTTCTTGAGAAGTTGAAATTGACTATGTATTTTAATTGTTATTTTGTAAATTTGGCCGGCTCCTTCACGATAATAACCGATGGGTCAGAACGCGAACGTTTATCTTTTTGAGTAATCTTAGTCCAGAACTCTCCTTCCATGTTTGACCATGACCGCGAAATCGTTGTCAGGAAATATTCACTTCGACCGACAGCCAAGCTACCATAAAATCAACATATAAGCGTGTCAAGGAACGCCGCGTATCGCTTAAGGAGATAGCGGACTTTTTTATGGTTCACCTTTACGGGGTTCCAGGACATAGGGAAATCCACGGAAACTGCAGAGCAGATGAGCTTGGCTGTGAAGGTACAATGCACCTTCACAGAAGCCATTAGCTGCGGTCAAATTAACCATAAAAAATAGATACATCAACCATCTTGCAACATAACCAGACAAATCTGGAACCTCCTTAACAAACAAAGAACCAGAAAGCTACTAAATCTCATCAATGAATGTCCGGTCATAGCAATAACAAGACATAGAAAGCTATGTTCCCATTGTTCACAGCTTTGCCCCAACTTGCTAAAAGAAAACCAAAAAGACCTCACTCAGTTCATTTGAGAAGCAAACTTGTTCTTTCCATCTTCTCCTTCTTCACCGTCAGGGAGGTAAACCTCTCAATACTCACTTACTCCCCAATATAGGTAGATACGTTAATCCACATAACCCTCGCAGTATTACAATGAGCTAAATTGCTGTGTACCTTGTGGAAGACTGAGTTTTGGCGCCGTCCAAGTTTCGGCCGATTTTTTGCCGATACCAAAATCAAATGTTCGGTCGCTCACTACCTCCCATTGATGAGAATATGGAACGGTTCAGATACAAGAACCAAACTCTTGTTATACAAGCCACTAATTCGTCCCATCGTGACATATTGTTTCCCCAATATGACTCACGTTAAGTCCAAGCCTTAAAAAGAAAATTCAAATCTTCGAGCGAAAAGCATTTCGGTACTGCAGAGGTCTGCACCGAAATCCAGGCAGTAGGGTGCCACTACACAACACGGCAAACGGGCCACACATAGACAAAGTATCTATGCGCACTGTCCTCAAAGATGCTACACAAAATCCCTTCCCACCCCAACAATATAATTAATATAATTACAGGTAGCTCATATATTGAAGACCTCTATCTCAATATCCTTTCCATGATGGACCCGGGATATAGAATAGCTCATGAAGAAGGAGGTTTTAAAGACTTGGACAAGAGTAAGCAAAATCACCCCATCTATCACCGGCGCTGACACTTAGAAACTACAAGCATTCTAGCCACCATCAACAGCATAGTCATCACCATCATCCTCAAATAAATGTATTTATGTCTTGGAAGGTATTCGAAACTGAGCTTTTACAAAAAACTGTTTTTTATAAAGGTAAGTGATACTTTTGAACGTACTGTATGCAGTTATGGAGTTGTACGAAATTTTTCGATACTGAAAAAATTTCAAAACAAAACGTTTAGACCAAAGCTCCATAATATTTAAGCAATAGCGATATCTGCAGAACCTTGGTAATTGCTACCGTGTGTCGATGTAACTGACTTTGTTCAAAAACTTACCAAACGTGATAACCTACAGAAGATAAGGAACGTAGACGTAGTCTAGAAGACTAGAGAGATTTTTTAAATGGTAAGAATCTCACGAGCGGTCGATTCTCATATCAGCCATGAAGATTTTAACCTGCCCACAAGGCACAAATTACTCTGTAAGTATTTGAACGTGCTAAGAACTTAAGGCACTACGTGTTCACATTTTGTGATATAGTGGGATGGATTTTCAGTCTGAAGTTTAAATAATAACGAACGAAACACGAAATGATTGGTGGGCAGATGTCAAGCGAATGGTCGTTTTTTGCAGGTTTTTGTAGTTTCTAACTAACCTATCAGGCCGTCGATCAGAGGATTTGAGCCTGATTACTTTTTTGCTGTTCATCTTAAACTGTCCCTGAGTGACTCGGCTTTAATTTGATAGGCTTGCATCTTTTTAAAGTCCCTAGAGTTCGCGGCTGCATGTTCTCTTCCTCGTAAACAGGATCCCATATCCGACGGATTTTTTTTTTTGAAGTCTGCCATAAGGATTATTTTTACCGACCACAATTCGGCTCCATAGAGAAGAGCTGGCAAGATGAGTGTTTTGTAGAACATTTTTTGGTCCTTCGAGATAGATTTTTAATCGCAGTTGCTTGGACAAACCGAAGTTACACCGATGGCCTTGAATAGAACTTCATCGGTTCGGTGCTCCACTGAGGTGTCGTTTAAAGAGTTGATATTTTCCATGAGATAGATAACAACTATTTTACGACGCTGGTCTTTGACAGATCGATTTGTTGTCGACGAAATGTCTGTTCAAGAATCAGGTCAAAAAATACATGACAATGGATCACCTTACCGATGTCCGTTACAGATCTGTTATAATTCGAAGATTCTTAGTGCAAATTGCAAACATAGAACATGGTGTGCTCTCAACATTTCTTCGCATACAATTCACAGGATACAATGGATATGATCTTGTTAGCGACTTAAAGTAGGGGTACGCCTCAATTGTAAGTACAAACGATGGGGATCACAATCTTTTTAGATAGTAGCTGATATTCTTTTTTATCTTAGCCTGACCAGAATTCATCTGAGACCTCAGCTTTATTGTTTAATATTTTTATTGGCATGACAACTTCTTTTAAAGTGGGTGGGATAACTGCTTCATGGTCTCCAGCATTTTAAATTTCTGTTCCTAGACTCTTCGATGTTCTTGAGCTAGAGGACTGTGTTAGCTCATTTTTCTTCTCCCCGTCTAGCTCTGTACTTGGCTCTTGTTGTTCGGGATTTTCTTTCATCTTTTGTCCCTTTCTTCTGTACGCGCCCGTAATCATACCATTTATTTCTTGGAAGTTATCATAGGTAGCCTAAAGCGATCTGGACTGCTTTCTGATTTATAGTGCAGCAGTGTAAACTCATAAATAAAAACGTGGTGAAACAACAAGGAGCATCAAAGACTACAAAGTCCGTGAGCTGTCAAACGGCTCGTAGCCCTTGATGGCTGCAGAACTGATCTCATGGTCATCCAAGACAAGCATTGCAATGGTTCGCAAAAAGAGGAAAAAAAAAAATACGGACTAACTACGGTCAGATGAAGGCACGTAGTCTTAGGCTTGAAGCATGTGGGCGAATATATGATATTAATCCGGAGTAAGGCTAAGCACATCTGCTTAGTCTTCATGTATACTTCAGTAGAAGAAAAATAAGACATTGCCATAAAAAGCCTCGTCGGACTTATTGACAATATCCCCGTGGCAATGCCTCAAGTACGATATTTACATCGTTCTACGCAATTTATCGTAATTTGATCAGAAGATCACAAGACACCCGCAGTAAATTTACAGCTCATAAACGCAAACGGGCCTCTTGACAAACTTTTTAAAGTAGCTTGAAATAACCAGTTTAGACTTCTGCTTAGTGATCAGGGCAGTTTACAATTGAGTAAATTTTCAAAATACGTGAAAAGCCACTTAAGATTTGCAGAATGTCGATGATGAAAACTCGTTACTCAATTTAGATCGGCAACAAACTCTATCATAGCTTTGATGCTGAAACAGGTTAAACACATGGCGAAGCAATGTCATTCAATTTTCGTTCATTCGGATTGACATAATCAATCAAGTCATAAGTCAAGGATCTTATCCAACTAGAAGCCGCAGTGGATTCAATCGTGGACATGATCGTTCCACTCATTCTTTACGTCGCAGATGAGTTGACCATGTGGAAGGGAAGCTTCAGTGAAGAACTTAAATGGCTGTACAGCAACATGCATCTAGTCAAAATGTTTCGGGTAAATTGACTTAGGTTTTTGGAATAAGTTAAGTCCCGGCTTGAAGAATCTTCAAATCCACAACAGAGCGGCAAAGGCAAAGGGACCTCAGTCAACTAGGTTTCCGTTTCCTTACGACATTTCTTTACTACAGGATTTATAGCTAAACAGCAGAGCTTATGGCATCATGTTCTTGTTTTCAATTCTCTTATCAAGTAACGGGTTTTTCAACAGGGACGCTACAAAAGTAGAGCGACAGGGACAGCAAACGACGCCATATTTCTTGCCGCTCTTTTGACATTTCTTTTCAATAAGGTTTGCCATTTCATGATGGAAAGATATACGAGCCAACAACGAGTCAAAATTATTAAATTTTACTACCGAAATTCGGAGTCAGTGACCTCAACGTTAAGAGCGCTACGTCCAATTTATGGTCGTCATAATCGTCCTAGCAGATCAACAATTGAGCGTCTAGTGGAAAAATTTGAATCCACAGGCACAGTACAAAATGTTCCCGTGCCAGTGAGAGATAGAAGTGCCCGTAGTGCCGAGAATATTGCTGCCGATGAGGCTTCAATTGCAGAAAGCCCAAATGTGTCTCTCACACGTCGTTCTCAAGCGTTGGGCATCTCCGTGGCGAATTTTGCGAAAATATCTTGGCCTACTTCCTTACAAGATTAAATTGACGCAAGAACTGAAGCTGCTTGACCACCAGAAGCGTCGTATGTTCATGAATTGGGCTGAGCAACAACTTGAAAATGATTCGGATTTTCATCGAAAAATCATCTTCAGCGATGAGGCATATTTCTGGCTGAATGGCTCCGTCAATAAACAAAATATGCGGTACTGGTCAGCAGCAATCCACACGTACTCAATGAGTCATCATTGCATCACGAAAAAAATACAGTTTGGTGTGGTTTATGGTCCGGCGGCGTCATTGGGACGTACTCCTTCCGTGATGATCAAGACCAGCGCGTTACTGTGAATGGGGATCGCTACCGTTCAATGATAACAGGTACCACAAGCCACACAGCGAATGTCACAATCAATTTATTGGAAACCAAGTTTGGAGAACGTGTTATCTCACGAAATGGTTCAGTCGCTTGGCCGCCTCGGTCGTGCGATTTGACGCCGTAAGACTATTTCCTGTGGGGCTACGTCAAGTCTATGGTCTATGCCAACAAGCCAGCGATGATTGTTGAACTTCGTACGATTATCGAACGTGAAATTGCAGCAGTATCGGCCGATTTATGCTTGAAAGCCGTCGAAAATTGGGTTCAGCGTCTGGACTTCTGCAAGCGTGCCCGTGGTGGCCATGCAAAAGAAATCGAGTTCCAAACATATTGGCATCGAACGTACTTTCACAGGAATAAAGCATTTCATTGATATCCAAAACCGTTTTTGTTTTATATTGAAAAACCCGTTATAAACTACTTTATTGATATATGACGGGTGCACTGTAGCGTCATCTTAGCGTGCAAGTTCCTTTTTGTCATATATCAAAAATTGGCGGTACATTTAGCGCTCGCAAATGAACCATCTAAACGAGGTATAACCGTGCAGAAGCACAAGGTTCGTCTTCCTTCACTCTTTCAAGGGTTTTGTTTTTTTGAGTATGGGTCATTTTTAGCTCATCCAAGTTTGTCACAAAAAGTGTCTGTAAGTGTCTAATTTTACTCGACCTTTTACCAATCTCATTGACGGTCCTTGCTTTGGTATTCAACATATGTTGAACTAGTCTTAGGAAAAACTCAAAAAGCGCTTTTGAGTTTGGAAACTAAGTAAAAAAAAACTCAGTAGCCCAACTTCTAAGTTCTTCACAAAAGCAAAATGACAGCGTCTGGTGAAAATAATGTCTCCAAAAGGCGAAGCCTGACAAATAAGCAGAAAAGAAAAAATGTTGCTTCCAAAAAGTAAGCTGGCTTCCTTCAAGAAGATGCTTTTTTTATTGCTTCTTTTTTTTTAGATTCCCGTGGGAGTCACTGATACGAAGCATTTTTGTCGGCTATATATTTGGACTTTCACTGACGATGTTGTGGTTCCTCTATAACTACGAAACCTGGCCCGTCTTGCAAAGCAAATCCACATTCATGCTGCTCATTTTTTTGCTGATGTTTGGCGGCTTATTGGCTTGGAGCCGAAATGTTAGGTTTGATAGCTTTTTTTTTGAAGGACTTTGAATTTTTTTTTTACAAATCTTCAAATTCCAGATGCACTTCGACGCTTATCCTACCGATATTATTCAGTTCAAAAGGAAGATCGCTGCTTATCACATGCGCATTGGTATTGGCCGCTACAGGACCAACGATTAACATTTTGGCAAACGTTGATGTTCTCATCAAAAGCATGTCCTGTGGTCAGGAGCAACTTAAAATCGCACTAGAAAAGATGTTGGACGTGGTTAAAAGACCCCTGATTGCCGTCAAGAATGCAATCAATGTTGCAATGAGTGAAATAAAAAAGGTTCTAAAAAGAGTCGAAGAGGTCCTGATCAAAATTCGAAACCTTGTCAGTGACATCCGTAGGTGTTCATCTTGTAAGAGATTCACCTCTCAAGTTTATCTCCTTTATAGTAAATGCCATAAAGAAGGCCTTCGATTGGCTGGGCAGTGTAGTGAGCATGTGCAACAAAAAACTGGGCACTCCATTTGATCGTTGCATCAAAATCGCAGATGAGGCTATGGAAGATTGCAAACAAAAATTGGGGGACATGGGAGCCTTATGCAATGTGACGGACGTGTTTAGAGCATTATGCTATAGTGTAAAGTTCATCGACGCCATTTGTGTGCTGGTAGACTTTGTCAGCGACTCAATTATCCAAAAGGCTGCTGAGAGTAAAAGTTGATGCAGCTTTCTAGTTGGAAATGTTAAAAGTTTCTTTCTTTTTAGGACTGGACCAATTCTCCAAGGACATCAAGACAATGTTTTATGTTTCTGTAAAGTTTGATCAGGAATTTCATTTCAAAACCACCGCGACGAAAAATCTAACTGAGGTTGGAGGTGATATTTTGACGGAAATACAAAACCAAATGAGGGGATTTTTCATACTCTTTGGGTGGATGGAGATAGTTGGGAGCTTTATGGTATTCTTGGTTATCATCAAGTAAGTAAAATGAAATTATGTTTCTTCTACTGCAAGGTTTTGGGCCTGAGCTAAGGCTGCTTTCCATTCTTCATGGTCTCGGTCACGCTGCTACCAAGTGGCTAAATGATGCTACCTTGTTCTGCAATGGGTTGATTTGGTTTTTGTTACAGCTTGGGGCTCGAAATCAAAGACACTGTAAGCCGCAGAATTCCTCGATCGCGCAATGAAGCCGAGCCATTGTATCTGACGAACTTTTGCCTTGCGGACTAGACCCATAACATTGTTGAGCTCGTCGAGTTCGTACTTTCTTTTACTCCTCTTCAATTTGCTCTCCTTGCAGACATGATCTCTATCTGATGGATTATTTTATTTTCAAAGGTCTGTAAAATCTATTTTGTTGTCTGGCTTACCGTCCATTATTCGACTGGGTGGCGGAGTTGGTAGAGCGCGATTCAATTGATAGGTCCCAGGTTCGATTCCTAGAGTGGTCTAGTTTTTCGAATCTGGTCCAGTCATCATTTGCCATTGGGATAAAGTTAATGGCACTATCACTGAATTGGTCGACCAGCGATAGTAATCTGACTCATGGTTGGCGTTATTGTAGTGGTTGTTGTGTCGGCTAAATTCCTAGTTCGTGTTGTCAAAATAGTGGTTTGTGTAGATTGTGTGTAGATGGCTCTGCTGCGAAGGCATAACACTGACAGCGGAATGCTAAGCTAAATCTTCCAAACTTTCAAGGTGAATATATCAAATTAATGTCAAATCAAATCCAGAAAATTAGGCGAAAGGCAGATGAGTTGGAACCAAATACATCTAAGTTTCTCAAACCACTACATAATCTTTCATTCTCCTCCTAATTCTTCCGCTCACTCTGTGCTACACGCATTATAAGAGTATTCATATACTCTTTAAGGGCGACCCAATTATGATATAAAAAAAAAACTAGGAAAACTTTTATCAACTGGTGGAGCATGATTTTGGTCCTTCGAGTTAAATATTTTAATCATAGGACTACCGGTTGAAAATGTCGTTATTGCAGACAACTTCATATGTATAACTCTGAGGTGAATTTTGACCATGACAGCTGTCACATCAGAAACTTCATGTCATTGTCTAATTATTTCAGTCATGGTTATTGGTCATTAGTGAAAACACACAAGTTTTTGTAAAGCCGTAAAATGTCTACATTCGTGCCATCAAAAAAACATTTGCGGGAAGTTTTAATATGCTTCTTTCATTTAAAGAAAAAAAGCAACCGAAGCGCATCAATTGCTTACCGAAGCTTACCCGGGCTATACTATAGACGTTAGAATGTGTCAGCGGTGGTTTAAGCGGTTCAAAAATGATGATTTCGACTTGCCGTCGCTCAGAAAACCATTTCCGATCGTTTGAAAGCAATGGGAATGATCCGAAAGGTAGGACATTGGGTGCCGTATGAATTGAAGACACGAGACGTCGAACGCCGATTTTGCATGTCCGAAATGCTGCTTGAACGCCGCAAAAAGAAGTCTTTTTCGCATCGAATCGTCACTGGTGATTAAAAATGGGTACATTACAATAATCCAAAACGTCAAGCAACGTATGGATACCCCGGACATGCCTCAACATCGACGGCCGTTCAGAATATTCATGGCCTGAAGGTTATGCTGTGCATTTGGTGGGACCAGAAGGGTGTTGTGTATTATGAGCTACTAAAACCGAATGAAACAATCACAGGCGAGGTCTACCGACGACAATTGATGCGTTTGAGCCGAGCACTGAAGGAAAAACGGCCGGAAACGGTCGCAAGACACGATAAAGTTATTTTGCAACATCACAATGCTCGGCCACATGTTGCAAATTTCGTCAAAACTTACCTTGAAACGCTCAAATGGGATGTCCTACCCCACCCGCCGTATAGTCCAGACCTTGCGCTATCCGATTACTATCTTTTCCGATCGATGCAACATGGCCTGGCTGACCAGCACTTCCGTCATTTCGATGATGTCAAAAAATGGATGGGTTCGTGGATTGCGGCCAAACTGGTCGAATTTTTCAGAACGGGTATCCATGAATTGCCAGAAAAATGTGTGGCTTGCGATGGGTAATACTTTGAATATTGAATTTATATCTATTTTTCCTCAATAAAGCATTGATTTTTGAAGAAAAAAAAACGACATTTTCAACCGGTAGTCCTATTAGTTGTCGATTGTGAAGCCTTTTTTCAGCTTGTTTTTGATTAATCGATTTCTTGGTACTATCCTCACTCATTTCATGATCAACATTTCTAATCTTTTTTCAATATCGTGTACTTACCACAACATATGGACAGATTTGAAACTGATTTTGCCGACGTGCAAGTCTGGAATACCTTGGAGGTTCTAAGTCGTTATCCAAGCGCTGTGCGATTTGAACGGATCGGATTTTTTGGAATCCCATTGCCATTTGCGGCCAATACAAATAGGTGTCTCATCCTATTTGTTTACTCAAATGATATCATTTTAAGGTGCAGTTCGCTGTGTCTGCCACTTGCTGGGTATCCAAAAACTGTTTTGTTATCTATGCGCGAATAATTATACAATAGGCCTTATCATTATCGGAATAGATTGAAATTTCCAAAATCGGACAAAATATAGACTGTTCTTTTCGACAACTCCTTTAAATATATTTTCCTCCCCAAATACGATTTTGACATCAGGCAATCCACGAATTCTTTGTACAGAATTTCGTAAAATTGCTCTTCCATCAAGTCAAGGGGCTTATGCACATATTTATGTTCTATTATTGCAGAATTTATTTTTTTTGATGCAGATCACATCCAAGATGGATGACATCTTGCTCAGCAGTTTTCCAAAGCCTTATTTGCATTCGAATATAAGCAATCTTTTGTAAAGGTCGCTGGATAGGATATCGAATTTTTTTTCAGTGTTCCCAATACTGTCCAGTGAACTTCGTAAATCGCACCAAAATCTGAATTATAATGCGTACCGATAATTTCCAATGCTCGTAGATCGTTGTCCTTTTCCACGACATCAGTTTTCTCTACTCGGCGACAAGTCACACGATCTTTGCGCCTAGTTCACATGGCAAAAACGCGAAATAGCTCGTCCTGAAAACGGTTTTTTGCATAAAGCCAAAAGTCTATGTGCTGTGTGGGATGTGGCACCAGCTGGTTGAAACCACATGACTTCCTCATCACCAGTTACTGAATTGCACACTCAACATTGCAGTAGGAAAATCATAACTGCTTCGCTCACCGTAAAATCGATAGATTTGGATCTGCAGTCATATTTTCTGTAGAGTGTGCATGGAAAGGCTTGAAAATCTCGGTTAAAGCGCCAGTCTCAGAAGGTTATTTGGACCAAAGTTTGCTAGTAATTGTGCTTCAGAATCCATATTTTTGCAGAGTGCTGTCGCAGCTTTAACACATTCAGGGTTCGTTAAGCGACTCACGACAGTTATTGAAATAGGGACGCCAAATCAGGACCAACAAATAAGTTGAAGAAGTGAAATTCTAAACCAAAATAAAGTTGAAAACTCAGGCTTAAATGTTTCCCATTTCAAGGGCACTCATCTACAAAAGGAAATACCTCCGAAACGATGGCTATGACAATCACTTCATCACAAAAGATTTCATGTCCATTAACGAGGAACGGGAACGATTGGGAAAAGATGTGGTACTGCCGTTGACACAAAAAGAACGAAAAAAATACGTCATGGTACGCAGGAGCCTGCCAAACCTCTTCCAATAATATTTTTAGTTTGCAGCGTTTCTTTGCAGATAACATCTGCGAAACTCGTGCGAGCAGAGCTGTTACAAATGTCACGTTCGCTGCTGTTTCTCGCTATAACAACAGTCCAATTGCTTTGCATCTGCCTGACGGATTATTCCCTTTATTGGTTGTTGTCTACGATATTGTTTTATGGAACACAGGAAGCTGGTTTGGAAAGTGGGTAAATTTCCCTCTACATCCAAATCTCCACTCTTTCCGTTTTCTTTCTTAACAGTTCCACCATTTATGACGGTTAATGTATCTGGTGGTGGATTCACAGCAGACGTTCTCAAGGGAATCGTACACGTATTCGAGCCGATGGCAGAGAAGTACGAAATAGATCCAAGACCCTGCTTGCCGAGACCGATTGTGCCGAAGTTCAGCAGATATTGGCAGATTGGTGAGTATCTGTGCAGTTCATTTATAATTTTTGCTTATCATGAAGCACAGGCATCTTTATTGGGGTTGCATGGCTGTTTGTCTTCCTTCAGCCGTACGGACTCAGATTGCGGCAGGTCATTATGAGGGTATACTATCCAGCACGTTCAAAACAGCGAGCTCTCTGGCTGTACAACGATATTTTGCTGAAGAGAGGTAAGCTCTTGTAGAAATGTCTTCCCATCATTGAAAGATCGCTTGACACCTTAGAGAGCTTTATAAAGTTCGCTCGACGACAAGCGAGAGGGAAGTTCCTCAAGGACAAGAGTGCCGACGATTATTCATTCTTAGACTGGCTGAGGGCTAAAACGAACCGGTAATTATAAACTAGCACTACAGAAGCCACTGGGAATCACTCACATTAAACGTCCCTTGCAGTTTTTGGATATTCCGCAAAGTTCTGGGCTCTGGTAATGTGAAATCTTGTAACATTTGTGGGATTCCGCTAAAAGAGTTGAGCATCTGCATTTAGTCTGCGCTCACTGGTTTTGATTCTTTATCCTGTTTCAGTGTTGAGAATGCAATTGAGTGCCAGCAGGTGGGCTGCCCCGGGATGTACTGCGGCCAGTGTTATGCTGAGTTGAACAACACGTGCTGCTTGTGTCAGAATCCAATCGACTACGGAGATCTCAGTGATGTCTCCGAGGAAAAGTAAGAAGCATTCAATGCGATGACATAATTTTGTGGATTGACTGTGATTTCAGAGATTCCTCTGATGAATTGGAGGGAATTCATGTCGTAGAAGATGATTTCTGTTCGCAGAACCCCTAGAAGTATACATAAAGATGATTGCGATCATCGAAGATGCTTATTTTTCATTGCATATCACCTGGCGGTGAATGTTTGTGTACACTGAAAAAAAGTTTCTTTGTTTTTTTAAGGTTTTCATGTTTATTTGAAAATTAAATTTATTTTATGTTGTTGTAATTTTCAAAGGAGTACAGGACTTCATGTGAAATTATCTTAATATTTTATGAGGCAGCCTGCAGCCAAGGGGAGAATTATGTCCCATTTTTCCTTAGGTCCACAGAACTTCATGAAATGACAGTCGGCTATTTTTAGTCGCCCTGAAAACTTCAAAAAATTGTTAAAATCGTCACAAACATCTGAAGTGTATACAATATTCATTGGAGCGAAGCAAGCCCAACTCTAGCTAAGAAAGTATCATAGTTCTCCCACCCACTGAGGAAGAAGTCTAAGAAGCTGCGAGTTAAGATATTTTACGAGTTTCATTTTTTGAAATATGGCGGAGTACCAAATCATGTCCGAGACTTAAATGTCAGCTCCAGTGCATAAAATCGGTGTCTTGCAAAAACTTAGGGCTGCTTAAACTGCTTAAATATTCATTAGTCATCATTCATCGACTTCAGTCACATATGACAGTAAACGTCGTACTGAACTATACAAAGTGATGTCCGAATTCGGGATTCCGTGAATACCTACCTGATCTGGCTATGTTGTACAACTTATGGAACCTAGAAATTATTCAAGGCCTGCACCGATTTAAAGGATAAAAATCATGTTCTTTAAAGCACACATCTTGCTGGTTCTTCGATCAAACCTCCTGTGCTAGGATCAAGCAATCGCTGATGCTAGGAAGCAGCGTGTCCGAGACCTTGCAAAATGGAAAGTAGGTTAAGTTCAGAATCAGATCCTTCAAGGATCGGGAAGTGAGTAATGAATTATTAGTGAAATAAAAACACCACTTCGATTTGAAGCTCAAAATAAAAATTAAAATCCCAAAAGCAAAGTCAATGACCAAGAAGATATTTGAAGTATTTGCTACTCATGGTTGTTCACTTTATAGGACTGTTTATTTCTCATCCGACTTGTACATTTTCGCAAATACTCTCTAGGCAATTGACTCTGGAATTCCGTTTGCTATACACTCAAGTTGTTTTTGTATTTTGAATTTGGTAAAGATCTTATTGATCTTGAAGATTGATTGACAGATTCATGTTTATCCACAAAACTTTGCAGACGAATACAACTTGTAATTTATACCTTGTTTAAAACACAACTGAGTGATTTAGAGTCGTGTTTCTTTCTGATTTAGAAAGGACAAAGATTGTGGTAGATTTGAGAGGATGTAGTCGCTGATGAGGTAAGTTAACAACGGTGCTGAAGAGAAGGACCATTAACAGTGGCTATTCTGAATGGTACTATGTGCTTTTGGTGAAGCTCAGGAAATCGCTAACAGGAACATTGGCAAGCATCCGAGTTCATGCGTTCTGTTCCTCGTAAAGCGGAGATTTCGCAACTGAAGATTAGAGAAGTCACATAAAACTTGTAAAATGGTAACGGGTTCAGTCAATAAAGGCGACGGCCAATATGCAGACGGTTAAGGGGGGAAATCACAGTAAAGTTTTTAATTTTTCGAAAAAAAAAATTTCGCTTAAAAGGTGCTTTAAGGTCTTAAAAATAATATAGCAAATGATGGAATACGGCAAAAGTGTTCGAGTGATAAAATTTTACACTCTGCGGTAACGCCTCCGGGATGCTCATATATTTTTATATGGTTTCTCAGTACTTAAAACTTTAAACGCGTTTTTCTCGAAACCACTTTTTTTGAGGTCGCCGAAAGACATAACTCGAGCAAATCTTTACCGATCGACTTGAAATTTTGACAGTAGCTTCAAAATATCTTTCTCCAAGGAGCTACGTAGGATTTTTTATTTTATATGGCTCAATTTTTTTTTCGACGATTTTATAGCGTTTTTTTTGTTAAAAATTTAACTTTATCTTCAAACATGCACCATTTTGTAAGAAATCAATATATCGAAAAAATCCTACGTAGCTCGCTAGCTGTTGTTATATGAAAACTAAAAAATGTTGGTGTTTTCTTCCAGGTCAAAAATTAAGGAGTTTACGTCTTCGGCCATCGACATGCTTTCAACGCTTTCAGCCAAAATTAATTCCCGAAAATATGCCTATTTTTTTGTGTGCTACTGTGATTTTGCCCCCTTAAGCCTAAGGTAAAATGCGCTGACGGGACACCTATCAAGATGTGTAACTCACTTCTACATAAAACTAAGAGACTCTGAGTTCTTGTTTTATTGGTTTCCAGCTCGATGATCTGTTTTTGGCGAATCATATGCCCTTTCATTGCTCAATGTGTCTGTGGCCACTGAACCGATTTCGAGGAACATATGCCTTTGGAGGTCTCATAATTTCTTATAACTTAAGTTTGGTTCTGTTCTTCATAGTAATGAAGAGAATATTTTTTTTTGCAACCAAGCCGCTTGAATTGCTCTGTACTATCTTCACAAACATTCCCATAAGGTACGCGTGTAGCGTGCCGCTGAAGTTTTGATCGTCATCTTTGTCATAAAAGCCTGATTGGTTTTTAATCTTTTGTGGTGGAGCCAGTGCCAATTAGTCCTTCGTATTAGAATGAGCGAGTTCGAGGGACCGGGCTAAATTTTTGTAGGATATGTTGATCTATTAATCACAAAAGACAAGACTTTGCTTACTTCCTATGGTACACATAAAACGGTGTCGCGATAACGTCGAAAAAGACTCACTATGTACAACGATGTATTTGTAAGCCCATTGGGTGTGATGAGCGTTCTGCCAATGAGGGGGTCATCTTTTTGAAAACGCGAAGCAGCTTTGTAACAGTCTCCATCTCTTTAGTAGTCGTGTGCTTAATCTGTGAAGAAAAAAGCTTTGGACGTCTTATGAAAAAAAATGTAGCTCCGAATCTTGCCTTTATACATGGTCCTTAATATGTTGTATTCTTTTGAGGACATACACTTTACAACCAGAGTTCTTGAATTAACTAAAATCGGGATGGTAGAGTCGAATGTGCTGGCGGAGGGTTCAGTTTATTTATTCATTATAATTCTTCACCAATTAAAATAAGATAATATTTTAAATAATAAAATATCGATAAAAAGGTATTTCAAGGCACAATAAAGGACCTTGATCTGGGTTCACATTTAGGGTTCCCCAATAAATGAAGTCAACTGAATAAGAAAGTTCTCAAGGGATTATTTTTACCTTTATAATGCATTTTGAACTGCAACATTGATTTGACCTTTGAAGCTCTGATGTATAAATAAATACATAAATACATGAGTTGAGTCCAAAAAGGAGCTGATAATTTACCAACGTAAGTTACTACAGCGATGAAGTACTACTCTTCGATATATTGTAGGGAATACCATCTGTACCTGGAGATTTGCGAATTTAAGGATCTTCGGGTACTTCTGCTACAGTACGACTGTTATATTGAATTCGTTTCATGGAGTGTTTTCATGAGAACTGGATTTCATGAACGACCAACCGTTTGGACATTAAAGAACCCATATCGCCTTCTATTAAAAGATAAGTTATGCTTTACAAACAAAACTATCCCATCAGTGTGTAACTTGAAATTGAAACCGCATTCAATTCTAAAAAAGACAAAACCCGATCTACATCGAAGTACTCCAAATGGGACAACGACCACAAAAACATGTGTGTTCCTTCCCATTAAGAACCAAAAACGAAAATTTGACTCAATAAATCGTGTGTTATCTTTTCATTTTACAATAGCCTTCTGTTGCCACAAAAAGGATACCAATCCACCGACCGAGACCAACACGATACGTGCCTCCAACAATGGACTCGAAAATCATTATTATCATCTCTTCTGCCGCTCCTTTGATTCTGTAAAATGGGATTCCCACCGAACAATGAACAAATATTGTCAACATTAATAAGAAATCCTTAAAGGACAACAATAGCTAGCAAGAGGACAGTCCGCGCTATCACAATATACCACGGGCGCGGCGGGGGCAATCTCATTCACCAAACGAATATGGAGATCACTCCTATTCACCCTATCTTTGACATTTCTTGTTTTCCTCTTCTTTTTTTTTATTAACGGCATTTTAAATTGACAGATGAATGACCACACACCATGTCAACTTTTAGAAGGACACAAATTTATGGGCGTGTAATCTGTTGTTTGCGCTCGTTCGTCCTTTTTGACATTCCTAAACAAAAATTAAGTGAACATTTATTTGTGTCATCCGAACGCGATCTGCCAGGTAGAGATACATCTAGATGTTGCCGTTGTAATAATGGGATTGTTAAGCGGTGATAAATAACGATTCCGAGGCATGCGGCTGCATGCCACACGAATGGAATTCAGCCTCGTAGATAGGTTTTTATCTAAAAAAAAAAAAAAAATTCAATCGAATCCAAAGTTCGACATTTCGTTCAAGTTCGTTCTTAATCGGTCACTTATAGATACGCGGGGGAAAATCACAACAATCAAGGGAGGAAATTCCATCCGCTGCGCTGCGGTGATGGTTCCAAAATCCACTCCGTTCTAGATAACATCGTAGGGTTCCAATCGTTGCTAAAGGTTTCCGATTACACAACTCAAAAATCGGTGTCCAATGCAGTGAGAGGCTATCTTAGGGCAACCGAGGGACCACCAAAGTGTTAAACGACTGTGAATCGGGATTTAATCTCGAGAGAGAGAAAACATTGTTGCACCTTGGCTAGTGGCAGATACGAATATGAGATTCGGAAACATGGGCAGACAGAAATACAAATTGCCTGTGACAAGATTTTATTCAAATTCGAGTGGTGTGACCAATGGAGCTGCGCCACTTCTTTTTTATTGCTCTTAGGTGGCATATGTTTTACGGTCTAAAGAACAGACGTTGATGAATAGATTTGGGTTGTCATCTAAGTTTGGACATGATGTTGGGAAAATGTTTTTGTTTATTTTTTGGGGAGTGTCATAAGGTGTAAATTGTGGTGTGATGGATTGAGCTGAAAAGGTGTTGAAAATCGCTTTATGAAGCTTGACAAAGTTATTACTTCACACTTTTGATTTGAAAATAAATGTTTTGCTTGATGCAAGTAATGGTCAACAAGATTCTGATTCCGGGGGGCTGAGATGATATTTTTGTTCTTAAAAGCCGAGGAAAGGGCACTTCCAACAGCCACCGACACATAGACTTTGCAGCAGTTGGTAAAACGGCCATAAGGTCATAAGGAATGCAAGACAAAAAAATCTATTCCACAAACTGGCTGTCTACGGTCGAATTGGCAATTGGCTTATTAACGTCTTCAGACGTGCAAATATCGACTCTGACCGCTTTTGAGTTAGGGCTCGATTCTGAGCTCCAAAGTATGAAATGGTATGAAATATTGAAAACCTATCTCAGAGGTGATGCTTTGGCACTGAAACAATTCAATACCAACTACAGCAGTGTATACAAGTTTGTAAAGAAAGGTCGTGCGACTGGTTTGCAGCTCCTGTTGGAAAAATGCTTAAATCTCAGCAACAGAACATCAGTCACTTCAGTTTGAGGAGAATTTTGTAGTTTTATGAGGCTTTAGAGCAGTTCAATTTAATTAACCAAACAAAATTGTCATATTTGGGGCTCGAAAAATCGATTCGGTGTGATTTTTGGAGGGGCGGCACTACTGGCCCAAATGTTGCACTCACTAGTAACCGACTACAGATGCATGATAACAAATTTTGTATGGGCAGAATTTGAGAATGTGATTATGGATAATCTGTGCTTAAGGCAAGATGAAGCTATTTGCCACACAACTCGTCCAAAAATTAAGTTCCACAATCGTATTGGTCGCTTGGTCGATACGGAGCTTCAGTTTCACATCGGTAGGGAGCTTCAGTTTCACATCGGTGGACTTTTTTTTATGGGGGACATGAAAAATCGATACTATACGATTTAGGCACTCAATAAAATATTGACCGAGCGATCTGTGAGTAAGTGGCCAAAAACTGTAGAAGAGTATGCGTTTTTATTGTAAAACGTTGAATTTTGGTCAAATAAGAGTTGCAGTTCTCTGCGATCCGGCAAAACCCAGTGGGTGAAGGAGGTTCTCAGACTAACATCGCTGAATAGTGCGCGACTTTCGTATATTTTGTGTATTAGGAAATTAATATTTTATAGCAGTCTCATGCATATAGTACATATAATGCTATATCTGAGTCCGTGGCACTGTAAGTGTCTTACCCCTTGCCATCCTCGCCACCCATTGTTAACGAAGCGTTCAACACGTCCAAACAAAATGTAGCTTAAAATAAATAATAAAAATATCATAAATATGATTTTTATTATTTTTTAAAAAATTATTAATTGAAAAATTGTTATTTTTTCATTCTTTAAAGCAATTGCCTTTTTCGAAATAACATATTTAATTGAACATCACTTATTTAAATTATACCTGGTAGATTGAAACAAATTTTACATATACTTTTTAGTCATATTTTGACAATTTGTATTTCAACCATAACGTGTAGAGATACATATGTATGTATGTCATTGCGGACTTTTTTATATAACTTTTTAAGTTCTATAACATAAAAAGAAATTAAATATCTCTTCTCGTTAAGACAGTGTTGGTAGATACTGCATTCACTCCATCGACTTAAGTTACATAATTGGTCGCAACGAACAGTCCCTTATGTTTTAACGGAATAATTTATAGCCTTTGTCCCCCTGAAAGTCCATTCTATTAGCGAAGGAACTGAAATTGGAGTAGAAGTTTACAATACTTTACATCTTTATAATATTAGGGTAGATCAGGAAAAGTAAAAGAAGGCTCTAGTCAGCAATATCTTTGTTTAAATATTTTCAGACTTTTGAATTGATTAAAACAAGTATATTGCACAAGTATACTTACGCAAGTTTGTAGCAAGGTGTTTACGCAAGTATTTGACCTGTGCAAGTCCCACGAATTGAGATTGAATTTTATTCATGCGAACTTGTGCATGTTAACTTGCGCAAGTTTGCAGTAATTTGTGTAGCTTTATACTTTTAAGACTAACTTTAAAATTGTTTCATTTTTTTTGTCTCTACCACAGGGCGTTTGGCTGAATATTTTCTGAAGAATACAATACCAAAAAGGCTGGTGCAAAACGCTGTTTTGGGTAAGCCCGGATAGTCCAGAAGCTTAAAATTTCACTAACAAAAACATGATTCTACAAATCAGCCGACTTAGTCCAAATAACGGACAAAAATGTGATTGCTATTTAGCATACCATTTGACATAATTTTATTCTTTTAAATAATTATTTAGACCTATATACACGTCCTTGAACTTCAGATGATGTGGAGTCGAAAAGAGAACGCCCATTCGTGGCACTTCGACATTGACAACTCCTTGGCGATATCTTCAACAACATCGAGGAAATCTTTTCGGAACGAGCAATACGAGCCATTCTTGCGTCTTTTCCAGTCTCTTCGAGGGAAGTGGATAAATGCCTTAGTGTTTGACCAGTTGACGCAGAACGGCCGGGGCATCAATGACCAAATCACTGACGAATTACTCTGTCCAAAAATAGTCATGATTATTCCGTGATTTGGAAGAGCGTTCCATGGTTCTTCGACGTGTGTTCTGTTTCCTGTAAAAATATCAAGGCAAAACAAGAGAAACAATATTTTGGGTCACCCTAAAAAATGCAGCGTGACGAAATAAACAAATAACAAAAAAAGATCAAAAAACCAATAAAGTTTCACGGAAAATAAATTTGCTATCGTGAACGACGTTCTGAAGGAAATTGTGGCAGAGGGTCACGTGAATTTTTTCACAGTTGTGCGGCACATTTAAGCAGCGGTGATTTAACATACGTTTTAACTACGTTTCATTTCTCTATTTTCTATATTTTTCGCACTACCCAAAGCAAATCTGCATATGATTTACTTCGTGCGGTCACGAATGTTTATAAAAACCAGTGTGTATATCGTCGGGAATCACCGTCGCCGCCGCATCAAGAAAATTAAAGGTATCACACTGACCTTAATCAAGGACATTCAACTGCAGGGCCCTATTTAATTATACAAATCACCATCTCATCGCCTTACCCAAGAATATAAATCTTTCCCCTTAGAACTAGAATTGTGTACTATATCATTGTTGCCAGGACAATAATTTTTCACTTAACGTGACGCAGTCCATCAAGGAAATATGTTTATCTAAAAATAGAATCTCAACAAATTTACCATTCTTAGATAGCATGTCAACTTAACATCTTAAGTGATGGGGTGGACTTTTGTTTAACAAAGAAAAAAAAACAAACTGCTACTGATGAATGGAATAGTACGTGAACCAGGAATACTAGCCACGATGTTGTTTTTTGTTAATTTTGTTAAATGAAACATAAATTAAAATTCACACGCAACTCTCCGGAAATGCTGCGCTAAATCTGATGCAATTTGTCAAAAGTAGCAGAAATAGTTTGAACTAACAAATGTCAAGCATGCATTTTGGGTTCAGAAGGTGACATCAGTTTTGGCTTTTTAAAAGTAGAAAGCAGTGGTGTTGAGACGTGCTGAAGAGTCGCTATACGGTTGACACGGGTAGTCTATTCTATGGAATTCATTCTTTCCTGAATCCAGGAAATGGCGCCATCTCCGTACTGGCAAAAACTAAACCACTGCATCATATTTCGCCTCTATGTTTGGTAGTATACATTAAAGAAGCTTCGTCATTTCCGCAAATCTTCTGGAGTATTCGAAGTGAATTCAGATTTCAACGTTAATTCGCGGAATGATTTTTAACAGATACTTAACTGTGGGCAATCCTATATGATTTGGTGTGGATTTGGGGTGCCCCGATTACACGTTTCAAGAAACGACTTTGCGTTCTTGGACTGCCAAATAGCGATAGAAGTTCGATTTTTGTTTCAAGATTCCATGATATGATACTGGACATGTTTCTTAAGCTTCGCAGCCTTGTTATTTTGCTGGTTATCCTTGCGGGACATTGACGAGCAAGCCTACTTTCGAATATCAGAAGAGTATTCGCATGAGTGCTCTCTGACTTGATCGCCCACTTAGCGTTGAGGATAAAGTTATTTTCCAGAGTATTACTCCTTCGACGAGGAACGATAGCATTATTTCCGCGTCTAAACTGGCAAATGACTTACATCCTCCTGGCTTGATTAATTAATTAAGCTATCCTGTGTGGTTCAATGTGCAGCTTGTTGGAAAGAAATTCGAGTTTTCCAGAGTCAATGTCTTAAGGCTTGTTTCCATTTATATAAGGCTCCGGAATCAGAACAAAAAAATTCTATTGGGGCTTTCAAGATCTTGTGAATACCTTTATGATGCTCACACATAACGCAATCCTGCGAAACAGGGCCAACCTTATCAGAGTGGACAATTTCTCGCTAAAGCTTACTCGAAGGCACACTGCAAGAGCATTGCCTTTAAAAATGACCTCATCTTTTGGGCTAATAACATGATTCACGAAGAAGTGCGCCTTGAGGGCTTTGTTCTTATATAAAATGGATAAGCTGTACCGCTGATATTCCACTTTGCACGGCATATTGTAGACAGGCAACTCATCTGACAGAAAGATGACGCACGCAGCTATTTGGCGAATCCTTGGTTCTGTGGAGAGGTGGTTTAATGATAAAGATAAGACTTCATCGTAGTCTAATACTCCTTTCCGTTGTAGGCCCATATGGCAATAACCTTACCTTTTTTCTGTTTAAGTATTGCCCGGCTTACATAGGGTAAGATAGGTAAGGGTATACCTAATCACCTATACTTTTGAATTAAAGCAGCTTTCTAATATTAATTGTAAATTTGATATAAACTAAGTCGACCGTTTATTACAAAGAATTCTGCCCATCACGGTCCCGGTGGTCTGCTTCTATTTATTTGGACCAAGTTTCCGCGATTTAATAATTGAATCAGGTTTGGTCTACTCTTTACTCGATCATGTCGCCTGGCATTTGAAGTCATACTTAGCTCTAGAGCATTCCGTCAATGTGGCCGAGCCATTGTATTAAATGGATTCAAGCTTTCCTGACAATGTTCAACCATTGTATAGCGATTTACGTTCTCCATCTCCTCCTTCTTCATTTGCCCTCCTTGCAGAAAGGACCGTTTACAATTCTGCTATCTTTTCCAGGACTTGACAGAGTGTGTACCCATATTGTTGGTCAATTTGTGTGTTGTAAATATTCATCAACCGTTCATCTAAAGGGCGGTCTAAACATATAGAAGCATTGTCAGAGCCGAGCTTCTGATCTGGAGGAGATTAATATAATCAAACTTCGATCGAACCTTCGAAGTGATCCAGCTCGAACTTAAACGACGAGGAGGTAGTAAAATGAGAGGTAAAATGAACCGATGCCCCGGATTAAAATCCGAGTTTTATATCGTTCTTTATAACGTATATCAACCAAGCTTATCTATTGGCGCCCCTCACCAATTAGTCGTCAATTATTACAACTTATATAAACCTCAATCAAAGCACACAAAATCTTCCAATTTGTAACTTGTCACCGGTCTCTATGACTTCCATGACGACCCCAAGCAACTTTCGATTGTCCACACGATACCTAATCACTTTAGAGCAAAATTTCCGGTCGAGAAGACCTATCCAACCGTAAAGTACAAATCCTAACCATATTGCCAAATCATTTGCTCATTATTTGGCTTTTGTCTTCTCCTTCTTAAACACCCCCTCCAACTAACTGCGTGTAATCAAAAGATACTGCCAACTAATTGCGAGGAATTCCCAAACAACTGAATTCCAGTTCATTTCTTTAATTACAAACAATAACTTCCCACCACCACCCCCGGCCTAACACCCTAGATAACATTTCAAATTGATTATTATCCACCCGCTAAAGTTCATCCTTGCCTTGGGTTCGCCTTCGAACCTAGACGGCAAAGTCCATTCGCAATAATAAAAAAAAAGATAAACAAAAAAACAAAAATTAATCCGATTACTCGTTGGTGGATATCTAGATACAAAGATACGAAGCTAGGTCGATACGTAGTAATCTTGACTTTGGTCAGCGCACTATCCAAAACTCAATCTCTCCTCCTCGTTCACAGCCTACGCCGCCGCGCCGGCCGCTCCACTACGGCAAAGAACTACGAGACCAAACAGACGAAAGGGTAAATTTCAAGGCGAACGAAGGCGAGTCCGGAAAACTCCAGTTTACGCGCTCAAATTCGCAAAGAATCAACTCCGGCGCATGACGACGCACCCCGGCGAAATAGAATAGATTCTTCCCCTAAGCACCCCACAGATAACCGCCCGTTTTAAGAAGAGTTCTTCCATAAGCAAATCAGTTCTCTCGGGGTTCTGCACGAATCCGCACACAGAAAGTGTTAATTTTTCGGCAAAAGATACAATTTTGCGGCTTTAGATACATTTTTATGAGTTTAATTCATTTTAAAACAAATATGAAATAAATTTGCGGTCTTTTGGGGGGGGGGTTCACATCTTCCGTCGTTGATTATCGCATTTGTACCGGCGTGGAAGAATAGTGCGAGTTGAAAACAGGGTGTTTTTGTTTTCTTTTTTATCTCAAAGTGTAAAGTGTGTTATTTACGATATTTGCAGAGGTTCTCATGTTTGAGGTGCGTTTTGTTGTCAGTGAAGTGCGAAGATAAATATCTTAACAAAGAAAGTAAAAGCCGTGCAAAAAGATACACAAGGCGCGTTCATAGTGCAGTACAAATGCCGCAAGAGTCTGGAGAGCTTCAGCATTGTGGCAGCGGCGGCGGCGGCGGCGTTGGTGGTACTTTGGTGGGGAAACATCTCCAACAGTCGCCCACGAATAATGCACCAAACACCGTTATGGCCAACACCGGGGGTGGAATATTACAAAGGATTACATCTACGCAGGTACAAAGTCGAGGATATTCCTTTCTTCTTTTTGTCTCTCACACTCTCGCTGAATTGAATGTATCTTTAAAGACACAAACATACACTCGCCGTATCCGCCTTGAATATATTCAGTAATTTTAAAGTCGATGTTTAGGTCCTGTTTAAAGCATGAACGCGACTAAAAGTTTCATAATTTATTTCATTCATTAATGTTGTTTAGCTCGTTAATTTTAATGGTATTACCGGAACGATTGTACACACACAGGGAGTGTGGTTAATGGGGTGATGTTGGGGGTACGAGTCGGGAGGTCCGACGGAGTGCGAAACATGGATATCCTTTTAGAAGCTCGATCTCTGGTGGCTCTAATGTAATTATTCTCATTGAGATTTATATCAAATGGAGGAAGGAGGAAGGAATGGAGTCATGCTGGAAGTATCGTTGTACTCGGATGCAAAGGGCATTGTCGTTTAAGGATTGCTCCGAAATTTCTATTTCTCTGCGGCGCTGATTAACCGTTTATTGGGGATGTGATTGGGTAAAGACTGGGAATTAATTGGATGAGGAATGGTTGGAATGAGGAATCAAAATTATTGCTGATTTATTTTTCTTTAGAGTTTGTCAAACTCAAAGGCAATAATATTTGAAGACAGTTTGTTCTTGAAAATATAAGCGGTGGAAATTCGGCGCTAAACCTTCCTAAATAAAATATTATTCTGCGCCACCTTAAATAAATTGGTTTGATCTTACAATTTAGATTTTGCACCTTCATCTAAAGCTGTCGAATTCTGGTTTCATAGTGATTCAAAGTGTGTGGATTTTCGTCTGGTTTTTTTTCGACATTGCACAAAAAAAAAATCCGGGTATTACAAGTCATATGACTGCGGCAGCCTATTTGAAAATCCGAATCGTTATAGAATCCTATCGCCAAGCTAAACATTTTCTCTGCTATGATGATGAACGAATGAAAATTATCTTTCTGAAGTATTTTCTCTCATTTTCCAACCGTTTTTTAAAAGTTCTCGTGCGTTAAATTACTTTTCATAATCTGCTTTTCACAAAATCAGTTTGCGTTTCCAAATAAAAATACAATGTGGCCCGTTTATTGCTTCTTTGAATCTGTCGAAATTTTTTTTCAGAGCTTCCAGAATCTTGCAAAGAAAAAAGGGAGCATTATTAGCCCATCTAAAGATGAAGCCAAAATCAACATCATTCGCGAGCCCTACTGACAAAAAAAAGGTTCAGATATTTTGTTACTTTGTGTCAATATCAATTGTTTTAGGGGCAAATTGATGCAGCAGGGCGGCGTAATAAGTCGTACAGTAGATCAAACTATCCCCTTGTGTGAAATGTGATTTGACTCGTTTTAGGGAGTATGTCAAGTCATTGCTGTATGTTGATTAACTAGCCACATCTGACGACTTTGAAGTCAATATGCTGCAAAAAGATTTGGACCTATGTCTTGAAAATAGTTTTTAAAGTCTAAATGCCATTAAATTTGCGAGCTAAAAAGGCTTAAATATTGGTCGTTTATTTTGAAAAATTGAATTGGTTGAAAAAAAAAAATTAAAAAGGTTTTTAGAGCTTCAGGCCTTTGCAAAATTTTGATTCATTCATAGGGAATCATAAGCCACTCACTCTCCATTGTCTCTGGTATTTCTCTCGTCTGCCTGTGGAGTTCGTTGGTGGAGCCTTAAAAATATCTCAGCTTTGAACTGCTGCATCTCTGATGTCAATATTCTGTCTTGCTGCATATCTCTTTTACATAACCTAAATTAAAATTTGATTGACATTTTCTTTTTGACTCCGTTTGAAGGATCTCTTCTTTGAACATCTACCAACTATGTAAATCACTGTCCAATTTAGAGATGGAATTTTGACGTGACGAATCTTTGAACTTCTTTATCATTCCTGGTATCATTCGTAGTATGATTGCTTAATCGTTTGTCTAACTTTTAATACGTTGTCCAATATTGAATTCAATTCTTATAGGCCTTTCGTAAATGCAAAAAATCTGGTTAACCAACTTTTTCTTGTTTAATGAAAAAAAGGAACCGTTGTTGATTCAAATTTAAATTCACTTTGACTCGGAATCTTTTGACAAACCTTTTTTATATTGTATAGGGCTGCCGCAACAGGAACATTAAACAACGAAGTGTTAAGCTTGTATAGCGATATTGACCTAGACATCGATGGCTCGCTCATATAGAGTGAATCGTCACCAATGCTCCGGCCCGGAAAGTTTTTGAGCCCAACCCCGGGTGACGTCGCAATATGAAAAGAACGTGACTCATCCATCTTGGCAATGAAAATTCGAGACAGCGAACTAAGAACCGAGCTGGATGGAGAAGCTTGTTGGTCGAGGGCCTGTTCAGTTCAACCCGAACTGTAGCGCTACATTAAGTGAAGTGAAGTCAAAGTTAGCTTGATAATCTGTTTCTGAAGTTGACAACAAAACACAGGTTTTGCCTTTTTTCTCGGAGAGACAGTCCAACATTTAATTTTTTTTCTGTTTTTGTATCTGACAGCCCCGATTGAACGATGAAGATGCATCAAAATTAGTTCAATAAATAATTCGATCCATTTTTATTTAAAATTTCATATTTTCGTCCGTAATGGTTCCTGTGCCGGCGTGATTTGTAAAATTATGTTCCATTACCAGCTCCTGCGAAAAACCGTGCTGGTTATTAGAATCTAAAAACTTTATGCTAGTTTATTGTACCCTGCCTGGCAACCCCTTTATTAACTTCCTATCTGAAAGTTCTTGTTTTTGAAATTTTTGAAACAGTCTCCTCTGACTAAAACCCATAACCTGTCTATCTGAAAAAACTATTGTTTCTAAGATTTCAAAAGCCAGAAGATGTTCTTTTTTTTTTCTTTGCAAATTTTGACAGTTCTATGTTTGTTTTTGAACCTACCACGGAAAGTAAACCGCACTTGAATGCAACTTTTATTCTTGAGGCACTTAAACCCAATACTGCAGAATAATAAATAATAATTTTCTTTGCTTTGAAAAGACTACAATCGAAGTCATTAAATAACACAACCTCGATGCGCAAAAGAGCATTAATTCTAGAAATTAATTGACGTCCTCTTTCAATGTGTCAATAATAGCGGAAATCCTTATTACGTCTTTTCAAACACACCCAAGTGCGAACCCTTCAATTTAGACAGAGGATTATCAATAAATGTCGCTCTACCATTCTTCCTTCACATACAAGTTCGTTGAACTCCTAGTGCGGTACAGAGGACTACCACCCCACAGCCAGAAGGACGATGTGTCGCCATAATTCAGCATCAAGTCGAGAATTGAGTTTTTCTTTCGCGCAAATGCAAAAGAATTGCAAAAAAATGAAAAGTCTCTCGTAACGAATGAAAAAGAAAAGTCCTCATCCCAAGGAACAATCACACGCATTTGCAAGGACATTCTAAAACAATAAAGAAACAACAACAAACTCAGTGTCAGGGGAAAGCAAATAAAAATATAAAGGCTCACCTCTCAGCTCGAGAAGCCATTCAGCACATTCAGCTGGTGCAAAAGGCAAAAGCTCATATAACACTAGTTCGCTAGTGGATCAACCTTTTATGTAAACACGGATTCCTTTCATCCCTTACGCTTGCAGTAGTGAGTGAGTGAGTGACCTTACCAACAACGCGGTATTATCTCTCGAATGCCAAGTTCACAGTTGAAAAAGCATGGTCGCATTGAATTACACCCCGTGGCGATGCGGCGATTGGATGTGGGGTTGCCGCAGTACTAACCTTCTCCCTCAGGGGGTTGTACGGGTGATTTCTTTTATCGAACAAAAGGACTTCTGTTGCCTTCTGCGTTGTGGTTGTTTTTGGCTGCCGTCGACTGCACTGTCAGTGTGCCGCCATTTAAGTTGAATCGCTTTTAAGGGGGTGAAGAATTGTTGAAGGCAAATGGGAAATTCCACAAAAGAAAATCTTTTTCGTTTACTTGTTCGCTGTCAATGTGTGTCTGCCAAACAAATGGGGGGGTTGAAAAATAATGCGGTACGCATGATGTGGTCTTTTGTTTTGCTTGTTTGCTTTATTTCTTGGACACATGTACGACAGGAGCATGAAAACTGACAAATGATGTGCGTACTGTTTGGGTTGAGTGCGGGTGCAAATGGGTTATTATTTGCCAAAATCTGTCAAGGATTGGTAAAAGGACGTGCGGAAGACAAAGTAATTTTCAGTTGCAAATTTTCAGAGCTATTTCCTAGACTGGGGCGGAATTTTTTGAATCAAAGTCTGATCTAGTAAATCCTGTAATAAGACATTTGTGACTGCTGTGAAAGTTAATGGCAACAACTGATTTCGCTCAAAAAGACGTCTGATGAAGACCATTCTTTTTTTGACGCGTACCTTAACAGGAATGATTACTAAAACTATGCCATCAAATAAACACTGACTTTAATATTTTTTGTAATTTCATTTCTCTTCATCCGCAGAGTTCGTCTGGCAGAGCTCTATTGGGCAATGTGGTTCCGTGTTTCTTAAGCCATATAAAGACAGCATCTAATCCCTGGTATGATGATATTTTGAGGTATTACTGACCATCGCAATCAAAGCATCCCGAGTTAGACATGGCATTAAAGCTCTTGAAGAATCCTCGATAGGGTCGAAGCCTTTACACTACATAACGCGAACAAGACTTCAGCTTGGTCATCATATAATTTGTTCCACATTCATTCATCTTAAGCCCTTTTCGAGCCCCTTGAGTTTCGCATTTGAGCAACGAACGAGTTGTGTTGTTAAAAATGTCGCATGACCCCGTGTTGCCTTTTCTTTTTTCCAGCGTCAAATGACTCGCTCATATAATTACTATTGAGTATTTTTTCCTGCAACATCAGATACTAGCTTTTGCACAAATGAATCTAAATTCAAGTTATAAACTTAAGTACGTCTTCAAATCCCCAACCAAAAGGTTCCCAAAAAAGGTAAGACCGAACTCGAGTTTGAAGATCAAGCCATCGTAGATGCCACGTAACTTGGTCTAATACACTGGAAGCAATGTGGTCATGTTGTGAAAGATCGAAAGCAGCCATAGCTCACGTTTAGATCGTCCAAAAATCGATGAACTGATAAGATAGTATATTGCACCTTTTGGGCGATTCATCAGAAGTGCCTAAAGTTGGATCCGAGCAGTGTTCTCCGAACACATACTTTGATACAAGCCACGTTTATTTTATTAAATTCAAAGGTAAAGTCAAAAAATGTGGGCACTGAAAATTTCGAGAGCATGATTATGACCATATTTTCAAGCACTTTACCTTATTCGCCACAAATGTGGCTGTATCATGATGGCATTTTCCTGCATACCTGAAAAATATTCATAAACTTGCTCTGTGGACTTTCTCGAACGAAATGAATCAGCCGCTTTGGAGACGTCTCGTGGCCACGTTACTCCTTTACTCCGCGTTTACTTTCAATTGAGGTTTCTTGAGAGTTAAGTAACTGCATGCTGACTTCAAATTTACCGCATTCCTTTCGGGCCATCAAAAACCACTGGGAAGATCCTCGTATGCTGTTAGTACAGTGCTAGTATAGTATTCCATCGAAGCCCTCTTCCTATTGCCATTTGTGTACGTCTTTATAAAAATCCCCAAATGCAAGTTTGGACGATTTTATCTTTAAACTAGTCGAATTCGAATAAATGAATGAGAACTATCTTGGAGATACTTGCTTGATTAACAATTGCTTCAACATTAACTTGAGCCATGTTATTTGTCTATCCTCATGACAGACAATTCTCGCTTTCCACACTCAATGATAAATTACATTTTCGTCCTCATCTGTCACATCTCCCTCAATACATTCCTATTGGCAGTTCATCACCAAGCAATCATCTCGTATTCCCATTTTTTCGTCCTCTACTCACAGTCGAACGATTTGTTATCTTCCAACATTAATATCCTCGTTCCCCTCATCTACGCCCCTGGTAATCTGAGAAGCGCCATCTTCATCTTCTTGGCTGTCACATATTGTCAATCGTCGATATGATAATAATGACGTTTGTCGCCGATATCCAGAGTTTGCTGCGTCTGCAATGTCACTTGGGAATTTATTGCTCGTTAAAAAAAAAACACAACAACAATCCCTAATGGAGTCACTTCTTTGCATGAGGCCCTCGATGCTAAAACAGAACGCGACGCGGCTATTACCAGACTACTCTCGTCCTAATGGTTAAGTTAGCACTCTGGCCGATTCTGGAATTCATGAATTGATCTATCAGTATGTGATATGGCCAGACGCATTCAACAGTCCACGGTGGCGATAATGCAGCCATTAAGATACACTTAAAAACACGCGTCGATAGATACATACGTACATAAAATCTTGTGGCAATAAAACTGGTCGCCGTATAATCTCAACGATAATTGGAAAACAGGGTTACATTGCAGATGTGGCGATGGCGAACCTTGAACGTGAGGTCCTTATCTTTTTTGATAGCACCACCTCCGACGACGCGCGACGCCGAGATACGAAGGAGGAGGGATGTTGCCTCAGTTATTTCAGATTGCTCGAAGATAAATGGAACTAGTCTTTCGAGACTGGTCTCAATAAAATAATCTCTCACCTTCAGGATGGCTAAATTAATCGCAGTTGGGTTGATGGTCAGAATCCAATCATCAAATAAGATAGTCGTGTCTTTATTCAACGAGTCTTGCTAGTCCAGTTTTCTAGACTTCTTAAACGCTGAAAGTAAATTTTATAGCAGTATTAGTGCTTTGGAAAATTATCATAAACAAACTATGATAATGGGTGTGCATGAGGTAGCAAAGAAAAGAGCATGATGTGTACTTTACACCAGGGGGACTGTCAAAAGTCCTTTGCTTTTCATTGTTGTCCTTGATTATAAGCAAGAAGGAAAAGTGACGGACCCCAAGGTAAATCTTGGCTAACGCTAAAGCTTTAGATCGTTTCAAATCACTATGCAATTGGAAAACTGCGCAGAGAGAGCATTCCATGCCACGCCAAACTTGGATTTCGCCATCAATCAACAAAAAGCGCCCCTATAGGAGCAGCCATGAGGTAAACATCAGAATTTGTCGGACTTTCGCAAAGGGTTATCTTCAAAATAATCAAAGAACATCCAACTGGAACACTACAATCACCCAAGAAGAAAATTCTTCGTCGGGACTGGATCACTGATTTGGACAATTTCGATTTGGAGGCCATAAGAAGGATAATCTTCTCCTTCCCCCAATTTGACAAAAAATTCGTAACATTGAGGAGCCTTTAACAAAAAATCTATGAAGAACTTGAAATAAGCATAAACAAGACATCACTTTGGAGAGTGCTGAAAACCAAAGGATTCAGCTTTCGCAAGACGGAAGACCAAAGGAGAATCCTCTGTGGAAGGACGGACATAAAAATTCAAAGGATAAGATATATCTGGCAAATCAGGAATTTCCGTGAAAGTGGATACCAAGTTATTTATAAAGATGAGTCCACACAAGAGGAATGTCTTGAACTGATGGAAGTACGGAAGGATTAAAAAAGCCTATTGGAAAAGGATCGCGGCTTATTTTTACCCCTGCTGGTGGGTCAAATGGATTTGTCGATGGCGCTTTTCTCATATTCAAATCTAGATCGAAATCTAGAAGACTTACATAATGAGAACTTTGAAATTTTCTCCAAATGGTTAACAGAACAGGTTCGGCAGCAGCTGGATAAACCATCGGTTAAAAATCACAACAAATTAAAAAACCGTACGCCAACTTCATCAGCAACAAAATTTGTCAACTAATTGGCTGGTAGAAAATAATATTGCACAAATATTCAATGCTTAAAGTTGAACTAGATGATATAGTAAAACGAAACAAGACGGATCCGCAGCTTGAAATAGACGACTTGATAAGATCAGTAGGGCATGAAGTACTCAGCCTACAGGAGAATATATGGGGTATTGTAAAATCAAGAGTGGCGGGTAGAAATATAACGTTTAATCTGGATGCCGTAAAGAAATTAGCAGAAGAAGAATTCGTAAAAATTACGGGCGAGGAGTGGAAAAGTTTCTTCTGTTTTATGTGGAATGACTGGAAAAGAGAAAAAATGCGCGTATTTACTGCAAACTCGTTTAAAACGATATACTTAACCGAGGTATAAAATTTCTATCTATCGGTACAGTTAATTAAAATATCTGGGCTCTATCATCAATTGTAAAGCATTTAAAATGACGGGAAAATTCCGCCTTCTTCTATGACAGAAAAATTACCCTAAGCTGAGAGGAAGCCTGAACACTGCAGTACAGTACCTAACCTACGCATCCCGCCAAAAACACAATCAAAGTACAAATAAGTTCGCGTCAAAAAGGTGTCTCTAAGAACACACGAATTACCATCCAAACCAGTTTTGTAGTGGTCTGTAACCGAGCGATCCAAAGATATTTTTTTAGAATAAACGAGCGAACCTAGTTAGCATACTTGCAGTGATGAGTGAGGGCTTTTTAACCCTTTAAAAAAGGAGTTTGGTTTTGAATTGTTGTAATCGCAGCAATCGTGACAAGGATTCTACGAAAAATTGTATTGTAAGAGCCTACCGTAGTTTATAAATATCAAGCCCTGAGGTCATATTTAAGGCTTTCTCGTTGAGTAGAATTTAAACATTTGATTGATTGATTCTAAAACCAACCATAGCAAATAACACGATTCTCGCCTTTTTGCAAAAAAGTATCCATCAATTCAGTAGGCGCCGAATAGTGCTCGACTTTTTCGAAATCCCATTTCGCTTTCAGCAATGCCTCAAATATGATATTTTTGCTCGGTTTAAGTATGAGTGAAGAGTTATTTGTGGAGAGTTTAAATAGGAATTGTTTTCGTTTATAAATTTCGAGTGACGTTAAATGGGCATCCTTCGCCAACTGGTTAAAAGCTACGAAAAAACTGAAACAACAACTGTCGTGGATCGAACATTTGTCTGTGTAGTCCATTTTAACAAAAGAGTTCCATCAGCTATTGATCGTCAAACATTTCAAAACTGCACTCACATTCTCCGGGATTCCAACGGAGCCCATTTCGCAAGGATAGCAGAAGTATCACTCGGCTTCTTTTTTTGAGGACGCAGGGGATAACACTAATACTATAACTGGGGAGCAATACAGAATCATTATCAACGAGTTATTGCCGAAAATTGATGAACTGGAACTGGTTGAAAGTCTGCTTGACAATAAACAATTTTAGGGAAGCATTTCCGGCTCATCTTTTGTCTTGTTTCAGCGATTTTACTGGTGGACAGGATCTTCCGATTTTGTTGTTTAAGAAATCAATGCGAACAATCTATTGCTTCAAGAAGCTATCGAAGGGCAAGTCCGACAAGAGTGCCCAAACTTATAGCCCAAAGATTTTACAAAACCTATTTAAAATTAAGTAAAAAGAGTCCAAATGCTCATCAACAATGGCGAAGCTCACTGAGGATATAATCCTCAAAATGTCGTTGAAAAAGGTCCAAGTAAACAACAAAATTAAAACAACTGGGTGGTGAAGTTGGTAGAGCGCCTGCCTTTCAATTGATTCAATTGATAGATCCCAGGTTCGATTCCTAGAGTGGTCTTGTTTTGTCGAACCCGGGGTCAAGTTAATGGCACTATCACTGGTTTGGTCGACCAGCGATAGTAGTCTGACGTTCTTGTAGTGGTTGTTGTATCGGCTTAGTTCCAAGTTCGTGTTGTCAAAATACTGGTTTGTGTAGACGGCTCTGCTGTGAAGGCATAACACTGACAGCGGGGTGCATACCTAAATCTTTCAAACTTTCAAAGTCAACTAATGTCGAATAAAATCCTGCGAATTTAGGTGGAAGCTAAAATAGGTCGATATCAAAATCCTCCGTCCCGTTTCGGGCTCCACCCAGGGTTGAGAGTTGAAACCAAATACACCAGAGTTTCTCAACCACTAAAAAATCTTTCATTCTCCTCCTAATTCTTCCGCTGTGCTACACGCATTATAAGAGTATAAATATCCTCTTGAAGAGCGAGCAAATAATTAATAAAAAAAAAAGTAAATTATATCTAAACTAACCTCAGATGACTATTTTTGGACCACATGTAGGGTTTTCTAATATTCACCCAAATTGAGCTTAGCTGTATTCAATCAAACGTGATTTTGTTATAAGTTGAGTGTTTTCTTTTTGCAAAAATATTTCCATTTCTAATTCTTTTTTGAAAGTTATGAATATATTGTTACAAAGCAACAAACTATCACTCAATATTTGGATGGTTTCATTGCATTTCAAAAATAGCTCTTTCAAATGCATATAATATCCCAATTCACTTTAATTTGCCACAAAAAGCTTTTGGCATCGGCTACTGATTGCCAGAAAATCTCCTGCGGTGGAAAATGATTTCCTTAGTTGCCCTCAAAAGAAACCTCAACGAAAAACATCAATAACAAAATGGAACAAAAATAGGTAAATGATATTTATCTGGCATTCACGCCCTGTCAACAAACGATTTATTCCACCAAGGGAAATCCACCCCCAAAGCCAAGACTTCAATTTTACAAAATTATATCTTTTGGCAGCATGTCGCGCTTTTCGGATCCACGCCACACTCCGAAGGCCAATCTCGACAAACTAATTTGCCAGATCGTATTAATGGATCGTCAGGGTTAATCGTCGCTGTCATGTCAAGTTTGTCACTTGAGTGATACACAAAAATAGTAATACTGTCCCAGACTGTTCCCCCTACTTGTCAGAGAAACACCAATCTTGGATTCGATTCACGAATTATTAATCTTTCAGATGCGTGTGCATTCTAGATCGTCTCATGATGAATTTATGACTCAAATCAGCATGCATGCAGTGGCTCCAATTTTAAATGACTGCATTTTTCATCGTCTTCATCGTAGGTTTTTTTTTTCGTCTGGAATAAATGACACTTTGTGTAGTTTTTGTGTTCTATTTTGAAGTTCCAGATACTGAAATGTGATTTATTGAAATCTATGTTTAGATTCAGTTTCCCAATGAATTGGCAGCGGCAGTATACAATTTCGGAAGAGCAGAGAGTTTTTGAAAACAAAAAACAGACGTTTATAGCTCGGTTTTGGTACAATTTTATGACACAACTTGTCATTTCTGGTGGAGCGTACAGTGAACTAGAATAATGTGTCGCAGTTGTGATGGGGCCCATAAAAGATATCTTATCTCACTCGTGTAACTAGGTTGCTTATTAAGGATGACGTTTTAATTGAAATGATAATTGTTATTTCTTAGACTTTTATTTGCGAAAGGATATTACTGACTGTCAGCGCGTAGTAAAATATCTTAAATAAATATAAATTAACATCAAAATGCGTGGAAATTTGGATGTTGATTTGTGGTCAATTTGATGTGCATCAGAAAGGCTTTATTTTAATGATTAGTGTCGAAAATATCCAATCATTTTGTGCGAAAGTAGCAAGGAGCTAGTTTGTATACAAATATCGTGATATTTGTTGGTTTATATTTGGTGATGCACTGAGAATATTAACAGACACTCAAAGCCGTGCCAAGACACTTCCAAATCGGAGGCTGTGTTGCTTCATGTGTGCGCCTAAACTCTTAAGCCTCAACGCGCCAAAGATATACATAAGAACCTGAACATCATTCGAGGTAGCCTGAGAATTTTCTAAAAAGATCTCAGATTATTCGCTGACAAGATCCAATTGACACAAGAATTGATGCATCGCTTCTTACTTAGGTCTTTAGAGCAGCTCATTTTTTCAGTTGAGGTGCATTTTCGTCCGGGTGAGATGTTTGGTTAGGTTTTTTTTTTTGAGTGGTGGCAATTTTTTTAATTATTTGCTCGCTCTTCAAAAGGATATTAATTCTCTTATAATGCGTGCAGCACAGAGGGAGCGGAAGAATGAAAGATTTTGTAGTGGTTTTGAGAAACTCAGGTGTATTTGGTTTCCCCTCTTCGGTGGGTGGAGCCCGAAAGGGGACGGAGGATTTTGATATCGACCTATTTTATCGACCTATAAAATTCGCAGGATTTTATTCGACATAAGTTGACTTTGAAAGTTTGGATGATTAAGCTAAACTCCCCCGATGGTTCTGCTGTGAAGACAAAACACTGTCTTCACAGCAGAACCATCTACACACAATCTACACAAACCACTATTTTGAAAACAAGAATTAGGTATTAAGCCGATACAACAACCACTACAACCTATTAGTCAGACTACTATCGCTGGTCGACCAATCCAGTGATAGTGCCATTAATTTGATCCCAATGGCAAATGGTGACTGGACCAGATTCGAAAAACTAGACCAATCTAGGAATCGAACCTGCGACCCATCAATTGAATCAATTGAAAGGCAGTCCCTCTACCAACTTCGCCATCCAGCTGTTGAGTGGTGGCAATTTGGGCCATTTTTCTTCCACGACGAGATTTAAAGAAACATTTTAGTCAATGAAGAGCATAACCTTGGCTCTTCAGAAATTGAGGAATCGACAAATCTGCGTGGCGTGTGTTTTGTGGTTGCCAGCAAAGATCGTTCCTACGCCAACAATACAGAGACGATTCAGGTACTCAAGAAAAACATTGGTCATGAAACAGAGACAGAAACCAAGCCATTCTTGATAAACATTTGAATGAAATAATATTCCAATATAAATCAGAAGGGGTTGCCAACAGATGGCCTATCGTCGTTTTGTTACAACGTCAGAGAGCACACGTCTTAGCGGTCAGTTACAATCTGCACTAAGGTATTTTCAACTTTTCATTAGAAAGTTGTGGTAATGGTTCGGACTTTTAAGTTCAAAATTTTGACACATCGACAGGTATTATTGTCCATTGAGTTTGGGTTCCATTGTTATTAAAACAGAATCTGTGTGTATGTACGCGTACTGCGAGCCAAAGTTTGGGCCTACTCTGAAAATTTACTTAGAAAATGATTTTAACACTTTTTACACTACCAAACAATACACAACTCAATCAGAAAACCTGGCCATTTTAAACAGTTAGTTGTGGGAGCTACAGCTTATGTGGATTTTTTAGAAGTCTTGAGGTTTTTCGAAACTATAGCATATTATTACCTTTGCTCCTTAGATCTAAGAGGTTATAAAATTTCAAAACAAAATCGGCGTCCTGCATTTTTTAAGGTATATTAATTTAACTGAGATTCCTCAGGTCTTGAGTTAAGGACTTTTAATGTGTAAAAATCTTCGGAAAAAACAATCGAGAAATGGTCTGCAATCATCAGCCTTCTTAAAGAAATCAAATCGCATTGCAAAATTGATTAGCAGTTTAAAGGTTCCAAACCCGTGTGTACACATTTGTTTTTAACATTTGGTTTCTGAACATAGTTTACCGAGCGAATGAAACCTAGGCTGTTTAACTAGGTCACCGACTTTATATCAGAAGCGATGCCATGCTACGTCATATTTTTCATGATCTGAACTTGTATAACAATAGAGCACTGGATCCATGTTCCACAAATTGCAAACCAGAAGCAGAAGCTGCGCTCATGAATGTTAATAAAGTCTATTGAACGTCGTCTTTGTCAGTTCCCCGCCTTTCAGATGCGACCTGGTCATACACTTGTGCACAGGAACTCCGTCGATATAGAAGACAATCAAAGATCAGCAACCGTTTCACGAACTAGTTCGCTGAATATGTCGGGCTCATGCAGCTCATGAGTCAGGTTTGGGACGCTGAGAATGTGCCCGATGACTCTTTATTGCAATAATTTTTTGTGTTAGATAGAAGATTCGCATCAAAAGAAAAGGTAATACATAACTGCAATTGTGGCCTATTTTATGCAGAATCGCAGAAGTCATATTTAAAAATGTGTTAAAGGTCTTGAAAACTCCCTTAAATGGACTTTTCAAAGCAACAAAAAGTTACACTTAACTTTACTCTAACAAAATATCTTTCAATTCGTTGTATACACTTCCTTTTGCAGACCAGGGCAATGCATCCAGTCATGTACTCCTCTCTCAATTCTCATGTACAATTGGTAAGGAAAAACATTCTATCAACTACATGCATTTGAGCATGACACACACGTGACCAACTCCACCAGACACATGTCTATGCATCCGCACGACCAGCTCTGAATTTCATTCACCATAAAAAAAATTCCTGTCTACACCACGTCTTGCCACTAGCACCCACAAGCAAGTCTCATACAAGAAGCAGCGACAACATCAACATTCTCCCCCTGGCAAACATGCCCCTTGGCTTTGCAAACAAATCAGTGGCAACGTAGACGCCAAAGTTGCACGTTCATTTGTTTCAGACACCAAGCAAACACACACGCACACCGCACCAGACATCACTCTAATCGAATTCATAATGCCTCGCCGCCGCTGCTGCCGCCGGGGCGGACGTAAAGGACCGCGGACGCCCGTCCACTACATCCCCAACCTAATCCGTCCTTAAAAGCTTTCAACGTTGTTTGAGTTTTCAATCTTGACGCAGATTCATCGTTTCACCAATGAAAGGAGTCTCCACATCCACATCCAAATAGATTTTCACTTTCTCATGTTAATCAGGAATTAATTAGTTCACTCCGGAACGATGAGACAAAATGCCTCTTCAAAGATAATTGAGGGCGGCCCATAAAAGAGATGGGGGTGACGCTGGAGCCTTGTTTATTATACGTATCAACAAGCGCCCTGCCCATTGAATAACAATCATTCATTGAAATGGAAACTGGCGGATGCTGTTTTGGGATTACAAGCTATCAGGAGGCAAATCTCTAAAGCTTGCAGCGTGCTCAAAGGAACCTTATTTGTAACAGAAAAAAAAATTAATGATGATCTCTGACCAGAGTGTTCTATTTTATAATTCATGTCTTCGCTGTAGCGAGTGAGTCTGTTCGTTGTCTAGCTGTTGGAACTGATTTGGGCACGAGATAGTCTCGGCTGGACTGTGGGAAAAAGTGACTCTATCAATGGATGTGCGGCGGTGTGATTTCGAAAACGATGGAAAATTGTTGTCGCGTTTCGTAATGCGGTTCGTATTGAAGCTGATCATGGATTTTTTGAGAGATTTATTGTGCAAGAAGCATCACTCAGAAATTTCTAGAATTGGCTGAAGAATTGGCCTCACGTTTTTATGAGTACAAAGTCTGGATTGGAGTTTTAATTTTGATGTTGATTAGGTCTTGTGGCTATCGGGCTTCGTTGTGTTTTGAAAGATCAACGAGATTTAAACGATATTGCTTTGATTTTGTCTGAATCTCACTTTTTCTATGAATTTTGATATGATATTCTCTGTCGGACACCAAGTGGCTTGAATGCAGTCTGTTTCCGTTAATCTCTCTCCGACATTCCATTGCGATAAGATGCCCTTAAGTTTTTCAGCTTATATACCGAGCTGCCACTTTGTTGATCACTCTATCCTGATCACGTTAAATAACCCTCTTAAAAAGAAACCAACTTTATCGTTTGTCAGACTGACAGTTCTCAACGGAAACCGGAAAACACCTTTGTTTTTTAATGCTGACAGCCGGACGGAGTTCATGGTATGGCCAAAACTTTGTAACATTTGTTCTGAAGAAGATTCATGGAGCCGTTGCATCGACGATCGAAGCGTCTGGTCCACGACGGGCTTATTGTGATGTTAATAAATCACACGCACGCTATGGCAAGCGTTTAATAAAAATCGAAAGTGCATTTCCACTCAAAGAATATCACTCGCAATTCAGTTATCTGCGTCAATAACATTTCGAATGAAAGTAAAAAAAATTAAAACAACACTTTCATCTCGCAAACACTTTCATTCGAGTCATGATCACGACGCACTTCGCCATGACAGCTCCGAAATAAATCGTGATCGTCAAGTGTAACAGCGCTCCTTTTTTTTCGTCATAACAAGCAAAGCAAATTTGCATTTCACCTCAGTCGTCTTCATAAAACAGGGTAATAAAAAATGAATTAAAAAGCATATCAATCACGTTTACACGTATCCCATGCTCTGCCGTACCAAAATGCACATCACGACAAGCGTAAAAAGTCGCGACACACAACAACAAATAGCTTGATCCCCGTCCGTATCAGTATCCCTGCCCCACACACGAATCCATTGTAATTGACGCTAATTTCAACGGACATACGACTCGCGTTCGGTCAATTTAACCATCAACTGGTCGCTTATCCTTGAACTTGATACCAAATGACAGTGGCAGTGGCCGCCACAGCGGCTCTCTTAAACAGGTTCGCGTTAATTTAAGTTGTTTTTGTTTTGTTTTTCTTTGTCTTGTATCACCTGCGGGCTTCAATGTAAATATTTACCTAATCGTGTAAACAACTTCTGGGAAAGCACCCTCCAGTGGGGCCTTGAATCTGTTGAGTTTGTATAGCAGCATGTCACTCTTAGGGGAGTCTTATTTATCTTCATTGACGCGCTAACTAGGAAAAACACACCCTTTCACACCAAAACGAATTCAATCCATTCTTCTGTCATAAAAATCAAAAAAAAAAGGAACCGAAAGTTTCGATATCGAATGACATCAAGAGTGAGAGAACATGACACCAAACACAAAACACCAGCCAAGCCTGTCAAAAAAAAAAAAAGAATCCGAAAAATGGAACGTTTCTCGGTCAATAAACCGACAAACTATCAATGAACACGAAAAGTGACACCAGCACTCGACTACGCCTGCCCCCGGGCTCATTGTGTACGGTGCAACTGGGTAAATAATCGACAAACCACAAACCCGACATGGGAAAGTTTCATCATCGAACCCACACACGAACTGCATTTGTCGTTACATAAGCAATTTGGGTGTGCGACACAAGTGTCATCTAAAATAGGTGTCCTCCTCTTCAAAAAAAAAAAAACTACAAGACTGACGTTTAAATACATTCAACCTTGTGGTAAGGGCCAAAGGACACACTTAAATCCAACTCCTGTCAGATTGACATATTTTTAACGGTTTTTACATCATATCTGTCAACTATGAATCATGTGACATGGATAATTTTTTGAAAATGTCACTTCTAGCAACAGACCGCAGCCGAAACTGCGTGAAACATTATCAAATATTGACGCCGAATTTACACGGAACACCAAAGTGATGCCGCAATCTGGAAACACCTTCTTCTTGGTATTTCGCATTTGAAGTGTCCAACTAGGCAGGCGTTAATGGGGTGCGGCTACATTCGTCAAAAAGTAAACATTTTTGATCTCCACGATTTTTTAGGCGGATTTGACGTCTACTCGTCGAATGCATCGCTTGCGGTGGGCGAAATATTTTATTTTTGTTTTTGTTTTATTTCTTCTTTGATTAATGTCAATTGGTGTTTCGATGACAGAACAAGATTATCTGACAAGCTAATTGGTCGAAACTTGCGCAATCAGATTACAAAATTTCCCATTCTAATCCGCCCGTCCAAGAATTGAGTGAAATATTTCCGAGGCAAGATTATATTTTAGGCCAATGTCTAAACAAACAAATTATTCTGTATGCCATTGTGACTTGTTGCGAGTGGCCTAAATATTGCATGGGAACTCTGTTGTATCAGACTTTTAGAGGGATTTACAATTTGTTGGGATGTTTTGCGAAGTTGTTTGATGTCACGATAACTCTTTGGATTTAATATTATTTGTGTTTGCCAGATCTTTTTCACACTTTCTGTTAACAGCGAAAACACAACGCAAATTGAGTTAGTTTTCTTCCGCTGTTTATACGGGTGTACTGCCAAGTTTGTATATACGCCAATTTCTTGTGCCTTGCTCTAATCCAATTTTTTTTTATTTTTCCTCTAAGGCAATAGTACGATCTACAATTACGTAAGCTGTTAGATATATTTCTGGCCTTATAATGAAAATGCGAATATGTATCATCAAAAATGGTTTAATTGTTTTTCAAAGTGTTCTCCAGTATGATTTAAACACTTTTGCATGCGCTCAAACCAATTGTCGAAACACTTTTTCCACTCCGATTGAGACACCTCCAACACATGGTTTTTGAACGCTTCAACAGCAGGTTGTGGGGACGAAAATCGTTGACCACGAAGGGTGCCAAGTCAGGGCTGTACGGCAGATAACTCAGAAATTCGACGTTTTGGCCGGTCAAAAAGGCGCTGGTTTGAGCCGATGTGTGAGTGCTCGCATTGTCATGGTGAACAATGATTCGTCTTCTCTTGTTCGTTTTTCGAATTTCTCCGAAGACTTCAGGCAAACAAATTGTGGTGTACCACTCAGAATTGACCGTCCTACGTTGCTCAAGCGAAACAGTTGCCACATGACTAGTTTTGCCGCAGAAACAGGCGACCATTTGCTTCGAAGTGCTTCTTCCACGAGCAACTTTTGTTGGATTTGGCTCGTCTTCGAAGACCCCCACAGTCGATTGTTGTTTTGTTTCGGGCTCATACGCATAGATCCACGATTCGTCACCTGTGATAATCTTATAAACATCTTTTGAAGCACCGCGATCGTATTTTTTTAAAATTTCTTTGCACCAAACGACACGAACCTTTCTTTGAGCGATTGTCAAATTGTGAGGGATCCAACAAGAACAAAACTTTTTTACGGCCAGGTGTTCATGCAATATCTAATGAATGCTGGTGGGAGAAATGCCAGGGATGCCTCTATCTCACAGTATGTCACATGACGATTTAGCATTATCAGTTCACGAACGGCATCAATCTTCTCTGGCACAACAGCCGTTTTTGGACGACCTTTACGGAATTCATCTTGGCGCGAGCGTCGGCCATGACTGAATTCATTAAACCAATTTTTCACAATGCTATAGGATGGTGCTTCATCGCCATACAAAGATTTAAGTTCATCAATGCACTCTTGTCGTGATAATCCACGTCGAAAGTTGTGAAAAATGATCGCACGAAAGTGTTCACGAGTTAATTCAATTTTTTTTTTGCCGAGATGAATTTTTCAAGTCTCTGTAAATAAATGTTCTGAGTGATGTTTTGCTAAAAAATGTCAAACTTTCCAATGGAAATGTCAGATTGCACCTGGCAACACTTAGTGTTGGACTAAAAAACGCGTAGCGGAAAAGTCTTCAGAAAGCTTAGATATCTACGGTCTTCAGTACACTAGTTTTCCAGTCAAGGTTTGATCCAATCTGAAACATACAGAAAAGATACATTCGTTTTATAGGACAGGGGAGTCAGAATGAACCCGGCACTCGCTGGTGCTCTGTGCAAGCTTCTCTTGTCTAACTAAACCAAGTTTTAATTAAAAAAGAGTTGCAACATGAATGTAAATAGTATTGCAGTAATGGAGTATTGCAATATCATAGAGAAAGGATGCCTTCCACCTCAGTGCTGAAATTCTTTTAGTAAAACATTTTCCTGCGTTCAAAATGGATGTCAACTTAAAACTGCTGTCACATGAATATATTTGCATTCATCACTTCCCACAGAATAAATTACAAGTCAAATGCACGAAAACCAGGCACAGTCAAGCTCTATTGAAAAATTGCTCGCTGTCAGAGTGACATTACCTACGTTTGCCACCGTTTGTCTATTTGAAAAAGATTCTTCTGGCCTTCAAACGTACGTGCCAGAAGATAAAGCCTGTCTGCTAGCAAAAGATTTACTTGGTCAAGATGGCAGTCTTCTGCTTACCACTTACATTTACCGCTGTCCGGGTTGAAACATTTATTCATTCACACTCTGGACTTAACGAATTGAATTTACATGTTTTGCGTTTTACGTGTTCGAGTATGCTGTGGGCAAACACCTGCATCCGAGCGCCTTCTATTTGCTTGTGTCCTTTCTAAAGAGTGAGTGAACCTGTAGGGGGTTGTCCCGTTGCATGTCGCCTTGAGATCCTTCATTGGAAATTACCACTGATCGCAAGTAATTCGCCACCACTGACGTTCAAAAGAATATCTATACTCCTTTAGGCGCACAACAGCCATGTCTGCCTCTCAAGTTGATGATCATGTCTCCAGATGTTTAAACATTCCCATGACTCTCGATCATCGCCATCGTCGCTTGTGTGTCCAATGTCCACCTGTCCATCTATCCGTCTGTCCATCCATTTCTACATCGCATACCTGAAAAGGTTCTGCCACAGACGATTCTACGAAATCCATGTTACGTATTGGCAATGATTTCCGAGTATGACGTCTCGCGCCACCGTGCCCGATTGCATTGACGGTTGAGCTCTTCACCACCTGGCAACCTGCTTATACGATAAATTCCTGACATCAGAGGTTGTAAAAAAAAATGTGATTGTTGACTTGCGATAGCGGCTTCGTTGCAGGGGGGTGAGGCATTTAATCTTACATTTATTGACGCTTGTGACTGGTCGTGCTCATCGAGCTCATGGCGTGTATGGGAAAGACAATAAAATCTCAATTGCGGTTACAATGCGTGTAAATATTGATAAAATTCTGCTGGGTCGGCTGTTGGCCGGATTATCTTATCTTATGGACTCGCCGATAGAAGGATACTCACCTTATCGTTGGCGAATTTTTCGCGTGAAAACGGCTCTATTTGCTCGACGCTAATTGCGTGCAGTTTGCATCAGCAAAAATGTTTCAACGCAATTCAAAATGCGTTGAATGTCGTGTTGTGATGGTATCGCCGGTGATACTGCGCGGTGGAATTTTGATTGATCGATGTTTATGGGCTTTTATGGGTGCTCTATGAGTGCGTCCAATTGTTCGTTTATTCGTTTAAGTTTTCAAATTGGGCGACGTGCCTTGTGTCACCTGGGAGTGTGGGCAGTTTTTTTTATTTTGGTTTTTATTACAAACAACTAAGTGGCGTCTGCATCTGATTTAAGGAATGTCTTGGTGAACTTTATTGAATTTTTTTAAATGTCAGTTACTTTTAATGGAGTAGAATATTCTGAGAACTCTTCAGTTTAGTGGGTTAAACAGTACAAAGGTTTCTTTTTTTATTGTTACTTTTTTGACAGCAGACGCACCCTTAAGTTTGATTTTTATTGTGAGTTATAAAGATATGCTAGTGATGAAGCTCATCATATCTATTAAAATGACAGCAGCTAAATGGCATTAATGGATTATTCACCTCCCAACTTGTGAAGATAATTTCATTTCAATTAAATGTACTGCCTACAAAATCAATCAAACAGCCGTCTTTGAGCTAAGCGATCTTCTTTAAGAATAAAGGTTAAATAACTCATGTGCAAGTATACCTGCCCGAATTTTTGATGACGTTTGATAGTGTATATTTAATATTTATTTATTTGTAAAAAATTTCGGTGCATAAATTAGCTGTCAAAAATAATTCCACACATTTACTTTGAATGTTTGTCGCTCGTTTGTTGTGTAAAAATTCGGTCGATTTGCTGTGGTAGAAGCCAAACTGTTATTGACGTTTGCAAAACGGCTTCAGGCGCTTACGCAGCTCAAAGGATAGAACGTTAAGCAGATAGTTATTGCAAGACATTTTCTTTTTTATGGGTGCGGCCATCGGACATGCTTTCATCCTCCTTATCCTGACGTATGAGTTAGTGCATACTTCCCTTATAGCTCATTACAGCCTCATTCATTCATCCTCCGAAATAGCTCGAAAAATTACTAGATCTGTGCACATCCCAAAATTTCAATTTCTGTGTAACTGAGTGAACTTTAGTACAAAATCGTTGATTCGTACTTCAGAATTGACCCGGTTATAAATTCATCATCAAATCTCACACGACTTTGAGGTTCGTTTTGACAACTTCAATGACAGTTGTCACCAATGTCAAAATTCTTCTTTTAACAAATCGGTTCGAATCCATGTCCAAACTTTGCCACATCATGAATTTTTCACACACACTCAAATAAATGAAGCCAACATCAAGCGCATCCGTGCCGCAAATCACTCATTCGTAAATGTTTACAACGCCAATCCAGTGTCATTAATAATCTCAAATGCGATTCAAAGAAGAAGCGCGGCGCAACAAAAGGCGCCTTAAATCCCTCACCTATGCAGGCCGAGGCCCGACAGTGGGCATGGGTACGTCTTCACGATTGACTATACGAAACCATTTTTCACACGAGTGTGATTTGAATAATAAACGGTAAACAGTTTGAGTAACATTTCCAATAAATCACACTCGGGATAGTCTAGTCGCCGCTCGCTGCACCGGGCAACATGTTGCGCTCCACGAAGCGTCTAAGTGTGATGCGTCCACAAGAGCCGCGTAGAAGAACAAACGAGCCGCGTTGCGTTTTGTTATGGAGTTTAGCCATTGACTCCTTTAATGGGAATACCCACTCCCACACAGATTCCTTGTATCCTCCCTGGTATGTCTAGCTGCAAAGAGTGGTTTTTGTGTAATTCAAGACCTCGTGCCATTTATCTCAGGACTGTCTGTTGACATGCAAACTAAACAGTCACAGCGCCGTGCCAAAACTGATAGCGTTAAAAAAACAGCAAAATAAACAGGGATGTACGAGTATATGCAACAGCCACCGATACTTCAGACCGAGTTCAGCATTTGTGGTTCAATTAATTTGGCGAGCAAATTATTCAATGCGTACAGCAGTTGCATGATGCATGCAGCTTAGTGGTAGGAGGTGGCGACAGCCGACAGTACATGAGATACTCGTACTCGCGGGCTTTTAAGTCTCGAATTAGACTTGACTCCGATGTTTGTTGTTTGGCTGTTGGGCAATCGAAAAACGTCGACGGCGCCAGTGGCTGCCGTTGTCGACGATGCTTAACCATTTTATCCACTTTCACAAAACCCCGCCGACACCGGTGGAGGTGCACGTTTCTGCTCGACGAGCGATGCCCGTATGCATTTCGGGAGGTGAGAATCATTGGGGACGACCGAATGCAACGTTCAATTAAGTGGTTAAGCAGCGTGTTGTTTTCTTCGATTTTTCATTTTATCCGAACAGAATTTCGTAATTTAATTAATGTCTCGCGGTCGTCCGGGACGGCGTCGGCGGTGGTAGGTACCTTTTGGGTTAAAACTGTTTTTCAAGATTGTTATTAAGGTGGAGATAAAGATCGGAATTGGAATTTTACACTCCGTATCGGTGCAGTGGCTCTGTAATTGAAATCTATGAATGGGAAATATAATTATCTTAAATGGAAGTATCTAGCGCACTAAAAGGTGATAATTGAGTGGTAAGGAGCGCGGGAAGAAAAATGTTTATAATTTGCAACCACTAAATAGATTTGGGGAACTAGGGTAATTAAGTTTTAAAGGGAGTGGCTTTGGACACTTAGCTGGTATAAATGTTAAAAACGTGTTCTTCGAGATGGCGGGTTGAACCAAGGATAGAAATGTACGATCTTGCAATATCAAAATTCATTCAAAAGTTATGTTAAAGTTACAGTCAAATGCTGGGTAGAATAAGGATTATCTTGTCTCAGGTTAAAGCAAATCCGAGGCACAAGATGCATGAGAGAGGGAATTCACATTTTTAGGAGGGCATGTGTATTCTCAATGGCACGATTTTGGGTGGTGCATAGAGGTTGTTTTCGACGTACCGGTCTGCAATTGGCTTTCTTTAGCTAAGACTTAAGTGTCCACTGAACTTCAAATGGTCGTTTAATTGTATTCCTTGTTTCGGGCATTTCAGGACGTCTTGATGACGGTGTCATTTTGGAATCCAATGCTCACACTGTAGCAGTTTGGCAGAGCGAATTCCTTTTGCTGCATGCTTTGCTCGTGTTAGTTGCCTCCTAATGCAAAGCAGCTGGCTTTTAAAGTGGTTGATCTTTATTCCACATTTATCGTAATATCCGCGCACGAAAGGCGCAAAGCGCAAAGGAAGTAGTTACATTTTGACTCCAAGCGAAGTTAGCTGTCACATTTGTACCCCATTCTACTGTCAAGAACATTTCAATACGTCATCGTCGGACGATTCACTCGGCGACGTTTTAGTATGTACTAGAAGAAGTATTGTCAGTTCAAAGTGTGCTAGACAGTGCAATTTGTAAATGACAAAAGTCAACATGAAATCTTCACTTGACTTTTAAATTTGATTCACCAATTTCGTGGATTATCTTTCACCTCACCCTTTGGTTCAAACTTATCTAAAAAAATGGAATGAAATTTGAGTCATTTCCGAAAGCAAAAAGCTGGATCAGTTTCAACATTATTTTTCAGTATATCGCGGTTGACAGCTGCCTCAAGTCTTCCTTTCATTTTGATGCACTTTTGCAATCCTCTTTTCACATGTAAAAAAGTTCAAAATATTTTGACAACACACAGGCGTCAAAATATTGTGTGTCCCACTTACAGTATTGTGCAGTCATGTCGAAACCGATCGGCCCATTTACCCATGTCAAACGTCACAATGACAATCGCCTTGTTTTACTGTCAAAGCTGTCAATATCGCAAAGTATGGAAACACAGTCTGCAGACTCAAGTTGAACAGTAGCTGGGTGAATAAGAAAGATTTAAAGCTCAAATATGATCACCTTACGTTCAGAAGTAAAAGAAGTCTTTTAAAAGGTTCTCATCGGCAGAGCAACAGTTGACACTTGGTGAAATTCATGTGCAGATGATCTGCTGAGGACATTTAGAAGTGCTGTTTTTCCTGTCATAGATATCGTGTGCACTTTTTAGTGACGTTGTGTCACATCTGTCAAAAGAAGTGTAGTTTTTTTTCATTTAATTTCCAATGTCGTAAGCCAAATAGCCATTAGCAGGCTATCAAGCCTCGATAGCAAATAAATTCTCTCATAAAAGTCGACATTGTAGAATAACCTGATTAATACATAAATCAAACCGTGGCTCAAGTAAATCGTAACAAATGACTCCGTCGTAAAGAAAGAAACTAGGTCTCTTGACTAAACTGTCGCACTTAGTTGACGCCGCCGCCAAAATTGATTCTCAATTATTCTAAGACCGATAAGCTCCAAGCCCGCAGCTTATGCAAACAAGCTTCCATTTGTTGTTCCGTTTCCTAAGTGCATTCCGCGATATGATAAACATTTGCAAATTAACCAACTCTCCGAGCTGTCCCATGGCTTGCCCAAGTTTTTAGCTTAAGACCACTCAAATACGAGTACCCGCAACTGGCAATCTTCGATGCGACACTAAACCCAACTTTATGGGTTCTGGTTAGTTAAATTGAATTATACATTCTGGCGTCAGTGTAATGCAAATGAGGGGCGGGTGTCTCGTACAATTTGCTGGTTCATTGTATAATTCATTCCGATTTGTTTTTTCTTTGATTGTTGATAAGCTTAACCGCCTTGCTTTGTTGCGAAACGTCATAAATTGTTCATGCAAATTGTAGCTGTCAAGTGAAATGTGCTTACTTCTGACACTTCGGGGACATTTTTAACGAAATCTTAATTTTTTCAGAGAGATTCCAGGAAAATTTGGCAAGCCTGTCATAACAATTCGAAGTGATGTTCAATAATTAAACGCCAACATCTCTGTCAGGTTGTTTGTGTCAGGCTCAATCAAGTGGAAGGAGATCTGGGTTCGATTTCGTTTTGAGTTCAATTCGTGCTGCGAATTCAATAATGTGACAAGTTTATGTCTCATTCCGATGACAGTTTGGGTTTTTTTCGAGGTTTCACTTCATTGACAGCAGTAAAATGAGTGAAGGATAAAATGAAGTTCCGAGTTTATACTCATAATTTGACTTTTATAGTATTTTGATGCTTAAAATACATTTAGTTTTTGTCAAGCTAGTGAGATATTATTTCGGCTGCATTTTATTGCAGTTGTCCTTCAGCTTCAAAAGTTTGATGTAAGTGCCTGAATGGTCAATGTTGGATTTACTGAAATGCTTAAGACGTTGTCACGATACACTGTATGAGTGTATGAATATGCTTTTGTAAAGCAAAGATATACTGCGAAAGTTACTAAAGACCTTTTTTCTACATGGTACGAACTGATATCTTTGGGCTTACTTTCTACATTCCAAACTTGAAGATGATCTGGAACGTGTCAGAATATCTCCATATTTAACAGATTCAGCTTATTGATTACCTGAACCCCTAGAAAGACAACCAGAATTGTATATATTAGAATCGTCATCGTCCGAAAGAGTGGCGTTGGAGAGTGTGAGGTAAGATGCGATAGACGACTTTCATGCCTTTTAAGACATGAGCAGAGCACCTCGTATAAACAAACAGCGATAACTGAATGCATACTCACAAAATTAAGTCAAAATAAAAGTTGAATGCGAAAAATATTGAAGTTCAAAAATTTTGTGGACTTAAGCCTTCGTTTTCAAAATGGACTTTTGTCATAAGACTTCCAAAAACCGAACAGAGCCCGTGGTATTCGAATATAGCGATAACTTAATGCATATTCCCAAAATTTAATCAAAATAACAATGAGATGCCAAAAGTAATGAAGTTCGAAAATCAAGCTTTTTTTGCAAAATTTTGTGGACTATAGCCTTGGTTTTCAAAATAAACACTAAAGTTTTAAAATCGCAAACAGAATTTCTAATCTTCACAAAAAGCGATAAATGAATGAATGCTAACAAAATTTAGTCAAGAAACAGAATTTATGCCAAAAAATGTTGAAGTTCCAAAATCAAGCTACCATATTTTACCACATTTTGTGAATTATAGCCATTTGGATTTTCAAACAGGATTTTTTGTTTCAAAAACGCACACAGAGCCCATAATATTAATAAATAACGATAACAGAATGGGTGTTCACAAAATTTAATAAAAATAAACAGTTAAATGTCAAAAATAATGAAATTCGAAAATCAAGCTATTTTGCCAAATTTCGCGGACTATAATGGATTTTAAATCGGATTTTTTCATCAAATAGCGATAACTAATAACTATACTAAAAATAAAAAAACTGAAATCAAAACATCAAGCTATTGTGCCAAATTTCGAGGACTACTTTAGATTTATCGGAGGCTCTTATTTTTGTTTCGAATTTGAAAATGTTCGAATTTCGATAAGGAATTTGAGCTAGTTTAGCAGAATCATTTTTGTTTTGGGAATTCCCTTTCACAAAAAATGGTTCTTCTAGAAACTCAATATAAACATGACTATTTTTATTGACACCCGATAAGAATTTTGTGTACATATTTAAAGATTACCCAAAATTTGAAAAATTGCTTTCAGTCAATGCCAATAATCGAAAAAGTATTTATGTACGTGTTAGCATAGCCGCTCAACGGAAAAATGTTTAGCTCACTTTTTTCTTCAACTGCCTTATTGTTTTGTCATAAACTTCCCTGGCCATGTGCCAATTTATTTCTTCCTTCCTGTCATCGAATGAGCTACTGCTTGCGGTTTCCTGTTTAAGATTTTAGATCAAAAAACTTTTGAACTCTATTTGCGGAGGGCATTTTGTCAAAATTCTTCCGTCCATATCTGAAGCGACACGATCAAGAGCTGTCATCGGTGTTTGCTTTCGCCGCCATTAGTTATGCACATAATTTTTTTTTAGAGTCTGACAGTTCTGAGGAATGTTCTGTCATTACGGGTCAATGGATCATTTGAAACTGAACTGATAATTATTTCACACCTCTCGTTGCGGCTTGCATGTCAAATTAGCATATTCTGACATTTAAAGTTCAATGGATGTGCGAACTTAAAGTGGTCTTCTTTCCGCCATTCCTTGGGTCTCAATGCTACTGCAATTCTTTTAGCTGAACTCATGAATATGTATTTATTCTTCCCGTCTGCTGGTTCACTTGGTAGCTCACTTGGGCCCGTTTGCATTCCCTGCAATTGTTTATACTTTATTGTTATGAGCTGAATGGTGGAAGAAAAAAAAACGCTCCTCTCTAGCCACATTAGACCAATTTACATAGTTCGACGATAACGTCAACGGCTTCAGTGGGCACGGACCATTACCCGGCGTTGGATCTGTTTATTTTCATAGTTAACTAAATTTTTATGCATTTTCTTAACTTGTTCAATGACGGAGTGCTCCCGTACTAGAGTTCCGCTGGGATGCTGGAAGTTTATGTACCTACTGTTCTGAGTCATGTTTGGCTTGTAATGTATCTGCGCGCGCTTTTTCTTTGGTCGCGTCTGTGAATGATGGAGAGTGTGTGAGGTCTTAGACTTCGGACTCGAGAGCGCTCAAGGCTGTTTGGCTTCTTTTTTTTCGAAAGTTGACTAGCCGGTGACAGGGGCAATTACGCGTGTGGGTGGATATCTGGTGCACTTAGATAAACTGATTTTTGACATATTGGGACACCTGCCATGGCAAGACTTTTTTTGAACCTTATTATTCGTGTCAAGTTCGGACTTTTGTTTCTTTTTTAAACTTGATTGAATTACTTGTGCATTTGTTTACATTTCTTTCTCTTTTATTGCAGGTAAGGAAGATAAACAGCTGCATACTAGTAATGTAGGTATAAACGCTTGGCATGTAATGTGAAAAATATTCCGAATTGGTTTTTCAATCTTATAGTCACATAAATAATGATGCTATTGTTAAACTTTGGTGAAGCGCATAGCAAGCGTTATGGTTTTGCTAAAAAACAACTTTCCTTTCCTTTTTTTTCTTCCTATTATTTGATTTTCTTTTACCTTCAACTTTAAAAGCGTTTGGCATACAAAGGATATTTTTTTAGAGCTTCCGACAGGATTATAATTTAAGATATGTGTCGTTTTGGGTTTAACACTTTACATTTGTGAACTGTATGCCTTGGAAAATAGCCATGCAAGGATTTACACTCAAAATTTATGCTCGGTAGCCAAACTAATACATTTACGTTGCTCATAATCGTCCATCTTAGTCGAAGAAGGAAGCCATCGTCTCTGTAGGACTGAGTGTGAAAGATGGCCTTAATTTATCGACTTGACGCCGTTGAGAAAAAATAAATTCTGCCCTACACCAGAGAGATTCTCAAGACCGCATTGTATTCCGAAATATTCACTGTTGCATGAGTTTTGCATGCCGTAGGCATTATCGTTATTATTCAAAAATGAAGCAGGAGTTAATTTTCCATCAATGGTGAGCGCGAGGTAAGCGCTTCGCCACAAGAAGGACGTGGCATGTAGTCATAAAGTGGGCCAACCATCACCTTGTAAGGACTAATGTTTAGTGAGCAAACCGTCTCAAGAAATGAAGGTGCTGAATGTTCGGCTAAGTCATGTTATTTGACTTCTTTGAAATACTTTTTGTGGGAGTATATAATGTAAAGTAACTCGTATTTGCCGATAAATTATCAACAGGTTTCAACTGGAAGTGCTGTTAAAATGGGATGTCTTCAACATTACTCAGCCGTGGATGCCATTTACCTACTTTTGTTTTTTCATCCATTTCTTTTGTTCGAAAAATAATTGAAATAAATGTCTACATTAAATATAAGTGTCTAGCATTTAAGTAATTTACGATACAATTTTTGGGCAAGAAATGTCGAATGCTGCCTTCAAGATGAAATTGAAGAACTCCTGTTCTTTGTTAATCGATAACGCCGAACAATTTAAAAGACGAAAAGAGATTGTTTGATGAAACATTTCAAACTCGATAACATTTCTCTACAAGGACAATAAACGAGTCAGTAACTCTATAAGTTTACTAAGTATTCAAGGTCAAATCGATAGACCTAACTCCGATGCTATGTGACTTGGAGTTAGCTGGAAAGAACCTCGTGATTTTTTTGCAATCCTATTTTGTAAGTTTACGGTATGACATGTGAAACTTGTTGTTTTGCGGGTTTCATCCTGCAACAAAATATGTTTGCCTGAGTTTGTTTTCCAAGACTGTTTTTACCACCTTTTTTTATTCACCTTGTCCTCAAAAAATGGTGTATTTCGTGTCTTTCAGACAAAAAAAAATTTAAAAAATGTCTCTTGCTTAAAACATCTTTAGAATCTCAAACGGGAAGCTACCTAAGCCTGCTTTTTCAAACGCATTCACAACGCATAAACAATTTGATTCTTTCTTAACTGTCACCACTTTTGCAACCTCAGTTGAAAACCTTCTCGATCATCCAGGCGAAACCATCAAGTAAGCCTCCCCCTAAATGGCCTTTGTACAACCAGTTAAGACCATCTCGCTGGCAACAAGAGTGTTAAGTGCTCCCATGCACATAAAAATTGCATCCGACCGCTAAACATCACCTTGGTTTCATGTCGAGAGCAGCCTCTTCTTTGCACAGCAGCCCGATATGGGAAGAACTTTTTGCCGCCGAACACCGATATCAATGCTGACAACGTCCAGCCAGTCAAGCGATGCAAGTGTCCAGCATATGGCGCATATCTTATTTCAGTACATTGCTTCTTGCCTCACCCACGCCACTACACACTCACAACTTTCATTGCCTTCCACATGCATGTAGATAGAAGCGACGCGATGCGATTCAATTCATGAGCGAGTCAGCACTCAAACAATCCCATACGAAGTATCTTGAAAGGCGTCCATGTAAACGATACAATCTATTCATTACCATTGCGCCCAGAGCTGAGGTCTTCTCTCTTCGAGCGGAAATCTATTTTAGCGGAGGTGCGTCTTCGTCCATATCTCATATCATTCGCTAGATGACCGTGCCGCCTGTCGGTGACAAACAATCAAATCAGCTTAGAGTTTGTTAACCATGAACCACGAGGTTACTCCAAAGATCTCGAACAATGGCAGCTCAATCCAAAGGATTCTGCCTGTCCCGTTTCCGAATTCCTTTGTTAAGTGTTCGACTCTAGCAAGAAGTGGAACATGGAATTGTTTTTTTTTTTATTAATTTACTGCCATCGAAATCGGATCCATTTCTGCGAGGCAAAGAAGTATAAACAATGTTCCATGAGATACTCCATATGCTCGGGCATCCCGGCACACATGTGTGTGCTATGAAAGTGGAATTCCAGAGAAACCACTGCCCGAAGTAATGCACTAGCTGAGTCGGAATGTGCATTCCGATGCGCGTTCTCATTGATACTTGTTTGTTTCGTTTGTTTTGCGGTGCAATTAGTGCAGCTCCTTGGCAACTCAGCGTGAGTTGAGGCGGACTCGAGCATCGAGAATCGAGAATACCTACCGCCCGCAGAGTGAGTCCATTTAGGTCCTTTGTACAGTGCTCTACTAAACGCTTTCGTTGAGAATGAGAGTCTATTTTTAAGCACTCAAGTTGCGAGAATGTTTCATCAATTAAATGCTTGGGTTTCGGTTGTACGTAAATTGAATGAGGTTTTCGAAACGTCGAGAGCGAGAGTTTGTGGGAACGAGCTGGAAACAAGTGGGTTTTGAGGGCATTTTGGTTTCAACACTTGAAGGCATTGTGGATTGAACTTTTGAAATACTATTCTGTGAGATAAATGACTTGTGTTATTTTGAGTTCTGGAGATTTTGGACATTATCGTCGACATGCTGTTGTTTGCGTCAAGAAGAGCTGAATTCGAAGGACAAAGAGATGCTTGGAACTCGATATCCTTGTTATTGACTACTTTACCAATTATTCCATCATTTGGACTTCGCTTTCGGCGTACCTCCTTCTGAGGGATCACCAACTGCAGTCCAACATTCCAGCCGTTCACACGAGCAGCCGACGAAGGATATGAGCCTGAGTCAAGGTCAACTCCTGTTAAGCTGCACGCGCCTGCAAACATTATCGAACCTTTTTGTTTCTTTGTGTTGGCCGGATAAAACTGAGCACATCAGAGGCGGCATCTTTAGTAGTTCTCTGACTTTGTTGACACTCGTCTTCTACGGCACAGGAACTATTCAGACCTCACATGGATACGCGATCGGTAATCGCGATCGACTTTTAATCGCTCAAACCCATGTTCAGATAGACTAAGAATAAGACGTGTTACGAGTCTATCTTAACATCTGAACATCCGGACTGCTTGAAAAAGTCAGTCGTAGATCGCTGCGCGATCAGTTAAGTTGAATATTTTTTGATCTTGATTCCACCATGTCTCCTTGTATGTGTGGTTTTGCTTCAACAAGTAAGAATTCATCCTGCAGGGATTACTAGCTGACTTCTGAGATGTATATTTCAGCCGCTTAGGTCTTCAAGAGTGAAGACCCGCAAACCCCCATTAGCACTTCAACACTCTTAAAACTTGAGACCTCGATGAAAGCGTCTGTTGCACGTCTACCCTGGCATAGTTAATTTTATTTTACTTTTTTGTCTTTAAAATCTTCCTCTACTGTCGTCACAACTTTGCGTTAACTTTAAAAAAATTAAAAACTTTCTCTCAAGGGATAATGAGTCCCCTTATAATGCAGAGCGTACAGAGCAACCCCGGAAGATTTGGAAAAGAATTGATGCATCTTGGTTGGCTCCATGCGTGAAGTCCGAATAGGGACGGAGAAATTGATATCGCTTTTTTTGTGTTCATTCAATTCGCAGTACTTTATTTATGCATCATCACTCTGTTGTCGGCGTTGTACCTTCAATGATACATAATCTTTACAAACTTTTTTGTTGACGACACGAACATGGAACTCTAGCATGACAAGCCGATAAACTTAGTCAAATTATTATTGCTAGACTAGATTCGGAAACTTGATTTGAACCTGCGACCCAGCTCTCGATCAAATTGAAAGACAGGCGTTTAAAAGACTAGTTTTCGGATCGCATATATTTTCCTGTTTCTGTTTTAAATTGCTTGCCATTTCTCAAAAAGTACTCGGAGACAATCGCAGCCTTTGAACGTAGTACTCGGGGATTGACGATATTTCCAGAAATATTACTTACTGATCAAACTGAAGCCTCGGAGTCATGTAAACTCTGTTTTACACAAACATTGCATTCCTCGGACGAACGATGGCGTGGCGGCCTCTTTTTGAGCAACACTTGACTTAGCTTGTGCCTATTGATACAAAATCCAAAATCAATGTTTTCGATTGTGCAACGAAGGCAATTGACATTTTTTTCCCGCCGACGACACTGCGACTCAATTAGGAGTGCAGCGTATGGAGGCACACATTCTCGGGCGATGCCTCAGATGGGCTGCCCTGCTGCGCCGCGTTCCAGACAAGAGTTCATTTATTCTTATCGCGCGATGTAATGCATTTAATCGGAACGGGCAATCTGGCGCGGGCGCTCGAAAGATGTTTTCAGTTTGTTTTCCCATTTTTATGGTTGCTTACATGGAATTTCGCAAGAACACAAATTACACGCCCGTAATGGGTGTACGTACGATCATGTTTGGAAACGGCAGGGTGACACGCCGCGCCGGTACTGGCAAAAGCACCCCTATCCGTGTTGATACAACATGCGGTGATACGTTGTTGGATGGGTGAAGTGTTTGCTGCTTGATTCCTCTGATGGCGGTACGATGGTGCTGTGTGGTTTCTTGGTTGTAATCGGAGACATTTTGCACTGCGATCGGATTGGATTCGTGAGTGCAGCTGCACACGGAGATGGTGGCAAGAGGCGAGATTGTGAAATAATAATAATAATAATTTCATGTTGAGAATCACCTGGTCAACGGGTGAATGGTTGACTTAGTCGGTTAAAGGTGCGGAACGGTTGACTTCGTCATTACAGACTATTTGAGCGTGAAGAGGACCTTGTTTGCGATATTGCTAAAAGATAAGACTTGCGTTTGCGGAGGGAGGGTACCGCCACGGATATGTACATAGGTGATAGATTCTTTGAAATTGAAGATGGTTTGGTAAAGGTTAATGATTCGTAACAAAAAGGCGAAGTCGAACATTGGGGCATAAAAATCTAGCATCGAAAAAAGGGCATACGGTGCACGATTTTGGGTATAAGCTTAAAGTATTGAAGCGCGATACTTAAATCGACTCCTAGCACGCGGAAGCATCGGAAGACCCAAATTTACATCACAACAGGAGGACCAGACTATGAAATTTACACGCAAGAGGAATTGAGTGAGGGAAGGCTTAGTGGTTCAAAAATCTGTGCAGAGTTTGACCATTCTCTACAACGATAAAAAGGCGTGATGCTGCCACGGGCCTTCACAGTCGAGTAGCTCCATTGAGGAAAAAGGCACCAAGATTGCATATCAAACAACTGGCCGAATCTTACGAACAGACGAGTTCTAATTTGAAGTTTTTGGACAAAAAAGGAGAGTTAACTTTCGGCAATCTTAACTTTATTACGAGATTGGATGAAGAAAACAAAAAGGAGTTCTGAAAAATATGAAATGACTTGTCCAATCATCCGACCGCAACTCAATAGAGGTGCCTATACAATAGTAATAATAGGACTACCGGTTGAAAATGTCGTTATTGCAGACAAGTTCATATCTATTACTCTGAGGTGATTTTTGACCATGACAGCTGTCACATCAGAAACTTCATGTCATTGTATAATTATTTCAGTCTAGTTTATTGGCCATAGTTTATTGGTCATTAGTGAAAACAGACAAATTTTTTGGTAAGCCGTAAAATGTCTACATTCGTGCCATCAAAACAACATTTGCGGGAAGTTTTAATATGCTTCTTTCATTTAAAGAAAAAAGCAACCGAAGCGCATCAATTGCTTACCGTAGCCTACCCGGGCTATACTATAGACGTTAGAATGTGTCAGCGGTGGTTTAAGCGGTTCAAAGATGGTGATTTCGACACCGAAAATAAAGAACACCCCGGCCAGGTGAAAAAGTTTTAAGACAATGAATTGGAGGCATTGCTCGATCAAGATAGGTCACAAGCGCAAGAAGAACTTGCAAAATCACTTGGCGTCGCTCAGCAAACCATTTCCGATCGTTTGAAACAAATGGGAATGATTCGAAAGGTAGGACATTGGGTGCCTTATGAATTGAAGCCGCGAGACGTCGAACGCCGATTTTGCATGTCCGAAGTGCTGCTTGAACGCCACAAAAAGAAGTCTTTTTTGCATCGAATCGTCACTGGTGATGAAAAATGGGTACATTACGAAAATCTTAAACGTCGGGAAACGTATGGATACCCTGGACATGCCTCAACATCGACGGCCGTTCAGAATATTCATGGCCTGAAGGTTATGCTGTGCATTTGGTGGGAACAGAAGGGTGTTGTGTATTCTGAGCTGCTAAAACCGAATGAAACAATCACAGGCGAGCTCTACCGATGACAACTGATGCGTTTCAGCCGAGCACCGAACGCCCGGAAATGGTCGCAAGACACGATTAAGTTATTTTGCAACATGACACTGCTCGGCCACATGTTGCAAGTGTCGTCAAAACTTACCTTATAATGCTCAAATGGGATGTCCTACCCCAACCGCCGTATAGTCCAGACCTTGCGCCATCCGATTACTATCTCTTCCGATCGATGCAACATGGCCTGGCTGACCAGCACTTCCGTCATTTCGATGATGTCAAAAAATGGATCGATTCGTGGATTGCGGCCAAACCGGTCGAATTTTTCAGAACGGGTATCCATGAATTGCCAGAAAAATGGGAAAAATGTGTGGCTAGCGATATTTTTCCTCAATAAAGCATTGATTTTTGAAAAAACGGCATTTTCAACCGGTAGTCCTATTATTTTTGCCAAACATTCCTGAAACTGCAACTTGGGCCTCTGATAATGAACCTATATCCAAATCCGTGCTGGTTTTGTTCCTTGCAAGAGTTCGCTGTTTAACTCCCTTTTGCATGCGTAAGCGTTTAGGGTCCTAGAATTTCATGTGCAGATCTGAAATCCTCTTTTAATTAGCAGGACCATATACGTCCCTATCAAAAGCTTATTTTTCTATCATCTTATTTATTTTTAAAAGTAACTTCAGACTCACTATTATTCAACCGATCTGAGGCATCCGTTTTGTCATGCTGCTTGCCAAACCTCATGGCAAAATTAGGACGAAAAAGACAAAGTAACAATTCCCTTCTAATGGTCAACATTTCTCAACTTTATCCCCCAGCCACAATCAAAGATTCTACTTCTGACACATTTTGAACAATATATTGATGCAGTCCATTGCAAAGTCCACTGCTTTGTCTCCTGTCTGCTATGTGGGTCGACTGGTAATGTACACTTTCCAGTTCCTCCACATGGGGTCAATCCAATGAAATAAAGGCATCCACCCGTATCCAAACAGAGTATCTCATGTACGTTTCTCCATTCCTTCCATTAATCCGTTGATTGCACCCGCCCTAGGATATCTCTATTTCGTTTTTGGATTTATGGATGCGATTCAATTCATATTTACAATTTGACTACAACACAACCTCGTCTACCACCCGACATCCGATGCTTTTACTCGCACAGAGCGAGCAAGGAGGGATTCAGTTGTTGAGACAATGGGGACTCGAGAACGGATCTTCGTCAGATCTGCGATTGTTATTTGCCGAACGATGATGATGATTGTCAGTGTCGCCGGCAAAGAGCACGTTTATAATAAATCTGGAGCTGGAGCTCTGTTGGAGATTCCACAGACAGGCGAAAGGATCTGCAAAGCAGCAAAGTGCAGCAATTTATTGATTGACGCTGGAGTTTGTGTCAGTGGAGAGGTGTTACTCTAAGTGAACGCAAATTTATTCACTTTCGGCTTTTACTGATTCTCTGAGATATTTATTAGATGATGCTTGAGACAGACGTATGAAAGGAGAGAAAATTGAATAAGGATTGATCGAGGAGAGGGTGTTTTAAGCAACGGTCTCTTTTGAAGAGTATCGATTGCCTATTATTTTGAATTTGTAAAGATTTGCAAAAGTTCAGTGAACTGGTTGATTGTATTGTCTGACTTGTCTTCTTGTCACTTTTTTAAAAGTTCGTGTTAAGCTTTTTGTACAAATGCTGGGATAGGATATGGGGAAGGAGGTCTCTTCGCCGTGTACCTAGTTGAAGAGCAAGTTGCATTGAAAGTAAAATGTAACTCAGACGCCCGAATGAATATGTTCACATTGGAAAAAAAGGCTAAAATGATTTTTATCAAAACTTTTGCAACGAAATTCACATCATTTATATTCATCGTCCCGTTCCCATTTCAACGAAAAACCGTGGGTCATCATAAATGATTCAAAAGGGTTATTCGAACGACACATGCCCTCCCGTTGCAGCACTTAAAATAAACCTCAGCTGTGCCAATACCTCATCCACTTGAAATACTCCCCAAAAAGGGTCATTTTCTATGCACAACCAGAACCCATACCCATTGCCGCCATCATTTGCACACACATGTGACCGTATTCATTTCACCACATTTCCTTTTCCATCTCATTAGCCCGCTTGGCTTCTGGAAGATATCAGATTTCAACAAAAAAGGGTTAAAATGTCGTTCCAACTTGGATTCAACTGCAACAACCGAGCGGGTGTCAATGTCGAAAGACCAGAGTTCAGCCGGACTTAAATTAGATGGATTATGCTACTCCGTCTCATTCGGTGTCTGGGACATTTTTCTTAATCCCCAGCAGAGCCTCTAATTTCCTTTCAATTTCCAATTCACTCAGGTTTTTGACTTATCGACAACAGTTTCAAACAGGAAACTCAAATCAAACAAAAGAACGACTGGAGTCAGTTTAACACCTTTAACCAGAATTTGAGAACTCAATTCACCGCGCTGCTCCGATGGATGTGGTCCACACTCCAGTCTGGCCAGATCGCCTCGCATCTTAATCCAAGAAAACTTGTTCCTTTAAATTATTCCATTTATTTTATTTTATTTTGCATCAAATTAGCGAATTGGCAAGAGTCAGTTGCTGGACCAATGTTATACCTCGGAATGACGTCAGTCGATCGCAGCGGAAACAGTGTAGAAGTAAAAACAAAAAAAGGTTCTTTCCAACTCCATTCAGGTTTTTCGCCTCGTCAAAAATGTCGATGAGTAATATTGGAGTTTGCGAACGTTCCTCGCCTGCATTTGGTAATGGAAGAATCATGTGCAGATTGCAATGGCACAGATTAAGCAACAAAAAAAAAAACTGCATTAATTTCGAAATGTATCTGAAGCATTTAAAAGTCAATTTAACACCAAAATACCCAAAGTACGCACATAATTACGATACCCTCGGTCATATCGACATAAATATCAATTAATATTCACCCCACGCTAACATCCTCGGGCTAGGGGTGTCCTAATGCTGCCCACATCTGTTCGGCATAACTCCCCGACTATAGTGGATCGAATTAATGTATCGCTTGGGTTGCATTCATTTGATGATTAAATTAAGTCGTGTATTTCGTTGTGATATTGATATTTTAAATTGTTCACGCGAGAGGGTTGTCTCTAGTGTATTTAAAGCGGGATCAAGTTTCTAATGCCTCGGACTACAATGGCTATGGTACCTAATCCCTGCTAGTTTGGAGTAGCTTACCCTAAAGCTGGCAGAAAGGGGAGTGTTTTTTTTTTTTTTGTATTTCATTAATCGGATTCGACGTGCCTTTGGGGAATGGTCAAAAGTGATACTTCGTTTAATATACTACTGTGTCCAAAAAATAAGGTGACATATGAATTTAAACTGCGCGCGTCGAAGGATTTGGAAATTTTTCTTTCTTTTTAGATTGGTAGTACTGTCAGTGACATCTATGTATGTGAAATTTCATGTCAAAATATATTCATAGTGTTTGAGATACGCGTCGTTTTGTGAGCTGCTAAAAGTGAGTTTTTCGTTTTTTGTGATGTCGAAATTTATTGAGCAAAGAATTTGCATTAAATTTTGTTTGCGGAATCAATTTTCTGCTGTGGATACGTTGAGGATGGTGCAGAAAGCCTTTGATGATGAGGCTATGTCTAAAAAAAATGTTTACAAGTGGTATAGTGATTTCCAAGCCGGCCGTGAACGTGTCGAAGACGAAGAGCGTTCTGGGCGACCATCAACCTCAACCGATGAAGCTCACGTCCAACAAATCAAAGATTTGGTTTTGAAAAACCATCGATTAACGATTAGAGACCTTGCTGATGAAGTTGGCTTATCGAAAGGCTCAGTCAATACCATTTTGAAGGATGCTTTGGGCCTCAAGCGTGTCAAATCTCGACTGGTACCGAAAACATTGAATTTTTTGCAAAAAAGGCGTCGCGTTGAAGTGTGTGAAACAATGCTTTCCGACTACCAGGATGTCATGAAACGCATTATAACTGGCGATGAGACTTGGATCTATGCTTACGACCCCGAAACAACCGATCAATCGAGCGAATATCGTGCCAAAGGAGAGCCGAGACCAAAAGAAACGCGCCAAAGTCGCTCAAAAGTCAAGGTCATGTTGACTGTTTTCTTCGATAATCGTGGTGTTGTGCTTTATGAATTCCTTCCAACCGGCCAAACAGTCAACAAGGAATATTATTTGAACGTTATGCGTCGTTTGCGTAACGCTATCCGCCTAAAAAGGCCGGAATTGTGGAAAGACCATTCTTGGTTTTTACACCACGATAATGCACCATCCCATACCGCACTCGTAATTCGTGATCATTTCGCCAAAAACTCAACCCATTTCGTTCCGCAACCACCGTATTCACCTGATCTGGCGCCGTGCGACTTCTGGCTGTTCAACAAGCTCAAAAGACCGCTCCGGGGACACCGTTTTGATACGATAGAGGAGATTCAAGCCGCAGCGAAGACGGAACTGAAGGCCATCCCGGAAAGTGACTACAACCAGTGTTTCAAAGATTGGAAAATCCGTTGGCATAAGTGCATTGCATCGGGAGGGGATTACTTTGAAGGGGATGAAATTGATTTGGAAGAATAAATAAAGAATTTTCAAAATAAATACGATGTCACCTTATTTTTTGGACACAGTAGTATGATCTTTTGTCCTTTTCCAGACAAGAATAGGATTTACAGGATATTTTAGTGTTTCACTCATCTTCGCTGACCTTATCTTTGATGCTTCTATTTTGACATTCGCAAATGGACCATTGACTTCGTCTTATAATGCAAGAAGCTGGATGGATTTCTAAAGGATTATTTAAAGGTCTCGGAGATATAATCATATATTCCGATTTGAAGCTCCGAATTCAAGATCCGGATTAAAATTGCTCTTGTATTGACATGAGGTCTAAAACACAGTTTGATATTCTCTGAATAGGATTTGCATAGAGTGACGACTCCACGCCCTTAAGGTTGCTATCCATGGAACTAGTCCTCCAGGGCCAAAAATCAGACAAATATGAGCACCCGTCCCTCAGGCGCAACTGAAGAAACCATGAAGGCGGAGTTTAATGACCTCCTGAAAGAAGCATGATGATGTGCTCGATGTCAAAATCAAAAAGAAAAGCATCTTCGGAGTACAAGTCGGAAAGTATAGTTTCAACAAAGCCACAACACACTTCCTTCTAATCGATAGGATTAGCAGCAGTTGATAAGACGGTGATAAGCAGATTAAGTCAAAGAATCCATACAGCGCTGTCCAAATTGCCAAATCGTCAACCAAGTTGACCACGTGCTTATATATTAGAGTCACTCATCCCATATTCTTAATGTCTAAATTTTCAGAGCAGCAAATGCCTGAATACTGTTTTGTTGCAGCAGGACTCAGAGCTCGATTATCCAACAAAAAGAAGCTGCAAACAAAAGTTTGTAAACCGCGAACAGCCCTGAAACAGCCCTTTGTATAACGATGAAAACCTATGCCGAAACAGATGACAGAAAATGCAGCCTTACAAACCCTCCAGCCCAAAACAGGAGCAGATGGAAAGATTATCGAGCCAGGAGGGTATATTCTGTTTAAAGGCGAAGTTAGCCTTTTCCGATGACTGGTCTATCAGCTTTGTTTGGCGATCCTTTGTTATGTAAGCTTATTGGCTCGGTAAGCAGGAAAACAGAGCAGATATTCATCAAGGAAAATTCGTTCCCATATAGGGGGAATGCCAATGAATGTAAATACTCCAAAAAGCCAAATCAAGTTGTTTAAAGAGACTTGTCCAATTCGAGGAAAAGGACGAGAATACCTGATAGAAACAGTTTCTCTCTTCTCCAAGGGCAGAGCGCAGAATATGTGCAAAAATATGAATTCAAGTGAAAACCTCACTGCGCACTCAACTGCGACTTCTGGTATAAGCCCGAGTAGCAAACCGGCTGTTCGCCACTTCCAAGACTTAAGTCATGCCCAGTTATTCAAAAAACATATCCACTAGTGTTCCTAGAGAAACAAACACAAATTACATCCCTTGCACAATTATGCCAACAAGCACTACACCCTTCGTTCATTCATTCTCCATCCCACACACGTGATAGCAGGTAGTGCCACATTTCATCCAATTCATTAGAAAAGTATCGAAAAAAAAGCAAACCTAATTTCTTCCGAAAAAAATATCTCATCACTCGTTCCCTCAAAACCAACTGGTTTCCATGTGTGATCCCGCCAACTCCAACAGAACAAAAAAAAAAAAACAAAGCAAAACAAAACAAATATTTAACACGTGATTCCTCCTCATCCCTTGAAATAAAAGACAAATAACAAAACAATAATCTGCAACATGTCCTTCGGCAGATATTCAACTCATTTTCAACAAAACTCTAGAAAATACATTCCACATTCCACACACACACACACACACACACACACACACACACACATAAAGGCACTCAAACGTGTTTCACTCACAGCGAAAACGACTCAATTTCAACTCACTAAATTGATGTTGCTTTTGTCGTTACGTTTGGATTTTTAGTTCCACAAGATACTCGTTTGAATTCGTTCGGTTTATCGGACGAATGTCTGCGTTTACCGCGGTGAAATTATTCGTACACAAAAGTATCTAAACACTCGTCGGATTTTGGTTTCGTGTCCACCACCAGTTTCGGCATTGGATTGCGCTTATTGTGCAGAAAAAAAAATTACGAAGAGTTAATTTTTTGCGAAACCTATTGTTGTTTTGGTTACTTTCGCGATTCGTGTTTAGGAGGGATCTCGTCGTAAAATCGATCGCAATCAGTAAAAAGTAAAAAAGGGGTTTTAAGTAAAAAAAGATACATTCACTTAGCGATCGAAATGCCTACTTCAACTTTGGCTGTTTCGGGCGCAATGTGACGAGGTGTTTCTTGTTATTTTTTTATTGTATCGTTGAGAGTTCGGTAATAAATCTCCAAATCGAATCCCAATTTCTCGATAGAGCTTAAAATATAAAATAAAAAAATAAAAAAAAAAGAATTCGCGAGGCAAGTGTGCATTTTGATGTTCGATTTTGAAGGGAAACTTCGAATAAATCGTGAAGATAATTTGTGAGTGGAAAGTGTTTATTGGTGAGTTGTGGGGTCATTAAAACTATCCTCTGGATGTGATGGATAACCAGAGAAGTTGCTGAGCGATTGTAAAGCGCAACGTGCCGGCTTTTACTTAAACGTACATTCACTTGGATACATTTATGAGAGAAGCAGTCACAATGATTGAGAAGATGACCTCAGTCTGTTCATTGGATTACGATGTACCTGCGCCATTTAACAAGCGGATGCAAAAGGTACCTACAACTACTAGACACTATCTTTTATGAATATTTAAATTAAAGCTGGACTTTACAATTTTGAATTGAAAGAAACGGGATCTAAGCTATAAATGCTATGAGTTAATTAATAGGTCCAAGGATCGAATTCTGGAATATAAAGTAAGACTGGCTTGTCAAAATGATGATAATAGGTCATGTCATAGTGATGACGCAATATCACAAATATCATATTATCCGTCGTTATTCCGATTCAACCCAAGGAATGAAAAACATCCGAGTTTAGAACCACTGCAATAATTTGCCTAAATTTCTTTCTGTTTAACATGTATTTAAAAGGTTGTTATAATCCCTTGCGAGAGAGCAGATTGTATACAAGAACGAAAAGGAACATAATTCAATTGCGGCAGCTTGTGTCAGTGAAGAAAAAAAGAAATCCTATTAGATCAAGGTCTGTCTGAAATCTAGGTGTGGAAGTAAGACCAGCTTCTTTTGGCAAAACGATTCTGTTTGATAGGTCATTAGGTGCACCACCATATTTGGAAGTTATGAATTCGATGCGGAATTTATAAAAGATTGACACAATTAGGACAATAAAAATAAATTTAAACGAGGATACGAATGTCAGATATTTTCACAAGTCTTAAGCTTAGCCGATGACTTTTTTTTAGTTTTAACATCAGAGGTCTGTATTCCTCCTGTATCCAGAAGAGTGTATTTTGTATTGCAAGCTGGCAATTCTTGTAGATTGACTTCACTGAAGATAGTAATTGGTTGCCATGGACCCCAGTTGGAATGTCTTTTTACAGATTTTTTACAGAATTCGGTTACGCTTCCAAAATAAATTCTTGGTCTCAAATTGTATTGAAATTGTTTGCCAACATTGAAGACAATGCATTTGTCTCTAAACCAGTTTTCGATTTTAATACTCGATTTGGAGACTGGTGATTGTCATGTTTTTGCAAAGTCACTTCAATGGCATAACAAACAGCAACTTATCAATTTTCAAGTGTCTACGTAAACAACCCCTTACCCACTGAACTTCCCCACTTTGTTCTGAAGGAATACAAACGGATTATTGTCCCCCTCCGATCGCTCTAAAGTATGGCTCGGTTCTTTAGTTCATCGATCATCGATTGATATACCATTTTTTGCTTGAGACCCCATTTCCAGCCGAGCTTTTTTTTCAGACGCCTTCCCAACTCTGTATTAAAAAATGTAGTAGAAGAGTCTTTAGTGAGATTGAATAATTGAAACGAACTTTCTAAGTGGTGACTTGTCGATTAGATATCTAAAGAAGTGTGATTGAAAATCAATCTAAAATCGTAGTGAGCGCATATTTTTGGCCCACCCTGTATATAATTAAATATTGATCTTCTGCGTCAAATTGTTTTCGCTTTTTATCCCATCAAATCTGGCAATACTGCAGTCTAAGAGTTATGACTTGTAAGTGTTGTCACTTGGGCAGGGGGATTAAAGTTCAAATAATTTGACAGCTGTCACTGACGCAACTCACCTCAACTATGATTGTGTAGATACTCACAACTGCGGCGTACACATGCAATTTGAAGTCCCACCTGAAGTGGATCGGCACAACCGCAAGCGCTCTTCTACCACTTATCTCGATCATGGTGGTGCGCTTGTCGACCAAAAGCAGATCCTCGATCGAACCATCAATCGATCGTAACAAAAAGCAAAGAAGATGGCTTGGATTTCTTTAAGTGATGGAAATTAATCATTTCGTAAAGTATCTCGGCACTCGATCGAGTGCCACAGGATGACGCCGATGTTGCGCTTGGTCAGTTAGTGGACCCTAGACAGTCACAGATGTTGTTGTTGTTGGCTCGCCGATGAACGTGCGCACATTAAATGATCCAAATGGACCTGGTAATTGGCAAGAACGTATTTATTAATAATCCGATAGATATGTATTGACGTGAGGCTTTTCCTTCCTCTCCTGTGCACTGATTGTGGTCTCATTTATCATGCTAGAACCGGGCTAATACACCTAGCCAGCGAATAATTGATGGGTACTGCATGCTATGGTTTATTTAATTTTTTCTTGATTGATCTGTCGTTTAAGTGGATTTATATGGTGGGACAGCAGAAGAATTTGCATGCAAGCCGCGATAGTCGTCGTTTAATTTTTTTTTTTTATTCAAATTAATAGTCGGAATGATGTGGCGTCAATTGGCTAGGCGAGTGAACCGCTTAAAATAGAGCTAATAGGACTGCTTAATCGTACTTGACTCGACTGGAAAGAGACATAACCTGATTAATTCTGCGCTTGGTGTCTTCGCAAGATTTTGTGTACTGTTTCGAGTAAATCGAGGATAAGTGAGCATGGTAATCTAGTTATTTTTTTGGCTAAGGCTCTTTAAAGTCTACAAAAGAAGAGTTGTCAGATTGTGGTATATGTCTATTGCTGATACCTTGCACCCTCTAGAGCTTTTAAAAATTGTCGTTATCACTGACTTCATAAATGCTTCAGTTATGGAGAACTACAGCGCGAAGTTTGGACAAGTTTTATGCATTCACTCGGATCATGGTTTACCAATTCTAGCCTCAATGTTGTCTTTTGCAGGAAATATGGTTTGGGGAATAATTTTCTTCAGTTATGTCCAAAATTGTGCGGAAGGAAGGAACCAGACCAAGAACTGAACTTCGTTGTTTTCGAGACAATTGCTGATTTTTTTTTTATGGCTTTCAACATTGAAACATTTTTCGGTATCACGCAACCCCAAACCAAATATAAAGCATCCCCCACCATGCTTCGCTGATGAACTAAGCAATCTGAGTGATAAGTGTCACCAGTCTTCCTCCCAACGAAATGCCACAGGAGCCAGAAATGTATATCATGCGAAATCGTCACAACTGAAGAGTTTGATATCAGCTTACCCGGCTGCTTATAATAGAAAAGTGGTTGCCAGAAAAAAATACTGCGAATTGGAACCAGTGCAAAAAAAGTGGGTACTAAAAGCGAGCTTCCTTTTTCTGACAAAGAAATCAAACAAATCAACTACAAATCGTATATTCCTCACCTTACTCGTGTTTTTGCTCGTCTTATGCAAATGAGTTTTTAGGCTTGCCATAATCCACATTGAAAACAAAAAATATTTTATGCCTTATTTGATTTTTTGATAAGACATTGTGTCATAAGCTCGTTGGGTGTCAAATTAAAATTGGAAAATGAATAGTAAAGAAGACAGTTATGTACCTACTCTGCGAGTTACCCAATCCCTGCCTGCTCTTCGTGTTGAACAGTCTTCACATAAAAGTGGATGGAATAGTAAACTTTATTTACTTTTTACTCATTTATCATCATTTTAGAAGGTTACTCAATTTCTTGAGCTGCGTTGAGTGAACGCTTCTAAGTTACCAGCAGCAGACGTTTTTTTATCTAGTTCTTAACTTTGAACTTAAGATTGACGTTAAAATTTCGAAATCCAGAACAATGACGCAACTGAGGGTCACACCACAATACCCAACAAATCAACTGCAGTCTCTAAAAGTCACTATAAATCAAAATTACTTTCAATTTTTATACATTTTTTTTTTAATTTTTAAGTCACGTTTTCATCTTGCGATTTCCACTTCACCCTGATAACTTGTAATTAGTAGTCGCACGTGTGGCGACGTTTGTTACGCTCATTCAACCACTGTGCGGACACGAGGATGACGAGCGTTCCATTCGATATGCCAGAGCAACGATTGTTATTCCACCAGTAAAAAAAAAAAAAACACACAACACCGGTCTCCAGCGGACCAGCAACATCAGTATTATGTATGGTTGCTATGCAGAGTAGCTAAACAAAGAAGACTTGCAACCAGCAAACTTGTGTAATTAATGATTCCCAACAAACCGTGGCTATGTGACTGAGAGTTCTCTGGTACGAATTCAATATTCAAATCACCCACATGTCATGATGTGGAGTAGGGGCCCTTTGCTCATAGCTTTTCTGCCTCGCAGGCACAAAGAGTTCCTAAGAAATCAATAAAACGTGGAAAATGACTCTTTCGAGCTGTGAGGACTTTTTATATTGGTCCAACAGTAATTCATTAAATTATTTCTGGAGGATGAGGTAAGTGGTCATTTGTCACAATGGATTCCAGATCACATTACTGAGAGAAGAGATTTTAAATGGCGTTGATTTAAATCATACTTTAGGTAGTTTCTATTCACCCACTCCTTGTTGCCTGGGTGGTCATCTTCACAAACATTTATTAAGATAGCTTTTTTGAATGCCCTGAACTGATATGATGTCGCTAATCACCTCTAAATCCGAAACCAAACATTTATAGATAGTTTAGTGATACAAAAGCTGACACTCGCGTGTCAAGTAAACATTGTTGCCTCTTGGGCCTGGTTTTTACGTTATGGATTTACAAATGTTATTTTTGTGCGTCAGTATCTCATCCGGCAGGTTGAACCTTCAAGTTTGCCATGATTCATGACTACTCAAGCAATTTACACGGAACCCCAGTTTCTGACCTTGACAGTCAAGAGTATCGGTGACGCTGAAATTTGCAGTTGAAAATGTGTCAACAATTTCGGAGGAGAATGGGCATGTGACTTGTCACGGCATAGTTTTATCAATGAAAAGTAGATGAGTATCTTTTGTAAAAAAAAGAAAACACGGTTAAATATAAAAAGAAAAAGCCTTCAAAATGAGTAGAATTGTCGACTTGATAGGGTCTATGATACAGGACGTTAAAACTACGGAATTGTGGATTGTATACAACCTTTGAAACGGTTGATGATGATTTAACACTATTCTGTTCAATCCCTTACTGAGTGCGATGAATTAATTGTCAATCGTAATCACACGGGTTGTCTTATCTTAATCACATAATTTCTTGATGGATTACGAACATGATGCGACGTAAGGGCTTATAGCTGCCCACGTAGCTATTGAACACTTTGTGCGTTTTCAGAATTTCGGCACCCTTTCGTTTGTATTAAAAGATTTGATGAAAAGAACAGCCATTCGATATTATGCACTAAGACTGCTAACCATTTGTTTCCGAAAAAAACAAAATTGTTGGCACTTTGTCTATATTTTATATTATAAATTCGAAATTAGCTTTGAATGATACTTTAGTCTCAGTTATGATTTGCATTTTAATGCTGATAAATCTAAGGTGCTTGCTATTCACCGAAAAGTACAAGACGTCTCTGAATTTCAGAAAGTCCGTTTAAATCATAGTCCCATAGAGTGGGTTGCCTCCGCCAAAAACCTTGCTATGACCTTTAATTGTACACTTACTTGGGAAACCCATATCAAAAATGTTGTCAGTAAGGTCTATGGTGGACTACGTACTCTATGGACGACACAGCATTTCATCTCAATTAAAACTAAGTTGCGACTGGTAAAATCTCTTCTGTTACCAGTGCTGTTATACGGATGTGAAATATTTTGCAATCCCGACTTTAAGAGTGGGAGAAAACTGAATGTAGTTTATAACAACCTGGCGCGCTTTGTTTACAACTTAAAAAGACAAGACCATGTTTCATCCTTCTCTAAACAAATTTCCGGATGTTCGTTTGATAGTCTACTTAAATATAGGTCAATGTGTCTCATGCATACTGTCATACAGACACGGCAGCCAGATTACCTGTACCAAAAGTTGCAACTGTTGCAATCACGCAGATCACTTATGCTAGTGCAACCAAGATATTCATGCCTTGCTTCAAAAAGTAAATTTTTTTTGTGACAACTCGACAGTGGAACTCTCTGCCCCGCCACCTAAGGAGAATAGGAAACACGAATAGTTTTAAAATATCTCTTTTTGAGTACTTGGCCTCCGAATCGAGCTGATTATCCATTGTTCAATGAATTCCATCTAGAATGAATTACGGAATTTTATTTTCATTTAATATTAAAGCAACCTTTTATTTGTTTTTGCTTTTCTATTTATTTATTCATTTATTTTTATTTATTTATTTTTGCTTTTCCTTTGTATTTTTAATTTTTGCTTGCCTCTTCCATTATTGCAATTTAATTATTATTACCATATATTAGATTAATACAAGTAGTACCTTACTAAAAGTTGTTAACGTCTTACATAATTTATAAGATTGTATAATCTTACATTGTAAGAATTCTTTTGTTAAATAAACTTAAACTTAAACTTAAACTCAAGCTTATAAATTCATCCGTAATGTGGCTTCCTTAACACCCTTATGCCCAATGTTCCATCAGTTCAAAATGGTTTGGCGTTTACAATATGGCTTTCTCTTTAGCAGTAAGCTGGCTAATCATAGAACTGATAGATTTCCATAAGAACATAAGGACATTCGCTGCCATGATTTCTTCGACAGATACGACTACACTACGAAATTTTGTTTTCTTCCGTACGAAATTGAATTAAAAAACTGAAAAGTTTATAAAAACCAGCAACATATTTTGAAAATATTCCAAAAATATTTACTAAAATTTCTCTCGATCACTTACAACATCTTTTTCGAATGTATTTACTCAGTTCATACACGGTTAAACCCAAATAAATGCGGTGATCAACTAAATCTTTACTTAGCTGTTTCCGCTCCATTTGTTTACTTCCGCTATGTCGACAAATATTTGAGTATCGCTCCGGCGCTAGAGTAATAAATTCACTTATACGTCACTACACCGTTTATCTGTCAAAAAATTTGACGTCCACGATCAAAGCCGCACAAATCATCCAGTCAAGTAGGCAGGTAGCAGTTACTTTAACCTAAATAAAAAAAAAAAAACAGAAATCCCACTACCCATAGATATTGCCCTTATCAGCACTTCAACATGGGTAGACTAATGAAACCCAAGCCGTAAATATTACCCAGAAACAGGTGGTTTTTTCCCCACACAACTACGAAAGCCGAGCACGTATTTAAATTAGCACAGAACTGGTGTTTATCTTCGACCTGTTGACTTGTTGACTTTTGCATCTGAATGCTAATTTAATTGTTTTCCTACCTCCTCGATGCGTAGTTTTGCTTATGCAATTGCAGCGCAAATAAATTCGATTGAAATTAAACCGAACCACAATGAATCACTCGTTGACATTGCGTTGCAACCTCTTGAATCACAACACTTTTGCATGGCAATCAGCGCGCTCTTTTTCAAAAGCGCGAAACACGCAACGTATGCGCACCGAATGTTTTAACATCGCCAGCAGACAGTGTCAGACGCACACATCCGGGTGTCGGTCTCGTTAAGTGCATCGCAAAGAGAATGCAGAAGAACTCAAGTTGAAATCCATTTGCGAATTGTCGGTATGATGACGCAGGCTCCTCGCCGCCGCCGTGATCTTGAACTGTCCGCGTCAGAGAGTCATGTCCAGCTTCACTCTAATTAACCCATTGTGAATTCATCTATCTGTCAGATGCGCTATTATTCCAACTCAAAGGTCCTCAATCAAAATGCTCTCAACGAGTACAATTATCTGCGATTCGCATGCAGATTTACGGATACTGACTCGCAAATTATAATGTGTGTGTGACATTTGGCTTTTATGTGCGACGATGGTCGTTTTAGAAAATGTCACGTTCCTGGCGTTGTTTTTTTTTCTTTTTGTTATTGTGAATGACAACGAGTGTGTTTGGAACGAAGGAAAGAATCACAAGTAAGTCCTTAACATGTTTTCCAGAGATGCATTTGCGAGAAGAAATGAAGAGGATCGAATTTCATGTGCTAATAAATCCGTCTGGAACTTTTTTTTTTCTGCAACCGAAAATTTGGGGTTGGCTTGTTTCGTGGGAGATGTAGTTTCCGTTTGGGCAACATAGCCGCCATATGACTACCAAACGAATCCTTTTTATGAAAATTGTGTTGGCAATTAGAGAATAACCGACTTTTTGGAGGAACAAAGTTGGGCGTCTTTAAAGAAGATGGTTTTTGTCGCAGGAAATAGTATTCCAATGACACTTTGTATGGATGACATTTCGAGCGAATGTAAAATTTTGTAGAGTAGGTATGTTGGAGGGCCATTCAAAATGTGCCTTGTGGTTTAATGCTAGCAATTTTAAATTATTTGTTTGAAAACAAAATTGGGTTAAGATAACCATGGTGGCCATTGGCGAATTTAGGTTTACAGACAAAAAAATATGAACATACAGCCATGGACACATAAATAGCACAAACCTACCTACGAAAATGAAAGAGTCATTTGATCAAATAGTATTTGAAAAAATATCAAAAACTTTATTTCATTTGAAAATGTTCTTAATAATGAATGTTATTAAAAAGAAAATTTTGTATAACTATGCATTAAAAAAAAAGTTGAACAGAAAGAAAACCATGAACACGAAATTCAGCTGGACACGAAAATAGCACAAAATTAGATATTTGAAAGAAAAATAAGTAAAATTCAAAATAGTATTTCAAATGTTTCTGTTTCACCTTTTACCTTTTCAGTACTTTGTAGTAAAGCCAGAATTTTTTTCTACCACTGCCAAACATCTACGACCCATAATTTCAACAAGTCTCTGACACCTTTCTCTTGGGATAGAATACCAAGCTTCTGTTATGCCATCCCAAAGTTCGTCCTTATTTGTAAAATTTTGCTGGCCAATTTTTACCTTAACATCATTCCACACATTTTCAAGTGCGTTAAGGTCGGGACTCTGCGGTGGCCAATGCAAAACATGGATTAATTAACTGGCATAAACTCGAAAGTATAGGGCTCTATCGTATTTTTCAATATATTCAAATATTAAATTTTGTCCATTTCCTTCTATTTTAACAATAGGCCCTACTCCATGTCAGGAAAAAGCACCTCAGACAATAACACTGCCGCCACCATGTTAAAACGTCTTCTGAGTGTATCTGAGATTCAGAGCTTGGTCTTTTGGACGGTGTACAATTGTTCTTCCATCTGGTCCAATTCTATTCACTTTGGTTTCATCACTCCACATTACCCGTTTCCAGAACTGTAGGTCCTTATTCTGGTGGTCTCTTGCGAAACTCAGGCGTAATAATTATCACAAGTTAGTTTTATAGAAACAAATGAAACACTTAAATAATTCGTGGAGAAATTGTAAATACGACTTGTGCTATTTATGTCCAACCCAAATGATCACTTCGCACACTAAACTCAGCACGATCAACACGATATCGGTACCTTCTGTGCCAGATAAGTGCAGCAGGATAAGTGGTAGCTGCATCACCAATAAAAAAAGGATGCATATCCATTGTAAGCTAAGAAATATGCGCATTCACTTTTTATCTTTGTTTGTGCTATTAATGTGTCCATGGCTGTACATAAGTAGTGCTCCACAATCAAAAAACTAAGAAAAAATTTCATAGTCTAAACGCCTTCCATTTGAAGGCGCATGCCTTTAAGAATCGTGTTTCAGGCCACCCGGATGGATATTAAAAATTTCACGGTGGATATTTTCCTTCCATATTCATGTGGACAATGTACTTCACCAGCCTCGGGGTACTCCCTTACGTGGTTAAGTGGTTAAATAGTTTTCGTGAAATTATTATTAGTGAAAATTCTGGCAGTTTTTCTGAAACCCAGTGTACGACGCGAATGATAAATGTGCTCGCGTTCATAATTTTTAATGTTCACTTCAATAGTCTACGTCCTGAAATTTTCAAAAAAAAGCCTCAATAATGCCATGCGTCGCTAAAGCGCACCAAGAAGTAAGCCCTGAGCAATCTACGGGTCCTTGATGTTTCAGTCTTGGACAGTTTTGCTTAATTTGCATTCATTTCCGAATTAGCCACGTAGCTCCAAAAAATTTAAATTTCGTTTCACAACCTGAATGATTTTGGAGTTCACTATTGGATGAGGGTTGCTCAATGCTGAAGAAGTTCGATTATCAAATATCGGGTTGCACTCACGTACGAATCGCTACTAGCGCCTGACCTGCTTCATTTCGGATTATTGGCTTCTTGCCCAGTTCAATTTAGGTTGACCTGCCACCTCCTCTCGTTGAGAGTTCCATGCATGCATCAATTTGACAGAGAAACTGTTGAAAACTCGCTTCAAAAGTTGAAAAATTTCAATATTTCACTAAAATAGTTCGAAATTTGAACGGTCACCCTAATCCTTTCCACCCGCGTTATGGAACCGCAATCGAGTCAGTCAGGCAAGTATAGCTGAAAAACTGCTTTTGGGGCTCGAAGAGTGCTAGAAATCTGGGTTTTTCAGTCCGTGAATTTTTTGCAAATAGAGGGGTTGTTATTTTAAAAAAGCCCTCGCAGATTATTGATGGAGCTGAATGCATTGAACATCATCATCTGAAATATTTTTTTTTCAAACCAGCCGACTCAGTGACGTTTGAGAGCGTTTCGATTAAGTCGTTTAATTTATTTCGAAATGTTCCTTGCATTTGAGCCTCTAAGCCCACAAAAGGTAATTCCTACGATTCCAAAAATCAGATCAAATTTCAATCTCTTCCGAAAATCAGATCAATTTTCAATCTCTGTGATATAAAATCGTTTGCCCCGCACTTACCACGGAAGCATGACATCTAGTTGCGTACCCATTTTTTCGCGCACCGCATGAATCATTTTAAAAGTCTATCCTCAAATCTAGGTTACGTGCAATAATTATAATTTTTTTAAACGCTTGGCTAAGCTAAATTTAAATTATAAAATGAAAAAAAAACGATCGACATATTGCCTGAACCTAACACTGTCCCCATTAAACTATTGTACATCGTTAGGCAGAGCCAGAGTTGCGTCAACAAAATATTTGTGCGCATAGTAAAACAAATGTTAATATTATGAAAAGTAGTTTTGTTTATTTGATTCATGGAATGTGCCTCAGTTGGAAATTGAATACGTTGCTAAGTCGTTAAAGTGAATTTTTTTTTTGTTCTCCATTATTTTTTGTTAAGGTTCTAATATTCTTTTATGGTATTTTGATCTTTAAATAACATAAAAATCGACTCTTTTAATTGTGCCGACATTTTTTTTTACGAGTAATTTTAAATTGGTCGCTAGTTTCAATCGCAATAAAAAGTTTACAGAAGTTGTTTCAAAAATGAGTCAAAGAATAGAAGGAGCGGAAAATGTCTATTATTAAGAAATAAAATGGAAAACGTGAATAAATGTTCGGAGAAGCTGCTGTGAAGCTTGTCTGTTTTGAATATCAAACTTCATTTTACTATCGATCAAAATTTTAAGAAAATATTTATAAAAATCATAAAAAAAGCTAACATTTTAATTTAAAAAGTGAAACTAGAATTTTAGTGACAAAGTTGACTCGTAAGGAAGCGGTTGAAGTCAATAAGAGACGACGAGCATCGTGAAAGGTCCAATATCTGTTAGCTGACCAAAAATTGACCAATTCAGTTGATGTCAGACGAATCTCAGAGGTTCCTTCAATGGCCGAAAAGTTGCACTATGAAATTCCCAGAGCTGAGAACAACGTAGCTTAAATTATACCTGTTGGAAAGAAACCTCTTGCAACTCATCACAGTGACTTGAACCGCTGTAGAATTTTATCATGTTTGTCAACGGTGTTCGAGAATATTCTAGCCGGGTGGATAATCAAACACATGAAAAACTCACTCACTACTATAGTTATGCCACAGGAATGATCAGAATTCTAACGCTATTTTACTGCTGGAAATCCCTTTTTTTCGTCGCTCCTTATGAAGTTAAACTCATAAAAAGTTTCCTTTTAGACAGGTGCCAAAAAATAATAAACATTCCATGTAGTAACTACATGGAATACCTCAAGGATCTGTCCTATGGCCAGTACTTTTATCAAATTTTATCAGTAATCTGACCATTGACTTCTAAAGTCAAATATTCGCTCAAGAAGTCGACAAACTAACAACTTTACCTCTGATACCTTCCGAAAATTTTGATAACTAAATTGGTGCGTCTGCTACCAAGTACAAGCTAGCTGAACGCGCCCATAAAACTCACAGACACATGCATTATACCCTTCACTCGTTTTCGAGGAGCGTGTGAATTCTTTTGCCCACGCACTCCAAGCTCTAACCACTTTCGGGACGTTAAACTAGATTTCCAATTTAAGGCCCTCCACTCATCAATGAGCCGCTCATTTATCAAGTGAGATCGCCAACTTCACGTGGGTTGTATCTTGTATCTATCGTCAGACACAATCAACAACGGATTATGATTTAAGAAGAATTTCTCGAACCGGGAGATACCATTGACTCTGAGTCACCCCAACTCATTCGGGGGATTCCGTTCCAGAGTTGAAGTGCGTGCCAGACGATCAAAGTAAACGTATGCTTCATCGGAAGTCGTGGTTCTTTGAGTGGATCTCTGATGGAATGGCACATTCCAATCGACACAGTCATTGCGGATGGCTTCGATGGATCGTTGGATGATTGGAGTGCAGTAGAAAGTGCATGAAGAATGATTTCATTCGACGTAGAGCAGTACCATTAATTTTTTTATGACATCGTGAGAAGGCGCTTTGACGTTATGTTGTGTCAGATTGTTTGCTTGGAAAACATTTGATGTGCTTGATTTGACGTTTAATTGCTGTTCAATAAAAGTGTTTCGCTTTCTAACTTTAGGTTCTTCTTAGCAGCAGCATGAGGAAGCAGTTGTTTCTAGTAAAATGATCACAGAAATATATGACATTAGCTATCGTTGGTTACTGTCACGGTTGACTGACGTGCGCCTTAAATGTTAGATCTAACTTGTTTTTCAACTGTCATGTGATACTATGACATAAGTCTGACACTTAAGTTTTCATGACAGTATTTATTTATTTAATTATTTTTTTAAGACAGCTGTCAAATTACACAGTTTTCTTGCTTCATTACACTTCAGATCAGCTCGGCCAAAATGCAAATAATGTCAGTAGTTGTCACGGAAATAAAGACTGTCTTCACCATTGCCATCGCAACATGCCTGAGGGTATCGTTACATGTGATAATGAGCTCGCCTGCGGAAATCAATTGAATTGAAATCGGAAACTTGACTGACGTGTGCTTTTGCATATCGTTTTCCGATTGAATTGTTACTTGATACTACACTAGACTGCAATATTTATGTAGGTTTTATCTGTTTACAAATTGCCTTTGTTTCCTTTTGTTTAGTCTCAGGTTCCGCTTCGGTTCCTCAACCCGCATTAAGTTAAACAATATTTAATCTGGTTGATAGTTTGACAGATTTATGCCAATATATGATCGGATCGGTGATCGATACTTTGTTTACACTATATTGATTATATTGATGATGTTTCCTGAGTTTGCATTTGATGCAGCAGAGGCCATTGACCGTTGGCCATCTTTGTTACGAGGAACCTTTGTCCCTAAAGCACCTTCCTTTGATATACAACATAACCTCTCCGAGTCTTAAAATAATATCTCCAAATGACCAAACACAAACAATTTTAACTCATCTTAAGCAAGTAAAAGTATCTAGAATAAGGTCAAGCCGTTTCCAATTAATAACAAGAGTTCTACAAACAGAATAAAAAAACAATTGAAGAATTCAAATTGCGAAATAAAACGTTCCAATTTTCAATTATTCCAACTGATAAATCTGAAGAGCGTTTCCTTTCTCAATCAATTTCCATTTACTCAAATCGCAGACGAAATGAATACGAAACTCGAGTCTTTTTGATTGACATTCCTGAATTGGCTTCACATGTACAATCCCATTGGTTGGCTTGGCAGTGAACATGATTGTAAATTGCTTGTTTGTTGTTTCTTTTTTTTATTATTTTAATCTCGCAGTGCCACTTGAGATTGTCAAAGTATCTCAAAAACGACGCGACGTCAAGTCCAGTTACCATTCACGTTTTGTATCTTGTCAAATTATAATAAATTGAAAAATTATGAGAACAAAAAAGAAAGAGGATTTAAACGTAGGCTAATGACTCATCTGCAATTGTTCTGTTGTTTCCAATATGAATCTCAAGGACTACTAGTAAAATATAAATGTCCGACGCGAAGATTTGCTGTTTTTTGTAACGAATTATAGCTTTTTGAATTATAAGAAATTGAGCGTTTTTGTCATTTCCCTAATTTTTGAATTTAATTACAAACAAATGAAATGGATGGTCGGCGAAAGGACAACTGTTCAATTCATTGATAATTTGAAACGGGATCATTCATAGGAGCTGAAAAGGACGTCAATCATTTATCAGGAATACCTTCAAATAAACAAAGTGAGCTGTCGTCCTAATGGCCACATATACTGAGCGTGACAACAACAGATGAAGCTCAAAAAAAGGCACAGCAAAGCATGACACAAACAGCCAGTGATGCTTCGGGACAGGAAAATCGAGAATAGACCAATTTTTCACACTGCTCCAATTATTGAAAACGCTGGACGATACTTCAAAGCCGCAGCATTCTGCATTCTGACAGCATTCTTCATACTGAACTGTTCAAAGCGGCCGAGGGTTTGCTAAGAGTGGTCGACCAACGACCATAGTTTAAATGAGAAGGTCTTCGTATCGTACTGATTTTTTGATCGACTTGTAATGCTAGAGTTCGAAGACCGTCTCGTAAAAAAATGGATTGTGCAGGTCATTGTGTGTACTGTGCGAATAAAATACTGTGAATTGAGCGAATGGAAATAAGTCGATAACGCATTCTCCATTTCTATTCGGACTCAATATGCGATTCACCCAAACTTCCAATACCTCTTCTTATCTTCTTAAGGTTTATGCTAAATACATTATAAGAGTAGACAAAACATCCTTCCAACGTTGAAGTAGTAAAGGAATTGTTCTATTTGGGGACAAATTTTTACTCCGCAAATGACTGATTGGTGGAGATCCTAAGCAATTTAAGGGACATTCGATAAAGTAATTCTCCGTGGGATATATGATCCTGCCTGCAAGAATGACGCATGGAGAATGAGGTATAACCACAAACTCTATGAGCGATTCCATTAGTTTGAATCGCAAAAAAAGGTGAAAACTGAACCTTCGGTTCAAAAATGACACTTTCGTGGATATCAGAAAACTTGTTTTAATCAACTGCAAGCAGCATGCCCGGGACCTTAATTTAAGCCTCTGATCCGCTCCAGACGTATCGTCGCTTACAAATCCTTTCAAATCAGTTACGTTTCAGGAGTCAAAATTTCAGTATTTGATAATTTAGTTCAAACTTATATTTTGGGGTTCTTTTGTACTAAATCCCTAATGAATCAAGCAGAAGTATAAGGAAAATGTTTAAAATTGTTCAAAAGTCATTATTTTGGATCCACTTTGTCCCGAAATTGAACCTTTAATCGAGAATTACCTATTTCTGAGGTAACTTTCTATTATTATGATTTTTCTTTCATTTCTTCTGACTTAAGTTGGTTGTTATCAAACAGCAATCTTTATTTTTGTCGTACGTATCCTTATCATTTAAAGGTTATAAAATAAATGGGGAATATGACTTGTTTTTATTCTCTCGCAATAGTCTGAAGTGCTTTTCTACTGATTAGATTTTTAAGTGCAATATCCGTGACTGTTTATTACTTTTTCAAAAGTCACTTATTGAAGGTATAAAATTATAATTGACGTTCGTAGGCTATATCATTTTTATGACTTTTTACCAAGATCGTTTCTTTGTTTCTATGTTCTTTGTTGGAAATTTGAAGCAAATTGTCATCAAATTTTCGAATTTCGAATTCAGTGTGGACAAAACGGAAGGTATATCATGTGTCCTCAAACATGGTAGTCCGATTGATTTCCACTTACGGGCCTTTAGTTCATAATGTTACTAAGTAACTAAGGCTGAACAAGGAGCAAAAACAAGATAGATTTAATATGACAGGAGCTTTCAAATCAGCTTCACAAGCAAGCATTTAGATCATCTCATTTGTATTTGTATTTATTAAGCATTATTATTATTACAGCTCTTTTTTACATAGTAATAAATCTTAAAAATTAATTTTTACAAATTCCTTGCTATTGCACTTAAATATATTAAAATTTGTTTCTAATTTGACGTATTCTGGCAAAAGATTAAAAATTTGAAAGGCTTTATATATAACACTATTTTGTGTTATTGTGTTTCTATAAGTTGGGAGTCGCATATTGTTTACGTTTCTTAATTGATATAGCTGACCAATTAACACGGCTTAAGATGTTCAAAATACTTGTATAGCGATTACAATTTAAAATTATTCTCATTGATTTGTTTTGCAGTTTTTGCAATTTATATATGTTACCATCACTTAACAGAAACAGTACAGATGATCAATTTTCTAAATGGGGTTTGATTATGACATTATATACAGATGTTATAAACTCTAATTCACTTTTGATTCTTCGAAAAAAATTTCACTTTTTCTTATATCTTTTTAACAACATAGTCCACATGTTATTCAAACTTTAACTGCTGATCTATTCTCACACCATATTCTCACACCTAAGTACTTAATATTATCCACTTGCTCTATGTTTTCATTGTCTAATCAAAGGTCATTTGAACATTCATATTTAGTTTATTCGCCTTGAACCAGATGCTTATGCTTTCAATATCTTTTTGTAGTTGTTGATTTAAAGTTGATATATCTTTACCCACGATGTACATGAGGGCATCATCAGCAAACATGACAATCTTGCAATGCTTCAAAATTTATGTACAGGAGAAACAAAACAGGCCCGAGTATTGAGCCCTGAGGCACTCCCAAGAATGTTTGTGTTATCTCCGACCGTTTACTATTCACAGATGTTCTCTGGGATCTCTGATCAAGATATGATATGAACCATTGTAGCTCTTTGACACGAAAACCATACTGCTTCAATTTTTGTTTTAAAATCCCTCTATCGATAGTTTCGAAGGCTCGCTTAAGGTCCAAGAAAACTGCAATAATGGTGGATCCCTCGGCTAGATCTGCTTTCCATTTCATTATAACATAATTTAAAGCAGTTGCACAGGAATGGTGACTTCTGAATCCAAATTGATTATTGATGATGATATTGTTATTGTCGAGGTATTTTTGCAGTTGTACTTTAACTACGTTTTCAATCATTTTTTCGTATTACCTGACCTGCTTGTGAGTGTCTTGACTCTCTAAAAGAATAACATCTTCAGATGGAAACTCGAACGTTCATTTCTTCATACACTTAAGCCTGTAATAGCACCTTTTCAAGCGTGGACAGAAAAAAATGTCGGAATTACTTTATATGAATGATTCCGCATAAGATCTGGTCTTCTGGGAGAGATCTCAACACACTTCCATACGATAAATAAGAAGATCAAATGAAGATGTGCGCGACCTGAGTTTCCAGAGACAAGTCCTTTATAGCACGTAGGTTTGACCTTAGACTAAAGAAAATGCACTCAAAAAGTCGGAAATAAATTCGAATCATAAATTCGGAAAATTCAGAAAGGCACATATCTTGACATATGGAAAAATACCGATCTATTCAGAATAAATCCTCCAAAGCCTGTTTTTTTTAGTCTTGATTGGAAAAAGAAACTAAGTTAGTACGGACCTAGGAAGTCGGGTACTTCTTTACTATCTCTGAACTAAAACTTTTTCTGATAAAATCATTCCGGTGAGCTGACTCAACTTTGCAAAGTTTGAAATATGACAAATAATGAGACCCACAATTTTCACACAACGCATTTTACTATCAGCCACCCCACCTTGAATTGCCCCCAGCAAACAGACGAGCCTTTCTCTCGAAATTCGCAGTCGCTTATCTTTCATTGATCAACAAGAAACTCTTATGTCGATTTGTTGACACTGTCAAATTGTAACTCTGTCAAGCGAGCCCATGGCCAATAATTATTCACCGACTTTCCAAAATCACATTCTATACACTATAACGCAATTCGGGGCTAAAAATAAAGACTGTCTTTGTGCCAAAATGCTCGTTCATTCCTTTCCAATCGATGTTTGCTTGTTTAATTAACAGCACGACACCGCAAGAGTTCGGTGCCTGTTTGAAGTAAGTAATCTTCGCTCCTTCATAGAGCTCAGTGCCCCATCGACATGTTTTGATATATGACCTCCTTTTCCCCCGTCTTGAGATAATTCTTTGAACTCGATGCGATTATTTTGATTTCTCCTCTTCAGAACGGATTGTTAAACAAATTATAGACAGAGCATACGAAAACATTGCAAGAATGTATCTACGAACGTACCAAAGTGAGAGAAGAAGACTTTATTGCTAGACTGGATCACACCTGGTGTTGATTAACAGCATGGTGTGGCTTTAATTTGTGGTCCTTACCTTGTGGTTAGCTACCGGGCTTGAGTGTGTTATTTTATCTGGTGGAGATTCAGTTCTTTTGATGGGGTAGTGATTTCTGAGGTAAGATTTCTAAGAGAAAATCCTAACTAATCGGAAGTTAAGAAGACCGCAGGAGACCGGGATTGAATTGCTTTTGTGGATTTATTACATGAGGAAATTGATTGGATGTCAGTTTCTTTTCTCATCCATGAGAAGGTTTTTTTTTAAATTGAAACTTCAAAGGAATCTTAATGGTTGGAACAATGCTGTCTATAGCTTATGCAAACGGCAAAGAGTGGAGCGATACATCCATCGAAATTCATCCCGGAGCCGGTGAGAATCAGCTCCAAATTGTGTCAATTGTTTGCTTTCTATAGCTCTTGTTAGAATCGAAGGTTACAACACTCTAGTTTCTTCTGTAATATTGACCTTAAATCGTTGTGTAGTTCCTGGCTGATTTGGATATTTCTTTACCTTTAAGAAGCCGCAAAGAATAATTCTGGTGCCGTGTACAATCGGGCGAACACATTGGCTAGGCGAAATTTCCAAAATCAAGATTTTATCCAATCGCCAAAAAGTTCGCTTAGAAGAGCCACAGTTCGATGGGCTAGGTGCGCGGGGCTACTTCTTTTCCCACCAGTACCTGGTCCCTTAAACACTTCTTGCATCTATATTTGTTTAACAGGCGTGCTGACTACGTTTATAATCCGACTATCAGTGATCCGTCCAGAATCCTGACTAATGCCAGTCCAGTCTGGTGAAACATATGAAAGATCCGTCCTTCATGGAAAAATATCGAGTTTTAGATAGAAAATGTTTGCGATAAGATTGCAGACTCGATGTATTGCCAGATCAAAAAGCATTTATGATGGCTCTAATGGGGTCACGTAGACACCAAGCTTGGTTAAGTATTTCTTTTCTGGTTTTGAATGTGAAGGGCGTAAGAGAAAAAAAAAAGAAAATGAGTATTCTGTTGTTTTCTGTTTAAAAAGCTTTAAAAATAACTGTTCAAAATTTTTAAAAGATTGTAACTCTATTGGAGAAAGTTAAGCTTTCGATCTGTTTGTGAATATAATTTCATACTCATAACTGTTTCGGCACGTCCTTTCAACGTGATTTTTTTACATTTTCGAAGGTTTCAGATACTTTTTCATGAATACTTTGACCAATATAGTTCCAAAGTGCCGCAATCGTCTCGCATAAGTGCTGTCAGCAATGAAATATTATAATGAAAAAAAAAACGTATGACCACCGTAAAGTAATTCTCAGAACGCCATTCACTGCACAAAAAAGTGAGCATTTTGCAAAGTTTCAAACATTTTCGAAAATTAGAAAAAATGCATTGCGAACAAAACAGCTTTCAGCAAGATCCTCGAATCGAATAAAGTAGTCCTAACCGAAGATTGCATAATGCAGTAAGCTCTTTCACAACAGACAGTCCCAGCAGACACAGAATTTAACAGTCGCGATAACCTTAAACTGTTACCTTACAAAAGACCTGCTTTTGAAACTTATCCAGAATACACAACTTCATAAGGTCAACTAACCTGCTCGTTGACTTCTCACCGTCAGGTCAAGAATCAAATCACACTTCCCAACACGTGTAGTACCAGCTTAAACACTACCAATTCATTATTTCATCACCTCAACCTTATCAAAGCGAAAACTCCATAAAGCCGACCACACTTGTTCTACATCAACGCTACCGCGGGAAAACCGAAAGACCAGCTTCCTCGTGTAATACCAAAATTATTGCGCGTAATACTCGTAAAATTAACGCAAGGCCAGCTTATTTCGACGAAAATGTTTTCAAATCTAACCATAAAACCTCGCACAGCACAACACACCGACCACTAACCATCGAGCACGACCATCAGAGTTCTCATCATCAACGCCAGCATTCTAAGGCATCTGTCAGCTTTAATGCGAAATCCATAACGTACCGGGGCTAGCTGTGCTCCCCCGGAGATATCTGTGGGGTCGCATCTTTTTGATTTGTTGATGATGGTTGCGGCGCTCAGAGGAACGGCGATTACGAGACGTATGAATCTCTGCTGACGGCGGACGTGCTAGAAGGACAAATAAACACAGCTAAACGTGCGTCGTCGTCGCATCAATAAACCTGAATCTGTTTGGTTTGAAACAAACGCTTCTATTCGGTTGAATTACGTCAAGTGTGTGTGGTCTTCACTTTGTAGCCGACAACGGCGAGTTTATTGCAAAAACGAATATGAAAAAAATTCACATTTGCTTGACACATGGGACAAAATACCAATAACCGCCTGTCGCATATACACATTTCAAAAATGTCCTAGATATATCGAACCATAAACGAAATGATTGTTTACAGACAGATTTCCATTTCTAATCGTCAATCAGAGATGAATTGTGCTTAAATCGTGCAATAAAATCCATTTCCTGTCCTGAAATTTCAAAAATTAGTCGACTTGTCGAAATAAATAAAAGAATGAGATACGATGTGAATAAAGGAGACTGTGCCGTTGATTCTGGGTTTTAACATGACGTTTGTTAAATACCGCAAGGAAGTTGGTTTTAAAGCTTTCTTTCTTTTGGCCAACTCTGCAAACGAATATGCTTATAAATGAGGGTCTTTACCCACCTTCTAATTGCAGACAAATGTGCAATCGATTTGAAGCTCATGAATTTAGCCTTAGAGTTCTAAAATATGGAAAGCCTTGATTACCATTATTGTTTGTTAGAAAATCAAAAAAAAAGTACTAGAAACTAGGATTTTTTTAGCAAAAGTTTTGAAAGACACATTCTTTCAGTCTTCTATCTCATACTTCGGTCCTTTTGTTTACATCTTCGAGTCCAATAAAGTCCTTAGGGTTGAGGTCGCCATTCCTGATGTATCGCAAATTCGGTGGGAAAGTTTAGCAGAAATTTCTGGATCTGTACGCCATTGACCGCATATTAATTTTAAAGTCTTGTTCACCTGTTTTGTTGTTGATTTGAGCCTACGGGTTATCTTCAGGGCCGCAAGAGACGCACTGTCGATATATAAAGCCTTACTGCAAAAGCATGTGCTGTATAGTCTTCTTCATTTCTTCACATTGGGGAATATTTTTTGGCTCTCTCTGGGTTATCTTCATACATACATAAATAGACCTTTCGAACTAAAGACCTACTAAGAAAAGATAAACATTGTTTTTCCAACTTTTCGAATGCAACATGACATCTTCTGGTGCAAGTTTCGACATCTGGCCTTCTTGTGAGCGCTTCCAATTTTCAAATCCCTTGTTTAGGTCATCATTTGCGGTTGGTAACTCGGTTTTTTACACCCTTACTTATGGATAAGTTTTCTCAAAAGTTTCTAAACTGACTGTGAAGAGGTATAGGCTTCTTTCGCTGTATTTAAATACAGCGCCCCAAAATATTTCTCAAAAAAATAAAATTCCCGATATTTTCAATCAATTTCATGACAAATATGTATGCCCCAACGTGGTTCGCTAATGATTGATAAATGTTTGTTCTCAAAGTCACCCACAGCGCTGCGAATCCTTGGAACGATGATATACGGTATGCATATAAAATCATGGTTTCACAGCTGCCAACTTTTCGCCAGGCACTTATCTAGTGCGTGATATCAGAGGTGTTTCTAACCAACAAATACTACACTCCTTACTATTATATTTGCGTTTCAGTGTTTTGTTTGTTATATTCTGGCTGATAACTGATAAAACAAAGATAAAGAATAGTATTTATAATTTTAATCAGAATTTTGATAAGGGTGACATATTTTTTCTCTGATACGAAAAAGGCTACCCAATAGATATGAAAACGCGTACGTGAGCTCTCGAAACAAAATGCTATCTTTTCACATTTTTGCTATCTTTTCACATTCGCTATAAATTAAAAATCAGCTGATTGTCCTGAGCTCTTCATCAATATCAAAATCAATAAAAGATAACGTCGATTTATATCGATTAGATTCAACGCAGGCATGCTGATTGCTTTTTGCGAATTTCTTTGTTTTGGAAATTTATAACGACAAAAGTAAAGAAATATAAAAATATTTTTTTGTGCTTGGTAAGAGTTAATTTTTTGACGAGAACGAGAAAGTAATAAATTGCTTTCGTTCTTCTGCACTCACTTGTAAAAGCGATGTATCCAGTTAATTTTAATTCAACGCAATAGCTTAAATAACTTTAAGCCTCAACTTTTTACTCCTTCTTGTCGAAAAAGTTTTGAATCAATCGAAAAGCAGGACACTACTGAAGCCACGTTGCTCGCCCGTAAAAAAACAAAACCCTACTCCTTATTTTACTCGTTCTTAGTGTCCCGAATTATTTAACTGGCCACCGGCATTAATACGAAGTTGCGTGTAATGAATACGCCTCGAAACTAAGACCATATGAGTTTGGTCTACGAAGGCCAAGTCTATTTAAAGAAAATACACATTTTAATTTTAATATATTTTTTAAATTTTCGAATCCACTGTTTGGCAACGATTTTCGGAAACAAGATGAGCTCTTAAGATCTTTTCAACTATTCATTAAAAATCGCAGAAAAGTTTAAATTACTGCGCATGATACTGCCCAAAATACGTTCAACAATAGTGCTCCTATAAGAAACACACTTCCCAGTATGTTCCTAAATGTCTTTTATAAAATTATAACTCAATACTCGATAGACGCAGACTGTATAATCTGAGCTGTGCCCCAAAATTCACAAGAAACTATATTTTCCTGACTTTGATTTAAATTTGGTGAGAAGTAAGCAACCGCAAAAAATAACAAACCTTAGAAAAACCGACGACTTTTGAACTTTTTGTTTTTAAGATGTTCAGCTCACTCTCAAGTGATATAATGCATGTTGCACAAAACAAGAAGAGAGAGATAAGGAGAATTATAGAAAGATCATGTAGTGGTTTCAAACTTGGATCCATTTTAATTTCAATTGCTTCATGGGTGGAGTCCAAATTTGCATTCGTTAAGTCCGTAGTACTTTATTCGACATTAGTTGATTTAGAAAAATAACGTGTTGGAGTATTTATTTATCATACCTCTGTTAGTGGAAAGCATTCACAGCTGAGTCACTGACAGATCGTCTACATAAACCATTATTTTTGACTAAGAATTCTAGCAGCCGACACAGTAACCACTACAGCAAGGCCACCCACTGGTTGACCGCTTGAGTGGTAGCCCAGTAAATTGATTTCAACAGCCACTGGTGACTGGACTTGATTCGAAACACAAGATAAACGTTCAAGATTTACTTTTCGATTCGAATCCAACAGTCAATTCCATAGACAATGATGTCAATCCTTTATTTTCATTCATTATATTTTTGCTAATGGCTATCTAGTACCAATTTAGTCTTTCAATGGCTTTGAGCTTAAAGAAAAATCGTATCAATTGGTCAGCAGTATCATAGTGTATTGCGAAACTTTTTTTGCATTCATTATAATTCGCAGTAATTCCTCCATGATTCGCATTTGCGTATAGTTTGTCAAAGGCACCATTTCCCTTAGTCTTGTTTCACTTGGAATGGGATGCGAACCTGGAAAGCAATATTCACTGCGGATCTTACTGATATTTTGCCTTTTTTTACTGCACTTTTCAGTTTTTTTTTTAATTTTTCAAATGTCATTAGAATCGTTTCATTCAACAAAGTTTCACCTGTGATATATACTTTAAGTCATAGATCTTTGAAAAGGTCGTTCTGGTAACATGAAGGACCCACAAGTTTGGTAAGGTGTCTTATTATTATTATTATCATTGTTACTGCTGTAAGATGACAACCAAACCGTCTGTCTTTATTAAGCCTAGACGCTGTCACGTTCAACACCCGCGGCCGTGACGACAACATAGCCAACCCACTTTTTCATTAATTTTTCATGTCAACTCTAGTCTATGCGATCTATTTTTATTTATACGCGATACTGTACGATGTAAAAACTTAGCACTTAAATTGTTTTAAAACTCTTTTTTCGAAATCACAGTATTTTATTTATTTTTTTGCTTAACTGATTACGTAATTTTCACTTGTAGTAATAAGCTCTCAAAAAGCTAATTAACATTTCAGCTGTCCATATTATGCCAGGTTTTCAGTTAATTTTGTGCACAAGTTATGGCTGATGCCATGTGTTTGAGTCATGCAACATGTCTCTGGCCAGTCTGTTTTGCACTGACTTCACACTTTCCAACTTAATATTGTTTCCTGGCCCAAATCCTTAACAAAATAATTGCATTTACAGCTGTTGACCTAAAATTTTGAATGAAGCATTAAATCAACAAACTTCCGCAGGTATTTCCTGATATTTGAATATTAAACTCCCTCTTAAAGACCACATGATTATTTTGTATACCTCAAAAATTCAGGTTAAATAATTCCAAAACATTCCAATTGTATCTTTGTACGAGTATCTGAGATGCCTCCAAGCAATTATTCCAACACAAACAATCACAAAGCCGCTTTCTAATGCCCTCAGAAATGAAAAAAAAAAAAATTGGAACTCTATGCGGAATGTAACCGCAAGGAATTAAACCATAAACTTTCCTGAACAGATAATGTTTGGCTTTCGACTATGTTGAATAGCCTCGGGAATACTTCGGTCGCACCCACTTCTCATATTCTACTAAAGAATGGAGCTCATTATAGCCCCGAAGATATAGGTACTTTACGGATACGTACAATTCCAGTCTAATTACACTCAAATGCCGAAGAATCTTTCTGATAAATCGAAATTCTTATACTTGAACTTCCAATTCAAATTTCGACTATCATCTGTCAGAGAAAAGCTACTGGCCAAAGGCATGTATGCTCTCCGTCATCTTTTGTAACCAACAAAGGGCATTCAACTCTTGTTTTTTTTTTTGGACATTCACATTCTACGAATCTTTGCGAACCATTTCGCAAAAAAGATACACATTTATGTATATTTTTCCTCGTACTTTTTAATTGTGTGCTCAGCTCTTGCACACCAAGAAGTATGGAGTATCTGGAACGCGTTTTATAATGATGGAGGCCGCAAAATAAAGTTTAATCAAACGGGTTTCTATTTAATTAATGTGTACGATTCTTTTTCCGCTACACTCGTCCGGATTGATTGCAAATTTTGTTTTTTTTTCTTGAAGAATTAATTAATTTGAAGAAATAAATTTTGAAATTCATTTTGTTTCTTTGCATAACCAAAAAAATTCCTCTGATTTTGTCATCTTCCATTTAACACCGCTATAAGCAAACTTTGACAGTGTTGCCATTGCGTGCAGACTCATAATTTTTTTTGGCTCATTTTTCGGTGAATTATCTTTGCTTTGTACTCGGTTATTACTCTTTGGAAAGTGCGAGTATTTGGGAAAGTATCTGTACATCGATAATAAAAAATTCAAATAGAAAAAAAAAACATAAATTGTTAAGTCAATAATGGCTTGAACCGTCCGCGGTTAAGAGCAAGCCAGACAATGAGTAACGATAATTTCCTGTTTTCATTAAAACTGTTTGTCGCCACAACACACAATATATGTATATAGATACTGGGTCTATTGTTCGGTGTTAGATAAAATGAATAGATACTTTTGCGCTTGCATGCAATGAAAATTGTTTTGTGTTAAACAAATTATACAAGCGGAGAAGATAATGATATGAAACACGTTGGAAGTCATGCACAAGTGGTTAGTAAAAATGTGCAGAACTTTGTTTAGAAAGATAAGCTTGCGGGAGGGGCGAAAATAAAAGAAACAGAGCTGGAATATTGTTGAAATACTGGTTTGGTTGCAATTTCAGGGGTGATGATATTTTACATTTTGTTAAGAACCACAATTTGAGGAAGCTTAAAAATAAAACTTATCAGGGAACCAGTTATTTTCGGCGCTAAAGACAGGCTAAGTCCAAACACCTTTTTTATAATTTTAAGGCATTCTTTTCACAGCTTTGAATCTTTTGTATTTTATATATTAAATCTTGTTCAAAATGATCTCATGTTATCTTATAATAATCTTCGTGTAAAGTGTGTTTATTGAATCAAGCAATAGCATGGAGATGAGGGCCTTGTTAAGTTTAGTCCTCCGATAAAGGAGCCTGATTGCTCCGAGCATAATGCTCAAAACGCCTCGCGATTAGCTGACAATCTTCCAAAAGTGTAAGGGTCAATCTCCATCATTTTTGAACGGCGCTTCACATGTTACTCCAGGCTTAACGCCTTATTATTTGACCAACTGCACATAATCACTGGCAGATCATTTCTTGAAAATAGTTCATGTATTTGTTGATCTTGAGGAGTAAAGCGTTCCGTGAGCTTTCCATAAACTAGCAGTTGCCGTCACTAGCAGTGGCGCTATTACTGACATGGTCAACTGGTGATACTACTTGTGATTCCTTGTCATGCTGGAGCTCAAACCTCAGGTAGAAAATTGGTTCAGCTGTGAGGGCACGTCGGAATATTCCAAAACACACAAGAAAACTGAATTTGTTCTAAATGAAAAAATGGCGAAAAAAATACAGCGAATTGAGCGAATGCAATTAAGTCAAATTTTGCATCCCGACACCAAAATTTATCAGACTTTCAAACACTACACAATTTTTGAATTCTTACCCTAATTCTTCTGTTCGCTTTTCGCAAAATGCATTTAAAGAGTATGAACTCAAAAACCCTTAAGAGCTTTTAAAGACTCCTTTGACAGCAAATGACCTGCTGAAAACAGAAGAATAAAAATACAAAATTAAAAACCATCTTTTTTGTCCAAAATTTTCGTCGGCTTTTCCCTTGTTAATGTAAATTGGAATAGTTCACTGGCCTACCAAAATTTATCTCTCTTTGTGGATGTGCTTAAAATATCCAAATTGGCTGTTTAACCTACTTCACATCGGTTAGCCATTATGTTCACATGTCTTCAAAAACATATCGTGAAAGTCTAGGTTGTTGAAAAGAAGAGTCCTAAAAACTGCCGTAAAAGAAAACTTTTGCTAATTTGCAAAGCCCATAGATTGATATGTATTTTTACGTTACGTTAATTGGAATGTTTATTTAATAAACAAAATTGCATCATTCGATCGTCTGTTAAATGGATTCGCGAATTAACACCCGAGTTCGTATGATACGCTCACGTGTACCTTAAGCGAAAATATAATAAAACCTCTCATGGTCTCGATAATTAAATTCTATAAATCATTAATGCTCGATTCCGTGTTTTTATTAATTGTTTATTTTATTTTATTTTAATAGAAACTTTACGCCAAAGCCATGTACGACAACCTTGCGGACACCACTGAAGAATTGGCATTCAAGAAGAACGATATTCTGACAGTCATCGAGCAAGACTCTGATGGCTGTGAGGGCTGGTGGCTGTGTTCCCTCCGTGGTCGAATGGTGAGTATCTTAACTTACTTCAAGTATTAAGGGTAATCCAGCAGCAAAAAAAAAGTGGAGGCTTCCTCGAGGCTAGGAAATTAATGGCCTTGATCTCTTTTTTTATGTTTCTCTGACAATTAATTGGATTTTCTTTCCCATCTAGCAATTTGGCTTGCCCCACTCGTAGACAACTCATGAAACTCTTGACTATTGTGCACGCTCCATTTTTATGACCAGAAAATAACAGAATATACGAAGTGGTTGTCCACTTAAATCTTTTGCCTTAGAGTCATTCGCAGGCCACTTGAGTGAATAAGAATAAAATAAAAAAGAAAAATTTTTTGTCATAACAACACAACAATTGAAGGATCCTTTTTGAGGATGGTACTGAAGCGTCATAACGATTTATCCCCATTAGATGGTAAAAGCCTTATTTATAATAAGCAAATGTGTGAAGGGCGATTTTGGAATGGCCTATTGAATTCCATGAGAAACCAAAGGAATTGGAGAAGATTTACTCCGTAAAGAATGGAAGGGATAATGGCAAGTTCCGGCAGCATAAAAGTCATAAAGGGGTTGTACGTGGTCAGTGGATGCTTCCCTTTAAATTTATTTGTCTTAATACCATGACATTTGAAAGGGGGCAGCTTTCATAAGTTTACTTTACTTGAGCTTAAATAATGAGGGAAGGACCTGAGATTTATAAACTGTATCTTAGTTTACCCTGGCAAATGACTTTTGATGTCGTTTGTCCAGCATTTTATTTTTCGTGCCTCGCCCGAAATCCTTATAGAAACCATCTTTTCTAATAATTCGCTCATTCTCGTGGGATTATGGGAACCGTAGCAATGCAATGAATAATTAAAAGGAAAAGAAACTCAAATCTTTCTTGATTTCAATTGCTCTATGGGTGGAGTCCGAATAGAGACGGAGAATTCGATATCGACTTATTTGCATTCGTTCAATTCGCAGTTTTTTTTTCCAGTTACTCAGTTCAAGCATTTTCGAAGCATTGCTTCAACCGAAAATGAATTCTTGGGTATAAACGGTTCCGTTTCTTGGATTGGAATTTACATTTTTAAACGTAAAAAAAGTCAAATTCACTTTGACGACGAAGGACATGTTCTTTATTGGAAGGGGATCCCGGCGAATTTTGTAGTTGCTGCATAGATTTTATTACATAGTTAAGAGTTCGGACGACCCGGTAAACCGATGATGCTGTTTTTGAAATTTCCTTTATTTATTTTTATTTTCACCTTACCAAGGTGAAAGATTATGTACTGAAACCTTTTTGACTTGTTTTTGCTGCCCTGTAATGGCATACCATTATTAAACTCATTCCAAACTTATTAAGGGATAAATGCAATTATATACATGATTGTTTTATTTGTAGCAATAACAGAGTCAGAGGTACGAAGAGAAAATAAGAAATTTGAAATTGACGATTTTCCCTGCTCATTTGCATCGAAACAATATTTTTCCTTATTTCAATTTAAATATCCTTTTTCCATTTGAAATGAAAAAAAAAAACGTTTCATTTCATTTCAAAGTGCAAAAGTCATTAAAACAATGTGCGACCTTTTTTCGCATTCAAAATTTATCATTCCTGGACACTCGTTTCCCACCCCCCTGTGAAGCCATAATAAACATTTTGAATTCTTTTATAACAAAACTTTATAAAACGAAACATGGATTTATGTCTGCAACTGAATCCATTTGGAATTCTTACGGCATCCTTTCTGTCGTCGACTATCAGCAATCAAAATTTAATTTTCTATCACAAAAAGGATAATGCTGGGGAATTCAAAAAAAGCAAGAGCAACAATACCACCATTCACGATGTCGTTAAAGGACTCTGTGCCAGGCACATAGGCACGTTGCCTCGCCTTGTAATAGGTTCAGCAATTTTCCGCAATGTATTACATGACCTGAAATGTTCCTCCCCACACACACAAGTGTACGCAGTTGGCATGAAAAGGAGCCCAAAATTAAAAAAAGGGCGACGCCAACGGGAAGAGAATCCAACAAGAGTCAGGGTGTTGTTATCCTGAAGCATTGAGATTTATTCTGCGTTGTCGTTCTTTCCTGTGTGCACAGGATGTTGTCAACATAAAACATTTTTTCAAGTCTGCAACATTTTGTCCTCGTCCTGTAGAGTCATCCTTGATATTTAACATTTAAGGCTTTCACACGTGACTCGGGGAATTACTTTCCACGCCGATGACTTTTTAGGGGTGGACATAAAACTGTTCACCAAAAGAGAAATACAAAAAAAAGGGACGCCATAAAGCAAGACCTGCCAAGAAGTTATTCTGGAGCACTGTGACTCTTGGGAATTTAAGGACTTACAACAAACATAGGCCTTGGCGCGGACTTTAATTATGAATAATCGCACTGTGGGTCTCGGTTTGGTGGTTCTCTTTTTCTCTCCCTTCAACAAGGAGCGGAGAAATTATCTAAAATAGGCCAAACTAATCGAATTTTATTTTAAATGAAAAGTGAAATTTATTGTCTGGAGGAGGGCGCCACTTAACAGTTGGTTCCTGATTTTCTGACTTTGGTTTTAATTAAAGAAGTTGACAGTTTTTATGCTTAATTGAGGAGGTAAAATGTTAGTTTATGATAATTTAACTTGTGGGTGAAGTTTTTTTTTTTTTTTGAAATTAAGTTTGGGAACAGTTCCCGGGAGGTTGTTGACATACATAGTAAATGAGTTTTTAATTTAGAACCACTTAAAATAATATGAGAACATCAGAGCTCCGTCCACTTGCGATGATGTTAAAAACGTAGGGTGTTTTCTTTTATGAAATAATAATTCTTTGTCTTAAGCAGAACTCGAAAACATTAAAAAAATTAAAAGAGTTTTATTGGGAAAGAAGGTGGCCTAAGACCACTCAGTAGTAAATAAGTTTTTCGCGTTTCATCATTTTTCGATGGAAGTTGTCATCTACCGATCCAAAGCTAAGAACCTTTCATGAGTACCTATGTCACCAAGAAGCTCTACACTTGTCAATAGCCAAGCAACGAGAAGAAGTGTGCGAAGCTTAAGATCAATCGGTTGTTTTCCGCAAAAGAAATACGGAAATAATAAGAGGAGTAATCTTTTAAGACTGAACTGATCGGCTTCTTAAATTAAGGTAGATTTACCTATACGAGCTTAAAGCAGACACACGAAATTTCGATGATTCTCGTAAATAAGACTGAAAAGTCTTCTTCTATGCATCTCTAATAACTTCTGGACCCCCGCGACGTTCTCAACCTAAGCCTATTCAGTTCAAGTATTTACTAAAGATTACTCGACTTAAGTCCGTTGGATCTTCTGAACGAGCTAATCAGCTGCCTACCCAATTTCTTGTATAATTTTGTTTAAACACCCTGTGTTTTGAACGTCTGCGAATTACACAGTCCGATTAATAAATCGAAGGCAGTGCTCACTTTTGAATTTTTATATCATAATTCCGCAATTTACGATCCATCAGAAATCCAATTTCTTATCCAAATGACAGGCCATAAGAATCCGTCATCGATACCAAAAAGCGGGTGCTTTCAAAACACGTAAATCCAATTTCCAAATGAAGGAGTATCTAATATCATGATCAACAATCACTCCACTGCACACGCACTGTCAATGTCCGAATGATGTCGTTGAAAGACTGTCAAACAGAAGCCCGACCGGCATGCAGAGTCTCTCCCAATGATGTCAACAACTGCAAAAACCATGTTCCCTTGTACTTTGCACAATTGAACAGCAGAAACGAGATCAAAATCAAGACTGTCAGCTGTGCTCGACGGGTTTTGCGCACGACTCAAGACCGTAGTCTGTACTCGGTACTGTCAGTTGTGTACTTCATGTCAATTGTGACAAAAAAGATAAATAGTGCCAAGCGACAGAGTTCAGGGACAGGATCTTTGCAAATAGCTTCCACTTTGGTGGCAAGCAATTTTCTTCAATCGAGAAACCGACCTCTCTGGTATGGAAAATAAGGCGCATTATTATATGACGTGCGAATTGATTAATTCATCCGGAGACATGGTGGCACGCGAATTCATAGAGCTCCTCCACGTCAACGTTAGTTGTTTTATCTCCGTTCAATTGACTTTGGGTTAATTGTCTTGATTGAGAGTTTGAGACAATTTTAATTAGCTTTACGTGTGCTGCCGCCGATTTCGAGTGAAACCAGATCTCCGAGTGAATTAATTTGTTTTGAGTTTTATTTGTTTTTTTTTTTTTGCTGCTTGTTGTTAAGTGGTAGCGTGGACGGTGCAATGTGGTTTTCATTAAATTGAAAAATGCGTCTACGCGAAATGTGGAGCAAAAAGAGGCGAATGTAATTGAAGTGGTTTGTTGGGAATACTTTTTCTTAAGAATTGCACGTTTGGACTACTCATGAATGGAGGTTGATTGAGGGTTGAAGTATTTGTTTGATTGCGTTTTAAGACATTTGAAAATAGGTTTCGTTAATTAATGTACTTATGTGCATACCAATGGAAAATTGGAGCTGGACAAAAAATAATTAAAACGTTTTGTAATTGGCGCCTGTTTCATAACTGCTGGCTCTGATATTTTTATAGCATCAATCACTACATTTGTTTGCCTTTGTAGGCCTTAGATATATTTATTTTCTTATTGGGAATACTTAGTTTTTCCTTCTTGGAGTCCGAATTGGGAAAAATAGTTTATTGCCTTATTTGCATTCGTTCAATTCGCAGTATTTAATTCGGAATAAGTTTTTAAAAAAGCCGCTCCAGTTTATTTGTTTTGGCAGATCCATTATCACACCAGATCCAAGACCATCTTCATCATGAAAAGCCTATAGTTAGAGTACTATCACGGTAAATGCCAACCACAAACAGTATTTGACAGAATTTATCGCACTGAAGACGATGGCCGAATTAGGAACACGGAAAATTGCTACGATTAAGACGTACAACGCTCGAAAGCATACGATGTAATGTTCAGTTTTAGAACCTTCGAGTTATTCCATATTCTGAAGAGACGCTGATATGCGTCCTGATTCAACCTTATAGTGGATATAAAACGAACACTCATCACAGGCAACTTGAAGTATGGATTGCAGGTTTAGCTATGACAGATCCTTGAACGGTTTAAGATCTGATAGTGAAGGATCTGTCATTGCTAAACTGTGACTTTATGATTATTATTGCTACTGTTGTAAAAACAAATTCGATCTTAAAAACCCAAGAGACATTTTAATTGTGCATAGTGAATGATCTCCGAAGTTCGATCAATCAAACATTCAAGAGCGCCATTATGAGACTCCAAAATCGATATGAATTCAGATTTCAAATGAGTAATTCTACTTCTACTGGTTCTTTCATCACTCTATACAGAATGATCTAGAAAGCCTTGTCTTCTCAGCATTATGCGCAGAGCCTATCAATATGAACTAATTTTCATCTTCGCTTAGCCTCTTTTCGTCAAACTATACATAATTTTTTTTTCAATTACACGCTGATAAAATCGCTTATTCAATCATTCTTTCTTTTTCTAATTACAGGGGATTTGTCCAGGAAATCGTCTGCGTATAATCAACTCATACGACTCCGGCTGTTTCTCACTATCGCCAGCCTCATCGCCATGTCCATCGTTGGGCGCATCCACTGCGACACTCAACAGTTCAATATCATCGTCAGAAATCTATGAGAACTCCTCAATCATAAGCGGCTGTACCCAGCAGCAATTACTGCAGCACCAGCATCATCATCAGCAGCAGCAACAGCAGCACCAGCATCAATCCCAACCCCAGCACAACCGTCAAGGAAAAAGAAGGTCGTGGCACACAGCACAGCACAAGGTAATTTAGCTCGTTCCTCTACCCAAGCTTGGATATGCAAAGCTTCATAATAAAAAAAAAAAACTCAAACAGGAAAAGGAGTAAATTAATAATTTTTATATATTTTTTTTTTTACAACAAACCATTAAGTTGTAAAATTAAATTTATTTTTAAACTCTTACGCAGCTGGAGATGAGTTGCGACTGAATTGACTGTGCATCATGAACCTGATGGCTGAGCTCATTGTCGCGCTTACTCAGATTCACGCGTTGATTAACTTGGACGTTTATGTTTCGCGAAATTGTTGTTTTTTTTTTTTGCATAGAAGAAGGGGAATCTCCTCTAGAAGTTACATTCCGGTTGGGGCTTGTTAATTGCTTTGTACTCGTACCTACTTGCGAGATCAACGCCGCGCCATCTTCGTCCAGGGGCAGAAGTAGCCCCAGCAGCGACGTTTACCGGGTCGTGGCGCTTTTGAGTGGTAAAAGAGAAATTTCATCACAACAGAGATGATTAAATTGATTTGGATGTGTTATTAGTTTTGAGAGCTCTTTAACAGGCTTTTCCTTTTTACTTCGTTTTCTTTTGTAATCACTTCTTGTGCGCAAGAGAGTGAAATTTTGAAATTTCGTTGTTGTCTTACACAAGTGCTACAGCAAAGTGCAGATGCAGCTTGAGATGGGCTTAAGTTTTTTTCTTTAAAGCCGGTCAACGTAGCTGTTGACCTTTGCTTAAGTTTTGCTAAGCTTGAGTTTGAGTTAACCAAAGCTAAAGACTGATCCACCTCATCGATTGCTACAGTGTATCAAAATAACCTTCGAACATCAGCTGCATTGTTGACTTGTTTTATTGTTTAAATGTGGTGATGGCAACAGCTTATTTCAGAACTCATGTAGTCCTGTTTATGAGAATCAAATGTAGCTTCATACATGGTACTACAACTTGGATAGTCCTGAGCTGCTTTCCATCATTTGCGCTACTTCTCGATGGCAAGACCAAGTTTCCTGGCAGGTTTGTCTTATCCAGAATTTGTCGCAGTATAATCAATTGGTCTGCTGAAGATTTTCCCGGCCGTAAATCATTCTTATATTCGACGGTTTGTGCTTTGCAAAACGGGCTCAAACATTCATAAAATAGAATCGATATAATCTTGCTATCCCCTTGAAGAAGGGATATGCCTCGATGTTGCAAAACGTAGGATCGCCCCTTGTGCACATGGAATGGAAAGAAGTGATATTCCTGTCGTTGTGTAAAGCGTCATCTATCTATATCTGGCAGGTGGCCCCGTGCATGCTCCATACAAGAACTTCTCCGCTATATTTAAAAAGACAATATTGTGGCTACCTGAAACCGAAGCTTTGTTCTTTTTTAGTTTTTTTCATTTCTTATAAAATGGATGGATACTGCGCAATTAGCACTCCCTTGAATAAGTAGCTCACAAATCTCTGAATTAAGTAGTCGGCACTTGAGTGGAATTGACTGCCTTCAGGTATAATACGATCCACTGTTAACAAAGCGAATTTCTCGCCAAAAATGATTTACTTTTTCAACCTATATTCAGTCCTGATCCTTTCCATCTGTGTAAGGCATCTTCCACCCCTGCAACGGGTAAAGTGAATCTTTGTAAGATTTTAAAGAGTTTAAACTTATTTCGATAGAAAAATAAATACGTCCAACGGAAATAAAGTTTTAATGTATGCACTGTAATACGCCAAAGCCAAGACTTACCATATTTAAATGATACCACCTTCATGGCAAATATTTTTTTGTAAGGCCTGAATTATTTGGGAATAGTTGCTAAAAGTCTTAAGGTATCCCTATAAAAAATACGATTGTCACACTGTGTAAGGTATGACGGCCGGGCTCGGTTTTCCTTCTAAATAGAGACTTAACCGTGTCTTGCTAAAATGTTATTCTGTCGACGAACCAAAAACTCGACGATTGTCACGCAGAAATTGTCTCTTGCTGATTAATAAAAAAAAAATTAACCAATTATCCCTCAGTCAGAGTTGGACAATCCAAACTTCTAATTAATGGACTACCGGTTGAAAATGTCGTTTTTTTCAAAAATCAATGCTTTATTGAAGAAAAATAGATATAAATTCAATAATCAAAGTATTGCCCATCGCTAGTCACACATTTTTCCCATTTTTCTGGCGATTCATGGATACCCGTTCTGAAAAATTCGGTTTGGCCGCAATCCACGAATCGATCCATTTTTTGACATCATCGAAATGACGGAAGTGCTGGTCGGCCAGGCCATGTTGCATCGATCGGAATAGATAGTAATCGGATGGCGCAAGGTCTGGACTATATGGCGGGTGGGGTAGGACATCCCATTTGAGCGTTTCAAGGAAATTTTGACGACATTTACAACATGTGGCCGAGCATTGTCGTTGCAAAATAACTTTATCGTGTCTTGCGACCGTTTCCGGCCGTTTTTCCTTCAGTGCTCGGCTCAAACGCATCAATTGTCGTCGGTAGACCTCGCCTGTGATTGTTTCATTCGGTTTTAGCAGCTCATAATACACAACACCTTTCTGGTCCCACCAAATGCACAGCATAACCTTTAGGTCATGAATATTCTGAACGGCCGTCGATGTTGAGACATGTCCGGGGTATCCATACGTTTCCCGACGTTTTAGATTATCGTAATGTACCCATTTTCCATCACCAGTGACGATTCGATGCAAAAAATACTTCTTTTTGTGGCGTTCAAGCAGCATTTCGGATATGCAAAATCGGCGTTCGACGTCTCGTGGCTTCAATTTATACGGCACCCAATGTCCTACCTTTCGGATCATTCGCATTGCTTTCAAATGATCGGAAATCGTTTGCTGAGCGACGCCAAGTGATTTTGCAAGTTCTTCTTGCGTTTGTGACGGATCTTGATCGAGCAATTCCTCCAATTCATGGTCTTCAAACTTGTTCACCTGGCCGGGGCGTTCTTTGTCACCATCTTTGAACCGCTTAAACCACCGCTGACACATTCTTACGTCTATAGTATAGCCCGGGTAAGCTACGGTAAGCAATTGATGCGCTAGGGTTGCTTTTTTCTTTAAATGAAAGAAGCATATTAAGACTTCCTGCAAATGTTGTTTTGATGGCACGAATGAAGACATTTAAAGGCTTTACAAAAACTTGTGTGTTTTCACTAATGACCAATAACGTAGACTGAAATAATTAGACAATGACATGAAGTTTCTGATGTGACAGCTGTCATGGTCAAAATTCACTTCAGAGTAATAGATATGAAGTTGTCTGCAATAACGACATTTTCAACCGGTAGTCCTATACATGGTCATCGATATGCAAATGCGCGTCATAAATAAAAACTGTGTTTCCAAGTGTTGTTTATAGCCAAAATCTTCCTTCTTGATTAACGTATAGTGCGTATAATTTTGCGTCAAACTTGAACCATATGCTCTGGTGTCGTTACTAATGTTGATGGTCACGGAAAACTTTTGAACCGACGACAAGTTCGTACTCACCTTATTACGCCGAATATTTAAGTGAAGGCTTAACCAATTTCAAGCTATTCGGAAGATGCCCCTCACACTTGAGAGATAATAGAATTTAAATATCTCGTAGGCTAAGATACTCAAATTTCTTACTCTGATCGACCACAGGAGCGTTTCCATAAAATTAAAACTCTCAGAGGATCGTCAATCATTATTTTCCGGATTTGAGCCCAGACCGAGACATAAAACTCTCAACAAAATTACTTGTCAATATTTTTGTTATTCTTCCGCAAACAAAAACAACAAAAACAGAATGCAACAAATTTCACCTGACCCCAGAAGCATGTCACACAACTCACCGCTGTCGCCTTCGCATTCGCGGTCGTTAAAGATGATTGAACGGTCAATTTTTCAATTACGTGAAAACAAATTTTCACTTAACTTTTTTTTTGTTTTTGTTATATTTCTTTTCGTTTCCCCCTCGTAGAAGATGTTGCGCAACATTTAAAACTGAAAAAGCGACAGCAGCGCCATGTATCATGTAAATCCATCCGCAACATTTGTCACCATCAGCCTCACGATTAACCTGTTCCCCGCGTGTGTCACATAATGTAGATACCATCGAATAAATGTGTGCAATAAATGTCAGGAACACATGCGAAAATCATGATACATATTCCATTAATTAATTATAAATTATGGGGCTGACTGTCGGGCGGATTACGACGATGACAGGCACACAGAGACAGCGCAGCGCGGCGGCTATCAATTTGTATCTGCAACATGCATAAATGCGGGGTACGGTGACAGAAGTGTCGCAGGCTATGTCCTAAGTAGGGCAATATCTTCGTGACTAGATACATCCACATCTTACAGCTACCATAAATGTAGCCAACTGCATTCGGCGTCTTGGCGTGGTACTCGTACAAAAAAAAAACACTTGCGAGCGTTGTGCTGGAACTTTTCCTTTTTACTCCCGGGCGACACAGTCGCGCTACCAGTGAGGAGTTCCACTGGATAACCAAGTCGCGAATCTCTCCCGTGGCACCGCGGGAGACAAACGGCCTACATTGTCCGAAAAAGGAAACAAGTATCTGCAAATAACCAACCCGAGTCATTACATTATTTGTATCTAAAACGTTGTGCTGTTTGTATCTCTTTTTCGTGCTTCGCAAAAAACACCTTAAGTTGGAAAATTTGATGGAAGACCTGCGATAAGCTCAACTCCCATCGGTATCTGTCGGCTATAATCTGCCAATCTACGATTTAGAGAAATGTGCTCAGCCTCTGGGGGACGACTTGGCTTTAAGATTCAGATTTTGTTTCAGATACCAGATCGGGATCGTGTAAGGTAATAATACGAATTGATTCATGGAAAAGTTTCGCTTGTTTGTTTTAGCGATTCGATTCGAGTTTCGTGGTTGGTGCGGCACTCAGTTTGTGTAGGATTTGAATGGAGCGGAAATGTGAGACTGAGGTGGCTGGTGGGTTATTGCCCACGCCTAAGGGGAGGCAGGATTGTCTTTGCACAAAAAAAAAAAAAAGAGTATGTTTCAAATAAATGGCAAATTAAGCGGTAATTCATAATGTTTAGCTGTAATTGGATGGAATTGATGGTTGCAATTGATTTTGAATTAAAAGGAAATCTCATAATGCCAATTGCGTACGAGTGTGTGCCTGTGCGAGGTAGTGAAGAGATTTCAATTTCTTTGCTGGATCGAAGGCGAAATCCGCTTTGGAGTGAGAAATATTTTCAGATACGAGCCAAGATCGAAAGTTGTGATTGTGAGGAGATGTCTGTGGTGCAAAGGAAATCTGAATGGTTGAATCCTTTTATGGACTGATTTGAACTGTGCTCGGGAATGAGTCATCGATTTATGTTTGAATTTGGTGCGATTGGAGCTCGATCGTAACTTGTGTCGGGATTTAATCACCTAAACACTCTTACTCACCAATAATAACTTCCATATTCGCGGTGCTTCAACAAAATCCTCTAAGGTAATTTTAGTCCCAAGGAATTTTATATTTGCTACTTTTTCATTCTTGGAAAGAAATTTATAATTGATCAAATCCAATGGTTGCAAATGCGGTGGAACAATGTTGTAGCTTGCGAGCTGGCAGACAAACCATTCGAAAGCCATCGTAGAGCATTCAGGAATGACTCCATTAATTTATTTTCGAATAAACTTTGCGCAACTCTATAGCTAGATTTATTTCAGGCCTTATACCAGCACTTTCAAGTTTGACGAACTGGATCTGAGTCAGATCTTAAACTTCTTTCCATTCTTCTTCGAGTTTGTTAGACAAAACTTTGCCAGCATTCAGAATTCCTTGGTTTTTGAATGAGAGGTTCAGTGCTCTCGGTGGAGACTGGGACTTGGAGACCCTCCTACCTGCAGTCATTTTGTCCAATTGCTCAATACGGTCGAGTCATTGTAGTCGACAGATTTTTGCATTCTGCAGCTACATTCGGCTCTTTTGATTGAAGAACTGGCAAAATAGGAGTTTAATGGAGTATGGTCCTTCGAGTTAGCAGTTTTGATCCTACAATTTTGGATAAAACGAAGTAAAATCGAGTGGCTAGGATGAGACTTCGTTCGTTCTCCACCAAAGTGTCGTTTGTAAAGTCGATATATTACCGGAGACAGGACTTTTAGAGCATTATTTTTGATCTATTCTTCAACCGCCAGTGGACAGAACTGTGAAAGATCATGACGGCACGTTGAATCTGGGCAATGGGGTTAATATTTTCCGCGAATACCAGCTGGTCTTGAGATAGATATTGCCTTCCATGCTGATACTTGTTCGCCACAAGCCATATTTGCCAGAACAAGGTTTGATGAAACACATGACAGTGCTTATCCTTGGCAGAAGCGGGTGCAAGATTGGTCTCACTCGGAGGTTCCTGCACAGTTTTCCAAGAAGAACTAAGTTGTTCATCAGTGCAATGAATTCTGTGAGTATCGACTTGATAGTTTCCCAAAAAGGGGAATTCTTTGGGTCTTTTCATAACTATTGAAGTTCTATAAAAACTATACAGAAACTTCGGCCTCTAGCTGTGTCGTCTCAGCAATCGAGCACGTCAGTGGGCAAATAATAGTATAAGGATGTTTCTCTTTCACCGGAGTTATCTGTATCGATGGAAGAACACCCGCTTCCATCGGGTTTGCGGATTCAAAGATGTCCAAATTTATAAGACTTGGGCTCCTCCTCCTTCAAATATTAAATAAATTTAGAAACGTAAAAGTCCTACTTGTCATTCTGTAGTTTAGATTGCAAGAGCTTTGAAATCTTTTATCAGTCACTGAATATCAAATTAGAGGGTCTCGTTTAATTCTTTATATTCTAGTGTGGGTATTAGAGAATTGAAAATATTCGTATATTTTTTGTTTCTCAGATCCTCTCCAGTAACTTTTTTTAACCGACTTAGCTTCGTTGTTGTGTTCGTCCTTCGTTATATATTAATTACGAGTTCTCAAAAGATCTCCCGAACAATTTTATAAAATTCAAATCTTTTGATTATTCTGTAGGTTCACAACTACGGCTCCGTAAAAGTATAGTCTCTCAGGCCTTCTATTTAATCGGCATATGGTTCCTTTTATATAATCAGGATGCCATGCCTGTGGACAAACACATTAACATTCCCTGGCCGTCCAATTCTCAAATTTGGCACGTCCCCAATTAGGATTAGGAACTTTACTTTTTTTTTCTTAAAAAAAACATCTTAACCTTCCTGAGCGCATACCGAAAACTGAAACACAAGCAGAATGTTGCGTGCATTTTAAGTGGAAGATGATTTGTGTTCCCTTCATCGTCATGCACCGAACTGGGGGTAGATGGCTTCGGGGAATTTCGTCATCGCCAAAGGAAACATGGAACTGTATTGCCTTAGGTTATTGATATTGATTGTCCCAATCGATTGGATTAAATGGTAAACATTCAAAAAACACACCAAAGGCAATTACATGAACGAACGAATGTATTTATCGTAAATGCAACTTCCGGTGATGGTTACTTTATTCCTGGTAGCCCACACTCTGTTTGGATTTGGATCAATATCGGTCACGCAACCCACTGCCAATCCTTAAATCGATGATCTCATTGGGAGTTGATTGCTTTGCTGCTGTTGCATCAACTTAAGGGCGTAGTTTTATCATTTTTGTGTGGTGTTGGTACTCGTTAAGTGAATTGACACTTTGAGGAAGATTGCTTTTGGGGAAAGGACAGTCATTGGATTGTGCCATTAATTTAAATGGTAAACCTCATCGGCTTATTGATTATTGGTTTAAGATTTTTGTTGTGCATGGATCAATGGTTGTTTATCAGCTGACACCAACCCTGCATACTAGTGGTTCATTAGCTGAAGAGCTAGTGATTCTATAGCAGCTTTTGGAATAGCTTCAATCGGATTTAGGACTTCAGCAAGCATGCCGAGTTATCTTTCACTTTTAATGAAAAATATATTTAAGTGATGTCAGAACTCAGCGAGACAAGTTGAAAAACAATGAAATCCTTTAGAGAGTCCTTGAATAATATCAAGAAAACGGCCAGATTTCGTAAAGTTCCAAGGAACTTACGATTCCAGGGTATTTTATGTGCACAAATAGCACGCTCAAGGCTATTTTAACTATGCTATTAAAGTACTTTAAATTGACTCACAAGCCCTATGCAAATTGAATTAAATACGAGAAGTTCACATTCTCCAATTCGTTTGACAAGCACGGCATGATTGCCTTGATTTTCATAATTTGAACGCCCCATCCAGCAGCTGGTGAAATATGCTGGATGGATTTAAAATATTTCGATACTCTGCTGATTTGACAAAGGAATTTAAAGAATTTTCACTTTCAGGAAGATTTCGAATGGTTTCGGTGCACATCATTATGATAGTTGTTTTTTTTTCAATATTGAATCATTTACCAAAGGTGTAATCAGAACGTTTTTTTTATTTTGTTTCGTCATTGTTTTCGAGCGGTCCAAATGACCCTATTTGGCTGAAGATTCTCCGCTGTAGTACGAGTGACGTCTCACTCATAATTAAGCGTGGACGATTATCGGTACCGCTGATCTATTCAAAACCAAATCTTTACTCATCTAGTTGACGTATTGGGTTGGCAACTAAGTAATTGCGGATTTCACTCATCGATGGCTTTAGTTGAATTTTTAGGTTTGCTGACGTAATCGAAATGTCAAACACATTTTATTATTTGATAGTTGGTACTTCAACTGTCAATCAGTAAAAAACTTTTTTTGATCGGTTGTGTAGTTTTTGTTTGGCATCTGTTGAAACGAACATTTACATACGTCATATTTTGCTTTTTTATTTCCGGAAAGGAAAGAACGCATCGAAAGCTCACAAAAAGTTGAGTGCTGTTTATGGTGACGAAGCTTTAAAAGAACGGCAGCGTCAAAATTGGTTTGCCAAATTTCGTTCTGGTGATTTTTCACTCAAAGGTGAAAAGCGCTCTGATCATCGTGTTGAAGTTGATGACGACCAAATCAAGGCAATTATCGATTAGGAGCGTCACAGTACAACACGTGAGGTTGCAGAGAAGCTTCATGTATCACATACATACATTGAAAATCGCTTAAAACAACTTTGCTATGTACGAAAACTCGATATATGAGTTCCTCATGTACTGCAAGAAAATCATTTAACACAACGAGTGACACATCTGCGATTTGTTAAAGAAACGTAATGAAAATGATCCATTTTTAAAACGATTGATAATTGGTGATAAAAATGGGTTGTTTACAACAATGTCAATCAGTGAACAAGCTTAAATAACATCAAAAGCTTATATTCATCAAAAGAAAGCTATGTTATCCGTTTGGTGGGGTTACAAAGGAATTGTGTACTTTGAACTTTTAGCACCCAACCGAACGATCAATTCAGATGTCTTCGTTGAACAACTAACAAAATTGAACAATGCCACACACATCCTTGGTCTCTCGGCAAAAATTATTGGAGCTTGGTTGGGATGTTTTGGCACATCCACCATATAGTCCTGATCTTGCACCATCTGATTACTTTTTATTTCGATCTTTGCAAAAGCCCTTGAATGGTAAAAATTTCAATAATAATGTTGATGTCAAATCGTACCTGGTTCAGTTTTTTGCTGACGAAAACCTGAAGTTTTATGAACATGAAATTATGATGCTGCCTGGAAGATTGCAAAAGGTAATTGCTCAAAATGGGCAATACATTACAGATTAAAGTTATTTCGTTCCATGAAAAAATGTCTTTTATTTTCTAAAAAAATCCGCAATTACTTAATTAGCCCGGCGAGCAGGTTATTTTCCAAGTTCATTGATCTTCCGTAAAAATGAACCAAGGAGCCAGCGTTAAAAATATTTCTCACCTATTCACTAACATTTCAAGAAGAAAACATCTTATATCGATTTAGCTTCAAAAATTAAAAAAATTCCAAAAGCTTCATCAATCGGAACTGGCTTCCAATTCAAGTGTTCCCTGCAGAACAGGATAAGGCACACAAAAAAAAAAAAAAAACTGCAAAACCACTGCTTGTTTGCAAGCAAGATGAATTCCTTGGTAATGCAATTCGACGAGAACCTGCGGAAATTATGTTGGCATTTGGTGGCATGAGTCTGCCGTCAGGTAAAAATGTCGCAGGATGTGCCCAAACGGGGGTCTCTAAACTCAGGAAGAAAGCGAAAACAAGCGTTCTCGTTCTTGTCTCGCTTCGGGTTTCCTTTCCTTTTCGTTTTCGTTTTCATTTTTTTTTTATATTTGTATCCGTTGTCTTTCGTGCCTTTGCGTTTTTTTGTATCTTAAATATTCTTTCTTCCTTTCGTTTGAGTCTTTTTCTTGCCGGATGATAAAAATGTTAAAAAAGACAAAGGACGTGCAATAATTTATGCTTGAGTGACGCTATACTTTAAGGTTTTGTTTAGGCTACCTGCCTTCAGTTTGCAAAGGCAACAATGTGCAATAGTTTATGCGTTTGAGTTAATTGTGAACCTTGAACCAAATAAGGCGGTGCCATTGTTTCTTTGTTTTGTCAAATGATAATATTGCGCAGATTTTCAGACGAAGCCATTTCAAAGAAATGCGAAATTTTGGTCAAAAACAAAAGGATACGCTGTGAAAAAGATACTTATTTCTATTCAGTTAATTGTACATAAATTCAGCCCTCGCTGCAGGAGATTCAGGTTTGTTATTGGTTTTGAGAATGCAGGGACTAGGGGAAATATTATAAGAAATTGCAATTAAGCATTGTAGAGGTTGCAAAACACGCAATTGTATTGCATCCTGATTCCTGTAAGGTTTGGTGTTGCGCAACGATATTTGTGCCGTATGTTTCCAAATCGATCGCAAGCGTCTTATAATGCGTCATTCTGTCAATGCATTTTCAAGTTCTTCACCAAGTGTGTATACCAATAAAATTTTTTGAATGTCAGCTTTAAATTCTGATCATTGACTGCTGACAGATGAGACAACTTTTGGATTGCTTCGCACAGAGCAAAGTTGTTATTACTTTTACTTGCAAATTGCAAATATTACCAGATCTCTATGAATTTGAAACAGCGTCAGATGTGACATTTTAGGAGTTTTACTCGAGGTTATGCATTTTTGATGTAATAATGCTTAGAATAGACTTCAACTCCAGAAGAATCGTCCATGGTAGTCTTAAGGATTTTGACAGTTTCGTTCCGCGAAATGAGAGTGGAACGGAAATACGGAGTGAAGTGCCACAATGATTGAAATGTCAAGTTTTTTTAAGAACTGCAAAATGTACGCGAATGAGGTTCTATGCTGATCTGTCATCTTAACCATATAGATGTGGGCGCTAGCACACGACCTCCGCTTTAGACCAACGAAAGTTGAAAGGCTTCCCTATTTGCCGGAGATCCCCTTTTTTAGAAAATTTTAAAAAATCACTTTTCTGTGACATCCGAATGCAAAATGGCCAATGTTTGTGGTGGACTTTGTAAGCTATGTACAACACGACACTTAATTCCAATCAAAACAAAATGTTTGGTTGGAAACTCGCTCCTCTTTGAAGGTCTGTAATACGGCTGTGAATTTTGTTGCAACAATTTTGTTGTTTAAGATAAATATTGCAAGCAGTCTGCTAAGATTTCGTAAATCGTTGAAGTGACGAGTAATTCAACAAAAAAAAAAAACAAGACTAAAAAAGATGATCTTGGTTTAAAAAAGATAAAAAAAATTTTCTCAGAACGGGAGAGAGAATTGTTTATAAGGTTTTTTACTTTCCTTAAGAAAACGGATGCCATCTCTGATTTTCTACTGCACCGATGTTACATATGCGTCGCACAGTGGACCAAAACAAAATAAAATTATTTAAAATGTAAATGTTTATTATTATTTTTCCCTAGAATTCTGGGTACTAATGCTTTTGGGATCGCTGATTAGGAAACTAAAGTTAATTTTTTATTTAATAACATGGTGGACAACTTTTTTTTTAACAGTTTTGAAAACAGTCTTTCAAAGGCTGTCATCTACAAAACGAGTTACAATTCCGCAAAAAGAAATTGCGGAATTTTAATGTGTTTCTGTGGCAGGGTTAATTAAGGAGTAAAAATAAGGGAAATTATTTTTTTAACAAGGCGTCATAATTTAAGTAGATTTTTCGAGAAAAAAAAATTAAATATTTCATTTAACATCACGCAAAACTTTCATGTTTTCAGCGACTTTCATGTTTTCAGTTTCGAAAAAGACCTCCCTCGACCAAAACCGTATCAGTTTGAATTACGAAAAAGACCTCACTCGTACCGTATCAGTGTGAACTATAAAAAATAATGTCCTCGTAATACAATGCATACCGCTTCCCCATGGTCTCAAAACACTTGCATTCTATCAATCTTCAGTTCCTACTCTATTTTCTTGCAGCCAAACGTTGTACTCGAAAAACCAATTATGGTACCCTCTCTAGACTGCGTAGCACAATCACTACTACCACCCCTTTCATTCACACTTCATAATCGCTTTCCTATGTCCCATCAACATCATCTGCGATCAATAAATATTTTAACACAATTACGCAATTAACAAATACATTTGTTGCTTAATCGATTGTCCCAAATGCATTTTTCCGAATCCTCAATTACTAACATCTCGGAAGCAATCGCATCTTCTTGGCCATTTCCATGAAGAAGCATGAAGTAAATTCCTCAAAACCAAATACGAACCGCCAAGTCATTGTCATTTTTGAGATATCATTCCATATCGGCAAACATCTCTCAACCAGAAATAGTTCCAGTAGCTGCAGAAGAGATTCCAACCTCCATAAATTTCGTGATCCAAGTCCATGCTTGCAATTTGTTGTTTTGCATCGTTCTCCCGGTCCCGCCAAAGGGCAAAAAAACACGAGTTCGCTATATCCAACACACGCATAAGGAGATACCCAGTTCTCGTGGACACTTAGAGCATGTTGCTTTATGGAGGCACAATACGAGTGAACCCCGTTTACCCACCTTCGTCGTGGTATAAAATATCTCTTTGGCCAACGCAATATGGCCAAATATGGCGCACTGGGACGCAGAGTCTGTGGCCATAATATCGATCCAAGAGGCGATAGAGACTAATGAACTCTAGATATTTAGCTGTAGCGCATGATGTTAAAGGGCGATGTACACATTTTGGAAAGTCCTTGAGAGCCTAAAATGATTCTCGAGTAAATAGTACCTTCCTGCATCTCTGCCTCTTGCCATCATTCCGGGCTAAGCGACTTGAAGGTAAATATCTTTCAGCCACAAATGTCTTCTCAAACAAGAAAGCGCTTTCAGGCCGTTGTGCACATATTTGGACATCTCACGAGATCCGAGAAGTGCCAAGTGGTGTATCCTTGTTTGGCGTTCGCTTGTGATGATCGAAATCATTAGCAACCGGTTGAAGCTGTTTTTTTTTTCCAAACAATCTTAAGGACATAGTGCGGTGTGATAATTTAGTTGTTGCCCTTTGGAATGACATATAGTATAAATAAGTTTCTCTCGTTAATTATCCCATTTGTGCGACAACTTAATCTTGCCGCATTGACGTTTAAAGAACAAAATGGAAGTGAAATTTTATGTCAAAATGTGGCAAGTGTCAGTGGAGAATAATGCTGATATGTTTAATCAGTTTATTGGAATTTCATAGCCAAATTTAATTAAGACTTTCTTCTTCGGAAAAAACATTTCTGTGGATTAATAAACATAATGGCGGCAAAGGGTGGGGGCGGGCGTCTGGCGTCTGTGTGAGCTGTCAAAAATTAGGGAATTTTATTATGGATGCACGATATGGGATAAGGCGGGGGATTAAATTTGATTCCCTTATTCAACACATTTTCGTGTGTGGGTCACGCATGGCGCAGTCTATTCTCTAGACAGACGGTGGCATTTTTATGATGCAAGGACTGTTTGATTTACAAGGCCTCTTATTGGGGGCACTAATCAGCTAACATAAAATTTGTTTATTTTTTTATTATAACACTCGTCATAAAAGGCGGGTTTGAAAATGAAATTAATTGAAATCGAAAGGGTTTGGGTATATTACAAGTCCAGCAGCTATGAGATTTATTAAATTGTTAATGTTATTATGTAAAAAGGCTTTGTTCAAAATGCTTGCAGACAGACGAATCTTTTTACTGTCTGTCTGTCCTTGCACCTTAAACGAAAGACCAACGAGACAGATGAACCAAATACATTTCGATATTCTTTTCATACAATTATTAATACCTGATGTTAGACGCTTAAATTATTTCCCTAAGATAAAGACTGATACTCTACAAAGCACTAATATAACAAGAAAATCTGTCGACTACAAAAACAACGCTCGCTCTTCGAATGCCATCGACCAAGTTTTTGAAACAGAAAAGACTGAAATCAACTGTTCAAAGAACAAGTAATTGCGAATGCTCGAAAGCTTAAAATCTTGGCGATAGAATAATAATCTATTTAAAGAGGGTCACAAGATCCTTCTTTTTCATGTACATAAGAGTATGTATATGTCCGTTTGATTTATCTATGATTCATACATTTTCATTGTAAGCGAAATGCATTTTATTGATTTTCATCAGTAAATACGACACCAGCAATTTTCGTTATCTTCGAAGTATAAGGCAAATATTCCCTTAAGCGGTTACCTCGAATTTCTTTTAAATACAACACTCATGCTTGACTCACAAATGACATCAGATACTTTATTGGTAGCCCTTTGTGCCGCAAAAACATCTGCTACTTATTTGAATGGCTAATTATGCAATTTATCCCTTATTTGCTCTTAATTATAGCACGACAATAGTGTACGCCCAATTTCGGTTTGCAATTTAAAACTAATAACCAATAACTCTCCCATTTAAGATTGTACACAAAATGATTAATTCTTTTCGAAAGCCATTAAAATTCAATGCGCAATCTGACACTCGTTTCTTACATATTCAGTCCAAAGTCATTCAAACTTGTGAACTACAAAGAATAACAATTACTTGATTACAATGAAAATGTATTCCACAGGTGTTCTTCTTAAAGTGTTTTACATACCGCGAAAAATTCTTGGAAAACAACAACAACCACTCATCGAAACTTAAATAAAAACCCGCTCTTGATTATAAGTAGTTTTCTTTTTAAACAATTGCATAGGTACCCTATCTTCGTACTTTACCGTGACGTTTAAATTGCATTTGACACTTTCGCGTGCATCTGCCGTTGAACGTTGGTTTTAAGAACAGAAACGATTGGCCTGCAATCTTTCGTATTCAATACAAAAATATCCTTTTTCAACTTCAGAGCAGATGTTGGAAGATCGTTAAAGATATCATTTCTCTTGGCGGGTCCTTAGGGACACAAAAACGATCGGGAATATTTATTTGAAAAGAATAGAAAATGAAAGGTTATGCACACACGGGATCTTCAAACTGTCCTGACCTTTCGTATTTTACGAGCCTTTCGAAATTCGAACGTCGATTGGAGAGACAAAAAAAAAAGAACTCAATTTCCGCTCGCACGCCAAGCACGAGGATACAAAGGATTGACACCATTAAGCATTATATGCATGAATTGACATCCGTTAGTTTCCGGCAGGATACTTGTCAAATTCGTTTGGTTTTCCCTATTCTTGTTTTTTTTTTTTTTTGTTGAATGCAAATCCTTTGTGGCAAAACTTTAATTGAATATTTTCTCTTCGCTGTTAGGAGAAGGGTACTTGCCATGTAATCAGGACACTGGAACATTGTGTAACGATAACAAAAAAATAATGTCAACAGCTTTGATTTCAATTTGCAAAGGGATGGTTTCCTTGTGGTAGTTAACTTCTTGCATCAGTAGTTATTCGTTTTTGATTAAAACATCGTTCGTTAGGGAAAATGTGTGTTGACGACGTTGCGCCACATGTTGTTATCCTGCGAGGGTGATTAGGTGACTAACTGTTGGCAAATATGCGACGTTTTGTTGACGTGCCTTGACTTGTAATGAGGGATACTTCACATCTGTTGCAAAGCTGACACATTCACACCCTCTATATGTTTTGCTAATTTAAATCATTGTATTTTGCGCAAATACTTACTTAAAAGAAAAGGGTGACGTGATTTTTGAACAACGGTTTGGATTAAGGGGGGTTGGCTTAAATTAAAATCGTTTGTTCTTTGAACTTAATTTCAACAATCAAAATGCAGATTGGATGGAACATTAAGAAAAATCATAATTTTGAAGAGGGTAACATGATCCTCGCGGAAATGTGTATTTGTTAAGGTTCCTGAAATGTGGAGCTTTGGTTACTATGTCGCGGAACCCAGCATAGTCTGACTTCGTTGAGAATGCAACAGGATTAAGATGGAAACCCAAACTGTGCACTTTCGTCATATATTAAATTTTTGCCTCCGTAAAGGTAAGAGTTCAAGTCCAGTCAGTGAAAAATATCGTCAAGATTAAAGTGACTTCCTTTCAACTAAAGAGTGAACGATGGTGCAAAAAACTCTTGACCCGACACCTCAAAGGACATCGAATACAAACGTTATGCAGATAAAACATCTCTAGACCGAACTAATACTGAACTAGTACCCTACGGTCTATCCAACGTCTGACTTGAGCAGTTGGTTCCTCCATTTGAAGATGTGATCAAATCAATCGCTCTATCATTAAAATGCATTCAATCGGCAGTCATTGTCCAAAATAGACCTCATTTATTTGTACATTTTTACGAGGCTTGGATAAAAATTAAATTTGTCAGTTGAATACAACAAGGAATAGATTAAACCTAGAGATTTAATCACAACAAATGGAACACGAAAGCAAAAAAGAATAAAAATTGTTCAAGACGAACGAACAAAGACTGTACGTTTACTTCCTTTGCTTTAAAACCCTTCAGTGTATCCAGAAGATTCATCAGACACATACTCAACCCAGTCCTTAAAAAGTCTTCACTCCCCAATCGAACTACCATTCGCAGATCCCATGAAGTACACAACTATTTTCCGATTTCCAACTCATTATTCGAATCCAACAGTTATCTATCCATCCCTCCCAGTAGACTGAAATCGATGACGGCAAAGACTTGGAAATGTGAAAACTCTGAACCCTCCCCAACAAAGAACCTATTACAAATAAAATGGGAAATTTGTTTCCATGAACAAAAAAAAAACCCACACTCAAAATAAATAACAAAAAAAAACCTCAAACTATAAAAATAAACAAGTACGATTGCTCTCGTACATGTGTATGAATGTATAGGTGCAGCCCTTCCTTGACACTGACAATGTGAGTCAAAACACCTAGAGGCGGGTAAGTGACTTCTGGTTGTAAGTTTACTGCAATATTCAGCGACCTCTGGCACAGACTAGGAATGAAACCGTCCCACCCTTAAAAGAAAAGTTTCTAGATAAAGTGGAGTAGCAGCATTCACAGACATACAGTACGAGAGAGAGAGCTCTTAAAAACGCCTGCGCTTCAAGCAGGATTTCCCCTTGAATGTATTAACTTACGTAAAAACCGATGATAGTGGTCAGGCGAAATCGAACTCGAACTCACATTAGAGATACTTTGCTGCACCTTAGCAGACGGTTGTTGCTCGCACTGCACTTTTTGCACTTTTATACTTTTTTACTGCCGATTTTCTAAATTAAACTAAGTGTAGTTCCTAATACATATAATGTGTACACAATAAAGAAAAGGACCCATCAGGATAACAAAAAAGTAAAAAACCTAAGATAAACCCTCAACTGCATTATCAGTGGAAAAGTGCTAAAGAAAATCAGTGAAAAATCGATAAAACTTCCCCAATGGTTGAGTAAGTATCATTGGGGGATTGAAAAAGTAAACCCATCCCTCAGGTTTCTTCACCCCCATCATGAATATGAATGAGTTATCCTGCACACATTTTGCTCGTAGTAAATTGATTTACCCTTACGTATAATTTATATTTTTTTTTTTTTGTATTTTCTTCCAGGTGATCACACCCCAGAGACATGGCGACGTTTACGTGTACAATAACACCCCGTCAACAGCCTCTTCACACACCTCGAGCAGTAGTTGTAGCAGCAGCACCTATCAGAACCCATCTTTGATGTCCTGGAATTCATTCGAGACATACGACGTACCAAAGCCAGCAACTCCTGTTAATTACGATTGTCCAAAGAATTGGTGTCGAACGCCAACGAAATATTTCGACCAAATGTCAGCGTCTACAACGCCAACGGGCGCAAAGTCCTGCTCACAGCATCATACGTCCGTGCCGGAAGAATGCTATGATGTGCCGAAACCAATAAATCTGTTGCATCAACAGAATATGACACCGAGCAGCTCGAATTCGTCGCTTTTGACATCGGACAGCTTGAGCTTGTCATTCTCTTCTTCGAATCGCTCATCACTGGCTAATATGCCGGACTATGATATTCCACGAAAGAATCCGATTGCAGTGCGGAATGGCCAACATGGGAATCATTATTTGCAACAGCAGCAACAACAATTGATACAACAGCAGCATCAGGATACTTACGATTATCCACAGCCTGCTGGTACAAATGGTGTCTGCACCACGCCTCTGCCGGAAAAACATGCATCATCTACTATGGCGTCTCCTATTCCAGCTATTACCAAAGAACTGCCACTGGAACTATCATCGGCGCTTGAGACTTTAGCGAAATTGCAGAACGAAGCAACCACAGCGATATCGAGGTGAGTACTCCAAATGTATGACCCATTTCGTAGGCTTTATAGTGACATACCCGGTGTTGAGAGGTTTTGAATGAAGTGAATTGTTAAGTGAAATTTTAAAAAATACCTCATGGGTTTCGTCAATTACCACGTTGCAGTAGTGCTGCAGCCTTTCTGTAAACCTAGCTTTCATTTGCTTTAATTGAATGCAAAAAACTCGGCTCAAAAATATGTTTAGTAAAATTGAATATGAGTTGTAAACTTTTTTGGATATGTTTCCCTCGAACTCCCAAGCCAAATTTCACATAGAGATCCCGGGTTCGAATTCGATAAGGATAATCTGACATCTCTCGCGAATGATTGACAACTGTCAAGATATAAGTATATCCTGTGGCCATTAGGACACGACAATAAACTGTAAGAACAACCTCGGCCATTTGTGCGAAAAATACAGCGCGAACACATCCAAAACAGGCTGTCGTGGAAAGCATAAATTGTCCAGCAAGAGTGTCCCGATTCCGTTCAATTCTTACACTTTCACTGCCCCGTTCCTTATTACTTCTGGAACCGGGGAATTAAGGGTTTTGGCATTATTCTATCAGAGAGTGGAATTATCAGCTAAGACAGAAGCTTGGCCAGTGGAGAAATTCGTCATTTCTTGAGATCACTTCTTTTTAGAGTTCTTCGTAACAATCGTAACAATGTAAAAAGATGCTAGGCCCTAAAAGTCTATATTCGATGAATTCCTAGCGTTTAAGCAACACCCAATCTCTCAGTCTGACAATTTATAAATGTCGTCAATTCCTCCCAACACGTGCCTGCAAACAAATTTCGTGGATGGATTTGGCTGACATTTTGACAGAAGTCGTTTGACAATTGTCAGTCTAATTGGAACATACGGTTTGATTGTCTTGAGGAAACACTCGATATCGATACTCGTGCTAGCACTGGAATCAATGCTGATTTTTACTGTGGTCGATTAATCATGTCACAATTAAATGCCTCGGCAGGGATGACTCAATCAGGCCAAATCCTATCCATTTAAATTTATTTCTTTTTAAGCTTTTCCTTCTTAACTTTAAAATTTTATTGCTCCAGGATGGACTATGATCGTTTTTAATAATCGAAAATAAGAATCAAACAACTTTTGATTTTCGCTTAAATATTTATAAGCTAACTAAATTAATGTTCCTTTTTTTCTGTTTATTTTCCAGACTATTATCCTTCGTATCGCCCAGTTGGAGGACTCGGGAAAAACTGGAACCAGTGATAATGGAAATAAAACTAGCTGCAGTACGTCTACGCACAGCACTGCACGACCTCACAGAATTCAGTGAGGGAACATTAGGAAACGCTGCCCGCTCTGAAGATCGCAATTTAGCCCTTAAACTACGACCTCTAGTCAAAGCTCTACGAGATGCTGATAAACTTATTCACGAAACGTCACAGGCACTAGATGCTTCCGGCGGCTGGACAACTGACAAGCTTCAGCGAAGTACCGAAAAGAGCACAAACTATCTCCCTGACAGTTTAGATCAATTAATCGCTTGTGCTCAAACCTCTATCGAAGACGTCAGACAGACGGCATCATTCATTCAAGGCAATGCACCGCTGTTGTTCAAACGCAGCCTTGATGTCGTTGACACGCCAACTCACGAGAACAGCAACAGTGAATGGATTAGTGACAACGATTATGTAGATCTAGAATCAAAGGATGCAGCCAACAAGAAAAACTCTGCCCTTCGCGAAACGATTCCTAGAAATGTACAAAAAACCTTCGACAATATGGTAAGAACTGCAGAGGCGGCTGCGACAGTCGATCGAAGCGAGCTCAACGCTAATGACAAACTGCTAGTCCAGTATTATGCCAAGCAAATCAACACACATATGGGATATCTTAACGAAGCTATAGACGCCTTCCTCGACACCGTGAGAACGAATCAACCGCCAAAGATTTTCCTTGCGAATGGCAAAGTTGTCGTGCTCAGCGCGCACAACCTAATGACAATCGGTGATGTACTTCATCGGAATATTACGATGGTGGAATTAAAAGAGAAGATTTTGAGATACACTGATGCCTTGTCGGATGCGCTGAAGACATGTGTTACCAAATCGAAGAAGGCCGCCCAGCATTTCCCCAGTGTGACAGCTGTCCAGGAAATGGTGAATTCAGTAGTGGACATATCGGACTTGGCAAGGGATCTTAAAATGTCAATGTTGAAAGCATTACACTCAGCTAAGGCAACTGAGGCTGTAAGTGCACAGTAGAAATGAACTAGAATAGCAACTGGAGGATACATGGAATGACAAATTAGTTCTTCCTCCCCTACAAAGCATTCATAAGAGTCTTCCAAATAAAATTATATACATATATGTATCTAGCTACTTACAGGGAAGAAGCGGTTTGATTATAACCTCGCTTTTTTCTCCAATAAGGACTCATCAAAGTGAAGTTTCTTCAAATGTTAAGTGCTCAAAATTAAATTATAGAACATATGTTAAGTGACAAAAAAATGGGAAAAAGCTGCTGAACAGACGTTGAGCTTTCAAATAAATATGTAGACTGTTTTTAAACAGTCTTTGTCATACAATTATTTCTATACAAACAAAGGACTGGATGCACTTCCGAAAATGCAACGCAATTAAAACTGCGAAATTCCTTAAGTAAACAAAAAGTGGGAAGAACATAAATATTTTTTCCTAGATATATAACAAACTAAGTTCTGCAGAATGTTAATAATAATTTATTTTATATTTGCATATGTGATATGTTAAGAGGACTCTGACAGCCGTCATAATGAAGGATGTCCCAATGGCGGTATTTCCCAATTCTGTGCTGATTTTTGACATCTGACAAGCATGGAGAAAAGATTGATTGATTAAATTGCGATTTCAGTTTATCAAATGAGGTCCTTAAAACTCCAACTGACTTTTAAGCTACTATTGCACTGTAACAGAATAATGACCCGGGAATGATTGCAGAGTTTGTTTGTTTCTTCGTTCGAAATTTAAGAATCAAACGGAAGCAAGCGGAGGTCCTTTTTTTTATAAAGAATTGACTTCGCTTTTGACAGAAGAAATCTGTATACGACAAGTGTCGTTACAATGGTACAGCTGCATGCAGTGCTGTCAGCGTCACACAATTCGAAATCTGTGCATATCTTAACAAATGTGTAACAATGAAACCTGCTCGTTTCTTAAGAAATTATAAATCTTTTATTTTATAACCGCCTTTGGGACATCCCTGTGAGAGATGATTTTGTAAATTTCTGATTTCTTCTTCTGTAAATATACACTGAGAAAAATTGAAATGTAAATTTTTTTTTTTGGTTTTCAAAACGAATTTTGTAGCTATTCATTTTCGTTATTAATCGATCAGTTTTTCATTATGATTTTATTTTGTATTAATATTTTATAAGAATGTTGCTTGGCAATATTTCTCCTATTACTATTTGTAAATAATTTTATGTGTTTAGTATGTTAAATGTAGTGGTAAACATAGTCATATTTATTAGGAGTATCTATTTGTAATCGTTTTACCTAAAATGCAGTAAAAAAATATATAATATATTATAATATGATGTGCAAAATAAAATAAGCTATTAATATCAGGAAAAGAAAAATGCATTCATAAATAGTAACTACAACTTTTGAATAAGATTTAAAAATGGCAACGAGACTATTAAGAAATGCCAACAATTATGTTGCAAACAATTATAAAATATATACAATGAAAATAAATTATGTATCAAGTCAAAGAAATTGTTTATTATTTTAAATAATTACGTTTATGAAAATCGACAAAAATTGAGATTTATTTTGTTGCATGATTTTGGTCCTTCGAGCTAGGAAGGGTTACCAATACTAAAACAGCATCGATTGTCTTAGGGTGAGTCTTCGTCTGATTCAAGCTAAGGTTTCTTTGTGGAGTTGATATTAGATCCAAGACAAATAAACTCTTTTAGCACCTCAATGCTGTCGATTTTAGCGTTTTGTTCCAGTAAGCTTCGGTATTTAGGTCGATGTGTTGAAAATCAATATCGGCTTGAAATCGTGTACAAAAAATTGGTATGGACTTTTTGTTGTGCCGGAAAATACACTGGTATTGGCCAATTTGTGTGTTGCAGAAAGGCTTCAGAAGTTCACAGGGTAGGATCTTCTCATTAGTTGATGCAGGACAAAGAATGGCATAATTTATTGGGACTGATAAAATGAATTTCGACCTCCCAAAAGAAGACAGATGATGAGGCACCTGCTCCATTTCATAAAACCTCCACGATACTTCAAAAGTTTAGCTGGTAAACTATCATAATCCGAAGCTTTTATATTTTTAAACTTTTCAACGGCTACACAAATTTCTTCTGCAGTGAGTGAGAGATGTACTTCATCGGCAGGCGTTACAATTTCTTCATATCCTATCACTGGCTCTTTGTCATTATCGTTAAGCACACCATTGGTAGTTCTACTATTTGGGAATAGGTAGGTTGCACTCTGGATCCTAGTAGTATTTAGCACAAACTTATCATCGTACCTATTATTAGCAGCCTGTGATTCAGAATTATCTCTTGTAGTTTCGTGGCGGCTATACTTTTTAAACATCCTGTACAAAGATTTCTGTACCGATTTCCCGTTTACGTCCTATAAGGTACACAACTAAGTTCTCAGGATGGCTCCAGCAGAAACTGCTGGTTTATTTTGAAGTAACCAAAACGTCCTGAACCGATTTCAAAACAAGGAACTTCGGTTCCTTATGATTTGAAGCCAAGGGACGTTGAGTGTCGCTCCTTCGCCTATGAACAACTGCTCCAGCGGCAACAAAAAGAATGTTTTTTTAATCGCATCGTGACGGGTGATGAAAACTCGATTCATTACAGCAACCCAAGGAAAATAAAGTGAAAGAGACTTCCCGATCATGCTTCTACGTCATCGGCTCAGCCGAATGCTCACGCTGCGAAGGTTATGCTGCGTAGATGATGGGACCAGGTCGGAGTCATTTATTTTTATGCGATTGAACCGAGCACTGCGAGAAAAACGACCACGAGACGAGCCGTACAGCAAATTTTGGTAGTAGATGTATAACCAAAGTTGGAATACGTGTATGTGTAGATTTGTCCGATGATATATAAAATCGGGTTTTTACGATTTTTGTATCGGAGGTATAACCATTTCAAATTATGTATAAACGATAGAGAATTTAGCACTGATTTATAATTTGTATGTCCCAGACGTTTTATTTTTAGCTTTCCGGCCGCCAGACGCCTCTGAAATATGCACAAAAACAATTTTTTTTTTTTTCTTTGTGATAAAACCAAAGCTCTTCTCTTTTCATTTATAACCATGATTTAATCACAAGATACTCTGAACCTCTTCCCGATCATGAATATATAAGCCTTAGACGTCCTTAAAATATCGTTTAACGCAATTTTCGACCGAAACCCCTCTACGATTTTTTTTAATATAATTACATATAAATTATAAATTATTGCAGGACGCTCAAATAGGAAGTCCTACCACACTCAACACATTCTCCAGACATTGTGCTATCCTTTTATGACTTGTATGTATGACTCATATGAAGACATCAAAAAAGCTGGCGATAGTTAATACTATGAATAATTGATAAAAAAAAATGTTTTTTCTTATATTCCCGACAAGCTCCATTCAAGAGTTATCTTTAATAGTCTTCAGCATGTTGGGTTGGGGCATGTGCACAAACGAAACTCATATAGTAAAATTGTTCGCATTCCCGCCATGTGGACGGGTTGATTGGTAACTAAGGGCTAAACGTGAATGCAGTATGTTTGTTTGAGTTCCAAGAGACAAGGAAAGTGACTGACTTTCACTTTACTCTGTTTGAAATCGTTCATGACATTGGAAAAGTTAAGTCCTTCAACGCACACGAAAGTGGCTCAAACAACCTGCAATAAAATCCTGAAGTAATCTGTGAGCGTAAAAACAAAAAACAAAACCAACAATTTTGCGTTCGAAAAATGCTTTCTTTATACAAAAAAAAAGAAGAAAATCATAAAATTAAATTCCTTAAAGCTACACATTAACATAAGCCGCATCTAACACCACCGCAAATTCTCAGCAACAATGTCCGTCGTGCATGCTGTGATCATGAACAGCCGCCGATTTGTACACAATCTTATTGCCACCGTCCAACTCCTTGTCCGGATGCAGCTCCCTAGCAATCTCACTCAAGTCCCTGCGCATCGAATACGCATCTTCTCCATCGGCATAGTACTTTGGTTCGATTTCCAGAATCTTAAATTTCAGCGAGTTTGTGTACAAGTTGAGCGCAGCTCGATTGCTCTTGCGTACGTGCAGCGACACGTACTGGGCATCGAAACACTCGACCATAGCCTGAGACGCTTGATTCATAAGCTTTTGAGCGAGGCCTAGTCGGCGGTAAGACCGCTTCACCGCCAACGACGTGATATGTCCATGTTTGCTCTCCTCACCTGGCTCGGGCTCTTCCATTTTAGCCAGCACGTAGCCAACAATGTTTCCCTTGTTGTCCTCGGCAACATAGCTCAACTGGGGCCACGTCAGGCCATGATAGAAATAGTACTTCATTTGATAGTTCTCGGGCAGGCACAAAAGATTGCAGTGCTGCATGTTCATCAGGTCTTCCGGCTTGGCACAACGGATATTCATGGCTGTAAGATGGCTTATGTGTTCGTATCTAATCTTTGCGGATCTTTCTCGCTTTAGATGTCTTCTCTGCGGGTTTATTCTGTGCGTTGATTACTTTCTCTTCGTTCGCCTGACCAAGAAGCTCACGAACCAGACGGAATTTCGATAGAAAAGCCTTCCAAATGAGGAACCAACCTAAAATCAAAGAAAAAAATGTCAAAAACTCGAAAAGTTTCTAGTCTTAAAAAAAGATCACTCGAATTAGAGCAGAATTTTTACCCAAAAGTATAATTATTGCAACAATGCTAATCGATGCCAGCACAGTCAGTATGAGTACCAGTGTACTTTGCACAGTCATTTGGATTGGATAAATTAAAACAAAACGTGGAATTGAACTAAATTTTATTTAACAAGGAAACAAACTACGGCGTGTTTTTGTAAAGCATTTAATTTGAAAATTAAAAGAAATTTGACTTGAATTTTGCAAACATTTCGGGATCGCAGCACAAAACACACGTCAGTCAAGAGTATCTGCTGTCTACTGTGATAACTGCTGGTGTCATAATCGAAGTCGAAAAAGTGACAGCAGCAAGACTCGACATGTGAGACGGCAAGAGAGGGATAGATAACTTCGGAAAGGTTATCGATTGCAAGGCGAATGCTATCGGTGCTCTTAAGAAAAGGTTTGCTACACAATAAAAGGGAAAAATTTAATAAATTAAGGAGTTCCCGACGTCCGTCGGGTAGCAAATTTAGTAGATTCAAAGGTTAAAATGCTGTGAAAAGACTTATGCCATTAATGTCTTGAGATTTATGAACTTAATTCAACTTTATGCCTCTTCGCAGGTGGCCGGGTTTAAGTAAGAAAAACATTGATTTCGAGCGCAGAAATTAGTCATAGGATTATAGTTCAATTCAGCTGATATCCTGGATAATGATTTACCTTAAATGTCCTGAGCTTGGGTTATTTTTGGGCGATTTAAGGCTATTTTCAGCGAGAAACTGGACGACGGCAATAATTCGCACACGGTCTAAAAAGTTTTTGACAGTTCTCTTTTTACAGACATTCTTTCTGCAAAAGGATAAAATAGTTTCGAATTTTGACACACGCGAGTTGGTGGAGTTGTTACAGAGATTCTACGCAAATGCAGGGATGGGTCTGAGGAAATTGGGAGAGTTTTTTTTTCAAAACCTGATATCTGTCTTAAATGAGATTTTCGCATATTTTCGCTCATGTTTTAGCTCATAATATCTTATGTACGGTTCGAAGAGCGCGATTCTGGGTGCTGAGAAAAAACCGAGGACAGGATTCTTCGATCTTTTGTGATCAGCATAATTAACCTAATCTCGATCTCCCAAAGTCATTGATCTCCAACGACTTTGGAGTAAGAACTGGACTATCCAATTTTTCAGACAATGATCTGCTTGATCTGTGGAGGGGGAAAACTAGAAAATCGGAAAAGGAATAATTCGAATTGAATCCTTGAGGACAAAAATCATAACCGGAACTGTATCTTTGATAAAAGAAAGTTTCTGTTTTCTAGGAAAACTCCGAGGAGCCAATTCTTGGAGAAGAAAGTCCTCACTGTGGAGGAATACCTCAATCCACAATCTACGATTGCAACTCACGGTAGAGGACAACTTCAGACAATAGTAGTGCTGTATACTTCGTTGTAAATGTTGTATTAATATTATTTACCTCAGAAGGAAGAACATATCGCCACGCCGTAGGGGGAGGGCTTGATCTGCACGACGGGAAAACTAGGTCTCGATCATCGGAATGAGGAGATCTCGATCCGATAACTCGATCTCGGATACAGCGGAACCCTGTTCTCTTCAGAAGAAATCACTGAAAATACGTTATAAAATAACGCTGTTCGTGGTAGAAGAGCTTTCAGAAGCAGGCATCAACCCATGGTAGAAAAAAGGTCTTTTAATGTTTGAAAAGAACTCCCCAAATTTAATGGCGGATGCCTGTTGCACGCTAGCGATGGTACTAAGCGCTCACTTATACACTTGCTTTGTTTTTCTTTCTTTTGTTTCAAAGTCAGCGCATTGCCGCAAAAAGCGGGTATTTTGAGGACCTCAAATCAAATTCACTTTTCCAGCTTAAAATTAGACTCAAGCCGAAATAATAAAAACCAAGCACGTTTGTTGCCTAGTATATTCTAATTCTAAACAGCATTTCATTTGTTTAATTCTAAGTCCTAGCTTAAAAGTAGAGACCATATTGTTCGCGTGTACATGCTTCATGTATTCGCCAAACTTGACTCCTTAAGATATATAATTATGCCTCATTCATCTTCGTCGTCTTGGAGATGTGAAAGCGTCAACTGTTTTGAGTTTTCTGCTTTAGAAGGAGAACTTTTCTTCTTTTTGTCTTTTGCAACCTTCTGTCCAATCACATACTCTGGCATAACAAGTTTAGACCCTTTCAGCTTTGGTCTGTCTACTTCATGGTCCTCCACCTCTTCAGCAACTCGAAGGCTTCTTTTTAGCTTGACAAGTTTATTAAATGTGATTTTTCCATCGCAAGAGTCATCAATTTCGTCAGCTCCCTTGAGAGCTTCTGTCTCCTTGAGGAAGGCAAATGCAGCGGCGGTATTGGTGTGATCGGATATATCTACATCAGCCAATGAATACTTCATCCACTTATGTGGGTTTATCTAATATAAAAAAAGAAAATTAAGATGTATACTAGTTTAAGCTTGTTTCTAGTTTAGTTACTTGATAATCTGGAGCTACTCGCGGTTTCAAGCATTTTGCTATGGGTAGTTCTGGCTTTTTGAAAATACTTTCCTTTCCACGTAATTTGGTGAGGGTACGGTCTGAAGAGATTTCCTCGCTTGGTGCCGAACGTTTGAGCAAATTTATAGTGTGTGAATCTGGCCCGCTTTGGTCAAGTATGGTTCCCTTTAAGTCTTTTTCAGCAACATCAAGGCAGGCGAACAGCGCCTTTCTTTTGGATTCGAATTCTTGCATTTTTCTTTTGGAAATGTAGACTAACCAAGGATTCAAGGAGATTTTTTATTCTTAGACTGAAATATATTAATTATAAACATATATTTTTTGACATTCGTACAAATGTCAAACTGTTGGATCAAGAAGACACAGGGGTGTAAGCGAGTAAAAAACGAAGTATGCCAATAATCGTTATAACAGTTTTAGTGAAGAGAGAGTCTGTATTTCATTTAGACAAGTTAGTTCGCAGCAAAATCAAAAATATCATTTATTTGCTCCGTTCCAGCGCCGATCCGCTACGCGAAAAATGTACTGAGATGACAGTTCTTCGCAATGGCCCCATTCCAGCACAACTCTTCTAAACTGGTAAACTGCTCGTCTATTGGGAAATTTGTCATGCACGCATTTGGAGCGATAGAAAAAATTACGTCACGTTGACCAGCAAATCAAATGGTGTGTGACATATTTAAGAAAGATTCTTAGCAATGATTTAAAATATCCCTTCAATTTTCCCGTAACGACTCAATACTCTTCGGAACCTATCGCTACACGAAGAACTGTCATTTCATTGATTTTTCGTATGACATTGTTTGCCAAAATGACATTATAATTTCAGCGTCTATGTAAATAATTTCAATTTTCTTCCGACAGAAAGAAGATTGAATATGGAATACGAAGAAGGCATTATAGTTAGCTGCAGTCCTAACTATGAGCAAATTGAACCAGTAAAAGTTTTTCGTCGCTTTTTTACTAAGGGGAATATTATTTGTTTTCATGCTTGATAACATATAATATTCTATAAAACCCTTTTTAAAGAGTTGATAGACCTATTCCACATTTTCCCTGGACCGCCTTGATTAGAATACTCTATCACCTCAGCAAAAACAATGTGGTAACTGTTGCATAGATTTCAAGATGACGAAAGAGATGCTGGTCGCCCGTCAATCGAGCCCAAAACATTTTTCGGAGTGCCGCTGAGTTGCCAATACTCAAATAGGATATAATGGAAAAATTACATTATTGCTCACTATTGGTCCAACTCAAAGTGATAAAGATAAGCAAAATTTTTTTCAACTCAGGAGAAAAACAAATGCGTTATCGGGCATCAGCTTCGAGAAAGTATGAGTTACTGCTTCTTTTACGGGGTACTATGCGATGAAGTCTACTGTCTGCTCGGCGATAATTCCACACTTTCGCTGCGAATGAACCGCTGCGGCAAAGAGAAGATCAGTTCAAATGTGTGTATTAAGGTTTATTTCCAAATGTCCTTTATTATAACTTTTTGCTTTGCTTATTTATCGAATTAAGATAAAAATTGTTATGATTACTCAGACTCAGAAATAAAAACTGATTTTGTTCTCTATTTATGTCCACAAACATAATATTCTATATTCAAGACTATTTTTACAATTCTTACATCTGTTTAAATCACAGCGTACAGTCCGAGACGACATGGCCGGACCTTTAGCAAAAAAGTTTAATCTTATGTGCCCAGTCGAAGGATATAGAAGCTGATCTTTTTCCGACTCAGATTCTCCACGCCACTCTACTTCCTCTCCAGCGATAACGAACTTAACAATAAATAAACAAATAATCAAATTGTATCTGCTCTTTTATATTTATTTAGCCGTGTCAATTTTAAACTAAATCATTAACAACTAACTTCATCTTGAGAAGTTGGAAACAAGCTAGTTTTTTTACCATGCTAAATTTTGAGGGCATTCGAATTTTCGCAGTTCGGCTTATGAAGTAAGACATGTCTCTTTTTTAATTAAGGATGACAGTTAATTCGTACTTGTCATGAACTTGGTACCACTTAGCTTTGTCTTAATGACATAACATATTTGACCAAATAATGCTTTCGAAAAAATAATCTTATCAGTCATATATTAAGCGGCAGTGCCGAAGAAATTCGATCGATCTTCTTCACGTAGGCAGTAAAATTTCCAACCAAAGCTATATACTTACCTTAGAATGTTCACACTTAGAGCTCTGTCTGCAAAATGTCAGGGCAACTTATCATAAAGTGTGCTACGTCTTTAGATGTGTCGAAAATAGCTCTTATCCAAATGACTAATTGGCTATACAAAAATTAACTGTCAATATTAACGTTCCTTGAGAATACTTACTCAAAATAATATTCAGAATAAGAACTAATGTTTCTTCCACCATAATGTCTTAGTTTATAAATGAAAATTTTAAGTTTCTGCACGATCTTCTTACCAATCCTTGATTTCAAAATTAACCAGAGTGGTTATCTTGAATTTATTTTACGATTTTTGCTCGATGGACTGAGGCACTGTCGGAATACAGGACGATATTACTTCCAACAAGATTTTGTTTAGTCGGAACGAAAATTGTTCCTCTGTGTCAGCTCTTCAGTTAATTGTTTTTCTGTCCATAAAAAAGAATAAATATAAAAAGCGCATTATTTGCATAACCTGTCCAATTTCCGGTATACTAAAATAAAATATGCTTCGTTCCTTATGCAATTGTTTTTGCCCAGATTGGCGAAGGGTTTGAAAAATATCGGAAACAAAAAACTACCTGTTCGTAATCAAGTGAGACGGGCTGTACATTTTATTTTTGTTTGTGTGCTACTAATAATTAAGGATATGTTATCCAAGAATTACGTGCAAATGCCATTAAATACAAATTAAGACATACCGAAAACCAGAGCAAATAAAAAGGTTATTGTTTAAATTATTGTTTATGTCATAAATAAGGAATGTTTTACAACACGTTTTAAGATGATTATATCTATTTTGACAAACATTTTAATTGATTTCCTTTTCTCCTAAAAATGAATCAGATTAATCTGAGTTGGCTAATAAATAAGTATATCTCAATCACACCCAAATCCGCTTTGAAGATAAAATATTACCCTTTATTTCTGGGTACATACTTTTTTTTCTTCAAAATTTCATCTTTTTACAGATAAAAAAAAGTCTTTTTGTGTCGAATTGATAGGTGTTGTAAATATGACTATTTTTTGGTTGATTTATTTATTTTCAATTAAACGACGATCAAATCAACAATCAACACTTCAATATCTCTTTGGTTGAATTGAAGTTGACATGCCTTTCTTTTGAACGTAGACAATTATTTGGTAGCATGTTTTCCTAAGCACAGTCCAATTTCTTCTAAAGATTTTAATCGTAGTTCCACACAGTCCCCCAAGTATTCGTCTTACGATTCTTACTCCACAATCTGCAATGTCAAATCACAGCTTCACGGTGGCCAAGCAACATCAACAAAACGATTGATTCCATAATTATATAAACAGCAAAAAAAAACCAGTGTTAAGCGGCTCGTGTGGCACGGAGGTCCATCTTGCTGAACCCTAGTTTATCGAAGTCCAATACCCCAGTGCCAGTGGGATGATCCGAGATTTTTATGCAAAATTCTCCTCAGCCTGGTTCGACTAATAACAGTTAGGTAGATAGGTAAAAGTGGTGGTTCAGTGAGAACCTGATTAGCGCCATGTGCCATTTTAACGCCACGGCTCTGTTACCTTATTTATGAGGTGTATTTGAAATATCTCTAAATCCAGCCTGAAGTGTTGAAGAAGGACATAAGTTGCTTAATGTCCTTAGCAGAAATCTCATCAATTGAATCGAAGATGGGTTTACGAAGCGAACGCTGTCAAGCTCTAGAAAGGGCCGGAGAGGCGCAAAAGAAGTGTGTTAGGGTTTCCTTCTCAGCTGTGTTTTTGCAGCTGCGACAGTGTGAATTGTGTGGGATGACTAGCCTAATGGCATGATCTCCAATCGGCCAGTGTCCTGTGCAGACCGCCACTAGTCTAGCAATATCGTGACGGGTTCGCCGAAGGAGATCTTTTGTATTTGATTGTTTGTATTCAGGCCATATTTTTCTTGATGCTGCACAGTGCGTCAGCCTGGCCCATCTTAGGTCTGCTGCATCAAGGAAGTATGAGGATATAATAGCCTTAACCGCATGTAGTGAGACGAAAACCTCCCCTACAGGCGAGCGCTGAAGAACAAGTTGCCTAGCAAGTTCATCGGCCCTCTCATTACCTGGGATGTCACTGTGACCGGGAACCCATATAAGGGAAATGAGCTGACCTTCTAACGACGCTATTTCAGGTCGGCATTCCTGCACTAATTTTGAATGTGAAGTGCAGGAGGCAATAGCTTCGATAGCTGCTTGGCTATAAATGCATATGGCAACCTTCTGACTTTGCATGATATTTGGATGTATTTTGATATGACGAAATGCTTCCCGGATTGCAAAAAGATTCGCTTGGAAAACGCTGGAATAGTCAGGCAGTCTATAGGCTTAACTAATGTTCAGAGATTCTGAGAACACACCCGCACCGACTCCGACGGCCATCTTAGAGCCTTCAGTGTAGATTGTCCAGTTTAACTATACCATTCCGCTCTTTTTGGGATTAGAATGTCAAAGTTATTTGATGGATAAATTCTACGGACCGTATAGTACGTTGGTGATGATACTAAATTTCTTGGTATAAGATCAAGTGTAGTGCTATGACCATATGGTTTTGAAGTCTACCAACCAGACTCTCTGAGCCTGATGGCGCTGTGTGTTGTAGTGTTTTTAATGTGCAGGTCCAAAGAAAGGAGATTTTTGTTTTGTCAAAGGTTCTACTGCAGGCGTAAAAAACTATGCACGCGTTTCTGACCAACGTCTAGCTTCCAGCTGAGTTAAGGGTCTAAAGTAACGCCTAGGTACTTAGCGCTGGTAGACTGAGAAAGCGGTTGATGGTTCAGACGGAGGAGTGGGAAGGTGGGTGTCTTGGTTTAAGTAGTGAAGAGCGCCAGTTCCGTTTTGCTTGAGTTGATACAAAGACCGCATTTTGAAGCCTAGGTGCAAACTTTACCCAGTCGCTTTATCCTGCTAAGACTAAGATCACCACATCATCCGCGTAGCCAACTACTTTTACCCCATTTCTGTCTAGTTTTGTTAGTATGTTGTTCATGACAATAAGCCAGAGAAGAGGAGAGATAGCATTGCCCTGTGGTGTGCCCCTGCCAGCAAATTTGATTACATTCCTATTACCTAGCGTTGCTTGAATGCACCGAGTTCTGAAGAAATTTTTCGATACCTCGTTCGGTTAAGGATTCAAGTATCGCTTCCGTATGAACGTTATTGAAGGCTCCTTCTATGTCCAGGAAGGTAGCTAGTATGTACTCCTTATATTTTAGAGATAATGACAGTTAGTTACTGAGATATGCGGCTCGTTTAAGTTCTTGGGCTACCTTCGGTAAAGGCTATAATATTTTCCGTAAGCCCCAGAGGACAAACGTGTGAATATTTTTAATTATCAATCATTTCAGTTAGCAAGACATTTCTTCACAGAATCGCAATTCTCTCAATTCGCAGTATTTTGTTCACCAGTTCGACTGCTGTCAGTGTCATTATCTTCGCCAAGCATTATTTTGACGACCTGAATCTGGATGTCCATCATGACAAACCGATAGAATTACCACTACAGCACGACCACCCAGTTCAAAAGACTAATATATTACGCTGGTCATTCACTCCAAAGATCGAGCCGTAAAATAATAACAACAAAAAGATTTAACTCTGTGAATACCCCAAATATAAATCCGGGCTGGGCTTGTTCGTTTATTGTTGCAATTATTGATAAGTTGACAAATGATATTGTAAACAAATTTAATCTTGACAGTAACGTCCACTTACTTTTAGAAGGGTTTATTTTGCAGCGAATCGATCAATCATCGATTATCAGGATCTGACCCTGAGCTAAAGCTACTTTCCATCCTTCACGGTGGCGGCAATTTCACTGCTTCAAGTTGGTTAAAGCAAGCTACCTGTCATCTGTGGTTGCGCGATCTTTTCAATGTCTTTTCTGTTGTCTTAATAATCATCCAACATTCGGTTCTTGATTAAAGAGCTGGCGGAGTATTTTGCGGGACACGCCTTGTGTCCTTCGCATAAGGAGTTTTGGACAATCCGAAGTGGAATTAATTGTCTAATTTTTATTATTTATATAGACATAGATCAGTAAGGCCATCGTTGGCTTGTTCTAGGGCAGATTCCATCTGTTCTCACTTGATATTTAAATGTGTCCTTGAAGTAAAAACAAAATTGATAAAAACAACAATCACTATAAAACAGAGATTTTATTCAATTTATTACCAAAGAAACAAAAAAGCTTTTTGCTTTGTGTTCCTTTATAGGGGATGTGTATCCATAGTACACTTTTGCTAATATATGGCAACATAGATTTAACATATTCTTATAAAGAAACAAAAAATCTTAATAAAAACATTAAATTTACCTAAAATTACAACAATTTAGAGTCTACATTGAGAATCAGTACTCTACTTGAATATTTAAACTAAATGTACTTCGATATTTATCCTAGATAGATTATATAACAAATTCATAAAAAATAACATTAATTCCATAACGATTAATTTTAGTTTGTTTTTTTTACACTGCCTCTGCTGCTATTTTTCCCAATTGACTAGTTTTCCACATTCATTTTTTTTCTATAAAACATTCGTTCGTTTTGTTCCGTGTAAGTTTTTTTTATATGTGTGTACGTATAAAGTATACAAATTGTATGTGTGTGCAAAGAATTATTAAAATAAAATTTCAAAAGCACGTGACTCCAAAGAAAAAAAAAATAAACTTAATTCGAAGCACTTTAAGAAGCCCGCGCACTCAGTCGAATATGCATGCGAATACCGCTAAGCAATTGATTCCGAAATTCTCCCAGCAGCCGTCACTTCCGTTTTCGGACTTCTCGGCGCGTCGCATCTTTTTTGGATAATTCTTCGGATTGCTACGATCACTGAGGTGGATGGGCATTTTAGCGAACTCTGGTCGAGGTGTTCGGAATATTTCCAGCATGTGGCTCTGTTCGGCGGTAAGATGTTTCATTTTTTTGCCATCGATGGCGTCGGCTACTAGGGAGATCTCCGCTGGATCTAGGAGCTCGACACGATCGCACGCCTTGCGGTAGTCTTTCTGCGACATGGTGAGATAACGCGGGGCATAGCATAGTGGGCCGAGAACTCTTCGGCGGTTTTCGGCGTTGGGATCGAGTTTTTTTCTCAGGCACTCCTCGACAGACCAGTCGGCAAGGCATTCGAATAGGGCCAACTCCGAATGGAGTTGTAAGGCGTCCCGTTTAGCAATCATCTCGAGCTCTTCGAAGCGAAGCGCTTTCATTTGTTCCTTTGTCAACACCAGTTCAGCGTGCATGTCGATAAGCTGCAACGAGTTATTCAGCAAGGCGATCATATGATCTTCGGCCGTGAACGGGTAGTGGATGGATATCGCTGCTTTGGACTTTTTTGTAGAGGCTTTTCCCGGCTCCTGACTGGTTACTGATTGGTTTTGATGAACTGTGGATGGAGTCGCACTGTTGTAGTACCACAGCGACCGGAATACGTCCAACACAATGGCACTGCTAAGTTGCAAGTCCAGTTCTCTGATGCAATGAATGACTAGGTCCGGGCAGTTGAATCGATTGGCAAGTTGGAGGATCTCCAGGATATGCAGGTGATTACGATATTTGACGAATTTGGTTTCTAGGAATCGAATTAGCAGCTCGAAGTCCTTCTTGTCGACATTCGATATCTGAAAGTGGTTGTCATTTTTGCGGCCACTATTTGGACCGGCGTGAATAATCTTTGCCAATTCCACACTGTTTTCGAGGACAGCTTTGCGTTCACAGCGGATCATATAGCGATCTTCTCCGTTTACCACAATAAATTCAATATACTGGCTATAACTTTGCGGAACAATTGCTGATGCCGAGGTTGCTATTGTTATTGGTATGTGAGGCTCAGCGGGTGGTGCTGATGGAGGCATTATTATACGACCAGTGGCAGCTGGATGCTGACCGTCTGGTCCAAGTCCAAATGGAAGAACCATTGTTTGGTTGGTTTCTGGATTGGTTCGATTGGATTTCTTGTATCGCTTACAGGTGACGTCGAGTCATCGATGCTAATATTGCGATGATGGAAGAAGACCTGCGAACGAGAGAACAAAAATTAAACTTACTGTTAATGCGATTGGAGAAGCTTGTAATAAGAAATGCTTGGTCATCTGCTTAGTTGAAAATGTGCCCAGTAAGTGAAAAGAAGTCGCACGATAAAGCATGTGATTGTGCAAAATTGGCCATTTCAATATGTTTGGAAATGAAATAAAAGTCCCCAGACAAGAAGTTACTAATATTTTATTGCAGAGAATTCAATTGAAATGATACTCTATGGGTATGAATCAGCTTCTATTGAAGGTCTGTCGTGCGAATAGTATTGTTGTTGTAAAGTTTATTGAACACAATCGAAATATTGCCAATAACATTATTATGACAACAAACTCGTGAAGATAAAGCATAAAGATTGCATTATCAAATGTTGGTAGTGTGGGCTCGGGGTTACTTAATTAAACTTTAGTTATTCAATTTTCATATCATACCCGAGATTATAAGGGATCTAGGCGCCATAAGGTGGACTCTGAAAGTTACCAGAAATTATCTCTTAACAGCACTGTTATGCCAAATTGTGGAGAATTCCCAAAGCTGCGGGGAACCTCAATTCCTTTTGGAATTTCAGGGGGATTTTAACATTTTAGCATTTGGTTTTTTATCTAAGGACGATACATTAACAGTTTAATGATTAAAATATCAAAATCGATTACAATAAACGAAATCGATATTTTTCTTAAAATAGCACATCTTAATTTTAAACAATAATTCGGGAAATCCCATTTCCTTCGTACAATGGAAAAAATGAGAATCTTATCACGCTATAGTATGTACGTGCATACGACTGATTACATGTTTGGAAGTTTTATTTTCCCGTAATAAATAATACGTTTATTTTGGGAAAAGGTTAAAAAGAAAACACCAGATCCTTGGATAATTTAATTACTGAATTCGTTTCAATTTTAAATATAATTTTATTTTAAGCCTAAGCGCAAAGAAAAACCCGAGGAGGGAATCTTGGTACCGGAAACTTCAACATCTGCTGCATAAGCAGATGCTAGATCCAATCCCAATCCGGTTTCAATTTCAACAAACTTGGCTACCAGTGACAGAGAGTCGAATCCACAAAAACCTAATAGGTAAGACACTTGCGCTTCAAAAAATTCAACGATTTGTGGCTCAAAGAACCGACCTTCGAAAGTTGGTTACATTGGTGTTAATCTTAAAGGAAAAAAACAATACAGAATTTGTTTATAAAATTAAATGTTGGTTTTATTCAAAGTGTAGCAATAGTTTTTAGAAATGGATAAGAACTCCTAATCACTGATCGACCAGGCTCATTTTATAGCTCCAACAACCTCTTCCGTTTCATCATATTGCCTTCCTCCTTCGTAGACTTTTATTGAAAACCAACCCCATATGTCTTCAATGATGGTTCAGGTCGGGTGAATATGGCGGCCATGCAAATAGGTTGACATTTTTGTTCTGAATCCAAGCTTTTGTTGTCCTCGCGGTATGTATCGGTGCATGGTCTTGTTGTTAAGTCCATCGCTGTCCAACAAATAACTCCGAAAGCTGCGAAAAAGATCTTTCCAGTATCCGTTTGTAAGTGACTGCCATCATTTTGGAGCGCCTTTGCTGTGCCGCCTTTGCAGATGTATTCCTTCTTACATATAGTATAATCATGGAAATAACAGCTTTATCGATCAGGTTCGTCCAAATTATTATTATTTTTTTTTCATCAGAAAAGACTCCACCAGGATGTGACTTGCTGCAAAATCAAGCCACTGGATTTTACGTGCCGCCTTCAATGATGGTTTCCTCTTCATTTATTCATGGCGGATATGGCTTGTTTTCTGTTTGAACAGTCGATCTCCTAGCTTTAACTCCAGTATTTTACTTAAAAAGAGTCTTGAATTTGAAGCAAATCTAAGTATCGGCCTTCTTTGCCGACATATTTTTGCTTTGCCGACTCTTCCTTTGCTGTTTTTTCCATACAGCTCTGGGTCCTTAATAAAGCTGTATACAATAGTGGCGCCTTTTCCAATCTCGCTGGCTATGAAACGGATGAATTTTCATTGTTAATGTCCTTCCTTTACCCATAGTTGTAGATTGCATGAAGTTATTTCTTGAACTGAGCTCTCTAATACTGGAAGTATCCATTTATGTGATTTAAAACATAGCAACCTGTCGATTAGCGACTGTTCGTTATCAAGTGAGACAAAACAAATAGGTAAATTTTATGACCACTGGATGACTAGTGTCGATCTCACGCAATGTTGGCTTTTGTTCGGCATGAACTTGATAAAAATGATAGTGCTGAAAACTACTGTGTTAAGGTGTTTAGACCGAAAAGCAATGCGGGACATGGACAGTTTCCAAATTTAAAATTTTTCATTTGAATGAAAATTCATTGAACTGAAAAACAAAAAAAAAACTGAAAACAGAAATCGCCTACATCCTGATACCGTAGTATCTTTAATGGCAACCATAGAAGGAATTATAAAAGGGGATAGTTTCAAATTCGATCCATCGAAGATGTTAAGAGCAAAGATATGGCAGAAAATAATGAAAATGTTTTCACGGATATCCTCGTGAGCTTACAAAATTAAACTCCTTCAGACCTCCTTCACCTCACATTTGTTAAAATTCACAGTTGAAATTTTCAACAAAATTTTTTAACAGAAAATCAAAGACGTCATTTACAGGAATAGGACAGAGAATTACGATTTTACCTACGATACTGTTCTGCACCCCAGTAGGACAGAGCATTAAGACTTGCGACAGAAAATGGCCTTCGAATAGAATCAAAAAATGTTGTGAGGTATTAAGGATTTTACTTAGAAAAATGTCTGTATTATAATGATCAATTAAAAATAGCAAGAGCAGCATTTGAGTCGCTGAAGAAACCTTTTTATTAATTAATATAATATTTGAGATCAGATTTGAGGGTGATTTGCTACCAAGCTTTTGTGAGTCCAATTTTCAGATAAGCCCATTTTAAATGGAGAATTATAGAATTTTTGAGAGGAAATGCCTTCGAGCATGTAGGGGAATATAAAGAAGCGCTCATTCCGACTTTCGGCATTACGTCTCTAACAAAAGACTATTGGATGCTTCCGGCGTATCTAGAGTTGACAATGTCATCCTAGACCTTGCGAGGAATTATTTTGCGCGGTTGGCTTATGTAATTGAGAATGAATTTATGTTTTAGAAATTCATTGATTAGTTGACATATACCACCTGAAGCATTTGTTTATCTGTATGCATATGGCTATCTTTCAGACTCGAGCTGCCAGAAGAGCAACAGATAAACGAATCCTCCATGCAAGCACACTCAAGGGATGAAACCAATATTTGGAAATATTGCGTGATAGAGGTAAACATAATGGTCAAAGGTGAAATTTAAATAAATACTGATGACTAGATTGGGCAGAAGCTAAAACTGAGGCTAAGTTAGGTTAAGTCGTTTTTTGTTTATCTTAGTTTGTAATTGTAAAGGTTTGACAGGAAAAATGTTTTTTTTCGGAATCAGAGACTATCAATGGCCTAGAATTAAGTGGAAGTGAATAGACAGAAAAATATGCAATCTGCAAAGACGAAGGAATCCCAACATCAAAGAAGTATGAAGAAACCAAGTTTTTACATAAATCTGGCGTAAGCCACTGTTAGACTTTTTTGTTTGGTATCTGTGTCATTTGACTCTCTTAGTCATCAAGAATCCACACATAAATTCGCATTTCTTTTAAAGTGGCTTAAATCATACAATCGAGTGTACCTTATGTACAGATAGTTCGCAAGGCAGGTGACAATATGGAAGGCACTATCTTCAACAAGTCTGTTCAGCTGCTGGGATATGCAGACGATTCCGACATCATCGGTGTTTCCCGGCGTACCTTCATAGAAGCTATTACGGCAATCGGGGAACAGGCGAAAGGAGTTGGCCTTGATGTTAACGAGTATATGTTATCAACAAGCAAAGAAACATCAGTCCACCGCATAGTCCAACGTCACTGTTGCTGTCACAGCTTAGTGTTGATTTGGCGAGGACTCAAATTAGGAAACCGATGCTAATTTGGTTTGGCGAAACACAATTCCATCTCGGAAGACGAAATTTATGCTCGATAAAAATTTTATCGTACCAGTTCAACTGTATGAAGGCACGAACCAAGTGTTCACCGATGTTAGAGCGCTAGATTAAGATAATTGGGAGTAGCGTGCCCGGGATCGGCAAGAGTGGAAGGCTGCCGTTTCTCAGGCAAAGACTCACCACGGTTATGGAGCCCATAAGTAAGGTATTAAGCCGCTCTTTCAGGTTCTGATCCAATACCAGTCAACTTGGATTAAGAAGAGTCATAGTACGTTCGTAGCATCGTCCTCCTGCGTAGAGTAGAGGATGGATAGCAGTTTTGCCGATACTTGAATGGTAGGATCCTAGTGACCTAATTATTTCCCACTAGTAGACATGGCATGTATTAGTTCTTTTTTTTATGCATGGGCCCATTATTGTCGAGTTGATTTGAAATGTGCTCAGCACATGGCCAACAATGTCCCTTGTCCAAGGCGGCCCTGTGCAGCCTGTAGAGAATGGCTTCAGTGTTCACATTGATGAAGGCGCCTTCATCACAAAGTTAGGCTTATTTTTTTTACTAGGAAATCGATTTTATTTATTTAAAAAAAAAAAACCATGATAAATAGGATTTACTGCATTGGAGATTATACATTTTGCACTTGGCAGGATGTGTGTGTTAACGAAGACGTTTGGCTATCGATTAACTTCAAATTAGATATCAGTATCATTATCTTTTCATAATGAAATATACGAGTAAGAACTGGTATAAACAAACAATGCCTTCTCACCGACGAATTGATAGAAGTGTTTTCAAAAACATTTATAAACATTCTAGATAAGCTAAAGCAAATCGGACTTCAAGTATATGATTGGCCGACTGATAGAAAGCATATGAAGCCGGATTGAAACGAACCTGGCTGCGTCTTCGGAATGGTAGAGCAATTTTGTTCCCCCAACGTATCATTATCAGAATCATGCCTTGCGAATAATTGAAAACTATGCCTAACATCTTCAAGGCAAATCGTACGGTACCCGGGTTATCTATCCATGTTACATCAACAGCCACAAAATGACGCATCAATTTCACTGAGTTGCGCTTAAGCAAGCGTTCCACTTCTTCCTTTTGAAAACGCATCATGCAAATCGCCGATGTATGGCATGCCTGCCATCTCAACTTCTTCGCCTGCTTTTACTCGGTAGTATGATAAAAGAAGATCATGGATTTTGATCACGTTTTCCGCAGTTGTCACCTGTTTTGGGCAGCTTGACAGCCACGACGAGATTCGTTTTGACTGACATCATTGAAGGCGCAATGGCGACATTGCCGGCAATCAATCGCTCTTTGATTTCGATCTCCCATCAATCAATCAATCGAATAGTTTAACAATATTGGTCTCCAAGGACATAATCGCTCCAAAAGGGTGCCAAAAACAACACTTGTGGAGGAATTTGGCCTAGATTTTCGCAGAAGCTGGCCCCTGCCGTTGGGGCTAGTTTTTTAATGCTTCCAGAAGCAGTGGAAGCTCCGCTTTGAGGTAACAAGGAGCCAAAGTTGAAGTGGCACCAAGGCCTGAGATTTTCGCTTAAAAATATAAAAGCACAAAGTAGTAAAATCGAGAAAAGTCCTAAATGATCAGGGCCTGAAGCCACAGAAGCGTCGCGATTACGGAACTCTAAAAATGAATGTCTTGTTTTTCGGTGCCAGATGGCCAGAAGCCATTAGAATAACAGCTTTAAGCACCACTGAACAAATGACTACACACTTCAAAGATGAAGAAGAACTGGTGGAGAATCACAGTGCACCTGAGTACATCCCCTGCAACCTTCAACTTCAACGCTTCAACTATGTTGTATTGTTAGGATTTAAAATAAAATAGTTCTTAATTTTTTGGCAATTAAACACACGACATCTTGGTAAATAAACAAGATGCTTCTTGTACCCGACGGAATTTTAGGTGGAAACTCACACAAATTTACACTCTGCAAGCGAAAAATTCAATTTCCAAAATCAATTTAAATTATTTCTTCACTTTAAGAACTTTACTTTCAAACTGAAGTGAGTTAAAATTCAGAACAAAAATGAAAAGTTATAATGAAAATAAAAATCATCCAGCAACAGATGTTAAAAAGCACTCACTTTTTTAATAAAAATGCAAGCAGTTGCATTCCAGACAATAATGCTTTTAATTTTATCTCCGCACAACAGACTTCTATTCACCGACACTTAATCGTGAGACATTTGTGTTTACTTTACGTTAAAATAAAACGAATTCTGTATCAACAAGGTCACTTGTTGGCAAGCTCACCGAAGAGTAAAAAAAAAAACCGACGACTTACATCCCATAAAAGCCAATTAGCAATGTAATACACTTCCCTTCCAAATGTTTACTTATTTACTTCCGATATTCCGTCTGACACTGACACTGACAGAACAGGAATATATGTTTTTTTTTTTTTTACTCTCCAAACAAAGAACCAATTCTTGTCGCAAATAATGTCATCCGTTCTATGGTCGCCATTCGTAATTTCGCGCAATTCCATTAACAACATCATAATTTAATTATCACCAAACATTATCAGCCTTAATTGCCCGGATTACGAATTCATAAAACATAAAACGAAGCTAATAGATTTTCTGCACTTACGAATTGTTCCTTCATGCGATCGCTGCGGACATTTCCTTCAATTAACACCTAGCCCAGGGCGATAAAACCGACCGACGCGCATGTGACAGTAATTGTGCGACCGTTGGAAAGTTTGATTTCCTATTCCTCGCGCACTATTTTGACACTTTCTTATCTTTTGCGAAAATTATACTAAAGCCTTAACCACAACTAGAAAATTAATCATTAAGGTTCTTATGAATGACAGCTGCCTTGACACTTAGTTCGTACTATACTCATCTAATGAATCACTGTCAACACTGTTATTTTCAAAAGGCACACAATTTTCAACCGACATTTTTACGAATTGTTCAAATTTCAAACAGAAGAGAGAATAAAAAACGACGCTGCTGTCGATTCGATATCTTCTGATCGACTAAAACTTGGCGTGCACAAAAATATACAAAATTAAACCAACAAAAATATATGAAATCCAAGAAAAAGCAAAAAAAGCACACCACACATTTTCGCGACACAAATAAATTGATTGTTCTCCAATGTTTTCGCCCAAGACACTGATAAACAGGCCCTAATATGATCGGCATTACACGTCCACTATGCGAGCAATGAAATATTATATTGCCCACCAGACAGAAGAGCAAACTTCTATGTGAATTGGAAGAACCTTCGCGTTTTGTACTCGTATGTACGGAACCAAAGAACCCTCAATCCAGGCAAGGGCTCGTTTCATATTTTACGCATGTACTTGTCATTTAAAGCCCGCCAAAATGATATTCTGGATGAGAGGCTCTGCGGGATGGTGACCAATCCCACCATGGCGGTGGCTCTAAAAAACCAATTAGGATCGGAATTAAGTGCTCTACCAGCACTGGTAAAACAGACATTCGTCGTTGATGTCGCTTCGGTGTTTAAGGTTAAGTTCACGCTGGAACAGAGCTGCAAATTGATTCAATCATCAGAAAAAAAAAACTGCAGCTACAATGTATAGTGTGGGTGGGATTCACAACAATTGAAGTAAATATTGACTAGATACATTTAGTTTTTGTAGGGTTTTCAAATTTGCATATGATCCACTGATTTCGGTTCTCAGCTGACAATGAGTGTTGTAAAATTGAATTATCACTCGTATTTTCTTCCCCCGAACCGTAGATATGTCGGTAAACATCTAGCATGAAAGATAAGCTAATGCGGATCGTTGTGGGTCATATGTACACAGAGGGTATGTGTTTGTATGTTTTAATAAATGATAATGATAATGCCATCATTATGGTAAATTAATTAATTGGTTCTAGATTGCTGTTTTTCTTTTTTTTTAATTTTATTTGGTGCTAAGCAAAGTCCCATCCAGGCAAAAGATACGGTTCGTAATACACTTGCAGTCGATTTGTTTGGAATGGCATTTCGTGTTTTTTTAGAGCCTGCAGAGCTCAGTTGAAGGTTCTTTTTTATCTGGAAATATTCTTAGGAAAAACAAAAAATTAAGATGCTGGCGTTGAGATTCAAACTGCCCGGATAAATGCGTTAACTTCGATTATGCTCTTGCATTTGTTTTTTGTGTTTTGCTTAGATTAGATTAAATTTAATTGAGTTAAATTGTTTGTTGCTTTCTGTGCACTGTGTACTGTACGAGTATATGGTCGATCGGAAGTTTAAAGGGATGAAGCAAATATTGTTTTTGTAACATGGTCTTGGTAACATAAGTCAAAGAACCGTGGAATAGAAATGGCTTCAAAAAACAAAGTCTTTAATCGGTGAGGTTTATCAAATTCTTCTTTATCAGGATCCTTTACATTCATTTTTATTCTATTTTTATTTGTTTAGCTCACAATAAAATGGGAAACATTTGTTAGGCTTAACGACTTTAATTTAGACTAATGACATTCATTTCTATGCATATAGGGTATGCCATGTGCGAGTTTCTTTTCGAGTCATGTTTTTTTGACACTGACAGCTCTTCTGTCACCGAAAAATTAATAGAAACTCAGAATTTTACTCTTTCTGTACAAAATCGATCAATCGGAATAATAGATCGGTTCGAGAGCCCAATCAATCTACTACGACATCTTGTTAGACTACATCTGACATTTCGTTGTTTTTTTTTTTTGGCAAAAGAGAACCCTCACCAGAGAGTACGAAACTATGCGTTTTAGTATCACAAATTAGTTTGGACAGATTTTCGAAAACTGTCAAATCGCTGTCGAAAAATAAACCACTGAAATTCGTCCGCGCACACTTTTTTTTTGATTTGTGGTTTGACGTTTCTGTTATGCAAAGCCTTCGTTTGTTTTTCAGGAATTTTACTTCCCTTTGAACTTTTCTTTACTTTACACAAAGTGGATGCTGTGTTGGCGAAACAGTACGAACCTAAAAAAGAAATTTTGGTTGACATAAGGCGACAACTTAAGCTGACGTATGGAAGGTTACGAAAAAAGTTTGATGATCCATAATCAAACGCTTTCAAATCGCTTCTCTGTTTGGGCTTAGCAGCAGTTCGGAAAGCCAATGCCACCTTAATATGTCACTGCGTTGAGTGGGCGACATTATTGATATATTTTTCTTCCAAAAAGGCAATGGAAGAAGTATTACAGTCAAGGAGTCAACTAGTATCGCTGCCTGCAAATATGTGTACCTAAGACACACTTGCCGACTTAGTTGAAACATTGGGGGACTCTGTTCCTTCATATTCTACAGTTGCATGCCGGAAGAACATCCATGGTAGATAAGCTTCGTGAAGGACTGCCAGCCAAGTCCATATGAAGGAGTAAATGTGATCAAAGACCAACAGACCTTCCGTTGATGTCACAGGGATCTCTTTTCTTACATAACGAACTTCACTTAAACATGGTTTCGTTGTGTACCCAGATTGTCAACCGCCGAACAAAAGAAGAAACGAGTTGACATTTCAGAAGCAAAGCTGAAGAACTACAAAGCTGACCCGGACAGATTTTGGTACGATATTAAAGCATGCATGAGACCTGGATTCATCACTTTGATTCTGAACAAAACAGTCTTAAGCCACTTCAAAGAAATTCAAAGTCGTTAGTTCTGCGCAAAATCGATGGCGTCCGTATTTTCTTTCTCCAAATCAACGCACCAGCAAGCAAAGCCGAAGTTGCACAGATGGTATTCCCAGTCCATTACAGAAGTCAAATTAATTTCATTCGTCAATTCACACTTCCACTTAAACAAACTCGAAGCGACCTCATTCAACACATTAACTAATAAAGCACAAGATCCCCAGTGAACTTTTTGCCAACAGGAAGCCAAGTGTCTGGCACCTGTGAAATAAACATAGAGCATAGCAATAAATGGTCACTCCATCACACACTGAAGAAAACTTGGGACTGAATTCCAAAGAAAATGAATAAAACTCTATAGAAGTGCCGAATGTCTTGACGTGAAAAATGTCTAAAAAAATAAACAAAACAATTAAGCACTCTTGGGCTACTGATTGAATTTTCCCTTTTTAATCGCACCGAGCAAAACGGACAACGCCCGCCGCGAACTCAATAAATTTATTTTAATGGGCTTGAAACTGTGGCGCAAGCATTCGCGCACTTACCGCTCCGAATAGTCCACCTTCGTGTATCCCGCCATGCAAACGTGCCTTCCAAGACTAAGAATAGCCATCGATTCTCTAGACTCCCTTGGGAAGGTATGTAAATATCATCACCATGCAAAAGGCCACAATATTAGAATGTAGCAAGTGGCTTTGCGGACGCCATACGCCATACGCTGGGCGCATACGATACGCGGAATCAATGATATGCCATGCCATTTCACGAACTCAGGAATGCACTGGGCTTCACTTGGTTCAAGATTCTTGCGAAATACATACCCGAAGTATCCGTATTCATCTCGCTTGTTGGCACACAATTAAAAAAGAACATCTGAATGGAGAAGCTTTGTGGGCCGAGTGAGGGATGCTAGCATGGATGTGGGTTTGTTTATGTTCCGAGATTTTAATGCCTTTGCATTTCTGTATGGAGAACATTAATTAGGTGAATTGGCCAACTCCAGAAATAATAAATTTATATATTTTCTTTATTCGAAATCTAGGGTGCATTTGAATTCATGGTTTCATGCCAGCATTTCTTGAAGGTGCTATGAAATATTGACGTTGAACTTTAGTGGGCGTGAAAAAAAAATGCACCTTTATGGAAAGAGGGAATAAATGTGCACAAGCACATCACTGCCGCCATTACTGAAATTTATCTCTCGAAGTTCCTTTGTAACGATTGGAATTTAGCCAATTTGATTGTTTATTGAAAATATCCCAAGACATCAGTCTTTTCGTCTGTTTTTTGTTTTTTTGTTGAGTAGAAGAATTGGATGAATGATTTTTCGAATACGTGCACGAAGAAAATGTGAAAAAGTATAAAATAAAAACTGAAACAAAAAAATATAAAGTAAAAAAATCTTTTTTTTTTCTTATCTTAAATGGTTCGCTGCTTTCAATCCTTCACGGACTCGGGCACAAGCTTCCGATTCGACAACACGGTTAGCTGGTGCCTTATTGTTGACTCGCTTGATCTGGTTGCGTCAATGTCGACGGTTTCAAGCCTTTCGTTCGAGGATAAACCTTTTCCTATATCCGCCCCTCTCTCGAACAGGACCTTTAATCCGAAGGCTATTTTTTTTTTTTCTTTCGAAATCTCCGATTATTTTTAATCTGCTGTATTACTTATCACAGTTAAACATTCGACTCCATACAAAAGACCTGGCAAGATGAGTTTGATTTTTATCCTTCGAGTTATGAGTTTCGATCCTGATTGTTTGAAAAAACCTGATAGTCTCGATTACCTAGAATTATAACTTCTCGGATCTCCAACAATATATCTTTTGTGGAGGTGATTTTTGTTCCGAATTGTTGGAATCCGTACAAAAACCTGGGATTTTTTAAGCGGCTTTAAAAAGGGATTGCGTCTTTTTTTGTTGCAAGTCATATAATCGGCTATTTTAATTGAGACTGATATTTCAATCGGCCGGCATGTTTTCATCCTCCCAAACGTGACAGTTTAACTTGTGCATACCTCCGCCACATTTAAAAAGTTCAGCTGTGCTACTTATTACCGTAATGCAAGGACCAACGTTTTCTTTACCTGTTTTAGAATTAAAGTACAATTTTGATGTCATACGTCGGACAGCCTCCGGAAGAGTGCGTAGAGTTCCTCTAAGATAGGCTACAGTTTCTTTGGTGAAGGTATGTGCTCGTATGAAACTGACATTGAAGACTTTTACCTCGATCACAACCATGGAACATATCCAGTTTTACGTTCGGGAATTTATTTTTTGATCAAGCTTTACAATCCATTCTGTAGACTTGACACCAGGTGCCTCGAGTGTCCTTGAAGGCATAATTTACGTCACTTTTCTTTTAAATTTTTTTTTCTGAATATCTCGTTTTGAAAATGTTGAATGAAATTGCACCAAACGGAAGTATTAAAATGGTTCCGATAGATGTGCAGCAACCACAACTTTCGGAATTTTTAATTCCTCTAACATAAGTTGATATCTTATTGTAGTTTAAAGCCTTCCTTGAATTAAAATATGCCTTCTAAACAGTAAAAATTACATCAATCCACAAAATAGCTGACTAGCAAAAACTGTGAATGAGATTTGGTAAGAATTTATTGTAAATGTAATGACTTGGGACACTATATACTCGTACGTTCATTATTTGTGGGCACGATATCAATGTTGCCATCAAGAAACATTACTCATGACAATAAAAATCTCAGTGAAGGTAAATTCTGTTGCTTCAACTCATTACCCGTTTGTATCGTGGGATCATACAAGAGAATAGGCCTCACCCAAGCTGAACCTAGAACTGGAAGCTTGTGTTTGAAGAGACGTGATTTTGTTAAAACAATCGCTTCATAATTAGAACTGAGTTCCATCAAAAGAACTCAAACAAAGGTAAACAAGATGAGGAAAACAATACACAGAAAATGATTGTGTCTTCCGCGTACGTGTCTTCCAAAAAAGTCAAATATTTAATTTATTCCAAACCCTTTTTTATTTAGAATCTTAAAGAGTACCTTGCAGACATTTGAATTATCGTCAGTATTTATTTTTCTGAAATTTCGTTTTCTATCTATAGACATATTTCTAATAAATAAATAAGAAAATTATGCTTTCTCGAAGTATTTCCCAGGTGATCACTCAATGAGCAGAATAAAGGACCAAATGGTGTTGTAATCGAGACACTTACGCCCACATGAAGCTACACGTAAGTATATGAGTTTAAAGATAATAATTTTGTGAAATATTTAAAATTCAACATGTACGTCAATCCTTAAATGTATGCCGTACACGAACGAAGAGATAAAATGTCAACGACTATACCAGTGTGTGTTGCTAGCAATTCCTAGGAGAATCCTTTGTAGAGAAAAATCAAAGGTAATTTTCATCCTTGAGTAACTTTCATATAAAGGGTGAGGCATCTTATTTTTGTATTTGTATTTATTGTAGCATATGTAGTACATTTGTTCCTTAACTATATTGCACATTTTTCTAGAGATATGGTAATTATACCTTACTACTAAAAATTATTATAATCGTGTACAAATATTATCACAGATATATATCTCTACAAACTCCAGTTGAAGGAAAAGCTACATTAAAAACCTTCGCAAATGTAAAAATGAATGAGGTTTGAGAGAAGAGGATTTGGTTCTAGGAAACAAAAAAAAAACTACGTGTAAATAATTAAAGGGATTAATATTTAACTAAGTAAACACAAAAATAATTAAATAAATAAATAAATAAATAAGAAAATAAATAAATAAAAAATAAATAAATATATAAATAAATAAATAAATAAATAAATAGATAAATAAATAAATAAATAAATATATAAATAAATAAATAAATAAGTAAATAAATAAATAAATAAATAAACATATAAATAAATAAATAAATATATAATTAAATACAAATAAATGAAAAAATAGATAAATAAACTAATTAATAAATTAATACCTAAGTAGTTAAAAGAAAAGTCAGGTAACAGAGATATAAAGGGTGAGGCATCTGATGGTTTATTTTTGAATCACATGTTATTTCGACACTGGCAGCCTTTAAAAAATTGCTTAAAATGATGTTAAATATTTTTGAATTTATGTCTGCACAACGTTTAGAAATATTGCAAAGCTAGAGGATACTGTGGTGTCAAAATAGTGCGGAAAATGACAACCCGGTTCGTAACCGCTTCTTTTTTTTGAGTTTAGAACAGCCCGAATTTGACTTCAACTTTTTTTTTTAGATCTCGACGTCTTCTTAGAATAGGAAAATTGCTTTATTTGGGACTTGGTATAATAAAACAGCAGCCAACGCATTCGGAACACGTGACTGTTTGATGTGATTTTTTGGGTGAAGCCATTTATATGCCCATTTTTCTGCTAAGACGATAATGGAAAAAAAATGTTACATTCAATGAAGAGCGCAAAATCATAAAAGTTGAGAATTTGAGCTTGGAGGTATGGTTCCACACAACCCGTCCAACAATCGATTAATTGCACACAGAGTTCAATTATCGTGTAATCAGGCGTTTCGGCGATTTTGCAGGACGCCACTGAGCTGCGATTTGACGTGGTTGGCCATTAATTGTGCGGGGACACAAAATATCGATGGAATGCGAACAGCGATAAGGGCACTCAAGAACCCACCCACTGTAATATAAGTAAGTGTGGCCATAAAAACCGAAAAAGAAATCCTTTTAACATAAGTTAAAATTTACTTATCATCCTTTCTAAGAAACCCTTAAACGCACAAAAATTAAACAAAATAAAACTTCTCTTCTCACAACAAACTATCTATGTGTATAATAGCCTCATCCTTATTTTAGGGTCTATTAAGGTTCTCTATCTGGGCATTGATTGGTGTTTTTATGTACTCACATTCACAACAAAAAAATAAAGAAAAGTTAATTAGTCTGCTAAGTTGTTATATCCGTTCATAAGCAATCAACCCATTGTTTTGTATCGATCTCAAATATTTGGTAATGATGCTTAATTAGCTGCGAAGATAACACAGACAATATATAAAATGAAATATTGAAAATTATGTTATATCTTCAAGCGTATTAGTGTTCTCAGAAGACGGACGCATGAAGTTCAAAGTAGACCCCATTTGAGGCATGTGCAACCATTTTCCCTACCCTTCGAAATACTTTACATATGCCGTCTTGCACGGATTGTTGACGGAAGTTGTTTTTGCGGCCCCAAGTTATGTAACAACTCTTGTTCTAAATGGAGATTCTTCAAGCAAATTTACTTTATTTTCAGGCCAACGATCTGGGCCAGAGCTTAAGTTTCCAACCTTTACGGTCCCCCGGGCATACTTCTTCTACTTGGTCTTTCAATCAGAGGTTCGACGAGGAACTTTGCACTCGTTTTGCACTTATTTTTATCGAAATTATGTCCAGACCAGATGACGAATCTTCAGACAAATGCAATTGACAAAGAATTTGAAGCTGCATTGACGTGGCGCAATTTTATCTCAACGGAAAACACCCGAGAGATGCATAAGGGTCTATTAAATCAGACAAATGCACTAACTGATTATAAAAAAGCTGAGGCCCATTTTAGGTGGCCTGACTAAATATTTATAATAAAATTGTTATCCTGATTAATGTACTTTTATAAATGAAGGTAAAGAGTTAGATAGTGGCTGTGTAATCCAGCCCTCGTCGAGTAGAACCGAAAAGCGGCAAAACGCAAAGAAGAATTCTTTTTATCTAAACTAACGATTATCATTCTTAATTTGATTCATAGTTCCTCCTCATGAGTGGTCAAGGTTTCAATAAGAAACCACCATCAAATTTACTATTAAGCTCGTGAAGTGCACAATCCCCCTTCTTAGTGCACAAACAAAAAATCGTGCTATTCTTTATCAGACATTGAGTGGATTAACATTTTATCAACAATTATGCATATCTTTATACTAGCGATTGCTTAAACTGTCCAAAATATATCGTTCTAAACTATCGATAGCTTTTTATGCATTATTCAACGGATGACCAAGCAAATGAATGAGTATATTGATATTTGATAAATCCCTATTAGAGGCTCTATTTAAATTAAGAGTTCCTTCGTTCTGCCGTATTTGTGACTTCGACAATAATCGAACTGAACAGGATGTCCATTAGACTATCGATTGGTATGAATTTCATCCAAGTATGCTAACAAAGGATATCCGATTCAAGGATTCTAAAAATAAATTTGCTTCAATAATTTACTTTATTTACACTATAATCCCATAAGCAATTAAGTAAGTTATTCGTTGACTCCGTGCGGAACTGGATCTTTTTAAAGATTTTTTTAAATGACACCAATGGACACAACAACCTTGAGAATGCATCTCATCACAAAAGTAGATCGCTCCCATCTGTTACATACGTTCCACGAGTCGCAAATCCCATAAAAAGTGTTCCGCTGTAAATAAATTGTGCTCCGCTGATTTATTTATAACACTCCGGTTGAACCATAAGACGCATTTCGTTTTTTGTTTTTCATTTGGCAAAGATAAGGCATCTGTTTTTTATTTTATTTTCAAAAATATCACGTATCACTTCGGTGCGCTACTGGTTCTAGACTCTTTTGAAAATGTTTTTCCACGGGGAGAACACATACATTTTTTCACTGATTCTCCTTCTATGGCAATGGTGTCATGACTTTGAAGGTGATCAGGACTTTTTGGTTTTCCTTTTTTTGCAGTTTTCCTTTAAAAATTTCCGATGATATAAATATTGGAAAACTTTTTGAAGTTACACACTGTCGGATAAGTGCAATAAAGGCTGCTACTGGTAGCGATTCCATAATGATGGATTTGTTGATGAATTTTTTCAAAAGTATCCTATGCGTATATACGCAAATATCATATTTCATTAAGCTCTTCAAAAATAATAAGTTTCTGAGATGGATACATTTTCAATATTAGAAAGACTCAACTTTAACATTTTGAAGGGTCATCCACTTTTTGGTTCCGAGAGTGAACATCATTTAAATGTCCTCCGCAAGAATTCTTGCAGGACTCTTATCTGATAAAAAAAATTAACGAAAACTTAAATATTTTGACGATAATTCATTTTCAAAAAAGAATTATGACAATCCCTATAATGTATTAGCACAGAGCGAGTAGAAGGATTAAGTGAAAAATACCATACCATGTTTAAGAGGTGGTTTACTAAAGCACTTTCGTTATTTCAAATTGTCAGAAGCTGGTTTGATATCGTTGCTAATAATTTCGAAAAAAAAACGCAAATCATGAATGTCTTAAGTGTTTTTTACTGATTCGAATTTCGTAGGACTGTAAGTTAAAATTTTTAATTCCGAAAATCAGACCGATTACAAAAACTTCCAGACAGAACGTTAGTAACCCTTGCCAACCGTTGTTTCTTTAGACTACGAAGGCAATTTGGTGTTACCCAATTCTTTCTGGAATGCTTAAGCTGACATAAAAAATCGTTCTGCTATAAAACGATTGTATCATACGACGCAAAAGCGCAAGGATGAATCGTCGCTGAAGAGACGGTAAGTGTTCCAAATTGGTAGCAGCTAGTTCAGGACCAAGTAGTAGTAGAAATATGTCGTCCAAGCTCATTTCCTTCAATTTGGGCCGAAAACAATCACAGTAACGTAACGATCGTTATCGTTGATGAAAAAATATGGAGCTTCGTCACTGAAGATGATTTTGCGATGAAATTCATCATATTGGCGCATCTTCTCGAGAGCCCAATCGGAGAACAAACGTCGCTTCAAATGGTCTTTCGGCTTCAATTCATGAGTCAGCCTGATTTTGTATGCGTATAAAGCAAGTTCCTTACCCATACAATGTGGTCTGAGCGACGCCCAATTCATGAGAACGCCGTGACACCGCAACATCACACAACGAATATGTGGACTGAAATTTTTGTACTAAACTTGATATTGCCTGAATTAGGACCAAAAATTGGAGTTAACGCTCAAAAAAGTTACATTCTCTCAATTCACAGTATCTTATTCTAAACTAGTAAGTTGTATTTAAGAATCTTCATCTACAAAGTAAAGCATCACCCATTGGGTCAGACAGAAAGGCATATTTTGACCAGACCAAGGCTTAATCATTCAGTGAATCTATCCTGTGAAATAAGAACTTCAGAGTTGAAAAAAACAATTGTGGATAAACAAGTCATTAATGATGTTCAAGCTTTCAATCGGCATATATTTTTCACATTCAGTGTTCTTTGATTTGAACTTTTTAAGAGTAAAGATGCAAAACCAAATGCAAAACGAGCTATAAAGTGGCATAGAATTAGCCGACTCTGCACCAAAACTGCTCTAGATGAGCCTTACTGCATCGAGCTGAATACAATAAAGCAGTCTCATTGTCCTGCATGTGTCTGTTTTGTTGTCTTCGTTCAATTGGATTTCTTGATCTGCGGAGATGTGCACTCTTAAGCGTTTTAGGGTCTCCTTTCTTGTATAGCCTTTCATAAGTTATGTGCACTTATTAAGGGTTTTCGACACTTCTACATTACGTTATTTTCCTTTTATTTCACAAAAGTTTCGGATTTAAGAGGAGTACGAGCAAAAGTGCCGAAATGTAGCAGACAGGCTCATACATTAAATCCATATTAATAATCTCCTAGAAAAGCATTTAAAGCAAAAGGAAATTAAGAACACTCGTATTTGCTAATACAAACTTCAATCTTATTGTCTATAAAATAAAAATGCTAACTTTTTTCTGCATATCTGAGTTGGTGAACTTCTATAATAGGATTAGCAATAACTTCGAAAATTGAATTAGGCACGGTTTTCGTAAGTCTTCAAGGAAAACCCATAGCCACGTGCGAAACATTAATAACAATTGAGGGGAGGTTTCTTTTTGTATGTATACTTTTTATAGAAAACGATTCGAACAGAGGAGAGAAATAATTCACAGGATTTTTTTAATTTTTCAACAATTTTTAAACATTTAATTTTTATAGTTAATTTGCAGGCGACATGAATTTTGAATATGCTGATGAAGTAAAGTTAACTTCGAATGTCATATCTCCGCGAATGAACTTTAATCCGTCACATGAGATGAATATCATATCCTTGCTCAGTAAGACTATGGACTTAATATATCAGATCACTTCATAGCGCGCCATGTTTTCGGATGAGAAGATAAGTGGCCCAAAGATATAAGCCTTGCGGAACACCTTTTACAACCGAACAACACCAAAGATGATGATTTGTTATTTCTGCTTTCTTCCCACATGTTAGGATGAAATAAGCTTGACGGATTATTTCAAGAACAAAGAGTTTTTACAGTTGTCGTGGAAGTTGGTTTAGTAGTTACGGCCGACTATGTCCGTATACTAAATGAGGCATGCTTTATTTATTGTCCGTCGTTTACAAGGTTTTAGTGTTGCTCGTGGCGAAACCCATATTGACCCATATTGAAAGTTTATAGTCTAATATATTGCTTTAAATATGAATTGAATTTTCCAAAACTTTGCTCAAGAACTGTTGAGTAGCGATTGTTCAAAGCTGTTTTATTGCTCCTTTGTTTATTTAGAATTTGAACTTTTATTTCTTTCTCCAAGTGTATTATTACATGGGGTAGGCTTAGGCACACGTACAGTAGGACCTTGTTCCCTGATAGAAAGAAATGGCCATATCAGCAGATTTTATTTTCAGGTGTTTATCACCTAAGCCCCCACGAGTTTTTGGCGCCGAATTTACGATTGCCTAACGTTTCTTGACTTCCCAAATTTTATTTATTACAAAAAGTTACACTCTAAAAAAGCCATGACATCCTTATGTCCTTAAGTAATAACTTTCTTCTGAATCTTTTAAATCACAAAAGAAGCGTTTGCGACACATCAAAACCAGCGACGACTGTCGGAAGTTAACGTTTTTGAACCAGAACTTTTCTTCTTCGCACGTGTGCCTTGAAAATAACCATGAAGTGGAAAACTTTCAACGGAAGAATCTGGAAAACAAGTCTCTTCCTTCGTGCAAGTTTTACATTTTCTTTCGATTTTCTTCTCGTGAAAACAAATTTTTGGTCACGTGAAAGCATTGCCCTAGTTAAAGTTTCCGCCTGAAAAAACAAGATAAAAATAATAATATGTCAACAACACGTGATTCATTGTGGGGAGTAAACATCCCTTATACATTTATCGAAGTCATGATAAACAGAAATCGGAGAATAATTGTTAAACGTTTGAAATTCAGTGTCAAAGTACATGAAAACGATGCTCAAACGCATGAACCATTCATTTTTGTTGCCCGCTCTTTTTCATATGAGTAGTTTAGGTTCTGTAGATTAGCTTGTCAAAGTTTAAGCTTTTAAAACAAACAAAAAACAAATAAATTTTGATATTTTAACTGGAGCTTTAAGTTCGTCCCGTAACTTTTTGAAGATGATAATCAATTGGACAATGATGTCAATGTGGGCTCTTTTTCGAAGATTGAATCACTTTGGCGCGAAACTCAGGTGATAAACTGTTGAACTCTTGTCGTATATATTGCTTGAGAGCTCCCAGACTCTGCTTGTTCTCAGAGGTCACCGACTACAAATAAGTATGTGGAGGTTAATTCGGGTGATTTTGCTGGCCATTGCAATTCACATTGCACGACCCAAAAAGTTATTCTTTAAAATGTTCACCATACATGTTGGAACTACATGTTGTCCAGTCGCAATTGCAGCAAAGTCGTTGATCCTGATCCTGTATCGATAACCAGTCAAAGGAAACCTTGTGTCGCACGGCGCAATTTGCAAAGACTTTAGTTATGGCCCAAATTTTGTTACATTATTTATCTAGCCAGAAGTTCAGGATATCGTGAGCCCAGTTAAAACCAAATTAACGATCTGCAGATTGTAGCCGGCTGTCTTCACTTTGTAAGGGAAAATCTTCGACTCTCTCGCTAATCAAGGCTACATAAATGGATTGTAATAAATAATTGCGTGGTGCGTCGTCGAGCGGACGTTGATATCTTATCCCCGAGAAGTCCCATTGGTATACTCTTTATTCCGAAAACCTTTCGGCGCCTCTTTTGTCACGAGTTGCTCTTGCTAAAAAGGAAGATGAGGAACACTCCATGTTATACTGTCCGCAGTATGGACGGCGTGCATCTTTTTGTGCATGTTATTACAAATTCTTGATTTAACTCGTAACGCACGCCTTACTTCAGGCTGAATTGTTTGTTTTTGACATTTTAAGCCTCTCTCCGCTGTACTTTGTTAGAAATTGATTGACAGGACACAAAACACATTGTAATTTGCCACATTGTGAGTGCACCCTTCCCAAGTAGTCGATCAAAATCAAGCTTTGCGAAGCGGTGACAATAACTCTTCGGGGCTGATGACACAGTCTTCTTCTGCACAAGCTCGTCTGATGAAATGACCGTTTCAACTGCGCTTTGCAGTTACTCCTCTTCTTTAGTAAAACTAGACGGCGAGCATACATGAGATCGTGGTTTTAACTCATGTTAACGTTTTGTTGGTCGTCATCGAGAAAGCTACTTATGTCGACATACCATCGCCATTTGCTTAAGAGGTACGTTTTCCTTCCAGAAATATGAATGGATCCTTTTGATGTGAAATGACTCACTTGCATCCAAAGGTCGCCAAAAAATTCCATAAGCCGCGTAACCGGGGCCATCTGGTTTTAGGTGCTTTTTTCCACCCCCGTTTATACATATGTATGCACAAACATAAAGGGTGAAACGAAATAATCGGTCTACAAGAGTATGAAGAAGGGACATAACTCAAATGATTTAGTTTAAATAAATCACAATCCAGACAAGGATCGAATTGCCTAGAAGAACTAATAAGACAAGTCGCAAGCCTTAGCGCTATCGATATCAATAAGAGAAAATAAAATAACTTAACAAAATGAGCTTCCAATCACAACTTGACACATTCATCAAAATACTGTCCTCCTCTCATTCTGATGACTGACATTCAATTTAAGTCAACACCGAAAATAGATTATGACCACCTTAACTCATCTCTCAAGCACGTAAATGTGTATAGCCTCCTACCATGGATTAATAAAATCAAAAGAAAAAAAAAACCTCGACCATCCACAAAAGGCGCCTTACATACATAAAACGTTGAGGAAAATCTCAAGCGGAAACACACATGTAACCCTGTGTGAACTGAATTACAAAAAAGAAACTAACGCCCACACATAACACCACGCCAATACACACACTGCAACCTTCAATCTCCAGCGGGCCACCCTGTCCCAAGCCCTCTTGATTTTTCTCTAACTGACGGCATCCTTGGATAACGTAACGGTGCAACAAAAAGATTCGTATGCTCGGCAATAGAATGAACTTGCTTATCTATAATGGGAAAGCAACTTTCAACCCCCACCCCACATGCGAGCGCATTTCGTGTTTCCCTTACAAGTGGCCAAGTGCTCCAGTTCCACCATTTCTTCCTTGCCTTCCCCTCGCTCTGCGTGTACGTGTGTGTTTCTGTGTGCGAACACTCCTTACTCACCGAATTGTTTTTGCCCTGCAATCATATTTACCGCACCGAAATTTTCCAGATACGAAATAAATAGGTCAAGGGCTGGAGAAATGTGGGCCACTGTAACCAATGGGATTCCAACAGCCAGCGATTCTACTCAATTTGACAGATAAAATGGTCTTCTCTTCCGAGTCTAGTAGGCTAGTATGCACATAATTCGCACAGAAAGGACTTTTTCTTGCGTCCCTCATCCTTGTTGTTATTTTCACATAACCAAAAATCAATAAACACCGTAGAGTTCATTATACCCACACAGAAAATATTCCAAAGGAGTAGGCGCTCACCCGACAGCCCGACTAATGACAAATTTGTTGAGGAAAATAGGAAAGAAATGAGACGCCTCCTTCGAAGAATGGGAATATCCGAAACTTGAAATTTTAACGAAATTTGTATTTTCGCACTCACCAAATGGAAATTGATTTTGATTAATTCGACGTCTTGCCTGCAATTTAAATTTTTTATCGCGAAAAGAATCGAACAGGGAAAAAAAGAACGCGAGATAAAAAATAAATAAAAGATTTTTTATATTTTTCTCTGTGATTTTTTTTCTTCTTGAATTTTCAAAAAAAAAACACAACACAACAAAATACGCGAGCGAAAACGAACGTTTCGAACAGCGGATCCGTTTTTCAACTTGTACGATGTACGAGCTCACTGCTACTGTTTTTTGAATTCCAAATTTCTGACACTGTTTTTTGGCCACTGATTGAGATTCGGCATGCGTCGAATTTTCCACCACTGTGACTGGCGAAAATCCTTTTACTTGAGTTTGGAAAATACATATTTAAAAAAACACGAAATTGTAATACACACACAGAGTATTGGAACCTGGAAGTTTTGAGAAATATCTCACAGTAGGTCGAAGTCATGAAGGAACAGCTTTTCTCTCCCTCTCTGCATACTGTAATGAATTTTCCAAGGTACAGTGTGTCACAGCGGAAGCGGTTGTTTTCAAACACGGATATAGAAATTTTATTTTTTTTTTTTTGTCGGAGTAGGTATCCACAATATCTTGGAAAAACGAAAGGAATTAGGAATAGGCCCAAAAGTATTTGGATACAAAAGATATTTTGTTATGAACAGAACATGTTGTGTACGGATCAACAATTATTCTTAACATAAACATCATTACAGGTTGTGTTGTTTGCCATAACATTTGATTATATAAGCATGTTGATTAATAAATATAAACAACTTGACTAATTTATGCTGACGATATTTGTATCTTATTTAAAAACAAAGATCTCTGCGTAACAAAAAACATTTTCACAAATGTTTTCCAAAATAAAAAAATACTTTTGTTAAAAACTACAAAACGGAAAATGTATTGCCTAGAATTGAAAAAAATCACTAGTTGCTGGCTCAATATTATTAAATATCTTTCGCCAAATAAATTTTAAATACTCATGAATGTTATCTATAATTTCATTAAAATGCTAATTTTAAATAAGATGGATAAGAATTTATATTTATATGGCGATTGCACAAATCAACCATTAAAATATTTAAACTATCAACCGGCGAGAAAATCTATTAAGGCTTTTCCAAATACACCAATTCTCAAAATCTAAGCGCACTCGGCCTGCCTTCAATCGAAGCCAGGTATAAAGAGGTCACTAGCAATCTTCTGTTTCTGGCCAAATCAGTGTAGCATTATTTCATTGACATAATATCAAAAGAACATACACCTTTATTCAAAAGCCTAGAAGATGAAGTAAAGTCAAAGGGATGAGTATTATTCTTATGCAGTCATACTTAATCCTTCTGAAAGGAGAACCGCCTGATATTTGTTCCGAGTGCAATTCAACATTTAACTTGCAGCACCTCTATAATCACTCAAATGATTTTTTATATATACATACAAAAAATTAATCTATTTACGATATATTATTAGTTAAAATGATGTTGATAAAAAATGTATGTATTATTATTATCATCTATTTATTAGTGCTTCAGTTTAGTTTAATTAGCTTTAAAATTTTATTTATAACTTTTTTAGTTTTAATAAATAAATGGATATATTTTATTAATATACTCGCGTTCAAGGGGATATGGATACACCTTACAATGATAGCACATAAGGCGCATGGAAGCGACCAGAAAGGAAAAATAGGCAGAGGAGAGTTTTCCAAATGCTAGCCCTGGCAAGTAAATGAAACCCTACACTTGACCGTATGACCAAATAATTTGGATTCGGAGAAACTCATAGCTGGAGGATTATTGTGCCTCGATCAATATGGTCGAGCCATTGTAGTCAAGGCATGTTTTCCTTCTGAGCTTGATTAAGATCTTTGTTGAACTTGTTCGCGGTTGTACTTACTCCTCGTATTTTTGTCTGACTGCACTTCACGTTGAGTTAAAAAATAAAATGCCTTCCGCCGCTTGCCAGTTGCAATATCTAATTAAAAATAAGTTTGAAGAAATCACATTACATCGCATCTCCTTGCAAGAATTATCCGGGAGTCATTCAGTACATCAAATGTTTTCGAGCGTTGAGGGACAAAGCCGAATCAATTTTCAAGTTTAGTTAAGTGCGATTCTGTCACATACAACCGGCCTTGAAATCGATAAGGAGGTGAGTATTCGTCATCATCAATTGTACGAAATGTAAAGTGGAAACTACAGAAATGGAAACATAACCCTTTTTTCGAATGTGCTATGCTCTTCCGTGATCATGAGAAAATTGAAAATATTTCGTTACTAAAAATATTTGTACATTTTTCTCCTACTCACTGTACTTCAACTGCGCACGTACGGAAAAATAATGTTCCACCATACACCTGTCTCTGGGACTACTTCAATTCTCAGAGAGATGGAGAGGGAGAGAGAGCGTCGGGAAAGTCAAAAGAAAAACCTAAACATAAACAAACCATACAGAGCCTGGTCAACCCACTTGCTAGGTGCATGGCCGACTTTTCTTAAAAAGCTTTTTGTTGTGCTATCCCGTGAAGTGTATCGAAAGTGGGAAAACCATCACTCTGGGTAGTGTGATAGGCTAAGGAAGATTCTGTTAAGTTTTTCCCCTCTCACTTGGAGCAGGCTCAGAGCACGCGACTATAAATATTTTGCTTTTGGCCAAAGTAGCGATGCGGTGGACTGGTGGCGAACTGGTTGCTCATTTAGAAAAATGTGCGCGTGAAATGAATCGAGATTATCCAGATCTATTTTCGAACGCTTTGGTCAGATGGAACGGCGGCGAACAGCAGAGGTGGTATGTTTTTTTTTTTTGTTTTGTTAGCCTATTGCAGCCCCGACTCTTTGCTTGTGTGAAAGTGAGTCAGATGAATGAAAAGCGCTTTCCATTGGAATTCCCGGTGATAAACAATTTATTATTCGAATTTCGCCACGTTCCAAATTAAGCAGAGCCGAATCTCGTACATATGTCTGGTAAGGGGCGGGTGTTGATTTTATGGATTTATTGAGAGCATGTAAAAGATACTCAAAAAATTTTAATTAGTTTTGCTTGGATTTTCGAAATGCATGGAACGCAGGTTCTTTCGAAATTAAACTGCATTTTGATTTGCAATTGTTTAGTCCTTAGAGCTTGCTCGTGCGATGCGAAAGAAAAATTGATGTTCAAAATGTTCAAGGATGCACACATACCATATGGTACTTCTGGGAGTGCGTTTGTCTTGAATCAGTGCCCAGTGGAAAATTTTAGTAAAATATTGAGAGCGATTTATTTGTTGATATAAATCGTGATTGGTGTATATGTGGGGATACAACAAGTTTAGGCGAACATATGGAACTACATCGAAGTTTATCTGATCTGACATAATTTTGAAAGACAGTTCATCGCCATTCATAAGTGTAGATAGCAAGAGCAATGCTCTTGAACACTTTAGAATTGCAGATAACGTGAAAGCGCTTAAATTTTGAAAATGCATTAACTAACAATACGTTCAAATCTAACAGACAGACGAGTTTTCGAGTAAGCTTCAGCTAATGCAATGGCTGCCAATGTCTGGAGGTGATGCCAGTTACATGGAAAAGAGTTTCCCAAAACACCAAATGCAAAAACGAATGAAAACTCCAAATTTTGGCGGGACAGCTCATTTTGGGGCCAAAGCCTAGCTCTATATGGCGAGAGTTAGTAGATCAACTAGTTAATAACCGATTCCGAGATTCCTCAGAAGCTCACAGTTGTACTCTTTGAATGCCAGATGCTCCTTCTCGGCTTTGACCCCGGGACATCACGCTCAGCAGCCGACGCTCTAACCACTGACCCACGGGCATCCACAGACATACTATTCACATAGTGCATGTTGAGATGAAAAAGGGATTCTTTGGAGATATCCAGTTGCTAGCTGGCTTGGGTATCCAGTTGCTAGCTGGTTGTAGAGGTAGACAGTAACAAGCTGGCTGTAGAGGTAACCAGTAATAAGTAACCCGTAACAAGCGATAGCTGGCTCTCGGTGGCCAGTCGGTAGCTGGCTGTCGGTGACCAGTCGGTAGCTGGCTGTCGGTGGCCGGTCGGTAACTGGCTGTTGGTGGTCAGTCGGTAGTCGGCTGTAGGAAGGCAATTACTTGCTGCCTGTGGAGTTAACTAGCTTGCTGTGGAGGTAACCAGCTGGCTGTGAAGGTAGCCAGTCGATAGCTGGCTCTAAGTAGCCAGTTACTAGCTAGTTGAAGGTACAGTTCAGTCTGCTGTTCGTTAATTATGGTATGAGGATTGCATACGTACTATAAATTACAAGAACTGACGGTTCATGCAACTGACTTAATATGAGGTATCTTTACCATTTTGGGAAGCTATCATAGTCCATTTCATTATGCAAGTCGTCAGACTTGGATCAAAATTTAAAAATAAAGAACTTCCTTGACAAAAATATTTGATACACCAGCGTGTGAAATTATAAGCCGAGATCCCTCTGCAACATTTATCAGTTCAAGATATTCCTCTTGTGCGGGAGCTATGAATAAGAAATGAATCTTCGTTAATTACGTTGACAAAAGTTCTTTTATTATCAGTTATCAAGTTTCCTTCCGCCTTGCGAAATGTGAATCCTTTGCTTTGCAATACTTGATGTATGTTTGATAATTCTTATTTCAAGGTTCATATAGGGTAGCGGTTTTCTTGCCATTTTGAAAAAAGGATTGGATAATCAAAATCAAACTTATCCAACTTTTTTGTTGGGTTCTTATTTCACATTCTTTTGATAGTGTTCAAAGTCTACTCCTCCTACTTCAAAACAAAACCAACAAAAATGAAGTGTTGGATGTAAATATTACTGTGCTCTCTCCGTGTAACTTGTGATTTGTGATGGAAACGGACAGGGAGGCTGCATACTATATAGACGCCTTGCGAAGAACCCCATATTCGTACCTGAATAAAATATATGCTAAGACATAAATAAAATTTACAATAATAAGAGAAAACCTTTATTCCATTCCATTATAAACTTGCACATATAATAATTTATGCGAAAAAAATATATATAAGATCTTGTTAACTGTACGCACTCGATGCGTAGTCCATTGTGTCGAAATGCCTTCATATAGAATCGCTCAGCGTTCTAGTTTGTTTTTAAATTTTGTTGAACGAAAATACTTCAAACCGACATTTCGATATGTTGAAGTTTTTTCAACTCATACAAATCACGTAATAAGTCGGCAAACATAACTGGATTTACATTTGATGCAACCCGCATCAATAGAAACCATTCGGCGTGGCTCATGTCTTCCAATAGTTGACGCACTTGCTTCCTTTGATTACCTCCAACGCCGTACTGTGTTAAAATGGTTCGCGCACTTGTGCTGCACATAACAATCACGCGAAATGTTAAATGTGCAGCAGACGCGATCATCAGAATCAGGAACCAAACATATAGGAAAGCAAATATTTTTTCGTTTAAAATATTCAAAGGAAGCACACAGAGAGCATCGTATTTGCTCTGTGAACCAGATGCGCCGAATTTGAAGAATTCACATTTGGCTAGTTTGGGAAACACTAGCGAACTCATCTCGTTCCATTTGTCCCAATTATAAGCTGGTATGCGAGCCATCGCTTGCGAGTAACTAGACCAAAATCCATTAAAGAAAAGATTCATCATGGTGAGATTGAGTATCTAGAATGAGATCGAAATGGATTAGTTTAAATAGGTAATTTTTTGCAATTGCAAGCTTCTTCCTCGTTTTCGAGATTATTAAGGAAGCAAGGGAACAAACAGTGTAGATCAAATTTTTAATTTCATTATGCTTCTTATTTTTGTATTGCAAGGTATCAAAGAACTTTCCAATAATTCGTATTTCTGTAGGAAGCTTTCCTTCCTTACCGGAAGGAATAATCAATATGGAAACTAATCGTGCAAATGGCTGTAACAACTCGAAATCAAGATCTTTGTGTCGGGTGTGCTAGTTAGAGCACCAAATGCCCAGAATTGTAAGGGTGGAGAGTTTGCAAGATTTGAAAAGGGATTGCATGTTGTTTTTTTTCTGGTGTGGGCTGGCGCGAAGTTCAACAGTCAGCTATTGAAGTTCCATAAAAGACCGAACATCACCTCCACACAATTGATACATTGGAATTGGCCTGTGCAGAAAACCGCATGTAGCTGAACAAGAGATGCAAATTGCGGTGTTCTAAAGAAAGTCGAAAGCTGATCGCGAGATTTACCAAAAAAATAGAAAATGTTAACATTGGCCTGAAAGGAAAAAGATCGAGGAGGATGAGCCCGAAGCAGATAAAAACAGAAGCAGTCAATCTGAGGCAAATAAAAATACCACTTCTACAGAATGCAGGCAGAATAAACAATTCAATATCGCTTATGACCGACAATGTTTCGTAAACTCAAGTCAAGTGGTTGGATGAAAGAAAGTCTGAGGAAAACAACTTCAGCATCGTGCTTTGGATTTTAAAGAAACAAGATACCGGGTATATATTTTGTGAAACAATGATTCAAAGCACGATGAAGCCAATGGTTTGCACCAATCAGTGTTAAGCTAATTTTTCATACAATAACTATAATAAAAGATCAATGTGTATTGGCGTACATTAAATAAACTGTTTTTGCACCTATGAACATGCGAGGTTCCTTGACTAATTTGTAAATATTGAATGACTGAAGATCGCATACAAACGATCAAGCTGTCTTATGCAGAGAACGAAGCATTGTCTGGAAGGACTCTAGAACAACACTGTATGCAAAAGGAAGTTAATAAATGATATCAACTTACACAAATAGCAAAATTCGAAACTTCGCAAAGAAAATACTTCCTCGAATATCCACGATGCATCCGATTGTAATCAGTTGTAAAGAATTTCAAAAGCTTTGACCGGCGCTCCTTTGATTCCTTATCCGTCACTACCGGACTTCGTTCTGTGGACAAATTGCGTAAGCATTTTCCAAAGATCAAAATCAAAACCAACACTCACCTAGTCCACTGCAGAGCTCACCCATGAGTCCACCTTCCCACGTTTTCCAGATAAAAGCCGGAAAGCAGAATAACATCGCTTGCATGAGCAGGATCATCACCACCCACTGATAATACCGCAAATATACTCTTTCCGAACCTGGATATTCGGCGCCAACTCCCACTGCAATTGAAGATTTGCTGCTTTTCGTGTTCTGCCCGGTAATGATGTATGTTCCCATTGTCCAGCAAAATAAATTAATAAAATCCAATTGTTTCTCACTGCTCATACACTCGATTGGTTGGCCAAAGTATTGACGCGCTGACACCAGTAAGGTGCATGTTAAAAGGATTGCTACTGAAACCTTAGAGTGCAGAACGAAAGCTAGATCATAGATGCGAACCGTTTTAAGCTTAAGATATTTCGATAGAGGAAGGATTGCTTTGAGCATATTTTTTTTTTGTTTTCTTCTCTTTTTTTTAATTCAGATTTCGAATTGTGAAATTATTGGGAAACGAAGACAGTTTGAAGGAGGACGATCTTCTAAAGTACATGGAACACGTTTTTGGCGGACAACCTCTGCGTTGCAATATTTTGTACCGTGCTTTCCAAGTCTTCGCCAACAGTTAACGGTAAGTGCGTCATGTTTGCCGGTGCAATTTAGCCTTAAGCCTGACTTTTAGAATATTTTTTTTCGCTAGGTATGTTTGTTTTGAAACTACATAAACTAAAGTGCTTTCGATTATATTTTAAAGGGAGGAAGAGCTTAAGCATTCTGCTGTAGATTGTTCCGCATGAAATCGCACAATGATCTACATTTCAGGAAGTGGAACAAAGTTGATTTATGAACTATCCGACGCTGAGCCTTAGACAACTTTTTATTCCTCACGATTACTTGCACGCTGCTTGCAGTTTATTAGACAAAGCTTCATAGAAGCCCAAATTGCTTGGTCCTTGAACCGGAGGTTCGGTCCTTCCATGTTTTCAATGACACTCTTAGCGACTTTTGTTGTCCAATAACTCAATGTGTTGGCCGAGAGAGTTTTAGTCCTCTCAATTATGATGTTGGTTGTTTAGAAAAATCAAGTAAAGTGTGCAACTGATATCAGTGATAAGTGTTACTCGTGCGTAATGTAGAAACTATCTTGGCCAAACATTTTATTGCTCTCCAAATAGAACATGCTGTGTCATAGGTACATTTTGATAGGTTCGAATTGTTTTATTCTAATAATAAAATGAAACCTCCGGAGAACTCTTTATCTTCAATCATTCAACACTTTTTAATATCACAATTTCAGTAGAAGCTTGAGAATCAAACTGCCATCTGATTCAAAATATATAATTTACAAATCCATATCACGGTATAATGCATTGCATAATGAACTCACTTGCTACTTTATAACCGATTTGTAAAAAATGTGGGAGCTCCTGAGGCTTCTAGCCGTGTCTTAAGCCATCCAAACGAATAATTTAATTTAATCGAACTCTTTGTGTTGTGTGACCGTTAATGGTCTAATTTCAAATAACTCACATCTTAAGAACTAAAATTCCTAATAATGTAATAGATTGGCATCTTACATCTCAATATGTTACTTCGACAGAAAACCACTGTCAAATATGACACAACAACAGCACGTTTCGCATAGTGCATTTACACACTCTGAAATAAATAAAAAATCCCTCAAACATTTTTTAAATCATCATTTTACTGACTTGTCGTTTCATCTTCGAGTCGAATTTTCAAATAATAATTTTCTCCACTTTCTATTTCGATATGAAAAAAGTGAAATCGAAGCGATTTGAGCGTTTGGAAAAGAAAAAGAAAAAACTAGCCGCACTTGCCAATTTGGTCAAGCTAAACGACGCGGATCGCGAAGATAATTCCAAGGCAATTTCATCTGAAAGTGATAGTTCGGGCGAGGGCGACGACGTAAATTATTAATTTTTAATTAAAATTTGTTCCTATGATATCTTTTTTTTCTACAATTAGAAAAAACAAATAATGACCGCAAGCGAAGCGGAGCCTCTTTCAAAGAAACCAAAATTGGATCACGACAATGAGGAAACGAAGGATAACGAAAGTGAAACATCTAACAATCCTGACGAATACGATATCAAGAAAATGAATTTGACCGAGGAGCAATATGTTCAGCTGAAAAAAGAATTGAAGGAACGCAAAAGGTTGTTGGAAAGCGTCCCAAAGTTTCGCTTAAGACTAGCTGGCTTTAATGCTTCTTTAGTTGTGGTTCAAGACAAAAGAACACCAATTTTTTTAACAGATGTTCAACACTTGCTTATGTCGGCACTGATTGGAAAGAATTCACCGTGCACCCCGGAGCGTTGGTGTTTCCTTGAGAAACCTTATCATCTGTCACACACTATGGTCCTGGTGCTCGAAGGAGTTTCCCTTTATCACTACCTTTCGAATAAGGACAAGTTCACACAGACAGATAACATTTTTGAAACAAAACTAGAAGTCATGATGCCCACCGGTGCAGAACACAGCATCATACAAGACCTTGCTGTAGCTCCACTGACAAACGCCCAAGCTGAAGAACTCATCGATAAATATGGATGTTTGGAAACTGCTGTGGAAATGATCAAGGACCCAACGTTGCTTGTCAAATCTATATTTCCTGTTGATAGTACTCCAATGAGTGAAGAGCCCATCAAACTACCAGAAGGGGACAAGTTCTCACGGACCAAGTTACTGCTCTCCGCTCTGCAAATGGTCGACGAAGGTTACCCAATGCCGTTGCGCGGCGAGCTTGCTGATCGTTTTAGGGGCTATGTCTTCACCAAGGACGAGTACAAGCCGGTTACCCCCCAAAGTCCAATGTTTGGTGTCGATTGTGAAATGTGCAAGACAACAACCGGACAAAATGAACTCACCCGCATCTCCATTGTAAATGAAAAGTATGAAACTGTTTACGAGACTCTGGTAATGCCTGTTAACAAAATCGTGGACTATCTAACAAAGTATTCAGGTATTACAGCTGAACTTATGTCAGCCGTCACAAAGCGTCTGAAGGAAGTACAAAAGGACGTCCGTAACTTACTACCACCAGATGCAATACTCGTAGGTCAATCTCTCAATTCGGATTTGAATGCTATGAAGATGATGCATCCGTACGTGATCGATACGAGTGTGATTTTCAACACGACCGGCGAGAGAAGGCGAAAATCCAAATTGCAGGTACTCGCAATGAAATTTTTAGATCAAATGATCCAAGAGAATGCTGGTGGTCACGATTCCGTCGAGGACAGTTTAGCGAGTATCCGATTAGTACAATTAAAACTTAAACATGACCTTGACTTTGGCGATGAGATCCTCACACAGAAGAAACGAGCCAATGAAATTATCCGATTGGCAACGGGTGGTACAATAAGGAACAATCTCTTTGGGCAAGCGTCCCAAAGAGACAAACGGACCGCCATAATTAAAACCGGCTCCATACATCCGGAAATTAAGGAAATATGCAAAAAATCCGACACAGGTGTCAACCTTAGGTCAATTATATGCCACGAAGTGGAGAGCAACAAAGAAGCAGTAAAGACAGCTCGTGGAATTGCCTTGGAACATTCGCTAACTATCACAAATCTAGTTGTGCAGGCAGAGCAATTTCGGCTCGATAAAATGGATAAAACGGTTTTGAAGGTCGATAAATGGATTGCGAAACTTTGGAAGTCTGTTGCACACAACGGCATGTTTGTGGTTCTCTTTGGTGGATCGACGGACTGTCCAAGCGGCCTGCTAAAAGTTGCTATAAAGAATAGCACTGCTTATAAGGATACTGCGAAACCAATTGATGTTTAGTACAGGGAATATGAACGACGAAACTAATAAATGGAGTAGAAAATGATGATAAACTTTACTGTTTGAGTTTTTCTTTCTTAAGTGTTTACAACAGGCAAACAAAGTGTCCTACAAACTGTATTTTGAATGGGACATAGCTGGTTTTTCTAAAGAAAGGCGAACCTATAACGTTAGATCTGCACCCGAGATTAGAAGATTGTGTTAATATGTCTAGAAGAATAACATATTCAAATGTGTGCTCAGAATCCTCTGCGTTTGATTGGTATAATTTGGTGGACCTTAGTGGTTTGTCTAGACATCTAATTCGTTTGTATGGTCATTTTTTTAAGTTCAGCTGGCATTTGTTATATAAGAATGATTCTGCTACAAATTTTCGAAGTGACTAAGGTTTTTTTCAAAATTCTTAAAAGGTTTCCGTCAATTTTGAAGAAACCATTTGCAAATTTCGCTGAATGAAATAATTTCGGCTGCAGACCGTTGAATATGAATAAAGACGATCTTCGCCGGCCACGTGGACAATGCCCCTCAGATGTGTTAAATTCCGATCGTGATTTTAACATGCTCTGCGAGTCCATGATTTCCCGGCCAAGTGGAGTGGCGGAGTGTCGAAGTCAGCAGCTTCTAAGGAAATTTCTTCAAATATACAACCAAAACCCTTTAATGTTGCAAGAAAACACGTGCCACGGTTTATGTATTATTTTAGATTTAATAATTTTCTCCTTGCACTTTCACATTGCATTAATACCTTTTTTATTGTTTGTTTTTTTTTTAATAAATATTTTGTTGTCGTGCTTTTTTATGCACCATTAGGGGAATATCAATAATAATCAATAGGCATTGTTTTATTCGGTTTTATGTTCATTTATGTTCTTAATCTAACATGTGTATAATAAGTTTTTTCATTTAAGTAATTTTATACTTTCTTTAATATATTTAAGTAAGTTCATTTCAATTTACAGTTCTGATTTGTTTTACAATTGTTTCATTTGGTATTTTCTAAAAGAACATAATATCAAAGGATTTACTAGGATAACGAAAAAGATAACTTGTTTATTCAAAATTTAAACAATTCAGTAAATACTAATTTTTTTTTGATTTTATTATACTTTTTTTTAAATCATTTAAATTGTGAAATTTGTATTTCTTTTGTTTGTTTAAGTGTCACGTTTTCGGCATCATACAAAAAAATAATCATTGGCAATCAATTAGGAGAGCAACTATAAACCAACTGAATTGTAAATGTAAGGCAAAGCACCCCAAAATTAGCGTTTAAAAACAATTGTTCAAATTGTGCAATCATAGTTTTTATTAAGGCAAATACATTGTTCGGAAATTGTGTCGAAGTTTAAGGCAATACAGTATTAAAAATTCTGTTGAGTTCAGCTAGATTAAGAGCTTCTTTTACTGGGTTTCCTCGCCTATAAAATATCAAAGTTTAGTAATTAGTCTAACCCTCAACTTAGACCCATTTATCAGTTGAGTAATGCCCTTGCCATTAGACCAATACTAAAATATGAATCCTTTGAAGAAGAATGCCAAGCAAGATATTTAGTCTTATCTGCCAGAATTAAATTAAAAGGAGTCATAATTATAACTACTAACTCTACGAGCCTTACAAATTACTGAATACTAGTTGGGTATCATCGAAAGAATATTTGATACCACTTCAATAAAAAATAGTATTCTAAATCTAGTCAGAATCATGAGGTAGGGAAAACAAAAGTTCAAGTTCCAATTCAAGGAGATTCAGGCTCAAACAATTAACGAGCCTGATAAGTAAGAAATGAAATAACGGATGAAAACGTAAAACAGGATTTGGTGATGACATGGATAACGACTGTTCGTATAATTGAGTATGTGTGATGCATTTGGAAATTGAAAGTTCTTAGATCGAAATAGTTTAAAGCTATCGAGTGTTTGTGAGCAGTCTGAATATGGGTTGAGGGATAAATAAAAATTGACTGCAGAAATGGGCCTTAAGAGACATTGATAAGCATACATGTTCAAGGGAGTGTTGTGGTAAAAATAATGATAAAAAATACTGACTTATTCAAAGGGTTCAATTAATGAAAATAGTTGATTAAACGGCGGGATTAAACGATTTTAGAGATAGGGTCGGTAGAGAAAGATTTACTTGGATAGAAAACTTGAAACCTAATCTTGCCTCCTTTGAAGACATTTCGTCGCCACTCAATTCAAGCACTTACAACAAAAGAGCCTGGTGCCAAACTTTGTTAATCGTTTTAAGTTTAAAACGCAACATTTAAGTTTCACGTGAAAGGGAGAATTAGGAAAAAAGGCATTACAAACGCCAGTTTCAAGCTCTTCTAGATAGTGGGTATAAAAGAGCTTATTAATCAGTTTTTCAGGGCGTAAAAATATCTCTTCCGAGAGGGTTTTCTTTACATAAGTTCGAAAACTAATTTTTTTTTGTTCAATTGCTCAAATCTATAAAGAATTTTGTTTTCGTGCCAAAAATTACAGTGATTATTCTCATATTAGTTGCAACATTCACACCGTCATCAATTTAGCCTACCGAATAGTTAAAACTCAAAGAATTTATAATGGATCTTTTTTCGAAGAAAATATAACCTTAGGTTAAAAAACATTTCATTTATATTTTCCAGTGCGATAAAAATGACGCGATGTTCTTAAAAAAGAGAAGATCAAGATAAAGAAATTTGCCAGATCCGTTTCTGATTGCACAGCATCCAACATGCTTTGCCTAAGACTGGTGTTTGTGTAACAAAAAAACAAAAAAACAAAAGCCTGTAAATTATCGACGGCAGTTAGTTTCTGCTTTCATTTGTGTGATAAGCAAAGTTAATATATTCTTCAATTTAACAAGAAATAACTTATTAGAACAAATCTGTGGCAACAAATATAACGAAATAAAAAATAACTATACTACACCACAGTGGATGAATGGACAAGCGGACATTTTTTCTTCTATTTCTACATTGATTTACGAAAAGTGATTCTTATGTTTTTATATAATTTTAAAAAATATTTGTTTAAATCTTTATTGTTTCGCATTCGTAAAAAAATGAAATATTTATCTTTGATTAATTGATTTTGCATGTAAATATGTGGGCTATCTATTTACGGAAGGATCAATATTTATACTCTTCGGTAGCAGATACTGCATATAAGCACATACATATACAAAATATACGTATGAAATAATTTAAGTAAAAAAAAATAAAAAAAAACAATAAAGTGAAGATTAACAAAAGCACCTATGCAAATGTGTATTTTTTTTTTTTTGCTAAATGAATATATTTTTTTGGTTTTGATTTTCTTGTTTGTATACGTACGATATATAAAAAAGTTCTACTGCAGTTCTTACAATTAATAGCATCAAATGTAAAAAAAAATGTGTAATAAACAGAACGAGTAATTTAAATTAATACATTTAAGAACCCATTTTGTTTGCTTGCTAACTCAGTGTGCGAGAAGAGTTAAAAAAATTACTGATACTCGTCATCGCTGCTAAGCAGCATGGTCTTTTCATTGTAATTTTGGCTTATCGTGGCCACCCGTTGCCCTCCTGGCATGAATTTCCTTTGATTTCCCAGCGTTTTTGACGCCACACAACCAACGCCGGCAGCTTGTGATTGCGAATTTGGATCATCCGGATCGTAGGATGACACTCGAATTCCCCTTGAGTTTTTACCACCTAAAAGAAACATTTACGGACATGTGGAAAAAAGGCTAATGTGATTGATGTGAATGGCAGTCAATGGTGGCGTATGTGCAGTTTTTTTTTAATTTAATACCAAAGCTTTAATAAAAATGCGCAAAACTTCACAAATAAATGATAAGTTCCATGCAGAGGTTTAAGAGCTTTGTGTTTTTTCGTCAAGACAAGGTACATCCGCTAATTGCACTTATTATATCAGGACAATAAGTCCTTTTGCAAGGATTCTACGTCAAATAAATATCACTCTGGAAACTTTACGAAAAAAAAAATTAAACAATTTTCTTATGAAATAGGAACTGTGGTTTTCTGGCATTTTTACAGCACCACCTCCCAAAAGTAATTGGCAATCATCTGATGAGAACACATGTGATATAAGTTCGTGGTTCGTTCGAAGTCGACACGAAAGCACATATGCGAATGGTGAAGCAAGGCCGTGGCTCCCAAACAAGCCGTCGTACAACGAACTTGCTTTAATTTTGTTGTCGCATTCTTCGAATTTCTTACTCGTTGCTCTACATAGCAATTTTTATGTTTATTTATTGAACTGCAGTAAGCTCTACAAGTGCGTCCTTAAAAAGCATGTGAAAAAGTTCGCAAAGGTCGGTCGAGAGTAAGTATAATAAGTTATTACAGCAATCAATTAAAATATAGTTAAATCTTTGATTTGGCTGAAGAGAATACTTTTTAACAAGCAATTTAAAGAAAACAAAAGGCAAAAAAATTCTAGACACCTTTTGTACTCAAACTTGTTTCAGCGTTTTATTGTTCACCATATGTTTCTATAAGCAGAATACTTTATTATTAAACTCTTATTTTTGATACTTATAATTTTATCACATCAACTAAAAAATAAATTATACAAAAAAACATTGTTTCTCAATTTTCAAATAGCGAAAAGAAATCAAGAAACAAGTATAGTTTAAAATGATTAACATAAAAAACGTTGTACAAAAAATAGGCTTAAGAACGAAACAACGACAAAGTTGGAAAAAATACACATCGTATATAAATAATTTGTGTTCTTTTTGTTTTTTCTTGTTCAATTTGAAATCAGTGCGATTGTTTTGTTTTCTGTCTAGTTTATATTTCTAAGTTTAAGCACATTGTTTGGCAATGAATGAAAATTAATATTACATTCCATCGATCTAAATGAACAAGTCAGCGAATCTATTAAAAATGCTTCAAACAGTCTATTTGCTGTAAGATCATTTCATGAAAAAAGGTACATAGTGCAAAATTAGACGAGAAATAAAATAAAAAAAAACATAATAATAACCAATGAACGTTAAGAGCATAATTTTGTTTTTTCACAGCAACAAGCATCGAATTTATAAAACGTAGGAACAAACTAAATACTTCACCAATGCAATTATTTGCCAGGACATTCATACACGTTCGTTGAACAGAAAACAAGTAAATGCAAAAATCAGTTATTGTTATTTCTTTTTCAAATTAAAAATAAATACGTCATCGTGGAAAAGAACATTTCAAAATACATAAAAAAGTTATGACAAAAAATATCTCTTGTTGAAAAATCAAAAATAGAATACACAGGCAGGCAGCAATTCAAGTTTTAGCTTCCTTTCTCGAATTGATTTGCTTTTGAGTTTTATTGTGTTTTTTCGCGATTTTTATTTAGAGTTTCTCATAGCGCTGAGACGATGTTACTTCTGCAAAAATGAGAAATTTTGAGAAATCAAAAATTATTTCTATTCTTTGACGCAATGAAGGGACATCAGCTATCAACTGGTGTTCAAATATTGCGTGTAAAGCTTGGTTTTGTTTTTGCACCACCACCGAAACATGTGATTAGTTCTTAAGTTTTAAAGGATTACAATTTTACGGCCGACTAGACTGTGTTTGCTAAAACTCACGATGTGGTTAATGTGTGATTGTTATGATTCAAGTAAAAAGTGAAAGAGGTTGCTGGGTAAGAATTTATGGTACAGTAAGGATACTAAGATAAAATGCAAAGTTAACAAAGATTAACGAAACATGCAAAAGATGAATAAACGTACGGAAGAAGCAGTGAAAGAATGGGAATGAAAGAGGAAATAAGTCTTACCTGAACTGTACTGTGTGTATTGTTGGTATTGCGGGTGGAAATTATGAATTGCATCTGTCATAATGTCCTTTGGATTCATTGTTTCCTAAATTTCAAAAGTATTTATCAAAAATATCTTATGTTTACTTAATAAACTCACTTTTAAGCTACTTGAGATCGATTGCATTGTCACTGATCTTCCGTGTCCATCGCCGCTACAACTACGAGAGTATACCTTCGTGGAATTAAGAAAAATGAGAAGTTATTTGATATTATAGTTAAGTTCGTTCCTTGAAACTTTTAAACATAGTCAAACATTGTGTTAGGTGTGTCAACTTATTAGGGGTCAGATTCTACTGAAAATATTCTCAAAAATTTAACAATTTTACTTAATTTGTGGGGCACGCCAGTATTGCAGTCACTTTCCCCTTTTTTCCATGAATTAATAAAAAAATGGAAAGTAAATTGATTTGGTTCAATCTTTTCTTTTTATTTAATAGTCAACTTCCCCGATCTTTCTTTCTCAATTCCAATAATCGAAAGAGGAAGCTCTCTCCGCCCCAAAATTAATCTTCCAATTTGAAATTTGTATCGGACAAAATCTTATTTCTTTGCATATCCTCTTCGGCTATTTTTGACGAAAGAAACTCCATAAATGGCATGACTTCTTATTGGAACTCTTTTTTTAAATTTTTACTTTTGTTCTTATATAGGAATGGTTGCAACGTCCCCTTATTCCAAAAGATTGTTCGCAAGCTCAATTTTACATCCACATACGAGATGAATTCAAAATTTGAAAATTTAAATCATGGAATATTTCTTAAAAGATCAGGAAGGATTTTCCATTGCTTATAAAAGACTAAGTGTAAAAAAACTTAAAATGCTTAGCCTCCACAACCTACAGCCGAACAATAAAAGCCAACATCGTAAACGGAGAAGGGTTAAAGGTTTTTATATCAAAAACCTAGACTATTTTGAATGAAAATTATTGTTCGATGTCGATTAAGTTTGGTTTAGTTAATTTTTATAAATAAAAAACTAAAAAAAATCCTTAAAGCATAATGTCGATTGGCTTATCAGCTTCAATGACTCATATCGGGGTGACAACGTTTTCTATGCGGTACACTGATAGATATCATCTGTTTACTCACTCAGCGAAATGCCATTAGGGAAATTAAAATTTTTGTTTGAAAGCACACAGACTTAAAAACTCATACTCTCTTTGCACAAATGGGTGAGTATTCGATTTTAGTTGTATCTTATGGAAATAATAAACGATTTCTGTCTAAAAGGTTTCAATTTAACGTGTTCGTGAGACTATTCATTGTTTGATTTTTATCTTATCTTTTTTTTTATATAATACTCACGTTTTAACGATAACAAAATCTTACCTGGTATGGAAAGGCATAGCGCAAAGCTATGGCAGCAAAAAGCATTTCGATGCATATGAAAAAGTTCTGGTAGCCAGCTGACACTGTACCAGCAGATGTTGTGGCACCAGTACTGTCAACAATTGGCGAAATCACCTTGGCCTTCTCAAGAATAGCCAAGCCAACACCTGAAATGGTATTTAACTCATAATTTAAAGCCTTTCTGGTGAAACAAACAACTTACCCTGCCAGAATGATAAGAAAATCACCGACTTGATTGTGCAAAATTTCAAGACAGGTTCAAAGGGTGTTAATAGATCTCTTGTCGCAAAATAAAACAAATATAAACCATACAAGGCAAGAGATACGGAAATGTTGTATATGACCGTTATGTAAATATAACCACCATCAGCACTGTAAACAAAAATAAAAGTTTAAAATCATTTTGAACGTATGAATTCTGTTTTGTTTTACCTCCAATCACCATCGTGGTAATGACCAAATGCTTGAAGAAAAATAATAATAAATGCCACCAATGGCTTAACAAGACAAAATTGTAGCGTTGCTTGTTTGCAGAAACGCAAGAACCCAATTGTATAAGTTTTTCCCTTTAGACAGCATGTACCATAGAGGCAAGAGGTCTTAATTGGTTTACCCCGTATCTCCGACATTATATTACCCTCTCCTCCAAGATATTCATAGCATAAGGACAAGAAATTGTAAATTACAAAAGCTGTGAAAGTAAAAGATAATTCTATTAGCAAGAGAATAAATTTTGTCGTCGTTAAGTTAGCCAACCTTCGTAACAATCTCTCACAGTGAAAAAGTAAACGTACACATTATCTGAGTTGAAGAATAATAAACTTATCCACGAGTAAGTTGCATAAATTGGTACAATAAAAAGTATTCTAACTATCCATCGTTGTTCTTGGGGATTCGTATACCATCTCAGGTGTTGATAAATCTATTATTTAAAAAAAGTAAATTCATACACTGAAGTGAAAGATCAGTGTGAGTAAGGATAAGCGGCTTACTTGTTGGCATGTGATAAAAAGGGCTGCCCAGACGAATACGCCCGCAAGTCCCTGTGCTGTTTTAGTTTGCAAGAAAATACCATCGCCTACATGGCTTAGTGGGTCCATCGCCGAAGCCATCTGTGATGCTTGTGTCACTTGGACTACGTACTTTGGTTTAACAGTTGTTCCATTCAATTCAAAGTCGGTAGTGCTCATTCTGAAATAAATAAATTTTAAATGATTAATAAAGAAAAAAAAAATAAATTGATGTGGTCATCGCCATCTAATAACTTCAATCGTTCAGTAGATCAACGTCGGTAATAATTTTTAGAAGAAAGAACAACACTCTTTTTTAGGCATGAATAAACACATAAACAGTTTACTGGCGGTAACGCGATAACGTTTACGTTTTCGACAGAGTTCATTTTTGCGAATGTTGAATTTTAACAAACGAATAGAAGAATCTCATGGTAGACATTCCATTCCATCACTTCATTCACTTCAGTGTTATATCAATTCCTGTCGATTTTTTTGTATTTATATGTCTGTATAGATGTTTCCTTAAGCTTTTATTTTTTCATCGGCGCGAAATTCAGCTTGACAACGAAAATGTTTAAAACTACGCAACCATAAAGTTTTTTTTTCAACAAAACAAGAACTATCGGAGCCAAACGGGGTTAAAATATTACTTTCAATTAATTTTAATTTAGAATTTTAAACATACAAGTAAAAAATAATGAAAGCGAAATCTACTTGAAATTTGGTGCTGTCGCCTAAAATAAGTGTTTGACTCATTCTGCTGGGTATACAAACTTCCATGAAATACACAATCAATGATCCCAAAACAAACGGAATGTAGTTTGATTAGTTAGATCATAATCATACTGTTATCGAGAACCTCAGTCGTCAAAATACGACGCGATTTGCCGACACGAAAATGTTTTACCACCATCAGTATCAGTATAGAATTTTATGACTTTTCACGGTACTTAAGCGCTAACATACATTTAAACGCACTTCAATTAAAACCAGCTGATTCTAAGATTGACCTTTCGTCAAAGTTTTCCTTTTCAAGTTTAAAAAGTAAAAATATGAGGTTAAAAAACTTTTCTTTTATCAGGCAGATTTTTCTGTTGAATCCGATGACGTGTTTTCGTGATAAATTTTAAGAAATTCAAACAACACCAGCCGTGGGAGATTGCGCTTGAAGTGACCATTGTTTAGCAACCGGAAATTACAGCAAAATGCTTTGGCACTGGTAATTTTCATTAATTATGTAAGAAATGTGCTGTGGTGAACAAAAAAAAATCTTCAATATCACCCAGTATCAACGGAGCTAATACTAAATCTTGTTTTTCAAGTTGTGGTGGATACTCAACCCTAAACCTTTATAACTGGGCTAGCTCAGTCAGACAATTATTCCCAGAATGTAACTGCCACAAACAATTGTGTATAAGTGCATGGGTAACATACAATTGTGTTAAAAATATGGGAAAAGAAAAGCGAAATGTGGAAAATTATAACTTTACCCAAACGAAAAAAGAGCAATGGTCTTAGGAACTGAATACGTTCAGTGCAGAACCTGCGGAGGCCTTGAGCGTACATTTCTTAAAAAAAAACTTAAAACTCTTAAAACTTAAAAAAAATAGGTACTAGTGCTCCAATCCGACGGAAGTTAAGTTCACAAAGGTGGATAAACACAAGTGCTTCATATTGATATTAACAATGCTGAATGCCAAGTGTGACTGAATTTATTTAAACGCTACCAAGCTGAAATAAAAATACATTAATTAACTCAACAATTCTCAACAAACTCTTGAAATTGGCCTTTTAATTGCAATTGCAGCAACTTGAACTTTAATGTATGCTGTAAATCGGACATTTAGGAATGCGTGAAACAGGTGCCGTAATAAAAGTGAATGTTTTTCGCTGGTTAAAACTATAAGGATCAATAATACCTCGCGCAAAAATTGCCTCACTGTCGTTTTTGGATAATGCAATCCTTTTTTTCTGGCGGTCCGCAGGTTTGCCGGGACATAATTATCTCATGTCGAAATGTTAATCGAAATGTGCCTCGTAAGTTAGCAATATGAATAAAAATAGACAAGCGAGGTGTCAAGATTTTAAGCATCTTATCGTCAACTTCTATAAATGCTGCCTATAATTGAATGGACGAGTGGAAGAACAGTGCAAGTACAATGACTTAGTGTCTAAATATTTCTTTTTATATAAAAAATGTATAACTATTCAAAGAAAATATTTGGGAACATTGATAATTCAAATCCCTCATACATTGTTGCACAGAAAAATAATGTTTTGCGTGAAATAGTTTTTTCCGTCTTTCTCAAAAGTTTAATTTTGTATATTTATTATTCTTTCACTCACAGATTCAATAGAACCCTGCATTTGTGGAAACATTTACTTCCGAGCAAATGCTGGTAAGATGGGCTCAACACTCTGTTGTCAGCGTTAAGCATTCACAACGCGGAAAGATTTATTCTTGAATTCGAACATGGGACCTTTATCCCATACAAACGTTTTTCTTGCATTGAACAAAATCTTTTTCGCACTCCAGAAAGATTTCTCATGGCAGTTACATTCGCTTGGTGTTTTCATTGTCGGGAGAGGCTGGATTTTAAAAAATATCGAATTTTATTTTCCGGAATTACGATCAGCAATCCGATGCGACGTACTTTTTATTTGAGTCACGGTTCGGATACCGTCGTTACCAAGAATAATTTGTTCGTATGAAACTCATTCAAAAAAGTATAAAGAAAATTGAAAATAATTCACACAAATTAAAAATTTCAATATGAAATGGCGCTGCATTATTTGGAGATGCAAACAGCCGGATTATAAAAAAGAAAACCTTTTAATTTAAAAAGCTACCTTTACGGTAAACGAACTACATTAGCAAAGATCTACCTGTCTGGTGGTTAAAATTGAATTTAAATACCAACTAGCGGTCTTTAGCAAACCAATCTTACGGCAATATACCAAAAAGAGTTCACTTTCCATAGCTTATGACTAATTTTAGTCTATTTTTATAATCGAAAGTGATTGATATGGTTCTCTTCTCTAAAAAAAAAAAGTGAAATGTTTTCACTTGAGCACCGATAAATCAGCACACAATAAACTAGTCCGCCGTTTTGAAGATGTCTTTATACTCCATTTAGTAAAAGAATTAGATCAACACCCAACGGCGGGGTCATGGTCGTCGTCGCGCGGAAAACAATGAAGAAACATAAATAAATCTTCTCGGAGAAAGAAATACACTTCATCACGCAATGCACACAGGAAAACTGGGTACTCTAAATTTAATGACCATAATAAGAAAGCCATATTGATCTGATTTTTTTTTTTCTGTGCATTTTCAAACCAAACAAATCAGCAATGTATTTTTATTTTAGCAGCAGAGAAAGGGACTCTGACGTCTATTAATTCAATGTTACAATTGATTCGATGGAATAAATCAGAAAAGAAAACCGGAAGATTGAGAGGTGATTTCATTCATGGCTTGAGTTACTCAATCAATTATTTCTGGGCGTCGTGAATTTTTTTTCCGTAATAAAAAAAATAAGATGATTCTATTGGAAAACAATAGATGAACAAGATGGTTTGTGATAAATACGTCCTCCTACACCACTGTTTATAGTCGTATGTTATAACATGGAAATAGTCAGGTGAAATGGTTCACCCCATTGCAGAATATTATTATTGGCATAAATAAAAGGTGTTATAAAAAATGAAAACAACCGTAATTGGCTTCGTTTATTTGCGAATAATACTGCAATATGGAAGGTACTTACTACGCATATTTGCAACAAATGTTCAGATACCATATACATTTAGTTTGAATTTCGTCATCGAACGATGGCCCATTCCACACAAGGCTATTGATACAACTTTTGTGTGTATCATTGAGACACACAACACACCATGGACGGAACGAAAACAACAATTTCAAGCGTGTACGTGGGTTACCCGCAACGCAATCACAACACAAAAACCTTTTCGCTTTTGCTGACTGATCATTTCAATTTATATAAATAAAACTTACACCATATAACCAGTTTGTATGGATAAATTTGCAAAAGGAAAGAAAGAAAAATGCCAGCGTTGACTTCTGCAACCACTCGAAATATCATCCTTATTTCCATCAAGGTAAACAAAATTCACAAATAAAAGGTGTCTCACAAGGAGCGATTGCGGAAACTTTTTTTTATTGTGGGGGAAACACACCGAGGAAGACGACGACGGACATTTTTGCAATATTTTCGTTTTCAGTTCCATATGCAATTAAAGAAAACAGGTATTTCCAGATGGAAAACATATTAAATGAATTTTGAGGGTTTTTTTTCGTATTTTTACACACCTGTGGTAGGAATGAGATAAATTTTCGTCTTGTTTTATTATAGACTGATTTTTTTTGCTGGTTCTTTGTTGTGCAAATACTAATAACACATATACGATTTACACTTCGAAAACAAAAACACTATGCACTTGGTTAACTTACATGCTACGAAGGCATGTTTTCGGATCGAATTTTAAAGCAATAAATAGGGATTTGTAAAAAATACTTAAGGAACAAATAAACACGAAACTTTTTCCACGGGGATGTCAAAAACTTTTCACCATTTCACACTTTTTCGTCGAACTCGTAGTCGTACACACTTCAAGTGAGTGCAATGATGCCAAGTCTCGATTATGACAGGTGATTTCTTGCAACTTCTGCAGGTGTTGTTCAGCAAGTAAGTTTTTAAAATTATGCATTAGTCTACAGATATATTATTATATAAAACGATATATGTTGTTGAACCTTGCGCTTGTAATTAGCCATCCGAAAGAAAAGGGCATCAGTCAAATATTGCAAAATGCATTATATAATGGATAAGAATTCTCTCATTGCAGTTTTGCTGTTCCCGAAGTAGTAAAATCCAACTTCACATTATAGCGCGAACATTTCTGCGCGTTTATACGTACATACGTACATCTCATCGAAATATATTCTTATCTTTATAATTTATGTTTTTAGATAGTACAAAGGAGCCAAATACCAAAGAATTTACATTGAACATGTTCCAAGCTAGTGCAGACTCTCAAAAAGACATCCCAATGAATGCGTTGGGATCTTGCCAAATAACCAAAGATATCAACAGTGTTGGAATGAAGCATTCTCTTGTTGGTTCTGTAATTTAATTTCTGTAAATTTGTGTTAACTTGGGTCTCACAGCGATCAGAATTTCGTCGTCTTACTTGGCAGCACGACCGACAGTCCTGGTGTTTATACGGTTTGGCTGATAAGTATAAATATTGACATATGAAGAAAATAATTTAAAAGTTGTCATTCGGATTCGCATGAAATCAATGCAAAACGTTTTGTTTATTTTAATTTTACTCAATTATTGATCAACATGTCTTTGGTTGATATTGATTCCTGGTCTGCAAAAAATAGGCTTTCTCCCTTAGAAATATTAAATTCATTCCTTTACCTTTGGTAGGCTGAATGAGTATGAATCATGTGAAAAATTGAGTCATGCAATCCTGGCTAAACTGACTGAAAGGGATCAAACCCGCCCCAATGGATACTCAGAGCTAACAAGGACCATACACATGTTCCTGGATCAATTCGATAAGGAACTACGCCAACTAAAACAAAAATTAGACACTTCTGCAAGGAGTCAAACTATGTAAGGCGGATAGATTCACAATGATGCGCATATTTTCATAACTCATGTTTTTGTTTCCCACAGTACATTTGAAGAGACAGAGAGGCGTCAGCGACTTGTTGAAATTTTGCAATCGAAATTTCAACAATCAAAAAATAAATTCACTGCAAGTACACGTTCCGACCTCATACCCTCGTCATCACGATCCCTTTGGCAAGATGACGACGTTCCCATTATCGATACAACAAACGATGTGGAAAACCTTATGCAAACACAAATCCAAATCATGGAAGATCAAAATCGTGGGTTAGATGCTTTGGCCAATAGTATTTCTCGGCAAAAGGAACTTGCCTCAAAATTGGGGCAAGAAGTTGAGGAACAAAATGGTAAGGCAAGACAACAAATATGTTTTTTTTCCTCTTATTGCAAATGTGTTTTAGATATATTGGACACACTCGCTGATTCCATGGATCGGGTGGACACAAGAGTAAGCACTGAAACTTCCAACATTGGAGCAGTCAATCGACAAGACAGTACTTGGGGTAAATTAAAACTAACATTTTTAATGGTTTTTGTTTAATTTCTTTTTCGTCCATCTAGGGCACTGGATCGTGATCTTAATATTATTTGTTGCAATTGTTATTGTTTCCCTTATCTAATGGTTTTACTGATTTAAGCATATCTTTCCCTTTCTTGTTATATTCCAAAGATCAAAGTTATATACATTTAAAAATTTTAATTTTTATATAAAAAAAAAAACAAATGAAAATATATTTCTATTAGAATAATACAAAGTGACTTTTTGTACTGCCAAAAGTGTATGGGGGGTTCAACGATTCAAAGTGATAAGGAATGTAGACCGGATGAACATTATCGAGCTGAAGGGTCTTTGGGTCTAGAATCTCCACGTAGAGTATAACTGCCATAAAACAGCTTCTGAAATTCGGCAAGAGTAAAGATAGAAGACGTATCTTTGCAAATTCTTTAATATGAGCGGTGATAAAAAAAGAACTTCAAAAGGCATCGCTTTCCCTATATAATTTCATCGTCAAAGTCAAAGTCCTAAAGTTAAGTTCTCTTGTACCAAAAGGAATTTTCAAAACATAGCTGCACAACTTAACTCTCATCTGACTTACTTAATTGTCGTCTCGAGTACTCCATTCCTTGAAAGATAGTAAGACTTGAAGTGATAACTATCAGTAAGCCTAGCGCGGTCAAAACTTCGCCTGAAACCATTAATCTTGCAATAATTTCATCCATTGTTCAATTGATTTTGCCAATTTTCTTTGTACCACATAAATAATTCAACAATATATAACATCTCAGTTAATTGTTTATTCTTTGTTGTGGATTCAAGCAAAATGTTCATTGCTTACGAAGTGCCTCTCGCAAAATTGCATTAAAATAGAAATTAAATTACTCGGGATATTAATTACAGAACTTTTTCTTTGTCTAAAGAATTTAACACAAATCAGATACATAGGGAACATTGGCTAAGTTTCCAACAGCACCAATCGAAAGATCCGATGCACCGACTTTCCTGGCAGCCTGCAAGCGAAAAATTGAAAATATCGTTCGAGCTAAGGATTTAAGATCAACTTACGGCTTGAACATCTGATTGGGAAAGTGAATCTATGGCGGTAAGAAGCGCGTCAGCACTAAGAACAGATCCTTGGAGGGCAGCTTGGGCGCCGAGGGTTGAAACCAATCCATTGTCGGTGCCATATGCTTCCAGAACGGCAGCCTTGAGCAAAGCCTTACCACGCTTGACATCATCAGCGGACACTGAACCACTTTTCAGTACTTTGGCTGCAGCTTCTACAACCTGAAAATAAAACATTTTGTACAGAAAAAAGAAATAATAGAAAATGTCGAAAATGTTACATTTCCAGCAACTTTGGCGTCAGCGGCGACAACAAATCCAAACAAGCCACCATCAGAGTATGTAGCACTAAGAGCAGTAATGGCGATTGGAACATCGCATGCGGCGGATGCCGCGGCCTTTGCCAAACTGCCATTAGTATTTCCTCTTTTAATGACAGGTACTGCAGCCAGGGCTTGTTCAAGAACAGCATAAGCCAAAGCTTCTTGGGGATTAGCAAATGCAGCTTCTCCAGCTACAGCTACATACGCAATTTGACCACCTTTCTCCTTGCGGATTTCTCCACCTATGTACTTGGAAGGGCAGGTTTTGCTGTTTCCTGAATCCAAATCCAAACTCTGGGCGAATCCAGAAAGTGTGTTCTGATCAATGCCAACACCGACGACTGCACATCGAGCTGCGGTACAGTTGCTTGCGACATAGTGCAACAATGTCTCACTGGATAGTTTGCCAATTCGGTGCTTGGGGATGTAAACAGAATTACCAAGTCCTTCGCGGAAGGCGGCCTTGTGGAGCAACTCTACGGCGCGAACCTAAGCCAAACAAAAATTAAAGATAAACCTTCAAGTAATCCGCTTGCAGTTGGAGTTTTACCTGAGGAGGAACAGCGGCCACTTGAGTTCGGATGAGGGGTGAAGCATCGCTAACCTCCCACGGCTTAAATGCTGGTTGGATGACGTCTTGCAACAGCTTCAGAGCAAGTTCCTGGTTATCACTTGTTGTTTCAATTGTATAAGTGAGCAATTCTCTATCGGAAGATGCGGTTAGGCTTCCACCAATCTGCTGCAAGTTCCTGGTCAAGGAAAAGCCAGTCCTTTCCTTGGTCGAGAGGCCTGCTGCAATTCGAAGGATGTGATTGGCACCCAAGTTTTCGTAGGTCTCATTTCGTGATCCAGCACTTTAAGAAAAACAAATTTTATAACATTTCAAGCCGTAAATACAAACTCCTTCTTAGACAGCTTACCGGAAAACGATCGATACCCTGCTCACTGGAAGGGAGCTATCAGCAGTAGCAACCACAATTTTATTTGCGAGAACAGCAGATTTGACATCAGCTGCTTTGCCAACTGGTCGAGGAGCAGCCTGTGCGGAGTACCCACGTCTCTAAAATAAATCAAAGCTCATTTGATTACATTATTTGGCGAAATATTTCATACGATTAAAAAATCATGTTTTACGTAACAATGAGTTGAGGTTGTCAGGTTAATGAAACGTTCTTTGGAAATCAATTGATCTATCTGCAAATCTCTCAAGCATACTTACAGCGACAACACGCAGGAAGGGAACTTTACTTGCATTACACGCCATATTTGTTAAGAATGCGATTAAAGTTTTTCAAATTTTTCTGCTGCTGCACAAGGTATAATTTTTTTTTCGACAGATCCACAAAAATTGGACTTGCCAAGAGATATGCAGGAGAGGCAACTGTAGAAACTAAATGGTAGATTATCATAAAATAATGCAAAATTGTAGTAGATTTTTGTGCATAACATGAAGCGTCTAATTTTTAAAATTTGGCTTTGGAGACATTTTCGTATACGAGAAAGCAAAAATGCACAGTGCGGAAAATTTTTTTCTGGAATGACTCCGATGTAATAATAGTTGCCCAGAAGAAGAATTTGTTAGTTAAGGTACAGCTTACTTACGAACGAGTTCTGGTTCTGTGTTAAGGGGAGCTTGTGGGGTAAAACAATTTTTTTTTGTTTTCGACTGGTTTCCTGAAAAATCAATTTTTATAAATAGTTTGTCCCGTTTTTCGCCAACAGCTCATCAGAATTCATTTAATATTTTTTTCGTAAAATAGTATCGAAGTTTGAAGTTTTGGCCAAAAAGAACTACTAACACAGCCTTACAAATTAAAACAAATTAGTGGCTGCAAAGAAAATGGGTTTCAAAAATGGCCATATATGCACACCCTATATGCTGTCCTTAATACTTTAAGCTTAGTACGCTGAGGATGCGAAATGAAATTTTTTTTTTCTGGTCTCTCCATACTTTGGAAAACACGATGGCACTTGATAAATGTTCGCACGACTGCTATGCGAAACGAAAAATCAAATTATTTAGACACCGACATCCCAAATGTTCAAATTTTTTGCAAGCAAGGAGATTTCTAGGAAGTAATCTAGTACACTTATCCACTCCACGTTAGTTTCGCAATTGAACAGCGTACTGCAAAACGAAAAGTAGAACGAAAATGTTCGTTTGTGATTTTGTTGTCACTTTTTTTATTAGATCTTTCGTTTCGCATCAGCAGCGTATTAGACTTTACCCTTGTGTCTTCAACATTCTATAACGTGACCGTAAGACGATCAACACATATTTTCTTATTTGTACTAGAACCTGAAATGGTTCATTCCGTACTTTAAAACTTGACAGGTCGCAAAAAGGGTATGTTAAACTCTAAGATACTGGTTGCCTTCAGTATTTATGAAAGGGTTTCGATTTTAACTTCAAAATTGATCATTACCAATAATGCCTGTAACAGAGCTGTACTAAATACATCCGTTCTTCTTTTTAGTCTCAACCAATATGATTCGGCAAGTACATTCTAAGCAAACATTAACTTTTATAGTACTAACCGGAGCCGCGGATTTGTTCATGTGATGGAAGATTTCCTCCAACAATAGATCTAAATATGGCATGCAGCGTATTAGTGTTTTCAAAGTACTGCTTGAAATGGAAAGTCAAAGGTATGTTCTAGCTTCTTAAGTTTTAATAGCCCGCCACTTAAATCGGTCAGAAATAGTGGTGATATCCATTTGTGAAAGAAGTGTACTGGTTCTTAAGTTAATTTTGGCTGTTTTTTTTTTAGAAAGCTTTCTTTTATAGATTTCAATTAAAGCCAAATGTTTCTTTTTCTTTTAAAGAAAAACCAGTTATCTTTAATCGTCTGAAGTGCAAGGCTTTGTATTTCGTTAGTTTGTTCTAAAAAGTAACCTCCTCATTTTTCTCAGTGTATGGCGAAAAACCGAAAGAGATGGCAAACAAAAACAAAAATAAATAAAAATGTCACACCACAACAAAACTTTTTGACACTTTCTTTCGTCTTCTATCCTTCTCATCGCTGCGGCTCACAGACAGAACGAAAAATCAAAATCACTTGACGTTTGTATTTTTCACAGTCAGCTTGTTCGCTGCTGCGTTCTTCCCCTCAAAACAAGAGCAGAAAAAATAATTGTTTTCCCACTTTTTTTCTTTTGTGAATTGTATTTCCTTGTCGAGAAAGTTGCAAAAAGTGAAAATATTCCAAACAATTGCAGAGTTAACTGTGTAATAAAAGAAAAATAAAAATATGGCATCCTTCTTCAATGTGGGTGGCTTGGGCGGAAACCCTTTTTCCACCCCAGTTGGACAAAGAATTGGTAATTCAATTAACTTATTTTTCCAAATTCCTAAGCAGCTGGGTGTTTCACTGTGCATTTATTAACTTGGTTTTCTATATCCTAAAGCTCCATTACCTTTTAAATTTGATTTGCCTGCTGGTTTTTAACATTTTTTTTATTAGCTTCATGTGATTGATTTCCTCGGTCTGCTAACGACGACGACACTTTTTTTGTATGTATTTAGAGCGGTGTATAATTTTTGCGATAAAATTTATGTTTGCTTTTTGTTTTGCAGTTTTTGTCGGCATTTAGCTGCACAATTCTCTCAAAAGACTGCGGCTTATCTTGTGAAATATAAAAATGAACGCCTGATTAACATTTCATTTTAATCAGATTTTTTGTTGATATGAATGCTTGGCAAATCATTTGCTCTGTTTAAGTCGTTTCAAGAGCATTTAGTCACCTTCTCGTTATGTGTGTGTTGATAATTCAAATTAGATGAGAAACGATAGCTAAATGACCCATAAGCTGTGGTCGCATTTATTAGTCACCGCTCTTCGGGCAGAGAAGCGCATATGTCATTTGGAAGCAAAGTGGGCAAAATGCAACCAAATGAAGTGGTGCCTTTCGCACCTGACCCCCAAAGGCGACCGGCTGCTGCCGGAATCGATCTTCCAAGTGGAGCATAAAAAAAAGTAATTGTTATTTTCATTGGGGCTCGTTGAATGTGTGTAGTAATTCGATGCCAAGGCTTTATTTTGCCGAAGCAAGTAACTAGAGAAATTGTTTATATAACAGATTTGAGTCGGATTGGTGACAACAGGTAATGAATTCCATTTCATTTGATCAGTTTTAAAGAGAATTTGTGTAGGTTATTTATTTTCTGCCAAAAGTTACTTTCCTGCTTATGTTTCCCTAAGCAGATCGTGTTACTTAACAGAGAAAAATAGGTTTCATAAGAATATAATGATGCCTGATTTCATTCAAACCAAATAGGCTTAGCTGCAAGCATTTTTTAAGTGCGAACTTAAATAAAAATGCTATCTATGATTTTAAAATCTTTTTTGAGGTCTGACTCACTGTCGGAAACACCATTTCATATCAGCCTATGAGAAGTGGCTTGGAACTATTTCCACAAATAGATTACAATGTTTTGTACTGGGAACTATGCCGAAAAATGGATGCGATTTCATACGGAAACTTTCACGTTTTAAGGTCTGCGACTAAAACGATATGTTACAAAGAGTTGCATGTCTTGGAATAACAAGTGCCTTGCGTAGCTGACGCACGACAGTCCTAGAAGCAATAGTCCGGCTTACGCCATTACCTATCTTCATCAGGAAGATAGATGTCAGATTCGCCGTCAAACTGCAGCTAGATTATAAATACAAGTCAGGCGAGCTAGGGGCCCCCACAGAATTCTTAACTCAATATCAGATATCATGATCAGACAGCTTTGTTGCGGCAGGTCATTGGATGTTGAAACATTGAATCATAAATATTGGTCCAATGGTGTTCCAACATTTATTTATTAGCTTTATGCAAACGCTGAATTATGATGCGGTAGGAAACATAGATCCTGGAAGGATCAAAGCCTGAGACACAGCTGCTCTTCAGCATTGACGGTTCTAAGCATGCTTTTTCCAGTTGGTTAGAACAAGCTTTCTAGTATCCGCACTTGCTTGACCCTTGAACCGTAGGTCCGGTTCTGCCCGATCTTCTTAAACCTGGTGGCTTGGATTGGAAGCATGTCTTGCCTGGAGCATAATTGCTCAGTTTCTCGATGTGGCCGAGCCAGTGTAGTCGACGGATTTTTGCTTCCCGAACTATATCCACTTCTTTGTACATGTTGTAAAATTATGACTTCTCCTCTATTCGAACTCCTCGAAGATATGATCAAATAATCGACGGAGAATTTTTCTTTCGAAGGATCCCAATATTTGCTCATTGATTGATAATGTTTTTTCCACCTCATGCAATTCTTTTACTCAGGAATGGCTTTACTTCCTTGCTTCTAAGAAATTCTCATCAATTATTTTAATTTGCTTTCTCTTGTAGAACAAGCAACCGATGCGACATTGGCCTCAGAAAATTGGGCACTCAATATGGAAATATGCGATATGATTAACGAGTCTTCCGATACAGCACGCGATGCAATGAAAGCGATTCGACGGCGTCTAACCCAAAATGCTGGAAAAAATAACCAAGTTATTATGTTTACTCTAACCGTGCTCGAAACTTGCGTAAAAAATTGCGGAAAAGCTTTTCACGTCCTTGTGGCCAACAAAGAATTCATTCAAGAATTGGTAAAACTGATCGGACCAAAGAACGACCCACCGGCTATAGTTCAAGAAAAAGTATTGAGTCTCATTCAAATATGGGCGGATGCATTCAAAAATCAACCAGAATTGAATGGAGTTAATTCAGTTTACCAGGAGTTAAAGAACAAAGGCATTGAATTCCCTAACACTGATCTAGATGCTATGGCTCCCATTTATACACCACAAAGGGTAAGAAATTAATTTCATATCAGCATTCTCATGCAATTATTGGTAAACTTTTAAAACAGAGCGTCCCAGAACCACCACCGGTCTTGCATCAACATCAGCCAACTTCTCCACAGCACGTAGGCGGGCCTGCTCCAGGAGCTATTGTAATTTAAAATGGTTTCGCAGAGGTATAGTTTGGGTTTTAATGTCCCTTTTGATTTTAGTTGAGCGGGCCAACTGTGCTGACACCAGAACAAACAACCAAACTACAGTCTGAGTTGGAAGTCGTTGGCTTTAGTATGTCGATTCTAGGAGAGATGCTTAACGAGCTAAAGCCCGGGGAAGAGGATCCGGACGATTACAAATTGTTCACCGATTTGACTCAAACTTGCAAGTAAGCATGGCAACTTTCCTATTGTAATTGCTAGCTATTGATGTTCCATCCGAAATTTGCGTTGCAGTATCAAATAGTTTTGGATTTTCGTGTTAGTTTCGTGGTTAATGCCCTCTTTCTTAAAATATTGTATATTTTCCATTCTTGTACAACTTATAAATGTGACCGGCAGATTTTGCGCATATTACATTTCACAATGACGGAAACCCAACGTAGGGACCGTTTTATCCAGAACAGACAACTTTGATCTTAGGAAATGTTAAGATGTTATTCCCTTTATCTTTTAGAGAGATGCAGGGAAGAATTGTTGAATTGATCGGAAGAATCAGCAACGATGAAATCACCGCGGAGCTGTTACGTTTAAATGACGAATTGAACAATTTGTTTTTGCGTCACCAGAGGTATGAAAAAAATCGCGCTCCTAATGGTACTGGTACCGTATCTCCGTCAGCTATTCTCGGCGCTGCTATTGGTGTACCTAATTCAACTGCAGGTAAGAATGCTCATTATTTGACTTTCACCTTAAAAAAATGTAAACAAATATTATTTTCCAGCTAAGGACTCTGCAAAGGATGCTTTAATTGACCTAAGTGACACGGCAAGTGGAGCAGATCCACTAGCTACACAGTTTTCCAAGTTCGGTAAGTAAATTAATAATGATTTGTTTCACATTATCAATTAGAACATATTTTCATAGATCTGGGAAATTCAGGTTCTACTCAGAAACCAAAGGTTTGCGATGTTGTTCAGCCAGCAGCGGTGAAAACCCCGGCAGCTCCACCACCAGCAGATGAGTTTGACATGTTGGCACAGTCTCGCAAACAAAGTTCCGAAGTCACAGGGTTAGTTTTATTACGTCAAACATATCAACTATGTATGTCTATTCAAGTGACGAACATTACTTTTTTTCTTTTAGTAAAACCGGCATTTTGAAAGACATTCCATCGGTAGATGCCACAGCGGGTAGTCTTAGTTCTCCATTAAAAAAACCACCCATGGAGGGGGTAAGTAAAGTAAGCAGACAATCAGGTTTTATTTTAATTATAATATGTTAAGTTCCTTTTTCGGTTGGAAATAATAATACACTCTTAATGACTTATTATTATGTTCCTTAATTTTATTGGCTTATGTGTATTTTTTGTTTAAGATTTTGTCTGCTACTGTATATGGCTTCATGTGAATTTGTTTTCAAAATATTTATTAACTTTTGTTTGAAAAATTTTTTTATGTTGTATTATGGTTTTATTTTTCGCGAAGCTACCACCAAAAGAGAGTGAATTCGATGAAATGGAGGCGTGGTTAAGCAACTCTGTAAGTAAGGTGCATATAGTGTACATTGATTGTTGTGCTACTAAAATTTTTTTCAAATGTAACGTTCGTAGAAACTATTAATCCATTTATGCTTTATAGATTTTGCGTTATCACGAAACAGGATTTTACATTTTCTCTTATGAATGATAAAGATCAATTAATTTGTAATTAACTTTCCAAGAAAAACGTTATTTTAGAAAAATGAAAATGAATATCTTCATTTTAGACTTTAGACTTTTTTTTATAAATTCACATAGTTTATTCGATAATTCAAAGCTGTGGCCACAAGGAAAAACAGCATAAGTCGACTTATGTCGAGTTTATTACACAATCTGATGCGCAATAAGCGATTCTATTTCTCATATTTTTTTCGTATTTTTATCTCTTATGAACTGCGTAGACAAAGGATCACAAAATAAATTATTGTCTACAATGGCAAAGGAAACTTTCAAATTGCTCTAAAAAAAAACTTACTTATGTTGTTTTTCCTTGTTGCCACAGAAAGGATGCCAGTTTGCTTAGAAGAGTTCCTTACAAGAGTCGATGAAAGGAATTTATTTAGATTTCCTGTTCGCCGATAAGCAAATTTTAAAACGTTAATTGTATTTGATAAAAATTTGATGTTCAAATTATATATTTATTTTTCTTACATTTGTTACCGAAGAAGAAAAATGTTTTAAGTCTTAAGCAAACGACTCTCGAGAGTGATTGGCAATCAACTGCTATTATAAAGCCATGCGGTTCTTCGGAGTCGGCAAAAAGCTGTATGTCCAACACAAGTTATTTGTGCGAAAAATGTAAAGCATGATGAAGTTAAGTTCTAACTTTAAAAGAGCTCTGTAAATATTTAAAGCATAAATGAGATAAAATCGTTTAGATTCGAAAAATTAACTGATTAGAACTTCTTGTATATATATGTATCATATTCATAATATTTACTTTTTCACGTTTGTTTTACTGCTTCATACCTAACTCATCATCATTTGCTGTACTTAGAAACACACTCAAGCAATTCGTCCAGTTCATTCATTAACAAATAAAAAACTAATTTTAACTTTCAATAAACAAATCTCTTGCTTGCTTATTTTTGTACGATTCGCTGGATAATTTTTTTTTAATAAAAATATATTTATTCCGAAAAAAAAACAAATAGAAAGAGAACGAAGGACCTGAAGAAACCCTCACCAGTACGGAATTTGATAAATTTCTGGCCGAGAGAGCAGCTGCAGCTGAAAACCTACCTTCCGTACCATCACCTGGCAGTGATGATTCCTCCAACAGCAGTCGCAAAAAGAAATCATCGAAAAAAGAAGAAGAAAATCTTCTAGCGCTTTGAGCTAATCCAATTTTATGAATGCAGCACTAAACGTTAAACGTATATATTTTTATTGATAAGCAAAACTTTTATGTGTCTAATCTTAAACAAACATATATATATATTCTTACTGGATTATTCTATACATATATAATGTTTCAAATTCAGTCCATTTGAGTCTTACGTGTTTGTTATTTGCTTTAATAATATATTCTCTTATTAGGGATTTTTTTTCTGTTGTATATTTATGCATCTTTTATAAATACATTATATTTCCCACTTAAATTTGTTTAACATTTACATTTGTTATATATTTACGACAGAACAACATACTTTTGGTTTTCCCCAATATGTGTACATATTCCATTTTGATTATAGTAAAAAAAAATAATTTTATTTAAATGAAAAAGTCGACATAAAATATAAAACTAAATGTTTTGTTATTTGATAATCTTGGCGATAATTGAACTCGAATCATTTTTTTTTCTTTTGCGTTGGAATTGATAATTGGATTTTCCTTACTCACGTAGTTTCCAAAGCTTTTCATCAGTGCAACTCACTCAAACGAATTATACCAACTTGGCATCGAAAACAAAACTTCATGTTTATGTTAAAATTTTTCAGTTTCGCCCCAATATGTTTGGGTCTTAATACAAATTAACGTACACGTTGAATAAGGTGCTTATTTTGAGCAGAGATTCCTTGTTCTTTTCAGTGAAAAACTAATCGGAACGCAGCTATAAATTAAGTTTTAAGATACAGTAAGATGCGTGCCTCTTACTCAACGCTATGAGCCTTTCAACTTGGAGCAAAGCAGAACTAAGACCTGATTGTATTCACAAACATCATTTGAAATCTTCAGTTTTCGACGGCGTTCATTTGATTGCAGCTTATCTATCATAAAAAAAAATTATGATTGTAGGGGTGTGATCCCCATTTTATTTTGAGAAACGTTTACAAAGTTCTGCGTTTCTTAGCCGTTATTAAGGCAATTTAATTATTCGGTGGTGGATCGAACATAATTTTAGTAGTTATAATGGATTTTACGATGAATAAATGCCGACATTAGAGCCATTCATCTCTCTCATAACTCTTCCGACAAAAGTCATCGCTCAAATGAGCGTTTATACGGAACTAGACTTTAAATAAATTTGTTTCAATGAGACAGAGCTGATAAAATAAGTTAATTTTGGCACTCGTGTTGAAAAATCTTCCATGAACACCTTCTGGGTGTAGAGCAAGTTCACAAAGAGAGAGTTATACCGAGGTGAAAACTGATTGCTTTCGGGTTGTCAAGTTTTGAGTTAAATCTTAGTCCGGTATTACACATCGACTCATAACTAAGACTCAAAGAGAGAAGGCAGATTGGCCTATTACGAAATACGAAATGAAAGAATAACTATCAAATAAGAGTCACCGAAAGAGTCTACGTGTAATAGCACAAGCCTCACCGAATGAGTTTTTAAAAGAGAATGACCAAGAGATGCAAACTCAAAAGGGTCGATCTGTAATACCGGTCGCTTAAGTTCTGCAACACTACCTTTGAAGCCTCACACGGCAATACTGTTCTAACCAATGTGGACTGTGGAACCTGTAATGCATGATATCAGCAATTGTCATAATTGCTCTGCTGCAGTTCGTCACGTCAAAAGACTATCACAACAAAGTTAGTTTAAATTCCTTGCAATTTTTATGTGATATTTATTTAAAAACAAAATGGATAACGACCAGTTATCCGCAACGTTTATTGTGAAAATCCTGCCAAAGAATTCGACGGAACACTTTATCTTCAAGTCTTTGTGGCTATCTGATGAAATCTGCTTACAAATACTCGATGGTAACAAGTCAAATGAGTGGGAAGGAAGGATATGCCTAAATGAGCTCAAACAATCAGCCGAGGAGTTAGAAATTCCTTACGAAAAATTCTACAACGAGTGTAAAGAAGCCCTAACCCAGCATGTGGATGCCGATCATTTTCAATACCTTATAGAAGAAAGGAAATTTATTTTGACCAAGAATGACAAATTCCAAATACAGTATCTAGAAGTGGATTTACGTCCATGCAACAACCTACACCAAACTATGATGTTGTCAGCAGTTGACTTGATCTCATCCCTACGCAGCAAGTTGTCTAAAGTTGAAGACGGGGCAAAGGCGCTCGACAACAAATACAAAACGCTGGTGAAGGCTCTGGAAAAGTGTTTGAGTGAAAAAGAAATGATAGAAACACAACTTTTGCAAAAATTCACTGTACTTTTGAATGCCAAAAAGGATAAAATCGCAGAGCTGCAGGACTTACTCTTGGTAAAGAATACCAATCAGGAAACTCCTACAGGACCTATTAAAAGAAAGTCAATGGAAATTGTTGGCGATTCCATAGACAATGATGAGGATGATGATGATTTTATGAGGTCTACACAAGTAATGACACAACCAGTCGTCGTAACATTGCCAAAGCGTAGGAAACTCAATGCAGCAAACGTTTCGCTTGTGAGGGATACTGAGCAAACCAGGGTGGAGACGAGTCCAGCTGCTAAAACACATGAGGACGACGACGCGAATGTTACGAGTGGGAACAGCCCTGATATATTTGATCAACTATGATGATTCTTCAATAAATAAAATCTAAAATGTAAAATAATCTTTAGTTCGTAGCAAAGTAGCTTTGCAAATATTAATTATAAGAAGCCCTAAGTTAACCGGGGTCTCTTAAACTACGAGCGGTGAGTGGAAGAACATTGGAAAGCCAAATGTATATGAAAACAAACTACACTGTTCGCTTATGGTGTGGAAGAACAGTACAAATCACATGCAGTGAAATCTGAAACGAACCATTTGTTTTTTTTTTTAGCAGCGACAAGAGTGCTTCTTGCACAGGCTTCTAATTTTTTTCTGTGCAGCAGAAAACTAAAAAAAAAAACAATAAAGGAAAAAAAGAGAAAATATTAAATCCTGAAGGCACCATAATTTGGGTACGTTTAGCTGATGAGTACCAGCACCACGAAAAATGCATCGCGGCAATTACAAAATGAGAATTTACCTCGAAATTGGTATGGTTCGAAAACGAAACATTCATCCACAGGTAGAGTCATCTTTTGAAGATGACCGTCGGTGGATTTTTGGATTTTCATCCTCTCTCGTTTCATCTCACTTAAAAGCTACATGTTTCAGCCAATATGCCTTTCAATCCCATGCTCGTGTGGCCAGGCACTAAGCCTTGGTCGCTAAAATACCTAAAGGAATCCCATATGTTGTGTCATCTTTGATAAACCAACTCTCACCATGTACTTCCTCACACATCCCCTTTCAAATGCCAATATTGATCATATTACACATGTATTTATTTATAGCTGCTCTAAATCTCGAAAACTTAATTTAATTTAACACCTGCCACTAAATACAGACTAGCAGAAACGCCCTGTCAGCAAGCCATAGCACTTTTAAAGTTATTTATTTCCACTTTAATAAACTTATAATTAAAATATTTGGATTATGGTTCAATCTTATTCAGAAAATCACTACCAGGGCTCGCTTGTTAATATATCCAATCACCTTAAAAAGTTTGACTGCAACTGGTTATTTTTAACTTACATCCCTGGTCTGCCATGGAAACGCTTCTGCATTTTGTTGTTTAAAATTTTGACAGTCCATACTTGTCGAAGAAAAATGCGAACGTAAATATCTATTTTCGTGAATTGAATCTTAAATGAGCGATTCGGGCGATACAGATATCCTACTTTTGATTCCGCCAAATTTTTTCCTGTCTTCGACATTGTCTGATGATCAATTGGATGAGAACTTAGTCGAGGAGTTCAATGACAACATGTTATCCCCTGATTGGGAGTCAGGACAGCCACAAGCAGTCGAAGGAAACTACCAATTTCTTCCGCAATCGCAGCAAATCGAGTTACACAGTATTAATGCTCGTCTGACGAATATTGAAACCAATTTTTCACCAGGATCAGATCTCTCAACCATATCGCATTGCACTGTGCGCAATGATGCTGAGAGGGAGTTTCGCAGCACCCTACCCCGTTCGCACACAGTGGGCCATTCAACGCCGAAAGAAGAAGCACGTGGACACATAAGAAATCGAGAGGAATACCACGGAGTTCTGAAGGAGATCGACCACTTTCTCGAAGATAAAAAATACAATTCCTTTTGGAATGGAAATGGGGGTGAGATTCCTCAAAGAGTTGAAGAGCAGGCGGCATCATTGCCAAATGTATTAAATCGATTGAATGCCGAGGGCCCGTACGATGAAGGGATCCGAGTAAAGCAAGCTCCTGAGGAGCAGCTCATTAGTTTAAGTGAAATGTGGAGTAAAAACGCGCCGGGAAATTTGACTCTGAAAGAGGAGCGGTACCGTCGGTTGCATTTAGAGAAAACTATTCGCTCCTTACAAAGTAAGCTGCTGGAGTATCAACAAAGAATTTCGGTTGCGTTAGAAGTGGATAAGGCTAAGGATAACGCGTTGTGTAATGCTCAAGCGGAGAACAATTGGTGAGAAAAAATTTTATCATTGACAACATTTGAATATTTGAATTTGTTTCAGCCTACAGCAAGAGGTAAAAAGACTGAAAGATGGACTCTGTAAGATTGAAAATGAACAGCAGGACTTGGCCACAAAGTATGAAGTTATACAAAAAGAATTGGCTCAGGCTTTGAGTATGGCAGCAAAATTTCAAGACAAAAATGAAAAGCTTGAAAACGAGCTACAAAGCTTTTCTAGGTAAGTCATATTTTTCCCTGTTTTGTCTTTTTACTATCCTTGGAATTTTAGAAAGGCAACCGAATGTAGCAGTCTTTATAAAAGGCAAATTGAAGAGCTGGAAATTAAATTGAACGCGTGTAAAAGATCGGAGGAGTTCTCTATTGCAGAGTTAGCGAAAGTAAAGGACCGTCTGGCCAAAGCAGAATATCACGAGGAAAAGGTATAAAGTTTAATACGTTCAGATTTACCAAACTGTGTCGGTTGTGAATAATCTTCAGGCAACCACTCGGTGCGAGAATCTTGAAAAGCAGTTAGAATCAATTAAATTCCATAAGGAACAGGCTCAGGAATTGATGCAAAAACAAAGGAATCGCGCTGATCAACTGGAGGATCAAAAGAAAACGTTAACGGAAAAAGTTGATTCTCTGTCTGAGAAGGAAGTAAGCTCTGAATTTGAATAACTGATTCATAGACAAGAATATTTGTTGCTTTTAGGGCGCCTTGCAGAAGAAACTAGAAAGTCAACGCCAAGGACTAAAGCTTCACTATCAGCAGCAATTGGAAAGTGTTGTCGCTCAAAAACTTAAAGAATTCCAGCAGCAATTAGATAAAGTTGAAGAAACCTTAAAGCAGGAGACGAGAGATCGTGAGCATCTTATAGCTGAACGCGCAATCAAGCAAATGGAACTCATCAACGAGAAAAATGAACAGGAGTTGAATCTTTTGCAAGAAAAACACAATGAAGAAGTTGAACTTTATCGGATTCAACTTGCTAACGCATCTAAGAAGATAAACGATTTGGAGACCAAATTGAATTCATACAAAACTAGAAGGTTGTATTTTGCATAACTACTTAATTTAATATTAACATAATAATGCTTATTTTTAGAGCTGATATAGCGGAGAAGCTGCACAGTGTGATGGAAGCACAGTGGCAGAAAGCCTTAGAAATACTCACAAGTCCGAATACGCAAAAAATCGAAAACAAATCCGGTTCGGTGGAAAATGTTCAAAGTACAGCTGAGAATGAGCAGTTTGAAACACCGAAAACAAGTCGTCACAGTCGAGAAATCGAAGACATACCACATGCAGACAAATTGCAGGCATACATTGATTTGGTAGAAAACATTTCATGACTAACACCGTTATCTAAATTGATTTGATTTTATTTTCCTTCAGCTTTTGAGCAAATCCCCACAAGATATTGAAAACCTCCATCAATTGTTTGTAAGAACGAAAGCAAAAGAATTGGCGTATAAGAATAAAATGCAGCAGCGATCAAACCATGGAAAACCACCTTGGAAAGGATGACAGAATTTGTTAAAAAATAATTGCATGCAATCATTTACTTTTGTTTAATAAGCAAAGAGAGTCTTTCAATACGCACTCGTCGTTTGAGAAAAATATTTACAATCTTTTGTGCTTACACAAAAATGTATATCTAAAAAGGATTGAAGGTTAACGAAGACTGAAAAAAGCTAAATAAATTATTTTCTACAGTTTATACACATTAAATAATATATTTGCCGATTAAATCGTTGTAAGAAATGGTAAGAAATAACTAGTTTAATCAAACGTTCTTTTCTATAAAATTTTGATGTTTTGAATATTTAAATAAGCTTCGACCGCAAGGCAACTTTAATATTTGACCACGATTATCTGCTTCGGACGGCTGATGAAGGGGAAACAAAAATCTTCGTCTGTAAGATGATATTCGAAAATATAACGACCAGGAAAAAAGGTTCAGTACCGTAGACAGTATGATGCAGTTTAGAACTTCAGCGTCTACTTTTTGACGATTTCTGGGCTTAGTAGGTGTTTCAATCCTGTTGGGAATCTTGAAAAGTGGGCCTGATACTAGTCCAAAGGTGGATAGTTAAATTTTAACCTCTTTGAATGCACTCGAGTGGGTATTGACCGCTTGCTTTATTAAGCTATAGTGAACTACGTACTTCTGGCCTCACAACTTTGCGCTAGATTGCTGATCCTTTCCTGAGATGTACCCGTTTTCACTCGTTGAAAAGGTCCAAACATTTCTCACTTCTTCAAATTACTTCTGTTAGATCTCACTTCTTGAGTCAGTGCTTTGTAATATAGTCCATGTACTGATGTCGCGATTCTTCGATCTGAAAGAGTTAGCATGGTCGTGATAATGATAATGATCCGCATTCCTTGTCAGTAAGTGTATTTGGCATTCATGATTTCTTGTCGTACGATGGATGTATTTACCTCTGCGGAATGAGTCAGCATTTGAGTATATAAAGATTGGATTGTGTATCGGTTTGAAACTGATCTGTTTGTTTTTAATTTTTATTTCATTCGGGGAGCTAAGTTTGATATCGTTCGAAATTCGCAGTGTTTTATTCATTATATACAAAGTGCGTCTAGTTTTTCATGAATCAGTAGTCTCACTTGGGATGCGTACCTACAATTCCATTAGGATAACCACGTTTTTGTCACTGATCGACTTTTCTAGTGGTAACGCAATTATCTCGTAGGCAAATGATGATTTATTTGAGACAGCTTTATTTTTGTATGAAATATAACCACGTCTTTCGTCTTTGTTGAATGGTCGAGGATGCAGCACCACTGAAAATGGATTATTTTTAAAAAGCGATCCTAATGTTATCACATGAGTTGAATCAAAAAAAAATATGTTTCACCTCTTACAAATAATAAGCATGATTATTTTAAATAAATATATTTTTTATTAACCCTTTCAATCTATTTCTTTATATAAATACCCATTCAAAGTACAATAGACATTTATGTAAGAAAAAACAGGTTTGTATATATTTATGTTTTTTGTTTGCCTTTTTTCACATTCCTTTTCATCGCAATTCTTATTCTAACTAGATATTCTACTTGAATACAAATATTATATAATTTAATCTTGTTTTCCAAATAAATCAAAAACTGATTTGTGTATAAAAGTCAATAAATAAAGTACGTGTATATCTCGTGCAAACTTTTAAATAAAAAAAACTAAAAACAAACTATACATTTAACACAATAGTGCTTTTTGATGTCCTTCAACATCGGATTGTAGTTTTATATAATGAAGGTGAAAAAATCATAAAATACTAGAGGAGAAAAACAAAAATTACAGGTGTGCAATAAAAATAAAAATGTTTCTATTTTATTCTTTTATAAGTACTTGGATATACGACGCTTTCATTGGAATTGGAACAATTATAATAATCACATTTTACAAAAAACACAACCGAGTAAAAATGAACATAAAAAGGGTGGAATCTGATACGCTTAGTTGAAGTTGATAGATAGATAGAGAGAGAAAAGTTTTAAAAATCACAGTTCAAAATTGTTTATAGAGTGGAAAGTACTTTTGGAATATAACATGAAGAAAGTTATTAAGTAGATAGAAAGTACAACAGATAAAATCTGTGTCAAGGAATCATCTGTAGTATCATAAAAACTTCAAACCAATCATTTATCACACTGAACGAAAAATAAACTTAAAAAAAAAGGAAAAATCACTTTATTCCTTATACGTTGACTGCCCGAGAAATGGGACTATTACATCGATCATATTTGGATAAACTAGATATTTGTATGCTTCTTCACAGAGTTTGCTCTCAATAACGTTAGTAACAATACTCCAATCAAATGTATGATCACCAACTGTGGGTGTTGCAGCTATCCATAGTCTCGGCGGTCCACGAAAGCTGCAAAAGAATAAATTTAGAAGACAATCAATTGGTCAAAGAAATACTTACGCTAGCCAAATTCGATCAGAAGGAGGCGGTGGAATATTAATCGTCACTCGGGAGACCAGACCTTTCAAATCTACACGCAGTGTTATATTTGTACTCATATTTTCCATTGCCTTCTGCACATACGACAATTCAGTTGCATATTGGAAGAGATTGGAAGCGGCGATACGATCCACAATTTTGAATAGGCGTCTCGCGTTACCCGGTGATGAATTAAAGAATTGTGTACTGTAAAATATGGAACATCTCAGCATTCAATATATTGCTTTAGAGAGATTCACTTACTCTGCTGAGTTGGTCTCCAACGATCCAATAGTTGGACTACCAGTTTCCGAACTTGAGGCACCACTACTTTCTGCATCACTGTCATATATAGCACAATTTGTTAATACCTCATCGATTAGTTGATCTGTGGTTTTTGCAGCGATATCAGCATCTGCTAGAGCAGCCGGTGGTGAGCTACCCATTGGTGGGGTTCCATTAGCTGTTGTCGTGGTACTCTGTCCATCGGTAGTACCAACCTTTGTGTGCTGTCGCTTTAAACGTAGTAAATTTAATTTAGTTGTAATTGTCATGTGCATAAGTCCTTCATATGTAAGATCAGCATCTATCCATGTGCCGCGTTCATCGAGTACTGGCTGAGAGACACGGTGTATCAATGGTGGAGTGTCACCCAAAAATATGTGTGTTATAGAAACATCTTCCATGAATCCTGGCAGCTGTAAGAATATACCTTTTAACTATCTATAAATTTGTAAATGCATTTTTTCATACCTTAATGGAACTCAATTTCTTTTGTAGAAACTCCTGGATTTTCCCCAAGAGAAGAGAATCGTTTAAGCAGCTGAAGAGAATTCGCCCGATAAGTACATTTGCCCAAACAACACTTCCACTTGGCCCAAGGAAAAGCGATTGATCAATTCCCTTCCAAAGCTCATCCTCTAATCGCTTTGCGCGACGAGTCTAAGAAAAAATACAGTTTAGATTGAAAGGTTCTTGAAGAAGGCGGGTTATTCGTTAGGCGATTACAAAATAAGAATGCATTAATAGAGAACAAAACTAAACTAATTGTTGCATTGAAAGAATTACATTCAATTGAAGCCGAATGATTCATAATTACAAGTCGCAAATCCTGTGTGTTTCATAAAATAACACATTGTTGCACCTTGTTAGATATCTCTTCATCGACGTAAGGAATGATCAGGTGGCCTGCAGTTTTCTAAGACATCAGGGCGTCTTACAAGTTTTACCGGCATGCCGAAAAGTCCGATTAAGTGAAGCAAAACGGGTTAATACGTTGACACAGTAAGATTGCAGACGGAATTTTGCAGCTATAAGGTCAATACTTGTCGTACTACCGCCTTTCTTGTAATCGGGGTACTTTGAGATGATAAATTAGTCATGCACATTTTGTATTCTCAAATAAGTCAGATGCTCTGTAACACAAGTCTCAACAGCTTCGGAGTACTGAATGAAAGATTCAAGGTTCAATTGATAGCAAACATTTGAATAAAATCATCTTTCGGATTCGGACATCATAAGCATTTAGAAAAGCCGCTGAAAGAGTTCAAAATCTGCATCACAAGGTCCTAATATACGTTTAGAGAACATAAGACGAACAACATCTTTGGGGTAAATTCTTTTCCCGACACATCAATAAGAATTTCAACGGAAAATACAAAATCTAAAATAAAAGTTCCTTATAATCACAACATGCACATTAAGAAAAATAATGAAATTAAAAAGAACTTAAATAAAGCATACTCTTGTTGGCATTCGTGCGTTCGTCAATGTTGGAGCTTTAAATACAGGAATTCGTGTTTGGTTACAAGCACTCTATAAACAAATTAAAATTAAAGAAATTAAATTGAAAACCAGAAAATCAAAGCTTAAAAATAAGCGAAACGAAAAACAGTGAACGAGTATAACTCATACCTGATAGCGTGACATGAATCGGATATATTCCAAAAGATTTCGCGCTGCACATGTGCTTATTAGTAGTCCCTCATAGGTATCCTCAGTTGTTGGGGACGCAACATCAGATGTTTTTTCTCCGTCGGGTAGTTCTGAGTCTGGGGTTGACTCTTTTCCTTCTTGGCTGTTAAGTGAGCTTTTCTTCTTTGATGGTTTATCAATTTTATCCCCCTTTTCAGATGATGTAGGGTTGTCACTGCTCTTAGAATCATCCACAAAGGAAGTGGTCGTAGCTTTCGACGGTGTTGTATCTTCTTTGTTCTACGAGTTATTCACATTTTAGTTGAAAGTCGTTGCTTTATGGCATTAAAATTTGATTTACGAGTACCTTTGCATTATCCGGGAGGAGTGACACAAATTTAGCTGCAGCTTTAATTTCAGCTTCTGATACCATTACTATATTAGGCAAATGCAAATCTTGATCGTTCACGTCCCCAATACTTGCAGCCATAAAACGACGATACCAATCCTCTTTTTCACGATCTCCTCGAGCAAAAAGTAAAATTCTTGTTTCATCGCCACACGGTACCGTCACTTCGGCAATGTTCAAATCTGGTGCATTTTCTTGAAGCCCTTGTAACTATAAATTTAAATGAAGATATTCAAATAGTAGTGCCACGAGTTCGAGTTGCTCTTATCTTACATCAGCATTAAGGACGGTAGCTGCAAAATCTAGGTCATTCTCGGACTCTATTATGCCACTACGCTCGGAGCGATCATCCATAGACTCACAGGAATTCTGGTGCAGTATCCCCCCAGGTGTTAATGTGTTTTCCTTTCCATCAACACCTTTGCTAAATCTTCCATCGAGGAACTTCTCATCCAGACTTCTGCTGCTAGCTGGACGCTTTAATGGCTTCTCTTCCTTGGTTGTTACAAAAGAAAAGGGCTCCTCAATTTTTTGACCATCGAGGTTTTTAATTATCAACTGCATGGGATACTTTCGACTAAAATACCTGCAAAAAAAGGAAATGTTGTACCATTGTGTAACCATTTTTCGTAAATCGCAATTAACCTTTTCCTAGCTAGACCTCGTGGCAACATTTCAATACGACATCCGAGAAGATTGTATGTCCGATGTCGAGTGAATGTTATCGTCTTTCTATCAATTACGGGTTCATTCCACATTTGGCGTTTCGGAATGCGTGCAGTGGTATTGGATATGCGGAGCATAGATCCTTTAAGATTAAAATAATATTAATTGAAAAGAATATTTCAATATTTGCATTTACCATCCAATTTTACATAGACAGTCTTTGTCATGGAAACGTGGAAATTTCCAGGATCATAACTGTGGATCTCATTCAACCATCCTGTATACGTTTTGACAGTTTTATGCTCTTCGACGGCAGGTATCTCACATATTGACATGTTCTGGAAATCGGGAATTCTAAATTTACATTTTTCCGGACCGTCCGCGGTGACACGATCCACAATAGCTTGTTGTGCGAAATGCCAAGCCGAGCTAAATATCAACATCAAAAGAAGGCAAGAAAAGACCCCACGAACGAAGTCCGGAATGGATGGAAAATTAAGAACGAGCAGGAGTAAAATAAAGGAAACAAATGGCACACTTTTCACAAGACTACAAATCAAATGCGAATGTCTATACGCAGGGGAGTCCACTGTTGCACTATCTGCATTCTCTTGGTTGTCAGCTGCCATATTAAATGCGTGTTCTCCTGGTGCGGCAATACATTCTATTGGAAGCTCCATGGAACGTTTTGAATGAGGGTTTGTCGAGTCGCCATCAGATGTTGACTTCGAGGCATTCGCAGGCTCAGTCACTGCAGGGACCATATCCTCAAGCATCTCTACTCCTGATTCGATTTCGGCCTCCTTTTTGCCAGCAATTATACCCTTCTTCTCTTTGGGTGTTGATTGTGTACTTTTAACAGTAGCGGCAACTGCAGGTTCAGCTCCCTCCACAACCGTTTTCTTACGTTTTCTTAGAAATGTACCCCGCAATGATGTGCTCGTGGATGTCGGTGGCACTATACGACTTGGGCTGGACTCTTTTTTTGTGTTCCCAGTGATGCTGGCGTTGATTCCACTGTTACTGTTATTGACTGATAGTGCAGATTTTGTCACGGGTATACTGGATGCTTGCGATCGGGATTTAACTTTAGATTTGAGGTGTGCAAACGACCGTCGCAAGCGCGAACGTTCGACATCACCTTCTAGCAGAATATCAGGTTCTATATCAGAATCTGAATCACACTTCGGAACTAACTTGAATTCTTGATCCAAAGAGAGTTCATCACTGATTGAACTATTTACTGTGGCATTTTCTTGATCGGAATCAGCATCGTCTCCTGGTATAGAACAACAATAAGAAGCAATCATAGAAATATATTTTTATTACTCACCTCTGACTGCTGACGCACTAGCATTTTTCGACGACTTTATGTCTTCCATGGCTTGAGAGACTTTTCCTTTAATTAGTTTCCAAGTTCCCAATGAATTTGATTCACTTGTCGAAAGGGTACTGATAGCTGCTGACGCCGCACTTGTTATTAAGGGACCTTCTATGCTGTCCGACCTGAGTGTGGAACGGAAAGAATAAAGTATATGATTGAGTTTGATAGTTATTCGCTTGCTCTGTGATTGAATTCGTTGATATCACCAAGTTTTGTTGCGGTTACTCATACTCATTAGAAACAAAGAGGCAAATTAATGATAAGCAATGGTTTTATAGAGTTTCGAGAATTCTAACTTACGTGAGTAGTGTTTGGGGTTTTACATGTCTTGAATTGGTAAGAGAAATATTAATATGTTCTTTGGAACAAAGGGAAGACGAAAGAAGGGACAAGACTTAGGTAAATACCAGCAAAAATTAATGATTGAATATATGCTTCTGAATAAAGAAAAGGGTGAGAAGCTGGTGGTCGACTCTCTTGTAAGACGCCCTAAGAGGAACAACGTTTCTAAATTGTACTAAATTGAAGCTTTACGTTAAAATGTATATGTTTATATTATTTAGCATAAGGTACTATCAATAACATCCAAAATAAGAAGCCTGCATGGATTGACAAGAGCAGAAATCGATGATGGAAAACCTACCGTTGTCATCGTCGAATGTGACAATAAACTTTTGCTAAACTCAAATCCAAAAATAAAGGACAGAGTTTGGACCTCTCTTATTTTCAATTAATAATCTCTTCAACTTACTCAGAGCAAAACAAAATATTTGAGCTCAAACTATAAACGCATGTCGCCAGACATTCATACCAGAGTATCCTTTTCTTCTCTAGAACATACCGAGACATAGCTCTACCCAAAGGGGCATAAAAGATCCTATCCAACCTGCTGTATGAACATCCAAAGCCTTTTTGCTACATACAAATCAGATTATACCACTGTGCCTTCCGGCGCGACATATCAACGGCCAAATCCTGGAAAAGGCCAACGAGTTTCAAATCGATACCCATCATTCATCGACTTCAAAGTCGCATATATCCACCGCTCCGAGCTGTACAACGCGATGGCTGAATTCGGAATCCCGGAACCTCCGAACTATTCCGAACATGCAGGTTCAAGAAGAACGGGAAGACCGAACCTCCGGTTCAAGGACCAAGCAATCGCCGACGCTTGGTGTGAACAAATGGAAGCATTATGCTCAGAATAGTCAGGGCTGGAGGGCAGCTGTCTCAGGCTCTGTTCCTTCCAGGATCGCCTGCCTCTTAAGTAACTAAGTAAGCAAAGAGCACAAATCAGACCGGGACTATTGTATTGTTTCTACATAACACTCGACAACAGACAGATAGAAGCCATTAATTTATCGAAGGTTTGTTTCAGAATTTTATCAACGAAGGACAAAAACTAGGAATTAGTAAAAACAAGGTTTTACCAGCTTTAACTCCATTTTGAAACCGCTCAGAAGATACCTGTCCATTTGATCTTCAGTTTTGCAAAAGACAGGGGCGATATTTTCCAGCGTAGACTGCATTTTTTTGGAAAGTTTATAGCTTTAGCGTCAACAACGCAATTGTGTTTTTTGCGTGGTATCCAAACACTGAATCTAAGAATAGAGCATTGAGGTGCATTTTACTCGAAAAAGAAACGATTTTTTATCATTTAATTTCAGCCAAAGCAATGCCAACTAAGACTCCGCATTATGTATGTAAACGAAGAGGAATCAGATAAAAAAATATAATCTACAGCGAATGTAAACTTTAAGAAGTTTAAGCATAAAAATTTGAATTCAATGCGGTATTTTTTTTAAACTTTTTTCTCCAATTTGTTTTGAAAAAATAAACAATTATTCCATGTAAAGTTATTTCAGAAAAAAATTTATTTAAGTTTAAGATATTTTTTTGTTTAATTCTTTTGTTTTTCTTTTTTTATGGTATAAGTAAAAGTTACAAAGATTCATTTTTGGATTTTAACTTTTTTTGTTTTATATAAATTTTTAAGTATGTGATTTTTTCTTGTTTGAAAATCATAGCTCGCGTTAGTTTTTATTATAAACAATAAAAAAAAACATATTGAATTAAATTACTACAGAGGAATTTGCTTAAATGTTTCCCCATTAATTATTAATTTTTTTTTTACCTACAAACTATTTCGTTTCTGATTTTAAATATAAAACAAAAATGTATTAACGAAAAAAACAAAAGCGACAAAAAATGTTTTACATAATTTGCTTATTGTTAAGAGTATACGATTAAATTAAAAAAGAAAACGATGTAATTATGTATTTTTATATATTAAATGTATCGTATAAAATATTTTACTAATAAATATTTTGCTAAAAAAAATTAGATTATAGGAAGAGGTATCTCAAGACCGGGAGAGGCTAACGAAAGGATTTTTGTTTTTCTTCATTATTATACATTTTCAAACGAATTTAATTTTGCTTAAAAAATGGTGCTAATGCTAAGTAGTTATTTTTTCTTAGTTAAGCGTTTGGTTGTTCTTTTTCAAATGGGCTCTAATAAGGAGTTAGGTTTGCAATATGCTCTTATAAATTTCCCTTTAGATCGTAAGTTAATTTATAACTATATATATTTTTAAACATTTTCGCTTTGCGTCATTAGAGCGACAAATAGTTCGAAAAACGATCATAGCACCAGACGCACATTATTTTCTGATTAATGCCTTACTAGAAAAGCAAAAAAAACAAAAATGTTTAGATTTTTTATATATATTAATGAGTACAAAATTTCGCTCAAACATATAAAAATATTATATGCTAAACATATCCAATTTGATTTAAAATTACAAATTGAGTTTTTCCTTTGTCGGCTTTTCTTTCAGCCAAGGTGACCTCTCCTTTTCAAAATGTTTGTTCTTTTTTAATTTATGTTTTGCCTTTGTTAATATCAATTTGACTAATAGAAATTACGTTTAAAAAGAACACTACCTACAGTAACATTTTTGTTTTTATTTTAATTATTCATTTTTTTTTTTGTGTTTTCTTTTAAAAAATTTGTACACTAACAGTCGCTAATAATGACGCAAATAAAAATAATGCGTACATTGAAAAGTTCTATAAAAAATAACCGATTTTAAATGCATAACAAATAATAATGAGAAATTGAATAAAATATGAGTTTGACCAATTAAATTTATTTCATTTTAGCCTTTTTATTTAGAGTTATGGATTTTTTCTGTTTTTCTTTTTTTGAAGAGGAAAGTTGGTTGTTATGTATTTTTTTTATTTATTTAAATCTTTTCAAAAGAGAGGAAGGATATTGGCTAGGTGAGCTAATTGTTTATTTATTTCTGCTACGATTTAAATGAATTTTAATTTTCTTATTTAATATATATTTATATAAATAGACTATTAAGGCAAGTATTCCACTAAAGTCAATTAATTATATGTATTATTCTTTTACTTTATTTAGCTTGTATTGTTGACTATTTAAATAATCCTTTCCTGTCTTTATTAGCTGTTCCTTAAATTTTCGCTTGCATTCATTTATGCGTTGTGAATCAATTTTTCGTTAACTGTTTACGGCTTGTGGACGAATTCATTCCTCCACCCGTCTCGAAAGGATTGATTCATTGATAAAAATATTAAATCAAACTATTAACCGTCGTGGAAGATAAATATAAAACATGACTCAAAAAAATTATAGAAAATATATATAAACCGAGTGACTTATGCTTAATCTAATATATTTGTCTACTTCTTAAATATTACTAAGGTTGTGTCATTTCATTGAAGATCATTAAAAGCAATTCTTAAATAATAAAATTAAACAAAGAAAAAAAAAATATCTCGATTATCGTTTGAATAGATAAAAAAAAAAGAAAATTCTGATGTTATAGACCTCGTGTATGTATTGTAATTAGGCATCCGGATCAGAATACAGTCGAGAATTTTGCAACTTAATGATATGTCCATTCAGCTGACAGTTGAAGATAAAATAAAGCGGAATATGAGCCTATACAGGTAGCCCGGACAGACGGTCCTTGCTAGATAAAACGCCAAACAAACCCACAAAGCCTGACACCGCAAAACAAAATTATGCCAGACCTAAGTCAGTTCCATTTTTTCATTTATTCAAAGAGGTTTTAAAAATATATGGGTCGCAATGAATCAGCAAACATATAGCGATTGGGGTGCTATAGCCACATCTCCATGAGTGTCGGCGAATTACAAATCACAAGCCCTTTGGTGATTTTTTTCTGAACTCGCACCTACAATATGCCCATTATATATCCCTCATCGTCTTCAGTTTTATTGACGCACAACACATTCTTTCTAATTGTGTGTAGATGAAATAATTCCATAAATATACATTTATAGAGACGACATCTAAAGTTTTGAAAAAGTGTTTGAATAGAGTTAAAATAAAAAAGAAAAATCAAATCAAATCAAATATTCATACATTTTCAGTTTTGTTTTTATTAAAATTATAAAACATAAGTTGTGTTAAATTAAATTAATATATTTTCTTTTCGAAAGAATTGCACGAATTATTTTTTTTTTTAATATATTGACACAACCTACTTTCCGGACAGGGTGGTCCATAATTTTAAGTTTGTTTTTTTTTGTTTTTAGAAAGTTAAATAATTTAAAAAAGTGTATTACAAAATTTTCTACAGTATATGTACCTATATGTTTTCAGATATATTAAAAAAAATATAAAATAAACTAATTTCACAAGAAAACAAAATTATATTTTAGGTTTTCTTGATTTTTATGTTTTTTTTGTCGTTTCATTTAATTTTTCTTTTCATGTTTAATACAAATTACAAAATTTTCTCTAATTTAATTTCATTAGTATAACTACAGTTTTGTTTATATAATATTTTTTTTTAATATATTTTATATATATATATAAATATTTATTATATTTATGTAAAAAAAACAATTAAATTTCCTTGTTTTTATGTTGACAGGTGAAAAACGCGATATTATTTTAAATTGTTTGTTTTTTTTAATTTTTTATTGCACATTCATTAATTTTGTTCAAATAATATTCTTTTTTTTATTTTTAATTTATAATGACATATGTTTTTATTTTGCATTAAATTTTTAAAAAATCATTACAAAAATGTCTATTTATATATATAAAAAAGTTGTCTAGTGTTTTGTTTTTTCCTTTCGTAATAGAATACATATAAATTGCAAATATGTATATGTATATGTAGAAAAAAAAATTTATTAAACAATGTAAAAAAAATTAATTTTTTTTTTCATTAACTTGTGTAAGAATAATTTTCTCAAAAAGTTTTTTTTTTGTTTATTTAAATAATAAGGAGAACAATAATTTGCTAATACTGAACACAAGCAGTAGGTAATTAGGGCTAGTAAATTATTTAATTCATTTATTTTTATCATAAGTAAAAAATGATTTTGAATTAAAAAACAAAATATCCGGCGAAGGTTGGTTATTTGTTATTTTCTTCATTTTGTAGAGCAAGAGAGATAGATTGTGAGAATGTGGGTTACTTAATAAAAACAAGAGCAGTAATAAATTAAATTGATAAAACAAAAAGAAGGAAATAATTAAAACTATAAACAAACTTCTAGCACCAATTCAAAATTGAACTAAAAAAAAACAAAAGTTTAAATAATTAAATTATTTAATAACAAATATAAATAAAAAAAAAAAACTGACAAGATTGCACATTGTTATTTCATGTTCTTTGGTTCAGCGATAAGTTAATGTAGTTCTGTGTTGCTGAATTATATAATTATTGATGACAAAGCCTTGGCTTAGTCAAACCTTTTTTATTATTCTGGTTGCGAGGGTTTCTCTCTATCTCTCTTCTTCTTAAATTGCACATTATATATATTTTTATATATATATATATAAAAGAAAACTAGAAACATAATCTAAGATGTGTATATAATATGCAGAAAAAAAGATCTCTTCTCACAATCTAGACTCCTTTCATTGCGTAGATTGATGTTCAATGTTGTGTTGTTTATATTCGCTTTTAAATGTAATAATTGCTGTTTATACGATGTTTTTTATTTTTATATATCTACTATGGTACGAAGAGATTTTTGCGTTCTTTATTTAAGTGTTAAAAAAATGTATTTTTTTGTTTGTTTCTTTTTGGAATTTGATTAAGTTTGGTGTGGCTCCTATAAGTATGACTATTTTTGTTTTATTATTTAAATTGGTTATTGCGCTGTTTACATATTTCGTTTCTTGGTTGGTATTGATTACTCATGTTTGTAGATATATATTATATAAATGGTTTAGATATATTTTTGTTAAATTATTATCATGATGAGAAGAGGAGCGGTTATTAAGCTAAATGTTTGTCTCTCTCTGCGTTTGTCTGCCTCTGTGATAGCCCTAGCGTTAACACCAACGGAACGGTACTGCTCGGGGTCTGTCGGCGCCTTCTTTGACTAGAGGTTTATGATATTCACGTCCGGGACGTGAGTGTATGGCGCCCCAACACTGCTCGCAGTAATACTGTAAGCAAGTCACGTTGGCACAAAAGAATGGCGCAAACTTTCCTCCGCAACGCTGTCCTTCGCACTCGTCACACATCTGATCGTCAAGTACGTATGGTTTCACTTCCACACGCTTATCAATATCTCCGTGCTGCAACTGAACAAATCGGGCTGATATCGCTGCAATATAACTCTGTTGGTTGGCAAATGCCACCCGGCCCGCGCCCTTGGGATACTTTAATTCTGGATCAGTATCGATTCCAGCGTAGCACACGCCACCATAAAGCCGATCCATAATCATAGCTAATTCATACGCCTTTAATGGGCGTGGAACCCCACCAACGAATACAGTTTTCCGTGGATCCAATGACATGGTTGCATCCAAAACATAATCTGCATCGGCCAAACGCCATGGGCGTATCTGTACAGCCTTATCCTTGATCGTGGGTGACGATACGCACAAATACAATTTCTCGTCGTCTGTTATGCACGACTCGATCAACTGTTGTACGCTGTTCTCATCCTGGAACAGGAGAAAGGCATATCCCTTTGGTGGAAAGTATGATTTCGATTCGGCCTTATGTGGCCAGTCGACAACCAATGGACCAAATCGTCGAAACGATGTGGTTATCTCATCCTCGTCAATGTCCGGTGGCAAACCACCAACAAAAACTTTTCGTGAGTACCGAGCAGTCACTTCGGAACCTTGGGAATGGGGTGACGATCTAGATGGTGAGTTGAGCTTTAAACTTCCCACACCGTCGATGAAGTTGCCAGCTTCGTCGTGATCACTTGTAACGCTCAACGTTTTGCCACGTAACCGATCGGCGACAGGTCCAGCATCGCCACCTGGTCCAACGTTGCTACCACTAACACCCCCGCCACCACCGCCACTTGCTGCTACCACAGCCATATTACGCATTATATCGGTGAGACAATGTTCGAGGGGTCGCATGTCTAAACCATTACCAATCGCACACCGATCGGGATAGCCCATATATGCATTTTCACCACCTCCTCCTCCTCCACCTCCGTTTCCACTGCCACCAACACCGACGGCACCATTTCCCACCAAACCGGGCGGTACAACATCAAGTGAATATCCCGGTGTGGGTGATGATCCTTTGCCAGGAAATGAAATACTCCGACGGTATTTGTTTGGTGAAATGCTGCTCGATATGCCTGGTTGAGATCCATTGAAGGGCGAGTTTTCTGGTGGGCATGGATGATTTGGTGATAATTGCTGTTGTTTCGCCGATGGTGGCTGTGAAGGTCCTTGCTGTTGTGGTGGTGGCATTGCGCTAGGATCAAAAAAGTGTTTATTTATTGTTAAAAGAAATTCAATCACATTTCTAAATTTTTCTATTTTATTTTGTTCAAATAAATAGTAAAAAAGAATATTTCATATAATTGTGGGAAAATGTTTGTAGTTTGCATTATAGACAATCAGACAGCATAGGAGAAATTCTTTCTCGCATTCAGAGGGCACTCTGAGAGGAGTGCGTTGCCTTGATCCATCTCGTTATATAACACGGAGTTACTTAGCTTGTGTATTCTGACTTGTTCAAAGCATGCGTGCGTCAGCGTAGAACATTTTGGATATGGCTGAATATGCATAATGATTGCCTATTGGACAGCGATGACTGATCAGAATGATAACTCCTTTTATTGAGGTTAGATTAAAGAACGGCATTCGCCAAGTAACCACAGCGAGACATTTTTTTCAAAGATAACTGATACAATTCTGAAAATTTCAGACCGACTTCTTTTTATAATGTTGTCTAATCGTTTTTATCTTCCTTCAAGAAGATTCTGTATTTTATGCAAAGATCTGGTGGTTAGGAGCTGTAGTTTAATCATATGCCTATAGATTGTAAGATATTTCAATATTTCTATCAAAATATGATATGCCCATTTGGGTCGATGGAGCGCAAATGAGAAAGCTAAAGAGCAATGTGTACTTAATCATAACGATTGAAGAAGAACGACTATTTTGCGGTTACAACATTATAAATGTTTTGGTATTTTGTTTTCTTTTACACACCATATGACCCTTAAGGAAGACCTCACCAGAGCAACTTGTTTAAAGGCTGCATGCATCTTTCCATCACCACCTTATATTAAGAATTGAAAAAAATAGTCAAAAGTAAAGACTGGAAAGAAGAATAATTACAGCAGATTCGACAACGATTTGTCGGAAAAAATATTATGTTGACAAAGCTCAAAGTGCAATGTCCCGGCTCACATCTCCTTCATCGCAATATTAAAATTGTAAATGCTTTTATCGTCTATTTTGTTCCTTCAAATATTCGTCGGAACAGAGGCTCGTTTTGTGCAGAGTTTGATAAATCTCATTGAAGGCTTAAAATGTCATCGGGGCATCGTTAGGGGATTTCAAGTTTAGAAATCATGTTGAATTTTTTTTCCCAAAAGAAAAACACGTTCAAAGGAGGACTTAAGAAATGGATGCAGATTACGCATAAGGCATTATCAGAATCAACTCACAAATGCGACCCACAAACGTATTCCCATGTTCAATTATTTATTTTAAATTTTTTTTTGATTTGTTCAATTTGATACAATTTAACCCGCTTCCGCCCAGCGTCACAAATATGCAACGGTGGAGGTCTTGAGAATAAATTTTTGATATAATTTTTTTTTGCAAGGAATTAAATTTTAATTTCAGTAAGTTTCGTGTTAATAGTGTGTTCCAAAAGAAAAATTTCCACTTAAAGTTAGATCTTGAGATAGAAAAAAGAGGACAGCATTACATATATGTTACACTGGGCGTTATCGCAGTTAGTTAAGTATGTTTTGTTAATGAATTTATTTGTTTTAATTTTTTTTTGTGGCATTTGACAAAATTTATTTGAAAAAAAAATAAACACTTTTTTGTCCTTGTGGCTCACTTGGCGTTGTGGTGAATTGATATTCTCCATTAGTTGATGTGGTTTCTGTTGTAGTACTGTACTAGTGGTGAATTGTTAGTTAATTAGTTTCCTTTTGTTTTCACTGAATATATATATATATTCATAAGGCATACACGTGTAACGATTTTGGCGTTATGAAAAAAAAGAGTTATAAAATAACCGATGGCTGTTCAGTTCACATGTGACAAAAGAAACACAACACATAAAGACAACACCAACAGTGGTGGGAATAACCATGTTATTTTCGGTTTAAAATGTACGTTTTTCGCGCGACACTAAACTTATAAATTGATTTATTACTTAGCCATACATTTCGAGTCATATTTACATTTAAAGGCTACTTTATGAAGCAACAAATTGTGACTTACTGTAACTGAAGTACGACTGCCCAGCGTAACAATTAGGTAACGCAAACACACACTACCACGCAGCAGGGTGAAATACTAAATGAAACCTTTTTCTCTCTGTCGATCACACTTTATTTTCTCTCACACTCACTTTTAAACGAATAGATTAAAAAAAGTATTTAAATTTATTTGTTTGAGAGGTAAATAAATAAATAAAAAAAAATAGTTACACTCAAATGAAACAGTTGTTTGGGCGGATAAGATTAGTTAGTTACTTAAAAGCAAATTTGTATTTAAATTATTTGGATGTGTTGGGTGGGAATATTTAATAAGTTAATGAATTAAATAAGCAAATTGTTGTTGCTGCTAATAAAAATGACAATCAGTCAATGCACGGGATAAATTAGGTAATCTGAGCGTTGGACATTTAAGGATGTTTCGGAACGAGAGCATCTTACTCGTGGCAACAAAGCTGACTGTTATTAGGTGCGTGATAACGTCGGGGAGAAATAAAAGGACAATCTTACAAATATATGCGTACAATGTTTTTTTTGCACAAATGGCGGCGTAAACCTTCAATTCATTGGATAATTGGTTCAATAATCTGAAGAGAAACCAATGGTGGTAAATCAAACAAAGAAATGTGGGTTTCTACATAGAATTAGCATATACCATGTAACGACAGAGAAATGCTAGCTCTTAGCTTGATACAGAGGCACAACTATAAATGGAGGAACTTCAAAACAGAAGCAGTTGCAAAAGTTTGGAGCTATTGCATCAATGTCATAAGTTATAGGGCTGCAGGAATCACAGAAAAAGCAAGGGGTCCATTTTTAACTTGCTTAAATTGAAATCAAATAATAATTTTCTGTTGATTTTCTTATGAAAACAATTAGTCTTTTCACATTATGAGTATATGCGTATATGAAATGCTTTCTCTGCGCGGCAATGAACACTAAGTCAAATGCTATAGGTTTATTTTGGGATATGCACTGACGCGGATATTGCTTTCCTGTTTAACACTTAAGTATTAAGTCTGACGGGGTAAGGAATACTATTATGTGTGATTGAGGTGATCCCTCGACATTTGATTGCGCACGATTAAGACAGTTTATCCTCACCCGTGGTGAATATAAAACGTACGACGTTGAAATAAGTGGCAGAAAGCAACGAATGGGCAATGATGCATTTACATGTATTGGAACGAGTGCCGCAAATATGGGACCAAGAATGACAAAAGGAAAGGACAGAATCAAATTTAATATGGACGTTATACTTTTGTCGAAGTGTTTTTTTTTTTTTGGTTTATACAGCAATTAAGTAATAATGACTAATCTCCAGCGACTTATTGATATTGCACAAAATCCAAAAAAAAAAACGTCCCGGTAGTGCTTAAGATCGCTTCCTTTCTTCGAACGATTTTTGAGGTTCCTTTCGTTAAGTAAGGAAACTAACCTCACCTTGCTAAGTATCACACAAACTGTACACTTGCTGGCAGAGGCGCATCCGAGGGCAGCTTGGAAATTAATTACCCAAAACAACTGCGGCGACTACATTTCATTGATCGATAAAAATAATGAACTGGACTCCATTCGAGAGCTTACCCATATAGACCGCACATGAAGTTACCGGCTGACCTTGCGTATAGTTAACGCTATCAGCAAATGATCATATTACAAATATGTCAATACATTAAAGGTATTATTAATACTGTACGCAGACGAATTGTTTAGCGGAACCAACAGCTACTTGTACTGAACATTGATACTTCTATACTTAAGCGCATTTTATCAAACATAACCGCAGAGTTATACAAAAAACCTCGCCGCTCTGCATTCGCGTGGTCGGTTTGGAATCATTTACTCATAAACCACACTGTGGTTAAATATGGATCCTGATACTTTCATACTAAACCAATTGATTGAATGTGATTGTACCCAATTATGTGGACTCCTTGTATAACTTTACATATGGATGAAACTCTTATCGGTGGTTTCAATAATGGGAACACATGCAATCTTTTGGTCGTGAACAAAAATCAAAGCCTTTGTTGAGAATACTAAAAGGTACTCTGATGTTAAAAGCTAGCTCGTCAAGTATACATTCTAATAGGGAAGCGCAAACAGTTCTGACATACCTGGCAGGCATGGAGAACGAAGGAAACGAAAATGCATCGCATCAAGTGCAAACATGCAATTACATCAAGTGAGTGATGTCGTCTCAGTGCACGACCAAGGATGTTGACGCTTAAAAGAAATACATCATCATTCTGCTCCCTCTGTCATGTTGTATGTACACAAATAAAAAATGGAAGCAAAGTGGAAGGTGGTTATTTGTTTTTTTTTATCCCTACTTCATCACTATTATCAGCAACGGTTGTGATGATGGTAGGCGCAGGTTATAAACCACCCGGAAGTAGGCAGTATGCTCTTTTGCCTTAACACCACCACCTTCGAAACCACCCACACTGGAAGGTACAAGCACCCCCGCTCTCTTTCTCTCTTTTTCGGTCGGTTCTGTATCCGATTTGCATGGTGGAGACAATCACATGTACACAATATTTTGTTTGATTTAAGCAAGGATGAAGGAAACATTAAACTCAAACGCGACCGAGAGTTTTTCATTCGATTGGATTTGGTTTCTGCTTCTTACTTAAAACACATGTGACATGCGCCCCTCAGCTCTCCCCATCGACAGCAACAACAACAACAACAAAAACAACAACCAAAATGATGTAAAAATATGTGAACAAATAAATATTGATAGGTACCTTTTGCGGTTGAAGAAGTTTCCTTGGAGGAAGTTGTTTCTTGTATTCACTTCATCCGGCTGAAAGATTCAATTAAAATGTTGAACATTCTCTCAGATAGATGATTTTGCAAACTTACATTCTGTTGTTGGGGACTGCTCGAAAGGGAATCCCCACCGCCCCCACTAGCACTATTGTGAAATGATTGAAATATATCGTCAAGACTTTCTTCGCCAGCATTAAAACGCACTGTTATCGGAACACTACCAGACGGTGGTTTACTCGAACCTCCTTAAAAAAAGAAGACAAATCAAATTTTATGTTCAGACTTCCGCCTTTCAGTTGTACTAACCTTTTGGAATTTTAAGTGAGTCCATTTTCGCAATGTCACTTGGTGAACTCTTTTTCATTTCAACTATTTCTGCCCTAAATTTAGAATCGAACCCAACAAACATGCCACCACGGCCACATTCATTCATCCGCGCCGGGCATAAGTGTATATAGGAAGGCAAACGAAAACCAACATCGACACGACGACGACAACGATGGGGCAGCGGGTGACACACCACAGATTGAAAATAACAAATAAAATAAATTAGAAAAAAAAATTGGTGTTTTTTTTTTTAACACTAAAAAGAAAAAAATTATTTTTTTTCCGTTCGGTTCTCTAATTAGGGATAAAGACACACGCTCGCACAGCACATTTTTCGATGATGGGTTGGTGCTTCGAATGATGGGAGGGAGAGATTGGTTGAGTGGAAGAAAATTTTCGCAAAGGGGAGGATATGTTACACTTTTCTTTTTACCTAAGGTTCTCCTTAACTTCGATCGGGGGGGCGCGCTACACGGAGAAATTTTCTCTAGCTATTTGCAATCATCTGCACTTTGAGAAATGATTTTCACAGAAATACGACCAACGAAAATATTCTTCGTGGCGACGTATTGAAGCAGTGCACAATCACTTTTTCTGTGCTTTTTTTCACGGTTTATCACAACATTTTCCAACGAAGAGGGGGGTTGTTTTTCTGCGTTGTTGCGTATTCTTTTTTTTTCTGGGAAAATTGATTAAAATTGTTATGTTGATTGATTTTGCTTGCTGCTAGAGTGTTTTGTATTTTATTGGGGATTTATAGAATTAATTTGTTATGTTTTTGTAGGATTTTCCATCCAACATTCACGCGCACCGCACACAGCTAAACATGGACCTAGAGCGAAAATTTTGTAACACAAGAAAAATCAATCTTTTTCTTCGTCTCGGTCGTGTGTTCCATTTCCCACTGTGAAGTAATTTTCCATTTCTTTTTCACACCTCTACTTTGGGACAGATTATTTGACAGTTGAATAAAGTGCAGTGTTGCCATTTGCATTTTATAGAAATATAATCTGTGTTGAAGCAATTTTACTGTTGGTAGTGATATATGAATTTTAGAGATCAAGATGGTCAAAAACAGCCCACACTTGGTATTTGCGTAGGTTTGGCTGCATTCTTACAGAAACGCGAAACAAGACCTCATTATTAATTAATGATCAAAGTGGGGAATTCTATAATCTTTTCACACGCTTGAACGTTTTTATCACGCTTTGGATCAGTCACAATAAATGAAAAGATACTTCTACCGAACGGTTTTTAGAAATGATTGTAAAACCAAACGTTACACGTACAAATTGCAAATCGTTTCTTAACCAAAGTGATTTTCAAGTGATCAAGAACGATGGGGAAATGTGGTGCAAGATTTCTTTCACTCTGATTTTAATCAGATTTTTTTAAATCGTTTTGATTCTTCAAGAAAAATTATATTTTTGGCTGAATTGATGGACTATTTTTTTTAAACATTCGGCCAATCAGGGGCCGCAAGTGACATGGATTCACATGAAGAGACATTAAAACACAGACCTGAAAATTTAAGCCTTAACAAGCTCGCGGTGAGAGAAAAATCACCTCCGATGTCGTGCACTATTGGAAAATACTTGGTGAATCCAATTTGTGAAATCACATCCAGCTCGAAGTGAAAAATTTTGTTAACTTAAGCGCATACGAATAAAATTTTATTGGAAATTGTTTTTTCCCTTTTGCTATACCACGGTAACGAAATCGAAACTTGCGAACATTTTTTTTCTTCAAAGTTTTCTACATATTGATGGTTTCGATATCGCGAAAGGTGTCATGTCACTCAGAACGGCTGTTGACACGGGGCACAAAACATGCGTTAGAATACTATAGGAATCCTAATACGTACGTACCTGCAACATTTCTAACCGCGAGACATGTTGGTGTACTTTCATATAATTTAATGTACGAGCAAATGATTGTTAAAAAAAAAGACAAAGTATATTCAATTGTTTACGCGTAAAGCAAGTCACACGCGAAACTTAATCCTGGTATAAAGAGAAACGCGTCTAACAATTTTATTGTTCAGTGAATACCTACATATAAACAACAGAAAATTCCTTCACACAAAACACGCGAATGATGGTAACACTGCGATACTAAATTCCCCTACTCTCCGAATCTTCGATCGACGACAAAATGCAAAATCAAAGGAGAAATGGGGACAAAATGGAATAAACAAAAGAGAATGGGAGAAAAAATCTTTTCTACTTTTTTTTTGTTGCGAAATAATCTGACAAACACCTCGAATATGGGTTGATTGGGAATTATGTGAAGGCTTATTTTTGATTTCATAAATAAAATGAACTTTTCTTTACCGTTTTCCTTTCGTTATGCTATTTTCTTAACACTTTGCTTATTTTTTCAACAGGAAAATAAATAAATTTAAAAAAAACTTTTTACGAAGCACGACAACGGAGCTAGTTCTATTGTGACGTTCCCTCCGTGTGAGTGCGGTTTGGATTACTGCACAAGTCAGCTGATTAGCTTTTGTGCATGCAGAGCGAAAAGGATAGAATAATTGGGACAGCTTTTTTATGTTTGACGGATGAATGAGCGTGTCCAGCGATGTGCATTTGTATATTTGTTTTGATTTAATTATATTCTTGCTTACCCCATCTTGGATGTTGTTTTTCTTATTGTTTTACGAGGAGTGCGTTAATACTTTGAAAGATAACAATTGGAAAGCTAAGGTTATTCCTTAAATCCTTCTTGGTTTTGTTGATTTTTGCACTCGACGAGGGAATATGCTCGTACTAGTACGAAAATGCTTTAAAACTAAAATTATATGAGAAAAAAAAGTTTAAAATTATAGAGTAGCGATTGCTTTTCGGCAAAGTATTCATTTTATAGACAGTAGGAAAATTGTCAGCCAGTGAGTAAATTATATGTAAATATACTTGTACAGTACCTGGTCTATAAATTATGACCACTTGCAATTTTCATGTAATCTACTTAGAAATCGATATGGTGACAACGAACGCCTTGATGCTAATTTTTCTTTTTGGTTGAGCTCAGAACGTAGTATTCGTGAAATGTCACGGTCGCTCCTTTAGTCGTTTTACACTTTTGTAAAAAAAAACCAAGGCTTTCCACCACTTTTTATATCAAAACCAAATCCTACCTCAGGGGTAGGCAATATGTATGTACATATTCGCCTTCAGATCCTCCCCATCCAGCTTCATCACAGCTTACACAAGTGTGGCTCAGTGACATGGACTACGTAATCAAATTTTTGCATTTTGACAGTCCTTCGAACTCCACTCAGACAAAATAAAACATATTCTTTATTATATATTTATTATCACTGAACTTTTTGTTTTGTGTATTTCTTCAAGTAGAATTTACCAAATAGGACTAAAAATAAGCACATGTACACGATATTCAATATATCAATCCATAGTGGATGATTGCAGCCTCGAACTATCGAATTCAAAGAAAACGTCAGCGAAATACAAAATTGCACCTTAAATAAGAGCCACAAATTAAAAAAATATTTAAATTTTTTTTTGTAAAAACCATACCAATTGAATGACTGTCAAATACTTTTTCCACCATAAATACTTTTGAAATTGAGGACCAATCGCGCTTAAACCATAATACGAGTACATGACCACATGGACGAGGCAATTTAGAGCTGGTATCCGGGTAGCTAAAAAAAAAAAGTATTCACATCGTGTATAGTTGAAATGGAAAGCAGTACCTGCTCCGCACGGAAACCATTTAACTTGAATCCAACTAATTGGAACCATGGTGCTATGATGGAAGACATGCAACACGCTGAGTTGATCGTTTTTTTTCCTCAAGATAAAAAATAAAGAATCTAAGAACTCGATGATCTTTGAAATAAAAAACATCCAGGCTCCATTGGCCACCTTGAAATAAGAGCACATTGTTAAATCGTTCCGGATTGTAGTAACCATCAAAACAAACCCTTATCGCTTCTGGATGGTAGTCTACCGCACTCTGATGACAAAGGTAACCGAAGTCTAGTCTTGTTGTACCCAATATAATTTCTCTTAATATGTTTGCATTAAGGGCTACCAAAATAAAATTGTAGACAACAAGCAGGCCTTTAAGCTTCAAGGGTTTCCTCCTAGAGAACGAAACACATTTTCAAGAAAATAATTCTATAAAACAAGTTCAGCAAAGAGGATACTCACTTCTCCATCAACTTTGGTAGTCTCCAAACCATAAGAAGATAAGCAAGGACAAATAGAGCGATATGATTCGGTGAATCCACCAGCAGCCACCCTCTTGTCCGTTCATCAGACAATTTGTCAAATTCGAGCCAAGTCCTGTGATTTGTTACGTTAACGGCTTGAGACATCGTTTAAACCGATCCGTACTGGTGACTGTTTTTTCAGTGAATAAATGAAGGTGGTTCAAGATTTTGTTATATTTTTTTTTTTCCAAATCCCAAGCTTAATTACTGTCTTGTTATTGTAGGTCAATAGTTAAACTATTTTCGGACAAAAGATGTTATTCGTAGTTGCGATCAGTGGGGCGTTAAGGTAGAGAGCACATGAAAATTATTGATTGCCCTTGAAATTTGAGAAATGTTATTGTCTCCAGACAAGTCAATATCAGACTATTATTTAATTGTGTTTTCGTCCGAGACATATAAATTGCTTGCGTGTCTGTTTTATTGCTCAATCTTCTTTGATTCGATGAGTAATTGGGAATATCACAGTCTTGGTCTTGGTCTTTTTCTTGCATCAACATCTAGCAACAATTGGACGTTCAACTAAAAAGGTCAACCCGTTGACTGACCCGGATTGACCTTGTCGTTGTGGGGAGACTTATGTGGGTGCCCAGCACGGCAGCTAAGTACCGAAACCAACAAACGTAAAAAAGGGAGTGGAGTTGTGGTACAAAGAAGAAAAATCACTCTTAAAGCAGTCCCTAAAACGGAAGATGAACTGTTTGCTTATATCTCCAGCACTAGTTCTAGTCCAATATATTTGAAAAAGGAAGGGGCAACGAAGGCACGTCAACAGAGCCCACAATATCCTTAAATTATAAGACTCGCTAAACAACCGAGGCAAACTAATACCTTATGGTCAAGACGGGCCCACGTTCTACTTTGGGGTACTATAGAGGCTAGTAATTGTATTCGAGATGGTGCGTAGTTGAGCTATTCATACCGAAACAAGACGGTCCTGCTCCCGGCTTAAGTCCCTGAAGAATGACTGGTGGTTACAGCGTAATCCAAATTATCCAGCAATTAATATTGTGCGGGCAGCATAGATTTTCAGTGATGTTTGGGGGGGTCGAAGTTAAAAAAATTATCCCCGCAAAGGATACCCTCCAGAAATCTAAAGTTAACAATTGTTTACTAAAGACGAAGTTTGAGGATAAAAAAGGATTCTCCAATGGCTCAGGCTTCAGTATTTTTCAAACTCCATCGATAAATGGAAGAGAATGAAAAGAAGAGCCCACAGAATGGCAGCCTCTCTTTCGTTCTATGTATCAACGAGTGCATACGGTTGTCAACGCCTCAAGTGGTCAATCTGCAGAGCTTTTGTTGGCCTTTGCCATTCTACACTGGTAACTTTGGTCTAAAGCGACATTGTCATCATGCAAGATGCCTTGACAAGTGAATCCACCACAATTAGGCTCCGGAACAAAAAAAACATATAAAGACTGCCACCAGGGAGGCCAAAGCCAAATGGGCACTGTCGCTTATGCTCTTACAATGCTGCATAATCTAATAATTATCTCACACCTGAAAAGCATAAACATTCATTTCAAAATTACTCCTCCCTCCCTCCCTCTAATTAGATTAGTACATCATGGAATGCCACAAGGTGGTGCTTTTTCACCTCATTTTGTGGCTATAAGTCAATGACAAAATTCTTACTGTTTTTGATAAAGATCGAATTAAAGTTGCCACGCTACACTGGTACCAAGATCTTCATTTATAAGCCATCCGAGGGGCTCTGGTTAAGCTTACTCCTTAGGTAAAAACATGCTTACAACAGGAACTCAAATACCTATTTTTAAGTTTCCATGGCTTCGCTATCCATCACCAATGCATGGTATTTCGGTGTCACCATGAATCCTAAGCTTAAATGGAAATCTACCATCGATAGCAGCATACACAATGCATGCATGACCGTCTATACGTTTCAATAATTTTTCGGTAGAAAGTGAGGTCTTCAATCGAAAATGATACTAAAGCTCGCGCTGTCACCATTGCCTAACTAATCTGGTGGCCTGCAGCCAGCAAAGCCTATAACATAAATGGATTTAAATTTTGATGCCTTGATGACTGTGTTCAAAATGGGGAAGAGGATTTGGTATCGATTTACTTAAAAACGTCCAATTCGCAGTATTTTATTCAAAAATTGCATCAGCTGCAATGACATCATCTTCATAAACCATTCATAACATGATTTGGAACAACCCGGGAGAATAGTCACTACAGCACGGCCACCTGCAAGGTCAGACTATTGTCGCTTGTCAGTGACAGTGGCATGAATTTGATCAAAGAAAGGAAATTTACGCGGCCTAAAATACGTAATTAGAAGTCTCAAACGGGGGAAGGGTACATATAATATATACAAAAACATTAATTTCTAATTGATAATCTATTGACTTTTAACGATAGAATTTGATGAAAAGGACTTAAAATGAGCACATATAGGAATATTTGTTAGGCCAAGTCATGTGGGATGATTAAAGCCTCTAACCATCAAATTTAAAGAAAATATCAGGGAAACACAAAATGGAACCTGAAATTTGAAACAACAGAACATTTTTAAATGAACATACATTTTTTCTGTTTGAAATCTTTACCAATTGCAGGGCTGTGAGATATTTTTTCCAATGGCACTTAAGCCATATAACGAGTACTACATCACATGGATAAAGCTGTTAATAGAGTTTTTGCGTAGGAAAGGAAAAATAACATTACCCAAAGAATTCGTTGAATAATTAAGACTTATCAGCTCTTCAATTTCAATTCAACTAAAGGGTGATTATCTTTTTGTTAACACTGGTTTAAACAGCTAACGCACGTTTCGTGTTTTGTTTCACTGACAAACATCTTCAGTTTGGTCTATAATTTAACCATGAATCGTCTTACAAACGAACAACGCTCTCAGATTATTGAAAAAATTTTTGGTGAATGGGCTCTTAGAAAGTTGGCCGAAGATCCACTTTTTTACCGAAAAATTGTGTTCAACGACGAAGCTCACCGGAGGCGAGTTCGTTGAACATTTTATTATACGTTCGGGACAGGTCAATTGGCCGCCTAGATCGTGCGATTTATCGCCTTTAGACTATTTTTTGTGGGGCTATGTTAAAGCTCATGTCTATACAGACAAGCCCGCTTCAATTGACGCATTGGAAGACAACATTGAAGCATTTATTCGCGAGATACCGGCCAAAATGTTGGAAAGAGTATGCCAAAATTGAACTAAGCGGATGGACCATTTGAGGCGCAATCAAGGTCAACATTTGCATGAAATAATCTTCAAACATTAAATAATTTGGACCATATTATCGATTCAAATAAAGATTTTATGTATTTTTCTGAATTTTATGTGTTTTTTTTTTAAACTTTCCTATAGCTTTTAAAAAATCACCCTTTATAAGGAAACTTTGTAATATGATGGAAGACATGCAACATGCTGGGTTGATCGTTTTTCTTTCTGAGTATGAAAAAAAAGTGCCAATGAGGTCAACGGTCTTTGCAAGAAGAAACAACCAAGTTACCTTCACCACCTTGAAGGGAGATCTTAAGCTCGGTCTCATTACAGTATATCTCATTACCTTCGGATGGTAGTCCACCGTACTCGGATGATACAGGTTACCAATGCCCGATCTTGTGGTTCCAAAGATCACTTTCCTTAAAATGTATGCATTAAGCATGACAAAAAGAAAGTTATACACGATAAGCAAGCGTTTTAACTTGAAGAGTTTTCTTTAACTTAGCTTTTCGAAAGAAATAGTCCTTTTCCATAATATTTGGAAGACTCGAAACCATCAGATGGTCTCCTTTCCTCAAGATTGGTCAGCAAAACAAAAGCTTTTCAGGTGATCTTTATGGATACAGACTTCGAATGAAACTAGATTGGATTCGATAGCTTGATTTTTTTCTCGAGTTATACTTGACGAAAAAATCCAAAAATTTGTAAGTACTTTTCTTTGTTCTGATGTGCTGATAAAACTCAACTTTTTATGTCACGACCAATAAGACTAATTGAAGATCTTGTTTAGATTATGACACAAACCACTTTCAGCTAGTTCACTTTAGATGTACCTGTTTTTAAGACCGACAAAACTCAAATCAAATCAAAGGGGACAAGACAAACAAACCTCACCAATCAGTGACATTTTCTAGATACAATGAGGCTAAAGGTGTAGTGAAGAATGTACTCACTCCAAAATGACTACTGAAGATAATGTTGTGGATAAATTGCGGTTCAAGCTCCAGTTTGCGTTTTGCGGCCTTAGTGCTGTTTTAGGTCACGAGTCTATAAATACGCCACTAACTCAGGAACCTCTGAAAATGACTGTCCGATGAGTCATGTGGCCAAAAGAGCACAAATGGTCATCAACAATGAGGACGCCTACTTCACCAATATATTCTTTAATAAGGTCTTAAAAAATGATGAAATTATGTCTTGAATGACCTTAAACATACTGCAAGCCGAAATTGGAGATGTTTTTGGGCCAACCTCTATATAAAGAGAGATGAAGTAAAAGTTAAGAGGTCGTAGAAAAGTATAGGTAAGAATTACCCAACAGATTTGCAGTGTCATAAGAAAACTAAATAAGATATTATTCAACGTACTTATGGTTTTATTGCAATTTTTTACTGTCTTAAAAAATAGTAAATCCCCTTAAATTAAATTTTGCACCCGCCACTGATAAATATTTTACATTCTTTCTAAATATAAGATTGTCAAAACTTTATTTCTAAATTAAGTAAGAAATTTTAGAAAGGGTAAAATAATGTTACTGTCAAGCATGCATCCAAATTTATATCTTGTTGATTATCCTTATTTTGTTTTGTACTTTTTATTATAGAATTTGCTAAAAAGGACTAAAAATGAGCACATATAAAGAATGTTTGTTATGTCAAGCCATGCGGGATGATTGCAGCCTCTTATTATCGAATTCAAGGAAAACATTACGGAAATAAAAAATTGAACCTGAAATTTAAAAAAACAGATTTACTAATAGTAAATATTCTGTTTTAAAAATTCCTACCAACTGAATGGCTGTCAAATATTTTTTCCACCACAGATACTTCTGAAGCTGAGGACCTATGGCGCTTAAACCATAATACGAGTACATCATCACATGGATAAAGCTATTAATAGCTTGTATGCGTATAGCTGGAAAAAAATTAAACTCTTAACGTGAATCCTTCAATAATTGCCTAAGGACTTGCCTGCTCCACTTGGAAACCATTTTACATAGATCCAGCTATAAGGTAACATGGTACTGTGATGGAAGACATGCAACACGCTGAGCTGATCGTTTTTCTTTCTCAGTATGAAAAACAAAGTATCAAGTAAGTCTACGGTCTTTGAAATGAAAAAAATCCAAGTTCCATTCACCACCTTGAAAAAAAAACACTTAATACCGGTCTGGGTACAATGTTAATTGAAATACATACCCTCATTACTTCCGGATTATAGTCCACCTTGCTCGGATGACACAGGTAACCAATGCCTGATCTTGTGGTGCCCAAAACCATTTCTCTTAAAATATATGCATTAAGTATTACCAAAACAAAATTATACACCATAAGCAAGCCTTTTAATTTGAAGGGTTTTCTCCTAGAGAACAATTCAAAATATGTAGTTCAAAAGTTTTCTTCGAATACTTTGTCAACTCACTTTTCCATAACTTTTGGAAGCCACCAAACCATCAGGAGGTAAGCGAGAGCTATTATGGCAACATTTTTCGGCGAATCCACCAGCAGCCACCCTTTAGTCCGTTCATCAGACAATTTGTCATATTCGAGCCAAGTGCTGTGATTTCTTATATTGACTGCTTCAGACATTTCGATTTGTCAGAGTCCATCCGTTCTGCTAGAAGTTCTTACTGTGATTAATTGAATGAAGCTTGAGGTTTTCGCAAGTGCAATTAGAATCTTACTATACATACATATGAGGGCAACTGCTTCGCTAATTTTGTTTTCAATATTTAAGGTTCCGTACATGATTTGTTTGATCAGAAATTTTCTACTGCAGCTTGGCTTGTCAGAATGATATTTTTTGAATACATTTTTTACATCAGAGACCTTACATTTATTGATAAAATAATTTAACTATACATTTGCATACATTTCAGGGTTTTACTGAACACACCTATCATGCGAGTTCTAAAAAAGTTTTGACTTTCTAGTACAGAAAGTACCCTTCTTAGTTTTTACTAGAACAGTGGACTAGCTAATTTTTTAATTTCGGTAAGTATACGAATGTTTGATTCTTTTGTTTTGTAATGACTGGAAGGTTAACTTTGTATTCGTAGCATAGAATAGATTACGTGTTTTTCTATCGCTTTCTTAAGTGCTGATATCCAATCTCTTATTCTGAAACTAAGCTCTTACTATTTTTTTCTTTCTGCTGAGAGGAGATATAAGAACTGTTGTAGTGAAGGAGAGACATACTATAGTACAATATAACTTAAAATTAACTCATATTTAACCTATTTAAGAATACAATTTTCAACTCTATTTTTGATCCAATCTGATGGAATTCATTGGCCGTTCACAATGGTGGAGTATTTATGTCCCAAGTGGGATATTATGCCTTTACAAGGTGTGTTTATTTTGGTTAAACTTGACATAGATAATTTGTTATGCATTACTATTTGTATAACTTTTGATGACTAAAAAACTTAGCCAAGTAATAAATCATCATTCTTTTGATTTATTTGTTTAACCACAAGTCAAACGTAATCACTCGTTTGCTTGCAAACACACGGGCCCCTCCATAAACGTGGCATGATCGTGGCAATTTTTTTACTGCATTGATTGAATGAATTTTCCTCTCTCGGTTGAGATTTAATTTTGTTTCGAGTGATCAAAGTACATTAGTAATAACGATAAAATATTGATAAGTGTTAGCACCGAATAAATCATTTCATTTTTTCGGAACCAGGAAATAGGAGCACAACATTTGTATGGATTCCATATAGGAGACGACCAAGGGCCAAGGCCTGTAAGTTAATATTGTTCATGAACACGATAAACACGGGTACAAGGGTTAGCCTATAAAACATGCGTAATTAGAACAAGTTAAATAATTATAAAATAAACGTGTGCTAAAGAAAATAAAGTAGAAGTTAAATGTGGAGGTAGATCATTTTATTGTGCATACGTCACATGATGTGTATTACAAAAGTGTTTGGTGCATTTCTTGTTGAACTGTATACAGTAAATAAGGTGCACTAGTTCTGGATACTCTTGTCGCGTACGATAAAGAATCTAGCAATTATGGGTCAGATCTAATGGCAAAGCAATTACGGCATGTTTTATTTGTAGTAGTACTTTCTAGGTTTTATCTGAATAGGTGAAGCTTGGAGAGCTTTGAGAATTTGGATGATCTTCGTAAGATAAATAAGTAAAGTAAGGTAGTCACTTACTTACATAGTCACATACTTAAATACTTACTAACTTCCTTTCTTCCTTACTTACTGTTCGCCTTTGCACACTGAACCTTTTGGCTAGATCCATAGCGCTGTACACCCCATACAGATATTCGTTGGCCATACTCCAGCATACCATTTTCATCCGCCTTTTATAAGTTCCATGATTCTGCGCCGTATAACACAAATGGGATTGATTGCAGATGAACTCACCAGAAAAGGTTCAACTAGGACAACATTGCAATAGATCTCTGTAAATATAGGTATGAGGAGCTGGTGACGAATCAAGTTTTAAATACGCAAGCCGATCATGGATCTCTAGGGAAGATGTTCCTGGTGAGACATTACACCATTTGCCGAATACCTGAAAGACTGCGCACCACGAACAATATAATGAGTTAGTTCAAGTCTTCACAGGGAACAGTACCTATGAAGAACTCGATGCACTTGCAAAATCACTATCTTAATGGAGATCTCTCACACATCTCAATGGCTAGCTTGCCATTGAACGCGGGTCATTGGGAACAAGCTTAATGAAAAAGATGCCGGTTTTCGATAGACGTAACTCGAACAATACCCTGATTTAGGGGGACTCATTTCATTTTATGTACAACGAGGAAGTGCTCCTTATTCCCCTTGAGGCCTTCCTCTCTTTCAACTGCAAAGGATCGGTTCAGGATAGATACGCGGTACAGATAAGCATGTCGCCCATAAAGCTGTGTATAGGCGACTCAACCACGACCGATGGCTGATGGGTATTCTTTAGTTAAAAAAAATAATTAAAATGACATCAAGGTCGGAGACTATTCTGCGTGGTGCTCTTAAATATATTCTCGTAGGATGGACCATCTGTTTGTTTGTTTTTAAAAAGCCAATAAAATTACGTTGCTCAATATATTCTACGATTGCTGTATTGAAAAAAGTAAGCCTTGGATTAGGTCCATCCTGTCAATCTTATTCTTCAATATGTTCATCATGGTTTCGGTCCGAATTTCACGAAAAAAAAGTCCAAGTGGCAAGTAACTTTATCCTCTTGGAACTATAGATCGCGTCCAAATCGTCAATTTTTAGCAAAAAAAATGGTTACGGTGTCCGGTATCGCTCTCCACTAATTTTAAAGTTTCTTCTCTTCCCGCCTTGGAACAACATGGACCAATCGAAAACCACACCCAACAGTCCATTTCGTTTAGATTGCATTGGCTTTTCTGTGATTACGAGTGGATTTTCCGAAAAATACGGCTTGTTTACTCCTTTACGTAGCTTCCGATAAGGAGATCAATCTCCATTACGAAGTGGGTGGTCACTTTACTTCCATTTCAGCGTCGATTGGACCTCTTTAGTGTATAATTCGAGATCTTTATAAAAGATCGACTAAAGTTCAGTGGTTGAGATTGATTTATTTTCGAAATCCGCACACAGCATTCACTTAGGAAGTAAATTCGTAATATTTCCCATTTCGTACCGCATAAAATAAATAAATAAATTAAAATATATCCGTATAAATTATAATTGAATCAAACATTTTTTTTGTACTTCTTGTTGAAGAAGTTGCCAAAAAGCATTAAAAACGAGCACATGTACAGAATGTTCAATATATCCAGCCATGCCGGATGATTGCACCTTCTAATTACTGAATTCAATGAAAGCGTCATCGAAAAACAAAATTGCACCTGAAATTGAAACCCAAATTTTAGTAAATTTAAAACAATTTAATCTGCTTTGAATTCATACCAACTGAATAATTGTCAAATATTTTTTCCACCACAAATACTTTTGAAGCTGAGGCCCGATTGCGCTCAATCCATAATACGTGTACATGATGACATGAATGAAGCTATTTAGAGCTTGTACTCTTACTCCTTCAAAGATAAGAAATTGTAAATATTTCTTTGGATAGTAAAGCAAGTCTTACCAGGACCACTTGGAAACCATTTAACATAGATCCAGCTATAAGGTAACATGGTGCTGTGATGGAAGACATGCAACACGCTGAGTTGATCGCTTTTCTTTCTCAGGATGAAAAACAAAGTGTCAAGGAAGTCGATGGTCTTCGAAATAAAAAACAACCAAGCTCCATAAACCACCTAGAAATAATATCAAAGTCACGTCCTGATTAAAAAATGTCAGCAAAAACAAAAAAAAAAAACACACACACCCTTATAGCCTCAGGATGGTAGTCCACCTTACTCGGATGACAAAGATAACCAAAGCCAAGTCTCGAAGTGCCCATCATAATTTCTCTCAGTATGTGTGCATTAAGGATAACCAAAAGAAAGTTGTACACGATAAGTAAACCTCTTAACTTGAATGGCTTTCTCCTGCGAACAGAACAAAATGACAATAAATCTGCAGAACAGGATTCTTTTGATACTCACTTCTCCATTAACTTGGGAAGCCACCAAACCATCAGGAGGTAGGCAAGGACTATTATTGCGATAGGTATTGCAGAATCAACTAGCAGCCATCCTTTTGTCCGTTCATCGGGCAACAATTCCTTTTCAAGCCAAGTTGTATTACTTCCACCGTCGATTTCTTGAGACATTTTGATTTATCATACCATATTCTTACAACGAATAATTATAAATACACTTTTATAACTAATGTTGGCAAGTTTCGTTATTGAAGACAAACTGTTTTCTTATTATGAACTATGTCTCTTAAATCTCAGGAAGAATTGAATTCACTTAGCGTTTGTGGAACGCTTTTGTAGCAATTTTCAAAATGTGTCAACCTGGGACAGACTTAATAACTCTACGTTCAGATGTCTGCTCCCTAGATTTATTGCGTGGTTTCAATAAAGGGTACGTTTATATTTTTTTCTGTTATTGTTACTTCTCAAACTTGTTATATATCAATTTTCACAATGAATAGTCTTCTATTTATTTAATTTAAGTTTAATTAAAATAAAAACCACGCAGTGGGTTGAGTGCTGGCCTTTCAATTGGATCAATTAGTAGTTTCTAGATTCTTATCCTTGAGTAAGTCGAATCTGATCCAGTCACTATTTGCTACTAGGATCGAATAAATGCCACTATCGCTAGAGAGGTCGACCAGCGATAGTATTCTGACTTAGTGCGTGTCCGTGCCGTAGTGGTTACTGTATTGGCTGCTGGAATTCTTAGTTCGTTTTATCAAAACTAATGGTTTGTGTAGAGAATCTGCCCTTAGCTTTGCTGTGAAGGATAATACTTACAGCAGGGTAATTAAATATTCTTCGAAAACAAAACTTTCTAGTATATCAAACAATATGGAAAAAATCACGCGAAACAAGCGAAAGTCGATAACAAATTCTCTGTTTCAATTCAAATCTAAGTTTCAAACCACTACACAAGCTTTCATTCTTTTAATATTCCCTCTCCTCGCTCATTTCTTGGGCAAGCAAATTATAAAAAAAACCGACTTGGTAGGTTTCATACGCCTCAATTCATGTCTCTAGGTCATCTTAGTTTAGATAAATCCACCCGTTCCGCATTGGCTTGCTAATTTCTTACGACTCATGTATGCCTGGATAGAAAGCAAGACAATAACGACATCAGCCTGCGGAGCTTTTGAAACTTTGGTCTGTGGAGTAATCTAACATTGCCCTAATTGTATCCTGCCGACGCCAATTGAACTTAGATCAGCTGCGAAGTGACAACTGATTGGCTTGTGCATCGGCTAGCGAACGTTAGGACCCGAGTTTAAATTGATGAATCATCTTTTATCTTCTGGGACTCACCTCTAAAGAAGATAAACTGGCATGACATTTTATTCCGTTTTTAGTTGAAAGAAAATCAACTTAAGCTCTCATGCAAAGTAAAGTTGACACATGAAGTGCCAGAGACAAAAACTATCAGAATTTTATAGAAATTAATGCAGTTGATATTGATTTATTAAATCTGCATCTATGCAACTATTTATGTGAACAATAATAACTTACAAAAAAGATAACTGATTGTACCAGAACTAATTTGCCATACCGGTTTTTTTTTTTTTTTTTGTAGATGAATGATCACTTTGTAATATTAATAAGATTTATTGCAGTCAAAGCAGATTGAAGTTCATGTAAAAACTTCACCGACTTCATTGCCTGGGACCTTCAGACTTTATTGAATCAGCTAAAACTGAGATGGTTCGTAAGTTATCAAGGAAATATTATTGAGACTTACAAATTTTTCCACTATTATGCAAAATAGCTTTCTCAGGTAATTTTATTGCACCGAATGTTAAACCTATTCAATCTGAGGGGGATAATTTTAATGGTTGGACCACAGCTTATATACTCCAGATGTCATAAAATCGGATGTGCGGTGGCATTTCTATGTTATCAAAAGAGTATAGGATTATAAAATAAATTGTTCTTCTGCTTAGACGTCACTCCCCAAGTCACGTTCACTCATTAGCTGAAGAGAGTACCCTCAAGTTTTTCATATCCCTCATCTTCGGACGTGGACGGGAAGGTCAACAAATGTTAAGTTTCAATACTTACAGCATATAATCCTTGGGCTCTATACACAGAGCGACAATGATATATTCTATAACCTTAGCGAAATATAAACCCGCAACCATATCCCATGGCGCTTGAATAGCTCAAAAGACTTTTCGTCTTCCGAATGTGGAACAACTAAAACCTTTGTAGAAATGACCACACAACCGATTTAGCCAAAAAAGCTGTGAAATGTGTTAGTTTATTAAAGCGATATAAGAATTACTCTACCCCGTCTGATCTGGTAACAATATAATGTTTTCAGTGCTTCAAAGGTCATGTTCGAGCCGCTCGATAGATCTCCAAATCAAACAATAAAACTTTTATACACTCAAATGGCGTCAGGTTAGAATACAACGATACAGCAAAAACTAAAGTATGCTTTAACGACTCCTCAAACTGTTTTCCATAAAACCGATTTTGATCTCAAATGACCTGCTTGAGTTTACCAAAACGCTATTTAACAAGTTTGAAGTCGAAATACAAACAATTCAAAAATATAAAGAAAGAAATCGAAAATCACATTTGCTGGTGCAAAACTTTCCATTATTTTCAAAACAAGGTTTTCGATAAACACGATTGTGACGTCAAATAAATTTTGTAAGATTTCCGTGGGCTGTAGACCATGATGTTCCGACCAATTTTCTCAACAACCCTGATTCTGCCCTCAAATGAACTGCTTGTGTTTACCAAAACGTTTTTGAACTAGTTTTAAGTCGAAATATAAACAATCCAAAAATATACAAATAACAATTTAAAAATTAACTTTTCTGTCGCAAAATTTTCGTGGGTTTTAGCTCAAGATTTTCAGACCAGTTTTTTGCCATGAAAACGTGGACCCAGGAGTAGTGGGAAAGGGGCAGTGCAGAATATGAAATTACCTCAACTGAAAAGAACTGTTTTGTGAAAGAACTTGACCAAAGGTTCGTTCAACATCAAAAGATAAACTTTGCGAGAACTTTCAATTAGTCTTAAGTTGAACTACATTGGGAAACACATTGATCAATATTTGGAATGTTTAGAGTTACGGCCAAATGGGCACACACATGATTTTGAACGTGAATGAGTTCGAGCTACATCTGTCTTTCTTTTAAGGTCTTTTAAGTTATTAGGTTAACTTGATTTGGTCATTTGGGTTATTAAGAAATTGGCTTGGAAATTCGCATTTTTACCACATTTTTATCCTACGATATGTCAATCACAAATCGCACTTGAAAAGAGTTTTAGTACAGTCCAACTCAAAATGATTAAAGATGCCAAACTATCAAATCTTTGGCCAATAAGTATCCTTCTGTCCATTAACAAGGCTTCCGAGAAAGTTTTCAATAGAACTCTGACTCTGACAGACGTATAATTAAACAACCCAAAGATACAATACAAAAATGTTTGTCTGGATGACTTGGAAAAGACCTTCGATATCGTGTGGTTAGAAGCGGTCTTTTACAATTTGCTTTTCTTCAGACGGTTATTTGTAGAGAATGGCAATTTTGTCTCTATTGGTGTTTTTAAGTTAATAAGCGGTATGGTGCGGCTTTTTCCCCAAGACTTTAAATATTTTCTATTACTGATCTAATAGCTTCGTTATATGGAAGACTTGATAGTGCATAGATCGGGGGCCAAGATTGAGCTCATCAGCTACTTTCAGCGTGGATTTGATTCAATTGAACTTTATTGCAACGATTAGAAGTTGGAGATTCATTTTCAGTAATCTGAAACTATTTCTTAAAAAATTCCAATGTCTAGGTTCTCTTGTGTTAGAAGAAAAATAGAAGAAAATTATTAATCGTGTGATAGCGCGGCCATTAGTAAACCAACTGTTCTGTTGCACCGCATTCAATGCGATGGTTTAGGTCATCTTCTACATGTTCCTCGTCAGGCTTTCGGTTACTTATGGCTGCCGAGATTTTAAAGACAAAAGACAATTTAAGGGCATTCCTTCGCTTATGTAGAACCTCAGTGATCCTGTACGTAAATTGAAATAATTTTCTCGCAAACCTTTTTCGAAGCTACAGTTCAAGGGCAATGACTTCCATCAGCAACCTGATCACAAAGGGGGGGGGGGGGGGGCACTAGACAAGAAGCGTGTGTTTTTTTTTTTTTAAATCGCAACTCAAAATCACGAGAAGAAGTAAGCTCAACAAGAACTCCAAAATAATTTTTCCAACTAGACATACTTTTATAGTTTTCACAATACTAACTGGAGTAGTAACGGGCCCTATCAGAGGCCTGTGTGTCGAGCATAAAAGCTTAACCTAACCAACCAACTTACTAACCAAGGCTATGTGAACGTTGTTGTATATTGTGCGATGGTACGGAACCCTTCATATGTGTCTCGCACTTGAAATTGCAATAACTATCAAGTGAAAAGGTCGAAAAATGCATACAACCCTGATTCACACAGCTCTTTATAAAAAAATCATAAACAAAACTTAACTCGACAAGGTAGGTTTTCAATTAAAAAAAAAACATCTGGTTTACTTCCGATATCCTTTGTGCCCACACACACACGGTTTGTATTTAATCAATAACAAACTTTATGCGCCAGTTATCCAATATTCGAAACGTTCTCGAATAAAAATCAAAATTTATACGTAAACACTCAAAGTGAAAGCGCGCATCGTACAAATGAATAAATTAATAGTAAGGAGCCACTTAAACCGATGAAAGCACGCAATAAGATGGCATGTCTTATGGTAGCATTCCTTGGCGTCCATCGTCACCACTGCATTGGCAATGAAATGAATGCCAGACAGGGTTAACATCGACGTGGGAGAACTTGCCAAGGATATTTGATATTATTTCCACTCCTCCAAACACTTTTCCTTCGTGGGAAATTTTCTCTTACATTTCATGAAAAAATTCCCTTAAATCCTTGATTTCAAAGCTTTACTCCGAAAAAAACTTTTATCCAAAAATCGGATATTGAAAATTTCCCAAAGAGAGGACCATTTTTTTCTCTTAAAAATTGCACCTTTACAAAATGAGCATAAAGAAAAAGGTACAAAATAAGGAGAGTCTTTTATTTTCACTTTTGTTCACCACCAAAATCTGTTCGAAGGATTAATATTTCTGGCCAAGGAATCCGATTCCGCAATCTCTCATAATCCCACGGATCGACGCACATGTACATGAATTTGGAATTGAAAGGATGATTTTGGATTTATTCCATTTTAACAGCAACGGAAGTGTGGAGTTTTCGAATTGACGGTGAGGCAGGACACTGTTTGAAATGGTGACTCTTGTCGGATGCGGGATGAGGGATGTTTTACGATCTTATTTAATGGACTTCCCTTATTGTTCGTGAATTAGTTAGTATTTCGATGGAATTTTTTACGGTAGGCGAAAGTGCGAGGGTTGTTGTAATGATAAATAATTTAGCTGAAGAATGATAAGGTGTTGAATAATGATACAAGAACTTTGGTGTTAACACTTTTAGGGGAGTATAATCAAAAAAGGCGTTCGATAAATATTTGAAAAAATTAAAATATGCTAAATTTGAGTGGGATTTGTCCTTTTGGCAAGTGGGTGGGTGTGGAATGGCGGTTGCGTGATAATATTTTGAAGTTTTAATGTTGGTGGAATAACGTTGTTTAACATGTAATGAGCTGGGAACTGTGTCAAAGTCAAATGGCTGCTTAGATTGGAGTCATTATCTTAGCTGACTTGACATCTGGGCATTCCAAGTGACGTGAAGACTCAAAAATGTTTGTGTACCGAATCGCGGCGCTGATGAAACAGCAGCAACTTCAAGGCGGATATTTTCTTCAAGAACCTGAAGTGTTCAGGCATTGCTGCCGTAAGCCCTCGACTCAAGGCAACCGCTTTTAGAAAAAGAGCCCGTTGACCGAGTGGACAAGGATGTGTCTCGTCGAAAATTCGACAACATACTTGAACAGTGACTGTCTCTCGCTGGTTTCAAAAAGGGAAAACATTTTTTTGCACAACAAAACAGGTTTTTTAGACAATTCAATTCATAGGGTTGTCGGAGCATCAGTATATCATTTTCGAAAATGTTCCACCATCGTTTTTGGAAAAAATGGTCATGTTCATTGAGCAACCTTATGATTTCCATTTTTAAGGCGTGAAACTTTAGTTTCTTTTTCAAGTTCACTGTTGACTTTGTTGACACTGTTGACTCTTCCTAAATACCAATGCAGATCGCAGTGATGATGATGTTGAGGATGATGATGGTGATGATAATGATGATGATGAAGATGATGATGATGATGATAATGATTATTATTATGCTGTTGATGATGGCGAGAATGGTTCTAGTTTCTTAGTGTCAGCCCCGGTGATAGTGGGGGTGATTCTGCTTACTCTTGTCGAAGTTGTCTATGAATCCTTCTTCATTTGCAATTCCATACCCCGGGTCTATCATGGAAGGGACATTGAGATAGCGATTTTCAATATATGGGCTACCTGTAATTATATTGATTATATTGTTGGAGTGGGAAGGAATTTTGCGTAGCATCTTTGAGAACATTACGCATAGATACTTTTGCCGAGCCGTATAGTATTTCATAAAAATAGAAGTGACGGGTTTCTGGATTTCGGTGCAGACCTGTGCAGTAACGAAGTGATTTTCGCTCGAATTTTCTTCATTAGGCTTGGGCTTATCGTGAACCATATTGGGAAACAATATGTCACGATTGGACGGATTAGTTGCTTGCAAGAGTTTGGTTCTTATGTATATCCAAACCGTTCCTTATTCTCATCAATGGGAGGATAAGAGACAGCGCATGGTTGGCCTTTTTTAGAGTGGCTGTGGCATGGGAATTGAACCTGAATCTTTCTTCGAAATTAATTCCTAGGTATTTGACTTTTTGTTTTGGTCGAAGTTATCGGGCATGGTCAAGACAAGGTTCTTGCACTTGGTGGCTGGACCATTGTATGAGGCGGTCCTGAAGCAGATTAGTTCGGTTTTGTTCTTGTTTATTTTAATTCCCCATTTTCGATAGTAATCCCAGAGTTTAAGGATATTTTCCTCAACATTGCGGAGAGCTACAGAGGGCATTCTGGAAGAAGAATACGTGACTGAGTCATCTGCGAATAACAGTGTTGTTGTTTTCTCACAATTGCGTGGTTGGTCATGGGTATAGAAATTGAATAGGGGCGGACCAAGCTTTGTACCTTGCGCTACTCCTGCATGGGTTTCAAAGACCGGTGAAGTAGATGTTCCTACACGAACGTAGAATCCACGACTCGTAAGGAAACTGTGTATGATTTTAATAGTAGTATGGGGAAAATTCAGTCTCATTACTTTGTATACCAAACTATTGATCCATACTGAATCGAACGCCTTTTGTATATCAAGAAGGCAGGCAACTGTGATCTCCTTTTTGTTAAGACCTATCGTTGTGTCTGTAGTTTCAACAACGGGTGAAAAGTGGAGTGGGTTAGTTTGAACCCAAATTGATTTTGTTAGATTACACCAATCGTTTCATAGACCGATTCGAATTTCCTTAGTATCAGGAAGTTTCCAGAAGTTTGCTGAAATTTGGAAGGAGTGAGATCGGGCTGAATTGGGATATGCAGTTTGCGCTTGGCTTTTTGGGGATGGGAAAGATTTCAGCTATTTTCCATTAATTAGGGAAATAGCTGTTATTCACGCAATTATTCAATATAATTGTAAGAAATATGATAGCAGTGGCAGGTAGTTGTTGAGCATGAGGTTCTTTAATTTTACTGGCATCCGCGATTGTCTTATCATCTGCTTGATCTTCCACTTCTTCATGAGCCTGATGGCTTGGATTTGAAGACACCTTTAGGTTTTGTATTATTATCGGTTCGCTGAATATACCCGCAGCATTGTAGTAGACAGATTTTAGCTTTCGAACAAAATCTTTATCATTGTACAGCTCGTGTCGTGGATTTCCGGCTTCCACGTTCTCCCCCTTCATCATCTTGTTATCGTGCCACGATTGGTTCTAAGATATGAGTGTTTCGAAGTGGCAAGTTTTTTGAAGAGAATAATTTTTGTCCTTAGTCGAGGAATAGGTGGTGAGAATCGATCTGAAGCTCGTGAGTCTTTAGCCGGATTTCTTACAGCGTCGGCGTATGCCCCTAATCTGTTGCCTTCTTTTGGGAATTTTTGGTAGTCTTAACTGATCTCATTTCCTTTCTGAGTTTTTGTGTGTTATTGTTGACATTTGTGGTAGGAAATCGTACATGCAAGAGTCTTCCGGACTGGACCTTTTCAGGATTTAACGGAGATTGATTTGCTAGTTATACAGGGATATCAACATGAATTGCCGAGGGATGGTGGTTTGGACTGGCCTTCGCGTTGTTGTATACAATCAACGCTTTATCCTGCTTGAAGTCTTCCATCGAAGGAGTTAAATAATTACGCACATTTTATGTACAGCGATTCTGCATAAGTAAGTTACTGTTAAAATTATTTAGTCACAAGGAGATCTAGCATGTCCTGCGATATTTGGGCATATCCGATTGTTGAAGGACTCGTTGCATCCACTTTTGTAACCTCATGACTTAAGCAAGGTGTACAAATACCATACCATTAATAAAGTATTTATTGTTTTTTCAAATTTAACCTCAATCCCATCGTTTAAAATAGATATTCCATTGTGCGATTAACTCTATTTGAATAAACCAGTATACCCTGATACAAAATCAAACAGCGCTCTTAAGTGCTTTGACCACAAATATAAATCTTGAATAAAACACTGCAAATGTAATTTTCGGGTTTCACATAAGGGTCATCAAATAAATCTCTCTCGATCAAAGACCAAGTAAAGACTAGCATAGCACGTTTAAATAAACTCTCTCCAGTCAAAACCAATAAAATCTTACACAATTCCACCTGCAATCCTATATGTCTGCCACCTCATTTTATTAGTATAGTAATTTTCAAAATATAGACTGGGATCCCGACGAACAACGATAGATCCATAACTCTTCTTCGTGCGCTCTCACTTGAACAATAACCATTCCCGATTTATTGCCTCATCTTACGGCTACAACAGGTCTATTTGCATTTGGATTCCAATCGACAAAGAACGAGTACCATCGAAACAAAAGAGCTCACAAATACCCTGAAGGATACACAATCATTTCTCTCTTTGCCACTGAGCCACGTAGAAGGAACAAGACTAGCTCGCTATCCTTATTAGAGCAGCAGCATCATCATTCCACTTTTACGATGCCTTACAGCCTCGTATGTCTTCCCAACCATGGATGGAAACTGAAATGAGAATGGCGGCACTATATACCGTTAATTAAAGACTTGTCTATAAAATCACGTAATAAGTAATAGAACGAACACGTTCAAAAAGATTCTCCCCATCCCACTCGTCCTCCTGTGTCAATAAAATGCCACATCGACAGCGTGTACTAGTTACAAGTCTATGTCCTTCCAAACACGAAATGGGCATCCCACCCCAAACCATAGGTATACAAGCCATAAGTTTTCTGTTGTTACCTTATTTGTACACTCGTTTGTTGCCTCGGGGGGAGTTTTGGTACAGTGTCCTTCTTGTACCCGCACCAACGCGTTTCGCTTTTTAAATCTTTCGGGCTTAATAAATCACCATGGCTGCCCTGATATGTAAGTATACCGCATTAGGACATAACAGACAAACAGAGGAAAAGGGGCGATATCAAATTTTCTCTGCTTCCTTGTAAGCTCTCAAAATGGGAACAGCAGAAGAGTTGGCCTTGCATTTCATTTGGCACACGAAGAAGGACCTCCATGAGTGAACATATGAGTACTCGTATGTCTAGTAGAGCTCTGTCTGAGGTTGAAGTTAAGAAGAGCCTTTGGCATTGGAACTGCATAACTAAAAATCGGTGGCTCGTTTGGCGTCTCCGGTACTGTGCTTCGTTTTGAAAAGGATCTTGGCATTCCAAGGAGTCAAAAGTTTAATGAGCGCCTGCTGCCGCGCCCGGGCGAAACGAAAGGATTGCTGTACTCGTATATTTTTTTTTCTCTATTTGGTTTTCTTTTTTTTTTTTTATAAATCATGGAAATGTTTGTGTATACGAAACTATTTGAAAGTTTTGGCAATGAAATCATATAAGTACCTAGAGAAAGAAGGACGTGGCATGAAAATAAAATCACATGAAATGACAGTGTGTGTGCGCAGGGAGAGGATCAAATATTAAATGCAAACACTGCTGTGCCGGGAGGGATTAAGGAGTCGAATTCAATCCCTTTTAGAACAAAGTGCGCCGGCTGAGTCGTGGACAATGTCACGGGTGTTGAGTGGGACAACGTCTAGGTTCTAGGATAAATAAAAAGGAAATCGTTGTGCAATTAACTTTATTTAGTACTGTTTCTGTTATACTCACTTGCGTGTCTGCGAATGGAGATTCCAATTTATAGACCTCATATTCATCCAAGATATGATCTTCTAGTGCTACTCAAAACTTTATTAACGAGCAGAAAAGAAGGTTACAATAAAACTGAAAAAAATCTTCGAGGGTCTATGTTTTTACGCACTTATTCAATAAACGAGACGCCCCTAAATCACACTCCAATTTAACGATTCGGATATTTTCGAGGCTCTTTTTTCTCAAGGATATATGCAGTATTATGCTATGTCAGTCAATAGACTTTTGAACTTGCTTTAAAATGCATCAAACTGCATTGAAAACTTTACGTAAACGACGGAGAAGTACCAGTCACAAAGTCAGACATCCTTATTAATTTTTTTCCAAAAGGACTTTCCAGTCACTTTCTCCTAACGGAAACCTCCAAAGCAGACCTTTATCTTATATATTTGTGGCTTGTGGATCTATCCGGACTAAGCTCAATATAGGCAAGTTTTTAAATTAATGGGTTAGGGGGAAAAGTTATGAAGGAGACTCAAGAAAAGGATATTTTGAAGTATGAATAAGTTAGCTTAAGAGTAAATCAAAAATCATCGGTACAACATTAGACTTTCTAGGGAACCAAAGTGAGTCAGATCAGGTGTGAATAGAAAACGAATCGAAGTAGGGCGACTAGGAAACGCATCCTTCAAAATGTCCATTGTCGAGCGAGCTGTGTAGCGGGCTGGACCGTCCTGTTGGAAACAGAAGTCGCCCATCTTCAATTCAACAATTTGCGGCAATGACAGCTTGTTGATCGTGGTTCTGTCTCTTTCATCAGTCACAGTAACATTTAGTAATCCAAGGCGTCTTTAAAAAAGAAAGATAGCCCACGATGCATAACTTTGAGTGGCTCGTCATAAATATTATGCGCACCAGGGTCTCAGAAGAGGAAACTTTTTTATATCGTTCAGAAGAAAATGGGCCTAATCGTCCACTGCATCGTTGAGGTTTTGAAAGCGTGAGCGTAATTGCGAAGTGATTGACAGTCTGCATGCAGAAGCCGATGGACTGTCTGCACTTCCAATTAGTGCAAAAGCAACGAAAATTTAAGCCAAAACGGCGATATTAATTTTTAAATGAGCACTACGAGGCTATCCCGCACCCGGTCTGTCATGCTTTATTCACGTCTCTTCGCGAAGAGTGGATAGTCACCTCAGTATTCGACCATTTGGCATAGGACGGCTGAAAAAACTGAATCGCAGCTCACCTTGCGTCGAAAAATAGTCACGACTATTCTCCGATCTAGAGTTTAGCATTCCATTGCTGCAATCTGTATCTGTAAGCTTCACGGATTGCAAACATTATTGACAGTTGCCGGAAAAATTATTTCATTTGAGCTTTAAAGCAATTACAACTTTCTATTATCATTCTTGTCATACCCACTGTAGAGGTGCCTTTAAAAACTTCTTCTTTCGTAATATGTGATGAAAATATTTGAAGTTTTTCTTTCTAAAAAAAAAAAGTTGATCGTGAAATTTTAATACCGTCGTCCTCATACCGGTTGATTCCACGCTATTACCACAGTCTACTCTATTTTCCTGACAGGAGCGAATATTTTTCCATATATTTTTATTTTTTTTTTTTGAAATAGAATTTAATAAAGTCGGGTAAATATTTACGGCTGATGATGGAATTTTTCGGAAGCTTTGTTCTCTGTCTGCCTGGATATTTCAGTTGCATGTACTATAGGGACTCTTTCACCGCTTTTCATTGACAATTTTAATTAAAAGTCATTTTTAATGAATGGTTAAGGATTCAATTTCAGCTGATTACGTATATCATGGGGAGAAACCAAAAGAATAATAACGCTTCAATGCTTATGAGGATTCTGGTCGCATTCGGAGGCGGTTAAGTGTACACCAGTGTGTAGCTTCGGAATTGATTTTATTGTCGATGGAACCACTTGAAATGAAAGGGGTGAATTACAATGTATGGGCACGGTGGAGCAATAATCCGCTTGCGTGCGGATACTTTGTCCCCAAGGACCCGCTATGCAAATTGGATAGAATTGTCGATGGAGCGCTCAGGAAGAATTGCGTGTTCACATGTGATATGCTATTGAAATAAGTTCCACGAAATGATTCCGCCTGGTAACATCTGGAGTTGGAGAAGCAATGGGATCTGGTGGGGATTTGAATTTGTTTATTTTTTCTTCTCTTATTTTGTTTTGCAAGTGAATTTGTTAAACAAACGTTTGGTATGCTTGAATCATTTTACGGAAGCAATTGTGGTTCCGTGTGATATTGTTTTTTTTTTGTTCTTGTTTTGTATCAAACTACTCCTTGAGATTTTTTGTTGTTTTAAGTTTGTGGTTGGAATTATGATAAAACACTCATTGTATTTGATTTAACATTATACTTTTCTTATGACGAAAATAATTTTTAGGAAGAAGTTATTCGAAATATAGCATTCCTATTGCAATAGTACTGCAACATCGCTAAGGTTTTTTTTTTCTAAATTGTTAATGTAACAAAGTGACAAGTCGACATTTTGGCGTATTGCACAGAAAAAAATATTGTTTTCCTTTCAGAGACCTACATGCTGAGATGCGTCCCTTTTTCACTAATTTGCTGGTCTCTTGTTTTGGCTTTGCTTTTATTTTTTAGGGACGATTCCCTCGGTTGAAATACGATTTTGACTTCCAACTGCAGATAGGCTTCCTATGCTCATTCCAAGATTTACATTGGAAAATGTTCCCTCGATACGAATAGAAGACAGGCAATCGATCAATGGCTTGAAATCGATAAGATTCTTTACAAGCCTTTGATGAATCTGCAGTTTTCTTTGATTGCCGTAATGAATGTCGAATTCTTGAATTTTCTTTGCTTCCAAACTTATCAAGCATACTTCTCCGATCGCAGTTATCTCCGCTTTGTTCTACCTCAGGAGAGTTTTTGATTGTTGAGTATCTTCGGATGAGTGGAGAGCTCTCACACTACAGGAGCATAGTCGTTTACCCAAGAGTCCCGTGAGCCCACTCAATACATTTGGACAATCGGACCCATATGAAGTCAAATGAATACACCTGGGGTCGAATTACGATATCAGTTATCGAGCAATACGTGGCTGAATTATACTCATTTGGTATGATAGCTTACGATATCGAATAGTGAGTATCGAAATTTGTCATTCGTCATTCGTGCTCTTGCATTTTTTTACTCGATATCCTTGTTGCTGACGGATGAAGTTGCTTTCGGGAGAAAAAACAATATGTAAGAATATTCATTTTATTGTTATTTTCTGTGTTTTTGCTTATTATTTTAAATATATTTTAGGTCGATGTTGAATAAAATTTACCCCCTACAGAAGGAAATTTTGAGATGTCTTTCAACAAACGTTGCATGAAAAAAACTGGAGGTGGCCCCAATGAAGATAAATTTCTGAGCCAGCTGGACATGAAAATTTCGTCAGCATGTGGATTGCAGGTTGCGGTTGAAGGAATATTTGCAAAAACGTTCGGAGTAAACGAAAACAACAAACAACACATTTTCAGACGATAAACAAAAATCGGGGGATAAAAAATATTGAAAATATTCCATTTTCTTATAACAATTAAAAGAAACAATGTTTATTTACAAAAAAAAAATGTCCACAAATCGATGCGTTTGACACTTGTCAGCTGTCTCTGCTTAGTGTAGTAGAGTATTTGTAGTACTATTTTCAATGTGCATACGATACGTGAGCATTCTTATGGGATCATCTCAATCTAGTTACTCGATCACACAATATCGTATTAATTTCACTCACTCGTTAACTGATGTCGTAATTCGACCCCTGCTCCGTATTATGTTATCTTGGTTTGATCTGGTAATTGATCGAGCGTCCTTTTTTTCAACCAATTTGATTCTTATGATTTTTATCCGTCACCTCCGAAAAACCAAATTTGACAATCTTTTCCAAGCCCACGATCATGCATTTCCGTAAGTCTTTTCTCATTAAGTCTGCCTCAAATAATTCCTAACGACGAATAATAATTTTTTCATTCGACAGAGTTTACTTGGCAGTGGAATTAAAAAATTAACTCGCCTTCCAATAGAATCTCCTTTCGTGCTCCGCAATGTTTTTGATGCGCTTGTGCCATAAACTCTAGTCTAGTCAAGATCCTCAAATATTTGGTATTCAAAGATTGCATGTACCTATATCGACTTTCTGAACGCTACGAATGCTTGTGCTAAAATCTGCTTGATTCTGTTTTTGACAAAATGATGTCGATTGGTAAGACGACCATGGGAATGCCAATCGACAAAATACGAAAGGATCTGTACATCACCATCAACCATCTTGACAATTTTTTTAAGGAACTGATCAGAAAACGAGGTGACATGGGGTACCTTTCTGGGTGTTCCTTTATTCAGCATTGTTAGGCATCAAGGTCAAAAGTGCCTTCCCATTACTGGAACTGGACCATTAGCTGACCTTCTGTCATCACTTGATAATAGAATACTGAGTTAAAGGAAATACCTTTTTTATTTTTATCGCAAGAGCGAGTAAGATTCATTTTGACATTGCAAATCTTTATACAGCGATGAAGAAATAAGGTGCATGCATCTGCTTCACTTGGCGATAGTCCTGGCTTGATTTTAAAAGACCTTCCAAGCCTCGGAAGTATTGCAATTAAATAACATTTACACAGGAAAAAGCAGCGAGTGCTTGAGGTAAGCAGTTGAAATTATTTAACCAGCAGAAGCAGCTGCTTTCAGTGGAACATTTGCTCCAAAATTATCGATCCAGTCAAAAACATTGATAGTACCATCTTATCGGGACACACAAAAATTCGTATTAGGTATCTTCTGCGCTGCTATCTGCGGCACGAGTACGATAACTTGGGCGCCAAAAATTGATGACGGTTTTTTGTAGAGGGGTCAAAAACTAGCATTTTTTACTGTGGGAGGAGGGGTCTACCTCGCACCGTTTAGGTGGCAGGGGCAATTTAAAAAACATGACTTAAAATGAAAAAACACCAACGGCAGCACTTACAATAAATTACTTTACCGGCTTTGAAAGCCAGAAACATGTTCTTTAATCCTGGGCTTAAATTAAATAGTTTACTTATATAGTTTTTGAAAAATTCGCATGCAAACTCAAAATTTTGAAAAAAATGAACTAAAAAACCAAGTTAAGAGAAATTTTTTTCAAAATTATGGGATGAAGTGCAAAATTTGCTTTTTGTAGTCATTGCTTGTATTGATTCTGAATAGAACACAAAAAACCGAATGCTTTTATGTCTTCTAGTTTTTAAGAAAATTAAATTAATTAATTAAAGAACATGTTTCTGGCTTTTAAAGCCGGTATAGTTCTTTATTGTAAGTGTTGCCGTTTTTTTTTTTTTTTTCATTTTAAGTCATTTTTTTTTAAATTGCCCCTACCTCCTAAACGGTGCGGGATAGACCCCCCCCCCCTCCCATAGTAAAAAATTGCTTGTTTTTGGCCCCTCTAGTTATCGTACTCTCCCCCTTTTTGCTAATAAATTGCCTGAAAACTGGTGAAATTGTAATTGTTATTTCAATTTTAGATAACGGCGACCAATATCGCTAGCATCATTTCGTCTTGAACGCAAAGATAAAAACGCCTCCATAAAGTCAGCAAATGTATGATCTAAGCTTCCCAACCTCTAGAGTCGACGAATAAGCTGTGAATTGTTACCTCGTTTCTGGAAAATCATCAATTGCACATCTTCACCAACAAGTTCAACAAACTCGTATTATGTAAAAATAACTCTGAGAGTTGTGTACAACGTCCTTCAACACGCATATGGGTACTCATCACATCAAACATCAAGCAAAGTAACTCAATAACATTCCCGCCCAAAAAGAACTTTTTGAAACCATACAGAAGTGCTCCCCCCAAAAGACTAACCAGTCAACCCCTTTCGAAGTTAAGTAAGTCTAACGCAGTTCCGCTTGTGTTGTTCTTGACTGCTATTGCATGGCTGATTGTTTGCTTTGTGGCTCCGTCAGGACCTTCTTATTGTTATTTGTCGGCTCGATCCGCCCCATACTCATTTCATTTTGGAAATTGTGTACGAAAAACTTTTCCCATTTGATCGAAAAGTTCGACTTGAAGTGTAAATAATGCCAAAAAGTGTACGGACACTATACTCATCGTGGTGAGGAGCGCTGTTTAAGTTGTAACCAACAGAAGCATTTCATTCGTCCTCCGTATGCCGTGAAATTGCAGAAAATACCGCCTTTTGTGTATAAGAAAGACCTGCTTTCCAAGCGTACTCCTTCGACATACGACTTTCAAGATATTTTCTACGTGAGCGAACAACTTGGAAACACGGCTAAGACTCAATTCCCCCCATCCAACGTGCTTGCATGGAATGTTTTCGTTGCTCTTTGGAGTTTAGCCAGTTCGCAACGTTCGTAAGGGGGGTTGGCATCCAATGTTGCGAGGAGGAGGAATATTCTTTTCCTTGTCCTAATGCACTAAGGAATCCTTAGACTTGTTGTTTTTTTTTACTGGTCGATGCTGTTAATCTATTTACTGGACTTTGGCCACTTTGGAGACGAGATTTATGGGATGTAGGGTCTATTGAAGATAGCGGTAATGAAGTGGGTAATGCAGTGGCAATTTAAGTTCTCCAGATTTAGCGGTTCTCTTCCAAATGAAACGTTATTTCTGGGGAGGTTAAGTGAATAAATGTGGCAGAGTTGCAGTTTGGGGTGTATGCGATACAAAAAAAAGGGAATGGCGCTGTGTTGTTTTTTCTTCCTTTTACAAAATTGTACCCATACAGCTTAGGGGTGAGGAACATCTCGTTCAAACAAACGAGGCTTTGTTTTAAAAACCTACCAGACCAAGGTAGCCTGGTTAAATAAAAACATTTCCTTTTTTTATAGGTAACATTGTTATTACCATTTTTGATTACTTTTCTTATGTACATTGCCATCCAAAAGTTTCCGGGTAACAAGTTCTGTTCATATTGAACTTTGGCTTTTTAAGTAAAAAGTTTTATCGATATTATAAATATCTAGCGTGATCAAATGAATGGAACTTCTTATATACAAAGGCTTGAAATAATTAACGGATAAGAATTATTTTTTTAAACCAAAAAATCGTACTCATACTTGGACCACCTTGCTTGTTAGTGAAAGCATTCTATTGGTCAATTTTTGGAAACCTTCAGATTTCGCAAAGAAGGTCAATAAATTTTGGACATTGTTTTTTAAGCTTTTTGTCAAGTATGTTCCAAAGTAGCTCTATTGTGTTGGCGAGACCCTTTGTCTTCTGACTAAGGTTTCCTCGACAAAACTCGAAATTTTATTTTGGACGTAAATCCAGTGCCTAATAAGCGCAAACCTCAAGTTAAGCCGTGTTCTTTCTTAAACTTGTCTATACTTTTGATTATTGGTTTTTCATCAATACCGATGAGGTCTCAAACAAATTCCGGCGGAAGAAAAATATCGACGGAGCATAAAGGAACTACGACCAAACCTTACCATTGACACCACATAGCTAAGGAACGTCCTTACTTCAGGACACTGCCGAATGTAAAATCTCCTTTTTGTCGAAAAATTTAAAATTACGAATTCTATAAAACATTCGACCAGTCGAAGTTTTTGACGGAACTTTTACGCTATGTCGGCCGTTGACTACAATCTTCAATCCATAAAAAGGGAGAAAAACATATCTCTGAAATGTTGGCAGAAGAGACTGCAAAATGCTTGTTGGTCTCATTATAAATCACTTTAAGGCGCTAGGCTTAGCGCGAAACTTTCAAGAATGGTTGCGAATTCACCACGGTCTCAGATGTCTTACGATGGAAGAGTAAACTTTAGTAATATAGAAATTTACGGTAGCACAGGGTGCGGCAACACTACAAATCGAAATAATAAGCAGTTAATGAGGTCGAATATTTTTTTTTGATCATGTGGGGTCATATCTTGAGTTTGATCTCGACAGGTTTGAAAATCATTCAAGGTTGGTAGCGAACTTATTGCCCTTATACTGAATGAGCATTATTAGATAATATATTGATTTCAACTTGAAGTTTGGCTTAAGCATAAGCACTGAGTTTCAAAAATCTCACAAAAACATGAGAATAGTAATCCATGCTCTTGTTTGTAAGTCGTTGCTTCATCCTGTTCAAGTCGTGGAAAAAAAGTCCTCCTACATACAAAAGCCTCGTAAACTGATTCTGAGTTCAAAGTATTTTTATTTTATTTTACACTTTAAAGTCTTAATGGTTTCTTATTAACATCATAATAATGCATAATTATTAAAGTTTCAAGTCATAATCCGTTGAAGAGTTCCCTGCTAGAGAGATGATTCTGGCTAGATCACCATATTGTATTGTCACCGGACTAACTGTATCGTTTTCTACTCTTCTAGCCCCTTCATTTGATACCCATTTTATGGGGGTTGAACAAAAAGTAATTCGCCATATTGGAGCGGCGTCCATATTGAAATTATTAAATATTGAGTATTGCATATCGTCATATTGTCACCAGAATTAATTAACAACTGTGGTGGAAAAATGATTTGCAATTTTCGTAGCGGGCAACTTACTTTCGAACAGTTCAAGCTTTTAAAAAAAATATCCAGTGAAGTGAAAATGTGCTTCGTCGCTGAAAAGCAAAAAAAAAAAACATTTGCGTCTAATTAGCGGCCTTTACACGCAAGCGCTTTACCAGACGATTAGAGTGTACGCGCCGGCGTTCGGTATAGAACGAGCGAAATAACGCGCGCCAGGAACGTGGTACCAAAATTTGTAAACAAAATCTTTCACTCGTTCTTTCACGCGTTCTTAGAGCGTACACTCCAGGAGTTTGTGTCTAATGGGCAATCGCGCGCGAAATACCACGTTAAAGTGGAGCGTGTTGGAGTGTACAACAATTCAACACTTTTCGCTGGAATGTGCGGTTGAATTTAACAGAGTGATAAATATTTTGAGTTTTGAAATTAATTTTTTAAAATTAAATATGGAAAAAAGGAGAAAAACCATCAACCAAGCCATAGTTTGTGCGGGATTAATTGAAATGAAGAGCAAGGAAGAAAAATTTGGGTTGAAGACTACAGACGCTTTGGTCACATGTCGTTAGTTCACGAATTACGTGTCCAATTTACCGAAGATTACAAGAACTATTTGCGATTGGACAATCACTCTTTCGATTTTTTACTGAACAAAATTAGGAGTAGGATAACATAACAAGACACCATCATGAGAAAAAGCATCAGTGCAGAAGAACGTCTCACAGCAACACTCCGATTTTTGGCTACATAAATCATATGAGGATTTAAAGTTCAGTGCGGGAGTATCAGCCGCATCCCTAAGTATACTCATACCTGAGACATGTCAAGCCATTTATGAGGCTCTTAGATCAAATCGCTTATTAATTCGCGTGACCAGCCACGGACGTCCATGACTACCGCACTCAATCACGTGGGAAAGATTTTTCCACTAACCGGGGAGTGCGCGCAATCGCTCGCAACTGAGCACACACGCATTCCGTTGCTCAAGTCGTGCCATTACACACGCACTCTTTCCCGCGCGAAATCACAATTTCTAGACATTCGCGCGGCAAAGAACGTACGTGTGGGGGAGGCTATTGAACATTTTCGAAAAGCGCATTCCTCTGAGAACCGAAGTAGCGTTCAGACAGTTTTTGAAAAAACACCAACCCATAGTAATGGTCATCGTGAAGAATTCGCTTCAATCCAAGGGAAGAAGCAATTTTGCAAACAGAACGTCGTTAGATTGACAATCGATTGATGCTTTCACTACCTCAACATTCTCAGGAAAATTGATGACGAGAGACTCCAGCTAATCGTTTTGGTACAATCGCGGTTTGTCAGAACGTAGTGTGGCATAACATATATTAATTGAATCGGAGGGCGCTACAGATTGCGATTAGAGAACATCCACTCGAAAAGAGACTAATTCACCCTGAATGGCGTGCTTATCAAAAAATAAACTTATATTGCTGCATCCTGTACAATGGAACAGAGCGGATTTTTATGCGATCTGCCTGGTCGAAATGTCAAATTAACCCTTCAAATTTATCACATCAAAGGAATAATAAGACTTGCGGCACCCTTCAAACGACATCCATGAAAAACTTCTTGTGCCTTCCATAAGATGATATCAAATGTAGGTTCAAAACACCGCGCATTTCAAAAAATATTTCAAGGAGCTAGGCTTCCCCACTGCACTGTGCCATTTTTTTATTAATTTACTTATTTTCAAAAATAAGTTTGGTCAAAGGTAACATTTCAATAAGGCAAAATCATTTACAACCTTCGAGTAGACCAACATGTTGATTGCGAAATTCTGACACAAATGTTAAAATAAATGAAGTTTACTTTTTATTGCTGTAGGAACACCAATCAAATATAATTCCAGAAAATTAGTTCAACTGTAGCCACCATCATCCATGAATACAATAAACAATCGGGGCCTCCAGGATGAAGGCTTCGCGTGAAATTATTTGCATTCGGAATGAAATGTGAAGTGAATTCAAATGAATTTCATGAACAATGCGTTTGTTCGAGGAATAATCTAGGTTGGCCAAAATTTGGTGCAGCCATGTAAACATTGCGTGGTGTTGGGATATTAGGTGACAGGTCGCTAATTGACCAGGATACACTTGAAAATGCTTTGGACTGTACGTCTGCATGCGTGGTCTCTTTGAGAGCTCCAAATGAAACGGATACTCTGCTAATGAGTCCACGAATATAATTATTTGGTATGTTGTGAATTGATCAATGGCTATGGGCTAATTTCCGGAGTATCTTCGTTGACATGTTGGGAATTGCAGAGTTTAAGGTAATCTGAGCGACATTTAATTTAGTTGATACTGGAGCGTATGAACAACTTTTTATTCAGTGTTTGTGTCAAATTGTTTAACAAATAAAGACTTTTTGAATGGAATGAAAATTTTTACAGAAGTTTCCGTAACCTCTTTCCATATGAATATTTGATTTGCTAATTATCTAAGGGGATATCAAAATACATTGTGAAAGGATCAAGAGAGCCAAGGAGAACTGTCTCTGAACTGTGAAGCTATCAGAGGCACATTGAATATTTTTTTAAGAGCAATCACAGAGTAAGTATTTTGCCATTTTAGAGAAGCTGAAAAGCTATCAGTTGGGAGTCCAGTGAAGTCCTTTTCGCGATCGAGAAACTGTTTTTCTTTTTCTCAATCTGTTTCTATGCATTATTTTTTACTTCTGTTTCTTTTTGTTGGTCCAGTGCTTTTATATCGGGTTTTTCAATAAGAGCGCTACAAAAGTTTTTTTAAATAAAACAAAAACGGTTTTAGATATCAATGAAATTCTTTATTCCTCTGAAAGTACGTTTGATGCCATTATGTGTTACACTCGATTTCTTTTGCATGGCCACCACGGGCACGTTAGCAGAAGTCCAGACGCTGAACCCAATTTTCGACGGTTTTCAAGCATAAATCGGCCGATACTGCTGCAATTTCACGTTCCATATTCATACGAAGTTCATCAATCGTCGCTGGCTTGTTGGCATAGACAATAGACTTGACGTGGCTCCACAGGAAATAGTCTAACGGCGTCAAATCGCACGACCGAGGCGGCCAAGCGTCTAGACCATTTCGTGAGATAACACGTTCTCCAAACTTGGTTTCCAATAAATTGATTGTGACATTCGCTGTGTGGCTTCTGGTTCCGTCTTGTTGGAACCACGTCTCCTCCAAATCCATATCATCCAATTGGATCAAAAATATTCGGTTCTCATTGAATGGTAGCGATCCCCATTCACAGTAACGTGCTGGTCTTGATCATCACGAAAGAAGTACGGCCCAATGACGCCGCCGACCCATAAACCACACCAAATCGTAATTTTTTCGGGATGCAATGATGACTCATGGAGTACGTGTGGATTGCTGCCTGACCAATACGGCATATTTTGTTTATTGACGGAGCCATTCAGCCAGAAATGAGCCTCATTGCTGAAGATGATTTTTCGATGAAAATCCGAATCATTTTCAAGTTGTTGCTCAGCCCAATTCACGAACATACGACGCATCTGGTGGTCAAGCGGCTTCAGTTCTTACGTCAATTTAATCTTGTAAGGATGTAGGCCAAGATCTTTTCGCAAAATTCGCCACAGCGACGTCACAGAGACGTCTTTGTCTAACTGGCACGGAAACATTTTGTACTAAGCCTGTGGATTCAAATTTTTCCACTAGACGCTCAATTATTGATCTGCTAGGACGATTATGATGACCATTAATTGGACGTAGTGCTCTTAACGTTGAGGCCACTGACTCCGAATTTCGGTAGTAAATTTTAATAATTTCGACTCGTTGTTGGGATGGACGTTCCATCATGAAATGGCAAACCTTACTTAAGAGAAATGTCAAAAGAGCGGCAAGAAATATGGCGTCGTTTACTGTCTCTCTCGCTCTACTTTTGTAGCGTCCCTGTTGAAAATCCCGTTATTTTTATAAAAGTACTTATAGGTTACTTAGCTGATACGATGGGCCGGCGATAGGCATCTCTTTTGCAAGGGAACAGTCTTACCCTGCTTTCCATGTTAGCCTAAGACTGCTTCTGTTATCTCTTTGTATGGCCGACGCACAACGGCAAGTAGAAACTTAGATGTCTTTTTAGTGAATGTTATCCATGCAATCTTGAAGTTTCTTCAGCAAAAGCTGCGCTCAAAATTTTGTGTAACAAACTGAATCGACTCAATAATTTTTTTTTACAGCCCGTGATACTTTTTCGAAACTTTCGACTGAGCTGGGAGGAGAATTATTTCTTCATTCGAAGATTTTAATGCTAGTCGGTTTTACATCAGAACTGGCACTCACCTGATTGGCAAAAGATAAACTGTCTCCACACATTGGTTAACGATTGATTGCAGAATCGGTTTTCACTCAATCGTGTATTAGAAATATTTTGAGCGACTTCATTGACTTTTATCTTAAACAAGACCATGCAACAAATAAGGGACCAAACAAAATCAAAAAAACGAACTATGACAAGGTGAACATTTATCGCAATTCAATGATCGAAATGCCTTAACGACATAAAAAAAATTATTGAGGAGGCTAACGCTCTTCGGAGCCTGAGACCACCAAGACTAGCCTTAAATCTTACCTCTTTCTTACTCTCCATCGTAAAAACTACTTCTATAGTTTCTAGAAACCTCTCTCAAGAACTCTGAACAATTAAGTTTAAAGTTTTTGTCTAAGAGATTTAGGCTCGATTTATGTTTAAAAAAAAATTGGAAAACTCTACGAAAATCTTAGCTTCACCATTCATGTGTTTGGCTTCATTTTTTCGCACAAATGGCGGGGATTGAGCGTACAGTTTATTTTCGACTCCGAACAGCCGCAGTCTCATTGAACATCGTTTAGCTATAAGGACTTGTCGCCCTAAATCTTCACTGTTTCTACAAACAAATAAGTGGCACGAATTCGTAAAATTTGAGCCACTTTCGGTTGCCTGCATTAATTTGGAAACTCAATTATTCATTCATCTGTCCACTCTTATTCAATCTCCAGTCCATTCCACGAAATGACGCCAATTCTTATCCGAGGACATGGAACCTCTGCAATAAATAAGAGTTTATTGATTCAGCACGTTGGCCAGTAAATCAATGACTCGACAGGATACCACTTTACCTGGTTCACAGTTCAGAAAAACAAACTCCAATGTGCGACAAATAAATCCTAGAAGCCACTTGGACGCTGGGAATGACATTTTGCGGCAGCTTCTCCATTCCGAGTTAAGTGCTTTCGCTTGTGTTTATCGATTAATGGACAGTTGCATGGGTCAACAATGATGCTACTCGCACACTGGACTGTCAACAACATGTCGAGGATGCTTTATTTATTACTTAAACGATTCTTTATTTATTCATGCGCGAATGTTGTTCATGCTTCAGCGCTACTTGACCTGGTTTCGTCCTGATTTTTAAATGAAGATTAGATTAAGATGTTTTTTTTATTTATCGTCCAAAAATATTTACAATCGTGACTTAAAATTAGACTTATAACTAAGGTAAGGTTTTGTCGGCTCAACAATAAGGGCCCGACTTATTTCATTTGGTATTTTATACATAATATTTTTTTTTTTACAAAAACGTATAACAATGGCGACTTAATCTTTTAGGTGACTATATGCAATTTTCCAAACATTTTGAAAATTTTTGTTTAAGAATTTTTTTTTAAAAAATTTATAACTATAAAACTAATTACAGGGTCCTAACCTCTGTAATATCGGCTGTCAGCTTTTTCGTAAAACGAAGTCTCGTAGCAGTTTACGATGTCCTCGAATCTCTCGTCGATGATCGCTCTTGGGCTGAGGTACCTCAGCGCTGGCTCTAAGGTCTGCTGGCTGATGTTCCTGATGTCTCGGTTTGGATGGTCCTTTAGTTTGTCCAGTATCCTTCCGGAAAGCTGTAGCATGTATAGATCGATTGGCGTTATGCCAGCATCTTCATACAGCTTAGTGTTGCTGAAGTATTTCAGCGTGTCCGGTTTTCGCCAGAGTCCTGTACAGGACCGAAGTATCCTTCTTTCCATGAGTCTGATTTTCTTCATGGTTGTTGGTGACACCGTGAACCATATTGGGCAGCCATAAGTTATTACTGGTCTTATGAGCTGCTTGTAGACCAGTAGTTTGGTTTTCTTGCTTAACCCGTTCCTCTTCCTCAGCAGTGGGTTCACAAGATGTAGAGCAAAGTTGGCCTTCTTCATCACGTTGTTGGCATGGGCGTTAAATCTGAGCCGCTCGCTGAAGTTGATTCCCAGGTATTTTGTCGTGTCTTGTGGCACAATTTGTGTGTTGTCCGGGAGGATTAATTTGATGTTGCGACAACGTGCTGCAAATTTTCGTCTTCCTCTGGTTGCCGTCGTTGGTGTCCTGAAACAGATGAGTTCTGTTTTGTTGCTGTTGACTTTGAGTCCCCACTTTAAGTAGTAGTCAAAGAGCTTCCTTACGTGGTCCTGGATCCTTCTTGCTGCTATGGTTGGTGAAAGTGATGCTGCGTATGTTATGGAGTCGTCCGCATATAATAGGGTTTTTGTTTGAGGATCGTTCTCTGGCTGATCTGCCGTATAGATGTTGAACAGCGCTGGTGCTGTTCTTCCTCCTTGCTGGACACCCCCTCTTAGAGGCTTCATGGATGAAGAAGCATCAAAGATCTGAACAAAAAAGAACCTATTTGTTAGTGAACTGAGGATTATTCTTACCAAATGTCTGGGAAATTCCATTTTCAGCAGCTTGTAAATGAGGCCGTTGATCCAGACACTGTCGAATGCCTTCTCGATGTCCAACAAACAGGCAACAACTGTCTCCTTTTTGTTAAGTCCCGCGGTGATGTCATGGTGAAGTTTAAGCAGTGGATGAATTGTTGAGTGCTTTTCTCTGAATCCATATTGTTGGTCCGGAATTATCTGCTTTAAGTGGCAAACTTTGTTTATTTGTTTGAGCAGTACCGACTCTAGGACCTTTCCTACACAGCAGAGCAGTGATATTGGCCGATATCCTTCGATGCACGTTCTGTTGATCTTCTTTGGAACTGGAACAACTTTACCTATTTTCCACGAGGTGGGAAAATATCCGTTGTTTATACAGTTGTTGAAGATGATGGTGAGCAGTAGGATCGCAACGTTCGGCAACTTTTTTAATAAAAAGTTGGAGATACGATCAGGACCAGCTGATTTTTTTGAGTTTACACTCAAAAGCAGCTCCTCTACTTCTCCTGCATTGGTGAAAATATCGTTGTTGTTGGGGAATGTTGCCGTATTATCACTGCTAAATGTTGTGATGCTGCTATGGTCGTTTGAGAGTTCTTCGACCTTTTCGTTGACCTCTGCTAGGAATTCAGGAAGGTGCACTGGTGGTCTTTCCGTGAAGTTTTGCTCAAAATGGCTTGCAAAAGCTTCTGCCTTCTCCATTGGCGTGGTTACCTCTTGGTCTCCATTCCGCAGAATGTCCGGTAAATTATTCGATTTTCCGACTATCGAATTAATTTTCTTGAAAGTGTCCGGTCCTGGTTTTATTTTTTCCAGTTGACTCTGGAACTCTTCATCCGTGTGGTGTTTGACTGCTTGCTTGAACATCACGTTGATACAGTTTAGCTGCGATTGGACACTTCGGTACTCCTCGTTCACTGTGTTCCAGGTTCGTTGCAAGATCCTTTGTAGCTTCTTCCTTAGTCTTTGTCTCTGAGCGTATATTGCTTGGATGTGTTGCGGCAAGTTTGCGTATTTGTCCTTACTGGTTACTGGTTTCCTTTGAATGTCGACAGCTCTGTGAACAGTATCATTAAAGTGGCTGATGACATTGTCAATCTCGTTGTTGGAGAGATTTGATATGTCCGTACAGTTTGTGAGATTACTCTCAATGTCTGCGGAAAATTTTCTCCAATCGATTCGTTTGTAGTTGGTGTGAAGGATTGGAGTTGGACGTGTAGTCATTATCCTTCTAAAAAGACGAATCTTAAGTTCAATGGCCATGTGGTCAGAGTCACTTAAATGTGCTAGACAACTATAGTTGCAAAATTCTGGCAGGATATTTATAAGGTTTGAACTAACCAAAAAGAAATCCAACATTGAGGGAGTGCGTGGGAATGTTGGTTGGGATTGCGAGACAGTCACAAATGAGTGCTGATAGGAATTGTGGAGGAGCCAGTTCACTATATTGGTACCCTGCGTTGAGCAAGTGTCGTCTAGCCACATGGTGTGCCTAGCGTTGAAGTCGCCACCAATAACGCAGTAGGTGTGACGCCTGGCTTCTGCGTTAATGATAAGGAGATTTTCGTTAATGTTTTCCTTAGAATTGTTACCGTGAAGGTAAACTGAAATGGCCAGTAGCGTTTCGTCTTCAGACACCTTGATGATGACAGCGGTTGTCTCCATCCTAGTCAATCCAGTAATTTTGTATTTTTCTCCTTTAAAGTTGTTCCTTGTTAAGATGGCCGTTCCTCGTCCTCCAGTTATTTTGTCTTCTCTGTACGTGATGAACTCTTCAGGGCTGTAGCGGTTTCTTGCTGTCAAATTTGTTTCCTGTAAGAAAATAATATCAGGTTTCTTTGACTTGAGGAACAAGTTCAAAGAAATCCTTCTAGCTATAGAGTAAATGGAATTTACATTATATGAAAATATACTCAGCCTATTTATTGTATGCATAGTTCGCATATCAGTTGTCCCAATACCATGGTCTTCGCCTTATCGTCTAGGCTTCCGTAGTTACTAGGTACTACCTTCTTGGCTTTTTGGATCAAGGTTAGTAGATCCGTCCCGAATAATCTCTCAGCGTCACTGAAGATATTGAACTTCGTTGTTGGGTTTGTTGTGTGGGCTGTTGGAGTCCTTTGTTGTACCGGCTTTGTAATTTTTGCTGCTCGTGGTTGTGGGTTTTCCTGTTTACTTCCCATAGCTGCCATATTGGCAAAACTTATTCCGGGTTTTAGTCCTTTCGCAACTGATTCCTGTGCGAATTTGTGTTGCTCCTTCTTTTTTTGTGCCATTTTATTTTTTTCCGCTACCCGCTCTTTGTACTTCGGGCAACCCCGGTAGTTTGCCGGGTGTCCGCTCTTCTGGCAGTTGGTGCAAAAAACCTCCTCGTCCTTCGTTGTTCTTGAACACTTTCCGGGTTCGTGTTTGTTGTTACACTTCACGCATTTGTATGCCATCCCGCAATTACTTGCGACGTGACCAAACTTTTGGCAGTTTTTGCACTGCGTGATCCCTGGGTTCTGCAATTTCTCCCAGTGAACCTTTTGGTTCATAAGAAGTGTTTTTTTGTAGATGGAGGGTAGATCCGCTCCTTTTTCAACTTCAACAACAAAGTTGTTGAATTTCCGCTCTGTTCGGCTCTTGCAAGGGCTCACTTTTATCACTGGAATTCCTTCAGTCTTGAGTTCCTCATGGATTTCCTCAGGTTCATAGCTGAAGTGAATTCCTTTGAGCACAAGAAGATTTTTGCGGTCTTCTTTCGGGGTAAATGTGTTAAACTGGAACTTCCTTGTCTTTAAGTAGTCCCTTATGCGTTCATGCCCTTCTCTTGTTTTCGTCGTTATGACAGATTTATTTGAATTAATGTTGTGAATTTTGTAAACCACATCCAATCCCTTGGTGTGTCTACTTAATTCAGCAACATTAAGGCCGAAACAGATGATTGGAGGCATCAAAGATGCTCTCTTAGTTGCTTCCATGCTGGGGTTGATTGTTGCCTTTGAGGTTGATGGTGTTTTTGTTGTTGTTGCTCCTCTTGATGTTAGTGCTGCTTTTGTTGTTGTTGTTGATGATGCGGTTGTTGTTGTTGAAAAGGCGGTTGTTTTTTTTGTTGTAAAGTCTGTCGGACTGGGTGAGTCCGACTTCTTCCTTTTTTTTGCTTTTACCAAGGTAAAAGCGTCTTCTTCTACCGATTCTTCGCCATCGGTTTCCTTGCCATTCTCAACAATTGTTGAGTTAAGCTCCTCTTCTTCATCAGATGAAGAGCTATCGCCGTCTGATGGGTCTTCTTCCTCCATCAATGTTTCCTCTTCTTCTTCGCCCTCGTCTGAGGAGTATTCAGGCATACTCTCATAGAGTGCGTCGATGTCGGAGAGCTTTTCATGGATTGAGACCATAAACTCTCTCCCGTGGTTGGCTGCTCCGTCTTTGATTTTTTTTATTATGTCTTCGAAGGTAGCGTTCACGCTATCCTTCCTCTTCTCTTTCCTGCCCATTTGGGTTGGGTTTCCCGTTCCTCGGCGTCTTCTTTGTTGGGTTTGGTTGGGTTGGGTTTTCACTTTTCACTTCTGCAGGTAGCCGGCAAGGCGAGGCAGGTAACGTTTTGAAAAAAACTTTTACCTGACCTGGAGAAATGTTCGGCAAAAATCGTTCGGAGATTTTTTTTTTTTTTTTTAAAGGATTTTATTAAGTCCTGTAGCCTGTGTCTGTCTGCTTTCGCTGTCAACACTGAACTGCACTGTTGATTGGATTTTTAAATGAATTCCCAATCGGATGTCCTTTAATTGAAAGCGAACACAAATATTCAATTTGATTTGATTGCTAATGTCACATACGAAAAAAGAGGACGAAATCCCTTCTCGCTATTTTCCCCAACCAAAAAGTTAACTCCCCATATCCTGTACGCTATTAATGCAACAGCGAGAATAGAAAAATCCTTTGACAACAATGACTCTAGAGTTGCTCACATACTCGTCTGGATCAATCCATTTCGTTGAAATTTGCCAAACGATAAAGCAAAAGAATAGAAACTTTCCAAAAAAAAAATAAATATTGCATCCAAAAAAGGACGTCAAGGATCTCCCGGAGAAAATGAAATAAATTCCTCATTTCCCAGTTCGCTGTGCATGCTTTGCAAACGAAAATAAAGAAGGAAGAAAAAAAAATCACAGAAACTTTCTCACAAACGTGGCGGTGTGACTTTGTCACATTTCCGTTCTAGAAAATCCATATATTCATGCGAACACATCCCAGGATTTGAATCCTTTACCCTGAGGCACACTCGTTTGCTCCATCCTGTGCCCTCACTCTTCGAGTTCAGTTCACCGGCATCCATTTGGCATGCAGTTCCCTAATTTTCATTCTCAGTTTCTCGTTCTTCGCCGCACTCCAACCCGCTTCCGACGCGCTGTCATATAAAGCTGGAACAAGTAACTTTTTGCTATAGATTTGTCAAGCGGGGAGAGTGCTGAAATGGGATTTATTACATATCCCCTTCTGGAAAATCCACTGCTTCTCCTCCTACGGGCATATTGGCATGTGAGGTTTTGAGGAAGTTTTTGAGGCTATAAATTTTTTCGACGTGAGCCCGCGAAACTATCAGGTGAAATGGAGTTTCCTCCATCCAAAGGTTTGTGGGTTGCTTTTCGCGCGTTGCACCCGTGAGGACTCTCTGCTCCTTTGGCAGAGTGTTAGCCAAGTAGTCTGGAGAATAAAATGCAAACGAAGAAAAGCAGAAACTCGGCGAGAATTCATGAGTTGTAAAATTTTTCTTTGCATTTGAAATGAGCTCATGGAGAAGGTGACTGTAATGCTGGTTTTGCAGAGGGTGCATGATCACTGCCAGGAGCTGGAGAGAGATTTTGTCAATGGCTTGTGAATAAAAGATTATTTTGTTGTTGTTGATTTTTTCCTGCCGCGCAATTGATGTGGATGGAAATTTAGTTAGTTCTGATGCTTTTGTTTTTAGATTGAAAATATAAATAAGTTTTGGGATGCCAAATAGATTTATGCGGCGAAAGTCTGCCAAGTTGTTTTGAAGAAGGTTTGCAAGCTGAAAATCGATTGATAACAAATTTATGCAGCAACAATTTCTAGCTTTTTCAGAAAGAATACGCCTTCGCATCGTGTGGGCAGCTAAATGATGAAACTTAGCTGCCCATGCTTATATAGCAAGCCATGGCCACATCACAAACGTTACCAAATCAGCATCTACGTCAGTTGTGCTACTTATCAAAGACAAGTTTTTGGTAAAGATTTACTAACTGGATGAATCCTCAAGGAGTTTCCGAAAAAAGAATCACCACATGATAAAAAGTCGCAATGATATCACTTCTGAGCCTTAATAACCCATTATTTTACTTCTAACCATCATTTTAAATTTTCGACGACTATCCAGGTATACAATAAGCCACAGAATCGAAATAGGATTCGAAGACAAAAATACATATTGTTGCTTCCCTAGACGTTTCTCTAGCCTATGAGAAGGTGTGGCATGATGGCTTGGAGATGAAGGTGTGGGAGAGTTGCCATCCGATGCCAATCTGTTTGAGACTAGAATCTTACCCAAAAATAGTCGGAGTAGTACAATGAAGTATACTGAAGTATACTATAATATTGCACACGAGAAATATCAATGCCGAAGAAGACCATACTATAGCCACGTTTGCGGCGGACGATGCGTTCTCTTAGTTACTGATAATAAAGTTGAGTCCGCCACTAAAAGAAATTAAATATTACTTGGCAAGGAAACTTAATCGCACGAGTAAGAATCTCTCACTGCATAGAATGTGCGCTGCCAGTCCTTTCATTGCATTTTGAAACAAGCTCTGCGCACTTTATGTCCAGCACAAAAATTCACTCTCCAGCTATGAGTCCGTATGAAGATGGCGACTTTGATATCTACTTTTTTGCATTCGCTTAGTTCGCAGTATTTTATTTGTAATTTTTTGAAGATTATGTCTATTGTTTGCAGTCAGTGTTATGCCTTCACAGCAGAGCCATCAAACACAAAAATCATTATTTTAACGAGACAATCGTTGGAATGTTGTACAGTTTGTATTGTTGTGAGTTTATGATCAGCTCCATATCAGTTTATACCTAGATTTCACTCCTTGTCTAATATCGAATCTAACAGGATCAATACAAGCATAATTGTCTGAAAAACAAAATGTTTTTGTCCGGAAACTTGCTGGCCGCAGTGTTAGTAATTGTAAGTAATTGTAAACGAGTAAGTAAGCGCATCCTTCAATGTTCACGCGAAATTCCCTAACATCCTTTTGAAAATCCTTCAAATAACCGTCATACTAATCTACATTCAAATTGTTCAAGTGTCAACAAGACTTCCCCGCATAATGATCGAAACTTAACCTCAAAAGAAACAAAATTACGTGATTCACTAAGCACCAGTAGCAGACATTATACAAAGTAAGACATTTCCAACAGTCTTCAAGGTTTGCCGTCAGTATTTCGTCCAAATTACAACTCGTAAAATCGTCATCAGCATAGAAAACACATCAAAACCGCATTGAGCACCGCCATTAAATTGTTGCCATGATAAAAACGCAAAACAACAAAACAAAATCCTTTCAATATTTTCGTCCTTTTTCTTTGATTTGACGATAAAATCGATTTGTGCCAACCCAAGACATTGCACACTGACAGTTACCGCTAGAGTTGTTTGAACAAGCATCAGCAACAGCAGCGCCATCAACGGCTCAACGTTGTAATCCTCCGCCATTTTCAGGAACGTTGAAAGGAAGGAGGGCAAACATAAAAGATGAAATAAAAATAATAACAGGCAAGAAAAAAGGAACATTAAAGGACAGCCGCTAGGGTGTCTGCTGCACGAGCCCCCGAACGACCGGCAAAGTCTTGGAATCTTCGTGGGAATGCGGTTTTCTGTTTACAGAAGACTAGGAGTGAGGAACTTGTGAACAACAGGAGCACAGCAGCAATGACAAGAACAATTTCCCTTCAAGGATACTCTTTGTATTTACATTTCGGCAGAAGGAATACTGCGAGTGCTGCAGTAAATAGGTAATAGGCAGGCAGGTTGCCATCGCTGTAGGTGATGTTGCCGCATCGACAAATAGATTATGAATAACTTGACTGCCTCGTAGGTCCTTGTTGGTCGTAAATTGAAAAAAAGGAATACAAATCCGAATACGAATTGGAATTTTATGTAAAGGATGAATGACTGACGAGCATACGTGTTCCTGAAGCCCCTTTGAATGTTCGTCGAAAGAAATTTGACGTTGAATAGTTGAACCTGAATGGAGTCAAATGAACTATGTACATGCATACTTATAGTATGAGTATTTGCCGGTATTCTGGAAGCATTCGGGAGTCTATTCATGAGAGTATGGGAAAGACCAACAAAATAAAAAACCAGTTCCATTGAATTGATTTTTTTCGGCAATGAGAGAGAAACAAGCTCAAGACTTGGTTCACTATTATAAGTTCCGATAGTTTTTTGCAATCAGTATCAGCTGGGCTTCTGGCACAATTTTTTTTATTGGATTTGCATTCTTTTTTTGTTCGACCTTATAATGGGTTTTTGGCAAGTGGAAATTGACTGGGACAGTTAAGAAAATTGAGTCTTCAGAATTTGAGAAGACTTTATTTGTAACGTCTCACGGACATTCGAACCGCTTATGGAGCGAATGCTCGAGGACTTACACTGTTTTACTTGGCGAGTTGCTGGAGCAGGACTCAAGCTCAGCTCGAACTATTGTTGAAAGCCGTTAAATTCTACACACAGGGCATATAGTGCAACCAACGAAGGTATTGGTATAGGTCAACTTTTTGTTTATTTTTCAATCACAGAAATTGTAAAAGTACCTATGCAATCGGAAAATTCGGCAGAAACTCAGTATTATAATTGAGTTCTTGTAAAGCAATTTTAATCAGAATATTTATCCAAATGCAGCTGGCGTTCGCAAGTTTGTAAAGACAGTTCGTGAGACTCATTTGCTGACTTAACATATTACCGTGTTCGTCCTCTGAACCTTAGCCCCTAAACTGAACATCAGATCCAATAACTGGAGGAGTTGAGTTCTTCGAATACAAGATCCAATTGAATTGAAGCAAAAGGCTTTGGTCAGCTAGACGACAATTTAAACAAAAATTGTCTTTTCAAGAGAGGCGTATTTAAATCTCGTCAGCAACGTTAACAAGCCCAATGCAGTATTTTGGGCTCGGAAAATTCTCACGCAATCATAGAGAAACCGTTGAACGTGTGACTTTTTGCTGTGGTTTTCGGAGTGCCAACATTAGTGGCCCATTTTTCTTCCGAGACGGCAATGGAAGCAGCGTTGCTGTCATTTAAAAGGGCTACCGAGGCATGAGGAACGTTTAAAAACTACACAATTATGACTTTGCCTCATTTAATGTGACGGGCAGAATTGGATTTGCTTCCGATTCTTTTTCATCGTCGTCTACATTGTTGTTGTTTGAATTTGAAGCTGCACAGAAGCCCGCAAACTTCCTAATCATCGTCAAACTGTACACAATCATCGAAAGTCATAAATTCACCGAAGTTAGAAAGAAGGCTTCATCCATCCTGCGAGGTTGAATGGTTCAATTTTACTGCATTCTATACTAATTGATTTACTGGCTCATTAATCAATCCGTATTTTTTGAAACAGTTTGAATTCAACATTTAGTAAACGTTTTTCCATGCTTTGTGAATGGCTCTCTGTCCATTTTCAATGCTCAAAGTTTCAGAATCACTCCCTGGTCAAAGGTGGAGTTAGCAGGGAAAAATTCAAGATTCACATTACTGCTATCTGGCGTGTTGATAATTGTGCAGTCGAAACGGACTTGTGCGAGGTATGGTTCAAAACGATAGATAGTACGCTAGGTTCATTAATCGTGCAACTATCAGGTTTGCAACTAAGTAATTGCGGATTTCACTCATAGATGGCCTTAATTGAAGTTTAAGGTTTGCTGACGTAATCGAAATGTCAAACACATTTTGTTATTTGATAGTTGGTACGTCAACTGTCAATCAGTAAAAAATTTTTTTGATCGGTTGTGTTGTTTTTGTTGAGCGTCTGTTGAAAAATGGAAAATCAAAACGAACATTTACGTCTTATTTTGCTTTTTTATTTCCGGAAAGGAAAAAACGTATCGCAAAGCTCACAAAGAGTTATGTGCTGTTTATGGTGACGAAGCTTTAAAAGAATGGCAGTGTCAAAATTGGTTTCGATTCGGATCGTACAATACGTGAGATTCCAGAGAAGCTTCATGTATCACATACAAGCATTGAAAATCGCTTAAAACAACTTTGCTAAGTACGAAATCTCGATATATGGGTTCCTCAAAAACTGAAAGAAAATCATTTAACACAACGCATTAACATCTGCAATTTGTTAAAGAAACGTTATGAAAGTGATCCTTTTTTAAAACGATTGATAACTTTTGATGAAAAATGGGTTGTTTACAACAATGTCAGGCGGATTAGATCGTCGAGCACGCCAAGCAACAACCTCAAAACCCCAGTTTGGTGGGATTAAAAAGGAATTGTCTACTTTGAACACCCAACCAAATGATCAATTTAGATGTCTACATTGAAGAACTAACAAAATTGAACAATGAACAGAATAAAGCTATTTCGTTCCATGAAAAATTTGTCTTTTATTTTCTCAAAAAATCCGCAATTACTTTAGTTGCCAACCGCGTTTGACGTCATTGGCATCATGCTATTCGAACAATCCAGATACGGTTCACGCTTGGAAAGCAGAGTCGGTGAAATATCTCGCAATTTGTTTGTGGTCCCCAAAGGAAGGAGTGACATTTTAAAGGAATATCATTCATAAGAGGTTTAAGTGGGTGGGATGACCAGTCATGGAAAGAGTATATAAGGGCGAAGGAACCGAATAAGCTATGGGCAAGGCCGCTTGAAACCGATGAGCATGGTTACAATACTTCCTGATCAAAAGTCTAGGCTCTGCCTTACCCAGAAGAGAAGTTCTTAAAAAAATTGTCCCTCAGCTTAGCGTCTCAGTGAAGATGCGGACCGGGCAACAATGTATCGAGTCAGCAATTTTGAAGGAAATATGTATGAAATATCACTGTTACCTAAATTCCACTTAGCTCACTGAAGACCTATGAATAAATGAATAGAGCAGAATATTAAATAAGAAAAGAATGTATAATTTAAAATTAGCCTCAAAAACACTCATCGTAAATACAAAACTCAACAAAATTCATGAGACACAAACAATATTATTTCCCCCACCACAAAAACGAATAAACGCGCACGGGAAGAACATTTAAATTAATAAGTGAGTTCTCGCAATAAGCGACACCCCCCATGAAGGTGTAATTTACATACATTCATCTGACAGCCTCTTTTTCCGCCTAAGCTTTTGGGTTGTCAGATCCGCATGCAAAAATTTATATGAATTCAAAATTTACTCGAAATTAATTCGTATTCCTTCGGAAAAACTTACTCAGCGAAATCGTAACGTTTTGTTTATCATGAATGAGGAAGTGTCTCTTTTTTTGAATAAAACATTTATTAGACCTCACATCGAATTAAGGAAAGGATCGTCTAGGGTTAATTGGGAACTGACACGAGGAAGGGAAATGAAATTTGCCATGTCATACGATACGAATGAGATACTTTGTTGAAATTTGGTTGGAGTCAACAGCTGGATAAAATGTCTGCCTGCCTGTAGTTTATTGAATTCCAAAGTTAGCTGGGTTGACAATACTGAAATGGATGCTTCGTGAGATGGATGTTATACACCGACTATGAGTTCTATGTTCAGGTTGGCGATGAGCCTGCATTTTGGTTTTACTACTGAAGATTTTGTATTTTATATATTTAAGAGGCAGCATTCGATTTTATCGTAATAAATTTAATGTTTGAATGAAAATATTAACACGTCAATTTGTGGTCTTGGTTTCATCCCTGTAACGTCAAACCAACAACATTTACATTCTACAAATAGAAACAAGTTTTCAACGTGCTAAAAAAAACTTGCTCTGCTAAAAATGTCCTTAGACTGAACTATCATAGAAATGCACACTTCACGGTATTATTTAATAAGATGCAAACCCATCGATTTCGCGACGAACACACCATTTGGGCTTGTCTTTCGTCACATTATGGCGGTCTTTGCATTTGGATTTGCATCCTCAACCTTACAAAGTTCAGCTCACTCAAGAATTGAAGCCGGCTGAAATGTCGTTTTTTTCAAAAATCAATGCTCAATGAAAAATAAATCAATGAAAAATTCGACCGGTTTGGCCGCAATCCACGAATCGCTCCATTTTTTGACATCATCGAAATGACGGTGGTGCTGGTCAGCTAGGCCATGTTGCATCGATCGGAAGAGATAGTAATCGGATGGCGCAAGGTCTGGACTATACGGCGGGTGGGGTAGGACATCCCATTGAGGTAAGTTTTGACGACATTTGCAACATGTGGCCGAGCATTGTCATGTTGCAAAATAACTTTATCGTGTCTTGAAACTTTTTTCGGCCGTTTTTCCTTCAGTGCTCGGCTCAAACGCATCAATTGTCGTCGGTAGACCTCGCCTGTGATTGTTTCATTCGGTTTTAGCAGCTCATAATACACAACACCCTTCTGTTCCCACCAAATGCACAGCATAACCTTCAGGCCATGAATATTCTGAACGGCCGTCGATGTTGAGGCATGTCCGGAGTATCCATACGTTGCCCGACGTTTTGGATTATCGTAGTGTACCCATTTTTCATCACCAGTAACGATTCGATGCAAAAAAGACTTTTTTTTGTGGCGTTCAAGCAGCATTTCGGCCATGCCAAATCGGCGTTCGACGTCTCGTGGCTTCAATTCATACGGCACCCAATGTCCTACCTTTCGGATCATTCCCATTGCTTTTAAACGATCGGAAATGGTTTGCTGAGCGACGCCAAGTGATTTTGTAAGTTCTTCTTGCGTTTGTGACGGATCTTGATCGAGCAATGCCTCCAATTCATGGTCTTCAAACATTTTCACCTGGCCGGGGCGTTCTTTGTCTTCGGTGTCGAAATCACCATCTTTGAACCGCTTAAACCACCGCTGACACATTCTAACGTCTATAGTATAGCCCGGGTAAGCTTCGGTGTAAGCAATTGATGCGCTTCGGTTGCTTTTTTCTTGAAATGAAAGAAGCATATTAAAACTTCCCGCAAATGTTGTTTTGATGACACGAATGTACACATTTTATGGCTTTACAAAAACTTGTGTGTTTTCACTAAGCACCAATAACCTAGACTGAAATAATTAGACAATGACATGAAGTTTCTGATGTGACAGCTGTCATGATCAAAATTCACCTCAGAGTAATAGATATGAAATTGTCTGCAATAACGACATTTTCAACCGGTAGTCCTATAGCTCTTCCTGAAAATCAAAGTTGAAAACACTGGGATCGTCAATATAAACATTTTTAATCTAGCGTTATAATCTTTTGTGAAATTCATTCGAAACTTTTTTTGCTTGTGCTTAAAACAAGTTTCCTTTTCTCTGTTCTACGCTGGTTATGCTGACTGATACTCCGGCCTTGTGGAATCTGAGGCAAGCCGCAGAGCTGACCGTTTTTCTAGGAATGTAGTTGCTTCGGCTGTGCTCCTCTTTTGTGTTTTCACATACTTTTGGCGATCAGCTAAATAGTTGTTTACAACAGTCTTTCTTTTATTCGGTCCTCTTGCAATTTATCATCTCGCAAAACCCTGAAAGCTCACGTCGACGCCTTTCTGGAATATATCATTTATGGTTACCAAAAAAAAGGAAAAGAGCAGTTTTATAAATACTTAAAACATTTGTTTGAAAAAATCCTTGATATGAGCTCTTGCAATGAAATATTCGAAATAAATGAATGATTTAAGGAAATTTTAAGTGACTTTGCTAATTAGCCCTCAAATCTTGTGCTCGTCTTTGAAGAAAATACGTAGGTAACTGCCCACTGGTAATAAACACTTCCGGACAAGAAACAAACCTAACAGGCACAATTCACTTAAATCTGTCACAATAATTGTGGCCTCATCCTAGTGAATCGTAGTGTGACCCTACACTAAGCTTAGTATGCTAAAAAAAATTTTTTTAATAATTAATTGATATAACATTCAATTATAAAACAAAAAACGTCCAGCTACTAAGTGTTTAAAAACATTTTTTGTTTCTTAGTGAAATAATTGTTAGTTAAAGATATAATTAGTTTAAGTTTAAGTCGAAAGGCATAGTTAAATAGTAGGTTTAGCTCGGAGCGCTCGCATAGAGCCAGTTAGTTTATTAAGTGTGTTTAAGTTATATAAGCTAGTTAAAGCGTTGTTGTCTAGTTAATAAGATATTCAGATAAGTAAATAAAAAAATTCATTAAAATTGAAATAAATAAATATATTCAATGACTTATGATCTCCAGGAGGACCTACCACAGATTCTGCCCTTAAGCAGTGTGAATCGAAATCAAAGGTTTTAGTACATTCCTTGATAACAACTTTTTAAAGCCAAAAAAAAAACAACTGAGCCCTCAAAAAGTTAAAGCTCAAATGAAACTGTTCTAATTTGAGACAATACCTGAGAACATGGTTTAGCATTTTAAGTGACTTTGTTATTTAGCCTTCAAATCTTAGGTAACTGCCCACTGTTAAGTAATACTTTCGGGGAAAAAACAAAATCTAACAGGCAAAATTCACTTAAAACTGGCCTCATCCTAGTGAATCGCAGTGTGACACTACATTAAGCTTGGCATGCTTAGACAATTTTTTTTAATAATTGATTTATATAACGCATTGCTTCCTCAATTTACATAATAATACATTCAATTATAAAACAAAAAACGTGTTCAAAAAAGTGTTTAAAAACATTTTTTGTTTCTTAGTGAAATAATTGTTAGTTAAAGATATAATTAGTTTAAGTTTAAGTCGAAAGACATAGTTAAATACTAGGTTTAGCTAAGAGCGCTCGCATAGGCCCAGTAAGTTAATTAACTATATTTAAGTTACATAAGCTAGTTTAAGCGTTTTTGTCTAGTAACTTAGTTATTCAGATAAGTTAATAAAAAAATTCATTAAAACTGGAAAAATAAATATATTCAACGTTTAATGATCTCTAGGAGGACCTACTACAGACTCTGCACTAAAGTAATTTGAATAGAAATCAAAGGTTTGAGTACATTCCTTGATAGAAACTTTTTAAAGGCAAAACAAAAAAAAAAACAGCTGAGCAAACCCTCAAAAAGTTTAAGCTCAAATGAAACTGTTCTAATTTGAGACAAGAACTCAGAACATGATTAAGAATTACTGCGATCTTAAAAAGTGGTTAACAAGTTGAAAATAATCAAATTACATCTAGGAGTAGACACATTACGTGGTATCCTTCGCTCTCAAAATAATATTTTCAGTAAGCCGTGATATTAAAACCTTACTTCTTCCCCATATGTTCTATCAAACAAAAGCAATAATCGGCTTGTTATCCTTAATCCCTAAAATTGACAAAGCGTTGTCACATCCGACATCACATGAAAGACTTTTTCGCTACTCAGAATATAATCAAAAAGCACATCCTCACAAGACAACTATCTCCATAATTACACTCGTACTCCACCCATATCACATTCACAAGCTATCTTCCAGGATGTGAGTAATGATTTTGATAGTTTAGCGAGAACGTTAGGAATTTCATGTAACTATCTGCAGCCAAACCAAGGCGAACAAAAACTGCAAAATCCATTTTGTTTATTAGTTTCACTAAGGTGCACGTTATATCACGTTGTTCTGCTCCCCAAAAAGGGAGATATCCTTCTGAAAAGGATGGCATTCTTTTGTCTCCTTATGTTACAATCCATGATGGAAGGCAAACAATATTCAGAAAAAAAGGATCTCATATCCTTTTAAAGGTTGAAATATACCAGGAATGCCATTAAGCTAATGAAAATCTCTTGTGCTGAATATCCTGTTCAAAGTTTTGCGCGTTTGTGTGTATGTTAAATCTGCGCCTCGACTGGCATCGTGATGCAAGTGGAGCAACCATCACAGTAACGATGCGTACGTGATTATTGCCCAAACTTAACGACACTTGATTTTGTGGTATCAAAAGTCTTAACTCGACAGACGTTGGACGGAGTTTTAAAAGGCTTAATGGATTCTATCCGGTGAAGGGTTTTCCAGGACTTCAGCTTAAGGACCCAAAAAAACAAGAACCTGTGCCGAACCTGTACTTCAACCAAACAGCTTCTGCAGCCATCGATTATCGTTTTTGACTCCGAATGTGCGAATAAATGTATTCGAAGCTATCCAGCATCTGCCAGACAGAAAGCTATCTAACCGGTCATCTTCCAGTTCACATCATAACTTACACTTTATTTCATAAACATAAACATTCTGTTTCTTTCTTAGCTTAAAACTTACAACTAAATGGCACATAAATAAATTCAATTCAGGTCCCCTTAGAACTTCACTTCTCATCACACCCTTTCGTAGTAAACTGCCGATTGCACTCCCTCAAGCTTAGGTTCTTCGTTTCTGGCAGCCAAAAGATTACGACGAAAAATGCAATTAAATTCAGAACTCCGATTATGAAGAAAAACGCTGCATAATTTATGGTGACAGTGAAGGCCAAGATACACACAATCACCTGCACCAGATTCTCAACCACAATAATCCCCGAAATGAAGAACACCTTAAGCGGAAGGGCAAAAGCTTCCGCGATGTAGATCGTTGTAGCTGGTGCAAATCCAAACGCATTAACGCCTTGATAAACCAGCAACAAAATGAGCATGACCCCCATGTGCGCTTCCAGGTCAGTGGCGACATCGAACTCCAGAAATATTCCTCCAACGGCTAAAAGTAAAGTTCCACTCAGGCACAATGAAAACGCTGAAGTCACTCGACGACCTTGATGATCCATGCAAATGGCACTCAACAAGCTTCCAACAAGTCCGGCAACTCCGTAAAGAATGAGTAGCTCGTTTGAGTGGTATGATGCTGTGTTGGCCAAGACGTAGGCCCAATGAAACGGCAATGATATGCTCAAGGTGACCAGGGATCTTAGGAAGGCCAGTTTTATGAAAGCCACACATCCACAGTGAATTTCGTCCCTAAAACTCAAACGGGTGTTATCATTGATCCACAGAGTGTTCTCGTCGAAGATCTCAATTAGCTTGTGCGTCGGACGTCCTCCTTGAAGCCGCATCAGCGATTGAAGTGACTCTATCTCTCGTTGGTTTACGTGTAAGAAAACGGGCGATTCAGTTTGAAATCCAGCTGTACAGATTATAGCCAAAAGACCCAAGATGCATGAGATGATTCCATGCACCTGGTCATCAGTGACATACGAATTGGCAGGAAGAGTTTTGTCAAAGAACACCGTACTGTAGCAGATTTGGATACATATTCCAATCCAGAGGAATATACGTTCAGTTGTCAATACAGTTCCTCGGAGAAATTGAACTGACACTTCCCCGCCAGTGACTATGGCCTGGAGAAGTGTTATACCGAAGGCAATTCCGTCCATGTAGCGTCCACCAAGAATTGCCATGCAGGAATTCGGAAAGATGATAAAAATGATGCCACCGAAGAAGACAAGAGTCCCACTGGTGTACTGAAAAAAAAAAATGATAAGAGTTGTTGTGCACTGTAGGAAAAGCGGATGGACGGATGGATGGATGGATTAAGGAACGATCAGTGGGGAATTCAAAAACAATAACTTACGTGTGCCACATTCTTCGACAATCGCTGAACAAATATAGCTGCAAATTTTGAGCCGATCATTGCTCCGAAAAACCAGCACATTGTCATGTGTATTGCTCCAAAAGTTGAGTTATGAGATTTTATAAGAGGCTGTTCATAGATCGCCCACGCAATTTTCATGCCGCCAGATATGAAGATCATCCATGCTATTGAAAATGTTTGATCAGTTAATGAAAAGACTTAAAAAACAACAAATAATAGAATCAGGAAGCATTATATGGATAACCAGCTAAGCAGCGCCAACAGACGACCTAGATGAGAAAATTTTCAACTTCAAAGACAACTGTGAGAGAATTTTTCCAACCAGAGCTTCTTGGGCGAACGGAAACACGACAACAGACCCCGGGATCATCACAATATACACGAACGGCTCTCACACATCGTCTAAATCGGGGGCAGGGATCTACTGCCCGAACCAACCGATCTTAAACCATTCGTCACGGTGTTTAAAGTGGAGTAGAACTTATATGCTACGATAGTACTGTAGCTATCAGTATCGACACTGGCATGGAATTGTAAACACAAACTTAACAAACTAGCAACACTAAACGACGTCAGTTTTACATGGGAACCGGGATACGAAGGTGTACCGGGAAACGAAAAAGTTGAGTACTGGCTAGGAAAGGAGCAGGAAATAGCCACCAAAACCCTGTAAAGGTAAAAGGCATCCAGCTGACAACTATTAAAAGAGCTATAAACGAATGGCAACGCTGGAGTTCGAAAATCACTGGGTCAACCTTACAACCTGCAGCACAGCAAAATCGTTAATAGGAAAACCGACGAACAAGGTAGCGAAATGAGCTAATGGTGAAACTGATAACAGGACACATAAAGCTTTATCTCCACTTACATAGGCTCGGTCTAGTAGAAGCCCCAACACGCCAAAGCTGTGAGGAAGATCTGGAGCGCTTCCTCTAGCACTGCGCAGAAACGACGAGATCGCGATGCAAAATACAGGAGTCAGCAGGGAACACAATGGGCCGAATCAGACATGAATTAAATTACACTCAACACAAAAATGAGTTAAATATTAATAATAAATTTACTCTTAAAATTAATTGATAATCGATACAGAACAGATCAAACAGATTAGAAGATTTTCGAAAATCTTACTTGTCTTAATATAAGGTGACTAAAAAACAAAAAAACTGGGATATTAATAGAAGACTTAATTCTTAAATATCTACAAGTCATCATATTTGTGAAAACGAATATTGAGGATGAAGCGAATGTCTGTTATAAATTAAATGGATATAACTCAGAATTTTCAAACAGACAATTTTTAAACATTTCTTATGAAAAATGTCGATCAATCAATTAATATAAAAAATATAATTAATATAATAAATAAGGAGAGACAACTTTGTGCAATATACTATATATAGACCTCTTAAGTCTTACTGAAGTCGAAAAAAAACATAGTGCACACAAAAAAATTATATAATAAAAGCTGGAGACATGAACATCAACAAAGTTTTTACAACAGTCACTTGTGTAGATAAATACAAATGATAGCGTCAAACGGATTATTAAACTTAATAAGGGGAAGCACACGTGTTTTTTCCAAGATAGGTAGGCAGTAAGTACACTACTCGACCGAGCAATGATTTACGGAACCCTGGAACGGAGGAGCAAACAGAATACGCATCAACGCAAAAGTATCAAACATAGGGAATAGGGTTATTAATGAAAGAGTCAGATCAACAGATTGGACAAGCTTGCTTAATTCAACATAAGTTAATGAGTCTTATGACATTTTTCTCAAATTAATTATAGGAGCGTACCAAACCGCGTCAGAGACCAAAGCGCAAAAAACTGCAGAACACCGCAAGCATGAAACTGAAGGGCCTATTCCATAAGTGGCCGATATATTTGCACAACTTCTGACAAAATTCGTAAACTGAAGTATTACAAAAGGATGCATACCAGAAACCTTTAAAACAGCAATAGTGCTTCCTCTTTATAAAGGTGGAATCAAAAATTGTCTCGGAAACTATAGACCAATATCCATTTTACCAGTAGTCGACAAAGGCATGGAAGAAATGGTTGAAGGACGATTGTGGAAATTTATTGAAAAATATAATATTTCATATAAAAATTAATTTGGCTTTCAGAAAGCAAAAACATACAAAAACTTTGAGGAGAATTCATAAACTAATGGAAGTCCTTAATTAGGCAGAAATATGAGGAAAATTAACCGCTTGAATTGAAAACTACCTTTTGAATAGAAGAGTTATTGTTAAAATCGGAAACAATCAGAGCGCAATAAAGAATCAGTGAGTGTTTCATTCGCATATGCTGATGATACAGCTCTTTTTGTGTCCCTCCACATTTCAAATACCAAATTAAAGGAAGAGTTCTGCAAGGTAACCCGATGGGCTACCACGACATGGAACTGGTCATAAATGCAACAAAAACTTAAGCTTTGCCCATTCAACAAAAGTATCAGAACAAAAAATGCCAAATTACTAAAACAGGAGCAATCGAAGTAGTATGTGAATATAAATATTTGGGCATCACTATCGACAATCACTTCAAACGGCACATGCACATAGAAAAAATAAGAAGTGATCTGAGAAGGATTTATTCGCAGTAGTGTTCCTGAGAAGATGCTCTTAATCAAAAATAATATAGCATGTTTAATATGCTTTGGTTGAATCAAAAATAAGATCTGGAATTCGCGCTTGGGGCATTTCAGCAATGACTTAATACGAACGGCTACAGAGACAGCAGAACAGAATTTCCGAATAGTCGACAAAAATAGGCGACAAGATGAAAACAGTCTCAAATATCTTTCCGTTGAAAATATCTTCCGAATGGCGATGATGTTAGAATATTACGGAAATGTTCGCGTCAAGTTGCCAACTGCACATGAAGTTTATACCAGGAGACTAGCTTATGATCTGCTTCATATTTCTAATAATCATGACAAAAAACAACAGTTCCTTGTATTTTAAACGATCTTCCAGGAAACTTGAAAAGCATCAGAGATGACAAAATAAGAAAATAAAATAGTCAGACAACATTTTTTTAACTTAAATTGTAATAAAGTTTAACCATGAGAACACTTCTCATTTCCAAATCATTTTTAAGAATCTGTCTTCGAATTTGTGTAATCTTACAGTAACATATACATACACATACTTTAAATTTATCTTTAAATTTTGCCTTCCTTATATTTCATTTGAATTTGAATTTGTTATTATAAAAATAAACATTGTAAAATAAAATATATTTGAATTAACCGCCTACAGTCAAACCATAGGTTTTGCGGGTAAAATATTATATTTATGTTAAAATCTTATGATGAAGAATAATTAAAAAAAAACTATTTGATTTAAGTCAAAAATTTTGCAGACAAAACGTACGCAAGATATCCACAAAGAAGCTACAAAATCAAGACGAGGTAGAGTTAGCCTTTTTGGACCATGAAAAATATCTTGGACTAATAAGAGACTAACAATGAGAGTAGTTAATTATTGTTTGATGATTGATTGATTGAGGGAAAGATATTGTCTCTCAATAAGATCAACTCGACCAATCCACTACTTCCAACATAAAGTGACATATTGGCATACCTATTTATCTATTACATCAATACGCCTTATTCTGTTGGTAGTTTATTTGCATGTTATATAAACCTTGCCAAAGAACAATAAATCAAACGGATTCTCTACACCAGAGAGAAAACCTTAGCTCAGGAACTCTACAATCAACTTTTCGTCTTTTTTTGATGGCTGATTGAAACAGTTTAATCAATTGATAAATTTAAAATGTAAATCCTTGAGAAACCCATTAAGCAAGTCAGTAGAGCACTGAGCCGAGTTTACGGTGCCCATAATCGTTCATCACTACTTGGTGCGCTTCGCATATTGGTGGCAAAAGTGGTCCAATCATTGGTAAATGAATCACGTTTGATTAGTGCACAGTTGTGCAACAGCAATGGTTACAATCCTAGACTCGATAAGGTAGTTAGCCCTTGCTGGATTTCTCGAAACTAACTAATCTCATTTTATTTGCTCTTAGTTTATTGAAACTCATAAGAAGTTTCCTCTCGGATAAGTTCCGAATAGCTGTGATGGAATAAAACATATCGACGTATAGGCAAGTCCTACATGGTGTCCCTGAAGGATTTACTGTTGGGCCAACACTTTTCTGTTCTTTTATCAATGATCTGATCTCTCCGAAAGTATGCATAAACCAACTAGCGTCACATTTAAACAAAGAACTAGCATAAATTAAGAATTGATTAATTTATATTGGACTGTTATTAAATCCTTCCTTGTCCAAGATCATCCAAATTTTCCATACTTTTGTTAACATTATGGACGCAATAAGGGATGTTTGTGGAAATAGTGGATTTTAGCATGCACTGTCCATTTAAACACACGACCTAACCTCATAAGGACACATATTCACCGATTCTCAACATCGGAATAAATTCACATCGTGGGTGGCGCTTCAAATTATTTATTATTATCTAGCACTTAAATAAACTTCTAGGCCAATTAACAAAAACAATTCCAAGAATTCTATAAATCCACCGCTTTCAATCGGACAGAGTGTGGGGGCTGTTGCCAATTAACACGCTTATCTAGGCAAAGTATATTAATACCCTAGCCTTGTTTATCTGATAAATTCAATTATTAGCCTAAACAGACCGACGTGATTTTTACTTCTTAGTTAAATCAAATCGATAGCTTGCATTTCCCATCACCACACAAAATGTTTTTTATTTATAGTAGTTTTCGAAAACAATAACCAAGATTGTCACCTTTCAAACACAAAACATTTCACGTAAATTAAATAAAAACACTTGAGTCTTGACCGAAAAGTGTCTTCTATGAAATTTACACCGATAAGTCTTTATCTTTATTTTTGCAAAAAAAACAAACAAATCGAGTGTGTTTTTTTCTGTTGTTTTAAAAAAATTCAGAACTATTTACCAGCTGACAAAGAGTTGAACTGAGCCTTGTGTTGATAGAGCAACTGGATCCATGGACAACGTACGCCTCTCAGGGATGGCATCTTTTCCAGCCAAATGAATTTGATTTGAAAAACTAATTGGACAACTTTTGCGGAAAATTATTTATTTATCAACTTTACTTAATGCCAAAACGCTATCAAATAACTAGTGCGCAAAGGGATCAGTTCGAATAGGGAACATTGGGATTGATTGATATGAATTGCCATATCTACTTGGTCTGTGCGAGGGGGAGCTGATAAGATAACAGATATGTACCTTCAATACGGGGAAATCCGAGTTTTACTAATTTGAAACTTAATTTGTTGTGTGATAAGGCATTAAGAGCACAGTACGCAATTTGATATGATAATAAGTAAACAATAACACAGCAGCTACAATACGTTTCTCGTTGACGAGACAGCTTCTAATTGAATAAGTTCTTTAATAAAATTATGACTCTTTAAGCTCGTTGTCGATCATAACAATAATATTGGTGGAGTTGGCTGATAGCTGTATTATGATATCTTAAAAAATGCAAGCTCATTGATCTGACGGCACAAACAAAAGTTTCTTTTACGAACATTAAATATGACAGACTTTTACATACCCTATAAAGGTAAACAAGGGAAACAAGCCTATCCGGCACCGCTCCCAAAAGGTAGTCTGGGAACTGGACAGGACCGAAGAAGCTTTTTTCGAACGAAAAAAGGAAAGTGGCATGGAAAGTCTACAGCAGACACTAATGAATAAATACGGGAATAAGCAGATACCCATAAGAATGGAGAACGCGAATACTAGCCCAGATCCTCATCTAAAAATGAAGAACATGAACCGTGTGAACGTATCTCCAGAGGATCTAAGTCTGTTACATCAGGACAAACAAAAACTTAAAGAAGACAACAAGCCTTGGGGGGTTGTTGAAGAAACAGAAGTAGAAGAAGCCCTACAAGATACGGACTGAAAGATCACCATGGAAAACTGGATCCTGATGGAGAATGAAATTTTGATGATCATGGTAGCCAATACCTCGCTATGCTTGGTTTTCTTAGTTTTCTAGTTTTAAAAACACTCAGATGTACATATTTTGGCTTCGATTGCATCATGGATGGATTTCGGATACGAAAGTTGAGTTTGGTATTGATTTATTTGCATTCACACAATTCGCAGTTTTTTATTTGTCCACTTTTTACTATTACTATGCTTTCGAACGTTTATCTGGGACTACCACTCGGGCAACCCTGAATATTGGTATCGTGACCAAAGTTCCGGGATATAGTGAGTAAAAGTGAACTGGTTCACATCTGAAATCGGCCGACAAAATAATAAATTTATGTAACTAGAAAAGGGAGACAAATGCTGGTATCTATCGGCGCTCATTTTTTCTAGATTCCCACTTTACATTCCTGGAAAAAGGAGCGAGTTCTGCGAGTTCCACTTTGCTTTACATTTCAATCTTCTACATCAATCTTCCGTTTCCATTATCATCAAGTGAATACCATACTAGTAGACAAAAAGTGGCTTTAAAGTTTAGCCAACAAAAACACGGAACTCATTTCCGTATTTAGTGGAAACTATGCTAAATGAAAAATATAAAACTTTTCAATAGATACAAGGATGAAACAATAGAACTACCTTAAGACAACAAACGAAGCACTCGGAAGCTAATTTCGAATGCAAATATAAAAGATAAAACAAATTATGGAGCCATTTCCGTCCTTGTGGACACTTGAAACCACGCCGCATTGCATTTCGAGAGCTCCAAGTATCAGTGTTGACTTTTCTATTCGAGGATGTTCTGTTAAAATTCTGCGGTGGAGTATCACACAATTATTCCAATTTAATAATTTGAAACACATAGACCCACTTAGATTCAAAATGTATCATCCTATCTGACTATAATTTTTGCAAATGGCGGACATTATCAAGCATGGACGTTGGTACAGGAAAAAAAACATAAAGGGAACCAATGGATAGATGGAGTTCATGGAGCCTCGGAACTGAGTTTGCCCATTTTTGTCGACCTGAGCGTGACAGCTAAATTTCATTCTTGGCGCAGAAAAAGTATGCATGGTCAGCCTAAGGAAGTTTTGTTTTTGAAGATGTGTTTTGGTGAAAAAAAGATCACAGAAACACATTGGTTCAAGTTCTTCACTTCTTCCCACCCTGAATACCGCAGAACGTCAACAACCGATGAAAACGTAGAAAATGTGGAAAAAAATATTACAGAAATTTTCCGGATGATTGTAAGATAAGCTGCTGAAGATGTCGGCATATCGGTTGGGCCATGCTTTGCAATTTTTTCGCATCTTTAAGACATGAAACATGTGGTAGCAAAGATTGTTCCGAAGTTGCTAAGTTTCGACCAAAAGAACCGTCGCATGAGCATCGCTTTTTTGGTCAAAAAGAACACTATAACCATGCCTCAGACACCATGGACTCAATGACCCATAAAAACACGGCGTTTTGCCACGATTGGGGAAAAGCGCAGAGAATCGAATCGAACGTTGGTAGGGCGTCTTTGTGTATTAAACAGTGGCATGAGGGAAAGCTACGCACGCCTCTTCTCTAAAAGCTTGATCAATTCCTTAAAATAATACCAATATTTTAGGGCAATATTTTCAATTTTCAGAATAAAACTAAACGAGCTAAAGGGGTATTCTAGTCTTGAGGCATGAATTTCATGTAATTTTTGAAGTGTCATAAAAAAAAGGCAATTAATAATTTTACCATCCATTTTTTACTAGTTATTTATTAACATAAAAAGAATATAGAAAAAAAAAATCAAAAAATAAAAAAAGTTGAAAATTTCAAAAATTAGCAATTGATGAAGTGGGGGTCTAAAAAAATTGGCGCGTAACCATACCCACGATTTCAACCCTCGTAGCAATATGAAACCAAAAAAAAAGATTATTAATCTAGAATAATGTCGCAATGTCTGGAACTACGGAAAAGTTGGAAAGATTTTTTCTTCACAAAATGGGGACTGCTTGAAAAAATAAAAAAAAAAATTAATAGAAATTTGGGGATGGGGATAGTTCCAGACGTAAAGTTTTTCGCAGTCTAAGTCATGAACTGATATTGTAGACTTACATTTATTCAATCTTCCATTCCTGCTTCATACATCGGACCTTCCTCGACTTCGAAAAAACTATTTTCCGCGTTTCTATCTTCATATCGAGCAGTTCTGGCCTCATTTGATGCGTTGGATGCTCGTATCTCGGAGCGGTAAATCCGGGCGTTGTCTCGTTTCACAGCATTGCCGTGAAATAGCATTTTTGTTTATCGATCTGGACGCGTTATCCTTTACGCTCAGGAATTTTTATCCATTTTATTAAAAAAAATATTTCGCACTATTTTTATTTCACTCACAGCACATATGTACGTTCACGTGATTTGAAGGTTAGAATTCAACTGTTAGCATTTGGACGTAAGTGAATACTAAATATAAAAGATACAAGTCACCTTGGGACAAAAGGTTTTACTCAGAAATATGGATTCAGATAGACGGAGAATCCTTATAGTCTTTTGTTCGATTAATTCCGGCCGAACCAGTTTGGATGCCGGTTCAGCAAAATACCGATATCTCCGAAAATAATTTAAATTTTGAAAAATCCTCTTGTAGATATAGTCTTGAATAGTTAAACTTTGAAAATATAAAAAAAATCAATTTTTTTTTTAAATTTCTAGACTAGAATACTCCCTTAACGACTTGCCATACTATGACATACGTTATAAAGTAATCGGCGTCTTTCCTCGAAACTTTATTTGCTAGGATCCCCTCGATAGCCACAGAACCTCTTCTTTTAACTGTGTGTTGTTTATTGTATAAGGTGCTTCGGCCCTGTCCCGGACCGGAGACCAATTCTTAAACATACACGTATATATATATATACATGTACAAACAGCGTGAAGATTTTGTTTATTGTTGATTTGCGCGCCAAGTATTATTTGATTTATGTGTTTCAGAACGACTTCAGACATTTACACAATATCCTGGATAGATGCATCTTATTATATCCTTCCACACTCCCTTGGTCACCACAGTTAAGCAACTCCTAGAAATGCTTAGCTCGCTGATACCATTCACTATTTCCACTTGCGAGCTCGCGGGTCCTGCTTAGCATTCAAAAACGTACGAAGATGACTTCAAGATGAACTCCATTTTCTTTGGCCTGTAAGGATAACTGAAACAATTTACACAAGTTTTCAGTCAGGGGACATAAGCAGCCACTGGCTAGACAGAACCCAGCCAGATATATCTTCATCATTCTTCTTTTTTACAATAATATGGAAGTGGATTTAGTCAAAGCTGAAAGTTCTTTTTATCATAAAAAAACACTGATTTTTCAAGCCCAGATAACTATTTTCATTTGACATTTTTCATTTAATATTCGTTACATATTTTTATTTGATAGAAGACAAAAGATAATAGAACATACATAGAATCTCAAAAAAGGTGATAACATTTCATTATTGTTTGAAATTTAAAAAAAAACGAAATTGGAATTTTAAAATATTGCACATTATTCTTATTTAATGATAACAAAACATTTTTATGTACACAAATATTTTCTTTGTGTACATCTTAAGCCGGAGATTAGTCGTAAGGCTTATTACTGCTTTCATTTTAGGCGAACCTTAATCGCACTGACTCTCTTACGACTAAAATACTTGTATTATAATTTCCTTCAAACCTTTTCGAGATTTAACGTTTTCTTGAATTTTGCCAAAGCCTCACGAAGTGTTGTTTTCTTAGTTTCCGGCATAGCGACAATGAAGAAAATCGTAAATGCGATTTGCAGGGCACCAACCGCATATCCAAAGTCCGACACTGACTCTTGGATATAATCAAATGAACAGCAGATAATAATTTGAAGGACATTCTCAAAAATGATCACTATTAGAATAAAGTACGGCTTCACAGACACCGAGAAGGCTTCACTCAAAAAGCACGTGCTAGCTGGAGCTATAATTCCAGCAAACACCTGATAGGCCATTAACAATCCAACAGCTCCTTCCATTCGATCATACAATGCCAAAGAGTGAGTGGAGAACATTGAGCCCATTGCAATGAGTAATCCGCCGCCAATAAGAAATGATAATGCACTCGGCACTTTGCGTCCGATGGTGTCCAAGGTGAAAATTGCAACAACTACGCCAAGCAATCGCAATGCTCCATAAACATAGAGGCTCCACACGTCATCTCCGTAGACGCTAAACTTTGAGGCAAAAATTAGTCCATATGTAAGCGGTAGTGAAAATGACATTGCTACAAAGCCACGAAATAGACACATTTTTACAAGCGGCAAAAGACCCGTTGAAACATTCACAGCACGACCTCTAGCGTTGTCCTCCTCGAGCAGGTGTTTGTGCTCATAGAGCAAAGCGTAAGTCTCTGTGGTCACAATTTGTGGCCTCTGTAGCCGCCTTAAGGAGTTCACAGCATCGGCTTCGTTATCTTTGCGCAGAAAGAATACGGGCGATTCAATTGTAAAGATGAAGCTAAACAGCACCGCTAAGGAACCATAGACCAAAGCTAGGATGCCATGCATTTGATTGGTGTCGAAGTCCCAATTGTAGCCCCAGAGATTTGAATATAGTGCCTTCAACATAATGCCAGTGGTTAGGCCAATTTGCTCCGTGCTGAGCACAATACCTCTGAATCTTTTAACAGAATTCTCAGAGCCTGCCAGGAGAGCAGGAATCAAAGTCAATCCAAATGCAATTCCATCGAAATACCGTGCAAATATTACTGCGGTTACGCTCTCTGGCGCCGAAATAAAGAGGATTCCATTGATGATGACTAAACCTGCAGCCAGTAACTATACGAAAAAGAAATTGTTATTATTCTTTTTAAAGTTAAAGGCTTTGGGTGTACTTACGTAAAAAATGCGCTTAGTAACCTTTTCAATGAACAAACAGGTTAAACATGATCCGATGATGACTGCTATGAACCAGCATATTTGCATATGTATTCGGGTACCCTCGCCTAGATAGCTGTAAGAAGGCCCAAAGCCGACGCTCCACGCTAAACTCATACCACCCGATGTGAATATGAAGGTTGCTGGAAATAAAATCGTAAATAAAGACATTTTTTTAAAATTGATTGGAAAAAAGGCTGAAAAAATGTATTTTGAACTTCAGTTAAAAGAACGCCATGGTATATTTGTTTATTAATTTTAAATTAAAGTAATAAAAGTAAATTTTTCGCATGGGGACACCCCTTATATTTTTTATTTGTTGTTATAGCGGCCATCTTATAAAACATTCTGTGTGCGAGTGTTAGCCTGTTACGGGTCAGGAGGTACAGACCTGTAACCGACGGAAGGACGGACAGATGGACGAACGGCTTCTCATGCTGTAGTTAAATGTCATTAAAAAAAAAATACTGTGAACTAAGCGAATGAAAATAAGTCGATGTTATAGGCAAATTCTCAATCCCAATTCGGACTCCACTTCTGGAGCAAATGAAACTAAAATATTTCTATCTGAATTTCAAACCAATAGACAATATTTCCATTCTTCTCGTATTTTTTCCGCTCGCTCTGTGCAAAATATATTATAAGGGTTATTACAATCCCTTGAGGGCTGGCGTATTATAAAACAGGAGCTCGATGAAAATCATCATTATAAGCATGGGATCGAAGCTATTTAACATTGCAAAGAAAAGTGTATCAAATCAAACAGAAATTAAAGAAAGAAACAAGGATCATTTTACCAAATTGTGTGTCTTCTTTTTTAGATATTGTACTTTTGGGAATATAATAGCCAAAAGATTCAACTATGAACCTTTCAAAAGAATATAATAGCAAAAAACTCTACTCAGTAATTGCCATAAGGTTCTCTAGATCTCTTGATCATTATTAATTTATCACAATCGCGATCTTGTCTTTATAATATTCTAGAAAAAGGTCATAAGCGGCAAAAAATACTTTTTTATTTTCATGGGTATTTATTTGGTAAAAAAAGTACTTTGATTTATTGAATGCTTATTACTACTTGTGCTAACAAGAATCACATATCTGTAAACACTTTGCACAACGAAATTATTCACAAGACACCTTTGCGGGTTTTTTTCTTTTCAGTCATTAATAATATCTCGGGACATGCATCAGATTGTATGAAATAAAGATTTATCGTGTATGTGAACTTCACATTTATTTTTAGTTTAGTGCGCAGTGTTAACTTGACATTATTTTTGAAACCACTTTCAAGTTTCAAGTTCAAGGCTCTGTCGAATCTTTAGCGAATCTAAGGGGTATTTTTTTAAAGCTAGCAATTCTGCTCATCAATCGAGCATTGTAATACCCAACTTGTAACAGTCAATTGTAAGTAAAGACGTTAAAAATTAATATATAGTAAATGATAACAAATAAATAAATAGAGGTATAAAGTATTGTTATTAACGTGCTATCAGAATAGACACTTGTTTTTGCAAATTACCGTGGAAAGACTTTCATTAATAATTGTCGAAATTGTTTTTCAAACTCAAAAAGGACTACTCTCGATTAACCTCGATCTGACCAGCTTTTCAGTATAATGAATCGAATTACATTTACGTACATACATACCCTTGATAATATTCGTTCAGAAAGAGCTTATATTTTTCTTACTGTAGAAGAAATCGGCCCTGTCAAGTTTAGTTTGACAGAATATTCCGATTCGACAGCGTTCGCAATAACTCAACTTCTGCCGGTCATCTAGTTGAGAGAAGGACTACGTCTACACCCGTATACGATCCAAATGGTACAGCAATTGAAGACAATATCGTAACCGTTTGCTACGAAGTTTCGGTTTATGGCCTAAAAATCAACCGAACCCGGAGGCATATTTGGTCCGCAAAATCACATCCAGCGGGTCAAATAAACACTTTACTTCGACAAAAATTAAGTGAGCGAAGCATTTCAAGAAATAGACCTGCCAATTGGCCACTTAGGTAATATGACTTGACTCCGTTGGGCTACTTTTCTGGGGGTATGCCAAGTGACTCGTATATGCTTTTAAAGACCTAACGACTAAGCAGCCAAAATTGACGCGGATATAAGGATTAATTAGACCGATAGTTAAAAAATATAATATGTACTGTCCGGAAACATATGGACCGTAGTGTATGTGTTTCGCAGTGGGCTGACTATGTTAATTACGCAGTTTTTATGCCGACATTATCTGCCAGGGCATTTAATTGTCAGCTAAACTGAATAAAAACTACAGGATTGAAAGGATTCCGGTTAGTTCTAAAATGAGAACATACTATATGTAATGCTAAATCTTCCTGCAAAGTGCTTCTCAGTTCCCACAACAACGGTAATGCAAAAAGGCAAAACACATAAAAAAGAATTTTCTCTAAAAGTGCAGAACGCAGTTCATTTGACAATCTACGACATCGAAAGTAGATAACGCCTTTGTCGTTGTTTTACTGACAACCTTTAGCCATAAATTTGAAACACCTTTTGTTTGGTTTACATTCGAGTAAAACACGTACTCCAATGAAATTCGGTGTTCGTATCATAGATATAACTCCCTATCAGCACCGAGACATGCCCAGGTGATTGCAAATTGACACATTGTGGATTGTCGAATTCCTGTTCTTTTTGAGTCACATGCCTAATAAATTCGGAACTGATTAATTGCACCATCAGAGCAGAAAATTTAATTGATTTTCCCCTGCCACTGCCACTGCCACGTATTCCGCAGCAACTGTCGTATTTCTAAATAGAAAATTGAAGCCTTTATTCTTACCTGCGGCTAATGAATTCGACTGCGGCTTGTTCCTTTGACTGTCCTCACACCATCCATATTCCCGGTGTGTTTGGGATCCCTGCGGGTTTCCATAGAAGTTTGGAGTTGCTTGTGGTGGTGGATTGGGAATGTAGCTCGTCTGTGGTGGATATCCCGGCTGAGGTTGATATCCTGGCTGTGGTGCATAACCCGGTTGTGGTGTGTATCCTTGCTGAGGCGGGTACCCTGGTTGTTGTGAATATCCTGGATATTGTGGGGGATAACCAGTCTGCGGAGGATACGGATACCCTGCTTCTGGTCCGCTACTATACGGCGGTGGTTGGGATTTTTCCATAACAAGAAGACAACTCGCGACAATTCTTATTCGAAGTTCGTTCGTTTAAAGACTGAAATACGTGGTTTCACCCAAATGTGAACAGAGCAAACAATTTATGAATGCTTATCATGTAGGCACTTCACTGATAGCACCTGGGTACAGGCCCGATCAATAATCCACTGATTGACAGTACATATGTATATCGTTTTAGATACGAGTACAATGAAAGTGTTTCTAAAAATAAATGCCGCGCAGAACTAGTCGTTTCGAATATATCGGGTGTACTGCCTGTCGAATACAGATGTTTACGTTCTAACCAACCGAATTGCTAACATTGCATAAACATCTGATTGGGGTTAGTTTCGGACGTCATCGCTTAAGTGATGAGATTCTAACGAAGTTATTTGGTTAGAGGGAAATCCATATGAAGCTGGAACTGATATAACTGGTGCGAAATTCGTTGATGATTCATCGGAACTCATGACAATGTTTTTGTTTTAATCGTCAAACCTAGTGTTTTTGTTAATTATTTTTTTATTATCTTAACAAAAGTAGAAGACACATAAAATATGTATAAGTATGTGTCAATTAGTTTAAGTAGCAGGAAAAACAACACAAAACAAAAATTAAATTTCGATTCAAAAGTTATTATTCAAGATTTTCAAGAAAACATCTTGCCAAAAACTGAATGAAAGTGTTTTCGTTCTTGATTGGAATTTGAAACAAATTTAGTGAAAAGCGGACCGACTCAATTCGTTGACGTTTGAAATTGTTGTGGCATCTCCTCAATCAGTAGCTTGTTTGTTTATGGTTATAAAATAATGTACTTGTTGAATAAATGTAAACAGGGTGTTTCTGTTTCACAAAACTGATTTTTACACAGAAAAAAGTGGTGCCGTTTAAAAATAATCTTTTGATAGCACTTTCACGCTTAGATTGGGAATTTAAAATAAAAATAATAGAAACATGCTTAATCTTAAATAGAAATCGAGATAATTTTTTTTTGCTATGTTCGCAAATTACGCATCGCAAAGTGGATATAGGTAATTACTTATATTTAAGCAGGTAAGTCTTAACTAATGGCGTTTTATTAATACATAGTATATATGGTCTGGAAAGAATATTATTAATTCAATGACAAATTAATTATAAAAAAACACAATAAATAAGTGATTTGGCTAATTTAAACAGGGGACAGTATTTGCCAAATAACATGAGAATTTAATATTTGCGGTTTGATTTATTGTTGTATCTTTAATTTTTTTATTTTATGGCAGACTATCAAAATGAAAAATAAATGCATTTTATGAATAACAGAGATAATTACCCCTTAGACATGAAAGTACAAAAGTTAAGTATATGGTATGATAAAAGAAAAAACCGTACACTATTAATCTGCAGTTGGTAGTGCAGGAGCTTTCGAACCTTCTATAAAAAAAAAGAAGATATAAGACAAAGACTATCTTGTAGAAATTGTTTTCTCAGAATATTCCCAAAATCACCTAACGACTAAGCAGCCACAATCGACGCGAATATAAGGATTAATTGGACCCATAGTTAAAAAATAAAATTTAAATGTAGTATTATATTAGTACTGTCCGGAAACTTATGGACCGTAGTGTATGTGTTTCGCAGCGGGCTGACTATGTTAATTACGCGGTTTTATTTTTGTTTTCTCCCTATGCCGACATTATCTGCCAGGGCATTTAATTGTCAGCGAAACAGGATAAATGTAGGAATTTTATACGATTTCGAGCAAAACTATAGGATTGACAGGATTCGGGTTAGTTCTAAAATGAGAACATATGTATTGCTTAATCATCCTGCAAAGAGCTTCTCAGTCCCCAAAATATTCCCAAAATAACCTTTTTTATGCCTGGAATCGGAATGCATAGAAACCTGTATATGTAGTCTAACAGTCCGACAAAGACTGTATGAAGAAGCACACATCGTCTTTATCAAGCGAACTTTCCAACCCGACTCAAGAAGAAATTAGCATTCTCGTCTTCTCAGCGACAAATTAATCACATGTGCCAAAGCCTCAAAAATCATAAAAAAAATTATGTGTATTCATAAAACATTTAAAGTTATGCGATATGGACTCAGATGAGTCCAACCAAAAGTAAAAATCTAGACCTAAGCCTGTGTGCCTTCAGAGATGCAAACCAACAACAGCCAAGTAGTTAGCACTGCGCTAAATCTTTGAACAGTCCAACGACTTTTAAGTCGATTCTCACCACCTACGAGTATTCAACACCACGGGAAAACGGTGCAGTCTGGACGAACAACATCCGAGTTTATCCAAAAATGAACCGGATTCCGGCAAGAAGATGCGCTTTCATGTGATTTCTTCGACTTATTCTGGATCAGATATTGCCACTGGAAGGTGTCAACATGGAAGACAATTAATTTTCAAGTCTGTCCAACTGTGAAAGTAAAAAAAAAGTCGGGACGGACATTAAATCCACAAATCACATTCAATTAATAAAACACAAAAACACATAAAATTATGTTTTGGAAAGCCCTGTGCCTCCTTGAGTCAGGAAATTAATACAATTAGCCCAATTAGCCCTTAACTATGTACAATTACGCAAACTAAACATCAAGTGTTATCTTGACAAAATAAAACTCTGATAAAGAGTTGCTCTCAAAAAGTGAAACATATAAACATGAAATTGATTTGAGGCAATAGCCGTGACGGATGACTAATAGTAGTTGCTTCTCCGTCGTCGAAAAGATATTCCCGGTCTCGGATGATATGTCGTGAGGCCTTAAAGAGTATAAACATGCCAATGATGTCATAAATTGATCAACATACTATCTTTACCTACACAACTTCAATTTTGCTAGTCTCCATTAAACAGTCAATAATCTTATCAATTTAAAGACTAAAAAAAAAACAACAGATAAAGTATATTTTGTTTGAAATTTTATTTTAACTAGAAATTGGTAAATTTCTTTTCTTGTGTCATTCAAATAGCGAACGCGGATTGTGAAGGGCGAATATTTATGTAAAACACATAAATGTAATATATCAAAATGGACAGGACCGAACCAGAATCATTTTATAGCAACGATAATCTCGATTTACATGAGACAAGTCATGGGTTTCCATCGCTACCGCCGCCACGCCCAATAGCTGCAGAACCAGTCTTGGATTATAAACATCCGCAAGATGATTGGTGGAAGGACTTAAAAATTAACAGACCTCAATTGACATCGATGGCAGCAGGTAGGTCCTTGCAATTAAAAAAAAATTATCTTACTTTCAGCTTGCTACTTGTTATTGATACTCGTATTAGGAATACTTGAATTTCAAGAGTGATTTTGTTTGAAGTTTTGTTTTTGAAATCGAAGCGCATTTCTGCCTTTTCTGAATGGTATTTAAAAATATATCTTATCTTTGAAAAAAAAGAGTTAAAAATACAACGAATTTCCTGTTGTTTATATTTTTTTAATTATAATAATGGTTTTCGAGTCCTCGATCGCCAAATACTTGAAAGGTTATCTAAGGAATGCGGAACTATTAAGGCGGGGGTTGAATTAACCAAAGTTTTAAGTTTGAGAATAAGCCAGTTGTAGTCTAGCCCTCTAATTTTTTATCCGTTGCATTCGATTCGCCTGGATTATTTATCAGTTTCCGTAATAAAGTCAAGAATAAGGACTGTGTTTTTTAAGATGCTCAACACGTGATGATGCATTTCTTTCTTGATTCTTTCAAACCACATTCTGTTCACATTAACATTTTAAGGGTATCCAAAACCCTTGATCTCTTGTGAATCATACAAAAATTTTGGGAGTACTGCTTCCCAGTTTATAATTAATATTTTTTGCCAATAACTTTGATAATCAGGCCGCTATTAGTTTAAGACTCAGGAAAAAACCGCAGACTGAGTGGATTCAATTAAGTTTGTGAAATTGGTCCTGGCCTTTGTTATATTCCTGCACCTGTAGAAATATAACTTAAGAAGGACCTTAAATTCAAGGAGTTACTTTCTGATACCATTCGACATTTCCTCTCCATTGTGTTGTAGACCACTTTTGAATGGGCTTACCCCCTTAAGTATACGTCTCAGTTAATCTAAATTGGATTTTTAATTAAACTATTAATAGCTGTTTTTTTTCGTTAATAAAGCAGAAATGCCATTAACTAAGTCAAAACTGTCAAAGATTTTTATAATTTGAATGTCTGAACGAGGAGTACGATAACAAAGATTCCTTAATACTGCAGAAACGCAGGTACAGCACACTGCAACTTTAGAAAGCCTCAAATGTAAGTTGATCGAAATTTTTTATTAACTCTGGCATCGGTAAGCTCGGTGTAATATCAATCCAGAGATAAACTTCAACACTCTGTAAAAAGGACGTCTCAGTTTATAATTACTAAATAAAATTTTGTTCATAAAGATGATGAAAAAATCTGGGACAAGCCTCAAGATTCGTACTGTTTGACTTATCCTTCGTTGAAGGACAATAAATTGTTTTTCAAAAACCACAACCATTTTTGCCTACTTGAGGGGACGGTCCAGTTAGAACTCGGACAGGAAGTCATTATTTCGCATTACATCTGTCACTCCAGATCTTTTGATCGCACAACGCGATTGCGTACGAATAGTAGCTTGAGAATTGTGCGACAGCTCCAGATCAGATCCAAATGTACCGCGCAAGATTCCAGTGCTTCAGCGTAGCATGAATGTAAATAGAAATGAAAAAAAACACTATTCAATTTCGATTCCATTAACGGCGCTTCTATCGACAAGGTTCCGATAGTCCCAGAAGCACTTTAAGATCTGATGGATTTAGTGAGAGAGGAGATATCAGAGTCAGTTTCGAAACCTAGAATAAGTCTTGAACTTTTTTTAATTTTTCGAATCAGGTCCTGTCACCAGGCACTGTAGGGATAAAATTAGATCATAGGAGTAGCGAGAGTAGTCGTGCGTACTGCATGAGGCTTCTCAAGATGGAGTTCCAAGTTCATGTCGTTAAAAAAAACACTGCCTGCAGAGTGATCCGGCAATCTTTCAAGACTCATGAAAGACTAATGACGAATAAAATACTGCGAGTTGAATGAATGCAAAAAATCTCGCATCAATTTCTCCAAACCTATTCGGACTCCACCCATGAAGCAATCGAAACAAAAATTCATCAGCGTTTCAAAGCACTGCACAATCCCTTCATTCCTAAGGGAAATGCATCAAACGTATAAATGCAGAAATACATTATAACGAAGTCCTTAAAATCTCCCATTGTCATGCCTTTGTTTTTCAATACATAACTTTATTTTTATAAAAATCTAACTCATGTATTATTCTGATTTTTTTCAGCCTTTATGGTGTTCATATCTGGTGGGATGAATCTCGCCTGGAGTCTTGGACAAAGCAAGCAAACTTTTGATGTTAACGTGTCCTACTTGTCACATGAGCAAGTTTGTTGGTTTATCGGTGTCATTATTGGAGCATGCTTGGGAACGTTCTTCAGCGAATTTCTTCTAAAGCGTACTTTAAACGTAAGTAGGCCTAGAGAGAGTTTGTCTTCATATTGATAAGTCTGTTGTTTACAGTGTCTGGCATCAGGTTTGGTGGTCATAAATGGCATACTTCTGCTTTCGGCTCCCGAGAGCTTAATAGCGATTATTTTCGCTCGGTATCTCGATGGGATAGCGTTTGGTGTGACATCAATCACAGCGATTGCAGCTGGCTCAGAGCAGGCTATTAAACGTTTCCGGGGCATTGTTATGAGTCACGAATGCCTTGGAATTGCAACAGGAATCATGTTGAAGTCGATTTTTACAAGCTCATGGAGGGCCACCTGGAGTATCAATTGCAATCAAATCCAAGGGATTATAGCCGTGATTCTCGGTCTCTTAGGTCTGCTGTTTGCGGTGTTTTTAACCATCGAATCGGCTATTTTCTACTTGCGTTGGGACAGGGAAGCAGATGCAATGGAATCACTTATACAACTCCAGACGCATCGCAAAGAGACACATGAGATCTATAACTTGTCATACGAGAACAAAAACCTTCTGAAGGAGGATTTTGAAAGACAACGCTTGAAAAACATAAAATTTGGTTACGTGCCTCTGGCCAAGTTGTGCTTCTATCGTGGATTTATTGCTTTATCCTTTTCGATTCCATTGAATTGGGCCTATATGCTTGCTTCTGGTGAAGTTGGTGAATATGATGACGGGTGGAGTTGGTATATTTATGGCACTATGCGTTGGATGGGGGCTTTAGTTGGCCTTGTGAATATGGACACTTTTGGAAGGGTTAGGCCCACTATAGTGGCGATGCTTGCTGGTGGGGGACTGCTTATTGGTGTTGGATCAGTGCTGGCTTGCAGTGCGAATATTCATGAGGAACCGAAAATGCGAGCAGTTCTTTCCCTACTGGCGGTATATCAATTTGTGTCTGGAGTGGCAGCGCCAGCAAGCACTGTTTATTTGGGAGAAGCCTTCTCGTTTTCGGTGAAACCGATGTTTATCCTAGCAACAGTGTTTTTCGAAAATATTATCCAAATAATTGCTTGCTGTGTTTTTGGATACAATGAACAATCGGCAGCGGACTTCTCATTCACCATAGGCACGATGCAGTTAGTCTTTGCGACTTGCTTTATAATGATCTTGCCAGAGACTAAGCAGACCACACTTCGTGAGGCTTTGAAGAAATTCAGAAGGATTTTATATGTCGACTTAAATTAGTAGGCGTTTAATAAGTTTAGTATTAATTTTATTGTGATTTACGATTTAAGACTGCTGATTTGATAATACTGGAAAGTTTTCGAAAAATTAATCGAATCATTTCATAAATGTTAAGGCGTAACAGAAAACTTGCCAATATTCAAATAAATGTAAATATTCATGTTTGATACTTTATAAAACAAACAAAAAGCCAATCTTAATTTTTTATATAAAAAGGAGGCTCTCACATGTACGACCTGAAGCTCAGAGCATGGATCAAGGCAAGTTTCTTTGCATCCACGGTCAGCTGGTGGTGGAACCAACTTGAACTACTCGCTTCTTCACAAGCTGTTGGAAAACTTTGAAGGTAATTCCAATAGTAAAAAAGAATAGGTTTTCATTCGATCCTTCACACTCTAACGAAATCAAAAGATCCAAATGTATCTGCCTGGTGGATATCTCGAAAGCGTTCCACACGGTTTAGGCTGCTAGGATTATTTATAAATAAATCTGATATGAGCTTTCCATCTTTTTAGTGTTTTACTATCAATGATATGCGATAGACATAGATAGAGAGTACACATTGATTTTAAGCTTCTCTTCTGGAAATTCTTGTTGATTTTGATGTCACTTATGGTTTTCAGCAGGGCCCAGTATAGGCACCTATACTCTTTAACTTTCACGTTTCTTAATTGATTAGAGACTTAAATGACTCAATAGCATTCGCCGACGATGTCACCCTATATGCTCATGACTCCAAATTTAAAGTTACACAGCTCCAAGTTATCTTCGATAATTTTCAAGCATTTGATCGAGATTAGTAACTTAAGATAAAAAAATCCAATTGAAAAATTATTCAGCTCGACGCCCCGGTAGAACAGGGTAATTAAGATTTGCAACGCAATTAAAACAAACTCGCAATAAACTCTTTAAACTTGCCATCTAGTAAAAGACTTTTGTCAAATATTTTGGTGTTCAATTAAAAAAGCGAGGTTGCCGCTGAACAGGGTTTAAGTAAAACAACGTGCCGTGATTGGTTCCGTCGTTTTAAAGACGCTGATTTCGATGTTGACAACCGTCCGCATAAAGGAAGGCCAAAATCCTTCGAAGACGCTAAATTGGAGGCATTGCTCGATGAGGATCCGTGCTTCAGCATTAGGAGCTATCCGCCAAGCTATTTCCAAGCCATTGCATGTATTGGGAATGATTCAAAAACAAGGAACTTGGGTGCCCTATGACTTGAAGCCAAAGGATGTCGAGCGTCGTTTTTTCGCTTGTCAACAACTGCTCCAGCGGCAAAAAAGGAAGGGTTCCCAATGCAACTCAAAGAAAAGAAAGTAATGGTGACTGCCCAGTCATGCTCCTACGTCGTCTGCTCGCCCGAAAATTCACGCTTTGAAGTGTATGCTTTGTATTTGTGGGACAAGGTCTGCGTCAACGAAACCATCACTAGGCAACGGTGTCAACTTCAATTGATGCGATTGAACCGAGTACTGCGCAAAAAACGGCCACAATACGAGCAGAGGCACGAACATGTGAATCTAGTAGAACCTGACAGTGCTCGGCCTCACGTTGCCAAACCCGTTAGAACCTTCCTGGAAACACTCAAATGGGAATGGCTTGATTCGTAAATAACCTCTGCGACGAACATAGACACTAAAACGCATCATTTGTTTTATGAAATGAAAGAAGTCTTCCATTTGCATTGAATACAGAGAATCGAAATCTCTTAAAACATATTCTAAAAGTGCAGCAATAAAAAGAAGCCAACATTCACTTTAATTGATTTTATTTAAATATATGTATCAAGTATTATAAACTAAACAGCCAATGCGTCATTTTGTGTCTCGTGGCTAAGTTGTGTCTGCAAGTTTGATAATTTGTTCTTCAGCACCTGCACACCCATGATAACAATGTTCTCCGGCTTAAGAGCGCCCGCCGACTCGACATTGTAAAAGAATTTATTCGGTTTGATCTGCCAATTGTAGGGCGCCTCATACTGGTCATCATCCAACTCGGTGTGTTCACTTTTTGGCCATTCGTCTGGTTTGGGAAACAACGTGTGACGCATCGAATTATCTGGATCGTACTCGAAGCAAACACCAGCAGTTGGGTTCCATTTCGCGTGCTCCTTTCCGAATCCCTTTTTAGCGTATGCCCGAAGTTTCAATTCTTGTCCCTTTCGCAACTTTATCAACAAGATCTCATCCGTATTCTCTCCATACTCGTTGTCCTCGTCGTTTTGTAGACGCGATGTGACCGGGAGCACTTTCTGATTACTTGACTTCAGATCAGCGGTAGTAACGTGACGGGTTTGTTCTTCGGCGCATTTTACATCCAAAGTGAACTCGACGCTGCAGTCTGGGCAAAAATCTAAACAGACGCACTCGCGAGTATATTGGAGTCTTTCAACCACTTCGTCGGATATCAATGGAATTAATCCGATGCGATGCGCTAGGAATTCATCCGATAAAACTGTTGAATTGGCCTCCAATTGCACCCAATCTATAGCCAAAGTAGGGGTTTCTGCAATGAAAACACGTCGCAAGCTGTTCGCCACGCTCAGGTCGGTGTCCTCCACGATAAATTTCACATTGTCGTCGGTTAATTCGGCGATAGTTACTGACGGTGTGTTGGCGTACGGCATGTCTTCGTAAAACTTTTAACTCACTTTTCAAGTGAGTGAGTGAGTGAGAAAATAAAACTTATTTTATCAAGTAAACAAAATAAACAAATTTAAGCCGAATTTTCAACAATTTAACACCTTTTCTTGATTTGATAAAACACACCAAACACGCAAACGTCAGAATTGACAAGCACATAAGCGGCAACTGAAATGAGTGTGTATAGCGCTTAAATATAATGAACGTATTCAGCACGCTTATGTTATTGATATTCGATATTATACGTGGCATTTCACTTCATGATGTTTGATTGTCACTGCTTGCGTTTGGACCTTATTAAATGTTAAAAACAAGTAGTAGAGACATTTTCTTTTGTCTTGCTATCGTTTTTTATGAAAAACAGGGTTTTAAGTCACAATAACATTTCACAAATCTATCATTTATGCTGTTTAATTTGTAATTTTCCAGATCTTTCAAGATGCATTTGCGTAGAGCTCTATGAAATGTTAAGCGAAGTTTGAATGATTTTTTAAAACAAGTAAGGATAGTCTCTAAAGTGATTAGTGCTAATCAATCTTAGCAACGAAGCAGACATTTTTTAAATTTTTTAAAAGGATGGGGTACCCAACATTAGCAAGAGTGCTTTTGTCGATGAAATCAAGCCAGATATATGGGCACAATTTATCGCAATTTCCTTTTATATGTGCAAAAAGAACCTCTTTGTCATGTTTATTATCCATAACATCGCGGTAAGACGATCCACTCGTCTGATCTTGTTGGTCCTGGAAGATGAGATGTCAGTTCTGTCTGTACTTTATAGTTCATACTAGTTGACAGAGCCCTTACAATGCTGCAATCTGATATTCTTGATACTCAATTGTTGCCTTTAATTATAACAAAATGTATCCCGGATATCAATGTATTATCACCCTATTCAAATATCTTAATTATTCCACAAGAAATACATCGGCGATTTATTAAATACATCGTGTGAACATAGATGGCTTTCTTAATAAAATAAAATATTACAGGTTAATAAAACACAATCAAAACATAAAACAATCAATTATAAGTAACATTATATATTTAATTTTCTCTTTTACGAATTTTTAATGTTGAGCGCTCTTTTAAATTTTTGCAAAGCTTCGCGCAAGGTAGTTTTCTTAGTCTCTGGCAAAGCAATAAATAGAAGCACACCAAATACGAGTTGAAATGTGCCCAGTGCATATCCAAAACTTGAAAAAGAGTCACTTTTGGATGGAAATGCGGCTCCAATAATAATTTGAACTATATTTTCCAAAAAAACTGCCGTTAAGATGAAGTATGGTTTAACAGAAATCGAAAATGCCTCTCCAAGGTAAGTTGTGGCTGTTGGAGCGACTAAGCCAGCAAAAAACTGATACACCAACAGCAGACTCATCGCCGTCTCCATCAAACCAGGAGTAAACCAATGTTTATTTGTTGAAAACACCGAACTGGCTCCTATAATTATTCCTCCACCAATAATCATTGACACACCTGTTGGTATTTTTCGTCCAATTGTATCCAACGTAAAGATGGAAACCAAAGTTCCCATTGTTCGCATCGATCCATAAATGCACACTGGCCAAAGATACTTGTTATAGCTGGTGGCAATGCTTGAACTTACGATGAGTGCCCACGAAAGTGGCAATGAAAACGACATGGAAACTAGTATCCGGAAAATAGCCAGCTTCGCTATGGGAATCATGCCGAGTGAGATATTTTCAGCAAGTCCTCTTGCATTGTCCTCCTCCAGCAAACGTTTGTTCTCATTTAGAAGCGCATATGTTTCTTGTGTGACAGTATGTGGTATCTGCAAACGACGCAGCGAGTTTAGTGCATCGTTCTCTTGTCCGCGACTCAAGTAATAAGTAGGCGATTCAATAGTGAGGAGGAATGAACAAAGCAAAGCCAGAGCGCCAAACACAAGCGCTAAGGCTCCATGCATTTGATTCGCATTGAAATCCATACTAGAATCCCAGAATATTATATAAATTGTTTTAAGAGTAATGCCGAGATTAAGGCCTACTGTTTCGACACTAAGAACAAGACCACGCAACTGTTTTACTGACTGCTCCGAACCAGCCATGATAGCTGGAATGATAGTTAAGCCCATTGCAAGTCCATCGCAATAACGAGCGATAACTATTGCTGGTATTTTCTCAGAAGCTGCCATATAAAGTGTGCCGTTGATCAGAACTAAAGCTGACGCAATAAGCTGTAAAAAAAAACTGACCTTTAGAAACAATATTTATCGATATTAATAGTTAGCTTACATTCAATATTTTTTTTGGTAACATTTTAGATAAGGGGGTGATACAAAGGCTCCTATGATGACAGCAACAAACCAACATATTTGCATGTGAATCCTGCCGCCTTCGCTTATATACACAAAAGTGGGCGCGAATCCAACGCTCCAAGCCAAGCTCATACCACCAGATGCGAATATAAATGCAGCTGTAAAAAAAAGAATCAATAAACTTTGTATGAAAAATCGACTAATAATTGGCGCCCGCCGCGGGACCCATCTTAGTAAGAACTAAGCACACTTACATACCATAAAAGAAATTCAAGCCTGTTATGTACATGTAAACGTACAACGATACATTGGTTGATAATGACTATGGCCCAAGTATACACGCCTTAATCTAAATATCTGTGAGAAGGTCGTACGCTTTCAGAACTTGGACGTTCATATATCAAGATTTTCTTTCGTAGGTGGCAATAATTTGAACAAAGTAAGATTCCATAACTATTCGAAAAACTCGTTGAAAAATATTAAACAGAGCAATATTTTAGCATTTTTAGGCTGGGCGCTCACTTGGCAACTTTCGTTGCGCAACGAAAAGTTGCTCAGAAAAAGTGTATTGGCTTATATGGTAGAGCGCTCACTAGGCAACGCAATTTGAGAGCAATTTTTCGTTGCCAAACATCGGCAACTTTTGAGCAACGCAATCGTTGCTCAAAAGTTGCTCTCTTAGAAAAATGTATTCGACCGCTCACTAGGCAATTAGTTGCCGGGCAACTTTCTGTTTTTTATTTATTTTGACCCACGGTCGGGGTAGGTTGGGGCCAGAAAAATGTGTGCGGTGCTTATTGGTGAAAATACTTTGATCGATGAAGTGGAAAAGAGGCCGTGCTTGTTTAATAAACATTTAAAAGACCAGAAAAAGGCTTTGATATTTTCCTTTTTCCTTTCTATCACGATTTATAGGATGCACCAAGTACTTTTTTTTGTTTCTTGTTTTTTTTTCTCAGTATAATCAATAATGCATAAACAATAAAAGTTTGTTCGAAATCCATAGTTATTGAAATTTGCACACATTGCTGGCAACTAGTTGCTTAATGAGCGCTGTATAAGCAAAAGTTGCTCGGCAATAGTTGCCGGCAACAGCGGCAACTTTTCGTTGCGCAACGAAAAGTTGCCAAGTGAGCGCCCAGCCTTAAAAAGAGACCAGTTGATAGTTGAAAACTCATTTGACTAGATATATTTTGGAAAGTAGAAAAAACAAACTGGGCGCCAAAGAGCAAAAGTTCACCTTTTGGGAATAGAGACAAAGCAAAAGTACTCTGATTAGAATCTCACAACGATGGACTTAAAGGCTGGTTATTATTTTAGACCACCAAACGTATCATGCATGCAACTAAGGACAAATTATGAGTGTTCCAAGGGCGTGTTTCAAAACTCGTCAAACTCAAACCAGCGGAAAGAATGCTTATCTTTTTGCATTGGTTTTTGATAGTCAAATTAGCAGTGTCGTCATTATGAATCGTCACACTCTGACTATCTTTATCGTAAATACAACACTGAAGGTTGAAATCGATAATGAGATAATATTGCGAAAGTGTGTAGGAGCAAGTTTACTTGATGCGTCATTATTAAACATTGATTGGACTTCGGCATCGTAATCATCAATTACGCACAAATGATGGAAGATAATCAATACAACGCAGGACTGTGGCCAAAACGCGATGGATCGGATTAGGAAGTAAAATAGCACATCTACGGTAAACATTTTGAAGCCAGTGCTATAAAGCCCGCTCGATGGTTTCTCGGAAGTGCATTAAAGATCTTCATAGTTAAGAAAACGTGAGTTGAAGGACCATTGTAATGACTGAAACTTGTGACGTTAAGAGTTAATATTCCAAATGAAATCATGCAATTTTAAAGCCCAACCTTCGCTCTGCCATTTGATTCATTCCACCTGTTCAGACTGTTCCCCTAACCCAAGCCCACTGCTATCTTGGAAGAAATATGCCAGAACCAGCTGATGATATCGCCAGAAAATGAGACAGGAATATATTTTTTCTTTCCACAGGAGATTAATGATTAAATAAGGGACCTGAATCTTCTCAAAGATGCTGCAGAGTTATTTGGATCTAGTGTCATAAGGATAAATGGGTTCTTTTTATATATTCATTCAAAAGGAGTTTGAAAGCTTTTTTACTACACAATGATGGTTTTCAGCGTTCATCCCGGTTGGCTAAACCGAACCCATGTGAACTTGGAATAAGTTTTTCGGAAACTGCAATATATAAGCCATGGCTGACATCTGTATGGAGATTAAAAGACACTGTAATTGAAGTGAGAGCACTAAGTAGCAAGCAATGGAAGACCCGTGTTTTCTATATGGCAGTCGAGACCGTCCAAATCACTGAACGATAAAGAGTCAATGGAGTAAATGGAAAAATAATGTCCTTAAAGATACTTCAGAACCTCCACTTCAAGTTTAATTTCCATTTCTCCACATTAAACTGGGATTGATGAAGCAATTGCAGAAATTTTAAAAATGTTTTAAGTTTCAATTTCAAAAAGCTTATAACTGACCAAAAATTTGTAAATACCTTTGAGGTTGTGAGGACGTTGTTTGGAAACAACACGGATATAGGGATGGATGTGGAAAATATTTCAAGTCCTAGGTTTCTCCATGGGTTCATTTCTAGATTCAGTGCACCAAGAAACATTTGTTACAGACCTGCATTGTTATTATTATTATTATTATTATGGTTATTATTATTATTGTGGTAATAAACAAGGCTTTCCCCTTTAAGTCCCATTTTTCCTTCCTTTTATTTTATTTAAAATGAAATTGAAGCATCTTTTGGATGACAATTATCAAGCTAATATAAACAGTGCCTTTTTAATGCGTTAAGGCATTTAAACAGTTTATCAATAATTTAGCAACCTCTATCAGAAACCTTGATCTACACATTTTAGTCAAATCTTGATAAGCATTCGCGTTCGAGTTTAAGTGAAGTTATTTTGCCAAATTAAGGGTGTGAATACAGAAAGCCATAATAAATTTAACAGCACGTTTTTCCATTTATTGGTTCCCATAAACACCCTCAAAAATGTATTTCACAAGAAATGTTAGTCACCATTAATAAAGGAGGCAATAACAACTTAAGATAACGTAAAAAGGGGTATCTATGATTGGTTGGTACTACTGAGTTACAGTCTCAAATGCGTGAAGTAACATTTCGCAATTTTGCATTAGAAATCTACTGGGCTCTTTTGAAGTCACCGACAAACTTCTGGTGCGACCTCTTTTCCTGAAAGATAAACAGATACAGATGATATTCAAGGATTTTCCGAAAATCAAATGTTTTAGAGAATATTTATTGGATCCACAACTCTTTCGGGAGCCAGGAGATAACTTCACCATATTTGTTTACGAGTTATATATTTCGACCAAATGGCTGGGGTTGGACCTATAAACATTACAACTGACTTCAAACACCAATGATGGGTATTGGACAATTAATTTTTTGCTGAACGATGGACGCCCATTCTTAAGAAGGGCAATCAAAATATTTTTTTTTACAAGTCATTCTCCAAGTTCTACTTGATGGAGCCAAATAAGGGCTGGCAAAAAAAGGTAGGAAGAATGAAACAGCCTAACCGCGGATTCTGTGAGCTGTTCAATTATGTACGTGAATGTGCTCGTAGTTCAGAGGGCTATCTTCCCTTAGCTTTAATTCAGCGTCATCACGTCCGTAAAGACAGGAAAAATCAAAGTGAAACCATCATTATCCAGACCGTCAAGGATGGAAAGCAGCTCTCGCTCAGATTCGGTCAATGAATTAAGTGAAAAGGCACAACGCACCCGACTAAAGTAAATGTAAATTCATTAAAATAATCAATCATTCATCATTTCGTGAATTTACTGATAAAGATCGTTAGTCAAGGTTGTTATCCGAAGGTAATAATAGTCGGATGGTTTTTTAGATCAAGTGGAGAAAATGTAACAAAGATCCTGTATTAGCTGGCCGAAGAGTGACACTCAAGCATTTAGTTGACGTTACATGGATCTTATAAAGCATCAATCAGAGACTTCTTCATCTCTAAATTTACGTAAAAACAGTGTCCACCAAGTCGCCGAATAAAAGAAGACAAGAGTTGAAGTTTAAAGCTGAGGCAATCGGATATTTGAGGCGCTTATGCTGATGCATGAATCCATCACTTTCATCCGGAAACGAGGCAATACCTAGTCTACGCTCTAGGAAAGACCATATTCACCGATATCGAAGAAATTCAAAGTCAAAGGTCTTGTGCAAAAGATTCTTGGGTTCAGATTTTGGGAAAAGGGTGCATTATTACAGACTTCTCCAAATTCCAAAAAGGTGAGGCGAAGTGAAGAACATTTACGTCCAGACAACGAACCGGCAATTTTCGAAATACTCGCACTCCTACCCTATTCTCCAGATCCTGACCAACAGCGACCTCGATCTCTTGAAGGCAATGAAAAAGCCGCAGTAAAAGCATTTTGGGGATTCAAGTCTAAGATTTTTTTCCCAACTATGATTAGTTTTTCTTCACCCCCAAGGGATTATGACTGCCCTAATTACGCATTTTGCACAGGTTCACTAATTTTCGCACAGCGCAAACTACCGATGCTTGGTTTACAAATTCTGGACAGTGGTTTCCGTACAACTTTGAAAATTCCACCCGGCAAGCGTGGCAAATGGATTTCACGATACGATCTAATCTGTATTCTTTCAAGTGCTTCGAAATATTTTTATTTACGATTTCATTGAGCCCGCGTTATTAACACTGTCAAAGCTGCTAAACCAATTGTCACATTAACACTTTTGATGATTCCATGACTTAAAAATATTTTATATTACTTCATCACTTCACCAAGACAATATTAATGTTCAAAATAATGCCTTTCAGCGTCCCTCTTTTGCGCGGTAAAACACGCCCTTGGGTTCCTTTACACTTTGGAAAGGACCTGAACCACTTTTGTTTCTAAGCCGCCAAAACTAAAATCATTGTATCCTTACCTGCTGCCAGAGTATTTGACTGTGGCTTATTACGCTGCGTATCCTCGCACCAGCCATAGCTCGGAGGATTATACGGAACTTCTGGTGGTTTAAATTCCGGTTGAAACGGTGGGTGTCCTGGTTTCGTGTGCGGATAAGTGTCAGCCGGTTGAGGCAGATGGCCACTATAACTAAATTGCGATTTATCCATCTCACTTTTGTCGTTTGCGCGTTTAGACTATTCTTAACTTTGGCGCTTGGTTTTATATTGAAAAAAACAATCCAACAATCTTGGGCTATCTCAACAACCATCTAGTTATCAGTGTTAACAGTTGATAGCAATACTGTGAGTCAATTGCTAGCACGTGACGGTATTGCCCAAAGCCCAAAACATATTTGGCAGTGATTCATTCCACTTCGGTACCAGACTTTTTGTTTTGGGTCAACCATTATCTAAAGTGTTAGTTTGCTTAAAAGAGATATGCTCGGCACAGAAGCATCATGACAAGAAATAGCATACGCTTATTCTTATTTTCTTCCTAAAATTAACTTATCAGCCTTTCAATCTTTAGAGGATATGTTGCGGGAACTCAGATTCCACTCATAATTGATTGATTGATCCTTGGTTCAGTCTTGCCTTTTTTCGTGAACTTGATGGCTGGAATTTGATGACAAACGGACCTGGACCACTTTTGTCCAAAGTCTGCGGTTGTATACTGTAAGTTAGAGGGAGAATTTATCTTTTGAAGTTCACAAAATCCGCTCAACTGTCTTGCTCGACGCTTTCCATTCATCTCAGTAGAATGAGCTGCCAAGGTGAGGGTTCTCCCTGCTTTTGTTCCATCGAGCTTTGAGTTTTGATAGCAGTTTTGCTTCATGTTTTGCTTGTATCGCAGAGGGAAGTTAATGAAGGATAGTGTTAAAGGTGTAATTTTTCTTTACTTATCAGCAAACTTCTGACTGATTCCAATAGAAGCCTGACCAATATAGTCAGGTCAACAAGACAATTAAGACACACAACTTTTCGAGACCTCTTATACATTACATAGAGTAAAATTAGCTTAAAGCATTCCAGTTTCGACGAAAGTTTGTTTTTGTGGTCGTCCTTCCGATCTGAGGAAGTGTTCAGCATGGATCTTCGTCTTTCTTGTAAAAAGATGTAGTTCCGGCTACGAGGGGATCACATTCAGTCAGGATTTGTTTGCAGATTTCAATAGTTCTTTTCACGCCGATTTTCTAACTTACTTAACGGGCTCCCGACTCGAGAAGAGTCTCTGCCTGAGACACGGCAGCGCTCCACTTTTGTCCATTCGCTTGATGTGGCCGAGCAAGTGTAGTCGTCGTATTTTGTCTTACTGCACTTCATCCACATTTTGATACAGCTCATAGAGCGCGGTTATATCTAATACTTCATTCGCCCTCCTCGCATAAGGGACCAACATTTTGACGAAGAATTTACTCTTGAAAAAAAATCTTAAAATCTGTTCTGCCTTCCTTATCGTTCAGCATTCACCTCCATATAGTAGAACTGGCAGGATCACAGTTTCAAAGAGCATACATTTCGTCTTCCGAGTAAGGAGTTTTGCTCTCATTTGTTTTGCCAAACCGAAGTTGCAGCGGTTTCCAGTGTGAACCTTCGCCGAATCTCCACTAGGTTGGCATTCATGGAGTTGATATTTACTCCGAAGTAGGTAAACTCCTTAACCACCTTGCAATAACTGTTGCCATAAGTGACGCTTTGTGCTAGGGGGTGGAAGATGTTTATTTGTTTGTTGGTGTTGTCCTCGTTTACTTCTAGGCCAACTCGTTTCGCCTGTTCTCCAATTGCCGTAAAAGCCTCTATGTCTGCATATCCCAGCAGATGGACAGATTAGTTGAAGATAGTACCTTCCGAGTTCACACCTGCACTGCGCACTATCTGCTCCAGCATGAGATTGAAGAAACCCTTTAATAGCGCATCTTCTTGCCGAGATCCAGCGCATGTTTGGAATAGTTCAGAGGAACTGTTTCCAATTTGTACATTGCACCGTGTGTTCTCTAACGTCACGTGGCAAAGCTGGATAAGTTTTGCCGGGATCCCGCGGCTTTGAAGTCTTTGAAGAGATGGCGAGTCTCGACTTGACGTTCGTTAATCTATTCCAGAACAATTAAGGCATTTAGTGTGAATATTTAGTCGACCGTCGAACTGCCAGGCCGGATGCCACATCGCGGAACTCTTCGATTTCCTTGAGCTCGGTGGCTGCTTGGGAATTTTTCTTTTTACGCAAGATTTTCTTTTGCTCCCTTTTTCTGGCTCTGTACTCTGTATGTGCCCACATTCTGTCACATTATTCCGTCAGACGCATTCATCATTATGATTGGTGGCTGGTAGCCTGCATTTGTATCGGCTTCTTCCTTGTCGCGGTACTGGTTCCAAAAATTGTTGACGTTTTTGGATGGTGAGTACACAGCGGAGAGTCTCTCTGGATAATCAAGGTATACTAAGACCAATTTCGATAGATTGCTTTTTATGAAAGAAATCAACCAGTGTTCGGAAGATTTAAGTCATAAGCATCTATCCCTATGTCCTTCTTTGTCAGATCTGTAGGATTTGAAACATGATAAGAAATCACAGCTGTGTTGTCAAAGCAGTCAACCATGGCGATGGCTTTATAAGGATGTTTCTCGTGCGCCAGTGTTGCAGACCTCATCCAAAAAGGGAAAAGAATAAACTTCTAGCGTGGATAGCCCCCGCTTAATAGACCTGTTTCGCAACGAACTTGATAGAAGGGTATGTAAACCAGTGTCCAATGTCGAGATATAAATATTGGGAGATCTTTCAAGTAGTCTTCAGCTCAATATCATTGGAAAATAGATTGATCGATTGAATGTCTAGACTGGGGGATTGACTAATTTGAGGAACAACCATCTATTTTTTAAGCCAGGTTCACGTCACTCATGACAGGAAAGGAAATAACAGGCAAACGGCAACTAGTTGGGAACCTGATGAACAACCTATGAAATAAAGTGAAAAATAGGAGAGTTGAACACGAATATTTGGCCGATTAAATAGTTCCTTAAAAATTATTCTGAAGTTTGTTTATAATTCGTTCGAATTTTTAGCATTTACTTGAATTATTTTTTTTGCTTGACATGACCTCACCTGCGTGTGTTTTCATCAATAAAAGACTTTGATTAAATTAATTTCGTGCCGAATGCACGATTTTTTTTAGCTTCTAATACATACAGATATTTACTAAATAAAGATGTAAAAAAATATTCTCTTAAAACTGCAATACTGTGTGACTACTCAAAGTCTAAGACGGTTTTTTATCCTTCTTTTTGCCGCTGAGCAGTTCGTCAACTCCCATCGGATCCAAACTCCCCACTTCCTTGCGATGCTTCTTGGCACTCGCAGTCAACTGTGGATTTATTTCTCTCGATTTCACATCGATCTGCATGTAAAGTTCCTTGGCATCATTATCTCCATCAGTGGTGTTCGCCATGCTTATTAAATTCTAAAAAATATAGAAACATCAGATTACAGAAATACATGAACCCAGCAGTTGAGATCACCTCGAATTCTTTACCCAGAAATTCTTTAGATTCGGAATTAAGTTCATTGGTCGGATTACCCAGCATAACATCGCCGAGGAATCTGTAGATTTTCCTAAAACACAGCAAACAACAATTTCTCTGTTTCCACTCTCAACGTCTACTCACTGAAAGTCGACTCCGTCAGTTTCACTGGGATCAGGATGATGCTCCATGTCGGCGATTGCTAGCATTATGAGAGCGCTCTCGTAGTTTGACTCATTGTGGTAGTTCTTGTCTTTGTAATACTCGAGCCAGCTGTTGATGTTCTTAAAGCAACTCGAATCACATTCTTCGTGCACATGATTCTGTGCCGCATGAGCCTTCTCATTTACAAACTCTGGAAAGGTATACAATTGTCAATATGAGAGGGTTAAAAAAAAGTTTTTGGTCTCACTTTCTGCTTCAACAGGATCAACTTTGAATTTACGAACAATTGTGGAGCAACTCTTGGAATCATATCCTTTATCCATTAAGTGATTCATGATTTTAAGTCGATTGTATTGGCTAATTTTATTGGATTTCTTCGACGCTCCAGGTTGATCTGTTGGGCCGTCGGTGGTGATGACTTCTTCAGGTTCGACCGTTTTTGTTACTTCACCTTCTTCGGACATTGCTTAATTAATTTTTTATTAATAACTGAAAAACGTAGCAGGTATTAAAACGAAGTTAAATTGTTTTTGCTTTTGTTTGTTGGACTTGGGTTTTGGAATTATTTTTTGTGTACTCGTTGCAGCTGTCAAAATGTTGTTGCACCACAGAGCGCCACCTATACGTGACAGATATTTTTGTTTGTATAAAGGTGAGGTCGCACTGCGGAATATTTCTTTTATTATGAATTTAAGAAAATTCTATACACATATATAGTATATGGATATAAAAATAATAATGGGACTAACATTTTTAGTGCAACCTTTTAGTTCTGAACGGCCAACTGACTGCAAATGCATTTGACATATTCGTATTTCACATACAGTGAATCAGTAAAGAGCTCGTTCAATTTCTTACGTTCTTAAAGCGTCTAAGCGGTTGGAAAAAATATTAAAAACAACTCCACAATTTTCTTGCAGTTATGTTTAAATTAAATTAAATGAAACACAAAAAGAGAATGGCAAAAAGAAAAAATAGTCAATTCCCTATGTAAGCTAAATGGAAGCATATCTAAGAGGCTTTCTTATTATTTTCTTGAAATCTTAGACATAAAAATCAAAATGGAAAGACTGTGTGGTTAGATTTCTTAAGAAGTGAGGGCTCTAATAAAAAAGCATCATGAAAATAATAAAACCGGTTGGCGATATTGCAGCACTTGTAAAGAGATCGCACTGCACAGCTCATGACATAATAAAATATATTATTCACACATTCTGATGAGCGATGGATTGTGCAGCAAATCAGGGAGCTAAGCGCTCCAAAATAAGACACAGAACCAAAATAAAAACGTCCGTCCTGAAACAATATGACTGGTAATCTGGAAATTCTGGAAACGCCATCATAATCATCTGGCATCAACGTAACTGATAACCTGTGGTCAGATGTGGACAATCAATTAAAAAAGTACACAATTGCATACAGAAAAGCGTTGGGATTAATGTACAAGGATGACCGGTCCAAAATTGATCCTTCTGTCTGGAAAATGCTTGTAGAATCCATGCGCAGAAGATTGGCTGCAAAAAAACAAGGCCCTACCAACCAAATACTTATCTTGATCTGATGATCTTTCTATTTAAATTTCATTTTGTTAACAATTAAATTTTATCGTACGTGTCCGAGTTCTATTTTGACATTAATTTTGTGAATATTTTACTTTGTTATTTTTTATATCTAATTATGCAAGCGATTTTGTTCCATTTTCTTTTTCTGTTTTGTTAAACTCAAATATAGCTGTATGGAAACAATTTTATGTTTCTTTTCTACAGTCTTTTTTCACCTCTTAAAGACTATGGAAACGTAAGCAGATAAGTTTCTGAGTTCTTTATTGATCAACTGCACACTGCGGATCAAATATTTAGGAGAAAAGGAAAATAAATAGTTAATAATATCAAAGGTGTTTTATACAGATGTTTGCTATTCTGGCGGTTGTCTCGGAGTGCTTGTCTTCAGGAAATCTTTTTCATTAAGGAGATAACAATAAAAAAAAAAATTAAAAATGCCTCCAGTTGAGCAGTATACAGGTTACCCCAAGCAAATCTAAAGTTCTTCTGCGGATTCTCACCAAGCACCTCATGCGACTGAAAAAGAAGAAAAAGAAAAGAAAAACAATGTTGACCAGTTCTAAACGAATAGAAAAGAGCGAGTGCTTTCTGGCAAAATCTAGCCAATTTGGAACCGGACTCGCGCAACGAAGATTCCGTACAAACTTGTAGGCATGTAGATAGTTCGTCCCCCAACGGGTGTCAAGTCTCGAAGAGTTTTCCCGCTTTCTCTGTGAACCCCTTAAATGAATATTTCAAGACGAACTACTATCATAGTTACCAAATCCGCAAGAACTCAAAGTGTCTTTTGACGGCGCACACAGAAATATGTTGGCCATTTGATGGAGTTTTTGAAGTAATATTATATTCCACAAATAATTGGAATCTGCACTCTCCATCTAAGAGGTTTTAAAATTAAATTTAAAGTGTGGCACAAACGTTTTAATAACGACCTTGAGTCCTTCGGATGACGAGGAGTAAAAGGCTGTCGAACTGGCACAGAACTAGAATATTTCTTTTGGATCCATTCAAAACATTCTGGCTGAAAGTTTGGGCTGCATTGACACCACGAAAGAGATTTATTATTTCAGCCGCTGAATCCGACTTGACCGGAGTTTATTAGTACAAAACACGTTCATCAAATTCGCTAGGACCCACAAAAGAAACGTTGTCTAAGAGCGAAGAGAAGGCGATACTCATAACTCAAGTTTCAAATCTTATGACGCTTAAAATTTTTTGCATTTGTTTGGCAGCTCTCAATTATTTTTTAAACATTGCAAAATTAGTCATCGTTTTGTTATACAATATTTTCTTTTGAGACAGTTAAATATAGGAACGAAGCTTTACCAGCTACCAAGGCGAAAGTCGTAGTGGTTGATAAAAGCAAGTGACCACGTAAGATATTATAAGAAATTCCAAAAATGGATCAGAATCGATTGCAAATTCGCGATCTAGAATTTTAAAAAGTGGTGAACATCATAAATATCGACTGAGCATAAAGCTACGAGAAAGCTGTTCTGTGCAAGATTGTTGCAATGGCAATCTTTCACAATGGAACACAGAAACAGCATCATTATGATTTTTAGAAAAGTTTGGCGAGTCTTATAGCAATAAAGATCATTAAGAACAGATTTGCGTCGATTTATCATCATGGATGAAATCTGGATTCATCAGGAAGAGTCAGCAGCAATAAATTGGCATCATTTGCCGACGAGGAGATGGTGTCGGTTTTTTGAGATGCGCTTTGAATAAATTCCCATTGAACAGTCAATGCCTAGTACAACAAATAGCAGAGTTTACAAGAATAACTGGTATAACAGGACGCTACGAGAATTGCAAAAAATTAAGATAGAGTCATACCGGAAGGCCTGCGAGTCAGACGCCGATGAGGACTGGAACGCTTACAAGGTTATGTGGAACAAATATAAGACGGAAATTAATAAAGCAAAAAACAAGGCAATTGAGAACAGAATAAATAGATCACCATCACAAAAGCAAATGTGGAAAGAGATAAAAAGTCACGTACTCAAAACGGAAAGAAAAACGCCTAATTTAATAAGATTCGAAGGGAATGTTACAACTAATCAGCAAGATATAGCAAATGAATTTAATAATTTTTTATAAAGAGCATTGAAGATATAAATCTATTAATTAAAAAAACTCAATACGTGAATACTATTCCCAATTTCAACTGCTCGTTTCGTTTCAAACAAATCACAGAGGTTGAGATAAAAATTGAATGTAAAAAAATGAATAAAAAGAGGGATCCGTTGTTCATGAATACAGATATTATATTAAATCACTGGCACATAATAGGGAAAGCGCTAGTGAAAATTATTAATATGTCACTAACTCAAGGAGTATTCCCAGAGTGCTGGAAGGAGGCAACAGTGGTTCCAGTGCCTAAAATAGCTGGGACTGTTAAATGTGAAGAATATAGACCAGTAAATATGCTACCAGTCTTCGAAAAAATATTGGAAAGGATAGTCAGCAAACAGCTTACAAATTATTTGGAATCCAATGGACTTTTATCGGATGAACAATCAGGTTTTAGAAGAGATCATTCATGCGAAACTGCTTTGAATTGGCTGATTTTAAAATGGAAACAAGAAATCGAAAAAGGAAAAGGAATAATTTCTGTGTTTTTAGACTTTAAACGAGCATTCGAAACAGTAGACAGGAGTATATTGATCAAAAAGTTACAAAAATATGGGATACGTGACAACGAGCTTATTTGGTTTAAAAGCTACTTAAAGGATAGAAAACAAAGAGTAAAGTTTGGTAGTAAATTCTCAGAAAATAGAGATGTTAACTTAGGAGTACCTCAGGGGTCAGTTCTTGGAACAATACTATTCCTGTTGTACATAAATGAAATAAAAAATGTACTTAAACATAGCCGAGTGATGCTGTTTGCAGACGATACGTTGATTTATATTACGGGAAGAAACAGTGAGGAGTGTTACTTAAAATTACAAGAGGACTTAGGACGAATAGAAAATTGGCTGGCACAAAATAAATTAAAACTAAATATAAGCAAAACTACAGCCATGGTAATGAGATTTTCAAGCTTAAACATTCGGATCGAAGGCCGTAATATTGAAATAGTAGACCAAATAAAGTACCTAGGAGTAATAATCGACAACAAATTGAGCTTTAAATACCACTGTGAATATGTGTGTAAAAAAGTGGGAAAAAAGATCGGATTTCTGAGACGAATACGGTATAAAGTCTCGATAATCACGTTGATAAATATCTATAATATAATAGTAAAGCCACGTTTTGAATATTGCTCTACCATACTATTCATGTGTCGACAGAGTGAACTTGAAGATTTACAAAAATTGCAAAACAGAGCAATGCGTATTATCCTTCGCTGCAACCGGTTCGCGCCAATAGCCTTAATGCTCGGAACACTTAAATGGATGAATATAAAGCAAAGAATAGCTCTCAACGTTATGGTATTCATACATAGAATGAAAAATAGAAGCACTCCCGCGTACCTGGCAAATGAAATTTATTGAGTGTCCGAAATACAGCCGTACTCCTTAAGGAACGCTGCAGATATACAGATAAACTTTGTAAGATCAACAGCAGCTCAAAATTGCATTGTTTTTAGGGGTTTCCAAATGTTTAACCAACTCCCCAACAGCATTAAAAGGGAGCAGAATTTTAATAGTTTTAAAAGATCATGTTGTAGGTTTATATGTGCAATCACAACATCACTGTATTTTAATTAACTATGCAATACTCAAATGCCAAAATAGTAAAGACGTATTCTTAATGTATCTAGTGTCAGTTTCATCTTTACTCGGCTCACCACCCGTCGGCCCAATAGCTTCCATGACGGATGAGGGTCCTCGGACAAGCTGAGTTTAGCTGACGCTGACATTTTTTCATTATAAACTCTGTGTTATTGAAAGTATATTTAAATACTCTGAATAAACAAACAAACAAATAAAAACAAATTCAAGTTAGACCGCTCTTTCGGGTACCAAAGATTTCCTCGACCATAAGTGAAAGCGAATAAGAACCAATTAAATTGAATTGAATATGATAAATTTTCACACAACGTTTTCTTGAGCGATGAGACTCATTTTTCAACTAGGGGATACGTTAACAAACAATATTGGCGCCTATGGGGAAGTGAAAATCCACATGTTACTGGAAAAGACCATTGCATGTGCAAAAATTGGAACTAAAATTAGAAAAATCTTTTTTTTCACACAAAAGTTAAGTTTGACCTAATCGTACTGCAGATGCCGTAAGAGCCCCAAAAGCTTTATCATGACTGTTGTTTTCTTCGAAGGATTAACCATCGTGAAAAATGGCATCTTCCACAGATTTAAGCCCGGGATTGATGGTAACAAGTAAACATTTTTTAAAAAAGGAACGTTTAACATAATGTACCACATCAGGCGAGTTCATCCTCAGACACTGTTTTCACTAGAATTAACCCACTCGGATCACTGCATTTTTTCCATTTTAAAAAATGACCCGATGATAAAAAAAAAATTAAAAGATGGTGAGTGTAATGCAATTGATTGAGCTCAGAAATGTAAAAAAGCGGTCGTCTGCCGCTTCGTACGAGCTCGTTTCGTGTACTTGTAAAAGTTGAAATACTCAAAAACGCCTACGCGCCACCCGCTGACACAGACGCGTTCTAGTTACCAAAATAATGTTGTGTAAAAATTAACAACAACATATGTGTGTTCATTGTGCATTTGCGAATTGAAATTTGTTACAAATATATTTATAATTCATATTCAAACTATCACATCGCGGTTTTTCTTTAAGAACTTTTTGAGCTCTACAACTTTTCTATCAAACTCGGCAGCAGCGTACGCAAACAACGTATTTGCTCGTCCATTTTTTAGTTGACTATTGTTACAAAAATGATTGCCACGAAACGTTAAAGGTGTAATATCTAGCCCATATTCATCGTGAAAGACCATTCTTAATACTGGTTAAAGAATCGGTAGAGCAGTGTAGAATATTACCGCCTACATACAAACTTTAAAGCCTTATCTCTTTATAATATTATATTATAGTATAATAACATATTATAGTATATAGTTTTTTTTTCGTTTCCTTTGTAAGTTCGGGTAATTTTGGGACCACCCTCGTATTTACTTCAAAAGCTACCTACGTATGCCGGTAATTGTTTGTTGTCTCGTTTATTTGATTCAAATTAAACGCCTGATCATGGGACTTTGGGTTGTTCGAGAATCTCCCAGAGTCTCTCTTTTAAGCGCTGTGCTACAATCATTTTTACTTAAACGTGACTATCACAGTCGTTTAAATTGTTATAATTGAACGCAACGAGTTCAATATTAGTTGCAATTGTTTTAATTTACAGCTTTTTATTCCTAAAGCAATTAAGTTCGAGCGGAATCTTCCTGCATTATCCATTATTCATAGATCGTAATTTCAGTTGTAAACAAAGCTTTTTTTTTATTTAAATTCGGAGAATTTTTATTCTCAACGATTCGAGTGTCTGGCGGTATACGAGTGTATTCAAATCCCGTCCCACCTGTACGTTGACAAAACACAAAAACCGGACAATTCACACATTTAATAGTTTATAAATGAGTTACGCTTATTTACAAATGGCTGGTAGACTGCCATTTTTGACTCATACAAAGTGATGTGCCGTGTGTTCAAGCATCAAGCATCAATACTCCAGCGTCGTGCTTCAACAACTCCTACCAGGCCCTTCGCGCGATTTTGAATATGAAAATTCGTAGGAATCCCCATCTAATCGATTAGCGTGTTCGTTGCGTTGTTACGATAAACGCAATCGCGGTTCAGAAAAACGTCTTAAGCCCCCACCGCCTGCCAAAGCTCTTCATCGCTCTTATTCAAACAAGAAAACGAATAAATATTGAACGAGAAAAAAAACAGAAAAAAAACATACTAAAGTGATTCCAGTCGGTTTGGAAATACCGACAAAGTTTGTATTGCTTGCTCATAAAACTTTTCAGTTTGCATCTAAATCCGTAACGCGTCGGACGGTACTCGCACTTTGGCGGCAAAGTTTTCCCTTGTTAGTTAGTGGATATTTGAACGCAAGTGAATATTTGGATATTAACAAGAATGTACGATCAAACAATGAATCCGCTCTCGTCGGCGGCAAGTAATGCGCTTATGAGCCTCCAAGGACGAAGCGCTACGAATTCAGCAAGTGTACCAGGAGCAGCGGCAACCATACCACAGAATGTGTTTACAAATCCATCCATTCAGCCGTCAAGCGTTATCAACTTGTCCAACTCGAGCGACGTTGTTATTGGTCCAATGACCCAGTATCAAGGACCTGTCACCATCTACCAATATATGGATGCAACAGTTGAGGCCAGATCGATGCAGGCCAATGGCGGCGGTAAGTACACAATAGTGATGTATCTTTTTGCGTTTCGAATACTACGACCGGGTCACGTTTAGTTGTTTTTATTGTTGTTTATCTTGACAAGTGCTTACGTACCTTAATTTGCTGACGGTCAACACCTGCGTGCCATTGTTGGTGGGTTGGGGTCTGTTTAACCTTGAAGCGCAGCGTGTGGAATTCCTTAGAATTTATATAAAATTTCTGTCAATCTTTCGGAGCTGATGCTGCAAGGCCTGTTTAGTTGTATATTTATAGATTCAATAGCCATCTCTTCAAATAAGAGCCTCCTATGGTTAAATCTATTACAACTTGCTCGAGAGCATTTTTAGCCGCTTTAAATAAAAAGCTTTCTTATGTAATTGTGTTCTTATGACCTTTTTTATTTTTTCCGGCGACTACCTGAGGAGCTTTTGTGATATTAAAATGTATTCAAATATTAAACAAGATTGTAAGAGCTTAGATATTAACAATGAAACGTTTGTGCAGTAAACGTAAGCTTGAAGCTTTCACATTACTTTTTTTTATTTTAAGTACATACGCGTCTTCATTTATACCCTATACTGTAAGACTATTCATATTTTAACTCTAATAAATTAAGTGGAAGGATATATTCGGTTCCAAGCATACAGATACAAATTCATTGTGATTTTCTCAAAATGTATTCTTATTTGAAATGCTGACTGTTGAAGAGAATTCCGTATTTATTAATATTTGTACCCCCAAAATTAGGGTTGATAGTAAACTGATGTTTTTTCCTGGTGAAGAATGTTGACGGGAGAATTTTCAACCATCATGATTCGGCTTTCCGCACACTTAGATCGCGCGAAAACAGACATTTTTTACGATGCTCTACTGGGTCCCCTAATATTTTGTTTTGGCGTTTAAGTGATTTGCACCCGCCGCCGGCAAGCTCGATGACATTGGCTCACGTGAATCAAAAATATGGAACTCCAGATTTCGCCAAAAATTTATCCAAAACCGAAAAACGAAAACCGAACTCTTACATTTCGTATGAAAAATAAGATCCTCCGAGGATTCTTAGGAAAGAATTAAAAAAGAATTGTTAAAAAGGACATCCGTATAAATATTTTGGAAAAAAGGGGCTTACAACCACAGACAGGATATACACAAAGACTGGCTGATCTTCGTAGCATAGGTGGAATGAACAGTACATCATAGACGATACTTGAAAAATAAAATCACTTTTCATGAATTTCAAGAAACAGGAAAAGATAAAAAAGTTGTACCCAACTACCAACAACTTTGCGTTCCATCACTCCCTTAAATGACTTGAAGAATGGAATTAGAATTGTTTAAGGAGTTGAGTGATTCATAAAAAAATATTCGAATGCGGCTTTGGTGTCAATAAATAGGTTGTGAATGTGAAATATAATCTAATGTTGATTTGAAGGGCCAGAAGCCATGTTGGTCTAAGCCAATTGGTGTGTTGCAAAAAAGCTTCGACGCACATTTTCGGAAACTGTTCTCTCCTTAATATCTCTTTAATTACACTGTAATTTGACGCTGTCGGACTATTAGAATGGAAAGTAACTAAATAAAAATATAAATAAAGATAATTAATTCTTAATTAAACCCATTTTAAGAAAAAGAAAAACAACCGTTGATGCTCTTGAAGTGTGTAACCAAATCCCCTTTAAATTCAAAAAGTTCAGCACATCAATCTTTAGGGACTATCCCTGTGACTGCATATTCTACAAACAATCCAAGCTGAATGAATTTCACAGGGATTCGTGTCAGCCCAAACGCATGATGGAAACAAGACTTTAGAACCATGCCAGTCGAATGTGTCCATTCCTGCCCCACCACGATCTCTTAATGGCGGGCATTTCAAAAAAGGAAATCCACTACCCTCAATTTAACACGTGGCGACGATATCCTTAAAAAAATATGCAATAATAATTATAGAAATAGCAAGTTTAGCGTATTTGTATCAACAAAGTCAAAATAATGAAGTTGAGCACCCGTTTCTGCGAAGTTTTGAGTTCTTCCATTTCCCAGCAAAGAGAACAGTGGTATTCCAAATTGTCACTCTATTTACATGACAGCGCAACTAAATCAGATTTTCCAATTAACAAAAATAAGCTGACAACAATTGTATTCTCAATCTGCTAAGGGATTAAATGCAACCAAGAATGCTGAGAACAGAGTTAAATGACCTTTTTATAATAAACACACTTTCCACGAGTTACATTTTATTAATGAACAGTCCTCGTTAAAGTGTCATTTAAATATATGTAACACTCATTCGTTTTATCAATATTTATATAAAATTATTTTTATTTTTATTTATATAATTATAACAATCCAGATATGAGACAAGACAGGCAGGCAAGATCTGTGTCTGAAACGAATTATGAGTGTAATTCGCCCGTCATTTGTGTCAGTGGTTTGTTGGTTGAACTCGAGAAAATGTCAAGCAAATCTAATATTTTAAGGCTTGAAAAGTTGCACTGATATGTTCCAACTCCAAGTTTATCATAAAGGGTGCTAAGCCGCATAAACTATATGTTACTGTGAAGTGTCTTAAGCTGCGTTTGTAAAGCTATTGTGATAGGTTAAAATAATACGATGTCTTAGGGCTTGTCTCCATTTATATAGAACTTTAGAGTCTGAGTACACTTTTGGTGGTTTAACGAAGGAGTGGAAACGCTGTCGTTTTCAACTTCATTCGACTTACATAGTTTTTAAGGTATTTTGTTTTTTTTCTTTTGGTTTAATTATTTTTAAAATCATATATATATATATATATTTAATTAAACTTATTCATAAAAAGCACAGCACAAAAAATATTATAGAAGTAATATAGATTAAGTTTAGTGATAGATTAAATAAGTAAGGTTAGCGCATAGTTTATATTTTGGTAGTTTTTATGTTAAATTTAGTTGTTCTTTTTTCGCAATTATTAATTAACTATGTTTTCTTGCACATTTTTTCTTAGTTTTGTAAGTTATATTTTTTACGTTTAATATTTCCAATCACACAAAAAGTTCGGTTACGACGAAAGACAATGTTGAAAATAAGGTTAAGCTTTGAGCAGCCGCATAGGGTCACTAAGTAAATGAAATTAAGTAATTAAGATAAGTCCAGTTAATTAAGCAAGTTTAAAGCATTTTTGTTTAGCAATTAAGTTATTCCGAATAATAAATAAAAAAGCATTAAAAAAAAACAAAAAGGTTTAAATAGTAAAAACCTTAAATGTTTCTAAAAGTTGTTTTGTCGAAAATTCCAAGTCTTCTTATTGGTAAAGATTTTATCATGGTGTTTTACATTTGCCCATGGATTAAAAGTATTCTTACCTATTTCTGCTCAGAAATTGCATTCATTTAAATTGTATCTAGGATTGTTTTCGTCAGCTCTTGTTAGACTGAAGCCATTTACTGTCAGGGCTTCACCTTGTTAGGAAAAAATAAGGCCATTCAACGCCGCTTCTTGACAAAAACTACAACACACAACGAATTTTTCTGAACGCAAAGATCCTTCCACTGATGGACAAAAGTGTTACGAAAACTAAAATACGAAAACTAAAATTGTAATGAAAAAATAAGACATTAGCCTTGATTTTTTTTATTATTTAAAAGAGTAAGTCTTAATGTGAACAAAAAATTAAAACTAAATAACAAAACACTTCAAATTCCACACGAACTAAAGTTTTCGTAATTGATAAAAAATTTCCAAAATTGTGGAAAAATTCAAAAATCTAATAACATGTGTTGTTCCCTTTTTGTTTTAAGACTGCTTGCAGTGTTTTTGGCATGGAGTGAACTAAGTTTTTAGTGATATCGGTGCTTATATTCTGCCATTCCGTTTGTACCAACTCCTTGAGCTGTTTTTTGGACGTTGCGTGATGTTCTCGTACCCCTTTTTCTAGAACATGCCATAGATGTTCTATGGGGTCTAGATCTGAAAATTAGAGTGCTATTTTTGGTGTGAGAGGGGTGTTATAGACTATCAATAAACGAACTATTTCAGCAGGTTGCTTTGGGACGTTATCTTGTTGGAATATGAAATCGTTATCCAAATTCAACTCTTCAGTGCTTTTATGTCAATTTGTAGGCAAAGTTTTTTTTCCATAATTCCATCAATAAAGACAAGCTCCCTCACATCTAAAGCAGCCATACACCTAACACGAAATGACAGCACCACCACCATGTTTCACAGTCGTTTGCAGATTTTTTCGTTGAAACTCGGTGCATGTCATTCTTTACACTAAATCAGGTCCATCTGCCCAGTAAACACAAAATTAACTCTCATCAGAGAAAAATACATTATTCCTGAAGGATTGGGGTTTAATTTATATTCCATTTTCAAATTCAAGCCTCTTCTTTTTGTTCGCCTTTGAAATAAGGGGTTTTTTTCTGCATACCATGGCGCTGTAGATTTTTTAGACTCTTCGGGGGTGAACTTCTATTATCCCTTATAGGTTGTGTAGCTTCTCTTCACAATTTTACATACCATATTTCTCAAATAAATTTTAAATAGTTTTCCTTTCTTCCACGGTTGTTTCATTACCTTTTCGACCCATTTACTTACTCAAAATAAATAAACATTATATTTCAATAACGAATACATTTGTACACCTAAAACTTTAGTTTAATTGTTTTTTGGTTTTTCATGTACAAATTTTGTGACTTAAAGACTTATATCACAAAAAATGAAATATCAAACACAGCGGATTAAATAATTTGTTATTTTAATTTTTCGCCAGACAATACCAATTTACGAATACTTTTGTCCACCAGTGTATGGTTTTTCACCAATAAAATTACTTTGGGCGAAATTAAAATCATTTTGATTGGTCGCGGTTCCCACATCTCGTGAGTGACTGACAATCCTCCGAAGAGTACAATTCTAAGAACAAAAAAAAACGTCTAGATCCGTTCGAAATGGACAATAAACATTAGTTCCGCCGCCAGTTGTAAGAAAAATATAGAATTGCTCGCCTCGTTCTTTTCATTATTACGGTGGATTCTAGTTCTGTAAACTGAATTCATTTTCTAAAATATTCAGCGTGCATTATATAATATGAGTACGTTTTGTTTTCACCTAAGCGAGTCCTTTAAATTTATTTATTTTATCAAATTAAACTGGATATTGTGTACGATGCTGGCTAAGATGGTGAAGATGACACTCAACGCTTCTTCCTATTCTCCCACTGTGTTGCAGATTTTTAACTCTTACTATCACTCGTAAACAGGATATTCGCCTCCTCTCGAAGGGCAATTTCTTTATCAAGTTTGTCCAGCTGTTGGGAAATATAGACGATGTCGAATAGACACTTTTGGTGGCTGGACGAAGGGTAGAGTTCTGTCGTCCTGTATTAATCATTGGTGCCCTCATGGCAATGATAGCATATCCCGTCAGCCTTGGCCTGATGACATACGTTTAACTAAGTTATTATTTAACTCAGAGCGCCGGCATAGGGCCAGTAAGTTAGTATAAAGTTATTTAATTAATTAAGCTAGCTTTAAGTGTTTTTGTCTAGCATATAAGTAAAATTAAATGAATTAATAAAAATGTTGACATTTTCGCTCGCCCACAACGTGTCATTGAACCGCGTGCATTGAGACCAGAGGAGTTGATCTTTACTGTCGACAAGAAGCGGATCTTTCGAACACCAACATCACAATCGTAATATAAAGGAATTTATCCAAATTCACCGACTGTACAATTATTTGGATTTTGTCCTTAAGGCAAATATCCGTCAACTACAATGGTTCCGCCGCGAATGGACAACAACCCTTCAATTAAGAGCTTCTTCGGATCGAAGGGAAGACAGAGTCACCGATTCAAAGACCAAAAAGTTGCGAAGGATGAATATCAGCACCTAGCTCCGGCTCAGATCCTCCAAGGATCGATAGTCATTAACATTTTCATCCTTGATTTATAAAATCAAAGCCACAACAGCGAATCGATTCGATTCAATTAAAATCCATCATTTATAAATTTTGCCTTAAAAATCCTTGTTCATTAACGCAAATGCACTGGGGTCATTTAATTCAATAATCATCTGTGTTTAATCAATGACATCCGGCATAAGGCAAACACACAACAATAACCAGTTTAAAAAACGAAGAAGCAAAGAACCTGCATTCAAGTGAACTTCCTGCATTTTCATTGAAATTGAATTACAAACAAAAAAAAAAAGCCAAAAAAGAATCTTCCCTCCCACAGAAAAAGAAAAACAGCAAAATTAAGGCTAAATATTAAACAAATAAAAATAAAATTCAATTAATGCACAAATGTGACAGTCAGGTCACGTACATATCATGTGTCGTCACTGTCACGACCCATGGATCATCCAACTCGCCAGTCACCAGCCAAATCGACTTTAGTGATGTGCGGGTGAGGTTTACGTTCACGCTACCGCCACAATTCACCTCACTTGCGATTTCACAGTCCGACTACGAATACGAAACAAGTTGCGCTGCGCGTTAAATCTTTATTTTTTTTTTAACTTATTTCTTTTACTTTGTTTCTTAAAAAAAACAAATCATCATCATCATTTAAAGCGCTTAGCGAGCTTTTATAGTTGCCCCAAAAAAAAACGTACGATTCTTACTTACTTACTGCAGGCTTGACAGGAAGTACGAACTTCACCATCGACTGTGAGATACTTTCTTTGTAAACGAGTCGTGCATGTGTGCCAGAAATTGTATATTTTACGTGAAGTAAGCCGCTTTATCACGACGTCGCGTCGTCGCGTCGGTCGTCCGGTTTCACATTCTCCCCTGAGTAATCGCAACGAAATAAAGCTTCAAGCCCAACAGAATGAAAGGCGAAACGCGGACGTGAAAAGGTGTATCTTGTGCATTTAGATCGGATCGCGCTACAACGTTTTTGTTTATTTTTCCGCGAATGTGCTGTGTGTTTTTCCTCTTCTAAACTAGTCTTAGCTGAGCAAATAAACATAAATGAACTCCCATGTGCTGAGTGATTCAATAACACAACTGTGATAAAATAGTCTTGAACGTGTCAGTCAAGATGAAACTACTGCTCAAAGTGAATTCGGAGAAAACGCGAAAACGACATCGGAACTGGACTCTCCAGCCACTTAAACGTCTGTATAATTATTATTTTTTGAATTTACTTACAACCTACGTATGCAATTTGTGGGATAAAAATATCTACGTTAGTCACTAACCAGAAGAATGATCGATGCGGTTTTTTTTTTTGCAGATACTTTTGGAAAAAGTATCGTGACTAGTTTGTTTTTTAAGATAACCACGACCCCACCTACATAACTCATTGAATTCTGTTTTCAAAACCACATATCTGAGTAATTATTGCTATCGTAGTTGCGTAGTATCGGTCCAAAATTGCCCCACAATGATAAAGCGGTCAAGTTGATTATTATTTGTTTGACTCACACGCCCCAGACGTGTACATGGCCTACCCAAAGGGGGCATTCAGTGATTATAGGACTGATCAGTCTTAACATAATTGAAGACTTCTGTTTGTTGTTGATATCGACGTATTTACAATCTTATAAATAGATAAAAAAAAACAGGCTGTTGTTTGCTTTTGAATTTGATAAAAAAAATATATTTGAAAAATACTTGTATTTGTTTAAATGCACGAGTCCGGGTATCTTTTGGTGATAGCTTCTAATTATGTCAAGATAACGACTTTGGAATGACACATTCTTGCTTGTTAAAACATTCTACCAGATAGTTAATCCTTCATATATCAACCATGGTATAAACGTGAAGCCATAAAATGTTCGCTTTGGCAAACAAGCTGTGATATGTAAAATATCGCTGCCAGTGGTGCTTAGTTCGCTGTTTAATATTGTGTTAATTCTTGGCACTTTAAAGGACTATAAGGTTTCTTAGATTAAAATTTGAACTGACAAATATTTAGGCTTGGTATGACGGACATCCTATCTGTCGATTTTTGAACCAAAATATATTTCCTTACTTCCTTCAGTTTAACTTACTTAATTGATGGGTCATCAATCCGTGGAGGATATGAGCATACCAAGATTCCTGTCATCCGCGATTGCTTGATTATTTTACCGGAGATTTGGTCTAACCTTTTTTTAGTACCCATGACATTCGCTTAATGTTGTCGAGCCATCGTAGTAGTTCACATCTTTGTACTGCTCGCAGAGTTCTTCATGGTTTAATTCCACTCCAAATTTCCTCCTCCAATGGATTAAATCTGATCTGATTCCGGGCGTTTCTGACATTGGACTCCATTAGCAGCATTTTTTTTAAGACCATGATTTTTGTCCTTCGAGTTTGGATTTTGATCCTATTCGATTACAAAAACCTAGGCTATTTCATTAGTCTGGGATCTTCGACAGGTTCCATCAAGCTGTTGTTGAAGATGATATTTTTCCCGGCGTATTACTACCTCAATATTATAGTTGTCATGAGGTCAGGCGTTCATTGTTTTCACAGGTCACAATTATGTTCCCTGCAATCAAAAAAAGGGACTCTTGGGGAAGGTAAAAGTCATTTCATTTTAAAATAAAAATCTGCCATACGACACCCTGTTTTTGTTTTGTTATGGCAACACTGTAGGTAAAATAAAACCCACACTGAAAATGATGATGATGTTCGAATGGTATGCATCACAGCTGATCATAAACAAAACTCTTTTATATTAAAGCTTAAAATTATTGGCATCATAACATTTACGTTACTTCAATGAACATTTACGCCGTGATTCATTATCAGGAGGAACAACGGATAAACAACTCGAGTTAATTGTGTCAAGCTCGTTAAACCAAATGCGCAACACAACAAATGACGACAAATAATTAAGAAATTTAACTTAAACCTCTCCTCACCTTTTTTTTAATTGAAGGGTTGGAATGAGCCACGTCATTAATCCCGTGTTGAAAAAGTCGTTTTTACTTACCACGCAGGTGGGCCGTCGCCCACGTGAAATTATTTTTTTTTCTAATATACTTTAAACAGAGTACTGTCTGTATGACTTGACTAAAATGCGAGTTAAGTTTTTTGTTAGCAAATTTTTGACAAAGAGCGGTTTGTGGGGTTTGTAAACGGGTTTGTTATCCAAAAACTTATAGAGAACTTATTGCCTGCTTATCGGTCTTCTTTTTGAGAGCCTACAGAGTGTGTGACTTGCCTCTAAGAGAACAAAGTCTATTGTCGTCAAATCGGGCGGTATTGCCTGCCTGCGCAAATCGTCAAAACCAAACATTAGGCTGCCCGGAGACGTATCCTAAAAATTATTCAGTACCCCGTGAGCTGTTTGTACGATTGCAGTGTCCTTTTGGCACCAATTTGTTTTTTTTTTAAATAGTTGCTCAAGCGGTCAAGTGCTCAAGGGATTGGAAATACCCTTAAAGTGGTTTTTACACAGCACGAGCAGAAGTGGCAGAGAGAGTAAGGAGGTACCAGTGCACATTGGTTTTAAATTGTTGTAGGTTGCAGTGCAAAGGAAAAATAGAGCGAGATAACGAATTCCAAATGCGCGTTGTGCGGCCTATAAAAGAATTTGTAAATTTCACAGTGCACCCGAAAGTATGCTTTAGGGTAAACTGATGAGCATTCGATGATTCGGGGGTTGCAAGTAAGTTTCTTGAGGGGCGGTATGCAATCAGCTATTTGGACGAAGCATTGGTGTTATAAATAGCGATAAAACAAAATCAAGTAAGACACATTTCGACGGTGTTCCAGCGAGGAAATTGCTTTCGATATGTTGTCATCGTATATGAATTTTATCGCTCGCTTTTGAATTCTATCTAGGAGTTGCAAGGTGGTCTTGGGTGAACCTGCCCAGATGTGAGCGTTGTACCCCATTTTCAATCAGAAAGGGTAAAATCTTCTTGCACCGGTTTAGAAAACCTAAACCTTTCGCTGCATTCTTGGCAATATCGACTTTGTGGTCATTCCAACGTATGTAAGAATTGATGCACATACCGAGCTTTTAATCCAAAAATACCGACCCAATTTTGTTGCCACATTTTTAATCGTTTTGGTAAAATTTATTGCAGGCTTGTCGGTCTTGTTTTTGAGAACTTCCATATTGTGTGACTTGCCCCCAAGAGAAACAAAGGGCGATCTTGCCTGCCTGCGCAATTCGTCAAAACCAAACATTTGGCGGCCCGGAGACGCATCCTAAAAATTATTCAGTACCCCGTGACCTGTGTGTTCGATTACAGTGTCCTTTTGGCACCAAATATCCTCTGGTACCAATTCATCAATTGCGGCACAACAAATTTTTTGATCAAGGTTGTGTGACGACACCTCCGGCGTATATTGCGCGCCATGCAATGATCTTGAGGACATGTAATGGCTCATCCAGGAAGGTTAATTTTCATTGTCTAAATGCAGAGTGCAAATTTTTGTATTTGCCGTTTAGGTGAAATTGGGTACCTCCGCTGACCATAATGATTTTCGACAAAAAAGGGTCCACTTCGTCGTTGAGTTCCAGGAGAGCGGGAGCGTTGTTAAAAAACGATAAGGCAACATCTGATCTTCTTCTTAAAGGAACATCTTCAACTCTTTTATCCAAAAACTCTTCAAGAAAAACGCTGTACATCGTTGGGTCACCTTTGACGGTTCATTTGACATTTTCAGCCACAATAAGATCTTCTGGCATCGTTATATCAGTCTCTAGGAGACGGTCGAGAAATCTTTCATACTATATATTCAAAATTTTTCAAATACCTTAACAAAATTTTGCAGTTCATCTTTTAGTAGAGTGAAACATTTTGGGTCACCATGTCAAAAAGATCGCTTAGTATTTTTTTTTAAATTTCTTGAATAGGGTAAAAAATTTACTTTTTACTCATTGCTGGTTCTTACGAATGAAGTTACCTCATGGACTCAGTTTTAAATGTTTTCATGTTACATTTCCAAAATTTCAAATTTGAAACCAGTATGATCATTCAATTTAATAACTTTAAATTTAGTGATTTTATTTATTTTAGAAAACATCAGAAGATTTTTTCAACTTCCTTGAAGTTAGCCACATGCACTAATTTGTAATCCCAGCACACCAAAGACTGTTGCATTTGTTTAACCAGGAACTGGCTCCGAAACCTGTTAGATTGGCTCGCCTAGAAAATGACTTAATTCCTACATAGAAAAATATTAAATAACAAAATTAATATAATTCTGACAACTTGACATTTAAGCCAGTTACATAAATCAATTTTATGTTCTTGAACATGTTTTGTTAAATAACATATTTAAAGCTCTTTGAACAAGTACACCGCAAACGTTTAATATCTTGAATTTTGATTCGAGAAAGCTTTTAAATCACAACAACACTTGTCCAGCACATTCTGTCTAATTTGTGAGAGTGAGGGTGTAACCTGGATAAGTTTATTTTATTCCAAGAAAGATGAGACACGCATATGATTGAAAGTTACTGCTGGAATCTTCGTCAGGATTTAAATCAGACTCCTCATTCAAGAAAGGCCTTTTTTTACCATGAGTAAGTGTTACACGGCCTGGATAATGCCTGTAAGAAATCATATGACTTTCAAAATCTTGAACATGAGTGTGAATTCAAAGTTAAAGCTGCTTGATTAACGTTTCGTAATCAGCATCCTTAATTCAAGCGAAAACGATTAACAAAACTTTGGAAAATTTTTTAAGTGTTGAGCAGGGTTTTCAATGTGCTCATGAAAGAACATTGACTTCGATAGGTCACCGGACCAACCGATTTATTGATTATTTATTAACAAGAAATTAAGTCTAAAAAGCTAAAGATATGCGCGCTGCTGTAGTGATATCCTTCCGAAGTAAAGAAAACAGGCAAACGAACTACAGGCGAATAAAATACTGCGAATTGAAAGAATGAAAAAAGTATAAATCAAATTTTTCTTTCATATTAAGACTCAACCCGAGGTCCAAACCCCTACACAGTCTCTAAAACCTTCTATGAGGATAAGGGGGAAAGTATAAAAAAAATTTTGAGTAGTATATCAGTATATCATTGGTTGGTTAATTTTAATGCATTTTATTTCAAATCCAAACACTTTCTAGTAAACCAAACCAATTAATTTTACTAACAAACTTCTTTGAAACGATTTCAATTTACATGTGTCACTTTCTTCAGCAGGTATCACCCAAAACCGCCACACTGCCACTGCGACAACGATTCAAAATCTGACCACAACTTCCAAAATTGCCATTGCACTAGTTATAGTAATCCTTATCACAGCTGGAGTTGTCATCTACTTTGAATTACGGCAAAGCAACAAGCCCGAATACAAACGTGAAATCCTCTTTGGAAACAACTACGAGACCGGAATATGTAAGTACAACACTCGCCAAAATAACGTAGCCTCACGCGAAGTGTAAATCTGGAAAATCGTGTACGCTCTTCATTGCTTATTTATTAACTTTCTTTTTCGATTATCAATATATTTCAAGTATCTCAGTTCCGAATCTAGGAAACGGTCATCTGATAGTCGATCGAGAACAATGGGGTACCTCGGAACAAGCTAAAAATCTAACAATCCTCCTTAATCATCCAATACCCTATGTCCTCATCACACATGTCGGCGTACAATCCAGTCCCTGTTTTAATATTTATAAATGTTCAATTAAAATGCGAACTCTGCAGGACTCGTCCATAGCCGAAAAAGGATTGCCAGACATTTCTTCCAACTTTTACGTAAGTACAAAAGTCTTGCCAGCTGAGAAATATGGTTTTAAGAAATTTTTGGCACGTCTCCAGGTTGGCAACGATGGTAACGTCTATGTGGGTCGAGGTTGGGATTATGCCAATACCTATGCGAATAATTCATTGGCAATAACTTTTATGGGCGATTACATACGTCACAGTCCAGAAGAGAGGCAGCTGGAGGCCGTACAATATTTGCTTGCCTACGGAATAACAAATAAGCACCTGGATCTCAGTTATAGATTGGTGGCACAGAATCAGGTAAGAGAAAGAGAAAGCCTATGTTTGCTGGCGTAAATTATAGTTATGTTATTTGAGCAGACCAAAACAACTCGAAGCCCGGGACTGAATGTGTATAAAGAGATAATCAAATGGCCACATTGGTATCCATGCGGAATGAATGACAATCCAAAGTGTGGCAGTGAACTGGGAATGCCCGAGAAATGGGATGCAGGCATGTAGATGGATCGCAGGGTGGAGCGATCGCAAATTGTAAATAGAATTTTCCTTATAAGTAAAGTGCCTTAAAATAGTTATGTAAGCGTAGAAATGTATTGTTTTTTTTTTTATAAAAATATTTTGATAAAACTTTGCTTTAAATAAAAGCCGCAAATAATATAAAATAAAAGAAAAATATTCATTTTGCGGGAATATTTTTATTTAAACTGACTGATTCTTATAAAAAAATAAAAATAAATAAATTAAAAAAAAAAAACAATTTGTTTTTAATTTTTGACTTTTACTTAATTTAAATTACACGAGATTTTAGGAAAATAAAGGTAAAGTAGGTCAATCGAATCCTACTTCTTCTCTTAGAGCTAAAAAAGCGTTATCCTGAGGAAGCTCAAAAGCTCGCAATGAGCTCCAAATTCTGATATTTGGGCGAAAAATATTAGGCACACTCTTAGCTGTATCAATGATTTCAAATGTTTCAGGCCTTAGTTGAAGAGAGGTTGTAAAAATCAATTATGTTTTAATTCCATTTTCAATTTGAAGAGGTCTTATATCAGAATGTTCCAATCGTCGCATTGCTGTATGCTTAATAAGTATTTGTAAATAGCCTATGCAACTTGCTTAATACCATGAACTAGCGTACTCATCATAGAATTGAACTCCGAATGGACATTTGTGAAACTCCCCTCATCTCTGAAAGTAAACTTTAACACTGATCGATTGAACATTGCTGCCATAGATTGTTGAAAAAAATAGCTCCTCCGAGTACAACGATAAGCCGTTTAAGATTGTTTCCGAAAGTAACTTAAGTTTTGGCTAGCAAAATTGAAATGAGTTTCCAATACAATGTCCTGACACATTTATGTGCGTTTGAGTAAAACTTATTTTGGTATTTTAGTTTAAAATATAACAAACCTTTTTTTTATTGCCTTCAACAGGTAGACATGTTAATTTTATTAAATTTAACAAGTTTCCATTGAAAAAAGGGTAAAATTTAAAATCTGTAATCCGTTCATTTAATAATTGACCGCAAAGTCAAAACTAAGAAAAACTTAGAAAAAAGTATCATTCATTAACGTTTTTTTAAGCATTTCACTTTGAAAATTTTAAGTCAAAAATGGAACTTTTTCAATTAAGTCCTTTGTACGCGAGATCGCACCTAATATTTGTCAAAGTATTTTCATTCTAAACATAATAGCTTATGGAAATAACATTATACTGGGAAACTTCTCAGTTTGAAACCAGCCGCAATCAATGAAAAAGTACTGATCTAGAACTTATGAGCAGTAGTGTAGGTTTGGCAACATGTACTTATCTACCTAAAATATATAAAACTGAAGTTATACAACATTTTTTTGATGAATACGTTCTGTTTTTTTTTTTGCTTCTTTTTTTAATACTATACGTGACTTTCATGTTAAGAGAAAATGACTGTCGAAGACCTTCCCTCGCCGTATGAACCTCCAGATGTATTTTGTCCTTTTGTCATGCGATAAATGACAATTGTTGGTCGCATCAATGGTTTAAAGAATATTAACAATGAGTTAAATTGATTTCTTATTCCATTTTAATTTTTGCTTACTTAGACATATTTAATTGTCGCAAGGTTCCATTTCATCATGAAGTGAATTCTCAGTTTAAGATGATGATCCCAAATAAGCGACAGAAATTCAGAAATGCTGCCACTCTAATTCTTTCACAGGATCAGCGATTGTCAGAGTAAATCCCAATGAAATGTTAAGAGTTTATGGAAGCACACAGACAGATCGGGTCTGTAGCTATGTACCTACCTTGACTCGTACAGGGGGTTCAGAAACTGGCTTAAAGGCCATAGAAGAGAAGACGGAGTTTGCTAAACGCTTTAACCTAAAGAAAGGAAAAACTATTTAGTGATTCAAAGCTGCTCTCGTCGTCAGTTCGTTGTTTGTCCGATAACTTGGCTCAAAAATTGGATCCAACTGTTGCAGCAGTTGAAGCCAGTGAATAGCGAGCAATACAGGGAAATAACTTGCAATTTGTTGATTCCAATTCCCTTTGCTAATCACAATCGTCTAAGAGATAAATGGTTTCAGCAGGATTACGCAACATGCAATAAAACGGGTAAAATCCTAATTGTATACGGGCTGACATTCATTTGATTGTTAAAAAGCCTGCATACACCGCGTTATTGGCGCAATAATGCCGGCTTTGTTGGTCTTAATCTCAAAACTCTAAACGCATTAAAACTTGCAAGTTAATAAGGTCATTCTATTGGTCATTTTATATTTTTTAAATAAAAGTTTAATGCATATAAATCAAAAATATCATTTGAGTGATTTTACGTCTTAACATCTTGGTTATTACTTTTCCAATAGGAAACAAAAATATTTTATATGAAAACCATCAATTTTGTGCCGCTTAAAAAATAGTTAGCTCAAATGACCTCACGCGCGTCAATATATAAATTTTCAGTCATATGCCATTATATGAATAAATAGTTTTACGGGTACCTTATGTTTTTACTTATTGGCATATTCTTAATGCGTCAAATCGCACGATCTAGCCGGCCAATTCACCTGTCCGAATCCAGAGATAAATTGCTCACCGAACTAATTTTTCAATTGATCCATCGATTCGCACTCTGAATGACATGTCGACCAGGTTCAGTTCGTGCATTTTAGGGAAAAAAAGGTCCAAATCATTGAAATTAAGCGGGCCTCATTTGTGGTTAATTTGTTTTACGATGATCTTTGAAAAAATACGCGGCAAGGGATTCCAAGGGACCTAAAAACGGATTAAACAGTCTATTTTGCCGGGTGCATTGTTACGTCCTATTTTACCATCAATAACGTTCGCCTTTGAAGACATTTTTGCCATATAAGTCTGACCAACCTTCATTTTCTAAGGCCAGTCATAGAAAATTCCACGATGTGGCAGGTCGTTCCGTTGCAGTTCTTGCACGAGCTGTATCTTTCAAAGTTTTGACCAATATCCTCATAGTCGAGTTACGCAATCCCATTTGCTGTGAACGGTGGCAAATGGACAAATCACGGTCATCGTCAACACTGGCGGAAACCAGCTGTAATAATTTCTTGAGAATGTTTGACACTGATATATGTTTGTCATGAATCACACGTGATCTGTCAAAAATAGAACACTGAAAAACCAAACAGCAAAATAATCACACACCCATGGGCTTAAGTGAATCTCTTCCTATTTAGATAGATCATCTTCACCAAGAAAGCGCTTTTTCCTATGACTTTAAGATAGAATCTAAATGGCCAGTGCCCCAATAGAAAAGCAAATAACACTATTCCTAACTAGGATCTTGTATCTTTTTAGCTTTTTCAGGAATTTTTTGTTGATCCAGGAGTTGGTAAGACGGTTCATCTTCCCATTTGTTCATAGTAGAGTGAAGATTGGCATTTCAACTAACTCGTCCGTTCTATTTATCATAACAAGTATCATTAAAAAAGCTTCAGTTTATAGGTCTTTGGTTGTTCATATAGACTGAGGCCTTTGACTTTAATAAATATATGCAGGTATAAGCCGCATATTAGGACTGTATGATGCAATCACAGTTTAAAGCCAATAAATTGTTTACAAGGTTTCTAAATAAAATTAATAATTCAAACTAGTCATAACATAGCTATGCAGGGATAAATGGCTTATTAATTGATATAAGCTCAAGCTAGACACTGAATTACAATCGTATCCGTACAAAGTTGAAATTAGCTTACTTCAACCGTTTCCCCTATTATTAGCTATAGATCATGGGAACTCAGCATTCTCAGCTAAGCTTATAAATATTTTATTGAAATTTATAACTAGGTTACTTTAATTTGCATACTTAAACTTTTCATAGGAAATAAAATTGTAATCAAACACCTCGTTGAAATGCCTATTTATAACCAGTCACATTCCTAATCTAGACCTGAATGAAACCTACAATTTTCTCGCAATAAGAAGATAGCTGTTTCTCAAATGCACCTGCATTAATTGCGAATACAAACCTATCTTCGCAAGGCTATAACTAAAGGACTACAAGGATTGCTGTGGCTCCTTCTTAGCGTTTTTTGCGAATTCAGCTTCGAACTGATTGCAAATGGTCATGACGACAATAATATGCTGCAAAAGTGTAAATTTTAACTCTGCATTTGTTTCTTCTTATAATGGGTTAAATTAAAACTAAAAAGTTTGACCTAAATCAATCAGAGATTTCCTTATGCAGCGTAAAGCCTTATTTTTCGGTAAAAGTTCAACCGGCCGTTAGGAATTTTATCGTTTCACTTCTTGATACTTCCTAATGTTATTGCTCTACAGGCTACTGGAAATAACTCTCAAACCCATCCGACCTCTCTTTCGAGATTCGCAGCGCCAAGAAGTCTTCCGGACCCGATAAAAAAAAACTATGAGCCACTGCTATAATATTCCTTACAATTATACTTAGAAACAGCTTCTTTCCTTACAAATGGAAAATACCCGAAATATTTTCGAATCTCTAAAAAGCCACGCTGCATTTCCCATTTCAGGCCAAATTCACTCCTACCTAACTTCAGCAATGCTTCTGAAAATGCTGATACTTAGAAAATTCGAATCGGTTTGTGAAAGGATTGATTTAATCCAACAAAATCAATTTAGCCCACTTCACTTTTCACTCGTTGTTGAAACTATATACTATACATACACATCGCTAGGCCTTAAGAAAAATGAAACCACAGTCGCCCGCCTTCTTGACATAGAAAAGGCGTATGATTCAGCATGAATCAATGGCTTGTTATACAAACTAAAGGCACAGACTTTTGCCGTAAAGATTAAATTTATCTACAGATTCCTCATGGGTCATAAATTCTGCATCAATTCTCATCATCAGCTGCATCATCATCCTCAACATCATTGACCGTCGACGGTGCTCAAGCACGTTGTTTATTTAAGACAATCTGTTAAATAAACTAAATAACAAATGTATTTCTTTTTTGGTAATTGTAATTGTAATTCTAAAATTGTACAAAAATCAACTCTCAAAGTTTATCTTTCCATTTTGAAAAGCGTTTTCGAACTTTTGCATTTTATATTTTTTTAGTATTCCTTTCTTAACTCCTTGGCCCACTTTACCTCGGTAAAAAATATGAATATTTCGAATAAGTATTTTGTATAACTATTAAACCACGGCCTATTTATCGCAAGCCTTATGGTGAAGTTTATTTTTCTAATATTGGTACATATAACATTCATGATTCTATAGATAAGGATGATGCCTAAATGCCTAAGTCTTACGAGCATCTTTTCTTTAGCCGATATTCGAAAATAAACTCATAAACTCATTCATCCGTCTATTCGGACCGTCGATATGCTCTTTTTCCAATTTAGCCGCTTGAAAAATGGAACCACTATCGGATCACCTTTTTTCCGTTTGTCGGTCACCACCCTTTTTTCAGGAACGTGTGGAGGTGTCAAGTTAAAATAAATGCCAAATACTTGTGACATAAAACTGTACCTTAAATCTATACAAATATCAAGCTTCAAAATCGAAACAATCAAAAGCCATGGCCGTTTATGTCGCATACTTTGATACTTGCAAGGTATACTATGGGGTATGTCTTTTAGCATAAGTTAATCGAAAACCGTAAATTTGTTTATACATCACAACAAAAATTATTTAAAAATCGCAAAATCAATTTTACTCCAAAAAGAAGGCTGTGAAATTTTAAATCCGAAAAGTGTGCTGTATGTCGCATATTTTGATAAACGCAAGGGAAATCAAAACCTAAAGGGTATAACACACAAAGAAAAACGGAAAAACCCTTCTAGGTTTGATGTCCGTGTTGAACGAACTATTTACACTCCTACAAGTTTGTACGGCACCTTAGTTGGGCAAGTCCCACATGTACTTAACCGCTATTTGGTTCTTCGAAATGTCGATAAATTCATCACAACAGCTTGGCCACCCATTTAGTCAGATTTCTATTTCTAACTTTACTTGTCAGCTTCGTCTCCCTCCTCATGGTTATTGTAAAAATTCTATAATTTTGGGCTTTTGCCTTTTCTGTGACATTATTTCGTAAAATATACTACTTGACAAGGAAACTTAATTGTTGCACCACTCTTATGGAAGGTGTTTTTAGTGAGAATAAATCTCACACTACTCGTTCGTTATAAAGCGTTTTACGAATTTACATTCAAACATTTATAAATAATTTTTCATCGTATCATAATGTACATCTGGCAAGCCTGTTCTCGCTTGCAACTTTTTCTTGCACCTAAACTACTTTTCAATTTTACTGCGTTGTGAAAAGCTGGTCAAAATAACTTGCTTTTTCCAGCTTCAAGCTTAAAAGTTTCTTTATTTTTATGTCAACATACAAACCGGCATGAGGGTTATCTACTATCACTCCATCGCTTTAGCTTGAGTCAGTTGATCGCGACAATCCGCCGACTGCATGGAATCAGAGATACAAAATATATACTCGCACATCCAATGAAAAGCTTTGCGGTCTGAGGAACAAACTCGGCGGTAAAATTTCCAGTCTTTCCACAGACGTTGCGCTCGTGACTTTGAATCTGTGTATCTCATGTGCCAGTGTAGTTTGTTCACTGAATACCGGGTAAACCCTAAGTGAATGGATAAAGGTGGAATAATTTGAAAATTAATTGCATGCAAATAAAAGTGTTAAAGTGCCTAAAATCGGAGCAAACAACTGTCATTGTTTATTCCATTTTAACCTTGATACCGATTGTGAATTTTGTTGTTTTGTGTTTGGTTGACTCTTATCATAATTCCGCAGCAGTGACGTTACCGTCAATTTTTATGTTTCAATTGTCCGCGTAAGATGTAAAACTAACAACTACAAATCAGTGCTCAAGACCTTGTTAGTTGTAAAATGTATGTGAATGAGGTGACGATTCGGCCTCGGCTGGAAGTTGATAGTGTCCCTAGTGAACAAATGCCACAATCTGGCATTCCAACAACAATTAGCATAGAAAATGTGATAAACATCTCGCATGAGGGATCTAGTAAGGCAGACACAAATAGTTCAACTCTTCCTCCGCCTGCATCTCCATCACCTTCGGCTCGCAGCTCTAGTATTTCAATAGCATCGATCGAAACAGATGCAGCGTCCAGTGTTATCGAATCAGATATCGATGAGTATGAAGATACCAATACCGGGTGCATGGTCAAAAAGCTCGGCCAGCAAACTCCAAATACAGAGCCAAGTAATCCGCTTTCGAATTTAAGTCCTGAGATTGCTGTTCTATTGGGACAGAAAATTGAAAATGATGTTGCCGGGTCAAATGGACCTCAAATCGCTAGTTTGTCGTTAACAAATTCTACGGACGTGACGTTTGGCCATAAGAAATACCATAAAGGTCCTGTCACAATCCAACAGATACTCATGGAGAAGCCTGCGCACCGTGGAAATGATAATCCAGCTTTTGACGGATCAGCTCCAGTCGATCGAACAAAGGAGCGCGAACCTGGTGAGTGGAGGAGCTAAATTTAGAATTTAAGTTGAGCAAATGCGGTCTTATCTTGGTTGCCAGTCAGACACAGACAAACAATGATGCATGAAATTGCGTTTAAAATGAAGCAAAAATAATTGCTGTTTTATTGTATGTGATTGGTCATAGTGTAGGTCAAGCCTCCGAGAGCTTGTCACAGTCATATCCGTGGTTTTATGATTCAAAAGTATTGTTATCATAAAAGAGTGTTATTACTCGTATATATGTCAAATATGACAGATTCGCGCGTGACGCCATCTTGGATTTAATCAAGACTGTCAATCGTTGGTGTGATGCTAATGAACCTTAATTGGGTATTGTGCCGCTGAGTTATTTTAAGCCGGCCCTCTGTTTAACCTGTTATATTTTCACACTGCACGGGCGATACATTATCCGTCAATAAATTAATAAGAGAAAGCCTGCGGCGTGTAGAATGCAATAATGCGAATCAAACAAAACAAAATTCTTATGTAATTAGCAAATTGGTATTAAGAAGAAATGCCTACACCATTCTTCTTATATGACACTGACTCTGCTATGAGGGCTTGGCACTGACAGCTTGGTGAATGAACCAATCTTTACAAGGACAACTTTGTAGAATAAATCAACTTTTATCGAATAAAATCCTGCGAAAGCTGATAGGTCTTAGAGTAAATTATAAATAAAATAAATTCCTTATCAGCAGGTTCTTAACCTGGATTGGGGGAATCATAACCCACCCAATTCACTCTGTTCGTAAAAATCTCACATACGATCTGTTTTTCAGTCTTAATTTAATGATCATCTCAAGTTAGATAGCGATGAAAAGTCAGCTCGAGATGCGACGTATTTGATGGGAGCATTGCTCTACAAGTTCACAGAAATATGGGAAAGGTCAGGCCTGTTTTTTATAGAAACCAAAGATTACGGCTTTTAAGGATTTAAAAATAGAATGAGTTCAATTTCCTATTCTGGCACAGCTTTCGTCTCGCGGGTAACTCAGATATAATGATGATAAGATGAGCTGTTTTCCATGAAAGTTGTTTAATAAAGAATAGACGATCAAGTAAGGAACCTGGAGGGATGCCTGGAAATCCAATAAATTATGAATAAATAAGACTGCTCGATTGCTTTTTGTTAAGTTGGGATAAATTTGCTAGGTTGTGCCTGAGTAAAAATATTTCAGTTTTATTCGTACGGATGTACACCGGCCGAACGAAAGCTAGCAGTTGTTCAAGTTCCTCGGCAGTACGGAGGTTGTGTGAGGTCCGTTTGTCGGACAGACACGGCTTAACATATTTTTTATTCGGCTACACAACGGCCATACAGTAAAGGATTGAAGGCTAAATCTCTTCAGTACGACGGATGTCGACAAAAATGTGGTAGACTATTCCACAGGCGTATTACGAGCTTATTACTTACCTTATCCTAAATAATGCAAAAAGTCACCTGACTTACAATATCACCGATAAAATTTTATGATCCTGTGAAACAGCTACTCACGGATCTGTCTATAGTAATCACATTATTTGCAGTAAGTTAAGCACTGATTTTCTTTTGAGGAAATCTTTTAAATAAATTTGACAAAAAGAAAAAAGAAATTGGTCTAAATGCTTTACGTTCTTATATCTATCGGACCCAATAGTCTTCAATTTCACTGGAAGAATACCTTCTTAGATGTCAGCACCATCTATAGTCGCAAAGGTCTTTCGAAATGTTATTAAATTGATGCATATTGTCGTTTATTTTTATTTATGAAACTACCCTTTATGCAAACTGGCCTTCCTTTATTTTTACTTACTCGAAAGCTGTTATCAAGCTTAGAAGTTCGTAGCTTCAAGGCAGGTCATGCACGCAACAATCATAACAATTAAACCATTCAAAGTACAAATAAATGCAAGGATAATGATAGATTGAAAATGCACCGCGTCGTAATCAAGCCTGTTATCTACTCTCATTAATAAATCAATACAGTGCGATAAAACTTTCCATCTTTTTTCCTGCCCATTGGGCTAAGCAAAAACATGATCCCGCCTCTTAGTGTATGTTATAAGCTACGAATTATTTCAAGTTTGATATATCATTATTTGTATATCTACAGTGGAGATGACTTGCAAATGTTGTTTACATCCATAGTTAGTACTTTGTATTCTGTTAGTGCCGGCTGCAAATAAATTCGCAGACATATTGATTTAAGACTCCGATAATATTTATGCGAACTTCCACAAGTCACTGTCAGCCATTGAGAAAGTTGACTTTTGGAAGACATCCAAGCCGTGTGCAATCGACTGAGATACTCGTTTGTAAGACGCCACCATCATTAAGCACCATTTTCGATCAAAGTCCAAGTCTAAAATACATACCTCAACCGCCATTTGAGGGAAGGTACATAGATTTATATCGATGGATATAAGTACAAGTGCTAAGTGACACAACAAGCTTGAAAAACAGGTATTTACCGAGAGCACGAATGATTTGATGTTAATTAAAAATTATGAGGAAAGGAGAGTTTTGGCAAGCTTTAAGCATAACGAGCATTTTAAGCGAATTGCCTCGTTCTGATGGATATTCATGAAAAATTCATCAAAATTCGAATGCGATTGATCTTTTAGGTTAATGTGTCACTCAACTGTTGTTTTAGCTAAAATGGCTTATTCTGCCGTCCACTTGGATATCCCAAACTTCGAGGCATACATGATTGCTTAATATTTTAAAACGGAGCTATACAGTATACTTCCTGAATCGCAGGAATATACTGCAGCTTTTAGCTTTTGAGTAGCTCCTGAGGTGCTCATCGAACTAACGTTTAAGAAACACACTTGTTCTTTTTCGCGCCGGTCGTCTGTGGTCTATTTGTCTGAGAAATAAACAAGCTCGATTCGATTTGGCTTTGATTGTCAAAAAAAAATTTTAGGATGATCAAACAAATTATTTGGAAAAAAACGATTATTTTACCTGAAAGCAAAATATCATCAATTATTACCCGAGTAACAAAGCTTCCCTGAACGTCTCAAAATCTTAGAATGTATTATTGATATTGATGCACACTGCAAAAGAAAATGAAGGGCACTTCTTACGCCAACTACCTAAAGGGTGAAATTTCCAGAAATAACCATGACAGCAGAATGATGAAGCACTCCAAAACAAATAATTTTTTTCAGCTACATCCTATGACGAATAAAATACTGCGAATTTTATGAATGCAAAAAAGTTGATATAGAATTCTTTGCCCATTTTCGAACTCCACTTATAGAGCAATCGAAGCCAAAATACACTCGAGCTCCAAACCACTTCGAAATCATTCATTTCCAATCCTTCTGATCGCACTGTGTAAATGTATTAACTGGAAGGATTGAAATATGTGTTTTCAACTCCTTTTTTTAATGTAACAACATAAATTTTTTGACAGTTTAGTATGTCAGTTCAGAGACCAAATGTTCCAAACCAATGCATTGCATCACCAATGTTTACGAGCCAAAAACACTGTTTTACATTTGATGTTACTAGTTAATCTGCCTGACGCCTTTTTTCCTTATTTATTGTTTCCCAAGAACTCTGTAATGTTAACACTGACACTAATTAAATTTTTATGGAAAAATAAAAAATTGACATGGAGTCATAAAACATCAAGCTCGTTATTAAACCATGCACGTTTACTCAAATAATGTGACAGACCTGTCATTGGGCTTTAATTGCATTTATGAGAACTCGTCTACGGAGAAAAATCATTAATAGCTGCTCTGACTCCGTCACGCCTACGATAGCGTAATCCGGAATTACTATTCTGGAATTTGGTTTAAGTTTTACTTTTAAGACAGGATTTAGTTGTAATTCAATAAGACGAGCTGTTTTTACTTTGGTTTTATAATTTTCCAGATCTCGAGAACTAGGTGTATTCATTCCACATATTTACGTCAAAATGTCACTTAATAGTGGGCGAGATAGTGAGACAGTTTAATAAAGCTGTCAGGTTAGCTGTCAATTGTGCAATAGATCTTGTCAGTGTCATGCGTAATGCAATATTTCAAGCTCCTTCTATTTTCTCAAGCGATGTGATGTTTTTAATCGGGCAGTTTGCGAATTTTTAAGGTTTGCCTTATAATTTCAGAAATGGTTGAAAGGCTTCAAAAGACGAGAAGGCGAATCTCACGTAACAAACTTACTCAAGTACAAGAACATCTGAGCTTTACAACATTTCAATAAATGGTTTTCGTGTATCTATTTTGTAGCCAAGAGATAAGAGGCATGATCATCGACCAAAGAAACGTTCTCTATCCACAAAAATGTCTCTCAATTAGTGCAGTGCGAAAAAGGACAAAGAATTCGATATCAACTTATTTGCATTTATTCAATTCACAGTATTTTATTCGTCATCGGATATGGTTGAAAAATTTATTTGTTTTGGACGATTCCTTCATCACTATGCTGTCAGGGTTATTCCTGGAAATTTCACCCTTTAGGCAGGGAGCTCTAACGTGTGAAGTGCCCTTCGTTTTCTTCTGCAGTGTGCATCAATATCTATAATCCATTTAAAGATTTTGAGGCGTTCAGGGAAGATTTGTTACTCGAGTAATTATTGATGATATTTTGTTCACCGCCCCACCTTTAGAAATAGCTAAGAATTCTGCGAGAGTCAAAATGCCTCTTAGTACAATATAGGTTAATTGCCTATTAGGTGAAGAATTAAGGGGCAGTTCTACTTTCATCTCATCAGCCAGCACAATTTCTGGCTATCTGCGTCAAACTGAGTAAACTAAGCAAGCTGAGGATCACTTATGTTCTCTACTAAAGGAGGTTCCCACCGAGATAACATGACAACGTCTCCTTGCTGGAAAACGGTGCAGCTCTAGATTATACCAAAGTTCTTGGTTCTATACGTACTTCCAAGCTTAATGCGACACAATCGGATCAGTTTTTACGTGAATCCAGAATTAAGTCGTCGCTTTGTATTCTTCAGTTTGATAAATACTGTCATATGCGGCTTCGTGATTTTGGCGCAAGGTGAAGATTTTTTCTTTTGTCGATTCAAATTTTGTACGAGGGCTTCAAACGTTCACAAATACACTTAATGGAATCCTCTGAACGACGTTTATCAAGAATATGCTTCGGTAGTTGTTGCAAGGCATAAGATCACCTTTTTTGGAGTAGGGAAGCATAGTGCAAATATTCCAGTCGTCGGGCATGCTTTCGACCTGACAGATGATCTGGTGCGTGTTCCCTAACAGAACAACTCAGCTTGCTGCTTGTAAATTTGCCATTTTCCGTCTTCTCATTAAGCAACTAGCTAACTGTGGTAGTTGCTCCAACGGCCCCAAAATGTCGTAAATGCTATAAAGCTCAAACGATTCCTTTGACTATGATGTTTCAAAACCTACCGCCTTGCAGGAGGTAAATCTTACGTCTTACAGCAAACTCCAAAAATGTCAAAACTAGCTGCTGAATGTGCTGGCCAGAAAGCGAAACGTAAAGAACTAACCCCTTTCAAAACTTAAAGAATCTTCAAACCCTCTTAAGCTAGTTCTTCGTTGACAATGGCTTAAGAACCCCAAGTAATCTTACTAAAATTTAACTTGGTTTTCTTATGATTATCGTCGGAACTCAAGGTGGTCTCCATGGCACCAAGCACATTCTCTGTGATAAAGGCTGTTGAAAGGCTACTTTTTTCCATCAATCAAAAACTAATGCCAAAAAACCCTTCTTAACTAAATTAAATTTAATTTCATTAGCTAACTTAAAACTGTCTTATGTTTTCAGATACTCAGAATGAAGATCGGCCTCCATCGCAAGCCTATAAGAACGTCTTCAACCATCGAATAGCTGTTATCACTGCAATAATAGTCCTGATCACCCTCGTGCTCGGAATTGTCGTCGTCACTGTGACTAACTTCATTCGGGACGGTAGACTTCTAAGTAAGTTTATCTAAAATTTTAAGTCTTTCATCGTTTAAAGAACTTTTCCAGACGTTGACGACATTAATGAGGAAAAGTCACTTTTAATGATCTCGAGAGACGAGTGGGTAGCTCAGCCGCCTAATGTGCCATTAGGTGATCTGGAGGCTCCAATATCACGAGTCATCATCACGCATACAGCCACTCAGAATTGTACAACCAAGGTAGGACCTTGCATTGGTTTTTTTTTGTTTTACTAATTACATCTTCCTTGTTTCAAAGCCTATGTGTATCTTTCGGACAAGATTCATTCAGACCTTCGATGTGGAATCTAGATCTTATGATGACATACGATACAACTTCCTTGTGGGTGGCGATGGGAACGTTTATGTAGGAAGAGGCTGGGATAAGATCGGAGCTCATACTGATTACTACAACGAGGACAGTATAGGCATTGCGTTTATTGGAACCTTTAACAGATGGGCACCTCCTGAGACACAGGTAAATGCCACGCAGTGGCTACTCAGCGAGGGTATTAGACTGAAAAAGCTTGATCCGGACTATAAGCTCTATGGAAGTAGACAACTGGACCTGTCCGATGGACCTGGTGATGTGCTTTATGATATAATAACTAAATGGCCACATTGGTCAAATGTTACCATAAATTTGTGAAAATTATAAACAACAGAGTGAGATTTATTTTGTAAATAGATTAGGATAGACGCTTAGGCTTAAAGCTCAATTAGAAGACATATGTACAAAGGAAACTATTTATTTGTGATACGTGCCTTGTAATTTAGTAAACGTTTTCCTGCTGTAATAAATGTGAAAATGTATTTAAGACGTGCTTTGTTTTATTTTGTAAACTTTAAAAGAGAAATGATTATCAGCTTCCTTGTCACTAATGTTGCCTCAATTTGCACCAGCGAAGTTCTAGTCTTACCTGGTTTTTTAAATGCATCTCTGTAAAGTGAGTGATTAGTCTAGGCTACCAACCAATTCCGACAGGGAATGCCTGATATGATGAAGAAAGCGGACAGAGCAACACTATGAGGCGTGTAAGAATTTGCTGCGAAAAAGCAATGCTCAAGGACAGCGAAGAGCACTATGACCGTGTGCATTACACTGAGCTGTAAAGAGCGATGGGCGAATTTGAGATCTCAGGAAATTAAGCCCGATTATATCAAATAGCGCTCGAAAACACGCGATGTACATTTAAATTTGGCACAAGGACCTCCGAGCTCTTAGACTTGCACCGGATACCGGCAAAAAGTTGCCCATTCATGTGGTTTCTTCAAAGTTAATTCAGAAAAGAAAAGACTTACTGTCTTTCGAGACTTCCTAGATGGAAATACTGACATCCATCACCTGCAGGTGATCGTGTTGTAATTGAAGACTTCGCGTCGGTTGAAGAAGAGCCCACAAAATACCTGCAGTAAGCAAGAACCCGATCCGGAGCTTTAGAAAACCATTAAAATCGAAAGTTACATTTAGGTAGTAAAAGTGATCATCTATCTTCGGTAAAATATCAATTTCGGAAAAAAAGATCTTCTTAGTGGATATCTGACGAAGACCCGCCGTACGCACTCAATGCTGCTCCGTGCTCTAGAAAGACACAGATCTTGCCAAATACACGAAACCGAATGCTGAACCGGAAGCAAGACAGAAGAGCAGATTTTAGAAGACATCAACCGCAAACTATACAAATTGTCCAGAAAAGGGAAGACCAAACCTCCGGTTAAAGGATCAAACAATCGCGGGTGTCTGGAGTTAGCTTGCCCGTGATCTTGACAAAGCAGTATAAGATTCTCCAAGTAAACTTAATCTTAAAAAAAAATCTCACAACATCACACCTCCTGGAAAGCTAACTAACGGCGATCGTATGCCAAGATCTGTTTTAGTATTCAATTGGAAGCAGATACTCAGTCGGGCACTTGCAAACCTTAAAATTGCGAATGAAAGAACAGCGACTTCCGGATCTGAAGAGGAAATGCTAGGATCGGCAAAGAGAGGATTTTTTGTAGAGTAAAAGGAAGAAGAGCCTTCATAAGCCTTTGAGAACGGTCTAGGGCTGTAAATCCTCAAAACAATTCCCACAGCTGACCATCAACCACGTTTTGATAAGTGGACGTTCCGAGGAGACACTATAGACCCAGACCAGCATTTAGTTAAGGCACGAATGAGGATCTTCCGAAATTCAGGAATACCGAAAATGATCGTGAAGAAATTTAAGATACGGCTGACAAGCTTTGTCATGAGAACTATAGAGGAGATATGAGGAAAGACTTGTTTTTGCTACGAAAATCGGCTTAAGTGAAAATAAGACGTGCTTTTGAATTGAGGTTTTGGTTGGGACTAATACATGAGAAGAAGTTGTAGGAAGAAAGTTGGCTTTTAGTGAAATTAAAATTTGGAAAATGAGTGACATTTAAATATCAGCAAGGACCAATGATGGATCCTAAGTTTATATGTTGCTCTAGATATTGAATCCTTTTTGATGGTCTTTTTTTCGTCTTTTTGGTAAACTTGATAGCTCCCATGTTGAAATAACCACTGAGGGTAGTTTTAAAGCGTCATTCGTATTTGGATAAAATGACAGAATTACTACAAAAAAGTTATTTTTCCGGATTTCGCGGCATTTAATTTCGTAAATGGCAAAACTCTGCATGTTGAAATTGGACAAACGAGAGATAATCTTTCAGGGTAATTGTCGTTCGAACCGTACTGGCTATTTCGTTGCTTGCTTAAGGTTAAGTTAGCCCGATGTCCCATTCGGTTTGCGGCTTGGTTTTGATTGAAGAACTTAGATATTGCTTATGTGATTGAATGATGATGATGGTTCCAGTGAATACTCAAAATATCAGCTCCTCGATCAGCGAACAGTTCTTCTTTTAAGGCTTTCAAAGAGTTTTATTTTCATAATCAAAGGATATTCACTTTCTCTATCAATGTTTCAACAAAGTTCTCAGAGGGATGGACATAGTGTAGAGGTGTTTTCAGTATATAGGAAGTTTTCCAATTCAAGCTTATAAGGTAATACGGAAGGACGATTTTGGTGTAATATGGATTTTTCTGTTCCTAATGCGGTAAATCCAGATATACCAATATATTTGGTTTAGAATGAAAGTATGTATAACGAAACACATTATCTTTTCCAGTCCTTCCAGCTTTTGGGATCCACAGAGCACATTGAAACTGCATTGACTGCATCCGACCTTTCAAACCTTATTGTATCAAAACCAGAAGAGTAAATCTTCCTATGCGAATAAAATAAGAAATCGGTCCGTCAAACTTAACAATGTATTTTTTTTCTGGTTTGTGTAAACAAAATGGATTGAAAAAAGAGGAACAAAAAATTCATCTTTACAGATTCAAAAACAAATTCAAAGAAAAAACTTAATGTGCCGGTCCTGTTTGTGATGATGCCAAAGGGGGAGGAGACACAAATGCTAACTCAACAATGCTCCAGGTAGTTGTTACAACATTGAATCCTCTTAGAAGGATCCTTAGATCTTCTTCTTCTCCTGATTTTAGTGCATTATGTATTCACCTTTTAAATTATTTCCAAAATTTTTTTTGGCAATATTTCTGGAAACCGGAAAATCGTAGGCCAACTCCGCGCACCATCACAAATCAACTCGAGCTCGAATACAAGTTTCCTAAAGTTTTCTCTCTTCTCTTTCACATACATTTTTCCTCATAAATTTATTGCTTCGGTGGACGCAGTGTTGATTTAAGCCCTCGCGTCCGTCACTTATTAGCAACTGGAAACTCTAAAGCTCGGAAATACCCAATCGTTGGCAGTGAAAGCTTGCCTTCATAATTAGCTTTCATAATGAGACAAAACTGAAAGAAAAAAAAAACGAATCTGAATATTATAATTTATTGGCAATGGATGTGATGCGATGGGAGGCTACAAAGTATCTGGTAAAGGGGGAATTGGAATTTCTCTCACAGTGATATTTCTATGAGGTTTTTCCCAACGGAGGGGTACAATACTCACATTTCCTATCGCTTCTTAGACTATTCAGTCTAAATGAAGGGGTGGACGAGCTTATTAATAGAAGTATCTTCAACAAAGGTTTCGATTCATAAAAACGTAGTTTAAGCCCGCTGAGGTTTGATTGCGTATTGAGTCAGGTTGGATAGATAACGATTCAGGGAAATACTGAAATTATATTTCTTATCATTAGCAGCGGTTTTGAAAACAATTAAACAGAATTCTGATGGATGGAAATAAATATTTGCTTGAGTTCGTCACTTAAAAGCTGAACTTTCCAATCACGGAATCTCCTTAAAAAAATAAAAAAAAAACTGGAATGAGTCTTAGAACCCAAATAGAACTGCTTAAGCTTTTATATAAATTTATATGAATTAATTAAAACGAAACAAAATAATGCACAACAATTCGATGAGACACCGCTTTATTGTTTCTGGAATTTATCGGATTTCTTAGAGTCTTTTTGCATAGTTTTCAGTAGATTTGATTTGATATAAATGGACGCAGCATCGATTATTATCTTATTATCCGCAATTGCGACTTAAGAGAGGAAGATCAACAAAGTCGGTCTTTGGGAATGTGGATAATTTTGTCATAAAATATGAATTTAAGATTTTGAATTTATAATTAAAACACCTTGCTTTTGTATCAGTAATAGATTGTATATAAGAATTTCTGAACCCTCTTGTTTTGACTTGATTTGAGAATCAGTTGTACGAATTTTCCAAGGATTCTGTCTTTATATTGGATCAATTAAAAGGTCACAGTTAAAATATTGAACCTAGCTTAGAAACCTTTCGCAGTCCGGAATTAAGTCATGAAGGCATAACACTTACAGGAGAGAGACAGCAGAAGTTTCAAAACATAAAAAATGTATTTGCTACTGAACAATAACCATTAGCGAATACAATACTGTGAATCAAGCGAATGCAAATAAACTTTCTCCGTACCTATTTGGACTCCAAATATATGAAAAATATTTTTTTGACTATTTACACAGTTGGAAACGGTTTTCGAATTTCGCAGCAGATGTTTTCCTTCAGTTCCGCAACCGAAAGCGGGTTATAAGCTTAGTCTTTACTCTTGAGGGAAAGATATGGAAAAATGTCCATGACCTCGGTGGCCGCGGGACGTTTAAAAAAGGGTCTGATAAGTTTTAGCCAGGAAGGTATACGAATCCTATTCATATAGGTCCTGGTGGTATGCAGCGTCACTTAATCTTGCTGAAAGAGAAGTACTTAAACAAGTTCGATGGATGCGCTCGCAGATTTTGTCAAAACCGCTTTACGATCATGCCTCCATAATTTTCACTGTTCACATTAAGGCTTGCCGCTTGAAATTTTCTCTTCACTGAGAGACAAGGATTTTCACGCAAGATTTGATCTACTGCAAGGTTGTAGTCCTTGATCGTTGTTTTCGATCGCAGACGTTTTGCATACTTGCCGACACATATAGTGTCTAACTCGAACCGATCGTTTAGCTGCCGCAATGGCAAAAGGTACAGGATGAGGCTACAACATTTTTCCTAAGCAAATAATGAAGTGCTGAAAATGAGTATAAAAATGGGCGTTGCTAGGATGAGGTCATTTTGAAAATTGCATTGCTGGTCTTTTAATTGAAAAAACCTATGAGTTCCAGTAAGATGTTGACAATCACAGAAAATGCTTTCAAGGAATAAAAATGTTTAGGCTGAAACAATAAGAAGGATGAATAAAATTAAAACTGTTTTGTCTATCCCCGAAAATTTGGAAAAAAAAACGATGGACATTCAAAGTAAGAATATCATGTGAAAAAAGTTTAATCTTGACGGCCCGATAGTAACAACTTTCTCCTCAATAATTAAAAATCAGAGGAGCTTAAAGACATTACCACCGAACTTGAGATCTAATGGTGTGGGGAGCATTACGGCATAATCGAACTGGAGTCGCTTTGCACAAAAACAAATCGAAATAGATACAAATGTTTGCTTAAACGTTAATTTTCAAAGATGAAGAACATTTTTGGACCTTTGATTTGGATTTTCTCACAAGTTGCCAGAACTTGGATTCATTCGAAAAACGTGGTTTTTATCAGGGCCGCCCAACATCTATCTCGAAAAGTTTATGAAGGTGGCTGGCAATTTGAAAACAAGGACATCTCTATCAGAGCGTAGTTGCCTGCGTCGAGATTAAGCTTGACTGTTTAAAAAATTTTAAGTTATCATTTTTAGTGAAGGAAAAGTTAATTAATTAGTATAAGGAATATATTTTTTTATATTATATTTATTGCTCGCTCTTCAAGAGGCTATTAAAGACTCTAATAATGCGTGTAGCACAGAGCGAGCGGAAGATTTAGGAGAAGAATGAAAAATTATCTAGTGGTTTGAGAAACTCAGGTGTATTTGATTTTAATTCACTTCCGTGGGTGGAGCCCGAAATGGGACGGAGGATTTCGATATCGACCTATTAGCTTTCACCTAATTCGCGGGATTTTATTCGACATTAGTTTGATACATGAACTTTTGAGAGTTTGGAAGATTAAGCTAAACACTCCGCTGTCAGTGTTATGCCTTAAGAGCAGAGCCATCAACACACAATCCACAAAAACCACTGTTTTGAAAACACGAATTAGGAATTAAGCCTATACAACAACCACTACAACAACGCCACCCATTAGTCAGACTACTATCGCTGGTCGACCAATCCAGTGATTGATCTTGATCCCAATGGCAAATGGTGACTGGACCAGATTCGAAATTTAAGACCACGCCACGAATCGAACCTGGGACCTATAAATTCAATCAATTGAAAGGCAGGCGCTCTACCAACTTCGCCACCCAGCTTATGATGGCCTCATCCTAGTGATAAGCGGTGTATATACAAGCAAGTCAACGTTGGTATTGTCCGAGCTCTGTTGGTTTCCTTATGATAAATGTTACTTGTATAAATTACATGCACTGGACACCTTATATTCTGTGCGCTTTCATGTAGTTAGTAGGGTCAACTGGAAACGTGTTCCAACTATTAACCAACTTGAAAATATGAAGCCGCGTGCGAATATGAATAACAACGACTGCAGTCCATGAATAATACAAACTTGGCAATCTCAAAGCCTTTCTATGAACTTACAATGATTTGAATACCTTACGATGATTTATGTTACATCGCGTCGACTGAATGAAACAAATCGTTCGCTTATGTTAATCTAAACAAATTAATCAACTTTTGCTGAAGTAAAACGTACCTGCAAACAGCTACTCCACCCACAGTATATTCACGTGAATATTACGTTCAAGTCGCACTTCAAACCATCCTAATTGTTTCTTAATAATGACATTCTTTTGAAAAGATAAATGAGCGACTAAACAGCAACAAAAAAAAACGTCAAATATCTGACTACAATAAACTGACACCAGATTCTTCTGAATAAAGTTGAAAAGTGTAATCGCGACTAAGTGAAATATTTATTCAAGTGTTAGTCGCTCTTAGCAAAGTATTGGTTCGACTTAATAGAATATTCATCAGCTCCACCGACACCGACAAAGATACTCAAATCAGTTGATCGTAACCAGTCGAGGCGAGGCTATGTTAAATCCAGGCACGATCGAAGTTCGTTCTAAAAATTTTCAAAAAAAATATAAATACATTTCGGGTATTCTGTTCTTTTTTGTGTTAATTGATTTTCCTGTTTTTTTAAGACAAAAAAAAAGTAAACAAACACGAATTGGAAGAGCTTGCGACAGGTTTCAAGGTGGTAAAAGCTTTCGCTGCTGGAATAATCAAAATTAACTTCAAGTGCGCACTGCGAGTACAAAAGTATCTAGATACTCTGTCCAAATAAGTGCTTTGTTTACATTTTTCGGCCTGTTTTTATGAGCATCTAAATTGTGAGCGAGTTTCGTGTTTATTAAGTGTTGAGCCAAAATAACAATTAAAACCTACGTTCTCTCTGAAGATAATAAATTGAAGAAACCAAGTTAATTGCCTGCCAATTTGTTTATACATTGTAACAAGTGCAGTATCTGTGTGAGAGTATCTGTGTGTGCTGTTGCATTTGTTGCCTTATCAGTGATACGGGGGAGAAGACACTTGTTGGCGCCCAATACGCGACTCGTTACTATCGCAGTGAACCTTGAATGCAACCCAGCCAGTGAAATGGAAGCTATTTTTCCGTAGTTTAGTTAATTGTTGTTACATCTGCATTCTCGTTATGTATTTGTGATGTGGTGAAAATGCATACTGATGATAAAATTGATAACCAGTCGAATAATAGTGCGGGTTCATTAGATTCGGGAGTGATCACGGATGAGAAATTCATGTCAGATACAAACGAGCAATGCAAGATCGATATAAGCACGAGTATAGAGTATGATAATAGCTCGGCCCCCGACACCACCCTTAATATAGACAGCATTATTGACTTTGCGAAAAATGTCAGCCCCACGCATAAGAGTCCGAACAGGAACAATAAAAAGTCCTCACCGACATTCTCGATCCGCAGCACAAATATCTCGATATCATCTTTACAGTCGGATGCAGTTTCGAGTGCCATCGATTCGGATAGTGACGATTTCGAGCATTCGAATGGTGTCTTCACAATCAAGAAGTTGGGTCAGCAAACGTCATGCACTTCTGGCGGCGGTGGCGGAGATATTCCAAATATAGGCGGCAGTGACGGAGTGGTACTACTGCAACAAAGAGTCGACGGGGAGTATGGGCATGCAGGTGCCTTGGCGACAGTGGCTGCATCCACTTCTTTGGGAGCTGGTGGACCGCAGGTTGGCAGTGTGGCGTTTACCAATTCCACAGATATTACAATTGGACAGAAGAATTATTACCAGGGACCGGTTACGATTCAACAGTTCCTGATCGAGGGCCGCAAGCGTGAAGGTGCGTCAACCGATGAAGGCCATGATAATCCCTGCTTCGTGAATGGCGGCGGTCCGATGAGTGAGAGAACAAAACCCGGCGAGCAGGGTAAGTTTGCGCATTAATTTGGAAGATTTATGAGAATGTTATTTTCGAAATGAGTCTTTTTTTTCCCCGAGTTTGTTTTGCGAAGGGTGTGATTTAAAGGTGAAATTCTGTTAATTTTTACAGTTAAAGAAGAGGGCACGACTTGGAATGGAGTTAAACGTTAAAAGTGTGTGAATGTGTGTGTGCCGTAAATAAATGAAGTCATAGACTACAACTGTGAAGACATAACAATGTTTGATGCAAACTTCAATTTGGCCAATGCAAGAAAGTAGATGTCAATTTCTCCGTCCCCATTCGAACTATGATGCATCTGATTTTCAAGCCATTTCACAATTTTTCAATCCTTCTTCTCATTACGTGCGGAATTCGTAATAAGGTAGTCACAATCCCTTGATAGCACGAAAATACAAATACTTGTTCGCCAAAATATTTCAAATGGGTAAGGCGAAGTAATCGTGCCAAAAGAAGGTTAAAATTTCGAAAAATAAAATGTCTTAAACTTAACTGAATTTTGAAAATAATCGTTTTTAAAGTGCGCAAAGCGTTTTACCTTGAATGAAGGTGACACCAAATGTTGATACAAAAAATTGCCTTCAAAGATTGCGTATGTTTTCGAAATGCTCAAAATAACATTCAGCTGCGAGGAGCAATATCTTTCCAGCTTTATTATTATTTTTTGCTATTAGATTAGTCTGTCATAACCAATGCCATTAATTCTATTTACAAGGTTCTAGCTTTAGGCGCTCTCTTTGAAAAACAGATTTCTCTGGTAATATATGAAGCTTAAATTTATCAGCTTAAGTTTATTCTACACGAGCACCTAGTTGCGTTTTTAAAAGCAAAAATTATTCAAACTTATACCGACACTTCTATTGGCATTAAGTCCTAGTTAATTCTTGATTACGCCATTCAATGTTAATAAAGCTTTTAAAGACTTTTCTATACAAAAAAATTCCTTCACATTCTCAGCGCAAATAAATAAACAATTTTATGTCTATTTGATTTATTTATTTGCAATTTCCCACAAATTTTTAATTATTCATTTAGAAAATTGTAGACGAGAGCCGCTGGCAATCTTATTTAAAACTGTTAAGAAACAAAGCAATTGTAAAGGCTTCTTGCTTCATGGTTTTAAATTTTAAGAAACGCATAAAGCTTGTTGCATTAGTGACAGTTTTTTATTTTTATAAGTGGGTTTTAGAGAAAGGTATTTAAGACCTCTGTGCTCTAAGAAACCCATGACTATAAACAATGAACAGTTTGACATGGGTCTTCGATAGCTTTGCGTCACATTCCATGGAAACGAAAAAAGATACAGAATCGGAGAAAAAACGGAACCTTGCGGCTCTTCCTGTCTGATTTTGTTGAGCCAGACACTGGCAAATGCTGTTGAACTACCAAGCGCATCAACCAAACTTTCACATAAAATAAGCATGCATCTAGATAGCCAGTGTCCTTTTTGAGTGACAGCAGCACTTGTAAGCATTTCCATAATCCAAAAAAGAAGGGTTTATAGAAGATTTGCCTCTTTTATGAACATCCATTTACTTGTAAAGAAGCCAGGAAATTAAAAGAAATAGGTAAAGCCTTCTTGAAAAATGAGTCTGATTTGTGTTTTCCACAGAGCTGGCAGCTAGAATGTCAGTGCAATTTTTCGCTCCTGCTTCTATTTAAAGGTATATTTCTCACGTCAATTAATAGCGTTTCAATCATTTTTGAGTTACTTTTACTTTTTTCGGGTTTCACCCAATGGCGCACTTATCCTGGCCTCATAACTTCTTACAGCTCAGGTCACACTTCTTATTTTCTTTGATTTTAATGTTCTTCATTTGAAAGAAAAACAAACTCGATGCAGTTTAAACGACTAAATCGCAATTTCTTAGGAAATTGTCGAGACCGTCCCGGTTGGCTTTCTTTTCTTTGCCAAATTACTCTCTCAGGAGTCGGTTGATTTGTTCCAATGAATCACTAAGATCGCACTTTGGATTCATTGTTTCCATAAAAAGTTTGGTTTTAGAAGAAGACTGTAAATGAAACAGAGTTTTTGTGACCCCAACCAGATATGTCAAATTTTATCTACAGCAAGCATTGAAGTGGTCCTCTAGTCCTTGGCATAAATTCAACAGGAAATACCACAAATAAGTGCGTCGGCATTGTGAACCTTGAAACAGGAAATGACTTTTTTTTGAATTCGAATATAGAAATGTATTTGAATTTAATTTATAGATATATATGTAAATAATATAAATATAAAAATATTCTATTTCGATTTTAAATTGAGTGATTTCCAACTCCTCGTAATATTAGTCATTAAAAACTTCCCTGACTTTGTTTCGAACTCATTTGGCTATCTGAACCTTGCTCAGAAGGTGTTTCAAAATTTACCTTTAACAAATGAAATTTTTGATAGGCATTTGCTTAATTCAAATAACTTTCAACATATCACGATTTGAAAAACCCTTCTTCTAAAGGTCTATGATTGTTATACACTATGCCGCATTGGGTATGATCGTCAAGAGCACGTGCACCATGCTGACCGATCGTGAAGATGTAACTGATTACACACATTACCTTGCCTAGCCCGGCTCTTACGAATATAAAAATTAATTTAAAATTACTTATTCATTAATAATTTTGCTTTCGAATTTTATAAATGCAGTAATGCAACAGATTGAAGCAGGGATTTGTTTAAGAAGATTTACCTGTGTTAGTCTCGTTGCAGTCTGCTAGCAGCGGAAATACAGATTCAATTTATGATATTTTTTTGAAAATATTACAGTCTAGTCTAACTACTGAGTGATTGGGGAAAGATTTTTGCGTTTAAAATGATTTTCCATAAATTATTCTAAAATAGCCAATAACAACAATTATATATGGACAGTGGTGATCGGTGCAATAGCAGTTCCAAATTTGCAAAATCTGTAAGGGAATTTTATCTGGGCTTAATTATTAAAGACTTTGACTTCAAAATAAAGGGTCCGCCATCTAACGTTTTTTTTTCAACTAGTGAGTATTTCGTGAATGGTAACACTTAGCTCATGTCTGATTTGACAGATAATTAGTTTTATCCTTCCGCTGAACGAATATGGTTGTGTATACGCTTGAACAACGCTTGGAAATATTGCGACATTACTTTGAAAATCATGGTAATGTTGCAGAATGTGTGCGAAAATTGCGTACGGATTTTGGAAGAAGAGAAGCACCGTCAGCTCCGTATGTTCGTTATCTTGTGAAAATAGCACGCATACATTTAAAAGGCGATGCAGCCAAAACGAGTCACTGTTTGGTGCGGATTTTGGTCCAGAGGCCGTTTGGTTTGGCCGTTACAGTCAATGGCGATCGTTATCGGGCCATGTTGAACGGATTTTTGTTCACAAAAATTGAAGAGGAGGATATTGGCAACATTTGGTTTCAACAGAACAGCGCTACGTGCCACACAGCCAAAGCTACACTCGATGTTTTGCGCCCTGTTTTTGAAGATCGCATTATCAGCCGCAGAGCTGATGTTCTTTGGCCACCTCGGAGATGCGATTTGACACCGTTGGACTATTATGTGTGCGGTGCCCTCAAAGATAAGTGTTCCTCCGACAAGCCAGAGACAATCGACGCTTTAAAGGACAATATTCGTGAAGCCATTGGTGAAATACAGCTGCACACAATCAATAATGTGCTTAAAAATTGGACCGATCGCGTAGGCTACTGCATGGCCAGCCGAGGCAGCCATTTGAATGAAATTATTTCCCATTATTAACCGGAAGGATTATACTTTCAAATAAAAAAAGAAATTTGAGAAAATATTCAGCAGTTTTTTTTATAGCATTTTCAAAAAAAAAGTTATTTGGCGGACCCGTTACTATTCATTGCGAATTCAAATTTAAGTTAAGTCAATAATTTAATTCAGTTGAATTCAATCTCTTTGTGACAGGAGCGAGTTCATTTGAAGCCATTTAAGTAAATTCGCAATCATTGAAGTCATTTTGAAATCATCGAAGTCATCTTGAAGTCTTGAACTCAATTGTATTGATCTGGAATAAGAAACATTTTAGAGCAAAAAAAAAAGTACCCATTTCAAATAACATGCTACCAATATACAATAAAGTGGTTAAATGGTCTAAATTTTTCGTTCCAAATTTTTTTGTGTATGAAAATGACTGGTCTTTATTTTGTTCACTTATTAGGTAATGTAATCCAAAAAATATTCTTCATCATCTTTGTTTTCGTTTTTTTTCACAAACAGTATTTTACTTTCTTAGTCACCTAAGCGTTTAGTTAACAGATAAACAACAACCGGAAATACTTGAAATCATCATTCAAAAATGCATCAACAGACAAGATTGCAAAAACCAGTGCATTCTGAGACAAAGAGTTTCCCTTAATTCTGAAATCCAAAACGGAAACTGATAAACGCCGTCGAACCTATTTTTGCTTATCTTCAATTTTATTGACATTTCATACAAAACAAAAAGTATATATGTACTGCCTGATTAATGGAACATAATTGGTTAATCGGACGAGGGTGGTTAATCGAAATCAATCACGTTAGATTCGCCTTGGGAATAATTTATTACTCAGCAATTTATTGCTCAAGGTTGCTGTAAGCAGTGGCAACAAGCTGATAAGGATATTGTTGTTTGCCCTTTAATTTGGTCGGGAACAATCCAGTAAAAATAGTTTTTAGTGAATCTCTATGCAAAGGGGAGTTGTTTTTATGAATAAGCAATAAAAGTTATTTTGAATTGTTGCTGAAAAAATACCCGGCAAACCAGAGATTAAGTCAATCCCTAAAAATGTATAATCGCAAGATCGACATCGTGCACCAACTGGTTATAGTTTGGCTATTAAAATTTTTGTGCGTTGTTAAAAAAAGGCAAACCATCAAAAGTGATGCAAATGATTCAAAGAGGTAGATAGACAGACAGAAAGCCTCGTGTCCATTGACCAAATTTTTTATTTTTTTAATCCAATGATTTCGACAAGACAAGCAACACGTTGACTGCCCACTTCATTGTCAACATCTTGATTGTTTAGAGAAGAAGAAGGTTATATAAGGTTAGGTTGAAGCAGATGCACTCCATAAAGAAGTGAGTTAACACTGGGGTCTGAAAGTACCATTGTGATTCCTCAAAATATGTATACCCCTTGTTGCCTTTATAAAATTTATCAAATCCTTTAGTGGAACTTTTTCAAGTTCGTAAAACATTTTTTTCCAAATATATGTTTTTTGGTTACAATTTTACTTAAAGCCGGGAAAGTTTTAGTTCTTCTTTTGTAGACTTTTAAGAGTTTTGAAGTTATTATGTTTTTTAATACACAAAGCCAAAATTTTGTAAGGTTCACTTCAAGTACTCATATTTTTAGAGAAGGTTGAGCATGTCCTTTAGGACAATTTTACTGCTCCTGTGATACTTAGGCAAGCAAGCCTTTCTTCATTATAAAGATGATTCATTCTGCAACTTTCCACCAAGCAATAGAGCCATAGACCGTAGAAAGATCAACATATTACGTCAGGTTGTAGTCTGCAGCTTTTTTCAAAGGTTTCCTAGATGAAACGAGCCTTTTCGTATGAGTAACATCGCTCGAATTTAAACCCTGTTGAGCAGGCTAAGGATTGGCATGAGACTTATTCTTCTGTTTCCACCAAGTAAGATCAACATATTATGTCAGGTTGTAGTCTGCAGCTTTTTTCAAAGGTTTCCTAGATGAAACGAGCCTTTTCGTGTGAGTAACATCGCTCGAATTTAAACCCTGTTGAGCAGGCTAAGGATTGGCATGAGACTTATTCTTCTGTTTCCACCAAGTAAGATCAACATATTATGTCAGGTTGTAGTCTGCAGCTTTTTTCAAAGGTTTCCTAGATGAAACGAGCCTTTTCGTGTGAGTAACATCGCTCGAATTTAAACCCTGTTGAGCAGGCTAAGGATTGGCATGAGACTCATTCTTCTGTGTCCGGGTAATATTTCTTGCACCGCATCATCGATATACATGTTCTAGGGACGAAAAGTTTTTAAGCTTCAGCGATTTAAGAGTCGTTTCTGGATAATGTCTAAGTGTTGAAGCGGAAGAAAGCAGCTTTGTGATTTGCAGGTACTAAATTTGACTCTATTCGTCGTGCCTCATTTAAATGTGTTATTTTTATCGGAATAAAATGAGTAAAGCATACGCTGCCATTCCCTTTCCAAGTCTAAATATGAGTAAATTTTCGAACGAATATAAATCCGCGTAAGAGCGAATTGGATTCAATTTAGCAACAGGAGATTATTTATGAAGATTCAAAACAAAATTAGTGGAAAATGAAGCCCTGCGGAACACTAGCATTTATATGGTGATTGGCAGGCTTCAAATCGTTTAATATCACTTGAGTTGAAGGGGCTTAAAGGTACTTACTGATTGAAAAACAGAATCATATCCTAGTTCGTCAAATATCAACATACGAGCCTGATGCGCTATGAAGAGAGTAGTTCGATTTTTCAGTGAGATATGCCGTCAGCGTTTTCATGCCCCAGAAGGAAGGTACGGAATAATGGAAGTCCTGTTCGAACCAACGGATCTGTGAATGTCAAGATCGTGAAGTATTCTTGCTTCTACAAGTGTGATCCGTCCCATGGAATATATTATGTGGACGTGAACAGGAATAGGCAATGCGTGATCCGGGAGCTAGTTTCAAAACTGTGCTTTGTCCACAAAACTGACAGCGAACTAAGAAATTTTCATCCCAGTTCATTTCCTTGTACCTGGGAGGTCTTAAAGCTAATTTGTGACTCATGCAAATATGTTGTGTGGTTTGGTTCTAAAGTTTTTGCAAAACATCATCGGGTCAGTGTTTTTGTTGACTCGAATTGACTTTTGTGGAACACTGTATTGTCTACAAATATTTTAAAGTCCATACGCATTTATAACTTTTTTTCTTTGGCGGTTTCAAATTATTTATTCCTGCTTAAAAAAAAAAACAAAAATGCTATTTAAAAAAATGCAAATAAATAATTTGCACTATAATTTCAGGGAGAAAATTATCTACGTCTCATTTCAAGTCATAAAATTGGACGTTTTCTAGTTAAGTGTGCCATATTCAGGGTCACTCAAAACCAGCTAGCATCTTGATTAGTTTTAGCTTTCTTCTCTTTTTGTTGGCGTCAATTTGAAAATGATTTGTAAAATAATTAACATTTAATCGGTTGCAAAAAATACGTGGCACTTTGTTTGCACACAATTGTTTTTTTTTTTTTGTAAATGTTGACCCTTATGTTACTTAAAGAATGAATCTATCAATTTACATCGTATGTTACAAGTCACTGTACATACGAGTAAATGAATTACAATCTTACAGCTTTGTGTCACGTGATCATTGAAATGCTAAAAACCATGTGAGACTTTGTAGGAATATTAATTATTGGCGGTTGTAAAAAAAACACTTGCATTTAGTGATAACGATTAAGTTACACAAACAGACAAGACTAGTTTCCAAAGTGAAAACATGTATACGGGCTTTAACAACGTGATGTTTTACCAATGGCCCGTCTTAATTGTTATTATAGTTTTTATGAGCTTGTTTTATAATATACATAGTATATGTATGTTGTTTTTTCTGAACGTGGGTATAGCATTCAGCAAACAGAGCTGTATAAAGTATATGTACAGTGTTAGGCAACACCTTTCGCTATAATATTATAGTATCATTTCAAAGTTTATAAAGTTTCGGTGACCTTTCTCATAATCACGACGGAAGTTTAAACTTCTATTTAGCTTGATAAAGGGATGGTTTGAACGCTCAATAAAATGCATCAAAGCTGATAAGCTTCAAAGGTAAGTAAACTCTATTCGTAAACTAGCTTATTGGGTGTCAAAGATTGATTATTAAGATTATTTATTATTATTATAACTATCATTGCATTATTAAGGATCAAAAAATAACACACGAAAAAAAATGCAATCCTAAATATTTCGCTCACTTCAATATGTCAATATGTATGACTTTTAAATTAATGAGGTTGTAATTCAATAAAAATTCAATAAAATAATGTCAGAGATCCACAATTTTTTTAAGCGGTAGAAGTTTTCAAAATGCTGGAAATTATAAATGCAATGACTTACAATATATTTTTAAAATCATTTATTGGCTGTTTTTAGATCTAATATAATATTGTTTTTTTTTTAATCAACGTTTTATTTTTATTTTTTTGTTTTTTAAAGAACATTCAATGTAAAGAACTGAACGTTGTACAGGGTATTCGATTGTAAATTTATGTTATGAAATACGAACAGAAATTAGCCTTTCAAATAATCAAAAAATGATGAACGGTGCGCTGGTATGGTGATGTCGTTTAAATAACAGGAAGTTAAAGTTAGTATATCGCAGTGCTGCAGTGATTGGAAGACGTGAGACTTGACTAGACCAAAGAGGTATAGTTTAAGAGCTTCGGACGCTTTGTATCAGATGAGTTGAATAAAGGATATCGAACTCGCCGCAGTTTCTTAACTAGTGCTTCAATATGTCAGTCTACTAACTATAATCAGCAAGAAATTATGGGTGGATATAGGCATGCTTGAACTCATCTTCGATTGTAAGAGCTATCTCGATGTTGTATATAAGATTCGGTCCTATGATGGAACGATGCAACGTCTCAAACTTTCCTTATTGATTACTTCCAGCGCGGTTTTTGAACAGAGAAAAAGTTTTCCACCGCGTAAGATGAAAAAATAAAGTTTGTAAGGAGTAAATGTCAACTTCACGTTTGACAACTTAGTGGAGGTCCGGCGAAAGCTTTTCCTGGAAAACGCTGTACAAAACTTTGAGCCTGCCAGTTTTGATATGTGAAACCGAAGAAGCAAAACAATTTTTAAACACATCCAAGGGAGAACTTTCTCGTTTTACATTCGCTTCCGATTGTGAGGAGGGCGAATGAAGGATAAGATACAACTGCGACCAAAATGTGTATGCAGTCCATAAGGCGAAAACACTGGTTCGACCAAATCAAGATAATAGAAAATGATGATCCAGTAAAAAATTTATTTTCAAATCACAGCCATTTTTGGAATCCAGGTTTCGTGGATGCCAGAGCAGAGAGTCAAGAAAGTAGCTCCATGGTTCGGGAGCCCATAAAGTTTAGAAAGTTTTCGGAGAAAAAGGATATCTGTACACCACTGATTTCAATTCACTTTCTAACAACATCTTCGCCATATCTTTGCTTTTGTGGCATACTGTATATTATTTAACACTTTTTTTATAACAAAAATGAAAAAGTTTTCCATTTTTGTATTTTGTTGCTAACTTTCCTTTGTAGCTGCAGCACAAACTGAATTTCATATTCCAGTCACGTTATCAGAGTCGTACGTGAGTCCAGTTTCCGTATAGTAATTCAGTGTCCCCACTTACCAGCGAATATTTAAACTTCAACAACTGAGTCACGCGGCTATTTTGAAAATGTAAAGTATAATTAAATTACGCACGGTTATTCTTTGTGGATTTGTAGAACACCTCACCCTCCAGCAACCAGAAGACAAGCAATACAACCTGGACTTTTTATATTTGTAAACACATGCTTATCTATTTGCAGAGCATTACTCATCTCTGCAGCTTTTTTTAGCACTCAAATCTACATATGTTTTCCAGCTCCCGTGATAAGAATTAAATTAATAAAAAACAACCTGATGTGGCATCATGTATTAGCCAACCGGCAGAGCATAATTAACTTAATTGAGTGTGTAATTTGTTAACCGAAAATCGCTGTTTTTTGTACTCTTAAAAAAGCAACAATAAACACTGAAGCCACTCGGATGTATATTCAACTGGAAAACAAAATTGTTTACACAAATCCGAATGAGCTTTGTGTGGAATTATTTCTAGAAATATTTAAAGCTTTGTTTCGTGAATATCGTGAATATTCCGGTTTTTAGAAAAAAAGACGATACATTGTTGGTTTATTTAATTTTTTTTTTCGAATTCATAAAATTTACGAAGTCACCTGGACAATGTATCGCAAGCCCCTTAACTTTAAATAGATAATTCTTTCAATATATTGAAAGGTCCATTGGCATTTATTTTGATTGTATTCTGATCACATCTTTAGAATGGAGCAAAACTTCCCTCATACACTGCCGTCCACAAGTTTCGAGACAGTCCTCGAGTTGTCAAAGAATTTAAAACTATTTATATTGACTTCATCTAGAATGACGAGAAGTTTTTATCCTAAAAATAGACTAACATTTAAAAAAAAAAACTAAGATACTGTTCTCTTCAAGTCAGTAAATGCTGCTTTGAATTTAAAGCAATTGCATTTTTTTACAAATTACATGCATTACTGAAGCGGTGAACCCCACAGACGGATGCAGTGGAGTTGAAAGGTTGTGGCCCTTTTTGCCCCGATTACGAACTCGCCGGTAAAGAGTATTTCTAATGTCAAAGCGACTTCACTTACCTTACATAAATTCTTACAATTTAAGTTGAATTCACAAAAGATATGAACGAAATATAGGAGTTAACTGCTGACTTCAACTTTGATTAAGTGAATTCAATTGATTTTAGTTGAAATAACAGATGATATTCGTTATTCTATGGACAAAGATGAAATATCCTTCCTGTGCCTCCTGGATTTTTCAAAGGCGTTCGACACCGTCGACCCAAATATCCCTATCTCCAAGCTTAGAAATCAATTTCGGTTCACAAAATCTGCCACCGATCTAATTTCTTCATATCTTACTGGACGTAAGCAAGCAGTTGTTGTTGGAAGAAAGATTTCAGGTTTCTTGGAACTAGTATTAGGAGTGCCACAGGGATCAATATTTGGGCCGCTGTTGTTTAGCATTGTTATAAATGATCTTCCATTAGGGGTCAGAAATTCGTCTGTTCATCTCTTTCCTGATGATGCACTGTTACATTAAAGTTGCAAGCTTGGAATGATAGAAGATGGTGCTTTTAGGTTAAACACCGACCTCAGTAATATCATGCTCTGGTCTACCAAAAATAAACTAAGTGCCTCGTTATTTACAAAAACAAACTTGACCTCTGTTGTTTTCCCTCGCAACATTTTGATAATACAGTCATAGAGTACGTTGAGAAAGCAAAAAATCTCAGCATCTGGTTCAGCAAATATATATGGCTATCTACGAAGCTTATCATTTTCTAGATACTTCACTCGTCAACATATTCAGCTTGACCTTGTGAAAATTTTCATCATATCGACAATATCCTATGGATGTCAAATAGTTTTCTGCCATAGTTCAGAATCCAAAAAAAACCTTACTGTAGCTTTTAATAATATTACACGGTATATAACTTAAAACGTTCTGATCATATATCGGCCTTTTCAAAAAATATATTAAGTTGTAGTCTCTACTCTTATCTTACGTCTTAATAACCAAAGAGCCCATTTATCTCCTTGAAAATATTAAAATGTCAAATTTTAAACGCTCCTCAACATTTACTCAACCAAGATTGACTTGCAGAAATACTGAGCGACAATTTTTTGTTCATGTTATGCGAGCATTCAATTCTTTACCCCTTGACATAAGACGAACTCGCGGAACCAAACACTTTGGAAGTAAAGTTTTCAGACATTTGTCTAATTATCTTAGATTTACTTGTAAATGATGTAATATGGTATTGATCTTTTTCTTCTTTTCTCTTTTTAAAAATAAAAACTCAAAAATATATATTTTTTTCCTGAAATCCTCATGATTATTTTTATATTATTATTATTATTATTATATTATTATACTTTTGCGATTTAGGCTTAGAGTCTGTGTAAAAGATATCAAGAATCCAATAAATGAAATAAATGAAATGATTGCTAAAAGCTGTCATTGACTTCAAAAGAATTGTGATTTAAGACTTTTTCAATCGCAGTCTTTTCTTAATTCAATTGCATCAGTGAAATTTTTGAAGAATGCATTCTTATACAACTCTGGTTAATGGGCCTCCAGTTTTGAGGCCTACAGATGAGGATGTTTTTTCTTGAAGGGATAAATATGTTTTTTTTTTAAAACAGGAAATGGGCATAAGTACCAAAATCCTTCAAGACCAAACATTTTGAGTCTGTTTTTCCACAAATTTGGTTTCTTGCCTGGAGCTTTTACAATCAAATTTATTTTTTTGAAATTCATTAAGTAAATTTTAAATCTTCAAAAGTTTGATTGTGGACCACAAAAAAATAAGACTTTTAATATTATCGGTAAGATAAATGTGGGCTTTATTTTCCGCATAGTCGCATTTCCTGAATGTCTTAATCCGAATTACACCTTATCACCTTGTTTGCATCAAAATGTATTTTTGTTCTCCTTTTGATAAATTTTATAACCTGCAATAAATTAACGAAAAGGGTACATTCCCTGAATTTCCATATAAATTGTTCTTAATAAATACAAAGGGGGCAATTATTTCGTCAAGCAAATATGGTTCCAAAAATAAAACACAGACTGTAAGTAAATTTCTTCTAAGAGTAAACGCAGCTGGAATTTCTAAGACAGGGTGATCCACCAAACTTTGTTTAGGCTTAAGGTGTTATTTTGAATTTAAAAAAATTGAATAACTTGACAAGCGAGGGGTTAACCTGGATCCAAGTCAGACGCTGTTTCATGATTGTGAGTAAGATATGAAACTAGTTCTTATCAATTTACTGTAGTATAATTTTGTTTTATTGTAGGTCTGAACAATCAAAATAATCAGTGTTATAAATTGTTTATAACCCATCTCCAGATATTTTGCCTTAATAACAAGTCTTCGATAAAACCTAGTCTGAGGGTTATCCATTCGCAAGACGTTGGTGAAAGAATTCATTCAATGAACTGAGACGAATTTAATGCCTTCACGACACAACGACACAAAACTGTCTTCAGTTACTCTTACTCCTACTCTGACTCCTTGTAGTGTATACTATACGTCGTCAAAAAAACTGAAAAATTCGAGGTTTCTTGAAGTGGTGCATGAAATAATTAAGGCGGTCTGAACCGGATGGTTTTTGTTAAACTAACATTCGCGCTAAACGGGAGTTTTACTCACATTTCTGAACAGGAGCTCAAAGGATTTTTGGTTCCGCTCGACAGAGTTTAAAATCGAGTAAAAAGATTAAAATTAAGCCATAGTCTTCATCACTTTCTTTCTTTTTTTCACATCCGATGATGCAATGAAATCGCCAGCAGTATTCCTCCACCTTTTCTGGAGGTTCACCCTCAGGCCGAATTCCGGTCGAATTTTCGAAATTTCGAATTGCAGAACGCTCTCCCATACTTGGATTTTTGTACTCCTTATATTTTAGAGAAGTTCAAAAACCATGTGTATTGCCCCTGGTCTCCATTTGCATTATAAAGAGACACGTTACCTTGTTGCCTGATTGGTCTCAGTTTAGAAGATGCTGTAGTGATCAAGTTTACTTCCTGCTTCAAATTTGACCCATCAGTGTTTATGCTTACGGAGTTTTCGGGTAACCAGAATCGCATACTTCCCGAGGGGATTTGGTTTGAATGCAACAATTTTCTGATTGACTTCAGTGGTGAGGTTTTGCCGTCCACATATTAATCCGCGTAGAAGAATGGGCTCCAAAACCGCTGATATTTTGGCCTGTAGGTTTTATCCTATTTTTACAGACTCTTTGAAGTATGAGATTGCATATAAGACTTGTCCCAACTTTTCGGTCGGGTTAACTCTCAAAGTAAGCTTGGAGTCATATTTGGCCATGCAAGTAAAGGGGAATCGAAAGAAGATATCTTTTATGTAATGCAGGCTCTCTGTTTTATTGTTCTTGAATAATACAATACGAAATGGTATACTTGACCGCCAAAACAGATGTGGCATGAGCAACATAGCCTGCATATATATACACATATGACCTTGTTTCGAAACACAATCGATTCCATAGGGAAGGAGAAACCACCAGCAAATAAATTGTGTATCCATTTTGCAGCAATTGCCTAATGAATTTTGTAACAATACCATACAATACAATTTCTCAATTCAATTGAACTGATATGCTCTTCGTGCATTTATATGGAATTGAGACGAGCACTAATCTAGATTTTCAGACTTTAATCAATGATCATTTTAAGGGTCTTAAGTAGAAAGGATGGCAAACCCATTGATCGACAAGTCTTTTGGTTTGACGCGTAAAGCTTTCGGGGTGAAAACCTCGTTTATGTTGTGAAATTTATCCGAACAAATTATTCTTTTCTAAAAATTAGAAAGGCTCTTATTTTAAAGTCCATATTTGACTTTTTCTTTTCAGATGTTTCGAAGAAACCCGACTCAACACCGCGGCCATATAAATTTATTTTTAACCGCAAAGCTGCCATTATTACAGCTGTCATCATTGTCCTAACCATAGTGCTTGGAGTCGTTTTCGTGACGACGAGCTCCGTTCTGAAACGCAAAAGTAAGATAAGTTGGGATGACGAAGATACACGAAAGAAAATTCCAGCTAATTCAACCATAGGTATTTCAAAATTCGATGATTCCACCACGACCGCTTCTAAGACCTTCCGCCTTACTGGGTTAACATTTTTTCAAAATTATTTTTTCTTTCAAAAAAGGTGTCACCGTTACTAACAAATACATTTTCGATGATCATATATTTCATCCAAAGATGTCCTTTGCAGCAAAAGACCCCTTACTCATGATTTCTTCTTTCTTTTAAAGGAGCAGACAATATTGGCGGGGGAAAAGTTCTACGACTAGTACCTAGAGACGAATGGTTAGCTCAGCCTCCAAATGGACCTATAGATAGGCTCAATCCACCCGTTCATAGGGTTGTCATTTCCCATACGGCTACGGAAAACTGCACAAGTCAGGTAAGCATCGAACTCTGCGTTCAAAAAATTTTAACACAAATTAACACAATGCCTGATTTTAGGCAACCTGCACATATCGGACCCGTGTAATTCAAGACTTCCATATGAAGTCACGGGATTTCAGTGATATAGGCTACAATTTCTTGGTCGGTGGTGATGGATGCGTCTACGAAGGTCGGGGTTGGGATGAACAAGGCGCCCATACAAAGGGATATAATACGGATAGCATTGGGATTGCGTTTATTGGAACCTTTACAACACTTGTCCCGCCAGAGAAACAACTGAATGTATGCAAGTTAATTATAGAAGAAGGTATTAGACTGAACAAGATTGTGCCGAATTATCGGCTTTATGGTGCTAGGCAATTGGTTGGTTCCGAAAGCCCCGGCAGTGCACTGTATGAAATTATTAAGAAATGGCCAAATTGGTCACAGAGTGTAAGTTAGAAATTGTCATAATTAGATTTAAAGTTCACAACAATATTATTTATACAATCAAAACAATTATAATAAATTGAAACAAATAAATAAGTTATGTCTAGTTTTAGAATTGAGGAATAAATATCAAAATTAAAGCTTGCGTTAATATTTTTTTGTGATATTTTATCTCAATAAGTTATATAAAATTGTAAATATTAATCGATATCTAAATAGAAATAGTTGAATATTAAAAAATGTGCCAAGTGGCTTGTTATGTATATAAAAATGATTATTGCATTTATTATTCCTTTTACTTGAAAGTATATGCGCGAAGGACGTCTGCGACTTGCTTCACCAAAACCCAAGGAACCAGTCTTGAATGTTAATTATCTTCGAGCAGTTTTGCCAGTTCTGAGAATAGACAGATTTCGGATTATCCTGCAACTGCAAAAAGTACACAAGCACATAGACCCAATTTGTGTTAATCGAAAATCATCTATTTTAGTTGCCGCAAATAGGTCCAATAATGGAACAAACATGGAGCTTGATTTTTCAGTTTATTTTCTTAGTTACTCGACTTAATCCTTAAGGTCTTTCTTAAACAGACAAAAGGAAAATGTTCCGAAAATATGAAAATATTGAGAGGCCGTGTTCATGTACTAGGCCCGTGTGAGCTTGCAAGATCTGAAATAGGATAAAATGCTGCTTGCTTACAACCTGGACGATCCCTGTCCTTTGGCAATTCAAGTTGACAAAGAGCCTCCAACCGCCTTTTGCGAACCAACCAGCCCAAAGTGCGGTTGTGCGATGGGTTAACACCGCAACCACGTAAAACCAGGGTAAGTTTCCTCAAGTGTTAACGGATCTCAAGAACTAAGACAGACCTTAAAGAGCATGTTCGAGGAACGAATCGAAATCGCACTTTGGAACTTGAATGTTAAAATAGATAAAGAAAACATTTTTGTCGGAAAGTGTAGCTTTCAGAAAACGGCACCAGATGACAGCTTTCAAAACGTTGTGGCAGTTAATAATTCGGTGATGAGTAACACAAAATTCAATCACAAAAAGGTCTACAAAGCAACCTTACAATGATAAGACCCCTGTAGAGTCTAACATAGAGTCTGACCACTTTTTAGAAGCAGCTCGATTAGAAGTCCAACATACCAGAAATAGCCAGAGCCTAAAGAAGAGAAATAATTACTGCGAAAAAAGAAAAGGGCCAACTGCATTAAAGGCTAGAGTCTAGAAACGGAATTGAACACATTATTTCAACTTAAAATAAGCCTTAAGCCTTTTTAGGCCACACTAACTTATTGTACCCACACTGTACAAAAATAAGTACTGAATCAACAGATACTAACAAGCTGATTTGTGTTTGACATTCCTTAGTTGGGAATGCTCCGGTATCTCGTAAAAACTACCGAGGCATAGACATAGCTCGAAAACACGCTCTGCATTATTCAGTTTAGACCAGGACCCTCCGAATTATTCCAGACTTGCACCGGATTCGGCCATGAGAATTCGTGCTGTCATGTCATGTGCAATGTCCTCTACGGTTCCGTACGCAAAGCATTGCTCACGGAACCTCTGATGTCCGTCTGAACTATATCTTGTGTATCAAAATAGGTCATGACAAAAGTGCCACAAATATGGCCACTACAACAAATAATAAAACCGAAACAAAAATTAAAAAAAGGGGGCCCCCATACATGAAAAAGAAAATTAAGCACATCAATTTTACTCCTTAAAGCAGGCAATGATATATAAAATTAATTTAAAAACTCAACAAATTTTGTAGGCAATGAGAGATTCAAAATATAGTATATTCAATAAAAACAATTCAAATTAACGTAAAGAAGTAGGTGTAAGATGTGTAAAGGTAGGTGTACGATGTTACGGAACCCTTCGTGTGCCATCCAGAACCGTGGATAAATTTGTAATTTATTTATTTAGAATGCTAAATATCTAGCGTTTACAATTGTACATTATTATTTACATGTATAAGGAACTTATTTTTAAAAGATTTAGTATTAATGTTAACATATTTGCAATTCAAAAGGTGTGAATATTTATTAAAGATAATTAACATATTATTAAATGGAGAAAACCGTTCATAGTTCGTACGATGGTGAGATACTGAGATTGCATTAGGTATGTATCTAAAAAATCTTTGCGGTACATTGAAATTGAGACGAAACAAGAGGTACATAGAATCAATGTTGCTATCAATAAGTTTGGTAATGAAAGAGAAACATAGATACGATCGTCTGCTCTCAAGGTTAGGCAAATCTATAAGATTGAGTCTGCTGTTATAAGGTGGGAGGTTATAAGGGTCTTGCCATCCGAGTCCCCTCAAGGCAAATGTCAAGAATCTCTTTTGTACTTTCTCAAACCTGTCGATATGACATTTATAGTGAGGAGACCACACTTGACAAGCGTATTCAAGGATCGGACGGACGAAAGTCATGAACAACTGTTTTACAACATAAGGATCATTAAATTGCTTAGATTCTCTTTTAATCCAACCAAGCATTCAGTTCGCTTTATTTGAAATTATGTTGATATGTTGCTTAAACTCGAGTTTTTGATCCAACACAACCCGTAAGACAGAAATATTATCAACATTGCACTTTGTCGAGCCATTTAAATTGTATGCGAAAGAAACCGGCGATTTTTTTCGTATAAAATTAATGACATTACACTTCTTGACATTTAAAAATAAACAATTATTGGAACACCACACCTAAAACGCATCAAGATCACGCTGCAGATCATGAGTCTCTAATGTTATGTATGTATCTTCTTAAAGATAGCAACATCATCAGCATAAATAAGACATTGTGAACTCTTTAAAATAGAAACCAAATCATATATAAACAAAACAAACAACAACGGACCTAAGTGGTTGCCTTGTGGTACCCCAGAGTTGACAGTGAAATAGCTCGAGGAACAACCATTAAAAATAACAGAGTAATTAAGAACTTTGTGCTGAAGCCAATTTTGTTAAACTTTAAAAGTAAGATGCGGTGGGAAAGCTTATCAAAAGCTTTACTAAAATCAGTGAGTACACAATCTGTTTGATTTTTAAACTTAAATGAGTCGACGCAGGATTGTGTGAGTTCAAGTAAAAGAGTTGCTGTAGAGCGGCCTTTAAAAACCCCATGGTGATTAGGGACAGTTATAGATTTAACATAAAAATACAATGATTCACATAGAACAGATTCAAACAATTTAGGTATTGCCGACAACCTCGCGATCGGACGATAATTTTGGATGTCATCTTTTCGACCCTTCTTAAATAGAGGAATTATAAACGACTTCTTCCACGCAACAGGAAATATACCATCAGACAAAGATTAATTGAACAAAACAGAAAGGGGAGTTGACAGATAATCAGCACATTTTTTTAAAACAATAGATGGAACACCATCTGGACCTGATGCTACTATATGTTGTCATCAAGGTTGGATAAATATGTCGTAATGGTGTCAGTATTTATATTAAAATTAATGTTGGTCAAGTGGTTGAAAGATTTCAAGTGACCAAGTAGTTGGTCATTGTGGCCAAGATTATCACAGCTAGAAATATCACAGTTTGTGAAAGCAGATTTAAAAAAGTCAGAAAACAGATTAGCTATAGCTAGAGGGTTATGGCTAGAGTTATCATTATAAATAAGAACAGACGGATAGTATCCACATTCTTTCTTTTTTTTGTATAAAATTGCAAAAATGTTTATAATACGCAAGCTCCCTGAAGCTCACTGAACCATTAATACTATCGATCGCAAATTGCAAATCATGCTCAGTGATATCTGCAGAGCCTTCTCTTCTTTTTCACCGCCGAGCTATCAAGACACAAAGCATCCATGTGAGGCACGTAATTCAAGCAAAGTTTCCGGAAAAAATCAGTACCTGCTTCACAAACTAGTTCTTAAAGCTTAACAGTTTCAAGTATCTCCGACTTCAAGAGAATCATAAATGACCAAACTTTCTCCGAGTGAAAATTAGTTAGTTGATGGTCGGGGGCTTCAAATGCCCCTTTACAACAGCTTAAAAATAAAGACTATCGGCGTGTTATGTATACGATGCACTCACATCGCCTGCTTTTGTATTTGTTGTTACAACTGGATCGAGAGCAAATCAGTAGAAGATCAGCTTCAGTTTTTGGTGATCGAAGTAATTGGTCGCTTTATAATTATTAGCGAATCCAAATTAGTTAAAAGAATCTTTATGGATCACTTTCAACAGCACTTTAGACTCAGCGTAACCGAGAAGATACGACAGTAAAGGTATTATCGCTGGCGACAGATTGATGCCGTAGAAATACTTGTTATATCCCCATTAGCTGCAGACTTGTCTTCATGACGACTCAGTCATTGTATTAATTAATCACCTTTCAAGAACCAAACTTCGAGACTTATTCTGAGTCAATAAAAATAATCCATTTATAATAACCTGATGTTCGCCCTGTTCTTAAACCAATTGATAGTAACCGGATTAAAGAAAAAATAAACTTTTTCGTGAAGCGAGAATGAGATATTTCAAACGACAATTTTGTTTGCCTATTCGACGTCTTATGCTAGTCAGCTTTAAATACTCGAGGACCTAACATCGGTGCTCGAAATCAAAATAAATTTGTTTTATTTGAATAAAAAAAAATAAGTTAAATTTTTGTTTTTGTGTTTATGTAAATCAAATTTCAACGATGCTGGCCATCAATTTTATTGTTCTTTCAGTTGCGACTGTTACATTGGCTTTGTTTAATGAGTAAGAAAGTGATTTATTTTTAATTATGTATTAAATGAAGCATTCAAAAATGTTATGCTCCCATTTGAAAATTCATTATTATCTGGTTGCCCTTCGAGTGAGTTTTTTTTTCAAAATATTTTCGTTTTAAGACTATCTTCTATCTTCCAAAGTTTCATCAGTGTCAATTTAATTGTTTTTGTGAACTTATTTTGTAGTATCATTTGACCAGTTTTGTTGTGTAGATTATCAGTGTTGGGCATTGTCCTTGTATAGAAATGGTTGTTTTGTTTATGAAAACAAAAAACTTTTTTTTTGTTTATACAAAATGACGAAGGCCGAAATAATTCAAGATTTGGTTAATAAGAGTGCCGATTATGATGAATTTTTCAGCGTGGTGCATTACCAATTTGACGGTAATAAAATGCGAAACAACAAAGTGACGGTCTTATATGGGTTTCAGAGTTCTTCTTCTATGGGATGAATTTTGGACTTTCGAAGAATCTGAAATTCATGAAATGTGTGACATCCAGAAATAGTCCAAATGGTATTCAGCAGGATGTTTTCAACATGATGTTCTTATCAGTAAGCAGTAGCAAGACGTCTCGTCTTGCAAACGACAGTCACTCTGTAAAGGTGTTGATGAAATTGAACTGAAATTTGAAACTTTTTTATTAATAATTTGTTCCCTTCTAAGGGATTATGACTACCCTAGAGTGCAATGAAAAATTATGTAAGGATAGAATATTTAATATTTCATTAGCTCATCTCGCAGTATTTTATTTGCTATGAGTTTTATACACGAATGCAAAGTGCAGAAGCCAATAACATCAATTTTACTGTTATTTAGAAACCTGGAAATCCAGCATGGTAGGCCAATAAAGCAATCTAATAACAGCACGTTCACCCACTTTCAATTTAAAGTTTTTCCCCTGATTCAGCAAAGCCTATTTCACATATTATTTCGTAAATTTTAGGCCCAACTCGCATGGGGTTCCTCAAGGTTCCATTTTAGGTTCACTGCTATTTACAATATTTATCAATTAAATTCCCCGCTAAATATTCTCAAATTATTTCTATTTCAACACGCATCTTCTGCATGCTTCCAAAAGACCTGTGCACAAGTGATAATACCGTCAAAACTGTGGGGCTGTACAGTGACAAAGTAGATGTGCGAGGGGCTCCTCCCGGCACAGTTGTCAACGGTATGCAACAAACAGTTCCAATAGAGTGTTACTTCAGTCGGTATAAGTGTGACGAGATTACCCAAGAACAAACGCTCTGTTCTGTTACGGTTAAGTTTAGATCGTAGTGCACATGGACGGGATTTTGTTTTTTTCCGGAGAATAGTAGCAGCTCAGTTTTCGGGGAGTTACCTCCCACACAATTTTTTTTTCGCATTCCTTGATAATTCGTTGTTTAGTTTGACGAAATATATGAAGTCCACATCATGGAAACCTTCAGACCCAAGGATCGGCTCTACCAAATTGCAGTGAATCCAATTTTTCTGGGTTTTGATTCTTCCGGCTTTTGCAACACTTTGCGACGTTCAGGAAACAGCATTCGTGATCACTTTTATTTTGACTTTTTAGGCTTCGATACTTTAGGTGCTAACATCATTCAGGCTTTCACGTCTAGGCGATGCATTCTTTTGATCGGCATTTCTATACAAAACTCACATAGATTTCCCCACCCTATATCTCAACTGTTTTTCTAAGTTCCAATCTAATGATTTCACATCCTTTTTAATGTTTTCAGTGGTTTGCTTTATTGGGGCTATGAATGCCGTGAGGGCGCATGTACAAAGGTGAAACTCAGTGATTACACGTTTGCCGTCAGCTTGCTGAATTGCAGATTACACTGCGGCGGTACGTTAGGAACAGTTTGGCCAAAACCCACAGGCGTCGTTAAGTTCGAACCATATTCATTGCGGATTCGGAACCGAATCAAATTCAATATACAATCGAATCTAAATGATGACCACCTCTGGCAAGTGAATAAACGACGGTTCAGGTCACAACTCGATTCCAAGCTTCCTGGCCCAACGGTCTTGCAAAACGATGGAAGAGTATTAACCATTCAAATAATAATTACACAGGATCGCGAAGAAAAACCACCATCCCTACGATACGATACCGATGAGAGTTATTCACTCAAAATAACTAACCTTGATGCAAATGTTAACGCTCAAATCAGATCACCGAGTTTCTTTGGAGCCCGGCACGGTCTTGAGACTCTAAACCAATTGATAATATACGACGATGTGCTTCAAGCTTATCATATTCTTGGTCAAGTGGAAATAACCGACGAACCAGCCTACAAACATCGCGGCTTGCTACTGGACACAGGAAGGAACTACTTCAGTGTAAAGTCCATCAAAAGAACAATTGGTGAGTGACATGAATGCGAGTTTTTGTCAAGCTTTCAATTTGTGTTTTCATCTCTTTAGATGCAATGGCAATGACCAAGCTGAACACCTTCCATTGGCATATTTTCGATGCGACCAGCTTCCCATTGGTCATAAAGTCCCAGCCCGACTTTTATAGAACGGGAGCGTACTCACCGGAGAAAGTCTACACCCATGAAGATGTCATCGATTTGGTTGAGTTTGCCCGTGCCAGAGGTGTCAGGATCTATCCAGATTTTGACTTACCCGGCCACACTGGCGAAGGCTGGCAAATCAAAAACCTGACCGTATGTTTTAATATTCAACCATGGCAGGAGTACTGCCCTCTACCACCCTGCGGTCAACTGGATCCAACTAATGAGCAAGTCTACCCGGTCCTCGAAGACATCTACCGCGAAATTTTCGACATTTTCGATTTGGATATATTCCACATGGGTGGATCACAAGTGATACTCAAGTGCTGGAAGGAAGTGCAACACATCCGTGACTGGATGGAAAACAAGGGTTGGACGCTTGACAACAGTGACTTCGTTAAGCTATGGGGTCACTTTCAAGCCAGGGCGTTGGCTTTGGTAGACAAAGTTTCTAATGATTCAAATATTCCGATCGTTTTGTGGCACAATGATTTGTCAACAGTGCCACATATTGACAAATACATCGACAACAAGCGATACATCATCCAAGCGACAACGATTAAAGGCTCCGGTGAAATAAGGACCCATTTGGAGCGTGGCTATAGAATCATCCTGTCTAATTATGACGCCTTGTTTTTGGATTGTGGTTTCGCAAGTACCGTCGATTATGGAAACAACTGGTGCTCACCCTATAATGGATGGCATAAGATCTACGAGAATAGACCTAGTGAAATTGCCGGCGCGCATAAACATTTAGTTTTGGGTGCGGAAGCAACTAATTGGTCAGAGCAATTGGAAGAGCATACATTGGATTCAAGATTTTGGCCTAGGGCTAGTGCGTTGGCGGAACGAATGTGGTCAGATCCGGTGGAAAATTGGAGAGCGGCCGAAGCTCGAATGTTGGTGCATCGCGCACGTTTAGTCGAAAATGGTATTGGAGCGGAGGCTATACAGCCCGAATGGTGTTTGCAAAATCAAGATGCGTGTCCGAAAAAGAACTTAATGATATGAATAAAAGTTAGAAAAAATTGGTAACTACAGTTTTCGTCCAGATTGTTTTTTCCATTTTGTTTTTTACTGCTGCGTATGTACTTTCAAATATTTATTGCGAAATATCAACTTGGAACAAGGGGCTTTATTCACACTCCCTCGAGTCAGATTCCAACTACAACTGGCTACCTCCACAGCCAGCTGACAACTGGCTACCTCTACAGCCAGCTAACCTAGCAACTGGCATATTTGACATATTTGTTTTGCTTTTGAAGCTACGTGAAGCATCACGCCTAATTGAATGTAATCCTCCTCATATTAAGAAAAATTTTAGAACTTTATAACAATAGAGATGTCTTAATGAAAAAACATGAAGCTTCTGGAACAAAAAAAAATTCTTACAGAATAGATTTTTTTACAAAAATATACGCAGAAAAAGATTTTCTGCGACAAGTTATGGGCTGGGGATAAGTTCCTCCCAAGCGTGCTTTTCCATGCTGCAGCCTGGAGTGCACTTTATTATAGTTGACTTTTAGTAGATACTTAAAAGAGTTAACAGATAAAACGTGAAAACAATTTGTACTATAAATAAGATACACTTTCTTAAAAGCCACAGCTACAGGAAAAAAAATGTTGCCATTACAATTAATCTTAAATCTTGGGCAACAAGAAGGATGATAAAAGAAATTAGAAGCAGACCCTATGAATCTGAAGTGCATCAGCTTAGTTCTGTAACTCAAAATCATTTTATTTAAAGCAAATCAGCATCTAAGTAAGTCCAAATCTGCATTTATATCAGCAATCAAACTAAGAGGAGACTATTTCCCATCAGAACAAGTAATATCAACCCTAATAGTCGTAAAATTCAGCTTAATATTGAGCAAATAAAAATTAAAAAAGAGCAATGGGCCTAAGACTGTTCCTTGGGGTACACCTTGAATTATAATACAAAAGTAACTTCATCTAGCGTTGATCATAAGCTTTTGTTTTCCTCCTAATAAGTATGATTTAGGCCATTTATAAATAAAACCGCGCATACCAGAATTGTGTAATTTCTTTAATAGAGTCTTGTGATCTAAACAAATGCCATGGGTACATCAACAAATAGTCCAGCAGTAGTACAATAGTCATAAATATGCTCATATTTATCGCTACAAATTTTAAAAAGTGTATCTCCAGTAAATCTACCGATTCGATAACCGAACTGACAGTTGCTAAAGAAACTATTTTTATTCAGAAATTCCAGGAATCTTCTTTTCACTTCTTTCTTAAAAACTTTGGAATACGCAGGTCACAACGATCAACAACTTTGAAAGCGATTTCGGTACAATATTAGAACATCCATCAGCTCTTGCAGAATTTGATATTTTTTATCGATTGAATTCATTCAAAAATTACCCTTGACTGGCTCTCCTATAGGCAATTCTGCAGGTAATGGATGGTTTCAGCTCCAATTTTGGAATAGTTTGAGCCATATTTTTCTTGACCGCCTGGTTTGTTTTTGGATACCTCACTCTACACGCTCAACATACCTCAAAAAAGTCTAACGACGTCAAATCATAGCTTCGAAGCGCCCAATCAACATTACAGATTACACATCTTACTGGAACCGCAGCTTGACCATGTCCATACCCTTCATTTTTGGCTTTGTTTCTTCCATCATTGGCGTCATGCCGAGAATCATGTCGCAACTCCAAAAAGATACATTATGTTCGTTTCGACTACGTAACGATTTTTCAATCCCTTATTTCGCCTACTTTGTTTGTTTGCGTTACTACCCCGAAGGAAGCGGGATTTTTGAGAAAAATCGTCAGTTTCGAACCGCTCTAAAGCGCACAGTTCCGACAAGGCTTGAAGTTGTCGGAATGCCTCACTCGTATTTTTTTTTGTCGCAATTCACAGTTTTTCAACTAAATCTTAGTATGATGGCCTTATTTGATTTGCAAAGCGATCGAACGCTTGCATTGCATCACTCAAGTGCTCGATGAGCTACTCCGTATAACTTTCCAGCTAAACGTGTTTCCACCCGGCGCCAGTGCTCCTGAAACTCATTCCACAGACGAAGAAATAAGTATTTTTAAATTAAAAAAGCCAAACTAGTTTATATTTAATACAAAAAAAGGTACACATCCATCAAGGCACACATTCCACCTACGTGCAAGACTTAAGAACACCCCTCCCTACAGAAAGGCCCAACAAAATGTATCAGAAAATAGTAAATATTTCGTATTATCTGCTCGACCCGTTTTTTGTGTCATACGCATCAATAGGGCACTCGTTCTGATTCTGCAAACACCACTCAGGCTCAATAGACTCAGCGGCTATGCCATTTTCTGTCAATCGCTCTCGATGCACCAGCAAACGTGACTCGGCAGCTTTCCAATTGTCTTTCGGATTCGACCATAAGCGCTCCGCCAATGCACTGGCTCTTGGCCAAAATCGTGCGTCGACAGTATGCTCGTCAATTTGTTCCGACCAAATAGCTGCCTCGGCACCAAGAATAAGTCCATTATAATCCCCGGCAATCTTTTCCGGACTGTTCTCGTAGACTTTCTGCCAGCCAATGTACGGTGAGCACCAATTGTTTCCATCTGTAACCCAACCGCCAAAGCCACAATCGAAATACAAAGCATCATAGTTCGACAGTATCATTCTGTAGCCTCGCTTAAGAATCTGCTGAATCTTCATATCAAACCCTGTGGTCCATACTTGAATGATATACCGATCCTTATTTAGGTACTCGTCAATAAAGGGAGCATCTGTCAATCTGCTTGTCCACATAATGATCGGAACATCCTGGTTTTTTGAGATTCTATCGACCTTATCCAGCGCAGTGGTTTGGAAATGTCCCCACAACTTCATAAAGTCCTTTTCCTCCAAGCCCCAACCCTTTTCGAGCATCCAATTACGAATGGTCTCGCTGGAGTTCCAACAATTTACCGAGACTTCATCACCGCCCATGTGAAATACATCCGGATCGAATAGTTGGAACATTTCCCGGTAGATGTCCTCCAGAACATCATACATTCCATCGACAGTAGGATCCAATTGACCACAAGGTGGTTCGACGCAGAAATTCTTCCATGGCTGAGCGTTAAAGCAGGCAGTCATATTTTTATTTTGCCAACCTTCGCCAACATGAGCGGGAGCATCAAATTCTGGCAAAACACGAACGCCTCGAGCACGTCCATATTCGACCACATCGGCGATGTCTTCGTGGGTGTAGATTTTACGTGAGGAATAAGCTCCAAGCTTGTATAGATCTGGCTGTGACTTGACCACCAATGGAAAGCTCTGCGAATCGGTAATATGCCAATGGAAGGTATTCAGTTTTGTCATTGCCATGCCATCTAGCGTGAGAAAAATATAAGAAGAATTGGTAAATTAGACTTTGCATCGATATTAAGAATAAATTAAAATAAAAATTGTAACTAAGACGCAGCCTCAATCTAACCAATTTATTTTTATGCTTGACCTTTGTACGAAGGTTTATATTGAATATTTCCATTGGCCCTAAACGCTGGATTATTCTGGCCTTTCACATTCTAGAGTTGCACGATTATAAGAGCATCGTGGATGACAGCCATCCACCTCTTACAGCGGGGAAAAAGTCAAAGTTCTTGCCTTGATCTTAGATGTATCTCATAAGACTGCATTCAGAAGATCCTTCAAATGCACTTCTCTAGAACTAGGTTTCGACGAAATACTGAGATAACATTTCTAGAACTAAATTTGAGAACATGTTTACGGTCATCACTTTGATCCTGAGACGAAACATCAGGTTATAACCACAAAAAGTCGTCTTCACTGACGTCCAACAATGTCAATGTAGCAAGTTCAGAGCAGAAGGCATGGTGTCCGTATTTTGTGGTGTCTTCAAAAAGGGATCCACTATTACAGGCTTTTATTGCGCATACCAAATAAGTAGATTGCAAGGTTAAAAAACGGCTAAACTTTGAGCTATTTCACTTAGACCACTCCAAAAGCGGTTTTCGAATTGTTTGAACATCCTTTTCATCAGATCTGGCTCCCCGGCTTCGACATCTTTACCCGGGTTACAGGAATAATTATCAACTTAAGACTCATCCTTTTCCAGGAAAGAAATTCCTAACGCACATGATTTTTGTCGTGCTATAGAATAACGCTCATCTCATCACAGATCCTCGATATGAATCGCTTTAAGCAAAACAGAAGAGAAGATCTAAGCGGCGGATAATTGGTCCTGTTTGCGCAGAGAGTGAAAGTAGGAGAAGGTGATATGAACCTAGTTTAGATGGCAAAAAACTGTCAACTACAACGGCCCGGCCAATCGTCGAACACTGTGCCAGTACGAAAACGGGAAACTGAACCTCCGAGTCATAAATTAAGCTTGGCCATAGAACCAAGAAACTTGATCTAGACAACAGGAACAGATGAACGGAATAACTATATAGTTAAATAAAAAATTTTTTTTTTTAATAGTGCTCCAGTGCTCAAGGGATTTGAAGTACAATTAAAGTGTTTTTTTACACAGCACGAGCAGAAGTGGAAGGGAGAGAAAGGAGGTACCAGTGCACATTGGTTTTAAATTGTTGTAGGTTGCAGTACAAAGGAAAAATAGAGCGAGGTAACGCATTCCACATGCGCATTGTGCGGCTTATAAAAGAATTTCTAAATTTTGCAATGCACCCGAAAGTAGGTTTTAGGGTAAATTGATGAGCATTCGATGAATCGGGTGTTGCGAGTGAATTTCGTGAGGGGCGGAATGCAACTAGCTATTTCGACGGATTTCATAAGCTGACAATTAATCAGCGTTTCCATGACGAAAGAAAGAAGCCAGCGTGGAAGAACACCTTTTCAGAACTATAGGGGAAATACCATCTGTCTAAATCTTTCAGTACTCTTGCGACTGTGCGAGTGCGAAAATATATTTGTCCCATAGAATGTTCAACGCTCTCGAGCACAGGTGGTGACCTCTGGAAGTGTGGAACTGGCCGCGAATTGTGCAGCAAGCAGATTGGCTTTGTCAAGATTATTTACAACAGGAGTATCATTCGAAATTAGCGTCGGAGTCGATGACGATGTAGAGTTCTTAATATTTTTGACGAATGACCAAAATTGTTTACTACCACTGGGACAACGTAGTATTTTTTGCCTTAATTTAAGTCCAAGGGATAACTTCGTACGTCGTAGAAGAGCGTAACAGTCATTACGGACTCGTTGAAATTTTTTCCGGTTTTCCTCTGTAGGGTTGGCTTTATAAGACCGAAAACTCAGCTCTCTCAACCTGACAGCCTCTTTACAGCTCAAGTCGAACCGTGAATTCTCTTTTGGCCTAGTTGTCTTCAGCTTGTTTGGGATGAAGTCATTCATGCCTTGGAGAATAATATTTGTGACCATATCAGGGACGGCGTCCACGTCACTATCGAGCAAACATAGTTACCAGTTAAAACTCCTAAAAAAGTTATTAAGGCCGCCCCAATCGGCTTTTTCATATTGCCAACGAAGTCTTTTAGGAGTTTTTTCCTTAACTGGGTGGTTTGAAGAAGAGGAGTTGGCTGAAATTACACAATTGTCTGGCGAGCCTACGGGCGCCAATACATCAATGGAGTATTTGTCAGGGTGAGAGGTGAGGAACAAGTCCAAAGTGTTGGCTTTGCGACATGCAATGTCTGGGATTCGTGTTAGCTCATTTAGTAGCTGGGTTAAATTGTTTAACTAAGCGAAGATTTCAACATACATACGACAATTTCAGTATGAGGATATAGGGATACAATTCTTAAAATGGAGTTGGACAGCTCATCAAACTCGTTAAAAGTAGATGTTCAGGCTTGGACTTCTATAAATGAAACAGTGATGAATTGTTTGCTTATGGACGTAGAATTTGAACCACATGAAATTGAATTCCGGACTTGAACATTGACCGTATTGTGGTTGAAGTTGATAATTGTTTTAACGAAACTTAATACTTGCAATAATAGTTAAAGCTTTATGTAAAATATCCTTCGACATTTTTACTCACCAATAGTTCTCTTGATGGATTTGACACTAAAGTAGTTCCTCGATGTATCCAACAATAGTCCACGGTGCTTATAAGCTGGCGCATCACTGATGTCTGCTTGGGCCAACATCTGGACTTCCCGTCGAATATCATCATAGACAATCAACTGTGACAGAGTTTCCAAGCCATGTCTAGCTCCAAAGAATGTCTTCGCCTTAATATCAGCATAAACTTCATTATTTCCCTGACTGATCTGCAGCCTATAGCTCTCATCAGTGTCATATGTCAACTGAGGTATCTGTGCCGCCTTCTCTGCGCTCTCGTCCACATTTATCTTGATTGTCAACGTTCTTCCCTCGGCACGAACCAGGCTAGCATCGGGTACTTTCGTATCAATCTGATCCATGAAACGCTTCTCGTTCTCCCTCCAAAGTGCGGCAGCCTTCGACGAAGGCAAACTGAACTTGATTTTACTGCGATCAATGTGCACGATATACTCGCCGATCTTCACGCTTCCTGTCGGCTTTGGCCACAAGGTTCCAATTGTGTCGCCACAGAATATTCTGCACACCGGTAGGCTGACTGCTTTCTGGAAGTTATCCTCATCTAGGGGAACCTTCATGCATTTGCTCTGCCGGCATTCGTAGCCCCAAACTAAACTGCAAATAAGAAACAATTAGTTAGATTGAGTTTACTTTGAAAGTCAGAAAATTCAATTACTGGCGACGGTCCACATCTTCCTTGGGAGATCTCGTAGCAACTACTAAGAGCGCGATGATTCCGCTCAAAAACGCGAGCACAACAACGCCGATGAAAAAATGTTTCCAACTGAATGTCATACGGGCTGAAAGCAATTAAGAGCTCAGATCCAATTCTGATCGTGAACTGCTTCGAAGCTTTTTGTGATCGGCAATTGATACCTTATAAAGAGCGCCTTCGACGCCCTCCAATTAAGTATTTGAACTTCAAAGTCAATTACTGATAACGAAATTGGAAACGCTTGTGGGTGAACAACACCGCCGCCGGTGGGTGGTCATTCAATCGACCTCAAGGGGTTTCCCAATTAACTTAGTATTGCTGTAATTGCATTCAGGCTAATGGACAAACTTTGTGTAAAGGGGTACTTCAAAACAAACAATAAACATCGAAAGATTTCTGGTTAGCCGCTTAATCTTAAACTATCTGCAATAATTTATCTTTTTTATCTTAGCAAGATTAGAGCTCCAAGCGTTGAAACAATGTATTGCGTGACAGCTTTCCTTAGGTGCAAAGACATTATCAACCCTATCCAGTCAGAAAGCCTGATTACGAACACTTGAAGAAATAGATATGGAGAGCCCAAAACATTAATCCGACTGACGTACTTATCCATCTTAAAGATCAAATTATCGTATAATACCCAAGCTATAACTCAGTTCCTCTTTAGAACTCCTCAGAATCAAGTTCAAACAATCTTAGTCTGTATCAACAATACTGAAAGATCTCAAGTGACTCAAAACAATTAACGATGTTGAAGTGATAAGGCTTGGCGGAAGATGACTATTAGATTATTTGCAAAACGGTCTATCGATACGTCAAGAGTGCTTTTACCATGCGGAACTTTAGTTTAGAATGCAAAGGTGACAGTGGTACCAACATGAAAAATATTTCAAAATTTAGTTGAGCCTTTTTTCTTTCCTGAAAAAATCAAATATTTCTTGGAGTTCAAACTGAGTTACCGAAGACAATTTTAATATTACAATGTTTCCACATGCCCACTAAGATCTCTATCAGCAATGAATTAATTTTATTTCAAACCTCTTAAAAATTCCCCTCGAAAGCTGTTTAAAAAACTTTTAACAGTGTTTTCTTGGGCCCTTCGCTCAGCTGTTCGTAGTAAAGGACATTTTTCGGTGAAGATCGAGAACGCACAATTCTGTTACGACGAGGCAACATTTCTGACACCGATTTCCCGACTCCTCTAAGGGATTATTATCTCTTCTTTCAAGTACGCCTGTCTTCTGAAAAGCGTAAAGTTTTTTTCAGATAGGATAGAAGTTGATTGACCTCTTTTTTGCTAGCCCAAAATGTATCACACCTTTGGAAGACGCCTTTCCTTTTGCAAATGGCGGCAACACTCGGTTTCTTTTGGATATTTGTGAAATTTCTAGATACTGAATGCAAGTCATTTATTTTTTTAGGAAATTATTCATCAGTGATTTTGGCGGAACTTGAAATTCGGCACTGATTTAAATAAACAAAGCCTGTGTATAATATGTCCTTAAGAGGATAAAACGGCAGAACATATCATGTACAAATATCTTATCTTCGTCTAGAATAGTAAAGCTCCTTCAGTTAAGTCTTCTTCATGCTTAGGCTGTCGAAGTCTACTTATATGCCCGAACAGTTTTGTAGATGATACTTTCCCCACCTCGTTTGGTGCGACCAGAGTATTGATATCGGTGTTTCTAGCCTCCTTCTCTTCAAAGGAACTTAGCTTACGACACTCGAATAACTATGCGAAAGTTGATAAGATTTAATGAAACGTACAATTCAGCAAAAAAGATATACAGAGCCTGGATAGCATTCTAGCCATGAGAATAACCACGACCAACCGTTCACAAGTTAAATGTTAAAAAACTGACAGAATTTCCATTTTGAGAACCATTTTCAATGAAATGAAATTTCGTAATATTTGCGCAGCTTACAGCGCTAAGCCCGAAAGGCTGCATGGCTTGGAGTGAACCGACTTTTCTATTTTTACAAAAAATTGTTGTTAAGTTAGTTACACAGGTGACAGGTGAACGTAGCAACAAATAAAAGAAAGAAAAACACAGAACAAACAATTTTTTTTAAATGTTTGGTTTATGGCGTAATGAAAAAATTAAGTTTCGATTTCGATGACAGGAAAAGTGGATGCAATCCAACATTATTTCCAACAGATGCTAAACGACAATGACGAAGAGAGGGTGTAGAAAACTCGATATGACCTTAAAAAGCTTAAAAACAGCAAAGCTGGGGATTTACATAGTCTGCAAGCTGAACATTTTAAATGCGACGTAGACGAAATCATGTCCGATAACTGGAATATCAGCCCTATTCGTCACATATACAAAAGAAGCGATACCAATTTTTCCAAACAACTATCGGGCCATTCGCTGCCATAATATCGCTTCCAAGATCTTTTCTAGTGTAAATTGGGGACGCCTGAATTATGTTTGTAAAACAAAAAAAAAATATGTGCAAGATCTTGGAAAAGACCAATGATTTTTAAGTCGATGCTCGCCACCTCCGCCTTTAAACCGACTTAAAAGCCAGCATCCCCTAAAAAATATTGTGTTCATCAACGAAGTGAGCGCATTGAACACTAAACCAAAATATGGCAACTTAAGAACTCAGGAACCTTCTGGAAGTGATGCTGGTCTTTCCCTCAAATATCTGCAATAACTGCATCAATAAAATGTACTTTATTTAATTTAATTTTCAATACTCACGGCCTCAAGGACCTTAAAGGACCTGTGTTCAATTTCTACGATCAAAACTACGAATGAGAAATCTCGAAGCTACAAAAATACTTTCAAGCCAAGCATCACAGGGAGATCTTAACACAATGCAACTGAAGAATTAGATTCATTCTACGAGGTGTATAAAAAAAACATCTTCGAAGGCAAGACTCCCAAAACATCGCAACACAATCTTAAATAATTATCAACCGAAATAAAACTCTCCAAGATTTAATTTATAATAATGTTAGCGTAAAATTGTATTTGTAACTTTATAATCGGTTTCAAAACTAAGCTCACTTGATTGGATGCACGATATTTAAAAATTAACTTTCGTATATCAGACAAAACGAAATCACTAAATCTGCATCACTTAAAGTGAACTTCGGAGTTCTCGGTTGTACAAGCACTTACAGTTTACCCTAAGCCTTATACGTGGTAGAATCAACATTTAACTGATCTTAGCTAAATACAAAGCGTTCCTTTTTATACCTAATAACTCATCTCTGATACTATTGCCCTCTGTAAACAATCCTCAAATAAACTCAGTTATATTAAAATAAAATAAATACCAAAAGAACACATTGTCACATCTTCAAACGACATCAAGCGAATTCTCGAAATTCCATTACAAATTTTTATAACCCAAAGGAGTGTGAAGAATGTTCAACCTCACTGTAAGCACTCAACCACAAGAATCTGACAGCAAACGCATTACGTCACTCATTTGTTGAACCAGAGTTCTGTTCCTCTAGTCAAACCGTACGTCAAACCGAATTGTTTTCATTTTTCTGTGCGGATTGTGTGTGTGTAAATATTTCTCCCATTCCTGGTTTTTGTTTTAATTATCCACCGCAATAAATACGCGTGATTCAAGTGAATAAAAGTGTGCAATATCAAGTGGAAGGTGTGCCACATAACTGAGGTAAGCCAGCTACTCAATTACTTAATCCAAAGCAAGCCGATTGGGACTTTCACTGTCGCCAAAACACAAACCCAAACAGTGGACGTGCTCCCATTGCATGCCAGATTTAATACAAACAAAAATAGTGTTACAATGTAAATCTACTTACTCGTTAGATTTGGCTGGAGTTGCAATTGCAAACGCAATCAATACAAATTGCCAAACGCAGTTCATCTTGTCGTTCCAATAACAATAATAAGTTCTCTCGCACTCGCTACACACGAACGACGATTCAGAGACGCACTTCAGAAATTATTGAGGCACCCACACCCGAGTGTGGTGTTTACTAAACTAACCGAAGTAATGTGCAAGTTCAAGAAATTTATACAACCATGACCGTCCGCCGCCGCCGCCGTGGCACAGATACTTTTGTTGGTGTCTCTCACCGTCTGGTCAGCCCAGTCCCAGCACACCTTTCTGCCACTTTTCAGTTTCTTTGTTTTTCTGTTATCAATTCACTGTGGCGCCATGGAAATTTGGTTGGAAATGATTTAGTTGGTGAACTGTTTTCCGGTTATCCCGAGCACTAGAACCTGTTCCACAAAAGACAGATACTTTTCTGCTTGTTTAATCGGTCACTGACCATAAACGGCATCCGAAACACACCTTGAAACGTTAAATTATACAATCAATTTTCCATGAATTCTGAAAGACGACGCACAACTCAGATATCCCGGTCAGCCTCTGTAGCCCCCAATGCAAGACACTTGGTCACTTTTCACCCCCGAACGCGACTGATTTTATGACAATGCGGCAAGAACTTGACTTTGAAATATGAGATACTTCTCGATTTGGGGATGCAAATGGAAAATCAGTAATGAACGCTGGAGTGATAAGGGTGGCTGTTGTTCTTCGGTCGAAGCACAAGGTTGATTTGACACATGACGTCACATACCTGAATTATTTTCTATTGTTGTTTTTTTTTGTGTGGCAGGAAAAGTCAAACCAATGTAAAAGAAAATTGTAATTGTACCAGTTGTGCTTGCGAGTGTGTGAGTATTTTTTTTTTTGCAAATAATCGTTTTAATGAAAAATAAGCTAAATTAAATTCAAATTTGTTTTTGGAAAAGACAACATATACTACAAAATATATACCCTTAAGTTCTCGGTTTGATAACAACTTGACTAAGGACATACAGTGTCGACCACAAATGATCGTACCGCAAAATTAATTAAAATGTTAAAAATTTGCTTAATGGAAGAACATTTTAAGGAGTGGTGTACGCCACCTCGAAGCTTATTTTTTCCCATTCTGCAATAAGTATGATATTTTAATTGGCGCCACTCTTTACGTCATGATTCCGAAGACTTTATACAAGACAATCCCATAGGTGCTAAGAAGGATGGAAGTCAGGGTTATGTATAAGAAGCATGTAGGTTATAAGTACGAAGTTGTCATTCTAAATTGGAATATGGTATCACCTGTTGGGAAGAAGTTTACTTGAATAAAATTCAACTTCAAAAACCCACATCGTAAGCCTCGTTTACACCCTAGTTTTCCATTATTCAAAGATTTGAAGAAAAGAATCTTCCGGTTCGGTGATCTTAACTTTAGACCAGTTATGGTATATAGTTATGGTTTACGTGGCAATTCCTTAAATCAACTATCTATACCCGCTTTTCGTACCAGCGCGGTCTGTATTTTTTATAATGTTGTTTTATGTCGTTCATTTAACAGACTACTGGATTTTCATCAGAGCAATCACACATCATGCGTTTATAAAGCAACTTGAAAATTACTTCTTTAACTTTGTACTGGAGGCGTTGAAGCTCTTTTCTATGGTTTATTTTGATTATAAGTCTTTATTTTCATTTTTCTGTTATAAAATCTTAGAGGAAATTTAAATAGGTTTAGTCTATTTTCAAGGGTTATTAAATTTAAGAGTTAGTAACATGAAGTGGTGTTACCTCTATTTTTAATTTTTAAAAACATATTTATTTCTTTATCTCATGTGTAAAAATTAATATGATAATGTTGTTAAAGAAGAAGGAATAAAATAAATAAATTAATAATATAATAGTTATAGGCGATCCAGATCTTCACGCCCGGGATAGTTATCCTTTTGAAAATAAAATTGCCAAATTTTTCAGCATTTGGTCGAAGGTTTTATTTTCAAAATATTGAGGTAAACTGTGTTATTCATGATTCCCTCAATTATGACTAAAGTACCAACACCAGCGTTTGAAATATATTTCCGCACCATAATACCACCACCCCATGCTAAATAGTTTTGATCGTGCTCTAGAAATTTAGGGCTTCTCATTTCTTTCTTTCTCCAACAGAGCCAGATGTATTAAATTTTTACTCAGCTGATCCCAAAATTCGATTCATTTGTTTTTTTTTTGTCGTTACTAACGCAAGGCTATGCAACATTTATAATAAAACCGATGGAGCGATCTTCTGGCTTCCCACATAGAAATCGTCAATGTCGATGGCTATCTTTTGAAGGTATTTTTTTGTATAATATTATGCTTGATATTTCTATATCATCTATTTCATTAAGCCTTCCAATTCCTGGGCTTCAATTATTTGCAATTGTTTTTTAAATTTTTGAAACGATTGACAATCTTTTGAACATTTGATTTGAATCTTCTTACAATGTCAGTGATTTCTCTAGATGGTTTAATTTTTTCTTATGATTATTTATAATTATTTCTTTTTCAAGAATAGTTAGCTCCTTCCTCACTCGCTTTCTTTGAAAACTGCATGTACCGTTATGATTTATTAGCAATACGCTTTAATCCAACTATCGGCAACTGCTTTTGAAAATTCATGATTGAAATTGTTTGGGACTCCACGCAACAATAGTGAAATATCAGTTGCACGAAGACGAAACCCGTGCAGTTCAGGCTCATAGTTTTTTACATCTCTCCCGAAATCGTTCCTTTTCTCTCTGCTCATTGTAGCACGATACGTGTTACAAACTAATTGCTACGTACGTACGTACGGATGGGAATGTTTCCTTTTTTGTTGTTATTTTTTTTTTATTTTTTTGGAAATGGAATGAAAAATTTCTTTCATGAAAAAAGATGTTAACATTTTATAAAATTATTTAAAAGGTACCATAATTTATGCTCGACACTGTATGCACCCAGGACACCAATTTGCTGGAGTCTTGGTGCATCATATCCCAAAGTGAGCTCTTGACGAATATCTTTCTTCTTGAAACTCAAATTTTTTGTATAATTTGCTGGCTCACAAGGGAAAGAAGAATGGAACGTTTGTGGTTCTTTACGGTCCTATTGGTCATGGAGAATTTTGAAATTAGTTCCAAGCATTCGAAAATCGGCCATCTGAGTAGTCTTATATTTTTCTGTTATCTTCCCCACGTCTGCTCCGGAGCTGTTTTTGAATCGAGAGAACAGGATACCAGATAAGGCAAATTCAAAAACCTCCGATAAAGAATGGTATTTGGCGAAAGTGCGTCATCGTGGTGCAAAACACACAAGTTGTGTGCCGGAAATCCGTGCTTTTCGGTGCAGTTCTTCACGATGCATGATGTAAATGGTACACAACACCTTTCTTAGTCAAGAAAACCATAAGCACCGCCTTTATTTTCGACGTTTCGTCTAAAGTAATCACGTTGCTGGGACCGATTCAACCGCTAAACTCCCTTTTTGACATGAAGGTCTTGTCCTTCGCCTCCAGTTTTATTGCAATGTTCATTTTTTTTCGCGTGTACTTGGAATATCAGGAGTTAAAGGTTGTCCTTAATTCATCAGTGACTGATAAAATTCTTCTCACTTCCGGAGTTCGTCAAGATAGTTGCTTAGGACCAATTATCTTCATTTTAACAATCAATTATTTCGAAAAAAAAGATCATTGATTCATATCTGTCTGGCTAATGCCAATTGTTGCAAACTGCAGATTAAAAGTGATTCTTTATTTGGTGAAACAAAAATTTGCTGAAACTGAATCTCGACTAATGCCAAAATCCGCAAGAAAAGGATTAAAAAGGTTTCGATCACTTGTTTCAATAAGTCAAAGCCACTGCTGGTTTCACTGAAGTTGTGTGATCCAGGTCTTCTTCTACGCATTCGCATTATCGTTCCTTTCAACATGATGGTACGAACTCTTTCAACTTCTTATGCGATCAGATCAGTGACTTTCTTTTCTTTTCGAAAAAGCTGAAAATTCAACTGAACATAAGAAAAAGGTAACGGATAGGAAACGGACAACATATCCAAGTTTTGTATCAAGTCCGGCACCAAAGTTTACTCTTTTTCTACCGCTTAACGAACCCACAATTTTGAGAGCTACGGCTTATCTTCACCATTTTTGTGTGCGCCTTATATTTATCACACTGAAGGCGGGGTATTAGACCTATAGTGTTTTGCGGACTGTGAACGCCCCCAGGCATGCTCTTCGAAGGACATGCAAGTTCTCAGATTTAAGCCCGTGGCCTCACTTTCGTTTTTATGGAAGAAGAAGGATGGAGAGCCACACGAGAGAGTAAGAACGGCATAAGATTTCGAGGGTGGGTTCGAAGAAGAATCTTTTGTAACAGAAAAAGGGTAAATCGCACAAACGAACAATTAATTAATGTCAGCCGAATCTCATAAGGCGGCAGATTGTATTGCAGAGCAAGCCGCTTTGGACTGCTCTCAGAGTCTTATATTTCAGGTAAACGAATATACCACCTGTAATAGTTCTTTTTCGCAAATAAACTAAAACAGGTCGGATGCCCTTCAGAACCCGTCAAGCAGAAAAAAAATAACTGCACACAAAATGCAGAGCTCTTTGGACTTAGGTTAGTTACTAACACTAACCTTCAGGTAGCTACACACTGGAACTTCTCTCCTTATTTTACTTCTATTAAAGTTGCAACAAGTTTAGCCCTGAAGTTAACGCCTATCCCTAGTCTTTGTGCAGAAACACCGAAATATCCGGCCAGAGAGCCTTGTATTTGATCCAATAGGCCTCGCCATAGACGGTGACTTGCAAGGCTGTTCATTCAATCGCTTGTTCTTTTCGTTAAACAAAGTCATTAACTGTCTTAACTAAATTTATTTAAAGAAAATCTCCTAGTTTTGGACGGGATTGGCGCCCTTAAGTGTCAGTGTGTTGTCCTCATAAACTTCAAGGACATCGGCCAAATGCTCATTGTCACGCGGCTTCTTGAACTGTCGCTTTTTGTTTGACATCTTCTTTCGCTTAGGAACTGGTTTCTTCGGACCATGATCTTGCATTGAACGGATACCTGCAAGCCAAATTCATTTAAGCACATCAACCTTCTAGTAAAAAGATTCGCAATCGTACCTTGTTTCTCGAGGTATTCATCGATTTTAGCATCATCCATGGCGTCAACGGTCGCCGAACGCCACAGTTTCGTGAATTCATCATCGACCTAAGGGAAATAATTAATAAAAAGTGCCTTCCATAAGATTCTTCTCTCGTCTTACCACAAAATTCGCTGTCCTATCGTTGTAGAAGAGAATTTTCTTTTTATCTATCGGTCGGACGATGAAAATAATCTCGGACGCACGATTCTTGAGGACCTTTTCACAATGTGGCAGTGATTCTTGGACATCGTCGAGCAGGATGCCACCCAATCCCTTGAGATCATGTTGCTTCAGCAACCGAAGCAAACTCTTTCCATCCTTTATCCTGTAAACGGGTTTAAAGGCGAATCTGCAATTGTCTGGCGAAACTTCTATCTTGGGATTGTTCATAAGAGCTTCCGATGCTAACCACTGAAAATGGCCAGTATAAAACAGAGAAGACGAGACAGACTTGAGACTGAACTCACATTTTTTACTGACTGTCCAATGTCTAGTTGATTGGTTTCGTCGAGAATCTCTTCTATTGTCAAAGGATGATCATCACCATCTTGGTGCCGAGTTCGCATGTGTTTCACGATTTTAGCCAAAACACCAAATCTGTATTGTGAGCTCCCCGACATTGTTTTGTATCTGGAAAAACCCGATTCTTTATTTAACTGAGGATTGATGGACGCATTGTATAAGATTTACGTGCTCCCATCCAGTTTTGGGGCTGTTGGTGGTCGCATTTTTTTCTTGTCATCCTTTGGAGGAGGAGCACTCTCGATTTTTGTTTTCTTCTCGATTCTGTTGAAAGAGCATTGAAATTCAGAAGGGACAATGAAAAGCTATTGAATTCTCACGTTGGAGTGGCCATAGCCCTCTTTTTGAACGCTTCGCGTTCTCGAAGCAGTGCTGGATCCATGGTGAAGGTATTCTTTATATTTCTGCAGTGGAACGGTCCCTTTTGTTATTTGTTGATAAAAAAAAAAAAAAAAAGAAATTGTGATTAAAGCACTACGCGGACAAGTTGTGAATTGCGAGTTGTGACAGCTGTATGTATAAAAATTGACTTATATTGGAAATGTAGAAGAATATAAAAGGGCAATTATTCTAGTACAATTGTTAAAATAAGATGGCAATGCAATTCGTAAAATATTTATTTGAAATACGAAATTTGATCAGACTTTAAATAAATGATTTGCAAAATGCATAAAAAATATGTTCATGCAAACACTTAATTATAATTTATAGGCTGCTCTTGTGTAAGCTTTGTTTGTCGTCTGATTGGCGGTGTTTTTTTTTGACTTTATGTTAAAATAAGCAATAAAATAAGACGAATTGACTATCTCTTCAGCCATTTAATTTTCCTAATATTGGTATGATTTCTCAGTTAGTTAAAAATTGTCTTACGAAAGAAAGGTGACTTTATTGGGAAATCAATTTTAATTCAAACGAAACCACTTGCCAGTGCAAGCTACTACGAACTTTGTTTTTATACCACTTGCAACCCAAATGCACAGTTGTGGCTACGCAGTACAATGCAAGCGAACGTACTTCGAAATCTTCTATAAATTTTGCCAACAGTGGATGCTTGAAATAACCTTAGAATGTGAAAAATATTGTTCCAAGTCACGAAAGGTCTATTTATCAGATATAAAGTCCGAAGATAATGAGATAACTCTTTTTAAAACGATTTTCATATCGGATTACACAGACATACACTTGGAAAAAATCAATAGCGATACTTTTCCTTTCTTATTCTGATTCGTCAATAGTTCTTATTCTGAACTAATCAACTCCATAACGAGAAAACATATTTTTATGCAACCAATTTACTCTTTCATAATAATCTACTACGTTCTTATAAGCAATGACGTGTGAGAATAGGGTAATTTTCCAAACGCTTCCTCTGTTTTGACAGCTATTGTGGAAATTCAACATCGACGTGTCAAAATCCAAAAAAGAAAAAGTCTGCGCTGCTAATGTAATTTACACAATTTTCAAAAACGAAACAATATTTTATCGAATATTTTCTAGTTATTCACTAAACTAAAGTTAACCGAGTGAAAACAACAACAACCCACCATGGTTTTAGCCGATTTAGGTCGTAAAATAACGACTGCTTTGCACTCGCTAAGCAAAGCCACTGTTATCAACGAGGAGGTTCTCAACTCCATGCTGAAGGAGATTTGTGCAGCCCTCCTCGAAGCCGATGTAAATATTCGTTTAGTCAAACAGTTGCGCGAGAATGTCCGATCCGTGATTGATTTCGATGAAATGGCCGGTGGCCTCAACAAACGCCGAATGATTCAGTCCGCCGTCTTCAAGGAGCTCATCAAACTGGTCGATCCGGGGGTGAAGCCTTATCAGCCGATCAAGGGAAAACCCAACATCATTATGTTCGTAGGACTCCAGGGATCCGGCAAAACGACTACTTGTACCAAATTAGCCTATCACTACCAAAAACGCAATTGGAAATCGTGCCTCGTCTGTGCGGATACCTTCCGTGCTGGCGCCTATGACCAGATTAAACAGAATGCAACGAAAGCTAGAATTCCATTCTATGGAAGCTATACAGAAATAGATCCGGTGGTGATTGCTCAGGACGGTGTGGAGATGTTCAAGCGCGAAGGCTTCGAAATGATCATCGTGGACACGAGTGGTCGCCACAAACAAGAGGAGTCGCTCTTCGAGGAAATGTTGGCGGTTGCCAATGCTGTGAAGCCAGACAATATCATCTTCGTCATGGATGCCACAATTGGACAGGCTTGCGAGGCCCAAGCGAAGGCGTTCAAAGAGAAGGTAGACATTGGCTCAGTCATCATCACGAAGCTGGATGGTCATGCAAAAGGAGGTGGTGCACTTTCAGCTGTCGCTGCCACACAGTCGCCAATAATATTCATCGGTACCGGTGAACACATCGACGATCTGGAACTGTTCAAGACCAAACCGTTCGTGAGTAAACTCTTGGGCATGGGTGACATCGAAGGTCTGATTGATAAGGTGAACGAACTCAAGCTGGATGGGAATGAGGAACTCCTTGAGAAAATCAAGCATGGCCAATTCACCATCCGCGACATGTACGAGCAGTTCCAAAACATCATGAAGATGGGTCCCTTCTCACAGATTATGGGCATGATTCCGGGTTTCTCGCAAGACTTCATGACCAAGGGTGGTGAGCAGGAGTCAATGGCGAGAATCAAGCGCATGATGACCATGATGGACAGCATGTCTGACGGTGAGCTGGACAACCGGGATGGAGCGAAGCTCTTTAGCAAACAGCCGACTCGATGTGTGCGGGTCGCACAAGGCGCTGGAGTATTGGAACGCGAGGTCAAGGAGCTGATAGCGCATTATACGAAATTCGCGGCGGTGGTGAAGAAAATGGGAGGCGTTAAGGGTCTTTTCAAGACGGGCGATATGACAAAGAACGTAAATCCCACGCAGATGGCCAAACTGAACCAACAAATGGCGAAGATGATCGATCCGAGGATGTTGCAACAAATGGGCGGCGTTGGAGGTCTTCAGAACATGATGAGGCAGTTACAGCAAGGCGCAGCCGGCGGACTAGGCAATCTCATGGGCTTTGGAGGGAAGTCGTGAAGAATCCCGCAGTACATTGGTTGATTAAGTTTATATCTCTCTAAGTTAATTGGTTTAAGATTGTTTTTTTTTTCATGTGTTTTGTATCTAATCGCACCACCTTATTAGCTTATCCCGAATTTATTTTTTGTAATAGGAAAAGAAAAAACAAAAACGGCTTCAATCAATAATTTAGCATGCCTGCACCAGATCTGCGGACCCGCATTCCGATTCATTGTATATGTACTTCCACAGCGCTGATTTTGTAAGCAAAACATTGAAATAAATTCCCGATCAGTTAAAAAAAAAAGAAGAAAATGGAATCTTTTAAGAAAAAATTGTTTTATTTGAAGTTAATTCGTGGCTTTTCACAGATTTCCTGATTCTTCAGGGGAGGTTGGTGTAAAGGGGTAATTATTCGATGCCACGAATCAGTCAATTATTTAAAATTTTTATTTCAGAGCGTGAAAATTTACGCAAGGTAGATTAGACTCGAGCCGTTGTTTCCTCTGTCTGCCTTTGACGACACTAGAATCTTTGTGTGGGGTGAGAGGACTTTAATCTTTGTAATTTTATTCATCATTCCTATTTGGATTCAAAAACTCGGACCTTTATTTTTGATTTCCTGTTGTTTTCTTTATCTAGTCCAGTAGATGATCTGGGGTCCTATTTGTGAATCCGTGTCACATCACATGCTGAAAGTGAACTCATTGTTGAGTCGAACGAGAATTGTTATTTATGAACTCATTCGAACGTCTCTCACTGGAGTTGTATTTTCAAATGATGAACGCAAAAAAAAAAACTTCTCGAACATTACTTGAATATTAAAGAAAATAAGTAAATTTAAAAATAATAAGCGATCTTAAAATCAGGAGATTCATGATATCCACTTGCGGCCAAACTGATAACTGCTTATAGATCCAAAGAGGAAAGATATATAGAAGCGACTCTCAACAGTGCATTCAAAATCAAAGCATTGAACGTTTGAAGATGCGGTTTCGTTGCCGTTCGAAGGCAAGAGTTCTCTATTGTGCGCCTCGAAAATGCTCTCTTATCGAGTACAGATGTACGACCCTCCATAATATGTGTAATTCGTATGGTATTCACCTGACGGAGATTATATTTGCAGAGATAGGTGAAGACTCCGTCATTGATGCTTACGCTCAGCTCGAAAAAGAAGCGCTAGAAAATCCATTTGATAGTGTACATGTTTTGAATATTTACTTTAAAATGTTGTCTTTATTTCAAGTTTATGTTAACAGATGACATTCTTGCATAATAAGGATTAATGATTAATCTTTTTCAGCCATAAGTATCCCTAAGAGGAGGTCTTGCTGCAGCCTCGTTATCAATTCGTCTCCAATTTTTTATTTTGATAAAAAAAAGTCAACCAAAATTTCAAACGCAACGTTTATCATTAACGTAATAATGCTACTTACATTCGTTGGTTCATATTTATCGACGAGTCGAATGCTCTTTTTAATTTGTGAGCTATTTCTCATGTGAAGAGAGCCAGCTTTCAAAAATAAGTATACTCACTCGGCCCTCGATTAAGTGGTCACCACTCGAATCCATAAATCACTCTTTGATGTGTTCACAAATACCATTCCTCGGCTGTCAAATGAAATATCACTCGACTCGGATTCACTACTAGGCCCGCTGATCCTAGACCATGACGATCAGCATTGATTTAAACCACTTGCTTGTAACCTTTGTGACTAGAGCCATTTTTGGGTAAAAATTTCAGAGAGAATTTTTTTGTCCTGTTTAAGGTTTCGTAACTCAAAAGTAAAAACGGAACCCTTTTAGGATCTAGTCGTTGGTAGGTTTTTCTGTCACCACCTCTTTTGTTTGCTTGAAACTATGCTTGGAGTAGTCATCGAATTGGAAAGCTAATGGTTTCTTCTCCTTAGAACTTACACCAGCATTTGGTTACTCATGATTGTTATTTGCGTCTGGCTTATTCTAAGCTGTCTGGAATCTGTTGATAATCGAGTTCATTGAAGCCACATAGTTCAATGGTATCTAAGCGTAATGTTGGACCGTGGACTGCAGCTGAAACATTCGGGTTTGTCATTGTAAGCGGTACTGTTAGTGCTCCTCAGTGTGAGAGTTCTAAGAGTTCCTGCATGTTCTGGACCAGAACGTTGAATCTAACACCACAGAATTAATCACATACATAGTTCGAGTTATCGGCGGATTCGTATTGCCTTATCGGGCGTTATGACTTGCTGGTGCTAGTGCTATCCTCGGTGTTAAAGAATTCCGGTAGTTTATTTTTATCTACATCCTCTTCGGGAATGTCGTACCAATGTACATATGTAAGTCATGATTTAACAGTTGGCCGCTTTCAACACATCGACTGTTGCTAAGTGGGTCACTGATACTGTGGTCGACAAAGGAATGCTGCGAATCGTTGACCATCAAAGATGGTCATCAGAAGACTTAGTCATTGGAAGGGTTAGACGAGTGGTTGTTTTAAGATCTATTAATGTTGCTAGTCAAACTATTATTTATCGCACCATTGAAAACTGCAACTAATTGTAAGTCAAATCTTCGTGCTTCCAGGCATTCAGGCTTCAGTGTCGTCATCTCAACGGAAATATTTATCAAATCCGAGTTCGGGTGTCTTCTTCCATCGAAACACTCCAATGATCGCTACGAATTCTCCCCACCTCTCTCATTCTCACCTGAGTGGGTTCTTTCTGACAGGACTTACTGTTTTCGAATCCGCGGTACCACGCTCCCATTAGACATTTTTACATGAAACAATTTGCATCGTCTACGGCATCGATGACCATGTTGAATCGACAAAACCAAATCACAAAGAGACTCCATGAAATTAATGTCTTATGGGCGAAAACCTTTAACTTGTTGTTGAATTAAAAAAAATGGGCTAGAACCTACCTACAAGTTTGTATGGAACCTTTGTTGCGCGAGTCCGAGCACACTTTACCTTCAATTCAATTCAATGCATTCTGCTCTCGTTTCATCCACCCAAATTTTGTCCTACAGAAATAAACAATTGGCATAAACCTGCCTAACACTATAAAATGATGGAAATACTTGATTTTATGTTCCGATATGACTTGTTACATGATACACCAAAGGCTCTATTTCTTATAACATGACACTTTTGAGGAGTTCCGATTCCGCGAAAACCCTTGGAATGCCATCAAAGTCGATCACTTTTCTTTTTGTCTTTAGACACGTTAAAGATGTTTTTTTGGACGCCCAACAAAACATCTTTCTAGACTTAGCTGTCTATGCATGGTAGACGGATACTATCTCCTGCCATCTATTCTGAGTTTTTGGCCATAAAGCGATCTCGACTCGGTTTTCCAGAACTCGATAATTCAATTTCGCGAGAAATTGCTGAATATTTTAAATTTCTCCTTCGAAGAATCCTCGATCCAGGATTTTTTCCAAGCAGCATTTTATTATATTTAAGAAAATGTTAAAATCTACTCCTTTTTCATAATTTCTGGTTTCTGGATTCACTCAGAAAATGTTGAACTTTTGTCATCGTTGCGTCATCCTGGTCTTAACATCATCGAAATTGTTTATGAAGGGGGTAGACAATTTTAAGACAAGGACAACATTTTCCTTGTTGCATGAGACGAAATTTTCTTTATTAGCACAGTTACAATAGCATTTTGTCGCGATGAGGTTCTCTGGATTAGACGCACATTTTAGGCAACAACTGCACTTTGTTAATAAGTACGACTTATTTTTTTACTAATCGAAACTCTTCTGACTAAACGTAACAGCATAAATCGAAAATAAAAAAAGTATGTTCCTGGCAGTGTCAGAAACCTACAGAAACCTACAGAAACCTTCAGATGATCCATCCTATACAAATATTTTGGAGCCATGTCATCTACGATCGAGCTAAGTGAAGAAACTTGTTGGTTCCATCCCTGTCTATAGCCCCCTTAAAGAAAGTTAGTAAGTAACTAGCTGAAGGATTTTCAAGCAAATAGGGACCAGAATCCGGTCATGGAAGTATTCAATTTAATTTAATTTCTTTTTTGGGTAGAAGTAAGACTTCGTTTTATTAGAATGATGATAGTACTCTCAGTTTTTCATATTCGTTTTCGAATTCACGTCCCTCATCTTCGGCCGTGGAAAACTATCATGGAGCTCTACGAATAGAGTGGAATTTGCCTCCAAAACTCAATGCTGTCTTCTGTCACTAAAGCGAAACGAAAACCCTCGACCGTTATCCATGAATGGTGCTTGCATTGCTGGAGCCGAAAAACTTTTAGTACTTGGTATGTGTATCAATAAATGTTTAGGTTTCCTGAAGCGGTGCAAGAAATACTTTACCCCATCTGATCTGGCTGCCATATACAAAGCGCACATTCGCCCCCAAACTGGAATACAACTCCCATTTATGGGCAGGCGCTCCAAAGACCATCTTGAGCCTGCTTGATAGAATTCAAAATCGAGCGATAAAACTCATAGGGGACAAAAATATTTCAAAGTCAATTGACTCTCTTCACCACCGTCGTAACGTCTCCTGTCTAACCACGTTTTATCGCTTCTACCATAAGCAGTGCTCTAACGAATTAGCCAGCTGCATTCCATCCTCTTATCACTTTCACCGTAACACCCGTCTCACCAGGAATGCTCATCAGTTCACAACTTCGGTTGTACAGTCAAGTATAGAGACTTGTTTATTAGCCGCACAACACGAATGTGGAACGCTCTACCACGCTCGGTATTTCCCACTTATTACAATCTGCAGAAATTCAAAAACAATGTGCATCAGTACTTATCCCTATTTCCTCCCTGATCGCTTCCACTCGCGTTATATACTAACATTTTAAGGGTAGTCGTAACCCCTTGTACGCGTGTATTCGTTTAAAAAAAAAAACAAAAAACGTATGAATGATGGAATGATGTAAGGTTTCATTAAATTTATTTTAATTTTATTATTTTAAGTGTAGTCATAACCCCTTGTATTCGTTAAAAAAAAAAAAAAAAAAAAAAAAAAACGTATGAATGATGGAATGATGTAAGGTTTCATTAAATTTATGATAATTAATACAATTAAAATACAAAACAAAAAAAATGGGAGTCCTAGCGAAGGAATTCAAAAATTTCTTAGCTAAACGTAACAACAAGTAGAATGGTGCGATCTTTACTAGATAAACCAAGTAGTAATATAGCAATCAAAACAAGCTCTGCACTCCAGTAAGAGTAAAGTACGGTTAATGGTGAGACTGGTCATCCAACCTCGGTTTATCAGAAATCACAAATTGCAACAACTGGAGACCTGGAGCACTTCCCCTGCCACTGTCCAGCAAGAGCGAGACTACACCACAAAATACTGCGGTCAGCACTGATACCAGATTTGACGCAACTCAAAAAGAAAGGAATCAATGAAATTATGGATTTTGCAAAAAGTAAAAAAAAGATTTCCCGACTTCTTCGTCATTCTTGTATACCCTTTCACCATCAAAAACCCCTTAACCAAAACCCTTTCCAAACAGCAAATAGGGCAACACAATGGGCCAATTGGAGACCTAAGTGATGAGCAAATTAAAAAACAAGCTAAGCTGGGGTGAATTTTCTCTTAACTCTTGATAGGTACTTAAGCTTTCCAGACTCTGGCATTGGTATGTTTGTTAGATATCCTGACCATGGTAGGTTCTTGACTCTATGATTCTCACATCAAGACGCTGCATGGTTTTATTAGGGTTTAACTGCCCTTTTAAAAATGCGAAACGGTTAACTTGTTCTTTCTGGTAATGATGATTAATAAAACCAAAACTTTATAATAATTATTCGTCGAGTCAGTAAGGTATTTGTATAAATAGTGCTGGTCAATGTGTTTATCCCTGAGGTATACCAACAATAAGAAAATGAGCCGAAAATTACACTATGAGCCAAACGCGATATTCCACAACTTCATTTCCTGATCTATAATTGACTTTTCGAAATTAGGAACCAACTAATACCTACCTACTTTGTATTCAGTTTCTAATCACTTTTTGAATTTCAATATTCTACATGGAGGAGTACAAAATTTCAGAAGGATAAGACTTTAATTGCCCTAAAAACCTTCCCAAGCAAAGCACCTAAAGTGATTCAATTCCCATATTGAAATTCTCTGACGATGCAACTCAAAATACCAATTTTTCTTTTTTTTATCAATTCAAACACTTGCAATACGATATCCTGTGTCTACAATGTTCGCAAACTATTGAAGAGTTATCAATTTAGTTAAAGCGAACCCCCGCCCTTGCAATTCATAGAAGCATTCATTAAAAATTCCCAAGAGTCATCCACAATCGTAATAATCATAGAATCTAGAACTCTACAAAGATGATCTCTCGTCTGCTCATACTGGTCCCCTACTTCCACTTAATATTTTTTTTCGTGTTTCTCAAGCTATTTTTATTTTTTGTTGTAACAAAACTAATTTGCAAGCATCCCAGCAGAAGTTGTGGCAGCACACTGTCGCTGCTGATGCTCCCTCTGCTGGAACTCACCCTTAGAGCTCCTCCGGCACCTGACTATCCCAGCATCATCAGTTCATAACCATCAGCAGTAACAACAACAAAATCGACTCGAAACACAAAAGGCTATAACAATTAAATTTGGATTTTGGTGGTATACGAAAAGTAGTAGCGTGCCGTCGAGCGAGATTCTGCGCATTCGAAGCGTTCCCTGACGCGCGGGAAAAGTTCCTTCTTATCAATTATTCCCTTTAATACAACCAATTTTTGTACTACGAATCAGAGAAGGAAAGAGATGCAGTGAGACACATAAGTACGAGAGAAGGGACACAACAGACATACGAAGAAAGCAACCCAAGAAACCCAAATGGCCTGAATCTTTTGAATCCGAATCATCGCGTATATAACCTCGCCCATGCCGGCGTGTTTACTGTGTGTACTATAATACTACATGGCAAGCCGAATGGGAGCGGAATTGGAACTCCACTTCTAAACTAACACTTGCAGCATGGTACTACCCTTCCACTGCCACTGCGCTCCCATCTATCCGGCTTTGCCAGGCCCAGAGAAACCATCATCATCATCGTGCCATGCCTCCTGCTATTTCCCTGTCCCTGTTCTTTTGTGTGCTCACTTATATTATTTTGTTTTGCGAGGGTTTCCATCGAGAAGCAATAAAGACAGCCATAATGTTAAAGCCCAGATTAAATACAAGGGATGCAAGAGTAGAAGCAGCAGCAGCAGCAGCAGTACAACCACCAGCACCACCAGAAACAGCTATAACAGCAGCAGCAGCGCTTCAGAACGCCATCCAGTCGAAATGGAATGGTTCTCGGTGGATGGTTCTGTTGTTAGTGGATAATGGTTATGGTAATGGTGGAGCTGTGTTTGGCTTTTCTAGCGTCAGATTTTCCCATTCGCATCGGAACAGAATAAAAAGGTCAATGGCCGTTTTGTGTACCATCCCAGGGAGCCACCTCAAGCCATCCTGCCACAACGAACATCTTTGGCCGCTTCACACAGCCCCCCATATACGAGTACGAGTATAGACAGACGTGCGGCGCTCATTGCAGATTGTGCTGGTCGTGTTTGTTATTGGGTGGTTCAAGTGGATAATACTGGTATGGAGAGGGCACCCGTCGGCACCCCATTCTTCAGGGAACAAATCGGAATTCGAAACGAATGGTAGTGGGTGTTCGTTGGCGTACAGTATACTGCTTAGGCACTCATACCTGCGCCTAACAGCCGCAACCCCCAGCGTTGTATTTTATGTCAGCGCAGAAAAATCGATAAACGTAAAAGGAACGCGCCAGCCATGATGTGTACACTAAAACCGAATACAAGGCAGGGCAGGTTTGGCGCGCATTTTGCTCCTAATTTTCATAGAGCAACTAGAGTGGAGTGCACAACACAACGTACGAGTAGTAGTGGGCTTTTAATGGTGGCGCAACAGTGGAATGGTCTGAATAGTAGTACGTTTACGATTTTATTTTTGCGACAAAAAGAATTAAAAATAAAAACAAAGCAACCCCCTCGCGCACATACATCCCCATATATTGAGTTATAGTTTAAACAAAATTAATTGCAATGAATTTTACAGGTCGCTAGTGGAGCTTCTCTCTGAAATCCATCTCTTGCAGGGCAAGAGCAGCTGCTGCGATAGGTTTGCATATGTTTTTCAGGGTGTGGTTCACCAGCAATTGTTTGCCTGGTCGTTACTTTCCTCCTCTGCTGGCTGAGTAGTGCAGGGCGCGCGTTAGATGTCATTCACCTGAGTGAAACTGCACCGCATTAGGTGGTGGTGTTGGTAGCTCGGAACGTTAGAAGAACCAGGTATTCTGATTGTGGATTTGTAAATTGTGATTGAAATTGCTCTAGCATGGTCTTATCTGTGTGGGCTTTCCAGTGGAGACAGGTTGATGCTAAATATTTTATTATTTGTCAGGGGTTGAATTTGCGATGGGTTTTTTGTATTTTATGATTACACTTTTACGATCTGAGCTCGGTCATCAGATGTCGCCTGACGATTGCAAATTCTTTAATGGATTTGATAGATATGAAAAATTCTTCTGTTTATTCTTAAACATAAATTTAAAATTTTTAGGCTCGCAAAATGCAAAGCATTTCTAATTTGAAAAAAAAACTCCGGTCATATGAATTGTTTCCGCCATGAAAACGGTCAAATTTCGCAGTACGTTTTTTGTTATTTTGAAGCGTCGAATGTTGGCTTAAAATCCATTTATCTGCATATACGCATAATGAAAATAAAGCAAAGTTATTAAACTTGAAAAGAAAAACATTTATTTTTCAACATAGTCTTCATTCAGTCCATCTTTTTCCCAAACCCTTAGAAAAAAATTCTTTGTTTTGACTCACCCAAAACGCCTCAACAGCGGCCATAATTTCGTTATCATCTTCAAACTTCTTGACCCGAAGGTGTTCCTTGCATGGAAGAAAGAGATAGAAGCCTGGCGAATAGGGCGGATGTTACAGCAGTTTGAGTCCTATTTCTTGAGTTACAGATATAGCAGCTGAAGCCTTTTTGTCGTGATGTGCCTGCACTCTGGCTCGCAGTTTGCTACGTCTTTTTTAGCCGCCCGTAATCTTCTTAATCTGCGTGGTCTGCGTGGTAAAAGCTTGTTAGAGTGACTCCCTTTTCTAAATATTCCTTCAGCGTGGCAAAAATCTGATGTCATAACCTATCTGCCGAACTCGACACTTTTAATTTCTTCAGCGACGATGATTGCTGTATAAAATTAGTGGATTCAGGTGTCTTCCCTGGTCGCGAAACGTGACAAAAAATTCTCCTGCTTCGCCTGAAACTTTGCGAGATTCACCTTCGAAATGTCGACTCGTTTCTTCTTTTGCTCGTCGGTAAATATTCTCAGCACCCATTATCCAGAGCCTTTCTTCATACGTAATTCGTTGGCAAGGACACGAGATCCTTCTCTTCGCAAAAATATTTGTGGTACATTGAAATTGAAACGAGACAAGAGGCACAAAGAATCAACCATTGAAGAGTTTTCTAATGCAAGAGAAACATAGATACAATCGTCTGCTTTCAAGGTTTGTCAAATCTATAAGACTAAGTCTGTTTGTATAAGGTGGCAGGTTGTACGGTTCTTGCTATCGCAATCCTCTCAAGGCATTTGTAGTGAATGACATTTGTTGTGAAGAGACCACACTTGACAAGCATATTCCAGGATCGGATGGACAAAAGTTATGAACATATGTTTAACAACATAAGGGCCATTAAATGTTTAAGAATCTCTTTGAATCCAACCAAGCATTAAATTCACTTTTTTGAAAATAATGATGATGTGTTGCTTAAATTTCTGTTCCAACACAATCCCTGCAACCGAGATGTTATGACAGACTCCAATGTTGTGTATCTTCTTAAAGATACTTTAAAAGATAGTCTTTTAAATAGAAGGCAAATGATTTATAAACAAAATCAACAATAACGGACCCAAGTGGCTGCCTTGTGGTAACCTCGAATTGATAGTAAAATAGCACGAGTAACAACTATACGAAATTAGAGAGTAAAATCTTTTGGTCAAATTTAACTCAAGCCAAATTAAGTACTTTGTGCTGAAGCCGATAGTGTTTAACTTTAAAAGTAAGTTAAGGCGGGAAAGCTTATCAAAAGCGTTTCTAAAATCAATGAATATATAATCTGTTTGAATACTGAATTCAAATGAGTCGACTCCGGACTGTGAGAGTTCAAATAAAAGACTTGTTGTAGAGCAACCTTTACAACAACCATGTTGATTATGGATAGCTATAGTTGTTACGTTTTGTTTCACAAAACAGATTCGAACAATTAAGGTATCGCTGACGGCCTGGCGAACGGACGATAGTTGTGGATGCCATCTTTCGACCCTTCTTTAATAAAGGAATTATAAACGATATCTTCCAGGCAACTGAAAAATTACAAAAAGATTGATTGAACAAAACAGAAAGTGGACTTGACAAATGATCAGCGCATTTTTTTAAAACAATAGATGGTACACAATCTGGACCTGATACTATGTTCTCATCGAGATTAGATATAGAAGTCGCTATGTTGTTGTCGTTATATTAAAACTTATGTTGTTAAAGTGGTTAAAAGATTTCAAATGACAAAAAAGACATTTTAGTCAAGATTATAATAGCTAGAAATATCGTAAATCACAGTTCATAAAGGCAGATTTCAAGAAATCAGAAAACGGGCTAGATTTAACTAGACAGTTGGTTTTGAGTAGTGTAATCATTATTACTAAGAACAGATTAAGCACATTATTTCTCTTTTTTTGTATAAAATTCCAAAATTTTTTAGATAAGTTTAGTTTGAGACAACGGTTTCGCTATAAGTTTGCTTATAGATAGACCACAAGTGTTCCTACCATTTCTTAAATTTTCTATCGCACCATAATCCAAGCTGGGTAAAGTTTTGAACATCTTTTTTAAGTAATTGGCAAGGATTTTAAAAAACAGTCAAACAAAATGTTATAGAATTTAAAGACGTTACAATTAACATCAGAATAATAAAGAACATTTGACCAATATTACAAAGATAAACAATAATTTTATTTTACAAAATCAGCCTTTCTAAAATTTAACTCAAAATCTTAAGAGTCAAATGTATCATGGATTGTGGTGTTGGCTCGGTCTTTGAAAAGAAGACAAATGCGCCCATTGATCCATTGTTTTTTCGGAATATAATAAGATCAAGGTTTAGCCTCATCACTGAGGTGACTTGGTGGTAAAAACATTGTTTAACTCCTAGTTGATTTTTACCCCGTTTAACGAATGAACGAAGCAAACGGTGGCCTATTGGATTCAATTGCTTCATCACGTATTAAACTGGTAGAGCCTCGTTTACTCGGAACATCATCGCATCGATTTATTCGGGTCGATTCTAAAGAGACGATGGTTTCTTCGGTAGGCATGGTCGGAGCTCGTATTAGAATATTATCTAAAAGAGTCGACGTAAATCGGTCCTTAGTATTGTGTATAAGTTATTCGCAAGGGCGATTATGAACACCGTAAATTAGACGTTGCGCTGCATAAACCTTGTGTCGTTAAACACGAAGTTTAAAAAAAAAAAATTAAGATCATGGCCAAGTTTCACCACTTGTGTGTGCGCATTTTGTTTTTTTTTTTGCAAAATAACGGGTGTTGGACCTACAATTAATCTTCTTCACAAATCGACTTCAAAAGGCCCAGAAGTCTTTTTTGAAAGTTTCTTCTCAGTCAGTCAATCGCGAGACGTGGGGCCATGAAAAAATGCCAGATGTTCTTATCCGAATTCGAACCCGGTCCTCACGCTCAGCAGCTGACGCACTCACCACAGAGCCACGGGCACTCGATTCTTAAATATTGTTTGTAATTTACAAGTTGATTTGCCAAAGTATTCTGAGCATAAAATTCGAAAACACGGGCATAAACTCACATCGGGTACGACAGATAAAACTTTTGGAAGTGCTACATCTTAAAACAAAAAAGCTCCCTTTACGATGTTAAAGGGTTTCATATGTTCATTGGGAATCGGAGGACTGTGGTGCCAACCCGGCAAGCTTAAAATCTTTGACTCGACACCACTTTTGCCACGAACGAAAAACTTTATTGGCAACTTAGTTGCGAGAGGAATTTAGTGGACTTGAAGCTCAAATTAAGCTTATTGAGATGAGATGGAGTTCGTCCGTCATGATGAATTTGGACAGACAGTTGACCACCGTGTCTATGAGCTTGGTAAGGGGAACAATTCATAAAAATAATTGCCTAAGTATGGAATGAAATCCCTGAAAGCACTTAAGCAATCTTGTTTCAGTCATATTATATAAAATCTAAGCGACAAAAAACAAATAGGAGATCATATTTGAAACTACCCTTATTAATTTTATGTAAAGAAATACCTCGTTTTGTTTAAATGTTTAAAATAACCGCGTTATACCATTTTTTTTGTTGCAGGAGCACAAGAAATACCGTGAATCCTCAAGGTAAGTGAATTGTTTTAAATATTTTGAATGTTTAAATTTAAAATCGCATAAAAATTTCATAACGATAAGGCACATTTTTTAATATGGAAATTATATACTTTTTAATGGTCTAGTCTTTAGACCCGTTTTGGAAGCTTATTGTCGGTTTATTTTGTAATAAAATGAAACACAATTTTGACGCTTTAAATGATATAAGATATAAAAAAAGTGTGAATCAGACACACGATCATTTCTGAAAATTTAAAAGAAACAGTGGGTGACAAAACGAAGCCCTGAGGTACACAAGCAATTATTTTTTTTTTTTCAAACTTGTTTATTTCCACCATAATTTTAACAATTTTCTTAACGAGAAACAAGATTAACGCTAAATCAATAAATTTACATTTTCGTAAATGGCCAACTAAAAATTGGCTCTCATTACTTATAATTTTTTAATAATTACTTAGACTAAATTACTAGAACATATTACTAGCAATTATTTGAAACTGTCCAATGCTACTTGGATTTAATGTCCCAAAAGGGTGTTTGAGGATGTTTATAATCCATTTCAGAACAGATTTGTCTATTTCTATTCAGTTTGTCCAAAACGTTGTCTTTGAAATAAGTATATTAAGTGCAAAGAACGATGCAGATTCATCTTTTCTGTGAGATCATCAGTGGACCTTTCTCGATTACCAAACGGCTGGTTACTAAGAAGTTTTTATTAATATCTTCGTCGCAAAGAGGTCAAGGATGCATCTTCAACACTTTTTGTAGCTTCTGTTCCATAATGGAGAAGTCTTAAGACATCAGTAATAGTGACAATCCCTTAAATTTTGTGTTTCAGTTTTTCTAAATTATTAAGTTAACTATAATAATCTCATAAAGGATAACAATTTTGAAGAAAACTTAACGGATCGTTCGATCTTGTAAAATGGTGATTGAAACAGGGATTTTCGAATTCCAACCGTAGATTGGATTACTCTTTGTAAAAACTTTGCTGACAGAATGTACTCTTTGTACTATGAATGTTTACTCTGTCAAGGCACAAACTGATATTCAAACCTGTTCCATCGTCCAACGTCCTATTAGTTCCTCTTGCAACCGTATTTGAATTTCAAACTAGTACTATAATGTAAACCGCGACTATAACAGCGCGTGTGGATTACCTTAAACGAACGCAAATAAAACAAAACAATGCCCATCTCCAAATTAAGCCATTAAAATCTCAAGACCACCCTTAACCATGCCGTATGCAATCCAAAAGCAATAAACACTTTATTCACCAAGCAATTCACTTCATGTTTACCCACAACATTTACCTACTCACAACCAAATAAAATGTACAAACAGACTTCCGTGCTAAAGTCCAAATGAAAACCAAATACGCATTTTTCTAATCACCTACCAAATTGATTAATGTAAACCGCCCCCAAAAACATGCCCACCCAGTTGCTCCCAGTTCCTCGACCAAAAACGACTTTCTCGCTGTGTTTACTTAACCGCCAGGCCAGTTCAGACGAGCTAGCATGCCAGTCCGCTCACCTGTCCACAGCGCTTCATCATTACCCGCGGCCGAGACGTCTATGCCCCGGCTGCCTTAGTACGTGGTGTAAACATCGTTTGAAGCAATTTTTAGCCGCTAAGGTCAAAACCGGATTCGAAGGCCGGCATGTGCAAAAGACGCTCAAAGATGCATGCTTCCCGCTGCTGCTTATGCGCCCCAAAACTTCGCACAAACACTCTGACCACACGCGTCAAATCACAGCTGCGTACCCTTATTCACAGCACTCATAGAACTTACCCCAACTCATCTCCTAACGCCGCTGCTGGGAGATCATAGACGTTCGCATGTGTATGCAAAGCGCTTAGGAATCCAGTTTGATTATCTCGAATCTTGGCCTCTTTGCGACTATTTTAAGACGTTCCATGCCAAAAAAAATGCTTGTTTTGTTTCTTTGCGGAATTTCGAAACAAGGTGGTTTGGCTAGCGGTAAGGTGGCTAGTGGGTTCCTGCACGGGCGGGCCGGGCGCCCAAATGCATATCGAAGAAAGTCTGTGCTGGCAATCAAATTCGGCGCGGCGCTCATAAATCACACCAAAACAGAGGTCGTGTGAAACTTTTTATTAACCCAAAATCTAGATAAATTCTTCTCTCATTTGATCGGTTCGCGTGGTTTTGTGTTTGTTTATTTTGTTTTTTTTTTTTGTTTTTGCTGAAATGTCAACATACGAGTAGTTGATGGATTTGGTTTCTATTTATTTTGTGGAATTCCGAAGTGGGCAATAAAATCACGTTATGTGCAGCACGTGTACGCCCGAGGGCGTATGGGTAACAAAAACACACGAAATAACTAGTTTCACACGTTTGATGGGGGTTATGGGTACAAAGATTCGAAGCGCAGATATATTTCGACTTCGAGAGGATACAATCTTGCGCCAAGGATAAAATATGATTTTGTTTAGTTTGTTACAACAGCGAACTGGTGGGCCATCTGTTGTATTCTTATTAGATTATGTTACTTTGACACTGACAGCTGTTCTGCGATCAAAAAACTTAGTCGACTTGCGTTTGATAAACATTGGAAAATATTGCAAAGTCATTTACAAAGTAAATTCTGTGTTGCATGAATCTATTGTTGGGCGTGTTGTGCGGCACGTAGCCACATCTTGCTGGCATTGATAGCTCTATGACACCGTGTGTGGATTACGTAGCCGCCGAGAAACGCTCACTCGATGTTGTTTTGCTTTATCTTCAGAATGGAACAACATTATTTCATCATAGCATCTTTTGAAAATTATAACGATCAGGCTTCATGCGATTTGTTTTTGCGCTCTTGTCAAGTTTTCTCTTTGAGTGCTTCCAGAGTCTGCGGCATGTTCTCATAGAACCTTAAAACAAATAAGAAACACTTTCTTCAAAATGTCGAAATTTGCGCGAGTTTTGTGTGCAGATAAACCGTCCTGTTGGAATGACATGTCTTCCAGTCTCAATTCATAAATTTATGGCTACAAATTGATAAATTCCTCATTAGTCACAACAAGCGCATCACTCAATATTGATATTGACTTTAAATTTGTTAAGAAGAAAGTACTTTGGTAGTCTGAAGCACCTTCTTTTCATCTTTGTTGATAAATCTAAGCTTATTGCGGGCTAACTAGACGCCCTTTGAAGACTCCAGCATCAAAGAACGATATCCGCTCTCATCATTGCTTAAGACGGATCCAGTTCTACTTCTTATTCAAATGCGTGCAATAAAGAATTAACTAACAATACTCTAAAAGTTCGTCTCCTCTCATCTGAGTTTCATTCAAGTAAGAAAATTCTAATAATGCTGTTATGAAGACGTGAGTCCTGGTGCTTGTAAGCTACGAGACTGTTTTCTTTTTGCGTCAGATTTATTTGCCTCTGACTTGAGACTTCTTCCGCACTCGCTCCTAAAGTTCCAGAAACGTTAGTGTTAGACTCAGAGCTTATGTCTGTTTGTATATGATCAAGCATTAGTTGTCGTGCTCTGCGTTAAATCATGCTTCTCTACTGTCTTCTTTATGGCCTGCGGTTAGCCCTTTGAAACTTAAGGGGGTATTCTAATCTAGAAGCATGAATTTCGTGTAATTTTTGAAGTGTCATAAAAAAAAGGCAATTCATATTTTAACCTTCAAATTTTTTATTATTTATTTATTAACATAATAAGAATAGAGAACAAAAATCAAAAAATAAAAAAAGTTCAAAATTTCAAAAATTAGCAGTTGATGAAGTGGAGGTCTCAAAAAATTGGCACGTAACCATACCCACGATTTCGACCCTCCTAGCAATCTAAAACCAAAAAACAAAAAAGATTATAAATCTAGAATAATGTCGCAATGTCTGAAACTACGGAAATGTTGGAAACATTTTTTTTCCACAAAATGGCGACTGCCTGAAAAAAAAAACTATTTTTTTACCACTTTTTTTGACTGTTTCGAATTTAAAAAAAAAAATAATAAAAATTTGGGGATGGGGATAGTTCCAGACATACACAAGTCTATAAAGACGACTCTCTAAAAATTTCAGGTAAATCGGTCCAGTAGAACCTGAGAAATCGTGGTCTTTGTTTTGAAAAAGACAGTTTCGTAAAGTTTTTCGCAGTCTAAGTTATGAAATGATATTGTAGACTTACATTTATTTAATCTGCCATTTCTGCTTCACACATCAGACCTTCCTCGACTTCGAAAAAACTATTTTCCGCATTTCTCTACTCATATCGAGCAGTTCTGGCCTCCTTTGATGCGTTGGATGCTCGTATCTCGAAGCGGTCAATCCGGACGTTGTCTCGTTTCACAGCAAATGAATGAGCGTCCGGGCCAATTTTCATTTCCAAAAGCTCTATCATTTTTAAAATAGGAACGAATCCTTCATTAAAAATATTTCACAATATATTTATTTCACTCACAGCACATATGTGCGTCCACGTGGTTTGAAGGTTAGAATTCAACTGTTAGCCGCTGGACGTAAGTGAACACTAAATATAAAAGATACAAGTCAGCTTGGGTTCTTGTAATACAATATATATACAAAGGACAAAAGGTTTAACTAAGAAATATGGATTCAGGTAGACGGAGAATTCTTAATGACTTTTGTTCGATGAGTTCCTGCCGAACCAGTTTGGATGCCGGGTCAGCAAAATACCGATATCCCCGAAAATAATTAGAATTTCGGTGGATTATACCAAACATGTCCAAATCCTAATTACCAGTGACCGGCTGCAGGATACATTGGAACTTCAGGAAATGAGATCTTTGGTTGGCATAAGTTCGACGTGCATTCTGACGACCTTAACCTGGTATTGGTTTGCCTATTTCCCCAACCAAAATTTTTTTTGTCAATTGGGTTTCATCACGTTCGACATGCTAAATTAAAGCCAATCAGTCCAGCTTTTAAGTCATTGCATTATCAGTCTGGCCAAACGCAGCGGCTTTGCACGTTTTCTAAGAAAGCAAGGCTCCGAATTTAGGTACGATGCAACTACAAAACTTCAAAAGATCCTTAATTCTTTTAATGCTTAGTCGAGGCAATGAGGCTTTTGATAGCACCTTTCTCGAATACTAGACCACCGATGGTTTAATTAAATTGCTATCAAAAAAACAGACACTCTTATACTACATACTCGGTGGCGAATGCCATATTTTGGCAATTGATCGGCGCTTTCGTTATCTTCCACACCAGAGTGACCCAGCGCAGTCCGACGCGGCTCTTTACGCATGATGCTTTAAGCATTATCCAGCCGCACAGGAACTGAGTGTCTATATAATCCGCAATATTTTTTGTCGATACCGATTTCATTCCAAAAATGTTGGCATCTATGATCTCATATATGAAAGACGCTATAAGAATTGGGTCATTTTAAAGAATATCTAAAAGTATATCGCCCTTGAGATAGCGGAACCAGGACCATTTGTCAATGCTAATTTGTAAATCTCGTTAAATGAGGATTTCATCTGTGCAACTTATATGACCATTGATGAATTGATTTAGAATTAAGAAATTTTCCATAATGCTGTCCTTAAAAGAGCCTTAATAAGCTTGCCCTATGAATTAAGTAGCAGAAAATGAAGGAACGTGTCAAGAGCTATGCTTGCCGATCTTTGACTCTTTTGCCGAGTGTTTACTTCGTAAAAACATACGTATATGATGCGGCTTTAAAAAAAAAGTACAATGCAATTCTGGAAACCTTCTGGTCCTTGAAACGACTGTTTTTTTTTTTAGTATTTAAAATAAATTCCTATTTTAAAATCCTTCACAATTTATATAATATTCGAATAGACTGCGTCATGACTGATCAAATTTTAAGTGTCTCAAGGTTGAGACCTCTTTTTGCGAACTAATTTCATTCATTTAATCAGTTGCTTCCTCCACAAATCGTTTAGTTAGATAGTCATAGCTAAAAAATCTCCAAAAGCCACCAAAACCAGATCATCATTAGAATATTTAAAAATTCGTCAATTTTATGGCATTATGCAAGTTAGTGAAATATAATGCAGCAATTTCAGTTCGAAGCTCATAAAATAAAGCGAAATGAAGTTTGCCGTCGTAATTATGACATTTTTGCAGACAATACTCGTATATCTGTCATAAAATAAAGCATGCGGATGTTTTCTTTATTGAACCAATTCCAAACGGGTTATTCGAAAGATCATTAAAACAGAAGGACTTATAGTCGGAGTAACGTGTTAAATGTCATCTTAATAGCCTGGCCCCGGATTAGTGACAGTGGCTTTAATTCCATTTTTTTTAATATATATTTTTATTTGTTTTTTTTTTTTAACTCACTTTATTACATTGTGAAACTTTGCACCAATATTTAAATGCTTCCAAGTCGATGTGTGTTTGGGGAAAGTAAAGTTTCGCCTTGTTTAAGTTATGCAGTTAAGTGCGCTCTTTGCGCAAATTACTTTTGCAAAAAAAAAAAAAAAACAAACAAGCAAACAAACAAACAGCAATTAAATGACGCAGGGTAATTTGATTTTAAATAATTTTTGTTTTTTGTTTTTCTTTCTTTTTGAAAACAATTTACAAATTTACCTACCGCGGTATGAGAAGTGGCAACCAAATGGAGTACTAAATTGTAAAATGGAAAGGTAAGCCATTAATTGCTGATTTGTTTTGATGGATTTTGAAGACTTGAGCTCGGACTAGGTCAGTGCTCAATGGGAAAGTATTTTGGTTTTCGAACCTGTCAGTTCTTTTGATTAGAGTGTTTTTGCTAATAAAACAAAAGTTGTAGGAGTTTTGGACTTTCTTGTAAGCACGTGCGGAATTGAAATTATTATGCAGAAGTATTAATGAAGTTGATTTAGGTCATTGTAGTCTGCATTAAGATTATTATCATCATGTTAATATTTTTCAAGCATTATTTAAAAACTCGTTGATTTCGTTGAGCTTTGATTTGAATTGAAATGATTACAATCCTACCATTCGACTATATCCTTATTGGTTCGCCTGTTGTTTTGGACGCGGGTCACTGATTGAAGTGACTATGTGACTTAGTGTAGATCATGCCTCTCAGGTTAGTAAATATTCTTTATTTACTTGGTGAACACCGAGTTTTATTAGGGAAAAAGGCGGGCAATCTCTATTTCCCTACCCTTATGCGTTTTAACGGTCATCTGCACGTAGTTTTCCGGAAGCTCTCATTTTTTTAGCGCCGACCAATGCAAATGCTTTTCAAAATTCACCAGGTAAATACTATTTTAAAATCCAGCTGATAAGACCGAATTTCCAAACAGTGTGGGTGGTTGCGGATTTACACTGCCGTCCGTAAGTTTATTGTTAAACGATTCTTTTCCACGCTTATAGGGTTATTGATCTGCGTATGACTTAAATGAAAAAAATGAAAACATTTAATAACCTAGTCGGCTCAATATTATACATTATAATATCTCAAATCAGTTAACAATATTTAAGAAAACGGAGCAGAATCAAGGTATAAATCGAGGAAGAGACCTGACCAAAAATTCTGTCACTAAATAAAATAATAGTATTATTATAATTAGAATTTTTGAACGAATTTTTCCCCAAAACAAATAATCAGCCCTTTCTGCAAGTTCTCTGAAATAAATTCCCCTCCGCCGGAAAATATCATCCTATCGGGAATTTCCTTCAGAAACGTCAAATACTTCGAAATAAAGTTTGAATACATATGTGATTAGTTTTTTTTTTTAAATTTCGTCGACTGAGTGTCAACAAAAAAGAATAAACTCGTTGAATATATAAAATAAAAAAAAGCTTCGTCATATTGATGATGCCTCACTGCCTCCAACCTTTCATTTTAAAGCACTAGATAAACCAAATCTGATCTTCCACTGATTCATTCATCGCGAAAATTTTTAAAACAGCACTTTCAGGATAAGGAAGGAATACTCCATGTAAGGACCTTCTCCCTTGCATATTTAAGTTTTTTGTTCTCAGACATTTTCCTCCTCACCTTTTTTTATTGTTAAATTGGTTTGTTATTTTAAACCTTTTTCCATTCAAATACAAATTTTATAGGTAATTTTTCAAACTTTCTCAACGAATTCCCCAAAAAAATGATGACTGAATATTTCCGCTAAATTTGATTCAAACTTTCCATTCGAATCGAATTCATGATACAAAATCTTTCGGTCGGATTTTCTTCCTTTTTTTTAAAAAAAATCATTCAGGTTCCCTTTTTTCCCCGAATATCTACGAAAACATTTTCCTTTTATCTACAAAAGTAGGTTGTATATTATGCCTGAAACTTTAAAAAGACTCAAGTGTGATGAAATCAAGAAAAGATTTTGTGGCTTCACAGTAAACGAGGGTCACTTTGCCCGGGAAACCTAACTAACGAAAGAGTTCCTCATGTTTTCCGACAGCCACCATAACTGTAAGTGCTGCTTCTGCGCATCTGCCATATCGCGGGTTGATACCGCCCTATTGAACGGGCGATTTGTAAGATAAGCGGAATAGCCATACTTATCTGTATCGAACCCTAATGAGACTGCGGGCTGTCTTGGTGAAACAGGATTTTCTTTTTCTGCAAATTTGGTTGTTCTTTCACAATTTCTGACGTGAGTTTGTGAAGTAATGATGCATAGTATGCTCCTGTAATGGTTCTTCTTTTTTGACTAACCCAAAAAACGGTCGCCATCACTTTCGCAGCCGAAAACGCAGTTTTCGCTTTTTTTTGGAGACGGTTTCCCCTTTCCAGTACAGTGTTTTGACTTAAGTTTCGTTTCGGTCGTATAATAATGTATCAAAATTTCATCTACATTTATAAATCGGCGCTAAAACTCGGATTTATTGCGCTTAAACTGCGCCAACAGTGCGTTGGAAATATTCATACGTGAGCAAACGCGGTATCCAATGCGCGAACAGCTCCCTTATGCCTTAATCTCGATTCAATATGTGACAAACACATTCTTTGGACAAGTTCATTACCTCTGCTATCTCTCTCGCTTTAATTCTGCGGTCGTCTAACTCCATTTGGTGGACTTTAGCGATGTTATGTAGTTGCAGTTTTTGGACGTCCCGAACGTTCATCGTCTCCCAAGATCTTACGGCAACGTCACTGTGATAAATGATGGTGCAGAGTCCCCATACAAAGAGTCTAACTTATTTTTGATTTCCGTAGGTGTATTGCCTTTCAAAAACAAAAATATAATGACAACTCGACACTCAATTTTCCCATTTTCACAAAAACTCTCACATATGGAACTTTGCTGAGTATCTGTCAAAAGATGCAGTTTTTTTCACGTTGAGGTCAGAGCAAGAGATATTGATCCAGCTAAAGCAATATAACAACACTTTGATCTGCTAATTGTTGCTCGTGTTGTCCCGCGATTAAGAATTTTCGCCAATACCTTGCCGTGTGAAAATGCCAAAAAGTATCGGTAATTATCAGCAATCTTGTTATAGACCTCTTTTTAACTCGAATACGCGAATAGAAATAACATTGCCATTCTTCACAATGACTTTTCTCTTGGAAAGCATGTTATAAAGCAGGTCTAGTAGTGGTCTGACTATGCCAAGCCTGTTCAACTTGGAAAAAAAAGCTCTTCTAACCACACGGTATTGAAGGGCTTCTCCAACCAGACAAGCATTCGTTGTACATCTGAAACCATTTGGACGCGACTTGTATGGTATCATTACCCGCTCTGAATCAGGGCTCTTTTGACAACTTTAAGGAAAGATACAACATAACTTCCCTCTTTTGAATACTCGGAGAACCTATACTTATGGCTCCCGGACTTGCAGTTGCTTAGACCACACTTCTTGCCATCCGCAATTGCAAGATTGAAACAAAGGTTCGATCTTACCGTTTTTAGTGAACCTTTGGCTGAAATTCGACGATTCTCTTAGCTACATCATTGTTGTCTATTCGATGTGACCGAGTCGTTGTAGTTGACGAATGTTTGCCGACAGAAAAAGTCCGCGGTTTTGAATTTTCCTCCATTCGCTTTCTCACGGATAGGGTCGGTTTTAAGGCGAAGAATTTTTTTTTCCGAAGATGCCTAAAATCTGTTTTGCTGTAGTGAAGATTCAACTCTATAAAGAAGAACTTGCAAGATGAGCGTTTTGCAAATACTTTTTTTTGTCCTTTGAGTCAGGAGCTTCGATCCTTGTTGTTAGGACGGACGAAAGTTGCATCGATTTCCTAAGATGAGAGTTCGTCGGGTACCCATCTAGAGGGTGATTTTTGAGCTATTACCTTTTTGGTAACACTGGGTTAAACAGCTGACGCACGTTTTGTGTTTTGTTTTAATGTCAAACATCTTCAGTTTGGTCTATAATTTAACCATGAATCGTCTTACAAACGAACAACGCTTACAAATTATTGAATTTTTTTATCAAAATGCGTGCTCTGTTAAGAAAGTTCATCGCTCCACTTTGTTACCTAAAAATTGTGTTCAGCGACGAAGCTCCTTTTTGGCTCAATGGGTACATAAATAAGCAGAATTCTCGATTTTGGAGAATTCAGCCAGAAGCATTGCAAGAGCTACCAATGCATCCAAAAAAAGTCACAGTTTGGTGCGGTTTATGGGCTGGTGGCATCATTGGACCGTACTTCTTCAAAGATGATGCGAATCGTAACGTAACTGTGAATGGTGAGCGCTACCGTGAGATGATATCCAACTTTTTTTGCCCTAAATGCAAGAGCTTGACTTGCATGACATGTGGTTTCAACAAGACGGTGCTACATGCCACACGACTTATTGAGAGGCGAGTTCGGTGAACATTTTATTTCACGTTCGGGACCGGTCAATTGGCCGCCTAGATCGTGCGATTTAACGCCTTAAGACTTTTTCTTGTGGGGCTATGTTAAAGCTCATGTCTATACAGATAAGCCCGCTTCAATTGACGCATTGGAAGACAACATTGAAGCATTTATTCGTGAGATACCGGCCGAAATGTTGGAAAGAGTATCCCAAAATTTGACTAAGCGGATGGGCCATTTGAGGCGCAGTCAAGGTCAACATTTGCATGAAATAATCTTCAAACATTAAATTATATGGACCGTACTATCGATTCAAAGAAAGATTTCATGCATTTTTCTGAATTTTATGTGTTTTTTTTTTTTTTAACTTTCCTATAGCTTTTAAAAAATTACCCTTTAGATCATCCTTCTTTCTTTACTACCTTAACGATACAACTGACGACTGGAACTTAGCTGATCTTTCCAAGCTGTTGGCCAATTGGTTTTGCAAAAAAGATTCACACGTTCACATTGGATAGAGCTGATGTTCTTGTAGTCGGCAATGCTTTCGTCCTCCCAAACGTGATAGTTGATTTGGTGCATGCTCCCTAAATCGATGACCTACGTTATCATGCATATTTCCACGATACACAATATCCGACTCTATATCCGATGTTCCTGGACATCAGCTATGTCCGATTGGAAGTTTCCGAATTCTCAGCAGCTCCTTTTATTTTCCAGGAGCAAATCGTATTTAATTTTCCTTTTTCGCGGCGTTCATTGTCATTAGTAAAGATGGATTGATTCGGTGTATAATTTAGTTCACCATGCAGTTGGTTATCCATTCCTCTTGCTTGTAATGAATCATCACTTCACGCCTTTTAAGAGTTGAATTCGCCAACCATCCTGAAGGTGGCTCAATTTCAACTCGACATAAATGTTCCGTCCAACATTTGCGTTGTGAGCACAGCTCTTATCTCATTCCGCCTTCAACTTATCTTAAATCAAGCAGCTTTCGTTTTATTGCCAGAATGTTCAAAATTTCCTGCCACGAGCCACTGCAAAGTGTCGCAAGTTTCCTTTACTTGCAAAGCACAAAACTCCAGTCGCCAGCACTTATTGCACAAATCATATGGCTCGCAAAGAAAACAACCAAAATCGAAGTGATTGTGTAAAACAAGCCAACAAAAACAGTTCAACGACAGGTCACGGTCTCTACCTTTCTGCATCTGGCCTCAATCTTTATAAAACTTTTCTGACATCTGAAATTGCTGATTTTCCTCATAAACAGTTTACCAGCAACGCCCGACCAACGTCCACAACGATGGCTGCTTTCCAATCAGTTAACGCTATTGTTCTGCTATTCTAAGCAGCACCCAATGCCTCCCTCAAATGACTGCAACACAAAATACAAAATACCAGTGACCGCCTCTTCGACCCGCAACAATGGACGCAATAATTACTTCTTAATCGAAAAATAACCACGGCGGGCGCTGCCAATAATATTTGTAATAATAACAAAGCCAAAACAGCCACGGTTACGGATACAGTAGAACCGTACTGTACAGTCGCACGGGTGGGCACTTCGCTCGTGTTCTTCAACGAGACGGTGCCGGTGTATTGGCCTCGAGACGGTTACGGTTGCAAGTATATTTAATGCAACATTGTATTGAAGTCATCTGCTTGAGGGTGGCAGCAGAAGGGCGGGTCCATTTGTCTCTCCTCACCAAGCCACCAACTCATTTGGCATGGCCCGCTCTTGCCAATGGCTCGATCATGACTCCTACATGAAGTATAGCCACGGGATGACTCTGTTTTAAGTGCAGGCTACCTATGCCTTGGCACAATTGGAACCCTCTGAATTTTTTTGTTTACGTTTTCAATTTTCACTTGCTTGCGGAAAACATGGCTCAGATGAATGGAAAGCCCGGTAAAAAGTGCAAATCACCTAATTTATGAGCCGAATAGGCACGGAGAGGTCCTCAATAGTTTTTTTTTTACATTTGGTGATGACGACTAAGCATCACAAAGAGGAATAATTCTGAGAAAATGGGTAGACAGAGGGGCAAAAAAGACACCACCACCGCACCATTCGTTGGGAAGGTGGAAACTCGCCAAAAGGTGCAAATCACCTTATTTATGAGGCAAGTGTGCACACGGTGCAGTCTCTGTTGCAACATTGTTGCACAAAGCATCTCCTGATCGTTGGTGGCGGCTGGCGCTGCAGCGCACAAACATCAAACGGACAGAAAAAAAAGTGAACAATTGCTTTCTAGGTCGGTAAGGCGTGCCATGAGAGATCTCATCCGCGGTTAATTTATCTCGGACTCCAATGAGGAATGAGGTCTATAATGGTCTACCGTCTACCCAAATGGATTATGGTTTGGCTTGGATGCTTTTAATGCATTGAGTGCGAGTGTTACATGAAAGATGATTCAATATGCTGCTGCAGTCTTTTGCGAGTGACGACTTAAGAGGGCACAACAATTTTGCGTGCAAATAAAACATTGTTGTATGTATGATGAGCAAATTAAATGAGACTTGGTGCTGTGCTCAGTTTGTTGCATTTCGCCTTTTTACTTGTATGATTAATGGCAGGCATTTCAAGTGGATATCTTCCGGTGCAAGCGTTCCGTTTCGTTCTGCTTAAGCTTGGACGTCGAACACACAATTGATATGTGAATAATGAATTAGCATACCTTTGGATCTAACCTTCGATTGGGATGTGAGATTGTAAAGAAGTATCAGATAAATTGAGATGTAAAATTTCATTTCATGGCATCATATAATTCTGATCGGTCGACATTGATGGTGCGTCATTTGCCTACCTTGTTAAAGTTCTCCAATCATGGTTCAACCCAAATTAGGTTCACTTTGAGATGTCTTCATTGTTCATTTAAAGTTGTGCCATATTGATATTAAGATAGGCTTGAAGAAAGGCACCCTTTTTATCAGGCTTACCGGCTTTTGTTTTCACAAAGTCCCCTTGTGTCTTTTATTGGGTCTTTGTCACGCGTTTTATTACTCTTTAGTTGGAACCCTCCGACAAAAGAATTCCTTTTTCTTTCTTACATATTCGACCGTCGATCGTTGGAGGGTCTGAGCTTGTGCCAAAGTTGCTTTCCATCCTTCAGGTTCCCGGTCCCGCTGCATCCAGTTGGTAAGAACTAGCTTCCTGGTAGCTTTACCTCTTAATCGAAGATTCGATCTTCACTTTTGAATCAGAAAATTGGATTATTGTTGTCTTTTCGCTCTTTGGGGCCGAGTCTGGTAGTCGACGGATTATTGCCTTAAGGAGTTCAACCGAAACACTTTAAAGCTCGTAGATTCAGCTCCATATAGAAGAACTGACAAGATAAGTGCTTTGTGAAGCCTTATTTTAGTCTTTCCAGCAAGGAGTGTTGTTAGAACAAACCGAAGTAGCATCGATTCCCTCGAAAGACTCTTCACCGGATCTTCACCAAGGGGTCGTCTCAGAAGTTGATGTTTTTCCCGAGATGCCAAGATCTTTTGCTAAAGTTTTGTCCAAGATATTGTTTGACGGTTCGAGTTCTTGTCGACATTCTTTTGCTTTATCCTCATTAGCTTAAAAATCAACCTCTCTGGCTTCTTCTTCAATCGCCAACACTTGGACAGGCAGTATATTTTTTAATACAGTGCAAGTCTGGAAAAATTCAGAGTTTTTCAAGAACTCCGCATTCGCTTTCTAAGTCGGTTTTGAAGTCGATGAATAGGTGGTGAGTATCGACTTGAAATTCGTTTGATTTGAAGCAGTGTAAAAATTTGGTCTGTTAACGATTTGCTGGATCGGAAGGGATCAGACCTCCTGAGAAAAATCTCCTGAGCAATGTTGACAAGTTCCTTGTTGACCGGTGACAAGATTTCGCTCACAAATACGATAAGATCGCATCGCGAAATGCGGACTTTAAATTTCTGCGGTCTTGAACTGCTGTTCCGTCTCGATATCAATATCTCGTTGATGGTCATAAGTCAACTCAAAAATCAGTCCACATCGGGTTGGTTTGCTTTTTATTTAAATTGATAAAGAATCCTCTGAGCACTGCCTGATGAAATCATTGTGACATCAACCGAATATTTGATGGTCAGTCTTTGGACCGATGACGCAAGATCTTTCCTTTTTTTCACATTCTCTCCACTGTCAAGCTTGGATCACCGACCTTAACGATCAATGCTCGTCTTCTGTGGATTTTCAATCCAGCTCTAAATCCTTGCATTTTGAACGCATCACCTGAGTTTTTTTTTCACTTTTCACTCGGATATTTCCAAGACTATTCGAAAATGGTTTTTACAGTTCCCGGATAACTCTGCTTGTATTCGCAGCTGAGAAGATATTTAGCCCAGCTGCCAGTCATTTCAGATGGCGAAAAAATTAGGGGCCGAAAAAATTGATCAGTTAAAATTTAAGTTGATTTTTAGGCCTTTTCGGGATCGTTTGGCACAACCAATGGTCCAATCAGAGTGTAGGCCAATATCTTTCGTCAAAATTTTTCACTTAGTAAACGGACAGAAGCGTGTTTCTAAGAACAGCGGCGAATTGATAAATTTGGGTCCTTGGTACTACTCGCCTCAAAAGAGACGATGACTTTTTCGGTACACGAAGTATTCACTTGTGTAAGACTTAAACTATCTGTAAAAGGATACGGTGACCTAAATCGATCTATAGATGAACGATTATGAGCACCGCAAAAAGGATAAGTTTGGAACAAGTTTCTAAATGTTGCATGAGCGTCAGTCAATGAATGTCAAAAAAACTTGCCCAATACAGTTCTATACCTCAGAAATAGAGCCACTACCATATTTCTTTGATATTGCGCTAGTGTCCTTTTAATGATCCAAGCAGTGATTAAGCTCTCTGTAGGGAATCACACTCATCCTGTCCACAACACTCGTTATCGGTAATTTTATTGTTGGTGCTGTTTTTTTATAAATAAAATAAAAAAATTGGTGGTACAACAGCTCTGTTGAGGACCAGGACCTAGCTTCACCATTTGTGGGTGCGTCCTACATTTTTCGCGAATGGCGAGGGTTGGACCTACAGTTGATTGCCGACTCCGAAAGGCCGCAGAAGCTTTTCTTGACAGTTTTTACTCATCGGAGTAATCGTCAGTCACTCGCGAGAGGTGGAGCCGTGAAGAGTGTCAGATGTTCATATACGGATTTGAAGCCGGGTCTCCATGCTCAGTAGCAGACGCACTTGCCACTGAGCCAGGGCACACATTTCTTAATGCTTCACCTTTTATCTCGTCCAAGGTATAGCAATTGATTGTCTCATCAAACTTTGTTGGCTTAACTTCATTTTCCATCATCGCTGTGACCATTCCTGAAACTGCTAAAAACGATCAGGATCATGTTGCATAACAAACATGGTATTTAACATAATAAGACCGTATGACACGTGGCAACGTACCTTGCTTTCCGTGGCTTTCTTGAAAGACTTCGTTTGAATTCCTTACGCGTCCAATCAAATCCCCGCCAACAAATAGTCAGTGGGATCTCCCTGCTCCATTTTGGGGTACCTATATTCCACATATCCCCTTGCATCACATGCTTCACTGAACGACGAAGCGGATATTGGAAACATCATGGCTAAAAAAAAAGTGCCCGGTTTCTGTTGATTCAAATGTCCACACGCCTTCTGAACAATCCTAGTTACTTACAATCTTTTAAGTCTCTTATCTGAAAAACACAATTTTTTAAAGTTTTTGCTACCAAAAATGTGGCTCGTATTGTCCTGGTCTGATTTCATCATAGACCTAGTAGTCCAAATAATACTGTCGGTCGATTTACACTTCATAAAAAAACTCGACTAGTTGCAACTGATTTACAGCACGCAAAGTGCTCTGCGACTAAAAAAAAACACCCGCTCGATCCAAGTGAACGACTGAAAAAATAAAAAAAAACTGCATACTGTGTCCATTACCCTATCTACCCCTAATTGCATCGATAAATTGTCTCCATCGGATAGAGTCGCGTATAAAAGATAAATTACAATGTTTTCTGTTAACTTTAACCATTAAACTTGTCACTGCAGCTTATCTTGCATTGATGGCAAAATATTGGAATTTGGCGAAGCATTTGTGTCTTTTGAGCGTGTTCAACTGCTGTTGTGGCCCCATGATAAATTATGCTATTAGTTGGCTATTCAAATATAAGCGCCAAATCGCTGACCATAACTCACCTGGTCAAAAAAAAAGTCTCTCTTGGAATTGTCGAACAACAAGTTGTTCCTTCACCTCGTCCCAAAACAGACGCGGTGTCATTTTATTTTGGCGGGAATTTAATTGAACTTGTGTCCCGTAAATAACCCAAAACTCAGACAAAACCAAAACGAAAATGATGATAAAAAAAAAATAAAAAATAAAAACTGTACGAATAAGAATTATTTGCACAATTACTCGGCGTCGTCGTTGCGGTCGTCCTCGTGTGTGTTCTCATTCGGGTTCAAGGAACGCGCTCAGTCTTTCGAAAAAAAAAAACAGCAAAAAAACGACCAGAATTGGTTCGAGAAGTTCAAAGCATGGTCTACGGATTGCGAATTTTTGTTGTTCTTCAGCAACTGCGTAAATTCCATACAACTACACCTGTCCAGCGAAACAAATGTATCTAACGACGCAAAGCCACAAGGCGGCTATCGTTGTGGCGGGCGGCTATTGGCTTCACTACCCTTAGCATTGGCAGAATTTGTTTTCGAACAAACAGAGAGCTCTCTGTCAGAAACCTGAGATAACCTTGACACAGAGAGTTTAGCGACCTTAGAAGTATTTGATTAGGTTATGTTTTATTGGATCTGTTGTCGCACCGCCGCTCATCACATCCAACCAGTCAAATGGTCAGACATGGGTCGCAATGAATTGGGGAATATAATAACATCCAATACGTGGGTAGTCGTTGGCTGTGTATTTCGCCTCGACGCGTAAGGAAGGGGAGTGCTTGGTATTATGAATGGCGGCACAATGGGCAAACGACGACACGACGATGGGTCACATTACTCGATTCGATGATTTGCGTGCGTTATTTATGCGTTCGTCTGGCATTAAAACGAAAGATAAATAATTGCGTTTGGAGTTTTATTTCGCTTTTAGGTCATTTTATTGTTTGTGTAAGCGGGCCTATTAAATGGACATAATAGCTCTGTTTTTTAAGCCATTTGCGTTGGCTAATTTGTCAATAAAAAAAATATATGTATGCATACATATAACGCACATAATTACGGAACTACTCGAATTTATAATTTTTTCTAGAATCGTCAACGATGATGCAAGCGCGTGTAGTATTGTCATCGCATGAAGTCATGCATTACTGATTGTGCTTGTCAAGGCTCTCGCAACGGGCACATGAAACCGTGCGTTGGAATGCGAGGAATCTCTCAATTTGTCATTAGATAGATGACGACGATTAATAAGACAGTGTCGCCGAGAAAGGAATTTTAAAAATGTCAGTTTACTTAGAATTTGATTGCTCCTAGAGTGCAATCTCTAGAAAATTTATGCGTGATCTGATTCAAATGCATTTTGTTCTTTGAGTTTGAATTGGTTGGGTGATTTTTAAGATTCATAGATTCATATTCATTAATCGAGTGCGTTTTTGACTCCTGGAAAACGAAACCAAAACGTTGGAATGTTGGTTTTTTTTTGTGTTTATATTATCGCTTCCTGAGTAATATGTACTTAGAAGAAGGATTCTGGCCCAAAATGTAACACCCTTTCGAATGATCTTACAACTTGTGTAAGAGGCGGCAACTGTCAGTTTTGTTTTGACATTTGTGAAGTTTATTCAATTCGAAGAGTTATAGAACGTTATAATTCACGTGATCGCTAAATAGATGTGCCTTTGGTGCCTCATGAACTCCGGCGTAGGCCAACTGATCAAACACTAAAGCGTCTAGCCACTCACCTTGAATAGAGTGGAACAACACTATGCCAGAAAGCCTTGTTGTGTTCGTTCCGACGTGGATATCGCCGCTGTGTCCTGCATTTAAGTGAAAGATTAGGAGATGTTCCTTGCATAGTGCAATCGGTCCTGTAGCTACTGCCTGCAGGCCGTCAATCAATGCTCAAAAGCATTATTTTGAAGTACTGACTGACAAGATCGTTCATTTTTACGGTCCAAGACACTTCTCTTTTGATCTTCTTTGAAATTTTGGGTCTGTGAGAACATGCCTCATTTTCTGAGTGCTCTCATAGGGAAAATCAGAGAACGTATTGTACGAAGGTTTCACACAAACGAATGCAAATGCGATAAAAGTAAGTCCCAACAGTCATCCAAAATGACGACAAAAGTTCATTGTACCACCTTCTAGCGTGTCGCTGTGCGATCCGTACAGATTTTCGTTAAACCTTCTCCATTGCATCCCAGCTACGAAACGGGGAATCAAAAATCACAGGAACATTTGCAGCCGTCTCCTTGTTTTATGTTAGCTTCGTCTTTCGAGATTGAGTCTTATTACTCAATTGCCTTCTTAGCCCAAAGGAAAAGTGTTTGATAAGATTCCGAATTCGAGATCGCGGGAAAACTGATCCGGTTGTGGCAAACAGTCATTGTCCTCATTGAAGCTTAAACTGCGATTGAAGAAGTAAGAAGGATTGATCTTCAAATGAATGAGAATAATAATGTCGACAAGAAACCGATCCGTCGAATGCTATCTTGGGCAAAACATCACTTAGGACAGCTATTACATTGAAGTAGCAATGGAGCTTACCAAGATCGAAACAAATATCAGCTAGGCAAACGACTCCGATGTAGAGCAATCCCGGGCAATGAAAGCTACTTCGCTTTGTTTCAGCAACATGGATTTAAACCTCTAAGTCAAAGGAAAAAAATCATGTAGTGCAATGTATGACGATAAGCAAGATAGCAAAACAGATTTAATGGATCTTCCACCTTCGGATATACAGTCCAGATTGCGAGGAGCGCGACAGGAGCTGAAGGTTCAACTGCGAACTCTACGCGTTGTACAATCATGTGAACCTAGTTCTGAGGGCAAAACCTGTCGACTACAATCCAGCTCCTACTCCAACGGCTTTTCGAATCCCAAGTTTACGAAACGGGGAAGGCCCAACTTGCGGTTCAAAGATCAAGCATTCGTAATAATAAGGTAAGTCTAACCGCAACTAAATTAAGGAAGGCATCGTAAGCTCATGCTCAGATCCTCCAAGCATCGCAAAGAATATGGAGAAATAATTTTCGATGTCCGAATCGTTTGAATTTTAAAAGAGCCCCTTCAAAACAAAAAATTTCAAAAGCCTCATTCCTGGACTTAAAATGCAGGGCAAATTCAGAGTTTGATTTTATAGCCTTACAAAACGATCAATGAATACTCTTCCACACTCTGTGTTTCACAATCATTACAATCCGAAGCACTTCAAGAACAATGTGGATCGGTACCTCCTCTTTCTTTTCTCCTACTTCCTTCCAGTCGCAGCATGTTTTACAAAAACAAGAGTGTACTCGTAATCCCTTGAAAAATGTTAACTCTTGAATTGACCTCAAACGCAACCCCACATTGATTCACACTAACAAAATCGAAACCCCGTTTTTTTATCAACATTCACATATCATTCAGTCACGCGTCAATCCTTTCCGACCCTTGCACGCAGTTGCCCCCGGATCCAATTCTACTAATCAACCGTTGCATGAATTTGAAAAAAAAGCAAAAAGCCTTGAAAATCTTAACAAATCATAAATATGCATTCAAGTCGGCAGCTTAAATTTCAAGTCAAGGCTAAGTAGGTATTTGCTGTCGTATCTTGTGTAGTCAGTCAAAAGCTCTTAGCTTCGCGTGTGCATTTTTATTTCGCACACTTAGCGTGCTTGGTTTTTTTTTGTTTTTTTTACACACCTTCAAGGCTTCATATGACGCACAGCCGAAAACCAGATAATGTTACCATTTTACACGTAGCCTCCCGTCGGTATGTTGTCCACCTGACCTCGTGGGCCCCAAATACCACAGAGAATTAATCACAGCGATCAGCCATCAACTTCAGCATCACACGTCGCGTAGCCGCTTCGATGCTGTCTCATAACTTAGACATTCCGCCAGGGTAATGCCTTCGATTAGCATGTAGCGCCAAATATCTGATCTGATAGCTTGCATCTAACCAATTCCAGAAAAACCCGCGCCAAAAAAACAATAACAGTTCCTGGAATTCAATCCCATTCAAACGATGAGTTTGCGCGTCCGATGATTTATAACAAAAAACAATAAATAACCAGGGCAGACATTGTACACGAGTACCACCAATAAAGACCGACCTCTTCGAGTGTGTGTCACTGTCTCGGCTGTAAAAAGAAGTTAGAAATCATTGAAATGAAAAAAAGACGCGACGACCAAGCTCGACCATGACAACGCCATGGAATGTCATGCCGAGTCTCGAAAAGTGAAGAATGTGGGGGCATTTCCATTGAATTGATTCCAATTAATTTTCCGATTTCTAATAAGCAAAAAACAAAACAACAGAATTGTATTCCATTCCATGAAGCCGCAACCAAAAGAAGAGCCTCTTAAGTAAAAGTTCACATAAACTGTGGGCCATAGGGGCACTTGAATGAGAGGGGCCCCACTCTTTGAAGAGAATGCTCGTAACCTAAATATTTCTGCATTGAATCAAGCTATGGTCTCACTGGACCGTTTATTTCTTTTATGAAAGTATCTTAACCGACAATCATTCAAAAATATTTCTTGACTCATTCTCAGACAGATACGACACGGGACCGGGGAGCCCGGCTGCCAAGAGGTTCTTTTCATTTTCAGTTTTTTTTTTTTCTTTTTTGTCGTTTTGTCTGCTTTTTGGCGGCGGCGGCGTCAGTCATGTTGTTGTGATGACCAGGGCTTCCTCTCAGTCGCTGCAGATACAATATACTCGAACCGAGTTCCCAGATGATGCTGATGATGATGATGATGTGCGCGAAAGTATCTCGTACTATGGTATGTAGCTTTGGCTTTCAAACGAAACAAAACAAAACAGAAGAGTTTATGTGTGGGAAAGACATTCAGTCTTCGGTTCACGGAATTTCCGGTGAATGGGTGAAATGATGGCTGATGTATCCCGTCCATATGTAAACTGTTTCTCGGACAGGCTGAAACAGCACCAGCATCTGAGTCTAATCCTGTTTGTGGCGATGCGATGGCGGCTGCTCGTGGGGCCAATATTTATGGTTGTCAATATTTATTGCAACAATTCCGCGTACTGTTGTGTGTGGACGAGAAGACTGTGGAAATGAATTACGGGCTAGTCTTTTTTTGTTGCTGTTATTTTCTTGAAGAAACGAAAGCGCGATACTGGTACGTCTTTTTTTTTGTATTTCGTCGGAAATGCCGTGTGGGTGAGTCAATCTGTTTGTTGGATACAAAACTGTGGGTGTAGTGTAATGGATTTCTGTTATTCATGGCGGGCCACAAGGAGATTGTTAAGGTTAGGTTTAGGCACTGCCAAACACCGTGCTTATTTTATTGACGTCACGAAAGGCTTTAGTAAGGCATTTTATTTTGCAAATTATCCTTTTTTTCATCCTACACTACGATTTACTAATGCAGGATTTTGATTTTTAGATAAAAAAAATGCACTCAAGCTCGAAACGCAAATAACAATATTATCACAGGGTGGCCCTGAAATATTTTTGACCGATTTTAAAGGAATTAAAATAATTTTATAATTTTTTATTTAAATCTTGACTCTTGAGCTATAGATTTCTTCCCATTTGAAGATGATATACCTAGTCAAGTGCGAGCTGCTTTTTTTATGGCTAATTGGGGTCTTTTTGGAACATTTTTAATTGTTTTGGCGAGGACTTTGGGGTATCAGTTAACGCAATCTTGTCGGATATTCTCTTTGAGAGCAACCAGAATCTGTGGCTTCAAAAACCACAAAGAAAGAAATCTGGATCCGTCAAACGGGCAGTTTTGCGTTCCAGAGCAAATCCCAAAACCAGACTTAAGTTGTTGGCGAAACGCATACTTTAAAATGTCACCTGTGTCGCGAGGTGAGTGCTCGGGTGCACGGTTGTGTTGAAACCACATGCCCTCGAATCGCAATAAAGCAATATGCAGCAATAAAAAATGGTTCTGCTCCCAATGAGGGCCACTAACACTACGTGAAAGTAACGCCGATTCTCAGTTCTCCAGAAGCTACAAGTAAGAAGAAGGCCTCGTGGCTCAAAATAATGGTTTTCCAACAAAAATCGTCAACTCCGTCTGTCGTTGAGTTACAGGAGAGCTTAGTTAAGACGCGATTGACGTTCTGCAGACAGCAGCTGTTGGGCATATCTTCTGAGACGTCATTTGCGTGGTGCGGCGTCACGTTGTCGTTGACGGCTCAGCCGTGATATCTACAGTCACAGTGGCGATATTCACATGCTTATTTTGTCAAGTGGTGTCACATTCGTCTAAATGCCTTTGTGGTTACCAAGTCGGCTAGAAAATCTGCCCCGAAATTCACGTTGCACACGAAATCACTGAGTCACGAGTATTTCACGATCTTGTGGAGTATAGCTTTCCTTCACAAATATCATAGTAAATATATTTTGGGTCACCCTGTACCAGTTAAGCTTTATTTACAGAGCATTCCTATGAAAAGCGCGAAGAGCCCTTGCAAAGACTTTTTGTTTCGGTGTTTGCTATCTTATTTTTTTTTATTATTTGCTCACTCTTCAAGAGGATATTAAGATTCTTATAACGCGTGTTGGTTTCAACTCACATCTGAGGATGGAGACCGAAACGGGACGGAGGATTTTGATATCGACCTATTTGCTATAACCTATTTCACAGGATTTTATTCGACATAAGTTATGATCTATGAACTTTGAAAGTTTGGAAGATTTAGCTTAAACACTTCGCTGTCAGTGTTATGAACTTCACAGCAGAGCCATCTACACACAATATTCACAATCCGCTATTTCGAAAACACGAATTAGGAACTTAGCCGATAAAACAACCACTACAACAACGCCAACCATTAGTCAGACTACTATAACTGGTCGACCAACCCAGTGGTCGTGCCATTAACTTGATCCCAATGGCAAATGGTGACTGGACCAGATTCGAAAAACTAGACCAGTACTCTAGGAATCGAACTTGGGACCTATCAATTGAAAGGCAGGCGCTCTACCAACTTCGCGACCCAGCTGTTTCAAGCATGTGGTCTTTTTTTTAGCACGTTGACGCGCTTTATTTTTCCCGCAATTTGTTGCAATGAGTTTCGTGCATACTCGGGTCCAGCAGGATAGAGCACAAAGCTCATTACACAAAAGATGTTTCAAATCACCAATTTCCAAGTTGTGTAGTCTCCGATTCGATACTCGGGTCAGATCGGCATTTCTTACAGCACCATACTTCTTCCCTGGGGTCTTTCAATTCAAAATGACGTGAAACGAGTAGAAATATGGATCCCTCAAGAGCTGGTCACTTGTCCAATGTCATTCTTTATTCAAAAAAAATTTCGTTTAAATATAAACCCAATTCAGATTTTGACATTACTTTTGCCGTACTAGTACAACTGAAATTTTAAGAAGGGACGAAACGCATTTATTGAGAATCTTTCTCGAAAAAAGTTCTTTGAGTGGAATTTTCAAAAATTGTTGTTTTGCTGAGGGTTTGCATCTACCATTCACACCGAACCCATTAGCGAAACTCGTGGCACAAAAGATTTTCGACAGCTTTTCAAGCCGTTTTTAACAAAAAAAAAAAAAAAAAAAAAACAGACTAATCGATCGAATTTCATGTGCGTACAGACACTCATATATACGTTTCCTGTTATTTTCGTTCCAACCGAAAGGACTTGTCACAATTATAGTGGAACGTGTTTCCTTTTATAGGCACACTCACTCACTCATCCTTGGAATTTATGACCTATTTGGTCACCCGAGTGTGCTCGTTAAGCCCGTTTCCTTTCAAAAATCTAACCCAAATCTTACTCATAAGTAAACAATCTCAAAGAGACCTCCAACTCCTCATAACTCATCCTTCAAATGAAATTCCAAGCGAACGCACGCTACCCAAAAATAACCACCCTTCTGAGAAAGAAAAGAAAAGCCTCCCATGTACATACATACATATGTATGCAAGTATCTGTGTAATGAATTCATCTTGCACACTTAATTAATAACACAAGAAGGTAAAATTTCTACTTTATTATCGTGGCCTACAAAAGCCACCAGAGTCGTCCCTAAGACAGATTAAGTTGACTGGGATGTTATACATCTACTAGTTGGCGTGGCGGTTGGCATGACACCCTCCTTCGCAACATATGGAACATAATCTGGATCCGATGCCGATCGAAGACAAGCACCAAATTAATTTTTCTTTTTCAAAAAAACAAAAAAACAAAAAAAAAATTATTCCCAAGTGGTAATCAATGATTCATCTGAAAATAGAAAACATTAACCTCACCCATCCTCGGTCGGTATCCAGCATCCAGCATTGAGTCCGCATCAAATCACAATCGTTCAAGTATATAAAATGTGGAATTGAAAAGGGGGGGATGCTGACGCTGAGCTGAACCCCCATTCCATTGGCATTGGTCGTATCCTCTATAGTCTAACTAGCAGCAAAAGTTGTGTACGAATACAACAGGGGAACATGGCCATAAAGACGTCTGTCTGCCGGAAAACATTTGGGCTTCTCTCAGGGAACAACCGGGACTTGGACTGCTCTAGGGTCGGGCGGATCCAATGCTGCCTGCCCTTGCTCGCTTTGGTGATGGTGGAGGTTGAAGTTAGCAAGGCTGCCTTATGTTGGATTCGTGATGATGGAGCGCAATGATTACGATTACGATGATGGTGATGATGATGATGACGATGCCGGGCATTGCTCTCTTTCGCACACACACAATCGCACATTCATTGTCAGTCAGGCAATCCTTACACTAACAAAAAAAAACAGCTCCAAAATTTATTTGTATCCTGGCGCTAGAGGAAAGTAACGTAGGTTCGCCCGTTAGTGTTAGTTTGAATGGTTGAAGTACCATTCTAGGAGTTGTTTCATAACTTTATTTTCCCAAGTAAACTCTAGATAGCACACACACACACAGAGATGAGCTCAGAGAACACTTTGGGATGTGGAACAGGATAAAATCAATAAATTCAAAATATAAACATTGGGACCGGGACCGTACGACGACGTATTGAAGTAGTGAATCAGGGATGTTTTTTTTTTTTTTAGTACATAAGTTTGGCGGGAGTTTTTGTAGATACTCGTACTCTGAATGAGCTGGGGGTTGGGGCGTGGGCTTTTCTTTAAAATTTTCTTATGGGGTGATATAAAAAGTGTCAAGCTTATATAATGTACAGATACATTTTTTTTTCTTACGATTTTTAGTTCCTTTAAGTGCAATGACATTCGAATTCTTGCGAGATTTATCACCAACGCTTTTGAGTAGAAAATTTGTCTTTTTTCGAATTGGCAAACTAAGATTAAACTCAAAAATCATTAATGTACTTAATAATTTATTAAATGTGTTGTTTTTATAAAAAAAAATAACCTTTATTTTTCTCGAAAAACATTTATTTTCCCCTTTAAAGCCACTTGTGGTCGCACTTTTTTGGAGCTCTTCCAGCGATGCGGTCATTAATACCTCAGTCATGGCAAAATATCGTCCTTTCGCAAGTCTTTTCAGTTTTGGAAATAAGAAAAAGTTCGATAAATACGGTTTTTTTTTTCGGCCAAAACAAAACGAACAGTCAACGAGGGGTGATCAGATGCATTCCGGAAAAATTTCATCGCATGAGCTTACCAATATTCATTCATGTCCATGGCGAGCATCGTCGGCTCAAGAGCTTGTATCACTTTTTACTAATAGGACTACCGGTTGAAAATGTCGTTATTGCAGACAACTTCACATCCAGTACTCTGAGGTGAATTTTGACCACGACAGCTGTCACATTAGAAACTTCATGTCATTGTCTAATTATTTCAGTCTAGGTTATTGGTCATTAGTGAAAACACACAGATTTTTGTAAAGCCGTAAAATGTCTACCATCGCGCCATCAAAAGAACATTTGCGGGAAGTTTTAATATGCTTCTTTCATTTAAAGAAAAAAGCAACCGACGCGCATCAATTGCTTACCGAAGCTTACCCGGGCTAAACTATAGACGTTAGAATGTGACAGTGGTGGTTTAAGCGGTTCAAAGATGGTGATTTCGATACCGAAGACAAAAAACGCCCCGGCCAGGTGAAAGAGTTTGAAGACCATGGATATGGGCATTGCTCGATCAAGATCCGTCACAAACGCAAGAAGAACTTGCAAAATCACTTGGCGTCGCTCAGCAAACCATTTCCGATCGTTTTAAAGGAATGGGAATTTTGCATGTCCGAAATGCTTCTTGAACGCCACAAAAAGAAGTCTTTTTTGCATCGAATCGTCACTGGTGATGAAAAACGGGTACACTACGATAATCGAAAACATCGGGCAACGTATGAATAACGGCCTCAACATCGACGGCCGTTCAGAATATCCATGGCCTGAAGGTTATGCTGTGAATTTGGTAAGACCAGAAGTGTGTTGTGTATTATGAGCTGCTAAAACCGAATGAAACAATCACAGGCGAGGTCTACCGACGACAATTGATGCGTTTGTGCCGAGCACTGAAGGAAGAACGGCCGGAAACGGTCGCAAGACACGATAAACTTATTTTGCAACATGACAATGCTCGGCCAAATGTTGCAAATGTCGTCAAAACTTACCTTGAAACGCTCAAATGGGATGTCCTACCCCACCCGCCGTATAGTCCAGACCTTGCGCCATCCGATTACTATCTCTTCCGATCGATGCAACATGGCTTGGCTGACCAGCACTTCCGTCATTTCGATGATGTCAAAAAATGGATCGATTCGTGGATTGCTGCCAAACCGGTCGAATTTTTCAGAACGGGTATCCATGAATTTCCAGAAAAATGTATGTCTAGCGATGGGCAATACTTTGAATATTGAATTTATATCTATTTTTCCTCAATAAAGCATCGATTTGATTGACATTTTCAACCGGTAGTCCTATTAAAAACAGACACGCCAAATGCCACAAACAACATTGCCATGTCGTTAGAGTACTTCAATTTTTTTTTTTCACTCAAATATTATACAGAATCCTTGGTCCATAGATAGTCTTATATTTGTAGCCTGTTTAATTTGAATGCCCTTCGTCTTTTTAACAAACCTCGTACATAGCAAACTGTACGTAAATATACACTGCCGTCCGTAAGTCTCCCGACACACTATTTTCCCTTCTCGTCAGTTTTGTCTGATTAACGTTTTTGTTTTTTGGACATAAAATAGAATTGCATCTCGAAACAATTAAAGGGTTTTGAAAGCAGAGACAGAGTGTTGCTGAAACTGTGCGAATTTAGGTGAAAAAAACATATCTACTGTCGAGGATTAATCCGATAGCTTCATCGGGTCAAAGTTCTCAGCATTTGCATTAACCTTGGGAGAATATTGCATTTACATCTAGGATCATTACTTAACAAGGTCCAACAGACTCAGGAATTGAAGCTTCTTTCCCGTTTTTCTGTCTTGGCTCCCCGTCTCAAGTGTGGCGTATTTCCATTTCGACGGCTTCGAAAATCCACACGTAATGGCAGAGAAGCCTCTACATCCTGAACATGTGACTATGTGGTGCAGTTATTGGCCCAAATTTTTTTTTTGGACGACAATGGAGAGCGTTACCCAGACATAATCAGCGATATTCAATGGGCCAAACTTGGGCGAACCATTGTTCCAGCAAGATGAGTGATAATCGTGTAATCGTCGCTCAAGTGATGTTGCATGGCCATGAAAGATGTGATGATCCAGACACACAAGATCAAAAGCTAGCTGTGAAAATTGGACCTAAACCATCAAAAATGTATTTAAAAAATTGGCCAGCGAAAGCAGTAAAGAATCGTTGAAAAATATCGAACAGTCTATTAACCCGTTGTACCCTGGAAGATATAAGTTACAAGGCCAAAACGGCATTTAGCCTTCACAATTAATAAGTTGACCGTATTCGAACACTGGCTGGGGGACTACTTACCAGGTCTCATTTCCTCGTGCTCCAACCATGCTGGACTTGTTCGTGGGCACCTTCCGGAGCTCCAGAATCGTGCACTGCGTCGGTGTGGTTCAGGAAAGCTCTTATACTAAATTGCGTTTGAGCGGTGAACTTGTAATAGAGAATTGCGTGACATGTCGCATGGTCGACGTTGACCGAACTACTGCGACATCTTAAGCCCACAGCGATGTTCTCATCAGATTGAGCACCACAAGAAATTCCGTAGCCTGTCTGTCCACGTCTTGTTGAAGGCGTCCGGCCTTACCAGTAAGCGTATGACGGGCTGGAAATCTGCACCGAAATCCACATTGTGCCAAAATCACTGACAAATCATATCTTAAAAAATAGTCGCGAGTATTCCATGATTTTAGAAAGTTTAATGTCCCTTGGTTTGCCAACGTTGATTATCGAAGCTTGTTCTGCATCTGTGTACTTCACAATGATAATCACTCTGAACGTTTTTGAATTTTAAAAAAACTCAAAGCATCCTCCGATGGCGTGATAAATGTTGGCCATCAAATAATAAATAAATCTTGTGATTAAAGCTCGAATGATTGAATTGTTATCAAGTAAAAAATTTGAAATGAATCTTATAATTAAACTGACCTGCGCCACAATTTGTTTTCTGTTTCAAAAAAATTACAAATGAATCTCCTCTGAACATGAAGCCCAAAGAACAACAAAAATCTGGCTTATTTTCTGGCCAACTTCTCTCCACAATTGTATAAGTTCAACGTAACGAGCCCACTCGAAGTCAACCAATAAAATTGTTAACCTCTCACCCACCATCCAACCAGTCTGGTTTGGCCACAATCACTTTGTTATCAAAACAAGAGAGAAACTGCCGAAAACCAAACGAAATTCCTTTCCCATTGCGGCTGTTCCGTGAAATAATTTCGTGATCAAGTTTGCCCCCATTCCAGCGATTCAGCGTAATCATGCCTTTCCGAGAGTGTAGCAGATTCTTACCAAACCAAAGGCCCTAGCCCACAATTCGTGACCTCCTCAGCCTGTTGACTCTAAAATCAAAAAACAAAAAAAAAAACTAAGAAAACATTCACAAGAAGCCGCCTAGGTGTCGGTGGAACATGCCGACTCATTAATTCGTGACTGCTCTTCAACCTTAAGGAACATTCGAAACGGAGGCCAGCAGGAAAGCGCTCGTAACAAAACGGAACAGCCTGCCCCAAAGTTGTTACTTTTATGACCAATTTCATTTAACGCAGGATTGTTACTTCCGCGCGGGTGGTACCGATGAGAATCCTGAATTTGTTTCACACACAAAACAACCGTCCAAACTGCCCACCGGAGGAGGCTCAATACTGGCCAAGATTGCCTCGATTGCTTTGGTTTGTGGTCTCCAGTTACGAGTCGACATGTGGAATATTAATTATATGCTCCACGTGCGAATGTTGTTTACCCGCCAAAATGAAGCTGTCCCGTAGCCGAAATTTGTTGATGCCCGAGCCCAATGATGCTTTCGAGATGCAAGATGACCCTGTTTTCTGTTGGCTCTTGAAGCGAGGAGAGCATGCAGCTCATTGCCCTTAATCGGCGAGGAACTATTTACACGTGAAGTGAAGACCACACTAACACCAGAGGAGCGGGTTGAAAGCTTCATCCTCGCAGGTGGTTTGATGATTAAGATCTTACCAATGGGCCAACAAGGGGTTATCGCTTCTCTTGCGCCGCAATTTTCCAGGAAATTTGTTGTTCCTTTTGTTGTTTTGTTGTTTGCTGGATACTGCTGGTGCTGCGGTTGTTGTTGGTTTGTTATGTTTGGTGCCCCTTGGGCGGGAATTAATGAGTTTTTAAAGATGTGCAAATGTTTAACAATAACAATACGTTCGTTGCAAAGATACTCGTATCACGGAGATGCAACAATGTTGTTCGACTGTTGTTATTTCCATTCTCGGTTGGTGTATCGCTTTTTTGGCCAACGGTTATTTTTTTTTTTTTGTGTTTGTTGCAGCAATTATTCGGACAAAGAGATCGTTGCCTGTAGCATGCAACCAACAATTAAAGCAATCATTTGTAATTTGCCGCCACCTTTGAATCGGGTGGAACGAACCTAAATTAGGTGAGTTGTGGAAGTTGGCATTTGCTGATTATTCCAGTTTTTCGCTTACCATGTTTTTAGCTCAGTTTTGTCTTAATGAAGTTCAGCCAAAGGACGTCGACATGGCGAAACGTATCCAGTTTTTGTTTTGGTGTAGACGGCGGCAACAGGACCTACCTAAAGCAAACGTAGTCGACCCTTCCGATGACGGATTGCATTTTGCATTGGCATTTTCAACATCGAAAAAATAATAGGGTTTGCATTTTATGGACTTTGGCGCCAACAAGATGCAAGTCTTTAAGGGACACTGTTAAGGAAAATACACAGCCGTCAAAAAATGTGGAACAAACCATACTTTTATATCCTGATATGTTCTATTGAATACCTAGCGGAATTTTTGCAGAAGTCGATTTCGAATGTATCGATTGACTAAATAAAACACTTTTAAACGGAAATTATTCAATCTTTTGTTCAAAATTTACGCCAAGAGCTGGAATCAGACACTTGTTCAACCTGTAGCTTGGGCCATCTGATGGCTTCTTTTTAAAACAAACCATATTTTGACAATGACGGATTTAATAAGCCTAAAAAACCGGCATAAACTCGGTATTTCGCGTAACGAAATGGACCGATCTACAAGTTAAGAAGTATCGCAAAGTAACTTGCAAAGCGGATGCCGATACAGTCCAATTTTTGAAAGTAAATTTCAGTCGAAATCATGTATTGACAACAGCTGTTGCCGAATGCGTAACGCAGTAAAAATCTCAACAACATTTCGCATAAAGATTTCAGAACAATGGCTTACGGGGCCCGATTGAATCAGGAGTTAAAGGATATCCAATGTTATAAATTTTTTGTTTGAGCTTTCGAACAGCTGAAAAATTAACAACAATTGTTTTTAAACTTTTGCGGATAAGTAACCAAGGAAACTTGCAATATTTGTGACTCGAAAAAGCTACATATAGAGAAGCCTAACCTGACCGCGCAACCATTTTGCGTATTTTTTTTGGAAAAGCGTTTCAAGTCGCCCAATTTTATTGCAAGACAACAATGAAAAAAATCTAACAGAAAATTGAGCGTTCCGCCGAAACATGAAAACCATTTTTAAAAGACCAGAACTTTATAATATGGTTCCGCGAAAATGGGCTTATATGCCACACAAGTACCTCGAGAAGTTGAAAAATATCAAAGTGCGTGGCCAGCCTGTTCATTTCCATTGAACATGGGATCCTTTTAAAACATTTAATTACAAGTTTTCTTGATGAATTAAGAATTAAGAGTGAAATCCAGCAATTGGAACATTCAAATGCAATCGAAAGAATAAAAAGCAGCAAAAATGTTTCAAAAATAAGTCGAAGAACTTTAAAGTAGACAAAAAAGGGCTTAAAAGTAAAAAAATGGTAGTGCTACAGATCCTTTTAGGAGCCAGCCAATTTTTTGTGCGTGTTATATTTTTCGCATATGGCAGGGGTTGGACCTACAGTTTATTGCCGACTCCGATAGGCCACAGAAGCTTTATCTTTACAGATGTACTCATATGCAGACTGTCACTCGCGAGTGTTAGGACCGTGAAAAAATGTCAGGTATTCTTACGCGGATTTGAACCACGGGCACCGACCACCACTTCGTCAACTGACTTTAAGACTTTAAAAATATAAAACAGTATGATTAAAATGACATCCCATTGGCTACGGTCAAACAAAAATGCAAAAGGGAAGACCGTTCTCACCTCGTCTGTGAATGTTCGGACCTATCAAAATCAAGGTATGGAAACTTTGGTTATTCAATCTTCATAACTTGAACTTGAACTTGCTAAAGCAAACCGTAAAGACCTCGCCCGGTTCGTAAGGGATAAAAAATGGCTGTCTCCTCTTACATCTTCTTTCCCCCACAGAAGTAACCCCTGTCAAAACTGTACCCAATATCTGTAGGTAGGCTTAATTCAAAAAGCCCTCGCTGGCTTTAGAATGTACTATGGCAGCCATCGATATTTAACCTTATCTAGCCTAATGATTGACAAATGCTTCAACTCAATAACTTCACAGAGAGCAAACTACAAAAAATTACGCATTCCATTCACTTCGAATGACTCCAAAGACTCCAACATGATTTCATTTTGAAAGTAGAAGAGTTTCTGTGAACCCGTAGGCCTTTAAATTAAAACTGAACGAAGCATTTACGATTTGTCGTCAACTGAATCTTAAACACTTTAAAAAGTGGTAGCTCTTCGAAAACCTTACCTAATCTTCATATCTGAGTTGAATTAATCTTGTTTCGAATTGGATAGCGATTCCGCATTCCAGGATTTCATCTTTTATGCAAACTTCCACACATCTTGATGCTTCTGTAAAACCTCATCTTTAACTGAGAGCCCAAAGACCGACCGTTCAATAAAAACTAGATTGGATTAATTTACCATCTCTAAAAAAAAAATCAAGTTTCACTGATAAAACTTACATCCACCTGTGTTGCAAGACAAGGTACTTACGTAAAACGGAAATACATATCTAAGACTCAAGACTCCATGACAAACAATTTGATAATAAGATAAGGCTCCACAAACAAACTCATTCACCAACCGCCCTGCAAGACAATACGAGTTGGTATTCCATTGATAAAAATAACACAAACTACGTAGAGTAGTCATAAATTCAAAAGCCCATACATCAACAAAAAGAAGTACTATGAACTTCCTTTCACAACAGCCCTTATCATTACATAAATAATCATTTTAGGGTCTCTAAATTAAACCATAACCACTCATCGCCAACGTCCAATCCTCCTTCCCAGCAACAGTCCATTCCACGTTCTTTTTCCCAAAGGCCTAACCACTTGAAAGAGATTTTCATTTTCATTTTGTGGTTTGGTGTTGTGCCCCAAAGGGACCCTCACAACATACTTATCAATCTTAAGTGGTTTTCCAAACTGTCAGTGACAAGTTTTCTATGTCAAAAGGCAAAATATAACAGCAGTCATAAATGTTTGACAGCAGGCCCTATCGTTCCATAAAATCAATTTGTAGACTTTAACACTTTTCTTTTCTTTTTTTTTTTGTTGCTGTTGTTGTTTTTAGTTTTGTACTGCAAGTAGCATGATTTTTATCGCAAACAGTCTGTTTCGATAAGTATCCGTCGTGTTGCGGCATCGACCAAATATCCCTTGTGGTGCCGAATACCGATGTAAGGGTTGTTCGTAGTCTTCACAAAAGATGGACAATTGGATAAAAATAAATATTATAAATCTTTGCCTTTTTGTGGATAAGAATAATTGTACTCTTGACCGTTGTCTTCGAGGGTTCCGAAGTGGGTATTAATTTTAATATCTGGATATCTAATTGTGTCCAAAAAATCCGTATAAAATTCTTTGGCTTTTTCATTCTAATACTCAAAATTTATTGCAAATAACCTCTTCAAAATTATGGTCAAGTAAACCTTATCAATTCTTTTACCCCTTTTTCGTCAAAAAATCGACTTCGTGCAATCTATCGATAAAATTTTGAATTGCATATTATTGATCTCCAAGCTACTTACAAAGTTTTTCCCTCCATGTTGGACACTACTCCTCTCCGTCAAACAAGGCTTATGGCAGAACGCCTTTTAGTTGACATTATATCTGAATTTTTCGAGCCCTAATATGTTAATTTTGGATGTTTACGCAGCTTCTAAAATAAAAATGCGCCACACTTGAAAAGATGATATTTTGAGCAAAATTGTCGTACCTTTCGAGCTTTCCTAAAGCCTACACAGAGAAGCAATAACGAAGCAGAGTGAGGTTTTGACTGTCCACCCTATAATAAAGCTTACATTCGTCCTAAACTGAATTGAAACTCATATGTCTGGAAATGTGCTTTTAAGATCATCGTGGGCTCAACAGAGCTTAGAATCGAGCGATAAAAATAAATAGAAACAGCGCCCAATAAATAATTTAGCTCCTTTCCTCCCCTACAAGCGTCGACTTGCCAAGACCCCATCTCCTAATGAAAAGTTCAGACGTAAAATCAAGTATGGAGATTTTTTTTGACGCTTAACGCGAAAGTGAAGAGCTCTTCGGACTCAATATATTCCTTTCCACATTCCTTATTATAAGGGTAGCCAAAACCCCTTAAAAGCACACAAATTAAGACACTATTCAGGGTCTTGAAAAAGAGTTTGATACCGAAGGAGATCGCATTCAATTTCTTTAATCAAATGCTGAGGGATGTGATCCCACTTTGTTTTGTGAAGTGAAATTGGACCACGCTCCTTGAGCTATAAAGCTAACCGTATAATGTATTGTTGCACAGTGCGAACAGAATTTTGGGAAGAAGATTGTGTAGTGCTGTGAAACTCAGATGTATTTTGGTTGCTCTTTGGATGGAGTCTTCTCCTTATTTTCATGCTCGAACTATAAGGGTAGTCATAATCCCTTAAGAGCGAATAAATTTTTAAAATAATGCATCTTACCCTTTCAAACACACTTTGTGGAGCACTTAGTTTTCTTAGATAAATAAAATCATCACCCTCTCTTAATCCCACCATTCCACCTGGCATATGACATTTCCAGTTCAATCAGCTCTATACTGACTTTGAATTAAAATTCCAACCACGAGATTCGCTGGTCCTTACATTTTTACATGATAAAGGTTCACCATAAATGCGTGACTGATAAATTAATAAAAAGTCCTCATTTCGTATATTGAAAGGCCATCCCTTGAGGTCTTACATTTATTAAACCCTTATTTAAGCAAATGCAACCGCCCACCTCGGAATTGCTTTCCGAAAAAAAAACACAGAAGAAAAATCCACTTTGAAATTTCTTCCTCGGATTCTTAAAGTTTTTCTCAAAAATAATTTAACAAGGATCCCTCGACAAACGGATTTCGTCGCAACCAGAGCAACTGAAATCTAATTTTCGAAAAATAAAACCTCACCACCCCTTAACCCGACCAAAACCAAATAAATCCCCATGAATATCGCATAATTACGGATACGGAACCGAATATTAATTTTTTTATTTCTCCCTTAATGAGACTTCTTTCCTTACAAAGGAGCCAAAAAAAAACACAAACATGAATTAAAGAAGACGCAAGAAATGCCACACAACACAAAAAAAAACTCCCGCCCGCACTAATAAGAACCAAATCAAGCAGCAACTAAAAAAATAAAAGAAAACAGGAGACAAGCAACCAAGAACTCGGGAGTTCAATGAATTTTCAACTTTTTCGGCTAAGCGTTCAAGGACAAAATTCTATGCACGCTAAGCATGCTTTATGTGTGCCTTGGCCAAACACCATTAATAATAGAGGAAGCCAAAGAGAGAAAGCAAACTACAAACATAAAAAAAAAACAACAAAAATCTTTCGAAAGAATTTAGCAAGGAAAAGCAAACTGGAAGCCGAATAAAAAATCGGACCAAAAAACATGGAAAAGAATTCAAAAAAAGATTCGCACAGACCAGGAGGAGGAGCGAAACGCTTTGTTGAGAGGATTCATGCTTGCGGTGAACTTTATGTTTTGTTGGCCTTTTCGGAAAAGTCACCCATATGGATTGTAGTGGGCTTTCTCTTCAATTACTCGTCACCTTCAAAGATGATTTAAAGTTTTGGTCAGTGTTAAAAGGATGCATCACTCGAAAAGAGAAAATGTTGACTTTCAGAATTTTTACTTACAGATTCATTTATCTGAGGGGTATTTTTTTTTTTCTTCTTCTTTTTATGTGCATTCAAAGGATTTTGACTACCCTTATAATAAATTTGACACTAAACAAGCAGAAAGATTAGGAGAGGAATTGAAACAAAGACAATTGAATTCGATAGAGACTTGTTTGCATTCGCTCGATTCGCAGTAATTTATTTGCCACTACTTGCCACTACTACTCTACTGCCAGTGCTTAGCCTTCTCAGCATAGCCAACTGCAGATCAACTACGGAAACCAAGAAAACTTGGACGTTGTCGATAAAGTTGACCAGTCCTTGGACTACAGTGATAGCTCGGTAAATTTAATCCCAACTTTAAATGGTGACTGAACCAAGATAAAATTGCATCGACTTTTGCTCGAAAAACAATTCTGATAGCCCCGAAGGTTTGTAAAAGGTATGGAGTCCTTTTTATAACCTCTCTTCTACACTTTATAGAGTAGAGTAGAATAAGTATTAATGGAATTAAGGTGATTGCAATGTACGTGGGCTTAATCGGGAGGTTGTTGCTTAGGAAACAACAGGCATGGTGCTTCCTTCTGGTAAAGAGTGGGTGTGTAGTCTTTTTGGTAGATCATTCCAATTCCTTTTTAGTTTGCTGATTTTTATAGTGTTCTTATCTTTAGAACAAAATTACCATTGATTGGAACAAGAAAGTCATCCGCATTCGCAAGTACATAGGTCCCTTATCATCCTCAATTCCTTTTTGCTAGACAGATTTCTATCTAGAATCTTTAAGGTGCCGCAGGCCTTCACCTGTATGTAGTATTACAAAAACCTTTCTTATGACCTTAAAACTAGACCTACGACTAGATGGTCCCATACTCCTGGCTTAGGAGCCTATTCAAAGTTTGCCGGAAGCAGTCAACGGTTTCAAAAACCAAAAGAGGGGAAGAATAAGCTTGATGTACTTAAATCAGTGAGAACTGCTGACTTCTTCGTTAAGCTGCATTAGACTCGTATCGCCGCTTTTAAAAGATTTAGGTACAAGCATGAACACCTGTGGCATTACAAAGTCAGATAGTTGGTGCTAGGGACCTAGTCTTTCCGGTTTAAAGTTGACGATGAAATAAAACCTAAAATAAGAAGGCATGAAAACCCCATCGGAAGATGCTATAACTTTTGAAAATGACGGCAAACGACCGCGGAATACTCCTGATTTTTCTTTACGTCAGCGGTTTTGGAGTATCAAGGCACCTGAGGCTCGATTCGAAGAGATTGGAACCACATGTGATGGAAGAGGCAATAGAAGGCTTCGAAGGGCTCTTCCAACAAGTACATCCCTACGTCTGTTGTTGCGGATGAGTCATCAAATTCGACGACAAGCCAAGTCCTTCTCTATTTCACGTTCGTTTCGAAAGTGAATTTTAGTAAACGATTTTGAGATGTTCCTAGAAAACTCTTGCTCTGCCATGTATCAAGGTCGTAGTCGACGATTCTCGGTCGAAATTCATTATGAGCCACGAGGCTATTGCGAAGACATTTGGCCTCATTTTGTCGAGGACGCGGTTGGAAACACGGCTTCTATGACTGGTGAGTGGTTCAGAACCATGATCAACGAGTCGCAAATTGATGATTTGAGGCTGACGGGGCAGTTCAACTGCACGCATACCTCGCGCGACAATAGACATTTTGGAAGACTTTTGTCTAGGTCGCCAAATAGTTCTTTTTAAACGCTCAAGACTCATTTGTTATGATTTTATTTTTAAGTTACTCACAAAAGAGTGAGAACTTATTGACACGAAGTTTCTGAAAATGTTGTGAAAAAACCGCATCTATCTCCAAAGTGGTCATATCCTTCCATGTTAGCCGTGGAAAATTTTCATGCTTCTCCATTACTCAAAAAAGTAAACCGTCTTGCGTTCGGTCTATAATCGGAGGAACGTTTGGCTGAATGATCAGTTGTCTTTGGAGGGGTGTGGCAGATGAAGACACAACTGAAAACTGATGCAAGACGATGTGTGGTGTGGTTTCGACCAGCAAGTCAGGGAGGGCATTACTAAATTGAGTGCCAAACCGAGGAAGAAATATTTTTAGTTTTAATTTGTTTTGAGCTTACGAAGTCCCTGAATTAAATTTCTCGACCGATGGCAAAACAGACACTGACTAAGCAACTAATGAAATATCTCTACCTTGACCATTAAGGATCATACAAATTTATTGAAAATATCCTCGAAGCGAAATTGACAAGTGAAATGGACAAGGGATATCAAGCTAAGGCGCTACTATCAAAGGAGACAACACTTCATTCATTTTTAATGCGTATTTGCGCCGTCTGAGAATTTATTGAACCATTTTTTTTTTGTTCTTCTTGTTGTTCTAGGATCGTTCGCCTTTCGGCCTTCAAAGTGTGTGACACACGCGATCATACATCGATCGCGTTTCCATAGTGAACCCCGGGGTCTTAAAAATTCATACGGTTCACGACAGACATCAGCCGCCCTCAAGCCGTCATTCCTTCCCCTGAATCTGTGACATCGTTTTTGAGTACAACTTTTTCGGTTGAAGATAGAGTATTGTTTCCTTTTTGGCGGTGGTTTTTTGTGACACATCGCGTCCGTCTGTGAATCAAATTCGATTGGCAACCAAATGAGATAATATTGCAACAAACGTGCTGTTATTTGATTTGCTTTTTGTTGTTGTTAATGTAGTTGTATGTGTACGAAAGCTATTCGCGACAATATGATGCGATCGTCATGGTCGGCCGATCACAAGGAGACGTCTTGAGTGAGCCAGTGAGCGATCCGTGGGATGTCTGGGTGCACAGACAGACAATACAGAAAGAAATGTGAATCGCATGGATAAAAGTATTCCCCTGCCTCCCCCTTAGGATACTATAATTAATTTCAGGAGAAATTACCGTATTTTTTGTTGTTGTTGGATGTGGTTGGTTTTTTTATCTAACATTAAAATCGGTTCACACATCCGTTGGAGAGAGGAGGCCTGGCGTGTCTATGGGAATTGAACGAAAGTAGACACTGCCCTCGATTGGCCCCCAGACGGAATCTTATTTCTTTTTTCTTTTTTTTAATGAGATACAATTTTTTATTGAGATACTTCTACTTGTTGTTGTTTTTGTTTTTTCTTGTCAGACAAAATGCCAGATAAAAAAAAAAGTCTTTGGTGTGCTCTTACACGACGCGAGTAGTTCTAATTTTATCAGCTTTTGTTTGGAATTCAAATTCGAAAGTCGTTTCGTGATCCTTCCTTTTTTTTTGTGTTTGGGAAAATTTTCAAATACGATGAAGTGGAGAAGGTGTTTGATTTATTGTTGACATGTGAGTATATAAGATGATTGGGGTGGAAGCATTGGCAAACAAAAGATTCCAAACATTGTCGTAAGCGCGTAAGGTCTCGAAAGTTTGAGCGGAAGTCGTTGTGGCGGTTTTAACGAGTATGTGGGGTTGAAGGTGGAGGAACTTGTATGTTCTTAAAATTTTGAATAATGGTTCTTCTATTATTGTTGGTTTGTTGTATGTGAGCAAACATTGAACAGATAAGCTGTGCGTAAGGGAGGACATGACATGGAGCCAGTACAGCTTTGAACAATGATATACAAACATCGCATGACACGCGTTTAATGTCACAAAAGTTACAAGGGTTCCAACATTAGCATTCAGATATTTGTTTGTTGTTAATGCATATTACAATGATGAGGATAAAATGGGGTCATGGCGTTATAAAGAACGGAAACAAAAGATGAGAGTTGGTTAAATATATTTCATAGTAGTTTGTAGGCTTTGAAAACACCTTAAAGTTAACTGAGAAAAGTCAAGTGAGTTTATGCGACTTGAAAACTGCATAATGTTTCAAAATAAGTTTCTACAATGTGTCAGTTCGAATGAAGGTAGGGCATTCGATAATTTAAGCGGTTTTATCCTCGCCATGGTAGCTTCCACATATGGTCGAGATACTGATGCAGATGTTTTGGGCTACCAATTGTCGAAACACTTTTTCCACTCCGATTGAGACACCTTCAAAACATGGTTTTTGAACGGTTCAACAACATGTTCTGGCGACGAAAATCGTTGACCACGCATTTTTTTCTTGATGTGCGGGAATAAAAAGAAGTCATTGGGTGCCAAGTCAGGGCTGTACGGCAGATTACTCATCATCATTCGACGTTTTGGTCGGTCAAAAGGAGCTGGTTTGAGCCGATGTGTGAGAGCTCGAATTGTCATGGTGAACAATGATTCGTCTTCTCTTGTTCGTTTTTCGAATTTCTCCGAAGACTTCAGCCAAACAAATTGTGGTGTACCACTCAGAATTGACCGTCCTACGTTGCTCATTCGGAACAGTCGCCAAATGACCAGTTTTGCCGAAGAAAAAGGTTGGATTTGGCTCGTCTTCGAAGACCCACACGGGCGATTGTTGTTTTGTTTCAGGTTCATACGCATAGATCCATGATTCGTCACCTGTGACAATCTTATAAACGTCTTTTGAAGCACCGCGATCGTATTTTTTTAACATTTCTTTGCACAAATCGACACGAGCCGTTTTTTAGCGATTGTCAAATTGTGAGGGATCCTACGAGAGCAAACCTTTTTTACGGCCAGGTGTTTATGCAATATCGAATGATGTTATGCTAAAAAATGCCAAACTTTCCAATGGAAATGTCAGATTGCACCTGGCAACACTTAGTGTTGCCTAGGCCAGAAACATATCTAGCAGCCTACGTAAAACTGTGTCCGTGACTTTTATTTCTACTTGGTTAAGATACTTCTTACAGCCTATGTGAATGTCACTAAAAACCAGTTTCTCAGACATCCCTTGTTAAGTGATTGATAAGCAACAGCCAGTAAATGGACCAAAAACGACGTCTGCTGAATGTAGTCGACCTTTCTCGCTATATTTTCAAGATCTACGTACTTCAATCATCATATTTACTTACATGAAAAGTCCCTGTCTGCGGATAAGCCAGTGTTCAAATCTCTTCGATCCATTCACGCTGCTGCGGCTATTTAGATAACAGCAGTCCTGGCCTACTTTGCCGTCTCGAATCTGGACGATGTGAGGATCCCATCCCATTGGAGAAACAAAAAAACAGACTGAACAAACCTTTAAACTGGCTTTATTCAGCAAGATCCCAAGCCTCACCCTCACAAATATGCCTGGATGTCATGCCTAAGAAACTTGCCTATGAACCAAACGTTTGTTATTCACAATATATCTTTTTATATGTACTTATGTCACTGAATTGCACCAAAACGACTTGACCGATTTTAATGCAATTTTTTTGTGCGTATTAAAGCGGGTTCCTGGATGGTTTAGATTCGCTTAACAAAATAAATAACACTGCAGAATAATTCATGATTATGCTTACAGTTGGCGCTGGTTCTCTTTTTGAGTTTTTCGAAGTACCAAATGTTAAAGAAAATGTGTTCACTATTTTTAAGAATAAACTGTGTGATTTTGTGGGATTGATTTTTACTGCATGCGACCTTTTAATTTGTTTGTCATTTATTCTGCCTTTTTTGTTTTTGAACTTTAAGTGGACTTAAAAAAAAATGTAAATGTGTTTATTTTCAAATGATTGGGAAAATTTAACCGATTATGCGATGTTAAACAATATTCGCAATAAGAAGTGAACATTGAGATGTTCTGGTTCGCTAGTTTCTGTATATTTTTTTTTTATTGCCTTCCCTGTAAAATATATAAACTTTCTTTTACATCTTCTTTTCAGTGCCAACAGTTTGCAACTTCATCTCCAAACGTTCGCGGTAAGTCTTTGAGAAATAGAGTTACAAAAAAAAAACATTTATATTGGGTTGGCAATTAAGTAATTGGGGATTTTTCTAAAAAATAAAAGACAACTTTTTCATGGAACGAAATAACTTCATCTTATACTGTATTGCCCATTTTGACCAATCCCTTTTTGCCATCTTTCAGGCAGCATCATAATTGCATGTTCATAAAACTTCTGGTTTTAATCAGCAAAAAACTGAACCAGGTACGATTTGACATCATCATTATTATTGAAATTTTTACCATTCAAGGAGTTTTGCAAAGATCGAAATAAAAAGTAATCAGATGATGCAAGGTAGGGACTCTATGCTGGATGTGGCAAAACATCCCAACCAAGCTCGAAAAAATTTTGCCGAGTGACCAAAGATGTGTGTGGCCTTACATTGTCATGATGGAATATAACACCTTTTCGATTTGTCCATTCGGGCCGCTTTTCTTCAACTGCATTGTTGAATCTTGTTTGTTGTTCAATTTTGACATCTGAATTGATCGTTCAGTTGGGTGGTAAAAGTTCAAAGTAGACAATTCCTTCGTAATCCCACAAAACTGATAACATAACTTTCTTTTGATGAATATCAGCTATTGATTTTATTTGAGCTGGTTAACCTGGCTTGCTTCACGATCTTTTCCGATTGACATTGTTGAAAACAAACAATTTTTCATCACCAGTTATCAATCATTTTAAAAATGGATCATTTTCATTACGTTTCTTTAACAAATCGCAGATGTTAATGCGTTGTGTTAAATGATTTTCTTTCAGTTCATGAGGAACCCATATATCACCAGACCGAAATTTGGCAAACAAATTTTGACACTGCTTCGTCACCATGAACAGCACATAAATTTTTGGTGAGCTTGCGATGCGTTTTTTCCTTTCCGGAAATAAAAAAGCAAAATATGACGTAAATCTTCGTTTTGATTTTGGATTTTTCAACAGACGCCCAACAAAAACTACACAACCGATCAAAAACATGTTTTTACAGATTCACAGTTGATGTACCAACTATCAAATAACAAAATGTGTTTGACATTTCGATTACGTCTGCAAACCTAAAAATTCAACTAAAGCCTTCTATGAGTGAAATCCCCAATTACTTAGTTGCCAACCTGTTAGAAATAAACTGGGAGAATGAAAAAACAGTAACATTCATCCCTGAAAATAATCCTTAAGGCGAGACAAAAATTCGTTATTTTCTATTGATGTAAATTGTAAAAATTTCTAAACTTTTGTGAATGTTTTAACAAAAAAACCTTTGATACCACGACTTTTACAAACGGCGGCAACTGTCAATTTCGCATAATGGCTCATTTTTTTGAGGGTGCAGTGCTTAAGAAATTTCCTTAATCTGTGTGCTTTTTGCTTTTCCATACATTCCAACAGATGTTACTTTATTAAAAACATTTAATTCAAAAAGCTGCGTTGGCTAGCCAAATTATCATTCGTGTGTCTCTGAATCACCTATTGATTGTTCTTAAAGGGTCAATCTTTAATTGCATAAGAGGAGTCCGATGCCGTCAAATTGCAGCTGTATGGTGGCCAAGTAATGTCACTAAAATGACTTATAACACAGTTAGTGGACTCAACATACAATTAATCCATTGCTTAATGAAGAACAATCATCTTGCTGCAGAGATAGCTCGTCCAAGTCCAAATCCTGAAGCTCGGAAAATACAGCATTCACTTTGGAAGGGACTTTGCAATATTTTCCAACGTTGTTCAAGTATGCTGAGTTTCTGTCAGATTTTTGAACTTATAAGAACTGTTAGTGTCAAAATCACTTATGATTTAAAAAGAAACCACCAGATGGCCCATCTTCTATACCCAGCAACTTGACAATCACTTTCTCCCATCATCACTATCATCGCCCGCTCCACGTCTATTTGTTATTTGTTTTTTTTTTTTTACCATAAAACTAATATTCGCAGGTTTTAACCGCAAACAATTTTGAAATTAAAAAAAAAGAGGATAAAAAAACGATATTAATTCCGCCAACAACACCGTCTTCCCGCACACACACACGGGGAATGTGCAATTCAAAACAGGAGCTGTGCTAACGAGCCAACACGCCCATAGAATCAGCAATGAGGAGCTTCCGGCATGCATTGCACTCCACAACAAGAACAACAACAAATCATGCACCAGCTAAACGAGGATGAAAAATAATCCCTGGATGGGTGAATGCAGACACCAGTCATACATGGACAGCCAAAAGCATTCACTTGGACGACAACGATCATGGGAGTGAAGTCAAGTGTAATAGGCTGTCTCTAAAGCCTCAATTGCATTTTCATTTGCATTATCCTGACTGCTCGAGAGGGGGAAACAAGTTGCCTTTATGCGTCGAGTATCATGTTTCCAAAAAAAAAACCCAAAAGCATGGGCGTATGGGTGGTGGAGTGTTGTGTTGTGTTGTGTTCAGTAACCTCTCCTACACTCTTGACGCATTCATTTCTCACGCATTTGGCGCCTCGGAACTGAATATCTTGAAAAAAAAGGTGGGCAAAGCGACACCAGAGCGAAAGCCTTCCATTGAAACTGCCAAATGGATATGGAAGTGGGAAATCCATAATAGTAACGGAAAGGAAGCAGTATAATTACAAGCTGTTATCAGAAGTCTTGGCAATTGTTTGTGGCACCTTTGCACGGCAGTAAATGGTCTCGTTTTGACAGAGGCGCCACTGTTGGGTTGGAATGCCGCATTTACTGCCACGGCCCAAGCTGGGAAATGGTAATGCTGAAATGTTGAATGTTGGTTGGGTATGAAGTGATGTTGGCAGCCAACGATGGAGTAGTTCGACCGTGTCCTCGTCTAGAGAAAAATTTACGTGTCGACGATGACGGAGCTAAATGTGTGTTTGTTCTTAAATTAGCTCTTGTTGTTTCGCTATTGTGGCATTAAAGTGCCTCCACTAACGTGAGACGGTGAGACTTGCTTTAAAGGAAGTGAAAGACTAAAGGAGTCGTAAACGGAACGAAATCTAAGTGAAGTTTTCATAGTGTGAGTGCATTTAACAGAGTTTAAATGTGTTTTCGCCGGTTTGAACTTCCAATTCATGCTGAGGTACGAAATGTGACAAATTAGGTAAGGTTAAGAGTTTACAAGACGAAGAGTCGTGCGGAAGCCTGCACCTGGAGCAATCAGCAGTCCTGCAGATACATAAACCAATGTGAGCTATGAACCAGTGTCTTGGAAAAAGGAATGTCCAAGCCTCTTTAGATTGGTAACTTCGCCAGAAATCGTTTGATTCTAGGCCTCGTATGATGCCAGCTGTTTGGTTCTCTGAAGATTGAGACAAGGTAACTTTGTTCTGGAGATTGGCCATATTCTTTCATTGAGACACCGTACGCCAACTGAATGGAGTGTTGGCAATGATCCTTAAATGTGATTTTCTGCTGGTATCTCAATGAACCAGGTACAAGTGTGCCTGCGAATCGCTGTAAGCCTCCTAGACTAATATAATCCCAATCTAAAGCCATTAACCACAACCTGGAAATGTCTGCATCCAAGGGCGACAGGTCCTATTTTTCGTGAACCTGGTGCCTGGGATTTAAAAACACTTTTGCTCGTAGTTTTTTTATCCGTTCGCTTGATGTGACCGAGCTATAGTATTTGACGTTTTTTTAGCCTCTGAAGAAGATGCGTATTTTTACATTTGTATTTGCAGTTTGTACAATTCGTAGAGTTCGCGGTTGTACTCCTTTCGACCTCTTAACAGATTTTGCGTGTTTTCTTTCTCCTTAATCTAAAAAAGACTAGAACATCTTCTCCACATATAAAAAGTTCAGCTTGTAATTAATCTGAATCTGCAGTGCATTATATTTGTGTCCCAAACGGTTCCAGAATTATTTGTATAACAGTTTGACTCCTCTGAAAATTGCTAGTCAGACGCGCGAGGTCCGGTCCGACGCACTTACTACTCAGCCGCCGATAACCACCCATGCAACGTGAAATTGGCAGAGTTGAAGATGTTCTCTCCACACTCCATCAGGCAGTGTCTGCAGACTGTCAATCGCAACTAAACTCCGTTCACGCTTTGTTCACGCATTGAATGATTTTTGATCCAAATTTAACTTCTGCAACGTGACCTATTTCCATCTGAACTGGGAATCTGAGAATCGCGAAGAGCAAGTACATCAAATCAAAGCCGGCTAGGAGGTGTCGTCATTGAGTTGCTCTGGCCGGTCAGATTTTCTTCTTGAGAGTTTCTAAAAGTCCCGGATCTACGAAAAATATACTCTGTTAGTCCGAAATTTTATCACACATCATTCTTATGTCCTTTGAAATGTAAGACATTGTCGTGCGTAAAAAGGTCCAATTGTACTCAATCAGCAAACATATTTTTTTTTTCAAAAATCTTTTTCTCTGAAAGAGTCCCAAAACATCCTTACAACCCTATTCATTCTCCACGTTTTCCACGTTAACTTTTTATTACGCAAAACTCGTTATCAGGGAAACTTATGTCATAACCAGTATTCTGGAGTACCTCAAGATGCACTTGTGGGACCCCAAGTATTATATTCTTTAATTTACTTACAAATCCACTTGAATCACCTCGTCATCGTAGTTGGCGTCGTCTCATTAAAATGTGCCTAGAACAGCGCCAAGGGTTGGTCGATGTGGCTCACCAGCTCCTCCTCAAGCATTCATTACCTCCATTTACGCTTCACTGCAGTCTCGGGTTGCCCAAGAAGTAGTTTTCTATTCTTAGAGACTGATTCCGATTACAGTTTGTGTGCGCCTTAGCTCCATTTTATTTATTTTCTCCTCCCTATGTCTGCTGTTTCGTATTTATTTCTGTATATTTTGCGATTTCATGTAATCCTCCCAGTTTTCGCCCACTACTCGCCGCATTGATATTAGCGGTTTGGCCCTAATTCTATTTCTACACATCTTCGTTACGTTTTGCCCAACAGGTAATCTTAATGACAAAACATAAGCCCTTTGAGCACGTTGCCTTTGGACGGTGCGGTGGAGCTCTCGTAGGATCTCTCAGACGACACGACGATAAAGTCACCAGAGTCCACGTCAAAGACGGACGGGCCAGGGGCTCAAGGCGCCATTTAATACTTCTGTGCTGCTGCTAGTGCTGCATTGGCGTTGGATAATATTTTCGCGTAGATATGTGCATTTGCATGACATACCAGGCTCTAGGGTTCTCTGTTCCTGGGAAGATGGAGTGGGCGCATGAGAAGTACATATATAAACGTGTGCCCACGCTGACAAGGGGAAGGCGGCTAGAGATTGATTTGTTGGAATTGTATTCATCTTCTGCGCGCTGCCCTCTTTAATCTAATTTAAAAAGAGGGAAAAAAAGGTGGTCTTGACGTTGGGGGTCATGCCGTGGGTGTGAGATGTGATGTGTACGAGTGTGCCTGTGTGGGAAGGATTATGATCGTAATCCTGCGCTGCGCTTCCATTAATTGGACAGCGAGCATGATGAATGGTAGATTGAAAGATTTATGCGGGTTGAAGTTGGTTTTCATCTTTATTGCATTTCAATTTAACTCGGTTAAGTTGTGACTGGAAAATATTATTTTTAGCGAATGCGACCGATTAATTGGAAGCTTGAGTCTCCATTGTTTTCGACTCATCATTAACTGGCAAGATTGATCACCTGCCTGCAATCTGTGGTGGTGTACTAATTGATGTGAAGTTAAATGTGACATCGATGATTGATGTGTTATTGCAAGCGAGTTCGTGAGATGATAAAAAGTAAGCAAGTAGCTCTGTTCTACAAAGATCCTATTTAAAGCCACCTACCCATTGATCGGAATTGCATAGTGTTATTTAAATGTCATTCATTCAGTTGAGAACACGTTTGTAGGCGACTTGACTGAATGTCGTGAATTTTACGGCGGATATTTTCCTTAAAGTTTTCATCTCTATCTTATACGGATGCAATACATCCTTGACTGGTGCGAGAGAAAGATTCTTTGAAATATATCTGATCCCATTTGCACTGACGGGATACGCAGAAAAAGCTTTAAGAACAGCGACATTGACTTAGTCAAAAGACTGCGCATTAATCTTCTGAGGTGGTTGGGGCGTCCCTTCAAGTCTATTCCGGATCAACAGCCCACCGTGGCGCACTTAAAAGAAAAATAACCTAAACTAGCTTGGAATGTGCAACTGGAGGCAGTAAGCAAAGGACCGGTTGGTTGCGGCACAGGTTTGACCCGAACTGTAGAGTCACACAAAGAAAAAGAAGTACCCCCCATCAAAAATGTATCGATGCCTACGAGACGTCCGCACGTTCATTCATAACGCAAGGATTCCGTTTGTCGCTCCAGTAGAAGTTAAGCTAGTCGCTCGAAATGATGGAATTTACAGAGGGAAGTCTGTCTATTATTGTTTCACTGAAGTTTTTCTTAGTCTCGCTTAACCGCTAACCGCAAAGTTTTGTCGCCTCAAAAACGAACTCATATTGCTCTTCCGACAAGATTGAATGTCGCATTCCAAGGCCAGAAGTCGAGGAAGACCCGATGTATGAAGCAGAAATGGCAGATTGAATAAATGTAAGTCTACAATATCATTTCATGACTTAGAACGCGAAAAACTTTACGCGAAACTTCAAACGCGTTTTTCTCGAGACTGTCTTTTTCAAAACAATACCCACGATTTCTCAGGTTCTACTGGACCGACTTACCTGAAATTTTTAGAGAGTCTTCTTTATAGACTTGTCTATGTCTATGGCTCATCCCATCCCCAAATTTCCATTACTCTTTTTTTTTTAATTCGAAACAGTCAAAAAAGTAGTACAAAAATTATGTTTTTTTTAGGCAGTCGCCATTTTGTGAAAAAAAAAATCTTTCAAACTTTTCCGTAGTTCCAGACATTGCGACATTATTCTAGATTAATAATTTTTTAGATCGTAGGTATGGTTACGCGCCAATTTTTGTAGACCACCACTTCATCAACTGCTAAGTTTTGAAATTTTAAATTTTTTTTGTTTTTTGATTTTTTATTCTGTATTCTTGTTATGTTAATAAATAGATTATAAAAAAATGTATATTGAAAATATTAATTGCCTTTTTTTATGACACTTCAAAAATAACATGAAATTCATGCCTCAAGACTTGAACACCCCCTTAACTAAATAGCCCACACTCTCGGTTATTCAAATGACGACATCCTTCTTCCCATTTTCAAGTATAAATTCACCTCTTAATACAAGTACATACTCTATCGTTCATAAGTTTTGGGACAAACCATTTTTTCCACAACGAGCCAAAGATCTCAGCAATTGAACATCGAGCATTCTGTAAAAAGAACTCGGAGTTTTCGAGTATTGAAGTTAGTATTTGGGATTGAGAGCAGCTCGAAATTGACTAATTGATTTTCCAAAAATCACCTTTTCCGACCGGGCACGTTGCTGCGTCCGCGAGAGTTTGAGCTTTCGACAGAAGGTTCGAAACTCCCTGATGTCTGGAATTCGAAAACATTCCTAACATGAGCATTGCCATTTGCTTAATGTGTCCGAACCAATGTGTTCGATGTTTTCTTGCCAGTTCTGATCCACATCATTTTACAGCTCATAGAGTTCACGGTTCCCCTCGCAAACCAGAATATTTGTCCGACCGAGAAATTTCTTGTCTTGCTTGTAATGCATGATTTTAGTCCTTTGAGGTCGGTATTTGAATCCTGGCTGTTTTTTCTTTTTTCTATAATTCTGATATTCAAAGAAGTCTGGGGATGGCATTTTTTGATGTTTTGATTTTTGAAATTAGTAGCTGAGCAGACTCTTACTGGGCCAGTTTTGTTTAAAAGAGGCCAACATTGACACCTAATCCTCCAAGTTAAAATGTCTCTGCCTGGTATTTAGATTAAAATGTAGACAAACGGCGGCTAAAGTATAGTCTGCAAAAGCACGCTACTTGATTTCTGCGACGAAGCTCTTGAGAAATACTCGCACTTGTTATAACCTGGAACAGTTGAACCAAAAATTATTCGCAGTATTTCATAATATTTTTTTTTGTCAGCAAATGGACAAAAAATAAAATTCTTTGCTTAAATCAGAATGCAGAAAATGTATCAATTTACCGAAAGCTCATTGGTTACTCGTATTCTTAAATTTTTCCAATCGAATTGCGTCTAGTATCGACACCAGAATGAGCTATCTAATTTTAATCTCTAGTGGAATTCTTTTGAAACAACCTTACAATACCTTTTATCAAGCCGCTCGCGACATAAGCAACCTTGTAGTGCCTAGATAAACAATTCTATCTCGAGAGTCATCGACCCAGCTATCTAAACATGGAAAACAACCCGGAAACGAGAAAAGTCAAAACCTTGCTCCAGTTATCATACTTAGGCACGTTTTCTACACAAATATGTACGTACGCATAAGACGCCTACTTCTCTGCAAAGGAATTTCTTCAAAGGCCTTCACATGTTCTTATCCAAAAACTCGAGCTCTGTCACGTGGACACAGAAATGTAGGCTCGAGGTTACCAGATAAATATAGCATTTCAAATTTTCTCCTTCAACATAAAAAAAAAAAAATTATTGAAATTTTCGAAACCCCCCGTTGTCAGAAATACGAGAAAAACTCACAATTAACGTCATACCCCTCAGTCGTCTCTAAGTGTCCAATATTTGCAATGAACGTAATCAAATAATTGGCCAATCCAGCGATTCGTGTGTGGCTAACCTAATTATAGAATTCACTATAACAAGCTGTTAGTGCTTTCTTTTTACAAAGCCCCATGCGGTACCTCCGTCAAAGTCTATCGAAACCTACGTCATAAAACTAATGTTCACAAAGATTTTCTTTTTTTGCCGTGAAATTGCGACACGATCGAAGGAAAAGAGTGTAAATATTAGCTCAAGTTTGACATACTCGTGCGGAACAAATCGACCTGTTTACGTAAATCTGTGACGAGTATATTTTTTGTTTAATTGTTACACGTGTGCACCTCGCTTTCTATTTACTTAGAAGTCCATGAAAAACAGACATTAATAAGTTATTAAAGTGTATTATCATGACAATAGAAGCGAAAAATAACAATCGGCAAAGGTTAAATGCAATAAAGTCTAAATTCGTTCGTGTCGAATTTGAGCGGATCTACTTAAAGGAGTGTGACCGATATTAGCGCTTTTTTTTGCACATTAGGTCATGTAATGAGGTTCAAAAGTCAGTCATTTCGTTTACATGCAACATGAACCTCAGACAACGACACATTTTTTTGCGTTTGTCCAATTGTTCCTCTCATAGACAACCACCTCTTTTTGTTCTGAAATGAAACGTAAAGGGTATTCATAACCCCTTGTGCACGAGCAAATTAAAGAAAAAGTAAAAAAAGTGGCCGTAAAATTGATTCCCGCTCCGTACCCATAGAAACTGAGACTTAAGAATTTGTCTAATAAGTCAGATCAAGTTTCCAAGCTTCATTGAGTCCATAAGTGGGAGGTTCAGGCTTCCTTGTCTTCTTGTCTTGTCAAATATAAGAGTTTTTTTCTTAATGATTATTTTCCTGAAGAATGATTTCGTGGAGAATAATTTGCAAGTTTATTATTTTAATACGTTCAAGGGGGTTGTGGATACCCTTATTTCGTTAAAAAAGGTGCCGATGCACAATGCTTTTTCATTGCTCTTAACTGTTATATATAGAGACAGGATGAGAGCTTTGAATTCTTGTTGGACTTGAGGTAAAGCTGACAAGCAGTCTAATGGTTTCTTGGATCGAAAAATCAGATCAATGATGGTGACAATTAATGCATTGAGGACAGACTTTATGTATCAGGGAATTTTGGCTTCTTGTCAGGAAAAAGTGAAGGAATATTAAGAAAACCCAGCTCCAGTCGATGAAATTGTTTTCGACCTAATGACAGAAGAAGTCGATGTGGCCTTGAAAACACTTTAAAACGGCTAAGCCGCGGATTCAGATCATCAGTCAGGCTTAGGAAAACGAAATAATGACCGAAGATTGAAATATCAGCTCTATCCCTTCCGACTAAAAAAATGGCGATCATATCTCTTGCAAATGATGTGGTTTTGCCGCACAACGCGATTCCGGCAAAGAGGTGCGATCTGGTGTGATTTCTTCATCTTTTAAAACGCTTCGCGGTATTATCTTCTTCAAGTCTGTAAAGCTACGCAGACGAAAATGGCCACATCGCTCACAATCAATGTGCCTTCATAGACCCATTCACTGGGATTGAAGAAGAGTCCAGAAGAGTTAAAATAAGTAAGGATAAGATCGTTGCGTACACCAGTTGTGATTAAAGTGTCAAAAGATCATAATCGAAATCCTCTTCAATCGATACCACTTGGGTTTATCCAAACAACTGCGATAAGAACTCCTTACTTGGACACAAAAATGGTGGTTTTCAAAACACTTATCTTACTATTTAGTTAGTTTCACAATATGAAGCCCTGCTAAGTTGAAAGGTCTATCAAGAGCCTTAACGTTTCAGAGCTAATATAGTTACGGCTCGTCTTATAGCAACCTTTCTCTGACCTGCTGGATGGATCAATATCGCTGCAAAGATCATACAATTTCCATTTTGGCTAAGGACATGATATTCCCTCCAATATTTAAGGCGAAGCGGTTGGCATCATGTATTATTTGGACTCTCATTTGTAAGGTAGAAAGACGATGAAGGATTTTTCAAAAAAATTAAACCACATTTTCAACTGCAACCGGAGCTGTAGTAAAAAAACCAAAACTAAGATTCGTTTTATATTTCCATAAAGTTGGTTCCTCTTCCGTTGGTAGATTTAACCGTGGCAATGATAAAAACTTTTTCTCAAAGAAAACATATTTACTAGAAACGACACATGTTATATTTTCAAAGCCGCAAACAAAGCTAGATGAAGCGCCGTATATGGTAAATATTTACAGTTGACAATCTGTTTCGATTGATCGGAAATAGACTTCTGACGCAAACCGGGGAGTACGCAAACAATCCCGAGGAAACGTGCTACCTTGTTTTTGACACACACACATTTCAACAAACTCAAGCTTTTCTGATTCAGTTAAAAAACAAGTTCTCACTACTTCTGAAAGAGGTTAAAGCCTTCCAGGCAATATGTACGGCAGGGTGAAAGGAGCTTAATCACCTTTCTTACTTGTTTATTTATTAGGACAGTGATCTTTGAATGATCTGCGCTTGAATTTAGGTTGTTCTCCATCTTTAACGGCTTAATAAGTGCGCTTTTGTAACTTACATTGAGGATAATTGTAGGTCAAACCCACGATTGTACACATTACATTTATAAGGCTTGGTTTGGTGGCTATTGGAGATTCGCTGGCAATCTTTCTTCTTGTCTAAAGTGGTACTTGACCTCAGTCATCGAACCGTTTTGAGCTTTTTCTAAAGCATGTGAACCGTTTGACATCAATGTGTACCAGGTAGCCAAGATTTTCAAAGAAGCAGGTAGTAAAGGAGGCTTTTGTTTTTGAAGCTATGATAAAACAGAGGACAAGCAGAAATGAGGAATAGTTTCCTTCTCTTCTTCCTCGAATCCTTTTTGCATATTTCAGCACGTTGTTATTTGAAAGCCATCCACGATTTACCCTTTTTGATCCCAAACGAAGGCACCGGACTCGGAGTCTCTGCGATCTCGCCGGAGATCTCCTTCTCTCTGTCCCTTCGATTGCCCAACAATTGCAGTGTATTGCAGGAAGAAGTTAAAGCTGTCCAAGAGGGTGCCCGCTTTCTGTCTATGAATCCGATAGACGCATTATCTATCGTCAGCCAGGCGGCCATCACGGCTCTGGACACACCATCAATTGAATCCAAGATGGTAAAACTTTGCCGCCTATCTGTCAGGGAGATAGCGGTCAGATGTTACCTTACCCTATGCTCGGTCCCTGGGCAGAGTGGTTTTCCAGGCAATGAAAGAGTCGACAAGCTAGCTAGAATAGGGGTGAGCTTGCCTCTGGCAATAAATCAGCAGACCCCTTCACCCTGAATTCAAATAACACTATGCTAAATACAGATGCCATCAATATCACCAATCGGAGATGGGTGGAACTAGACACCTGTACGACTTCGAGGCAAATTTGGCCTCTCATTTATCCAAAAATAGACAAGTACACTCCTTAGCCTTAACAGAAATATAATAAGTAAGGTCGTCACAGGTCACTGTATCATGGGCTCTCACGCATTAAGAATGGGAGCCCCCATAAAGACTTTTGCAGGAGCTGCAGGGAAGAGGAAGAAGTAGAAAGCGTACTCCACTACCTAGGCACCTGTCCCGCCCACGCAAAAACGAGGAAAAGCCCGCTAGGAAGCTACTCATTCGGCAACCTAGAAGATATGTCAGATATAAAGACTCAGAACATAGCAAAATTTATTAAGAAAACAAACTGGTTATAACCTGTAATAAAGTTGACAATCTCTACAGAGACCACTTGGTGGATACCAATTAGGTATTTCTAAGGTATCAGTTAGTCCCTTGGCCAATGAGGAATCGGTGTGTAAATCATCGGTAAGTGATAACACAATGGATCCAAACAAGATCTAAGTGGGTCCAATTGTTTCAGATGTGACAATAACACCTACCTACCTACCTTAAGGTAATTGTCATTTTGTTAAGCCACGAAACGGCTTACTAATGTTTTAAAAATTCTACAGTAGTTTGAAGGATGTAAATAGGTCGAAAAACATTCCCTTCGATCCTACCTTTTACTTTTGAGCCATTGATAAAAACTCAAAGAGTTTTGATGATGCAGAATTTTTTTTCTGTGAGTAAAACACAAAAATATTATAACCTGAGAATTTATGTCGATGCCAATAATAATTGCATGTTTCTTGGACATAAACAAAAGCAAGAAAGATTACTACTATTTCGTGGTCGCTGTAATTGAAGACAAGAAACCGCGATAGTCTGACGGAAGTTCGGTCTTCCTTCCCGCCACAAACCTGTAGACTGAGATTCGAAGATTCCCTTTGCTAAGACACGATTGTCCATTTGGTCCATGTAGCTGCGTCAGTGTAGTCGGCCCTTTTTCCGTTTTTGGAGAACATCCACATTATTGTGCATCTCATAGAATTCGACCTCGAAGTCGATGAAGAGAGTATCTGGACAAGAAGCTACCCTGTTACATAGAATAGAATCGAAGATCAGTACTCATAATGAAGTCATCTGACCTGACTGCTTCAACCCACACTTGGTAAATGATTTAAAACATGCATGGAAAATATTTTTAATACACTTCACCGAAATTCAAGACCTTCTGAGTCCAAAAACGAGGCTAACATAAGCCTTAGGTTCTTAGGTGAAGAAAAAGCGAAAAAGCTACTAAGCTTCACCACGGCGAAGATGGTATCACCCGAGTCCGAAGAAGTTGGCCTCCTGCATTTAATCGAACGAATTCAAAACAAAGTTTCTTTCGACTTCATACCTTGAGAATTTGAGGTCTTGAAGCCGAACAAGTTGTTTTCTGGGCAGTTAGATTCTTATCCCCATTGCATCACTTCATTGAATCAAATATAATTAAATGTTGAAGTTTCGAAAACCTAAACTTTTGTTAAAAAATTTACTGTTCTTAATAATACTCTCGACTGCGATCTTTTATGGTAGTATATCCCATTAGGCTTTGTATACCACGGACTCTAATGTGGCCGGAGTGAGAGGGGTTTCGTTCGCCCTTACTGGTTGGGATTGCCCTACAAATTCGGTTCTCCGCAGACGTAATGAGCCAAGGACAAACTTTAAAAAAAATCGGCGCAAACATGTTTTTTTTTTCCATAAATCTTCTGTTTCCAAACTTATTATCCGATAGACTTTGAACCTTCAGCTAAAATAAGTCACTGGAACAGGCATAATAAACATTTGCTCGTGTTATTTTTTGTTGGACAAATTTAGTATCGTAAAAGAAATTCCCGCTTGAAGTTCTCAAATATTATTTCAATTGTTTTTGAAAACCTTTTCAATCGCAAAACTTGTGTTCCATGGTGCGCCATAATTTTTTTGCTTAACGCAACGCTGACGCAACAATTGACAAAGCGCCTGACGTAAATTTTGATCCAATTTATGTTTTCGTACGCAAATTGAAAGCTGATTCGCTACACACTGTTATTCTACCGCACAACATGAGACGAACCAATAAAAAAAAAAAATACAAATTGCGAAATTAGTGAAAAGAGAAAACGGTTTTGTGCTAAACAATAACAAAAGCAACAAAAGGCCTAAATTTGTTGTTATTATTATTATTTTTGCACACTCAGCGCAAGACTAAACAAATGCAAAAAAAAAAAACAGAAACAAAACATTGCTAAACTGTTGTACATCAAGTGAGAACACGTGTAGCGATTTTTTTTTCTTGTTATTTGTATATGCTTGGCGCAATTATTGAGCGCCATACTGTGTTGGCCTGGTCAAAACCAAAAAAAAAACCCAAAATTTGGGTCAAAAGTTTCAAAGACATATCCCACATCGCCTCCTCGTGCAAGTACTTAGCAATAAATATATTTTTAATTTTTTTTTTTGATAGCTTTTTTATAAACTTATAACCAAACAATGACACAACGCATCTTTTGGCCAATGAAAATCCAAAATAATCCATGAATGAATGAATTTCGAACGAGGTTAATGATGTACACGTTTTTTACATTTTTTGGGTTTCCTTTTTGGGGCTCGTTCAATTTTGACATTTGACAGTTGCGGCGGACCTGGACCTGGACCTCCATCGATGTGACGGTGATCGATCAACAGAAGAGAAAAATGTCAACATCCTGATTGACAAGTAGTAACCAACCGCGAACGATTGATAGAAATGGATCAAAATTTGGAACGATTTAAAGTAAAAATCAGAAATAACGTGTTTTTTTTTCGAAGAACACGAAGCAAACGTGTACAATAAAATAGAATGAAAAAAAAAAGAAAAATAATAATAATAATAATAAAAGGAGAATAAGAACCTTATTGAGAGTCTTAAATAGAGGGCGCGCGTGTAAGATTATAGCGCGATATTGTGAGTTTAATGTTTACCTCGTCTCCTCGTTGTTCTCTGGCTAAATGGATTTTCAATTCGGCTCTGAATCCATTCGATTGGCGGCGGGTTTTTTTTTTTTTTGTGTATTCTTGTGTTGTTTGACGTGCTGATGATGTAGTAAACACTTGTGACAGTTGGCCAATATATTGAGTTCTCTCTCGCGCCATATTAGTCGTGTGTATCGGTTTTGTCAGGGCATTGACATCGTTTTGCCAATAGGTTCGCAACGCATGTTGGAGAAATGACCTCGACATGTGGAGACTTGAGTGCGAGAATGTGCGTTTTTTTATTTAACTTAATTTTTTCCCTTAAGTTTTCGTTTGAGCCATGTGAGACTCGTCAGAAAAGTGACACGCACGAGTTCCTTTTAACTGGGTCTTGTATCGTTTTTTTTTTTTTTTTTGGCTGGCAACCGACGCGGGGTGGTGAATGGGCTTGATTGGAAGCATTTCACTCAAGAGATGTGTCACACATTTGACATATTCAATGATGTCTTTATGTCCCGTTAACGAAGGAGATTCGGGTCGGCATATGAAGTGGAAGGATTACGTAGAGGTTGGGTATTGAATTTCAAAAGTGTCCATGGCACCGGAACATGTGACGGAAGTGAATGTCAAGCTACGGACTTAAAGGGGTGCAAAGTGTGAGTGAAATTTTGTGAATATGTGGAAACAAACAGACGTACTATATTATACAGAAATTCAATAGAGGGGGGATGTTTCAAGATGGAAACATGTTGTTGGAACACAACATTTTTTGAAAGAAACACTGTGTTGTGTGTCTAGATTGGTTGGCGGTGACAGCTGACGTCGACCGCATTAGTCATAACGTAAGACTAATGGTTATTTTTTTTTTTTGTTTTTGTTCACTAGTCTTTTGTCATTTTTGTAGATGACCATGGCGCTAGAAAAATGTTGTCATTAATCTGTTAGCGTTTTTTTTTACGTTTTTGGCAATTCAACATGTTAACTTTGCTCAAAGAACTTGAGTCAAGTGAAATTCATTTATTGAGATTCTTTTGTAAGGCCTCAATCAAGGTTTTTTATTGAAATTAAAATGCTTTCCAATGGTCTTCGACGAAATGACGACGCACCTTATTCCTGTGCCGAGAAATTCAAAACTCAAATGTAAGATTTTGAAGCAAAAATCGTATATGCTCTGATCCAGAGCATTCGTCTGTAGCTGGAACAAATCAGCTCACCAGTGCATCCAGTTGTTTGGGCGAATATTCCTGGTATCCGCTAGACTGCCTGATCCTTGAAGCTCAGTTTTCACCATTTAGACGTGGCCCAGCCATCTCAGTTGGCGGTTTTTCGCCTTTCGTCTACATAAACATCTTTATACAGCTCGAAGAACTCGAGGGTGTATACTCGCATAGATTTACCCTCCTTGCAGTGAGGACAGCATATCAGACTTACATTTTTTCTTTCAAAGGTCCTTCAACCCAATTTTACTGTCTTGCTTGACACTTTCGTTGGTTTCGGACTCTATCTTTAGTTTCTTGCCGGCCAAGCTACATCAACAAAACGACTGATTATAGGATAATTGAACAAAGCGTTCAGCGATTCGATTTTTGGACAACTTGTGTGGCACGTTGCCCCATCTTGCTGGAACCAAAGCTTGCCAAAATTCAAGTCATTAATCACGCCTTTGAAGCGCCAAAAATAAACCATAAAACCTGCTGATACCGTCGAAACAGAGCGTTGATAGGACGCCAAATAGAATATTTTTGTTAAGCTTTTAACCAAGTTTCCATAGTATTTAAGCTGGACTTTACAGTAGGCTTAGACAGAGGGCGAACCAGACTATAATGAAGTGAAAGCACTCTAGTTCAACGAGACTGCCGATGCCAACGGACTTTCTGACGAACTTAATGATCTAGTCCGGTATACTCATCAAATTATCTCCAAAGTATGGTTTAATGCTTCAAATACAGAGAGAGAGAGATATAAGTCTTGGAATACTCTCTGCCATACTGTGTGTATCACTCGACAACAATCTTATTGGTCAATAATAAATCCTGTTTTAGGCAAGAAGAGCCTACGATCCATGGGTTTTCAAATCGATTTGAAGACAGCTTATAAGTCTTGACTTCTCTTTGCAGTGAATGAAGGCTAAACAAAATATATGCTGTCAACAAAAAGGTAACTTCGGTGTAGTCAAATCCTTCGTCTACCAAGAATCCTTAGTGATATCGAGAAACGCACAAGCGAAAATATAATCTTCCAAACTGGGACTTTATTGCATAAGCCCTTATCATCTCATTCGTACAATTCGGCACAGAAGGATAGACCGTATAAAAGGCGGATGAGAATGCTTTGAAAAAAAGAATCCTTCGACTTATTTTTGGTACCTTTTGCGGCGCAGATGTAGAGCTGTAAAAGAATACATCGCTATGGATTTGATGACTCAGGTGGCGAGAACATGATGAGCAAATGGACATCCACACTCCGGTCCGGGAAAGACTATGAATCCTTACCAGATGGCCAGATAAATAAAGCAGGACCTAACCTTCAATGGCGCATACAAGTGCAATGTGCAAACTTCTAAAAAGTGCAGTGTATGCAGTTGGAGAGAGGTCCCTATGGACTGTCCTGCATGGGGGAAGTGGATGTGGCACATCCCATCAATTGTCAAACTGTCCCTATAACTACGTACTCGCCTTCTCCTTAATCACAGCTTAGCTATTGGGCCCTCATTTGTTCGACTTATGGTGCAATTGAAAGTAATTTTAAGACATCTACGTCTGCACTTGCGAAAGACTAACAATGTCAATATTTATAAAAAGATAATCCCGATGTTTATTTTCGCTCGGATATACGCCATTTGGTTGCGGTTTTTCGTTAATGTCTACGTTGGCTTACCCAGCGCGAAATCCAATCGTATGATTGCATCAGCCTTCTAGGTCAGTAAAAAAAGATCCATCTACGCTACAAATCTAAATAAAGAAACATCTCTTCTATTTGCCTAAACGAAACAAGATGATCCAGGCACTTGCCGTTTTTGGACATCCCTGACCTCAATGCGGAAAACCTTTGTCTCCACACGGATCAAGTTACTCGCAAAACTTTGCGTTGAACATTAGGAAGGACACGAAATCCACCGAATATTATGTCAACAATGGCGTTTATGTGTCAACTGTCAAAAGTTTGTTATCATTACATCAGGCACACGAAAACCTGTGTCTATCTATCCCTGGGCGGGGGCGATTTCGTCACACACATTACTCGTACTCGTGCACAGATACCCTTCTTAGATGCGTTGGTGTATCCGTAGTGTAAATCGGTGATACTCAGTTGGGCGATTCATTATGTCGTCATGATTCATTATGGGTATCATGCGATAAAAACTTCCGACAAGCGGTCTTGTTATTTGTAATTGCCGCCACAATTGTTGACATTCGACCTTTTGAAAGGCATTAATCATTTATCCTTTGGCTGGTAATGAATGAGAACTTGAAGCCGGAATGATAAATCGCCCCATGTCTCTATGCCTCCATTCTTTATGCCTGCCTGCGAATAGACGTATGGAATGCAGCAGTTCGACTGTGGTGTGTAGAACATAGAAACCAATTGTGTGCTTCAGGAAGTTACATACTTGTGTGTTACGAGTAAATTTGTCAATTGACCTTATTTTTGAATGAATGGACTGTGGACAGCCTTCTGGAAATCGGAAACATTTCTATTTCGTATGGAATCGGTGTTGGTGGCTTGTTTCCTTGATCTCTAGGGGATGAGAGTTGTTTTCCAAAATTTTGAATGGAATTGGAAGCTTTAAAGGTTGTCGGTTTTTGGTTTTGTTGTTGGGGGCACCAAAAAGCCAATTTGTGGATTTCAAGATAACATTGTCAAAGCTTATAGATACTGGAGTATTACATCATCGCTTTTCCAATCATTTGTATACTGTAGAATGGAGTGGCTTAGAAGTTCTGGATTGCTGTTTGATTGTTTTGTCTCTCGGAGTCGGTCAACTTATGGAGTAGATTTTCGTCTCCGTATTTTCTAATTTTCGAACTTAAGGCATCAGAATTCGTCTGAAAAATACGAGTAAATTAAGGATTTTAAGTTGAAGAATAGACATCGCGTAGAAAGGGAGTTTTTTTCAAAATAAAGATGAAAGGTCCTAAAAGACTACCTTGTGGTACACACAGAGTGGGGGTCAGGCAATGTGGATCTAAAAAGAACTTTACACTGCAGCGATGTTATTCGAGAAATAAAGGAGGGAGTGAGGATGTTGTATTCCAAAACTGAATGACAAATAGGTGTTGTTGAATAAATCAATGTATGAAATTTGAAAAAATAAATATGTGTAGAGATTTATGGCGACTTACATCTTCAAGATTTTGAACGAAAAAACTATTTTATGGATGCAGATTTCTGGGTTTGACTCCCAGAAATTAGCAAAGACCTCATGGTGCTTTTTTATCAAAAGTTGCGGCAATGAATTCCAGATCGAGCTCTAAAGCTCAAGCCTTACAGTTTACCATGAAATGGATTAAGTTTACCTCGTAGAAAAGCTATGTTTGCTTTTTTAAGACGTATACTACGTTTGGACTACACATCACTTGCCGAGGAGTGCACTAGGTTACTTGATCTGTAGAGTGGAGCAGAAGAAGCATACAACCGAAAAGATGTCAACTTTTTGTGCCGTTGAGAATGGCCACTGTGTGACGCCTTTGGCACTAACCCTGTCATTTCTTGATATTTGTTAGAACTACGCGGCTTAAACATAAACTTCTGCCTCTGTTTGTGTTCGATTTATCAGGATACAAAAGAAAATAATTTAACGTTGAAACAACGAGTTTGTATCAAATTTTGTGTTAATATCCTTAATTTTACGGTGCCACAACTTTAGAAATACCTTCAATTCAATACAATTTATTTCATAATAATTCAGTTCTTTTTACAATTGTATTTTACATAGTTTAAGAAGTAGTAAAATAATTTAGGTGACATTTAATATTTGAAATACATAAAGTATAGAAATAGTGTCAAATGCCACTTCAATAAGCTAAACTTAAAGTATAAAAAGTATAAGTGGGGTGACCCTTATTTACTTTACTCAAAACAATAAAAAATTCAAGTTAATTTGAAAGAAAATGGAACAAAATTAAAAACACCAGAGAAGAAAAAAGAGGAAAATATTAAAAAAAATAAGAAAGAAAAGAAGGAATGCCTTAAAATGTTCTATTAATTATATCAGAATGTTAGAGAAAAAGTTTTGAAATGATGCAAAGTTAAGATCCAAAAACCACTGTCTTAAACAATTTAAAAACCCTCCAGAAATTGTCAAAGCTTTGATTGCAGGTGAAAGTCTATTAAAGAGACGACACGATGAAATTAGGTAAAAATTACGAAATGCAGTAGTGCGAAAATTGGGTACAGAAACAAAATTCGAAAAGTTTCTACCTCCAGTGGAGGTATCCCGATCTATTGAAGAACGTTTTTAGGACTTTAAAACAATATAAATGACGGACTGGAAGAACATTCATATCACGAAACAGAGGATAACTGGGATGACGACGATGTTTACGGCATATTATTCTCAAAACATTCTTTTGCAGGATTATAAGAGGCATAATTTTGTTCATATATGTACCTCCTCAACACATGATACCATGTTGTATTCGAAGTAGCTCAGTTGAGCAAACATTTTTTAAATGAAAAAAAAGTTCCGGAGAGTGCAGCGGAGGTATTTCCTTAACAACTCAGTATGGTTAGAAAAGCTCATCCTGTCATCAATAGTAAGTCCTAAATATTGGAACTCATGGACACTCTCAATAGGAAACCAGTTATCGCAGCAAACTTAACTACTACAATATTTAAAGTATGAAAAATTTGAAGTACAACTGCAACCGGCAAGTTTGTATCTTTGACACTCAGGCGCATGAAAAAATACTTCAGGATTAAAGTAAACTTAAGAAGATAAGTTAAAAAACATAATTTTTGTTTTCGAACTTATGTTCAATCTGTGTTCGGCGAACCAGGTCCTCAATAAATTCAGATCCCAATTGACATCGGCTACGAGATCTAGAGCACTGTCAGAACTATCAAAACAGTAAACATCATCAGCGAAAGTAGAAATATTAGCTTTAAAGTTAAGTGCAAACAAGGAATTAATATAAAGTATAATAATACTACCTTTTTTTTTTTACGGAAATGCTTGAAGAGTGGTCGTGAGTTTGTCAAGAATGACGAAGAAAGTGGTGGAAGGTCGTCATCCAAAACCGATGAAAACATCAATTAAATCCATGAAATGTTGGCCAGAAATTGACAACTGAGCATCAGAAAACTAAATCATGAAATTGATTAATGAAATTGCTTCCTTGTAAGGCTTTTTGGTCTGATGTTGGGCCTCTGACATATCATTGCAAAGCTGCTGGCTAAATTTCATGCAAAAGAGGGAAAGCATTGACATCTCAAAAGACATGATTTAATAGAGTGATCATACTCAATATTACTAGAGACCAGACCTGGGCTTATGAGTACGAAATTCAATCGAGTCATGCTTACGGCTTCCATGGATGTTGTGCAACATGGATTTTTGTCGCAAGATAATTTCGGCGGTAAGAGCCGTTTGCACCAAGCAATTCGAAGAAAAATGCTGGACAAACTGTAGGCTTTGTACCGGGATAATACACCATCACACAATGCCATCCCTATTCGTGAATTTTTAACCAAGAACAGTGCCAACACCATCGAACAGCGACCGAAACATGGACCCCGAGATTTCCTCCTGTTCGTTCAAGTTAAGAAACCGCACCTTAAAAGCGCTTAAGAGACCAAAGAAAGGTTATACCAAGACCCGATAATAAAGAATGTTTTGAGGATGACATTCTTGGATTGGTGGCATTGCTGCTCTTTTCAGTGCGATTGCTAGCTTCCTAGCTAGCTTGTGTGCGTCTTACACTTTTCACAAATGACGGAGGTTGCACCTAAAACTTATTGCCGACTCCGAATGGCCCCAGAAGCTTTTTCTTGAAAGTTTGTACTCATCGGAGTGATTGTCACCCACTCGTCGGATGTTCTTACCCAGATTTGAACGCAGGTCTTCACGCTCAGGAACCACGGCACCTACGTTTTTCCTTGCATACTATTTTCTTGCTGGTATATAATTTTATTCATTCAATATTGATATCATCATGATCCAACTTCCTGTTACAGCTAAATGCTCTCTTCGAATGAATAATATCTTTAATGGATAATCTTTTGATTGGTGTATCAACAGACAACACGTCAATCATATAACTCGAACACACGTTCAACAAAACTGTTGACAAACCGGCAATCAGATAATCCAGAAACAACCCTCAAATCATGGGTCTTTGAAGGTATAATACAAAACCACAAAAAAATCGGTGTTTCAGGACACTTGGCTTCCATCTTCCCATTACCTTTACCCAACAAAAATCATTGATTCCCCGAAACAACTTATTAAATACATTATCGCCCATCATGGACACCGAGTTCCTGATTAAATTACTTCAAACCAGGTCATCATTCATCGGAATACCTATTCACTCACTGATTTTCATCTCCGACCTAAATAAACTTTGCACCTAGACTTCTTCCATCTAGTCCTAATGGCCAAGTAAACACACTTAAACGTCAAAGCTATTCATAAATATACAGACACGCCAAAGAGATAGCACAGCCCTCAGCCCTACCATATGTACGAGTACACATTCCTTCCACCATCTGAATGTCGACTTCTGACTCTGGAGCTCGGACTGCTGCTGCTGCCGCCGCCGCCGCACTTCACAGATTGTCTTATCAAAATACCAAATCGCTGTTTAACGAGGAATGCGTGTGTAGCTGCACGCAGCACCATGACGCTTCAATGCTGCGTCCCTTGTTCGATTTAAAGTGCGTGCACCATTCGATGTCGTCATCTGTGTCTGCTCTACGCATCGAGTGCGTCACTCAAGTGGGTATACGTGAGAAAATCAGCGTATCTACGCGTGGCACGTGCCTTTCTTTCTTGAAGATTTTTCAACTGTAATTCGAAACCCAAGTCGTTAAACCTTTTCTAAAGTTTGACAATTTTTTTTTCATCTCATTCAGGCCAAAGATGACGGACAGTCAAAACAATCTTTCATTCTATTTGCTCGATTTCACCACTTCTCTCGTGACTTGTTCAACTAAAAAACACGCTGTCAAATTGCGCATTTGGTAATAACAAATTTAATTATAACAATTAGTAGGCCTTAAAGGCAGCCTTCCATTCTGTCGGAGCTATTAAGTGTGTTAGTTTTTTATCTAACGAAATTGATCGCTTTCCCACATTTGCTCTTTGTTGGGCCGGAATATCGGTGTCCCGTAGCCCAATTTGCTGCCTACCAGCGTCAGCGCCAGCGTGGTGACACACATGTCAAATTTCATACACGTTACAACGAAATATAATTAACTTAATGACACATACAGATCGGCGGGTATAATGGCGGCTAATGTAACTTATTAAAGTCATAAAAATCATCTAGTGGAAAATTGTCGAAAGGAAAAATGTACTCGTATGAAAATGAGGCCATGGGCCTCGTTGTGATCCCTCGACCCCAACATAAACCTAATGGTGAATGTACTGGTGGGGCTCTTTTTGCAGGTGCCTCATGTTCCCAAGATCTAGGCGGAGAGATTTTAATTACTCATGATTGCTATGAGAAGGTTCATGATCTAACGCGGGTATTCAAGCCAGAGGAGTTGGTGTCGAAGTTTCGACTGCAAAACTCAACTACGGCCTATCTTTGGTTTAGAAAGTTCAGGGGTCTGTGATCAATCATTTTTGGAAGTTTTTACCAAGTCTCTGGGAGACTTTAAGGGACTGCCAGTTTGCCAGCGGATTTTACTTCCTCGAGTCTCGGCACGATACTCTTACTCACTTTCTTGCATCGTCGTCGATCCTTGGACGATCTTAGCCTCAGCTAAACCACTTTCCACTCTTTACGGTGACGGGAACTCTCCTTCTAGTTGGTTGGATTAAGTCTCCTGGCACCTACGATTGCATGATCTTTGAACCGGATATTTGATTTTCATAAAGTTCGTAAAGTTCCATTCTCTCTCCACACAAACAAAACCGTATATCCCACAAAGATTTTAACTTTTAAGGGAACCTGACATCTGATCGACAAGCCGAAGATGCATCAGTGGCCTGAGATGAGTGTCGTTTGACGTGTTCACATTTGTCCCGAGATAGGTGAACTCCTTTTTAACCCGTCAATTGTCATTCTGTTAAAGCTGGAGTTCGACTAATAGATTTCTTGCTCGTTTAATGTGAATCGCAGTTAAAGCTTCAAAACGGTAAGTCAGGTGATTGTGACGATATCAGTAAAGCCTGCGTATCCCAACAGCCGGACAGACTTGAAATTATTCAAGAATTTCGGTGTCCAGTAAAAGTCCACAATAATTCCGATTCTCTTTGTCTAATCTGCACACGAATTGGTGGAGTCGAATTGGTATATCTTCTGAACTAATTCAATGAAGCACTCTATAATTTGGTTTCTTCAATAGTGACGCATCTGCATGAGGGTGTTTAGTTCGTCCACTTAAGCTAGCTCCGACATAAATATCACCGCTGTGGCTTAATATGGCGACGTGCCACCATTTTCTGTCATCAGTCGCGTCTAAACTTCACTCACTCTCACTCTTCCCTTATCTTCAACTACGCCGAGGCGCATTTTCTCTCCTCAATAGGGATATTAGCAAACAACATTTGCGGGGCACGAAGAATCCATTTACGCAGAGTAATTTCAACGACTCTAAGTCACAACATAGAGTGCTTTTTCCCAAGAGGCTTCAGGTGACTTAATTTTTTTGAGCAAACCGTGATGACACGACAATTGCGGCTAGTGAACGATATAGAACCATGATCCAGGACTTCTTATTGATGCTAATTAATCAATTGACACTGGAAAACCTGTGGTTCCATAAGGACAGGACGGTGCAATCATTCGCACACCATGAGCCACAATGGTCATTTTGAAGGATGCACCTTTTAATTAAATCAATAGGGCTCGAAACATAGAAAAAGACTTCGCATTTTATCTAGTTCTCGAATTTAGTACAGTCAGTCACCTTTTGCCGTTTGGATCAAATCAAAATGATCGTATCGAAGGAGTGCTCGAATTCTTCTCATCCAAATAATGGTCTGTGTATATGATCTCCAATTGCCTCGGCTGTCGAGACATCATACTGGCAGCAGAGTGATGAACCAACATTAAAAAAAAACATAACTTTCTAGTATGTCAAATAATCTCGAATAAAATACTACGAATTAAACGAATGGAATTAAGTCGATATCGAAATTGTGCCATTCTACGACACAATCTTTCAATTCTCTTCCTAATCCTTCTGTCGCTCTATGTAGAATGCATTTTAAGGGTAGTCACAATCCCCTGACAGCAAATAAATTAGGTACCAGTTAGTCGCCGCTTAGTTTATGTAATCAGACTATTTGGTCTACTTTTTGTTGGGGTATGTTCTCAGTCACTAGAGAAGCAAGCTTTAGTTGAAAACTTAGAAGCTGTTTTTGTGTTCTTTTTATTTTAAATAAACGAAAAAAACATTCGTTTAATGTGCATCTTTTCCTTTCATTTGATTCCTATTTGTAGTTCCTTTCAATATCAATTATTATCACAAACCAAAAAGAAAAAGAAGTCAATGGGATACATCTCAAAATACCCTAACCTGTTTCCTATTCACCTTCGGCTCTTGCGTCATAGCTGATACTGAGATTCTGACTAAAATCTTGTCATAATGGACTACCTATACATATCCGCTCTGACGGGCTTATTCTATGCCGCCTACATTGAATTACAAATCATGCCAGTGCCTACCAACCCAAGCCCGCTTGCTCTATATTTTTTTTTTTTTTGTAATTGGAAGTTCCCCATTTAAGCGCCGGCTACATATTCAAGTCTTTCCGCTCCAAAATTTTCTTATTTACTTTTGTGCTTTCCGTTTTAGGTCAGGGTGGCTTGGTAAGAGGAAGCTTCACCAAACCACCACTCCCAAGCTCACATATAATTTTCAAAAAAAAAAAAATCTAGGTCACACCTCAAGTTATCATTCTCCAATTTAATCGATGACTAATGTAAATCTAACGGTTAAACCCCACAGATACAAATAAAGTACCTATACGAATACTTTTGGAAAACGCGCTTACTCGTATCTCCAGAGGAAAGCCGACCAAGAAGCAACAAAAAATAGCAGATTTTCCTCAGAAAATTTTCATCAACATCCCTTAGGATGGGGGAGTCCTTTTGTCTTCTCTCTCACTCACTCACACCCCCATTGAATAGAAATTCCCGCCATCAGGCTACGCCACGCTTCGCCTTCATGCATACAACACACAACCCTCAGTCAACGTAGTACGCGTGTTCGTATACTACTATCAGTATGACGCACAAACACACACACCCCCACTCCGATTTCGCTACAACAACAATAATAACAAACCTAAGGCCAGCTGCCTTCGTAAGCGATTTTCCACGAAAATAAAAAAAAGCAAAACACAAATGTTACGTCACTGGATGTGGTGGTTGGTTTGTTATGTTATACATCATCCATGCACACACACATGCCCACGTCGGTGTAAGATGCGAACGGCGCGAACGAAGGGAGGAAGAGGAATTGAACAAAAATAAAAACACGCCAAAGCACACAGTAAACGGATAGGTAGGGTAGAGAGAGTGAAATTGTTTGTTGTTCTTGTGTCTCGCTCTGGAGCGTGTGTAGCAGGCGTCGGATTTCATTCAACCTCGGAACGGTGCTGATGAACGCCTTGATGGGGTTTTTCGTTTCGTCGACAATTTAGGCCGTCGTTGGTCGTCGTGTATGAGGAAGCGCGGCGGGAAGCTTGTTTTTCCTTTTTCATTTTGTTTTTATCCGTTACGTTTGTGCGCATAACCGCTCATTTCATTTTTACATCATTCCACGGCAAAGAGAATCCGCTGATGAATTCGAGAGAGTAAGAGCATAAATGAGGGGTAAGGCAGATAGTCTCTCAGTGAACTGTGGATTGTGGAAGTTGGGGAAAATGTGTTTCATTCCTCTTTTAATCGATATTTCGCTCAGTACACAATTCATTCGAATCGAGTGTGTTTCAGTTTCTGTTAAATTTTCTTGCGCGCCAAATTGATTGCTCTCTCGTTCGTTGGCCCACCCATACAGATGTGCCACGGATGTTTGTAAAAGGAAAAATTCATGAAAAACAAAAACAAATGCGAAGACCGTGGATAGGGGATAAACTGTGAAACTCTGAAACTGAATCTGTGTACTACTACTATATTGCGTACGGCTATACGTACGCGTTGTTGAAGTACCGCGCGCCACTATCGTTGCGTTGTGTGAATGGAAATTCCCTGCGTTTATCAAAACAAAAAACAAAAAACTTAATTTCATACAAAGTCTAAAGTAAAGGGAGAAAAAGGCTTTTCTCATTTTCCTTTGTACGCCCTTCTGTGCACTTTGTTTGTTACAGTAACACTCCCCACTTCACAGGTGTAAAACTACTGTTTTTGCTTTGATTTGTTGTTTTCTTCCTCGGGATGGGGGGAGGAGGCCTCCTTTCTCTGACAAGATATGTACCTAGAAATAGGTCAGTGCGCGTCGCGGCTACAAGTGCACAACAGGGCAAAAAGGAAGACACAAAAGCTTTCGTCGTGTTGTTGAAATCTTCTTCGTTTTCTTCACCCAAAAAAGAAGAAAAAAAAAACAAGTATCTTCGAATTCGTTCGTACCTACATTGGCATTGGGTGTGATTGCGATTTGGAAAATTCGCGAAAACAAAATTTGTTTATTTGTTTTGCGGCGAGTTAAATATTTAAGAAAACGAAGAACCGTGATTCACACTAGATGCGAATATGAGAAAAGAGGGTATTAATCAGAAAATGACGAAAACAGTCTGTTTTTGGCGTACACAGTAAGGAAAGCAGTCATGACTTTTAGCCGTCGAAAATAACGCCGATGAATCAAAAAAGTAAAAGAGGACATGTTTGGTGGGAGGACGCTTTGGCACAGTTGTAAAGGGCCATTTTGGGTGAATTACACAATTTAGATGTCTGGTCTGTCCTAGTTGGAGAAGTAAAGTTCGTTTTTGACTGTGGGAAAAGCTTTTTCGTTTGAAATTAAACACAACTGGTGTGGCCTAATTTAACAAATGTTGTGAGTATTGTGCTTCCCAGGCTGAACGGACACTCAGACTCATTGTAAGTGGTGGCAATTGAACGAATTCAATGTGTTTGTTTGAATGTTCTTTGTGCCTAAATTTTATATGCTTTTTTTCGAAACGACATGAGTGGCTCTCAATTTTTTAAAACAATTATGATTGTCTTAGTTCAGAATCAAAAAATTTCAGGATTGATAGCCGCGTGTCGCTTACAGTCATCTGATTTTTTTTCCACGTTACACATCCGTCAAGAAATTTTAAAAATCGGAAGAAGTCTGCAACAAATGTTGGTTTAAAAACGGATTCTGGGATTTGAATATGTTGGGATGTGAAGATGTTGGGATGTTGGAGTTGTAGTTCGGCGTTTATGTGTTCAACCGGTGTTTCAAAAGCGGTCCCTAGAGGATGGGAAACACATTGCTTTGTCGCAGACATCCAGAACTGACGGTACCGAAATCCCTGAATTTTCCGTAAAGTCCGTAGAGTCTCCGAAGAGACAAGTTCGGGGCTTTCAAATCGGGTGATCTTACGGACGAATGCAAATCGCCAAAGTGAAACTAAACAGGCAATATGAAAACGCATCCTTAAAATTGTCCTTTTTCGCGGAATGATCAACTCGTTGATCATGATTCTAGATCGCTTACCAGTCACACTCACCGTGTTGCCCACGGCATCGTCGAAAAATTGAGGCCCGAAGACATTTCTGGCGTGAACGGCACACCTTGCAGATGCTTCGAGTCGATATAGGGTTCTTCGTAAGTCAAATGTGATTTTGTTTGTTTACGGAACCGTTCCTATCGTCCACCGCCTTTTTTTTTTAGATCCGGGAGAGTGTGAGCTTATAACGTCGTTAGATTTACGGCCTGCAGACAGAAGCTGAGGGACTGTTTGCGGCAGAAACAAAAGCTTTATAGGTAAATAATTTGGAGACACATTGTCTGTGCGGCGTTGAGAGCTCATCCGTGACATCTTCAACCACAGCGTCGATATTCTGATCCGATTAAGCATAACGCCTGTTCCATTATCATGCTTTGTTCCTGTCTTCTCGAGAAGATCGACTTATAGCCTCAATGTTTGTTTTCGGGCCCGGAATGCTTTCGGTTTTGAGCCCTTTTGAGCGGTTCAAGTTCTTTCTTCTCCGACATCCGCATGGCAAAGGTTCCATAATTTTTGATATTTCAATAAATTGTTTTAACCCTATTTCCAAAGCCCTAGACTACTTTTTTTTTGCAGGGTTAAAAAGTCACTGGGCTACGAGAACAAGCCACAAAATAGGGAAGCTGTAAAAGAGAACTTATCGCCTTATATAGGATCCCAAATGATGATCAACAATGGCGGCACCCACATGAATGATGGAGCAAAACTTAAAGGTTCGAACAAGCTATCAAAACAAATTATGAAATTGTGTCGTGCTTGTTTCTGAGCCACTCCGTAGAAAAATAATTTTTCAAATCATCCTATTTTCTTTTTGGAAAATCTTCAATAAACGTCTGTTTATTTTGGCTTCCGAACTGATTTAATAAAATACCGTTGAACTTCAACGCCATCTTGCCATGAGTACCCAAAATAAAAGTCTCTCCCCGAATCTCACCCACAAACGCAAACAAACTTGTCATCGGCAACTGCGTTTTAGCTTTCAGTAGAATATCTCTCCTTACGACTTCAATCGAAATCCGAGTTCGTCCTTAAATAACGAGAAAGTCCTTCGGATTAGTAGTGCCGCGTTTCTGTTCATTTGTCAATTAACTAATTGTTCTATCATGAAGCAAATGGCATGCATTCGGGGTCGCGAGAAATGCAAACGCGAATAATAAATTTCCTTTTTGATTTTCCATTTAACGCGTCAGTTTTAGTTGTTATTCGCTTTTCCAAGTATCCCCTCGAGAGGGACTAACGCACACAGACACTTGGAAAGCTTTAAACACTTAAAGCATCGCGTAAACGTGTCCTTTTTGTGCTCAGTGCCCGTATTTTGTTGTTTTGTTTAGCCTTCGTACTCGTAACAACCAAGTTCGCAGTAACAATTCTTTGAATGTGTTCAAAAGCTTTTGTCTTTTTTGACTGTGCGTGTATTTGAAACGTAAAAGCAAAACGAATAAACTCGTACGAAGGAAGATAGGAATTGAACTAATTACAGAGGAATAAAAACAACTCCAAGGGACACTGTCCAAGGTAAGTGCGCTTGAATTTTGCCTCAAAAATGTGGCAAGACACTTCTAAGCCTTCTCTTACTGCGTTTCGTCTTATTTAAGTCGTGTGGCGTAGAATCATTGCACGAGGTCAAGGATTGTTTTCAACCAAATGCAATTTAACATCAAGATAAAATGCTAATAAATGTCAAAGTTGATAATATCGACAAAGACGACAACAAACCGCTTCGGTTTAAGGACTATAATCTGTTAAATTAAAGCTGAGATTGGTTCAGGAGGTTCGGTTGATTGGAGGGGTATGGCAATTGGCTCCCTAGTGAAAGTGTAAAGCCATTATTAATGTTTTGTTTATCCCAATCAGCAATTCCGCATCGTTGCAATTTTTTTGTTTACGATGAATTGTCGTCGTGGCAATAAAAAAAAATATGTTTACCATTTTTTAAACTGAAAAGGGGGATTTGTAAATGAAAACAAAATAAATACCGGGAAATACCGCCGTGATTTACTCGGTCAGGTGGTTTTTTTTTGTTTTTTTTTTTTTAACAACCGACTATTCGTTGACAAATGATTCATGATCTTACTGCGTCTGAGAATTACTAAGATTTCGGAGATACATGTGATGAGTATGCAGTATGTCTTATTAATACCCGCAACCCATGAAAAATGTCAGATGGATACAATCTTACAGCTGAGTTTCTGCCCCAATTGACTGAGTCTCATTATGGAATTTAAAAAAAAATATTCCTCCGATTTTTATTGTTATTATTCGTGAGAAGCTTTTCTGTAAAATCACTTTATGAGTTTTTTAAAGACAAGATTTTGTCTGTTAAGGTTTTCTTTGTTACAAAGAATTAATAGGAACCTTTAAAAGATTAACCTTCAAGTTCGCCCGTCTATCAGAGTTGTCAAAAAAATATATTCATATACAAAAAATTGCTATACAATGGAGCTACCGTGATAAGGGTGACTGATTTCCTTAATGATCCTTACTTTTATAGCCCTAGAGTCCAGAAATGAACATAAAACTAGTTGAGATCCTTTTCTCTTTGTTCTTAACACCTCAATCGCTTGTTCACATCTAACTTTCGAATCTGGCGCAGTCTCCAAAATTTTCAATTTCCAAGTTTCAAAAACGCGCCGTCAAAATAATGTGTGAAAATGATGATGATGATGATGACATCATTTTCAAAATCAGAAGTTTGTTTATCAACTTAAAGAGAATAAAATTCTGCGAATTAAGTGAATGCAAATAAGTGGATATAAACTTCACCATCTCTTCGAGTTCCAAACCGCAATCTTTCTTTTCTTCTCCTTATCCTTTTTGTCCATCGTCGAAAAACGCCTTTTAAGTGTAATCATAATCACTGGAGAACTTAAAAAAAAAAAAACTTTGAAGGCCATATGAACAAACTTTTCTAAGGAACGATTTCGCCATCGAAGAAAACAGCTTAAGTAGTCTTACCTCACGACATGTTAAAAAGTGAAAAGTGACTCCAGTGGAATAAATGATCGATGAAATTCGTTAGTGTTTTCTATGATTTGGCCCAGTGTGAAACTCTAGTCCATTGTCGATTTGCCGGGTCGGAAGTCACACGGTTGTTCACGTAACGCACTGGAAGAGATCTCGTTGCGTTGTTCAGCAGGAATATGTCTCAAAAGTTGTTGCAAAACTTAGAATTCCTGTTTTCTAGATGGGACACAATTTATCAGATGATTTCGTGCATGATCCTTTACAGAAAATCTTCGCTATATTTAAAAACTTCAGCTTGTCACTTTTCCTTGTCTTGTTCCAAACCCTTATCTTTCAGCTCGGGATTTTCTTGCAGCGTCTTCGGTTACCTTTTCCCTCTGTCTGTACGCTCTGTCATCAAGTTTTTAACATCGACCAGTCGGACTTAAAAGTGGTCAGTGTTGAGATATCCTCTCTGAACGTTCGCACATCCAGGACGTTTGACGTGTGTCTTGGCACTATCAGGCAATGGCTTTTGTTTACCTTTGATACCAAGCTTACTAAAATGAGGAACCTCTTAAGCTGCAATATAAGAGGCATTCTTTATTTTTCACTGTTTCCGATTCCATTTAACGTACTTTCCCGATCCAATAGTTTCCAGGTGTTGCTTCATTTTTTATCCTTTTTCGATCACGGCCTTCTTTTTAGGGATTCATTGGTAACTTGCTCTTCATCATTTATCGATTGCAAAGATTGTTATCCAGTTCGAATTGCTTACCTAGAGCAAGCTGTATCGATTTACGAGTAGCTATTCCGTTTTGTTTGCCAAGGAGCGGCTGTACTTCTCTCAGCTCCACAACTAAATTCAACTGCAGCAGCCCCATCAACACTCAGTCATATGACACATGTCATACAAAAACTTCACACGATCGTCGTGTACTAGCTAGACGAGAACAAGCTATATCACATCTGAACTACTAATGGGAAAATATTGTCCCACACCATTGGAGGCAGCCAAAGATCTGCCGTCAAAGATCTTCATGCAACAAAGTTGCAAACACTTCGTGCAACGTGTGCAATGCATCTGTCCGTTTGAATTAAACGTAAAATTTATGCAAGGCGGATTGTCGATTTGGGACCTTCTTTGATGATGAGAGGACCATTCGCAGAGGACAACCAGGAAAGCAAATTGGCATTTGGATCGTGTTCTGGTGAAAGGAGGCGCTGCTTCTGCTAGAAGGTGCCAAAGGGAAAAATTCCACGAAACAACATGATGGCCGCGTGATTTGAGTGTGCACAGCACGACTGTGCTCGATGACAGCTTCCGCTTTGTCGCCTGTCATTTTCAATTAGAATCGAACAATTCACCATATGTGGACTGTGTGTGTGTGTGTGTTGTTGCAGCGTTGTAATATAGTTTCAACAAATACTGCGCAATACCGTGATAACAACATGTGATTGTGAATGGGAAGTGGCACGCGGGCGGGCGAGCGGGAAGACTTGAAATCAAAAAGATAGTATGACAATCGCACGCCGTTTGTCGCGTTATCAATGAAACACGACATTGTGTACGAGTATTGTGTTGTTGTGTGTTTATGAATGAAATTTGAAATTCTATAGAGGCGACTGGGCAGGTCAGGTGCAGAGGTTACTCCACATCCGTAGTAGAGAATGGAATCGAGGGATGTCTGATAAGTGCTGTACATATTTTGTTTTGTTGCCGAAAAAATGAGATCGTGTTGGAAATGGAGGCACGTCAAGCGACGAAATTTCGATTTGATTGTATGTACTTTAAATCTAGAAAACAACGTATTTCCGTTTCTTGGGGCGATCGCATTTGATTTTAATGGGATGGACCTCGGACGTTTTGCGTGCCTCTCCACTTGGCGTGATTGTGAGAGTGACTTTTGTGACCTTTTTGTTCGACCATGATGATAGATGATCAGAGAAGTGACAACTCTTCACTTGATCGCTGAAAACATGAGGTTACATAAGAGTTGTGAAAACAAATGAAACAACAAGCATTTTACAGAACTCTGAAGTACTAGAACTAGGATCGATCTATGAATGTCTTGCAACTGGTAAAAAAACGACCTGTCTTCCAATCTATGTTCAAAAGTACCTGCATCAAAATTCACTGATGTAATTTCATCTGGTCATTACAATTTTGCGACTTCTTAATTAAAGAATTGCAGTGATTAATTGGCGCGTCCTCCTTTAACGCGTCAGCATTTTCGGATGTTTGGAAATCAGGAAATTGGCAAATCTTATGCGACTACATCGGTTTAAAGCTGTTTTACATATATTTACTGATTACAAAGCCGTAAAATCACATTCAGACAAGATAATGACCAAGCTTCGCCGAGCATCAAAAACGTGCTGCTTTAGAGCGAACTTGTCAGAGAGGTTCAAAAAAATGTCCCATATAAAAAGACAGACTTGGGGAAACCCTTTCAAGTTGGAATACCTAGATTGATGGTGTTGTGCAGATACAACAAAGATTTTTCGATGAAACAGAAGTCCCAGCTTATTACTCAAGACTTTTTAGGTTAAGTATTAAAAATTAAAAAGTCACAGATTTTTTATGAATTTCCCTCGTTAAGTGTTTAAAACGTCACATCCGAAGTCATTTTAATTCGGATTACCAGATAAACGTTCAGTGTAAATGTCATAAATCAATTCAGGAAAGCCTCAAGGAAACCATTTAGGCCCATTGCTCTTTTTATTATTTAAAAATGACCCTTCAGCTGTAACGATGAAGAGGTTATTTGTCCATTTAAATAATTAAGGCGACCATATCAAGCTCTTATCTAATCATGCAAAATTTCTCAGCCTAGAAGCATATACGAACAAGATGTACGGATATAACGAACTAACAAGAGGAATACACTACATACGCCCCAGTGGCAAAGTTACTTTTACAATTTGTGCAAAAAGTTGTATATGATCATCCCTTAAAAAAACATTAGAACCCAATTCTTGGTATCACGAAACTGGCCGATAGGCAAAACTTAGAATTTCAAAAATCGAACTCTTAACGAGGACTTTAAAATAGAAAGATGAAAATAAGTTTCGATCAGAAAACAAAAATACATTATGTACCGTCAAGATCATTGTTCCGTTCCATGCGCTCACACCATCAATGTATTCCTCGAAGAATTACCTCTTTGATAGCTGTGGGTTATCTTATCGATTTGGAAAAGATTTAAAGCCATGGATGCTTCTGGCCTATAATTTAGATCATGAGACGAAACAACAGTCTACGACCTTGACCGATACCGAAGAAATTCAAAGGCACTAGTCCGTTTTCTGGGATAACTATTTTTATGGTTTTGATGCACAATCCAAATCAGAATTTTTCGGGAAGCCATCAAGGAATGGAGGATCCGATCTGGATTGATGCTCCTCCATGGCAACACACCAGCGCTCAAAGCCGAATTTGCGATGCCTGCATTGGAGAAGAGGTGTTTCGAATTGCTCTCAGGTCTAAGTGACCTGTTTCCCTTCTCCTGGCTTAAGGGGGAATTCTAGTCTAGAGGCATGAATTTCATGTAATTTTTGAAGTGTCATAAAAAAAAGGCAATTAATATTTTAAGTATCCATTTGTTTATTAGTTATTTAATAACATAACAAGAATACAGAAAAAAATAAAATAAGTTGAAAATTTCAAAAATTAGCAGTTGATGAAGTGGGGGTCTCAAAAAATTGGCGCGTAGCCATACCCACGATTTCAACCCTCCTAGCAATCTGAAACTAAAAAAAAAAAACGAAAATTATTAATCTAGAATAAAGTTGCAATATCTGTAACAACGGAAAAGTTGGAAAGATTTTTTTTCACAAAGTGTCGACTTTCTGAAAATAAAAACAATTTTTGTACCACTTTTTTGACTATTTCGAATTAAAAAAAAATAATCATAAAAATTTTGGGGATGGGGAGATGGGGAGTTCCAGACATATTCAGGTACAATTTCAGGTAAATCTGTCCAGTAGAACCTGAGAAATCGTGGGTATTGTTTTGAAAAAGACAGTCTCGAGAAAAACGCATTTAGAGTTTCGCGTAAAGTTTTTCGCAGTCTAAGTCATCAAATGATATTGTATACTAACATTTATTCAATCTGCCATTCCTGTTTCATATATCGGACCTTCCTCGACTTTGAAAAACCTATTTTCCTCGTTTCTCTCTTCATATCGAGCAGTTCTGGCCTCCTTTGACGCGTTGGATGCTCGTATCTCGGAGCGGTCAATCCGGGCGTTGTCTCGTTTCATATAAGGTCCATCATTTTAAAAATAGGAATGAAGCCTCCATTAAAATATTTCACAATATTTTTATTTCACTCACAGCACATATAGTATGTAAGTCCACGTGGTTTGAGGGTTAGAATTCAACTGTTAGCAGCTGGACGTAAGTGAACACTAAATATAAAAGATACAAGACACCTTGGGTTCTTGTATTAGAATACATATATACAAAGGACAAAAGGTTTTACTGAGAAATATGGATTCAGGTAGACGGAGAATCTCTAATGTCTTTTGTTCGATTAGTTCCGGCCGAACCAGTTTGAATGCCGGGTCAGCAAAATACCGATATCTCCGAAAATAATTTGAATTTTGAAAAATCCTCTTGAAGATATATTCTTGAATAGAAATCCTCTTGTAGATATATTCTTAAATAGTTAAACTTTGAAAATTTAAAAACGAAACAATTTTTTTAAATTTCTAGACTTGAATACCCCCTTAAGGAGTATCTGAGGGATAAGAACTTTCAAGAAGAGAGTGAGATATTTTTTATGTATTCGCGCATTCGGGACGAGACGGAATTAAAACTTTTGGATCAGCTCACATTCAAGTCTAATATTGTTATTCTTTGTTGACAATCTTAAACTTCACAAAAGGCTTAGCTGATACCTTTGAATTTGAAAGTTATTTTTTAAGTATCACATTTCACCTAAACACCAAACCTCACAAATTTCACTCTTTGCGATGAAATGTTTTAAAAATATTTTGCTAAATACGAGTATTAAGAAACGCGCGTAGACGACTGGATGGTGCAATTTGTGAAGTGCTTGTCCTACAATGTTTGTCCCAACTACTTTCTCTAAATCCTTGCAATATAAAAGTACTGACAATCCCTGGAGAACAAGAAGGTTATAAAAAAGAAATTAGAGAAATTCGGTTCAGGTTCGAAAAAGTCCTTTCGGACTGACTATTTTAAGACAATAAGCCTTGCGCCAACGTAATTTTTAAAAAAAAATGGGTAAAAAAAAATAGCATGCATTTCGATTTAAGTTTCAAAAATATTATTTGCAAAATTACATTTCCAACCAATTTGCATCCGATATATTTAAGTCCTTGCAGATACTTGGCTCCTCTTTTACGACCGTGTTTGTTTCAGATGGAAGCAAAAACTTTTTAGAACAAGCTAAGCAAAAAAAGAAAAAAAAACTTTCTGTCTTAACTTCAAAAACATCGTAAAAAAATAGTTGAGGAATCCAAAAGGATGGGTCCTTCCTCTCCCGACATCTCATGAAGTATCGTGTGATTAACTGATGTGGAGATAAATTTGTTTTCCCCACATTTCACCATCTAACGAAATCTCATTTGATACAAACTAAGTGCGGAGCAAAGCATATAAATAGAGATGAATTTCACCACCCTTAGGTCTATCTATTTGTAGATAAAAAGTGAAAAAAAAACTTTCATCAATCTGTAACTTAACGCGCAGATACACGGCTACGATGCGACGCTGTCTTGACATTGTAAGTGCCATGATTTACAATTTCGCACAACTATACTGTCCGCTGTCATTTGTGTAATTGTGAGGCCCTACGTGTATATTTAATCTAATATTCTCGACTCCTCTCGAGTCTTCAACCCCCTGTGGCCACCCTCATTAAGGCGCCCTTATTGAGTTATTGCGTTTCATCGCTTTCGCTTCGAGTGGATGATATTATACTCGCGTACTTCGATTTTCAAGTGTTTTTTGTTTTTGTTTTTGTTTTTGTTTTCGCCCATTTCCCATAAACAAGCTATAACTATTTGTTTGAGATTAAATTTAGTTAGTTCCTTTGGTTGTTGTTATTGTTTTTGGGTGGGCAATCTCATTCAGTATGGCGAACTCCTCTCCCGCCATACCTACATAAATGGTGGTTCTTAAGAGTATCAGTAAACTCGCGTTCAGGTTAATAGACGTTTTCAAGGCCAAGCCACTTAAAAAACAACAAAAATATAAATGTATAGATACAATAAAACACACTTTTAAAGCCAACTACTGCCACATACTCGTATAGATCGACATAGTAAATAGCGTCAACGCTAATAGAATAAAGCATTTATGGTGTGCGTGTTGTGGGCCTCGCGTTGTGGATGTGGAGTCTATGCGAGAATGTCCCTCGGACCGATCCGGTACCCGGTCCAAACTTGCTCGGGGTGGTAGGAACTACGTTTAATTTGTTCAAATTCTAGATACGTCACGTAATGCGCAACATCTTGATTATTATTGGTGCGTCTTTGTTGACAGCTTGTTAGTGGTTTGCCTGGTGGAGTACCTATCTGCGAGCTTTTGATGTTTCATATTTACGATCAAATGTGTTACCGAATTAACGAGTATTTCCAGGAGTCACTCTTTTTGTGATTTTATATATTTTGGCGACTCAAAACAGTTTATGTGTGTTATTTGTTTTTGAAAATGCAATTTTAGCTGCTAAGGTTCCATGACTGAAGAATTTAAGAAACATGCTTTTGATGAATGAAACGACATAATTTCTTTTTTACTATTAGTTTTTGAAGATTCTTTTAAATAAATGCTACAGTTTATCCAATTAAAATTATAAAAAGAACTAGTTTAAACAGTGAAAACGTTATAATCATGATAATATGAAAGTTACAATATTATTGTAATGACAATTTAACAAAATATCAAAGCATGTTAATATTCAAATATTATGAAATGCGATTGAAGTTAACAGCTCAAAATTAAGTATAAAAATTCAAAAAGTTTAAATCCAATTTTCATTTCAAATTGATTTTCCCAAAAAGAAAAAATAGCTTCCCTGAAGCTGCGTCTTTTGTTCATTCTCCTAATATAATTGGGAATGAAGTCCACCAGCCGTAAAGAGCAGAAAGGATATTATCATATTTGCTTGTAACCACACATTCAAATATTGTTAAAATGGTTCGGTTTGATTTGTAATTTTTAAAACATGTATTCAAGACTTTTTTTTTAATTTGGTGATCGATCACTGACTTCAAAATCACAATATCTTCAAAAGCCGAATCAACTGCTTCACAGGAACACCAATTGCTTTTCTTTTCTTTGAATAATTTCCCTCTGACCACTGAGCGACAAGCGTAAAAGTGGAGCACTTCCACTGAAGTCGCCTGTTTTTAGCCTCCCTGAGACTTCCTTTCTGCTGGTGGTCCCGGTCTGACGATATTTTCAAAATTCCATGCAACAGTTTGTTGAGCAACATTATATCTTTTAAAAATGTCACGTGTTGTCAAATTGAGACGTGACAGAATCAAAGCTTTGCACTCTGAACTGATTTTTTTTTCACTAAATTTCTCCGATTCGTTTCGGACTGCTATACTGAGCTAGATCCACCTCAATAAAATTGACTTTTATGCACTATTTCGACGACGAATACATCGTTCCTCTCATATATTCCAAGAACTGCACATGCACCCGAAAAGGTTTGACCAATATTTTTCAAATGGCACTGTGCATTCATACAATGGAAATCAGGCTTAACGATCACACAACCAGCTTCTGACGTTGCAAGGTCAATAATTGTATAAATATTTATTCAAGGATGGGTTTGCTATGTTGAGGTGACTTAGCAGCACTTTTACACTTCGCCCATATATTGGTCCATTGAGATGCATCGAACGTTGTGAAGGATCGAACGTTGGCCAAAGTGGTTTAAAACTCAGATGTATTTTGCTTACGAATGTGCCGTAACTGGAGTCCTAATAGAAACGGAGAATAATATAACGACGTTTTTGCATTCGCCCAATTCGCAGTATTTTATTCTTCTGTCTGTTGTGACCTCGTACGAGGGGCAACCACATCATTGTCACAAATTATTGACATCACTATCGTAAAAAAGGCCGATAGAGTAATCGGATCTAGTCAGACTAATCTAATCAAACTTCAAACTTCTTTCGCTGGTTGACCACTCTCATGATAGTGCCATTAATTTGATTCCAATGTCAATTGGTGACTATACCAGATTCTAAAACTAAGTTAGAGTTCAAGACGAATTCTAGAACTCAAACCTGAGACCTTTCGATTGATACAAATGAAAGACAGTGCTCAACCAACTATTTACACATGAGAGATCCTTTGTGGGTATTGAAGGTGGGAAACTAGTTTATTCCCATAGTGCAATGGGTTAGGCCCTACATATTTCCTTATGCAAGTTCGGATAGCTTTGCTCTCTGCTATATAGCCTTTGAATAAACGCAAAATCGTGGAGTATCCTGGTCAAAAACCATTTTCCCCATTTTAAGCTAAAGCTACTTTCAATCCTTTATGCTTTACTTGCTTTCGTGATTACTTGATCTTTGAGTCTTCATATTTTAGCGAACCTGTCAGCTGCGAACTTTGACTTTGTCCACATCAATATAAACATTAAATAACTAACGATTGTACCTTGCCTTCCTTGCATTCAGAATCGTAGTTTTCGAACAGTTTGAGCGCCGAGTTGTCGAATTAGAAAAGGGTTTCATGTTTCAGAGAACTATCTTGTGGGGAACGGTATCGAAGATCTTCGAAAAGTCCAGTAACCATATCCTCGTCAGATCGGAAGTCGTCTACTAAGCTCAATAAAACAGTCGTAAAGTTATAGAGTTTGGGTCAGTTGAAACAATGCATTATTTGCCACCTAAATACTTTTTCAAACACCTTATATTACAATAGCAAGATTGATATTGGAAGATACCCTCGATGTGGGCATTTTTTTATTAAGAAGGATGCCTTTTAAAGATTAAGGATTCATTCCGTCAAGTCCAATTGCGTCCGATTAAAATGCAAACACAGCTTTACTGACCTCGAGATTATCAAATCTCTTATTCGGAAACCGACGGTAGTTTGCGACTAATAACGATGTCAAGAAATAATTCCTCATCACTTTTAATATAAGTTTGAGCTATAAGCGAGGCAGCGAAAAAAGTTCTGTTTAGATCATAAAGAACTGACTGCTGTGTCCTGAGATGGCTGCTTGCCCATGCTTTTAATATATTTTTTTACGCGAGAGAATTGGTTTGAACTAAGGTTAAGTTTTAATTTTATTCACGATTATTGTAGGATTACCGAGCCAGAAACAAAACCGGTATTGGCCGATTTGCGTGCTGCAAAAAGGCTTTCGATCGCCTTTTCGTAGATGGGGCGAATTGAGGTGATTTTCAGCCATCGGGTAGGTTTTCAGGATGATGAAAGCCTGACAGTTGATCTGGTACATGCTCCTAGCTGGGTTCTGGGTTCTCTTCAAACAATGAGACTGGGTACTTGTATCGCAACCATCAGCCAGACTTTTGGCTTCTTTTTAAATTGCGTGTCATGAGAATGTTTCTGTTCCTAAACTTTGTGTGTGTTTTTTTTGCAATAGTTTGTCCTTCGCTTGTAGGTCGAGTTTTTCTTTGCAGCGTCATCTTATGGGCCTCATCTCTTGTCATCTTCCCCTACACGCATGATACCAGACACGTCCCATGGGGATATTTGTGATTCTAAAATAGTTCCTGCTATTGCATTTGAGCGTTCTTCGGTTAGATGATCTCCGTATGCTTTGCTCAGTACGGTATTCTGAAGTGTCCAGCGTTCACGCTGCTTCTTTTTTTGCCTTTCGCAGCTTTCTAGGAAGAGTCGTACTCTTATTTGAGTTTTTAGACCGTAGCCGAAAACCTATTAATTTCGCAGCACTCACGGGTCCGTCGGTTATATTATCATTCCAACTAATGTTGTTACTGAAGCATATTTCAAGGATCTAAAGCCTGAAGGTTTCACCTATTTATCCATTCATGGAAAATGGCTGACGGTTCGTATTTCGCCCCAGCTGACAGCATTCAGCTTTGGATGGATTAAATTCCACTCCCACTTTGGAATACCATAAAAATGCACTGCTTATAATATTTATTAAGCTTTAATCTTACTGCCTTTTCATTTCTTTTCGCAAGCGTTATTTGGATAAGATGAAGCAGACAAGAGATCATTTATAAAAATAAAAAGAGGAATTGGAGACAAAACGGATCCCTGAGGCACTCCATTTAAATTGCAAGAAGACTTGGAACCGCTAAACACTACTTGGATTGAACTGCTTGAAGGGAAGTTGCCGATTCATTGAAAAAGTGATTCGTTGATTCGACAATTTCATCAAAAAGATGCAGAGTGTGATTCCGGTGCAGTATGCCATCAGTTCAACAGTGGCCTTTTCTTTCTTCAAAACATACTACCTTTCATTAAAAAGTTTTGATGTTACAAGATATAAGTTGACGATTAACGAGCGTTTCCAAGACCTCAAAGAGAAGGGACCCATGAGTGGAACGGGTCGATAGTTGGAGGAAGAAGAAGATTTAGCTTTTGGTGGATGGACTGGGCAAATACTGATTTCTAACTACTCGGAAAGTGTCCAGGAATTTACGATAAATGAAGAGATAACGGTTTTGCCCTCTTAAGAAGAATGGAGGAAGAACCATATGAAACCTTATGATTTCCCTAAGCATTTAAAAATATGATTTTCGATTGCTTAGCAAAATGGTTCAAGAACCTATTCACTATCGCACATCAAATGCTTCTACAGTACGATTTTGAAAATTTTCCCCCGCAGAAAGGACTGCAAACTTGTCTTCATGAATCAGTTTCAGTCACTTAATTTTTTTCTGTCACCCGCTTCACTTATGTCAAATGTCAAACGCCTTCGAGTTGAACAAACCTTCGCAATATTCGAATACAGTCCAAATTGATTCGAACCAAATTGATTAATAATAATAATCATGGTGACAATTGGACACGATTATCGACTTGCGAATTTTTCAAAGAGTGCTAACTTGACTTGAAAGCAAAAAAAAAAAAAAAAAATAAAACCAGACACCAAAACGGGGCGTAGGTGCATCAAACAAAAGGCAACAAGTGCCACGCATGTGACATGCATGCAGGAGATGCTGTGTGTCCTTGATCCGCGCCAAACAAAGGTTGATTGCCTCGCAGATCGTTGCACCCCGTGTTGGCCTTTTCTATCACCGCCCGCACACACATGCTCATGATTAATTTCCCTAATTTAAAAATGAATCTTTCTTATTTGTTTGCAAAAAAAAAAAAAAAAAACAAGCAAACATCTAATTGCATCGAAGAACGAATCCATCATCGCATACAAAACAAAATTAAATGCGTCAGTCAAATCAATGATTGTTTATCTTATGTTGTGGGGATGATGGAGATAACGGTGTATGGTGACAGCGACGACATCCCCAGTGAGCTTTTATTTTTTGTACATGCCTATTTAGAAGTTCAAGGTTACGCGGCGCTCATGAATATTCTTTTGGTAAGGAAGGTCATTTGCCTTCGTTCGCATGGATGTCTGATTTTTGCGTTGGAGATTTCAGTCTGGGCGGCAAATACATTCGCAACCCTTCTTAGGGGGTTGCTTGGAGACGGGGTGCTTTTTCTTGTCAGGCAGCTTCTCGGAATAGAATGAGCATTCGTTTAGGTCGTGTTCTCCGCACTTGATTTTTTTGAAGAGTGTCTCGTAGTTGTCGGATAATAAAAACAGCATGGATGGAACAAGGAGGTAAGGGAATATGTTTATCGAGGTCACCGCGTACAGTGTAGGCTGGCTTAGAATGATTCATTTTTACGAGGGTTGTCCCACAGGTACCCGAGTGAAGGTTGTTGCTTCAAACGAAAGTAGAAAGTTACATCCTAATAAACTTAAGTTTGAAGTTTAAAGACGTAGGTGAGTTCAATTAATAATGATACAAAACGTCCCATTAAATATCAAAGTAGAGTTTGATTCTTCTCAGGAAGCTATTGTTAAATGACAGAGTTTAAACAAAGCTTCGAAGTCAACCAAATAAGGTGACAAAGGGTCCATGGAATATGGATCCATCACTTCACACCTGACGATGTAATTAAAGGGCAAAAGTAGTTCCAAAGAAAGCGAAAACAGTTCCAAAAGAGAAAATTGTCATGGAATAGCTTCGGAATGGCAAAATCGTTTTCAGTTCCCAAAATTGAACAATTTATTCGATTGTAAAAGAATCGCCAACAATAATGGCCGCGGTTGACTGCTTCTTCAAGAAACTCGATGATTCGCTTTTTAAACAGGATATTGAAACTTCGTATCGAACTAAAGGAGGCTACCAAAGTAGAAAATCAGGGATACTCTTTTTGTCACATTTGTTTTGTTCCCTTTGTAAGGTCGGGTACTTTTGGTACTGGCCATCGAGTGTCGGCTGATTTAAGAAAAAGCATTCGATGAAAAACCGAAAGATTTAATATCCACGGTACCAATAAGACAAGGATTTCTGCGTCCTAATGAGCCGAAGATAGAGCTATCATAAGCAAGGACCGCACCAACTGGATATTTTGAAGTAATATTAATCCGGAAAAGACTTATCAAACTTTGCCTACTCTTCATAGAGCTCTGGACTAGTATCCCAAGCCCATACTAGTCCAGAGCCACCATTTAATTGAATTCAAAGTTTTAGGATCCACGATCACTGCACTAAAATACGGTTCACAATGTTGGGCAATGTACAAAGTGTTTCAGAACAAATTTGCGGCAGCTTCATTGAAGATGCTTTGATTTACAGCACGAGGAAAAAATAAGACCCACGAAGCCTGTCAAAAAGGTAATACGAAAAAGATGCAGGCTCTAAAATATCTGAATAACAAAAATGCAGCAACATTTAACTGAGCTCAGTGATGAAGTGGGCCTCCACAAGCGAAAGCCTATCCATTTATATTGTGATTTTATTGTGACTCTATTTTTGGGGTATATACTCAGTTAATTTCAGTGGTCGTCTCCTGCAAGGTGGTACCCTTGAGTTATGCAAGTTGATTAAAGCTTATATGGTTATTTAAGACTGTGTTGGACTTAAAGGTCTTTATCCTTTTGCTGTAGAAAGGTATTTTCATTCTACTTCCCACCACAACTTCGAAATGTCTCTTAGTGTAGACATCTCCTGCAATCAGCAATCAGCTGTTGCTTGAAAGTGTCTTGTTCTCCATGCAGAACGGCTTAAGGTGAAAGTCTCGATGATGCATATTTGATTAGTTTGTAATTTCATTTAAATACGACAAGATTTTTCTTAACCATTTTCTTATTAATATACACAGACTTTATAGAAGGGTTTCTTTCGATTTCTTGTCCAGTTACAAAAGTTAAAACCTGTCCACCTCAGTTCGAAAACAATGAAAAGCATAAAGGTCTAAAATCCATAGCTTTTATGTGAACGTTTCTGTCTACTTTCAGAATGGAAATAGCAAATTTATTTAATACATTAATGTCATCCGACTCAAGTGGGGGCATGACTCCAGTGGCCGATTAGCGATATAAGTATAACTAAGTAGGTTGCTATGCTGAAGAGTTTAGTACATCAGCTTTGCGAAGAAATCTTCAAAAAACACAAACCAAATTGAGAATAAAATACTGCGAATTGAGCGAATGCAAAAATGTCAACATCAAATTCTTCATCCCTTTTGAGACTCCACTCATGGAATGATCAAAACCTAAAATCACCTAGTTTTCGAACCGCAATACAATCTTTCAATTTTGTCTCCTTATCGCTCTGTTTGTTGTTTGTAAAAGAAGTGCAAGGGTGGTCTTATGTGACAGCCACTTCCCCGATGTCGAAAATTGGACGTACCTGTACAGATCTTAGATCTTAGCTTCTGTTGCAGATTATCAAATAGAAGGACAAGTAAATATAAATAAAACTTTTTTCTAAAGCAGTAGTTTCGAATTAAACCGCCACTTTGATGTTTTATAACCCAACCCTGACCTAAATGTTCAGAAAAAAAACACACTTACATGTCAGTTTTTTTTTTGTGTTGCTTTCGAAAATAAAAAATTCCCAAACCTATATTGCAACATCGTCTATCGTCGCACTCGCTCAAACAATCTCATTTCTATATTTATTCATTGTTTACAATCAATCGGGGACACTCTATTTCAACGAAAGCAAAACACAACACAACACCATTCATCCAAAAACGATGAAGGAAAAATTCCAATTAAACGTTTAAAAATAAAAAAATAAAAATTCCTATTTTTTTGGGGGATCACCAAATTTGAAGGACCCTATCAAAATAGAAAATAAAAGATATACACCACTTTTTTTTACCAGCGCAACTTGTTGCTGCTCGCAGGGCCCGCCCCAAGAGGTGATCAGTCCCTTATTTTTTATCCTCCTCTGTTTTTTTTTATCTTTTCACCGAGTCGTCGCATGTCATTCACATAAATTCTTGGACTTAATGTGGTCGGCATAGTTTACAGGCACGTCTCTTCCAACACCATCTAAACAATGGGCCTTCAACCGCTGCAATTACGTCAAAATCAAGCACGATCTCCATCCATTAACGCCTTATCGAAGAGATGGAACCAGATCATGGGCCGTTTTTGACACAAAAAAAAAAAAAGCAACTCAACGCCATGGAAATTCGTTGACGAAATATCAGCAACTGTTCCCCCGTCATATGTAAGCTTGGTGTCGTTTCGGATCGTCATCATCGTACACTATGCCTGCGGAAAGCTATACCTAGTCGCAGATATTTTTAGGCCCGTTTATTTTTAGAAAATCTGTTTTCGGGCGCATTCTATTCCGATCATATGGTCTTCGAGTGTTTACGTGTGTTTGTTGGAAAATTTTATGTTGTCTCACGAGCGGGGGTCGCACCAGGAGGGTATTTGTATCTAGTCACTTTGAGCCGACCACGCAATCATGTGACTCCGATGAGTAAGCTATGAACGGGAGGGAGGCTTGCGTCATGGACCGCCACAGTACCCGTGTGTTTGCCTTTGGCACTTAGGAATTTTTGCAAAAAAAATCCATTCATACAGGAGTATGAAGTGGTTTTCGTGTTTCCTTGGTTTTTTTTTTTTGGTCAAGTCTTTCGTAATATTTATGAGAAATAAGATCGAAGATCGAGAGGCCAAGAAAATTTTATTTTAAATCAAACGATGGTTGGAAAAATAGAAATGACGGTGATGCAGACGATCGGTTTCGGTTGTTTCTCTCCATGACCTAGTATAATGGTTCCACAGTCCACAATAAGAGCGTATTGAAAAGACGTCAACACATTTTATTCATGCCTCTTTTTTCATCTGGTTTATTTCTTTCTAATTTAAGAGGAAAACGT